>OU342763.1:5000000-10000000 GCA_910591435.1 Acronicta aceris | reverse complement strand
TTCACCTTCCATTACAAAGGGTGGAGCAAGGGCTGTGACGATGCGAAATATGGTTCGGGCACCATCAGATTGCCCATGAGCTACAAGTCTACCGCCGGGCCACACAATTGTATGGAGCCTTACGCTTCGGCCTAGCACTCGTCCCACTTGTCTCCACATATTTTCACCATCTGGTCCTTGTACCAAGTTTAAAAGAGAAAAGGAGGCTGTCAGTGATCGCTCCGGCCGCTCAGTGCCACCAGCAAGAGCTGCAGCTGCAGATATCCGTGTCTCCCTGTAGACAACATTAATCACATTAAAAAGCAGTATGAATATAAAAACTACAACAAAATAAATATATACTATCTTATATGTCGAATATGATTGTTCCATCATTATTACTTTATATTCCATAATATAAAGTTATAATGATGGAACAATCATATTTTTATAACTTTCGAAAATGCATATATATGTACTACTCGTAGATACCTAGATATGATACAGCTTAATTGATATTCCTGTTAGAGAAAATAAATGATGCCTAATCCGTAGTTTTATGTCAAACAAATGAAAGCAAAAGTGTATCGTTGTCATATTTTCTTTTCTAAAATAGGTATACCTCTTTAAAAAAAAAATAATCGCAGGAGCGAGAATTGACATTAGTGTAGGAATTATTTTTATAAATATAAATATGAACATGAAACTGCAGGAAAACAATATCAAAACAATCTTGTAGCCAATATCAGCAAAACAACATTTTGGTAGAAATAAAATTGATACACAGAATTATAGCAGATTTCAAAATAAACATAATTTTTCAGCTTGGATTAAAGCTAGCAGTATCCAATTTGTTATTGAAGTAACAGGAGTTATTAATTTTATAGCTGAGCGATGACGAAAAGTACGTTGAGTGCAATAAAGCGAATGAATTTTCACAATAAAATTTCCCCTGCTATATGTTTATTACACACCATCACACCTGCATTCCCGTAAGACTTAGGCAGAACTAATGTACACCCATTTCGCCGATATATTTAGGTAGGTATATATTTAGGTGGATTAGGAGGCGAGCTTATTGCCATTAACCGAGTACAAATCCACACCTAAAGCTGCTACTGATATTTTCATAGAAAAACCCAATAACACTTTGCTCAACCTGGGAATGGATCGCAACCTACAACCTCTAGTGTAGCAATTACGCTCGGAACCGCTAGACTAATGCAGCAGCTACCTATTAGTACTTTTTATAGTTACATTGAATGCGCATGCCCCTAGTTTTGCTTAATAGATAGCACGTATAGGCGTTGAAAAGTAGTGGCAAATAACTACATTAAATTTAAAAAAAAATAAGCAACTCCCGACACCGCCATTTTGTGGCGGCAGCCATCTTCGACCGATTTTCATCAAACATATAAGAACACTCTAGTCGGGAGTGTTCTTATATGTTTGATGAAAATCGGTTATTCACCTTTCAAACAAAATCAAAATCGGTTCATCTCTTCGAGAGCTACGATGCTACACACACACACATAGACACGTCAAACTTATAACACCCCGTCGTTTTTGCGTGGGGGGTCAAAAAGCCACTGTTGATGAATGACAATATGTGTCGTTGGCTTGTTTGATTCATCAAAATAGCAGTAAGTAGCAATTTTAGCCTCCCAGGGTCTAAGATGGAACACGCAAGTCTATTAAGTAAATATAATTCAATTAGACAATATTTATATTTACCAACTACTTCCTCGTTAGCCTAGTGGTCCTAAGCGCGACTGCTACGCTAGAGGTCCTGGGTTCGATTCCCAGGTCGAGCAAAGTGTTATTGGGTTTTTTTATGAAATTTTCAGTAACAGTTCGTAGTTTGGAATTTGTGCCCGGCATGCTCGCCTCCTATTACATGGGTCTAAACATACTGGCGAACTGTTGGTGTACATTAATACGTCTCTGCCTAACCCTTCAGGGAAAAAAGGCTTGATGGTATGTTACTAAATACCAAGGTCTGGCTCTCACATATAGGTACACGATAGAGCAGTGATCGTCATATCAGACAAAAAAAGTCCACGGCTGACAAACACCTCCCCCATTGACTTTTATATGGACCGGTTATATGTAATGGTAGGGGGATAGTTAAATCAGGCCAGGTGGATCATCGCATCCTACCATTAAGATACTGATACCTATTTGCTTCAGTTGACGTCCTTTATCCTTACATATTATAAAAAACACAAGTCCCTCGGCGAGTATGTCTGTTTGTTTGCGATAAACTTAGTTTTTGAGTTTATCGCAAACAAACAGACAGACTGAACAGATTTTTATGCGGTTTCAGTTAGTACTTTATGAGAAAGATTTTAAGCTATTTAACATGGCGCTACAACTCTTAGGAACGGGGCAACGCGCGGTGAAACCACGGGGGAAACCGCTCTGTTCGTTAGTCTTTTTATAAAAAGGAAAGCTAACACTTTTAATTTAGCCAGGCATGTCAAGCTTTATTATAACCATCCGTTACAAGTACCTATCTGGCAAATATTTTCCTTTAATCCCCAGAGTTTCGGGGACGAGCTTAGAAATATATCTTTATACGCCTTTATAGAACTAGTTATGTTTCAAAATTGTGTGGTTTTGTATCCTCAGAAGAGGAAATGGGTGTGAACATGTAATATCCGAGTTGGTCGGCCGATACCCACATTCGACCCAAACCCGGTCCGCACAAAATGATAAAATAACACTACGCAGCTTGTAGGTATAAGACCCGAACCATTTCTGATGTTTTAATGTTCCATTTTAAATATAATATTCTTACCGCATTTGGCCAAATGAAATCAATTTAACCGAGTTTAAAAAGGATGAAGTTCTCAATTCTCTTGTGGAATATGTGGAATGTAAACAATATTTATTTTTACGCTTCTCAGAACATTATTTATTATTGTTTGCGATAAACTTAGTTTTTGAGTTTATCGCAAACAAACAGACAGACTGAACAGATTTTTATGCGGTTTCAGTTAGTACTTTATGAGAAAGATGTTATTAAAGATTTCATTCACAAATGAAATCTTTAATCAGAATGTCATGGAGTTATGTGATCTCCAAAGGCTGTTGAAACTTTCAACAGCCTTTGGAGTCTCTCAACAACTCAACAACTCAACTCTAATCTGGGATTTAGACGCAGAGCAGACATCCCGACGACGTCACCTAGCCATCCGGTTCAAAACACGAGATTCCGGATCCCTAAACAGCACATGTCTGCCGACCATTATTATTCCTTGTCCGTAAAACCAAAGGGATTTCCCGCAACATGCCAAGTAACTTTGTTCCAGAAAAAAGTTAAAATTAAAGGCATTATTTATCTACTAATGCTTGCCTTTCACAACATTGCAAAAGTATTGAAAGCCGATTAGCTTAGCCTTTCCTCTAACTTTGTTCGTACATTGTTTGAATTGTAAAATCCTATTGAGTCGAACTGATGACCTACCCTTATAAAGTTTATCTGTTGACCCTGATTTGTATTTGAATTAAATCGAGGCACTGATTTGACCTTACAAGGAAAAGTTACAGGACACGAGCAATAAAACGAAAATAATTACCGACAAGAAACCATTGTAATGGCAGCTAAGCCGAGTGCGTAAAACTGTATTCGCAGTGACCTGACCTATTTAGCTGTCCTAATTTCTGAATGAACTAAAAAAGAGAACTATCTGCGTCAAGTCATGTCAATAGATGGCGATCATTTCGTCGAGTCAGCCTGCACGGCCTGGCTGGCTGCCAAAACTTACCACTGTGCAGTTCCGACCGATTTATGATAATGTGATCGAGTTGGATAATACCCAAAAATATTACGTTATACTAATATATCTCGAATTCAATAATTGTAAATTTTAGAAATCTTGTAGGAGGAAATAAGGTTTTTAAATTGTTTATATTCAGAAAAATATGTTCGGTTCTTTATTCAGTTTGACATTCTATTAAATAAAGTAAGTAAAAGTACAAAGAAGCTTTTATAGAACAAAAGTGTAGGAAAGTGGAAATCGTGTCATAACAGCCAAACAAAGAGAACAGTAACGATCGCTCCACTGATAAGAACAGCGGCTGTACGATAATGTGTTAACACGATCATTTTTGCATTATCTCAAAATAATGAAATTGACCCTGATTACCTACTACATACAGCTCAGTTATTATTGATAAATCTGCCTATTAACTAAGTATTTGAAGAATTTAATTAAACGAATTGGTGTTTCGGACAATTTGAATCCCCGTCAAAGTAAGTATTTTAATAACTTTTATAACAAACTTAAAGGCAAGTTACTTTCTTATAAGTACTTCAGTTCTAAATGAAAAAGCAATGGCTTATAGGATTAGGGATTTCAATATTATTATACTATTCGGGTAGATGGAATGCCTGTTATTTAGCGTTAAATTGGAAGAACTACGAACTAATTTAAGTGCCAGCGAGTGAAGGCAATGCTATTAGTCACTTGTCGTAGGTAGTGAAAGAGCAAACTATTTATGGTGTTGACCTTTATTTTCTCAAGTTAAACAGTATCTTACTCGGTGATTTCACATGAAGCCGCTATACAACTGGGTAAAAACTTCCCTAAAGAAGTTTTTTTTTTATCTTTATCCGTGCCGAGAACAATACTAACGACGAGATGGAACAGTTTGCGAAGTACTTCGAAATGTATGACGAAGTGGAATAAAATCCTTCTTACACTCTGTTTATTTTTAAAGTAATCCTGACAATATGAAACAAGTATTTGTTTTCGTATATCAATAAAAATTGTCGTAAAACGCATTGTACAAAACTATGTACCTAAGTATTACGCCAACTGCAAGTCAGTAGTATACGGAGATCATTTATTTAAAAAATCTGAAACTTTACTTTAATTTTGTAGGTAATAAAATATATATATATTTATCCGTCTAAAATGAATTTACAAATTATTATTATGACTATTATTTAGCCTAGATAGTCCTATTGAGCAAAGGCCTCCCCCAGCTTTTTATATATTAATAATATCATTTTAAAATTTTACATTCATTTTATGTTAGATTAGTTTAAATTTAATTTATGCTTTATAGGCATCGAGTTATTGGAAATTAAAATTCCAATTAAATATGTTTTGATATATTTATATAAATAGTGTAATATTTAAGCGAAATACAACTGACTGACTAATCACGCTATTTCAGAAAATAAAAAACTTACAAACTTGATGGTGAATATAAGTATAAGCCAATGCATTTGGGATCTTAATGAGATCGACGCGAGAGACTTGAGTAATTAATGTATAAACAATTATTATAAGGACAGTTATTTATCCATATATTACAGACCTCACAAAGTTGTTGGAGTTATATTAATGAATTAATGTAACATGAATTTATACAAACAGAAGAAGAACACAAAAAAGGTTGCAAATGTGCCGAAATAAACGTCTCATCAGTATCATAGTAACCGCGTGATTTAGGAAACAGAAGAGAATTGATTTGATACAGGCTTCATTTATCATTGCCGAATCCCGAGCATTTACGCGCTTCTTCAGGATACATTACGGCAATCTCTGAATAGGGTTGAGATCGAATGCCGATCACGTATTTTATTGAATAACGTTCCACGGAGCGTGTGCCTGCCAATACCACTATTAGGGGGTCAAGAACGAAGTCCTTGAATGTCTCACCTAGAAACAGGTTATGTGACCTGATTTTGATTATACTTTCATTTTCATGTTTTCCGTATTTATGCTCCAGTTTAGAAACAATAGTTACGTTATGTGGAACTTGGAAACTGATATTTAAAATATATATATTAAATTTGTATAACAATATGGATGATGACTGGATTAAAAAATATAATTGTATTCGGTCCGTCGGTTAGATTATCCAAAACAATCGGACACGTATTCTTTGCTTTATCAAAATAATAAGAATTGACAAACCAGAGTATCAAAGTTCCGGTGTACCAGAGTGAGGAGTTTGTAACGTCACTTTGTTTATAAAAAATGTACGAAACCGTGACATCACGCGAAACTTAAATGCACTGTATCGCCGTCATTTTCTGTTTGTTGTTAAACGGAAAAATATGTATACATTATTTTTTTATAATCTAACTTACGGTGACGGCTCAAACAACATTTTTTAATCATCTAGCCTATTAAGAAACCTAACAACGTTATTCAATAATACCTTAAAAACTGGCGTTGATATCGCACCTTAAAAGATACCAATAAAAACAAGTTGTTCCGATATTTAATATATTAGAGGGGTGGTATCCCGAGCTAATATTATCCCAGTGATGAAAACATGGCGGGAGTAAAATATAGGTAGTATTCAAACGATTCATATTCAAATGACGTAACGGTACTAAATATAATAACTTGCCCATATTCCCAGAAGGGTTAGACGCTTCGTCTGTTGGGTTTAAATTCAATTTAATAAGGACTGAGTTTCTTACTATTTACCGTACACAAATTCAAAATCCGAGTTGCTACTGATAATTTCATAGAAAAACCCAAATAACAGCAACCCTAGATTAGTTATGCAGTAGTAGACCATATTTCAGTGTAAAACTGGTGAAAAGTAAAGATAAAGTAAAAAATAAAGTAAAGGTAAAGATATATTTCATTTCTATTATTGTTTGAAGTTAGTGATTATTATCCTTACTTAATATTATAAACGTGAAAGATTGTGAGTATGGATGGATGTATGGATGTTTCTTACTCTTTCACGCCAAAACGGTTGAACGGGTCTGGATAAAATTTGACACAGAGATAGATTATAATCTGGAATAATACATAGGCTACTTTTTATCCATTCCTAAAAGTCCAGGCAGACAAAGTCGCGGGCAGAAGCTAATACGTTCTAGAGTGCAATGACACCAGTGTCATTGCCCGCTTATATCCGGTAGGAGGTGACAAAGCACACACCAGCACAATATAACACGAGACTCACATTCCTCGAATGGACTCATCCTTTAAGAGTACCGTAAGTTCGCATTTCTTTAAGCGGAAGTTTATAATACCATACTCACACTTAAATGATTATTAACTTCTGTCTGTATTCAACAGATCAAATGAATTAACCGTCGTTTGTTGAGCCATCAATTTGACTTTTATTTTAAATGATGTGAGCTGTCAACTTTTACCTAACTCTTCGGGGAATACAGGCCTTGTAGTATGTTTATGACAAAAAAAATACCTACGAACAAAATCGAAACTACTTTCCGAATTCAAATTATTGTCCCCAGAATTCGACTCCATTTCGGTTTTTATGTTAAAAGAGAAAATAAATAAAATATGGATGAAGTCACAGCCGAGACTTAACTTTCAAACTCTCAAAGTTCCAAATTCAGTGACTAGCGAAGTGGGAACGACGAAGTAAAATTGTAGTAGGTACCTACCATTGATTTTCGAAGTGTCAGTCCGCCGTTAGCGTACTGGCGTGTTTGTGAAATTGCTGTAACTCACGGACACCGCATATTGGATTCCGTAGAATCTTGTGGGAACAAACAGCGACGTAAATTTAGTCCTAGGCACTTCTACATAATATTCTAGTCAGAAATAGAGTATAAGGGGTTCAGACTATCTCGTGGTCGAACAATTTGTAGCAATAAAGCTTTCAAAGTAGAGGACTATATAAGAAATTATTGTTAGTAACGTACCGAGATAGAGAGTCCGGCGGACCGAATTTCTCTTACAAACGTAATACCGAAGTAAATCGTAATTCATAATGTTCATATAAGTCAAAAAGTAGGTGGTATAATGGGCTACGGCTGTAGCCGCAGATAGCCTAGCGATATGACCATTGGACTGACAAGTCAAAGGTCGCGAGTTCGAATCCAAGGCTGATTTTTCACTCTCACACTGATAACTCTCACTTTTCAGTAGCATGTGACTATCCACCACATCTAGGCAACCCATATTTCGATAACATATTGTGTGTGCATATTTTGTGCTTTTCAATTGAAATATGAAAGTTACTGATACGACATGTACGTGACACGTCACGTGCTGCATTTTGTTTTTACGCATTTTTCACTCACGTTATGCCGTATAATCCCGTAACTAAATAATATTTTTCGTGCGTAAATCACAGCGATGTTGTTTTGAATATTATGATATTAAATAGCATTTGTTAAAGGAAGAAATGAAATGATACAAATCAGATGGTGTTGATTTTGGTAAAAGAGAAAACGAGGCCAAATACTGCTTTTTCGCAACAATTACTAGGCATTAATAGTGAATATGGACCCATAGACGCTGATGCAGAAACATATTTTATTTTAATTTGGGAGCAGATAGATTACAGTACACCAAGACATTTTAATAAACAAATGATAAATAATATAATAGGTATAGATGGATAATACCTAGAATAATAATTAAAAAGTATTTTTAACGTTATAGTCTGTTAATTTATCACGGACGATTCATAGTTAATATTTTTGTAAATAATTTAAAAAATCAAAGCTATGAGACAACAGGCCATCTAGCATGCATCAAATGCCGGAATGTCTTACACAGTTTTTCTGGACGTCTAAATAATTACATTCACTATTTATTAAACCGTTATGAATTATGAATCTTATTATAAATCTCATAATAATATCATAATAAACTAGTTAATATTCCATAAGAGGTGTAAAGTATCATCCCAATTTCGACATCACATCAAGAGCAGGATAGGCACACCAAGTTTATTTTAGCCCCAAAACTAACTTTGTGAATCCAGATGAAATGTGTTACGACCTACTGCAATCATCATAGAAGGTCCCATAGGGTTCAAAAGGTCAAACATGTGCTAGGGACGGTGAAACGATAATTGAAAAGGAAGCAAAAATGCGCCGGACCCGAAACCAAAAGTGGTTTTAAGGTTACACGACTCTTCTATTTAAAAGGTGCCGTAAGGTGTCTGCGCAATTTGGTGGTCGTAACACCCTCGTCAATGTCAGGTGGTAATGCTGTGGCACGCGACGGCCCGCAGACCGAAACAATAAATAAACTTAAACAGTTTACTATCAAGCCCGCATTTAATTGTCTTGATACTACTGGTTTTACTCACATAAACTCGAATCAAAGGATAATTGCATAAAGATGAAAAAGAAATAGATTCTAGAACTCATTAATAAAAACTTAATTAAAGAAGTGGATGAAGCAGGCGCCGGAACTCGAGTAAAACAAAATAAAAGTAAAACGAATCGAATACGTCAAGATTTTTTCCGAGTGTAATTCAGGCGTATCCTAACCTATTGTAAAGCTAGCGCTCCCGTTCGGCATCAACTGGAATGCGGTCAACTCCGGCCCATTGAAATAAAATATATAGGTACCTACTGGGACAGACTTAATTTTGTTTTTCATTTTAAATATTTTTTACTCGTATTAGTTTATTTCGTTCGGAATGTTAATTATATTTGATGATATACTATTTATTATGACCAATATGGCAGTCATTACAAAATACTGACCCACTGCTAGGGGTCATAATATCTTTTTTCAAAACGACTACAAAAAGGAGGCGATTTTCAATTGGACTGTAAAATTTTTGTATGTTTGTTAGCTCAGAACTCCGTCATTTATAAACCGATTTGGAAAATTCTTTTTTATTTGAATGTCTACTCGTAATGTGATCCAATTCTAATTTGGTGATGATAATATGATCGCAAAATTTTAAAAAAATTACAATAACATAAATATCGACTGAACAAACAATGACATTGTCTAACTAAGTAAAATTCTACGCACCACTTAAAACGTTGAAATAAAATAATTTTTAACAATAAGTAAAACCGCCTTAAAAACATAAAAAAATATGTTATATGCATATCAGCTTCGGATGTGGGTGGGGAAAACAAAACATCCGATCAAATCGAAGGCACCGACTCCCGAAATTTTTGCATATAACATACTTTTTATAATTTTGACGGCTGTTTTTAAAAACCGTCCAGCTGCAACATCATGAACTTATACTAAGGAAACCTCACACAAAAAACAGAAGTATAAAACATTAATATAACTCGAATCCGATTATGTTACAAGAAACGAATAGTGTACGTTACGCGGGTGACCGACGATGTCTCCTAGATAAGAGTTTATGTAGCGTAATGCGGCCACCGATATAAACCCACGAGCTGCTCTTTAAGATAGAGCCACATAAAAGTAATCTCGACTCGTTCTCGGACCCGCTAGTCAATTTGCTTTTATGGTGATGTTCCGCGCTTGTTACCATTCTATTTCTGTTCGTAGCTCGAATGTCTCAATACTTAAAAACTGTAAAATAACCTTAATTGTTTTCCTCAACAGTGTCCCATTTCGAAGCAATCGCAATGTACATAAACATTCAGTACTAATTTACCCTGTGTTCAAGAATAACAGTTAACTTTAGAGTCGGTTAGTTTTATGTTAATTGATCGAGTGTAGATAAATGCCTACACAATTTTAAGCGGCAATTTGCATGGAAAATTACGCTGTTTTAAATACAAACAACTAACTGTTAGCAGATCGCTTGACTACGGCAGCGTGTTATTTTAAGTATCCAAGACGACTGATTGACAATATTCCTTAGTCATCTTTGATAATATCTATGAGAGGTATCCAATTGTGTGGGTCTTATTTGCTCAACGAGGATAATAGTACCCTAAAAGCTATTCTCTCTGTGAAAAAATCAGTGTGTGCAGGTATAAGCATTTTACTCGACTGCATGAACCCAAAATATTTAATCAGGTAGAACGTACTTGTAATTATGAGCACAAAAGAATCGGCGCCTATTAATTTGCAGTTCAGAAACTCAGACGTTGGACGTTAGCAAAATTAATATTTTAATAAGACGCTGCCAATAAGAATGATCCATCATGGTGTGAGTTGCAATCACTCACCGCCACCGCTGCTCCCGATAATCTACAAGGTTCTTTCCCAACTTAAATCGAGGTCATTAGCAGCTTTATAACTTTTCCCAAAGTTCAGCAGTTGACAAAAGATATTTTTGCTGAATAATTTCGGCGCCATTATCTATTTTATTGAGCGCTACTAAAAAATGTAAGAACCAGCATTTTAATATTAATGATTTATTGCAATTTATAAAATAAGAATAATAAGAACCAGCATTTTTAAATGTAATCACCTTTCAGTAATTATTTTAAGTAATAAAAAGACAGGATGTCTTTCAAATCATATTCTTCAATGAAAAGGTAAAATATTATTATTTGGTTTAGTTGTTCTACAAAATACAGCATGAAATTTTGTGAAATGAAGTTAGCCTTTTATTCCTCTAAACCAGTTAATAAGGTTCCGTTAATATTAATTCTTTCACATAAACCTACAGTTACTAATCATTTTAATTTTTTTAAGAAGGTGTATCATTTTTATACAAGATTTCCAAGACTATTTGACAAGATCAAGAGTACTAAAGAAAGTTATAATTAATTGTCTTTTATTTACTTGTGAAAATTAAAGACAATTCATTATAAATGTATGTCTTCTGTTTACTGTTATGGTTTTTTGTATCACCTATAATATAACACAGTTTTATTTAACTCGATATTTACCTTACAAACTCAGTCGAGAAGTCAGCAGCAGCGTCACTTGGTTCTTCCCAACAGGATGCGGTAGCATCACTTAAGAATTGCGCCTGAGCAGACCATGCGTCGCAAGCGCGAAGCACGCGCCTTAGCGCACCAACAGTCATTCGCACTGCTGCACGTATAAATGCGCGATCTGTTGATACATAATAAGAACTTGCTTTAAACTGTGTAATAAATTCATCGCGATAATGTTTTATTATTTCCTCCTATACATAATTTTCCTGCTAATTCTCAGTTTGTCGGTAGTATTTTCCTGGATATAATTTATACAAACAATACCAATACAAAAGAAAAAACATCTCAAGTCATTGTGTCGAGAAATGACGTAGTTCACGCTGTAAATGTTTCTCGACTCTGGTCAATACATTGCTTCTATAAAATATTCCATATATATAGAACCAACTACGTTCAAACTAGGCCACAACAAGAACACGTCACAATCACGTCCCAATACCATCACATCTCGTCGGTCTTTCAACTCAAGCCTTTATGTAGCAGCCTTTTACATAGGCTTACGCTTAACTAAGAGTGCATAGTCAACTTAAGGTAAATCAAGTGTGATGTGGCTGCAAAAGCGTGTTGTTGGAAAGGTTTTTTTAAGATTCATTCTAATATCTTTTAATTCAAATTTGAGATCGAAAAACCAGATACTTTACAAATGTAAAGTAGTTTAACTGTCCCTTAACTCTTCCAAGATATTTAAATTAGATTCCACCTAGTTTGGTCGTATTTTGTGTTCAACTTACCAATTTTTACAGGCTGAGGATGTAGAGCCAATAGTCCAATGGGAAGGCTTTTGAAGATCACAGTCACATTTTCTTTAACCTTTTCTCTTTCTTTATCCATTGTTTCTTCATTTTTCATATGATTTTTACTCCTTTTTTCAATTGTAACTTTAAAATTATGCACTGAAGACGCATGCACCTTGGGATTCATTATGAAATCACTAATATCACTTGATAAATCTATTCTACTATTTATTTCTCTAATATCATCGTTTCTATTTATATCATCTTGTCCCAAAATTACATTTTTAGCTACGTTCACAAGATCTAGAGGTATGCTATTTACATATTTATTAAAAGATTCATTTCTCATTTTTCTATAACTATTATCTCTACTATTATTTATATAGTGAAAGGGCATTCCTCCCTTCGCAATTGAATTGTTTTCGATTTTAGAAGTTTCAACGCCTTTGTTATTTACATTAAAATTTCTTATATTTCCCAAACTAATATTGCGATTACTATCATACGATCGACTAAAATTTAAATATAATAATTTGTTATCCAAATCGTGTGTTTCTGAAATATTAAAATTTCGGCTGACACGACGAAATTTTGAATATAAAGAACTAGTTTTTACATTAAATCCTTTACTGCTAAAATTATTTTCTACTAATTTATCAGTTTTCATCGAAATGTTGGGGCTTTTTTGATCTTTTATCGTATTATTGTCAGCATCGCTTCGTTTGCTGCGGTCAAAGCGTTCGTATCCATCTAGTGCTCCATCATTATCCCTTAAGCTTCCGTAATCCTGATTATTATCTTCTGTATATAATGTTCTGTTGCTTATATTGTGAAAAATGTCGACATCTTTTGAAGCATCTAGCCAAAGCCAGAAAAAATTTCCTTCAAGCATGTTAAGACGTTTCGCTTCATCCATAACGAGCTTAGCGTAATTGACATCACATATCAAGACAACGACGCCTCGGGTCAGTCTTGATATCTCAGCTAGCCGCCTGCACACAGATAATTGGAGTACTATTGTAATATAACATGCTGTTGTAGTGTAATAAACGCGTATCACAAACAATAAGCTTGGATTGTGATACGATATACTCAATAGATACAAAAGGTAAAAAACTATAACAATCCAAAAAAATTTGAAAACGTCACATTTATAACGTTATTGACCAAATTTAAGTACCTGAAAAGAACATGGCGTGAGAATTTTTTGGGAAGCGATAGCCATTTCGGGTTTAACGGTGGAGCAGTTACTATTGAAGCCAAGTCTTTCCGTAAGGATAACGTGGTGTAAATATCTTCTTCAGCTAGTAAAGTGAACGAGTGCCAGTGCGTATGCAGCAATGTTGCTCTGGAACAAAAGAAAATATTACATTATTTTAGTGCACACCCCATAATGTTAATAATTTGTTATTTACTTTGCCTTTACCTGAGTGCGTATAAAGTTTCTCGAGCAGTGATTTCTAGTCGAATTTCTAGTGGAAGCAATTCCTGTGAAAAAAAGGTTGTATAAGTAGGTACATAATTAATAGCATGACCTTTAAGGCATTACAATAACAATTCAGTTAATTTATATGTCCGTTACCTACCCCGTATCATGCCTAATTGTGTTCACTTCACATGTCGTCACAAGATCTAACTATAATCTGTATAATTTGTATTTGAATGGTAATATCCTAATCGCGTCGTGCTTTTTGAGGTTGTTATTAGTCTACGTCGAGGCGTAATCGGCACTAAAGTGGGTAATAAATGGCCATAATTTACCGCGACACCCGTTCTTCGTTCATGGCTCGAATTCGGGGGATATTGTCGGGAATATCTCACCTCTGACAAAAAAGTTTTCCTACAGAAAGGACGACAGACAATTTATGTCCGCATATCAACAATATTATGCACATCATGAAAATCTGATTTGCCGTAGGTATGTGACAATCTCTTGCGTATCTTTATTTGTGTTTCTTTTTATATAAAGATTTGCTCAGTTTTACAACTGTTACGTAGTTTTTTTTTATTATATAGGTAGACACGAAGTGTGTAGGTACGTACCGAAATAATTAAGGTACATCAGGTTTTTAAAAATGTATAAAAATAGAAAATAATTGTTCATAATAAACATTGTATTCATGACTCTGTTTTGATCAACTAAATCATTTCTGGTTCTAGCTTGTGACAATCCCAAGTACTTATGATAACATCATAGAGACAATTACAATCCGATTAATTCAGCTTGTATTAATTAATAATTGATTCACTTTACTCGACTTGGACTAGCTTTGTCCGTAAGTCGGTTAGTCACTAAGATGATATGGGCATTCCTGACCCCGTTCAGTAAGAGAGAATAACTGAATTCCGCAAGCGTGAAACGTCAACTTCAGGAAACTTTGCATAAACCCACGTCCACATACAGCTTAAACGACCGTAGCGAACTAATTTGCGTACGCTGTCAGAGCATTTTAAACAACAAGTTTGAATTTTCAAGTCAAATTCTCTCACAATTGTGAATGCACAATATTTCCTGAAACCAACAACGGTAATATGTGGTCCCTGTTTATAGCAATATCGTTTTTACTAAGACAAAAGAAATTGTGTGTAATACCCTACAAGACCATTGTGGAAACAGTATCGGTAGAAATAGGTCAAACCATTTTTTATAGACAAGATTTCATTTGTGCGTGTGGAATTCACTTACACGCAAAAGGTGGTCCGGCAATATTGGGAAAAAGATTTATGTCGAAAACTAAAGGTCATTTACGAAATATAGTACCTAGCTAGATCTTGAGTTCAAAGTGAAGGAGGTGGGAGAGATATCTAATAATGTCATCAGCATATCCTATAAATAATGTCTGAACGTTTCGCGCGCACCGACAGTCGGTGCGATCGTCACGTAAACGCATTATTTCACTAGCTGGTTAGCTGTTCCCGACTTTATCATAGTGAGAACGATTAATGGCTCTGCATAAATGGAACCGTTGGCATTCTACTAACCAACGAAATCCCGTGTTTTTGTGATACAACTGTGTAATCTTTGTTTTATCGTGTATTGTTTATCTCTAGTCCGATGCCAGTTTCGGGCAACACCAAAGGATTTTTATGCGATCCAATCCTATAATGTTGCCTTGATTAGGACTCTGTACGATAAAAGGGAAAAGGAACTTTTGTAGGATCATTTCCTTGTCCGACTGTATGTCTGTCTGTCAAGACTGCTTCCTTACTGCTACTTTGGGCAAATAAATAATTTTGATTTGGTTTTGAAGCTTTTTCTCAACTACAGAAAGTTGAAATTAATAAAAAATACATAGTTCTCCGATTGATCACAATTGACCCACTACGGTCACAGTGATACTATAGTCACAAAACAAATAATAAATCTACGGTCTCAGAGCTGTAACAAAGTGAAGCTCCTAAATTAACACAATAAAAAATACGGTCATTTTATCCTTACTTATATTATAAAAGTGAATGTTTGTGAGTATGGATGTTTGTTACTCTTTCACACCAGAACGGTTGAACGGATCTGGATGAAATTCGGCACAGAGATAGATTATAGTCGGGAATAACGCATAGGCTACTTTTTATCTAGGTCGGATCAAATTCTGAAGTCCACGCAAAGTCGCGGGCAGATGCTAGTATCCTATATTTTAATACTCGCAAATCCAAACCTAAAGCCTATAGGATACTTCCCGTTGACGTAGAATCATGAAATTCGGCAAGAAGAGCTCCTTACAGCATAAACCTCGGTACCTCGACGCGAGTCGGAATCACATTTATCCAGTCGTATATATATATATGGGATAGGGGTCAAACTAGCAGACGGATCGCCTGATAGTGAGCGATTACCGCCGCCCATGGACACCCGCAACACCAGAGGAGTCACAAGTGCGTTGCCGCCGGTTTTCTGTGAGGCCGTGGTATAACTCCGGTCGAGCCGGCCCATTCGTGCCGAAGCATGGCTCTCCCACGTATAATACATACATATATGAATAATAATCTATTGCCCTTAAATAGTTATGTATAAACTGTTTGCCCATATTATACCGTATCTTCTATTATTATCTTCTTGTACTAATGCACTAATTTCCCAAATGGGGGTTTCATATGAATGCACAGACCATAAAACGGGGAACTGAAATTGTATTTTATCGTCTGTTTTGCAGTTTCCAGCGACATAAATATAATATTATATCATTGTTGGAGATGAAAACATCTGATCTTTTTTTTACTACTTATAGACGCAGTTCATCTATGACAAAATTGTAATCATGTTTTTTCTAATAATCATTTCTTGCTGGCAAAACGGTTCCAAAAAGTGTGTTTTATGAAGAAGATTCATAAAACACACTTTTTGGAACCGTTTTGACTTTTCAAAAGTATTCATTTTAAAGTTCTAATTGACTTTGACACAAACTAATTTTATTTATTCAAATTAAGTATGTTTTTAAAACAAAAATTGATTCAGCCTCCTAGTTTCTTAGAAGATTCCTGTGTGTTCCTCAGGAGATAAACGTGCAAGGAAGCACGTTTGCCATCAACTGTCACATATATGTCTACGACCCTCACAGTATGATATTATAACAATTATTATACTTTGCGCAGACAACTAAATCACTATCAGTTGTTATGCTTCAGGTGAATAAATACGAAGAAAATAAAAAATGCGAATTTACGACATATATGTGCAAAAAATCATGGATATCATATCGAACTTCTATAGTTATTAAAGTTATCATTTGTTTCTAGAGTTTGTTATTAAATTAGTAATATTCATTATTATCCATGGCTCTGGATAAACCATACACTATATTTATATTTAGGGCCCGATAAAAGTGACAAATATGTCCCAATGGTGTTGTAACGCGTTTTAAAGGACAACACTAACCGATTAGACTCTGTTCGGTCAGTATTTACGGTACGAATTCCCCTGCGAGGCAAGGTTATTATACAAGTACCCTCAGGCGATTCCTTCTCGGTCGTGATCACGAACAGTGTTCCTTATGAGTTGAACAGGTGGACTGAACGGATATACCTATACTTCAAAGTAGACTTACATTTCTGATTACACACTTGTATAAAACTTTAACTACGTAAGAGTTACCGCAAAAATTAGTACCTAAATAGCTGTTAAGAGTCCGGCGGACCGATTTTTTCTCACAAACGTAATACCGAAATAAATCGTAACCCAGATAATATTCTATCAAATTATGTTATCATTCGGATTTAGATACTGTTAATCTAGGTTCCTACGATCCTATTTCGTCCAAAATACTTGACTGGAAATAATTGTAAGCAAATGCAATTTTTGATAACTTTGCCAAGTTTGGAACGATTTTCCGGTCTTTTAATTTCAGTGAAGTAGTAGCAGACGAAATATGATCGTAGGAACCTAGATTAACAGTATCTAAATCCGAATGATAACATAATTTGATAGAATATTGTCTGGATTATGATTTATTTCGGTATTACGTTTTTGTGGGCAATTCACGCTCCGCCGGACCCTTAACTACCGTGCCAGAAAAAAAAAACTGAAGCAAACATTTTAATCTAATAAGATTTTAACGTGGCAGGACTCGAACCTATCTTCTGGTTTGGTATACCGGACACTTCACACAACTGATCTCTGAAGATAGGAAAGAAATACAATCCGTAGACTGTTATGGTTCAGTTGTTTTTTTATTTGCTAAAATGGCGACAAGACTAAATAGATGATACTTACGATACGATATATGAATAAAAATATACAATGAGTGCCTATATCATACTCTATAGTAATCCATAGGGGAATATATCTATATATATTCCCCTATGGATGAAGCATCTATATTCTTCCGTAGACAGAAGCCATTACTGGAGCCGGAGGCCGACGTCTACAATTAGTGTCGCGACTACAAAGCTCTCCAATTTCTGGTAGGACATGCATAGACATAGGCACGATTGATAGCAATCAACTGTGAACGTGATGTTTATTTAAAGTCTTTATCAGGCATAACCGATTGAAGGGTAAGATAAGAATAAGCACCAGAATTGCAAAGCACATAAACGAAGGTTTCAAAAGTAATAAAGCTATAAGTTATAACTTTTATAAGAAAAACTTTCCAGTACATCATTTGCTTTAAGCAATCAGACTATAGAGGACTCTGCCCGCGACGTTGGATTTTTCATCCACATTATTCAACTTGTAGTAACGTTAGCAACAAAGGTTTTTCTTCGACATAACGTAAAAAAATCAAAATTCGCATAATATGCGTAAATATAAATGAAATTAAATCTACACATAATATGCGAATCGAATTAAGTGTTAGAAACCAGTATGAAATTGATGGATCGTTTTTAGCGTCTTTTCTTAACAACCATGAGAAATCTTACTATAAAAACAGAAACAGGCCCACGTCCCTTATTATATATACCCTTCGTGTAGAGCTTAAATTACTTAATAATCGAATGAAGGCGTCATATTTGCAACCAGTGCATATAACTGGTGGAACTGTATAAAATAGTGTTTAAACTAATTAACTGTATAACAGTATTACAAATATGATACATAACATCTCTCATGAAAAATAAATCTCTCCTATAAAACAAAAAAAGGTTCTTGACAGACGGACGGACAACAAAGTGATCCTATAAGGGTTCCCATTTTTTCTTTGGAGGTACGGAACCCTAAAAAAATACAGAAATAATCGACTCCATAGCTTGAGCTAGGTTCAATACGGCAATGACGCGCTAGAGCGAGAGCGATAGATCCCGATACGACTGTACGCGAGCCATGCCCACAAACCTACAAAATATTTTCGAGGTATCCTCTTAACTCACGTTGGCGATGGTATAGGAGAGGTGCACATGTGAGGGCGAGGCGCGAAGTACGGGCACGCCTGCTCGGGCGGCCGCCGTCACCACGGCTGCGGCCGCGCTGCCACCGCCACACACCAGCAGCGCCGCCACGCGCCGCCCGTCGAGCGCCGAGCATGTGCGCTCCAGCACTCGAACACCGAACCTGGACACAACACTACTCGTTATTTTTTATTATATTTGGCTAAGAGTTAATCTCTTTCTAAATATTTTTAAAGATGTAGGTACATTTAGAGAAAGAAAAATTCGGTCTCTAGTAGATGATGATAGGGCGATCCTCATGATATCATCACTATTATATCGGCCAAAAGAGGTCCACTGCTGAACTAAGACCCCACCCCCCATTGACTTCCACAAGGACCAATTTTGTAACGTCTGCAGCCAACGACTCCCAGCAACTTTCACCAGGTCGGGTCGTCTGTCATGGGAGGTACAAATCAACAAAAAGAAAAAGGTATTTGTTAAAAATAATACATAAAAGAAAATAACACTACTTGTAAGCCAGAAGTCTAGGTTTGTGATCAGGGATCGTAACATCACTTTTAATATGTAGAACAATATTTTTTACATACAATATGAATACATATTCAATAATATTAACCCACTAAAATACATAACAAATAAAATCAATAAGAGATAAAAGAGCAAAAGACTAACTCGCAGAGTTAAAAGCATGCCAATACAAAATCAATGCAAATAAAAATATTTGAATACGTGTTTCTGCTGGTAAAACAATGTTTGCTAAAATAGAGTGGAGCATTTTTAGAACACGTATCTTTTCAACGTTTTCGCGTATAAAAAAATCAAATTTCGAAACAGTGCGTGTTAATAAAAACAAAAACAACATGCCATGCCTACGTTTCAAAATAAGTTTTGGAACAAAAAATCCTCAGAGGCTTTATTTGAAATCTCATTACTCTTATTTTTTTCTGAGAAAATAAATCACGAAATTGCCAACAGTTTAATAATAGAGTCGCGCCTAGGGGTCACCTTTCATGACGCACTTTTTAACCCGCCTTCTAAAATTGAACTTTTTTAAGGTTGTCTTTGCTTGTATAAATCGAAAAAACCTCATTTGTCAGAAGGGGATAATTTATGAAAAAAAAATGTTGTGTCAAAAAGTATCAAATTAACTGGCGCCATTTTTACCAACAGTCATTTATTTTAATTTAGAGAGATCATGTACCTATTTGACAGCTGTATCTTCAAACTTAATCCTTTGCAGTGCAAACAGAGTTGCTTAATCTTGTGTCAATCATTGTGGTATATCTATATACTGCACATTGGGTTAGTAATTAATTAATTTTCTTACTTGACAGGTGGTATAAACCTGTACAATATGTTAAATTCTCCATACCGTTACATCTTTGTTTTTGTAAAATTGAATAAAATAATGGCAATTGCTCAATAACTAGGTATACAGTAAATATAACATGGTAATACTAAAACTTTTTCGAAAAAATCGCCATAATAATGGTGAAAATAGTATTCAGCATAATACTAGAGTTTGCAGTTCAAAAGTGCTTATTTCGACCATTTAAACAGCATTTGGAGTTCTAAGACGACTTTCAAGCAATGGTTTTTATCATAAAATTGTGAATAATAATTACAGAATAGTTAGTGTCGAATTCTATTGTAATGAACCCTCAAGTGTTAGAGAGCTACAAATTGACAAAAATCAATCAAAAATTGAATTTCCGGGACAAGCGGATGCCTTCGCCGTAAAGGTAGTGTGTTGACCTCAGTACATATTTTCCATTAACGCAACACGAAACTGATTTACATGTGGTTTTAATAGGTCAATCTTTTATTTTTAAAGTTTCGTCTTTAATAATAAATAAATACTCTTTTGTCTGCTGGTTCTGTCTCCTGCCTTGTTCGTCTAGTGATCCCAAGCGCGATTGCTACGCTAGAATGTTATTAGGCTTTTCTATGAAATTGACAATAACAGCTCGGAGTTTGGACTTGTGCCCGGTTAATGGCAATAAGCTCGCTCCCTTTTACATGGGACCTAAACATACCGGCGAACTGTGGGTGTACATTAGTACACCTCTGCCTAACCCTTCGGGGAATACAGGCATGACGATATGTTATGTATACTATTTTGTTATACTTATTAATGGAATCCATGAAAAAAGCCCTAAGCTATATTCTAGCTCCAGCTACGTTTGTTTAACAAACAAAGGGCGGAGGCCGTCACCGTAACAATATTGCCAACAACACTGTGTAAAGTACTTGCCGTGGGTTGATACTTTACTTTGTTCACAATACAATCATTTATTACACACAACTTAATTTTTAATTCACGAATGAATAGCTTAGTGTGCCTACAACTCAATTATAACCACAATTAGTTCGCTGAGTATCGTTTACACGGATCACAACCCAGCATTGACCTATTTGCATTAGTGACCATATACAGCTTGTTTCAATACAAACAATATTTAGCTACAGATTGCATAATTAAAAATAATTCGTCTTTAATATGAATCTGTTATAATTAATCGGAGAAAATGGCAAAGAAAATTGCTGAGGTTAATGTTGAGCCCAAGCCACGAAAGCAAAGGTAAATAAAATGGTTTATTGAAACATCCTGTTTATATTGTTATCCAATAACGCCTAAGACCTTGTATCACAGCATAATATAGTAACCAAAAGAACCGCATCGTAAGTACACTTCAGTCTGAATCCAGTCGTTCAGTGCCTCGGAAGTCGTTTTAAATTTAAAGCCTTAAAAGCGTTTCTAGATCCCGTGTTTGCTCTTGCGATATTAAGCAATGTCTACCAGAGAGTATCCTAACGTGTGGAGTAATTTTGAAAGAATAGTTGAAGATGGTATATTGCTGAAATTTGAAATAGAAGACATACCCGAAAGTATGTGGAGTACAGCAGTTGAGTTTATGCTTGGCAATTACATCAGAGAAGATGTGTGGTGGAAATCGGCCGGTGAGTTCGTCCAATATAATTTAAGGAGAAAATCTCAACACCCAAGCTATTAACGTGATCCACATCTCTTAATCTAACTAATCTGGTGAAACGGCGTAAATACGTATATATTTTTTGCAATTACGAAAATCCAGTCTTATGTAGCACACTTTCTCACGCAAGAAAATACGTAATTCAACATCAGTAGTAGGTACCTATGAGCCGTCCCGCCACCCAATTATCTCGAGGCCGAGAAAAACCTTAAATGTGGTGTCATTAGTCACCCTTCTCGCCGAGTTTCTCATCGGACGACTTCTGAATTTAAACTTTGTTTAACACCATGAGAACAACCGAGTTGATTCTATCCCCAATCACGAACTTTATCAAAACATAAACAGAGAATCGATTTTGAGATAGGTTCACAAATCTTTATAACTTCTCCATTTTATTACACAACAGAACATTTTCAAATTCGTTCTAATTTGGCTTCAATTTAATAATGATCATGAGCATTACATGCTATACATATATCTACCATAAATGTTAAAACGCACAGCTGAACTAGGCCATGTCAAGCGATTACTTGTAAATTTTGCAGCACGATTACTTGTAAAATTTAGATCGTAAATATTAATAAGATTTGGATAATTAATCATGTGATATATCTTATTACTGACAGGCACAGCGCAAGATTTAGACGCAGTACAAGAGTACCGCGTGCTACTAACGTCGATCATTAGGCAGAAAATGAGCGTGGCGTGCTTCCTCGCTGCAGGAGACGGTTCAGGACGCACGCTTGTCGCCGTCAACATGTGCTTGCCGCAGGAAAAAGGACGCTTCGTTGAACACAGGCCGGTAATATATAATACGGTTATATAACCTCTTTTCAGCCCTCCCTATTATTATACGCTATAAAATTTACACATTTTAATTCTATTTTTAAACTTCGTATTTGTGTTATTGCAGAAACTGCAAAACTCTATATTCTCTATATAATTTGTTGTATTTGCTAGTTGGCAGTGTTCCTTTATTTTATTATCTTGCTTGTGCGACCTATTTTTCACCAATAATCTCATTAAATTGGTGTTAGCCTAATGGCTAGGGCGTCGGACTTGTGATCATGTGATTGCCGGTTCGAAGCCCACCCATTGCACTACCGACGTAAACGTAAACGTAAACCCATTCGTACCACAAGCATTTAGCTTAGTACGAGGAGTTAACAAGAATACTAGTAATGTGCGACCCACATTAAATTTCTGGTAAGCTTTTAAAAAAATAAATTTAATTAGAACGATCTTGAAACTGATGGATAATTATATTCTCATTGTACCTAAGCGATAACATTTGAGTTCTATTGTTTAATGTAATAATTCGGCATGATATTCCTATTTGCAGCAGATCTAACACGTTGCTATTATATCATCTACACGCAAACAATATTATACATAATATACAATGCTATTACTTTACAGCCGAAATCTAAAGCAGGTTTATTATCCCTACGAATGTTTGGTGAGGCCATGAAAGTGACAGCGATTTATGATAAATACAATGTGAAAGCTTACCTCATGGGAGCTGGCCTATCTGTCGCGCCAGAATACCGGGGTCTGGGGATCGCAGTTGAATTACTCAAGGCCAGGTAAATAATCTGGCTTAATACCTATAAAACTATCCTTTGACCTATATTGTATTAGTGATTCCAGACCAGACGTTAGGTAAACGTGGCAAGGACATTCTGAAGGATCTGAGAGAATGACGATATAATATAACTCTATTTTGATCTACGATTAATGTAACATGTCCAATCACCACGTCTATATCCCGGGGGATTAGGCAGAGGCGTACCTACTGATGCATACCTACATTTTGATAGTATATTTGCAGCCACAGGGTGAGCAGAGTACAAATCCAAACTACGTGCTACTACTACAAATTTCATAGAAATACCCAATAATACTCTGCTCAACCTGGGAATCAAACCTAGAACCTCACGTTCTGTAACCAAGCTTGTGGCTACTAGACCAATGAGGTAATAGAAAAGGGAAATTATTGTAATCCATAAAATTCTCAATATATTAAGATCATTTGATAAAACACTTAGCTTAATATTTAAAAATATGCAGTTAAACTAATATGGAATACATTTATCAAGTTCCGAGAAACTGCTGGGGTAAAAGCTACGAAATTGCAAGTTAACAAAAATACATCCCCAACAATATATTAACTGTGCGCTCGTGCCAGCAGTAGGAGGGACTCAACCGCGA
This sequence comes from Acronicta aceris, assembly GCA_910591435.1. Taxonomy (NCBI): domain Eukaryota; kingdom Metazoa; phylum Arthropoda; class Insecta; order Lepidoptera; family Noctuidae; genus Acronicta; species Acronicta aceris. The sequence goes on along the minus strand of OU342763.1, from coordinate 9,975,674 downwards.
ACGCATTCCGACATATATATCTACGAATTGCAATACGTTTGAGGGCAATCTATGTTCGGTGCGTAGGTGTAACTTGCCTACTATACGGTATATCACCTATATAGTCTTCTTAGCGTGTTGATGGCAAAGAATAAAGTTAGATACTTAAAAATATCCCAACTTCCGTCTACTGCCTCACTAGTCCAGTGGTCCCAAGCGTCACTACTAGAGGTCCTAGGTTTAATTCATAGGACATGCAGTGTTATTGGATTTTTCTATTAATTTCTCAGTAGCAGATCAGACCCCTATTACATGGGACCCAAACATACCAAAAATGTGGGTGTACATTAGTACACCTCTGTTTGATCCTTCGGAGAACACACGTGTGATGATCTATTGATGTAATATTTCAACTATACTCAACTATCTTTTTGTGATAATTTTATATTTTCCATGCTAAGATTATAAAGTTATTTTAGTAAAGGAAAAATTCAACGCCAACGTCACCTTATGACGTAAATTCAGAATGTGAAGGCATAATTTCAATCAGGCGGGTGGGGTTCGCGGTGGCTTAAAGGTCAGAGCGTCTGGTGTATCCAACCAGGAGACGCAGATTCGAATTCTGCCCGCGATTGAATTTTTCCTTTATTAAAATAACTTTATATTCAACTAGATTATTACACCTAGGTATTTTTAAGAGGTCATTCCAGTGTTGACATAACACTTATTGTTGAGTTTACCTCTTAATTCCTTGGAGTTTGGATTTGTACTCGGTTAATAGGAATAGGCTCGCTCCCTATCTCACCCAAACATAAAGTAATACAGCTTCGAGGAATACATTTTATAAGTATGACGTTCACTTCCTCCAAATTGTAACTAAGCTTTACTTTAATTTTCAGAATAAATCTCTCAAAAGCTCTGGGTTTCCGTGCAACAGGCGGTATATTTACAAGTGCAAAAGCACAACGAGCAGCAGAAAAAGCCGGCATGGAATGCTTATACCACATCCCATACAAGAAGTTCGGAAAACAATGCAATATAGTATTTGATTCGGACGCGGAAGACTTGAAAATATTTGCTATCCGAACTGAATAAATAAACATACCTGATTAAGTTTCTTATACCTCAATTAATTTCGTGACGACACTTTTTATATCCCTCAAAACGTATTTTAAGATTGAGAGGGGTCGTCTTGCCAGAAAAAATGCATCCCTAATTATTTTAAATCAAAAATAATATTATTCATTAGTTTGTTTCACCATGATTATACATTTACGCCTATTTTCATTTCATAGACAATTTTCCGTTATATTTTATACCTATATAACTTATATTAATATTAAAAAGTTCTAAAATTACTCCTTTGTTTCAATCATAACTCCATGTGTAGTTAAATATCTTCATTCATATAAAAATAAGCTGCTACTGAGACTGTCATAGAAAAACCCAATAACACTTTGCTCGACCTAGGAATCGAACCCAGAACCGCTAGCGTAGCAGTCGCGGAACCACTAGACTAATGATGCAGTCCAGTTTCTCTTTGTTTCTTTTGTTTAATTCATGAACTCGTGAACATAGGTAGGAAGATAACAATATTCAATAATGATTGTAGTATGAATAATAAATATTTTTCTAATACGTAATGAGAATAATAACGCCATCCCGTGAAGTATTTCTTAAAGAGACTGATAAGGACAAGAGAAATAGAAATATGATGTTCCTTGAAATAAAACTATTTTTTACGGATTTTATCGCGTTGTATTAATATTATTTTATATTTAATATTCGCGTAAGTGTCAGAAACCAGTATATGATGTTCTTTATTTAAAATATTAAAAGAAATATTGTGTAAAAAGAAATACGCATTAATGGTTAATTAATATTGGAAATAAAGCCACAGGAGCAAAGAAAGACGTGCACTGTTCAACGGTCGGATTTAATATAATTAATATTTTAAATATTGAACAGAATGACAACTTCAGTGAAGTAACGTAATCTATACATCACACGAGACTTGAATTTTTGTAATATTCCAACAATTAATACTTATTTTTCCTGTTGGTTATAAGACTGGGTATTGATTTAATAAAGTGTATCTAGCTTACACCTATTCTAATAATAGTCCTGTATGCTCTTGTCTAATGCTTTAAAAAACATGTTGCAATTCAAACAAGAAACAATACCAATCTATCACGACATTTTGATAAATAGACTACAAACATTTATTAGTTCGTTTATGGACCTAAGTGGACCATCCAGGCTATCACCGACATAAGTCAAAAATAAGTAGGGTTAGATAAATGGAAGCAAAACATACACGAGGCCGTTATTCAACAAGATAATTTAATGGCCGCAATAACTTCAAAACACAACACGGACTAAGCCAACAACAGTACAACATTTCATTTTAGTTTTCAAACAATTGGATACCATCTGTTACGTGAAATAATATTACCGATATAACGTTAAGCCAGATAGGTATTACCCTATTGAAAATGTTGTATTGTTACCTATATAACTGGAACAAACCCGTAAAATGAAGTCGGCAATCTCCAGAAGGAGAAGCAGGACAAAAGCTGTTTTAACAATAATGAATAATATTTTACAATGAAAGACATATTTCTAGTAATTACAGATGCGACAATTTTTGTTACACACGAGATGCAGTTATGATCCAAACAGTGTATATACATTATAGAATATTTTACTAGCGTCCTGGGACAAAATATTAACAAATAAAAAAAACAGTCATATTATTTTAAATTCATTAATCATAAAAAACTATAAAAAATATACCTTACTCTACATTATGAACACATCTTCGTCGAATACGAAGTCGAATGGAAATAATATTTTTTATTATTATTATATTCGTTTCATATGTCAATTAATAACTCGGATGAAACTTTCCAAAGGCCTCGCCGAGACTCTGGTACTCTTTTCCTGCGCCCCCAACTTTCCCAACTGTCTTGATTAAATTATTCAATTGTTTTGAATATTTAGTAAATTTCATTTGATTAAATGTCTTGTGTGTTTTTAGTCTTCTTAAGCCACATGAGTCAAACAGTTTTCATAAAACGTTCGATAAAAAAAATAGTTTATTATTTAATTAATATTTAATATCGATTACATTACATTATAAATTACTGTAGGAAGGTATATGTAGCGGTATTTCCCAATAGTTTACATAGAAACTAATTTACCAGAATATATATTCTGAACAAAATCGATTCAGATTATCCCAGCTTTTCATAATATTGAGGTAAATACTATTTGGTAGGTAATATAATGGAACCGCCACGGTGCGTAGCTACGTAGTACACTACGTGAGCCAATACCACAATTCAACTACGTAGCCACACAGATGTGTCTACGATAGGTCGTTATTGATATTTATACATATTAAACACATATCACCACGCTAGTATTCGCAAGAGGTCTAATTTTGTAAACCCACAGTTCGCTGGTATATTTTGTTTTTTTTTTTAATTTATTAAGTCGGCAAACGAGCTGACGAACCATCTGGTGGAAGTAGTCATCGTCACCCATGGACAACTGCAACACCAGAGGAGTTACTGATGCGTTGCCGACCCTTAAGAGCCCCTACGGACTGAAGACTTGGTTGCTGGCTGAGCCGCAGCAACCAAGGGAACTGGCTCTTACGTGCAAAAGTTGAAACACACACCAAGGTGCTTTACAATAGACTCCGACGTAAAGATGGTCGCCAGCGAATCAGACCCTAAGGGATCCTACCACCGAGCAAATGTAATACGAGATGGATCCCATGTAATACAAGACAAGCCTATTGTTTGTAGGGCACAAATCAAAATTACGAGCTGCTACAAAGAATTACGCAATCTAAATGTGGGTGTACATTAGTACACCTCTGTGTAATATTTCGGGGTGCAGGCGTAATGTTGTCATAATAAAATTAAACAGCATACCATACCATCATGCCTGTATTCCCCGAAGGGTAAGGCAGAGGTGTATTGTACCGGTATGTTTGTTCCCATGGTAATAGGTGGTGAGTCTATAAAAAGAAATAAGGAAACAGGTTTTAATTAAACCTTAAATCTTTTTTTTATTAAGTAGGTATCAAAATTTTATTTGTAATTAGGAAACCAATGAAGCCAAGTCTAGGTATATTAAAATCAGAAGCCAAACGATGTGAAGTAGTTTTAAGGATCCTTTTTTCCGAATTCCGTTCCGAATTATTAATTCCGAATATAACCTCTTATTTATTTAGCCAGTTTTAATTCTAATTTTGATGTTACGTCTGCGCGTCGCCTGTTCAATTATCTAGTTACCTTGAGCATCACATTGTATGCCGACAGAATCTTAAGTGGTTAAAGTACATCAACGGTAATGACAGGACTGGGGTGTTAACAACTCATCTATAACTAGCAAATGAGATCGTATTTTCGATGGTAATTAAGGGCACCCAACGATCTAAAAATGGTCGTTAACGCAAATCAACAGGAACACATTACATTGTACATTTATTGGCAATCAGCTATCGGCTTCAACGTTACAGGTCGCGGATTACATTCCTGCATTGTACTAATAGAGTCTCACGATACAGAATCTTAGTGTTGAACAACATTTTTTACAAATCTACCTTATTTACGACTTGTGTGGATCACCATGTATAATTGATGATTGATTGATGATTATTATGATTATGATGATTAGAAAAAATATATAGTTACCTAATAAAGTATAATCTTCAAAGCCATTGAAAATCGTCTCATGTTTTGGGAAATTGTGATATATATATACTCAATATCTTTAATAGGCCGATGTCTGTACGTTATAGTTATTAAAGAAAAACGAATATGGGGAACTTTATTAGAGCAACAGAAGCCAAAAAAATTGTTCTGTCTGTATGTTAGTACGCGCATCACGCACGGAATTGAATGCAGTTTTCATGTTATTACTTAAAATCTGGTGCATGTTTCTTAATGATACGCCCTCTAGAATCCGATATAGAGTATGTTAATCTTTTTGGGACGTGAACAGCTCGTTAGGTTCTAAAAATTGACTTGAAAACTTTATCATTAATAACCAAATGAAGCAAAAGCTTTCGTTTGTGATGTCAGATACAAAAGTATTTTTGAATTTAAACATTTAATTAAAGCAATGTTTATATTTTGCTTTTACTGAAAGTCGTGTTTCTATTCTAGACCAACCAACAATACGGTTCAGGAAACTGTAATTAAAGTTTACATTCTTTTCTTCTTTCTATCTCTGTTTCATAATGCCGAGTTTGCGTATAAATCTCGATTTTTTTCTACAAACCATTATGAAAGATAAAGCATTTTTCTAGTATCAGTGAGTGAAATGGAAGCCAAGGAATAAGCCCAGGAATAAATCAGCTCTTAACTTGTTCGCCTTGATGTTGGAATCTAATTAATTTTATATGAGATTCATTTAATAACGTTACATTAGGAAATTTTACGAACGGGAGTTAGATACCTAGTTATAATTTCAGTTGTGCCTTTCAAAGTATTTTGATAATGGTATTTATGATGTATTTGGAAAAGTTAATCACTATGTACATATATTTATTATGAAGCCTTTTTTGTATCTCACTGTAGTTGTAAGTCTTACCTTTCTTAGTTGAGGATTTTCTATTTTGGGACCTACACAGCAGCAAAAAATAACTAAATATTTTTTTTTGTAATGTTACAAACGTTTTTTGTATCTGCAATGCAATCTAAGTGTTAACAAGATTTTAATTAAGACCATTCTTTGCTTTTTTAATGAAAAATCCACGTGAAAAGCGGAGCAATATAAATAGAGAGACAGCAGATCAACTTATTCACTGTAGCAATACTGTAATTCAAAGAAATCACTTAAAGCTGCCGATCAACTGAGGTAAGACAAAACAAGGCAAAGTGGAAAGGATATTTCAATCTGTTATTGGCGAAATCAATTTTCCAATCACTAACATACTATTGACTGCCTCATTAGTCTAGTGGTCCTAAGTGCGACTGCTACACTAGAGGTCCTGGGTTCGATCCCTAGGTCGAGCGAAGTGTTATTGGGTTTTCTTATGAAATTCTCATTAGCAGCTCGGAGTCTGGATTTGTGCCCGGTTAATGGCTATAGGCTCGCTCCCTTTAACATGGGACCTAAAAATACCGGCGAACTGTGGGTGTACATTAAGTACACCTCTGCCTAACCCTTCGAGGAATACAGGCGTGATGGTATGTTATGTTAACATACTAATAAGGCATTTTCGAGACAAAATTGCTGTAGACACAAAACAATGACCTAGATAAACTGACATGAATTCAAGCACTCTCTTTGATTAGTTTTCAACAAACTAACGTATTAATTAGTTTTTTTTTTATTTATATTTAACTAACTTACTGGTTTCAAAGCACGCCTGTATTCCCCGAAGGGTTACGCAGAAGTGTACTAATGTTACCCCCAGTTCGCCGATATGTTTAGGTCCAATGTAATAGGGGGCGAACCTATTGTCATTAACCGGGCTCAAATCTCAAACTCCGAGCTGCTAGGTACTGATAATTTTTGAAATAGAAAAACAACAACACTGCTCGACCTGGGAATCAAACCAAGGAACTCTAGTGTAGCAGTCGCGCTTAGTACTACTAGGCTAATGAGGCAGTTACAATGATTTTGCATTTTGAGTATTATGGTTTTCACACAGCATCATCAGGACTACTGATTGTCAAGTTTTAATTCCTTGTTTTAAGATGGAATTTTGAATTCATATATACTATTACTATTTTGCTGTTTGGAAATTCTTAGAAGCTTGGAATTGAGATTTCTTCCCAGTTAAGGCTCGCCATCTATTCTATTGTCGAACAGCGTCACCTCTGTCTAACCTTTCGGGGAAAACGGTGTGATGGTACATTGATACTTAAGATTTAATAAAAGCTATTATTCATTTGTCTGAAAACAGTTCGAAAATGTAACAAGCAAGCTAATATTGATATTGAGCAAAGCCACATCTCTAGTCGTGATTTCAACTGCGAAACTATTGCGGTCCAGCGAGGCGCTTCGACGCGTTCCGATCAAATCGGAACAACTCCGACAATATCCATAAAGTGTTCGCCCAAACAAGACGTGTATCGGGTTTGTTTGAAATCGAAACTTGTGAATAGTTCTGTTTGATGGCTCATGTCGGTTTATATTGAGGAGATACAGTGATGTCTGTTTGACGTGCTCTTTTATTGACCTCTGATACTGAAATCTTCTATTTTATCAATGAAATCCCTTTTTGTAGTAAAACTAAAAAGGACTGAATCTTTCAACTTTAATAGTCTTGCTTTTTGGGTAAATGCAATTAATATACAAGCCTCTGTATCATTTAAGCCGTACTGAATAGTAATGTAACAGATTATATCAGAGAAGTAGTAGGTACCCAATTTTTGTTTTAAAGGCCTAATTTCTTTTATCGGTCATATTCTGCGGGATCACAAAAGATCACGGGAAAACAATCCGCAGTATCCAAAATTTGGAGATTCCTAATATCATTAGTTCTATAAAGCTACAACCATAAAAATTTATAACGATCCTACCCTGCCTAAATTAAGTAATTTGTTGCCTATTTGTTAATTAATATCGAATTGCCATGAATATCAGGATATTGCTATTACACTTCGGCTTCATGGGACATTGAAAGGTCTCGTAGCAGCGAAACTGCTTCCCTAAGTAAGTGGTATGGATAAGTAACCAGGGTATATTTTGTCCTTTTGTTGGGCATAACGTGTCATGTCTCTCGCCGTGTTGCTATCACCACCGATTTCTAATGCGTTACGTGGCTTATAGAAAAAAAAAACTATAAAAAATGTTACGAAGGCATACGTACTTTTCATCTTCTGGCAGTTCGATGTAAAGCGGCAGCAGCGTGATGTTACGCAGATGGAGCGGGTAGTCGCCAGCCAGGTACGTGTGAGAGATGTCGGCGAGCGAGCGGTTGAACACCCGCACGACGTCGGCGGCCGAGGGCGGCGCGGCGATGCCCACGTAGAAGGCGGTGCGCGCGTCCGCTTGTAACACACGCAGCTCGCGACCCGCGCCCGTTGCCGCGAGAACCGCGTACGTGAACAACGCATACCACGCCGCGCACGCCGCCCACCTGCGCCCGCGCATCACGGCCCCGCACGCCAACCTCACCGCCGCCCGCGCCCCGCCCTCCCCCCGCACCGCGCCGCCATACCCAGCACCTGACCAACACCATCCACGCTCAACGCCCGGTCCCACGCCTCAGATTCACCCACCCCAACATTTAGATACTTCACTATATTTACAACAGTTTCTTCACTACTTCGATAACACTGTCAGCTAAAATGTTAGCGTTTATAGCACAGATTTATGGACGGTAAATCATAATGACTTTTAGCAATTCTCAGTTTCGCGATCCCTGGTACTCGGCTCATTTGCGTATCTGTAACAAGGAAGACATTGATATGTATGGTAATTACTTTAACAAGGACATTATAATCACAAATTAGATTCACCAATAACATTAACACGGAAGTACTATGCCGGTGGAATATCATGGCTAGTCTATCAACCAGCCGTCATTAGTTTCCCTTGCCGTCTGTCGTATTCAGAACCCTAAAATTGTGTATTGCACTCATAATGAATTGGCAAAATACCCGATATCAACACCTTATTATGTGAAACTGTGTCAAGTTTAATAGTAGTCATATTAAGGAAGTTACTAATTAAAGTAGGTGTTTGTTTGGGCAATAGGTATGTATGTGTAGCAATGTGACTTATAATGTTCATAAACAGACCGTGCTCTGAGTGCCCACAGGACGAGTAGAGAGGTACTTCATTGTTAATTAAAATGGTACTTTCCTTTTCATAACATGAGGCAGTCAGTAAAGGACCCCTAATTAATGTATAGTAAACCAAAGGTCCTCGTTTTAACGGCAAGTTAAATCCTGTATACTTACTGCCTAGTACTCGTTAATTAATTGTGTTCTACATTATCACACTCTTTCGTCGGTTCGTCCCACCGTCAGGCTCAATTTAGCTCCCGACCCTGCCAGCTAGCGAACACTGTTGTAACATAACCTATTTATTTTCACGAAAAAGCACGTTTAGTTAACGCTACTCATTAATTATTTTGGATATACTTAGTGAGGCAGAACCTCCGAGATACGTGAGTACGTAATTTGATAGCTCTGCCTTATGAGTAGTGCATATACCCACACGCTTATAAACGAAAAGACTTAGGGTTAGCATAGATTACCGGTAATAAAAAAATGCTCAAAATATGGTTGAGTATTTTCCCAGTGATAATTAAAAATCATTGAGCTTAGATAGCTTGATTATTGGCCTCTCGTGCAACTAACATTGATAATTTATAATATATGGGTCTAAAATGTATTATCACTTGCTGTAACGATAAAGGTGAGACAGTAATAGTCTGAATGAATCCGTAAACTATGAATAACGAGTCAAAAATAGAACTCAGGTAAATAATTACCGGAGCAATCTTCTGTACTATTCGTAGGTACAATTTTCAAAAATACTTGAGCAATTTTCTTTCTTATCTGTGACAACCCTTATTGTGTATCTTGCACCAAGAGCCTATAAATATAATTAGTTTTATGCTCTCATAAATAAGCAAGGATGTCGCTTTGTCGGCGTTATGGATATTAGAGACCATAAACTATTAATAAAAGCCGTAGATACATACTATATACACACTAAATATAATCTACTGCTCATCCTATAATTTATGAGAAATTCCAACAATCATTCTCCTGCCCTTACCCCAATTTACTTGGGCTCGGGGCAGTATGTCTTTTCCCATATATATCTACTAGCCGTCATTCCAACACTTATTTCTTCCTTCCTATGTCATATTCCTCACGATCTCTTCTTTAGCCTTCCTCTTGCTTTATATCTTTCCACATTCATTTCGCACTTAAAAACCTAGTAATATTGATTTTATTCCTGCAAATCACGTTACTGTTTCAGGCAGCGGTTGCTAGAACACTATTTTCAATTTAATGTCCCTAGCAACTAACAAACTGCCTCTTTCGTACTAATTCCTTAACATTTCGATTATTGTTACACTCCACATTCCTCTATTTCTTATTTTAGGTGCATGCAATTGCCTTTCATGTAATCTTCTTGTAACCAAACATTCTGATTCATACAAGACGGGATAATTATGTAAGCAAGAGTTATTATTTCAGCGTGCATTAGCTTATTAAAAAGTAAAATGTTTTTCACGCTCATTAGCACCTATTAAAATAATGTGAATTACGAATATCTTAATAGCTTTGATGATACAAAATTTTATAAATGCTATATTATAGTACTATATAACTGAAATCCCGAATATTGATTGTGGAACAGCGTGAAATGTTGATTTGGATTCGAAACACACCCTCGTCAAACGGCGACGTCTACACGATGTAACTAATTGAAACATGTACCTACTGAACTATCACCATATCTTAACGTATTACGAAATATTTAACATAAACCATGCATATATTCCATGCCCAAACATAAAGCTAAAATATATGATTATGGCTAAATATAATGCCCAAACACAGGAATTGAGATTATAAAATCAATTAAGCAATTATGAATGTTCTTTCTTGCTAAACCAATTTTAAAATTACCTATACCTTAGGTTTGACACATTAAATGACCGCGACATCATTTTAATAAAATAAAATCCGAGAAAAACAACTTTTATTTAATGTGGTACTCTTTTAGAGAAAGATCATCCAACTGTACCAAATCGACCAAAAACATTTCACATCTACTTCAATATTTGAACAAATTCTAATTTTCTTAATTCGCAAAAGCTTTTTATTCATTAATAGAATCTCCCTTTGATGTAAATACGTGCCTACAATTCTTATACGGTTTCATTTTAGATTATATTGGATTAATTAATTAGGTATTTGTGGTCTCATTATGGTGGCACGCACATGTTACCAAGACATAGTTTTAATTCTAACAAAGAAACTGATTGTAAAAAAGTTAGGAGTACTTCATATACCTATGTAATGCAATTCAGAACACGAAGTTGGTTAATACCAAGTCTGGGTGGGATAAGAAGGAGTTTACAGTTTTCTAAGTGCCCTAATGTTGTGCAGTCTCGGTAAATACGATATGTCGTCGCTTAGTCTAGGCGTTTTAAAAGGCAACTAGCGGGTTACCGAGAAAGTAGACAAGCAAGCATTCACCTAAGTATTGGTCACGCTGTGCAGGAAAGAACGGAAGAGCTATCGAAGCGAAAACGTTAAGCCTGGATTATAAAAGTCGAAAATACTTTGGCAAAACAAAGTGCAAAGCCACTTGATCAGTACAAACATGTAGTAACCAATGACTAGGATACTTCTATGCCAGCGCTATCCATTATCAACCGCATTGTCGCTTAATAACAGGGTGAAATAGTGGTCAAACAAAAGTTATGAATAAAAAAATACAATTTCCACTTAAAATAGTTATAATGCTCAGTAGCAGAGAAGACTCACCATATTCTAATCACTTACCATACTCTACGATACCATGATTGCGTCTTAGAATAATTATTCATTTGGACTACAAGAATCTTGATCCCTACATATCAGAGAATTCCATGCAAGACTCATAACTCCTTCAATTTCATATAATATCTCGGGGCTGACAGGTACTCTAATTTGCATTGTTTACTGTTGCACAGACAACATACTTTACAAAATTTGCTGCCGAGGCAAACTCGTATTCAGAATGAAATATTCCTGGGATACCTACATATTACTTAGCGATCTTTCTTCGAACTTTATGTCTGCATTAAACTGATAAAAAAGAAGATTTATTTATTTTCTCGATATCAGGCTCCTAGCTAAACAATAACCACACTAATCAATGGATTTGCAAGGATTGAAGAAGGATTTTCGCTTCCCATGGTCAGTATATGGTTAAGTTACAATTTTAGCATATTGAGACTGACTCAGAGAGAACGTAATGCTTTCGCTTCTGATTATCAGACGAACACTTATGCCAATCGTAGTCAGAAGTCCGCCGTTAGCCTAAAACACCTGAAAGCAAATGGCATTAGGCTCACTTTCTATAAATAGAACCTAAACCGTGCCGGAAAAATGTAGATGTTTATTAGAAGGTATAGACCTCTGCTCAATCCCTCGAAGGCTCCAACCGTGATGGTTTGTATAAGCATGTCCATCATAGGGCAATATGTTGCTATTTTTATATTCAACCATAAAAGCGGATTGACACTTTTCGCATAATTTGAGAGATAAAAAGTATTGGAAAAGGATAAATTCGATCACGGTGTTTAGAAAACGGATTTTTATTAGATCTGCCATAAAATCCTATAGTAGAGCATAGAGTAGAGCGGCATACGTTCGGATTTTTTACTTTATTCGAGGCACTTTAGAAGTCTTCGCCATTTATCTATGATTTAGTAAGCTTGAGGCTTACACAAATACAATATACACGTAATATAGTTATGTTTTTTGAAGAAGAATCAAAATATCGTAAAAAAATAATAACTTTTCGTAACAAGTGGTGGTCTATAGTTTCGGCCTACCTCTGTAGGAGAAAGGAGTGTGTGTATATTTATTAAGATTTGTTTATTAACCGACTTAAAAAAGGAATGTTCTTAGTTCATCTGTTTTTATGTTACGTTTTACCTCATATATCCGAACTAATTTGAACGATTCTTCTTTTTTTTAATTTAGAAGAGGAGTGTTTCTAGAATAGGACTTCGTTAGAATGGGTTCATATATACAGAATGGCTTTTATATTTCGTGAAGATTGTATGAAGAGCTTCGAAGATACAGAATAGAATTTATTGAAATAAATGTGAAATATTCCTTCTGATAAAAAGTCTATTAACTATTTGATGAAACGTTGATAAGAAAATACTTGGAATAAAAGCAACATTATAAACCTTATATTACTTTAACATATTATACATTACTTTTGATACCTTATTTGTAACTACTTAATATTATAATTGGATTCTAGATACAGCTTATTCTGACGGCACATCACAACTTTAAAAGATCATTTATTTATTTCTTTGTACAGGAAACTACACAGCTTACAGTTCTTACGAAACGGTAAAATAAACTTATCAATACGCCAATAACGAAGTTTACAATTAATCCATAATGACAGAGATATGGACTATACAGTTTTTGTAAATCATAATAGAAGATTTTACTTATTTTTTAAGTTTCTCTAATTTATGTTACGTTACTGTTATTATAAATTTGTTGTATTTTATTATATTATGTAATCTTCTAGATTGTAAGCCTGTATCATAGGCAGTGCCCGTGCAACGTGCAAGTTGCACGGGCACTGCCTATGACACAGGTTTATCCTAATACAGGCACCTAACATACTCTGTGTTGTCCTGTGTCCGCGGAAGCGACGTAATACCACGTCCTGCAGCCAAAAGTTCTCTTCCAAGACGAGGGGCAGAAAGCAATTTGGTACTCGCACCACGAACGCCTTATAGTTGAGGTTCCGGCGCGCCCCAGTAATACCTCCTAATTATTTATTTGTAAGTTATCTTTGTATTATATTTTACCTTTTGTAATTATTGAATCGTAATCTTCAAGGCACGGCAAAGTCTCGATTTGCACTTTGCAGATTGATTGATCAAAGTATTCTTGTAAATTCGTGGCAACACATGGCTTACTCCACAGAGATATCTGTTTTGTAAAAATAAGCCACAGCAAAAATAAGATCGTAAGATAAAATCAGCCTCGACGTTTCGCCGATGGGCCAACCCACGGCCCGCTGTAATTGGACATGTAGCAGCAGCGGCCCCCGCATTTCGAATGAAATTAAGCAAAGACAGCTGTGGCAGCATTAGTTATATCCCACAAGTTGAATTTTTGACTTCTTAATGAAAATTTTAATTAATATGAATATTGAAAGTTTTGACGACCTGCAAGTTTAAATAAATGTTATATAAATAATAAATCAAAAATAAAAATCTCGGAATATATCCGAGATTTTTTTTAGGGATAGGAGGGCAAACGAGCATACGGATCGCCTAATGGTAAGCGATTACCGCCGCCCATGGACACCCGCAACACCATAGGAGTCACAAGTGCGTTGCCGACCTTATAAAAGGAGATTGGGCCTCCAGTAACCTCACTCACTCGGCGATACACAACGTAAGCGGTGTTTAACGCCGGTTTTTCCTGAGGCCTTGGTATCATCCCGGTCGAGCCGGCCGAAGCATGGCTCTCCCACGTAAAAAAAGATAAAAGATAAAATAGTATATTGTTTTAAAAACCTTATCCCTAGAACTGCCTTGTTAGCCTAGTTGTCCAGCGTGACTGCTAAGCTAGAATTATCATCAAATCACTTTACTTAGTTACTTTGAATCACGAGTGAATTGGTTTCTTCTAGACAGGCGCGACATAGTAGATCGCAGTGTCGCTTAACATCAAGCGAACTAACGATCAAGCGTAAAGCCTATCATGAAAAGAAAAAGTTACTGAGTGCCATGCCCAGCAGTGTTATTAGGTTTTTCTAATGAAATTCTCTGTAGCAGCTTGGAGTTTAGAGTTTTTGCCCGGTTGATAGCTTGAGGCTCGCCTCCTATTATGTCAGTACGCCTCTGCCTCGACGGGGAATACAAGCGTGATGGTATGTTATGTTTAAAAACCTTATACTAATGTAAAAACAATTATTTTGAAACAACGTCGTTGTTCTTTCAATTTTATTATTATAATTCAACAGTTTTTAGTCGTTCGCTGTCTTTTAAACCAGCAAATAGTTAATTGTTTTGCGTAAACTTTGTATAGTCTATGATATTTATTTCTCATAAAACTATAAATCACTTTACATGAGGAACTTAAAACAAAATGTGAAACATAAATAAGCAAAAGTGGACTATCTCTTAAAACACACCTACCATTAAACTATGGACAAACATGAAGGTAGGTACAAAATATAAACGGACATTGTGCTTAGAACGGGTTATACGTAAGTAGACGGCTTATAAGGAAGTAATATAGACATATTTGCTTATATATAACGCATCAGGTTACGAATACCCGTCGGATCACTTTACAGGGAAAACACATTTTCACGCTCGATTTATTTTGACTCGCGTAACGTTTCATAAGTTCACACAAGATATCCCAGTTCAGTTTGCCTTGCACTTACAAAAGAATATGGATCTAGTTTTTACACAGCATTGAGTTTGCTTTAGTAATCCGGCAAAGGTGATAAAATTACGGAACTGCTATTATTTTTTTATTTATACCACTAAGGTGGCAAACAAACATACGGCCCGCCTGATAGTAAGCGGTTACCGTAGCCTTTGGACGCTTGCAACACCAGGGGTATCACTTGCGCGTTGCCGACCCTGTAGATAATATATTGTTATCTTTCTTGATGTTCTTTTTTTGTCATGTACTTACTTGTGTCTCGATGTTGGCCAAATAAACGGTATTTCTTTCTTTCTTTCTAAATTAAGGAGGAATAGTTGAGCTGGCAGCATAGGAGACACGCTGCCATGCATGACAGCGGCGGTAACAAAACACCACCGGTCCCCCCCACTGCCAACACAACGCTTCCTCGCGGATCTCTGGCGACTTTGCTCACCGTTAGGAACACAACATAGCACGGAGCTATGTTATTTGACTACGATTTTCTGCAAGGTGGAGGTACTTCCCCAGTCAGGCGGCTCCAATTGTGAGTGGAATCAAAGTAAATTATACTATAAACAACACTTATAGTTTGTAAAAACTTAAAGTAAATTCTAGACGTTCGTCTGCGGCACTTAGCGTGCAAAATGTTACTTTTAATTGCGTTAATTTACTCACTAAAGAAGTCACGATGTTTAAGTTTGTTTTGCATATTACTTATTCGCTAAGACTTTGAAAGTTTCATGCGACTGCACAAACTTAAATGTATTTTAGCGTTATGCTTTCGGAAATAAGTAGATTTCATTAATTGAATGTGAAAAAGGTAGTTTAGTTGAGACTACCATCTTCAATCTGCGCAGCTAAGCTATTAATCTGACCCAAGATTAAATGGAAGGCCAGTATGTACTTATGTACTGTCCTAGTTGCCCCAAATAAGTCATCAGTCCGGAACACATACATCACCAAGTAGTAGCAGTAATTACCTACCCTGAAAACAACTATATAGGAAAGTTAAAAGTTTTCGGGTGACCTCACACAAAAGCTATCCATCACAACTAGCCCGGATAATATATCTCCTAACAAAAAGTATACACTTACATAGAACCCAATAGATTGTTCATGTTCAATTTGTAGCAACATAGAAAGATATTGGAACTAGAACTACTGCTAACTTTTTTTATCTGTGAAGATTTTTAATTGGCACTGGATTAACTAATTATCTCGATGTTTATGATGTTATTTGTCTGTAAATCTTCCTTGCAATAAATAAATAGAATTTAAATCCGGAACATGTTCATGTTTAACCGATAGAAAACCTCAGAGACTAGTCGAGTCCATTACTCGGTAAATGACATAGCAATAGTGTTACAAGTTGACATACAAGCGCCACTAACGGAACTAAAATGAATTTGCAGTGATTCAATTCGTCGGTCGTTTTACTAAACATCTACGAGTTATCACAATAGGCCGATGTCTGTACATAAGATAGATACTTAAGAAAAAATAATATGAGGGGTCTTTATTACAGTAACAGCAGCCATCATTTTAGTTTTGTCTGTCTGTCTATAAGTTTGTACGCATATCACGCAAAAACTACTGGACCTGTATATATATATATTCTGTATCTAGTTTTTAAATATTTAATAGTACTCCGATTAATAATAATACTACGGGTAGTAATAGTAGGTACTCCCTATAGTAGTAATACTGTTTTTGTCAGTTCAAAAATGCATCCAATAATGGTCTAATTGATATTATAAAACACTTGATTTCGACTTTCGCTTTGGCAATGAATGGTAAATTTCACGATAACAAGATTACATCCAATATTGCCATGTACCTGTGACTTAAGTCGGGGCTGATGACAACATTGGAATCTTTTGGGGATTGCTTCAAGAGCAATTTAAGAAAAGAGGCTTCGATTTCCTCTGAGACTGTCTGCTCGTCGCTGTCAGAGTGCCATGATCTTCGACGACAATGTCGCAACTTAATAAACGTTATTTTAGTCTTTATTTTCTTATCAACGCCTTTACAAAGGCCTAAGGGTGAGTAGCTTACAAAACTTTAACGATAACGAAAAATATTTTTGTCTGTGGTTCCAAGGACTGATAACAATTTGAAATGTAGTAAATGTGTCCCACAAGAGAAATCTCTAAGTTTTCAATGGTGCAAAATGTGACAATCAATGTTGCCTCTATTATTAGAGTAGGTTCGTGAGTAGACGCAAACTCAGTTTGGTTCTCAAGGGGACCACACTACAAAAACAGTGTACATCAAATAAATCGCGGTCGTTTGAGAGAACTTCACTAGTCCATCGCTCGTAGAACTCTCGCCAAGGGGAAACGGTTGGGGTAACCGCACGGGCCTATGATAACGACAGTTGTAAAAATGTACTTTGTATGCAAAGTAGCCACTTTAAGACCATTTGATAGGTCGGCTTTTGCTCTCCATATTTACACCAGTGGGTTTCTGTCGACAATTTGATGGAAACATTTTTATTTGTGACAAATAATCTACTGCTGCAATTTATCTATTTATTTCTTTAGCATGGAATAGTATAAGTAAACTTTTACAAAAAATACTCTCCAGAGTTAAAAATTTACATACACATTTCGTGTAGCAACAGTTAACGAAACAATATTTTGATTTGTTAATTAGGTAAATAGGAAGCTATCATTATTATCAACCCATTTTGTCCTACTTCTGGGCATGGGTCTCCTCTCAGGAGGAAAGTGGTTAATCTATAGTCCACCATACTGGATTACTACGGATTGGAATACTTTACACGCTGTCGATATAATCTCTCAGGCATGTAGCTTTCCTCATAATGTTTTCCTTCACCGTTCAATTGAGAGATAAAGAAAGCTATTAACCCTAATAAAATCATTATGAATGTAACCACTCGACACACTAAAATACATCACAATTGTATGTGTATCCTAACTGTAGATAACTAATAAAATATCTTTTAACAAAAAGTAAAACCGTCTTCAAAAACATAAAAATAATATTAGGTACACAACAGTTTCGGAAGTCGGTGCCTTGGATTTGTTTGAACTTTTGTTTTCGATACCAAGTTCCGAAATTGTTGTGCACCTAATATATTTTATTTTTAATTTTGAAGGCAGTTTTACTTTTTATTAAAAGTTATCTTATTTCAACATTTTTAGTAGCGAGTAAAATTTTACGTATACCTAGACGACGTTATCATTTATTATTTACGTGTTATTGTTATTTTTTTCTAAGTTTTCTGATCAAGTCTTGACAACATTTTTATAGGGACGAGCATATTGACCTCTGAAGTATGATTATTAATGCAAATTTAAGACTAATATGATTTTCTTTCGGGAAAAGCACCACCTTTCAAATAAAAAAGAATCATCAAAATCGGTTCACCCAGTCGAAAGTTCTGAGGTAACAAACATTTAAAAAAATACGAACGAATTAAGAACCTCCTCCTTTTTGAAGTCGGTTGAAAATACTTTTAATTAATGATTTAATGCACAGTTACGATGACACTTGTAACAAAGATTAAGATTCGAGGGTTCTTAAAAGGTCCATCCATTAATTATTATGTGCCTACTTGATTCAATTGAACGTTTAGAATTTTATTGAAAAGCTTGTGCAATAAATTTATATCTCAAATATATATTATTTAAAATGTATTGTGTATGTTTTTGTATTCGACGCACAAAAATAAAACACTTTATTTTTCGTTGTCTGGTTTTAGTTTTTTAACTTTCGTTTTATTTACTATTCTATTGACTGCCATTAGTCTAGTGGTCCCAAGCGCGACTGCTACGCTAGAGGTTCTGGGTTCGATCCCCAGGTCGAGCAAAGTGTTATTGGATTTTTCTATGAAATTCTCAGTAGCTGCTCGGAGTCTGGATTTGTGCCCGGTTAATGGCAATAGGCTCGCCCCCTATTACATAGGACCTAAACATACCGGTGAACTGTGGGTGTAAGTACGCCTGTGCCTAACCCTTCGGGGAATACAGGCGTGATGGTATGTTTTTTTTTTGGTAGTCTATATAATAGTGGGCGAGCATATTACCATGAACTGGGCACAAATCCTCAAATCCCAAACTCCGAGCTGCTGCTGATAATATCCTAATAGGAAAACCAAATAACTCTTAGCTTGACCCGGGAATCGAACCCAGGGTAAACAGCTGCACCTAAAACCCCTAGACCAATGAGGCAGTCAAACAAAAACAAATAATATAAAAAAAATCTTCAAATGGCTCACGATCAAATTGCCAACTCCGATTTTATTATTATACGGCGCGACCATTTTCAGAAACAATATTATCTCGAAAGACAGATAAAATTTAGTGTCTTGAACATAAACTCAATTGTTATCGAAGACATGAATTTTACATTGAAAATGTATAAAACGGTATTTTACTTATTGGTGCAATCCCATTGTTATTATAACCATACGACGTGGAACGTAACTTGTACTTTATTTGAACATGCACTGTACTGAGTAATGGTACCAAATACATGTTACAAATGACCTCCGTTCAATTTTTTCATAGTTTATTATATTGCTAGTGAATTAAATTCCTGAAGAAAAGAGGAATGTCTCAAACAGTCGAGAATAGACTTGTATTTTTAGTCTTGTATTTAAAAAAATACAAGAAAATAGGTGTAGGCCCTACATTATGATGTAAGGCCTACAAATATTTTCAGAAGCTGTCAAGCGGAAGACCCGAGGTAGTACACCCTTACCCGAATCATCCTCATGTATCCCTACGTCCATGTGTTACACAAAACAAGAAAAATCGTGTGTTTATAAGTGCGGATAGAAGTATGCGTAAGTGAATACCTACAGATTTATTTATAAAATAAAATAAAGGAGAACAACACGAAGGCCTTAAAATACGGGACCGGTCGTGCATTTTATAGCACGCGCGCTTCTAGGAAACTGTAGGAAAGAATAGCGGTCTTATATGCTTAGACAAAGAAGTAGATTGCTGTTTATAAGATAACTTCAACTTGTCCTACAAAGATTTCATTAGAACAATGATGTCGAAGCCTTACTGATAAATACTGGCGATATATAGAAGCGCTTGCGACTAGCCTGTGTGATTTCAATGAGCGCCTGCCCAGTACAAAGCTTGCGTTCATTCCACCCAATATCAATACAAATGTTGTTGGATGTGTAATCTCGCACAAGTAAGGCATAATTTTATTGAAATAGGTTTTGTGAAAAGCTCTCTCGATTAACATTATAATGGACCCATCTTTCGGTGGAAAATAGCCTTATAATAAATACTTAGCTGAATTGAAGCTCGGTCATAATAGATTTTATATGATTCATTCGTGATAAAGTTAGCTCTTTGCTTTAGTCTTTATATCCATAATATTAAATTCGCAGGTTAGCGTGGTGGACTGTAAGCCTAACCCTATTGAGTTTGAAAGGAGACTCTTGCCTAGCAGTGGGTTATTCATGATAAATAACATTAATAGGTTAAGAAATGTTCTAATAATCGTAATCATTAGATGAAACGGTACGATTTAACTGAATTAAATATTGCGGGATCTAAAAATCTATACCAAAGACTTTTGACTCAAAAGTTTAAAATAGGCAATCAGTCAGCGGAAGAAAGGGTTAAAAGCGGAACGTCTCTTAGAATTATCTTCAGTTGATTTGAAATGTTCGGCACTTACCGCCCTTGCCAGCTTAAATAATTGTATTGCTTCCATTATCTTCTTAATTGCTGTTCAAAGAGTATCGTATTTCCATTTTTTTTTAATTATCTGCATTGGGAAGGTTCGTTTTTGTAAAGAAAAGAAGGATTTAAAGAAAGAAGGACATAGTAGGTGCGCGTTGCCTGAGGCAGATTTGCTTCACGCAGTACATTTTCAATACAAAGTAAACTCGTCCGTAGATTGCGGAACATCCATACAATATACCTAGATATTACGAAGCCATTTGAATTTTAAATCTTGCGAACCTTCTTGGAAACTATGCTGAACTGTCAAAGTTATTCCTTGCCACGACAAATATTACAACTGAAATTAAGTTTTACTTGATACCGTTCCAGATAACTCCAAGTTTGTTACTTAAAATAGCGACAGTTCACGAAAGGGGAAAATGCAGCCTCACTTAGCTTTTAAGATAATAGATATTATTTTAATAACTTTTTTAGAATATGTTGCTCCGAAATTATTTAATTACACATAATTGACTATGTAATTCGTGCAAAATGTATATTGTTGTACTGATGGTGCAATATTTAAATGATATAATATTTAATTTACTTTTCATAGCCTCCCAATTAATTTGCGGCCGGATACCTCTTACTGAACATATAACTTTTTTATGTTTCTATCGACAAACGAAAAGCGAGTCACCTGATATAATGTAGTCATTGCCGTCCATGAGGACTTTCAAAACTAGAGGAGTTGCTGATGCGTAGCCGAGCCTTAAGAACCGTCACGGACTGCAAATTGCTGGAAACGCTGCAACTGAGGGGGACCTAATTCTTATGTGCAAAAGTCAAAACCCACATCAAGATGCTTCACAACAGACTCTGACATACCTAATTCATTAAATCTTGGCAGTCATTCAAAGTCAGATATTTTCACGCTTCATGAAATGCCTATCTAAATGTCAGTGAGGAATTTTATTCTAACCCGTCCTAAGCTTAGGTTAAAAATACAAGTACTCTTGAATAGAAGCTTTATAAAATGTATTCAACATTTATAAATCAATAAGGATACGCGTATATGACGTTAAAGGATCGAGTTCCTGTAAACATTGGATGATAGAATGAGACCGGAAGTTAGATAACACAAGAATCTTTACCCTATATAGAACAAGGGAAGTCTGTGGCAGAACGTCAATTTACGACAGCGGACCATCTCGTTTCGGGTGTCGTTCCATTAAGACCGCCCCTTAATGGCCTATGTAACTCGACAACATAGCAATCCGTCGCTCAAAGGACTAGGAAAAATTACTTTACGCACAAATTAAAAAAATACAACTACGTCAGTGAAAACTATCAATATTGACCAAAACTATACAAGTGAATTTATTTGATCTGTAGTTTTTTGTATTTTTTATAACCCATCCACATAATACCTGAATTAAAGGTTATTTGTCTGTGAACATGGCTTACTGACTAAATTGATAATCACCAGGATCAATGATAGGCGAGAACCCCAATGATAAGAACTATTTTCTGTGTGTATTGGTCCGGGATACAAATTTCTTGTGACGTTGTTCATGATTTAGGGCTAGCGTTTACACAAGCAATCGTTATTTAATGAAAGCTTTAATAAATAAAAAACATTTTTTGGAATACCACGCACAGATAAAATTATAAAGCGTGCCAAAAATTCAAACAGAGCCATGCTTCCCGTTAACAATAATTTAAAAAGTTATCAAAAAAGCATAAAGGACTTCCTCGAAAATACTGCTAAAAGCCCCGTGCACAAATAAAAAACGCATCTCTCATAGTAAAAAATATTCCAATTTGTAAAAAGTGATATTTACGAGCGTCCAAAGGGTTAAATATGCAATACAAATCATGAGACGCCCCACAGCAATTACTGTACATTCAAATATTTGAACGTGTCACTGGCATTGTTCAACGAATGCTATGAGTATAGTATTGTCAAGCGTGATGTATGAAATAACAAATATTCCGTCGTGTTGGTTAAATTGATTAGTCTGTAGTAGTTACTTGACACACTGTCATTCCCGTTCACACAGGAAAATTGTCGAAATATATAACTATATGTAATTTAGTTCAACTTTCAAGTGCATTAATGATTGAATACATTTGTTGGATAGAAAAACATGACAATAACACCAACCATATCCAAACTCCGAGCTACTACTACTGAATTCAATTGAATCTGTCAACTTTACTCGAACTAGGAATCGAAACCAGGACCTTAATACTCAGCAGCCGTGCCTGTGACCAATGAGGCAGTTTGATGGCTTACAATTGGTTTTTGTTTACTACCGGTTAACCTTCTCTAGCAAGCAATCATAAAATTATATAATCAACACATTTTCTGCACCTGTTTGAAAAATACTTTTATCAAAATGAAGAGGGAAAGTCAGATGGATTTCTAATTATTATAATTTTACTAGAAACAATAAAAACAACAGTATTAAAAACCTACCAAAATAATAGACAATAATGCTCTGTATTTCCTAGAGCTCTCGAATTAGACTTGATAATTCAAGAGTCAGATATTCCTAAGCTAAACACAAAACATAGTTCCCCAAAGCGCAACTTTAGCAGCCATTCGTCTAAATAATCTGGAGTACACTGCTAAATGAGCTCTTAACACAGTCCACGATATAAGAAGTGATTTAATACACACTTTAGGTTAAGCTGGAATTAAGAGTCGAGATTATTTAGTCGCGCCAGTTGAATGGAAACCCGCCGTGATTATGGAAATAAGGAGACGGAGATTATCCAGCTCGTTGAATACTGATGATAATTCTGTATAAATATTTTATACTAGGCTATAGGCAGCGTTTATATAAATAATTGCCGTAAAAATAAACGGGGCACTAAAATCTTTAAAAATATTATTCAAATTAAACTTCGTGTATGAATTAAACAGAGGTATAGACAGAGCTTTCTAAAAAATCTACGAGTAAGTTTGGTAGAAGACTATAAGAGCAGCATAACGTAGAACATTTTAATGGGAAAATATTTATGCATTATAATTATAATTATTATGTAGTGAATGAAAATAAATTAGTTAGGTACCTAGTACTCACAAACACAACTTTTTTTCTGTTTGTTTATTATGTATCCCAATTCAATTCAATATCTACTGTTCTTTTTACAAACCATTGAATATTTTAATAGCAAAATGTTTGTGTTTTCTTTGTTATTCAATCGCGTTTGAAGGTGAAGTCCGGCGGCGACGGTCAAACAATCGGCAGAGGAAGCTTACATTACAGAAAAGATCTTGAACAAGTTATACGTCCTTTTCGGAACCATTTTTCTGCCGGGATAATGGCAACTTTGTTGGGATACAGAAATAAATATTTTTCCAATCACATTTAAGAGATAAAGTATTTTGTTTGAAAAACAAAGAGAGACAAAGACAGTGTAAAACGTTCAACGGGTAGTCCCGTCCACGAGTTGTAAACTTATTGCCTCACACGACCCGCATCCTTCATCATAATCAACCCATTATATTCTCCCACTGCTGGGCACGGGTCTCCTTTCAGAATGAGAGGGATCAGGCTATAGGCCCGCATCCTTACTGAAAGAAAATAATACCTACCTACTTTGATAACAGCGTGAATTCCAACACGTTTGTATCCCGCGGAAGTTTATTGTATATCCCGACGATGAAAATGAGAGTTTGTTTTTCAGATTATAAAATTAAAAGTTGTTAATTAGAATCAATGGAACAGTTACGAAGTTATATTTAATTAGAGTTTTGTTGTTTATTATAGGGTTTGCGGTCTAAAGTAACTCTAAAGAATCTTTTGATGCTATTTTATGAATCCAACATTTATTGACTGACCTTTTCATTATGTTGAAAAATCGTAAGTATGAACTACTAAATAGTATGAAGGAATAAATAGACAGAAGCTCGGCAAACTCCCGTTGCAAGCCCCCAAATAGCCTCTTAACGAAAATTGCTTTTGTCCCAGTGAGCACAACCACCAGACATTCCAGTGCAAGAGGATAAATCTGCGATGCTTTTATATGAACGAAGATTTTCAACTGAATTGAGTTTAGGTCATCAACAAGAATGAAGACGTTTATCTTTATAATAATTCTTGTAAAGTAAACTTGCTCTAGTTTCTCTCTCGCTACGTGCCTGCAAATTGAAGGTCGGCAGTGAAGCGAGCTGAATTCCTAATGACAAACTGTTTAGACTCGCTTAAGAGAAAAACGTACAACCAATTATTGTGAAAGGGAGCTAAGTGTCGTGACTTTGACTCGTGCGCCAAAATTATACAGTAAGTATAAAAGTTTCTAAATTAATGTTTACTTTATACCTGGTTGTTAGCTGTCAATTATATAAACAGCATCACTTGCCAACTAACTAATCATCGCATGTGATATTGATGTATAGAAAGCATTTCAGATGGCAGCCACACTTATGTTTATTGAATATGTAGCGTATATATTTAATAAACATAAATGGAAAGGATTAATTACACTTTGAGCATTGCTTTTTGTTCGTGTTGGTTTTCATTTTTAGTTATTTGGGAGTTAGCGACGGGTTTCAGTCGAGTGGGTTTATATGGGCGCCCGTTAGGCGTGAGGCTCATCATGCATATTCAAAAGCGGTAGGGCTAGGAGACAAGTGGCTCAATGCTACTCTGTCGCGCCGAATTACCGCATTGAAGGTTACGTTGACGCTAATTTCTCTGCATATCTGAGCAGCCTACGTAGAATTAATACAATCCCTGATATCGGTAATAGGAAGCTACTTAATAAGCGGATTGCCTACCAATCACTTTTATGACTACATGGGTGTGTCCATCATTGTCTTATCCTGTATAAGAGTCACATTATTTTTTTCATGAAAATGAATATATCTGTATTCACAAAGTCACCTTATAATATATTCCTTGTAAATTCTGAAACATTTTCTATGCAATAACCTAGTATACATATGTATGTATATGTATTATATACGTTCTCTAAACTACACCGTATGAAATTATTAACAAGAAATGCAGTATGTTCATTAAGTAGGTACGGATAGATAGTCCAACATCTCAGTCTACTCGTGACCATGTATGCTGTAAGGGATCCGAAACATCGTAAAAAATATGTAAAAAGTAGTTTTATTGCAACGCTAATAGAGTTTAATTCCTGGGGCCTATAAAAGAAGCAGAAACAGACATGAATATTCTGCGCCTAATCAAAAGTCTTTGCTCAACCTTTTTAATTCAAAACGATCACTAGACGTTTCGTAACGAAAGTATGTCTACTAAAGTAGGTATCGTAGCTGGACCCGTTTAATTTTATCGACACTTTGAGATTCATCAAGAGTCTCCAAGCATTCGACACACCCTGGCACTCATAAATCATTGTCATTAATCATTTTACCACGGCATGCTTGTGTAGACTATGGCGATCTGATTGAAGACTTTATTGACATTTTAATGATAGAGAAGAGATATATTTCAAAGCGTACTGTTTAATAAACTTTTAGCACAGAGTACCTATTAGAAATCGTTGGGAATAGAAATGCTCGTAAATTTACGTGTTATTATTTCCCCAACGAACGCTTGCTGAATATATTTCATGATTTGATGAAAGATCAGAAGCAAAGAATAATAATAGTAAAAACACTTTCAAAATATGTCATTACCTACATACCTACATGGCCTAAGATGTTTTTTTTTCAGTAAATATCTCAACATCCCAAGATATGAATGCAGCTGTGATTGTGGCAATATAAGCGTAAAAGCGTGTCAAAGTGCACAAACTTCCCGAACAATTTTAAACTTTATTTGTGCGAAGCTGCACAATTTTCTCCTAGGAATTCATCTCAAAATTATTAAAAAGATATGAATGAATATACCTACCTATCTAAAACAGTGAAACACGAATAACTTTTTTCCTATTAAAAATCCTGTCTTCCTGTAATTGTTTTTAGGATCCTAATAGAGCGTGAGCCTATTGCAATTAACCCAAATGTTAAGACGATACCTACCGTGAATTCCCTACCAGAAAAAGCCTATAAATTGCCTAACTTAGGAATCTAAACAAAGCAATCGCACTCAAAAGCTGCACTTTGCAGCTCAGCGGTATCATCAATCATCATCATCATCATCAATCATCAATATATATAAAAATCAATGCCACTTTTCGTTGTAATTTTATAACTCAAGAACGGGCTCACCTATCCAAACCTAAACATTTGGTTTGGATAGGTGAGCCCGTTCTTGGGCTTTGTTCGGACTATTTAGTAGATGGTTTATGTGAAGTTTGCACAAAATCGGTCGGGCGGTTCTTCATTTATCACATTTTTGTAACAAATGATGAATTTGATGTTCCAATTTTTTTTTTATTATTTCACTTTATACGTAGCGAAGCACGTACCAGGCCGCTAGTATTACATATTTATAATGAGTTAACAATTCTTAATTTATGATTCGACTTTACTCTTATTTTTTTCTGGCGTGATGATGTAATTCACACTATCTCCCTCCCCCTATCATATCCGAATAGAACTACAAACATACGAAAGCACAATCAAGTGCAAATAGGAGCTGCGTTATATGGACAGGACCCATAATTCAATGGCACATCGTAATATAAGGCATTTCTGCCATACGTGCCTGGCACATAAACTACTAAGTAAATAATTGCCAGCAAGAAAAACATTTGGGATTAACGTCACTGTCTCCGTACATGATTTACCGTTGTGATGTATTTTGAATTATGATTCAAATGATGAGAGTTCAAATGAAGGTATTGAAAATGCAGAAGTCTTCGGAAAACTTTGTATCGATGTGTTTTTTAGTCTAGTGACAGTATTATGATGTCTGTAAAGTATCTTTTTGTGATTTTTTTGCATTTTCCATGCCAAGATTATAAAGTTATTTCAGTGAAGGAAAAATTCAATCGCGGGCAGGATTCGAACCTGCGTCTTCTGGTTAGATACACCAGAAGACGCAGTTATTATATATATATATAATAACTGCGTTATACGTACTATTTGATATTCTAAAGGTAGATATGTTATATTACATTCGCATTGAAAGCTACGTATAACGTCCAAATATTAAAAAATCACAATTCTTTAAACTTTCCACGTTTTTTTTTTTTGTTTTTTTTTTTTCAAAACCTATTCTAAATCATTTTCTTTGACCAATATTTTTTTCCTCAATTGATCTTGAAAAAGTACTCGTATTATATCGAAGAAATAACAATTATATTTCACAACCGTAGAGGTACCGGGTAACCGGGTATAATAAGGCTTAATCGCCCTGTGTAAACAGTTGTAAGGATTAAAGGTAGCTTAATTAAATTGCGCGGTTTACTGCTTATTGACTGGTGTTGCCCTAATTTGTTTACAATCAAACTAATTTATGCACGAAACAGTCGTTCTGTTTAGTTGATAATAAGTTGTTCTAGAAATCGCGTTAATTTTTTTTGCCTACTTCAAAGGCAAACATTTTAGTTAAAGAAGTAACTGTGGAGGATAGAGCCGTCCTCTGCTGAATTTAGGGTTCCCATTAGACTACAGCAATCAAAAGTACCTAACTAAGAAAGATTGCTAGTCGTTATCAAAATGCTAAACCAGAGCAAATAAATAAATACGCAGAAAAAGATACCGTCGATGTTTTTCATCATGAACTAAACTACGCATGATGTTGTAACATTCAAAAACCATTTTTACAATTTCATAAAAAAAATATTTCTGCTTATAATACTAAGCCTTTGCGAGCATGCCCCAGGGCAATTTGTGGCGCAAAACCCTGTTTCCCTTATCATGCTTACATCCCTCGGAGGTATTCGTATAATAATATAATACAGATTTGTACAGAGAATAAAATTAAATGAATTATATATTTTTATCTATCTAAAACGTTCTTCTGGCAAGCAAATTTATTTAAATAATTTATTCTATAAACTATGACATTTGAGGTTCCTTAAAATTTATGAATAAATTTTGACTCCACTTCTTTTAAACCAAAACACCACTACATAGGTAAAAAAACACTTTAAGAAGCTGTTTTTCGTGTTTAGAAGAAAATTGAGTGTAATGAATCAGTGATTTATTCAACAAACTAAAATCCCTTATACGTAGGTGCCGCATCATTTAAGCCAGCTCGAAAATGGATTTTCCGAACACACGATTACTTGCAAATGTTCAGTATCATTGTGGTTTAATATTAATATAGGACGTGTACGTAATCCGTGTATGTTATTCAGCAAAATTATTACCTATGCCCGGCCCACGTTGAGCTCATATTTACTTTTTACCAAAGTAAAATTACAACTGAGCCATTATTTGTTCTCTTTGTCACGAATGCTGAGTTGGGTAGTTTCAGTGTGTTTCACAAAACACACTGTTATTTACATGGAAAGTTGGCAAATACCCATGTTTCGGAAACACAAACCCTTAATCTTGATATATTCTGTTCTGACTTACTTGAAACCCTCAGTTAAGATCATTTGCTAATATTGTTGGAGTTTCAATAGAACCTAGACAAAAGGCAAGCTAAGCACTATCGTTTTGACTATCCTAGGTTCTCATCAAAGTTCCTTTATACACAGGTAAGAGCTATTCATATTTAAGGTTAGAAATTGATAACGGTTACAGCGGTACTTGCTATTGAGGGATGAATATTTTATCAAAGCCTGTAAGGATTTTTTTGGCATGAAATATTTAGATTGCGTGGAATGATTGGAGAACCTTTTTCTTTTATTGATAGGCTTGCGTTTGGCCACTATTTCACGTGATGTTAGAGTTTCATTTTCAGGTATAATTAGTTCGAATGTCACGTTTAAATAACAATTAAAACCATGTTATTTCTCTCTGTGTAAGTACATGCCACTGAAAGTATCTACCATTATCACCAATGTAGTAGAACCTCATAAAAAAATACCAACCAATAATTACCTACGTATCTAATAACGTACTACGTAATAATTACTAGTTAATCATTTAATACCGCGAATGATCGAACTAAATATCGTAAATATTGTACAGAATTATCATTTCCCATAGATTAGCGAAATCCAGTTACAAACAAGTGTACAAATAAATCGTGCTTTTGTAGAATTAAATAAAATCGTTCGAGTGTACATTGGATTTCCACACTCGACCCTTTTATAGACTGTGTAGATACTATCCCTATAACGATAAACCGTATCGTGGTGATTAAGGAAGATAAACACGTTGAACACAGTATAATGTAGTGAAGTAGAGCATTAAGCGAGGGATTTTCTTTGAAGACTTGTTTAAAAATAAATAGGATGAATGTAACCACTTCCTCGTAAGCGATATTTTTTTAAAGAGTGTCTTGCTTGGTGGTAGGATGTAATAATCCACCCGGCTTTCTACGATGCGTTTCATGTCACACGTGATATAGGTGCCAAACAGTGTGCTCCGTCGTGGGTATTTGAGAGCAACAACAAAAAAGTTCTTGAATTTCGTGCTCCATCTTATTATACCCTGTTTGTACTTTATATTAGACAAGACCAGGGTAAAAGTACATAAGTCAACACATAAATTAGAAAAAAAATGTGTTTGCGGATGAACGTCAAATCGAATTATGGTTTGAATAAGCCATTTTACTATCATCAAAACAAGATGTAGAAATATTTTTTTTTATTACCCTGTAACAATAAATAAATACTTAGTCCACAAGGCGGTTAAATATAGTTTATTGTCAAATGTCTGTCTAAAGATCAATAATGTACAAATGTATATATGTAGATGCTAAAAGTGCAAGCTGGCGATCAACCTATCACGCCTACGCTACGCCACGCAAGCCTATCACGAATAAAAAAAAAATATATTCAAATATTATTTTTTTCCTAAAAAAGGGAACATATTTTATGTTCATCCATTAAAAATCGTATTATATCGTGACATCGAAAAAATCTCTGTAAAAGATTGGCCAATTTATTATCACTTTAAAAATCAATTGATGTGTGCAGCCAGACGAACTGGAGATTCGAATGCATTTCGCATTGAGTGCCCGATTGAATTGAAAAACTTGTTTCTCGAAGACGACCAGATTTTCCACTATCATTAACTATGTATAATCTATGGTGGTACTCTATGGTAAATGTAAAGGAATAATGATACATGAATATTAATGGTTATTACAGCAATATATTAACCGTTACCTCGTATGCATCGCGTGGGTTCAAACCACTCAACATAATATGAGAAGTTAGTATGCTTCAAACGTAAGCTCTTGGAATTTCAAGTTTAAATCATATTTTACTTCACATGATCGCTAAGTAACGTATCATTTACCTAGTCAATAAAGTCTGCAGTTTACAAATATGAATTTGCAAACAGTTCAACTGATTACTGCGATTTTTATTTTACAATTTAATAACTCTACTAATTCCTTAATCTTTTGTTGCCTTTAAATAATTAAAAAAATATATAACATAATTGCACATCAAAAGAAGTATACTTACGTACCCCACAATTCGCTGCTATATTTTTACGTCCCATTTAAAAGGGAGCCAGTTAATTACCATTAACCGGTCACAAATCTAAACACCGAGCTGCTACTAAGGATTTCTCAGAAAATCTCAATCGCCCTGGGAATCCAACCAGCCGATATCAACATAAGGTTTTTAATAAACAATATTTAAATTAAAAAAAGTAGTTTTATTTTTTTATAATCTAAGCCATTATTCTCAAAAGCGATCATTTAACATCAATGCTACTTAAATACATACATGAATTGCTAACACGTAACCTTTTCGTGTTGCAACCTAAGTATGATATAAAAGTATAATATCGTTACCTCTCGTAAAGTGGTGGAACGCGCCCTTAATCTTCGTAATTTAGGAGCGTGCTATGTTACACGTGTGACGTGAAATTTTAACGATTTGAGGAAACGTCTTTATAAACAAGACGTGAAGACGTGATAACGTAAGTTTTTGCGCTGTCAACGTAGTTGTGGTGATATTTCATCATCATCATCGTCATCTCCTTATATTTTTGGGCACGGGTCTCCTCTTAGACGGAGAGGGATCTACTTTCGCATAAACTCGTAATTTTATTCAGTTTTTTTTTTTATTATGACGTTTAAATATAAAAATTGTTGGAATAAACTGGTGGGCAGGATGTAGTAAGATGGACTCACAGATATTGTAATATTTACATGGATGTTCATTTAATAACCTGTACTGACAGCTTTCGTAATTCCTTTCTTTCTCTCCGAGGCACTTTTTTATACATTTATGATCTTATCATAAAATTACGCATTATATTTACTTACTCATGTAAACTTTTATCTTTTTTTCAGTCAACCGTGTAAGTAGTTTATAAGCAGTCTTTAAAAGAAAAACGGAGTGTATAAATTTGTTTATCTTACAAAGAAACTTTGAACTCGGTTTCAATAAAAAGTGGACCTACTTAACTTTGACGGAATAGCAACTTGATACTGCTTAGAGCGCTGACCTGATTTCCATTATCCAATGTTTACTTAGCTTGTTATGGATTTACCTAGGTAAAAACTTGGCGTCTACGTGATTGTTTTCTCACATAGAAGAGTTATTCGGCAAGGTAAGTTACTTTTAATTATCTGTGACCTGGAATGGAGATACATATTTCATGTGGAACTTATTTATGTCGCTGTTTTGAATATATAATATAAGCAAAACTGTCACACAATTTTCAAAAACGATTTATATGTTGCGTCTTCACTCATGTGTATCTACTAAGACTTTTTTAGTATCTTAAGTAGGTACTTATAATCGTACAAACCGTAACAAACATACTATGTATTATAATATGTCTTTTTATAATATACGCCGCCCGCGAAATGAATTATGTCAAACGACTTTTTGATAACAACCAATTTTTAATCTGTCTCTACATATAGTAAAATCTATCAAAATTGGTCAGACAGACAAAGAGAGTACTTTCGTATTTATAATATTAATATGGATAACATTTATTTTTAATTTAAATAAGTGGACCTATAGAAATAAAACATTTTGTGCGCTAAACATTAAATCAAACCAGCTAAGTCTTTGTAAGCCATACAATGTTAGTTTCATCTGGTAATTGAAGCCACGACCCGCTGGCCACAAAACAGAACACGATGACCTCATAATCACGATGATATTCCATTTTAACGCAGACCATATGAAACAAAGTAGATATTATTTTGTGCATGTTTCCAACATTAAATCTTCTTTACCTCTGACCACGTTTTATAAGTGCAACATCTTTCAAAGTAATGCGGTAGAGCTCCACGTAGATAAATTCAAACTTATACACGATCATGGCAGGACTTAACAATGTCGTGTGAGCGAATTTACTTTCTCAACTTTACGAGTAGGGAAGCACTTAATTCCTGTGCTGTCCTCAGTTCCTCACATACCATACTATCCCGTCTATATTCCTCGAAGCATTAGGCAGAGGCGTACTTATTTACACCCACAATTCGCCGGTATGCTTAGGTCCTGTATAATGCGGGTCGAGTTTATTGCCATTATGAAGACACAAATCCAAACTACAAACTGCTACTGGGAATTGGGAATATGCATGTTTTTTTTTATTTTTAATCAATAGTTACGTTATGAAGGCACCCTAAAAATATTTCTTTGACAAAAATATTAATATTTCATCATAAAAATAAATATTCAAAACAGCAATCAGATACGGGAGATTTAAACACCGCCATATTGGCCGCGTGTACTGTGACGTCAGTTTCCGCAAAAACAGTCACTGTTTTATCGTTTTTAAATTTTATTGATCGTTTTATCCAATTAATTATATATATATATTTATGTTTACTAACTAATTCGAACATGGGAGAGGACTGAAATCAATTTTATACCTACTAATTACAAACCTAAATGTTTACGTATTATTGTCAAAATCTTGATGTATTTTTTATAGTTTTTTTTTAATCCCGTTATGGGATATGGCGCCACACTTTTTGTGTATTTGCCAGTGTCAAGTATACAGAATAATCCCCAGTAAAACAGTGGAAACTTCACTAAGGCTTCGATAGAGTTTAGGAGTGAACACAAAAGTCACCTCGCACACGTTCACGAACACTTAATTGTTATCTATCCACTATAATTACACATTAAACTTCGGAGAAACACAAGTTTGGGAAAATAATATAAAACCGACAAAGTGCACTTTACATTTTCCCGCCTAAACTCTCTAGTTCATGAATCTCTTTTCTTGTTCTTTTTTACAGTTGTTTTTTGTTTTCTATTTGTATCAACACAATAATGTAATTTTCATAATCATAATCATAATCATTTAATCTGCATTCATGTTGTTGACATAATGGTGGTATCATATTGGATGGTATCAAACATGAACCCTGTTAGGGCACAACAGTATTTTTAGTAGGTACTTAAATATTAAATATTAGTCTCAATTACTTATTTTTGACGTCCTATCGTTCGTTTACTTTTTGTACTGTTTACTTGTATTATGTCATTATGTCACTCATGTCAACATGTGTTATGTGTGTGTGTGTGTAGACTAACGAGGCAGTTGCTGTCAGGTTGCCTTACATTTACTTATTCGCTCTAAAAACAGCAATATTGTAATAAATCCAGCTAATCTACTTATTTACTCAAAGAATGATAACAAAAAATCTGCTTTCCTTTTGGTAAAACAAATGTTTGTTTATAACCCTTAAGGAAACTCGCTACAAAAATAACTCTTTAATTTCTCCTTTGTTGTGTTAATAGAATGCAACGAGTGAAAATTTAGATTAATGTTAAGCAGTTTTATTTACTTATGAAATAATAAAAACATAATTATGATCACGCCTGTATTCCTGAAGGGTTGGGCAGACATGTTTGAAGCGGTGTACTTCCAGTGCAGAGTTGGCCAGTTTTTTTTTTGTAGTCCGATGTAATAAGCAGCTAACCTATTGCCATTAGGCTGTTGGCTGCTATATTTGAATACCCAATAACACTTTACTCGACTTGGGAATCGAACCACTTAACAACCGCGCTTGCAAAAACTGAGATAGTTATGAAAATGTCCGACATTACTTACTACTAGTTTTTTTGCGATTTAGATACAATTCACAAAACATTCGTCTCTGTCACGATCAAAAGTAGATACAGCGAGATTCATCTCTCAGTCCCAAAAAAAGGATATTTCGGGGCCAAGCACTTAGTTTGACCTAAAAAAATAAGTCTATATTTTCAGAATAAATTCTGACGAAACATAAATCATGCCAGTCCATTTGTAACTAGGTACTCTTACATTTGAAAATTATTGAAACAACGTTTTAAATTTTACAAGGTGCACGCAATTAAGTTTTATGTTAACTTACTATTTTAAGCGCTCTCATCGCATGAATATTTTACTGCGATTTAAAATAAATGGTTGCAAGCAATTTTTTTAATTATTTAAAAGTTTTTGAAAAGTCGGATGTTATTATCTGTTTTTTGTTTTTAATTAAAATCACTGATGTGTTGACATGACTCTTCTCCGTATAATCTCTGTAGGTGTAGGTAACTCTTTCTTGTTTAACTGTTAGTACATATTTTTGTTTTTAGGGTTCCGTACCTCAAATGGAAAGAACGGAACCATTATAGGATCAATCAAGGTGTGTCTATCACGACTCTTTATTTCGGGAACGCGTGAAGGTATCTAGTTGAAATTAAAACCATATACTCAAGTCTATAGTTTCTTGAAGTTGTGAAAAAATCAAATCTCTAAGTTAACGTAAAAAAAAGATCCGGCCGTTTATACCGCAAAAAACGTATATTTCGACACGCTCAAGGGAATCAAAATCTATAGGGTATTTTCCGTTGACCTAGAACTATGAAATTTGGCAAGTAATACCGTCTTATACCTACAGAAAAAATCTGAAACTATACATTTATAATTAATTATAATATGTAGATACCTACAAATTTGTACGGAACCCTCAGTGGGCGAGACCGACTCGCGCTTTTCCGGTTTGTTCTTGTTTTCATCACTGATAAGTTTAAATCAATAGATTTGAATGTCATAGTTTCCCACTGAGTGCAAACTCACCCATCCTGACTTGCTTGGTTTTACCAATTAATTTCGAGCCCGGAAATAAAATTCCCATAGTGATAAACATACTACTATTAGTATAGAGAGAGGCAAATAACTTGAAGAATGAATGAGAGGGACGGCTAACGCAGCCTAGTAAGCACTGTCATATATCATTATGTATAACAACACTGTACAACAATCTACCATCACGTTTCTTCTCAGAGGTCGTCAGGTAGGAAACAGGGGGCGAGCCTATTGCCATTAATCGGGCTCAATTTCCATACTACAAGCTGCTATTGAGAATTTCATAGAAAAACCCAATAACACTTTGCTCGACCTGGGAATTGAACCCATGACCTCTAGCACAGCAGTGGCGCTCAGGACCACTAGGCAAACAATAAATATACAATGAATACCTGAACAAAACTGTAGTAGCGTCGTTTTTTTCCCGTGTGGGGACGAGTTAAAATACAGTTCCTCACAGTCATTCAGATAGGCATCTCGTAACAGCCGAGCTCAAATTGGTGACTTGCTCGGTGGTAAGACCTCTCGGGGTCTGACTGGCTGGCGACCACCATCGGAGTCCGTCGTAAAGCACCATGGTGTGTGTTTCGACTTTTGCGCGTAAGAGCCAGTTCCCCCTCGGTTGCTGCGGCTCTGACAGTCTACAGTCCGTAAGGGCTCTTAAAGTTAGGCAACGCATCAGCAATTCCTCTGATGTTGTAGGTGTCCATGGGCGGCGATGGCTAATTACCATCAGGTGGTCGTCTGCTCATTTTCTGACCTAACAATAAAAAAAAAGTAGCATATAAAAACCATTTTCGTCTTATGAGACCAAAATTGGTAGGTGTATTGTTTGCCCAGTAATTTTAAAATCTAATTCAAAGAGCTGCTCTGTTCGGAATACTAATTCAAAAAGATCACAAGAACAAATTCCATTGGTTGAGCGAATTGATGGATTTAAATGAGGAAATCTAAATTCAGTGATTGTTCACGGTTCGTGTTTGAAAACTTGAAGCGTTATCTTGTATTATAATGGTATGTTAAAATTACCTCACTAATAACCCTGCATTATAACGATTATGATCAACCAGAGCTTTCAGTATTATAAAGAATTCGGCCCATTGACGTTCACAGACGATTAAAAATCTGGAAAGGTTTCTACTATTTTTTGTTTATACTAAGTTAAAGCTTCTGATCCGCTTGGCGGGAATCAGTTACATTATAGCTGACTTTTGACACGAATTAATTATGACTAGGTATCATAAATCCCATCTCTATTACTAGATAGGCGAGCTATAGAATAAAGCAATATTTTGGACATTACCTAAATACCTACTTCTACGAATTCCTTCAACTTTTACAAATAACCCTTTCAACCGGTACAATACGAGCGTGACGATCGATAAAAAAAAACTGCATCAAAATTTGATTTATTCCTGATTGTCACGATTGTGAGGGTAGTTTTGTGGGGAAAGGATGGTTAGGGGATTTTTTTTAATATTTTTTTTAAGCTTCCTGAAGCCCAAGTAACCTTACAAGATAAGTTACACACGAAAATATTAAAAATATGTTAGCCGGTTGGAAAGGGAAAATCTAAGAACTTATAGATAAGTAGATATGAATTGGTTATATAGGTAGAAGTTCTATACTTCTATGAGAAACAGCTGGTATATGAAATTGTGCCGCTAAAATATTCAGTCAATCATATCAACGTGTAGTGGCAATAAAGTTGATAGTTACAAAATAACACCATAAACATAGAAACATCAAAAAGTACGTGTAGATACTCCAGTAGTGTAAGTACTTGTGACTACGAATGTGAATTGAACAAAGTATCTAGGCAATTAAAATAATGTTTTTAACGCGAAGTTGAGAATATTACATACCATCACGCCTATATTCCCCGAAGGGTTAGGCAGAGGTGTACTAATGTACACCCACAGTTCGCCCGTTTGTTTAGATCCCATGTACTAGGGGGCGAGCCTATTGCCATTAACCGGGCACAAATCCAGACTCCAAGCTGCTACTGAGAATTTCATAGAAGAACCCAATAACACTGCTCGACCTGGGGATCAAACCCAGAACCCCTAACGTAGCAGTCGCGCTTGGGACCACTAGACGAACGAGGCAGGGGAAGATGAAAATATTAACATTACTATTTTTGAAAACACGATTAGTATCATAAACTTAATTAAAAGATTTAACGTCCTTATCTTTTAACTGATGATCTTAACACTAAGATGGTCACTAGTTGCCTCCTACTTTAGATAGCAATTAATCTAACTTATCTGCCCGTGTTGGGTTCAGGCAATCTATTCAGATAATTCGCCATTTTGTCCTACAATTGTACGCGTCCTTGTACTTTAGAGACCGTCGTAACCTTGAGAAAATTGGGGAGCTGGGTAAAAACCCAGACTAACTAAATATCTATTCAACCCTGTGATATAAACGATCACTGCATAGTTCACATACATAATTTATTTTTTAAACTTACCAGTTATGTGGATCTCACATTACTAGTATTCTTGTAACCCCTCGTGCTAAGCCAAAAGCTTGTGTTACGAGTTGGTTCACGTCGGTAGTGCAATGGGTTTCGAACCGGCAACCACACAATCGCAATTCCGACGCCGCTTCAATAAAAATTCACAACTGTTTTCCATAAGAGTAGGCAGAAAGTACGCAATCATTAATATGTAGTTTTGGTTAAAACGTACAAGGCACACACATCTGACTTTTCGAAATCATATTCGTATCAATGTCAATAATAAAAATTATTCACTTGCTTGAGCAATGATAGAAAATACACCGAGGATCCACCATCCTTAAGAGATTTTCTCAATGGTGTGTGACGTTTGCCAAATCATACTAGTCTCGTCGATTAGTGAAACTATTTTGTATTTAAATCGGTTTCTTATTCATTATCTCTATATACCCAATATCCTTATTATTATCGCAAAAAATATTAGTAATTTCACCGACCCTATAAGTAATGGAATCATTTTCTTGCTAACTATGTGCGAATGGACTGAAGCATAGCGAAGTCTACTTAAAAGCTTCACGTAAAAGAAAAAAACAGTACATACAGCAACGTCTCGGAATGTATATGTTACTGTAAAAGCCCGAACTACGGCAAATTCTAAGATTTACCAACTCTGACTGGTAAAAGTTCGAAATGTTCCACCATGGTTAGGTTAGGTTGTTAGGTTTTTTTTAAAAAAAAAGCTTACAACGCCATGCAAATGTTCCACCATGGTTTAAAAAAAAAAACCTAACAACCTAACCTAACCATGGTGGAACATTTCGAACTTTTACCAGTCAGAGTTGGTAAATCTTAGAATTTGCCGTAGTTCGGGCTTTTACAGTAACATATATATACAATACATGTCGGCACTTCTCCCTGACGATACTGGATTCACAGAGTTTAGGTGTTTATTCGCGAAAAAGGTCCGCTGTCTTTACGGCCCCATAAAAATTACACCGCTGAATCGTTTGATTCGGTTGATAAGATTTTTATTGCAAATATATGGCGATTACTTTTCACGCAGCAAATAAAATATCAGCGATTTTATCAAGTTTATATTAAGCTTAGTAGCAAACACCTCGGTTACCGACTCCTATTTATGATGTAATACCAATACTAGAGCACCCTAATCCGAAGATCATGCACGATGATTTATAAACTTAGACGAAAGTGCTGTACCGAGATCATA
Source organism: Acronicta aceris (assembly GCA_910591435.1). NCBI lineage: Eukaryota > Metazoa > Arthropoda > Insecta > Lepidoptera > Noctuidae > Acronicta > Acronicta aceris. Next base: position 9,936,178 of record OU342763.1, on the reverse strand, counting down.
ATAAATAGAAATCTACAGTTTTTTTATGGGATAGGACGGTAAACGAGCAGACGGATCGCCTGATGGTAAGCGATTACCGCCGCCCATGGACACCCGCAACACCATAGGAGTCACAAGTGCGTCGCCGACCTTTTAAAAGAGATTGGGCCTCTGGTAACTTCACTCACTCAGCGAAACACAACGTAAGCGTTGTTTAACGCCGGTTTTCTGTGAGGCCGTGGTATCACTCCGATCGAGCCGGCCCAATCGTGCCGAAGCATGGCTCTCCCACGTAAAAACGGTTATTTTGTTGTTCCCAACAGGGTCCATAATTGTTTCTACGTAAGTATATAATATGTATTTATTTATTTATTTATTTACACAAGGCACATCAACAATATAAACACAAACATTGGTTAGTAGCAAAATACAGAGACAAGGACTAGTGTTTATATCAATTATAGATATGCACAACATTTAGGATAACATTTCACAGTAGTTATATATTATAATTATATTAAATAAGCTGTTGTTAATGTTAAATAATAATAACGTTAAAAATGAACTAAAATTGTATTATAATTTGTAAAAATAAGTAAGAATTCGTAGAAATTAATTAATATTAGTTTCGAATTTATCATGTATATACTTACAACCTGTATGTGTACATTATGGATTGCAATAAATATATGAATCTATGAATCAACGGTCTCTGCCTACCCCAAAAGGGAGGCAAGCGTGAAAATAGGTATTCATGTACTACTAGAATTATTTTATTAGACTATAAGATAGTGTTCACTAATCCACAGTCGTGACGTAGTAAGCTTAATGAGAACAAGCGAAGGCTTGCTGGCCTCAGCTTTAAGAATGTTCGCGACCTAAAAACTCTTTCAGCCATATTCAAGTATCAGCTCTCGAACTTATCTTCATTAATCAAACAACTCCGCCCGAAGCTTTCAATACAAACATATCTGATGTTGGTTTTCTGCCATCGTTTTATTTACGTCAGTAACATTATTATGAGCTGACTTGACAAATAGCATGTTTTATAATATTTTTACTAATAGTATGTAAGTACCTCGATAAGGTTGTAATCTATAGTAGAGTATGTATTTTAAAACTTTAACTACAGTAATTTTTTTTACTATTAATGTTCTCAAAATTTCAAAGAATATCTCTACCTATAACTTACGTACTTCAACTATATATTTTCCCTATTTTAACAAGAAAAGAACGCCTTACCAAGCGACGTGAAGCTTTCCCTGAGAAAAAAAATATTAATAAGTATTATATCTGTAAATTAAATGCGTGTTTCAATATTATACCCATTTTGAAGTTATGTCGAAAGACTGCTATATTAAAGGAAAGATTAAGTTCGAATCATTAACAGATATCACCAAAAGTAATTTTGATAACCCCCACTTGGGAAAGGGTAACAAAAACTCATTAACGGAATCTGTATTTTACAACTTCGAGATAACGGTCCACGGCCTTTCTGTTCCACCTTACAAGTTACTTTTTGCACCTCTCTATTATATACATACATACCTACGTCTAGGTACGTCCTCATCGATTTTATCCAACCAAAAATCAGGACTGATTTATGATAGCTTTTACTTTTCTTTTTGAGCGTCTCAAACTCGCGGTACATTCGACAATAGAATTATAACGACTTAGTACGACGGGACGTGACAAATTACATACATACAAATACAAATTTATTGTTCTACTGTTCTTACATGAATATAAAATAGAAAGAGCGGAATGTTACACGTCTGAAAGCTTCGCACTGAGAATTATAGAACTCGGGAACTGAAGGGAAGATTCATTTAATTTTAACCTCGTTTAAAAATAAATTTACCTTTTCCTGGGGCTGGCCCATGTAAAAATTTATTTATCTAACTTTAACAGTATTAAAAAAGCAATAACTACATGCTCATATTTTGCCGTAGTAGGTAACTAATTAGATTTCATTAAAAACTGTATCAAAGTAGTGACCCTTTTTAAATTCGGAATTTCATACTACAGCGCGAATCGACGAACTAGAAAAAATACATTTGTTAATTCACAACAATGGTTCGGTCTTTGTGCAATTCACACCATAGTGCGAACAAATCGTGGTGTAAAACGACGAAGTACCCAAACGTATCTTATACAATCTCGAGTGTTTTGTAGTATCTTTATATGCATATCCACGCTAGGCCTAACAGAGAATCAATGGCTGTCATATTTTTATTTTTCTCTATGTAGGTTAAACGGCACATAACCGCCAGGCCATACCTACTTACAGCTTAACTTCATCGGCATTTTAATACACCGCCCCGCATCTCATACTTGTTTATCAACTTAATATTTTACGATCTTCGGAGATGCCTAAAAAGAGTTCTCAATATAGAATTAGGTTCTTGTAAAAGTATATTTTGCGTACACTTTGAATCGATATCATAATGTAAATACCTTGGATTGTAGTGTTAAATATAATGAAAAACGATGTGAAAATTACTTATCTACTACATTCTTAATATGCCTTTTAAGTACGCAAATAAGGGTGTTATTCATATTAGAAAGTAAGCTGGACGATTGAATGGATATCAAAATTGGCAATTCTGCTTTCAGGAAGACTAAGTTCATCTGATCAAGAACAATCGACATCATTATAATCCTGTATTTTTTCAAATGGCGTTAAAAAATTAACTTTCTCTCAGGTTTAGGAAGTCAAAAGAATTTTGGTTGATCATTTTGAATCGTTTCCAAACAGAAAATAATACAAAAATATAATTTCGCCATAGGTAGGAGGAAAATTAAAGGTATCCATAAATTATGGCCCTACTCCTTTACGATTTATTATACTCGCGTGTGTGTTTGGTAAAGTAGAAGGGGATTGTAAAAATAAAGTGAAAATAATCAGCATCCCAAGTTGTATGGACCTGAAGACGGACGTGACGTAGTTGGAACACTATATCGTATTACGGAAAATGCTAGCTCAAAACAGATGGTCCTGGCGAGTTGCTTTAAAGCTTCGGATTCATATTACACGATACACTGGACTCGAGGCAAAGGTGATGATAGAAGCATATTCTAGCTAATGTACCTGCACCTCCGTCTATGTACTTTTGATGTTTCTTACAGAAACTTTTTTTTTACTTATACAGTAGCTGTAAACGCTGCATGTAAACGTATACGTGACCAAAAAAACATATTTGAATGACCATTAAAACTTTTTGCACTTTCGATGAAATATAATAAACATTATTACTACAAATATTTTCAATAATTAAAGTACTTATTGATTTTACTTGGTGACATGATCTAAGAATCCGCGATATAGATTAAATCAAAAAAATAGTATTGTTTTGAAGAAAACATGCAGTCATAAACGGTTAGGCAAGTCTTGAGTAAATATCATCAGACAACATGCCTGAGGGATTTTCTCAATGGCGCCTCAAATCTGACTTCAATGACTGCCTATCGCCCAGTAGAGCAGTATTGTAGTAAATGGTGACGAGGAAATTCTTTCAAACGACGTTAAAGATATAAAAAAATACGCAACAGACCGTCAAAGTTATACAAATAACAATTTCTGCAAGTGCCACAAATGCTTGTAACAAGAACAATATTTTTTTTTGTCACAGAAAGCTTGCTCTTTACCCCAACTTTACATTTATTATTAGGACTTAAGAAATGTAACTAGTCATCTGGTGTTTATTAACCAAATTATTATGGACTTTTTAATATTAACATAAAGTATGTTATCGTTTGTTAAATAGATACGATTATTAAGAGTCCGGCCGACCGAATTTCTCTTACAAACGTAATATCGAAATAAATCGTAATTCAAACACAATTTAATCAAATTGTGTTATTATTCGGATTCCGATACCATTAATCTAGGTTCCTACGTTGCCATTTTGTCCAAAATACTTCACTGGAAATAAATGTAAGCGAATGCATTTTTTGATAAAATTACCAAGTTTGGAACGATTTTCCAATTTTTTATTTCTAGTGAAGTTGTAATAGACGAAATGGCAACGTAGAAACCTAGTTTAACGGTATCCAAATCCGAATAATAACGCAATTTGAAATAATATTGTCTGGATTACGATTCAATTCGGTATTACGTTTTTGTGGGCAATTCAAGCTCCGCCGGACCCTTAATCTTTTGAAGCAGTACTATCAACGTATCCGATATGGTTAATTATGATTTTATAAAAATATATATTATTAATCTATTCAAATACGAACGTGGTTTCATGAATTTGATAGAAGGTAACGAATTCAAATTATTATAATGAAAAGGCGAACGTTTTGATAAGCGAAATAATGTAAAGATGTTGCTGAAGTGCCTCTCAGCTATTTTGCTTAAACTAAGCAGCTTTCAACGCAACACCACATTATTATGTTGTTCATAAATTAGTTGAACATTTTCAATGATACTTCCGACGAAGGAGTGCTATTCATGTAGGTAATGGCTTGAAACTAATTAGTTGGCATGTAGCCAACCAGCTAATAAGAATAACCTCATATGTAGTAGAAGATCGATAAAACATTTAACTTTATTACATTTCTAACGTAGAAAAGTTCTGCTTTCAGTTTTCTTTCATTTTTAAATAAAGCAGCTAATGAAATAAGTAGCAAATCATTTTTAAAATTACCTTGAATTTTATTGCGAGCCGCCTGAATTCAACTTTTTAATTAAACGAAGTTGAAATGAAGCATTTATTACAGAACAGCCATTATTTAAAAATAATAAGTTCTGTGTGGGGACGAGCACATAATTGTTTAATTCCGCTGGTCTTGTCAAAGGCTTTTTTTAACCAGCCCCCGTGGAAAAACAAAAGCCTGAGTCGAAAATCAGGTTAAACAAATTAACACTTGAATTCGGTTACTATAGAATACAGTCTGGATTTTTCGCGCATATAATGAGTGCATTTTGGTGCATAATTTAAAATCGTGGATTGTATTTTTAATATCAAATTCTTAAAATTTGACCTAGTATACTACTGGTATAATCTGACCTTGCACTGTATATGCTTTTCATACAATGATAGGTCAGATTTCAGTTGATGTGTAAAGCACGTTTGTAGCCATAACATAATACTTACTATTCACATTCTTTCACTCTCTTCCACATAATACTTCTCATTTTGAGAGAAGAACCCTGCCGAGCAGTGGGTCAATAACTGATATAATGACGATAATGATGAAATATACTAGACTTATTGATTGGCGTACTAAATTAAATAGACAGGAGACCTATTCAAACAAACAATGAGACAGGAAAGACTAATATATAATGGTTATAATTATAACAAGGGATTTCTTTCATCCTTGTTTTTTATTCGAAGCCGATGCGGGCCGCCCTTATCATGGAAAATAATAGTGTTGAACTATTGTTTACTAATTGCTATAAACGCAATGACATTATTTAGTCTAACAGTATAAATGATAATTCGAGTCATTTATAGGTTATAAACCTAGGCCGTCGTATATTTTTGATATTCGGCCACGGCATACAGTTATTCTGATTTTGGACTTTAAAATCCTCATTACTATACACTGCCGAAATGATAAAAAAATGTTTATAAAAATTCAAAATTATTAATTACGCTTCCAACAAAATTGTTTGTTTAATTTTATCATATTGCCTTCATTTGCAGATAATATAATCAGATTCAAGGTATTGGAAAACTGAATAACATTTACGAATAAATGGAAATTGTATAAAAGCTAACAATGAAATTAATGATAATTCCGAACCATTTCAATGTAGGTATTAAAATCGCTATACAAAACAAAGCTCAGTCATGCAACAATTAATACTTTGTAATAACTTTTCTGTATAAAATAAAATGAGACAGGTAACTTGTATATAATACGTATATAGAGCATTGAAAACTCTTTGCGCTAATGGGTTTTTCAGAAGTGGCACAAGAAGTGCGATGACGCAATTTAAAGTCGCTTTCGCTTTAAGGAAATCGAATTGCACATTATTTTAATGTATTCCTATATACCTACTATTTACATTTGTTCTTAATTTATAAAGAGTTTGAGAGTACGTGTTATACAATATTAGTTACTTAAGTACATGGTACATGTAGGTAGGTACATTACTAATTATGTACCTACCTACATGTTATTAAGACTAAAATTGATCCCACAGTCAAACTGTTTGTACAGTTTTGTGGGGCTTTGTATTACTACGTAAGACCTAATATGTACCTCATAAAAATAAAATAAATAAAAATAAAATAAATAAATAAGTACTGAAATAAAGTATCAAAACTTGTTATGGAGATAAAATCGACACATTTAAAAACAAACATACATAAACTCTGCTTTAAAATGTACATAGTTAAAATTTTAACAAAATTAAACTAATTTTATTTCATTTAATAACAATTCAACGTTCAACAATCGATCGACAAAGCCCTCATTGTTTTTAGAATACCGTAATGAATCGCTTAAGAAGGGGTTACACTAAGAGAAAAGCAATGGCATTCACCTGTAAATTGTATTAACAACGTCAAGCGTTCCTTCAAGCGTGGCAACCCCTAAATGGTCCCATTACGGGAGTCTGCCGGGACGTCCAACAGACTTCCTACTGACAAGATGAATGAATTTTAAAAATACAGCTGTTACTTTGTATTCATAACCGTTAGGTTCAGGTACAATCGGAGTTTCCTCGCTTACACCTCGTTGTACGGTACATATATTTACATTATCATAAATGTTCTCTGTATTGTTTCACCTGCGCTCTTTGTTTATATATGTAGACTACATACAGTACATATTTTTGAAACTCGTTTCGTTTTTGTTAAGGATAGCTTTATTTGTTTTGAGGAGTATTTTTACAACATAGTATTTGGGGTAATTTTAATACGAGTACAAGCCGCCTTGGGCTTGAGCATTCTTTAATCCATAATGAGATTACTACTTTATAATAATATGTATATATTCTAATTATATCTCCTAATTCTGAAATTTTGAAGTGGGTATTCTCCAGTGCTGTCTTACTCTGTTGACATCATAGTGATAAGAGCCAGGAAATGTCTTAGTGTCATTAGTTAAAAAAACGAGATTATTATTATTTTGCGCCCTTTATCATTGATTATTTTAATATTTTTTTTTCTATGTACTCATTCACTTGGACATATATAACAATTGCTTATATGAAACACGGATCCCTTTCACTGTTATTTAGTACATTGACCACCGACCCCCATTTATAAAAACAGCGGGGCACATAGAACCAATTTTGCTCTTATCGTAAATAAGTAGTCATCTGAGTTTCTTTGTCCGACCTTCTTAAAAATATTCGCAACAACATTGTACCTGAAATTCTACCTTTATTAAACAACCGTATTCTATCAAGTGCCTAAGGCGAAAAGTCAAAGGAACTTTTGAAATAACGAACATACTTACTTAGGTACTTAAATGTATATAATAATGTTTACTCAATAGAAAAGATAGACAACCTTGCCGCTTTGTTGTGTCTAGGATCTTCGTCTTCCCAACAATAACATCATTTAGCAATTCCTCTTAATCAATGGATAGCAATAGCAATTTTCTACAGAGAATATAAGATTCACCAAAAGCATCTATATCTATACCTATATAATAAAATTGTAACAGGTCGATGTCTGTACATTATAGATATTAAAGATAAACTAATATGGGGGTCTTAATTAGAGCAACAGAAGCCAAAATAATATTTTTTAGAATCTTTGTCTGTATATTTGTACGCGCATAACGCAAAAACTACTACATGGAATTGAATGCAGTTCACTAATGTATTGCTAGAGGTCTAACTTACAATCTGGTGCATGTTTCATCTTGATACGCTGCCTAGAATAGGACTTATAGTATGTTAACCTTTTTGAGACGTGAGTGAAACTGCAGGCAACAGCTATTTAATAATAAAATAATAATGACATTAACTGGATTGGACACTTAATTGATTGAACAGTTCATTGTAATAATATAACTTTCACGCCGACTCCAAACGCAGATGGATCTGGGATTAAGCAAAGTGACATTTAGTGCAGTGCAACGTAATTAGGCATTAATAAATATTGACTCTATTGTCGCTCTTAGCTTTTAGGTTTAAATTGACAATAATAATAATGTTCATTTATATTTAAAGGTATGACTTTGTTATTTTAGCACAAAATAAAATATAAGTATGTAAATGACTGCTTATTCATCCATACAAGCCAAAAACTTTATCAATGTATATTCTGGCATAGGTATCATAAGTCTTATAGTTATCTACTATATAGAAAATGCAGCATATTATGCATAATCACTGAATATAAGTTTCAGTGAAATTATACCGTGGGAGAGCCATGCTTCGGCACGAATGGACCGGCTCGACTGGAGCGATACCACGGCCTCTCAGAAAACCGGCGTCAAACAACGCTTACGTTGTGTTTCGTCGAGTGAGTGAGGTTACCGGAGGCCCAATCCCCTTTTAAAAGGCAGACAACGCACTTATGACTCCTTTCGTGATGCGGGTGTCCATGGGCGAATGTAATAGCTTACCAGCAGGCGATCCTTCTGCTCGTTTGTCCTCCTATCCTTTAAAAAATACCTATTTCTATAAAATAATTCCATATATATAATAATTCAATAATAATAATAATTAAAATCTTTAAGATGTTTAATTGGTCTGTAGTTCTTGATCGTTGCGTCTCACAGTAGCTGTTAACCTTGTTCATTATTCATAACAGGTAAAAGAAACTGTTACCTTTTTAAGGGTTTGCCTCACAATTTCTTCTACCAACAAATATAACGGTTCGTGTAAACGAAATACATTTGTACTATGTGCCACAATAAAGGGCTGCATTTCTCGCAAAAATGCTATTCATTCTGTGGCTTCGGAGACCGACACTTAATAGGTTTATCATAAACTACTATGTTATACGAACCACTTTTTTTATTAAAGAAAAAGGGCTGAATAAATACTAAAATGTTTTATGGATAGCGGTAAATATAAACAACTAAAAGCAACTTAATTAATCTCGATATTCCCTTACGATTTTGTCACTGTCATGCCGTGACGTAGAAGAAGTGAAAATAAAAAGGTCGTTGAACTAAGTAAGTTGTAAACCTTTAGATACCATCATTCCGCCAGAAAGACAAATAGGTATAATCACAAACTAGTTTTTCACTTATATCAAATAATGTATTTTGCTCAGTCTATGCATTGAACCCATTACATTTTATGACTGATGCCCACGCCCAATCCTTAAGAGTTTGCGCACTTATATAGTATTTGAACTTTTTAAGAAGAAAATGATAATTTTCGAGAGACGTAATAGTTTAGTATAGGGGATAGTTGAGGATTTATGTTACCACTTCGTCCTTCGTCGCATTCGGCGTAATAAATGTGTGTGCGGCCTCTAGTGAGGGTCGTGCCCGCAGCCTTGGCGGCGGCGCCAACCACTCATTTTCAGGGATCCGATGCCGAAAAGATAATAGGGACGTGAACTCCGGATCTGCGGCACGATATCGGATCATCCTGTCAAAAGAATATCTCCACTAGCAATAATGGGTAGCCGACCCGGTTTTTTTCTTTACACCAAATATTTTATGGGCTATTTGTTTTGAATGACACTTATATTCGCTTCTAAACACAATGATTCTTCTCAGAAAACTGAAATATGCTTCTCATCTTCTTTTGGTTCGATGTTTATTCTTTCTTGTAATTTGTCGTGGCGACCAATTAATCGTCGAGAAACCAAATCTTTTCACACTTTCAAGAAAAAAAGAGAATTTAGTGTAAAAGTAGGTAATCCTTAGTTCTGTTAAATTAAATAAGAACCATTGAATCTTGCTGCTCCTAATTATTACGTAGAATTTCTAATTTATGTCTTCACGTAATACATGACATATATTAAACGTACATACTATGGGATGGGTTATATAACGTATTTGATATAGAATTCTGAAACCTTTTTTATTTGCTATATCAATGTTAGCAACACTATATCTATCTACATAATTATATGAAATAACATAAAACCGCGAAATTGTACCACAAGTCCACAAGTCAAAAGCCTGAAAAATAATTAGGAAGTGAAAAATAACGATGATCCCTTCACTACCACTGAGTGAAATTTACGAATAAATCGCAACACTAGTTAAACATTGTCACGTAGCACAACCCTCGATAGTATGTTTCTTCTGTGATCTAGAATTACAAGAGAGATTACCATACCAGATCTTTCATAACTCCAAATAATTCGCATTGTTTCGATCCAAACTAAATTGAATATTGACCAAATTTCTAATTTTGATCTATATCCCATTAATCACAGATCATTTAGGATATTTATTTTTATATTATCCTACATAGAGACATTCATAATATTCATATAGAAACATATATAAATAATTTTACAAAAAGTAGTAGTAGTTACCGGAGTCGGGGGGGGGGGGTTATTATTAATTTAGATTATTTCTCTTAATATAACACTATCTGCCATTTTCTTAATCATGGCTCAATTTATGTATGCTCTCTCCACCCACCGTTTTCCTTCACGCATAAATATGTAACATATTGCCTTTCTGTGGTTAACTGAAGCTAAGTAGTACAGTAAAAACGTCTAGTCACGTTCTTACGTAAGATTCACGATTCTATGATAATATATACAAACACCCACTACAGATGCTTCGTATCTTCTACGGCATAATTTGAAAATCGATCTAGTTTTGTATCTTAGTACGATAATGGTTTCTTGAAACATATTTTCACAATGTAAATACCCATTTTGAGTTATATCATAATAATATTACTTTCGTTTCTCAAACAATTCGTTAAATATTTTAAGCCTGTATTCTTTTATCAAACTTTCAGTCTTTTTCATAAATTTATTCCAAAAGAACCAAAAAATTAAAAGATAAAAAATTCGAGAGAAATGCTTTGATATTTATTTCTTACGAAATGTTTGCGCACTTCTAAGGCCACTTCGATTATAAGAGAATATTTTTCACAAAACAAACTCCACCTTTCTCTATCTGTAGATATAACAAATCTATGGTCAAGTATTATATTAGTAAAAGTTTCTTGTTACGTACAATCGAGTACTTACCTAGGTAAAATATTCGTATTTCATACCCAATTTACCGACGAATCAAATAAGCAAATCTCTTTATTAGACAACATAATATTTATCTACGCACTTTTTATCTCCTATGTACAGTACCTACACTGATGTCTTTTTCTGATGGGGTAGGCAGAAACTAAAAACGCAACTTGCTACGATGTCTTGCATACTTCTTTTACTTTGTCCACTTTCATACATCCATAATTTATACACACGAGTCAATAGAAAGTACCTACCTACTACGCACTACAGGCTTCCTGAAATACCAATTAGGTCGGTCTTTCTAAGCCGGGCACCCATATAATATCACAAAGATTTTACTAGACCTTCAGAATTAAATTCTCGGAACTTTGGTGTCAGAATTTATTAGCGCTCTCTGAAGTAATTTATGCCATGTTTTTATCTCAACCCATTCATAAACGTTGTAAAATCACTTTTCAGTCACTTTTGACTTAGAGTGTTATCTATATTTTCTTCCCACGGAATATCTACTCGAATAACAAAATGTTGAATTTTTATGATTTCATCAATTCATTCGTTTATAATATACCAAGCTCAATTTTGAACTGTTTCAAAACCGTTATATCAACTGAATAAAAAGATAATGGGAATGTTAAAACCCCATTCATTAGAAATAACTAATGTCCATTTTGTACGTACTTATGTAGTACAAACTGTATTGCAATTATTTTTTGTTAAAATGACATTTCATACACATTTATTTATTTTCACATCTATGATTTACAACCCAGATCCCACTTGACAGTTCTTTTCAATGGATACTCCACCAGTTAAAAAAAGTCGTTGAGATTTTACTTTTTTAAGTTCGAAGGAAACATTTTTTGAATACGGCCTTTTTACGTAGATCATTAAACAGTCAAGTAGGCACAGTCAAGCTTGGGTGCTTGGAAACATTCACAAAACTGACCGCTACTCAAAACAAAACTATGATATTACTCCAACATTTCTGCGGATTTTTCATTGTACGCTTCAGTGATGCTCTGTGACCACAATGATTTATAGCTCTCAAAGTACTTTTGCCTACTTATCCAAATGTTTTCTGTACTAACATGAGTATTTCCCCCCACATACTTGGCATTGTTCATTTTTGTTACCTTTCGATTCTTATTCTTCTCCCTATTTTTGTTACAAAGGCGAGTTGAGACTTAATTTATCTCGTTGTTCAAAATAAACATTTTCTATAGAGCACGTACGTACACGCGAAGTGCTCCTAATCTTTGAATAATAAATTTCCACGCCTCGACTGTGCCAAGTTTCCTAAGTAGCCGAAACAAATTGTCGCTAAGTGCAAATTACCAAGAAATCAAAAATAACAAAACCTCCTTGGAGAACTTTACATTTACGTAAGTACTTGTCTAATAACGGAATGCTGTGGTCCCAAGCGCGACTGCTACGCTAGAGGTCCTGGGTTCGATCCCCAGGTCGAGGAAAGTGTTATTGGGTTTTTCTATGAAATTCTCTGTAGCAGCTCGGAGTCTGGATTTGTGCCCGGTTAATGGCAATAGGCTCGTCCCCTATTACAAGGGACTAAACATACACTTAGGGGAATACACATAGGGGTGTACATTAGTACGCCTCTGCCTAAACCTTCGAGGAATACAGGCGTGATGGTGTATTACTTATCTAATATTATCATTATATCAAACCTATCAAAAACAAATATTAACTATTTAATAAAAGCTGTTATCAGAAATTAAATCTCCTAGTCTAACATCGTTCATATTCGGAACTATGTTGATACTTATATAGACACATTCGGTTCGCTATAACCCTAAATCCTAAACCCTTTAAGACATGAAAATATTTTACCGCAAAACAAACATACAACGCGGCTGTTAAAATATTCCGTACCATTTTAAGGGTGTGTTATTTTTCGCTACAACGCTTATCAAATGTTAAGTATGCAAAGTAACAAAGGAATTTTTTTTGAGATACTAAAGGGAAGGAGTTCGCACATTTACAACATCCTGTTGGTAACGAGGTGGGGTTTGTTAATCCGAAGATATAGAAATACCATTACATACCATTACGTCTTAATTCCCCGATGGGTTAGGCAGAGGTGTACTCATATATATACACCAACAGTTCGCCGGTATGTTTAATTGTTGATATCCCATGTAATAGGGGCGAACTTATTGTCAGTAACCGACCACAGACAGGTCCAAACTCCGTGCTGCCACTGAGAATGTCATAGTTATAATACTTTGCTCGGCCTGGGAATCATACCAAGGTCCTCTAGCGTAGTCGCGCTTGGGACCACTAGACATTCGAAGGTGAAGACATAATATAAATATCTATATGGGCGTATGATATACGCCAAGAATTTTTCGTACTTGGGCTTAATACAAATGCATTCGTCTCGTCGCTTAGCCTCCGCTCAACCGACAAATCGTGTCACGTTCAGCCAAAGCAATCTCGATTTTATCATGGATGTGAACCTACCATTTTATAGCCCCACGGGAAACATCATAGGCTCTGCATCCCACACAAATGTCCAAAACTTTTCTCTATATAATATTAGAGAGCACGTAGTAGTCAAGATTACTAGTTGCGAAACTAGATAAGAATTTCATGTGGTTTTTGATGACAAGATTCAGAGCACATCACATAGTTAAGCACTAAAAAATATTACAAAATATGGTATTATTTATAACGTATTTATTTTGACCAATTAATTAATTGACATAGTCGTAATTCAAATTAAAACAAGATAAGCCCTCGAAATCTGAAGGAGATTTCGCTAAGAAAGTGGCATCCATCAAAATAAATCACTATTGTGGGATGAGGGATCTCTATTCCACATCTATGCGAAGACTCCCATTTGGCGCCTCGAGGGACAGTCCCACTAACGCCAACGAACCTTCAACCCGCATGATTTTATGCGCGCCACTTTCACCTTATGGAAATTCCCTCCTTCCACCGACCTACTCTCGTATTTAATATAAAATGGAATATTCTCGGCGTGATTGATGATCAAACTTCGAATACAATAGGTCCGTATGACATATATACCTGTGTGGATATAGCCAATAAAATAGTATACCATGTCATAAACAAAACAGTCTTTCAAAACCAAAACTACAATACGCAAATCCAGTCTAAAAATAAATCCTGCCTACCTAAAGACCTAGCAAAAGACAAAAATTACATGACATCCGTATTGTTTTCTTCCAGAGGAACCAAATTGGGTTTCTCGATTTCACAAAGTTTAGCAAATTTTATTTTAAAAACGTTCGTAATCCCTCGTGGCATGGAATGACTTCGTTTAAAGTTGTACAGAAAAGGGGCGAATGAAATATGTGGGTCAAAAATTGTTACTTCCCGACTGAGAGCGGCGCAACGCAGTCATTTCCAACCTCTTCACGATATTCCTTTTTCATCGCCTAGATACAATACGAGTGACCCTTCGCCTTGTATCTACATTGTAGCTATTTTACTGTAGCACAGACTTGTAATTTATGATGGTCCAGATATTGCGGTCGGTCACTGAGGACAGGTTAGTTTAGTGCGGACAAAGATGTCACACGAAAAGCATTTTCCAGGAAAATGTAGAATACTTTTCTACTAAGTATTTTTGGCAAAATTATATAAGTATATCAATTCAAACAAACCATAAATTTATGATTGATCTAAACAACACTGAAAGTCAATTAGTAATAATAAAAAACAAACAAGATTTACAAGACGAATAAAAAAGGATCATGAATATATCGGCCAGATAGATAAACAAAGTTTCCGATGTTCACGTCTGTTGGCTTCGTAAATATTTTGACGAATAGGTATTTCCTTTGGGGCACTCCTCAAAGTTTACCCGGCGTCAGTCAACCGAGTTGACATGGTTACGTAGAATAATATTTAGGGTTTTTTATAGATTTCTGTGCACAATTTTGTTTATTAACTTTAAGAACTTTTGGAATTAATTTTAAACTTATATTGCATCGTAGCGCCCAAATAAATAGACAGATTTTGATTCACTTTTTTTGTTTGAAAGGTGACTTGATCGAGAGTGTTCTTAGCTATGATAGAAAATCTGGTCAGCCGTTTGAAGATTATCAGCTCTTTTCTGGTTCATGAAGGGATTTGAGCTACTTGTACAGGTCTGAGCGATTTGAAATTTAGTATCCTGTTACTTCAATGATATTGCAAGAACATGATAACCATGACTTGATGCTGCGGGTTTTTTATTTTAAATTTAATTTTATTGCCAATGCATTTATTAATCTAGAATTCATATTCATCTAAATATACCATTAGAGATGCCATCCAAAATGTATATTTTGGATGGCACCTCTGACTAGGGACTAGAGAATAATTATTCTCTACCTACAAGGAATCCTCAAGCCATAGATCGTTTGTGTTCATGAATATGTATTATCTATCCAACATACGGTAAAGTGCTCTAAGTGACATTATAACGACTGCTGAAAATGACTTCTCGAAAGCCCGACGGCTCTACCAGATCTATAAAATGGTGCCTGTATGCGTATGACTTAAATGGACTCGAGCCCCGAACCCTATTACTGAGGATGTCGCACTAGATAACTTAAAGATTGGAGTAACTTGTCTACTACCAGCTGTTGATTTATGGAACCACAGTGCAACTAACTTAGCACTCGAACCAAAGCTTACAAATGATTTATACGAATTAGCATGATTTATTCAAGAAATTTTCTTTGTAAAATCGTGTTCTTGATTATTTTCGATTAATTCCAATAAACTAATAAGACTGACATCAATAGTGAATACCTAAATTTTTGCAAAAGAAAAATTCAACTTCAAGCAGAATTCGAACCTGCGTCTTCCGGTTAAACACACGGGGCGCTTTAGCGAACTAAACTACAAAGAAAGACGCCGTTTGAATATCGAACTTGGGTCATTCTTTGTGTGAAATACCTGCCTAATATCGAATTTTCCTTTCGTTAAAATGTATTTCTTTTAAAAAAATGAATTTTTTAATACCATAATGGTTAATGCCGAATACAATAAAATTAAGTAACTAATTGTGAAACATTCAGATTCGCATTTACGTCTTGACTTAAAATCGATATTGTCGCTGTCGCCAACCCGCTTCAATCGAAAACAAAGCACGTAATTAATACCGTTGTCACTGCTAATGATCGTTCCAGAGAATACTACCAAATTAACAGCACTAAAGTATACAAATCCGGTGTGAGTGCGTCCCATTGAAACATGATTTATATCAAGTGTGGCGCCTGTGTCGGTGATGGAATTTTATTTTATGCCACATAAATCGACTTAATAAAACACTCTTCATTAATTGACAAATAAAATAATATCAGCCTGTATTAATGGTCTAAGCAGGCCGTGAGTAAGGAGTATTTTATTTTATTATTAATTATATTTTGCAGAATATTGCCGCTTGTGCCAGTACTTGCATTATAAGATAGCATTTCTGTACGTCAGTCGGGGAGTGGTAGATTAAAGGCTTAAATCTGATTAGGTTGCACATAGGAACATTCAGTGGTGTATTGCACAGACCAAGTTGTGGGGAGACGTGCTCTATAATAAGATTTATGGGTGAGTAGTGGTAGAATTTGTAATATGACGCTGACGGAAGAGAGGATTTGTAGCTTGTTTAACAATTCCTTGTTAAACAAGAATCAATCAAACATGCGTTTAACAATAATTGTAAGTTTTTACTATCTATTGAAGTGTGGTTCGAAAATCGTGGGTAAAAACATCAGTTATTACATATCAAAATATTACATTTATCGTTATTAGTTTTAGCTTTGCCATTCCAAATGAATCCATCCTTACTCACAGTTGAACGGATATTTAAATACTCATTCTGTAAAATAGGCCTACAAAAATTCCGTGTATCTCTTTTCTACAATAAAATTGAACCCGTCGAATTGAATCAATGCATAGCTAAAATATCTGTTAATCTAATGGTGGCTCTCTACATAGGGACAAGCTCCACGAGCAAGTTCCGTCGAACATAGGCTATCCTCTTTGTTTAATCCTAAATACTAAAGATTAAGCTTTACTAGTCTACAATCGAATCGAATCGAACTCAAAAACGTCGATCATGTTTGCACATGGAGACAGCATAAACGTTACAACAAATTCCTTTTTTGAACGAAAAACTGACTTCGATAAATACCTACCAACCTTCGGGTCCCAACTGTCGGGCGATATCGTATGATAAAAATATTGGGAACCCATATATATCATCGAGTTGTACCTTCCAGGATAAATAGGATTCCGATATTGACACATCTATTTGTACCTACTACCGGTAACAGCGAGGTGCTTTATCAATGTGTTGAAAAACACAAATGTCACAAACTGGTACTAAGTTCTTGTTCATTTGTTTTACTGTCTAAAGAATGTAATGGAAAAAAGCATGCATTATAAAAGAGATGGATAAAAAAACTAATCCTAGAAAAAAAACGAAGAAATGACGTCGTTTAATGAATACTCAAACACATCCATAATTTTAAACAAAACACTACGTATTATTATAATCTGCAATGATAGACAATGTAGTTATTGGGCTTTGTAGTAGTACTAACGTTATATCTAAATGAAAGATTAATTAATCAATTATATCATTTGACATTAAGTATTTGTAGCAGATTATTTGCAATTTTCTGAATAGAAATTATGATTCATATTTCTATGAATCATAATTTCTTATACTGTACATCTAGCCCCAGAATCAATTCTAAATATGAATTGATTCCATAGGTACTGCTCAGGAGTTTAGATTTATTCGTTATTAATACCAAACGTATAATAAATTGTGCTACAACGTGTCGTAGTCGACATGTTGGAATTAATTCCGTGTTTGTTTTCTCACCGCTCTGTACGCTACGAGCAAACATTTTTCTCGCAGGTACAAGTCAACATTCGCTGATTGTGACCATTGGAAAAATAATATGGTTCTTGTGAAGCTACGGGGCTTAAGTAACGATTTTACAGCGTATTGTTTAGAAATAATTACTTACCTACTAGGTATATTTTAATATCAGCTCTAGTAAAAATTGAGATTTCTAACAATTTATATTTTAGTTGGTTTGTTATAGAAAGTAAGCGATAAATGTGGCCTCAGTGTCAATATTTCGTAGGTGATATACGAGGACTTGAAATGTGGTACTTTCTAAGTAGATAATATCTAAATGTACTGATTGATCTTAATGTGAAGCTATGGCTGCCGCTGTCAATCTATGAATGGTTGACTTTAAGACCGCTTGTGCTAGAGATCATATTAATCTGGCCCAGCTATAACACTAAAAAATATATAGGTTTCACAAGTCAGATGACAGTTGATACGTGGTTAATACGTACTATTTAAGAATCTGGCTAGTCCCAAAATCAACGCCTGACACGGTTGAGAACAAAGATAACATTCAAGTAAGAACCTACTCGGTGATAGCAGTAAGTTTTAGTTTTAGTTTTACATCCATTAGTATTTTTATATAACCAATTTATGAAACTGATAGAATCTGATGGTGAGTGCAGGTTGTTCGTGAAACTGAATTAAGGGTAACATTTTATGTAGTGCGTCCGACGCACTTTACCCTGAATAACCAATAATAACGTTTAAAACAATTTCTGTTTTCGGCGGAAATCAAATTAAGATAGTAATCCAACACCACTTTCACGAATAGCTTCGAATAATTATTAACATATTCGGTGAATACCCAACCTGAAAATGTTAGGTTTATAAATACAGTACTGTTGTTGAATTTTCAACCAAAATGTAAAAATTATACTATTTAACCTGCATGTACTGTATTCATTGCACTTTACGTACCTATTGTACGAAAATTACTCAAAATCAACATTGACCTACAGGGCTAAAATTCCCGTTAATGATGTATCATAATTAAGATTCCTTATTATAAAATTGAAGATTATAAGATGATGATGATGATTGATTATAAGAGACATGAAAGTAGAATAAATGCAGTGGAAATGCGTTCCTTGCGAAGTATGTGTGGTGTAACTCGGAATGATAGATTGAGGAACAGTGTGATAAGACAACGTTGCGGGCAGTGACGCGTATTAAGAAGAATATGCTGAGATGGTTTGGACATGTTGAAAGAATGAATGAAAGACGATTAACGAAAGGAATTTATAAGGCGAATGTCAGCGGCAGCGCCGGTAGAGGTCGCCCAAGAAGGACATACGCCGATCTGATTGGCGAAATCCTTCAAAAAGGTCAGGTGCGTAGCACTCGCAACCGGCGTGTATGTATGAGAAGATGTATGAATGTGGAAGAAGCAAAAGAAGTATGCAAGAATCGTAGCAAGTGGCAGTCTATAGTTTCTGCCTACCCCTGTGGGAGAAAGGCGTGAGTGTATGTATGTATGTATGTATTATAAAATTCCTAAGGTGCTGCTATGAGTTCGACTTTTGAATTAACTCTAGACACATTTCCTAATATGACCATTTTAGCCATTCTAAACTAAACCTGAAAGAAAATAATAAATGAAGCTGTTTGATAAACAAATAGTTGTAAATTAGTGGAATTCTTTTATATGTAATTGGATTCGAATTTTATTAACCTTCGCCTTCGTGACAATTGGTATTTCTCTGTATACGCGTATCGATTAACAATTAAAATAGGTACCAACATATATATGATACCAATACCGATATAAACATAATTATATATAACTAGCTGTATTTCGAATTGATCTCATTTTTTTCAGATCTCATGAGAATTTTCTTTATCCTTTTCTTAGTGCATCATGCCAAATTCTAATCTTATTTGTTTTATTTAGTTCTTTATTCATCAGTATCTAGGTGAGCGGTATTTCGCTTTTACAGACACATAAATAACGTTGGAAAAATCCAGTTTTCCGATGGATTGTTAAACTCAGGCGGCAGACACTCCGTAAAACTAGAATCTTGTCAAACCATGGTCGACTGGACTGGCTAACTCAATGAACTGGACGAACTACACCAGTTGCTATAATTAGTATATCGTATAGTCTGACAATGGAATCAACAGTGTTAAATTAAGAACAGCTTATAATCACAATACCAACTGTCGTGTTATGTAATTTTTTGGAGTTTTAAGCTCCAAAATTAAAGATTATTATTTTGATAGAGTAAAATTCGATGATTCTACATTTTATAGATGCATTAAGTTCGCCTCTATTACATAGGACCTACCCATATCGGCGAATTGTGGGTGTACATTAGTACACCACTGTCTTACCCATCGGGGAAGACAGGCGTGATGGTATGTTAAGTAATGTTATCACAGAAATTACAATCGTTGTTTGTGCCAAGAACTATGATTTTAATAAAAGTTTTTACATTAAGTATTCTGACTAGAGAAGATCTAACAATGTTAGAGCAACTCAATGGTTATCCGCTATCCTCTCGGGGCACATGTGTGGTTAAAGTTTCTTTCAGTAATGCGAGCCATAAAAATCATTACAGCTATATTTCTTAATGAATAAAAACATAGAGCTTGGATTTGGGCCTCCCTGGTTAATTTCAAAAGACTCGCCGCCTATTACCTACATAAAACCTATAAACGTAACACCGGGGCGAACTAACTTTGCTGGTAGGGCAGCAGAGGCATACCTCTGCCTAACAGTTCAGAGAATACAGGCGTGATGTATGTAAAATCTTTTTTTTTATTTGCTTTTTTCTCATCATGACATAATAGAGTCACAGTAGGTTTAAATAATTACCTAAATAGGTATTAAATCTGATTTTGTTTTTTTTTTTAAGAAAAAAGCTTACTAACCATGTAGGTCACACTTTACTAATATTCTTGTTAACCCCACGTGAATCCACTCGTAACACAAGAGTGAGATTACGTTATTAGCGCGCTTGGTGGGCTTCGAACCAGCAACCACATGATCGCAAGTCCGAGGGTCTACCCATTAGGCTACCGCCGCTTATTATATATTATATTGATTATTTAAAATTTTAAACGATACGAGTATAAAGTTATGTAGCACCGCAATAAAAAGTCAGAACAAGTTCCGATAAAAAGTTTCACTCAATCTCGATTTTTTTGCCACGGGTTGTTTTTACTTTTGCAATATTTTGCAAATCACTTTTTAATATGACACATGGGAGCGATCGCTTTTGTGTAATCCTTTCATAAATAAGCAATGTCTGGGGAAAACAACCATCAGAACACTTGCTGTTCGCGTATAACAAACAATTAATCGATAATATATATCATAAACACAAATGTAACTCTTTTTGCCTCTCTGTTTATTTATTTTTTACGTATTCACACATAATCCGCTGAACTCATTCAATTGCATTTTGGTATGGAGATCTTTGAGAAAGATATAGGCTATCTTTTGTATTAAAATGTTCTTTGGGATGCGAAAGAAACCGCGGACAAAAGCTAGTGATAAATAAAAACGTAAATCATTCTAAATAATGTAACTAAAATGGAATAATTTTAACCTTAATCTTTTGTGGTACCTACATCCTTGAATTTTGTTATCCGCTATAAATCAAGAACAATCAAGGCTTACAGTCAAACAGGTGATCCTTTAACAATTGACCCTCTTCAACCCTCGAGAAGATGTAGGGCCGTCAGACGAACTAATGCCGCTTCAGCTTTGACATAGTTCAACAAAGTTTTCCGTTACTTCTAGAGTAAGGAAAACAGAGATAGCAAAGATGATATCAGACAAAATAATAATATTAAAGTGGAAGATTTCTATTTGCATTTAAGATCTAAGCTTGCAGACAAAATACAGAATAATCTGTTAATCTTATGTCTTTACGCGAACCTCAAAAGGCGAGTGGGAAAAATAGCACTGGGCACGATATTACAACTAGGTACTTTTCAATTAGAATTCAAATTAAAATAGTATAAATAATTTCAAATAGATTATGTCGTCAAACGAGCAGACGAGCCACCTGATGGTAATTAGTCACGTGCAATCGACACTTTCAATACCAGAAGAGTTGCCGATGCGTTGCCGAGCTTTAGGAGCCCCTACGGACTGCAGACTGCCAGAGCAGCAACAACCGAGAGCCCGAGCGAAACTGGCTCTCACGCGCAAAAGTCGAAACACACAACAAGGTGCTTTACGACAGTCTCCACTTTGGGTGAGCTATACCGCTAGTATTTTAAATTTATCCTCATATTCAAGATATATGTTCCAATTTTCATTCCTGGGACTAATATAATCAGTACGTTCACAACTCGCTGTGTAACGAAATTCTCTGTTGGTCAACGTCTATCTCCGCTGGGGAGATTACACGGGTGGCAGCCGAAGTAAGTAGTCGCCCAACGGATTTAATTGTTTACATTCCCTGACCTGAAACATAACCTCAATCTTTTGCTTTATTGGGATTGGTCGGTGTAATATCTTTATCTTTGAATTACAACAACCCTCCGACCTTCTGAAAACATTGTTACTATGAGAAAAAGAAAATATTCGTCTCGCAACTTTATTTAATGTATCTATAGTGTCAATGCTGATGCATAGGTATGTTTTGGCTAGTGAGAACTTGTATTGTTCCGTAATTCTCACTACCGATGACACGCATTGTAAGAAATTGTATTGGTTAGGAATTTGCAAAGAAATTTAGAGTCAATTAAATATTTCATCATTCGGCCTTACCCTGAACATTAAACACGTAACTCAACATAAAATATAAATTGGTCACCACATACATTTTATTCACATGTAGCAAAAGTCGAATAATTTCGTATTTTATAACCCAATTCAAAAGTTCTTTAAGAATTTTCTTTCCTTACTTTCCCGATAGATTTAGTTTTAACTTTAAATTAGTTCTAAAGTTGCAGCCAAAAGGATAAGTACCCGGACATTCTTATTAAGGATAAAGGTAAAGTGTGGGGCTTTCCGAGACTGGGAATATTATCAACCGAAGCTGACGTCATATAACCAATGTAAGCTTCCCGCGGTGTGGCTGTGACAGTTGTAAACTCTAAAGCTGAACCCGGGAACCGTGCTAAATGGTGCGTTTAAGAAAAATGTGTCAACGAGAGAGATTTGTCAAAACATAGCACTGGATTTTTTCCTTTATGTCTTAAACCCTGTTAAGTGATTCATTGATTCAATCATTTGAGATAAAAAAGCCTATAATTACGTCATTTTAGATAATCGTACGTCAAATTAGTGTATGTACCTACAAATTCCATTTTAATTCATCGTAGATCTGTTTCCATTTAATTTCATGAAATTGCGTGATTAAATACAGTGGTTCTAACTCTAAATTTCACGAAAACTGTTACAAATTATTAGAAATATATTAATAGTTTTTTTACTTAAAAAACATTAACGAAAGTGATTCAACACACTATGTACTAACAAAGTGATGCGACAAACAAAACAGAAAGAAAAATAAATTGTCCTATGACAATAATGATAGAATGCTAAACGACACAAATCGCGACAAAGATATTTATGTTCCGAAATACCTCTTTGTCCTTATTCGCTATTTTACTCTTGCGCGACTCCCTTCCGAGTTGGAATATCGATTTTGTCTGAAGCTTTGGTATTACTATAAGCAATATTATCATTCTGGAAATACTGTACGAAAAACTTTAAATGTTTTTCCAATCCTATCTTTAATTTTCTATCCTGTCGTTGTCTATCCTGCAATTGGCAATATTTTACTGAACACAGTTTTTTAAAACGGACAAAAAAGTCTACGCCTGGCGCATACAATTGTAATCTGTGGACAACATACGACTACGCTAAACCACTACATTCGGAGTTGCTCTGTAGTCTGAATCTACACGAGTCTACTAGAGATAGATAGACGCTAACAAGACGTAACCCAATACTCAACTTGTTTGATTAATGAGTTAACTTACTCAACGTTGCTTTAGATTAACTAGATGTATTTAAAAGAATTTTAGTCAGTCACCGTATTGCGTCTTGTTTATTTGTGATAGTGATAGCCATAACAGCCATTTCAATAGTTATATCACAGATATGATCATTGGATTGGCACGTACGGTCTTAACTTTTAATCTACGGCAAGTACCTCTAAATTTTCGCTTTTATCACGCGCTTTATCGATGAACAAACATATAGAAAGGGAACCGTCGTGTCTGGATGATTTTCTCGACGTCGTGTGAGGTCTGCTAATCCAGATAAGACTAGCATGGTGGAGTATAGCCCCTTTCATTCTGAGAGAAAAACCGTGCACCGCAATAAGCATTGCCTTTTCAAAAATGCATATCGTTATTATTAACACCTCTCTTAATATTAATTTAGTTGGTAATTTAGCATCTTTTTAGTTTACATATCCTATATTATAATAATAGCCGTCATCCTACTGCATTTCATACAATTTACAAATTAAATCGCGCTATAAATTAGCTATTGTTATATTAAACAAACGCATCGTGGAAAGAGAATTCAACACATGTGACACAGAATATTGAATTTGTTCCATGTAGCTGTGGCGTTGCCCCTGTATTCTGCATAATATAATATGTATATTAGCGATGTACCGACTGAAATAAAATGGTTTCCCTGATGGGATAAACAAAAGAACATACATTATTCAAGTGCCAGTCATAGCGGCGGATGAATGACTCTCGATACACGTTGCGCCGATAAATTCATACTGAACGGGAAGACAGGTGACGTCACACGACGCCATCTTTAATGCATTTCAAGCCTTTTAAGAATTTACAATTTTTTACACCTAAGTACAAAACGATAAAATCTATAATATAAACGTAGTCGGTACACCCACGTGGACCTACCCTCTTCTTTAAGAAACCTTTTAAGTAGGATTTAAGTATTTATAAAAAGAATATCATCATTTTGATTTTAAATTTCTAAAACGATATTCTACTTTTCGCAAAAATTGCCTCCTACGTACTTCCATTTCTATAAATACATATTATGTCTTGCCAAACATAGTATGCTAGTGATATTATGAAAAAGAAAAGGCAGGACCAGTTTTAACCTTTTCTCGATTTACCGTTTGGTAAAAAATGAAAGAGAAAAATGGGCAGACTCAGGATTATATTCAGTCTACTAGCTGAAGACTAATAGCTTGGGCCGCATGTCACATAAAAGAATCGGAAAAACCTATCGTTCGAATAGATATATCTTTGTCATGATCTTAAAGGTGATCTCAAGGCCTCTACTCATTACGCGCATATTTAACATTTTCTTTCAAGATTTCTTATGATTTTTTTCTACTTAATTTAAAATATTCAATCTCATTGGTGACTTGATTCATTATTAGTGAAGATTTACAAATAATAATCATATTTACCTCTCTAAAATTCATAAGCAATACGTATTTAATAAACTTTCGAAAAGACTGAGGCTGAGTGTTTTCAGAAAAAGTCCTGTCGTATAAAGGTTATAAATATTTTAATATCGCTCGTCGTCAAATTCTGTTCCTTGTGTATATTATACCCTGTCAATTTCCCGCATCACTTTCCCTGTGTACATAATGTCACCCTAAAACGCTCTGTTGTTTTAATCCAAGATTAGCATCTCCACCACTGATGTATTAAATTGAATATCGGATACTGTACAAATTCGTTTAAAAATATAGGTACCTACCTAATCTCTATAAAACTACGAGTTACTTCAATGATCTATTTTAATATTAGGTATTATATTTGCCTAAGGAATATTTAAAAGATAATAGATTAGAATCATTATTTTATTAAACTAACTATTACTCAACCTGCTGGCGAAAATTGTACTATTTATTACATACACATAACCTAATTTCATATACTATTATATATATTTTTTCACCATGTAATAACACAAAATAATAGCTGACCTTTAATTGACCTGTATTGAGTGCTTTCAGAGAATGTCAGTGTATTCCGTAATTAGCAATTAATTATAGCTAAAAGGATATCCGATATGGCTTTATTTTATCTCCTTGTGTAAAGACAGGAGCTGGGAATGTTCCATTAGCAATACAAAAACAAACTGCCAGGTAGGTAGCCACTATACAGCAGACCTAATACAATCTATTTTGCGGGATATATAAACGTCCTACTACGTGTCTACCTATATGATCATTCATCTATCCCTCCATAAGTCTCAATAAAATTGTGCATTTCTTGAATATCAAACGCGCTCTGTGCATTAGTGAATGAAGTGAGTGCTATTAGTGTAATATAATCTTTATAATATTTCCTACCGTATAATACGACATTTCGATTCTATGAAGGAGAAACTGTGTGTCCATCTTATTACCTACAGGCTAATTATTTTGTAGTCAAGGCAAGTACCTAATTCTATTGACCAAAGTACTGGTCTACATAAACCTAAAGGTCCGTACGTATTAGTTTGGTCCATGAAATAGTACTAAAAAGTACTGCGCCGATAAGATCGTAGCTCTTAAATTGTAAGAGAATACTACTACAACTCGCCCAGATCCTAGAACTATGTTGTTGTCCTAACTTTAGTGACACTTTTAACGAGACATTGTAAAGGGAAAGTTTATTTCTAGCCAAGATCAGCAGTCGCTTGTAAAACGAGTCCTGGTCAAAGGGCACTTTTCTCGTAGTGCCAATAAAAAGACATGTAGTGCCCAAGAACATTGCTGTAAGTTAAATCAAGTTACTTACGCTTTCTACAATCATATGTTTAAGCCATTTATCTTGAGAATAACCAAATAACATAAGTAATTAGCAATTAACTTTGTATACATAATGTACGAAATCTGTACACGTTATAGTTAAAAATCCCGTGAAGGTTGAATAGTCTAGACCCCAGCTCCACTTGCTAGATGCAGTCGATTACTTACGCATAGTTTGCGGAGTTTTTGGACTGCCGCTATCTCAACCAAATATTTGTTTTAGGCCACCAATGTGTTTTTATTTCTGCCCAAAAATAACAACACTGTGTCAAACGAAAAAAACAATTGTCAATGGGATAAAAATGTAATGAATTTATCTTATAATCTCAAACAATATTACTTCATCTGATAATGAATAACGATTCACCCTGACGTATAAGCCTTGTACGTCGCACATGTAAAAATTACGCGGCTGCTCGCACATTCCGTGGTAAGCGCTCCACTACCACTGGATTTGCCGATTATAAGGAAAGTCGATACAAGTCGAAGAGAATAAATTTCACTAGATCTTGTGAGGATCTCAAACCACGCCGTATTGCTGTAGCAGCCACAAAAATATGCACGAATGCTCTTTGCTACGTTTCCGTTCACAACAATGCGCTGAGATGCTCCGTCAGGTCTAAATCTTAGGTACGGAAACTCTACTTAGCTGCCATAAACAACTGATAAGGACTTGTAAGATAGGTGTACATGCTATGCTCAGTGTCTGTGTACAAATTTATATAAAAAGAAAAAACTAATATTAAAAATTTAATTTTAAATTCCCGAATGACCACTTGTGTATCTCAAAATTCGTATGTATTCACTATTACGGTGTAAGTAAAACACGGTTTTTACCCATTCATACAGAAGAATTTAAGTAAAAGAACTGCTTCAGAAAAAAGAAATTGGCGGTCAAGCGTAAGCTTATCAGGTATATATAAAAAAGGGATAGTGTCTGGAGATACTACACAAAAACAATCTATTACGGCAGTTTTATTCATGACAGTATACCATTCGTAAATAACAAGAATTTTCAATGACGATTTGGAATGATATTCGAACATGAAAAGGAAGCAAACACGATTGCACAATAAATACAACTTGTACGAGAATTTCCAGATAAACAATTTGAGCAAAGGAAGCAATTAATCGTCCCTCCTAATCCCTGTTGACATACACTTATCGCACCTCAGCTTGATTAGAGTCGAGTCTAATGATGGAAACCTCTAGCTATAGGTACACACAAAACGACTATATGTACTTATGTAGGTATATGCAATTATCAAAAATGGATTGTAACAGCCTGTCCACATAATAGAAAATTAATTGTTATTTTTCATTGTGAGTTTTGCTTGAGTTATGGTAAATGTTATAAACTATTTTATGAAAATTAAAAGTATCTAATCTAACCAGTGATTATGAGCCCACATAAAATATAATTAAAACAATTACCCATATTCCTCCCGTCTATTCTCTATGTCCTTTTAGAGCCATAACCGTAAAAACAATTATTTTGATGCTGCCCATAACGGCCGCTCTAAAGCAAAATTGCTCTGATAAGTAGAATTATATAAGCGGACCTTGGCTTTAAACATTATGATATAATGGTGGTAGTATTTTTTTAACGTCGTCGCTAAATTCGCCATGATGTTTGTTTCCTTATATACTGAAACATAATTGCCTAATTGATCTAATCCTAAACGCGGCGCGATGGACATCCTGGCTTCTATTCCCACGTCGAGCAAAGTGTTATTGGCTATTTCTATGAAATTCTCTGTAGCAAATCGGAGTTTGTGCCAAATTGGTAATAGGCTGGCCCCCTATTAGAACATGAACATACGGGTGAACCGTCGGTGTACATTAGTACACCTATGCCTAACCCTTCGAAGGATACAGAGGTGATGGTATTTAAATAATTATGAAACATATATATTGCGTGAACAATACAATAGTTTCTTATGAAAGAAAAGAAAGTTTTATTTTGTAACCCTTATGAGATAATGATGATCACTTTGGTGTTAATAACAAAACATAACATACCATCACACTTGTATGCTTGAAACTTTGGACAATGGGGGGTACTGTATGTGAGATGTATACGGCGCGAGCTTATTGCCAATAAGCAAATAATAATAACAAATTTGGGCTTCTACGGAAAATTTTCTGGATAGAAATACCTACAAAGCAACACTTTTCACGTCTTGGAAATTAACGCCTTACACTGAACAGCCGCGCTGTTATTTCACATACTTACATTAATACATCAATGCTATTTACAGACAAGGACCACTTGGCTAATGAATACGTCTACGTAAGTAAGCATGTCGTTCAAAAATCAACTCTCACTCTTTTTGATATTTTTATTTTAATATGAACTTGCAAATATTCATTGTTAGAATGTAAAAGCATTGTTCCTGATTACTGCAATAGGTATCTCAAGATACTATAGTGTTTAAAGATTTCTTCTGTCACAATATACCTAAAAGCCTTCTTACACAAAGTGACAGTGGAAATATTACGTAGCAAAATCTCAGTAAGTTCTCAAATGTTAGTGAACGGATTTGAAATGGAATTCTGGAAATATCTAGACTCCAACTACCACGAGACGAAGTGAAAACTCAGTTCGATGCATTCGAAATCGTCCAATCAAGTTCGGCTTATGATGCGAGTTGAATGCGGCGCCCTAGCTCGAACGTAGCCTAATGCAGGCACTAGAAAAACTTTTATTGCACGGAGATTTTATTATCCTACATTTGAATAGATTGATGCCACATTACGCGCGATTAGGGGTATGAAAAGGGGCGCAGGGTTCTACGCTTTTATCCCAACTAACATCTTTTTCCACTTTACCTGTGTCAGATCGTTTGGACGTTATATCCAGAGAATTTTGTAGTAAATATGGAACGCTTAAATGTTAAAGAAAATATTCATTTTTCTGATGTTTTGTCTATTTGTCTATTGTTGTGTAAATTATGAACACGATATCGCTTTTCACGAGGAATTTTAATGAGGTTTTATTCCCATATAAAAGCGCATAATTGCAATAAATAGTAAGTATAAAATGTAGTTACAAAAATTCAACGATAATCATACCTAATTGAAATGAAATACAAAATAGGTCATATATTGGGAAAAATTGGATTGTTGAACTTATTATAACAAAATCACAGCCGACGAAAACTGACAGAGCCATAATGGATGATGATTATTTCGTAAGAAAAACTTTCTTACAATACGACATTAAGCGAGCTCGAGCGGTCCAAAGGGACTTTGTCTCACAACATTTTGTTTATTCAATCTAAATCTCGAAAGTAACAATATGGTCAATGAAATGAAGCCAAAATAATGATATTCTTGTAAAAAATCCAATTATATCTAAATAAAGGAGATATCCATTTATTTCATATTATGGTAACAATAATAAACATTCCTTTTCGATTTAAGATCAAAGGACGTAAACATTTTTGGCTCAATCGCAAATTTTTCTTACTGGGAAGATGAATCGAGAAAAATATTTAAGCATTTTACTTATTTTTCATTTCTCTTTATCCATTCCTGCTGTACAAGTTAATCTTATTACACACAGACATTTCTTTATCTATATTTAATTAAAGATACTTTTGCTCTTAGATCTTGCCGTTTTGAAAATTGGCCATTCCGGGATAATCCAGCAAAATTAATATCGCTAGTTATATAATATCATTTATTCGCTCTTCACCAAAAAGGTTCCTCATTTTCTAGGTGCATTTAATAGTATTTAGATATTTTGTATTAGAACTGACACGTACTATTCATCAGTGTATTGCAACACAATAGATTAGAAGGGAATTAATTACTAGCACTTACTTGTTCCTAGAACTTGTGGGCGATCAAATAGCAACTTGGACATTGTTTCACTGATTCAATTCAATTATTGCCACACTGAGATTTAACAATCCTTGTCTCATATACATAGAAATTTTATTGTTCTAGAAAATTGTATAAAGTAACGATTTCTTCGAATATTTATAAAGAACTGGAATTTCAAAGGCAGTCGGCCACCCGCATATACAATTGCAACAAAGGCACTGAAATAATTCTGAAAGATTTCTGTATTGAACGCCGTAAAATAAAACTATTATAATAGTTTCTACCATTAATACAGTTACTGTGTTTCTATTCCGAAACGACTAAGACGAAATGTTCTTTATAAATGCTTAGATGGTTGCTAAATAACATTTTTATGAACATAGGTAGTATAGGCACCTAGCTACTATTTCAAAATGGTTTTTTATTGATGAACTCGGCAAACGAAGTGACGAGCCATCTAGTAGCAAGTAGTCATCGTCATCCACGGACACCTGCAGCACCAGAGGAGTTACTGATGCGTTGCCGAGCCTTAAGCCTATACGCACTGCAGACTGTCAGAGCCATAGCAACCGAGAAAATGGCATTAAAAAAAATGATTCTGAAGATAAGAGATTATGGACGGGCTGCTGAACGAGACGTCCTGAAAAGGTTCGTGAAAAGCCATTTCAGCGCCCTGTGTTCGATTCCCAAGTTGAGCATAGTGCTATCCAGTAAACCTCTCATCAGTATCCTCTTATTTCAGAATGATTATTAACATTATTTTTAGTAGGTAGTCTTCGGTAACAGCTCGGAGTTTGGAGCAGTCAATAGCTTATTGCTATTTACTAGACTACCATAGGACCCAAAAAGTATGTAGTGAACTATTGGCGTACAACTCTGCCAAACCCTTCGAGAATACAGGCGTGATCTCATGTTGAGAATATTCTAAAAAATATAGGTATTGAATGATTACCACGACAGATAAGAGCGTTGCCTTCTGTGCTTCAGTTCATTGATGTGGTAACTGTAATAAGTATTTGATTACCTGTAAGCCTGGTTATTCCAACAGACACATGTGAAAAAAACACAACAATTATAAAGAATCCTTTAAAAAAAGGTCAAAAGATACGTCGACACGTTTTCAGAATTACAACAAAAAAGGCCATTTGTAAAGAAGAAAAGATGTAACATCGCCAGATAAGAATCGAAGCTGAAAATCACATTTTGCTTTTTGTAACGTTTCCTTAGCTCCCCTCCAGAATTCTGTCTGACCCATTTGTTTTATAGCTTTATTCCCTACGTCCGCTCGTGTTGTCATACATTAACATTAAATTAAGCCATCGTTAGGCCGTTGAGAGTGGAAACACTGTGAAAGTTCATTATGTCAAAGATTTTAGATTAGAGAACTTTTAAACAGTAAAAATTGAGAAATTTAATAAATGTACCATAGTATTTCCCTATTCCCTGCAAATTTTCCTAAATTTGGATGAAGCTAAGCTAAGTAAATAAAGCTAAGCTAATACTTCGATTCAAGTCTCTGAACCTAAGGTTTAGCGCACAACTACTTTATAGAAACTAAGTATGCAATATTATAATAATATAGTTAGTAAGCATTAGAGTGCTATAAGTAAATAATATCTTTATTTCTTTCGTTTTTCAATACTTAAGACCTAAAAGATGACAGACAGAGACCTACCTTCGGGATCTCAAACGATGACCTTCATTCAGTGGATCTTTCAAAACTTTAGACCTTTTATGTGAGTCAAGAAAAGCTTTGTTCAGTCTATGATAAAGTATAAAATGATCTGAATAGTAAGGCCTAACTAAAATTATGCTTGACAAAACTTTCATGCCTACAGACTTCAGTTATGAAAATTCTGACACTTAGCCGAAAATTACGAACAAGGTGTGGTTGATTGATTACAAAATAAAAGTTATAGTTTGATTGTTGTAACATGCCGAATAAATTAGCCAACTTGTAAGTTTGTGAGGATTAATCAATCAGTATAGATTGGTTGAGATGATAGATTCCATAATAACCCACTCAATCTACGCTAAACTTCATCCTCCCATTTATTATCTTACTGCTAAGAACAGGTCTCCTGTAAGAATGAAAGAGTTTAGGCTGATGGTCCACCGCTCTGGCTTAGTGCACTCAGGCACACAGATTTCTTCATTAGCCTTGAATTAACATTAATGATGTTGCGACAAGAACAACGATTATTTCGAAAAAAATAAGAGAAGCTAATGGGATATCTTATAAAAAAAATTACCTTTAGCGTCATGTGGCTACCTCATATAAAAGACTACTACGATTCAAATTAAGGATCCAATCTGTAAATAGAGAAATAAGATATTTTAAAATATATGTATAGAAATGAATGTACAGATACTTTAACTACACTTTCGAAAGAACTGGATAGTTTTGAAACCACTTACTTCTGAAACCCCCACAACAATGAAACCGCAGCAACGCAAAGGCTAGATGTAAATAAAGGTATTATCTGTAATTAACAGCGCCTAACGACGTAAATTCACACGATCCGTGTTAATTGCGGCTATCTGAAATTGAATTTGAAAGCCTTTAATAAACACCACGTAACTGACGATTTTATATTTAAGGTTACATTTTGATGGTATTGTAAGCTTGTCCCCTCTCAGAATGAGAGGGGTTAGGTTACCTAATGAAGTTTAGTAGGCTTCACACATCATCCAGAAAGTCTACTAGTTTCTGACACTTACGCGAATATTAGACATTGAAATAAAACTACTTTTTACGGATTTTATCGCGTTATATTAATATTATTTGATTCCCGACGTTTCGGATCCTTTTCAGCATCCATGGTCACTGGTACAGTGAGGTGTTGGACGTCTTAATGTTAAAATTACTAAACCTTAAATGTCAGTTTCGTCCATAAATTTCTATCAGCCGTCATCTCCTCACACTTTCTTTGTAGCCTTAAGTATCATCTCTTACACAGTCCATCCATATTTTCTTTAGAGTCTAACTAGCCGACCAGTTAAGGCAAAGCAGAGAGTCCTACGGGCACTGTAAAGGTTCCAATCAGAACTATAAAATAATTATATTCTTTATAGTTCAAAAACCCATTGCTCAAAACTTACTTACTTTAAACACTTTACCTACTTTCTCACAAACGGACTCACCTTTTTTCTTTAATATTGTTCTCAACATGAAACAAATATTAATTAATAAATAACGATCTGTCCTTCGGTATCTGTTTATATACCTACGTTTATTAAGGGAATAATTAGGATTCTGTTGTTATTGCAATATAAATTACTTATTAAAAATAACCTTTCGAGATTATTATTATCTCTTAATCATTTTTATCAGAATGAAGCTTTATTATGAATGATATTGATAAAGCGAAAGGTTAATAGGTCTAATTCCATTCATAATAACATATATTTAGGTTTTTCAAAACACAATATTTCATGATGTGCTTCCATAATTATGTACCTATGTTAACGTTTAAATGCTGCTTTCAGTCATCTCAATTTAGGAGTCTGCCCGATACAATTTATTAGTGTCAGTGGACAAATATAAAAATATATATTGTTATGAATTTACTCGTATTATGATCCCCTCGTAACTGATCAACAGTCGTCATTATTCTGTTCGAAATCGTTCTTACATCAGTGTAGTGGATGAACACCACTGTACCGTAATCAAAATGCGCTTAAGAAAATGTTTTTATTCATCTGGCAATAAATTGTTCGCCAGTTCTTTATTTTTTATGAAATCTTTATGGCACATTTTATCACAAAGTTTAAAGATAATCGCGAAGCAGAACTTTGTTGATCATTAATCTAAGGGTCTTATGCCTTTCTTAAGGTCATTTTAGTTTATTTTCTAAGAAATCCATTTTCCTTTCCTTAGGCTTATTTTGAAGACTTAAAGCATAATTGTTTATAAGGACCTCTTACTTCATTATGGGACTAAGCGTTTCACTCTTGGCTAAAACAACCTCCATTTGAATTAAAAATACAATAAACGATTGCCAGATGTTCTTTTCACCTGAATATTTTAATTTTTTAAGGTTATCATCACTGGTTACAAATAGGAAACGTGATTATTGTGGGTAGGTAACTCTTACATATTTATCCGAAAATGTTTTATCTAAATGTTGATGATTGCTATGATTTTTAGTTAAATTGATAAAACATGGTTTTTAATGTTAAAAAATAACTACAATACCGACTCTTTTGTTATATTTCTGTAATGTCTAAGACTTAAAGTTTACATTTTCGTAAACTTTAGATTCTGAGCTAAGTTGCATTCCGAGTTTGTAGTAAATTACTTAAGTACTTACTCATCTAACGCTAAAACTTCATAGCTCAAAACTAAATAATAGTCTACTATATTACTACTATTAATCACCAAAGTAATATAAGCTCACACAGTTTATGCTTCATTAAACTGAATACGATACATACTAAATGCTTTTAAAGGTATTATAGAATACTAAGCCAGCATGGCAAATAATTTCACAATAGCAGCGAGCATTACCTGTGTACTCGATTAATTAGTAAATGATTGACCAACGCTTAATAGCTACAACACAAATCGAATATTACTGCTGGTTTGCTGTAAACGGAAACGTAAGCGTTTTACATTACAATGCGTTTTGATAAACCATTATAATAAGCGCCGTTAAGAGTCCGGCGGACCGAATTTCCCATACAAACGTGATACCAAAATTAATCGTAATTTAAATACAATTTAATTAAATTGTGTTATTATTCGGATTCAGATACCGTTACTCTAGGTTCCTACTTTACTATTTCGTCCAAAATATTTCACTGGAAAGTTTGGAATGAATCTCCGGTCGTTTATTTCCACTGAAGTAGTAGTAAACGAAATTTTAAGTTAAATTAACGGTATCCAAATCCAAATAATAACACAATTTGTCAAAATTGTGTCAAATTTGTCAAAATTGTGTTTGGATTACGATTTATTTTGGTATTATGTTTTTGTGGGCAATGCAAGCTCCGCTGGTCAGAAAATAAGTCAAATGTAACTGTACAGTCTTAATCACCTTAATTGTTAAAATATTATTGCTAAAATCACTGCAATCGATATTCACTAATAATATAGCCAAATGGATCCCTATATAATGCAATTCCTTTCCATACATCCTACCTTATTCTTAAAAGGAATTAACAATGGAATTAGCATTGGGCGCTTGAATCTCACTCGCACTTTGAGTACCGAAAAGAAAGCTCGGTTAGGGTATGGCTATTTTATTCCCTGCTTGGCCGTAAAGAAAAACAACTGCGCAAAAGTTGCTCGTAAATACAACGTTATTCTTCTCAGTTGTAAAAGTCATTGTGTATTATATGTTACATGCGACAAACACGTACATAACTGCGCAAGTCGGGCGAGAATACGAAAACTTTGGTAGGGCGCGTTCCTAAGCGCCTGAAGCTTTTAACTTATATCGACCTACGTCACTCCAACGCCCAAGTGTTTGTTAACAAAGTACGTTTTTGTTTTAAAATTAAGCGCCTTAAACGACTTTGGTAGTTTATTTTTAATTTTGATTCTTAGTCTGGCTTTTATGTAATCTTTATAGGCGTTCATAAAGAGTCAACAGACAGAGACGTTTTGTTTTGAAATGTTAAAGTTTATTTTGTTAAGCTAATAAAGACGTTGACGCAATATTCCACCTATTTTGTTGTACAATTCCTATTAATTTATTTCATAAGATAAATATCTACTATTGGTATAGTTTTTTTTTTCTTTAATTTGTTTACGTTTGGCCCTAGATCTGATTAATGCAAGCAAAGTAAAATTATAGTCTTAGATGGAGTACGCAAATCGAGTAAATAATATCCTTTCGGGCTCTATCATTAAATGATTTCAGATTGTTAAGTATCATTGGTTACTTAATAATATTAAATATTATTCATTCATTCATATTATATCATTTCAAATTAATAACTTTTGTTAATATAACGAAATTCAATTACGGTCTACTTAAAACAATAAATAAGTACATAGATCTTGACGACACGTTTGGCATAGCGGCTGAGCGATCGGCTTCTGCGTCACGTGTTGTGGGTTCGATCCCCACACGGAGCAAATGTTTGTATGATCTACAGGTAGTTGCTCCGGGTCTGGGCGTTTGTGTATGTGAGAATTTGTGTTTGTAAACGCACCCACGATACAGGAGATAATCCTAGTGTGGGGCAACGTTTTTTTAAAAAAAAAAAAAAAAAAAAAAAAAAGATCTACTTAATAACAATTACGTTAGGTCCATACCATCACAATACAAACAAGTATCTTGATACGTATAAACACACATAGTAGCTATCGAGTGTTAACTTCTACTATTTTGTTCACACATCGTCAAGGAACAAGTTACGTGAATAGAAACAATTTACTTGAAACGTTGGCATCTCGGATGAAGACATTAATTAAGCGGCACGGGGGTATTTTGTGGCATTCGCATGCAGAGCGCATTCATTGCAGCGTAGCGCAGGTGGTCCCTAACGGAGTAGTTACAGCTAACTACCCTTCAGCCGTGTGGAAATCTTAACAGAACCACTTGGTGTGACGTCAGCGTTTCGCTTTCACGGCTCCAGCAAAACGGGCTATTTGCACCAAACACCGACACCACACATAACTTAGTAGTTACACATAATTTACCTGCTCTAGACTTGGTCAACGAGACTTCTTGTTTCCAACTACACCCATACTCGTTAATACTCGATCTCACTTGGCAGTCTATTTCTGAACCGTCTCGCCTAGATAGAAGACGTAGACAGAATTGTAAGTAGTCAGCCCACTCGTGAACTTACCGAAAAAAAAACATATTAGTTTATATCCCATGTATAATTAAATAAAGTAATCATTTTATTCTGAATATTCTTTTTCTGACTTAATAAAAAGAATATAATATTGTATATTTCGTTTCCGCCAACAGCTCTAAGCACCTTTTTGTCTACAGTATCGGGGAGTACTTTAATTTCGCGGAAAGTTTTCCTTCTTCAAATTAATGAAAAAATATCTCCGGGCTGGTGGACTGTCGGCGTTAATACTTGGTAGTAATTTTCGTTCTACAAAAAAGTTTTAATATTAATAAGATTCGTTTTATTTTCTATGTCACTTTTATACCATTCCATAGATTTAGTGATATATGTTTATTCTTATGGATTTTATCGCGTTATATTGTTGATATTATTGAATTGATATTTATTGAACTGTTATTTAATCGATATTAAATTTTTCAATATTCGATTTCTGATATTTACACAAAATTACGAAATACTAATATCTGCTATTTTGCGTTAATGTCAGAAATTGGATACATTTAGTTCTTATATAATCAACCCTTACATTGTCCCACTGCTGGGCACGGGTCTCCTCTCAGAATGAGACGGATTAGACTATAGTCCACCACGCTAGCCTAATGCGGGTTGGCAGACTTCACACGCCGTCAAGAAAATCTCTCAGACATGCAGGTTCCTCACGGTGTGTTCCTTCACCGTTTATGCGCGTGATAATTAACTTATTAGTTCTTATGAAGTTGAATAATATTAGTATTGGAATTTTATTGTGCGTGGTCAGATAGGCATTTTTCAGAATTTTTAGACTATGTGCGCAAGTAGTAGTCTGCTACAATGTTTGAAACTATAAATCATTAATATTCATTCGTAGAAAGGCCTGTTTCAGACATCCAGATAGAGCATTGTTCGCGAGTATAAATGAAATGAGATAATGACCGCAAGCCGCGTTACAAACGATCCCTTCTACACCGGGTGTCACAGACTTTGACTAAAATATGACCCTGTGGGGCACACTGGCCGGATAAATAATACGGTATTAAGAGCTCAGAAAATGTCAAACGACATTAGCAAATTCAGGCGACATTTTCAGAGGTGGTTTATGTTTCAGCTAAGTAACTGAGGTGTTTTTATTAGTATTTAATGGTTCTTTTCACTTAAATGTACCTACACTTAAGTGTAACGTTATCAATTGCGCTTCTTAGTAAATTGAATCTTGAATATAACATACCATCACCCCTGTATTCCCCGAAAGTGTAGGCAGAGGCGTATCTACTAATACTACACCCACAGAATGTTTAGTCGCCGGTATGTTTAGTTCCAATATAATAGGGGGCGAGCCTATTGCTATTAACCGAGCACAAATTCCAAACTCCGAGCTGCTTCTGGGAATATTAAAAAAGAAACAAATAACACTCTGCTCGACCTGAAAATCGAACCCAGGACCTTTAGCGTAGCAGTCGCGCTCAGGAACGAGACAGTTGAATCTTGATGTACTTATAGGAATTTATAGCTCTGTAATTTATAAATGAGTGAGTGATAAAAAAATCTTGATAGAAAGCTTTCTTTAAGCTTCGTATTCCAAGTCCCGTAAACAACGAACAAACCAGAGATAAAATAATTAGGAAGACATTGTGACAGTTTGCATTGTTGTGACGTCACGACGGAATTGCTTTATTTCAACTGTATTCACCCGGGACGAGGTAAACTACAACCGACCGACCACTTTTAGTCCATTGAAATGTTAGGTGACAGTTGAATAAAACTTTTCAAAGAGACACGGCACTTTTGCCAAGACCGAATGATTTTTCAACGCTTTTAGCAAAAATAACAGACTCTGTCAACAATAAATTCAAATTATAACTCGGATCATCAATATGCATGAAGTGCTTTTTTTAACTCGTTAGATATTCCTTGCCACGAAAGTCGAAATAAAAAAGAAATCTCAAGTTCCAATTTTGAACGACGCTGGATTTCATCTACTTGGTGAGGCATAAAAGACGTCGAAAAGTCAGGACAAGGTTATGCATGACGAGGATAATGAACGTAGAAAAAGCAAAAGTGTGTGGAGGAAAGTGGTGTGCCAGGATTGTAGCAAGTCGCTGTCTACCCTAATGGGAGACAAGCGTGAAATGTACGTAATGTGTTATAGTTTACGTATACAAAATAAGCCATAGTTACAAAGAATACAATTTAAACTTGTATATAAAATTATACTAAATTACACTATAAATATACTAAATGTCTGAATAAAATGTATGCTTTCAGTGGTTTCAATTACAAACAAATCAAAACAATTCATGTAATTACAACTGTGCAATTAAAATATGAATGAAATTCCGGATCAATTTCGTCCGGGTATTAGTAACGGTGGTTTTATATCTCTATAGCCGCAATTAGCTCCCGAGCCTCTACGATAGCTTACCGCTCCCAACGACTTTTTGTTACTCGGCTTTTGAAGCCTACAAAGACCTAATTTACATAGATAAAATTAAACCCGCTAATATTTATTGCGATATTATACCATTTTGTGACAGCTAAGTAATAACCACGCTGATCAACCGATTTGCAAGGTTAATCTGCGCTTGCCGGGGCCAGTTCATGGATAGGTGACCATTCTTAGCACATGGAAACCCGTTCCTGCTTTAGAAAGCATGTAACAACAATGGAACACCAATGGAAATCATTAGTGTCAGTTAGCAACCAAAAAAGCCTTACTACCCGTCTACCATACTCTAATAAAATCAGTCTTGCCCAGAAATCGGGTTGTAAAGGTCTGATGGCAGTCGCTTTAAAAAGCGGAAAAGTTCAATGATATACCTACCGTCTTGTGATTGGAACAAAAATACGAGTATATGATTAATTGCTTGTAATTTCAGAGGTAATCGGGTAGATCTACAAACTGAGGTAAGCCAAAATTATGATTAGCGGACTGGAACTCGTTGGGACCAGTCTTTGTGATCGAAAACACCTTTAAAATTGGTTGCCAATCATTCTTCTGTATGTATAAGTTAAAGTAGAACACATAAAATAAAACAGAATAAACTAAATAATATAAATATTAAGCACCTCACAAAATATAATTATATGGCCCGCCTTCAGAGCATTTAGGAAGATTAATAACGACCCAAAATTGAAATGGCAGCTTCATGGGACCGTATTTTGACTGTTATCGGAATATGTTTAGTACTTATTAACAGATAAGTTAAAATTGTTGTTCGTTAGTCTCGCTAAAACTGGAGAACGGCTGCACCGATTTGGCTAATTTTGGTCTTGAATTATTTGTGGAAGTCCAGAGAAGGTTTAAAATGTGAATAAATATGAAAATACTCGGAATTAAATTTTATTTATCGATCGAAGCAGTACGAAGTCTGCCGGGTCAGCTAGTAATAAATTAATAAATAACTAAATAAATGAAGTTTAAAATAAACTGAATTAGATATACCTACAACTTGTACAGTCAACTCGGTCAACAACATCAACATCAACTCATTTACTGTCCCAATGCTGGGCACGGACCTCATCTCAGAATAAGACGGATTAGGCTATACCTAGTCATTACGCTGGCACACACAATTTTTTTTTTAATACGCACATGATTGCAAATTGTCAGTGGTTTAAAGTCTTAGACTTGAACTCGAGACCTATATAAAGGCTATCACTGCTTAGTCAGACTTTCACTATTTTCTGATCGGTAATCACCAATTCAACCCTTCTTCGGCTTTGAAACGTTTTCTATAGGTAATCTGGTTATATAAAGTTATAATAAAAGAGAAAAATAATTTGAATATAATGCAGCTTGCAGTAATATGAAATTTAGGAATAATGCCAAAAAACTTACAAAAATAAAGTACCTAGACTAAAATAGTAGTTAAAGAGGTGAAAATAAACTGTTTGAAATACGAACTTATCATTCCGTTGCTAATTATACAAATATTATTTAAAATAGATTTTCACACAACTTTCCTTCCCCTTTGCAAAGACCTACTCTTTCTTCCCTGTTATTGGTACTCCAATACTCCAGTACCTACTGCTTTATTTGTAAGTATGTGAAATAGAAAAAATCACAATTAGCTCAAACAAAACACAATACAATTCGGTATTTGCTGTATCCGAGTATACCTACCTCGAACTATTGTAACTAAGGTTATTTTGACTATAGACAGTTCAACCATAATTATTTTGTAACTCAAACCATTAATCGCCAATTACTAAAGAAACAGCCCTGTGATTCTTTGCCCTAGGAAAAAAGCAAGTATAAAAAAGCTATAATTCATTTCATTCAATCAAAACTTTCATACAATAAAATAATAGCGTAATTGTCTTGCTAACAATAAGGACAACTAGTTAAAACTAGCTTCCTTGCAAGAAAATGGTTGTCACAACTTTCTAGAATTATGACTCGATTCGAGCACCGCTATTATTATATATCATCACAGAAGGCTTTTTTGTGATACAAGGAACGTGTTTACTGCCCCTATTAGTACGGGCATAAAGAAAAAGAATAAAAATGAAGAATAGCATGACATGAAAATTTATTTCAGTACTAGGTACTGCCGGTGGACAAAAATAATATGCGAGAAATATCTGTAAGATGTGTCAGGTTCAATTATGTTCTTTATATAAAGGAAGTACGATATAGATATAGGCTCGCAAAATCCTCGAAATAGGGGTACTCACAACGTCTCACAACACTCCAATTGAAGATTTTTGTTCCAGTTGACACTTCAAATATTTTTTATAATAAGAAACACATGTCATCATGTCATACATGAGCTTCAAATCTCTGTAGGTACTTACCTAGATGATAACACACACGAAATGTGAGGATCTAATATTGAAAAGAATTGGTCGGTAAGCAAAATTGCTACACAAGTAGGATCCAGTGAAGTACCTTCACATTTCGTCTGTTTATTTGTACGAAACCTACGTGACAGGGCTCTGTTTGAATACACGACCAGACGTGGTTCCGGCTAAGTCCTAATAGCACAAATATATATCCAACTCAGGAAATGAATGTATTTATTGTCGTCGCAGGCGCAGATCCTAATCTCGATTTCCAGGTCAAAGAATGAATGGTGAGCTTGGATTTGGGAGCTGTAAATGGCAATGGGTTCGTCTGTTGCTCTTGTTACATTTTATTAAAAAACATACAGGTGAACTACGGTTGTATCAATGAACCTCTGCCTAACCCTTTGGGAAATATTGCCGTGACAGTATGTTACAAAATGTAGGTAATCAATAAAGTAAGTAAACGAGAGTCTGAATACTATTTTAAACATAATTAGATTTGCCCCAATGATATTGTTTTGTTAAGTGAACACTGTACATTATACAATAACAACAAATACGCAATACTAATATAATATAATAATAATAATAAACTCCTCAGCAAAATTTCATTCTCCTAGACTCACTGGTTTAAGTTACACGTTGTCTGTTAAATAATCAGTGTTCGTTTTATAAGTAGATTGGCACTCAGTAGAAATTAAAACTAATAAAAAAGCCCGCATTTTATGTAAAACCGATTTAATTACGGAGATACAATCTCTTTTTTATAAATAATCTCTAGACAAAGCACGTATGCACGGATGTTGCAAGAGAAAAAATGTGAATCTTATTTGAGTAGTATCCATTGTCACTGAAAGAATAAAGGCAACCGTGAAGGCGTATCTAAAAATATTTTTTAGTATTCTATTAATATGCTTTAAATAGCTATTTATTAATATAAAAATAAATATTTATTTTGTTTGTCCGTCCTTTTTGACGAATTGTTATTACGATAAAACTGAAAAATCGTTGGGAGTGTAAGAGGTTTCTGGCAAAAAATATTGAAAGAAAAAGACGAGTTGCATTGTCCTACGCATGACAGTGCAACTCGTACTCGTATTTATCGTACGCTACCATAAATAGAAAAACATTATTCAAAGTAAGTATCTAATAATTGGAGCCTATATTCTGGTAATTACTGTATGCAGAACTTGTTTGCTGGTAATTAACATATATTTCAGTATTTCTTGTGTAGGCTCGGAAATGTGAAATTGATATGCATTACATCGCTCAAATCCAAAAAACACCCTAGCTTTAAAAAAGTTTCTAGAGGAATTCTTATGTGCGTTTGCCATATAAAAATATATGTTATACTTAAGGTCATCACAAACAAATTGC
The DNA here is from genome assembly GCA_910591435.1 of Acronicta aceris. Classification (NCBI taxonomy): domain Eukaryota; kingdom Metazoa; phylum Arthropoda; class Insecta; order Lepidoptera; family Noctuidae; genus Acronicta; species Acronicta aceris. The sequence goes on along the minus strand of OU342763.1, from coordinate 9,892,718 downwards.
GTTCTTTAAAATTTTTATAAATTTGCCCCAATTTTGGATAATAATCGAAGTAAATAGGCCTTTTTTAACCTAATTTGTATTTTTTATCTTTAACGGCTTAATAGTACGACATGAATTTTATACCAAAAAAAATGTAATGACGTAATTAACAGTTTGTGTTGTTTTTATTTTCTTATTTCTTTGAATATTTTGAAATAATAAAGAAATACCCGAAACCTCACTAGCACCCCGCGTGAAGCACCCCTGCAATACCTGTGACTAACAAGTACTAGCACAAAGACTAAATCCTCACGGTCGTTGGGCAATGTAATAGACGGGGTCTATTTAAGTCCTCGCTAGAGTTCATTAACTTGTTCATTTGTATACCAATTTGACACTTCAAATAACAGGACCGTCGTTACTTTTATCACATTGATCTAATAGTCGCCGGCGCTGGTATCAAGAGTGGCTCGATTTCCAAACGAGCAAAGTAGTATTTTTCGATTAGAAAAAAATTCTCAGTAGCAATTTAGAGTTTGGATTTGTGCCCTGTTAGTGGCAAAATACCCGCCCATTACAAAGGGTCTAAAAATTTACTGAGTATCAGTACATATCTGTCTCCCCTTTGGGGAATAGGAGGCCGACGGTATGTAATATAAATAATAAACTGACAGTAAATATAAAACGACGGGTAAATACTTCACATCAAATGGCGTACAGACGCTTACCGTAATAAAATGGAACCACATAAGTACTTATTGGATATCATCAAAGTCGACTTTTAAGCATTACGCCAATTCTTAGAACATTCCCTTTTTCTTGCTGAAGAACAATTCAATTTAACCAGGAGGGACGTATTTTTAATTTAAACTCATACTATATTCCAGCTAACGAAAAATTACCGAGCAACTAGGTACCTATTTGCCAAATTCACGTGTATGCAAAGACTCGTGCGATAACTTGTACGTTAGGTACAAAATTCATGAACACAAAAGCTTTAGGTACTGCAATGTCCATATGCTAATAGAATAACCTTTTCTCTTCTTACCAGTTCACAAAATATTGACCTTTATCAAATTTTAGGATTTAGGATACAGTCCCAGTTATGGACTATCTGTCTTTCTATATAATAAGTATTTCAATTGATGTATCATGTAGATACATCAATTGAAATACTTAATATCCTTTTTTTATACCACTAAGCTGGCAAACAAGCATACGGCCCGCCGGATGGTAAGCGGTTACCGTAGCCTATGGACACTGCAACACCAGGGGTATCACTCGCGCGTTGCCGACCCAGTTAATTAATTATACGAGGAATAGTTGGGCTGACAGCATAGGAGACATGCTGCCATACAAGACAGCGGCGGTAACAAAACACCACCGATCCCCCAAACTGCCAACACAATGCTTCCTCGCGGAGCTCTGGCAACCTCGCTCTCCAACATAGCACGGAGCTATGTTATTTGGCTACGATTTTCTGTAAGGTGGAGGTACTTCCCCAGTCGAGCAGCTTCAATTGTGAGTGGAATTATTCGATTCCACTATGCCCCTTTCTCTCTTAATTCTTTGCGCAGTCTCACCTAAACAGTATTATTGTCGAGTATTTATGTCGATAATCGTGGAAACTACACTCACCTCTATTGAATTTTCTTTTTAAATGGCCTTTCTATTCCATTAAAGAAAGTCTTGGATACACGCACTAACATAATAAAATCATGATCCTTATTAGAATTTACCTTTACTTATGTAATAGAATTTAAAGTTACGTTAAAACGTGCCGTACGGAACGTAAGCGTTCAAAAACGTAAACGTAACGTAAGCGGCGGGGATCCACATTTTCTAAAACCTTTACGTATTTTCAAACGTAATACTTCAGTATTAAAGTTATCCGCAAATATGGGCTGTGTGTCGAGAATTTTGCCGTTTCATAGAACATCGTTTTGCTTTAGTCGCAATATGCTGTATGTTGACAAGATCAGCGCTAGGGTCGCAGATTTGATCTCAGCGCAGCCGGTTACGCAACCGCCGCACTTCATGCACTTCACACAAGTGCCCAATAACGTTTGTTTATCTCTTTGGACAATATTTGCCAGCTGCCGTGCATTTGTGAACAAAGACATCCTCAACAATAAAAGTGTGAAAATGCCAACACTTCTAATGTTAACTGTTTATGTATGTTAAATTCATATATAGGTATATTTTTGTGTGACAAATTATAATTTTAATTATGCTTGATTAATTTTAATGTTGATTTATTTATAAAAATAATACAAGATTAAAAAGATCATGTCTAACTACTTCATATTACTTACCTGAACTTTTTACATCCGAACTTTTAACAAAACACAGTAGCAGCGCAATGTCACTGAAAAGTAACTTCAGTCCGATTCCGGTATAATCCCACACGCACTTTTAACGGAAAGTTTATTTTATTGCATCGGCGCGGGTAGGCGAAAGTTGTGGCGGGCGGACGAGCGGGTGCAGGTGTCGCACGCCGCCCGAGAAGTGGCGGGCGAGGGTGTGGGCGGGGCGCGGGGTCGCGGGACGACGGTTCGAGGGCGCATGCGCCATACAAAGTCCGCGCCCGGACGCTGACGTCACGCGGGATCCGCCACACTGCCGCCCGACTCATATCTCAGCCCCGACACCCACATTTCGCACGCTCAACTCCGCTCAGGAGGCTAACCGCTCCCGCTCCCGTCACTTGTGTGTTAACACTACTATGAAACAAGTCATGTAATACTAGACACTAATCAATAGCTTTCACACGTCGGTAAACAAGCTAAAAAGAAAAACATTCGCTTGTGACAACAAAAGTACATATTTTTCTCCGACTAAACATGATTTTCAGGATAAATAGAGCAACAGATTATTAAATTACTAACATTCTAGTTTACGGCAAAATACCTTTCAGGTATTTATTTTAAAAAATCTAAACACGTTTTAACCATTTTCTTTTTTACCTGTGATGTTTTAAAAATTAGTTAAAAAAGACGACAGTTTTATAATAGCGGGCTAAATTTCTAATGATGAGTTCAATGTAGGTACTCGAGTCAAGAGATTATCGAGAGTCACGTGTAACTTGTAATTTTTATACATAAGGAAAAAATATGTGGGTATGTTTATTTTTCCGCAGAACCTTGAGAGAAATATAGAACTTCACTTAAATAACACAAATAAAAAAGATACAAAACATGCTCCATTAGTCTTATATCCGTTTCGTTTACCCAAGAACCGTAAATTACTATATTTACTTTCGGAACATGTGAGGATCCCAATTCCAAGTTACGCAGAATTTTATAGAGTGAATATTTTTCATAGCGATATGATAATATTCAAATGAAATGTTTATAATTTTACCGCTTAATCTATGTTATTTTTTGAAGCCGGGCAGTATTTGATTAGTTAAAATCTCCGTGGCCAGCCAAACTTTTTTATTACTTTAATTTTCTGGCTAAGGGGAGCAAAGGAACACTCGTAAACCAAACTGTGGGCTTTAGATTCTGTAATTAAATATAAATAATTCACTGGTTTTGGGAATGAAAAAATATAATTAATTTATAATAAAAACGCACTTCCAAAAATCATAATAGATTTTATTATAGTACACTATTTATTTCTCGTAGCGTACTTCCTTAAAAGTAACATTAATATAGCATAATATCTAAATACTCGTATACTAAAGAATTTAATAACTATACTTACTAATTTCTTATTTATATATTTTAATGCTTAAAATATTGCCTAAAGAAACTGTAATGGATCGAAATAAGGAAGCAAGCTATCTAGGTAGGTATACCTTTTGGCATAAATAATTCCAGTGAATATCGCTATTACCTACACTTAACTTACACTACACTACTACACTTGCTTAACTACATCATACAACTATCTGTCAAGATTAGGTAGTTATCCAGAGGATCGAAACAATTGTTTTTCTATTGGGTCTGCTAATTTTATTGATCCTTGCTAGCTTAAGATCACAATTTGAAAGAACAAATAAATAAATGATCAAAAACTGAAGATAGGCTCTCATGCATATTCAAACAATTATTTATTACAAAGCGTGAACATGAACTTGATAGACTAAGATCACTGTATAAAAGAACAAATAAATAAATGTATCCCATAGCTATTTCTCCTAAAACCTGAAACCTTCCTTTAATAATCCACACAAATGCAGTAAATGATAAAAAAACCTTATTATTTTTCTCTAACAGTTTCCATTAAGCTTAGAGCTCACACAAAGAAATCTTTCACAACACTTTTATCGTACAATTTCCGGAAGAAAATCTAAAATTACCGAACGTACCTATTACGTAGTGTTACATAAAGAACAGTGATATAAAAGAGATTTGTACAATGTAGTATAGCTACATAGATTATTCTACGAGTATATCTATTCGATTTAGGGTGCCGTCTTTGGTAAATGGACCATCAGTTATTTCACTAGGTGACGTTTGATTACAAACAGCTCAAAATACAGTTCTATAATATGAGAAAAGAAGACTTTTCATACATGCCTAAAATGGTCTGTCTACTTTTATATAGAAAGAATTTCACCGTAAGAGAGCCATGCATCGGCACGAATGGGCCGGCTCGACCGGAGTGATACCACAGCCTCACAGAAAACCGGCGTGAAGCAACTCTTACATTGTATTTCGCCGAGTGAGTGAGGATACCAGAGGCCCAATCCCCTTTTAAAAGGCCGGCAACGCACTTGCGACTCTTCTGGTGTTGCGGGTGTCCGTGGGCAGCAGTAATCGCTTGCTTACCATCAGGCAATCCGTCTGCTCATTTGCCCCGTAACCCATAAAAAAGGAAGATATATTTATTTTTCACGAATAGGGTATGGTTTCGTAAAAAAAGTTGTTGAGGATGACGGGAAGAATCATCCCTTTAACTGATGCAAGTCACTAAAATCGGCACCCGTACAATTACATTATTTACATTTACTTAAGGACATAACGACATAACGGTGAACTTACTTTAACGTATAATTACGTTATAAAATTAATATTTCACTCGTCACTGTTGCTTGTTCGATTATGGTTTAGAATGGAAGATATTTTTTTTATACCACTAAGGTGGCAAACAAGCATACTGTTTGCCACTTTTGATGTTTATTTTGCATCTTTAACACAAATAACAGAATACATACAAATATAGATCTAATTTTAATGTATAAAAATATTTATTCAATGACTTAGAAATTATTAATTTTGCCAGTTTTGAATGCCAAATCTATCAATCATTGAGATATTTAATTTCATTGGGTGACCATCGTTCTGATGGAATTGAAACAGTAAACTTGGATCTATATTCAGTGAGTAGAATGCAAGGATCGTAGCACCACATTACATCATAGATCATTGAATTTTACTTTAGCTTCGTCCACGTTAATTCATCGTGTCTATAAACTTTTCGAAGGACTTCACCAATGAGGCCAAAGAATTGATGTCCCCCTAGGACGTCTCTTACAAGAATTCTTCTCACATTCGCCATATAAATAAATTCCCTGTCAGTAATTCTCCAATCATCAGAAGTATTTAAAAATTCACCATTCTAATTTTAGTAAAAAATAATAAGGCGCTTTGAGGTGGTCCGTCCATGCGACTTTATAACTTGGTATAACAAATAAAGAATTACCATCATTATGCTTATTATGTAGGTACCTACTACCAGTTGTATTAATGTTCGATTCAAAACCAATAACACTGCTGTGGATGCTCTACCGTCTTTATTGAAAAATCTAAAAATAGCTCTACGCTGTCAACTCACACTCAGAGAATATGACACGTTAAACTTGTTCAGGTTTTTTTCCTATAACGTAATACCAAAAAGAGAACAACAAAATGGCAAAGCTATCGCAAGAGAATAATTTCATTCTGAAACTATTCCGGAAAAAACAAAAGCCTTTATTCCGCTGACCAAAACTGTTTATAGGCAACTATGAAAACAAGATTAACTGAAATAAATTCGCACGCAGTGTACACAAATGTGCCAGAATGAACTACGTATTTGCGGCGTGTGTGATTATTAGCGAATGTCGTCGGCATCGCACATGAATTTAATTTGCCCATCGGATTGACTCACAGGTGCATTATAAAACGTATCTTTGATAGGTTTATACTACACTAGCTCTTACAGACAATCGCTAAACTTCAACGAAAGTGATTAAACTCAATAATTACCAAACTCCGACACCAAATCGATTTTGTCACGCTCCAATTGGTGCCAAAATAATTTATTTTACGCAGGGCCACGATAAAAACTTTATTCAACCAGCTATCCACTAATGCTTATCAAAATTTCTCAATTATCATTTTCAGTGACATCGTGAGCAGAAACGATGTTTACACTTTTGTTAATCCAGTAGAAACGCCGCGTGTGTTGATTAAAATTTCATGAAAAGGAAGAGGTACCCGCGAAATGAAATGAAGTTCTCTAGAATTTTGTTTTAGCTATCTACTTGTGGTGCGAAAGGAAATAGCATATTGTACTATTTTGATTTTAGCATTAATTTGTACCTAGTTAATATTTCCAGACCTGTAACAAAGACTTAGCTGTAGCTCCCACTGGTATTCGGCTTTGGGTCAGAAGTATTAAAATTTGACAAATTGGGACACCGAACCTTAAACGAAATTGAGACACCGTACAGTCACCTTCCAAGAAAAGAATGAAATAACCCAAAAGATAAATACATTTTCAACTTTCTCATTGAATACACAATAAAGTCACTGACCCTCTACGGAAACGGACGTCTTTGATAGTGAGTGTAAATGCTTCCTGTAAAAGTTTAATATAGAATTCCGAAGTCGAACTTGATACCTCCGGATGATCGATGAAGAATTTCCACTCGCTTTAGTAAAGATTCCTGACTTTCCAAGTTACTTATATTATCTGAACATTGTACATAAACTTCACATGTTACATTTTAAGTAATCTATTATTTAATGTACTCGCTCTAGGCAAGGTTTTCTGTACATAAATAATAAATATTGCTACGCTTTCACGAGTTTCAGAAGTTCTAACTTTGAGGAACTCCAGGATTGTCACATATTTTAGCCGGTTACTACTAACAGAACACAGAAAGCAGGTTTTATTGCTCTTAATGACTTTTGACAACACCAAATGCTCTTATCGTATATTCTGAATTTTTGATAGAGAGTACAGTGGTCTTTATAATTATGCATTATTAGTGCACCTAACTGCACTAGTTCTGATTAGCTTTACACATCTTTTCGATGCTCGTATAATCCTTGCCATTAATGTAATACAACATGTAATCACTACTGTAATACCGTAATACTGTCACTATAGTTCACTGATACATATGTTCTTTTTAGGTCTCATTACAATTTACTTGACCTGAGAATCGAAACTGAATGCCCACCAGCAATATTTGTAGTGAAATTCATGTAATCGATTTGGACATTATAATTCGGATTTACGTCATTGTTCTGTTTAGTACTTATAGTTTTATTTTTAGGCACAGTTTCGTGTTTATGTCAATACTATGTTGTTACGTAAATCGTATACAAGAATATTTAATTAAACTTGTAAACTCACACAACTTTACTCTTGTGAATCTATGAATGATTAAATACTAGCTTACTATCTATAAGATATTATACATACCTATAATATCTTATAGGTAGTATAATTATAATATCTGGGTTTCTGCCTATACCACACGTGTAACAAGCGTAAATGTAGGCAGACAAATTTCATTTCTTGATTTTCTTTTAATCACATCTAATTATTTTCAGGAAATCTCTAGTAAATAAGCACAACAATATCTTTGATAGGTACTGCAGGATTATAACTTATGGTGAAATCATAGGGTAATCATATTTTTATGTATATCTATGCTATACCTAACAGAAATATAGAACAGAACAAAACTATAGGAACTTAGGAAGTTTTAAAATGTGTATTCTCTTTGCTGGCGCGAATTATTTTTCCACCTGGAAATCATAATATGCGCTACATAAAAATAACGTCCAAATTTTATCCAATAGAGCAAACAATAGCTTATCTATCACTAGGCTATTAATTCCATTCCAGCCGTTAATAGTTTCAAATAATAGTATTTTTTAAAAAGTCGAACATCACGACCTCTACACTAAACCTGTACAACTAGTAAACTAGTGTTGTGTCAATGTTCAAAAGTGCAAACCAAGTAGGTATAGTGACATTTTACAATGTATTCCTACAGATGGCGCTAGTATGTTCAGCAGGTTATTGCTGTTTTCCTGCTCAGTACACACTTACATTTTTTTGAATTTACGACTGCATCCTTCTTATTTTGTATATATTGTAATTGAAAGATTGTCACGTAGCATCTTATAATAGGTACCTATTTTTTTTCTTTTGATAAATATTTAGGTACTGGGTAGAACTACGCCAGCGTATACTAAGCAGTATGTGCTGGTCAGTAAACGAGCTGACACGAGCTGACGAGCCACCTGGTGGCAAGTAATCATCGTCGCCCTTAGACACATGCAACACCAGAGTAATTGCTGATGCGTCGCCGAGCCTTAAGAACCCCTGCGGACTGCAGACTGCCAGAGCCGCAGCAACCGAGGAGGGCCTGGCTCTCTGACGCGCAAAAGTCCAAAGACACACCAACGTGCTTTATGACAGAATCCGACGTAAGTGTGGTCGCCAGCCAGTCAGACCCCAATAGGTCCTACCACCAAGCAAGTCTCGCCTCTTACGACATGCCTATCTGAATGTCATTGAGGAACAGTATTCTAACCCATGCCCACACAAAGTAAATCGTTGTTCCTAAATATAATACAAAATTACTTAGAAGTAGGAATAATATAATTCTGAATTAAAAATTTGTCCCATTAATTCAATGTCACAGCCACAAAGTTTTGAGTAGGGAGGGATTTTCAAGAATTATACGGACCTTAATTACATTTATTTAAAAGAGAGGGATTTTCAGTGCTTTGAGTGTCTTTAGTTCAACAAATCATTTTGCTGACTGGACTTAAAATTAAAAACGTACCTCATCACTTACAGGGTAGATTAACATACCAAAATAGGTAATCTGTGTTTTATGAAATTTAACTTATAAAATTTATGCCAAGCACTGTTTTAGAGGGAGTGTTTTCGCAAAAAACTTAATTTAGTTTATTTGATTTTATATATAATCTATACAATGCTTTGTCCTGAATGACCGACTGACGGATCAACGCACAGCCTAAACCGCTGATCGTAGAGACCTGAAACTTGGAGGGTCTGTTCTTTGTATGATGTAGGCATCCGATAAGAAAGGATTTTTGGAAATTCAATTCCTAAGGTGGTGAAAAGGGGGGTGAAAGTTTGTATGAAAGTCCGTCAATTTTTAGCGGGTGAAACCGCGGGGTATAGCTTGTCTAATATATTTCATTAAATATGCAATATATATAGCCTAGAATTTCTTCTTAAATTTAGGATACCTAAAGCCCAGCACGACAGTGATAAGATCAATCCATGATTTGCTTCAATAATTTCTGGTAATTGATCGTTTACCATGAACGTTGTGGAAAAAAATCGAATGTTAGCAACGATATTTATAAAAAACCGATCACGCCCTATAGAGCTGGCTGGTATAATGACAATACCTGTTCCTAAAATATTTATTGACTCCACTATTAAGATATACATAAGTGATATAATATCTACGTGTGTATAAAATTGGAAAGAAACTTATACCCTCGCGACCTTGCCGTTCACTACATGTTCACAAGATAGGTATTCGACGGATCTCGTGTTGTTCGATTCGGCTCCGGTTACAGCCAAATGCCAATATCACTCATACAATATAGTTCCAGGAATAATTTCAAATACGGATATTTGAAATAGTTCTAAGAAAAACCATCCCTTGCTGTGATATAACATATCATCACGCCTGTATCCCGAGGGTTATGTAGAGGTATACTGATCTATAAAATAGACCACGACAATAGACAATAGATGGTATGATTTTCGGTCCCATGTAACAAATGCTTAATTCAAAACTCCGAGATGCAACTGAGAAGTTAGGTACTATAAAATCCAATAATACTTTGCGTAACCTGGAAATCGAATTAGTGATAATGATTTTTAACCCCCGACACAAAAAGAGGGGTGTTATTATAAGTCTGTGTGTGAATGGACCGATTTTGATTCAGTTTTTTTTTGTTAGACATGTAATTTGATCGAAAGTGTTCTTAGCTATGATTTAAGAAAATCTGAGCAGCCGTTTGGATATTACCAGCTCTATATATTGATGTTACGGGTTTTTTTTATTTTAATGTTATAGTTTATACTGTTTAAACTGTAGTGACTACGATGCCACAAATTTTAGCAGCTTGTGTCCAACAGTGAGATAATAATAGGCTGACTAATACTGAGCCAGGTGTGCATTTTCATACAACTTAATATTGATAACATATTAAGTGCTATGTCGAAAATGAAGTGATTATGAATGCATAATCACTTCATTATTTCAAAGATCGTGATTATGAATATTCACTCAACTTAATCCGGCAGCTAATATATTCATGGTTTATAAAACTATTCATAGCGAACTACTTAATAATATAACAGTAAAATTGGGATAAAAGAAAGATAAATGTGTTTCGTTGATATTTTTTTTTAAGAAATGTGCGAAATAGTTACTTGTATTCCTTTTAGTTTCCATATTATTTCATATTTTAAAAAGATTTTTACATTTTATTAATTCCAACCTTAAAATCTAAATTAGCTATTAATGATAACAATTACATGAATTCATTTTATTATGTCAATGTGATGATCAAAGAATCGTGACCCTCCAGAGGGTTATCTATTTTTTTTTTCAAATATAAATATGTAATAACATTACAGCAGAATCCAATGCATTTTATTCTTAAAAAATAAAAATAATTTTATTTTGTATACAGATAAATAAAATATAAAATACTCAAGACAGCAAAAACAATTGTTAACAATTATTATAACAATTGTTTTTGTGTCTGCTAATTGTTCCTTGACAAACTGTTCAACTGTAACGCAGAAACTACTCTGAAGTTGTGGGTATGATAATAATTGTAAGATTTTACGTACACCAACGTTTTAGGTTTATCTGCAACATAAAATACAAATTAGCAACGCTCTGTTGTAGAAAAGAAAAAAAAACAATGTCATGGCTTTGTGTATTGTATGCAATAAAAATAATATAATTTTTAAATATTCATTTATTTTTCTCTTTTATTTCATCTTTTGACTGATGAGTTCAGTTAATTATGTGGACATAATTAACAGCTTTGGGACAATCTCAATAACTTAATTGTTATTTATCAAGGAGTTTTGTCTGTTGCAGCAGTATCTAAATTTCACTTCAAGTCTATTTAAATGTTCACAATGTCTTATACGTGTCACGCCATTCAGGTGGTCTCATATTACGTGAAAATTTTTTGACCATTGTAAAGATAAGAAGAAGTGTCTAAAACTATAAATATGCCGCACGTTTTCCGGTATATAAGTGATATTTTCATACATACTTAGGTACGGTTCAGCCATATCGTTTAATCCGGTTCGAGTCTACTTCAGTAACTAGTACGTGGAGAAACGAAAATACAACTCTATCAAAATACGTACTTACTTGCGGTACAAAGTTCCACTGGTGAAAATTCAATTTATAGCCTCTCGACTTTAATACTATTTGAGATCGAAGTCTAGTGACTTACATAGATACAATTTACAGTTTACAGGCTGAAATAACATATAATTTAACATACCGTCATTCCTGTATTCTCCGAAGGGTTAGGCAGAGATTTCGTAATTTAAACCCACAATTCGCCGGTAATTTAGGTCCCCCTAATAGGAGACGAGACTATTGCCATTAACCGGGCACAAATTCCAAACTCCGAGCTGCTACTGAGAATTTCAAACACAATAACACTTTGTTGGACCTGGAAATTTAACCCAGGACTTCTAGCGTAGCAGTCGCGCTCTAGCTAGACCATTAGGCTAATGAGGCACATCATACATATAATATATTATCACATAATACATCAATTCAATTTACAATTCAGAGGCTGAAATGAAAAAAATATTTAGTAAAATATATCTGAAAAGATGTAATAAAGACCCCATTCGTTGATTGTACATATGACTAATTCGTTTTATTTAAGTGTTGTTGCAGCTGCAATTGTGCATATAAGTAGGACTCAAACTATGTGTTGGGATCCTTGTTTCGGAATTCTACCTCTAGTGACCACTTTAAACGCTACAGCAAATGTGTAGTAACGATTGTCTTGAAATTTAAATCGCTGTAACAAAATCTATCATTACTCAAAATGGACTATTTTAATAATATTGATTTAAAAAACAAACAGAATCTATTGTCTATCAAGCAGAAATAATTGGTGCTAGACGTAGGTACTGCATTACTATTCAATTAACTCTAGCCGATAATAATATGCACAGCCAATTACAATAAACGCCGGGACTGTGGCAATTTTCGATTTTTAAATAGCTCGATTTATTGCTTAGAATATGAACATTGCCCCGAGGCGGTTATTCTGTAACAACAATGATGTGCCGTGCGTGTCATTAAAATTAATACTTTATTATTATACTTATTAAAGAACACATTAGCATTTGAATTTCTCTACGAACAATGACGTTGGGAATCGCTGCGTTTGTTATTTGGTGCGGAGAAACTTTTGTTATAACCCATTGTCATGAATTCAGTGTAATATTTCATCTTAAATATGCCTTCCATATTTGTACACATTTTCATCTTTTATTTTGGATGGACGCCAAAATCTGCTTTCCGGCAAAGATTTGTTTCTAAACGTATTGGGTTCGATTCGTCTCACCCTGAATTTCTTGACTTTTGTACAAAGTTGCACATGTCTCTCACACTACGCCCGTAATGCCACTTGATTTAGGTACCCATCAATTCCCGTATCATAGACACAATGCAAAATCTATTGTCTTGGCATCCGGGGAGCGTTACGAGCGTTTCTGAATATTATGTTTAGCGTAGCTTAAAAAGCCACCGTATACCATGTTGGATAGATACTCTATTAGCAAAATTATAGCACATCATATGACTGCCTCATTAGTCTAGTGGTCCCTAGCGCGACTGCTACGCGATGTCCTGGGTTCGATCCCCAGGTCGAGCAAAGTGTTATTGAGTTTTTCTATGAAATTCTCAGTAGAAGCTCAGAGTCTGGATTTGTGCCCAGTTATTGGCAATAGGCTCACCCCCTATTACATGGGACTTAAACATACCGGCGAACTGTGGGTGTACAATAGTATATAGTACACTTCTGCCTAATCATTCGGGGAATACAGGCGTGATGGTATTTTATGTTATGTAAAACATCATTTAAACGCTATATTTAAATTAATTAAAAAAGCGTAGATTGCACAATCTCGACACCTTATAATGTGCCCCAGGTATTTCATGAAATAACGAGCATTACATTATCTGTACAAACTACATTTATATCGTAAGGTTGACTCGCACTTGACCGAATTAATTCTTTCTTAAAAGACACCCACCTGAACCAAATCTATTTAAGCGTGCCATAAACGGTTCGAGGTCTATTGATTTATTAGTTGACAGATATTTATGACTTACTTATCTATTGTACGTATCACTTTAATTCAATTATCCAAATGTATTCATAAATTATCATAATTATCTTGTACCTAGTAACTTTCCTATAAAGAAATAACAGGATATTATGACATACACAGTGCATTATATGCCATTTGATTTCAATTATCTTATAAATACATTTCGTACGTAATGGAAGTTAAATATTTTATCGACGACAGGGTCATTGTAAAAAGTGCAATTTATTTAACAACACCAACATAATAAGCTTAGTCGTATGTAAGATGCATGCAACACTTAGTGTTTTATTTCACACTTGATTTATTCCTATCTTATATATAACTAGCTGTACCCCTCGGTTTTACCCGCTAAAAAATGTCGGACTTTCATACAAACTTTCACTCCCCGTTTCACCACCTTAGGAGTTGAATTTTCAAAAATCCTTTCTTATCGGATGCCTACATCATACAAAGAACACACCCTCCAAATTTCAGGTATCTACGATCAGCGGTTTAGGCTGTACGTTGATCCGTCAGTCAGACATTCACGACAAAGTATTTTATATGTATAGATAAGATTCTATTATAGTTATAAAATGACATTTTACAATATTAATCAAAATGATGATTATATTTTTTCACCTTACTTAGTAGCAGATTTATTAACCTTCAGAGTAAACTAAAAACTCTCATATTATAAATTGGCTTATTCCGATAGCAAATGAGGTTGAAATCAAAAAGATTTTCAATAAGTCATCAATCTAATGATGAATAACATTGTACCAACCCTCCGACAAAAAATTTAATTACCTAGTTTCTGTGTATTGTCTTCGTCTCCTATAGGCTATTAATATTCAGCTATGGATAATAGATACAGGTGTAACAATATAGCATTGACCTTTCACGTGTCATGAGTTTGGCTATGACTAAAGCTTTAATGGACAAACTTTGGCTGATCTTACTAAATGTCAGGAACTCTGAGTAATGTGCTAATGTTGCGCAGTGACATGTTAGATGACGTTGACAAAATTACCTATCTTATCTAACTATATTATTATTTTTGCTTTCTTATGGCTCAAATCGTTTATTTTTAGCAATTTGTACCCCCTGTGGGGCTATAAACGTACCCAGTGGGTTCATGGCAATAATAATATCGACAATAAATTGAAAATAAATATTTTTACTGCCTTATTCATAAAATTAAAACACTCACTTTTTGCTAGGTTTAGAGGAGCAAGTTTTCCTTCCTCCGCCATCCAAGGAGTGACCTTAGCGCTAACCTAACCTAACTTTTAATGACCGTGATCTCCACACGGTAATGAACAAAACTGATTTGTCTTTGTTGTCGTTAGCTATAATAATGTTGCAGACTTATTAATAACTGAATGCTATTTAAAACGTGAGTGAGCAATTCATTGTAATTATGAAAGCCATTGTAAGTCCATTCCGTACATAAATAATGCTTAGGAACTTTAATTGGATAGTTTTGGCTTCCGCAAGTTTTGTTTTTAAGATTTCCCTTATCTACAAATACATTAACAGATTACACTATCACATTATTAAATTACTGAAGGAATGTAATTGTAGCAGAAATCGGCATCCGTCAAAAGAAAATATCAATAGAAGACTTTTGAAGGTAAATAAAAATCGTCTAACCGCTGGTATTTCAACGGTCTAGTGGTCGGAAGAGCGACTACTACGCTACGAGTTCGATGCCTAGATCGGGCGAGTGTTACCTATTGGGTTTTTTCCATGACTCAGTAGCTTTGAATTTGAATTTGTTGTGTCTGATTTTTCGAGAATAATCTTGACCCTTATTACGTGGCACCTTAAGCATACTGGCAAACTATGGGTGCACGTTATCTATACCATTAAAAATGCAGGCGTGATAGTAAGTAGGTATGGCTATATATTTAAGAAAAATATCGTGACGAATCCTGCAAATCTAGAAAGACTCTTTAATGTTCGTGGAAGTGTGTGAAATATCATCATGCATCGTGTACTTTGAATCCATAACAGAGACGAGACCCGTGGCCAGCAGTAGAACTACTATTATCAATTTATGCAATACTAGAAGTATCTACATAGACCTTTATTGGGAAAAAGCAAAGTATCATTAGACTTATTTCTCATACACGTATTCAATAGAATGTCAGTTCCCGCGGTAAATGCTTGGCACTTGGTTGCACCGCGTCACGGCGGTAGTTCGTGCCCAGCCTGACAGGTGGCGCAACCTGGCGTATCATGGCGCCACACACCTTCGGAATTTATTATTAACTTGAACATAGTGACAAAATGAATAAAATACCTATAAAATGCTCAGAAACATCGCTAGCTAAGAAATCGCAACAAAAGAGCTTCCTGTACTCTCAATAGTTTCTAGTTATTAGTTTAATCGATGGCCATATCCACTTACGAAACTATAATTAGACGCATAATAAGTGATACCTATATAACAATCAGGAAGGCGTAAGTCACATAAAAACTGGCAGTAGCGCAGACAGGAAGCCCATTGAACGCCTGATGTTCGTAACAGCGGACTGGACGGGGAATGAAACTTAATTTTATATGTCACTGTTGCTATCTAGCTACCTATGTACTGTGAGTTTGGCAATTAATTTTACCCCAATGTTTTCAAATAAAGTAATTAGCGAACAAACCAGCCAACACTATCTTCAAAAACTGGATTATTGTAACTTTCGCCAATATTTATTCAAATTTGAAAACGTCTGGCAGACGTTTTTAGCAAAATATTATAATAGCGTTAATATAATCGCAATTAAAATAAACTATTTCATTTTAACTCTTATATCTGAAATTCTGCTGAGATATCATTGTAGTCATTGTCTATGTTATAGCATCAATTTGATTTTGTTAATCGATAATTAGACAAAAATCCTCTAAGCTTGCGACATACGCAATGATGATCATTAATCAGGGTATACTCTTCCTACAAAATAAGCCGCACTTTTCTAACATAAACATCGAGTTGTTTCAGTTCCACCATAAACCTCCCTCTTTTTATTGACTGCAAAAAAAGTAATATAAATCCCTGACCAATTACTCGACCCAATATTCGAATTCCGAATATTCCAAAAATGGGTTCATATATTCAAGATGCGATGCGACCCTTGTGAGCTGTCAACGATGTCACTATATAAATGCTCTTAATAAACATTGGAGCAGTTTTCTTGACAAGCTTTTAGACTCGAGTGGTTCTATACATTATCATACCATAATATCATTCTCATCTCTATCATCGTTCATGACATAACAAGCTTATTTATATTCCTCAATTGGTCAAGCAGTTTAGTTTTTATTTTATTTTATCTAAGAATCGCCGTTTGAAAATGGACTTATTCTTGGTACCTACTTAAATACTTTCTTGATATAAGTAATGTCGTCGTTTGTTTAAAGTTTACCACAAAGATGTATAATTTAGTTAATTAATTACCCATTGCTCAACAGAAATTTACCAACTTATAGAGAGAGAAATTCCACTATATTACACGACTGTAACATAAAGTTACTGTGACTTAACATTATGATTACTTGATATTAAAGTAAATCATTAAATATACATATACATATATTGGTGGTCTAATTATTCGATGTCTATGATAATTTCATTCATTAAACGTGATTCTAAGACTTCCTTCTGATATTACGCCACCTATTCAGACAAAATATTCTAAGTGTTTCTATAACGCCGTGATCCGACTGCAATTCTTTACATAACTTTATGAAATCTGTTTTTTATCGTTTAACATTTTTTGTGCCGCTAATATTGCTACTGATAAAAGTTTGCAACTTTGAAAACATAGCACTAAATAGATTTATTAATAGTTACCTACCTTGATATCCTGTTCAATCACTCGTGACCAATCTTAACTTATTACATTCCATTTAGCCGACATTGCACTTGCTATAAAAAAATATTACTAGGATGGAAAATTTTGTAAGTATAGAAGAACTTTAAAAATCTCAGTCGTACCTAATGGTGAGTGCTAAGTGAGATGCTGAATACGATTCCCAGGTCGAGAAAAGTGTTAGTGGGTTGGAGTAGGAATTCCCAGTAGCAGCTCGGAGTTTGGATCAATGTCCGGTTAATGGCAATAGGCTTGCCCTCTACTAAATGAGACTTGAATGTACCGGCAAAATGTGGATGTACACTCCTGTCTAACCCTTCGGGGAACGTAGACGTCATGTATGCAGTGTATTTTTAAAATTTTGAATGTCTTTAGTATAAACTTAAAGATTGTTGAGTGAAATTTTTAATCAGCTCATATATCTTACGTTTCTTAATCAACGCAGGCGTATAAACTGTATCTGATTATTTGGTTGCAAACGAGGCCGCGGCAGGCACGACTGAGCCAGACTCTCCACTCCATCACCTCATAGACAATACGATTGATGCAAACCCTTGAGCACAGGTTACAACATCAATTCTGTAGCATTTTGGCGCTAAACACAACTTATTAGCTAACTCCGCAATGATTAACCTCGCCAGGAGGTGAATGTGTCAACGATAATGCACTTTGACTTATTCACTACACACGTTCGCAATCTTACTATGGAATGGAATTTTGGAGGCATTTTATTTTGTTTCAAATTTTTTCTGCATTATGTTTATAATGCAACGATGGATTCACGTATCCACTATTTTGTTGGATATCGTTCTGCGATATCGTGTCGGATTATAAATATTTTAGGTAATGAATTGCGATTAGGTGTGAGAGAATATTTTACGCCATTTTTCCAATTGTAAGTTTAATAAAAAACGCGTTTTCCTTACTTACATGTCGTGCGAATACTTCTCAATATAAAACCAGTTGTACTTTACCGAGTTGTTGCATTTTTATGTGTTCATAACGTAATAATTATATTACACTCGAATCAGGTTAGTAACAGACACCTTTCGGATTAAGGTTTTATACACTCGAAATTGATATATTAATTCGCGTGACATTGCCCAGTCATGCGACTCTTATCGCTGAGAATAGAAGAGAATAGTTTTATCACTATAAAGAAAATTCTACCGCTGAGTAGGTCTGCTTCATAGCAATTAACGAATTCCATGCAACAAATACGGTGTTTGACGCCCTGGTAATCATCGCTTTTCCGTTCCCTCCATTGCCTTGCCACGCAAGGAAATAAGGCAATACTCACCTAAAATTTCAATGAACCGTGACCATTACTTTGCATAGTAATAATTTAATCTTGCACAAATATTCTTATGTATTCTTAGGCGCACGGCAAAATAAATTTTCTAAATGGTTTGCCACAGAGGAGGAGAGAGACCTCTGTTTTTCTCTTTCGTGGTCATGTAAAGAGTGAAACGGGTGGCGCGACGGTCGCAAGGTCCCCGAGCAGAGCAGCTAGAGGCGCAGGCGCAAGCACGCCGCAAGCCTCGTAAGTAAAAGTAACTTTTAACAATACCTTGGCGGCGCTTGCGCGCTGCGTACGTCAGTTTCGCCAACTCCAAGCGCGCGCTACCACATATCGCTCTTTTACTCTTTCGGACATCGAAACCGAAACCAACGCCATCGCCAGTGGCAGTTGTTGACAACCAAAAAAAGTTTGCCGCTACGTGTCGCGTTTAAAAAATATTTCGGTGCTCCCAACTGGATTTTTTGTGATTTACTGAAAACTTTTGTGTATTATTTATTGTATGACGTCGCAAAAGTTCAATAACGTTAATGAGAATTTGAATATTTTGTAGTTGTTGTACTTGCCGGCAATATTGGATGTTACGCTCACTTGAACGTAAGTATTTTAGCATTTGTTTGTTCCTTTATTTTAACCTTCTGTTTAAGTTTAATCTTAAGTTCCGTTTACTTCTTGTGTATAGTTTTCCTTCCCATGAGTATTTGTGCTATGCACATGTTTACATATTTATGTTGCAAGTTTATGTACAATGTTCTTATATATTATTAATGAGGTGATGAAAGTCGTACGTTTCCCGTCAGTGGCTGCTATGTGGTCACCCGGCCAGTCGGTGAGCGAGTGATTAAATCAACTTGCAATCGGATCATAGAACTGGTTCCTAACTTCTTGTAGACACGTGTCACTTACTTACTACAGTGATACTAGATGTAGGTATATCACATTGTATAAATAGACAATTTTATACGAAACAAATAGGCCTGGTGTTAACAGTTAAATTAATTCATTAAACATTAACGCAACGACGCCTAAATCAAGTTTTCACGTCTAATTCTTAGAATCTCAACAGGTTCTACAGAAATAAGTATTACGTTACCAATCGATATTTGCTTCCAACGATGGTCATTCTGCCAGTGTCACCAGCTGCCAAATTAGCTTCTGGTAAAAACTATTTTGGATACATCAACTAGGTAAACATACGTTGCAAATTACTATAAATGCATTGCAAGGGTTACATAACATTACCTACCATCACGCCTATGTTGCCCGAAGGGTTAGGCAGAGTCTAGTCTAGACCCATGTAATAGGGGGTGAGAATATTGCCATTAACTAAGCACAAATCCAAACTCCGACCAGCTACAGCAGCAAGTTGGAGTTTGCATTTGTGCCCGGTAGAATAGCCAGAATAATCCAATAACTTTGCTTGACCTAGGAATCCAACAGGACCAATCAGGACCTCTAGCATAGACTGCTATGTCTATCGGTCCTCACTGAGCAGTCTCAGACTAATGAGGCGATTTACCAGTTAGACAATTTAGTACCAACGGTTACGTACTCATCAATCGAGATGCATTTGTGCCAACGAATATATTTTCTCGTTTACTCTATGCAAATGTTAGACACCAGTCTATTAGGTA
This sequence comes from Acronicta aceris, assembly GCA_910591435.1. NCBI lineage: Eukaryota > Metazoa > Arthropoda > Insecta > Lepidoptera > Noctuidae > Acronicta > Acronicta aceris. Next base: position 9,872,343 of record OU342763.1, on the reverse strand, counting down.
GTCTTATGCAATTAAAATTTACATGAATATTGTCTTTCTAAGACTAGGTGAATGAGGCATTCGGTCTATGGAAAAATAAATTAATTGAACACACCAATAAGTCTATACTCTGGATTAAACTAAATCTTTGCAGCAAGCTAGTAATGCTGTCTGACTAGGTACTTACTCTATCGTATGATAAAAATTTTCTTCAATGGGTACCTACCACAGAACACCGAAGGTACGAGTAAATCAGTAAATATCTAATGCATATTTCGCTCACGAGTAACGTAGGTATCTACACGATCATTGTGCTTTCCCCTGCCTACTGATTTGCAATGCAATACGATACAATAACGCCACATTTAACTGTGACTTCGTTTTTTGAATTGTTTTCCCTTCATAAATATATAATTGGTGTATTGTGAGCTGGGTCACTTCTCGATCGCTTGTAAGTCTCACCATCCTTCTAGCCTTTTCTGAACTATATTCGAGTCTGCTTCCAGCCTAAACATTTCAGTATCAATTTTACACCATGCGACTACAATCAGACCTCCGCAACTATTGTGGGTTGTACCACTATCTTATAATGGTTGCTTTTTTAAATAATTACCACTAACAATTGTCATAAGCGTTTAACAACCAGGACTCTTTAAGGCATGGAGAAGTCTTATGTGTAAAGGATTGGTCACACGCACATAAACTGACCGGAGCAAAAGCAACCTCACTTTACGGACTGATCAACCTGTGTATTTATTACGCGGCAACAGGCCACTTTGCTACTAAATTCATATTAAGATTTTTCTAGATTATACTACCTCTAACATTTCCTTGTTTAGAGTGCATCCGTATAGATAAACACAGTTGTTAGAACGATCAATGTTACTTATAATTGGTGTTCGACTTGGAAATGTCTGCCACTCGAGCGTTTGGCAGTCGAGGCACGGAGCAGAACAAAACATTTAGATTTTATACGCAATAAGTACTCACATTCTTCCATTTACATTCACAAGATCCCTCGAAGTCATAAAACAATATTGCTCGCATTTAAAGTCTTGCATTCATGATCCAAAATGTTAAGAATGTACCTATTCAAGAATACTTGATAATTATGAAACATAAAAAAGGTGTAATAGGTATATTTCAAACTTATTGGCTATTTTGCAAGCAATTCGAAATATGGGTAAGTAGTCTAAATACCTACTTGACAGAATTGTATTAATACCTATCGATGTGAGGAAATAGGTTGTAAACCTACCACTCGCAAATTGGACTGACCGGTTTACGTACTTAAAATGGTTATCAATGATACTGTTAATCGTCAGTAAGATGTTAAAAGACCAATAATAAACTAATTGAAATTGAAGCAATCAATCATGTCGGGTAGCGGCGACCTCTAAGCGGTGGCGTAACTAATAAATGCGCGCACCCGCGACTCGCTTCACTGAACACTTTCCACGACCCCAACGCGTACAGAAAGCCTAAAAATATTATACCTGAAAATTTCAAAAAACAACCTTGATTGCGCTGTCTATGAAAGCTCAAACGCTGAAAAACTGGTGTCGTAACAATAAATAAATTACTTGTACAATTTTGTTTAGTTAAATCACTAACATTCATTCATTCAAAAAATCATTCTGATTACCTCTAAATATAATTCAAAATGGTACATAATAAATTCTTAGTACGTAACGTGACAATACGTCTCGGTATCCAGTAGTAGTGCAATATGTGTTTTCTGTCAGCAACATTGGATAACGAGGTGTTTCGACAGGTGTTTAGCATGCGGCTAACACACCGACCTCGAGTTGGCTCTCTAATGTCTGATGACTTTGACTCATCCCGGCCTTCACTTTTTTGTAATCATAAATTGCTTTCCGAATAACTTTTTTTGCTGTCAGTAATTCAATTGAAAACGGCGTTCCTAATTTTTTGATTAAAGACATTTTACATTAGTTAACTTGATTAATTAATTCCTATTGATGACTCTATTAATTAAAAGTCAAAAAGTGTTGGTCAATTAAAATGTAAACGAGTTTTTTGTGTAAATTCAATATATCATCTTTAAAAAAACATCAATGAACGAAGAAAAATCTAGCAGCAGATTTGACTCAAGGCGACTGACAAGGCAATTTTATTTTAGTTCTTATTATCTCCATCACGCTGGTCACCTGACGTCACAGATATTTTTCTGTTCGCTAAAAGATGATTCGATAGTTCATGCTTAGTTTCGTGAAGGTCGTCGGGTCGCGGAAGACACCCTGCGATGCGCCCGCGCCGCGTACCAGCTGACGCAAGCGCACGGTGAAGCAACTGCAACGTTACGTGCTTGTACGTGCCACGGCACTCGGAGACGACCTATTTAACACAATAACCCGTTTTTAAACAGTGTTGTGACGATAATATGAGCCTTGGCCTTTTTACCAAAGGGATTTACATAGTATATGACAGATCGCCACGGTGCTGAACATAATAACTAAATTGTTTTTTTTATATAGCACTAAGGTCTTCTTCTCGTAAAGGCAAACATAACCTGCAATGAATGGACGCTAAGAACACCAGGTCGGCTAACATGTATGCGGCATAATGTTGTAGTCAACTTATCTCGTCACAAACCACAATTTTGGCACAAGATAAGCGACGACAAAATATTTTGCAGCACGCATGTCAGGGTAGCAGGAAAAATATTCACGCGTGGCCACCTTACCACCTATCCTGGTACACATGAGTTATTAAGTATAATTAAAATTAAAAAATGGTGAATACGAGTGACTATTGACCTTTGTGATTATTGACCTTTTGCCTGGTATCGCCAAAAACTTTTTTTTTATTCATGATAGGCTTACGCTTGACCGCCAGTTCGCCTGATGTTAAGCGCGCTTGCAAAACTTTCTTATATTGGTGACATAAAATATTGAGGAAGTCGTAATCATCTGATATGTCTAAACAACGAAAACAGATTGGTATTTCCTTACATTATCAGTACGACTTAACGTGATCAGTGCTCATAAAATTATTTTACATAATTCGTCTGAAAATAGCACGTAATCTTATGTAAAAACTTATTTTCTAACTATGCGGTTGATAACTGTAACGTATTATCAAAACTGATCGAGATTGCAAAGAAAAACACAGATTACCTACAAAGATCCTCTATTAAAGAATTGCTTTTGCTCGTGAATTGCTGTCCTATTTTTGATGGCACAACACTAAGCCCGAGTTGCTTGCAATAATTACACTGTAAGAAATAAAACCACGAGGAATTGCTACCTATCTTGTCTTCACCGTCATTTCCAACTGCAAAAACTAATTGTTTTAACATTCTTCATAGTGTATTCCTTCGATATAATGTAAATTTCTACATTTATAGACTAGCTGACTTCCTGATAATTATGGCTTTATGCTCTTATGTTTTTGTACTTAATAAATCAATAGGTATTTGGGTGAACATTATTGTGATAAAATATGGATACTGTGTGCAAATAATTATTATTATTTGCTATTAATAACAGCCGATAAGTAATCACGGGGCAGTTGCTCACGCGACGGCGGAGATGCGCGGGTCGTCGACCCACACCGTGTGTAAATACTCCAACGGTGACGTCGCGCCGCATGCCACCTCCATGCTCGCCATTGTAATTGAAAACCAATGTCGTTACATATAAGTCCATTTTAGTTAATCACTATTCGTTGAGTTTCGCTTTATTTGCAAACTCGTCGCCTAACGCGTCGCATACATAATATAACTTTTACTCTTATAACATTCCAAGTTTTGCACCTATAGAACAAAGATGGCAGTACTATTTCGTCAACTGACACTGGAACCAATTCTCGTAGTTTTTCCGCACGTAAACACTATAAATAAAAAGTGAAAGTGAACTCACGCTTCGCAATTTTTGCGCCTACGGTTTTTGCGTCAGATTTTTTACAAATAAGTGCCAATACGTTTTCTGTGCCCACTCGCGAGTAAAGATACAGTAGGAGTCCGACAGGTCACAGGTCACCGCAAGAAACTTATAGAAAATTAGGAATTTCGTCTACGCATTTTAAAAACCCCCAACTGAACAAAAACTGGTAAATACTTTAAATATTTATAAGTTATGTATGTTTTTTTCGTGTATCACTTAAAGCTTACGCCATGGGCGTCGGCTCATTGAGCATGAGCTCAAAGAAATATCTAAGCTGGATTGGTTGATCAGCTTACACTTACACGGTAAAGCTTCGCTTGGCGCGGTCAGTGTGTGGATGGGTGACCATTCTTAACAGAAAGAGATCTCTCCGTGCCTCGGAGCACGTAAAGCTGTCGATCCCGGTTGTCATACGAACATTTATGATAATCGACTACCACAAGTAGTCAGAAACCCAAAAAACCAGGCTATCCTTAGGATATCGGTATTGCCCAGAAATTGGATTGCGGCGTTGTGATAGCACCCGCTTTGTGTAAAATACTGATATTCAGACGATTTGGTTAGACTGAAAACTGGCCCTAACATAGTTGGAAAGAGGCTAGGAGGATGATGCATGCTATGAATAGGATATGCCTTGAATATTGCTGTCTTAACATATCTCATGCGTCATGATCTATGCACCGTACAGCAACGCGTTGCGCAGGCGGTTAATTGTTCAAGTGTCCACGTGATAAAATATCGCCATCGACGCAAGTCACGATTCCGCTCGTTATTACCATCCTTAACTTTCTATCATCAACTACTACAATTGTCAAATGGCATTTGGAAATCTATTACATTCGTCTGCAGATGGCCTTCTTGACAAAAATGTAATAATAGCTTGAGCACACACAAGCATTGCGAGCTAAGTTATAAATAACAACATAATTACGAGTGTCGATAAAGTCGATCGTAGCCGGGGTGATTTACTGCAATAAAACAAATAAATTATCCGGCGATATTGTGTGCAAGTGTTAGCAATTGTTTTTGCGAGAGCGTATTAGAACGGATATCTAGTTTGACACAACTGTCTGCCGATTGCTAGTTGCACCTTTGACCTTGCACGTGCCCCTTTCAAAATAGCACCGCATTCCTCACTATAACGCCGCGGTATTCACGCGAACCGCCTCAGCTCTATTGTTCCTCCATTTAAACTTTACACATCGGAATTCTCGACATATTTACTCATTCGCCTTCCGCAGCACCTCGCTGCCGATCTTCTGATATTTTCTGCAGCTATAAAATCAAACTGCACAATGCTCCATTAAGGGGTTCTTATAGTGGTATTTTATTGTTTATACTACGAGAACGTTTAGTATTAAACAGTTTGTTTTGATAAACTAAAACCAATAAGTATCTGCTGGCAACTGAGTGGCGTGTCTTGTTTCCCGAGGGCTTCATAATCAAGACAAGTGGCAATCCATACTTCAACAAGCCAGTGATAATGTACAATAAACGTCCGCGTCCGAACCGGCTGAGTACAGGTAGGCGTAGCTAAAATGTTATTCAACTTGACGCAATAATAGACTGCCGGATTTAATAGCAGTATCGTGACGGTAGGCTTCCGCCAAGTGTCACAAAAAGTAAAAATTCAGTGGCAAACAGGAGTTGAAAGAAGTCGTGACTAGTTTCTAGTGAAATTCGTAGCAAGCTCGACTCAACCTGATGACTATTTTTAAAACTTACTGCATTGTTGGTTTCATATTATTCCGTGAACGTTTTTTGTCTGTGAGCACTAAACAAAACCCAGTAGACTTTTCCACACGATGTATTGATGAATAATTTTATGTGACTGAAGAATAACTTTTTAATATTTGACCTTTGCAGACGATACACGTCGACCTTTAAAAATAGTGAACACAAAATAAATAGCTTTAGGCAAAGTTTGATTGTCCCACAGGTGAATAGTTCTTTCGCAAATCGAGTGAATCGACCCAAACACCATTAACCTACTATTCTGCTTGCTTCGAAAATAAATGTTGAAATCATATTAATATGGCAATGGCTACATAGCCTTCTGGAAACTCTTCAAGCTGTGAATCGCAATGATTCGGGAGAGTTTTTGGTGCCCTATTATTTTGTTAGTTTATTTTCGCATTACTTAGTTCATTAGGTGTTTCAGTTTGTTAATTAAGTTAATATTATAACTTGAGTAGTAGAGTAGCCTGCATAATTTTTTGATTATACCATGGCTTTTGATGCGAAATAATCAAAATGTATTTTTTTCTGATAATCTGTAACTGGTAGAACATTTAAATAAAACTACTTTTTACGGATTTTATCGCGTTGTATTGATATTATAATAAATACTATAATATTATAATTGGCGATAAAATCCGTAAAAAGTAGTTTTATTTCAATGTCTAATATTCGCGTAAGTGTCAGAAACCAGTATGGTACAATATTTAAGTAGGTACATAACTATATTAGTACACTGCGACAAGTTTTATTAAAAAGTTATACGAAATAATAACCAACAGGGTGGGGTTAGTTAATGCACAGAACATGGTTGCATGCCGGTGTAATTACACCGAAGCTAGTAATTTACTGATAATGTTTACATTTTTCCTCGAAATTTACACAACACTATGTCTGAAACGTTTAAAGTTCCGGTTAACAACAATACTACATTAATTTTAATCAATTAAGCTTCCAAGTTGTATATAATTGCATACTATTTATAAACATTTTGTACGAATTAATCACGCTTTTAAGTTACGTTTGCGCGAGAAATTCCAGAAATTTTAATTACAATTATTTATTTATATCTTGTAATAATTGTTTACGTACCTAATTTTCCCTAATTGCCATTACATCATAATGTCAATATTCCCTTACATAATCATAATCAATCCATTATACTGTCCCACTGCTGCGGCACGGGTCTCTTCTCGGAGTCAGAGGGATTAGGCCATAGTCCACCACGCTGGCCTAATGCGGGTTGGCAGACTACACACGCCGTCGAGAAAATCTCTCTGCCATGCAGGTTTCCTCACGATGTTTTCCTTCACTGTTTAAGCGCATGATAATTAACTATTAATACGCACTTGACTTTGAAAAGTCAGAGGTGCGTGCCTTGGGTTCGAACTCGAGACCTTTCAGCAGTCCAACGGTCACACCACTAGGCTATCACTACTATCATAAAACATTTGTAACTTACAAAAGTCAAGGAATACGGAGTGAGAAGAATCCAACCCAATACGTTTTGGAACAAATCTTTGCCGGAAAGCAGATTTCAGCGTCCATCCAAAATAAAAGATGAAAATGTGTACAAATATATTACACTGAATTCATGACAATGGGTTATAAGTATAACAAAAGTTTCTCCGCACCAAATAAATTATTATTAGATAAATGAATTTTCATACATTTTCCCTTAGTTCAAGTTAATAACAACTCTACTTATCAGTCAGAAAATAACATTGCTGAAAGAAGTCAGTATTGGTTACACTTCATATATACATATTTACGGGTCAGTGAACAATTTCGATGAATGAACATTAAAAACTGGTTAATTACGTACTCACTCATTTCTGTTTACATAAAGTTCGATATGACTTAGCACATATAAAACACATTCCTTCGACAGACCGCCAAAGTTTCGCAAGCCGACACGAAACATTACAAACTGCCACATAAATTGTTTAACTTTACGCATTTTGTAACTTGGCTGGTAAAAATATTTTCAACAATTACAAATTATGTTTGACATTATCTTGACGTGACCATGACAATAGAGACGAACCACTGTTTCGGTCAGACCCACTTTGAAGACTAGCTATACAACCAGTCGTGTATAACAAGCAACTGGTATCCAGCTATTAGTGAATACAGTGATTGTTGTAGGAGAGAGAATTCACATTTAACACCACCGTCAAAACAGTAAAGTCAAATTATTTGCTCAGTGATTGCGTATTCGGTTGCAAAACTAAAATAAAGCTGTGAATTTCTGGGCAATATTCAAGTGAAGAATACTCGGATAGACATAGTTCTGAAATTGCCTGTTCAATTATTTCATGAAATATGAATGGCTAATAAAAAATAACAGTGAATTCTCTCATTTTATTTGAGAATTTATTTCATTTAACTTTTTAGGTTCGGTATCTTTACCAATTATATCCAGCTCTATCTCACAGACCGTAGACGTAAATGGGAAACCATTAATTATAGTAACAGCGGTTTCAACCGAGTCTCAAATTAAAATAAAATAATTTGTATTATTAAAAAATATATATAGTAATCTACAGCCCTCTGAGTACCTGTCTGCTTTTACATGAGAGAGCCATGCTTCGGCACGAATGGGCCGACTCGACCGAAGTACCACGGCCTCACCAAAAACCGGCGTCAAACAACGCTTACTTTGTGTTTCGTCGAGTGAGTGAGGTTACCGGAGGCCCGATCCCCTTTTAAAAGGCTGACAACGCACTTGTCACGCGCTTACCATCAGGCGACTCGTTTGCTCGTTTGCCCCCCTATCCCATAAAAAAAAAGTAATCTAAAGGATTTACTTACTATAATTCCTCTTTAAGCGATGTATCAAGATGAATTATACACCAGATTTTAAGTTAGACCACCAGCGACAACTGTAAAAACGGCATCGAATATTGTGCTGTAGTTTTTGCATGAAATACTTAAAAACATACAGACAGACAAACAAAAATCGAGCGATATTTTTTTAATATACTCTCTATCCTATGTACAAACAGCGGCCATTTACAATTTTATTAGATTAGTATGATCGGTGTGCCCTTACAAGATAAATGGTGTCTCACGTGTCGTTAGGTAACCGAAGATGCGGCTCAGTCGCACTCGCAGCTACATAAATGCCACCTCCTTTCCCACGGCCAGCATTCTGCGCCCATTGTATGTCTAGTTCAATAATTAAGTCTGGTATTTACGGCAGATGTGAAGGTATAGCTTATTATAGCTGATGTATATACTCGTACCTATATATAAAATACGATATGGCATCAGATTTCTTAAATAAAGTATTAAAGTAGGGCCCCAATTCTGAGTTTACAATTGTTTTTTTTTTGACAGTTTCGTCTACGAAATCTGCCAGTGCGTATGTCATATAGACATTGCACAACCATTCTGATACTCGTACAATTAAACTAGCAGACATGGGTTGTTTGTTGTTTAATTGTTTTACCTATGGCGGTGGTAAACACCAGCTTTTATAATAAACTTAAATCCAGTTTTTTGAGTTAAAAGGAACAGCGAGCTACTTATATAGACTTTTTCCGATAGTTCAATTAATCACAATAATTATCTTAGTTACTTTCTCGCAAAAAAAAGTAGAGCAACTTTCCTTTCCACTTCATTAATTTCGTTGGTTGATTTTGCGATATCATTCATTCTTAAAAAAATTAAAGAAAAACGTTTAAATCCGTGAGTTACATTCACATTTTTGTTTTAATAATACATTGGCGCACATTATGAATCGTGACATCATGTTGGTATGTGAATATACAACGTAATATGTATTGTACAATAAATTTACGATGACGATTAAGCAATGCGTGCAACGCCTAACAAAGCTGCATTTAAGTGAAAACGATGCCGCCGCGTCGTCGGTGTAACAATTCCTATGAAGGGAATTACTACACCAGGAAAACTGCAAAAATAACGACTGTAAATACCAATCGAATACACTAACGCTTATTATCCTTATAACCTATTTAAAAACGAAATACAAATTTGTAAAAAAATATATCAATTGGTAGCGTATTTTGGCCCGCCGTACCATGACCACTGATATTACTTGTCGAAAATTGTATTGTTTGATTTCGAAACGCGGAAACACGAAGATTGTAACTTGTAACGCACCTACCGAATTACAGCCTTAATCTTGTTTCGTCAAGGTTCCAAGGCCCAACAAAGAGGATGAACGTGCAAATAACATGAATAACAATTCGTTTTGCTAATGGAGTGCACACATAGGGTTAGCAATCGTTAGCTTGCACATAATCCACTTAAACAACCGACTAAATCTCTTAATGCAAGGTAACCTTCAAAAGCCAAATTTACGTACGCTTAAATCTATTAGTTAAAACACATTTAGCAACTTGAAAGCAAAGTATGATTAGTCGTGGACCAAACAGAAAAAAAAAAGGTTCCCTACATCCCATTTAAAGATATTGCCTTGACAAAATAATCCAATTAATTTAAACAATGTTCAATAATGTAGAGCACATACTTATTATTGAGTGTGTTCAAACAATACTTCATTAACTGCCGTTAACACTTTTTGCTATTAAGATTGAGACATATATTATTCTATAACCATGGTAGGCACCCCGCGTGGCAAACGAGGCGAGATTACTTTCCGAGTGATGTTAACTTATTGTGTGTTTGTTGCTATCACGGTAGGTGAACAATTATTACTTTATGTGATTGGTTTATTATTTGGCAGGCGAGGTCGGGCGTGAGGCGCGCGACCCCGCAGCATGCCTTGAGACTCGGGCTTTTTGTACCAATAGACAATAGCCCGGTCACCCAGAAAAATAGTCTTGGTTTCATTTGTATATCTTAAAGATCAGTGATGTGTATATGTTAGATACAGATCTTTTAATTACGACCCCGTTACCTTGTCCGTGCTTGTTGCCTATTGACACATTGACGACTTTCACGTATAGCTGCCCACTCACCTATTCCAATTCAATCGCATTGATACAAAAAATAAAAGGATAAAAAGAATATTATATTTAGTCTTGTTACTAATACCACGGTTCGTGCGTGTACGCGGGCGCAGTCGACATTAAAACCAACCGGTCCGATGGCATTCGACGAGTTATCAACTTTAACATTCTCAATCACCTTAATGAGATGACCCAACCTCTTTCGCCACCGCCCATTAAGAATAACTCGATTTTGTGCAAATGATTTGTCCCCATAGATATACTGACTATTTGGCATTTCCCGTGAGCCTGCCAAAAAGTCGACTAAGCGGACTTATTACGTAATTTGTGTGACCTTTCGAAGGATTTCATCGTCTCAATACTCGTATATTAAAGATAGAATAGAACGATGTCTGTATGTAGAGAATATTGCCATTTTGTACTTATTATACGGCAGGCATATCTGAATGCTATTGTCCGCTGTCACCGTCAACATTAGAGCTATAATTTATAATGATTCAGAGTTATGTAAAAGTCATCAGATAATACCGAACAATCAGTGAATAACTTTGACAGGTTGGGCATTGTAGTCTCGACGAGTGACCCCTATTGAGGCTATAGGTAAAGACTCCGTGACCTACAGAGACGTCATGATCGTGCCATAAATAGCTATCGGCAGCCAATTATTACTAAACTACTTATACTGAGAAGTATGGAATAAAGAATGTAGATACTGTACTTTTAAAAGCATTCAATAGAGATTTTATAAAATGCGTTGGTAGCAACACGTGGATCCCTAAGTAATTGAAATATTTTTGACTAAAACTGGAAATATAGATGTTCATAATCAGATAGTTGTTCCGGGTCTGGGCATTTGTGTTTTTTTTTTATGGGATAGAAGGGCAAACGAGCTGACGGATTGCCTGATGGTAAACGATTACCACCGCCCATGGACACCCGCAACACCAGAGGAGTCACGAGTGCATTGCCGAAAAGGGGATTGGGCCTCCGGTAACCTCACTCACTCGGCGGAACACAACGTAAGCGTTGTGTAATGCCGGTTTTCTGTGAGGCCGTGGTATCACTCCGGTCGAGCCGGCCCATTCATGCCGAAGCATGGCTCTCCCACGTAAAAAACGTGTATTTGAGAATTTGTTGTAAAAGCACCCACGATGCAGGAGAAAGTCCTAGGACGGGGCAACTTAAAAAAAAAGGGTTATTCGAAAATTCGTTCGCATAGTCCCTATAAAAATCAAAGTCCTAAATCTAATAACAATACGACCACTTATTTGCCTGCAGGTTACACCATAAAATGTTTATATGGTAATTAAGTGGAAAATCGCGGTCCCGTAGTATCACCGTAGCGATTGTGTCACAGAATAAGTAATTAATCTATTATCAACCATAACTATTTAAATTTATAGTTTATAATAACATAATACACACATACCGTCACGCTTGTATTTCCCGAAGGGTTAGACAGGGGTATACCCACAGTTTGTTATAATGTTTGTAGGTCCCATGTAATAGACAGCGGGCCTATTGCCATCAACACTAAAATTCAGACTCCGAGCTGAGAATTTCATAGAAAAACCCACTAAACACTGCTCAACCTGGGGATCTTACCCAGGATCTTTGGCTTAGCAGTCGCGCTTGGAACCACTAGACCAATGAGAGAGTCCTAAAAATATAAAAATACTTTAATATTAGCGAGATAAGATAGCTAGGTACTTTCTTCCTCAGGAAAAGTAACCGACAAACAGAGTTAATTTCCCATTTTTACTATTATAGATTTTGCGTTAAAATTAACTACCTCCTTTACATGTATTAGAATGGATACGTTGTGGGCGAAAGAAGTCTGCTGCCACTTATTTTTTCTTCATATTTTTATTAATTCTAATGTTATCGTTTAGTCAAGCTTTATGATTAAAGTAGGCTGTCGGAGTCTGTGATGTAATTTGATCTCGACTTGTATGTACCGACAATACTGACCATAAGGCAAGGGAAAGCAGGTACAGTTTTTTGTTGGTCTTTCCGCAATATAAAACAAGATAAAAAGGTACCTTGTGGAAATTCAAAAGATTTTTTTTACACTTCTAAAAGAAATTAGCCAAATATAATATACTGACTAGTTGTGCCTCGGTCATGCATTACGACTCTTTTTGTTAGAAACGTTCGCGAACGTACGAAGAATAACCCCTCAAAATTTCATCAAAATCCGTTGAGCCATTTTTGAGTTTTTACGAAACTAACGCACGGCAATTGATTTTTATATGGTACATATTTACATATAGATAGATATATAGCAAAACGGATAACTATTATAATATAATTAATCACCAATTCAGATTTCATTATTTGTTATAAAACTATATTATAAAATTGACATTTCCTTAATATTTTTTTCTGCTTTTGCTGATGTTTATGTATTATCAATACTTTTTCAACCTATACCTATTTCAACGTTAAATATTTGTGAGTTCCCGAAGTGTAGATCACTACCTCATGGTCACAGAACATGGAACGGGTTACCTTTCAATATAACTTTTAATGACCCATGCTAGAGCCATGCTTCGGCACGAATGGGCCAGCTCGATCAGAGTGATACGGCCTCACAGAAAACCGGCGTTAAACAACGCTTACGTTGTGTTTCGCCGAGTAAGTGAGGTTACCGGAGGCCGAATCCCCTTTTAAAAGGTCGGCAACGCACTTATGACTCCTCTGGTGTTGCGGGTGTCCATGGGCGGTGGTAATCGCTTACCATCAGGCGATCCGTCTGCTCGTTTGCCCTCCTATCCTATAAAAAAAAACATTCATAATATTAACTACTAGCCTAGTGACTGCTACGATAGAGGTCCTAGGTTCGATTCCCAAGTCAAGCAAATTGTTATTGGGTTTTTCTATGAAATTGTCAGTGGCTCCAGTTTGGGATTTGTACCCGGTTAATGGCAATCAGCTCGTAAATATTACATGGGATCTAATTAAGAATGTTTTTATTATTTTCAATTAGTTGTATTGTTACAGGACATGCATCGCCGGGTGTATCGGTGTCGCGTGGTAGTGCTATGACGTGAAGGGGCACGGCACCATGCGGGCGAGCTCACGAGTGGCCACCGACTAGCCTCACGGCCTCATTGCGCTTTGTGTTATACTGAGGTAAGACTTACAACTATCAACATCACCATTATATATGTATATATGTCACTGTAGGTATATTGTAAGCACTGTTTTTTTAAAATAATCGAGCGAAATACTAAAATTACTAAAAATTATTAAACAGACAATCAAAATTACAATATCGGAAGAAGAAACATGTATCGCATCAATAACATAAATATGAAAATTGGAGCCATGATTAATATTTAGATGAGGTGTGGTTGTCGACTTCGCCGTTAAATGAATTGAGATGTAGGTAAATAGGTGCCAAGTTCTGTCAACAATCCTGCTAAAGACTTGACTTGGCTAGTTTTCACATACAAGTTATCTTAAATTTGGTTACAAGCTAAGGGGCTCTAATAAATGTGCGAAATTTCATGTATAGTATATAGGTTATAATAGTTTTCGAGTTGAAAAGGGTTCAAAAGTACCTCGAAATGGTTCGTGTAACACACGGCTGCTGCGTCGCCAGTTCCTTTTTCTTTGAACTTGGCTGGACATGCTACCGCGTGTCTAGATTCAGCTACAGTCAGATAAAAGTAACACATGTACAAAACTAACTTGCGATACTAAAAAGATAAAAACAAAAAATAGAAGTGAAGTACGGTGTCACACGGTTGCGCTGAAATGGATCTGGTTCAGCATGTGCCAGACATATGGCCTGACTGGTTTTGCAACCAGACCCGGAGTGACGTGTACGTTCCACAGTTTTTAATCAATGGCTGGCAGTCAAATTGTGAACCAATACATCAATAGACCAATAAATGTATCTTTTTTGTGATTTTTTTGCATTTTCCATGCTAAGATTATAAAGTTATTTTTTAGTGAAGGGAAAATTCAATCGCGTAAGGGGGCATTGTACGACATCGAACTAACTGTAAAGTTAGTCGTGTCAGTTGAGAAACAAAGAGACTTGCTTTTCAATAGATATCGCCAACGTCACCTTATGACGTAAATTCAGAATGTGAAGGCAAATCGTCTGGTGTATCTAACCAGAAGACGCAGGTTCGAATCCTGGCCGCGATTAAATTTTTCCTTCACTAAAAAATAAGACCAATAAATGTTTCAAAAATATTCACACTGTTAAATTATGAATTTTTCTCTAAAAACTAAAAACAAAATACATATTCCATTTGCTGACAAGAGGATGGGGCGCTGATTGAGACAATCACGTACCATTCAACTAATTATGACGATTCTTCTGCTTTGTTCTAGGTTGTAAACTAATTGTCATTACATAGTCTGCTCTCAATATTTAGTCAGTTTATAATATCGCTAGATTAATTATAAAATAACTATATTTACAATTTTTCGGTGTCATATACATACCAACATATTGACACCTCGATTGGCCTATTGGACGAGCAGTCGGCTGTTCGGTAGAACGCATTATCGAATTCTGTGCAGAATATCGCCTACACAGAACAATTTTTGTATGGCCTACATGTAGTTGTTCTGGGTATGGGTGTTCATACATGTGAAATTTGTGCTTGTGAAATAACAGTGAGATGGCACTTTAAAATATAAAAGAAAATATCGACAACACGTACCTGTGAACTCAATTTTATAAGCCTATACTTACACGTAAACTCTCACCGGTTACCGGTTCACGCAAACTATGAAAGCGAATTATGATTATTATCATGATAAAAGGTTGACAAGTTTTAATCCAAACATTTTCATAATTTTTATCGTATTCCTGCTGTCATTCCAAGGTCATTAACGCATCTCGTGACTCATGGCCGACCTGCCACTTAAATTTAGAAATCAAAGACAGTTTCTAAAATATCATATTTTCGTAATAAATTATTATAAAGTGATACTTATAAAGGAAGCAAGAAAGTAAATCTTGACAAAATACAATTCACTTTATAATTATTGCTATTGTACTACGTACAATTGACACCTTCTGAAAAGGAATTATTTGGAAAGTAGATCAGTTGACTGCAATTGCAACTTGCGAATGGGTTTGGTCAAATACGCTCTCACAGCATACTGATACCGATACAGTAGCAATGAATATATTACATAGTGCGACATCGCTACGATTGCCAAAAGACTAAGCACTACTTAGAGCCTCCTTGCATTGTTTCCACGCTGTCCCTACTTAGTTACTAGTTGGTAGACAAATGCTAAAATTGGAAAAACAGAGCACGTCTCTAGGTACCCCCATTTCGCTAACTACCACGTTATAATTTAGTTACATTGGAGTAAATCCCTTGTGTGTTTGTATATAGAAGTTTACTCACGAGTTACCACCGACTAGCCACGCGGCCTCATTGCGCTTTTTGTCACCCTGGTGTGAGTAAATTACACCTATCAAATAGAAATGGGGCTAAGATTATGAAAGTCACATGTTATTGGTTTTTTCACCGGCAGAAACCGACCCAAACCCATTGTTAAAATATCTCTAGCTAATTAATGTGCCAATATCCGTATGAATTTATGTTCAAGTATTTTAGATATAGTGCTTTGATTCTACCAGCTACATGCTAACCAATTACGCCATACATATAACGACAGCCACCAAATAAGTACACACCCGCCCATTTGTTTTAGCAAGTTATGTTGACAAACCACAGCCTTCCAAAGGAACTTTGTAAACAAACTGTTCTAGGTGAAGAGACATTGCGACAAACTTCGCACGGACGGTTTAATGAGTGACTCGATGGAACGTGTTACGTTGACGGCTGCAACTAGGATTTCCCGAAAGATTCATGCTGTCATCTTAAGTTAAATACAAAATTTTCTGCCCCCATTTTGCTAAGAGAAACTATGATAAGTTTGTATGCCAAGGCCACCGAACAAATTGATATTACATCTAGAGAGAGTTTGCCGCACCGACTTGCGCTTACAAATTGGCAGTTTGTCACGTTTTTATACGACTGCAGCGTTTATCGATATCAAGAATTATCTTACAAGTCGCACCTTTTAAGCGCTTTAGCGCTAAAAAATTTCAAAATGAGTTTTAGGCAAATGAGGAAAGAACGCTTCAAGCACTGCAATAGTACTCCTCATCTAATTACAATGAAATCGAATATTGCAGATGCTCAGTTGCAAGTTGATAGGTCAACGAGCCGGTCGCGCCGTCGCCGATCTAAAATTAGCTCCATTTACTAATTTCTTTGATAAGATTCCACTGCAATGGTCTGTAACGCGAGCGTCCATCATGCCTGCAATTAATGATTAAAGCAGAGTCATTGCACGCATTGCTGGCGCGATGATGTACCGCAAAACCACACCACTAACTAGCGGCCTTACTTCCACTTAAGTGAATTGAATCGTTACGGACTAATGTCACAACACGGCACGTAACGCTTTGTGAAATTATAAAATCGTATTGGAATCAACATTATATTATTAGGAACTGTATGTAGCTGCTTATTGACCTCTTTACGTGGCACGTATTAAGTGCACATTGTAACTATAATATGAGCTTAATAAGATTTTTAATGTTAACAAACAATGTCTTGTTAGGAGCTTAATTGCTTAGCTTTTTAGTAGATAACAATATAGAAGTACGTGATGTAAGATACCAGCGTTAGTAATATAAAAAAACTTTATTGGTGCTGTACCTATCTAGGTAAGCAAGCAGTATCGGCAAATAACATACATTTACTGTACCGTTGTCTGCATTGATTTCAAACAATTTTCCTCCGCAGCCATATTGTTACTCAGTTCAGATTTAACATTTTGCAACCACTCCTCTGTTACGCTTCGCTTGAACTTATTAAATGTTCATACTTACAGTTGTACAAAACAATAATTCTATTCTATTGCAAGTGATTGCGATATCATTACGATCGATACTCATCAGAATCATCAATCATGGTTGGCGTTGTACGAATCATCGCTAATGACACTCCGCGAATCGTAACATCAGACATTCAAAACCATATTGTCACGACCTACTTTGCAGTCTGAAATGTAATGTTTGTAAAATAGTGGCGCCGTCGCAGGAATTTGTAATTCGGTTGTCAATTTGTTCCACTTCCAAAATTATCGCGTTCGTCTGAATCTATTCTGTGATCGTTTCTACAAATCAATACGACAGATTTTGTATCAATGTGGTTCACTTCCTTATAACATCGTCAGAAATATTCGGACAGCAATATCAGGTGCATAACTTTCTCGAAACAATCCGACGAAGTTATTTCCGACTCTATTAATTATTATCAAAAGAGCAACTTGCGTAATTTTATTACAGTTTTATATGTACGTTTATTAAAATGTTTTGTATGAAAGTAGACACTTTCAAATTTAATGAAACAAACAAAACTGTACACTTTATTTGTATTTAGTTTATGCTTAAATTAATGGCTACAACAGCACTAAAAAAAAATTCGATCCGTAAATCTCTACTCTTGAATATTGGCGATCCAATGACCTTTATAATGTACCATGAAAGGCGGTAATCCACTAATCACTAATCTATTTAATATAGCAAAATAAAACATAAAATTAAAAAAATTGATAAAACCCACAATGATTGTTATCGTGAAAGGATTAATAAGTAACATTTTCGAAACCCCCGACTAAATGAGTCCCTACACATATTCACTTACCTACAGGAAAATCCATCAGGACTGCCATTCACGTTTAATTGAAATTAAATTTCAATTAAAATGTAGCATAGAAATGCTATGATGTGTCTTGTAGAACTTAATGCAACCCCCGCAGGATTTTCTTATAGGCAAGTGAATATCTGTAGATACCTAGTCATTTAGTCGGGGGGTTCGAAAATGTTATTTAATCCCTTTACGATAATAATCGTCGTGGGTTTTTTTAACAATTTTTAAATTGAGTTTTATTTTAGACATTTTAGAGAATTCATATGAAAACTCCACTGTTAAAAGTAAGTTACTTCTGACTAAAAAAATTGAAATTTTAATGACTCTGTATTTATTTAATAGATTTTTATAAATCACTACTCGCCTCCGGTTTCACCCGCGTTGCTCTGCTCCTATTGGTAGTAGTATGATGTTATATAGCCTATCAACTTCCTCAATAAATGGACAACGCAATTTTTTTTAAGTCCAGCCAGTAGTTCCTGAGATTAGCGCGTTCAAACAATAAACTCTTAAGCTTTATAATATTAGTATAGATTTCTAACGCACTGTATTTACACCATGAAGGTTTTACATCATAAAATGAGTTTAGTAGATATCTACTATACTTCATAAAGAAAAAGAAAACAATTGGCAACTAATCAGTGAATGACATGAATGACACAATGGTAATAAAAACGACGTATTAGCCTCTAGAAAAAAAGCTGTACCCCAATCTAAAATTTATTTTTTACTCAGCCGAGGCCCGCCAAATAAGTCCCGTGATGTTAATATGTTTGTGTTAGAATAACTGCACTAATACGAATATAGTTATTATATATGTATATTTTCTGTCACAATAATGTTTTTTGATTTATCAGTTTTTCTACTTATTTTGTCTTATTTAGTACCTGTAAGTATATTTTTTCACTGGTGCTAGTCAGAAGTACTTAGATAGGAAATTTACTCCAATGGTTACTTTTTTAAAAGGGCTAAATTATTCGTTATCAACTTTTTAACTATAATAATAATTATCAGTGTAATATTTTTGAGGTTGAAATTTAAATATGATAATCTTGTTGTAAATGTTTACCGTACCTTATTACAAATAATCGCTGATAAATTACGAACCCTATACAGAAACCCGCGTCGCAATCGGTCTAACCGTTCTGGAGATAAGTGGCAACATTCGTTGGCACACACAAACAAATACTCTCTCACCCTAAACGCATATAGGTACCGTCTGCGTTCCGTCGTGGGTACCTAATAATTATGATAAATTCCGTTACGACCCGCAGCATTGCAAAATTATTCGAAATACACTCAACGATTTTATAAGTACAACTGAAATAAAATATTATGGTCATATCTTAAAATCGATCTACGAGTATTTAATGTCCGGCTAACTTGTTCAACTTAGCACCTGTCGAATAACCAGATTTAACTGCAGTTAATTAGCACAAGGCTTTCAGCTTACTTACACATTCGCCTTAGTGCTTTCACTGTGCACTGAAAGTACAGATAACCAAGTTTTACAACATAACACCGTTAAACTGGAATCTGGATCATCTACTCTCTGACGCAGTCTCCGTCAATCAATCAAACGTAGACGCATTTGTATCCATTATTGCACATCGACAATTGCATTGTCTACATTTGGTACACTTATTTGTTTTTGTCATATACATATAATGTTTGAGATACACAATAACTGATTCAGGCTCTCCATTTTTTTTATAAAATATAGGAATAGGAGGGCAAACTAGCAGACGGATCACCTGATGGTAAGCGATTACCGCCGCTCATGGACACCCGCAACATCAGAGGAGTCACAAATGCGTTGCCGACCTTTTAAAAGAGGATTGGGCCTCCGGTAACCTCACTCACTCGGCGAAACACAACGTAAGCGCTGTTTAACGCCGGTTTTCTGTGAGGCCGTGGTATCACTCCGGTCGAGCCGGCCCATTCGTGCCGAAGCATGGCCCTCCCACGTAAATTCCAGTTCCAATTCCAATTCCTAATCCATCCATTAGGATAGATCAACTTAAAACAGCTATGGCTCTTTCCTCAAAAGGCCTTAAAGATATATTGTCAGAAATAACTATATCATATAACGTTTATTTGAACACACATTCCATTTAAAATGACCCTCACTGAATTAATCTCCAAGACAGTAGACACTTAACATCGTGTCGACTTGCTTACGAAAGCAAATCACTAAGGCCATATAAAATGAAAAAAAAACGAAGTAGGTTTTTGTGCAAATTCAACAGCAAATACGCCATAATTGGAACATAAGTATAACTTCTCATATATGTGAGGCAACGGTAAAACAATTTGTAAACAATCATTTTTTGTACAAACAAACAACTTATAATAACATGAGGCAAGCAAGTGAGTGCCGACTGTTTCCACTCAATCTAGATCAACTTCATTTTTATTTTGCAACTTTTATAATCTAGTGTTCCTATTTGATTGACTAAAAGAACTGTTTGTTTTCAAATGTTTGTCTACTCGAAAATGTAGAATATAATTCGTCTCCTATCGTTTTTTTTATTGCTTCAGTTAGCAAACGAACTAACGAGCCACCTTGTGGTAAGTAGTCATCGTTGCCACCTTTGGACACCTGCAACACCAGAGGAGTTGCTAATGCGTTGCCAACTCATAACTCATCAACGTCCCTACGGATTAAAAACTGCCAGAGCCGCAGTAACCGAAGGGAAACTGGCTCATCCGCGCAAAAGTATTCTGACCCGTCCTCATACGGGGCGAACTACTGTCGCTATGAGCTACGAAAGTTATATTATTCTATATAATTAAAATAGTTATACCGTGCGAAAAAGAAGTGGCTCGTGGCTAATTATCATTCTGCAAGGTTAAGCTACACTTGCCGTGGTCAGATGGCTGAATATTCTTAACAAATCGAGACTCCCCGTGCCTCGAAAAACAGTTGGAAGACAATTTGGTTACTGAGATCTGATGCCAGTCGTTTCGTATAAAATATAGATATTCAGCTGCATTTGGTTAGACTGGATCCCGACATATTTGGGGAAAAACTAGGATGTTAAAATGTGATGTTAAAATGATTCGCCAATGAGCCAGACGAAAGCTAAGCTTTCTGCCAGTCTATAACATAGGTAGATACATATCATCACACGCGGAGGCGCTTTATGTAATTAAATAGATACATTTATGCAAACAAGCATTAGTAAAGACGCAAAGAAAATGTAAGCCATACTTTTATTACAAAATAATATTTGTTTACCGATTAATGTACGCATTGGCACATGAAAACTTTTGACGCATAACGTTGGTATAATATTATGTTTGTTTTAGCTGGAACATAAGCAAGGAAAATATCCTCAGCTTACTACAAAAATAACACATTAGAAACACAACACAGAATACACTTTAGATATAAGATGACTGTGTTTATGGTTTCTTACTTATTAGCCCTAAGGACCTTAGCTATTAGCCCTTACTATGCCACTGTAATACAATATTATTCATTATTACATATTCTTTTGGCATTCTATTTTTATCTAAGTTCCACTCACATTCCTTTGGACAAACGCGAACGTTAAATAGTCGTTAAGTTTTCTCAAATTTTCATAAGAATTAGCGAAATCGGTCCAGCCATGCACGCGTGACGTGATGCCGAGACCAAGGGAAATAGGGAAGTTCTAAGTGGAACCAAAATCATTATTATACAATCAGGGCCTCACGGCTTTATTGTATTAAGAGTAGTGTCTTTCCATCGGGCGATTACTAGTATATCTGGGTATTAGGTATTCTATGTAGGATCGTAGGCGTTGGGTCTACGTGGCGTCTACGTAAGTGTACGCGGAGTCTACGCATGTCTATACCATGTGTTTGTCGTCTACGCGGCCTAAAGCTAAATGAGAAGGGAAACTTGAAACAAATCCTATTTGAACTAGATAATTCTCACACAAAACAAGAAAATTAGTCTAAAAATATCCGTGATGTTTTTCCTGTATCAAGCTTACATGGGAGAAACAGATGGGAAAACACACTTATTTTATTTGAACACAAAGGCACCACATAATGTAGTGCTGAGCAAAAGTGTGTATAGTGATTGACAGGTATCAAAACAGTTGGCGCGAGTGGCGCCGACCTTGTGTACTCGATTGTACCGGCGCGGTGGCTACCGGAACTCACATACCAGTACCGCACCGCTGTCCTTAATAAGTTAATACAGCTTTATCACATCTATCTGAACAAAGCACGTGTATTGTGAATGTTTAGTAGTGATAATAGGCAACCCTTTATACAACCTCAATAATGGGGGAAAGTGTCAAGTATTATAAGAAGAAGCAGCAGCGGCCGTAATGTAGGTATAGTGACATATGATCAGATCAGATTGGGTATTAAAATACCTACCGCAAATTAACATAACTTTTGCTTTATTTTTCCAATAAATAGATAGAAAGAAAAAAGAATACAAAAGTAATCCAATTAGAATCAAATGTAACATTCCTCGTTAAGCTTCTATACTCCTTTAAAGGTTTGCGGGACTACGTGTCGAATTAACCAAACAGTATTGATTTAACAACATAACGTCGTTCGTAACGTTTTGACGACACGATTGGCGTAGCGGTTGAGCGATCGGCTTCTGCGCCACGTGTTGTGGGTTCGATCCCCACACGGAACAAATATTTGTATGATCTACAGGTAGTTGTTTCGGGTCTGGGCGTTTGTGTATGTGAGAATTTGTGTTTGTAAACGCACCCACGATACAGGAGAAAATCCTAGTGTGGGGCAACGTCTTAAAAAAAAATACGTAACATTATTTTATATTCAAGAAGTTAGCTACCTACTTGAGATTCTTTACAATATCTCTTGCATCGTTAATATATATTATGTATATCTTATAATTAATATAGCTCAGTCTATTGAAAATATTTACCAATCCAATTTATGTATTTTAAGTATATAGTTAGGTGATTTTTTTAGTAAAGGAAAAAATTCAATCGCGGGCAGGATTGGAACCTACGTCTTCTGGTTTGATATACCAGACGCTCTGACCTCTAAGCCACCGCGAACCCTACCCGCATGATTGAAATTTTGCCTTCACATTCTGAATTTATGTCATAAGGTGACGTTGGTAACATCTATGAGAGGCAAGTTACCTTACTTCTCAACCGACAGACTTACTTTCTTCCTTTACTAAAAAAATTACTGAATAATCTTAGCATGGAAAATGCAAAAAAATCACAAAAAGATATAGTTAGGTGCTTACGAAAAGCATTCAATATCTACTCAATTAATTACGAAAGTAATTTGTTACCTGAGTTTTTGCTAAATAGTCAACTTTCAAGTCAAGTTCAACTTTTAAAATATCTTTCGTGCTTTTGAAAAACTCTCCAATAACCTTAAATATAGTTAGTAAAAAATATTAAACATATTATCAATATTCTGTCTAGCCCTATTAAAATTATAATGGATTACAAATCGGTAATCAAGTTTAATATCAACCTGAAAACCTTGCAGCAGACCCGCCCACATAGTGTGGTCATTAAATACTCAAACAAAGTAAAAAATCTAGATGTAGCTTAGTTCAAATCGTCTATTATCTTCCTATAATCTTGCTTTAAAAAATGCTTATATTTTTAAGTGATGGAAACGTGAATAATTAATTACAGCTGAGTTGAAATTTATTCATTTGGAATATGAAGGCATTTAGTTAAAGGTCTGTTGGAACGATGCCGCGACCGAAGCGACCGGTGAAGTGCCACCAAATGTCAAGGGCGCGACGACGACGACGAAGTACTATTTGTCTTACTGAAGAAATGTTAGTTTACCTCATACAAAACTTTAGAAATTCGTAGAGATGACATTTACGAGTATGTTTAACTACTAACCAAATCTGCGTATAATATATTGAGTTAATTTTTCTGTTATTTTAAAAACTACATACCATATATGTATCTATGTACAGTACCTACACCCTCTGTTCGCCGGTATGTTAAGTTCCCATGTACCTAATAGGGGCCGAGCATATTATATCCAAACCCCGAGCCGCTACTGAAAATTTAAAATCCTATAAAATACCAACGACACGTTTGGCGTGGTGGCTGGCACGTGTTGTGGGTTCGATCCCCACACGGAGCAAATATTTGTACGATCTACAGGTAGTTGTTACGTGTATGTGAGAATTTATGTTTGTAAACGCACCCATGATAAAGAATAAAATCCTAATGTTGGGAAACGATTTAAAAAAAAAAGCCCAATATAACTGCTCGACCGAGGACTCGAACCCAGGACCATTCAGCCAGTATAGCGTAGCAGTCACTATACTTATTACTAATGAGTATATCGGTCATAAGTGCGACGCACGCTTACAACCACTTGACTAATGAGTCATTATTCAAGTGATTGTAAGTATTCATTGATTTAGTAGAACAAAATAATGCACGCTTTTAGTCTAGTTTATTTTAATCTACTAAAATAATACACATTTTTAGTCAAGTCTGTTTTAGTCCACTAAAATAATGCACGTTTTCCGTCATAGCTGTATATTCCATCTCAAATAAAATTATCCTAGCGTACATTTTTAAGAGCCTTGCTCCACAAACCCTTATAAGGCAGTGAAGTGGGTTGTGTTGTGATATCCTGCCGCTAACTGACGTCATACACACTTATGTTAAAATTATCACCATACGGCCTAACGACCACATAATTACCATTATAACCGCATACAAGTCGCGCACACACGACATAATCGATCACACCAAACCACGGTTCAGATATCAGGGCCAATGTCAATCTATGCAAAGTATCGTGTATTAGACCGGCTTTGCGCGGGTAACAACTTTATAACCACATATTGTTTCGATTGCAAAATGCATTTATCGTAGAAAAATATATGCAGAAATATGACGAAGCGAACTGGGTGAGAAAGATTACGAAGGTTAAATAAAGGAAGATTTAGAAAATATTTTTTTTTCTGTTGTATTGCAATGCTACCAAACGAAGAAAAGTCGTACGTACGTACATGTCCTAAAAAAATATTTTTGAAAATTATATTATATACTAATTACATGCCGGCGAACTGTGGGTGTACATCTTTGCCTAATCCTTCGGGAAATACAGACGTGATGGTATGTATATTGTAAAATCTTAATTTGCCTTAAAGAAATATTTTAGGAATTTACAACTTACACAATGGTAGATATTGATACTAGATAGTCGTGTGATAGACTTAGGTTCCTCATAGTTACGCAACCCTAAATGGAAGGTTACACAATTTCAAGTTGTATCATTACCAACATAACATGTTATTATTGTTTTAATGACTAGCTGCGTTACTCTATAATTATGAGCCGTCTACTCACATTTACAATGCGATGTAAAATTTCTCAACTGATATCTGCACTTGTATCGAATATTGTGACCTGCTAATTAAAAAACAATTAAGTATATGTCAGCATTTCCATAGAATGATTTGGTAATGATCTCAGTTACCACTAGGTGGTACGTGAATACAATTTTTGATACAATTTTACGTAATTGACGCGTTCCATGTAAACGAGCGGCGAGTAAAAGCGGGTTGAGTGCGTTGTTTGTTGCGCAACGTTGCGCCCGCGCCGTGCACAGAGCCGTCACGCGCCCGCGCCGGTCGCGACGCCCTGTTGCACCGGACGTTTTTATCAGCTTATCACAGGCAGCTGATGAAGACAGACCTTTTAAAAAATGCGTTATACCCGCAATACACCATCTTTTAAACAAAAACACCGTAGTGTGTATTACTCACCTATTATTAGGTACACCTCTTTTTTATTTTAGAGCTAAAATAAAATAAGACTACTCCCAACATAATGTTTATGACAATATAAAATATGATTATCAACGCTCTTTATTAAGTCAAGTAGTAGGTGTAATTAATTCTGTAATAAGTGTTTGTAATATCGTATCTGTCTGTGATTCAACATTATAATTATTCATCCTAACTACTGGTTTCTGACACTTGCGCGAATATTAGACATTGAAATAAAACTAAGTAAAGAAACCCTTATTTTATCTGCCACGAGCAACTCTACGCTAGGGAGATTCTCATCTTATTGGAATAAGCAGTTTTACAAATACAATCAAAAAATATATGAATGTTCACCATACTGAATGTTCCTGGCGTAATGTATTGGCGAAATGAGACTATCTCAGCTTTCCTCGCGACGTATTTTCCTTTACTATATATTGAAAATGAATGTCTTAAGAAGTTTGTCCGAAAGTCCTTCGAGACACCACGACCTTTATCACGACATGTGAAGTATATGATTACTAACAACAAATTAACTAACATCAGATTTAAAAATTAACACTTACCATTGTACATAGATTAGGTAGTGTGCACATGAGTAATCTCCATCTTCACACTTGACGGGCCCATCCATCTACACATAGGCAATTTATCTGTCAATCTATGCATATACATGATGTAAAACGACCTTGAAGATTACATAGAATACTGTGCCCTTGGTAAGCAACAATGATTTGCAGTCGATGCGCGCTTGTACGCACCACGCCACCCACTCCTTGTGCTTCGCATCCAATGAATGAATCATAGGAATTCCATTGATATACACATGAAAGCGCTTTATTTCACGATTCAAGTTTTACTGTCGTTTTATGGGCAGCCCAGCTGAATCTTTATACATTGTACCCAATATGAACCATTTCAGTGTTCTTCATGATGTAGTTCAAATCGCTTGGAAAAATATTCTTTTACAAAAAAAAATACCAATGAAATGGCTCATATTCAGTGAAATTAATGTCTAATGGCAAATGGAGTTAATATGACTTCCGACTGGACTGCAACAATGAATGGAAAAATGGCCTTTTCTTTGTCGGGATCTATAAATTAGTTAAAGTAACTTCTTCTCTATTCCTCTGAACAATGTCCAACAAACACATCATGATGTCGCACTTCTGACCAGAACCACTATATACATACGTAAATAACGTAATTGTGTCATTCATTCATTTGCAATTTTGAAATAATTACAAGACAATGTCAGTCTATTATAATAATATTCCACTGTCTCCAAATTATAATCTTGTTAATCAAAGTCATCATCAGCAATAATGCAAACAATACATGGTCTTATAGTACCATCCATACATGTACTCACTCATTCATTTCTCCATGAGGCTAAGCAAAAGCTACAAACAATATCACATGATCAATAAAATTTTAAAACTGCAACTGCATGATTGTGTTTCCAAGTTTTTTCATGTAGGTAAATGGCCTTCACATACCGAACTCTACTTTCGTCTAATTACATTGCAGTTTATAATACCAGGTGTATGAATAACTAACAACCAGGAACTCGACGGTACAATAAGCATATATTTGTTTGTGACTATCATTAGATGAATTTGAAATGACAATGAGACTGGTTCCACTGTGTGTACTCATGTTTGTTGTGCTCTTGTTTTCAAGTGGCGGATTTCGATTGATGCTTTGCTTTCTCCATTGTTTGTGTAACGCCGGGCCTCCACCAGTCAAGCCACGCCCCACCCATCGTCACACATTGTCTCTTACCATTTAACAAACAAACAATACCAGTAGCAGTAACAACAATTTAACAATTTTCTTCTCTCTTTGATTTAAGAGCTTAGCTCATTTCATATTCTCTATCCTATCCTCTGCCTTCTGTTAGACCTTTTAAATACGACTCGCTTCTTAGTTTTTCTTTCACTTCAGTTTTCATCTTTTTCTTATATTTTTCTGCTCCAATCGTCGTAAATTTTCATTCTTTTATTCCTTATACTGAATTAACAGGCACATTTATGCCATTATTACAGACATTGCATAATATGCTTCCTATATTCCAAATACGTCTAATTACTACACTCATGGAACGAATATATTTCTAGCTTCACCTTATATATATAACTATGTGAAATGTTCTTACGTCACCGGTATTCTACTTCTATTTGTTCCACCTGTACCTGTTCTACATTGCAATTAAATGCAGAACACCTATTAGGAATCACATTGAGATGTGAGGATTAATTTCCCTTTCACGTGTGCACTCATTCACGTTTTATTTACATGATGGCAATGTGAGGCATGTTTGAGCAATTTGCACGTCATCCCTTGTCGATGAGATCTTGGTGCGGCTGCGCCTGCACTCTCTCCCGAGCGTGAACGCCGTGTCGCCGAGCGCGGAAGTCGTAGCGGTGTTCTGCCATCACGTAGCGTGCGCGCGCTGTCTGCTCGCCCGTGAAGTTTCCTACAACAAATTGTACAACATTAATTATATCATATTACGTCTTTTTATTGCATTCTTACCTTTTGTACGTGCGCGACACTCGCATTCTAGTAATGTGGTTATTTTCTTTATTTTTTATTTGTATGTGGCATGAAACGCTGCGAACTATGTACAGAGTGTGCCAACAAACTGTACATAACTTAACACACGTGCACAGAAAGAAATCTTAATATTACCACCTGCTCTCACCTCACTAAGCCCTTAAATTTTCCACTTTTTACCGTGCAAAATAGCACGTAAAAAAAAAATTAATGTAATTGTAATTAATTTTAATAAGTTGAGGTGCGCACACTGTTGTAGTCTTATTTTATCATAGCGATATGATAACTGAATTAATTCATTAGGAAATTATCCGTGACGTAAATGTTACCTCCGTTTCCATCGTCATAAATTAATGCGGTTTACTAAGTTATTAGATAATATCAGCTTAACCTGTCAGCTGAGTATCAAACAAGTAATGTATGGCTTAAGATACATTTTAGATAAAATATTCTAACAGGTATTTGTTGTCTGCGGTTGTGATCTAATAAACTCTAAATTAGTACCTTCTCAAGTTATCGCCAGGACAATGTTCTTAGGTTACTTGAAGGGCGTCAAAGTTTATATACTCGATTGACTTTATCACATTGAATTAAATATTTACATTTTATTGTCAGCAGACCGGATATAATTTATCAATTCATTTGAAACGTAAAATAAATTATTAACATATTTTGACCTATTTACTAAAACGCAATAAATGATATTTAATAAGTACACTTGTAACTTAACTGAAGGCAAGTGGCTTCCTCGTAAATAATAAAGATTAGCGTATGGCCACGAAACAAAAGGTCATGGGAACGATTTCCGTAGAGGAGCTACGAACATCACACGGAGTATTGAATGACAAAACTTTTAATTACTACCTAGTGTACTTATAAATCTGCTTCGGCATGCATCCACTAATACCTGCCAGATGTTTGTAACGGATACTAAATTAGCATGCAGGGTTTTATAAACATAAGAATCATAACATAACATGCCTGCATTCCCCGAAGGGTTAGCTAGAGGTGTAGGTACAGTGTACGACCATGCACTAAGAAATATTCAAGGTGAAGACCTAAAAGAAGTATTTAAGTACTACAAAAATATGTCTAAACCCTACTAAGCTTAACCTCGAATGTAAATATGGCATACAACATGGGACTACTTTAAAAGCCAGGTTTTTCTTGGACCATCATTGTAATACTGTGCTTAAACGAAGACCTGCTTTTTAATTTCAAACCATGGGTGCTCACACTTATTAAATATGTCATGTATAGACTTGGTTTTTAAAAAACTGCCAATAAGTTTGTTATTGTGACGTCTGTTGTTAATCAAAATAGTACACGATTAACGAGAAATCTATAAGAAGTCCTAGAAAAGTATTAAGGTCAGATCCAACGAAATAACTGTGCATAGCGCAACTTAACCGTTCCGGACCGCGCCAATAAACTCACAATAAGTGATTTTATGCAAAAATATTGAAATTAGTAAGGACATTTTCGATATTTTGAGACTATTCGGGTGTTAACGTTACGCACTGAACGTAACGTTCGACTCTGTACATACACCGAGTACCTATTTTGCAATCGTAAAGTTTGCTACTACACAAGCACATGCCTGCAACTTCAGATTCCAATATCCGTGTTTTCGTGTGAATTTCGTCGGAACTGATATAATTATATAATAAATAAATATTAAAAGAACTTGAAAATATTTTGTGAAGTATTTGTTTGTTTTTTTGTTTTGTACTCTTCATAACTAACCCTCTAAATACCTAGTTCATACCGTAAGAATTGGATGCAAAGCAACAATTCCAGTATAATGTAGGAAAAAGCTTGAAAACTTACAGAGGAAAACACAAGTTATGTAAACAACACGGACGGGAAATTATAAATATGATGTCAGCTGTATGATAGTCAGTAGGTTATTTACTTAATATGTTAAATTAGCTAACATTCTTACATATATATAATTCACGTCTTTAATACAAAGTCATATTCATATATTTTCAGATTATGTCAAACATACATTTTAATTATTGTATATATCTCTACTAACATTTGAATATAACGACTATTAAGATTTAATTCTTTTTAAAAATAAATTAAGGACTTATAAAGTCACTGCATACATACATTTTGGTCATAAATATACATAATATGATGTTATGATCCTTAAAAGACGCGACATTATATTAAGCTTCTCATATAATTTAAATATTGTGAACTATTTACATAAACTTTATTTTAATTCAAGAATGTTAACACAGATTTCTAAGAGATAAACAAATATGTCTTAGTCGGTATTCTATACCATAAAGTTTGATATTAACGCAAGGACACATTGTGTGTAAGTGCAACACGCCTCGTATTGCTCAGCGAGGTCAAATGTCTGACGCGGTCTTCTTCTAAAATATTATATAACCGTAACGCATGGGAACTTTTCTGTCGAAACTGCTACTAGTATCTAAATGCCAGTAGTGGAACATGTACGAAACAACTAAGTATATTAAGTACAATAATTGTAAATTATGCGTGAAGACGATCAGTCTAGAGATGTTATTCCACTGCAATAGTTGACATTTTATTACGAGACTAACAATGTTCATTTGCACTCTCATCCGGTTTTAATCCCGCTAATTCGTCGTCACAAAAACAATGTACCGATGACATGACTGTAATTATCCAATGAAGATTTTATCCGTCATTGTAAATTGAGGAATAAACAAACAAAAAACTCTTGAATGGCA
Source organism: Acronicta aceris (assembly GCA_910591435.1). Classification (NCBI taxonomy): domain Eukaryota; kingdom Metazoa; phylum Arthropoda; class Insecta; order Lepidoptera; family Noctuidae; genus Acronicta; species Acronicta aceris. The sequence continues at coordinate 9,841,026 of OU342763.1, read as the reverse complement.
GAGGAAACGTCGTGGAATGCGACGGAGGCGGCACAATGCAGACGTTCTTAGTGCAAACGATTAGCGTGTTTTTATTTATAAATATGAGACATATTTAATAAATAAAATGCAGTATCATAAAATACTATAATTACTGTTTCATGACTACTACCGAATAATAAAAATAAAAGGTTTATTGCAGAACAGAACTTGTACAACTTTTACAGTGAATCTTACATAGGGACCTCTTTAAGTAAAAGATATACCTGTGGTAGGAGGCTCCGCCCTTCAATGACAAACTATAAAATGGTAAAAGTGGTGTACAATAAGAAAAAAAAATTAAATAAAATCTTATAATAGATATTCATTATTTTATTTATTTTATTATATAGAGCCGCGGAATTTTCAATGATTGTCTTTTGGCGTATGTGGTTTTTCTTCTGGTGCAACACGGTAGTTTCGTCTTCTTCCTTGATGGTGAGGATCATAGGGCAGGGCTTTGTGTAATTTTAAGACAGCATGGAGTATGTATAATTTTCGGACTGTGAGAATCCCGCTAAGGGAGTATAACTCATTTGTTGGGAATCTGTACTGTTTAGTATATAGTATTTACATAACCTTGATAAAAGATCTCTGTGCTCGCTCTAGCTCAAGAAACTTCATTCTTGTCGCACCGCCCCAGACGGGTATGCAGTAGATCAGAATTGAGCCAGAGAGACATCGATTTCAGTCAACATTATAACCGAATACCATTGTTACTACGAGTATATTATTTATAGTACCTATGAAGATTGTGATCCCTACATGTTTGAATTTTATTGTCCTGGCGATTTTAACCGTAATTTCTGTAATAAAAAATAAAATAATAAAAACCTATTGTAAGAAAAATCTTGATCAAGATCTAACGCTATCGCTCGTCAGTGAGTTCAACGTCTTAACTCTCGGTACCCACACTGTCTAGTCATCCCGGCGCGTGCGCGTGTTTCTCCGACCTTCATCCCGCATACCGCCATGTAGGCATGCAGTCATCCAGGATACGCACTATTTGCTAAGTCGTTAGCGGGCAACGACCTCTACTAGTCGACTCACAAACAATCGACTTTTTTCTACAATACGATTCAGTCCTGTGAATAGTGTTTTTTCCATACATTAGTTTCGACACATGTCATTCAATCCGTATTTATATAGTTAGTAAACATAATTAATTACATGTTATAGGTATCTTACCCTACTTATGTATATCTGGGACAAATAATACAGTTATAGCTCTCGATCTTAGTAAGATTATAAATAGCGAAGTATGGAAGGCATGCTCTACTTTCATTTCCATGTCTACTTATTATGAATAGCTAATTTTCACGAGATGTACTTAGGACCTTGCGTAACAATAAATATGGCTATCTACTATACCTATCACAAGAGCATACAATATGTAGGTACTTAGGTATGGTTATACATAAATTGTTCCATATCCTGTGAATATGAGTTTTGTACGCAACAAGTGAGTCACTGTCAATCAGCTTTGGAGGCCCTACAGTATAGTACTGGTATAAGTATATAAACAATCCTGACACGTGTTTAGTATTGTCACTAACTATAATAGGACAGACGTTCACGTTGTACATTATTGTACCACCAGTGTCTTTCGGAGCTCCATCACAACACAACACGTTACGAAAACTTACTTTACTAGACAAGGCAGGTACGTGGAGAGCTTTTACGAGTGCCCTGATACAATTGCATACACAACCTTAAAGACACGTTACGAAACTTTAACAGATGTGATTTAAGATGAGTTAACAATGAAAATATCTTACTTCCATAAACGGATGACAATTGGGCATGCAAGTGTAGGCGAGAACGCGTCTCTGTAAATGATAAGGATAATCGTGTCGTGAATCAATCCCGGGATTAAGTACACAACCGGTAGTTAAACGGTCCTAATATGGTACAAATAATATTCGCCCCGCGTGTCGACATAGGTCACAATTATTAACTTAATTGTCTTTAGCGAGTAGGCGACCCATTGTTTGTGGTTTTATTACGTATCGCTCTATCTAAGACCTGACTTATTCATGCTTATTCCTTATTTAAACAACTTATTATTTCGTAATAATACGAGACCTCAATTGAAATACCCTAAAAACTGGACCATTGAGTCTGTTTTGACATGCCAAAGTGGTCACAATATATCGTCGATCAAAGGCCATTCTTATGCAATGAATCTTTTATATCATATTTTTTCCCGTCACGATTCTCTTCCTGAATAATGCTATGTTTATCGGATCAAAATGTTATATGACATATTGATGTAATATTATCATATTGAAAGGATCTCGTGGGTTAAAATCCAAGTGGTTTCGTGAGTGTCCGTCTCTGGTCGTCGCCGTATATGTATAATAATCATACTGTGTCATTTGCTGCGAGAATTGTGAGACGTGACATCGTGACATCTTGAGCCACGAGGATACTATATTGCGAGTCCTACCTAGATTCGAATAAAATCGTTACATAAAACGCAATGCGATTAAACTGATTATGTGGAAGAAGAACGACTAGCTGTTATAGATTATATATTTCTCTTAGTCTGAATTGAATATCAATTGGGTCAATCGAGTACCGTAATCGAATAGTTGATGAAGCGTGCTGCGTGTGTGCTGACGTGCAGTGCGTTAGCATAGTGACCGCCATACTGTCGGCTACCAGGTGCTTTGGACGCTGCTCTCGACATATTTGATGACATAACGGAGTGCGGTGGCGGCGTCGGCGACGGCACGGACGTCTGCCGCCTCGGAGCCTCGGACCCGTTACATCGATGCACCGTTCATGCGTAGCTTTTGTTGTATCGTACGTAACACTTAATACCATGTCTAATAGCCCAGGACATTGTGCAAACTATAAGATTAAGTCACGTGTAGTCACGACCAATGTAAACCCGTTAATCAATCTCGGTCACATCAATTTAAATAAAACTAAATTGCTAATCGAATGATCGGCGATAAACTCGATGTAGGTTTCGACCTGCGGAGTCTTGAAGGTTGAATTCTTTCAAAATATGAGTAATTATGTTGTTGTGATACTTATGAGCACGTTTATAAAATGTCACCGTTAATTTATATGAGTTTCCAAATGAAACATTTGTTCGTTTTCGATACTTGAAACACAAACACTTATACAAATTATAAAATGAAATCTGAGCAACGCTACAATTCTAATTTGTTCCTTCTTGAAAGAACTCGCAGTATGTTGACCTCTTGCAAGTCAAATTACCCACAAAAGTAGTTGACATAGCGGTAATAACCTATAGCGTAGCCACTACCATGAATGTTAATCGAAACGGATATGTTAAGCACGTAGTCACGTCTCGATTAAAATTTAATTGTACGTGCATTAAGAAACGATTATAATCGATTTGTGTCCTGCGGCAATATCGTTACATAAATATGATACCTTCAGTATTGCGAAGACTCAGATCTACGCAAGTAGAGTAATGTTGTCAAATAAAATTTAGAACGACACTGAACGAATAAAATGAGTATAACAATGATACTAATTAACTTTTTAGAAAACGAAAACCGACTTCAAGTTTGTGGTGTATCTTCAAAATCGATATAATCAGATATCAAATGTATAATGACCAACTAGGAAGTAATATATTCTATTAGACAAAAAAGAACCATCGAAATCAGTTCACGATCGGCGAAAATATCTGGTAACCACATAAAAAAATACAGTCCAATCGAAAAAACCTCGTCCTAAGTATAGAGGAATCATCATCATCATTCACAACTAGTGTTATTTTGTGTTTCCATTGCTTGGTAGGATACAGAATAAGTTTAGATTCTTTTATATTAAACCAGCTCCGTATCTTGCTTTTCTCATCCACTTTTCCCCTAATTTTCTTGGACGTCAAACGCATGACCTGCACTAGCTTGGATAGTATTTCAACTGTCATCTTTTGTTTTGGCTAGTATACGATCTATAAATTTCACAATGACGTATTATTTGAAGAAGTTACGTCGTCATTACTCGAAACGTTTTTGTCCATTTTCTTAAAGTGTATCAAATTCTCTGTGTCATTCGATATATCAATAGCATACATATTTGCACACGCACCTCGAGGTAATTAACTATTGCCTTTATCCCATGTGTCCATTGTAAGGCTAAATTAACTTGCAGCTTAAAGTGTGAAATCAACGTAAAATAAGAAACCGACCACAAAACGCAATACATATTGTGGTTCTAATGACTATAATTTGACCACAACACAATTTAGCTCTATCCATGCACCACAACATGTTTTCAATTATTACAGGTTAAGTATACTTAACCGTGAGCATTACCTATTACAATTAATATTGCCCCATAAATCCACAACAAAGGCTACATAGTCACAAGGTTCAAGATAGCCGGTAAAAAGAGTAAATCAGACATGGTCTATTGAATAATTTTTTTTCCCAAATCGAACATCCTATAAATAGGCAAAAGGATGAACCCCTCAAGTTCAAAACAGACACATTAGAAAAACCTATTAAACCCGGGACACCGGGTGTGATTTAACAAAAAAAAATAATACTGAACTCATTCCAAAGTCAAAAAAGATAGGGAGCCATCGCTATATCCACCGCTTAAAGATAACGCAAAACGCAATCACGGACAACAATTACAAGTATACATTAATTACTTACTATATGATCCCAACTACGTTTAAGCATAATAAAAGCTATTATATCTTTTCAACAGATTGTTTCTTTAAATTGTACTCACGATGTATAGATAAACAATCAGCAATTTGCTTCAATTGTTGTATAAAAGTTCTCGTCATATATCATTCTCGTCTGTCTAAAGTAATGCTGTGCTATAATATAAGCTTCCTGAATAAAGCAAATGTACCTACAAGTCTACTTATTCCGAACACAAAGATAAATAGGTATAAGGCATCAATAAGCTTTGAAAATGTAAAATGCTTACTTATAATTATTTTCAAACGGTATTAGCTGTTTCTGAAAATACAATAGTGTGCCATTGTGGTGCACTTTATCGACTAAAACTGTATCCATAGTTTGCGTATGCCTAGGGGTTTCAAATTGAGGCCGTATATTGTCGTAAAAGGAAATAACAGTACTGCAAGTTTATTAGAGTCAAATTTTACGGTGTTACGCAAATCGTTACCATTGTTTAACGAATAGCTGTGTCTGTAGTATCTGCTACACTCCCTAAAACAATTTAATATAATGATATCAGATTAGACATGTTAAATTGCTACTATTACAAACCCTCCACATTGCGCTTGAATTATAATTGGTATATGCCTAATTTTACTTCCGGTTTAGTCATTAGTAACACGAGTCACATAACGTCTGTCAACTATTCTAAATGAGATTATAAGACCGGTTTTGCAGACAGTTTTCTAGACCGTTTTATGTCCTGTGAGATATGATTCTGTGAAAATGTAGTCGCTAGTTGTTTTTAAGCAACGAACAGATGGTCAAACAGTCTAAAATGGTTTTATACTAAAGCAAAAAAAGGTTACAACAGTTATATGTTTTGCGACAGAAACTTGGCCTCGCTCACAAGAGTTCTGTACATTTAAACGAGATGAGTCCGATTCTACACAAAATTAATATAAATAAAAACGCACAAGTTTCCAGTTACCTATCATTATCCATATATCAGCCAAAACAGGTCCACCGTTGAAGTCATGAGGGCCGCCCCATGACCACCATGGTCATACGGTCCAGTCACAAAGTGTTCGAATGTTTTTTTCCTGGCTCATCTATTCTGTCTATTCCTGTTTTTTGGTTATAATATATTATAATAAAAGGATATATAAGTTTTCATTTTACTTTTTTACTTGCTTAGCTTGAAGAAATTGTGAGAACAAAATCTGCAGGACGCACTGTTCTCGTACGGGACCCTAAACAGCTAAAAAATTCATCCCAAAACAGTGAACAATTGTTCACACCGCCTGTAATTTATCCTTTTATGGAAGCGGCCTTACGTGTACAGTTTATAGACGTACTATTTAAAGTTGTGTCCTAACAGTGCGTTGTCTACACGCAGCCTTAGCGTTTGTGTCATTCGCGGTGCTCCAGTTTCGTGCCGGTCCACCGGCCGTCGGTCTTACTGCTTACATTAAGGAAACCACGCCCTAGGACAATCTGACACAACTGTTCATTGCAACAGCTTTCACGGTATCGAATAACGTTCAACGCTATTATATGTCACAGACGCCAGTGGGCAAATCACTGGTTTTGTAAAATATTTTTATTATAGGAATTGGAACTGTCCCAGCAATCACGTTTCGGATTTCTTACGCCCCGTCGACTCATTCAAAGAACTACCATTACAAAAAATTCTTAGCTAATGTTTTATTGTAACAATTCAGATCATTAAAAAAATGTAATCGCAGTCTTATCAAAAAAACATAATAATGAAAATCGAATAAGTATGTCAACTCTTTCATCATAGAAAAGGCACAAAATATTACAAATTTAATATCAAATAGATCCAATTAGGTTTTAGTAAAAACAAGTGCTTTGTATTTTGGTGGCTTGGATCCGTCAATAAAAATAATGAAACATTATGAGAATCGATTAAACTGTCGAATGGGGCGCATTTAAAGTTCCTGTAATAGCCTCTAACCTTGAAACCTTCTACCTACTGAATACATAATCTAAAACTTAATAATTAATACATTAATTAATTATTACATATTAATACATAATCTAAAACTTAATAATAATATTGGTAGCTATTGCGTAGGTTATCAAAAAGAAACACAATCGAAATATATAGGCCTATGAAATAATATTCCTGAGGGGGGATTAATGCGAAGGTTACAGTAGTTAAATTTTAAGTAATTATTATATAAAAACAAAATCAAAAGATCTAGATTAAAATCCAAAAGTTATATCGTCCGATTGGCGTTTACTTATTTCATAATCGATGTTCGTTACGATTATCGATTGTTAGTTCGAAAGCACGTAGTGTTGATAACATAACCATACTTTGGCATAAATAAACCTATCGATTTGTTACGAATTAAATGGGCGTTACATCACAATGAGTTTTGTTAATGGTTTTATTGGTAAAAAGGGATTAATATAAGTCGGCCATACTTTCTATGTTCGATCAACGTACACGTTTTGTATATTAAGAACAAGGTACGTATATAATTATTTGGAGTAGAAAGGTGCTCAATTGCTCATGTAATGCTAAACAAATGTTATGTAAAATAAAGTTATAATTACAATAAACTTGCCTTTAACACTAAAAATCTATATCTTAATTTCGCATTAATCACGATTTATTTTTTTAACTCATTAAATGCCCTCATGTTTTCTTCAACATTGACAATCGGAAGACCTTGACATTTAATTACGTTTTTATGTTGTAATATATCACTTTTATCATCGGTTAGAATGCTATCAAAAAGCCTGTCGAGACCCAGAACTGATATTTGATAAAATAATAGATTCAAATTCAATGAAAATGTGTTATCATTTACAGTTACAGTAGTTCTGTTACACACAACAACCTATACATACAAAAATAAATATAGGTATCTGTTATAAATACTTCGTATGGCGCACCTAAGTTAATTAATTTGGTAGATAATAATTCGTCAAAATCATTTTTCCTAAAGAACATTTTGCATAGCGCCAGTAGCCTGCATTTGCTTCGGATCAAGTACGTCGTCGTTATCAACAATTCAACATGGTATACATAGAAAATTACGGCTGAAATCCTAAATACGAGCATGGTTATATAATCGGTTATGTAATCAGCAGCGATTATCTGATGATCTCTATTTCTTATATAATATCATAATAGTACAAATAGCATTTATTAGGACTCGTGGCTAACTAATAACTACGCTGATCAACAACGAGACGACTCCATGCACCGGCAATTAAAAATCCCGGTTACGATACGAACTTCTAATACACAATGACAATCGTTAGTGGTAGTCAGGTACCCAAAAAGCATGATGTACTGATAACCCTACGAATATCGGTATTGCCCAAAATTTGGATTACAAGGATCTGATAGCAGTCGCTTCGTGTAAGATACTGTAATATTATTATTAAATACTATATTCAGCCGCATCTGGATAGACTGGAAGCCGACAGCAATATAATTGGGAAAAGGTTAAGAAGATAGATGACATCTATTAGGAATTCAGAAATATATACCTAATTAGCTAGCTTTTCTGGGTATTGGATGGCTGAATTACGTTTCTTCCAAATAAATTGAAGATGCTCGGTACCCAGTGATTTCAAATCTAATTAAAAAAGTGGATCACTGTTCTGCATCGAAGTATGTAATTACAAAATGATGTAATTTTAGATGAGGCATATCGGAACTATTCATTGTGGATAGCTAACTAATTGTGGGTGTCGCAACACGATTGTTTCGTGAAGTCGCGATGCGCGTGCGAACAACGCGACCTACCTATTGTTCGCTTTTTGTTTTGTTATCACCTCTGCTTATGCCCATCACAAGGCGAAAAAGATTAATATTAATTTCAGATTTACAGGAAATGAAAACCGTCCACAATAATATGTCGACGCCTTGCCTCGCAATGGTTATAAAAGTGAAGTCGGGGAAATCGTTTACTGTGTTGGTTGGTTACGGGTTAGTAACCTAAAACTACCTGACGCTATTTACTGCTCTGCGCAAGAGTCCGTGGGACGTCAATGCACTTCATCCAGGTTCGGCCTAATTAATGTTTACCTACCCAAAAACCTTTGAAATACAATATTACTGATAATGGTACGTCAAATTAGGGATAACTTTCGTTTTCTATAAACAAAATTAAACAAAACAGAAATTCCTTATTTTCGTAGAGAACTCTTATTTAGATAAAATAAGTTTTATAAAATATTTTATAGTTTTTATTTATTGTTATCTGAAGCTTAGTTGCTAGTTATCTATGGTTAAAATCTTCATTCCAATGAAAAAGCTGGCACCAGATCTTGTCAGTATTCAAGAACATACTTTATTTAGGTAACCATGTAGACAACAGAAATGATTTTAGGCGTCTTTATGTTATCTATAATAGCGACATGCGTTACATACCTATTATCTTAACCAAAATCAATATTGTAATGGACCTGTGGGACCCGTGACACTTATGGCTTGATATTAAAAATTGACCATTTAATATTTCTTTAAATTAGAGTATTACGTTGCATTTTGTCTTACATCGAGAGTGCGTTTACAGACACAAATCACATACAATTTAAACAGTTGAACTTTGTTTGTATAACATACCACCACGCCTGTATTCCCCGAAGGATTAGACAGAGACGCACTTATATACAGCTACAGTTCGCCTGTATGTTTAGAACCCATGTAATAGAGGACGAGTCTATTGCCATTTACTGGGCACAATTCTCAAACTCCGAGCTGCTACTGAGAATTTCATAGAAAAACCCAATAACCCTTTGCTCGACCTGGGAATCGAACTCTATGCTAATGACATAATGAGGCAGTTCTTTGTTGTATTTATGGTTAAATTGTAAATAGCATAGAAACGTAGAATAACTATCTAAATAAATCTCTTTGTCTGTTTTCAGATGCGGCGGCAGGCTCGGATTTCAGGCGGCGGCGCGCTTGTCGTGCGCACCGCCTCTGCCTTACAAGGTTACTAACTTTTTTATAGTTACTACTAGTTTTTCACTATACATTTTTTCATTTTTGTTCTGTGGTATGGGATACCCGCATATTACATACTACTAGATATTTTGTGCGCTTTTACTGGCATCTCAAAGGACTTTTTGAGACAAGCCTATTTCCTTTCTTTTTTCCTCCTTTTAAGATTTATTTTATATCCTTTCAAAATTTTATCGAAACCTGTTCAGCGATTCAAGAGTCCGGCGCACCGAATTTTCCATACAAACGTAATACCAAAAATAAATCGTAATTCAAGCACAATTTAATCAAACTGTATTATTATTAAGATTCAGATACCGTTAATCTAGGTTCTCTACCATTTCGTTCAAAATACTGGAAATACAAAGCGAATGTAATTTTTGATAACTTTACCAAGTTTGAAACTATTTGCCAGTCGTTTATTTCCAGTGAAGTAATAATAGACGAAATGGTACTGTAGGAACCTAAATTAACGATATTTCATTCCGAATAAGAACACTATTTGACAAAATATTGTATAGATTACGATTTATTTTGGTATTACATTTTTGTGGGACCCTTAAGTGTGACAAAATAACAGACAGACTGTTATTTTCGCATTTATAATATAAGTATGGATTTTCGTCATCTTTACTAATTGCTTTCATACCAACGAAGTCGTTTATGAGATGTAGTCACAACTTTTATTGTAATAATGTCATATCCTGCACTTGCCTATTTGAACGTACAACAACAAATATGAGTTTTTAAATTATTTATAATATTCTATTTTTATATCTATTCCAGTTTGGCTGTGGTTGCTGATTTTCATATTCCAGAATGAGTTTCGAATATCCAGGTCAATTCAACCAGGTGTGAGTATCTTATACAATCTCGTGTCTGAAATTTTCTTATATTAATCATTAAGGTAGGTAATAAATAAAATTAGGTTATAATAGACAACATTTAATTTTTTAACACCCATTTATTATAATTTTATTTGAAACTAGATCGAAAAATAGGATACCTATATTTTTTATTATCGCGATATTCAATCATTTTCATATTTATTTTCGACTTTGAAGTTCTTTCTATTATAAACTAAACTAAGTGGCAAAAACGTCATTTGTACGGTGAAACGGGTGACACGACGACATTTTTCCGACCCTTCAAAAAATTGTCTTATGTTAGTTTGGCATCTATCATAATTATCCATAACCTTACATTACATTAGTATTTCGTTTTACTACGTTCGATTTACTATTATTTCGGCAAAATTTCAATTTTCGCAGTTTTCGCTGTGGTCCTCCGACACAACGACGCATGGATTAAAGTATTCTACTTATATTAAACATAAAGGGACAATATTTTCTTTTTAAAGATTTTAGGTGGGGTTTCGTTAATTTTTAATTTAAATTATTATGTTTATATTCGGTCGTTGATTCGATCATTTGATTGCAACATGTCTAGACCTCCTTTGCGTCTTCGAGTAAACAGGTGTGATGGTATATTATAACATAATACATAATCAACTCATTATACTTTCCTACTGCTGAGCACGGGTCTCCTCTCAGAATGAGAGGGATTAGGCTATAGTCCACCACGCTGGCCTAGTGTGGGTTGGAAGACTTCACACGCCGGCTTGATAATCTCTTAGACATGCAGGTTTCCTCACTATGATTTCCTTCACCGTTTAAGCGCGTTATAATTAACTATTTAATACGCACATGACTTCGAATAGTCAGAGGTGCGTGCCTTGGGTTCGAACACGAGACCTTTGACTTGGCAGTCCAACGGTCATACCACTAGGCTATGACTTCATAATATACTGATGGTATATTATGTTACATTAAAATTAAGATAATGATGGGGTACATCAAATTATATATATTAATATGTAAAAATAAAGTTCAAATATTGTGCTTCATTTCATGTCATGTGTCAGCGTACAATAATAAATTGTTGTATAATAAATACCCATGAAATTGTTACTGCTGATAAAAACTCAACACGTATCCATACCTTAACAAAAAACTTCAGTCAAATGTTCTTGAACTGTACTCATTGTCATCCAACGCTTTGTGCTAAGGCCCATATTTTTTTACTCAAACCTTTTTTGTGATTTTCAGTACTTGGACTTCGACAACTTGCCCGAGACGAACTTCACGTGCACGGGCAAAGTGATTGGCGGGTACTACGCGGACCTGGAGACCTCGTGCCAGATGTTCCACGTGTGCACGGTGGGCCAACATGACGAGCCCATGGACATCAAGTTCCTTTGCCTTAATGGCACTGTCTTTGATCAGGTGGTTTGATTTTGTCGTATTTTCTTTATAATCAAACACTTCATCAGTCTAATAGTCCCAAGCGCGACTGCTACGCAAGAGATCCTTAGTTTGATTGCCACTGTTGTTGTTATTGAATAAACTGTTATTGGGTTTTTCTATAAAATGCCCAGTAGCAGCTCGGGGTTTGAATTTGTGTCCAGAACCTAAAGATACTGGCGAACTTTGAGTGTAGGTAGGTACATTAGTGGATTGGTTTCACTCGAAGTAAAATACGTATTCCGCAACAATGTTTTGCTTATTTCCTCAAACGCATGTCGTATTACACAGACTTCTTCTAAATCTGTATTGCAAACCAAACACATCAGTGTTTACTAGACTTTAACTAGACTACCCGTGCGCAGCTTCGCCTGCGTACATGTAATTTTCGTTGCCGACTGTACAAAAACTGACTGACTGACTGTAAAATATGTATATTTGTGTGTGTGTGTGTGTGTGTGTGTATGTCAAATGCATGGTAGTGTGTGCGGACTTTCATACAAACTTTCACCCCCCTTTTCGCCACCATAGGGGTTAAATTTCCAAAAATCCTTTCCTAGTGCTTGTCTACAGTGCAAAAGGAACCACCATGCAAACTTTCAGGGATCTAGCTCCTGTAGTTTCGGCTGTGCATTGATACGTCAGTCATTCAGTCAGTTTCTTCATTTATATATGAGAAAAAGATATATAAATTACAATATTATACCAACTTCTGCAACTCTTTAAGATGAACCCGATTTTAGAAAGGCAAATTTAATTAAAATAATACCAGTCATGTACCGTTTGATTTCAAAGAATAATTTTAATAAAAGTTTATTAAGAATTAGAAGTGAAAATGTAATTCTAAATAGATTGGGCTTTTTTATAACATTTTGACATGACTTTACTTTGTATTCCAGGAGACAAGAGTATGTGAGAGAGTGGACGAAGTGGATTGTACAAAGTCTGAAAAATTCTACAGTTTAAATTTAGAGTTATACGGTAGCACTTCCCCACCCATCATACAACCAGACCAACAGAAACCTCAAGCACAACCAACCGAACAATCGCAACAACACTTCAAACCAAATCAAGAAGCTGACCCTTCAATAGATGATGACAGTCCAACAACATCACAGGATAAAACACAGGGACATTCGACAGATGCGACAGACTCGACGGAAGATCCTATTCAAGATTTAAAAAGAGATGAACCGAAACTTCCGCAATCTATTCCTACACATCCCCCTTTACCTGCTTCAGACAACGAGGAACTTACTGAAGGTATGTTATATAGGTTCCAATAATATGATCTTAGTAATGAGAAGTTAATCTGTAGACAAATTAAGTTTTACTTATTTAACAAGTTTGTAGAAAGATATTAAATTTTGTGAACATTTATAATTTCAGAGTACCAAGAAGACGAAGATACTGACTACGAAGATTACGTACATCATCCGACAACTACGACCTCACAACCAACAACTACAAGGACAACTACGACCACAACCACGACTACAACAACTACTGTCAGGCCTCCTACGACAACAATATTATCAACATCCACGCACCACCCCTCCCCAATACCACATCTGATTTCTTCACCTTCTCCCATTCTATCTTCTCTCTCACCCCCATCACCTTCATACCCGCCATCCGTACCTTCTGCGCCTTCAGCCCCGGCAGGCCTCTCTGCTCCCTCGGCGCCATCTGGAATTTCGGCACCTTCTGCACCAGCTTTACCAACATTAGATCCCTCCCTACTTTCCCCACAAGAATTTATCTACCGTCACCGAGGACCAGGTTCTGAAGCTATTTCCTTTCAACGGCAAAGCTTTCGGCCAGCGGATGGAGTTTACATAACTCATGCACCACCGCAGCAGTTTGACCACTTTCAATATGAATCATCTAGAACTGCTCCTAGACCATCGGCTCAACGACCAACACCATTTGTTCAACGACCTCAACCAGCACCATTCCGACCCACGACGCTTGATCCACGAGATCAATTATTACGTCCTGGACCTACTTCTCAACCCTCCGAGCGACATGAAACATCTGTAAAGCAAAATAGACATCAGGGATATTCTCAATCGCTACCAGCACAGCGACCCTTGCCTTTTAATCCTTACTACTATGATCGCAAAAGAAGCGATGATGCAATTCCGGAAACAGAATCCTCTTTATCTGCGCGATCTGTAGCTCCACCAAATGTGACTGAAAAACCTCCAATCAAATTAAAAAGTCCCCCACGTGTAATTGTGACGGCTAGTGCCTCAGTCAGCGATAGCAATGGTAAAAGACTTAACTATACAGTTGGCAACGTTGTCAGTGCAGTGAAACCAATAGTACCAATTAACTACGATGACTATAAAGAATCTGATCTAATATTTGATCCATTCTTTCTCGATGTGCCAAAACTACAAAAACGACGAAAAACTAGATCTAATAACCATAGAAATGTATTTACAGTTCCATCTCCAGCCACTGTGGCACCAGAATTAATGCAAGATAAAACAGTAATCACAACATCTCCAGTAACATCTCGAGCCACGACTACACGAATAACGGCGAGTGAGGTAGTATCGCTTACGACTACGACCGCCGTTTGGAATCCTAACGACTATGTTGACGATAATTACGAGCGTCATGCGTACATTCCACCTATACCGCCACTTGCAGTACTGGTGCCTCACGAGATAAACAAGTATAAGAAACACGATAAACTATCTAAGAACGATTGGGTTGAGGAGAAGACTCACAACGACCACAAAATTAATGTTGGTAAAACCGAACAATCCATGCCGACGTCGGCGTCTGCTCCGCAGACAACCTCTAGTCAGGGCGCGGGCGCGAGCTGGGGGCCCCCCGCTGCCTCGCCGCCACCCCCGCCGCTCCTCGAGGCGCCCGCACCCGCTTGCGCCACCTCGCGCTCCACTCATTGTCGGACTCGTGCCTAAATTAGCTCACTTTATACAATAAATAGATAAATACCTAGTTACATATTTAGATAGGTAGAAAATTTTAACAATTTTTCAGGCGCATATGAATGGATTTTTTTATATGAATCAAAACAGAATTTGCAGTCTTGAAAGTTTTGTGTCCTTATAGAAATCGATTTGATAAGCTCCCTCCGAATAGGCAAATCAACATTGAATACCTAGACAACCATACTGCATCATCGTGATATCTATATAATGCTAAACCTAGTTAGTTATTTTATTAATTGTTATTATTAATCTGTCCATACCCCATACAATAAACTAACACAAATCTATCGTTTGTGAGGCCAGTTCGAAGGGAGCTTTAGTATTTATATGTTTTTTAATTATTATAAACATTGTAAATATATACGAGTTTTGATTAATATCATTATATTTTTAAATTTTTCATATCTTTTTGTAAGTACCTATGGATATTTATGAATGAAACCTTGTAAATATCGTAAATATATACCTGATGTTTCTAGGTGTCTGCTTTATTTAGTACCCCCTTACCAACTTAAACCCACTGTCGCAAACAAATATATTATACTAGCTGCAGCCCGCGGTTTCAGTCGCATCCTATATCCTTCCGCAGAATGCAACCTTTCTCCTTGCCTGATTTTATCGAAATCTGAATCTGATATATTAGAAATAATTTCGTTTCGAAATATAGAGGTACTATTTCTACACCGTGGAGGTTTCACATTATAAAATGAATTTGTCTAAGTTCCTTCAAGGAAGAAAACAATTGTCATGTCAAGTTATATGACACCTGTAATGTCAAATCAAATATTGAATGAGGTAATAATAATAATAATATCCGGCACCTAAGGAGGCTCTCATTATGTGTCTGGATCAAGGGCTTGATACAGAAAGTAGTACTTCTGGACACGCTCGCATTGTTAGAAGATTCCTCTCTCTGGGGCCCTGACCACCGGTAACTTGGACCCTGCTCCCGATGCCGATGGGCTTCTATTTTTTTATATTTTTAAATGTTTTTTTTTATAAAAATATTTAAAAATATATACAACAAAGGAAATCGAATAAATAAATGGAATAATATTAATAAATCATTTTATTTCGGATAACTTAAAGATCCATAATTTTTGTTAGTAACAGACAGAACATAATAATAATGGTAGTAATAAATGTGACCTTATTTACAATTATTGCGAACACCACTCGACACACATCTAAGCGATCAGTCTTCGCACAAACTGCTTTAGTATAGCAGAGGAAGTGTCTGCCACATAATGACATCGAATTAGTTGTTAAAGGAAAAAATTACAACCTTTGTTAACTTCTTCATAAATCATTAATCAGTATGTTAGCCATTTACTTTATCTTATTCAGTATCCGTAAGTATATTTTTATTTTCAATATGGTTTATTTTGTTATATTTTTAACCTCTGCAAGTCTAGTACATATTTATATGTGAGATTAACTTTAATGGTTATTTTTAATGATCGTTTTCCAAAAGGAAGGTCCGATCCCCAGGTCGAGTAGTGTTATTGGGTCTTTCTATGAAATTCTCAGTAGCAGTCCGAAGTCTGAATTTGTGCCCGGTTAATGGTAATAGGTTCGCCCCCTATACATGCGACCTAAAACATACCGGTGAACTGTGGGTGTACATTAATACACATCCTGCCTAACCCTTCGGGGAATACTGGGCGGGCGGAATGGTATGTTATAAACTAACTATATTACCTAATCATCAATTAATGATTAAATCAATCAATCACTTAGTAAAGTGCAAGAAAGCTCTTCGTTACTTTATTTT
This sequence comes from Acronicta aceris, assembly GCA_910591435.1. Classification (NCBI taxonomy): domain Eukaryota; kingdom Metazoa; phylum Arthropoda; class Insecta; order Lepidoptera; family Noctuidae; genus Acronicta; species Acronicta aceris. The sequence continues at coordinate 9,824,341 of OU342763.1, read as the reverse complement.
AAAAGGTTATTGCTGAATTGTTTAAGATTATTTATAAGGTTTTAGTGCCTAGACTAAAATACTCCAATTACGTACTTACCCGTGAAAAATTATGGTTGCCGTCGAATTCCAAATACTTCCAGGTATTTCTACGATGCGATACATCGTATTTTTATGCTAAATTATAAAAAAAAAATTAAAACTGAAAAAATAAGAACGTTTGACAATGTCAATCTTTATATATATAATTCTTCTGTGAGTGTGTATGTGACTGAACTTCTCTCAAACGACTGGACCGATTTTGATGAAATTTTTTGTGTGTGTTCAAGGGGATCTGGGAATGGTTTAGATTCACAATTGGACCCGGTAGGTGGCGCTGCAATCGAGTTTTGGGTTATTTTCAGGGCAGGACAACGTCTGCTGGGTCCACTAGTAAAATAATAAAATCTTCAGAAAATGTTGCAATTGTATTGTATTGTTAATTCATACTTGCAAAATCCATAGATAATATAAAGTTCTTGGTCAAACGCATGGTAGTGTGTGCGGATTTTGATACAAACTTCCAACCCCCCCCCCCTTTTTTTCACCACCTTAGGAGTTGAATTTCCAATAATCCTTTTAGTGCTCGTCTACAGTGCAAAAGGAACATACAACATACATGCAAACTTTCAGGGATCTAGCTCCTGTAGTTTCGGCTGTGCGTTGATACGTCAGTCAGTCAGTCAGGTTCTTCTTGTATATATGTACCTACCTACATTAGATACACATTTTTGTGTCGAGGCCCCACCGACTTCTATAATCTTACACTCTTCCTTGTGATTGTGATACATCTCCATAGAACAATCTCCATATTACTTTATTCTATGATACCTAAATATGTATAAAGAGGTCAGTGTATTACCTACAAGCTTAAACGAGACTTTTATAAAAAACAAACATGCTATGTCATGAAAAACATTCTATGACAGTTGCAATGTTTACTTGATAAACCATCTAGATTGAAAAGACATTTTGTGATAAAAAATATTTTTGAAGTTTATTTTAATTTATTTCATCATGTCGGCCTATAATTCTGCTCCGGATATTATGAATGTTAGAGAAATAATTGACGCCGCTTTTGGTGACTTCGATGTAAGTAATTCTTACCATCATCATACCATCACGCCTGTATTCACCGAAGAGTTAGGCAAAGGTGTACTAATGTACACCCACAGTTCGCCGGTATGTTTTAGGTCCCATGTAATTGGGGCCGAGCCAATTGCTATAAACCGGACAGATATCCGGAGTCCGAGCTGCTACTGAGAATCATAGATAGATATAAATTATAGAAAAACCCAATAACATTTTGCTCCACCTGGGGAACGAACCCAGGGTAGCAGTCTCGCTTGGAACCACTAGACTAATGAGAATATAAAAAATATAACATAATTATAAAGATTCTAAGTATTACCTTCTTGCAATCCTTCTTGTAAATTATGTGCATTGTTTTAGGGAAATGCTGTTAATTTCAAACTTATCCAAACAGTGCTTCACCTTATTGCTAGACAAATGAGACTCTTAGAGAGACGTGTAGAAGTTGATTTGGGTCCCTTAGCTGTAATAACTTCTGGTAGTACTTTATCTGTTACCGAAGTCAAAATACATGCTATGAAAAAAAAAAGAAGGAAAACAAAGGATGAAACTGAAAAAGGTGCAGGTGGAACAAGAGCTAGTATTGCTGGAGGAAAAGCTACCGGTGGTGGAAAATCCAGTGGTGGTGGAAAATCTAGTGGCGGTGGAAAAGGACGGAAGTCTGATCGAACTACAGACACACAATCTAGTTCAGACAAAACATCTACGGATAAAACTTCTACGGATAAAACTTCGACAGATAAACCTTCTTCGGATAAAACTTCTACGGACAAAACTTCTACGGATAAAACTTCTTCAGATAAAGCTTCTACCGATAAAGCTTTCTCAGATAAAGCTTCTACATATAAAACTTCTTCAGACAAGACTTCCACCGATAAAACTTCAACCGATAAAACTTACTCTGACAGAACAACTACAGATAAAACTTCTTCAGACAAAACATCTACAGATAAAACTTCTTCAGATAAAACTTCGTCAGATAAAACTTCTACGAATAAAACATCTTCTAACAAGACCTCAACTGATAAAACTTCTACAGACAAAACCTCAACGGACAAAACTTCATCTTCAAGAACAACGTCATCTAGCAAAGATAAATCGAGTAGTAAATCTTCTTCTGGTAAATCGGCAGACAGGCAAGCAGCTGCTACAGCAAGAGCTGACAAAACCTCTGAGAAAATAACGGAAACATCTGAAGAGAGAACACCTAAACGTGGAGGAAAAGGAAAAAGCTCACCCAAGCGATCACCTACCCACGCGGACGATGAAAGGCAGAGAAAGGTAACATTGTATTTCTTTTGCTCCCAAACAAGCCCAAACTTTAATGACATAGTCAATTCTAGTAGAAATTGTAAACTTGAATATAGGATTAAAAGTATTTATTTACTGCAGCAAGCCTCATACTCTGATATCCTGGAGGCCCTGGAGATACAAAAAGAAAAAGAGCTTCGTGTTATTCATCAGGTGCAATAAAATTCAACTAAAAGAGACCTGATTTTTTCATTGTTGTTGTTTCTTTTTAATTTTCTTTTAGCATTGGCGATATTTTTTAAGCATGTCTTGCCCTGGTAAGTAATTTATAAATAATTTTTAGTCTTACATTGACGTGAGTATTAAGAGATCCATAAAATTTGGTATTATCCTGTGTTATTTTACTTAAAGAGCACACTTTGCAGTGCACTTTGCAGTGTACCTATATTAATATATTTATGGTGGTCACATTATGTAATGGCAGACAGAATGTACAGACTTTTTTTAAGGTTACAGGTGTGCACTGTTCATGTTACTAATTAATTACATATCATATTTTAGAGGGCTGATTCTTTCGAAGAAACAATAAAGTCGCCTACCCCAATGGCTTCAATTGGATCTATGGGTAAGTATGAGTGATTCCAAAAATATTCAATATTATATTTTATATTTCCCGAAAGGTTTCCCTGGTATGGCTTTAGGTCCCAAGTAATAGAGGGCCACCCTATGCCATTAACCTGTCGTAAATATAAACGTTAGAAGATAACTACTGAAAATTTTGTAACAGAAAAACCTGACAGAATTTGACCCGAGAATTGAACCTAATCAAACCCGAAACAAGAAGAATATTTTTTTTTATGGGATAGGAGTGCAAACGAGCAGACGGATCGCCTGATGGTAAGCGATCACCGCCGCCCATGGACACCCGCAACACCAGAGGAGTCACGAGTGCGTTGCCGACCTTTTAAATGGGGATTGGGCCTCCGGTAACCTCATTCACTCGGCAAAACACAACCTAAGCGTTGTCTAACACCGATTTTCTGTGAGGCCGTGGTATCACTCCGGTCGAGCCGGCCCATTCGTGCCGAAACATGGCTCTCCCACGTATAATAAAATAAAATAAAATATTTATTTATTCTTCACCTATTATAATTTATATCATTATTCTTTACAGAAGCACAGTATGAAAAAGTACTTGTCGGTAAGATGCCTGAAATATAAACTATTATACCTACAAATTTATAAAAAAATATGAATTTTGAAGGAAAACGCGCACTGCATGACCAATATTTGGTAATGCAATATTTTAAGATTGATAATATTGTGAGAGAGAGTTATTGGAACAATATTCAACGTAGATATGCAATCCTAAATCATAAACTAAGAATTAAGGCCATCAAGGCACTCGTATAGCCCACCAAATTCCAATATTATTTAATCAGTCATGGGTGTTGTGATGGCCGCACTTTCGTACCCGCCTCGATTGTGTTTACCACCACTACTGGCCGTGGTCGCATAGTGCGTGAGGTCGCTTTCTGATTATACTTTTGTTACTTAGAATTTGTTTTACTTTTGTTAATATTTTCCTTTTAAAAAAGTAGCAACGTTTTCAATTAATGTCCGATTTTATTAATAACAGTTAAAAGAGTACCCAGCGTTGAAGCCAGAAGAAGCGGTAAGTCGCTTGTTTATTGCTTGATAATTTATACTTTACATCAAATGATGATAATTATTTATCAACTTTTTTTAAAGCTGAAAATATACAAGGTCAGAGCCGCACACCTCAGATATCAGTAGTTACGCAAGAACAATTTGAACAATTAGCACAAATTGTCCGTCAACTTCAAAGTCGTCTATTACCGGTTGGCACCCCAGGATTTCCAGAACGAGCTGAACTTATGGAAGAGCTTCGAAGAGGAGCTTCACTTACAGATGCTATGGCAGCATTGCAACTTTCTGCTCGGCTAGAAGCCACAGAAAAAGCAATTGGACAATTGGCTTCAATGGTTACTGATCTAGCTAAACAAACTCCCGGTATAGACTACGATGTAAGTAATAAAATAAAGCCAACAGCTATTTATAATATCATTTATTTAAAAAAAAGATAAATCAAAATTATTATGTTGTAGTTCACATTACAAAGTAAATAGGTATAAGAATATAATTAAAGTTCACCCTACATATCTCATCTCAGTTCATGACACCACTGAAGTAGCTAACAAAGTAGTCTTAGAAACCATAACATAGCATAACATTTACACATTCCTTTTTTCAGTTTGAAACAGAACCTCTATACGATACTTCCGGAGCAACTTATGGTAGCGGCCCTTGGAACAGTATCAAGGGGGTAGCGGCCGTTGGAACGCAAGATGGTGCCACTGAGGGTCCAGGAAAGTCCGGTGGGAAGGGAGGTGGTGGCCGTCGTGCTAAAGGCGCTAAGGGTACCAGGGATAAGGGTACCAGGGATACTGGTGTTATTGGGCAAGGTGTTGATACTGGTACTGGTTCTCTAATACCACAAGTAACACCCCGCAGTACCGCCACCGCCTACTCACAAACTAGCTCGAAATCTCAAGAACGAGAGGGGACTGTAACAGTAACAACATCAGAAAAGTCAGTTGAGTCTACTGAAATGACCCCAGTAGCTCAACCAGTTATACCACCAGCAAGTACACCAGTTGAAAACGAATTTGCACTAAAAGCAGATTACATCACCTACCAAGAGTTAAAGTAAGTTATAACAGCATTCGTTCTTTGAAGGGATCCTGTGCTCGAGCTGATCTACAACCTGTCGACAAATATGATCACAAATCCCAAAGCCCTGACCGTAGGGCAAGGAAAGGCATGTGCGGGATTTAATATAAGTTCGACATACTCTGCCACCTGTCCTGGCGGGCGCAGTCAAAGAGGTTCTTCGATACCATAAAAAAAAATCACGATTGCAGATGAACAGTCTTAATAAAATGTTAATTTGGTCATTAACCTCTAATAATCATATTTGGTAGTCTTCCAGTCTAACCAAATCCACCTCAATTACACCCACCACTATACATATACGGCTGACATCTGACCTCTGTACTCTAATTAGATAGGTGAAGGTAATATCGATATGTGATGGTGGTAATTTAACTACTAAGATTGGGTCAGTATTCGAACCTCTACTTGGATATAGTGGCCAAACCGACCTGACTACATCAAGTGACCGTGATACAGTGTCGATACTCAAATACATACATACTAATTTGTTTTCATATATTTCAGAATTGCTACAAAAGAAATGTGCGACAAATTGATAAATTCAGTTACAGCCATTACAACACGTGCTAAAAATAGCGCCGATCAAGCCTACAAGCTGTCCTTGAATTTGGGTAAATTTAACTTAGTATTTAGGTACCTCTACCTCTTTGTTTGTACATGAAAATATGGTAAACAAAGTACTTTTAAGAAAAGGTTCAACTGGTAGGACTGTCAGATTTACTTTTGCTTTACCCTATCAGATTCAAGTATTTAAATCTCAACTTAAAGACCACAACAATTTACTGCAGGAATTGTTATGTTCTTCTTCAAGGTCTAATATATCTCAATACCACAATTCATCAAAATTGGGTCAGCGGTTTAAACGTGAACGTAAGAAACAAACAGACATACTTACCTATATTATTAAGTATGGATCTGTCTTTTTAACAATTTAAAGATGAAATGTGCTCACATGCTGTCTTAAATGAAAAGAAATCATTTAAGTCAGCATGTGAGCACATTTCACAAATTATTGATTGAAAAATTATTTAAAGTCGTGGACAGCATACCTTTTTATTGTCTCGACAGAATATATAATATTTGGTTATTAATTATTATATTAATTACCAGATGCGAAAATCGAGGCCGCCCTTACTGTTGGTTCTCGTATGAATAATTTGGAGAACATGGTCAGTCAGTTTGCAGATCAAATAAATTCACTCGACACGGGCCTCTCCTCACAGGTACAAAAATAATCAGTAACTATGTACGTACAAATCTCATGTAATGAGTTATCACATTTCTCAGACTGTTATTTTGGCAACTGTATTATCGTAACATATAATTTATTCAGATTAATGAAAAAGTGAGAGATCTAGTCTAGTGATATACACTAGACTAGATCTCTCACTTTTTCATAAAAACTTTCAGAAACTCAAAAATATTAAATGAGCTTACATTTTTTTATATTAGAAGGTAGTTAAATAGCTGTGCTCCTTCAAAGGTAATATTATTTTTTTGCATAGTTTGTTCGTACCTTTAGCAGTACAAGTAAACTAAGTCGACGAAGTCTGCGTTTACAAACTTGTGATTTTTTTTACAAAAGACAAGCTAGTATGAATCTTATTATCAATAATTTTCCTAATCATAATGCAAGTATTATAAATATATAGTTGTTTAATATTCATCATTTTAGAGTCTTTAAAAATCTTAAGAGTTGGTGTTAGGTGTGAGTAATGGTAAAGTATTTTTATAATTTTGTTTTGTACTCTTTGAAGTTCCTGTAACTTTGTTTTACCAGCGTTTCCCTATATTTCTATAAGATAAAATAAGTGCGATTTGACCAATGAGTTATAGATAGTGAAACGCATTTTTCTAGGTAGACAATGGGAAATATTGCAGAGTGATCCAATAAGTGCTGAAAGTGTTAAGTAGTTGTCCATTCTCAACCCAACGTATTTTTCGCAGGTTTTTTGTTCTATGGAGATGTTATCAATTTTTGGTCGATCATGAAATTGTATAACCTTGTTTGTTGCTTTGAAAATAATGTAACAGGTTTAAGAAATGTTTACCGTCAGCAAATTATATTGGAACCATTCATACAACAGTTTTAGATCCTCTTGCGCTTGCGAGATAACATCATGTATATTAGATCCAAATTAAAATAGACATGTGTCGTCCGCGTACAAAGTAAGTTTTTTACGTGGGAGAGCCATGCTTCGGCACGAATGGGCCGGCTCGACCGAAGTGATACCACAGCCTGACAGAAGACCGGCGTTAAACATCGCTTGCGTTGTGTTTCGCCGAGTGAGTGAGGTTACCGGAGGCCCAATCCCCATTTAAAAGGTCGGCAACGCACTCGTGACTCCTCTGGTGTTGCGGGTGTCCATGGGCGGCGGTGATCGCTTACCATCAGGCGATCCGTCTGCTCGTTTGCCCTCCTATCCCATAAAAAAAAAAGTTATATGGCCGTGTAGCCCTAGTTCTGTAATGTCGTTTTTTATGTAAACGACATTAGGAATAAGAGTGGGCCCAAAATGGATGTTTGCGGTACACCATCCGTAACAGGTAAGGCCTGACTAGTATGGGAATTATCTAACTTTACTACTTGTGATCGATTTTTTAGGTATGATTCAAATATTTTAAAAGCACTGCCTTTGATTCCAATGCTTCCAAGTTTTCTAAAAGGAGTTTGTAACTTACATGACTATTTTTATTGTAGTATGTGTTTTGGAAAAAGAATGAGTGAATGAGCTACTATGATATTTTTTTGATCTGCTAGTTGAGATCCAATGTTTGATAAGTATTTAATAAAGACTTCAAAGTTCTTTTGTAATTAATTTAGAATCTACAATTAGTTTTGCAGGAGCACAACTTTGCTTTATTTTATTGTTAACTAGATTATGTAAAAGATGCCACATTTTCTTTGGGTTATTAGTACAATTTTGAAATAGTTTATAATAGTAAGAATATTTCGTATTTTGGATTTTCTTAGCCACTGAGACTCTGTATTAATATGGTAATCTCACTTAAACGGTGAAGTAAAACATCGTGAGGAAACTGCATGCCTGAGAAATTTTCTCGACTGTGTGTGAAGTCTGCCAACCTACACTAGGCCAACGTGGTAGACTATTATCGTAACCCATTTCATTCTGAGAAGGGACCTATGTCTAGCAGTGGGACTGACGATTATAATTATAATATTAGATTTTTTTTTAAACCAAATTTAATCACTAAAACCTTTTAATATTGATATCTGCAAGCTCAAGGACTGCCTCATTAGTCTAGTGGTTCCGATCGCGACTGCTACGCTAGAGGTCCTGGATTCGATCCCCAGGTCGAGCAAATTGTTATTGAGTTTTTCTATGAAATTCTCAGTAGCAGCTCGGAGTCTGGATTTGTGCCCGGTTAATGGCAATAGGCTCGCCCCCTATTACATGGGACATAAACATACCGGCGAACTGTGGGTGTACATTAATACACCTCTCCCTAAACCTTCGGGGAATACAAGCGTGATGGTATGTGTATGTTATGTTATCTGCATGCTATGTCTGTATTTTCAGATGACAAACTACCAAGAACAACTAACACAAATGCAACATGACTTGGAAATTGGTTTGGAAACTATGGCTGAAGTGTTAGGTAACACGGATGGAGACACCGTGGGTATGTATTAACCGCTATAGAAATTCTAATTTTATGTAATAAAAAAATGTAATTAATCATTTTTACAAAATATGTATATAATTACTATAGCCTAATCGCTCCGTTCTCCGAGTCTCCGTTCTCCGGTCTCCGAGGAGACCGTGCCCAACAGTGGGACGATGTAATGGGTTGATTATGTATGTATGTATATAAGTACTTACATAAATCAATTTATATTTTGATTTACAGCGGTGACCGAGCTCAATTCGCATTTCACTAGTCTTCAAACGGACTTTGACAATATGCTTTATAGACAAAAAGATTTAAGAAATGCTCAGGATTCAATATCTTACGATCTAGAAGTTAGTACTTAATATTGCGTTTCGTTTAAGTAGCACATTCGCCGTTTAAAATAATAAAATTGTAAAATATTACGATTTGAGTTTTAATTCAGTGGCATTGTAAAGTATCGAATAAAAAGTCATCCTTCATATTTGTCATCAGACTCTGTGGAAAGAAATAGAAATGTTGAGAGACACAAAATCAGATCGCGAAGAAGTGGTTGATGCTCTTCGCGACAAGGCGGGTATTGGAGACCTTAATGGACTGGTATCATTACAACAATTTGACGCCGTGCGAGGCGATTTTGAAATGCGTATTGGTGCGGCATATGATAAATTTAACAATCAAGAACTTGTTTGGCAGGTGACTATGTTCAAAGTTAATCGATAGTTCTTTTTACTTTAAAATAATTATTTTGAAAAATATTAAATACTCTAGTATTTCGAAGATACTGTTAGTATACCTAGGTTTACCTATACTTAAAGTCAGTTAACAATATTTAACTTAACTGTTTCACGCAGAAAGTCATAGACGACCTTATAAGAACACTCGATGAAAAAGCGGATTTAGCTCAAATTGAATCCTTGAGAGGCGAAATAAACAAATATCTCAATATTATGAAAGGTCGAATACAATCAATAGCAGACATTGTTGGAGAGCCTAAAAGTGCGATGCTCTCGAAAAAGTTATTCCGCAATACTGCGTGTCTCTCCTGTGGGAGTCCCGCACATATGGACAGTGAAGAACCGGGACTTGTCCCGGCATTGCCGAAGTTACATTCAGCCAGACAACCGGCTGAAGGAGCTGAAGCGGAGCCGAAGGCAAAAGGAGATGGGGATCATCGAATTTGCTATGCTGATTACCCAATACCACATCCGAGGGACCCGAGGTATGTTTTTATATAATTGTGTAACTTTAATTATTTTATGCTAAGTAAATACCGTTCAATAATTGTTAAATTGAGATAGATTACCTAATAATAATATTAGGTACCTAATAAATTGTAAATATTCTATCCTACAAAACTATACTTATAATAAATCTGTAGAGAGGTCAATTCTGTACATGAAATATATTTCCAAAATAACTATCAGCGGGTGATTAGTGATCGATACTGACGCCAAAAATGCAATCAGTAAAATTTTTGTCTCTGTCTGTCTGTCTGGCTGTATGTTCGTTATAGAAACAAAAACCACTCGACGGATTTCAACGAAACTTGGTACAATTGTTCTTCATACTCCTGGGCAGGTTATAGTATACTTTTCATCACGCTACGATCAATAGGAGCAGAGCAGTGAAGGGAAAAGTTGGGAAAATGAGTGATTCATGAGAAAGGTTTCAAGCTATAAAACATCACGCTACAACCCTTAGGAACGGGGCAACGCAGGTGAAACCGCGGGCGAAGAACTAGGGAACAAAGTAACTATTCCACGCGGACGAAGTCGCTGGCAAAAGCTAGTAATAAATAAATCAATTTCAATATAACAAATACAGTAATTGACGTAGCTATGATTGTGCCTGATTTATTTTACGAGTGATAACGTAACAAACAGACGGACAGATATTGATATTAATTATTATACCTAATCACATATCGCGTTTATAATATTAATATGGAATAAATGATTAGAAAGAAAGAAAGAAAAATCGTTTATTTGGCCAACATCGAGGCACAGGTCAGGTCAGGACAACAAATAACAACAAAAATGATCAAGCTAAAAATCTACAAGCTAATCTGCAAATCTACAATGCAGTAATAAAGTATGTGTCTCCAGATCATGTCAAGCAAAGTTCATTAGTCTAGTGCCCAAGCGTTACGCTACGCTAGAGTTCCTGGGTTCGATTCCCAGGTCGAGCAAAGTGTTATTGGATTTTTTTATGAAATTCTCAGTAGGAGTTCGAAGTTTGAATTTGTGCCCGATTAATGACAATAGCCTTGCCCCTTATTACATGGGCCCTAGAGATACCGGTGAACTGAGGGTGTACATAAGTACCTACACTTCTGCCTAATCCTTCGGGGAATATGGGCGTGATAGTTGGTAAGTTATATTATTAAAATGTTTCAATTTCAACAGGTCCCATGTGTGTCAGCGATACTGCGGCGGTTCACACACCATAATAACAGAAGGACTGAGTAGAGTACCACCTTCAATGGTTATTCATCAACCCTTGAGAGTAGTAAATACTGAGCAAGGGACAGATGGAAAGGTTTGAACTATTTTTTGATAGAACTATCTAAAAATCTTAAATAACTGTATAATGGATATTACAATAATCTGTTGTCGCTTCTAGATGTATATAGTGGATGAGCAACCCAAAAAGATACCATGTTTACCATGCAATACGCCAAAATCTACTCAACCTTCATTACCAAATCAAGGTAGGTACCTATAATACTTACACTTTTAACTGACAGCTACTGATTTATAACATTGATCTTAGTAATTGACTGTATTTTGTTTGCGTCTTGGCAGCACTTCCAATCCACGAGGTTGTTGAGAATACTATTCCGGATTCGAATACATTCGTGAAAGACGAGCCTATATTAGAGGATATTTGTGAGACTCCACCAGCGCATCTAATCTCATTAACTGAATAGATCTAATTTTATACTTATCTACTCGCACTTGCTTAGTCAAAATAAATATATATTTGAACATTACCTATATACTAAGTACCTATCTTCAATTTACCAACTATCAGTCAGTCAATTGTCGCCCAGCGGGGACAATGGGAAGGATTTTTCCTTTTGTTCCCCAGAACTTCGACCCCACTAGAGGCCAATATGATATTTTCTTTTAGTACTAAACTCCCACACAACACCTTTTTTTTAATTTTCGGTTTACTGAAATCCCGCTCTCCGTTCTCAGTAATACCGAGCCACCTCTTTTATTAATGATGTCAAAAGGAGAGTAAGCACCCAAGCTACAACTTGGTGCGTTTTCCGCCATGGCGCAGTGTGTACTCTAGGTACTAATAACATGCACCCATTGTATTCCTATCACTTTTGTGTCACGGGGTAATCAGTAAATCATTACTACAAGAATAACTCCTATCGTCATCATCAGAAGGATCCCGTTATAATTATGTGGGTATGCCGCTAGTAGTAGGTAACCAACGTATCTCTACGACATTATTAACAATTCGTCTGACCGTCGTGTTGGAGGCCGTCCTACGCTTTCTTTTCTGACGCCCGGTCTCCATTCGAACACTTTTGAGACACAGTGGCCATCAGTTCTACGAGCTATGTGAATGTGCCCCACCGGCCCCCGCCTACAACCACTAAATCTTTCAGATAATTATGTCGGCAATCAGCGCCCGCCTTGGCCATCTAGACGGCCCGAGCGAGTTATGCCTTTTTACCCGACTGAAGGAGGGTAATGTGTTTATCCGCCTATAATGTATGTATGTTTGTTCCTTTGTGGCGCTTTAGAAACCAAACGTGAGCGCTGATTTTGATGATATTACATTATTCGATTTGTCTTAATCTGACGAGTATCACTAAAGACATGACAGTAATGAAATTCAATTTGGCGACAACCCGACGTTATTTTGTGAATCGAAAAAAAAAGTGTCGCAAAAAACTCAAATTCGAACGCATACGTGTGCATGTGCTCCCACTCGCTTCGCTATAGAACCATCTCCCAGTGAACTAAATACAAGACTTGTGCTGTGTGTGAACTATACTAAACTTAGACTGCTGCAGGCTGCTGCCAAGAATTAGTGACCAAAAAATTCGTGGCTGATACTTCTACTGCTCTCCTCCCAGACCTATCGAAGTACCCTAACCGCCGCAGTAAGTACCCTAAACCTAGCGCTCACACCTTTCTAACTTACACTGTTTTATTAACTCACTCACTTAATTAGGTATCAGCACTACGGAAAAGTCGAGTGCAACGATTTTAGACGCGGTGTCAAGTTAATTGTTAATATCAAATCAAAAAATAAAAATAGGAAAATAATGATAAAATTAATAATTTAACGATGATGACTGGTGGAAGGTCATATAAGTACAACCTACTTGGTGGTACGGAAAAAGTGCTTGTCTATGTGGCAACACTGTCACTTATGTCAATGTCTTTGGTTGTCATTGTCAAAAATTTTAATTTTGACGCATCATTTGTGTGTCGTGTGAGACCGAGTGAATGATGAAATTTTACGAATTTTATTATATTTAGAAGAAATATGTCCATTGTTCATGGGTTTTATATGAAAAAATAAGATAATTTCTTCATATTCAGAGGTATAGCTGCTTTTTCTATATATGAATTATAAATTATCGAATTTGTATTTGTAAATCTATGTACTTATGACTTTTTGCAGCTTAATTTAATGCCAAAATGCATAAAATTTTGGAGTTCCAAGCAGTAGTTCTTGCCGCGGGGAGGGGATCTCGAATGCCTGATGTTGGTGGTTCTGTCTCCAAGTGTCTCTTGCCTGTGGGACCCTACCCTGTCCTCTGGTACTCATTGAACTTACTTGAGAAAATTGGATTTCAAGGTATGTTTTTTTTAGGAAAGACGAGCATATACTAAATATGATCCATATTCATATAATATTTATTCATAACAACTTACAAATAGTGTTTTTTTTAAACCAATTAACTACTTACCTACTAAAACAATAAAATAATTAGTTGGTCGAGTGACAAATTACAGACACAATGTCTTATTTATTAACATGATTCAATGAGAATGAAAAGTTATTTATACCTACTAAACTTTTACGTTGACATGATTATAATACAAAGTGGTCAACATTACTTATAAATAATTGGCATACCTATTGGTACCTAGACAATTATTGGTCTGTTAAATTAGTATACATTTTGTCTTACAGAAACTTTGGTGGTTGTTCTTGATGAAGACAAATCTAATATTTTGAATGCTTTAGAGAAATGTCCTCTAAAAATCAAATATGAATTAATAGTGATTCCATCTGATGAAGACTGGGGCACGGCCAATTCACTCAAGCATATTAGCAGCAGAGTCACAACAGACCTACTGGTGATCTCTGGAGATCTTATTACAAACATCAACCTCAATGAAGTGTTGAATGTCCATAGAAAGTATGATGCTGCTCTCACTACTTTATTCTTTAACAATGGTCCTGAAGAATGGATTGAGCTTCCAGGACCTAAAACTAAGGCTAAACCAGACAGAGATCTAGTTTGTATTGATAAGGAAACACAAAGACTTGTCTTTTTAGCCAGTGCTAGCGACTTTGAGGAAAGTGTAACAATACCCAGAATTATAGTGAAAAAATTTGATGCAATCAGTATGTACAGCAGATTGTTAGATGCTCATGTATATGTGATGAAACACTGGGTGATAAACTATCTTGTAGAGTCTGATAAGTTCACATCTGTGAAAGGAGAACTCATACCACACATTGTGAAAAAACAACTGTCTAAGCCAAAAAATCCTGCAGAGAAGAAAGGAACATCAGAGAAAAATATCGAAATCACAAAGGATATATTTGATTTTGCAGTAGAAAATGGTTATGAAAGTAAAATAAGGGAGATGACTGCATACAATGACCATAAATTGGGAAGCAAAGGCATCTTCTATAATGATTTACTAAGGTGCTATGCTCATATACCAAGCAAAAATACATTTGGTATAAGGGTGAACACTCTCTCATCTTTTTACTTGTCGAATAACAAGGTGAGTTAAGACATTATTAGTTACTTTAAGCACCTGAACAGTATGAATCCTGATATGAAAGTATCTTCACATATGTATATTTGACTAAGAAAGTGATAATAACTAACAACCCAACAAGTGACAAATTAACATACTCATTACATAAAAATTAGAAATATACAAAAACGGAGTGCACAATAACAATAATTTTCCTCGGTGAATGTGAAGTCGGTCCTAAACTAAACAAACTACTGAACTATACTGTCCCACTGCAGTATAGTTTACTATACATTTCATTACATATAATGAACATTATAGGAGGTGTTAACACCCCTTAACTGAAAGTGATGTTCTTGATACAATCAAACATCACTTGCAGGAATACATTCCTATGTTTCAATGGTGTAATATTTATTTGAATGGCAATTTACAAAACATCAATTATTATTTGATTAGTCTAATAATTGTATGTAACACAACAACAACATATATCATTATGAAAATATTGTCTTTAATTTTCAGATATTGTCCAAGTGGGAAGAATTAACTGGGACCCCACTATCTGATCGGTTCCATCCTGACAGTGAAGTGAAAACTAAACAAATAGATGAAGCCAGTACAGTAGGAGAAAAGAGTATCGTCAATGAAAAGACTTCTATCAAAAACACATTTATTGGTGCCAATTGCACTATTGAGAACAAAGTTAGATTGAACAACTGTATATTGATGAACAATGTCACTATCAAAGAAGGGTAAATAATCTTTTTTGTTGATAAAAGTAGTAGTTTTTGGTAAAAAATATAATTGTATAGTTTTTCAGGTGTTCATAGCATGATGCACCACTGGGTAATGCACGTCAAACGCTCTAAACTTCTATATTAGTTCACAAGATGGCGCCAGTAGGCTGTTTACAATTATTCGTAACTTGCAAACATGTATCATGATGTGGCGATTAAAATGCTGGTTCAATTTATGTAACAATATATACATTCCACTCAAAACTAATAAGTCAGTCAATCAGTTTCAAAAAATATTTATTATTTACAATTACGTAATTTGTTATCAGTTGTGTTCTTCAAGACTGCGTGGTATACACTGGGGCGACAGTGGACGCCGGGTGCAGCCTGCAGTACTGCCTCGTGGGGCCTCACCATCTGGTCGCCGCGTCCACCACCAGCAACCACCAGCTGCATGCTGAGACAACCGACAACATGATCACGCTCGGATAGCGATATTCAATGTACAAATATAATATTGTTATACATAAAGTTCTTTTAGTCTTTCTAGACCAGTATGGGACTTATGACACTTGAATGGAGATATATTTTTAAAGGTTTCAGTGTACCATACCAAAGGTCACAGGTTCGAATACTGACTCTAAGTACTGGTGCTAATATGACATCCTTACCAATTAGTCACAAACTTTACATAATATACCTAAATGAGAAGCTATATTCTCCAGGTATGTACCTACCTAAGTACCTATGTCACAAGATCCATCTGGGAAGATTACATACCTTCAAACACTGGGTACCTACCTACCTATTTTTAAACGGGCACAGCGTACTGGCTAATTACATAAAACGTGCTTAACAAGTACCTACACTTGTTACAATGGTCATGACTCCGGAAAATACCTATTATAGTGTGACAAGCAACACATTAGTCTACATGCAGTTACCTAACTAATTAATTAAATAACACCTCAACGTCGCGGGGTTCGCACGATGGATTTGTTATAGGTGTACCTATAAGGTAAGGATGTACCTAGTTTACAATAAAATATGAACTGCTTTACTTACTAATACCTATGACAATCTTAAGTGGTAGGTACCTATGTAGGTAATCAGAAACCCAAAAAGCTTGACCACCAGTTTATCGGATCCTATAGTTTAGGATGTGAGTATTTCCCAGAAGTTGGTAGATTGTGGTCTAATGGCAGTCGCTTCGTAAAATATCTACCTACTTAGGTACGTAGGTATACCATATTATGTTTCAGTTATAAGGTCAAGTCAAATACCGATAATTCATGCCTACCTGAAGACAATAGCTCCATCTAAGATAAAAATAAGTTTTTTTTTACAATTTATATAGGTAGTAGGTACCTTAGAATAAAATTTTAAATTGTAAAGTTTTAAAATTTTATTTTAAAATAAATTAATTTTATTTTAAAATAAATTAATTAGGTACCTACATGTTTTAAAATTTTAAAACATGTAGGTACCTAAGTCCAAGGTTAGGTACCTACCTACTGAACCTCCCATTTCGATTTATTTACGTAATATGTAGGTAGGTATTCTTTTAGTAATAAGGTGTTAGGTCATTAGGATTTCATTACTTACCTACTTAGGCATTAAAATAATAATATGGATCCGAATTCTGATCTGATTGATGATTGCAGGTTATTACCTATATCTCTGATCTTTGATCTAATATAGCCTGCAATCATCAATGCTTTTTCCTAGAAAAGACCTGTAAGTAGGTAGGTACCTACCTACCTAGTCTACATTTCGAAATACCGCAACTAGTCATAGCTACCTACCTAGGTATCACTGTAAGCTTGAAACAAAATAAGTAGGTAACTACCTACCTACCTACCTACCTACCTACATGTTGATGTATTTGAGAAGATATAAAACAAACAGGTAGCTACCTACAAACAGCATAGTAATAAATAGGAAAGCTACCTACCTGAGTACCTTCAATGTTTACCTGCCCAAATTATCATATTATAAAATGGTAATAGACTAGCCTTTATTAGATACGTAGGTACATGGGTCTAAATAGACCGCTGAACTGTGGCTGCAGTAATGTAGTAGGTACCTAGCACAGAAGGTATTCTTTGTTCTGTGGTAGGTACCTACATCAGTACCGACATCTCGCCCTAATCTCAGGTCAGGAATGCTTGAACGCTGACGAGTTTCGGCTCGCTATGTAGGTACAGGGACGGATTTAGAGGAGCGCATCCAGGGCTACAGCCCCTGGGCCTCTACAAAAGAGGGGCGCCCACAACAGAGACTTCGAAAAAATAATTAAATTCCCTCGAGTAAACACTAGTAAATAAAATAATAACTTACGATGGGACAAAACCGTTTATCAAAGCTATACTTCCTGAGCATTAAAAATTAAAAGTGGTTAACTCCTCTAAAAAAATTTGATGATTTTATTTTGAGAATAATTAAGGGAATAATATAACTTCTTCTTTAGTCTAGTGGTCCCAAGTGCGACTCCTACGCTAGAGGTCTTGGGTTCGATTCCCAGGTCGAGCAGTGTTATTGGGTTTTTCTATGAAATTCTCAGTAACAGCTCGGAGTTTGGTATTTGTGCTCGGTTAATGGCAATAGGCTCGCCCCCTATTACATGGGACTTAAACATACCGGCGAACTGTGGGTGTACAATAGTACCTACAACTCTGCCTAACTCTTCGAGGAATACAGGCGTGATGGTATGCTATGTTAATAATTAGGGGGGGTCTCCACTCCTTTTTTGCCCCAGGACCTCCAAACCTATAAATCCGCCCCTGGGTAGGTATGTACTTAGGTACCTACTTCGTCGTCGAGGAAAGCTTAAATAAGTAGGTACCTAATATGCCATAAGTAAGAGCCAATTAAAATATGAAATTAGTTAATCATTACGGAATACTTACCTACCTTCAACTAATGGGTCGTGTCGGCGCATCATGCGGACGACACCGGGGCAGGCGCAGGGTGCGGGGGACCGAAGCTGGCTGCGCGTGCGCCGCGCCTCCGCTCACTACTCAGCTGATCGACGCGTGAGACTACGGGCATTTCCTTGTGCATATCCGCGTGAATTGTTACAGCAAAATATTATACCTAATTTATACAGTCCACTGCTGCTTTTATTAAGTCCCGTTAAGGCCTAAACATTGGTCCTTCGATCGCGCTAATATTAGCCAGTTTATTTGCTGTATGGTGCTTTGCTGGATTTACATCGTCACCGTCAACGGTCGTCGTGTAGACTTTGACCGCAACCACGTCACGCCGATTTGAACAAAGAAGTCGTCTCCGTAGCTGCCTGCATCATTATCAAGGAAGCTGATGTCATTCTTTGGGAGTATAAATACAGTATTTGAGTGAGTTCGTTCCAATTAGTTATTTTTCTCGCTTTCTTTTCTTGCCGAAAAATCGTTATAATCTTCCTATTACCTGTTCTTTTAAAATAATTAACTTCAGTGCTTCTAAATAGTGCATTCATATCATTGCCAAACGCACTGCTTGTTCATTATACATATTTTGTCGCAAAAAACACCACGTGCCTACTAGTTAGCTACGTTAAACAGCTGTTGAGTCATTGACCTCGCACGGTTTTTTTCTTACCTGCTTGCATCGATCCCTTTTGTTATCGCACAGCTGTTGTGCATTTTTTTCATATTAAGATAATTAGTAAACTTGTTTCGTTTCTTTGTAGAACAAAATGACAGATAGTCTTAAAACTTTGTTGAAAAAACGTAGTTCAATTAAATCAAAGGTTACAATTTATAATAATTATTTAACTTTAATTAAAAGCAGTTCAGAGGTTTCTGAGTTACAACGTCTAGATTTAGAGGAGCGTTTTAATAAATTCGAAACCCTTTATTCAGAATTTGATGACTTACAGACTCACATCGAAGTGCTTGCCGATGATACCGGGTCTGCGTTTGCTGAACGTGAGGACTTCGACCGTCAGTTCTTCAACCTGGTGGCCCTCACGCGCAGCCTGCTCGGTGCTTCGTCCAACGGTGCTGGGTCTGAGGCGGGCTTCAGAGATGCTAACTCAGGTGCACTCAATTCCAATAGTAATAGTTTTGTACGTTTGCCCAAAATAGATTTACCTCATTTCGATGGGAACTGTCAATGCTGGCTCGAGTTTAGAGATACTTTTACGTCATTGATTCACGATAATGCTAGTATTAATAATATAAACAAGTTCCACTACCTGCGAGCTTCATTGCAGGGAACAGCAGCCTTAATCATTAAAAATATAGATTTTAAAGGTGATCATTATAAACTTGCGTGGGACTTGCTTTGCGAGCGTTACAATAACAATCGCCTTCTTGTTCATAATCATGTACAAGCTTTATTTGATGCCGAGCCAGTTAGTCAAGAGTCAAGTGTCTCAATTAGAAATCTTGTAGATTTAATTAATAGAAATTTAAGGGCACTCACAACATTAAATCAGCCCACTCAACATTGGGACACATTATTAATTTATGTCATGGCTAAAAAATTAGATTTAACAACTAGTCGTGACTGGGAAGAGCATAGGAACAATATTCTTAAAGATGATCCTACTATATCACAATTTTGTTCGTTTTTAAGCAAGAAAGCAGATTGGTTGGAATCTGTCGAAACAAATCATACTTCTATTGTTGCCTTAAATAATAATCATTCAAATAAATATAATAAAATCACTCAAATTAATAAAAAATCAATTAATACTTATAATAAAATAGTTAAATGTCCATTTTGCTCCCAATCTCATAACTTATATAAATGTGAATCATACAGAAAATTATCTATAGAAAAACGCATACAATTAGCAAATGATTACAATGTTTGTCTTAACTGCTTACGCTTTGGACATTCTGCTAAGCAATGCAAACTATCACATTGTAAATATTGCAAAACAAAGCACAATACGCTTTTGCATTTAGAAAATTATGAGCCAAAACCAATGTCCAATCCATTGCCTTCTGCTACTTCTGCGATGCTTTCTGCTTCGCCTTCTACGTCTAATATTGCTATTCCAGTCAATTCTTTGCAGCTTGCTACTTCTGCGCATGTTTTACTGTCCACAGCTTTGGTGAACGTGACCAGCGCGACGGGTAAGAAGTACACTGCGCGCCTGTTGCTGGACAACGGTAGTACGGCGAACTTTGTTACGCAGAGCTTATCGGAGAAGCTGGGTTTGTCACGACGCGGTACGAGCGTTAAGGTAACGGGTATAAATAATCACATATCCACCAGTACACAGTCTTGTCACCTCACAATAGAGTCTTTATGCTGTGCCTATACTGTTGATATCGAGTGTCATATTTTGCCTGAAATCACAAAGGTTCTTCCGTCTTCATTCGTGCACATCAATCACGTCCCTATTCCTTCAGGTCTTACACTAGCAGATCCGAACTTTAACGTTCCGTCGGTCATAGATATCCTGGTAGGGGCTGAAGTGTTCTGGAATGTCTTAGGCAGTAATACAATTGTTTTAGGGAAAAACCTTCCTAGATTGTGCGAAACTAAGTTAGGCTGGCTAGTGTCAGGTAGTATTTCGCATCAATCAAACTTTTCCTATACACATTTGTGCCATCATTCCAATGTTACTCCCGACCTTACTAAATTTTGGGAGCTTGACAATGTCTCGTCACAACATTCACTTTCCTTTGAAGAAAGAATGTGCGAACAGTATTTTCTTCAAACCACCGTTCGCAACAATGATGGTAGGTTTGTTGTCAAAATGCCTTTAAAAGAGGATCCTAGTGCTTTAGGTCATTCTTACGAAACCTCTAAAAAACGTTTTTTATCCCTAGAGCGACGATTTAAAAACGATCCTTCTTTCAAACACAAATATTGCGAATTCATGAGGGAATATGAACGCCTAGGTCATATGACAATAGACTCTTTTTCTGACCACACTCGCTCACCTGATAACTCCATTGCAAAACATTACATTCCACATCATGGAGTTATTCGTAGTTCAAGCACCACTACTCAACTACGCGTAGTATTCGACGCATCAGCCTCTACCAGTTCGGGAGTGTCTCTTAATGACATTCAGATGGTCGGTCCCGTAGTGCAAGACGATCTGTTTAGCATTTTAACACGTTTTCGTCAGCATAGATATGTGGTCTCGAGTGACGTAGAAAAAATGTACAGAGCCATAGATATTAGTCCAGATCAACGACCTCTTCAAAAAATTATATTTCGGTTTGAATCATCAGAACCTCTCAAGACCTACACACTAAACACGGTCACCTACGGTACCGCTTCCGCTCCCTATTTGGCTACCAAGTGCCTGGTAAGTCTGGCTGATGACATAGAGGATGATCGCATCCAATCAGCCATACGGCGTGATTTCTACGTTGATGACTATCTAAGTGGGGGGAACACCGTAGCTGAGACTAT
This sequence comes from Acronicta aceris, assembly GCA_910591435.1. NCBI lineage: Eukaryota > Metazoa > Arthropoda > Insecta > Lepidoptera > Noctuidae > Acronicta > Acronicta aceris. Next base: position 9,802,491 of record OU342763.1, on the reverse strand, counting down.
TGAAATTTCAAAAGGGGTACAATCAGTTCTGAGTTCTGCTAAATTTATATTACGTAAATGGCGATCTAATCATCCGGAAATTCTTAGTAAAATTACAGACAGTAACGAGTCCAACAACATGTTGCAATTTTCTGAGCAAGGTCTTATCTCCTCTCAGTCTAAAACTCTAGGTCTTAACTGGGTTTGTGACTCTGACTCGCTTACTTACACTATTAATATTACGTCTTCAACTAAAGTCACTAAACGTCACGTCCTCTCTGTCATCAGTCAGATCTTTGACCCACTAGGCCTTGTAGGTCCGTGCGTTGTCGAAGCGAAAATCGTCATGCAGCGTCTATGGCTGGACAAATATGACTGGGACGACGAAGTCTCGCCCGAAATAAAAAACCTTTGGTCTACATTTGAAAGTACCATAACATCTTTAAATAACTTAAAAATTCCTCGTTGGGTTTTGTGTGAAGACTCTATTATGCACGAAGTACACGTCTTTACCGATGCGTCCGAGAGGGCGTATGGCGCTTGTGTATATATACGTTCGTGTAATGGTGTTGGGTCTATAGGGGTACAGCTTCTAGTTTCTAGAAATCGTGTAGCGCCCATCAAACCGACGACAATACCAAGGCTTGAACTTTGTGGGGCCTTGTTAGGTGCAAGGCTGTGTATTAAGGTTCAGGAATCGCTTACCGTTCCCATCCATAGATGTAGATTCTGGTGTGACTCTACTATAGTCTTGGGTTGGCTCGCTACTCCTTCTAACCAATTAAAACCTTTTGTTAGAAATAGAGTCAACGAGATACAGGAAAGCACATGTGGTCATACCTGGAGCTACGTACCGTCGAAGGACAACCCGGCGGATCTTGTTTCCCGTGGTCTTAAAGCCGATGTTATCGGGGGGACACCTCTGTGGTGGTCCGGACCCTCCTTTTTATTTCACGATGAAACTGAGTGGCCTAAAATGCCAAATGCAGAGAAACATGATTTGCCGGAAGTAGTGACTCATTTAATTGGTGGTGATGGTAGCAATCATTCATATAATAGTAATCATTCATATGTAACCGTTCATTCCTCAATCATACATAATTTATTAGAAAAGTATTCTAGTTTAACAAAAATACACAAAATATTTACATATGTACAAAGATTCATATTTAATTTAAAAAACAAAGATAAATTGTGTGGCAATCTTACACCAACAGAACTACAAAATTCATTAAACATAATTATAAAATATTCACAGCTTGAAATGTTTCCTGAAGAATATAATCTTTTAATATCTGGTCAAAAATTGCCACGCAAAAGTAGATTGCTTCCTTTGACTCCGTTCATTGACAATCATAACCTCATTCGCGTGGGCGGGAGGCTTGATAATTCCCCCTACGATTTTAGTATAAAACATCCTATTGTCTTATGTAGTAAACACATATTCACTAAACATATATTTCAAATGCAACATTTAAAGCTTTTACATGCTGGTCCACAACTACTCCTCTCACATATAAGACAGACTTATTGGCCTTTAGGTGGTAGAAGCTTGTCTAGATTTATCGTGAGTAAATGTCTTAAATGTTTCAGACACAAAGCTCAAAATGTACAGCCTGTAATGGGTCAACTACCTTCTTCAAGAACTCATCTGGAGTTCCCATTTCTAAACTGTTATGTGGACTACGCAGGGCCAGTATTGACAGCCGATCGCAAGGGTCGCGGCTGCAAACTTACAAAATCTTATATGTGCATCTTTGTTTGCTCGGCAATAAAAGCCGTACATTTGGAGCTCGTCACGGACCTCACCACTGAGGCTTACTTGGCCGCTCTAAATCGTTTCGTGGCGCGTCGAGGCAAGCCTCGAAGCATCACGTCCGATAACGGGACGAACTTCGTAGGCGCATCAAATGAAATGCATAGGTTCTTGCAGTCATCAAGTGTTGCATCTGAAATAGCGCAGGAGGGTATCGAATTTATTTTCACGCCTGCATACAGCCCTCATTTTAATTCACTGGCTGAAGCTGCTGTGAAATCGTGCAAGCATCATTTAAAAAGACTACTTAATCTTACCCATTTTACCTTTGAGGAGATGGCCACCTGTCTCACTCATATAGAGGCGGTCTTGAATTCGCGGCCTCTTACTCCACTCTCTTCAGACCCTAACGATTTTTCAGCACTTACTCCTTCACACTTCCTAATTGGGCGACCACTCTTATCTGTACCACACCCTCAGGTGACTGATGCCAATATCACACGACTGGATCGCTGGAGAAGAATCCAGTACATCAGGCAGCACTTTTGGAGCAGATTTCATAATGAATACACTTCTCTGCTACAGGCAAAATCAAAGTGGTTTGATTCCAGAGGCGAAGTTAAGCCTGGGTCATTAGTCCTGATCAAGGACAAGACAGCGCCACCTCTACTCTGGTCCCTGGGCCGGGTCACGAAGACTTATCCTGGCGTGGACGGGGTGACAAGAGTGGCTGAACTGAAGACGAAGCGGGGCACCATTCGTCGTGCCTTCAACTGCATCTGCCCTCTTCCTGTCGACTTTTGAAGACATCCCTTCAACCCGGGGAATATGTCGGCGCATCATGCGACGGACGACACCGGGGCAGGCGCAGGGTGCGGGGGACCGAAGCTGGCTGCGCGTGCGCCGCGCCTCCGCTCACTACTCAGCTGATCGACGCGTGAGACTACGGGCATTTCCTTGTGCATATCCGCGTGAATTGTTACAGCAAAATATTATACCTAATTTATACAGTCCACTGCTGCTTTTATTAAGTCCCGTTAAGGCCTAAACAGGTCGTAATAAAATTTGATAAGCTATTCACGCCATTCGAATTAGCAAACTTTGATGAAATACGTACGCACTACTTACTATGGCATTGTATAGGTGGGTACTACACATACCTATTTACCTATTATGTGGCTTCTCACTGGTACAATGCGAAATATGGTCAGTTAACTTTTAACTAGGAATAAAATTTAGACGTTTGACAGATTTTGTATAGAAAACTGTCAAAAATTCGAATTTATACCTCAGATAAGTTATCTGGCGATGGAAACATCGGCCCTTGATCCAAAACTATTAGAAGTCAGTCATATATGCATACCTATTGTACCTACCATCATTTTCTACAAGATTTTTGACACAGTGACACGTATCACCAATCCATCCTTGCAGGGTGGCTATTATTTAGGTACCTACCTAAAAACAGCTAGCAGCCGCTGCAGCAGCTGCTGTGGATAAACTCTACGGAACCCAAGAATTCAACAGTGAGACTACAGCTATAAATCGCTAGTAGGTATTCAATCAGACTACAGACAAAAAAAAGGCCAGCTCTCAAAAGTTTAATTGACAAGATATCAATTACACATGCATATTAGTGTCTAGATATCTACATCAAAAAGCAAAATAGAACGCAAATTGTAGGCAGGTGCCGTAATCGTAACGCTATCATTAAAGCTTGCCCATCCTTATGTAACCGTTGCAGTGCATTTGAATCTACAGACTTGAAGTAAAAGGTCTAGATCAGTGATTCCCAAAGTGGTCCCCTATATCGACCCCCAGGGGTCGACCACGATCTACAAGGGGCATCCATGTCAACGGGAAATATATAGGGATCCACGAGATGTAAATGGGTATATAATAATAATAATAATAAATCTTTATTTCAGACCAAGTTACAAGTCCATACTTATTGAAAGATTAACAAAACGCTTATAAAATTTGTGTCCGAATAAATGTTTTCAGGATATTTGAGTCCTGTTTACTTGCAATGACCTGTAGGATGCTGTTAGGGCTAGCCCGGACTCTGTTTAGTAAGGATGCGAGCCGCTTGCGCATGATGGCATGGAAGCCGTCTGGTACCTATATTCAATTTGAAAAAAATCTAAAATTAGGCAAACATAAAACTCTGCTTAAGAATTCTATGACAATTGTGTGTTAATAAAACACAGCTATTTACAACTGGATTTACATCCACGCTTAGTAAAAATGTATAAATAATAATAAGTGGTAAGTTGTAGGATGAAATAGGAGAAAGTTTAATGTTAAAATTACTCTATTGTGCAGACAAATAGTAGGTAACTATATAATAACGTAAAGTAGATTAAAAAGATAATAGACCTGTTCAAAATACACGTTAAGTAGGTACTTAATCACACATTCACAATATAAATAAATTTTAATAAGAATATCAATAAATTATTTTCAATTTTATTATATTTTATGTAAACATCATATTGTATTCTATCCTGTATCATGTATCTATCCTAGCCTTTTCTCACCTATGCTGGGATGGGCGATCGAGTTATGCCAGATCAGGTATTTTACACAAAGGCGGCGGTATCGCTTACCATCAGGCGATCCGTCTGCTCGTTTGCCCCCTATTCCATAAAAAAAAGCTTAGCACGAGGGGTTAACAAGAATACTAGTAATGTGCAACTCATTTTGTTTTTAACGAAAAAAAAGTAAAAAAATCTTAAGAATAGACTGGTTTTCAGGCTTTTGGGACTTCTGACTACCACTAACGATTCATGATAACCGGTGCCATCAGCTTAACGTGCTCTCCAAGGAACAGTGGGGAGTCGTTTTCCTAAGTATCGCCGATCACACAGTTCAAATGGTCACGAGTTCCTAATTACAATACATAATATTTGTTCGGAAATTCTAAATACAAGCTAGATATTATTTTATTTCATTAAGACAGTAACAAACATTATAAAAAAGCGAGATCTGAAAAGTAGTGACCTAAAAAAATTTTGCAATTTTTAACAGCAGACTGGCGCCATTTATCAGATTGCTGCAACAACTTATTGGACATTGCGTGCAAGCAGGTTGGGTTAGACAGATAATAGCTGTAGCAATATGTAGAAGGTATGTCTATGTATTATATAACAGACACTAGCATTTTGTAGCAAAAATACTGGAAGTGCTAAAGCCGAGTGCATCGCGTGCGACCGCGTAAATTGGCGAATAAATCTCTCGTCTTCTTTGCATAATAATAATTACGTGTGCCCGCGGCTTGCAGACTACATAAAGACGACTCTGTGGGTTTACTTAATAAAGGAAGGAAATTCTGGGACCCCAGATACATGAACCCCCAAATATACTTACTATATCTTCATATACAAAGTTCTTCTGTGTATGTATGTCACTGAACTCCCTCTAGACGGTTAGGCCGATTTTTTGTTTTGTTTTTCTGGGATATAGTCGGGACGGGTCCCTAAAATATATAAGGTATATTGGTATATCAATCATCATCAATCAATAATATCATTATTAAATTTATGTATTGTATTCCTCGCGGTTATCCTTTAAACATATCATAACTAACAAAATAATGACTCTAATGTCATTATTTTGTTAGTTATAATACGTAAAGGAAATTACCTGCAACATCAAACAGGAAAGTCACAGGCTTCGTCACGGGGATTTATTAACCTAACGTCAACCAAAATTGACGTAATGCATCACGCAATGCACCGACGTTACTTCATAGACCTATTTATTTATTTATACTTCTATGCACAAAAGTAGTACATAAGGCGGACTTAATGCCATATGGCATTCTCCTTTTAAGTAGATGATAAATAACAACGTACCATAACATACCATCGCCTGTAATGTCCAAAAGGGTTACACATGAATTGTAATACTCACTATGTTGTATGTTTTAGACTACCCCTCTGGTGCAGACCTACCACTCGTTTCTTATTAACCAGGAATAATGGTAGATACGGACGGTAGAGACGGTTTCCCAAATGGAACACCATTAAATACATGGCTCGAAATGGGAATCGAACCCAGGACCTCACGCTTAGTACCCGTGCTCGTGACCACTAGACCTGAATTATAATGAGGTTAGAGCACCGTTCAACAATCAATAAATTGGTGTATTAGCCTCACAAGGACTATTCGAGAGGAGTCCTAAATACGTTACAAGTTTTACTGTATGAAGGAACTCTACCCTAGATAATTTACATTGACTCTATAAAATGATTTAATGCCCTACCATGGCGTATAACTACGGCTATTCTATAATTTATAAAATTATACTTTGCATTCGTTTTTTTTTGTGGGATAAGAATATTCTATTGTTTTCTACCGCATCAGTTAATCAATTAATTAATTATTTAAATTTTTCTCTTACATTTGTAATTAACGCAATAAACTGGCTAAAATAAATTAATTAAACTGAATAACGATCTGAACATTTCTTTTAGAGCACTGTGTCAAGGCTAAGAGCCTCGTTCAACGTTGGTTTTTACGCTCTGTTTGGCTACCTCCTATTTTGATGGGCATCAATAAAACTTGAATTCGAATTTTATTTCTGGATAATGTCTGTCACAGCACCAATTTTTCTTTTTTCACAGATTCAAATGTCCAATATTTTCGGAATGGATAAGCGGTGACAATTTAACGAACATCATCTAGGTACTTAGATTTAATTCCAGGGTTCTAAAACGAAAGTTTTTCTTTTTACGATCCCAAATCCTCTAAAAATTTTTTTTTTATAGGTATCTTTTTTTCACAAATCCTGAAATAGTTAATAAACAGTTTCAAATAGTTCCATACCATCACGTTTGTTTTTTCCGAAGGACTAAATTATAGGTAGCTATTTTATTCAGGGTAACTTAATTTTTTAACACAATTTGAGCAATGTCTCTACAGTTGTTAACGTATCATTATCACCACCAAACGAAAACTTATGAAAGCCCTACCTAGATAGGTACCTACATACCTACCTGACGCGCTTGACTACATTATAAACCTAGCTACGTTTAATATTACATTCTCCAAGACTTTCTTATTCATAGCCATTTCACCTGTCTCTAACTATCTGTGCACCCAGTGTGAACAATTACAAAGCAAGCTCTATTGGAGATCACAATCAAACAATTTTACGAGCCTGAATTATTATCTAGAGATCAATCAACAAATAAATTACAACATGTATCTGAAAAGTTGCACACACTAGGTACAATGAAAGTGGTGCGGCGTCTGCAGCCGGTCTGGCAGCGCAAGCGCACCGGCCGCACCGACCAGGCAGTCCACGCAGCACTTTCCCGAACTGCGCACGCGGCTACGTTCGCCAGTATTACGACACTCGGAAAGGTTCCGAAATTACGTGATTCCATTTAAAGCCATTCCCATTCAAAGTGTAACTACACGTAAATCGTCCGATGCATGTTATATAAAATCTATTGAGTAACGGGCTTCTGTCAGTATCATCCCGTGGTTGTTTATGTGAGCTTCGTCAATCGCACACGATAATTTTCAGCAGTGAAACGGCGCGAAAAAGCGGAAAACCGGGAGCAAGCTGTAGAGAAACTAATCTCAGGATATTAGGTGAGAGAAAAAATACATTATTAAAATTAAACGGCAGGTACTGCTATTACGTGAAGCCGATAGCTCCAAGTACATTATTTGAGTAAATGATACCCAATGTATTCAGTAGTTACCTACACGTTATTTATTATTCCGTAAACCGCACAGCGCAACTTGAAAAGTGTAACGCGTTCTCGATGTTACTTCCATAAATCGTCTTTAATTACAAAATAAATTTTGAATCAGAAACTTATCAAAAACTGGGTAAGTAACTACTTACTTACCCAGTTTTTGATAAGTATTTACTAAACAATAAAGAACAACTGTCTTTTCAAATGAGACATAAATTAATCTTAGCTGACGACATTTTTATGAAAACAAGACTGTTATTAAGCACTAAGTATTACTTTCTAACCGATTTAATGGAACAGGTTCTCAATTTCCAGAATAATATTTTTCAAATAAAAAGTACCTACATATATGTTTAATCAGTTAATAGGTTGACATAGACTTCGAATACGGTATAAAATACCTATTAATTGTTTGAAGATACTTTTTTTGAAATTTAATAATATAATATAAGACCTACTTAGATTATCACTATAAGCAATTACATAAGGTATAATTTCTTTTTTTGTTATTTGGATTCGCTAATAATAAAATATCAGTAATCAAGTAAACTAAGCTAAATGTGTAATTGTGATTGTTAAAATTTTAGCTTAATAAGTGGTCACCAAATGGCGGAGACGCAACATTTCTTTCATAAAATAAAACCATTGCTTATACCAATTTGTATGGTTTTAATATCGAATACTTCAGAATAGAATCTAACACAGATATCAACTAAGTATAAACTAGCTCAGTAAGTACTAGAAGAAACAATAGATCACATAAGTCAAAGGTTACCACAGTAACTAAAATAAAACCAGATTACGAGTCCAATGTCAAATAAAAAAAACAATAGCGACATTAAGTGAGGACTAGCTATTTAACGTGGTTTAGCTCGCGACCTAAATTATGTGAAGATTCTCATAAGCATAATTTCGAGGAAATGTTTCCGAGTTCATAACCAATACCTACCTATAGCGATTCGTGAAAAAACTGTAGCCACGCCTGAATGCGAAACGCAATCAATTTCCAAGTACCTGCGTAATCACTCAAAACTATCATTACGTTAACTTGCTATTCTTCATTCATTGGACTCATTGCAAAACACTGTTTTTTACGCGAAAGTAACAAAACTAACGTTTGTTTTATGTTTAAATAATTACTTATTTTTTAAATACTCGTATATTGCCAGGAGGACTTAACGGATACAAAGTAAACCTAAAGTCGAAACCAATATCTGTGAAATACACAAATATTTATCTTGAATGGGAATCGAACCCACGACTCTCGCTGAAACGATAGCAAAGTGACCACCAACGTGCTGTGAAATTGTTTGGTTTAAAACATTGGTACTATCTTATCTTTTCAGGAATTCCTGCGATTCATAGACAAAATAAAAATTATTTTCCGAAAGCTATGCATAAATAAATAACGTGAAACAGTTATGAATACTTGGCGTACTTTTCATAAGTTATTATGTCTCAAACACACAAAACTGCATTTAATAAATTCAAATAATTAAAATCTAAAGATAAACAATACAGTATGATATAGGTACATTGTAGATATTGCGTGTGCATAATAAAATGTAAACATTTCGTTACACTTATTTACATAAATTAATGTAAAAATAAAAAATCTGCATAACAGACTATGTATTTTGAAATGCCTAAGTTAGTTTAAAAATGGTTTAAATTCCATAAATTAAAAAAAAATAACAGAATTCGCATTATTTGGAGGCTGCGTGATTCTTTCACGCATTTTTTAATAAATAGAAAAACTTGACTCAATTATTTACAGAACAAGGTTAACGACCGCTACTTGCCAACAATACCTAGGTACTTACGACAGAATTCTAATGTCTTTAAAAATAAATTTAAAAATAATATTAGCCAGACAACTGGCTAATATTATTTTTAAAGTCGCACTGAATTTCTAATTAAAAAGTCCCTTTCGAAATAAAAAGAATTGACGTACTCTCTATTATGATACGTTATAAATGTAGATAGGTAGGAATATTTTAAACGGTTGATGAGCTCCGTTGGAAAAAAAATAGTCTCTATAGATACCCGAACAGCGACTGAGAAATGTTACAAAATCGTCACATCCGCCACGCTTGGCAGGGGGACCTAGCGATCACTATACAATAGAATCATTACACAAGTGGATGTTGGCCATCTGTTTATCTCTCAGACTGGGGAGGGCTGCAAAAATATAGGTAGATAGGGAGCAAATAAACACCAATTACTGCATCCGTATCCTACTGGGTATCTACTTGCCACATATTGTCTTCTAGCTTCGAGCTAATAACTACTTTCTAAACACATATCTTTAGATTTAAAATTAAGCCGGCAATATTTTGATGTCAGATAGCAGTGATACTTAACTAATCGAATTAATTATACAAGGAGATAGGCACTAATTCTTAATTAAAATTAATATATAAATACTTTGTCAAATGAAAATTATTATCTAAACACGCAACGAGCAGTAGGAATGTTGAAAATCTCACAGCTGGGTGCTTAAGGATTTACTACCAGATTTGGTCGATTGCACTTTATTGAATATATCAATAGATCGTTATCACGATCGGTTGTTACTCAATATTTGTTGTCGTGGAGCCTTGGTAGTGTGTGCTCCGCACGCGAAGCACGTGCGTTGCATGAAGCAAGTAGCTATCAATACCGGCGGGCCCGCAGCGGCCAGCCGCTTGCAAAACGCATCGCTTTCTAATCACTAAAACCTTCGAAAACACAGAAAAGTAACAATTAAAATAGATCGACCATCACTCGGTATTAAGTATGTGATTTAATCCATGTAAGCGATTTAATCCAAGCGCTGTATTTACGTTTGCTTACTACACACGTCGTCATTGCAGTTTACTACAGTTTTTCTCATTGTACATTCATAGCTGAATGACAGGAAACAACAACGACCTGTTATTAATGTTCTCAGTTCTCAGTCCTCAGCCAATAGTTGGAAGATACAACAGGCAAACTGTTATTAGAAAGCTGTGAACATAATCGATTACACTTAATGCTTATTAACGTTTAATTTCCTGAGTTTCGTCGATTTTAAAAACAGACTAACTCAATGTAAAGGAACGATGATTCTTTTGAACGGTCTACTAATGTATTACATACCCAAATATAAAAATAAAACAAAATAGTGATAGGATCAAAGCTAAATCATGTCCATAAGAATAATTATACCAATAAGTAAAGATTCTATCCAAAACTCTGTGAATTGAGAAAATTAGCAGCTTCATAAAGCTACATCTGTTTTGCACATTATGAAACTGATGTGCTCGCTCTTAAGTATACTAGCTAGTTATGTTGTAGAGGAAAGCGCTAACGCACTCTTATGATCTTTGCATGTTTATAATAATTGTATCAAAATGATTAATGCATTTTCTGTTATAACTACAGGTTACGAGGGCATTATATATATTTTATTACAGCCACCTAATGTTATTTTAATGTGTGATTCTGTCAATATATTCCCAGGAAGAGTCTGTGACGTGTGAAAGTTCATAGTTAGGTAATTACACAACGGTATCGTTTGATACGGCAGCTGTGCAGTGCACTGGGTGAATATGTAAAATAGTTGCACAACCGTTGCAACACATTACGTCCCTGCGTTTTAATGGTCCGCTTCTGCATTACGGTATTAGATCAACACTTCTCAACCGTGTAAGATAAAACCGGGTAACTTGTTTCGATTACAAATGTCTTTCACAATAATTGGCATGTACATAGGACACTACACTACGAAGTAGGTGCAACTGCAAGGGTTCAGTTCTATCACAAATTGTTAATCAAATAATGAAACCTACTACTAAACTCATCATGAATTTAATATTAATATTAAAATCGCTGTTTACTCAACAAAATACATAAATATACATAATTCTAGGTATCTATTACAACGAGTAACGTATCTAGTAATTTATAATCTTACATACTCATTACGGTAGATAACATAGCCATTATGTCAAACTTAAATATAACTTGGCTGCCAACAACCTAATAACTGCCGGATGATCGCTAACTTAGTAGTTTGTCTTACACTTATATCACCTATTACTTCCGTACTTGGCAGAGCCAAAACTGATTGCAAGTATTTCTTAAACATAGGCTACTCTACACCTGTCGTATACAAAGAGAAACCTCTCTTTGTGACAATATAAAACAATATACGGCTTCTATTTTATAAACGAATTCAATCAACAGATCGTTTGTAATGCAGAATCAAACGTGATATGACTATAAAATATTTACCCTTCCTATGACGTGCTCATCGATTTCCACACAGTATATACTCGCATAGGAACTTTAAAGATTGTATGACATAAAGTAACAAATAGGGTTCTTGTTTGATCTATGAGTAGAGTGGGTTGGTGCATTTAAATTAAATGTGACAATCTGGTCTTGTCATATTTTGTATAATGGCGGTGTTGTTTATAATATCAATCAACATTAGAACCTGTGAACTGTGTATGTTATATACATGGGTAACACCAAGAAAAGCGTACTTGGCGAAAGCCCTTAGACTGAAGGGTTACTAGAAAACAAAGCCATTGATTAGAACAATGCTTGGCTATGTTGGCGGTTATTCACGTCTATTTATTGATGTGGATTATGAATGAAAATATAAACATCAAAATCAGTCAGGCCTTAGTTTAAGATGAAAATAATTACGAGAGCTCGCACACCAGAATTTCATATATGAAGAAAATCATCTAATAACATAGTTTCCAATCATCGGCAGCTGTACTTGTTTATAAAATTACTTCGAATTACATACGTTTTTATCTGTGTGACGCACGCTACTATGTCATAGCTACACACTGCTTTACAAAACTGACACAACTTATGGACATGATCGTTAAAATTCAGGGGGGAAATAAATTACGAAATGAAGTATCTACATTCTTTTTTGGTTTCCAATATATCAAATCGTAGTTGGTTGACCCAACCATGCCAAGGTAATCAAGCTATATTAGTAAAATTTTATGTATAGATTAAGTTAAACGGATTCAAGGATTTACTTTTACAAGAATGTCGTTCACCTACATGTAATTGTGCTACCTTGGCTTGGATTGACCTGTCCATTAATACGCTAACGTTTTTAATATAGTAGGTGCTATTGGTGTTGCAGTAATCGCAACATACCGATCATGGCGTGATGGAAACAATATCACATTATAGTTTTACTAGCTACTCAACAATCGACTACTGTCCTTTTATGTAACTCTACGTTAATTATAACTTTACAGTTAATTTTAACGGTTATCAACATCGCCTTTTATGAGAAATGGTTCCGATTCCAATGGTATCCACGATTTATTGGTTATTTCTGGAAATTATGAAAACTCAAATCGAATTATTGCTCAATTTATGCGATCTTCTTAACGGTCTGTCGCGTTTTTATTATATACTAGCGACCCGCCCGCGGTTTCACCCGCGTTGACCCATTCCCAAGAGTCGTAGCGTAATGTTAAATAGGTTAAAACCTTCCTCTTGAATCATTATATCTATTAAAAAAAACCGCATCAAAATCCTTTGCGTAGTTTTAAAGATCTAAGCATACATAGGGACGGACAGAAAACGACAGCGACTTTGTTTTATACTATGTAGTGAAGTGTAAATTGAAGGACGAAGTGGTTATTAACCTTTAAATTTCAATTTTCCGAAAATGAACATTATTTCACTATAACCTTCCTTATGTCACGTTCTTGGCATTTACCGGCACCATAACAAAATTACTCTATCATTTTGCGGTCTGCACGAATGGATACAAACAAAGATTGGATATGTAACAAGGGCAGTAATCTTAACAATAGATGCTAAATGTATTTTAAGGTTTTAACTCATATCAACTGATTTAAAAAACGCCAATCTATTTTCAAAACTAGTTCATCTTGTTTTTTTACATAAATACAGTTGTAGATGTGCATCATTTGTATGTATCAGTATAAATATTTAAAGAATATGGTGCCAAAAACTGAAAATTTTGTTTTTTCAGTGTCAGGTACCAGCTCTTAACAAATGATGTACGGACAGGTTCGTGAAACCTTAATGCTTTCTAGCGTTCAAAGGGCGTACCATGACGTGTAATTGCGATCATTTTTAAGTTGTGCGAAAGGGATGGCGCTATTTAATGTGTAGAGCAATATCTCTATCCCTCAATCGCAATTCGCAATATCTACACGTCATGGTGGCCCTCAGTTCCGTCCTACAATATAAACCCTTAAAGCGTCACGTCCTGTATTGTAATATTATACAATGTATCCGTATACAATGTCTCCAAATTAAATAATAGTCTACTCCACGAAATTGGTACCTATTCCAATTTAAAAACACATTATCAATGTAGAACAGTAATTCATCTTGTTCTTCTTTTTCGTGCGAGACCTCGAAAGCCGCGGTCTAATGGCGAGCGCATTACCGACCGACCTTAATATGAGCCGTGACATAACTTATGTGTTACGTTCGAGTTCTAGTCCGATGCTCCCAAACTATTGTGTCTCATAATACCCTAGTATACAATAACGTATTGCAACGCTGAGCTGTTTCCTAGTTGTTGCATCAAATCACCTTTTTCTAATAACAACAACCGCTAATTCTCTCTGGAGCTTGGTAATGTTCATTTTGAAAATAAAATAACTACGTATTTGTTATTTACAACAACAGTTAGGACATCGCTGGGGTTAAAAATATTCAAAAAGTCACCTTGAACTACCGGCTCTCTAAATTCTTGTCTGTGTAAACATACGCAATATCGTTTTTGTCATGACATTTGTTTAACAAATATTTTGCCTAATTCTGTTCATTGAAGAGGGTAGTTTACGAATACATAGCGCAATTTAATATGACGCATTGTATTCAAAGCACATACTTAGATATGCATGTAGTCATGAAAAATTATTTTCCTTTAAATGTCCCTTTCCTTATTATTCTATTATGTTAAACGGTATTAATACCATAATATTATACCTTAACCACTGACTAACGAGCTTCCACTATACTTCCTTCCTCACCATAAATGTTAAGTTTATAGAAAACTAACGGTTGTCCGCGGTTTCACTCGCATTCTAAAGGAACTATTGACACGAAGGGTAGCCTATGTTAAGGTCCAATCTATATCTATACCAAAATAGTTCAGCGGTATCGGCGTGAAAACCTAACAAACAGACATCATTTATAATATTAAGTATAGAAAGAATGGATAGTTATTATTTACGGAAAGTGTGCATAAGCGTTCGGCGGCGCAACAAAACGGTGGACCCAGGTTTTTGTAATTTATTAAACACAAACGTAGAAACTGTAATTCATAAAGCTCTATCTTTGTTTATTTTACTGAAGTATGTAATTTATCATTAAATGTTAATGCACTACATTAAAGTAATTTTAAACAACTACATAATAGTAGTAATATCATAATTATTAACAACTACCAAATAAAAAGCATACCTAGTTAGTAATGTAAAACAGCAAAGATCGGAATGGTTGTTCATAAAAACTATGTAACTAGGTACAGTCGCTTAGACAAGAAATAGTATGACAATAATAAAAATATAGATATTTCAATCAATTTTGATTGTAGTAGGAATGCTAGGAATTTCCATAACAGACTAATGTGATAATGTTAACAAAGTAGAGACGTATCTGCTTTGATAAATTATTTGGATTATCAGACCGCGTCGCGCATAGCAATGATCGGAGTTTCAGTTCGACCGCCTCGACTATTGCATGCCGATCGTTTCATACTACTGCCCTGACGTTTACACAATCATTAACGTTCCTTTGTTATGATTTTCTTACCTTTTGTACTAATCTTTAAAAATATGAAGGGCTGTACCTACCAGATAATAATTAATTTAAGGTGGAGTCAAGGAGTATAGAGGGAGACCATAGAAAATATGCAAGGATTGTGTATTAATTTTGAATGATGAAGAGAGCGAATAATAATGGAGGTTATCGATTCACCAAATACCACATACACATCCATTAACCAACATAACATACCATCACGCCTGTATTCCCCGAAAGTTTAGGCAGAGGCGTACTAATGTGCACCCACCATTCGCCGATATGTTTAGGTCCCATATAATAGGGGTACAAATCCCAAACTTCAAGTTTTAAGAGAATTTCATAGAAAATCCCAATAACACTGCTCGACCTGGGAATAAAACCCAGAACCTCTAGCATAGCAGTCACGCTCAGGACCACTAAGCTAATGAGACAGTTAACTAAATAGTTTTAATTGCCGTCTGTATATAAATCTTACAATATTATTGCGCCTATACGAGAGACTTTATGGCATTATGCTCTCATAGTGCAGTTGTGGAGCGACCGAGGTTGTTGTCCTACCTTATATTTAGATCAAAGCTCTCCGAAGGACCTTTACGCGATTGACCTGTGTCCATACGAAGCCTATCAAAGGACCGGATATCTTCCTCATGGGAAGCATGCCATGATGTCCAAAGTGAGGGTACAAATAATAATAAAGATTTATAGCTGCTAGAGAAAGGATAAATCGAAATACCACAAGACCTCACACTAGGATATCAGTTGTTATTATGCCATGAGGTCATACTAACAACAGATAGAGTACTAACTAAACTTACCATAACATTAATGTGCATTAATTACCTACAATTATTTTATTGTATTGTATATAAATGTATTTATTTAGTTGTTATGTAGGTGTATCTTTCAGGTAGTATAAAGGTATATTAGATATAGTTTATGTATTGATATTCTATCATCACACCCGGTAATTGCATCTGCCACATTTTTCTCTGTATTCCCCTATGGTCGACTGGTAGAGAATGCTTATAGCATTAAGTCCGCCTCTGTACTATTTTGTGCATAAAATATTAAATAAATAAATTATCTAAACATAACGACATAATCAAATATGATTTCTGATTATCAAGTCTTTTTACAGATTTCACGCTAAACATAATAATTGTGGTTGCTGCATTCTTGTCATACATACTTGCATATTTTCCTTGTCCGTGACGTGTTTGTAATGGCGAGTTTTCCATTTCCTATTAATGCATCAAATCTGCACCTCCAACCTGAAAGTCATAGGCAATCAATTTTCTAATAACTTTCATCGTGGAAAAAGAAATTCTATACGGTCGCCACTGGAGAAGCCAAACCAGACCGACTCTCAAGAGAAAACAAATACTTTCGCTGAGTACCAGCTGACCCAGTCCTGTACAACAGCATCTGGGCTGCATTCATTACCTCCTACGCGATTATGGTCGCCTATTCCTATTACAATAATAAAATCAATTACCACTATTTTTTCTTATGTTCATTACGTAACAGTCAGGTTCTGTCTTTGTAACTTTCAACACTGTTAATTTCTTTCTGTAGAACGTTCTGTTTAATAAAACATCTAGAAAAAGAAATTTCCCAGTGTGGCGTAAACATGCAAATAGCGTGTATTGCTTAGAATACACGTGCATGTTTTAAAAAAAAATCTTAACAGACAACAAGGTAATTTTTAAGTAGCTTCGTAAATATTTGAAAAAACGATGAAGGCAAATTATTGTACTTTTTTGAAAAACAATGGCTTCTCATTGAAATTTTAAGTGACAGTGACGTTGCTACGAGTATTATTATTTTGGCTTTTTTGTAAAAGGCAGTGTTCTTTACACGTCAGTGCATTTCATTTGTAAAAGTGCAATCAATTTTCATTTTATATAAAGACATGCAATCACCAAGTCAGAAAAATTGCTTATCTAACTTCCTCTATTTCCGATTATATGCTCTGCAAACTTAACGAGAGCACAGCAATTCATCAAACTTGTATAAATTAAACTGTATTGTTTCATTGCGTTATAAATATAGATGCTGTATGTCTACTGACAGTCTGTAATCTAAAACAAATCGAATTTAGAATTGCTACATGTCTACGGTTTACGGTTTAAGATTCTTTATTTCTCAAAGATTATACAAAAAATCACTTACGAGAAATACATCGATTATCTTAACTAAAATTGACATGTTCGGATTAAATTAAATTAAATATGGGCATAAAGTAAACAATCTAGTATGAGTGTGACAATTATGATTTTGTTGTGGGTAATCTAATAAAAATGCCCGCCAAGCAACAATAATAAGCAGTCGGAGCGGTTTACTACGTCATCGGCACCGCGTCGTGTTATTGTTCCTTGTCGTGCGTTGTAAGGTGGCATTTACACTAGTCAATATTATGAAAATAGTCAGTACATGAAAATGATTATAATTTTGAATTTGTTAAAACCTATTTCACAAAGTAGATATAATAATAATGAAGCCTTTATTGTTTTGTTCTTCACAAGACTGGGCTTATTTAAGAAGTATGGAAATAGGATTTTATATATATCATTTCATTTTATATATCTCATTTAGTAATTGTACATTTAATTTTATACATTTCATTCAATTTTATATATCTCATTATATAATTTATTATATTATATTATTAAGTATTAGTAAATTCAATTAGGTACTTATACATTAATTAAATACAATTTGTAATTCATTGACACTTATTGTTTTACTACACAGTCTCTCAAAATGTATCTTTTCAATAAACATTTAAATTTTGTCAATGATTCGATTTCTTTTAGATTACTCGGCAATTTATTGAAAAGCTGTGCTCCCTCATACATAATGCTTTTTTTACCATAATTAGTTCTGTGTTTTTGTAGTAGGATATTGCATTTACGATCTCGTCTTAGTGTGCGCTTATGTGTTTGGTAGATTTTAGTAAATTTTATTTGAGTATGGATTTTCTTATATAGAATTTTGTGGACAAGTATGCATGTATTGTAGTGGTATGTTTGTGTTATGTTCATTAAATTAGTTTCTCTGTAAATTTGTTCAGTAGGTGTTAAGTAGTTGTACTTAAATAATGTCTTAATCATTCTATTTTGTGCTGTTTGTAGTGGTTGTAAGTTCGTTTTATATGTAGATCCCCATAATTCAATCAGGTAGTCTAGGTGCGGTTTCACTAATGAATTATAAATTTTGTATTTAACTGGTCGTGGAATACACTTTATTATTCTTCGCAAGGAGCCAGTTAATGAATTTATTTTGGAGCAGATTTTTTCTATTTGCGGTTTCCAAGTTAAGTGACTATCAAGGATTAATCCTAGATACTTTTCTGATGCGACATTGTTTATCATGTGGCCGTTAATGGAAAGCGGAGAGTGACTTGGTATTTTTTTGTTCTTTGCGGAGAAGATGACGTAATTTGTTTTCGAGGCATTGATAGTTAACAGATTACATGCAAACCAATTTTGAAGCACTGTTAGATCATTCTGGGCTTCTGAAAGTACAGAACTTATTGTGTGACCATAGTAGAACAGACAGGTGTCATCAGCATATAAAGTTATATTGCCCTTTAATCCGATCCCATTTATGCTGTTTATGTATATCAAAAACAAAAGCGGTCCTAAAATTGAACCTTGTGGAACTCCGCATCTTATAGGTTTTAGACTACTGGTGGTTTCCTCGATCTTTACCGCCTGACACCGGTTAGAAAGATAAGATTTAAAAATTTTGAGAGCATTTTCTGTAATACCTAACTCCATTTCTAGTTTGTTTAAAAGCAGATCATGACTCACAGTGTCAAACGCTTTTTTTAAGTCGATAAAAACACCAAGAACTATGTGTTTTTTGTCAATGTTTGTCTTGATATCAGTAATTAAGTCAATTGCTGCAGATAATGTGTTAGACTTTTTACGAAAACCGTATTGCCTATCGTATAAATAGTCGATTCTAGTCAGATATGCGCTCAGACGATTATGCAGGACCTTCTCAAAGACCTTTGAAAGTATTGGCAGGACTGAGATAGGCCTGTAGTTTCCCGGATCAAGTTTAGAGCCTGATTTAAATATAGGACTAATTTTACCAATTTTTAGTGAGTCAGGAAAGTGACCATCTTGTATACTTTTATTTATGCATTTAGTTAATGGTGTTATAATTAGGTTTCTAATACTTTTTACGGCTTTCGCGCTAATCCCATCTATACCGGTACTCGTGTTTGAGTTAAGGTCACATACAATTTTATCTACTTCGTCTTCTGTAGCTAATGATAATTGCGTAAGATTATGTGTGTATTTGTGTGTGTTTGTTTGTGAGTAAATATATTTGTTATGGTATTGGATAGGTAATTGATTGGCCAAATTTATACCAATGTTAGCAAAGTAATCATTAAATTTATCACAAACCTGCTCTATGTCAGTGATGATTAGTCCTGATTCTGACTGTAGTTTAGATGGGGCACAGCTTTTTTTATCTTTGTTGTTAGTTAGGCTATTAATAAGACGCCACATTTTCAGGGGCTTTTTTTCCACTTGTTTAAATAAGTTTAGGTAATAGGATCGCTTGATCTTCTGAATATAGTTAAGAGCATTGTTTCTTTCTTTCTTCAAGTTTTCCTTTGTTTCTATGTTGTTAGGGTCACTTTTATGTTTCTTCCACACTTCATTCCTTTTGTTTATTTTGTTTATTGCTATTTTGTCTGTCATCATCATGTCTCGAAAGCAGAATTAATTACGTAAGGTAGAGACGGATTAAGATTTTATTAATATTATAATATTAATAAAATCATTATTTAAGTTATATATTTTTATTTTAAAATTATTAAAACTAACTGAAACTTTTATTTTCAATAATAATATTTAAATATAATATGTTTTTCTGTACAAAAACTTCATTACTCACCCTTTCTCTCTCACGCCAAATTGTCAAAATCCGTGGCAAAATGTTAAATGTTGGCTTGACGGTGAGCCGGTACTCATTTATCCCACGTGACAATTTCTTCGAAACAACAAACCCTGCAGACTACGTAGTTGATCAGCTACTGGCGAGCAGACAAAGTCGTTCGTTGCACTTAAACTACTTTTTCAATGCCACTTAAATTAATACAGTACCGTTATTTGGACGTGATGAAAGTTACTTTTGATCTTGTTGGTTTACCTGTTTTCCATAAATGCTGGGTACGTGTGACCTGGTGGCTTACTGTTCCAGTGACAGATGTGCGGACAACACTGGAAAGGCCATTGCTCCGATTGCTTTCTGTTGGATTCCTAGTTTACTGATTACTACTTGAATTTAGGCTATCATGTTGGCCAAGCCTGTACCTACTTCGCTCGTAAAGGTTTTACATGGAAATCGATATTTAAAAAAATCAATATTGGAGTAAGAACCTATACTTAAATTGAGGATATTCCAAGTGATTTCTATTCTACAAAAAAAATTAAAGCATGTTATCTCAGATAATGTGTAAATTCAATGAAATAGCGTTGCAAGCCCCAACGTAAACGTCAACTATCCTTTTTAAGTTAGTGTACGAGTAGCTCTATATGTCGACAGAAAAGCAATAATGTGAGGATAGTAGCAGCTATATAAGCCTGCAATAGCAAATAGTTTTAATTTATCACCTATCACATAAATACTATCTCCTTTCTTATTATAATATCTTGCGGAAACACCCTTTCATTTTAATGTGGTATAGGTAGGTACCTATGTGCAGGTGAACTAGGATATCCCTTGGCGTATGCAAATAGGTGCTGTGCATAAAGGCGAAGAAATATTATATGAAAATAATATTTACTAAACATAGGGAAGTATTAAATTAATAGAAGATTATACCGACTTAAACTTCAGGAACTAGGTAAGTTCGTGCCAAAGTACTTTTAGCGATAAGACCGCCAATTGTATTACCACCTATTTGTTGTATACCTAATCCATGTTTGTAGCTGTAATCTTTCTGGTGTACAATAAAGAGTATTCTATCTAAGTGGGTACAAGGTACCATTAATTCCGAAATTCTGGATAACTGTTTCATTCTTAAGTGATTGAGAAGACCCTAAACAATAGATAGCTAATAATATTAGGCATGTTGATAGGACAGTATAAAGGACTATCAATCACTGTCCACCTAGTTATAGCGCTAAATTCTTTAATTGAATAAAAAACTTATTCCAATCTAGGTGAACGGGCAAAACAAGATATTAAAAGACAGGCCAAACCGGAGCTTACTCTGTACAATTGACGATTACGTTATGTCTAGTAACTAACACTATCATTTGCAACGAGCGAACCTTATAGTTTATTAATTCTAGCTGAGAATTTATTATTTGTCTTTAAAAACTTTCATAATAATTATACGTTCATGAGTTTGCTAGTGACTTTCACAGGAAACCATAACTATATAGAACTTAGAATACTTATAATTGAAGTTCGTATCTGCTCAAATTAGTTCGGCACGCAACTAGTCTGTGAACAACGATTCTTTGAATGATAGCACTTGAGATTACTTTTATAGAAATCAACAATAGATAGTAGTAGGCACCACCCACGAAGAGGAAGTAATACGAACGACGCACTTCCATGTCTTTTTATTTTGAACGATATTCAATCGGCCTCAGCACATAGAAAAAGAACAGATTTCGTTGCTCAATAGTGCTCCATACTCTAGTGGACACGTAATTTTATACGCGGGTGTCGACTACTCGAGTAATCTTTCCTACTCGAGTATACATTCTGTAGTCGAGTATGTATTCCCAAGGGCGACAAAAGACAGAATTTAACAACATTACGCCTACGTATATCAATTATATTTGCTAGTAGTAGTGAGAAGCCCTGTAATGCGTTGCCCAGTGCTGTGTTGCCCAGAAATATGGATGCGACAGACGGCAATCGCTTTTTGTAAAGTAAACAGTCGCATTCAAAAAGAATTAAACTGCCTTTGGTCGCATCTGTTTTAGGCTATATGTGATTATAAAATTGTAAAAACTTCGAACCTTCAAATAGTTTTTTATATGTTCAACAAGTCAACCATTTGTCATAGATTGTTGACCCCGTAATCAATCATAATACCTATTTATGTAATAAATAATTTACAGTGAAGTATATTATTAGTATAGTATTTGTAGTATATAATTTCTTAGTTATAATTATACCTTCTTAACTGTAGCTATTATATATAATTTTTTGATAATTATTTAGCACTGATATCTTGATAACTATCTAACTCTGATATATATTATTTCTGTCGTTTCCGTAAATAGATGAAACTTGTCTAGATATAAAAAGCTAATAAATCTTAATAATAACTTAAAGTTACGTAAATATCATAATGACAGTGAGAAGTTAAGATAATATCATTATGCAATAGATCTAGGCATGTTAGGCACGTTTTTGTTGACAATCGTCATATTTGTGTCGTTAGCGCATATACACGTGAAACGTAATGGTTAAAGTTAAACTAAGTGATTATGAAACTGATTCAACCATTTTAAAATAACTTATTGAGTTTGTTTATACTTAGTTACTTACTTAGAGGTAGTACCACTGTTTCTGCGACGATGTAGTATTCTTATGGAAGTGTCAGCCCTAAACCTATATACACATGGGATATCGATGACAACACGACACTTATGAAAGTTTAATGACGTTAATTTATTCGTTACTTTTATTTAATTTGCATCCAAAATACAGAGAATGAGTGTTATATTATTTCGTAAAAATCTCACTCTCAAAATAGGTAGGTACAACTATTTCTTATTTGTAATAAGTAATCTTTAGAGCAGTATCAACTATATAAATAAGCTAATGAAATAGTAACTGTGAGAACAATCTCATACTTTCTCTATACAGACAACTGGAGCATCTTTTTAATGCCATCGACTTAATCCTTCCATAAGAAACATAATTAACGACCTGCAGTAATTTCCAGTCTTTATTAGTGTTCTTGGCTTCAAACAATAGATCATTGTAATTTATTTTATCATTATTATAATAAGTAATAATGTATGTGTACCTATATACTTACGTGTATATTTGAACTTAGAATAGTTATTTGTATCCGTTAATAGTATCGGTATATGTCGATATCTCTAATAGTTTGGTTGGGCTCTTGTGTTTTCTAATCAGGGTCAACAGGTACTCCAGATCTTCGATTATCCTAGTTTTTATAGTTTTCCCTTTATGTGGCCATTAAACCCTAACTCTGTACCAAATTTCAGCTCTCTGAGTTTATGGGAAGTACTAGTTCTATTTTGATGATCATGAGTGAGTGAGTGAGTGTCATAAATGCGAAACTTTGCTTTCGCTTAACTTCGGAACTAAAGGACCTACAGACTTGAAATTTTGGATTTTAAGTATGTGATTATAACTTACTGGATGACGAAAATTTCTGCGTTCTGGTCTTATCCAGAGGTTTTCAAATAGGAACCTGAAAATGCGGCGAAATGGTTCCAGTAAAGGATGGTACGGCAGTGTTTGCTTCACGCTCGACTTGGCGGGGGCACTACCGTGCCCCCAGATTGTAGTGTCTGGTAATTTATTCTCACATCAAACTCCACAATACTTTGATAGAATATAATTAAAAACATCAGTATGTAAACATAAATTACTTATTTAAAAGAATATCTATGAAGTTTCTTGCCGATTCTTCTATTTCACGATTTGGAACTATGCAACTATAGTTATTGATATTTCAAAAGTACCTGCCTGTACCTGTTATGGTCTAATCAGATCTAACAAATGTTTAAAAAAAATGAGTTTGAGTTTGTATGTTTTTGTTGTATCCTGTGACACAGGGCTTGTTAGGATATATGTATTAATATGGAAATGTCATCAGTATCTAATAAAACATTAAAATATTTAAAGGAATACGTAACCTTTTCCTATAAAGATGAAATACATATAAGTAAGCTAGAAATTGAAAACTAAGCAAACGGGAACGATCATCTTTCAGTAGAGGCGTAAAATACAAATACCTTTAAATCTATTGCCTTAAATTCCAATAAAGTATTACGTATTTGGAAAGTATAGCATACTTAGCTTATGTAACGCGCTAGCGGTAATTATCTGTTAATAAATCTGTACTAAAACCTCATTTACCATAGTCAGATGCGATCATTTGATGGCTAGGAAAAGACCACTACACAGCCCAACTATAGAGATCGATCTCATTCCTCAGTTAGATAAAGAACTTAAACGTCAGGTGCCCTGTCACCTGACGTTTAAGTTCTTTATTACAATAAGGTTTTTTAAATAAATGTTGCGGAAAATCCTCATAAACGAGTCGACTATATGTCCTCATATACGAGGATTGTTATAGGCTAATGATGAAGTAAGTGTAAAAAAGTTCAAATAATTACTTACTGATAATTATTTTGCCTATTAACATACCATTTGGTAGGTTGAACTCGCGTTGGAGTTCAATGTAAAATAAAATCCGTGGATTCTTAATCTTGTCATGAACAAGGAAGCCAAGTTAATAATAATGATAATCATCCTGCGTTATGAGAAAGTTTAAAGATAAACAAAAAACACTAAAACAATTTTAATACTGAATTATGAAATTCTCAGTAGAAGCTTGGAGTCTGGATTTGTGCCCGGTTAATGGCAATAGGCTCGCCCCCTATTACATGGGACCTAAACATACTGGCGAACTGTGGGTGTATATTAGTACGCCTCTACCTAACCCTTCGGGGAATACAAGCGTGATGGGATGTTATGTTATATTATTAAAATATTCTAGAAATTATGTAAGTATTATAAAAAAAACATAGGCTGATCTGAAAATATAAATAGAATATCATTTGCATTTCTTAAATAGTTTTAATATCTGTAATAATTTGAGTTACAGAATAAATCAGATTTACCTAATTTCAATAATTGATGACTATAAAAACATGATGTTTATTATTTAATATTAATATAGTTGCAAGGCAACGTAACACTGTGAAGCAATACCTACTTGTCAATATAATGGCCTTGGGATCCAGCAAATGACCAGCAATTAACAGTGATGACCATATTATAGCCAACGGCGATGGTCGACAACTTTTTCGGTCAGGTCAATGTCATCATTGATTATTACCATTATTATATTATCTCCAAGTAACTTTTAAATTTATACAATTATTTACGTTACATTATTTTTGATAAATATCAATAGGTAGATAATACTTATTGATGTAATTTTTTATCAATGTAATGCTAGAACTTAGCCTTGAGAGGTTGTTTACCTCGTAAAGGGATAAAATAGAGCAACAAACTTTAATAATTACCATACACAGCATTATTATAAGCTTTCTCTGCGCATTTGACCTCATTTCCAAACTCGTCTTCTCAACAAGAACGGGCGAGCCTGCCCTCATAACGACTGATGACACAAATCCCAACATCACTCAATTGCAGCTGATTTATATCTCAAATGTATGTGGTATGTAATGGTACTGACTTTTATGAAATACATACTGAACAATACATACTTACTTAGAAATAATAACACTTTTTAGAAGCCATTATTTAAAAATTTTAATGCTAGACGGTGCCGGCATTTCCTAATAACTGATGACCTCTGAGAAGAAACGATGAAAGAGACTTTGAATCAAGGTTTCTTTTATTAGTTTCTTCTACTTTCACATAAACTTAGAACAATGTTTATGGAAGGTAATTAATTATCTCTATTGTACGAATTTTCTGTTTAGTTATCATGAGAAGATGTTTAGAATTGGATAATTGTATGCTAATAAATGCATGTATGTGTATCGTATACATGCATTTATTAGCTTCATATCTGAAAAATCTTAAATAATTTACAACACCTCCAATACCCATCACAATAAAGACCTAATACAATATTATTTAGGGATAATAATGATATGTATGTATTTTTCTACAAATTTTATTATTTAATTTTTAACTTCAGCTATTAATATAATGAAGCTGAAGAGTTTATTTTTTTATTTGAACGCGCTAATATCTCTAACTACAGGTTGAGTTTAAATAATCCTTCTTGCATTTGATAGCCCAATTCTTAAGGAAGGTTATGAGTTTTTATTATATTATACAAATATATTTAATATCACTCTAGGACCCTTAGGAGCCGAGCAAACGAATGAAATCGCGGAGCACAGCTAATATAGAAATAAAACGACTAGGAAAAAGGAACTTCCACTGTGAAACATTATGTAGCCAATTCGTAGGATGAAATTGTTTCTTTTTATTTTTTGTTGGGTCGGTTATTCAGGTTTGTAATCCGCTTTTGGGCGGTATTATATATTTTGCGAATGAAATGAAGTGATTACTATTGTAGTCTCTATTTTTCTATTTGTACAATTTCAATAATTTCATGGTACATTGAGAGTTTAGATTTAACTGGTGTTACATTTTAGATACCTATATTTTCAAAGACGTTTGAAGGCAAACATACCATGCCAAGCAAATTATGCAAATTGTTTTAGCAAAGAGCGCGCCCAGAACCCAGGTGCGGCTTGTATCATTCGAATTAACATACGTACTAGTAGATGCAAGTTACAACTGCATAATAAACACTATTGAATCCCATTAATTACATTAAGTTGCGCTTAACAAGTAAATATATATACCTATTAAAGAAAAATGTAAGAACCGTGATAGCCTGTCAGTAATACCAAATGCTTACTGAGTAATCATTTTTTTAAATCGTTCATCAGAATATTTCCTATAGCATACACCTCGCACTGCTTCTTAGTACGTAAATTCTACTAAAAAAGCAAAAACTTATTGATTGATAATAGTGTTTTTATTTCCAATGCTGAAACGTTTCTTTTTTTATTCTTGATAGGCTTACGCTTGACCGCCAGTACGCCCGATATTAAGCAACACTGCGATCTACGATAGAACGCGCTTACCCAGAAGAAATCGATTCAATCGTGATTTAAAAACATCCAGATTAATCATAATTGCGTTCATATTTGTTATACTAATCTTAATCAATCAGAGGTTGAACTTATGATCTGGAGAAAGTAAGATTTCCTCCCTGCCTTTCAGATAGGCATCCCGTAAGAGGTGCGAAAATATCTGACTAGCTCCGTAGTAGGACCTCTTGAGGTCTAACTGGCTGGCGACCACCCTTACGTCAGAGTCTGTCGTAAAGCAACTTGGTGCGTGTTTCGCCTTTTGCACGTAAGAGCCAGTTCCTCTCGGTTGCTGCAGCTCTGGCAGTCTGCAGTTCGCACCCTTAAGAGACCTCTTAAGCGTCGGCACCACATCGGCAACTCCTCAGGTGTTGCAGGTGTCCATGAGCAACGATGACTTCTTACCACCAGGTGACTCGTCAGCTCGTTTGCCGACTTAATCAATAAAAATGACAACGCTGGTGTTGCCGATGTCTATCAGCTGCAGTTGTTGCTTACTAGTAGGTAATCTTTATGCTCGTTTGTAAGATTAAAATAATAAAAAAAAAACGATTTAATACAACAATTTCTAAAGTTACGTCACACATGCCTAGTTTTGCGAAACAATTCGACAAGTGCTAATATAAATTCAGTATCCTCAATTACTGTGGTTCGTTTGTAATTAGTGTATCAGTAGGTATGAACCGTATTATCCGTCATGGGAAAACACATGACCTACTTTGAATGCATTTACATAAATGGTTTAAAAAGTAAAACTAACTTACTTTACCTAAATTACTTCACACAACAGCTCTTTTAACTTCATTCATACAAACTATGCATCTAATGGCTCCGTTTATGTTCATTTTTTAATTATTTTCTTACATAAAACAAACAAGTTTTTACATAAAAAAGAAAACAACAGTATAACATTGTTAGATAGGATTATTAAAACTGTAAACATCAGCTACAAGTGACAATTTAGATATAAATAATATAAAAGCATGAAATATTGTTAAAAGGTCAGAAAAGTGATCTTGACTTAAAAATAAAGAACAAGTTTGTTACTTTAACAATTGGTAGGTATTGAAATAAAACTACTTTTTACGGATTTTATCGCGTTATATTGATATTATTTGATTCCCGACGTTTCGGATCCCTTACAGCATCCATGGTCACGTGTTTTCTATTTCAATGTCTAATATTCGCGTAAGTGTCAGAAACCAGTAAATTGTAGGTACCTACCTATATAATATTTTCGTTTAATAATGGCCAATAAAATTATAATTACTATTATGAGCTTACACTGTAATCACGGATAGATATTTAAACTTTTCTTATTTATTATGCAAAACAAAACAAATTAACGAAGCAATATATAAATATGTACCTTACCCAAAAAGAATGATCCAATTATGTTACGGACGTATATGTATTACAGCGGAATGTAAACTCATTAGTCAAACAACTGTTTAACAGTAGCATTACAAGAGTAATAAGACCGGGGTACAAATGTAGCGGTCTGAGCTTTAGTACTATATACAAAAGTGACAGTGACCGCATTGACAAGTGCAAGAGGAGAAAGTGTGGGCGAGTGCATGCGCCTGCGCCGTTGCACCATCTCCTTCGCACTCGTGTGCTAATCGCGTACTGTACTAATATTGCCAGGCCATAATATGTCATTGAAACTCATTTATAATTTCGCTTACCATTATCAACGCGATTAATAATAATTAAGCTAACTAGATATTACTTTCTACTTATTGAAATATCTAATAAATAACTAATCCCGAGTGGGTATTCCTCGATAGATTTAATCTGGGTCTGACAAGTGAATCAGTTTCTTCTAAGCAAGCGCGCTCCATCGTAGATCGCAGTATCGCTTAAAATCAGGCGAACGCCGGTCAAGCGTAAGCCTATTACGAATTTAAAGAAATCTATTATGATTAAAATGAAAGGTTCATATAATATATCGGCTTAAACTGTGACAGTCTTCATGTGCAAATTTTATTTAATTTTCTTGCATAATTAAAATACCTATTTATTAACAACAGCTTATATATGGGTGGTATTAAATAACACAATAATATTACGTATAAAACATTTAAAAGAGACATTTATTTCTCAATAAAGTTCACTTACAACTAATAAAAGTAAAATCGAACCCAGTAACTTTAGCGTAGCAGTCACGTTCAGGACCACTAGGCTAACAAGGCAATTGAAGTAAAATAATAAAAATTAAATAAAAGAAAAGTAAAATAATTATATAAACGGTAGATAACAATGTACCTAATACCATTTACGCTGGTAAAAAGTAAAATAAAGTTTTCGTGGGAGAGCCATGCTTCAGCACGAATGGGCCGGCTCGACCGGAGTAATACCACGGCCTCACAGAAAACCGGCGTTAAACAACGCTTATGTTGTGTTTCGCCGAGTGAGTGAGGTTACCGGAGGCCCAATTCCCTTTTAAAAGGTCGGCAACGCGCTCGTGACTCCTCTGGTGTTGCGGGTGTCCATGGCCGGCGGTAATCGCTTACCATCAGGCGATCCGTCTATTCGTTTGCCCTCCTATCACATAAAAAAAAGTCCAATAACAGGTTTTCATTCTAGAAAATTCAATGCATGGTATAAGCATTGAATCAAGTTAACATGTAAACGTGCTACGGAAAACGATTTCAACGTGCGTTGATGTCTTCTATTAGCGCAACACTGCGCTGTATAAAAAATATAAAATAGGAGAAATTAAACTTTTTAACTTAACATATTTAACATAATAAAACAGTTATTATATGTTTTTTTCTCAAGGTCATTAATTTCTCTTTTGTTGCACAAAACTCATTGTGAAATCAAGAGAATGTGATAAAGTGCAAAGACTGGAGGTTGCATGAAGTTTTGGCTGTATTCTCGTTTTAATATCGCAAGCATGGCCAAGACATTCTATTTTACAACCCATTTTATAAGATAACAAGCCATATATGTCGTTAATACTGAAGGCTGTATTGCGCATTTGCCATTAATTAAACAAAAATTTTAATAAAATATGAAAAACTGTTAAGTCATGTGCATCTAAATATAATAAAATACCAGAAAATATAAAGAAATTGCCAGCGTTACGCTTCAAAAAACAAGTTTTTATTAGATAAAGTTTACTATTTATAATTCGGTATATAGCGGCAGCTAATTATAAGTTAATGTCCTACGATGAACGACGTTACTTTTAAGAAATAATATTACTCTCATATCCTTCAATTATATAATTAATATAATGTGGTAAAATATAACTTTTACTAATTAATTAAGCTAACACGTAATGTACTCTATTTTTGTGAAATAAATAAAGATTGCATTTTATATCGATCACGAAGAAAAGCGGTATTTAAATTGAAACATTTGCAATTCAATGCACGACATTTCCTCAATTCGTGTAAACAAAGTGTGTGATGTCAATGACTCGTACGTACCTAGAATACCCTCAACAGTAGTTTAAAAGGATGTAGTTTTAAAGAATACTTGTTAAATGATATACATACAATTTCTTTAAGTACTTCACTGATTTTCTAGTTATTTTATAGAGGTACAAACAATGATAATAAATACGACCGCATCCTGTCTATACATAGGTACCATCATATCATCACGCCTGTTTCCCCCAAAGGCTTAGGCAGAGGCGTAGACGTACGAATGTACACCAACAGTTCGCCGGTAAGTTTAGGTCCCATATAATAGGGGGCAAGCCTATTGCCATTAACCGGGCACAAATACCAAACTCCCGAACTGCTACTAAGAATTTCATAGAAAAACCCAATAAGACTTTGCTTGACCTGGGAATCGAACCCAGAACCTCTAGCATAGCGGTCGCGCTAGGGAGTACTAGCCTAACGAGGCAGTTTAAACCTCCTTGTTTCATAACTTTGATAATGTAACATACGAGGTACAGAATGCCGGTGACGATGAAGTAGTGAAGGTTAGTTGAAGAACTCGGTGATCAGGTATATTTTTTTTTAAAAGCTTACTAGCTATGTGGGTCGCACATTACTAATATTCTTGCTAACCCCTCATGCTAAGCTAAATGCTTGTGTTACGAGTGGGTTCACGTCGGTAGTGCAATGGATGCGTTTTGAACCGACAACTACATAATCGCAAGTCCGACGCCCTAGCCATAAGGCTACCGCCGCCTCAATTCAATTAAAAACATGCTTAGTTATACAAAATTTACACAATTCCAAGTATATATGTGTACATAAAAGAGATGAAAACAGATTTGTAATAAGAATCTTGTGTTAACGCGGGAATTCGGTCAATGCGGCAATCGTAAGCGAGATATTACCAATTTATCGCCACTTACACATTACTATGTATGTATACTTACGATATACTCAATACATTATTGCTGCATTTGCACATACATAACAAATGTACTTAGCTATATGAAAACGATGTCTAACATCTACTTTTATGTGAATTAGCGTGAGAAGGAAAAGCTTTATAAGAAGTAGATACATGCGCTCCATTTTCCATCAATATTAAGGTTACCGCGCATATAACTAGGCATAACATAACACCGATATACTTTGAAGCGTAAAGCAAGGATTCATGATTTCAACCACATAGTAAAGAATTTACTGCCTCATAACCCTAGTGGTCCTGAGCGCGACTGAAACGAGGTCCTGGGTTCGATTCCAAGATCGAGCAGTGTTATTGGGTTTTTCTATGAAATTCTCAATAGCAGCTTCGAGTTTGGGATTTGTGCCCGGTCAATGGCAATAGGCTCGCCGTCTATTACATGGGACCTAAATATACCGGCAAACGGTGGATGGTACATTAGTACGGCTCTGCCTAACCTTTCAGGAAATACAGACTTGATGGTATTTATGTATATAATAAACAATTTATTCGCCTATTGCGATTAACAAATATATACAAATTCTCACGTCGTGATATATTAATACTCATCAATAATTTGTTAAACTATTGCGTTAGCTGCGAACAGGCGATGAGTAAACTATTGACAGATTCCAGTTATTTAATCTAACCTTTTACGTAACTGTTGAAACAGCCTCGTGTCAAGGTTATATTTTATAAACAAATTGCTCAAACCGATTTCTTTCCAAACAAGGGTTACTAATATGCAATAGAAAAGAAAATTTGCTTAAATAGGGCTCTATTAAATCTTTTGCAAATAAAGCACTATAGTTCCTTTGTTCTGAAACATATTTAATTTAATTAATCACAGAATTATAACAAGTACTTACTATAGGAGTAGGCACTCTACGTTTCACCAGAATGATGAAATACAACTCAACCAAAATGTACCACTTAAGTATTCCATTACTGGGGTGTGTAGAGTTAGACCTTCAAACAAAGGTGTGCCAATGTAACTCATGTTACTTAGTACACGTGTAACTTTACATCACCTACACAAACCAATGGCATGTCAAACCGTTGCTAAAGCATGCATCATTAATAAGCTGCTAGCTCACAGATAGTAACGACATAATTATTCATTTCCCTTGGTTACCAAGACCAAAACACCATGGTATACCCAAACACGATATTAATGTACAGTGAATATTTGAAGAATTTTGGAAGTATTTGGTAAATATCATATTATATACAGATATCAATTACAATGGAATTCAATATGTAATCCGAATATAGCATGCACCGCTGATACGCGTCCCAAATAAGCAACCACTGGCGTAACGTAACACAGGTAAACGATATGAGAACGATGATAGTACATTCACGTCTTAGTTTCTGTCTCAATAGTCTTCAATTCTCGAAAGTAGAATTCGCAACGACGAGCAAAGCGTTGCAAGATAGTGGCACGACGAAGTGTAACGTCTTTGGCAACCAACCGTACAATCAACAGATTTTAGATCAATCAAGTGTTACGTATATATGTATTTCCTAGATTATGCGATGTTTGTACACAAAGATTTCTCTTTGCGACATAGATGTAAAATGTTTCTTAGTTAACAAATACCCACAGCAAATACGGCAATACATTTTTTTACTCTTTAAAAACAAAAAAATATGTAAGTTAAGCAAGTTTTACGCACAAGTTCATATTTACACAAAATATAAAAATTTATCTTCCAAAAAACTAATAAATTTCTTATGATCGTTATTGATATTACATTGGCCACGTTAAATTTACATTGACCGCAACAACACTTCAATTAGGTCAACAAGATACCGACAGCAGAAGAAGGTCACAATCCGATATTTTTGTGCCATGTAATGTAAGCAATGACAATTGCAAAAATATTATACAATCAAAACGTTACATCGCAGACACGTCTGATAATACATTGGTTGTATGTTCGTATTATACATAATACACAAAATATAAATTTTTAACATTTATGGACTTCATATAATAAAATGGACTGATTCTCACGATTGCATCCAATATTTTCTTTGAATGTTGCCCCACACTAGGATTTTCTCCCGCATTGTGGGTGACTTCAAATAACACAATCAAATTGTAGACTACGACCTCTGTGGTACGTCAACAAATTACAAACGACATATTATATTCAGAGTAGGCCTTTCATAGTCCCATCATAAAGTTAGCTTACATAAAGTTGCCATAGTCGCGCACACTGACATTAACGGTTATATCAGAGTTAGCAGGTTAAGGTACAATGCGTTCGCTCTGCATTGCATCACCGGGCGGTACTTCCGCGCGAGTCGGCGCCTGCGCCTGCTCGGGAAGTGCCTTATTTTATTTGTAACTCTATGGCGGTTGAGTTTTTTCATCGAATCATTTGATGAGTTGTGCGAAGTCTTCCGGTTGTATTTATCTTGCAACGCAATCAACTCCAATTTTATTCTGATAATGGGTGAAAGTAAAATGTCATATCTAATTATGTCATGAATTTATTTGGATTATACAATGAAATTGTATTTGGCTTATTCTATTGCTAATAGATTTAATTTTGATGTCTTATCAATTACGGTTTAAGTATATCTTGTATAAACGACTATAATTTCATGATGTTCAACATTGAAATAACCACGCCTTTCCTTCACTAACCTTCGCTAACAAAAATATAACGTAATCGTGAGAATGTACTGTAAGAATGCTAACATATTTAGATATTTTTATTGCACGTGAATCTTACTATCATATATTGATTCATGCAATGACATTGTCAAATAAACTTGCAGGTATTTGGAAGTGCTCTCCTACCATATGATTTCTGGCTCCTCAGCTAAAAATAGGGTTAACCCATACTGTCCCAAGACTAGCTCAGCATGTAGATAATGTAATGAATGTTACGGATACATCAAATTATCCCAACTGAAATGAAATTTCAAATAACAAACTGATTGCAGCAATGCGATCGTACTCTACATCTCAAAAGTTACGACGTACGACTCTATAAAAAAATACTTTGCAACCATTTTAATTAAATTATTGTTATTGGCAATCATTAGCCACTCAGATTGTACTCGCATATATTAACGTTACGATTACAGGCAAAGGCGCGTGTCGTGAATTCGTAAATATGATACTTTCGTAATGGACCTTAAAACTAATAACGTATTGCCTTGAACGATGTACTAAAATATAGGTTACTTCAAAATGCAACCATTGCATCAATAAAATCTTTGTTTGTCTATAGATACGCATGACTACATATAAAGCTATATATTTCAGCATAAGCTTATCTCTTACCGTGTGGAAATCATATACAATACGGAGAAATATCAATTATTAATACGAGTACCGCAGTACGAGAGTACAGTAGTATGTTTTAATGTAATATTAACATTGCGTTATTATAACTTATAACATAATATTATTAATTCATAAAATATAGCTTCAAATAATTACCTACTACAGAAACACATAGCCAATATACATACGTACATAATTACATAATAATAAAAATAAATAGCTGATGGTGAGTGGCGACACTGCGCCAGAGAGTCGGTCTGGGCCTCGTCTTTAGTTTGCCCGTGTTGGGTAGCTAGAGTGAAAACCCAAGAGCGCCCGCAGGACTCTCAACTCTGTCTTGCCTTAATTGGACGGCCAGAAGGGGGCCGCCAGAGCTATATGCTCGGGGGTGGAAGTGTCTAATGGCATAATAGCGGGGAAACCCAATCCGGGTCTTTTCGAGACTCGCGACGGTGGAACCAGGGCCGCACCTCTCTACACCCTTAGCCGCTCACAGCGCTGTTGCCGCCTTCTGCCTGTACTGGCAGATGTTTGGGGGGCCCATCTAGTGAGGTGGCGTCTGCCATCCCTATGGATGTTTATTCGAGGCAGACGCCGTTTTCCTCCGGCAATAGAAGTTATCGATCCACCTAACATATCCACATCCATAATCCCATTTTTAATTTCCATATTTTACAATAGTCCTGCACCCGCCCGGAATACTTCATAGCTGTACTCCCATAGTGCAGTTGTGGAGTGTCCCGGGTGTATGCCCCATCCTATATTAGATCAAAGTTCTCCAAGGGGCCTCTGCGCGTTAGATCTGTGTACCCCCGCAAGCCTTCCAAAGGCTCCGGAAGGCACCGGATGTCTTCCTCACGGGAGGCATGCCGTGATATCCAAAAAGGAGATATAATAATAATAGTAATAACAAACATACATGTATACCATCACACCTGTATTGCTAGCAAAGGATTACTAATGTACACCCACTATTCGCTTGTACATTTAAGTTTCATGTAACAGGAGGCAAATTCAAACTCCGAATTGTTGTACAACATTTCATAAAAAACTCAAAAACACTGCTCCACCTGGGAATCGAACCCAAAACATTGAACATGGTAGTTGGGCTTATGATCACAACACTAATGAGTGTAGTTAGTTAATTAGTAATGAACAAAATCATGTCCTAATCAAATTTTAATTTAAAACACATTTTTTTGCTCTTGCCATAAAAATATGAAACTCAAATCAACACTTTGTATGTAAATAAAAAAGACGTATAGAACCTTCGATGTGTATTAACACATTATATCGTAATAGTTAATGCCAGCACATACACCTGCCCATTGCATAAGCAAAGTGGGGATATCTTCCGCGTGCCCGACCGAAGCAAGGAAGCGAGCCGCGAGCCAAGCAAAGGAAACCAATCAGTACCCGCGATCTGAACATGACTGTAAATTACAAAACATGGATCACGACAACTAACTTCGAATATTTGATTCCCAATGGTTTTTATGATCTCTATTTTATTAAGGGATAGGTAGATTTAAGCACAACAAAAGTGTCATCTAATCAAATTGTTGTGTACCTGTGCTCGTGCTCATAATTATGAGCAATTTTTACTATGGGACCAACCCTGAAATTGCTAATATGTACAAAAGTAAATAAGGCATAGGAAGCTTTGATACGTAAATTAAATACAGGCTTTAGTTTAGTAACAAACCTCATTACTATTATTTCATTTGATTACGATTGAAAACATAGCTGTTATTTATAATATTCTACGTACTGATAATAACTACCTATCTATGTAAATTAAATAGGAGTACTTTAGTAGCTATTTTCTCATCACAATCGCTCAATAATTATTGATACTTGTACAATATTTAATTTGCCTATGTATCGCGTTTTAAAGCAAGTATTCACAATTGGAATAATAAATAGGTAACATCCGTGATTGTGTAGGTAAGTCATCGATGGGATCGTCAAAAGTTTAGGTATTAGCCTCCATATCTCTATCTAATCACATTAATAACACGCCGAGAGCATTGTAATTGCGACTTGATTCTTATTCAAAACGAGCAATTGAAACTGTACCAGCACCTTGGTATATGCTTAAAAAAGAGGGCAAGAGTATACATACAAAGCCCAACTTAAAAGATTATTTCACCAGAAAAAAACGTTTCAACAAGCTTAATAAATAGCCAACTGGAACTGAGCGGCTGACTCCTCCATTTTTCAAAACACACGTCATATATTTGCTCATGGTAGAACATTTTATAATTTACTCTTGCTTATTTAGATAGCCAGCCAGATCATTAAATCCTAGTCCTACCACAGAGTGTGCTATGTTTAGTTGACTTTTTGAAGCACCGGATACCCCACTACGCTACGCTACCCCACGCGGGACTCCATTCTATGAATGACCTGACAAAAACGTAACAAGTAATGAATAATTAATTTTTTTTTATAGATAATGTATAATTTCAGGTCTGCAGAGCATGCGACGGCTTTACTTGACAGACAGACATCTTCGCGTAATGCTGTGGTGTATTCTACTAGGACTGCAGCCTGCCTTCGCTGGCATACTGGACCCCTTCAACTGGGCACGTTCCGACCGTATCGAGGTCAACATTCCCTGGTTACCATGTATGAAATTATTTACATTCATTTATTTATTTTACTTATTTAAAATATATTTTTAAATGTGTTTACAAAATGTAGAAAAACAGTTACAATTTTTTTTTCGTTACTTTGATTTTCTTTTAGGGTAGTTATGGCGGAACCATAAGAGTATCCTAATCATTTTCCATATCCATTATTTTTTTAAATTTTCGACGTAATAGAAATTGTTCTGTCTGTTTAAATCAATATTTTATCATTTTAGTTGAAAATGAAACAAGATGCTATGATGAGCTGGGATGTCTGAACATCACAAGGAGTTGGTACCACCTCATCCACAGACCTTTCAATGTATTTCCGCTACCGAGGGTTGTCATCAATACTAGGTAAATATAACTGTTTAACGTCATTATGTAATTATAGAACAAATATCCGTTCATCATATCTGTCATAACCTGAGGCTGAAACTCAGTTATCGTAGACGCTCCGTCACTCCTTATTTTGTGTCACGTTTTGCAAAGATTTCTCTTAAATCAATCTTTTGTTAGACTACTACGGACATTTCCAATTTCAGGTTCATTTTGTACACAAAAAAGAACCCAACTGATGGACAATTGTTAAACGTGAACGTGAACAAAACTATAGTGAAGTCGAATTTCAACTCAAAGCGACTCACCAAGATGATAATTCATGGATTCATCGATACTCCGCTCTCTAACTGGGTACCTGTCATTTTCTACTAATGTAAAACGTAAAGTGTCGTTAAAAAGGTACATTAACCTTCTTGTCTTGTGATTCAGGTCAGCGAAATGAAAGATGAGCTCGTGAAAGCCGGCGACTTCAATGTGGTTATAGTAGACTGGGCTGGGGGGAGTCTACCACTGTACACACAAGCTACAGCCAACACCAGACTTGTAGGACTTGAAGTTGCACATTTCATCAACACCTTACAGGTAATATAATTAGGCATACTAGATGTCAACATAATATCACCTGATACACACAACTTTTGCTGGAATAGGACTCCAAATTACGGCAAATGTGCAGTTAAAAACTCAAAAAGCACCTTTTGAGGACAATTTGAGTATTTATGTTTGCAATTCGTATTCGTGTATCCTTATATATAAGAAATATATATAAAAAATTACGAGTAATATACTCACATTTAAATAACATTGCAGAAAGATCACGGATTAGATCCATTGGATGTCCACATTATAGGCCATTCCTTAGGTGCCCACACAGCAGGCTACGCGGGTGAAAGAATACAGGTAAGTGCAAACTGCTGTTATATTCTTTTCTAAATGTAACGTTGTATAATGTTACATACTGAGTTTTCATATTGTCTTTGATTTAGCTTCTCATTTCATAGGGCTTAGGAAGGATTACAGGCCTGGATCCGGCTGAACCGTACTTTCAAGGAATGCCGACGCATGTGCGGTTGGACCCAACTGACGCACAACTTGTTGACGTTATACACACTGACGGAAAAAGCATTTTCCTTTTAGGTAATGCACTGGACGTAACTTTGTGTATATTTATGTTACTGCACGTATGCTTCGTATAATCCATACTGCACAATCATTACTCATGTACATTTGTTCAACACGTAATAATCCGAAGTTTGGTGTTGTTAATGTTAATAAAATGACGCTTCGTTGCTTTACCATCTAATCAAACTACTAACCCTATTTTATATATATTATATTTATTTATTATGTAAGTATGTATCATACGCTTTATTGCTTTTCGATCCATCATTCATTTTTATATTATCTGAGTATATATATTTATCGCGTGATATGGTAACTAATTAATCGACGGTTTATTTCACGCGTGCGACAGATTTTGTGTTTATGGCAGGATATGGAATGTCACAACCTGTGGGGCATTTAGATTTCTATCCAAACAACGGCAAGGAGCAGCCAGGTTGTGACCTCACCGAAGGACCCCTCGTCCCGCTGACACTGGTTAAACAAGGGCTAGAAGAAGCTTCTAGGGTTCTAGTGGCCTGCAACCATGTGAGAGCAATTAAACTTTTCACTGAATCTATCAATGGAAAGTGTCCTTATATAGGTAAGAAACTAAATGATTAAGTTTGAGTCATCCTATCACTACGATAAGACTACTTAAGCATAAACCTTCATGTTATAGAGAGGTAAATATCCTAGTCATATTATACTTTTGATTGCCACAACCAAAATTATAAATATTTGCAGGACACCAGTGCCCGTCATACCAACATTTTATGTCAGGAAAATGTTTCCATTGCGGACACGGTTGTGCAATAATGGGGTATGTTCCTATATTTATTGGTCCACTATACCTAATTTAAGACAGTATTCACTGTGTATTTCTTCTCATTAGTCTAGTGGTCGTAAGACCGACTGCTACGCGAGAGGTCCTGGTTGTTGTCCAAGTCGAGCAGAGTTATTCTGTTTTTTCTATGAAATGATACAATTACATATAAATAAAATAGTCACAATATTAGATTAAGTATAGGTATACCTCTAAGCTAAAAATATTAAATATTACATTAGTAATTACTTAAATTAAACGACAACAAATAGATCCAATACTTAAAATGTTTTACGGAATTAAATAAAAAACTAATTAAATTTTAATAAAAAAGATTGGCTAAGGAAGGTTAATGCGTCTTTTGTACTTAACCGGAGGGATACCAGGTTGTAATCCTGCCTGAGATGGAATTAAACTAAAATATATAATATTAAACTAAAAATAATATAGTTATAAAATAATAAAATCATATTATTACGAAAAAGTTGTTGTTAACTGACTATGCCATCAATGCCACATCTAGTGAAAAAACTAGATGTTAAATTAAATTAATCTAGTTAAATTGCCATCGAGTTTCATAGCCGCCGTTTATGTAATTTTTTTTTTTTTTTTTTTTATTCGTGATAGGCTTACGCTTGACCGCCAGTTTGCCTGATGTGATTTGCTTGCCCACATATTTTTTTGTCTTTCCGTCTTGTTTTTTATTTACGTACGTACTTTGTGGGCTCTAAATATTAATCTTAGTATATTATACATCGTTTCTCCGGATTAAAATAATAAAGATGTTCATAAACCTTAATTCTCAATAGCAGCTCAGAGTTCGGATTTATTTTCGCTTAATGGCAATAGGTTCACCCCCTATTTTGTAGGACCTAAACATACTGGCGAACTATGATTGAACATTAGTAAACCTCTGTCTAACCTTTGGGGAAATACGGGCGTGATAGTATATTATATGTGATGGTATTTTTTTCAATTTTATAGATTTCATGCAGACAGTTCTCCTGGTTTAATCACAAACAAAAACAATCAGTCGGAGAACGAAGTGTTTCCATCTGAAGAACATGATACTATTGGAGCCAAGTATTACCTCAGTACAGCGAAGGACCTGCCCTATTGTCGTATGTATTTG
Organism: Acronicta aceris; assembly: GCA_910591435.1. Lineage (NCBI taxonomy): Eukaryota > Metazoa > Arthropoda > Insecta > Lepidoptera > Noctuidae > Acronicta > Acronicta aceris. The sequence goes on along the minus strand of OU342763.1, from coordinate 9,761,651 downwards.
ATTCAATATTAAAATTATATTACCTAAATTAAATAATATACCTATAATTAGGTATCTTTGTTGTCCTGGAACAAAGAATAGAGCATGAATATTAGAAGACGGCTTAAAAAAATCTCTTCAGATATTATAATATTATGTGCACCCAAACATAAACATTAAGTAGTGTCTACTTCACTAAAATAAATATAATGAGATGAAAGGATGAGGACATAATGATGACCCATGACAGAAACTACCTACTAATAGAGGTGTGCGCTGATTACTTTCAACTTACGTTACAACACAATACTACTAATTTAAAATGCGGTTTAGTCATATGACATTTGTTAGACATTTCATAATCTAGGTCTTAGTACACTTCACTTGGAATGTTATGCAAAACAGCTCCTCATAACAGAGCTCATGTCGTAGCTCAACCATTAAACAATACTGATGTTTAAACATTGCAAGGCTATATAATTACCGTTGAAGTTTCGGCTTAATTAACATAACTCTTATGCAGGCCTTGAATTCAAGTTTTTTTTTCCAGAACGGCATTATAGAGTGGCCATCCAGTTGGCAAATCCTAAGGGTGCTGAATCGTGGGTACAGGTAAATTATTGTCATATTTAATTATATTACTTGGTTTGCTATAATTTAGAACTATTAAGGACAATGGTTAATCGTGAAATTGTATAATCGTTTAATCAACAGGGTTTCCTAAAGGTAACTTTGATGTCTGACAGAGGCGTTATTCGGGGAATGGACTTAACACCAAATAACTACGTAAAGTAAGCAAAAAAAATACATACTGTTAATTTAATTTTTTCCTATCGCTACCTAGACTTTTCCTCTAGCTTACCTTCGTTTCAGCCTAATGATATTCTTTCTATTATTTCAGACTAGAACATGGCACTACTTATACCATAGTAGTCACTCACCCAATGGACTTAGGTGGAAAAGTTAGAAAGGTAGGCATTCCCTGTACTTATTTCATAAACTTCTGAATCAATTCAAACAGAATAAATTAACTGACTGAATAATTCTCTGATTATTTATCAGTAAATATATAAAACCAGTACAAATAAGGATAAAGTATGCTAAATTAAAATCACTCATACGATAAAATTATTCAGCAGCGTAATGTATTCAGTATGTAACATAGTATTTTGCCAAACGTTCTCTTCCTTTGATTATAATAAAATATTATGTACACAGGTGGAGTTATCGTGGGAGTATGATATGAATGTACTGGAACCGCGATCTCTTTGCATTCTGTGGTGTAATGACCGCCTGTACGTCAAGTCAGTTCTCGTCGATCAGATGGAACTGCCAAGCAGAGGGTAAGTTTTTGCTAGCTCTCGTAAACTACAAATACGAGTATATGACCCCTAGCTGGAAATTTAAGTAGGTAATCATAAAATAATAACATAATTATGATAATAGTTTGCAATCATTCAATACGGGATTGACTTACTTTTGGTAACATAATCAACCCATTATACTGTCCCACTTTTGGGAACAGGTCTCCTCTCATAATGAGAGAGATGAGGCTATAGTCCACCACGCTGGCCTAGTGCGGGTTGGTAGACTTCACCAGCCGTCGAGAAAATCTCTCAGGCATGCAGGATTCCTCACGATGTTTCCCTTCACCGTTTAAGCGCGTGATAATTAGCTAATAATACGCACATGACTTCGAAAAGTCATGCCTTGGGTTCGAACTCGAGACCTTTGACTTGGCAGTCCAACGGTCATACCACTAGGCTATTTTACTACTGCTTTTTTACTTTTGGTAAACTCGTGACTAAATATATTCAAATACTAGCTTATCGTCATGTCATAGCGACTTCATCTTCCTGAACTTCAGAATTAGATCCGACCTAGATAAAAAAGATAGTCTATGTATTATTCCAGACTATAATTTATCTCTGTACCAAATTTCACCAAGATCCGTTCAGCCGTTCTGACGTGATTGAGTGGCAAACATCTATACATCCTCACAAACTTTCACGTTTATAATTTTAGTAGGATTAAAACCCTAAAATAAAAATAATTCATCCGTTCCCATATCTTAGTTTACCTGGCAAATCTTAGGTAATTGATATATTATTGATTTTATTACAGAAAGCGAAACGTTGACTTCAGCACTAAATTATGTACACCAAAACGTGAATTTGCTGAAATTCCCAACAGGGGCTCTGCCAGTTTCTACGACAACTGCGGCAGGTAGCTGTGCCATACAATAATACGTAGACTTTCCACTATAAACTTTGCAGTCTATGTATCTAGACTCTGAGAGAAAGCTTTAAATTAAAAGTGGACAGATTAACGAAATGGAAACATTCGTCGAAGTGGATTTATCAGTGATACTTTTAAAGCGTGGAGTTGTTACAGGGTGATTTAGCTACGTTTATTTAAATTATGAATAAGAACTAAATTTGTATTGTCAGTTGTAAATAAAGGAGTAAAGTTAATTAAATACGTAATCAGATAACTTAATATATTGTAAATATCCTTTTTAAAAAACATACTGATGAGATTTATTGTTATTATTTAACGTATTCTCTACGTATATTCAGACAATTAATTATAGTTTCAAATAACTCAGGAACTGACTGAAACAAACTATGTAAGTATAAGTAAGTATAATGTTATGACTAGAGTTGATATACTCAACCTTAATAACCGTATTAAGTATGTCTAGTTACTAGAAGAATAGCAGAAAATTAAGAGATGTAAATATTTAAGATTTATATTTATATTTTTGTAAAAAACCAAATGATCAATTTACATTAAAGTGAATAAACTGCTAAGTTCGGTTGACTAATAACTAAAATTAAAAAGCAAATAATGGCACGTAAGCGCTTTTTCTCTTTCCCTTAACTACAAAAAGTCCTGGGAAAAAACATAAGCGCCACTTATAACATTGCAAGTAATTATGTTGTCAGCTGACTCTACTCGTAGGTAGAAAAACTAAGCTAGGTAGAAAAACATAATGAGGTGAGAATTTGCCTTAAATCCTGAAAAGCCGGTGTGCGTATTCATTTGAAAAACACTTTCGACAGGAACCAAATTCATAAAACTAGAAACTTGTAAAGTTTTTAATTGCCTATAGAGTTATCTGTATAGGTATAACATATATATTTATTTCAGTATGTGTATATGGTATGACATAAATGGCTAAATTCGTTGGCACACACAAACAAACAGCACAAATAAACGCGTATAAGTACCTTCTCTGTTCGTGGGTAATTATATTAATAGTTTAAATTGATATTAACTAACAGCATTTCATTTGAAATTCAAGAATATACCTAAAAGATTCGATAACGAAGTAACGGATTCAGATCTTACCCCCTTAGTTATCTTCGGATATGCATACGGCACATCACTAGTTTTGACTGATATCGATCAATGATAATAAATTCTTATCTTAATATCAACTCTTTTTTTAACTAAGCATAATATTTGTAGATATTATCTGAGGATCCATAAGTGATCTAAAAATCTTTGGGTTATCTTAATTCCCAAACAATACCTACCGCCGAGTAGATGTAAGTAGGTATCTTGTGAAAAAAATTAAGTATAAGTCCGCTTTCCTCAAGACAGAAAAGGTAGTAGATCACTCACTATGTATCGCCGATTTAGTCTCATGAAATTGGTTCTTTACAAGTAAAAGTACTTAGGTAGTTAAGGTAGTTTGCTATGTACAAGGCACTTACAAAGTGATACCTAGGTATATTTACGACGTATCTAACTGTACAAATAATGATAAAATAAGGTGCCCTAATGTTAAAGGTAGCCTAAATCTTAGCACAAAAAAATCTGTAGTATTTAAAAAACACAAATTCTGAATTAAAATATTTTTTTATTTGATTTTTGTTTTACTCGTCAGTTTGTATTGAATTAAAGATCGCAAGCGACTCTAAATTGGCAGTAACACACACAGCGTATTTAGGTACAATTTCCGAGTAGCCGTTGCTCACCAACTTCACCGAGTAAGTAAATTCAGACAAGAACCAGAAACTGTTTGTTTTTAAAGAAATTTACTAAGTACAAAGTACCTACCTAAATTAACGGGAACTTACTCGGACGTAGTAAAATATGTAAGCATAAACATTAGGCCGCCCCTGTATACATGTAAATCCGTCGGATTTCATTACAGGCCGAGTGGGCCCGGGCCGAAATACAATGGACGGAAAAATTTGAGAGTGGCAAAACGTAATGAGATTTTTTTAGTCGCTCAATTAATCCATGGAGATACTAAACCTCATTTAGTAAGTCCGATTTTTGTTCTCAGTGGTGAATATTGTATAGGTACTACCTAGTTAATGTCGTAATTACTACTGCCATGAATCTAGAATACCTGTGTTACAGACCTGCAAATTGCGAAAAACCATTTGTACGATAGGAACAACTTCTACGGAGAGAAGTACTACTACTACTACTTTAAGGAGATTTTATATTATTATGTATCTCAATCAATGATCTCAAGTACTGCCTCGTTAGTCTAGTGGTCCCAAGCGCGATTGCTACGCTAGAGATCCTGGGCTTTATTCCCAGGTCGAGCAAACTGTTATTGGGTTTTTCTACGAAATTCTCAATAGCACCTCGAAGTTTGGTATTTGTGCCCGTTAATGGCTATAGGCTCGCCCCCTATTACATGGGACCCAAACATACCGGCGAACTGTGGGTGTACATCTCTGCCCTACCCTTCATAATATAAGTAATAATATTAGATAGAATTAATAGAAATTATTTCGTTTCTAAATAGTATACTGTTTCTACACCGTGGAGGTTTCACGTAATACTCGTAAATTATGTTTGTCTACATTCCATTGGAAGAAAACATTATGTCATGTCAAATTGTCAACTCCACTCCAGATTATAGTCTTGTGTAGGTCCTGAACGAACGAACTAAAAGACACGTTTCCCGTCAGTGAACTAGAAGACACGTTTCTTAATCTTAACCAATAACGCTAATCGGTCCTAATAGTACTTCGGTCCTATTAGTACATCGTACTATTCGTACATTTCGTACGTTACTGTATCGTATTTTTAATGTTTCTGAACGACCGAGAGTCCTAATAGTACAGTAGCGAACGACGAAGTTTCACGAATAATCACGAATGAAACCGATCGGAATTCATCGGAACTTTACCAAAAGACGAAGGAGATTCTTCGATCGAACTAATATTGAAATTTAGTACGTAAAAGCATGGAAATAATGATTATTTTTGAGTGATAGTGACATTCTATGAAGGAAAATCAAATTATGTAGACATAGATTAATTTTATGCATAAAATGTGTAGGTATTTAATATTTAATAAATTATTATTTTTTCATCAAGCTCAACGAATCAGTTGGACATTAAACCCTAGTAACTATTTTTATGACTGTCGAACTACAACTATTGTAATGGGACCGAACGATGAACTAATAAGCAATTTGGTCAGATGTCCTTTATGAACTAAAGAACTAATAGTACTAATAAGGTGAACTAGTTCACTGACCGAATTGTACTAGTTCGGAGCGATCTCTTTACTGACCGAATAGGCACAAGACTACCAGATTAGTAAATGACATCTGTAATATTCATATATGAGGTAATAATGTCATCGTATTAGTTGTTAGAGAAAAAAATATACGCCCTCTGTTTACTTCTTTCGTTATATTTTAACCTTTGCAAGTCTAGTACATACTTAATGTAAAATTTACTACAATGGTTATTTTTCAAGTTCGTTTTCAATCGTTAAATATTATATGTAATAACTTTTGATTAAGTAGACCGATTTCAATAAAATTAAGCTTAAATGCTGTCTTATGATACTGCCAATGCATTCCTTTCCAATTTCTCTAAGTTTATAAGAGATGGAGCTAGTAGTAAGAGTCCCAGCAGGTACACTTTTCATTCGTCCAGTGTTTACTTTATTACTATGAGTTTTTATAGCTTTTATAGTTTTTATTTTGACACAAAATCGTATAAAAGTTAATTTTGACGTACATAAAATTGTGATTTTTTTAGAAGTTTAAGTGGTAATATCAAAATTTGATGACATTTTTTTACTTTAATTATTGAGGAATTTATTATTTGATATTGCAACGATTATATTATATTAACTAATTTTATTGAACTGATAGATATTCTTTAATTATTTTCTATTACAATTTTTGCATGCCAGCTCCTGGTGAAACATTTATAGCTACTTCTTTGTACCATGTTTTAATGCAAATAAAATATTCATTCATTCATTGGATTTCCTGTAATACACTATACCGCACGATACTCTGGGGATCAAGACAAATCTTACACCTCATTTTTTAAAATTGAATAAAGTTTTTTCAAAAATTCATAGCCTATAATGATCTCACCGCAAAGACGAATCAATCGACACCTCATTTGCTAAAATCTGATGAGTAGTTTTTGAGTTAGGATCGAACATCCTTTCGATACATACATACTTAAATACATGCATACATAGACCGTTAAACTCATTACCCTACCTATTCTCGTAGTCGGGTAAAACAAAAATCCTTCTAAACAAAAATCTACAATCTACAATACAATCTGTCGCGCACATGCTTAGATTGAATATTGCAACCTCAAGTTCATTCTATGAGAACTTTTTAACAGTGTTCTCAAGTCTAATTATTAAAAAAAACATGTCACCGGAAAATGTTTTTTCAGTAAAATGGAGAAACACCCGCTTATCAAGGTATGTATATTTATCTAGGAAGTTTATGGATTCATTGTGGATGGATGGAGTGGAAAAGAAAGGAGAACCGACTCTGTGTATGAAGTTTGACAAAACGCGTTAAATTAGGAAGCGCTACAGTAGCCACAGGGTAAGCGCCAAAAGTTATGAGAATAGACTAGTGAGATAAACAAGGACAGAAAAACTTTGTCCATTATTGTTCAATTATTGTAAAAAGCTATAGATTATTAAACCACCAAAAATCACGTATTAATTTTATTAATGTTTACCAAAATTCTCTCCACGTTCAGGTTATATTTCCAAAATAGTATTAGAAAAAGTGTCCATAATTTTCTAACTCGGCACACTTCATTACAACTGGAGACTTTTTCCGACTTGTCCTCTACCTAAGTCGGTTCTTCTTTCTTCTACTCTACACTCCTTAAGATTCAATGATTAATTTCTGTAAAAATCTCGGAATAAAGGAGACAGACATTAATCTGGAGGTGAAATTGACAATTGTGAAATTGTCAATGTCATTTCGTGGAATTAATTTAAATTAGAATGATACTAGTAACTCTTAGTAGTCTGTGGTATAATAATGTTGTCCAACCTCGTATCGGTATCTCATTCTGACTGAAGTTTCATTCAACAATCAATTGTCAACGTCAAGTTGTTATAATGAATGTTATCGTGAACGAAGGTTGTGGAACAAAATAAAAGCATTGAAATTAAATTATTCAATCAAATACAAAATAATGTTATTTGGTATTCCGACCAGGTTTTGAAATAAAAAATGTCGTCACCGACGTCAAAGTTAACCTTACTACTATCATGTTCTATAACTATGGGTATTGTAGCCTACGTTCATATAAAGCAACAATCGGACAGGTAATGCCATAATTCATTACGTACCTATCAATAACTACTAAATATATTCACAAGATGTTCGGTTTTTGCGTGCCTAAAAAAATATTCTTTTAAAGTACCTATCAGAATTAGGTTCTTATCTTTGTGTGAGATATTAATTATCATGGCTTACAATAATCGAACAATAGGGATATTACAACATAGATATTACTATGATAAATTACTAAAATTATATTGTATATGGTATGTGACTTCATCTAACTTACAAAACTTCACTTTGTGAATATAGACCTATATTATGTTAATCTTTACAAATCAATTCAGACAGACAATGTAAGTGTTGATAACATACAGGTCTTACTTATTACATTGAAATGTGTTTTTGTTTACAGAGAAAAAATGCATGAAGGTGTTTTAAAGGATGTTGAACGGCAACAAAGACGTAAAATAGAAAACTTATACATATTAGAAAAGCAAAATGAATTAACTAAGAAATTAAAAAAAGAATTAGGAAACTAGTCAATGAAATACATTATTCTGAGTTAGGTATTTAATTTGTACAGAACTAATGTGAAACTAAATAAACTAGATAATAGGCACATAATCATAATGTAAAACAAATCTATTGTTTTTTGTCTTTCAACCAAGCCTCTAGCATAACATCTTTTAGTTTCAAATCCACTCCTGTAGGATGCATTTTATCAGCAGTATTAATAAAACTATCAAGATTAAGCTTCTCCTTAGCAATAGCCGCCAAACATTCAAATGTGTGAGGTTCCCAACAGGCTAAATCTGATAATGATTTACGGTCTAACATGATGTTAGCTCTGTCAAGACCCTCTTTTAATGTAAATTGAGTTATGTTGTGTTGTTCACAAGCTGCAGTTATCCTTGTAGACCAAAGATCAATCATGTCTTGCTTCTTCAGCTTCCTAGACTTAGTAGCGTAAACTAAAGCTCTATGTACATTACGTACAGCGACAGAATAACAGTTTCTCCGACGACCAATGTAATGCGCAGCCAGTCTGAAAATCCTTCTTTTCCGCCAAAATTCATCGGGGCCTCGGGAACGAGCCCAATTAACAACTGTCAAGAACACCATTGTGCTGAAATTATTGAGGTTATATTGATTATAAATTATTTAACCGGTATTTACTTTCGATAGCAGTAACATCACCACTCACATATTGTAGAATACGACGATATATCTGTCTTCTTATGTATCAATATTGCAGGCAATATTTATTACAAATAAGTAATCATTAAGATGACTCCGTGAGCGACGTGAGCTTAGAGCTATCGAAGTAACGTACCAAATGTCATGAACAGCAGATGACATGACAGTGATGACACTGACAGAGTGCCGGTATCGGGGCCGACCAGGGCGACCACTTTTTTCAGCGGTTACTACTAAAAGTATCGCCAAATACTACCAAAATCTACTAAAAACATTTAAAAAATGTACTGGTCCTACATACTCATCCGAAATCAAACATAATTATACGGAAATAAAACTGGCATATATATTAAAACTTAAAAACGATGTACAGATAAGCATGTATTTTTTTACATTTTTAAATGTTTTTTTTTCACTTTCCATCACTTGCACGTACTTTTTGGGTTTCCCCGATAACACAGACAGAAACAAAAGTTTGAGTGTTTTTTTCTTTCTGTAAATGTCTCATAATGTACGGATTCCAGCACATCAAGTTACCACAAACTGAAAAATTTCCCCAATTTTTTTTTTTTTTTTAAAAACGTTGCCCCACACTAGGATTTTCTCCTGTGTCGTGGGTGCGTTTACAAACACAAATTCTCACATACACAAACACCCAGACCCGGAACAACTACCTGTAGATCATACAAATATTTGCTCCGTGTGGGGATCGAACCCACAACACGTGGCGCAGAAGCCGATCGCTCAGCCGCTACGCCAAACGTGTCGTCAAAATTAAATTGACAATCGGTTGAAGTAATTTGTCGATTTTGGATACCATTATATGTATTGACTGTACTTACCACAGACATCTTCCAGTTTACTAGCGATGGGCCAAACCGTAAATTTTTCTAACCGAATCAACCGAATCAAAATTGGACTCAAACCGGGTTGCAACCCGGTTTATCCAAACCGAAACGACCGCGTGCTGCGGGTAGGTAACTCGTGAAGATGACGACTTTAAACTCCGTTAGAGTTCCCGATTCGGTTCGAAAAGTCGCTTGCGTATATTTGCATTTGCGTAGGTAACCGAAACGTTCGCAGCGGTTTGAGAAATTTAGATTTTCATTTTGGACTTTTTGGTATAAAATAAAAATCAGATCAACAACTCTATGATATGTTCACACTTAACCTAATGCATGACTCCAGTTTAATCTACTTACCTATCTATATATGTAAATAAACATTTAAAAGACAATTTAAAAAAAAACTATTTGTATCAAAAAGTACAATTTAATTGCTTAACGTCTTTTTTATTAATCACTTGCAAAAATAGAAGTGAGTGACTTGTAACATACGAGTTCTGCTTTGCTAATTTTTAAAACTGTTAAATTTTAGAAAAATATTAAATTGTCAAAATAAAATCCCTCGCAAAGAACAAGTCGTTAGTCGGCGACTCGGCGGCGAAGACTTCGTAGGGTGCAATTCGGTTACGTTCGGTTATCGTTCGGGCCCGGGGCTTCGTGTCAAACCGTCATACGATGTGTAGCATCGCGCGGACGTCGCACCGTCTCGTCCGCGTCAGCGGTTAGAAACCTAAACCGAATTGGACAGATGTTAACTCGGTTTGACCCAGTTTGCCAAACCGAGTTGACACATCGCTACAATTTACCAAAACTACCAAATTCTACTCAGGCCGTTTATCCACAGCCACCGTCACCGGGAAATCACCGAGGACGAGATTATTTCTGGCCGAGATCAAGTTGACGGACGGCGATCGTTTGTCCACCGCGACGAACTCGGTGGTTCAGTCAGTTTGTTGTAGTTGTCGTGGGTGGTAGTGCGTAGAAATAAAACAAACTGGGGAATGGCTGCGTTCAACCGACGACAACTTCTCCTTCTGCTTTTGTACGTTAAAAGGCGTAGGTAATGCAAAGAATTTTGGATTCATCCGATAATACGTTAAAGATACATTAATTTTGATATAAATAATCAAAAGCTATTGCTGTGTGACGACGACATCACGGCACCGGCCTAGATGGACACGTTTAAACGTGTTTTGTATTCCCTCTACTTCGGCCCGTCACAATCTCGGGCCGAGCTCTAGTGGTAGCGCCGAACTAAGCGATATATCGGCGGACGGGATGACGGCGCTCGAGTGACGGGCGTGCGGTGGACACACGGCCATAGTAAATGTATGTATCGCTAAATCGGCGCCGTTATCTGGTTATTGGTGGACAAATGGCCTAAGGCATTTCAGCCTACTAAAGCATCATAATTTAGGGTCATAATCTACTAAAAAAGTAGAAATCTACCAAAAATGATTACACTGGTTATGCTAGAATTGATGAACGAAAATGAGTGTGACCAGTTTAGAATTAATTTACAGAACAAACTAGGTGTTGCCCGCAGTATCACTTGCGTCAACCCTTTCTCGATACAAAATGTATAAGAAAAAGACCTACCTACTTTATAGATTTCGTAAATGTTACATTAGAATAGCTCTAATATTTTGTCTCTTGTCGCAAACTTATAAAACATTCACATAAACCATACAAATTTTCATACAAACTTCATCCCCTATTCCCTATTGTTATTTTACACTCTTGAGGGTAAAACTTTCACAAACTTTCAATGTCACATTTATTTATATCGAATCAACAGCCTAAAAAAAAATACTTGAGAGGTGTCAAGGGACACCCGGATGGAACGAAGTTTAAATTTATAAATAGTTGAAGGCTCGATTAGCGCAGTGCCATAGGATGCAAGTTCAAAATCAGCACGGAGCGAGTATTTATACATATAATCATAATCATAATCATAATATAAACGTATGCTAGCATATGGCAAATTAATCGAAAGAAACTACTATCTTATTAGAGAGAGAGAGACAGACAGAGAAACATACAGAAAAAGTGTCGTGACAACTTTTCGTAAGAATTTTTTCCGTCTAGCCCCCTTTCACTACGCGCGATGAGGAACTTCGTTCCAAAAATAAGTTTCAAGCTTCTAGCTCTAAAAATGACGATACTTCCATACAACGTTTCATCCCCCCTTTCAACCCCTTACAACACTTTTATGGCATTAAAACGTAAACCTAGGTATGTCCTTTCTCAGATTTCATTTAAATTGGTTCAGTAGTTTTGGCGTGAAAGCGCGACAGACAAACAGAGTTATTTTCTCATTTTTAATAATGCTGATAGCCGACTGCATATTTAAAACTAGAACAGTGACGTGATAACGGCCAATCAGAGGGTGATATACTTAATATTCGTGCGCTGCACGTGCTGCAGTGGAAAGGTAAATTCGCAAGCAAACAAAATAACCTATAACCTACGCAATAATCGCCCCTATAAATTTATAGATATTACTTGTAGGTATTTATCATAAATTATTTTTTAAATACCTAAAATAGGATAGTAAAACAAAAGATCTACAAAATAAAACAAAGGTAGGTAAGTAAATATACTTTCTAACTTTTATATGTAGGAAAATAATTAAACTAGTTAAAATAAGTATCTACGTACGTATACCTTTTAAGAACGTAAGTAGGTACATTTTTAAGTATTAGGTGGGTATGTTGTGTTATGTAGGTAGAAATTGAAATTGAAGTTAAATACATTATAAGTATTAGGTAATAGGTACCTACTTGATTCATGTTCAAATTCTAACGAATTGAGTAAAAGCAATACACCACTACTCAAATAAGTACTTAATCATCATCAACCCATTTCTTGGTTTCCTTTGGACTTTCAGAGTCTTCATCATCAACATCCCGATCAACCGTAATCCTAAAAATAACAATACTTATGACTGATACTCCACCTGAGCTATGTACCACTAGGTCTATAACACTTTCTAGATTCAAGGTAGCAGTAATTGCGGCATTAATATTATGTTTACCTATGTACAACATTCACATCTGAGATGTTAAAACATTTGCTTAAAAAAAACTTTATCAAGCCAAAAATTGTGCCAACGGCCTGAATCTAGAATATGATACAGACCTACAAATTGTGACACACCAATGAAATTTGAATGGCTCAAGTGAAGGATCAGCCTTATTATTCTTAAATAAAATGACCTTTTTTTAATAACAGACCTAGAGGTATCCATTCGCACACTTCCAAGGTGAGTTTCATTTTCAAAGTCGTCAGTATCATCTGGATTGAATTGCAGTGATGCGCTGGATGTACCAAAACGATCGTTAACGGACATAATATGCCTCACGTTGAGTTTACTTTTCAGTCTTATATCCCTGGCAACTGGATCTCGGCGAGTTATGAATTTGAGAATTAAAATCTGTGCAAAATAGAGTTTAGTTACAAACCTGTGAAGGGACAAATAAGTACCTCCCTACCAGACACAAAAGAAAAACACGTCCCCGGAGATGTATAACTATAATAAGTAATTATGTTCATACACAGGCAGGCGTAATGGTATTTTCAACAATTGTCTAATAGTAGATACCATAGTCTAGACTAGGGAGGTTCGACTCCGATTCCGACATCAGTTCCATTTAAACTGCGACGCAGCGATCGTGGTTAGCCAGCGCGTACAAAAAAGTTTAAGTATACTTGTCGAGCGGGGAACCTTGCTCCCACGCGCTTTCTGTTTATAACATTTCCACTTGTCGATTCGCATTTGTGGATAATTCATTTGTTTTGTTATTCGCGTTTACGGTTCAAGTAAACTTATTCGAGTTTCTGATGAGTGTTAATGTGTTTTATTGAATGAGTGACCCGACTCCGAATCGGACTCCGGTTCCGACAACTCAAATTTAAAAACTGCTACTCCGACTTAGGTTCCTATAGAATATAACTACTTCCGTAACATCCACACATTACACACAGGCAGACTAGACTCATGGTTGTAAATTAAACATGATCTTTTCTGTTTTTCAGTTTCTACTTCACTTTATTTTTGGATGAATATTGGAACAACCTATAATTATGAATTAAACAGATGTTACATACCTCAACTATAACTACAGACAGGAACATAAATAGGTGAGCTATCATCGACGTTATTATTATGTGATACATCAAATCCCCACATCCTTTAGTATGAATAGAATGAGTACCCAATTCAAGAAGATAATTCGATATGCATGAACCGCTTTTACAACAACTAGAAAAGAAATTAAATATTGGTTTAATGATGCGCAAGCGGCAAGCGCGCATGCTGAACTTAATCCGAATAAAGTGAATGGGAAGTCGGGCAACTTAGCCTTCCTAGCTATTTTCTGTACCATGATAGGGTCCGAGCGACGGTCGGTCTCCAGTTAACCCGATTTGGATGAATTAATTTAACACCAAGCGACTGTCATCAGACCGGCATGGGCTCCTGACTAAGTAACGATTGTATATGGTATTCATACTTATGGAAACCGGACCGACGTATGTACGGCCAGTGTCGGTTTTAGTAATACCGGTGCCCCCTAACTGCAACAGAGTCAAACCTATACGAAACTAAACCCTGACTACGAAAAAAATTAACGGACCGTTATTGTCCCACTGCTGGGCAACGGCCTCGCCTAAGTCCTTTCAATTAGGTACTCTTTTCCTGCACCCTCTCGAACTAACCATCAGATGGTCTACTTAAAGTCGCTATGGTTCTTTCTTCAAAACCTCTTTCTTCAAAAGGCCATTTCAGACATGTGTCTTACATTGGAACTCACATATTTGCAGTTAAATCAATGTTGTTTTTTTTTAACAAATCCAACCATCACCATCAACCATAACTACATAATTTAAAAAAAAAGCAACATGTAAGTATCCTTAAAAAAACATCTATTTAAGTACGTAAATAAATATCATTTAACCATCACAGTACGCATCCAAAACATCCCGCCATCTCTTTCTGGGCCGGCTTCGACGGCGCCTTCCATCTTCAGGCACCCATTTAGTGGAGGCTCTTGCCCAACGGTCACTGTGCATGCGGCTGACATGATCCGTCCAATCCCTTTTAAGTCTTGCTGCTTTTTTGTACACGTCTTTATTTAAGCTCGTTTTGGAGCGCAGCGTGGTCTTTGTATTCTGTCTGTTCTTTTAAGTTTTAACGCACAGAATGCTAACGATTGATTTCCCTTTCTTGCCTGTTTTCGAAAGAAACTAACTAGGCCAAGTACCTAGATAAACTCATCGACATAATGTATTTCCTGCCCATCTATCTCAACCCCCATACTTGGTGCTGTTTAGTTTTAGACCGAGTCATCGCGAGTCCCACACTGCCGCTCGCCACGTTCATAGGCAAAAAGAACTAGGTATATCGTCGGTAAATCTGAGGTTTGTCAGCCTCTTATTGCCGACTTTGATGTCCTTGGTCTTCCATGAGGTACTGGCAACCTCATGGAAGACCAAGGACATCTGACAAAGACGTCTTAAATAGGTATCTCCTACTATCGAAGGCCTTCGTATAATCTACGAAGCTTGGGTACCTACAATGGCATATTCAATTCTGTGTATTTCTCTATGATTTGGTTTAGTGTGTGTAGGTATTCAGTTGTGGAGAAGCTAGGGTGAAATCCGGCTTATTCTGGTAACTGTAACTGAAGTTACTGAGAAGAAACTGTAACTGTTTTAGTTTTTTTATTAAGTTTGTTTTTATTTGAAACTGTGAAACTTGCATCCTGATAGTGCAGAAAGTTATTATATATCAGGATATATAATAACAAAAAACCCCCTACACAAAAATCTTTAAAATGGAAACTATATCCAAATATTGTCCCTTTACGTTTAATATAAGTAGAATGGTAGAATATAAATCCAAGTGTCTCATTCCACCCAGAATCATGGGTGACCTACCGACTAAAAACCACATGGTGTTCCCTCCTGCAACTGCTCCGACAAGGGCTACGGGAAACAGAGCATTCGTCCACGGACCCAACCAACAGCGCCCTACCCTACCTAACGACGCTACTGTACAGCTGTGATAACTGTTTGTTTGTTATCAACCATTCATAGGCATTTTAAGTTAGAGATTAATTTACTAATCAACCTTAATGGAACGCTGTCCGTGACTGTTTTCATTTCTTTTCGCTTATACGGATTCCGTTTATTTACAGTAGGATCCCACTCGTAATCACGTATTCTATCATACCAGTCGTGATTAAACCAATCTTGATACGAATTGAGCTAAAAAATAATGTTTGGTTATGTATCTAATCTGTTTAAATATATTTAATAATCAGTAGGTAAATTATGAAAGTAGGACAAGTATAGGTACAAGTAGGTAAGTAGGTATCTACCTACACTACCTATGTCCAGTGAACTCCACGATTAGCCTTTCATTTCAACCCTTTGTGTTAAACTGAATTATATAATGAATTATAAGGAATTATTATAAAAAACCTTAGTTAATTAGGTACCTATGTGGGTATATATATAAAGGGTTAACATACCCCGCAACACTTCAAAGACCACTGCAGATTATCTATAAAGTGTTTATATTTGGGGACGCTCCGGTAAAGTTTTATAGTCTTGTTCATTTTTGCAGCTGTGGTATGTTTAGCGGTATAAATTTTATGGGCACAGCATGCAGCTCCCAAACAATTTATTATTATTATCCATGTGACACACAACCACAGTGGACAGCAGACCACTTTAGACTTATGACTGAAAATAACAATAAACTATTACATAAAGGTAAGTACTTAATAGGGAAACGAACTTTTAACAATGAGACATCCATTTACGACTAATATATTGACGGGAAACTCATTCAATATAAGTCGGTACTTCCTTTTTCGGACATATCTACTTCTACTATACAAAAGCCGCAATGACGATATAAGTAGATACGAAAAATCATACTCAATCTTTCTTCCATTGGCTATTGAACATAGTATATGCACATTAGTGGGAAGCATTATAATTCCAGATAGCAAAACGATAGCATTGATTATGTCTGTCCCCGTTAGCATTAATATGTCCCCGACACCTGCGAACAAGCAACACATCCATTTACATAGGATAAATCATATTTTGCAAGCATCGATTCCAAACTAACACTTAAGTTTAATATGTATAATTTATTCTTAGTAGAAGCCGGTAGGTTAGATTTGTGAGGGTAAACGGTAGGTAAGGTATAAAGTTTGCCTTCTAATAAATGATATATTGAGACCTAAGAACTAAGTATAACATAAACGAAAAGGTGTGCGTGTGGATTGAGAGATCTATTCGAAAACTCTTCCAATCCCAACCACATTATAAGAGGATTATAATTTGGTTGGGATTGGATTTTTGCTACACCAACAGTTGGTGTATGCTGATATTTATTTTTTATTTTTATGCTTTTCGCGTGTGCGTGTGGATTGAGAGATCTTTTCGAAAAACTCTTCCAATCCCAACTAAATTATAAGAACATAGCATAGCAAATTATAAACACATAGTTACTTACATTCTTGGATGCGCGTTATGGCTTTTTCTTCAGTTGTCCAGATTGAGAGATCCAGTTAATGAGTTCTAACTTTCTTTGTTTAGGTTTCACAAATTGTATACCTTACCATGAAGTTTTCACAATTATTTCCTAAATCCTCTTATAATTTAGTTGGGATTGGAAGAGTTTTTCGAAAAGATCTCTCAATCCACACGCACACGCGAAAAGCATAAAAATAAAAAATAAATATCAGCATACACCAACTGTTGGTCTAGCAAATATAACATAACATTTATTGTTTGCTACATGGGCGCCAGCAGCAGGATCAGGAAAGCAAATACTTCACTAATACTACTACTACTTTTTTAATATGTTACTGTTTGAATAAACACTGAAGGCGTGTAGTTTATTATCGGCAATATAGCCGATATATCTACATAATAAAATAATGCAAGTATAATTCTATAGTGACTGGACTGGACGCTAGAAATCCTGGGTTCGATTCGCATGTCGAGCAAACAGGTTTTTCCATGCAATTCTCAGTAGCAGCTCGGAGTTTGGAATTTATGCCCGGTTGACGGCAATAGGCTCATCCCCTATATGCCTTGCCCACCCGCCTAAATGAGTCCTAAACATACCGGCGAACTGTGGGTGTACATTAGTAGGCCTCTGCTTAACCCTTCGGAGAACACAGGCGTGATGGTATAGTTAATAGTATTTATAAAGTGTAGATGCAAATATACTTCCCTCAGTCATCCTGACGACGCCCATGACCACGTAAGTAGGTATAGATATGTAAACTTGGTCGTAAGTAGTTACCTACCGCGGCCACCCGGTGTTTCCGGGAATTGGAGCTATCAGCTTGCTGCCGCGTAAGTATATAATTACTTATGTTGTATTTTACATAGGATGCGTAGGTATGCATTGCGTGCAAGCTGAAGTTATGCAAGCAAGGCAAGCAAGTACGAGCCGCTTGTCATGCAAGCGGTACACGCTGACAAATGAATGAGAATACGTAGTGACAATATTTTAAAGCAAATGTTACCCAAGCCTACTTATCAATCACTGCTATTATTTTTTTTTCTTATCTGATAAGGCACATAGTTTTAACACAACAAGTGTAGGTACTGGGTGACATTCCTATAGTGAGGTTAAAGGAACCACCAGTTCACTGATGATAACCGAGATGTTGTCGTTTGTAAGCATTCCTATCTTATCCTATCGGCCAGAATATAACATACCTACTTCATATGAGCATTTTTATAAATACCAATAGTTCTACTTACAAAAGAATAACAGTAATGACCATGTTATAGCAGACATGGATGCAAGCCATAAGAAACAAGATCCCCAAACGACAAAAGGATGATTTGGACTCGTACATGACATCGCAACTGTTAGATGTTCAACTGTATCTGGCAAACAATAAGGTAGACGTATATAAATGAAATAAATCTATAATAAATATTATCTCCGTGTAAATATTTGCTATCGTAAAGATCCATCCATTTAAACTTGACATTATTGTCAGGCATGTCAACTTAAATGGCATAGACCAAGATAGGCGATGATAAATAAAAAAAAATTCAACGGATAAGGTTGAAATAAAAAATAAAACGAAAAGTAGGTTCATATTATAGCGTAAACACTCCAAAGAAATTTTGTTTGCAGTAGTTAGGTAAGTAGATAAAAGCAAGGCCATAGCCAGGTATTCGTTCAGGTTTCGCAGGGAGGGGGGGTTTAGCTTTGGACTAGACAGTTATTAGTATTTGTGATAATAACTATTGTGTCGGAGCGGGGGAAGGGGTGGTTAAACTTGCGTCCAATTATGGGCCAATGTCGGTTGATAAAAATTCGAGTTAAAAGTTTATCATTGTTTTATTAACAAATTTATCATAGACTAAAATCTTCTATTTGAGATATTCATATTGAACAGCGTCATTTAAATATAACTCAATCAGGACAATACGTAAGTAAACTTAGCATTCTTTAAATTGTTAACATTGGCTTTAGCAAATATAGGTAGGTATGTGATAAAAGGATAAAAATAATACAACACATTTCAACGTAAAATGTATTATCTCTGAATATTTATCATAATATTTCATAAATTTTAATTTCACAAAAATTCAAAAAAAGAATGTTTTAACATAATTGCAGGAGTTACGTTTATCACTGTTATATTGATTTAGACTAGAATGTAATGTGTGGCGGTAAAACAAAGCTTAATTAAAATAATCAACAGGAATGTAAAATTGAATAACAAAACGATAATGCCGATGACAGAATATTATATCATGATAGGTAAGTTTAAATACACCGTGAAATTTAAATGGTTTTTTCCCGCGGTAAAACGAACATAGTAATGAATACGAACAACATTTTACTATGGGACCGACCCCATGAAAAAAAAACAGTTCTTCCATACATTTTGATTGTGTAGGTAAGTATTACACTTTAGTACGGTACAGCTAATTTCTTTGTTATATTTCAGGGTCGGTCCCATAGTAAAAGTTGTTCGTATTTCATATCAAACAACCATTTAAATTTCATGGTGTATAAGTAGCTAAGACATTATAAACGTTGAATAATTTATAAAATAGAAGTGGTATTAATAATCTTTTTAACTATATACTTAATGTCATAGAGTGGTATGTAAAATATTGTATAAGTTAGGTATAACATATTAAAGATCTTATCTTTTTTTACCCAACATCTATTTTCTTATCTAGTAAACCAAAAACACAAATTTTTCGAATGATTTCAAGTGATATGATTTGTATATGTCATCGGAAAATTATTGCCGCTGTTAGATTATAAAGTATCATAAATGTAGTATGCGTCTTATTTTAAGTTGATTGCTTGTTCATTTAATTTTTCGTCATTATGTACTCACTCAATCACTACACAAACGATACAATTAAATGGTGACTGTGTACCTATTAGGTATATTTAAACTAATTGATGTAATAATGTATATTACTTAATACAGAAAGTATTACTTATAATTAATAATATACTTATAGTATAAAAATATAACAATTGTGTAAATTCCTTTTTGTATAATAATGTAAATTACTTAAAAATTCTTATAAAAAGTTGATTCTTATAATTTACAATGGCAAGAAAATATCTTAACGATAATAGTACCTTCATACACGCATTACAGTATTTTATTCAGAATCTTATTCTGGTTTAGTGACATCACCCATTTTTTTAATTTTTTCAGCAATATTTATTTCGCAACCTGTGCTTACTAAAACATCTTCCACTGATACTCCATCTGCCAATTCTGTCAAAGTTAAACCTTTTTCTTTGTCGACTTCCAAAACACACTAAAACATAAAAATACAACATACAAAAATATCGAACTGACAAAACAACTTTTTTATAAGTATATTTGGAGCACTAGGCTGAAGTTATATAGAGGTGGCGACAGGCGTTTCTGTTGTCTAAACAGTAACTAAATATTTCCATATAACTTTCATGCAATGGTATTTATTTACCTTTTCTGTTATAATCATGTCAACACAATTTTTCCCAGTAAGTGGCAATGTACATTGTGGCAATATTTTATGAGCTCCATTCTTAGCATTATGCTCCATTGTCACAACCACTTTGGTTCTCGGCGCTGATACCAAGTCCATCGCGCCACCCATGCCTTTCACCATTTTACCCTATAATTTAAAAATAATGTAGGTAATATTAATTAAAGAATAATGACCAAAGAACCTAGACCTAGAGCTAAGAACAGAATACAGCAAACTTACAGGAATCATCCAGTTAGCTAAATCACCATATTGTGAAACTTGCATCGCACCCAGAATAGTCAAGTCAATGTGGCCACCACGAATCATGGCAAAACTATCATCAGATGAAAAGAATGACGAACCTATGAAAGGATAATTGTTTAGTTAAGCCTAAACATTTTATTAATAAATTGTTAACATTTTAATAGAGTTACCAGACCTGGCAGAATAGTAACAGTTTCTTTTCCAGCATTAATAAGGTCAGCATCTATTTCAGCTTCTGTTGGAAAAGGACCAAGACCCAGGATTCCATTTTCTGATTGCAGGAGAACTTTAACATTTCCTGGTATGTAATTACTAGCCAACATGGGCATACCTGAAAAATAAAAAATATTAATATACCACTGAAACAGTAGGAACTTTGCATTGAACAGAGATTTAAGATTCAGAAATCTACCAATTCCTAGGTTTGCATGCATTCCATTTTTAAATTCCAAAGCAGCTCTTCTAATGATCCTCTCCCTCACAGAATCAGATGCCTTTCCTTGTACTGGCTTGCTAACTGTCCTTCTTTCAATTTTCTTTTCATATTTTTCACCTTTGACCACTCTGTGTACAAATATTGAGGGCACATGTACAAAGTCAGGATCAATTTCATCTACAATTTCTTCAACCTCAGCTATTGTGATTCTGGCTGCTTTGCACATAGCTGGGTTAAAGTTTCGAGCACTTTTCCTGAATATCAAGTTGCCATGTTTGTCTGCTTTCCATGCTTTCACTAGTGCAAAGTCACCAGTAATTGCTTCTTCCATAATATAATTCTTTCCATTAAACTGTTGTACAGTTCTGGGTGAACTTGGGATATCAATCTAAAATATCAAGCATTTGGTTAAACCTATTCTTAACTCTATACAAGAAATTAAATCCCAATTAATTGAATTGAAATTTAAAAACAAAACTCCTAATTTTAGTGATATAAAATAAAAGTGAGTTTTGATTTTGCAAATACTGTTCAGTCTTCAGTTATTATTTATATATAAGTATATTAGTTATATAATTAAAGAAAATATAGAGATGGTAAAGACCTCACCTTTCCATCTTTAGTATATTTAATGGGAGATCCACCTTCATGTATAAGAGTACCAAACCCAGTAGGTGTGAAGAATGCTGGAATACCTGCACCACCAGCACGGATCCTTTCTGCCAATGTGCCTTGTGGAGTTAGTTCAACCTGAAAATAATGAAGATATATGGTAGTTACATTGGAAAACCTCTTTAGTTGTGTCAATGTTCTACTGCTACAAACCTCTAGCTCACCACTAAGGAACTGTCTTTCAAATTCAGCATTTTCCCCCACATATGATGATATCATTCTTTTTACTTGTTTACTCTTCAGGAGTATTCCCAGACCAAAATCTTCAACTCCTGAAAATTAATTTAGAAAGATCTGAGGGATAGCCATTAAAATAAATCAAACAGTAGGTACCTACCTACCATTAAACAGTGGTGCTTGCTTAAAAACAGATGTAACATTTATGTACCTATTAATTCAAGTAGTAGGTAATAGCTAAGTTATGTATGTATTAAAATATTGCATTTTAATTTATTCTACCTGCGTTGTTCGAGACAATTGTAAGTTGAGAAACATGTTTGTTATTTACTGCTTGTATGAGATTTTCTGGTATTCCACATAGGCCAAAGCCACCAACCAATAGTTTCGAACCATCTTGTATGTCGCCGATAGCTTCATTAACATTCTCGTAAATCTTGTTTTTGCGAACAACTGTGCTATAATTAGAACATGAAAATATCTGCAAACAGAAGTTTATATAATTTGAAATCATTCAAAACAGAATATAATATTTATTTTACAGATAGGTATTATCAGGAATGTAGGTACGTACCTTTGCGATAGTATATAATTTTTTATTTGAATATGTATTTGATTTTGTAACAAAAAACCTTCTTAAAACCGTAGTTGCCATGGCTAGACTATAAAACAATCTGTATGAATTTTCTCATTCATTAGCAATTTAATTAACACAATTTAAAAATCTAATTACAAAAACAGCTGATGTCACGTTCGTTAGCAAATAATAAAATAACACCGATTAAAAATTAACCCGTGTGTTCACTGACTCACAGTCACTTGTTTCGTTTATTGTTTTTTTTTATCAGAAATTTTAGAAACAAACGCCTTTGAATTTCTAGTAAAACATGTTTCAAACCAAGAACTATTTATCAAACTACTTTCAAATTATCACTGGCAAGAGGGGCAAGCCGGGCAAGTGGCAACAGTGGCAACGACATGCAAAATGAAGCACAGACTAAGAATAATTATTACGAGATACTAGTACAGTACGCGCGACATAAGTTGGCCGGACTGAAGTTAGCTGTTTGGTTGCGCAGTACACAATTTTTAACGTAAACAATCCACTGCGCATTCAAACGGCGAACTTCACTCCGGCCAACTTATGCCGCGCGTACTGTTTATATGAAGTTGATTGAAGCGCCCTGTTACCAACCACATAGACTGAGAATTTTAATGTGTCGTCGTTTCATCGTTTGCCTGATTGTTTGTTATTAATTGTTATTATTACTTGTTTGTCACACCAGTCACACTGACACACAATCTCGAGGTCAACAGGGGGAAGCTCGTATAATTAACTACCTCTAAGATACCTAACTAACTTAGCAACCTAGGTATTGATTATTAATCATACTAGATCAGTTAAGTTATATGCCTGTTTATGGCATCTTTTCAGGCGCTAGTACAAAAAAATGGCACAGACGGTAGGGGGGCTCCACTTGAAACCTCATTAAGCAGAAAATACTATGATATCAATTAGATAATTGGATCATTAAATAGATACCTAATATATAAATATGATCTTACATTGGTTTTATTTTATTTACTAATTATAGAACCTTTGTAGTATATCTATTTATTAGACAGCAGGAGTGTCCGATCCTAACCTCAATCGCAAGTGGGTTTATAAAGCTTGATAAGTGAAGTTATCGCGATGTTGTATTGTACCTTAGCCACCCAACTTACGATGTACATTCCTCGGTCACTGGCCAAGGTGAGTACATCATTGTGATCAGATAGGTCAAAAATTATTTACATACGTTTTTAAACAATCTTGGCGTTTTAACGAGATAGAATATGAAGCAACACAAAATATAAATTTTGATGACGTGATTTCGGAGTTCGCAAGTGTTTAAGCTAGACGGAAGATATTTTATTTTTTTACTAACCAAATGTTTTTCATACTCGTATAATATATTAAAATAATGTATAATAATAGTTTGTAATATTTTAATAAAACAAATTATGATTACCTACTTTTATTTTAGAGTTTTGGGGTGACCCCTACAATATCCTCCCCGGGGGCCACTCATGATACCTACGCCACTGCCGATGGGTACCGGTCATACCACTGAAAGAAACAGATGTGTTCCTAATGACCATCATTTATTCGAGTTCGTCGGACAATGAGATTTTTCTCTTCGAAAGTGTTCATTATAAATGTAAAACAAAGGACAGTCGGTGTTTCCATTATAATAGGTATAAACTGAACAGTAAAAGAAAGAAATATGGATTGTATGATCAATTATTTCTACAAGATATAAAATTCGATGAATCCAAGTTTCATGATTATATTAGGATGGCTCCAGAAACATTTAACTGAGTAAAGTAAAACATTGATTAATTAAGAATTGGTGTAGGTAACTGGCATGTAGGTACAACCCGTTTTTTTAAGGTGGTTTAGCAAATACTAATACTATCAAAAATTCGGAATCCACATCCATTTTCACGACGACACACTACAATGGCAAATACATAAAGCCGTACGGTACGGATCGATGTAGATAGTCGGTACCGACAATTTTTAACCTGTTTCTATATGAACGAGCGCTTAAGAAAAAAAAATACAGCTTATTTTGCTCGCTGATCATGTAGCTTTCTATTGATGAAAGAATTTTTATAATCGATTCAGTGGTTTAAGTCTGAAAGTGTAACAAACAAACTCACTTTCGCATTTATAATATTAGTTATATTAGTTACTAGCTTCCGCCAGCAGCTACGCCCGCTTTATCAACGACCCATTTCACTTCCCAGAACAAAATAATCAAATAATTTTCCCGTTTTTGCAACATTTTTTAATTGTACTCCGCTCATATTGATCGTAGCGTGAGGAAAAGTATACTATAATGTCAGACAAAAATTTTACTGATTGCATTTTTGTCGTCAGTATCGATCACTAATCACCCGCTGATAGTTATTTTGGAAATATATTTCATGTACAGAATTGACCTCTCTACAGATTTATTATAAGTATAGATAGATAGATTAGGATATTGATAATGATTATGACTTTGAAAGTTATTTATAGACATCAACGCGAGCAAAGCCGCGAGTAAAAGCTAATTTTAAATAAATGTGCCATCGTGTGCTTATCACAAGTAAATAAATTCTTAGCTTCTGTACTATTTTTTTTATTTTCTTCGTTGCAAATAAAATTTGAAATGAAAGAAAGAGTCACAGACACATGCCTTATTACTATGAGAGAAAGGCATCCAATACTTTTCATGTCACACGTCACTACATACTAGGACATATCAAATGTGTCATTTTATATAACTGCATAATGCTTGATGATTTTTTTTATGTGGGAGAGCCATGCTTCGGCACGAATGGGCCGGCTCGACCGGAGTGATCAATACCACGGCCTCACAGAAAACCGGCGTTAAACAACGCTTACGTTGTGTTTCGCCGAGTGAGTGAGGTTACCGGAGGCCCAATCCCCTTTTAAAAGGTCGGCAACGCACTCGTGACTTCTCTGGTATTGTGGGTGTCCATGGGCGGCGGTAATCGCTTACCATCGTTTGCCCTACTATCCCATAAAAAAAATGCTATTTCTTTTCATCTTAAGCTGCCTGTATCTAT
Organism: Acronicta aceris; assembly: GCA_910591435.1. NCBI lineage: Eukaryota > Metazoa > Arthropoda > Insecta > Lepidoptera > Noctuidae > Acronicta > Acronicta aceris. The sequence goes on along the minus strand of OU342763.1, from coordinate 9,735,871 downwards.
GCTCGCGCTAATTAGGAAATAATATTGTTTAATTATAGGTATGGACATGTAGCGCGACTCAATTATTTAAGACATTTACTATGAACATGGCGTATAAAATAGTATTTTATCATTGCTGTAACCTGTATCTTGTAAGTTTGTGCGCCATACGCACGATATTGGGGTTGTGTTGGAAGAAAACAATTACCGTACGATATTGAACATAAATCGATCATCGTTTGAATCATATTTTCATTAAAATTGGTTTTATCTTGACTTAGGGTCCGGCGGGGCTTGAATTGCCGACAAAAACGTAATTCCGAAATAAATCGTAATTCAAACAATATGCTATCAAATTATGTTATTATTCGGATTTGGACACCGTTAATCTAGGTTCCTAAGGTACGATTTTGTCTACTACTACTTCACTGGAAATAAAAGACCGGAAAATCGTTCCAAACTTGGTAAAGTTATCAAAAATTGCATTCGCTTACATTTATTTCCAGTGAAGTATTTTGGACGAAATGGTCAAGTAGGAACCTAGATTAACGGTCTCGGAATCAGAATAATAACATAATTTGATTAAATTGTGTTTAAATTACGATTTATTTCGGAATTACCTACGTTTGTAAGAGAAATTGGACTCCGACAGCCGGACTCTTAAAACATAAAAAGTAAGAAGAATATTAGAACATACAATGGTAGGTATACTATTGTAATTAGTAGTTTTTCGTTTATAAGGCGTCAGAAATCGTAATGACTAAAACAAATTAATTGATCCATTATTATTTTGATGATCGATGTATCACACAGACGATAGATCACGAATGAACATCCCTTTTTGTTAATAAAGTTTATTATTGTTTTGCGTACATTTTGACTGTCAAAAAATATGGAACTTCATGCGCGTGATCTCGATTTCTTTTATTTATCTGGTGTCTAAGTGTATAAAAAAACATGTAAGTAACATTTTCAATAATACTATTACCCTCATCACTACTGTTTTCTATTTAATCGTTATACATTTATAGCTTGGCCTTGGCGATACTAGTATTATATACTAGTATCTCTAAGTAGTCTGTGGCTTGGCGCTGGGGAACACATCAGGTTTGCACCGGGGCGAAATTCTGACCACCGGTTAAAAACACCGGTGATTGGGCAATCTCCGGAGATTCACCGGTGATCACCGGAGAATAAAGCCATTATTAATTTCTTATAAATGAGAACTAATATTGTTACTAATAATTCGCTTAAATTTATAAAAAAGATGAATAATTGGACAATCATTGATATACTAAATGATGACGTCATGAAGTGCCTGATTTATGATCGTTTTTTTACATAAAAGAGAAAAGTAGGTCAATCAAAGGACTTGACAGCGCGATTCTAGATAAAGGATGACTGCATCTTCAGATGAAGAACAAGAAGGTTCGAGTTTTACAAATATATCAAAAAAGTAACATACAACACTTGTAACAAGAAATGAGACAGGAACTCAAACTGAAAATGAAAAAAATATGCATGCTCATTGCAACAAATTATTAGGAAAGCTGGAAGCATGTGAAATGAATCACATAAACGGCCAAGAGCGCTTTGAGATAATGGCCGAAATAATAAATCTCATTCGAAAGTAGCAAATTAGTAAATAGTTGTACCTAAGGTAGTTGTCCCACGCGAGGAAACGACTAACTGTCGGCTATTTTCTCGCTCAAGAAACGTACAATAGATATACATTCTGTGTAAACAAAAGAGATGCTTGTATTAATAGTTAATCGCTAACTGTTTACACTGCCGGCGAGGACTCGCTCCACTAGTTTGTCGCTGAGCGACAAGAGCTCTCAAAGATAAAACTCACTCAGCAATGCTCGCTAGGCAGTCAGAACTCACGCCGGGAGTTATAATTGTTTATATGAATTCAGTTTTGTGTCCCAAAGACGGATATTATCGGACACTTTCACATCGCTCTTTTCTCGTTGGGAACACGTGTATCGGTTTGTGCAGGATTGCTGCGTGAGCGACTGGCGCGAGTAATCGCCCGTCGCACTCGAACACTCGCTTATGGCTCCTGTCCCACCGCCGACGATGAACGAGAAGCGAGTAGAGCTAGAAACTAGAAACGAGTTTGCGAGCAGCAGGAAGCGAGTGTGTAGTTCCGATAATTTTATCGCTGAGCTATAGGTAGTAAAAGCTCTAGTTTCTAGCTCTACTCGCTTCTCGTTCATCGTCGGCGGTGGGACAAGTGCCTAATACATTCTGTTAAATACTAAATATTATTGATTAATAAATCTTCCTTTTATTTTTGTAGTATTTATTACATTAAAATATTTTATTCCGAAGTAATACGATCACCGGAGGTTAACCGGTTAATAACCGATTGATTCAATCGAGTACTTTTACCGGTGACTCACCGCTGATTCTCCGGTACTCACTGCTCCGGTGCAAACCTCTAAACACATCGCGTTCGATACCGCTTTGCGCTCAAATGGTTAATAAAGAAACATAAAGCCTAAATAGACACTGAATGGTACGAGTTTAAGAAAAAAGAAAACGTTAAATTTGAATTTGACTACATAGCTACATTACACAAGTAGTTCGTAAATTTTTGTGGTTCACTGTTGCCCACCTGACACAACAGCATTTCTTAAATTAAGTTTATCTTTAATTACTTAAATGTATAGTGAAAGACAATATAAAAATGCAGGTAAATATTTATTTTCTTATTTAATCTTAATACTTAAGAATAGCCATTCAATCGTTAAATATTTATATTACGAAAACAATTTATCTAATGACTATACGTACCTACAAGTGTTTTTTTATAGAATCGAATTAACAAACATGTAACATTTGTAAATACATATTATGCTTACATAAAGGGAACGTGCACGATCTATTTAAGTGGCAATACAAATCGACACGAGAGCCACAGTGTGGCTATAAAAGAACTTTTCTTTCAGATCTCTCATCGTGTTACCGTCAATGTTTAGGTAGGTAGGTACATTATATTTAAATCATTATTAATATGATTAAAATTAAAATAATATGGGTTCTGGCCGATTAATAATTATCATCAGCGCGACCAGAATATGTTAAAAGGCCAAAAAATACTAATATTATTTGAGATTATGTTTAGGCAAGGTAGGTACTTATAAATTTGTTTGTATTGGAAATTTAAACTACTACATACACATTATATAATCAAAGCTACATACCTACGAAACTTAAATATTTTTACATTACATTATTAGTAAGTAGTTTCCAAATGTTTTTGAAACTCACTTAGGTATACATACCTACCTAATGTTTTACTGCATCATGCATGTATTGTACACTTTTGTCGTTTATCACTTATCTTGGAAAGTGAATACCTACTATTCATAGGAAAGTAATAGTTTACACTATTTGACTTAAGTATTATTCTTGTTTGCGTAAAAGATACGAATTTACGCCACCAGAGCCTTCGTCATGCACGTTTCCTATACTGTACAACAAACATTTACTTCAACTAAACACCTATAATGGAAAATAGTTTTATTCAAAATGTTATAAAAATAATTCCAATATCCACGTGGGCACTTAATCACGTTTTCATGGCTTAGTATACTATACCGAAAACATCAAGTATTTTTTATTATGTTTGTATTTTTATTGTAGGTACACAATACTAACTAACCAATAAGTAATATAATTATTATACAATATAGGTACCTACCTAAATATATAATAAATACGATACCTATGTAGGTATCAAATAACTACAAATAGTTGACAGCCCTAAGGGTGAATTACCTACTTTGTTTGATGCCTACTTATAGCACCGTAGGAATTTTGTTCTATGCACATACCTACCTAGGTTTAATAATTTAGTTTTTTTCATCGCTATGGCAGTTATTCACATATTTTTTCTATTTTTACAAAACAGATACCTATCTCAGTTAGAAATAGGTAGATTGGTACCTATATTCTTTTGCTTAAATAGTAGGTAGGCACTTATTCTAAGTTCCTTCTAAATTTACTATCTACCATAAAATATTACAGCTACCTACCTACTTGTTGTGGGTACAATTAGGATTAACTGATCATTGACATTAACATACCTATTACATGACATTACATTACACATTATGTAGTTCTACTTACCTATTATTTCGGCTACATAAAAACCACAGAACAAAGAATACAATTCTATGATAAAAATTAAAGCACCTAAAGAAGGACATATAAAAAAGGATTTTTTTTACCTTGCAATTAATTGAAATAAGTCGATGAAGCTATTTTATGAATACGACGGATAAAGCCAACCTTCCGCGGGTAATATTTAATACTAAGTACCTACTTAATACATACCTACATACATTACAGCTAGGTCCAAATTTTTAAATGCACAATGATCACATAGGTACATAAATAATTTGTAACCAACTTTGTACCACAAAGTATCGTTCTCCCATTACTCAATTTATAGGTAATTATACGAGTCATTACTGACGCTGATAAATCAAACTCTGTGGAAGTAATAACTAGGTAATTACATAACATGATCACACCATCTCAATTGGTGCAGATAGCTCCAATATTTTATAGTGTAGGTATACCGATTGGTAGCTAATCCTGAGTGCAGGTACAACCTTCATACTCTATTTTCCACTTATTCTTTAATAAATAGGATTAATACCAAGAGTAGAATAAAAAGAAGCTGTTAATAAACAGTCTACGTTCACCGAATGCTCACACTTATAAAATGATGCTAAGATGGATGTATCTAGCCTTTATTTTATTAGTCAAAAATTTATAGTTAATCAAGGTAGCGCAGATATCCACATCAACAGGTAATTTTTAAAGTTTCTAGCTGAGTCTACCAGATCTTGCGTCAGTAATAACACCCCATAATTCAATTATGAATTCGTCTGTGAATCCGAATTCTTGTAAGTCACTATTATCGATAGCGTCTGCTAGTTGCATAGAGTTTGTTTTCCCTTCAGCAAGGTCCCACATCTGCGTTGCAAGTTCGGAGTCATTGATGCCCATGAACGATTCTAATAAACCGTTGATCTTCTCGATACCTGCCTTAGACCTCTCGTCGTGCTGAAAAAAAAAACTAAATGTTGACAATTTACATCTAACTGGCTGTTACCCAGCCGCGGTTTCACTCGCAACCTATAGGATATAGATTGCGAGGTCTCCAAGGTCTAATCTATCTCTATGTCTGCCAAAAAATTATCAAAATTGATTCAGCAGTTTAGGTGTAAATGTAATGTAATTTTTATATTAGTAGTTAGTACTTATGCTTAACGGACATAAACTAACACTAAGTACCTACTTGCATAAAGAACTACCCGTAAAAACTTTTTGCAGTCAACCAACTACTAGCTAGGTAGTTCTTAAAATTACTAAAGTTCGAAAATAAAAAAGTACCTACCTAATATCGCTACTCATCTGTACTGTACCCTAAGTACTTACTTATGTACGGTCAACAGCACATGGTATCCAAAACTGTCAAATTTCTTGAATCGATTTTTAATTAAAATTCGGGAAATTTGACAGTTTATGGTAACCTGATGTGCTGTTCCTGTTGACTAACCTACTTAGGTACTTAGATTAGTACCTAAGTAAGTACCTACATCTACTGGCAGACTTTTATAGAGACACCTACACCAAACTATGAAAATATTTTTTTATGCATGTGTTTGTCAAAATGCTGATATCTAGTTTAGGTATCAACTGTCTTATAAACTTAGTACATAATATTATTAAAATCGTCTCTGATTTTATAGTAGGTTAAAAAACTGTGTAGTCTGTCATGTCTTACATTTGAACAGCACTTAATACCTATGTTATGAATGAGTATTATATTTATTTGTGGAGCTGAAACATTTTGTATGTACAAATGCTTTAATAATAGATCAAAATGATAACTTACATCATTCTCTATTGTAGCTTGACCATTGGCTTTAAACCGTAACGTTTCCTTGCCTGAGCCATAATTTTGTTTTCTTCCCGATTTTGCACCACTTGTCTTTGGTCCAATACTTCCAAATCCGCTCTTCAGTGGTTCTACTAAGCGTATCGTAAAAGTAGTTCCCTTTGGAATATCTTTTAATATCTTAGCAACTTCGTAATGTCTCTTGCCAACCATATTTTCCCCGTCCAACTTCTCAATGTGGTCTCCAACCTGAAATAAAAAAGATCAATTTTAATAATATAATCGTTTATTTCCTGTAAGTACCTATATTTCCTAACAAAGCTAACAATAGTTACAACATGGCTACACTCATCCATCAACATCTTTAAACGCCACCAAAATAATCGCTCAGACAGAAATTACCTACCTACTTTAGGCCCGACGGATGTCGTGGGCCGATTCTTTATATAGGCACATGGTGCCGGGGCAGATCACGATGTGCCACAGAAAAAATTAGGTTAGGTTAGAAATTAGATTAGTTAAATAATTGGTAATATCATGAAATGCCCAAACAATAAGTCAATAACAGAGGGCGTTGTCTGTAAGGGCACTAAAAGCGTTATCACCCACAGATTTAAACGTGCTTTTTTGTTTAGAGCTAACTAATTATTTTTAATACCTCTAAGCAGTCTGTTAGCCCATTACGCTCAAATATCGCCTTCCGCGTCCGCCGTACCAGGAACTTCAGAACTTTATCAATGGGTATGGGCGTTGTTATTGTTATGCCGAGTAACTAGGACGACGGATATGGGTCACGGAGATTCTGAATTAGTCGATGAAGCAGGTAGAAAACAAACAAGAGGAATATGCTAGAATGCGGCACCCGCAACAAAAATAAAGACAAACGAAAAAAATTGTTTGAGACCGGGCTCAAGGTCAACATTAACAATGGCGATTGTAAACATCTATTGTTCGCAAGTTGAATAAAGAACGTAAACATCTATTGTTTCGAGAACGCGGACGGGTCGCATTCTTGAGATTTTTCGAGATTTTTCGAATCCAGAATCTTCGTGACCCATATAAATAATGGTCGACAGCGTCGGGAAGGGCAGTTCAGTTTTGGACACAGCGAAGTGAAGATCGAAGTGAAGTGATTATCAGTGCGACGTTTAAGTGTGACAAGTGCTAGTATAGTGACTCTTCGTGTGATTTCTGTGTGTATAAATAAAGTGACTATTTATTTCGGTGAAATTAGTGATTTTAATTTATCCCGAACCCCAGCTCGTAACATTATTTCTAAGTAGCCCGTATTGTGGTAATGAGGTCTAGTACCTAATAGATTTTTACCAATATCAGGGATTTCCTGGAACGAATTAAATTAATCTAATGTTTTGTTAAAAATCATTGCTATTCTTTGTTGTCTCTTGGAACGTGCACGAAACTATAGGTGGCAGCACTTAAGGCGCTGACAACAGCTAATGAAATTCGATGTTTCGGTATTTTAGCCACGCCCACTATTGCTCCGATTACCTAGCGCTCTTTTTTAAAAGGGTGGTGATACAGCGAACTACCAAATAAGAAACAAAGTGACGCGGTCAATAATGAACATTGAGTCAATAGATGGCGCTGTTTTATTTATTGCTCTGTACGAAGAACTAGTAACAAATTAGACAGGACGATTAAAAAATCAAGTACCCATGTATAGGTAATTATTTTATGAAACTTTATTTACAATTAATTAAAAACAATATACCTAAGCGTAAGGAAAATAAAAACCCAAACTACCTACTTATATTAGCCAAATTTTCATTAGTTTTACATGCACTTTTTATTTGCTTTTTTATATAAAAATATATTGGTCTAGCTCAGGTGGTCCCCAGCATGTGGAATGTGGAGTCGAAAATATTTATAAATTTTTTTTTTTTTAAGGTAATACACTACTCACGTTTGTGTTTTATGTACCACTAACGATAAACTATATATATTAACTAATAAAACATAGTAGCTGTTGCGACAAGACTGCTTTATTAGTTTATTTTTTATATAACTGGTCAAAGTGAACCACAGAGAATACCAAAGATTAAAAACACAGACGTAGACATTCAAATATATGTTGCCATATACATAATTATACAGGTTGAAGATATTAGTAACTGAACATTTATTTTGATAATATTCTAATACCTCCACTTATAAAAATAATGTAAGTGTAGTAAGAACAAAAGAAAACAAAGATATCTTCATAATAACATTCAACATAACAGGCAAACAACCTTAACCAAGTTTCATATAAGTATTAAAAATATTAACACAATTCTTTAATACCCAATTGCTTAATAAATTGGTTGTGCTTGTTACTACTTAATCCCTGTGTTAAAAGGTCTGCTGGCATTTCAGAAGTTGACAGATATACAATTTTCACAATATTGTTAGCAACAGCCTCTCTAACAAAATGATGACGAATATCAATATGTTTTGTTCTCCTATGGAACAAAGGATTCTCTGTCAGTTTCTGAGCACCCTGATTATCATTGTACAGATTAATTGTATAACTACAGTCAACAATTTCTGACAATAAGTTCTTCAAATAGATGGCTTCCTTACAGGCCTCTGATATTGCCATGTACTCACTTTCTGTGCTTTATAATGCAACTGTTTGCTGTTTTTTACATTCATATGATATTACAGCACGTGACAATTTGAAACAGAAACCTGTATAGGATTTTCTATCAATATTATTAGAGCCCCAGTCAGCATCTACAAAACCTTCCAAGTGATTATTATCATTGCTATACATTAGTCCATACGACTTAGTTTTCTTTAAGTATTTTAATATTCTTTTTGCATGTTTCCAATGGACTTCTGTAAAACAATTATTGAATTGGCTCAAATAATTGACACTAAAACTGATATCTGGTTGTGTTAAGATAGACAGATACATTAGGCTTCCTATCAACTGCTGATAAGGGTACCTTTTATTAACTTCTTTAGACTTTTCTAATTTTAAATTATTATCAATTGGAGTATCCACTCCATTACAATCTAGCATGTTAAATTTCATTAAAATCTTATTAACAAATTGCTCCTGATCTAATGATATACTGCCATCTTTATACATCCTAATCCTCATACCCAAATAATTCTTCACCTCCCCCAAATCTTTAATCTTGAAATTTGACATTAAATCTTTCTTTAATTTATGTGTCATAGTGCTACTATTGGAAAAAATGAAAAAATCATCAAAAAACACAGTTATAAAAATCTGCTCCTTATTTTTCTTTTTACTATACAAGCATGGTTCTAGTTTTGACTTCATATAATCTAATGATATTAAGCAATCATTTACTCGTTGATTCCAAGCTCTGGCAGACTGTCTTAATCCATATATAGCACGTTTCAATTTAAGAACAGTGTTACTTTTACATTCTAAGTTGGGTGGAACTTGCATATATACATTTTCATTGAGTATGCCATTCAAGAATGCAGTAGTTACATCGAGATGGATAACTTTAAAATTCAATTTTACACTTAAAGCATTCGCTTTAAGTGTAAAATTGAACTCAACTTTAAGACTGTTATTCAACAGTCTTAAAGTTGAGTATCTAAGAACAGGTGACCATGTATCTCTATAGTCTACGCCTTCTTTCTGGGTGAAGCCCTTTGCAACTAAACGAGCTCTAAATCTCACTTTGTTATCACTTTCAAATTTCCTTTTAAACACCCACTTGCACCGGACCACTCTGTCCGCTTTTTCACTGTCCACCAATTCCCAAGCCTGGTTTTCTTCAAAAGCTTTGAGCTCCTGTTCCATTGCCTGTTTCCACATTTCTTTATCTGGCCCCTTCATTGCCTCTTCGTAGGTTATTTCATCATTCCAAGACTCCTGCTTGTCAGCAGTACAGAGGTTTGAAATTCCATATCTCTCTACTATTTTTCTTGTGCGTTTGCTTGGTAGATCAGGGACTTCTTCTGCCCTTAAATCACCATCTTCCCCACATAAGGTATGGTATGAGTCATCTGATGTTGTGCTTGAACTAGAGATCTCATGGACATAGGTAGGATCATTTAAATCCAAAATGTTCCTTTCCTCTTCTGTTTCTTCCTCCACTGACTGTGAAACGTGTTCATCAGTAATTTTCTGCACTACTATCTGAGTATTATCTGGGATGTTTTCCTTTTCCATAATAGTCACATCCCTGCTCGTAGTGACTTGCCTTGTTTCCAAGTGGTATAATCTGTACCCTTTTATGTTATCTGGGTAACCAACTAAAATGTACTTTACAGCTTTCTTGACCCATTTTAGTCTTTTACTTTTAGGCACATGCACCATCACAGGACTACCAAAAACTCTGATATGACTCAGGTCAGGTTTTCTTCCAATCCATTTCTCAAATGGTGTAATATCACCTAGACCTGAGGCCAGCGACCTATTCTTTAGGTAAACTGCTGTGTTCACTGCCTCTGCCCAAAAATGTTTTTCTAATTTAGCCTCAAAAAGTAAGCATTTAGCACGTTCAACTATTGTTCTGTTGAAGCGTTCACAGAGGCCATTCTGCTCCGGCGTGTATGGGTTGGTTTTCTGGTGAACAATACCTTCTGTTTTCAAATAATTTTCCACCCCCTGGGAGCAAAATTCTCCTCCATTATCTGTTCGCAGTACTTTGATTTTATTTCCAGTTTGGTTCTCTACCAACATTTTATAATCCTTGAAGTACTGTAATGCTTGATTCTTTTCTTTTAAAAAATATACAAATGACACGACTGGCATCATCAACAAAAAGAAGAAAATATTTTGCCTGGCCAATAGATTTAGTCTCCATAGGCCCACATAGATCTGAGTGAACCACCTCTAACAGGGTTTCACTTCTATGACTGGCTGATGTAAAAGGTAAACGAGATTGCTTGCCTTCACAACACACTTCACAGTTTGATTTCTGGATGTTGGCCTTATCTTTGTAGTTTACACCCTCCACTGCACCATTCTTCATTTTCTCTAAGTCACTACTGTTGATGTGCCCGAGTCTCCTATGCCATAGTCTTGCTTCTGTGTAGACTGCCGAAGCTGGTAACACCTTTGATTTCATTGTGATTAATTTATACACTCCATTTTGTAATCTTGCTACCCCAATTAGTTTATTCTGATTATTACAGATATTGCAACAGTTCCTCTCAAATGAAACTCTATTTCCATTTGCTATTAACTGGCTAACAGATAGGAGGTTAGTTGTCAGATTTGGAATATACAACACATTTTTCACACAAATGTTAAACTGGTCGCTATTTACACATGTAGTTATTTGTGTATCACCGGCACACATAACTGGCATAGACGCTTTGTTTGCCACAACTATTTCTATTTCTAATTGTTCACAAGCTTAAGAATTAATAATAAGCATTTAATATTAAACAAAGTATTTAAATATGCTAGTATATAAAAGTAAAATGTGGTTTTATATTATTAAAAAATATTTTGGTTACGTTTTATTTCGAAAGGAAAAATGGCCCTATAAAAGAACCTTTTTTATGATTTGTTTACCTTTAGTTAAGTACCTAACCAAATGTTAGTTAAATTTAAATAGTTAAATTTTTAGGGGTCACTATACTATCACTTTCTGATGTAACTGCAACTGGAAAGTTTTGTAATCTGCAAAAAAATACATTCAGATTTGGAAGATCTTTTTTCAGCACTAAATGTACCTCTCAGGTCTAATAAAAAATATAGCAAAGCCTGCACGGTGATTTATATATAAGGTCAACTAAAATAGGTAGGTAGCAAAACTCCGCAGACATGATGGGTATCGATATCTAAATACACCAAATTAATAATTTTGATTTTTTGGGGGTCCGTTACCGCTGGTGGTGTTGGTACTTGAATATTTGCTGAGAAAATTGTGTTATATTTTTTGTTTTATCGGGTTTAGTTATCGATATTCATTACGTCTGTGAAGTTTACACAAAGAAAACAGAATTTCAAAAAGACACGCACGTGGTTGTCTTTTTGATCATGTTTAGACCCATCACGACTGCAGAGTTTCGCTAGCTAATTTATTTTGACCCTGTACAATGGGCAAGAAACAATAGACAAAGTTACGAGTATTTTCCTATAGGTCCAGTTCTAAGAGAGTCATAGGTCTATGGAAATTTGATAGTTTATCACTGGATTTATTTGTAACTTTTTTTCTAAAAGTAAAGGGGATCCTTTTTGTCGCTATCCCCGCTAAATAATAAATTATTATACGTATAATAATATGATTGTAACATCACAATCTTACTGGTGAATTACTATTATTACTGTTAGTAGTACTTATAGTTACTATATTATTATTAGTAAGTGTATTTATTGTATATAAGATGTCTAAACTGTTAAAGTATTATAGGTAAGTTGCCACACTATCGCATTAGGTTTAAGACCTGTAAAGATAGGTATAATGGTAAATAATATATAAAAAAAAATCCGAGGCTACACCTGTTTCTAAACTGTTCGCCAAACGTCTCTTTTTACTGTAGAAAAAATTAAATAATTCTAGGAAATTATTAAAATTAATAATTATTATTCTAAAAACTTAAAATAAAATAATAAAAGATCAAAAACCTATATTACACTAGTCGCCAGCAGATTACGAACTCGAAACTTCTTACTCCGAATCCTTTGCATTTACCACTAGACCAATCGAACACTGCCGATGTAGCCGAATTTGCGCTATCAGTTGTAGAAAATAACGTAAGTTTCATTTTAGTTATTTAGTTAGAATTTCATTTCTGTTCGTGTATCTGTTTTGTCACATTCTATATCCATGAGATGTTTTTGTTTGTTAGTATAAAAGCGCTTTTTGTCTGGCCTTCGGCATTTTTGTTTGTTTCTCATTTTTCACGGCAACTATTTTCACTACTTAGAACTTTATTTATATTTACAAATTAGAACTCTAAATGATTATAATTACAGCTTAGAACTATATTTATTGTACAACTATATCCTTTTAATTAAATTGGGAAGAGAATAAAATATGTAGGTATGTTTATGTTTGAAATTGTCATACAGCAAAATACGTAATTGCGGATAGCGCGCGGAGTAAAGCGACATACGTCCGTCTAGCAGGGCGCCTATGCGCTCACTGTCGGATTGCATAGAAAAGAAAGAGAAGTGGGATGATGCAAGGCTCGCAACTTATTACAAACCCATAAAACAATTAATTACTTTAAAATTTGTTAAGTATTCCAAAATATAAAACAACTAAGTTCTGTATTTAAATGTGATATGTTATTGTACTTAATTCTACCAATGTGCATCGATTAGTAATACAGATTTTTTTGTTGGAAGGTCGTTTTAAGAGGCTAGTTTACCATTTTTTTGTATCGAGAAAACTTTTCAAAAACATAGATAGATAGATAGAATATTCTTTATTGCACACCAAAAACTAAAATATCAAGTACAATTCTATGAATCTTAATGGTACAATGGGCGGTCTTATCGCTAAAAGCGATCTCTTACAGACAACCTTTGGATGGACTCAAAAGAGAGGAAAAGTAATAAATAGGTAGTCTGGCGTACACAAAAGAAACTGAACACTTAAAATTAGTCAATAATCATACACAAATTGCGATATTAAAAATACTCAGTAATTGTAATTATTACTATATATAATATAATATATATATATAATATATAGTATAAATATATAATGGTATATACTATAGACATGCTTAAATAAATATGTCTTAATAAGATGTAAGACGGTTAAAAAATAAAAATAGATAAATACTATAGGTCCCTATCAGATGCGTTGCGAAGGAGAACATGTCAGTTGCAGCGACAGATAATGCTCCTTCACCATTTTTTTGAATGTAGTTAATGATTGTGCTCGCCTCACAGACACGGGCAACGCATTCCAAAGCCGTACAGCTTGTACCGAAAAGGAGTCGCCAAGAAAAATTTTGGAGTGCAATGGCATCTCAAGCCTCAGATTCTCCGATGATCTTAGATATCTAGTATGTGTGTCATGGAGGAACTGAAAACGTTCTTTAAGATAGGAGGGTGCTAGAGGATTAAACAGAACACTGTAGAGAAGGGATAATATATGAGAATTCCGGCGAAGGCGTATTGGAAGCCACTTGAGTTTTGCTCGAAATTCGGAAACATGATCATACTTGCGCAACCCAAATATAAATCGTATGCAGAAATTTTGGAGACGCTCAAGTTTATTTAGTTGTGCCTCAGTGAGATCAAGGTAACTGACATCGGCATAGTCAAGGATGGAAAGTAAAAGGGACTGTGCTAGCGTTATTTTGGTGGCAGTTGGCAGGAAGTTGCGTAATCTTCTTAGCGACCCCGCTGATGCAAACAATTTACGACTGACCTCTCGCAGCTGAGGACCCCAAGAAAGATGATTGTCAATAAGAATTCCCAAGTTCTTTACATTCTCACTAAATGGTATGACAATCCCTTCAAAAATAACTTTTGGAATCACAGGCCAGTTAATCCTAGCAGACAATCTGTGACTGCCAACGACGATGACCTTGGTTTTCGCTGGATTAATCATGAGACCGTATGCTTTGCTCCAATCACCTATATAACCTAAATCTTTATTTATAATGTCAATCGCGTGTGGCAACTCTGGTAAAGAACCCTGCCTGTAAATTTGCAAATCATCTGCATAAAGGTGGTAGGACGAATGAAGTCTGTTGGAGATTTAACAAGCAAGATTTAACAAGAACATGTTTTGAAAACAACTATGTTTTCCGGAATATGTTCAAGATTAACATATATTTTTTTCGCTATCACAAACTGTATGGGTTTGGCTAAAAAATTGTTTGAGATATGCCTATTTGGGTGTTGTCAGCGCCTTAACGACACGAGAGCCACAGTGTGGTTAAAAAAGAAACTGGTAGTCTTGTCATCCTGTTGCCGTCAATATTTACATTATTTATACTCCATTTGGTTAGGTACGTAACTAAAGGTAAACAATACAAATGGCGGTGTCCAGGGCTATTCAACCTATTATTACAATTAGACTTGACTAGACGCGCTTGGGACCACTAGACTGCCTCATTAGTCTAGTGGCAAGCGCGACTGCTACGCTAAAGGTCCTGGTTTCTATCCCCAGGTCGAAGTGTTATTGGGTTTTTCTATGAAATTCTCAGTAGCAGCTCGGAGTCTGGATTTGTGCCCGGTTAATGGCAATAGGCTCCCCCCCTATTACATGGGACCTAAACATACCGGCGAACTGTGGGTGTACATTAGTACGCCTCTACCTAACCCTTCGGGGATTACAGGCGTAATTGTATCGTATGTATTACAATAATATCCTCTGAATTAGGAGTGAAATGAATATAGCTTTCAATTGACTTTATAAGTAGTAAGTAATCTGAATCAGATGAATAACAATCACCAACACTAATAATAAAACGATCACAGGTGTCACCTAGTACCCGGCTCGGGATAACTTATTTTAACAATTAAAATTAATAACAAAACTAACGATCAATAAAAACAAGGAACAAATAGAACAATAACTAATTAACACAATTTACGGTAAAAGAAACACAAAAACGAACGAAAGTAAAGTAAACACAAACTGTTAGGAATGGCGTCTGGATTCCCGACTAAGTGTAATATCGGTTAAATATTTACACTTTTTTGCTAAATGCTTGTTTTACGAGTGGTTTCACGTCGGTAACATAAAGGTTGGCACATGATCGCTAGTCCGACGCCCTAGCCATTAGGCTACCGCCGCTTGTACCTATTACCTACTGAGAATTTCATAGAAAAACTCACATAATATTTAAATCGTATATACTATGATTAAAATTATAAAAATGGATTCTGGCCGATTAATAAGTATCGCCGCGTGGCTAAAATATGTCAAAAGACCAAAAAAAAATTGTTTGAGGTTATGTTTATTTACAGATTTGTTTGTATTATATGACAAAACTTAGCCATTTTTACAAATGAAATTATTAGTAATTTCCATATTGTATGTTTTTGAAACTCGTTTTTCACATCTGACGCTTTTGTCGTTTATCACAAAACCATGGAAAGTTAGTACTAATAATAATAGAATTTTAAGTACATACACCATTTGACTTATTTTTATTTTTCTTTCCAGTGTTCGAGCATCCAGAATTGCAACAATACATTTTCACTTAGATAATGTGATTATTTTATAACGTAAAGTGTCAATTTCAAGTATGGTTTGCGTAAAGATTCGGATTTGCGCCACCAGGTTGAAGAGCCTTCGTGCATGTGCATGCACCAAACATGCTCCATATGTAAAAGTTGTAATAATAAATCCATCGAAATCCCTAGAGACCTAGACCTAGACACTATGTATGCAGTAATAAAAAGGCTCACAGTACCAAATCATAATTTTTTGGTGGTTTTATTATTCTTTGTTCACTATGGTTATTACCATAATGGACTATCTATTTTAAACTGGTGCGCATGTTGATTCAATAGATACAGAATGGAAACCTACCAGTTGCATAATATAAATTATTTGGGACGGTATATTATCACTTGGGTGATGGCATCCAAGCCGACGCTATCCTACGGACAAACTGTGTTCCGAATGTGGTCTCTTAACGGCAAGAAAACTTTGTATCCTCCATACAGTACTACGTAAACATACATAATACATACTTTGAACCTACCACAAACTGACGTAAAGGGAAAAACATATTACGACCAATAAAACACACCACTTACTTCACTAGCGCAGAGACACTACAACGATTAGCACCTACTTGTATAACCATAATCGTATAAAAATACAAATATTTTATCGAACTCCTTATAGAAGCAAGAAATTTCTGATTGCATGGTTAAAAAATCTAATTTAAGAGAAATGTGAAAATATTCGAAGGCCACCATAGCTTGGCCATAATATTAACATCTAGGAATTCTTAAAAATATTCTCTCACCACGCACATATAAATATGCCCGTACACGCGCGTACACAAATGCTCGCTCTCTCTCTCTCTCTCTCTCTCTCTCTCACACACACACACACACATATATAAACGTGTACACTCACGCACGTACGCGCCAATTTCAGTCACTCATTCAACTCAACTCATAGATTGTTTTTGTAATAATTATCTCTTTTTTTTCTGTAATCACGTCTTTGCATGTTCACTCTGTTTTTGCAATACATCTATTGTATTATTAATAAGAGAGTACCTTGGCTTCCATAATACAAATTATACTTAGTTTGGAAGCCAAGTGACACATCTATTTTGTACTTTTGTTTAATTGCTCAATAAACGAATTTATTTAAAAAAATATACTTTCTAGACCAGCATATTCATGTTTCATAATATAATACTTTATTATCAATGAATGCTGACCGAATCGAAAGACGGTTCTCACATGTCCGCAATATTTTTGTATTTATCCAACGAACACCCCAAGTCAAACCAAGGTAAATTTTACATTTGACAACATGACCCCCCCTTTACGTATTGGGTTGGGAACTTTTGGGAATGTACCAAGTGTCGAAATACAGTATTTCGTATTTCTGTTGCGTTGACTTAGAAGCTTAATTTTTATACAGCTCCAAGGAACCGCAGACCTATTTCTTTGGGTATTCATTTCAACTTGATACCTCCACGCATTCTTAAGAAAAAGGGTATCACAGACAGACAGACGAATATCGAACTGATCATATACGGGTTCCTTTTGTTCTTAAAGGTACGGCACCCTAAATACTAGGTACCTACGTCAAACGTGAAAAAGTTTAGAGATCTACATTTGACCCAAAGGTGTATGACATTGACATTTACGGCAAATTGAACCAATTTTTTTTTTAATGTAGAATCTTCATGCAAGTCACTATCATAATAAATAATCACACCCACTGGATGAACACTTATGAATTATGATTCAGACTAGATTGCAAATTGAGTAAGTGTTACAAAGGATATACTTGATAAATATAAATCAATTATCAATTCCATGGGGATTGCTGGCCGTGACCTAGATGCCAAATAGAGTTGAAAATAGTATTTTAGTTCAAATGACGATGAAAACATTGGGGAGTCCAGAGGAGTCTAACGGAGCCACAACTGAGAAGGAGTTGGAGAAGGCAAGTCCACAATTTGGTAACGCAAGACTAACACATAAAACCCAAATTCATGTAATGCGGAGTTTGGGGGGAGGGTTAACTATGTACGTAAGAAAAATTTACACCTTTATTCAAGAAAATGTGAGATGCATAATTATAATACTAGACATAAATCAAGACTATGCAGCCGCAGTTTCGTCTGGCCAACGTCACCTTATGACGTAAATTCAGAATGAGAAAGCAGAATTTCAATCAGGCGGGTGGGGTTCGCGGTGGTAGAGGTCAGAGCGTCTGGTGTATCCAACCAGGAGAGGCAGGTTCGAATTCTGCTCGCGATTGAATTTTTCCTTTACTAAAATAACTTTATAATCTAATTTTGCATGGAAAATGCAAAAAAATCACAAAAAGATATATTTATCTGTTAAATTGCTGTGCCCGCGGTCTGCGCTTGTCAGGCTCACGATGGTGGCGTTGTGTGTCGGATTATTTTATTCCCTAAAAATATGGTTCGGTCGAACCACGCTGATACGCACGTCATGCTCGTGAACGGGAGCTGTCTGTCGGGGCTGGTCAGCTCTTACTTACTGTGGCCATCCCTATTTTTTTTTTTGGATAATGAATAAATCTTATACATCAAACTTCATAATTCTCAGCAACTATTTGGAACGAAGTTGTAAAGCTTAATATTGTCATCATGTTTTTTTTAAAAAGAGTATCTATGGAGATTCTTGCCGGCTCTTCTCCATATGACCCACTTTTTTGGAACCATGTAACTATTTTTGACTTTTCAAAAGTACCTACTTACTTTAGTGGTTTAATGGAAATAAAACATTTTGTCTAATTAAATAGAAAGGTGATTACCTAACTACAATATTTTCATGGTTACAGATTTTCAGTTGATTTTATACCTACGAAAAGAGAACAAATTAATTTCGTACCTCTATGTGGGGTATCCTGGCCACAATGGAACCCTCTCTTATCCTCTTGATAAAAGCATATCCAGCACCATTGTCCGTGATTGTTAATCCCAAAGCATCTTCAGTTTTAACAATTTCTATTTCTTTAGGACGACCTTTTCTATGTGCAAATATGAAATCTTCTAATCCTATTTGACCACCTAGGAGTTTCTTCATATCCACTTTATGTGTATTCAGCGTGCAGAAGAGAATCTGAAACAAAAAAAAAACACTAGGAGCTTCTGTGTTAATAAATAACTATTGGGTAGATTAACTAGATACATCTTAACTTTAATGCGTGAGCGTGACTGAAAGCTATTTGTATTTTTCTGTCTGTCGCTATATTTTTGACTAAAGTAAATTTCGTTATGTACCAAATTGATATCTTTCTAATTCGTGGCTCCGCCCCCGCCGCCGCCTTATTTCGATCGCCAAGTTCTTTTTTTATAATGTTGGAATTGGACTACGTAGGTACATACATCGTTTATTACTTTTCTTAAGTATATTTTTCATTTGACACGATAGTTCAAATGGGATTATTTTTATAATCCAGTTAAATGATTTTTGAAACTTACGCGAATTGAAATAAAACTATTTTTTACAGATTTTATCGCGTTGTATTGATATTATTTGATTCCCGACGTTTCGGATCCATTACAGGAATCAAATAATATCAATACAATGCGATAAAATCTGTAAAAAATACTTTTATTCCAGATAAATGAGTTATTCCCAGTTACCCCCACCGTCGACGCCACATTTGACATGCATTAGTCCCATCATGTCATTCTATGTGTTTGCAGACATAGAAGGCTCTGAAATCCAAAGGATGCAAATTCTCTAAAACCGACACATTCGCAAAGCCTGAATTCCATGTAGATCTGAAACTGCCTACCCTCTAGTGGTCAGTAGCGCCGACTACAGACGCTCCCAGATCGACAGAGTCCGCCGTCCGCGGCACGCTCCGACTTACCCCGACGACCCTATCACCCTTCTGCAGGAATCCAACCGAGAGACTAGCACTCTCTGAACACACCCTAAGCCGAGGTCCGAGTCCCGTTAGGGGACGTCCTTAGCTACTGTTGCTTAGTTTATAAGTTGCTCCTGGCTGGAAGCACTCAGTGCCTCGCCACCAAGTCCGGTACGCTGTGAAGATTCCCTGAATCAACAGCCTACGGCCAAGTCGAAAAAATAACCTCGCGGTATTACTCGCGTTGATCTCGTATTTTCTAATTCTGTGAAAAATTCTGAAAATCCTTTCTTAGCTGATATCTAGGAACCTAAATGCCAAATTTTAAGTTTGTTGGCTAAAGCGTTTCTGAGGTTTGATGATTTATTGGTTAGTGGTATTTTTTTATATTTCGCATACTGAGAACGAAGAAAGTGATTCAATACAAATGTTTAAAAAATATATAGATTGCGTTTGTGCACACTTATGCTTTCTCATCATGACTTTTTTCTAATTAAAGGGTTATTACAAAATTCATTTTTAGTAATATATTATGGCTATCATCAACCTATGTTCAAATAGATTTTTTAATACCTTCCAAAAATGTGTCACTTTAGTAGGTAGGGAAAACTAGAGAAATTTGGATGTTAACTATTTGACCATACTGTGTTGAGGAACTTGTGAATTGTTTTTGTTTTTGGTGCTGGGTGGTCGTTTGCTGATCGTGATAAGAGGTACTGCGTGTATGTCAAATAAAACTAAACGACAAATGACATTCTGTGTGTCCGTTTCACCGACATACCCTACTACCCATGCCTGTACTGTATAAGTAGGTTTGAATAGAAAAAGTGCAAAATGGACTTACCGGATTGGTAGGATAGTACTAAGTATGTAACTAAGTAAATAAAATACTTATGTATAAATACCTACCTAATAGTTATACCTCATTAGTCTAGTGGTCCCAAGATTGCTATGCTAGAGGTCCTGGGTTCGATCCCCAGGTCGAGCAAAGTGTTATTGAGTTTTCTGTGAAATTCTCAGTTGCAGCTCGGAGTTAGGCATTCGTGCCTGGTTACTGGCAATAATAATAATAAAAAAATATATACAAATAAGAAAAAATAATAAATAAATACATGGAATAACAATAATAATGGTTTATTTCATCTCCACAAATTACATTCTAAAATTACAACAGATCATTTGCCAACAATGTGGTAAAATTTGTAACTAATTTGTTCCTACAAATTACAAACTTTACCACATTCTCCAGATCTGGAGTCTAACTAAGCCGAAGCCTGTATCTTAGAACGTAGATCTCCAGGCCCCCCTTGCATTGGTAGTAGGTTCACAATATTGGCAAACGTGGTGTATGAAAACGTTATTTTTGTGTGAATGAAGACAACTAAGCGCAGGTGTACGCGTGCGTGTGTGTGATTTACGTATAATTCTATATACATATATGTGATTATATATAAATGATTCCGCTGCACATACACAGTAGTATATATACACAGTACAGTTTGGACTGTGAATACCTATGCTATGATAGATAATAATTTTGTATCCCAATTATGTTAGCACCAGATTAGATAGTTCAAGGTCTCTTTCAGTTTGCAAATAGTTCAATCTAAGTAACCACTTTTTTACTTTCTTTTTACATTCGGTTTAGAGGCAATTTGATAGGGTAAGTATTTTGTTTAATTAGTTGTATAATTTACCTCCGCGAAACGGGAAAAATCTCTATGCAAATGATTTTTCCCATTTACGAGTAGTTTAGAGTTAGTATTTACGAGAGTTGGTTCGCATATGGCGTAGCTTCTTCTAGAGAGGGCTACTTGTTTTCTCCTGCCCTTGGATAGGGTAGAATGTTTTAGCAGAACTGTCTGGATTCTCTATAGCTGGCGTGTTGTTAACACTCGAGCTTCCTCATAAAGAGTCGCAGTGGGGAAAAGTCGTACCTTGGATAGGCATACTCGTACTTTCAATATCCTTCTTTGAGCTCTTTCAATGTGTGTCTTTTTGTTTTTACATGCAGTAGTAGTTATACATACAGTAACCAAGGATCGATTGCACTAACGCTTCATATGTCATTATGATAATATCTTTCTCTACCACGTCTCGCAGTTCTATAAACAATTAAGCTAGCTGACGTACTTTTTTGTATATCGATTGGATATGATTTTCAAATGTTAAGTTGGAATTAATTTCAATATCAAGATATTTTAGGGATTTAGTGGGTGAAATGGTAGGACAATTATAATTTGGTTTCGAGGGGAAGTTACATTTGTGTGCATAAATCTGGTTGTTGGGATCTATAGTATTAGTACGATTAGGTATAGAGAAAACAATGTATCTGGTCTTATTGTCATTTAAAGTTAGATAATTTGATGACAACCAGTGGCATACTTTGTTGATTCCATTCTGAGTATAGACCATACCAACAGTCAGCGAAAAACGTCAATGCAATACCATCTGCATAAGCCGAGATGCGGCAGTTTGTTATATTTAGCGCACATAACTCATTTATGTAACAGAAAAAGAGCGTGGGACCCAATACACTGCCTTCTGGTACCCCAAAAACAACAGGTAACTCATCACTATAGTGTTCTCCAATTTTTGTACATTGTGTTCTGTTGTTTAGATAGCTAGATATTAACTATTAAGTCAGAGTTATTAATTAAGTCAACACCAAGGTTTTCTAGTTTTTGCATTAGACAGGGAACAGAGACAGTATCAGAAGCCTTCGCGAGGTCTAGGAATATATATGTTTTTTTTGTCCAACTTATTGACCAAAAGATCAACTAGTTCGAGAACTGCGTTTGCTGTTGATCGCCTTTGCCTAAAGCCGTATTGGATAGTAAGTTACATTCTTTTAATTACTTAGTTAATCTTTTGTTAATTAATTGTTCAAATAATTTAGACAGTGAAGTTAAAATTGCGATTGGCCTTTAGTAACTGATACTGTCCCTGTCTCCTGCCTTATGAATTGAGTGAATAATGTGATCCAAGGTTTGATAATATATTTGTTTCTCGGAATTAGTCGTTTTATTGAGGTGATAGCAATTAGTTCTTGTATTGTTTTGATGAAGTTGTTCATCGCGACGTTTAAATTGATCGATACGAGTTGATCTGAAGAATCAATCAATACGAGTGGTCGGTGATAGCTGCTCGTCCGATCGAATAGGTATTAATGCCGGTGTTCCCCAGAGATCGCTACTCTCTGCGACACTCTTCCTGCTTCACATCGATGGTCTGCTGAAGCCCGGTATCTTTGGGTAGACGACAGCACCGTTGTAGAGAGTTACACAGCCAGAGCACGGACCGGTGGACCAAAATCCAGTCACTAAGAGAGGCCATAGTCGATCGCCTGAGTTTGTCCCTCCAGGCAGTCTCCGAATGAGGCGATGCCAACCTGGTCAAATTCAACGCTGCCAAGACCCAGGCGTGTCTGTTTTCTGCCAAATAGAACCCATTGCAACTGGCTGCCAAACAGCTGGGTATCCTCTCGAAGGTGCGTCGTTACTTCACGCCGGAACAATTGCTCACATTGTATAAAGCACAAGTTCGGTCGTGCATGGAGTACTGTTCGCACTTTTGGGATGGAGGCGTTATAATCCGTCGAGAAACGTGCCAAGAAGCTCATTGGCAATGACTCCCTTGTCCGGGCCAAAATCCAAAGGCAGTAAGTAGTTAATTGTGGATTAGTGTTGTGAGATGCAAAACAATTTTTATTGGAGTTGGTTGATTCGGCAATTTTATTAAATGAAGTCAAACTAGTGCATAATAAATGTTATAGGTCAGTGAAATATTAATGTCATGTGTTACATAGTGTTCAGTGTAAATATGTGACATTATATGAAAAAAGAGCCTTTTTTTTATGGCATAGGAGCGCAAACTAGAGGACGGATCGCCTGATGGTACCTAAGCGATTACCGCCGCCCATGAACACCCGCAACACCATAGGAGTCACAAGTGCGTTGCCGGCCTTTTAAAAGGGGATTGGGCCTCCGGTAACCTCACTCACTCGGCGAAACACAACGTAAGCGTTGTTTAGAGCCGGTTTTCTGTGAGGCTCAAGGTTAATAACGTGGGAGAGCCATGCTTCGGCACGAATGGGCCGGCTCGACCGGAATGATACCACGGCCTTACAGAAAACCGGCGTTAAACAACGCTTACATTATGTTTCCCCCTATTACATGGGACCTAAACATACCGGCAAACTGTGGGTTTACATTAGTACGCCTCTGTCTAACCTGGTTTAGGTAATACGTGTTTGCTTTACATAAATTAGAGCAAGTCACGAACTCACGACGCACGGCGCAGCGCACTATTGATTAGAATGTGTCAGTGTAAGTGCGAAACGCATGCATGACAAGGTAAGTATCGTATATGTATACGTTGCAGGTATGACCGCGCTCCGGTCCTTGACCCAAGTGTAGTAGTCCATCGCACAGCACACATACGGCGGCGAAGCGTATCTGCACTCACTTGCCGCGTTCGTTATTATAACACGAGAGACTGCGCCCCTGGGCTGATCCACTTCCTGGCTGCTCAGCCGTGCGTACATCCGCACACTGTGACATTTTATGCTCACCCACAATCTAATAGGTTTAACAGATTTTAAAGTCACAAATTAGGTAGGTACCTATATCCAAGTGATCAATGGGTAGGACCTAAGTAAGTAAGACTAACTGCCTCGTTAGTCTAGTGATTCCAAACGCGACTACTACGCTAGAGGTTCTGGGTTCGATTCCCAGGCCGAGCAAAGTGTTATTGGGGTTTTCTATGAAATTCTTAGTAGCAGCTAGGAGTTGTCGCAATTGTGCCCGGTTAATGGCAATAGGCTCGCCCCCTATTACATGGGACCTAAACATACCGGCGAAATGTGGGTGTAGGTACATTAGTACGCCTCTGCCTAACCCTTCGGGGAATACAGGCGTGATGGTATGTTATGTTAATTTAACAAAACATACCATCACGCCATTATATTCTTATATATATATATATATATATATATAATATTTCTTTTTATATATTTATTTTATAGGAAATATTATAAAAACGTAAGTAGGTAAGTAGATACATACTAAAATAAAATAAATGTAAAACCAATGGGTAGGAAGTACCTACCTCCCTATAGAATAAATACATTTATTTTTATCGGGTAAATTATTAAACTAGGTACCTACATACCTACCTACTTACAATATACAGATACCAATCTACTAGGTAACACATATTATGTAGGTACAGTCAGACTGAAATAGTGTAAACTCTATTAGCTTCATTCTCACGTCTAGGCCTTGACAACGAATGAACCTTGAGCATTTTCACAAGCCGTGAAATATCAGGAAATTAGTGTCCGTGCCATTTTCGCCGCTGACCTTTACGCTTGTGACCGATCGTTGTACCTATCAAGTTAACGTTGAAAACTTTCGGTAAAGATTTTCACTGATAATAGATAACAAAACCAGCAACATTATTATAATGATTATCACCAGGAATTCAAAGAAAGCATGGTCGTTACAAAACCATTATGAGCCTAATTATGAATATTTATCTATCACGTAGGTAACGTATCTTCTACATACCTACCTAGGGCATTTCATTATTCAATCATTAGTAGTAAGTACCTACTAATTTAGTAATTGACCGTAAGTACGTACATCTTTGTAATTCTAAATTACTTACACATAAACAATATTGTTATGCAGGTAATGATCTAAGTCAGGGGTTCTCAATCTTTTTCAGTCTGCCGCGCACATACCTACAATGTTTAGTATTTTGTCTCGGCGCCCTAGCTGGTCTAAATATGTAGATAGGTACAGCTATGTACTAGTCGATCGCTTCAAGGCGGGCGCCCTTCTTCATTCTCTACGGAGCACCAGTGCGCCGCCGCAGCGCACACTTCGGGAACTCCTGATTTAAGTAGGTAGGTATACCTACTTAAATATTTTGTTTATCAGGAAAAATCTTATCATACAGAAACTCATACGGCAAATGATTACATCTACCGAAAAGAAATTGATTCACCTACTGATTTCAAGATATATATTACACCTACGTAAACATAAATCATAATATAACATACTATCGCGCCTATTCCGCGAAGGGTTAGGCAGAGATAACATGTACACCTACAACTCAGGTCTTATATAATAGGGAGCAAGCCTATTACCAATTAACTGGGCTCAAATCCAAACTTCGAGCTGCTACTGAATTTCATAGAAAATCAGTTAACAATGCTGGATCTGGGAATCGAACCATGACCTCTGACTCATGACTACTACAATATGAGGCAGTTCAGTACTTAATCAGTAATTTAATTTGAATATCTTAATTATTATCACTGACAATAAGATACTGACACATTCAAGGCAATCGCACCGCTTATCACTGTTCACGTAAAATTGTAACAGCAGCTCGACATTAACAGAGTTACAACAAAAACGTAAGGCTAATGATGATTTCATAATATTACCTACAATAACAATACGATTATTACGATTACTCAGCAGTTTTTGGATATTGAGTAGGTACCTAAGGCTATTCAATTCTGAAATTAGCTAACGGGAAAAAAGTTCTTTTTTTATTATTATTAAATTGCGGCTATAGTATCACTGCGACCGCTGTCGGTCTATTGTGATCGCCACTGGTTGAGTTAGAGTTCACCGCTGAATGCTGCAGGGCTGCAGCTATTATGAACTGCAGGATTTTCTCAGGGGTGAGCTCCTTTATTTCAACCGGGCTTAAGATGTGTTTCCCTAGATGAACACTACACTTGTGTATTAGCGATCTGCATTCCCCAAGAAGGTGGAGTGGCGTTTCAACAGCCACCTAACAGCGTCGACAGGTTTGCGCATCGCTCAACCTTAGTTTGAATATGTGGTATGTATATGTGTATCTAGAGGTCCTAGGTTCGAGCAAAATGTTATTGGGTTTTTCTACGAATTCGCAGTAACTAGTAGCTCGGAATTTGGATTTGCAAAGTCAAAGGTTCACCCCCTATTACATGGGACCTAAACATACCGGTGAACTGTGGATGTATGTAGGGGTTGTTCTCAGAGGTCCACGAGACTATTGTTCTCGAAAAATGAAAATTCATATTTAACTTCCCAACGACACGACATTTTAAAATATATCATCATTATTTTGTTTCCTTATGGCTCCATGATAATGTTTGATACAGTCAACAATAAAAGCTTGGCTAAGGTGTAAATTATTAATTGAGAATAAATAATTATTTGAATAGGATTACATTTTATCTTTCCAATTTGAACTAATCATCCATGATTCAGTAATTACTTAGTAAAATACACCGCTTTGTCTTAAATCCTTCATTATTTTCATAACTCGTGAGGGATCAAAAATAGAGAAGTAGTAGAGAACAAGAAAGTACCTACTATTCGTCAATAGTTTTAAAGTTTTCTTTTGTGTTTATATACCGACCTACGTATAAAAAGATTATCATGTTCTGACGGGTTGTTCAGGCGTCCTATGACGTTTCATCCTATACTGCTTCTATTTACTTTCCTTACTCAACCGACAGCAATTATTTTATATTTAAATTCTTTATTCATCCTGTAAGTATTCCTAGCTCAACCGATTACGAAATCACCCAAAAACTCTAAGGAAAAACTCTTGTGTGGACGGTCTGCAATACTGCAATACTGTTTTAGTAATTTATATTAATACTAGTGGACCCAGCAGACGTTGTCCTGCCCTGAAAATAACCCAAAACTCGATTGCAGCGCCACCTACCGGGTCCAATTGTGAATCTAAACCATTCCCAGATCCCCTTGAACACACACAAAAAATTTCATCAAAATCGGTCCAGTCGTTTGAGAGAAGTTCAGTCACATACACACTCACAGAAGAATTATATATATAAAGATTCTTTTAATACTCGTAATAAAGCTGAAGGGTATGTTTGTTTGTTTGAAAGCGCTAATAACTGGAACTACCAATGGGAATTAAAAAAATATTTTTAATTCATAAGTGGAAAAGCGAACGTAACACTCGCTTCCACATTTTATGACTCTTACAATTGGGAGAATTTACATGTACAGCAAATATTTTATTTATAATACAAATAGAAAAATAACTATTCGTTATTTATTTATTTGATGCATAAAACAAGTTACAATGTAGTAAAGTAATTAATATTATACTGATAAAATATTGTTTCCATAATTTTTTCGGTAATATTTGGCACAGTTAGAATAAGTAATACATTTCGGTTGATTAAAGAAACTATTAAAATGATGTAATCGGACCAGTTAGGTATTCTGGTTTAGGATGAGTAGGTAAAGAAATAGGATGACTACGGAACAAACCGTTCTGAACGATTCTAATTCGCCAAGCCAATGTACCTATATCCCCCGCGATATCACATGCCGCCCGCGGGAGATATCTACCTATATCACAGTTAACTAATTAATTAATTAAATATGGAAAAGTAGATAACAAATACCTTCCCTTGCTATAAATGTAGGTAATAATATGAGATTTTATATACCTACTTAGTATAAATAATATTATACATACATTTGTCTTGTTGGCGGAATCTAATCTAGCGCCACTGCCACACTGCCACGTTAATAATTTGTAGATCGAAAATAAAGAGAAAACTAGACCAACTCTTAATTTCAATTAAAGTCATATCAAGCTGTAACTTCTGACGAACTGTAGAACCCTACACAAACGTACTCATAAGCAGCTATTTGAAATCTATGACGCATTCCTTATGGCAAATTATGTTTTCTTATCAGTTTGCTAAGCGGTTGTCCATGAAATGATGTATGAAGGCGATATTACCTATCTCTTTGGTTTTAAAATTATTCTAGACTCTGTTCTATAAAGTGTTAAGGCCCCACTTACCTAACCACAATATTTTAAGTAAGTAGGTACTGAGTACCTAAGTAATCTACAGTGACTCAGACATGTTTAGTTAGTACTTATTAGGTAGGTCCCTAGTAAGTACTACTTAGTTACATGATCAATACTAAAAGAACTTGCTTCGTCTTACCTCATCAGGTGGAAAGTCATAACATTCTGCTATCTTTTGATACAACTCCTTGACATTGGAAAATCCAGAAATTAGTCCAAGGGGGCTACCGTGTGCCTGTTGACAGTGAAACACCAACTGTGACTTCTGTGATCCATTGTTATTGTCCACTCCGTTTGCCTGCTGTTGGGGATCCTCAGTGGGTGACTGGGGCACTGGGGGTGGTGTATATTTCGGCGCCTTCTTCTTAAATAACGACATAATAATAAAGAGCACTACGTAACGGTAATAAGTTTTCCTTTAGCAAGAACGTCAGTGCGCACACATTCTTCAACCGTGCACAATAAAAATTTAATCACTACACAGTCGCTTATCTTGAGAGAACTTTAAAATATATCGTCGCGTCATAGCACATGATAAGTTATCACCCAATAGCAATATTGGGTAAGATTATAATGAAGTTTAATCGAGAGAACACATCGAACGCACCGCGACGCGGAGTGCGCTCAGACAACAGACGAACGAACGACTGACTGGCGGAGTCGCGGTGAGTTCTTGTTGCCTGGCTCTAATGCTATGAATGGTAACGAAAACTCAGTACGCACCCGCGCCACCGTCACACCACGCCGTACTGTTGGCGCCCTACGTCATCAGATGATTTCTATTACAATAGCAGATCCTGTCTATCGGAATTTAAGCTTGCGTAAATCTAATGCATTGCGTACCTACATATATAATCAAAACGTATGCATTTTTTGACGAAGCTTAAATAGGTAGGTAAATACTTCCCAGGGAGGTAGGTACCTACCTATTTAAGTTAACAGTAGGGAGGTCCCTGGTCCTCCCTAACCCTACCTACTCTTTATTAGATATATTGTATTTGTAGGTTGAATGGCGACCCACTTAGAACTAACCTGCTTACCGAAGTACCTACTGAATATGATTAGAGTTGCCACCTCTAAAATCTGGTAGATAGGACGAGAAACGCGAAAACTCCAGATTTTGGAATTCCAGAATTTCCAGATAAAATTATCATTTTTTTTCTGACGAGTTTTTCAATAAATAATATATATATATATTGTGAAACAAAGTAAGTAATTAAATTCTTATATCAAACATATATCTTCTGAAATTAAATTTTAGCGTTAACGAATGGAACGAATACGTTGACGCATTGATATTTTACTGATTCGAGTGAACAAATATAGTTAAATTGCTTTTAATATTTAAGAATAATGTAATATCTAATACCTACTTAATTCATGTAAATATTCATAACAATAATTCATGTTTGTACTGTAGGTAAAACTGCTAAAAAAAAACAAAGGAAAAGTTGTTATTTTTTTAGCGGCCTAAACTAGCGGCCCACCCGCGGTTTCACCCGCGTATTTAATTTCGGGCATTTTCATATTTATTCACCTTTTAAACCTTCTCTGGACTTCGACAAATAATTCAAGACCAAAATTAGCCAAATCGGTACAGCCGTTCTCGAGTTTTAGCGAGACTAACGAACAGCAATTAATTTATATATATATATTTAAACATATATATATAAATTAATTGGATTTCTAAGTCATCAGCTTTCTAAGTCCACGCCTCGGTCTGTGGACTTAGAAAGCTGATGAGTATCTGTGAGAGCTATGCAGCTGAGCACGGGCTGCTATATAATGTAAAAAAGAGCCAGTGTATGGTTTTTCAGGGCGGGTCAAGAAAAGTAAATGAAATGCCACCAATTAGACTAAATAATTCCACATTAGAAAGGGTAAATAACTTTAAATATTTAGGTCATGTAGTTACACCTGCTTTGAAAGATGATGCAGACGTGGAACGGGAGCGAAGGGCGCTGTCGGTCAGAGCGAATATGGTGATCCGCAGGTTTGCAAGGTGCTCCAAAGATGTTAAGATAACTCTTTTCAGAGCTTACTGCACCACATTATACACTTGTAGCCTGTGGATTAACTACACGCAAAAATCGTACAGCGCCCTTCGTGTACAGTTTAACAACGCTTTCAGGATGCTGTTGGGGCTCCCTCGCTACTGCAGCGCTTCGGCAATGTTTGCTGAGGCGCGCGTAGACTGTTTCTACACTGTAATACGAAAGAGAGGGACGTCGCTAGTACAGCGAGTGAGGGGGAGTTCCAACAGCATGCTGGCGGTGCTCGCGGAAAGGCTTGATTGTGCCTATATTACTGGCTGTTGTAGGTTGCACATTGGGCACAGGCAGTAAAGTAACAATACATACTGGCTGTGCGGTGTGTGACCCCCTTCAAAAATTGAATTGTATTGGATAATGGAATTTAATGTAGGAATATGTCATTTTATTTTATTTTTTCCTATGTATAATTGATTTTAATATGTAATGTGACTATATTTTTAACTATTTGTATGTGCCTGAGTCTTGATACTTGTAATAAAGAAATAATAATAATAATTAACCAATAAAGAACCTGACCCATATGAATACAGGATCCAAACGAGGCTCGGAGAATCTTTTAAAATATGCAATGATCCTTATGCTTCCGTCAATCATATAAACAGCTATTTAGCAGATGTTGGTAGTCGCTTAGCTTCAGGTATTCAGATTAACCAGACGAACCGTACTGCGTTTCCTCTAAATAGCATGGTAAATCCACAAGGAACTTCTTTCGTGTTACTTGACACTGACTTTGCTGAGAAAAACTCAATTATTGTGGGTCTAAAAAATTACTGTGCAGTTGGTTATGATGGAATACCTGTATCTATAATTAAATCAGCTAGTCGCGTCCTCGTTCCCATCATTACACATATCTGCAACCTGTGCCTTACAAAAGGTGTCTTTAAAAAGGCACTAGTACATCCTATTCCTAAAGGTGGCGATGGAGACTGTGTTGAAAACTACAGGCCTAATCAGTCCTCTCGACGCTATTCAAAATACTAGAGAAAGTTCTAAACTCTAGATTACTTAAGTATCTTGAACGCAGCGATGCTATTGCACCTAATCAATACGGTTTTCAAAAGGGTAAATCTACTGAGGATGCTGTGCTTGAGTTAACAAACTCAATTGTTAAAAATATTGATAGCAAAAGGAAATCAATAGGTATCTTCTTAGATCTTGCCAAAGCTTTCAACACGGTCTCTACCCCCATCCTTTTGAGGATACTGGAGGCTCTAGGAGTAAGAGATATTTCCCTAAACATTTTCCGCGACTACCTTGCAAATCGCAGTCAGAGTGTAACAATCTCTAACTATAACAGCACTGACTTGAACCTTACCTACGGCATTCCGCAGGGGAGTGTGCTGGGGCCTACACTCTTCCTGATATACGTAAACTCGCTATGCCAGCTATCTATTCCTAACTGAAAAATAGTTGCTTATGCGGACGACAACGGCGCTAATAATTAGTGGAGACACTTGGGAGGACACTTGCCGCTATGCTGAGAGTGCTCTTAGCGTCGTTATAAATTGGCTTTCCGTCAGTTTACTTACGCTTAACGTTGCAAAGACACGATATATTACATTCTCTGCCGACTCTAAATCGCAGCCCAGAATTCAGGACATTAAAGCCCATTACTGTCTACCTGCAATACACAATGCGTGCACGTGTAAACCCGTACAATGAGCTTCAGATGCTCGATAGGTACTTGGGTGTACAGATTGACGCCACCCTTAGCTGGCAGAAGCACATTAGCGTTTGAGCCGGTCGCGTTCGCAAACTTATGTTCCTATTTAAAAAACTAAGAAACGTACTTGAACCACCTCTCCTAAAGACGATTTATTATGCCTTGGTACAGTCACTGATTACATATTGTATTGCAGTGTGGGGAGGCGCTTGTAAAACTTCTATCCTAAGCCTTGAGCGCGCACAGAGAGCTACTCTTAAGGTTATGCTTAAAAAGCCATATCGATAATCTACAACCCAACTGTATACAGATATTTCAGTACTAACTGTCAGACAGCTCTGCGTGCTCCACATTGTCTTACGCAAACATTCGTCGCTTACCTTTGATTCCAAATTGATAGAAAATAAACTTCCTACACACTTTGTGTGCCCTGCCGCCCGTCCCAATCAAAACCTCTCTGGCAGGCCGGCACTACCTCAGTCTTAGTAGCCGCTTATATAATAAAATAAACAAAGTATGCAAAATATACCCACTTCCAAAAAAGAAGTCTAAAGAGGAAGTCAGCAAATACCTCCTTAAGCTAACCTACGAAGAAACTGAAAACTTGTTCGCTAGTGATTTATAGAAACAAATGGCAGATACAAATGCTCACACACATACATACACAAACACACACACATACACAAAACTTGTACACAAACTCATACCACCACATTTACACATATTTTCTTTTATCAGGCTAGTTTACTACATCACTCTTACTTAAAACTAATTAGCTGTAAATTTTTTATAACTTATTATGTTATAAGAATCAGTTTTTATAAGCTTATTCTTACTGTAAGAGGAAGGCGCTGGTGCCTGTCACACAGTTTAATACTAGCTCAGGCACCACCGTTTACTCTATCTTTTATATAAACATAGTATTTAAACGCTTGTTTGTCTGCGAAAGGTAGAACTAAGAAGTACGCATCTTATGAAATAAAAAAAAAATGAATTTGAATTAAACCTTTAACCTTAATTCAAGACCAAAATTAGCCAAATCGGTCCAGCCGTTCTCGAGTTTTAGCGAGACTAACAACAATAACAGCAATAAATTTATATATACCTATATAGATTTGCTCGCTAGTTAAATGTTTACTCGTCGGAGTTTAAATTTTTTTTCGAAGTCTATATTATGGGGGGCTCTCATTTGTAGAGGCCCGAGGGCTGTAGCCCCGGATCCCCTAAATCTGGCCCTGGTAACCTCACCGGAAACTCGCCGGACGCCTTCTAAACTAGGACAAATTCGGTGAAACCCGGACCGATGGCAAGGGCAACGCTAAATTTATGATAGACGCATCTTAATATGCACTTAGGTAGGTACCTACTTACTTCACGCTTCACGGGATCTCATAAACTTGAAGAGGAAGACTCCGAAATTATATTTTTGGCGCACATTTTTGCACAAATTTCAGCTCTCTACCCACGCAAAAGATTTCTCTCTCCGATCATTCGTTTAGAATTTTCCAGCGGCCGCAGCAGGAATCGTTTTTCAGTTTTTTTCCAAAACGACAAAGCGCGCATTTTTTGTATGTCGCGCACATTTACAGCAGAGTGTAGGCACTAATTAAATCTACGACCCATATAGGAGCCACTTTCTCGGATTGCAGTTTTTTTATAGTAGTATAAAATATCTATACTTATAATAAATCTGTAGAGAGGTCAATTCTGTACATGAAATATATTTCCAAAATAACTATCAGCGGGTGATTAGTGATCGATACTGATGCCAAAAATGCAATCAGTAAAATTTTTGTCTGTCTGTCTGTCTGTATGTTCTTTATAGAAACAAAAACCACTCGACGGATTTCAACGAAACTTGGTACAATTGTTCTTCATACTCCTGGGCAGGTTATAGTATACTTTTCATCACGCTACGATCAATAGGAGCAGAGCAGTGAAGGGAAATGTTGGGAAAACAGGAGAACTTACTCCATTTTTTAAGCTTCCGTCGCGTGTGCAGCCTTAATGGTTAAAGCTACACAGAAATCATGTATGACGGAAATGTTCTCCTTAAAATTAAATAAAAAATATTCCACGACAGCAAATGTCTATCTTTTATGGTTGACTCACAATAACACGTGTAACTCCCGATAGCTTAGCAGTTCGGAGCTTTCTGATTATATTTGTCTACTCTTACGTTAGGTGACTGACTGACTGACATAGTGATCTATCAACGCACAGCCCAAACCACAGGTTATAGTGTACTTTTCATCACGCTACGATCAATAGGAGCAGAGCAGTGAAGGGAAATGTTGGGAAAATGAGTGATTCATGGGAAAGGTTTCAAACTATCAATGTATATATCATCACGCTACAACCCTTAGGAACGGGGCAACGCAGGTGAAACCACGGGCGAAGAACTAGGGAACAAAGTAACTATTCCACGCGGACGAAGTCGCTGGCAAAAGCTAGTATAAAATAATAGTGTATAATGAGTTGAAGCGTGTATTGGAACGTCCCTGCATTTTTAGAATAAAATTGCCTTAAAAAAACAAACGACCCAACGAACATGAGGGTAGTTTTAAACGTTGGTTATATTTTCAAAGGCTGCAGAACATTCAAATACCTCATCAAAGGTGGCACCCATATATAAGACATTATCTCTTATCAAAATACAAAACTAAAAATTATTATTCATAGACATTGACATTTTTTGCATGAAAACCTCACGGCAGGCACGTCTGCGATTGAAATCTGCATCGATACTATTTCATATTTTGTCGACTGCATTCAAGTTAAAATGAAAGATCGAAGTTATGCAAGTTTTTTTATTAGTTTAGCATGAAATTTAAGACGAGGCTACAGCTTTTTTGGGTGTGGGCTTGCCCTCCTTGAAGCCATTACGGAAACGCCTCCTCACGATTTTCAGGTGACGCATACGGCCAGTTCCCGTGGTCTTCCTGCGCTTAGCCTTAACCGACCAGTGGTCTGTAAAAAAAAAATATTTGCCATGAAAACGTATCGAAATTGTTAAATTGTAAGTTAGATACCTATTTTAATTTTCTTGACATATGGCAGAATATTCTCAAATTTACTTTTATTTAAATAATGAATTCATTTCAAGAGACAAAAATCACAGAAAAAATCGAACCAATGCTCAATAATACATTTGTTATTTTAGAGTTTTATGATTTTGTCATGGATGTTATTGTGTTCTGCCTGCAAGCACGTGCACAAGTTTTGATATTAGGTATTACTACATTTTAAGTATTACCATATTTATCATAAATATGATGCAAAACTGTGTATCATATTTCTGGTAACAAACTTAATTTAACTTAGCTTTAACAATATAATTTATAACGTACATACATATAATGTAATTGTAGAATTGGATTAAATAAAAATGTATGAAATCAGATACAACAGTTATTGAATAAAAAATGTCAGTATCAGGATTTCAAATCTATTCTACCTACATTATACAAAGAAATATTTTTTAAAGAAAATATTTCTTCAATCAGTGTAGGAAAAAAGTATCATTAATAAATAAAATAATAATATTAAGTAAGTAATTGTAACATGACATGCTAGTTTCCCCAGATGGGTTAGGCAAAGGTGTACCACCAATGTTACCCCACAGTTAGTCAGTATGTTTGGATACCACATAATCCAGTCTCCTGCCAAGTACCAGGCCAATCCATCTCTGAGCTGCCAATGAGAATGTCATAGAACTCAATAACACTTTTATCAACCTGGGAATCAATACCCTTTTTATAGTACGGAAAGCAGTTGTGCTTATGGCCACTAGACAAATGAGGCAATTGGCAGTGTTTTTTGTAGCAACAATAATAAACTTTAACTATTAATACAAAAGAAACAAAAAATGAACCAGATCTAGGTAAGTTGAGCTACTTGTTAAGGAACTTGTTAAATATTTTGAAATCATACAAAAGTATGCAGAACAATAAAATGATTGGATAAATACAGGGATGGATATTTTTATGATCTTATAACTAGTAACAAGAGCAACCGATGCACAGCTATGCCTGCATACATTTTCCCATCCCAATGCCTAACATTTCTTGTGGTTTTAAAAAAAGCTATCATATTTCAAGAAATCCATCAAGCCATTCTCAAGTGATCATCTTTAATACAATTGGCAAATAATTTTTATAAATAGGTATTGTTGGGAAAAGGAAATTATTTGTTATTTACATACTACTGATGGGTATGTTCATTTACTAGGTGAGAACATCCCAATGAACAATCTTTTAAACAGTTTGTTTCTTTTGTATTATCTTTTATACACACAAAAAAACGAACGCACACACAAACACAACGCGCACGCACGCACACACAAACACAATAGTAACGGCTGTCCTATACCTTGTACCAACAATAATAATGTAATTACCAAATATAAAACCTAACTATGTATTATGGAAGTCACTGTTTCCTGAGATACAGGTTGTTTATAGTTCAGGAGACAGAGCTCCATTGTATTGTGACATATTTGGTTGCTATTAGATGTTATTTTATTTTAATAACAATGATCTCTGTAACAAACTTTTTATGTTGTAGATATGATAGATTGCTAGCTTCAGATATAAGATTCACCATTCATCAAGTAGTCTATCCAGCAATAAACTTAACAGTCTATCACAACTGTGTTCCCTGAAGGGTCAGGCTGAGGTGTACCAATGCATAGCCACAGTTCACTGGTATGATAGGGCCCTATGGAAAAGTAGGGCAAGAAATCAATTCCATAATATAATAATAATGTGTTTAAATATAATTAAGTATGTATTATAAATACTGGACAATATTTATTACTTACATTTTGTTTTATGTTAATCTTAAGGCAACTTTGACTCATTCTGTATGTTCCATAAGTTGTATTTTGTATGTACACTATTAGCATTATATTTTTAAATAAATACTTAAATGACTTGAACCATGTATAGAATATAGATTCGCGGAGGAATTAAATCTCGCTCCCATAACCCCAGCAAAGTGGTGAGGCGAAACACCCGTGTGGTTTTAGTCGGTAGATCACCCACACTGGGTGGAGTCCGACACGGCCCGTCCATGAAAGTCCACGAGGAAAAACAAAAAATGTATAGAATATGGAAAGAATCCTATGAATAAGTTACCAAAATATTGAGCTGGAATACTATATATAAGTAGGTACATACAAAATAATAAAGAAATAAACGTAAAAACTATTACACTAAATAGTGATATTGTTACGAACTAGATCCACTCATATAACCTAAGTGCCATGTAACAGAACAAGTAGCTTGTATGTTTGTACTTACAGGAACGCAACTTGGCTGCAGGATAACCGCACTGTGCACATTTTGACTTTTGAATGTGGTATGATGATCTACCACACCTTCTGCATAAGGTGTGTGTCTTGTTACGCCGCTTACCAAAGCTCGAAGTACCCTTCGTCTGAAATTAACATTGGTTTCAGGTTATGATTCAAAACTTATCTGTAAAACATTAAATAAACATATTCTTTATTGGATATCACGAATATACAAGGAATTATTGCAAAATTTTATCAGAATGTTGAATAAAACACAGGATTTATTTAGATGGAAAGTTAAAAAATTTAAACAGTACCATTTTGTCAGAATTTGACAACCCAAGAAATAAAGAAATCTGTCAAATCGACCGCTGGGGCGCAGTGTTGCCAAATCATTGAACAAGAAAACAAATGGTCTCGGTCGTTCAAAACATTACGTAGGTACGAAATGTACGCATAGTACGAAGTAATATTATCCGTCTTATTACAAAAAAATGCGTAAGTCTTGGCTTAAACCCGGACTTACTGATCTTGGATTGTTACGGTACTAATGTTAATACCAGGACCAATATGAGTGCTTATTACAAAACCCAGACTATCCGAGGATCAGTTAAACCGTAGGACTAAATAAAATCCACAGATAATATGTAAAAAATTACAATCTTTCATTCGTTCATTCAGGCTTCATTCCAAGCAACGTTCCGTTTTTTTAAATATTGATAGTATCATAACATTTGAAATACTTTAATAATTATTTATTAATACAAATATATATCATAAATAGTTTTTTGTTTATATTGCAATTTACTGAGCAAGCACAGTTTATATTGTTGATGACCTTTTTATAATCAAGTTGTTATATTTTGCAACAACTCTGAGTGAAACGGAACGAAATTAAAATTTCATTCGCGCGCATTATTTGAAACGTCATTATTGTTGTTGCGTCCTATAAAATAACTAAGTTCTTGATAATTATTCACCATTGTACATTGTCAGTAATTCAGTATTAATAATAGTGACAAATAAAATGGAACAACAAAAGAAAAAAAGGGGTGAAAATCCGAATCGCTTTGTAAATCTGTATTTATATCGAAAATCTTCGTCACTCAAATCAAAAGGATTTATACGATTACGACGTCTTACAGATCGCCGACACGTCTTTAACATATCTAAATCTTCTAAATCCATCATATCTATAATGTTAATATCCATTTACAAAAATTTTTACTTAGAAATACACAAGATACTAAATAAGCTAACCTCAAAAATAAAGTAATGTCAAAGATAGTCCATACTTAAACTAGGGGTCTCAGAGGTTTAACTTTGGTACCAGAGATAGTCCATGCTTTGGTGTTAAACTGTGTTTTGTAATAGAGTTTTATTTAGTCGAGTTTTAATCCTAGAACTAAAGCCAGTACTAAAGATAGTCTGTGTTTTGGAATAAGGCCGTATGAGTTTATGACCGAAGGACCGATTAACGATCTCGGCTAGGAAACGTGTCTTTTAGGTCGTTCGTTCAGGACCTACACAAGACTAGTACAGTTTACTATGATCTAATACAATTGTTAACGAAACCCATTAAAAAAAAATTAATGTTTTTAATGAATTACTTGAATTTGATCTATACCTTATTTATTTTTATTATTACGTTTTAAGTAAGTACCTAACCATTTTTTCAGGATAACTTATTATAAAAAACAATACTTTAACGTAATTTTTCGATAGTGTACTATCACTATTTATGAAATGCAAAAAACTGGAATCCCATGTAATGTCAGTTTAGTCTCCGAGATTAAAAAACAGACTATAGAGATTCTATAAAGTCTGAATTTCCCGTTCAGATCATTCCGAAATAGATGTAGATGAGCGAAAATTAGTACATAATAATATATTTTTACTAATAATATAGACGCGAAAGTTTTTATGTATGGATGTTTGTTGTCTTTCACGCCAAAACGGCTGAACGGATCTGGATAAAATTTGGTACAGAGATAGATTATACCCTGGAATAATACACAGGCTACAATAAAAACATAAATTTAATCTATGTCTAGGTACATAATTAAATTTTCCTTCATACTTTAAATTTACTCGGTACCTACTGTATCAGGACGTAAAATACAAAATTACAGCTATATAATTATACTCTTTGGCGCAAGCTCTTTCATTTGATCTCGGTCGTTTAGAGACATTAAAAGTACGGTACAGTAACGTACGACTATTACGAAGAACTATTAGGACCGAAGGACCAATTCTTGGTTAGAATGAGAAACGTGTCTTCTAGCTCACTAGTCGGAACCGTGTGTTTCGTTCAGGACCACAAGACTACATCATATTGGGCATCCCTAGTAGTCTGTGATACTCAGAGACACTAATCTCTAGGCTAGTGTACCTACCTATAGAGTATAGGCTATTAAACAACATTGAAAATATACTACAAATTGTTGTCATCCTATCAGATAATAGTCTAAAAAGAACATATTTCACTTCTCGTCCCCTATTACACGGTGTACATTAGTACACCTCTGCCTTACCATTTGGGTTATACATGCATGTTATTCAAACTAAATTATGTGTATTTTTTGAAAATTACACGAAATAAAATATAATATTTTTTTAAATTTTATTTGGGACGGGAATGCCCTGTGATTACTGTGATTAGTAGCAATTGCGGTGACGTCACCAGCAAGTAAAGTTCGATCTGTGAGCTGTTTCTGAAGCACTTTTCTGACATTTTTTGATAAATTTCATAACGAATGGCATAAATATTAGTTTTTTTTTTTTGTTAGTATTCGTTTCGAATCTCAAAATGGAATCAAATTTTAGAGCGATAAGCGAGCCGATAATAGCAACCTACCCAAGATAGGAGTCGCAATAAAAAATTAAAACATTGCAAACAAACCATCAATTCACATAAAAACGTCAATTTCATACTTATTTCGTTTTCACTACATACTCTAGTTCTGATGTTGAAACTTCGAAAATAATGTCTTTTTCATATTAAACTCGTTTTTAATGCAATTTCAACTAAAATATGTAAAAAATATCGAATTTATAAAATTTTTATTAGTTGGAAGTTTTTTTTTCTAAAGCTTTAGAGAAGTGCAAAAGTGACTGCAGTGATTTGTTACAAAAGTAAATAAAATTAAAGGAGCAACAACATTGTCCTACAAATACATTTTCTAATTGACGCGATACAAACAGATAAATTGGTGGAATTTTGATTGGTGGGTATTGGTTTCTTTACATTGATTTACAATTGAAACGCTTTAAGTCCACTTTTATAATGCGTAATACTGTAATGTGGAATGCGCCGAGTGGGTCTTCCCCGACAGGACTAACATACTGACTAAGTAGTCTGTGCACATTTTTAGAACACAGTTTTGAGTTTACAGACCGTTGGGTTGAGGTTCACCTCTTTCCTTCCTCTGAGAGGTTCACCGTAACACCCTTGCCGTGATGTTGGCACTATTGCTTGTCATTTCTTATAGATACGCACCTTCAACACAATCTCTCTTGCACTGCATAAATATGGCTTTGGCATGATTAATTCGAAAAATATTAAATAATAACACAAAAACGAGCGAAATAATTCACAATATGACAATCAATAGTGCCTTTACATCACGACAGGGGACATCTTACGGCAGTGTTCTTGTTGCTAAGGCAATTGCCGTAATTTAAGGCAATCCTGATTCCAAGTCTTTAAAAAAAAAACGTCATGCGGCAAGCCAGTCTGTCATTGCCTGTCACAAAATATGGCAATTGGTTAGTACGTGAAACGAAACGTATTTCAGTAATAAAATGAATGAATCGAAACGCAGTTGTAACATCATAAAAAGGTAAAAAATGAATGAAAAGGTTGCAAATGAGAAGACGCAGCTAGTCCTACTTTTCATAGTTTCGTTTCATCTAGTCTGACCTAAATACTTTACTAATTACGATTAGAGACCTTTACGGAGAAGAAATAAATGAGAAATAAAGTTTTTTTTAATGAAATACGGCAATTCAGTGTTTTTTTAAAATACGGCAACCCAGACTAAGACATACGGCAGCTCAGTTTTTTTTACGGACACTACAAGCAGCGTTGCCAGAATTTCTCCCATCCTGCTTACTTATGGCCAATCCCTATAACAAATCCGTCGATAGATTTGTTTACTAGAGATATTTTGACATAAGGTTCATACAACTAAGGGCAAAATCCTATCTCTAGTAAGCAAATCTATCAACGGATTTGATATAGGGACTAGACAACCGAGTGAGCGAGCGTTAGAGGCATCAGATTTTTCGTTTTTTCAGGATCATCAGTCAATTATTCGATCAACTATTATTTTAATTCTTTCGAAGCTTAACTAATAGGACTGAAAGCCTTTCTATTTTTTGTGTAATAAAGTGCTTACCTATAGAGTATTATAGTCATGTCCATATCAATCAATTAATCAAATCAGCCTATTGCCGTCCACTGCTGAACGTAGGCCTCCCCATGTCCATATAAAATTAGGTAATGTTACGTTTTTGGTAAAAATGTTACTTTTTGAGCTGACCCATGTTATATTTATCTCTCTGTCACTGGCAACATTGACTACAAGGTCTGAGCTACAAGTACAACACTGTTTAATTAGACTTTAGAGCCTTACGCTGACAGAATTTATGTGAATCTCTTCTCGCTATTTTTCACTCCGAAGACAGGCAATTCTGGGCCTATATTCTTGTTTGTGAACATCATATGTGGTGAAATAACATAAGAATAATAAAAAACCTGTTGCGGAAAGATCTAGAAGGTATGTATGGTCACAATCAAATAGCTTTACTTTAATTTCCTACTTGCTCAAATCAACTAGGTTCCTTGTTTCATTCCTTCTGCCCGTGATAAACTTATTGAAACGATGCCTCGATTTTTGGACTTAAATTTGGAAATTTTCATGCATTAATAGAATTCATACTTACCTGGTATTTTCATAAATCTAAGTACATTGACAATATTTTGACATGCTGTGCCTGGTATGGTGATAGTGATTTGTGAATGGTTTCTCTTCTATTCGTATCTTTGGTACTTAACATGATTTTGGTTTGGGTTCTCTGATGACTACCTGGCTATTGCCTTGAACCTATACCATAGCCAGGAGCATACCTACTATGAAGAGAGATAAGACTATAATGTCATGCTGGCATGAACTATTGTTGATGTATTTAGCTTCAATTTCGCCTTGTAATTATATTGTTGGTTAAACACGCGGCAGAATAACTGCTTACATCGAGTTATTCTCTTCCTATGGCAGCTAGGCACGACATTGGCTCCCATTGACGACATGGTTTGATAATTGTTCCACTATGTGTAAATTAATTATCTGAGCAAAATGCCTTTTTCACTTAAGTATTCTTTTAGTGGAATTTTCAATAAGTAATTTTATACAGTATACTTTTTTAACTAAATTGATGAATAACACAAGACAAAAATAGTTGGGCTAGTAATAAATTCATTTTATATTCATGATGAATTCAAATTTACTTATTGGTATAGAAATTGAAAATCAATGACTGCCAGCCAATGCGGGCATAGAATACCTGTAGTACTTATGGTGGTTAAACATACTAGAAGGAAGCTTTCAGTACCTTGGAATACACATTCTTAGAAAAAAATGATCATTATTAAAATCAGTCTTATTGTGAATTAAAATATGAAAAAGGACCAACATCACCTTATGACGTAAACTCAGAATGTGAAGGCAAATTTCAATCAGGCGGGTGAGGCTCGCAATCAGAGCGTCTGGTGTATCAAACCAGAAGACGCAG
This sequence comes from Acronicta aceris, assembly GCA_910591435.1. Taxonomy (NCBI): domain Eukaryota; kingdom Metazoa; phylum Arthropoda; class Insecta; order Lepidoptera; family Noctuidae; genus Acronicta; species Acronicta aceris. The sequence goes on along the minus strand of OU342763.1, from coordinate 9,692,331 downwards.
GTTCGAATCCTGCCCGGGATTGAATATTTCCTTTACTAAAATAACTATGAAAAAGGATTTTAGGTTGTTATAATTCTCTATAAAGTTTATTATAATAACCATGGTACCTAAAGTGGCAAGCCTATCATTATAATTATTTTTATTAGAGATGAAATGGATAGTAGTTTGGCCGGATACCGGATATTCAGCAAGCTACGAGGCTGGAGCGCCGGATATTTGGCCCTTTTTTGCGTTACATGATGCGATCAGTTTGATTTGAATATTGGCGCAGTAAACGAGATTGGAAATATTCGGGCGTCTTCGGGTGTTACCTCACGTCAGCGGGGATCGGGATGATTCGGGGGCATTCGAGTGTTATCGCGCGTGTCAGTACTAAACTAAATTAATAAAACAAACATTTTTGATGTGCGATTATAATAATAAACGGTGTCCATAACCTATAGTGGTTTAATTTGCCTTGTGTAAAATAATGAGATTTTTTTAATTTTACTATCCGGAATCCGGCCGGTTAGTGAAAACATGGCCGGATACCGGATAATTACCGGATATCCGTTGCATCTCTAATTTTTATCCATAATGTCAATGTCAAAAAAGATACCTACATAAAAGCTTTTTTAAAAATAAGGACTTTGACCATTTTATCTGATCAAAATTCAACAACACAAACAATTTACAGGTCGGACCCAATTCTGCTTCCATGCAGACAAAGTCGCGGGCAGAAGCTATTAGTGTATATTTAAATAATAATATACTATATACTATGTTAAAAAAACCCTGTCCAATCCGAAAAGGGGCTTTATCCCAATCACAAATAAAATAAAAAACATTAAATATTTATAGCAGATATTAATTAAATTAATTAAGTCTAAAATTCACAATTATCTAGCAAATTTTTAAAACGTGATCGTACTATCAAAGGCCTTAGTATGTTTGGCACCCACGGATGGTGTCGCTTCTACCATAAGTATTGCAATTTCAGTTAAGTACCTTGTTTCAATTTTTTTTCGGGGTAAGTATTTTTTTTTACTTGTAAAGTCAAAATTCTTAGACACTAGCGAGCCGCCCCGACTTCGCACGGGTGCCATGCTGATACTAAATATACCTACCTATACAGATTGTCCTTATAAACAACGTTTACAGCTTACTGCTATGTCCCTGCATTTTAAATCTGTAGTATCTTCGAAAATATTCATTTAAGGCGGATCGTTCAGCTGAGCCCGCGAAATTCAAATTTCAAGTGATTTTTCGCAGTTTGTAGGTCTATAATAAGTTCTGCATTCATGGTAATGGTAATTGCGACATTAACTATATAAAATTCACAATTTTTATCTAAAACCATTGCTTAAAAATCATTATTGTTGCTAAAAGTAGTGGAATATGTCAATGTTGACCAATTACACAGATTGCGTCAAGTTTTGGGCTTGATAAGGATTTATATGTAAAAGTTTTAGTTCTTAGTTGTGAATGTTGTATAGTTAATGTCGCAATTACAACTGCCATGAATCTAGAATTTGTTATACACCAACAGACTCCGAAAAATCACTTGAAATTTGAATTTCGCGGGCTCAGCTGAACGATCCGCCTTAAATTACATGCTAGGGCATGTAAAGGGTCATATTGATTTATATTAAATGGACAATGTATTTAAAGTACTTAATTGGATAAGGATTTATCCTGGGGGCTTACTCTTGAACTCAATTCCGATACATCGACATTGGAATTGTGCCGTTTCGTCAAGTTTCGTACTCTTGAATCCGAGACTAGCGCCAAATTGTGTCAATATTGCGCGGTGATTGAGTGAACTAAATAGGATTGGAAAACGACGCAACCATTGGCCAATCAGGATGTCGATACAAGGTTAACGGATTTGTGCTCAAGAGAGTACGAAATGGCCCGACAGCCAAATTGACATTGGAATCGGATCACGTTTGAATTGGTATTGTATTGTTTTCAAGAGTAAGCCTGCTGTATTGGTTAAAATCACTTCGTAAATAAGCCATTTTTTTCCGTAAAATGTAAAGGATAAAAAATGGTTATTTTAAATCGCTTCAAAATCCGTTGCGTAGTTTTAAAGATTTAAGTATACATAGGGACGGAAAGACAGCGACTTTGTTTTATACTATGTAGTGATATAAACTGAACCTGATCTTGATACCCAACAATACCTTCACAGGCCAGACAGGGTTTTCTTAACACATTGTGTAGTACATTTAAATATTTGTTTGTAATCAACAATTATTATTATTATTTTATGAAGGCAAAGTTTCTCTTGCAGAAATATTTTATTTTACTTTTCTATTCTATTCTAGATATCTGTGAATATGGATCTTTTAGATATTATGAAAAACTTAACTATTAAACATATATCAAATGAAAGTGAACAACAGTTGTTCCAATCCATAGCTGCAGATATAGATGATGTACCTACAGAAATAGTATTTGCCGAGTATTCTGATAAAATATTACTCATTGTATCACAGTATCAGAAGATTGGAAGCATGTTAATGATACATAAAGACCAAGTTCATAGTCCTTTAGGTACTAATGATATTTATACAACAAAAGTAATTTTTGGTGCTTCAGGAGAAGAGCAGCAAGTTGCAGCAAGATACTTAGCAGAAGCCATCAAAATTACAAAGCCACTTTGTATATTTATAAATCTCAAATCATATGACAGTGAGACAGTCAAAGCTTGTAAAGATATAATATTAGATTTAAAAAGTGAAACCAAATCTTAAAATGGCTACAACCAGTGTGAAAAGATTTAAGTATGTGCAAAAATATTATGGTCAACTGGTTTTGGGACCTCCAGGAGCAGGAAAGACAACATACTGTTGGAAAATGTCGGATCTTTTGCGGAAGTTGGGAAGAAACATTGTAGTGGTTAATTTAGACCCTGCCAATGATCAAATGGTTTACAAACCAGATATTGATATAAGACAATTAATTGTCCTTGAGGAAGTAATGGATCAATACAATCTTGGTCCTAATGGAGCTCTGCTATACTGTATGGAATATTTAGAAAAAAATATTGATTGGCTGCTAAATAAAATTAGTGGTGACAATTATACTAACTTTATATTTGATTTACCTGGCCAGGTGGAACTGTATTGTCATCATAAAAGTTTGAGCAAAATATTTTCTGAACTTACAAATCAAGCTAATATACAACTGTGTGTTGTACATTTAGTGGATTCACACCATTGTTCTGATGCTGGAAAATTCATTGCATCCCTAATGTTATCATTAAATGCAATGTTGAAAATTGGTTTACCTCACATTAATTTATTAACAAAAGCAGACTTATTAAAGAAACATATGGATAAATTACAGTTTGGAATAGATTTCTACACTGAAGTGCTGGATTTAAATTACTTACTCGATTGTCTAGATACTGATGTCATTACAAGCAGATATAAAAAATTAAACAGTGCCTTGGTTTCCATAATTGAGGATTATAGCTTAGTTACATTTCAACTAGTCAATCTGTGTAAAGCAGAAAGCTTACTGAATGTAAGAAAATTAGTGGATAAAACAAGTGGATATGTATTTAAAACTGAAGAAGGCAGGCATATTAATAGTATGTTAGCTTGTGCAATGGGGGCTAATGAACCAGTTGATATTCATAATCTTTAATAAATGTCCCTTTATAAGTACCACTTATGGAATATTTTTACTTACCCTTTTGGAATAAAAGCATTTAAAATAAACCTAGCATTTTTTGTTTATTTCTGGTACATACCTAACTGAAATTAACAACATCTACCTACACGTCGGCGGGCCCGATTGTTATACGTCCAAAAATTACGGACCCTCTATTTAACTATATAATGTCATTGTACGGACCGGTCACCGGTCGCCACCTAAGATAGTCAATCAGATCAGTCAGGCCTTTTAATAATGTCATTGAGTCAGGCACATTAAGTTGACGTAAGGTGAAAATTACGTAATCGTTGCTGTTTGTTGGATTTGTCTTGAATAGCAGAATAACTATAAAAACACTCGAAAAATTCATGAAAAAGAACATGAAGAAAATTTATTTTCTCATACATTTTGTATCTGGAACGGATTGACAGATTTGACAGAAATAAAACACGGCCAGAAATGAATATGGCGTTGTTTTCTGTTTCGGTGGGGCCAGTGTGCATTGTCCCAACTCTTTAAACGCTGCTGGTGTGACTTTAATTTTTTTTTGTGTTTGTTTAAAAGGGTCCCTGGATGGTTTAAGATTCATTTGTGTTTGTTTAAAAGGGTCCCTGGATGGTTTAGATTCATAATTTGAGCCCGTAGGGGGCACCGCAATCGGGTTCAACCATTGAATGATTGAGGTGACGGCTGACAGGGATGAATGGAAGAAAAGGACATGCTGCGGCGACCACAAATACCTAAATCGGGGCAGGAAGATGATAATACAGGGCAAGACAACGTTTGGCGAGCCCGCTAGTTCTATATATTTAGGTAAGATCTAGACCTATATGGTATAAAATAGATTGCATTTGTTTAATAGTAGTAGTTTGTAATGAACGGTAATCGATCGAGTACAGTTGTTTCAATAATACAACTTCCCGTCACCTGTGAATACTACTTACTGGGATATTCTGAGTATAAGGTAGGTACGCTACCGTGCTTGACAAACTTTAGATGGTAATTATTGAAATTGCTTCTATATAAGTATTTATTAGAAATACGCTCAAAATGTTTGAGTCATACCTAGCCAATCGTTACCAAGTTGTTAAAATAAGAAAAAATGTCAGCAGTGCTAAAAAGATTAACTGTGGAGTACCCCAAGGATCAATATTAGGACCATTTCTGTTCCTTATTTATGTTAATAACTTAAGCAATTCGGCATCAGAGTACCTATCGTGGAACACAATTCTTTCTACCGCACAGATCTAGGGACTACGGTGCCTTAAGAGTCCGGCGGACCGAATTTCTCTTACAAACGTAATATCGAAATAAATCGTAATTTAAACAAAATTTAATCAAATTCTGTTATTATTCGGATTCGGATACCGTTAATCTAGGTTTCTACGTTACCATTTTGTCAAAAATACTTTACTGAAAATAAATGTAAGCGAATGCAATTTTTGATAACTTTACCAAGTTTGGAACTATTTTTCGGTCTTTTATTTCCAGTGAACTAGTAGTAGACGAAATCGTACCGTAGGAACCTAGATTAATGGTATCCAAATCCGAATAATAACATAATTTGATGGAATATTGTCTAGATTACGATTTATTCCGGAATTACGTTTTTGTGGGCAATTCAAGCTCCGCCGGACCCTTAAAAGGATTAGGATGACACTTGTCTTTTTTACTTCGGTTATTTCATTGAGATAATGATTCAAGAAGCGCAGGATGACCTTATTATTATGGAAAGGTGGTATTTACATAACCTTCTGACCATAAATACAGCTAAAACCAATTATATTATTTTTTCGGCCAAAAACAAAAAGATTTCCAACCATAGGACTTTGCCTATTATCGGAGATATGTTAAACAAAGTCAATACGGAGAAGTATTTGGGCCTGACGCTTGACAAACATTTGACATGGCAACCACATATACAAAACATTTGTACTAAACTGTCAAGCCTCACAGGTGCACTACGTAGCATAGCTAGATGTCTACTACCGAAAGTTCGCTATACTATATACAATTCTTTAGTAAAACCGCATATTGAATACCTTGATACCAAATACCTTGCTACCAAAACTATAGTCGAATAGAGCTTTAATAATTTTGTTTTGGGCAATTTGTAGTTTAATTGCCCAAAACAAAATTATTAAAGCTCTATTCGACTATCACTACTGAACATCCACAAATCAAATTTAGAATGAGACTAAACTATGTAACACTAACCAAATTTATCCTATAACACTTGCATATTAATTAGAAAAATCCTAACAAAAGACACACAAATATAATTCACAAGAAAAAATGAAATACAAACACGTTCATCACGCCGAGCACATATATAACATAATTCTACACAAACCTAGGACTAATCATGGCAAAAGAAATGTTGGATATGAAGGAGCACAACTTTACAACTCACTACCCAAAAACCTAAAAGAAGCAGAAACTATGATTAAATTTAAAAATTTATGAAAAAACTACTAAAAAAACATCTTTGACTGCTACAAGTAGAAATAAATAAATAATTATTTTTAATGATACAGCGATAAGAACAGCATGCTCGATTCGTAGGCACACCGACGACGCGCGACGTCGTGAGCATTTACCGTTCGAAATCGCTCCGCTCTGCAATGTTTTACTAATAGTAAATTATACAATTAACCACAAATCAATCTGTGCTATTCTGGGCATACCTAACAATATTGTTAATTATTATAGTTATAAGTTGCTTTGTTTCTCGATAAGTGATTTTGTAAATCGTAGAGAAATAAATAATAATTTAAACCGTAAAAAAGTCAACGGTATACAATTACTAAATGAAAATTCCACTAATGAAGAAGTAGATACCTAAGTGAAAAAAATGCATCTGGCTGGGTAGTTTATTTACATATAGTGGTAGGTATCTTATCAAACGACGACGTCAATGGGAGCCAATGATGTGCCTAGCTGTCACGGGAAGAGTATACCTGGGCGTAAGCAAATCTTATTCTGCTGTAATTCGTACATGAAATATATGATGCTGGCTGAAAGCGGGGAGATTGGTGGTTGAACGCCCTCGAAACAGATACTTTACAAAGGATGTTGACCAAGTAGTTTCACCCATTTCGAATATCAGTCTTCCGGGATAAACAGAATGCAGTGTTTTCCCTGGAGACATATTATAATCTATACATAAATTAAATAGAGAAAGAATTTGTATTTTTGTAACGAAAAAACAAAACCCTCCTTTTGGCGCAGTCGGACCGATGTTAGCGTAGGAGGTAATCAAGCTTTGGAATGCTAGGTACATTATCCCTGAGTAGCATAGGTTATACAACCCTAGTTTTAGTATAGGCGAAAGCCGAAACATGTGTCTAGTAGAATCTATGTACAAAACTGTATCATGAAAAATCACAAAGTTACAGGCTAGTTACGTTAACGGTTATCCGTACAAAAACATACGCACCACGCGGCGCCACCGCGCCGGCCGCGCAGCGTCGGCTAGCCCTCATCTATACTAATATTATAAAGAGGAAAGATTTGTATGTAAGTATAAACATACTTACATACAAATCTCCAGTACTTTTACATACAAATGTCCAGTACTTTTTGAGCCAATTCGTTACAAACGTAACGAATTGGCTCAAAAAGTACTGGACCGATTTCAAAAATTCTTTTGCCGTTAAAAAGCTACATTATCACTGAGTAACATAGGCTATATAACATCTTGCTACGCCTCTTAGGAACGTAGCAGCGCGGGTGAAACCGCGAGCGGGTAGCTAGTTGATAATGTAAATATACTACAAACAGTACGGAAACTACTTACAAAACGCTCGAACCGGCACACTCACACAAACATGCGCATCGACGAGACCCCTAAGCGGTTGTCGCGGTGCTATCAGCTATCAGTGTGGAGTGCCGCGTCGTCACGACTCACGACGAGTGGTCGCGTAGGTATTTGACGTTTATCGTCTCTGCGATCTTTTTCGTTGTTACTATAAATGAGAACACATAAACTGCAAAATAGCTGAACTCATTTACAAAGAAATAAACAAAATCGGATCATAGTACCTAACCTGTCCTTGTTTCCCAACGGTTTATTAAAAAACTGTTCAATATAGTGAGAATTTTTTACACAATAAAATTGGGAAATGAAAAGTAAAGGTATTTTTTATGTACCTACCTGGATTTTTAATTACTAGGTATCACACGCATTTTTTTATTGAAACGCACCCCCAAGTGCGCCTTGCCCGCGCGTCACCAGCGCTGCGGCATGTTTGCGTCCAACCGCGGCTCGCGAGCGCTCCCGCCAAAACTTGTAAAAGGTTACGCCGTAATGACAAAGTTAAATATCTATAGTTCTACAAATTGTTGTGGGTCAATATTAAACTGCTTTCCGAGTTTTAAACTATCGTCTTTTGTTGAGATTAACCGACGCTGAGATTACCTATTTAAATTGTACCTAGGTGTTTGTAAGCTAGTTATTTCAATTCCATTGATTGATCACTACAGAACAAAAATGTTTTAATAAAAAAAAACAATATCAAAAACATTTTAAGTTACAACCCTATTGCTTCAGTGGAGCGTAGGCAATGATTAATCTATACTTATAATAAATCTGTAGAGAGGTCAATTCTGTACATGAAATATATTTCCAAAATAAATAACTATCAGCGGGTGATTAGTGATCGATACTGACGCCAAAAATGCAATCAGTAAAATTTTTGTCTGTCTGTGCCTGTATGTTCGTTATAGAAACAAAAACCACTCGACGGATTTCAACGAAACTTGGTACAATTGTTTTTCATACTCCTGGGCAGGTTATAGTATACTTTTCATCACGCTACGATCAATAGGAGCAGATCAGTGAAGGGAAATGTTGGGAAAATGAGTGATTCATGAGAAAGGTGTCAAGCTATAAAACATCACGCTACAACCCTTAGGAACGGGGCAACACAGGTGAAATCGCGGGTGAAGAACTAGGGAACAAAGTAACTATTCCACGCGGACGAAGTCGCTGGCAAAAGCTAGTACTATATAATGTCATTGACCGTAGTTAATTATTTCTTCAACTAGGCTTAGTTTCCGTACTGTTTGTAATATATTTATACTGTGGTACGGCGATTGTATTGTATGTAAATAACTGGTGACAACATTTTCCATCACACTTGCAGGCTTTGGACTGTCTTAATGGTAAGTGTATGGAGATATTATTATGTACTATGTACCTACCTACTTTATTCGTACATGCAGCCGTAAGTGATAAAATGTAGTCAATGCGATTTGTTGCACCTTAAACATGGCATTATTTAACCACAGCAGGCTGTAGAAAACATCTTGACGTGTTTAAAAATGTTAATCACTCACTCTTTACACTATTTGACGTAAGGGTCCGGCGGAGCTTGAATTGCTCACAAAAACGTAATACCGAAATAAATCGTAATCCATACAATATTCTATCAAACTATGGAATTATTCGGATTTGGATACCGTTAATCTAGGTTCCTACGGTACTATCTCGTCTACTACAACTTCACTGGAAATAAAAAACCGAAAAATCCATCCAAACTTGTCAAAGTTATCAAAAATTGCATTCGGTTACTTTTATTTCCAGTGAAGTATTTTGGACGAAATGAGAGCGTAGGAACCTAGATTAACGGTATCGGAATCCGAATAATAATACAATTTGATTAAATTTTGTTTAAATTACGATTTATTTCGGTATTACGTTTGTAAGAGAAATTCAGTCCGCCGGACTCTTAAGGCACTGTAGTCCCTAGATCTGTGTGGTAGAAAGATTTGTGTTCCACGATAGGTACTCTGATGCCGAATTGCTCCTCGTACCGCCGCCGCCGCGCCGCACTGCCTGGGTTACGTTATCACATCACACTTATCACCACACCGCTAGTGTGTGTACTTACCATTTCTGTGTAACGATTATACTACATGATTACACGACACTTTACATACGATAGGCTCACGATCAACTGAAACAACTGTAAGGCCTACAGGGGCCGCGCGCTCGCGATCGCCTTATGTAACTGAACGGGAGCGTGACACGTGCGCATCAACCTGTAGTTTCCGGGCGACGAAATCACTGACTGAAGGGGTTGTTTTACCCTCCCGCCCCGCTGTGCGCCTGCGCCTAGTTCCGCTATGCCCTGCCGTGACCTGTGTTGTGCACATATTATTGTGGATAGGTATTTAGTGTCGATCGGTCCAACTTGTAGCCTTTTTTAAATATTTTTTGGTCAAAATATAACATTGTGTAAAAAATATTGGAATCGATTCAGTAACTTATTCTGAACAAACTATATTCAGGATTCGCCTATACTAAAACTAATGTTGTATTGATGGCTAGAAAAAATTTGGGATCCCTACTAAAACTTCAATAATATCCACATGTGCGAAGCCGGGACGGGCCGCTAGTAGATAAAATGTTACTTCCGAATATAAATACTATAAATGTGTGTCAAATTTCATGCGAAATGATTGAGCGTTTTCGCTTTAGCTTTTAAAATCATTCGCAGATGTCGAATAAAAAGGACGCGTACGAGAAGCTGGTTAACACTGAAACAGCAATCGATCAAATGCTTAATGAAAAGAAATACATCAACGTGAGGCTGCTTCATCAATACAATGACGTTAAAGATGCCACGCAGATAGTTATAAATCATATAGCTAATTTGGAACAAACCACTGTTACTGAGGTACATAAAAGGTTAAATTTGGGTAATGAAATAAAATAACTTTGTTATGTAATGGAACGTTTTATTTGAAGACAGATACAACTCTTTACAATTTTAATTTCATCAAATATATCTGTGTTCATAAGTAATGAACAATTTTAAAATGTCACATTGCAGGTTTTTACGTACGTAGGTTTAAGTTATAAGTGTTTTCAAAAAGCCACGGTTCCACGTTTGCTACTTGAATTACGAAAAATGTATGTTTTACATGACAAGTATGTATTCTAATATATTTGATTATTATATGTTGATATAATCATGACCATTGTCAGCAAACAAATTTATGAAATGTAGATATTAAAAGGTATCATATATTGTTGAGAATAATCTAAAACTATAGTGAATAATGGATTTAAAAGAGAAAAATAAAATCTACATCCTCCTTTGAATCAATATCTAGTTTTAAAGTATGTAATGTATAGCATAAAAATGGAGAATAATAACAAAGGTATCCTAACAATTCAATTAGAATGTATTACATTTTAAGGAATACCTTGTGATAGTGATAAAATTGAACACTGTAATCTGAAAAATGTTACCTCCCATATTGTAAGATTATTATTTTTCAAATGCTTTTATCATTGTTTCACATAATTCTTAAACAAATCAAAATACATTGAAGTTAAAACTCTAAACGCTAACATGGTGTCTATTTAATAAGCAAGCAATAATTATATAAATGTTTAAATGTATAATATAAAGAGCATATCGCTCTCGGCGACAGCTTGCGAATATTTTGCAATTTAAGCGTCCACATGCAAGTTGGACGCTCGTGCTGAACGGAGGACAAAGTCCACCGCTCCTTGCCACTGGGTGGCAACGACGTTACGAAGTCACAGGCATTATACTTTTATTTGTATTAGTCACTTGGAACAGCGCTGTGGCTGCTGTATATAATGTGCACTGCACTCAAGTTCTGATCATGAGTTGATTATGTTATTGTGGCAACATATTGTTATGTTCTGGCCAGGGTTTTATAAAGCGTTCAAAATTGTAAAGTCTTCATTAAGTTCCATTCCTGAGCTGAACTGTGCAATTACCGTGGAAAAATCTGAATGGAATGTGTATTTACCAATTGCGACAGTTATGCCACCATTCGAATTATTTAGTAAGACTGTCCTTAAATATCCGTTTCTCATTTCAGCTAAATTTAAGTATAACAATATAACAATTTTACAAAAATACATATAAATTGAAGAACATTCGCAGTTTTGAAATTTCAAAAAATGCATATAAATATATCACTAATAACAAATCTACGATTTCCTATCGAAATAATACCCTATATTACGAAGAAATATCAAAATGCGAATGATCATTCAGTTTCAATAAACGTTTATCGTTAGACTTAAATCTATGAGTTTCAGACTCGTTTCAGGCAGTCCCAAAGATTTCAAAGCACCAAGATCATTCAATAAATGCACTTTTATAATTATCAATAGTGTTCCATTTTCCAGTTTGCCCTTTATTGGAACATTTTAAAATACACATTTTAAAGTCATAGTACCCACATTACAATTGCCTGCTGCACCTTTATATTTTAAGATCATAAGTATATAAAGGTTATCCAGACATGTTTTATTTTAACAAGACTCCCATTCATATCTATAACGCCTAAATAATGACATGAAATCCCAAAAACAAGTCTGAAAACATTGGTTTAGTCTATGCAATCAATAATTATTTATTTTTGTTGAAAATTGTGAGAATAATGTAATAAGTTTGAGAGTAGAATCTGGTTGATACTCTCATTTTCCTCCAGAACTTTAAGAAAAATATTTTGAAATAGATTTCATAGACCAAACCACCTTAAAAGTAAAAAATTATGATTTGGTAAATTGTAAATATACTATGTGTAAATAAATAATATTGACTCAGTACATATGCTTAAAAAGAAAACATATAATATACTAAGTCATCTCACTTCTCAATAAAACATGACTTAACAATCAACAGGTCAATTTAGTAATATATAATTTTATTTTAAATATCACTTGTCAGTTATGGGGTGTTTCTCGGTCCTATTATTTATTCTAAGAGATATTTGCTATTTCACAATAATAGAACCTAATTCCCTTTGGTTACATTATTTCTCTAGAAATATAGTTATTGCTTTTCAGTTAACATCACTTCAGTATTATTGGTGTTATTATCATATACAATAATACAAAACAACCAGAGCAATATTCGTCTTATTTGGGTATATTGGCGACATAAAGTTTGTCTCAATATTATGTCGCTTGTCTTTAATAATATTATTAATTGTACACTTATTGTGTCAATTAAAGTAATACAAAATCAGTCTCAAAATAGGGAAGTCTTTTAGATCTTCAGGCACGTATACTTTTAAACAGGTGGATACTCACCATACAAGCTATAACAAAATCTCTAAAATAGATTTGGTATTAATTCCGTAAAGGAATGTATTTTATTATGCAACCTCATAAATACGTGCTAAAACAATCACATTCCAACGTATTTTCCCAAGTAGTATTTAAACACATGTATTTTGACTGTGTATTGTTGTTTACCGATACGGTTTTTAACCGTATCATAAAAATGTTATTATTATTTTTCTGTATAATTGAGTTATAGCAAGCTTTCCTCAAAAATGAATAAAATTTTACTGGACTACTAGAAAAACAAGCCAAGAAGAAAAAGCTAAACTAAGTTGATTTCAAATCAATACTAAATAAAAATAAAACAATAACGAAGTTACCTTTAGATATGAATAATTTAGTTTGTAACTGGAGCATCACCTTGACCAATGTGTTCCTTTTCAGAATTGTGGCATTGTTCCGCCACCTAAAATATATCATCGTATTAAATAAAAACGAGTAACATCTTCGATTCTAACGAAAAAATAAAAATAAAGTAAAAGAGATTTAAGCAAGCTCTGTTGTAAATTCCGTCGTTTAAATTTGTCAGGAAGAGGTTGCTGTAATTTACTCAGCGATCACCTTGTTTTTATCATGTGGTCCATTGGCTTCCAATGTTTGAGCGAGATCAGACTTTTGGTTGGAACTCTTTTTCTTCCCTTTCCCGATATTTTTCTTGGCGTTTTTAACTGTCTTAATTTTCTGAGGCTGGGTACCTGGTAAGGACATTTTACTTATTGAATATCAATATATATTTACTTAAGGAATCTGCCTACTACACCGTCGTATACCATGACCGTAATAGGAACGTATCAGGCACGGAAACGAGCACGACATGAACTACTATACCTACTAGAACTGCAAAACGGTGTCAGAAAACCGTATCCACATGGTGCCCGTTCCAAAATATATTTGTATTGAGAAGTATGAGACTATACCATATATGGAGCGTCAACAATCGCCAGCGCGAATATTTTACGATGACGGAATGGTCTAGTGCAGTGGCCGCAGTCGTGACGAGATTTGTGCGGCTCGCCATCGCAACAAAGCAAACAATTTTAGTATATAAATAATATCGAAACTGATTTTGCACATTAAATTAACTAAATAGATATACGCAGGACGGGAACACTACGTAGGTATGGGAGTATGAAAATAACAAGGAGTTAAGATGTATAACACTGCATAAAGTAAAAACGGTCTTGTAAAACTTACCATCACCATCATTGTCGGACGCCAAGATGTCCTCGTGAGGGCTACCCTCCTCCTGATGGCTCACGTCTTCGGGTCTCACAGTTTTGCTAAAAACCAATGAAGCTAGGTCATATAATGCTGCTTCTGATAATTATTTTTGCAAATAGACAACGAAACTCTTCAATAACTAAACCGTAAATGATCCGCGATTTCGGCAGTCATAAATATCTGTGCATTGTTTTCACCATTCCATAACATAGCATCAAGCCTGCTTTGAAGGGGTAAGCAGATGTATAGAGTACACCCTTATATTGCCGAAAGTACTGCTCCGATTTGGATGGAGCTTTTGATATTCGACTGCAAAAAAGGTTATCGGTAAAACTATTATAAGTAATTACATGAAAGAGTATCTAAATTTTCAAAATTTAGAATAAAGAAATGACAGTAAAACGTACTGTCCGAATAAATTACGACATTGTCCTGGTAAGTAAAAAATTTCGTTCAAAATACTTTACTAGAAATAAATGTACCCACTATGACTGCAATTCGTGATAACTTTACCAAATTTGGAACGATTTTCCGATCGTTTATTTCCAGTGAAGTAGTATTAGATGAAATGATACTGCAGGAACCTAGATTGACGGTATCCAAATCAGAATAACACAATTTGATAAAATATTGCTTGGAGTATCGATTTGGAGGAATTTCTATAATTGAATGACACAATAGCAAAGATACGTATTTCTTGGTTGCATCAGGAGAGCCTCAGAAACAAAAGATTGCTTCCATATTAACCACTTAACTTAAGGGTCCGGCAGAGCTTGAATTGGCCACAAAAACTTAATACCGAAATAAATCGTGAACGATTGTGACTTTAATGAATGTGACTTTTTTCCTACTTAGCACAATGATATTATTTTATAGGTACAATTAGCAAGAACGTATGTAATAACACATACATTTTATACATTCCCGATATCTGTTACAATTAATTTCAGTAAGATAGGTCAGTACGGGTCGTGCAAGTAACATTACGAACGAACGTGCGATGTTGTAAGAGGCCGATGAAATTCAACTTCTGGGTAATCTAAAGAAACATGTGTTCTTTTCGTTCAGATGAAATAAAAAAGCTCGCCCCTAAGAAAGTCCTGCAGTACATCATAGTCGTAGGATTTAGCGGTGAACTCTAATCATCTCGTGGTGATATCAAAACACTAACCGCGATTGCTGTGATACTATAAGAGTAACACAAGTAGCATCAAAATCCGTTACAAAACTACTACAAAAATCCTTCCGTTTTTTATCCGAGTAGGTATGTTTATAAACTTCCCCTCAAAATCCAAAAAAAAAAACTGTAGTTAACTAAGAAAACACCGAATGAAAATATTTGAAAAATGCGCATAACAAGATTGCCATATTATTTCAGAGTTCTTCTGATTAGGATTTTAGAAAAATAGTTGATGCTTTGGAGCTATTTCTTCTTCAAGAAGTAAATAGGGTGGGCATTAGAAATGGGCCGCATTACTTTAGAGTTGTTAAGGATTAGATAATGTAAGGAAGGATGTAAAGATGCAAGCGCAATGTAGCGATGTTTGTTGGTGTCTTGAAATACTTTTGTGATATCGTACGTGTATTGTTTAAAGTTTATAAAAAAGTTAATAAACGTTACGGATTGGTATCAGTCAACCCCGAATAAGTAAAGTTCAATAAAACCTTTCAAAAACAAAGACAGCCAACAAACACCAACTCCACAACTTACAAGTACACAGAAAAAACACAAGAGTAAACTTTTTCTTTTTAAGTAAAAACTGCACTTGACTTCAGTGCCCTGGGAGCATACCTGAAACTTTAAAATATTTGCCAAATACATGACAGTTCCTGGAATTCGTAACATTTACCACGAATATGGCAGGCAGTAGTACCCTTACCCCAAGAACGATTGATTATAAAATCAGACGTGTGTAGAGAGAGCATCCCCCGCTGTGACAATGCCTCCCCGCCTTAGCATAAGCAAACGCATTGGGGCTGGTTTTCCTGCAGCGACGGAGAAGTTGCAAACCCGACAAACCTTTTCTGATAAGATTTACGTCACTTAATATCATATTTTAAATAGATGGATGAGTTTTTCTCAAAAACTAAACATCTCTGCGGAGGGGGAGTGGTACTAGTGAAGACGCCTTTTCACTTTCCTCCCGCTTCCCTTCTTAATAACCCCTAATTCGTGCGGCCCATATCTAGAGCTCAGACAGTTTAGGTTCGTTAGAAATCTTGTAATATACCTATGTAAAAAGTATTATTTTTAAATTACATTTTCCACCTTCAAATACATAAAAAATAATGTTATGTGCAAAACAGTTTCGGAAATCGGTGCCTATTTGGTCGGATTTTATTTTTCGCACCGACTTGCGAAACTTTTTCCACATACTACTTAAGGGTTCGGCGGAGCCTGAATTAGCCCACAAAAACGTAATGCCTTCAAATCGATACTCCAAGCAATATTTTATCAAATTGTGTTATTCTGATTTGGATACCGTCAATCTAGGTTCCTGCAGTATCATTTCATCTACTACTACTTCACTGGAAATAACTACTACTTCACTGGAAATAAACGATCGGAAAATCGTTCCAAATTTGGTAAAGTTATCACGAATTGCAGTCATAGTGGGTACATTTATTTCTAGTAAAGTATTTTAAACGAAATTTTTTACTTACATTTCTTCATTCTAAATTTTGAGCAAATCGGAGTAGTACTTTCGGCAATATAAGGGTGTACTCTATACATCTGCTTACCCCTTCAAAGCAGGCTTGATGCTATGTTATGGAATGGTGAAAACAATGCACAGATATTTATGACTGCCGAAATCGCGGATCATTTACGGTTTAGTTATTGAAGAGTTTCGTTGTCTATTTGCAAAAATAATTATCAGATCTTCATAAAATAAAATATGATCATTTCAAAATAATCCTCTTCCCAATAAAAAAGAAGTTTCCAAATCAGTTTATACCTGACGGAGTTAAGTCCGAACATTCACGAAAAACATTGAAACATAAATTGAGAATATATACCTTTACTACCTTTTTGAAGTCTTTTAATAATCTACAAGGTAGTAGTTTCATACAATTTCAACACGACTTCGCAGCTTTATTGTGTTTCGCTAAAGGTCAATCTACACGTCAAGCTAAATTTCCAGTATAAGTTCATTTCGCATTGTATAAGGCTTTCCTTATAACACAGCTTATACTGGGCGCCGGAGTTTCTTTGACATAAACCCGTCGCTGACAATGGTCCGTAACTGACTGAGCGGCAGTCAAGGAAGCTTGACTGCATACAAATTCTCGGATTTTGCGGTCGGAAATAAATTACGTAAGCGACAAACCTCATTTTTGGTTATTTTAACAAAACTACGCTCTAAATTAAAAAACTGTCTTACAGCAAACTTGGTATGGTTATTTATTTATTTATTTATACCTCTATGCACATTTATGGTACATATGTTTTAAAAATAACTGCGTAATCTAATTCGTAATAAATATCGCAGTGCTACTGAAAATAATTAGAGCCTACTTTACGATTTTTTTCTATCGAGAAAATTTCATGCTATCGTGTTTTCCTTTTATGCGATTCTAGATTATATGCTCAAAAATCATATACCTAAAAGTTATGTTCATAGTGTGTAAACTGAAAGAAATATACTAAATTGAAAATCCAATAAATTTTCCAGGTATCCTCTTAATTAATAAATTTTATGTATTGAATAATTTTTGCGAGCAAGAGGGTGCATGTATTGTGTAATTGCATGACTGGCTTGGACAGAGTACACATGCTGTCGACCATCAAAAGTCCAAGACCATTTTGTCTTTTTCGAATTTATAAATTTTATTATGTAATTTATATGGATTAAGTTTATCTAAAGTTGTATGTAAAGACGGTGATTGATTATTTGATTGCTTATTCGCAATAATGCGAAAAAGATGTGAATCCTTGGTGCGTCGTGTGCGAGCCAGCTCTAATAACGTCCTATGCATGATTGCCGATAGTTTGGATTGCTTATTATGAATCGTTGCACCAGAATTTCATCTGGAATTCTGAGGCAATGATTCATAATTATAATTGAAAAAAATTAAAAAACCCATATTGCTGTATTACTTTGTTTTCACGCGCCTAATAACAAACTTTAAATGCTATACTTTAGGACCTTACTCGCCAGTGACGCCACCTGGTGATCTTAAAAACGGTAGCCCTCATTCGGATGCATAGTTGTTAAAAGTCTAAAATTTTTATAGATGGGAATGAGCCACTTAAAAACATTAGAATTAAGAACGTATATAGAAAACAGGGATGTAATGGTGAAACAGTAAAATCTATTATTAAAACAGTAGGGTTAGGGGCACTGGCACACATCCATCTCTCGAGTTTTTGAGTAATTAAGTGAAAAACTATTTTTTCAGGTGTTGAGTACCATCGAGAAATAGCTGCATAAGCGACACCGGTCGCTCGAAGTTGACTCAGTGGTCGTTCACTCTTCTTGATGACGTAATTCAACTAATTGCAAATAATTTTATGTTTTATCAAAACTAACGAAACGAATGGCGATTTTATAGGGTGAAATATCGATCAGTGCTACATAGGTATCGATTTTAAAATATCGATGATTTTGGTCCGAAATATCGATTCTTCGATTAATCGATCTCATATCGCCATCCTTCAAGTGGAGGTTTTCTTTTCGATTTGATTTCGATCACAAGAAGGGGTTTGCGTGAAATACACGTACCCGTTAACGGTGAGCGTGGCCGGCTTGGCGGGCTCGTCGGGGTCGCGGCGGGAGCGGCGCGCACTGCGGGCAGGGCCGGGCGGCGCCGCGCCCCGCCCAGCCGCGCCCCGCCCGCGCGCGCCTCGCCCCCCGCGCCCGCCGCGCCACCCGCGGTTCCCGCGCCCACCTCGCGCCCCATATGCGTTGCGCACCGGCGGCGTGTAGCCCACGTAGCTCACCTGCAATCACACACAATGCTCATAACTATATAATACCTTGGATATAACAGAGTTTGAGGCCCTTTTAAAACGTGAATAATTGTATGATACTATTATAGGCCCCCGCGGGGCCCTAAAAGCCAAAGGCCTGGGCCTGTCCCCCTTGTGCCCTTATGGTAAAGACTGATCTATGAAACTGCTAAATAATGACTATGGAACTGCGTACACTACACATAGATTGGAATACATCACGTGATTCAATCAATTTGTACGAAAAAAATGTGCCACATTTTTCGTACACACTATGACAACGCGAGAGCAATTTAGAGGATTCAGATTCAAAAATAAATAGTGAAGTTCTAGAGTAGCACTGACTTGCGGGTATCTTGCGCCGCGCGCAGGGTAGCTGCCGCCGCCCCACTGGCCCACCACGACACCGGCGATCTCCAAGCGCGCGCCGCGGCCGCGGCCCCGCGCCCAGCCGCCCAGCCCGGCACCCAACCCACCGCCCACCACGCCCGCCACCAGCGGCAGTGGCGGCATCGCGAACTCCACCTCCAGACCCTCCAAAATCGCTTTGCGCATGCGCTCTACCTGCACACATTTAAACAGCAATCAGTATTGTACTCATTTCTGTCAGAAACAGCAGTCATTTGACAACAATGTAGAGCATTAATGAGTCACCAACACATCAAAATATTACTATAAAAGTTATTGCATTTAATACGCGTATTCGTGCAAATAATATTAGTTTTTGTTTCATCGAAATCGGCCCAGGATTTCCAAAGTTACAGCATTGTAGTTTCATCGCTTTTTTAAACTTGCGTGCCTTCACCCTGCGAGTGTTATGTCCGATTGTGGGATGTTCATAAAATTTTATTTGTAAAGTTGTTTGCGGTTACTTTTAATAATATTAACAACTATATTAACAGTGACGGAAGAGGATTTTGTAAAAGGACAGTCGATAACCTGGCAAAAGTAGACACTTTTATGGTTGCGCTATATTTGTCTGAGAATAGTGACTATGTAGCCGCTGAAATGTGAGGAATATAACTGAATTAGTGTCTAACTACTCATTCAGTTCATTTCAATCAAGTGTTATTATTAAAAGGAAACTGTTTGTTTTTTTCAAATGGCAGGGGTTAGTGCGTTACAAACATTTTCCAAGTTGACAAAGTACCTATAACATAAAACTTCAAAAATAATTTATAATAATAAAGGCAGTTTTAATTCTTCCGTGTTTAATAAGCAGGGGCGACAAACATTTTCTTAATTTAATTTTTAAATATTGCCTTTATTATTAGGTATAATCAAAAAGTTTGAAGAAAGTAGGTAATGGTTTGCCCATCGGTTCTATGATAACCTAAGGACACTTCCTTCTTTCTAAATTTACGATAATTACGTATGGTAGCAATGGTTGAAATTAAAGTCTTGAGTTGATAAAAGACTATATTACGCCGCACAATAATACACTAAACAATTATTAAAGCTAAGTAAACTACAGTGACACTAGTTCAACTCAATGGTAAAATGCATGCGATGCACTTACGCACATTCGCTGAGTGTTCGATTTTAACTCGAACAAAGTTCATTTTCATCCTGTCTAGTAAAAAAAAAGATGTTATTTAGTTTCAGTGGGATTGATGTTAAGTATGTATTAATTATTTAAAGTATTGCGTACGAGGCATGCCTTTTAAGTTCTGTCGTTTCCATATTTCCCGGCAATTTTGAATTTGGAACTGTTCTATATTCGAATGTGTTTAAATTTTGAATCTCAAAACAGTTGAAAGTATTAGGATTAATGCTATTGTTTAGTCACAGCGTCGATTGGAAGCTGTCTATCGCCAACGCCAACTCAACCCAGGGAGCGTGTTGAGGCGCACGCGCACCGTCCTTGCTTAGGTGTATATTGCTGAAAAGAAACACTTTTGAATGTATACAACATAATGAACACAAAACTTAACGTCGTTTGTTGTGAAGATCATTTATCTTCACAACAATGCACGTGACTAGAGACGGTTAGAGAATCTGCTCTTTTCATAAATTTGAATCACATTTTCCGAATATTATTAACATATGGTATAGAAAAAAAATATTTTTGGGGTGATTTTTCGCTGGACTTGCTACACATAGGCATCTTAACTAATATTATAAATGCGACAGTGAGTTTGTTTGATTGTTTGTTATACTTTCACACTTAAACCACTACATCGATTATATAAATTCTTTCATCAATCATCAAAGCTACATTATCAGCGAGCAAAATAGGCTGTACTTTTATTTTTTCTTAATTAAAGATCCCTGCGAAAATTACAATAATATAACACAAGGTATCAAAAATTTGCCTATAAAACTCATTTTTGACGTGCGCTGCGCTGTTTTGGCAAAACTTAGTACCTTAGGCTTTGCGCCAGCTCTTCTCCGAATTCTTGCGGACTACCTTCGAGACCGTCAGCAATACGTCAAACTCGGTATATACGAATCTAGACCCTATCACACGCGTTCCGGAGTTAGTCAAGGATCAATACTTGGGCCCCTCCTATTTCTGCTGATGGTCAATGACCTGCCCATCGTCCTGAAGCATGCGCAATGCCTCCTATATGCTGACGATCTAAAACTCTTTATTGTGGTAAAGTCAGAAGCTGACTGCATAGCCTTGCAACAGGACGTTGATGCGGTGCATCGGTGGAGTAACCTGAACGAAATGGAATTCAACGCCAGCAAATGCTACGCAATGAGTTTCAGTCGAAGGCGGCTCCCAATATATTTTGACTATAAAATCAATGCTAACAGCTTAACCCGTTCCTCGACTACAAAAGATCTGGGAGTTATATTTGACTCGAAAGTAACATTTCATGACCACATAATTGCGCTGGCGAAAGTCTTTTCGGCGATTGGGATTCATTCTTAGAAACTCAAACGACTTTCAGAATCAGTCCGTTATACGGCTAATTTTTGGAGCGCTGGTGCGCTGCAAGCTCGAAACTTCTATGTGCGTGTGGAATCCTTATTATTTATTAATTTTTACTTTAATTATAACGGTACAAACCAATTACAATAATTAAAGGAAACATTACAATATAATAAAATTACAAAATTATAAATGTATTCTTATGAAAGCACATACGTATTGATTATAGAGAAAGTGCAAAAAGCCTTTCTTAGGTTTCTTTCTTTCGTACACGCGCATACGTGGCTACTATCCATTCATGTACCCAACGTAATTTCTTCTGGGTAGCCTCGGATATAACTCGCTGGAAGTTAGACTGGAAAAATACCAACTAACATTAAGGGCAAGATCGTCCGCGGAAAAGTTGATGCACCCGAACTGCACCAGGAGCTGTGACGATTTTTTACCCCTAATAATTATCGACGCAATCGTACGCACACATTGTTCGCTGTGCCATCATGTCGTACCGTGGCACGCGCCAATTCACCCATACCGCGCACTCTAACCAATCTGAATGCTCTTCTGACGGTCAACCCGCAGTGTGACTTGTTTGCGGATGGATGGCAGGACATAATGTTGGAGTGTTTGCGTTTTTGTGAGCGAGATGTATGATATCGAATAAATTTATTATTTTGTAATTTTATTATATTGTAATGTTTCCTTTAATTATTGTAATTGGTTTGTACCGTTATAATTAAAGTAAAAACAAATAAACAAATAGTATTAAATAGGATAGCTTACTATGGAGATCCCTTTGACATATTTAAGTGTACAAAATTAAGGCTGTATTTTTATTTTTTCTTAATTATAAATCCCTACAAAAATTGCAATGTAACCCAAGGTATCAAAAAATTGCCTATTAAACTCATTATTTGACGTGCGCTACCAGTTTGTTATTTCTTAGCAAATTTACTATGGAGATTGTTACCATGGAGATGGTTACTGTGGAAATGCTTACCAAAGAGTATAGTAATAAATAGGAAAGATTACTATGGAGATCCCTTTGACTTAGATAAATGTACAAAATTATTTCGAAATGAAGTTCAAATATCGGTAGTCAGCTCACTATTCAATTAAGTAGTTATAGCATCAGCAATTTCGGATGCACTTTTAAAAACAATAAATGAGAGCTTCATAAACAAAAAACAATTCAAACAATAAAAAAAAGTAAGTTTTATGGTTAGTTGTACTAATCCTATTTATCTTTATTTGTTTAACATTTTTGTATTACATATAAGCAACAGTTAATGTTTATATTTTTGAGATTAAGTGTCAACATTTTTTTCTCTTTCTTCATACTCTTTATTTACCGTCAATTTAACCTGTCTAAAAATTAATCACGGGCCCGGGCGGCAAAAATAACTCGATCAGAAGAATTTTCATGTAGAATTTAGAAAACAAGAACAAGCAAGGTGACCATCTGCGTCGAGATATCGTTTTGCACAATATTTGGTGAGCATTCTTTTTATAGTTCATTCAATTAATTTTAAAGCTAAACATTTTAAAGTGTGAATCATACATACATACACTCACGCCTTTCTCCCACAGGGGCGGAAACTATTCAACAATTTTTTCGCCATTGTTCTTTTAATCAATTGCAATTAATTAGGTTGCAATTGATTAATTTATTTTTCACTAGACTAATGACTGCCTCATTAGTCTAGTGGTCCCAAGCACGACTACTACGCTTGAGGTCCTGGGTTCGATCCCCAGGTCGAGCAGTGTTATTGGGTTTTTCTATGAAATTGTCAGTAGCAGCTCGGAGTCTGGATTTGTGCCCGGTTAATGGCAATAGGCTCTCCCCCTATTACATGGGTCCTAAACATACCGGCGAACTGTGGGTGTACATTAGTATGCCTCTGCCTAACCCTTCGGGAAATATAGGCGTGATGGTATGTTATGTTATGTGATTAATTTAATTGTTCAGCGCCCAACACTGTTTGACAACATTGTGCTATCAAATACAATAAGATGTATAGTAATATGTGACGTGTGACGTGACGTGATTATTGCGACATACATGTCGTATCTGTATGCGTATGTACTGGTATTGTACCTTGACTACAGTGTCGAGATGGTTGTCGCAGAGCTGTGCGAGGTGCTTGCAGTGCGTGGCGCGGTGCAGGTTGCGCTGCAGCAGCTTGCCGTCGAAGCAGAGCCAGGGCGCCGCCACGAGCCAGGGCACGGGCGCGCCGCACGCGTCGTTGGCCAGCAGCGCCGCCTCCGCGCCCGCCATCACCAGCGCGCCCAGCTGTACGCCGCGCGAGTTTATACCGTTCACCTTCAATTATATCACATCATACATTATTTACTTTGTATTATTGCAATAAACACCATAAGTTCTAAAATTAAATAATGTTACCGATACTTTTCACACTTACTGTCATTTCTTGCAAATGAAGTGCATTCATGAGATCATTTGAGAAAGCTGTAGCCAAAAATGCATCCAACTCCTGTCGCCTCAAAATTTGAATTTGAGACGTCATTATAAATCTGTAAGTTGTAATAAAATAAGTGCATAGATGGATGTTGAAATAGACAAGATTTTTGCCTTTACTTTATCTATGAAGAAAATAAAATGCGATTTTCATACCCCACATGCTACTTTCTAATCCAGTATTAAAGTAGTAATGTGTCAATAAAACTACTTACCGACAGATTTTTGACCTTCACAGATAAACATATTTAAAACTAAAAAAACCCCACGACTACACCACCACAAACTAAAAGTCATCAATATTTTTTAGATCTAAGCAGTATTAGTCTTGAGTTTGATCTTACCTCAAAACAGTGGCTAATATAAGTAAATGTTGCGGCACATAAGAGGTGTTTAACATCAAGGGAGTGTCAGAACGCATGCATGAGAGGAAAGCTCTCATTCGGCGGCATTTATCATCTTGGGCAGTTCTGTAACATGACAAAAATAAACATTCATTCAAAATCAACAGATAATAAATTGATCATAGTATATGCAGTAGAATACGATTTATTTTAAATGAATTACATAAATGATACATGTATTACATGATTATTTAATAATAATAATTAATAGTATCTGTAGCTTTCTCCGTTACATAATGAAAACATTATTATGATTTGTTATAATATAAAATACCTAAAAGATATACGCTCACCCAAACCAAAGCCTTTGCACTGTTGGAACAGGCCAATCAAGAACGATACCCGGTACAATTTCAGGGCTTTTCCCAGGATTCACGCGGGAATATATCCATTCTGCTATTTGAACTGTACAGGGGCGATCTATATTCACACATGTACTGGTTGAGCCTTCCTCTAAAATATAATAAAATTGATAATTGACAAGTACTTATCGTTTTAACGCATTATATTGATTTAACTAAGTAGTTTACCTTTGGCTTTCTGTGCCATGAAACGATGGTGGTGCATGTTATACAAAATTGCATAGACATTTTGTCTCACTGGTCTAAAGAAATGATGTATAGAGGGTATTTCGCGGTGATTGTCATCCTCCATGAGTACAGGTAAAGTAACCTGACGATGCGTCAAGATAGATAACATGTGAGGATGCATCAGACCCCGCGCGTGGCGCTCAGCACACGTGCGTAGAACTTCAGCTGGCGCCGGTGGACAGTTGTCTTCATTTTGGACTTGCTTCATATTTGGACGCCCCTATAATTACCAGAAATTAGTATCGAGCAACATCCATTAATAACACACCGAAATGCGATCATTGCAGTAGCAATTCCTAAACTCACCTACCAAAGTGCGGCAGGTTCATGTTGTTATTCGTAGATGTGCACAAACAACATTTAAACATTTTAGTTTAAAAATTAAAAGCACAGAACTGAGGTTGTATAAAAACGTTACGACGTAACTAAAACCCTAAAATTTCATCAATACACACATAAACATATTTCAGACCTCTTTAGTAGCAGTTTGTGGCTTTTCATTTTTATCAGCTGGATTGACAGATTGCTGCTTCGCTGAACCCGCGTCGCCGGAGTCGAGCGAAAGCGCCGCAAGTCCATGTTGTATCTCAATGGGCCTTTCTTCCATGCTAAAGTCGGCGTTAATTGATGCATTTGCTGTTGCCAATTTGTAGTCTTCCAAGCCTTTTTGCTGCAATTTATTGAGTTTGCAGTTTTTTCTAACTATCTCAGTGCTTAGTGTAAATAATATATATATATAATTACGGATAGAATAAAAAAGAGAGTCAAAATAAATGATTATATGGCAAAATAAACATGAAAATATATTTACAAAACGGGATCACTCGCACTTAGACAATCGTAATTTAAATTTAGTACTAGTGATCATGCAACAATATCTGACAATTTGCCAATGAATGCCAATGGATGTTGATGACGATGTAAAAGGCGTGGATGACTATAGCAATTTTAATTTCTTAGAATGAATATAAACCTCATGTTCAGATGATTCAGTAGCCAGTTTAGAAGTGTCTAAGTCTGAAGAAGTTGCCTGTGGGCTTATTTCAGCTTTTTGATTTTTTTTGTTATTCTTTGGACGACGACCTAAAATTAAACAAATAAAATTTTATTCAGGGCTATTGAGAAAAAAAAGCACACATTTATATAAAAAATGTTTGATCCATATTGGATTCCATATAAGTATAATTTTGTCAGGGAAGAAAAATTACTTTATGTGTCTAAATTAGTTTTTTTTAGTAATTTTTATTGTATCTGATTGAGTATATAAAGTTCTTATACATGCATATATGAGTGTAACATCAATCAGCCCTTCTCGGGCGTACAATAATTTAAAGAATGGAATTTAGAATAATGGATTACAGGTACGGATTATTTACATGACATAATTATATCTTATTTTTGTATTCCAAGAATTCCTTAACAGTATAAAAACATCTGTAAGCCATATCTTTAATTGTACACGAAATAATCGTAGTGGTAATTCTCTAATTGTCTTGGGTATTTTATTATAAACTTTAATACACCTATACAGACTATTTCTATGGTGGAGGGTGGTTTTACATTTTGGCACAATTATTCTTATAGGAAGGATCTCCTTGGCTGTACAGACTATTTTGTATTTTATTAAACGATTTTGAGGATATGTGTTTAGTTAGAAACAATATCAGGTAAAAATTGTAGTCTATAATAGTAGTAAAATTTTAAAACATTTATGAAAGTATCAGTGCCATTGCACATACTTACACAGAAGAAATTAGGTTAATCATAACATGAACTAATCGGTCATATCACGAAATCGTGCACATCGTGATCTGCCCAGGCAAATCTCGATCGGCCCATTTAAAACGATCGGCCCACGACATATACAAAATAGTGTTAGTATTTAGTAATCATTATCTACACTAATATTATAAAGAGGAAAGATTTGATTGATTGTTTGTTTGTTTGTATTGAATAGGCTCCGAAACTACTGGACCGATTTGAAAAATTATTTTACCATTAGAAGCCAACATTATCCCTGATGAACATAGGCTATATTTATTTCCAGAAATAATTAGGGATCCTTACTAAAACTTGAATAATGTATCCCAAGATGTAAAAAAAAATGTCAAAAAATGTGTTTCATCGCATGCGCTGCGAAAACTATTGATGATAAAACAAAACAATGTACTACAATAATAGAGATCATATCGATATCTATAAAAAAGTCCGCGATAGCATATGCCTATCTCTGACGGATAATTCACAATAACTACTTTGACTATTAAAATTATATATTAAAGAGGAATAAATTTTTAAGCTTATTTATTTAACCCATATGGTATTAATCTATCCTAACGAATATTATAAATGCGAAAGTGAGTTTGTTTGTTACACTTTCACACTTAAACCACTAAATCGATTATAAAAATTCTTTCATCAATAGAAAGCTACATTATCAGCGACCAAAATAGGCTGTATTTTTATTTTTTCTTAATTAAAGATCCTTACGAAAATTACATTAATGTAACACAAGGTATCATAAATTTGCCAATAAAACTCATTAGACGTAGGCCTACCCCACATTGGGCGTGCGCGTTTGATCAGCGTGCGGCGTGTGTACAGCGTGAACGCCGCGCGCTGGGCTTGGCGTACATTGTGTAGGTATACACACACGTAAAAATTGACTCTGATTTAGAGAGAGAAAATAATATCGAAAGCTTTAGCCAAGAAATACAGAATTATTCTTGGATTTGTGAGTGGACATATCAAAACTTCATGTCACCGTTTAACCGGTTCAACCATACAAACGTACAGACGTAAGTGCCAAATGTTGTCAATTTGGCACTTACGTCTGTTTAAAATAGGAAGAACTTCAAAGTCGAAAATAAATTTGAAAATGATTGAATATCAGGATAATGAAAAATACGGGTATCCTATTTTTCGATCTAGTTTCAAATAAAATTATAATATAAGAGTGTTAAAAAAATTCAACTAAAAGGTATAAAACAAGAAAAGTTTTCTATGTCCACGAACAGTAGTATCCAGTTTATAGCCGTGGTTGCATGCACCTTAGGGGTTGAATTTCCAAAAATCATTTTTTAGTGCCAGTCTACAATGCAAAAAGGAACCAGCATGCAAACTTTCAGGGATCTAACTCCAGTAGTTTCGGCTGTGCATTACGTCCTACGTTCATACTTCAGTCAGGCAGGTTCTTCTTTTATATATATATATAGATTATGTGTATCAGTACACACCCAAAATTGTTATATTTGAAATACATGGCAGCTAATCCTTGCTTCTACTTTTTTTAATAACCCAGGACTAATATGAAAACTTCTAATAAAAGAAAATCTTACCTGATGCAGTTCTGTACTTCAAAAATCCATCTTTAGTACCATTTAAATAATATTGTACAGCTTGTTTCAATTTGGCTGCTCGGAGATCATTAAGGTCACCAAACACATCGATGCATGCAGCGTCAACGTCAGAAGATGGCAATTCTCGCACATACTGACAAATGGCTTTTACTAAAGATTCAGGAGGAACCTGCTGCTGAAAAAAAAAACATACTTGTAACATAATTCAATTCAACATATTACATCTAGTGTATTTATATAACAAAATATTAAAATAAGTAATATTATGTATTTAACTCTAGGAAATTGTGTGCATTTCTACAATGAACTTCCAAAATGTGTTACCGATCTTACTGGCAAGAAATTTAAAAAGTACGTCAGATCTGTTCTTCTTAAGAAAGCCTATTATAAAATCAAGGACTACGTTGATGGTAAAAATGTGTGGTGTTTAAATATGGATGTACTTATGGCCTCCATGGCAACCAGTGGTGGTAAAAACGGCTACTTTTCGATAATGAATTATACTGTTATGTTATTTCCCAACAACTGTTATTGTATACTGTTGTTGTTATTCTGTTGGGTTGCGTCGAAACTACGACGTAAATATTCGGCGGTTAGTCAAAAGTTTTGTCTCAAAACACAACTTTGTTTACGACAAATGTTAGTGTTGATGACATTGACAAATGTCAACTGTCAAAACTAAAAAGCCCACGTTCCATTCCATCGGTTCCATAGATATTGCATACCACAGATAATTTAAGCGCTCTACACACGTGCCAAAGATTTTTAGTTGATTGATGTGACCACCATGACAAAGTTTTATTAAAGCGGATCGTTCAGCTGAGCCCGCGAAATTCAAATTTCAAGTGATTTTTCGCTGTTTGTAGGTCTATAACAAGTTCTAGATTCATGACAGTAGTAATCGCGACATTAAATAGACAAAATTCACAACTGAGAACTAAAACCACAAATAGACCTACAAATAGCGAAAAATCACTTGAAATTTGAATTTGGCGGGTTCGGGTGAACGATCCACCTTAAATATGAATATATTTTTAAGAGATGATAAAACATGAACATGTATTGAATGACGAAAAGAAATAAGTCAAATATGATATTGTTGCAAATAAGAATTTTCATTGACGCGTATTTTAAAGTTCATTGATTTGTACATGATTTAATTATTTACATTCTTTACTCTTTATACAAGCTGGTTATTTTACTATATACATTTTTGCATTGGGATTTAAGAACATGATTTGCTCAATATACCTACTTATATATTCTTAGAACTCAATATAGTTAGAAATAATATGAATAACTTTTCTACGAAAAAGTATTTTTATAATAGTTATACGTACCTTTTTAGTCTCACAATCAATTTTTTCAAAATAGTTCCAGCCCTAATTTTCGGCATATTTTTAAATGTTTTACTTATCCTAAAACTAAACTATACCTAAACTAAACCTATCTACACAAGTCACCAATAATACTTTATAAATATTTACATAACACGATTACACGACCGGTGACAATTTGACAATAACTATAATAGTCAAACAAAGTACGCAAATCGCGAGGAACAAAACAGCACTGAGCACGATGAATACCAATCTACTACTGACGACGTGATGACAACGACGACAACATGTGTTGTCCTGTAATGTAAATGTAACCCTGTTATTAAATAATGATAATTCGTAAAAAAAAATCGACCTTATTTCGATTTCGTAAAGCTTATATTCGTAAAACACATTTGACTGAATGACAACGAATAGCAATAGCGTTGGTCACTTCGAAAAGAAAATGAACCTTAACATCATGTTGCGTAAGGTCATTATCGTACGCGATGCGCGCGCAGCGCGATCGTGGAAATGGAATTGCATGGCGGCTCGTTTTTTGACAGCGCGTAATTGACGACGTAATGACAACGACAAGTTGTGTTGTCCTATATCCCTGTTAAGAAATAATGATAGTTCGTTAAAAAAAAATCGACCTTATATTCGTAAAACACATTTGACTGAATGACAACGGATAGCAGTAGCGTTGGTCACTTCGAAAAGAAAATGAACCTTAACATCATGTTGCGTAAGGTCATTATCGTACGCGATGCGCGCGCAGCGCGATCGTGGAAATGGAATGGCATGGCGGCTCATTATTTGACAGCGCGTAATTGACTACGTAATGACAACGACAAGTTGTGTTGTCCTATAACCCTGCTATGAAATAATGATAGTTCGTTAAAAAAAAGTCGACTTTATTTCGATGCTCTAAAGCTTATATTCGTAAAACACATTTGACTGAATGACAACGGATAGCAATAGCGTTGGTCACTTGGAAAAGAAAATGAATCTTATCATGATGTAGCGTAAGGACATTATCGTGCGCGACGCGAGCGCAGCGCGATCGTGGAAATGGAATGGCATGGCGGATTGTTACCTGACAGCGTGTTATTGATAATTTCAATAATGAATTAAACATTACGGAAGAAAAGTGCAATGCGTAATTTGTTATTGTAATAATGACCATCACTGATGGCAACTTGAGGCTATTGATTCCATATATAGAAATGTGTCCCAAACCACTTTCAAAACCTATATAACCAGACAACTGTTAACTAATAAAAAAAAAATTCAATAGCAGATTGTGTATCGCTTCAGCCGGAGCCAACGTTACGTAGTGTCCAGCCATATAATATATGTACATACATGTATAATTATCTACCAACATATTGTTGTCAAAACAATAATTGTTTTATTTTATTTATATATAATATATATATACACACGTATACGTATTTATAATTTCTGAATTTTTTATTTTATTTAGTTTGGCTTTCGTGTGTGCATCAGAGAGAAAAATGTTGTTATTTTAGCAGGGACTAGCCAAAAATCAGTGCTGTGCCCTCGGCACAGCAATTACTGAGTTGGCTTCCCGGATATGTACATACTAGGTTATAAGTTTTTTGTTTGTATTTAATGTTGTGTAATTTCTTGTGTAGTAATATGCATGGCAAAATAAATGGTTTAAATGTTTAAAAATTTTCATGGTGGTCCAATTTAGTACCTATACAGAATATATGGACATAGTTTTGACAGAATCTGTATTAAATACATTTCGAGATGTCTTTAAATGGTTTGTATTGTTTACCTCAACTGAACCTATAAATGTGTGTACATTGTGGCATGTCTGAGTGGAAACCCAATTTGTATCCGGCTTTGATGATGTGTGCAATTTACCGCAGAGTTCGTTTATTTTCTTATATTGACATCGAGTTCTCAAATGCTGAGAACCTTCATAAAATTATCGACTTTGGTCCAACTTTGACATTCAATGTTCACACATTCTGATATCGCAACAATGACATCCTGATATCGCAATATTATAACCAGTGAAGATTGTAACACCAGACATTTTATAAGAGTGCCCATGGAGTTTCTTGCCGGATTCTTCTCCATAGGATCAATCATAACGTTTTATAAATGCTTTTAAAAGCTTATTTGAAATAAAAACATTTTAACCCTCATGGATTTAATTTTTGAATAGGGAATTTCTTTTAAATATATAAAGGTATTTCCATTTAGTTCCGTTACGACGACTCGGTTCGTTTTGTTCGTATTATTATTTTTATCTGGTTATTTGGTTGTTTCCTTTGTTGTATCCTTTATTTCGGATAACAAAATCCATCCTATCGATTTGAAATAGAACATATTGAAAAAAAAAAAACACCCATCCCATAGCTACAGCTGACATGAATTGACTGACATCTAGATCACTGTCAGCGTACGTTGAAATACGGGCCGGCAGTTGATTTGGTTTGCCGTGCTATTATAAATGCGCTAGCGTCTTGAAATGTGCCATGGATATTATAATTAATACGGGTAGGGTAGTGACACGAAAAATATTTTTTAAGTCGAGCTACGTAAAAAAAAATATCTTTTTAGGTTATAATCGATTTTATCAAATAACTTCGGAACCCGGATTTTATTCACAAAAACAACATTTATAGGAGTTAATATGTTATGAAAATTAAAAATGAAATGAAAATGAAAATGTTTTTATTTGTCTCAAATATTACATACAAACATAAAATTGAGTCAACTCCAGTAAGTTACAGAAGTACTTGTGTTGGAGCTGCCTCGCTTCTTCCCTTATGAATAAGAAATAACAAATTTTGAGACCATTTTATAGAGTGGTTATGCGATACCAATGCAAATAATAAAAATAAGATAAGAACAAAATAAAAACTTAAATTATTTATGTGTATGTGTGTGTGTGTGTGTGTGTGTGTGTGTGTTTGTGTGTGTGTGTGTGTGTGTGTGTGTGTGTGTGTGTGTGTGTGAGTGTGTGTGTGTGTGAGAGTGTGTCAGCGTGTGTTTAGCTAATTCTTACCAGAATATCCTCGGTTTCTTCATAAGTTTTGGTGTTAAGCCAATTAGTTATAGTCTTTTTGCACTCATAGGACGTTAGGGGATATATGTTTAGTGTAAAGTTTATTTTGTTATAAATGTAGGCAGACTGTGTTACGTATTGACGTCTGGCAAAGACTGTACGAATTCCTGGGGAGTGTGCCACAATGTCTTTCCTTTGTTAACATTACTTTATTACATTTAGTCTCTAAATGATGTTATTTTGATATTAATTATTCGATATTATTAATTATTAATAATATCAAAATCAATCGAAGTCTTGTAAATTTTTTATATTGATAAAAAAATGTTCAAGCCTTAAATAATATGGCGCCTAAAATCGGCCATTTTATTTTTAATTTCATCATTTTGATATGTAACCGTGTCTAACTCACAACTAGACTAATCTAACGACGCCTGAATCCAACGGAAGGAAAAAATCTTGAGGAAACCTGCATGCCCGAGAGATTTTCTCGATGGCGCGTGAAGTCTGCCAACCCGCACTAAGTCAGCGTGGTGGACTATAGCCTAATCCCTCTCATTCCAAAAGGAGACCCGTGCCCAGCAGTGGATGAGTATAATGGGTTGATTATGTTATTATGTAACGAAACCTCTCAAGCTAAAAGCCATTTAGGCTGCATAGCGTGACAAAGAAATATACATGTATGTATGCCTTCTTTCTGGCGCAGTCGAATATAAAAATTGATACGTTTACCTACGTGATTCACCCGTACTCTGACATTCGGCATATCTTAGCGTGGCGGGTATGATTAAAACAAAAGCCGAACTTGTATATATTTAGCCGAACACGACTGTAAAAAATCGAACATCTCCGGCGGAAGCCGGACACGTGGCAACTCTACAACGAGATATACCTAAACGCTATTTGAAATATTCCAAGCCAATGTGGATTACCACAAGGTGGCAATGGGGTATAAAATTGTGACCACACAATGGATGAATTTGGCCAAAACCGAATTTTAATCGGTATAGAATATATAAGAAATATAATCGGTTAGTTTAGGTTATAACCGGTTAATAACCTAATCGATTATATTTCTTTCATCGCTTTTATCTTTCACCACCCGGTGGCAACTGGTTTCATTTTTTCACAAATTTATAACCTGTAACCATCTTACTGTAAAGATGAATCAATCGACATCTCATTTGTTAAAATCTGATCGGTAGTTTTTGAGCTAGCTGAGATATTACATATATGTATACATAAATACATGGTATATAAAATACATCCCGTTAAAATGCCAGATCCCATTATTCTTTTTTTACGCTACATGTGCTTTAAGAATTTTGATTTGTTGTGCGTCATACGGACGAAAATAAAATCTTTTTCTTTCTTTCTTTCTAAACTCATTACCAGTTATCGGAAAAAAGTGAGCTAATTTACCTAAAGTTGGAGGCAGTAAGTAACATAGAGTTCAGAATACGTCCTCTAAAATCCCGGTATCATAAACAACACGATTAAATTCCGGGAATAAAGAAATTGAAAATTACCTATATTGCCTTTTGAATACATTTGAACTAAATTATTATATTGAAGAATCATAAATTATGTTTTTAGAGTTCCATACTAAAACTGTTAAATTAAAGAGCTTAGTTTTACATACAAAATTAATTCCTTAAAGTTCTTCCGTTATTTAGCCGATTATATTTATATAAAAAGGGCCTCAAACACTTGCCTCAGTTGGTCCATGAATGGGTAAACACATCCACGGATACATATGGTAGTCGTTAAAAAAAGTATCACAACGGCTTAGTCTAATTGGGAATATCGCATCGCATCGTCTCATACTGGGTTGTGAAGGTCTGATGGCAGTCGCTTTACGTAAATTACTGATATTTAAGCCGACCTGAATGTAATTGAGAAAAGGTTGGGAAGATGACATTTGTAATAAAAAGGGAAACTTGAAAAGAAAATGAAAATGTCCAATATAAGCAATATATGTATATTTACGTACTAAACTTTTCTTCTTAAGTGTCCGGCGGATTTCCGAATTTACCGAATTACCGAATTTCTCTTGCAATTCTAAATCAATCTCAATTTCTATCGCCTCATACTGGGTTGTGTAGGTCTGATGGTAGTCCCTTTACATAAAATATTGATATTTAAGCCGACCCCAATGTAATTGGGTAAAGATTGGGAAGATGACGATTGTAATAAAAAGGGAAACTTGAAGAAACGCAAAATATCCCACTGGTGGCAATTCCCACTTGTCACCAATGGTGGCGTCAACGGTGGGGGCAACTGGGAATAACTAAAAAAAACTACCTACTTGTTTATTTTTTTACGAGCGTTTGTATTTTGCCTGCCTATATCAGCCTGCTCTGGACCTCGAGGCCACTTTCAGCCACTAGCACTATGTCGTCAGCAAAGAGCATGCACCAGGGAGCCTCCCCCTGTATGTTCGACGTAAGAGCGTCCATAATTAGCAAGAAGAGATAAGGACTAAGAGCCGAACCCTGTGGATCGAACTTGAGTACTGCACCGACCGTACATCGCTCGAATCAGCAGCAGGTAATGCAGGTACTTCCTTATACCTTCCTCCAGGTATACGTTTCTCCTTAAGGGCCCCCCACATAACCTCACGTGGTACCTGGTCGTATGCCTTCTCGAGGTCAATCTGTATTTTTCGCATAATTGGCGAATAGCAAATATGGCGTCCGTTGTTCCCCGACCAGGCATAAAACCGAACTGGTTTTGTGAAATCGCACTCTCTTCTCTCAGTCTCCCCTCGATAACTTACTCCCACACTTTCATACTGTGTGACATTAGCTTTATTCCTCGATAGTTGTTGCACTCCTGCACATCACCCTTGTTTTTAAATATGGGTACCAGAAAACTGTTGCACCATTCGTCAAGTATAACTTCTTCGTACAACAACTTATTGATGAATAAAGCCAGCCAGCACTTCAACTGGTATTCCATCTGGTCCTACTGCTTTTCCATTTTTCATGCCATTTACTGCTTTTTCCACCTCATCTGCACTCACCTCTCTGACCAGCCCCACATTCACTGGTTTATTCTCAAGCACTCCACTCCATTCATTCATTAATCTTTCAAAGTAGTGCTTCCACCGATGCTTAATTTTCTTATCATCCTAAAGTACCTCTCCTGCCTCGTCTTTACGCATTTTATCCTTGATACATCCCTCTCCTTTCTTTCTCTGGTCTTAGCAAGCCGGTATAAATGCTTCTGACCAGCCGGACTATCCAGAGTATTATATAATTTGTCTTTAGCTTTTGCTCTTGTTACCACAACGGCTTTTTTTGCTTTTTTCTTGCATTCATCGTAGTCTGTCTTCTTCTCCATTTTCAAACTTCCATTATCAACCTCTACACTGCCATTCTATAAATTTCTTTTTCTTATCTTTTATTACACTTTGTACTTTTTCCGACCACCACCATGTATCCCTATCAATCGTGCCCTTTCCTTTTGACATTTCCACTCTTTTGCCGCATTTCTGACACATCCTGCCATTTCATTCATTCACACTTCTGCCTAACATATCTCCCATTTCTATCATTTTATTCACCACTTGCTCTGTTTTTCACCACTTGCTCTGTTATTCACCACTTGCTCTGTGAATTTCTTCGAGCACTCTTCTACAATATAATCATATAAATAACAGGAGAACTTTCATGAATTAATTTTGTATGTAATACTCTTGCTAATGCTCTTTAAGTTTTACTACGGAACTCTAAAAACATAATAATTATGATTCTTCAAGATACTAAGTTAGTTCAAATGTAAACAAAGTGCAGTAGGTAACTTACAAGTTCTTAATTCCCGGGATTTAATCGTCATGTTAATGATTTCGTGATTTTAGAGAGGGTATTATTAACTCTTACTTCTCAAGTTACTGACTTCCTCGAACTTTTGGTAAATTAGCTCACCTTTTATCGATCACTACTCATTACCCTTCTTTTTTTCGTAGTTGGGTAAAGACCGCCGTGAAATGCATTCACAGAAACGTAGCAAGATGGGTTCGTCTGCTTCAGGTCGCCACTCTAAGACTACTATTTACTACAACACAAGAGTTTATACTAAATAACTTATTCGTTTTTTTTCATAATTACTGCAATTTTAGGATTACAGAAAGATCACTCTATAATACTAAATTGGTTAAGAATGTATGACTTTTTTACTTATTACAATGTACATGTAATAGTCATCATCTCGCATAATTAAAGTGAATATTTTATTAGAAGCTAGAAGTTATGTGTGTATAATAATTATGTTCATAACATACCATCACGCCTATATTCCCCGAAGAGTTAGGCAGAGGTGTACTTAATATACACCCACAGTTCGCCGGTATGTTTAGGTCCCATGTAATAGGAGGCGAACCTATTGCCATTAACTTGGCACAAATCCAGACTCCGAGCTGCTACTGACAATTTCATAGAAAAACCCAATAACACTGCTCGAATAGGGGATCAATCCCAGGACCTCTAGCATAGCAGTCGTGCTTGGGACCACTAGAGGCATGAGGCAGTCATAATAGGCTATTCTACAATTTTTTTAAATGTTTCAATTTTTTTTAAACAAATTCGTTTGACCAATTTTGTAATTGGTTTTCTATAGTTTTAAGCTTTTAAGTAGAATATACTGCTGGGTACTATTTTACAAACCTTTTTTTGAGTGATACCTAAGCGTTTGTAGAAATCAGTAAGACTTTGTTCCGAGAGAATGGTTCCACCAAGTAACGCTGCCATGAGACAAAGCCGATCCTGTGGCACGTCTAACACTTGCGGTAACTCGTGCACCATGTACTCTTTTGTTTCCAAAGACGACTGTAAAACATTTTATAACAGTTGTATTATTAGTTAGCATTTTACAGTCGAAACTATATAGACTTTATAGACTAAATAGTTTCTAACCAGCAGTGGGACAGAAATTTAGGACACGTAATTGATGCCCCTTATAAAGGTGACAAATGAACAACCTATAAAATAAATGATCATCAGTGGTAAATATCAACCAAACGTCGTCGTTATCAAGTCGCCACGAATTCAGATATTTGTATGGTCTACACATAATGTTCCCCGTCTGGGTGTTTTGCTAACAAAATCATTTTTTAATGGATGAATGAATTGGAGTCCGCAAACAAGCTAATGAGAAATCTGATGGTAAGTAGTCATCTTCGCCCACAGATGCTTGCAACACCCGAGGAGTTGCTGCTGCGTTACCGACCCTTAAGAGCGACCCTTACGAGCCGCAGCAACGGAGGGGAAACTGGCTCGGCTCTTACGTGCAGAAGTCGAAACACACACCAAGGTGCTTTACGATAATCTCTGGAGTAAGAGGGTGGTAGCCAGTCAGTCAGACCCCAAGAGGCCCTACCACCAAGCAACTCAGATATTTTCTCGCCGTTTTAAGATATGCCTATTTAAATGGCAGTGAGGAATTGTCTAACCTGTCCCCAAATGGGGCAAAATCAAAAATAGCTTTTATTCAGAAAGATTTTACCTATAACTGCAAAGTATACAAATTATTTATTTATTATAAAACATTGCCCTCACACTTCAATTTTCTACTGTATTATAGAGTACACAGATACCCAGACGTGAAACAATTTTCTCTAGCCCATACAAACATTTTTAATGCACAATTGTGCACACAATAGGTAGGTACAGAAAATATATTATCACTTCTATAAACTAATACTTAATTAAAAATAATGTTTAGCTTTTACCCTATAAGTAAGCTTCAGTTGTGATGAACTAAAGTATCTTGGTGGTTGAAACACTAAGTATTCTCCAGAGCACCCAACAAGACCAGCATATGTTTTCTCCCGGCAGAGACCGACTACTTCTTGGCAATGATCATCGGATGATACCATCTATAAAAATACACACCCATACCCATACATTATTCAAATTTGATTTACTGATCATCAGCATTAATAAATATAACTTTTAACGGAATTCCCTTAACCCTCGGTGAATCACAGTAAATACTTTATAAAAATCAACTTAAATGCTTAGAAAATAAAAACTTAAATCAACAGTTACTTTAAAACTAGAACAGGATTGGAACAGTTTTTATTCTCTTATCTAAAAGTTTAAGATACATCTATACAATGTGTTCCAAAATTCAATGATAAGCAAACACCGGTGGGTAGAGGCCTGCCCATGACTACGTGACGGAAAAAAATATAACTCAATATTTTTTTCTGGATTTTTTAAGGATTGTGGTAGATAACAGAGATATTCAGGTTGCCTATTAAAAAAAAACAGAAATATTGAAAAAATTGTGGTCATGGTAGTGAACAATGTATAACTTAAAAAAAGAAAAGATATTATTAAGTTATTTTTTAGTAAAGGAAAAAATTCAATCGCGGGCAGGATTCGAACCTGCGTCTTCTGGTTTGATATACATAAAAGATATTATTTTTTTCCCCGAGTAGTCATGGGCAGGCTTCCCCCCCGGTGTTGGCTCATCCTTGAATTTTGGGACATGTTGTATATACATATAATTAAAATGTAATAGGCTGATGTCTGTACATTAAAGATATTGGAAAAAAAAGGGGCAGCTGCTAGTAAATAATAAAAAGACTTACTATAGGAATATTGAGATATCTTAGAGCAGTTCTGAGACATGAATGTAGTCCCATTGGTGGCACCCACCAGACTTTAGGAGGTGGAGTGCCTTTGGTTACAATGTGACGCAGCACCTATATTAAATAATATATATTTAAAAGCTGTTGATAACAAAATATAAGTAATGGGAATAATTTAAATAGAATAAAATCTTATAATAAAATTAAAGTAAAGGGAATCAAAGGCTCTAAGAAGGTTAGCCATTAGAAGTTAAAAAAATGCTGTTTTGTATAAAAAGAGCCTCTGTCAATTGAAAGTTATCTTTATCATAAACCCATTTAGTCCCATTACTAGGTATGGGATTTGGCTTTAGACCACCATGCCAGCCTACTGCAGGTTGAAGAAACGACAAGCAATTTGTTAAAAACAAAATCGCGGTATTTAATTATCCAAACAAGATTGCAACATTTTAGCAAAATAAAAAAAATAGTAAAAAAATAAAATGAATTTATGTTATTCCACATTGTAGACTTAATAAACAAGTAGTACAAATTACTAATTTCGTAAAAAAAATATTGTTTCCCTTTTTACTCCATGTACTTATTATAATGCCGATTTTATTCGATAATTATGTTATGATAATTAAACAAGCGAATTGCTACTTGATTTACCATAAATTCTTTAGGTCCTAACAAAAACGCTACTGCACAACTGTCTAGCCATCTTTTAGTTTTTTAATACTATTTTGAAGAACATTAAACATAGAATTTAAATCCTAAAAGAAACAAAATAATTATCTTTAAGGTGCTTTAATTAATTTGTTTTGAATAATAATATAACAATGAATAATAATAATCTTACGACTGTTAACTGGCAACATTGTATCGACAGCAAGCCGGCTGTGTGACTTCTGTCATAATAACTAAATAACCACAAGTCAACTTCATTATTGTTTTGTTTGTTTTCTTGCGGATTTGGTACTGGTAGAAGTGTAATTAAAAAGTGTTGTTGCAATTGTGTTGTCAGCTGCAGAACGGTAGATGGTTATGACAGTAAGATGGCATTTGGTTTGGGCACAGCATTAGACTAATATTACCATTTTATATCTTAACAACCCAGACTTTTTTCTAAACCAATTCCTTTACCATCTAATTATATAAATTGCATATTAACATTTGCATATGCTTTTATATGTGTGCACCCAGGGCCGAAGTGTCTATGGTCGGTGGGCATTCAC
This sequence comes from Acronicta aceris, assembly GCA_910591435.1. Lineage (NCBI taxonomy): Eukaryota > Metazoa > Arthropoda > Insecta > Lepidoptera > Noctuidae > Acronicta > Acronicta aceris. The sequence goes on along the minus strand of OU342763.1, from coordinate 9,651,497 downwards.
CTTTACTCTGTAAAAGTATCATGTTTATCCCCATCCACTAGGTCTATACCAACAATTTACATAAAAACTAATCTATTTTTAACTAGTCTTGAGATCTTCAATATTTAATGCAGCTACTGCTGAAGTATCAGATTTGATATTTTAATTTAAATATACTTGTGATATGTTATAAATTTTTATGAAGGTACATAATAAGTAACACTAACAGAATTGACCCTCTGTCGATATGTAGCTTGGGTTTGTATCCAATGTTGTGGCAATGCTGGTGGAGTAGGGTGTGCACCATTGAAACACACACATAAAGCCACTTGATGTTCAGCTAGAGCCTGTGCAAGTGTGGTTAAAAATTGAACACAACGTGCCCACTGACCACCACATGCCCAATCTGCAAACAGTATAGAATTAATAGTAATTGAAAATAGGGTTTAACCCCGGTAATTGAAAACAGAAAATGTGAGGTGTGATAAGAAACATATTATTCAGGGATTATTAATGTGCTTATTATTTCCATTAATAACTATGCACACTTTCTGTTTACAAAATTACCATGGTTGACCATTGGAGATTATAATAACTAATATAATGTAACTTCTAATACACTATGTGCAGTACAGAATTACTGCAGCTATTTTATTTTGTGGCTTGTGTCTATATGAAAATACTGGTATGAAATAGGTACCTGAGAAGTATCCTCCATATAAACGATCTAGACAACCTTCGGCGTCGAGTACCAAACGGAAGCCGCCAGCATGGTTTCTAGCGATCCGAAACAAATCTACTCCCACTCCCTCGTTTTCCAAAAACGTCTGAAGATCTTGTATACCCATAGCTCAAAATAAATGGTTTAATCGATCGAACACGTTCGTCACGATGAATTATTAGCCTGGAAGAAAAAAATATTCAGACGGTAAGCGAGCGTTATGGGTTATTTTATTGTAATAAGTTAAAATATTCAGTTAAACACACGAATGAATTTATTTTCTAAATCCGTGTAAAATTTATACAAGAATACGACCGATACCGGCATGTAGGTAGTAGGTATAGCGAAGGGCAAAATTGTTTAGAAACAGATTTTATAGTCTACGTGAAAAATATGTTATACGAATGAAAACTGTGAAAACAATGGAAATAAGAAAAAACTGTCCAACCTTACTAAAAAACCATACCAACAGAGGATTACGATAGGCGTAAGTTAAAAACGGAAGCCATTTGTATTTTTTTTTACTAATAGCCCGATTAGCGGTGTCACTACGAGCCAGCAATCAGTAATATCTATGGAATGTACCTCAGATAAAGCACAATGTACAATGGACTTAGAGCATTTATACAGGGAGACGGCATAGCTGGATTTACGCTCTGTCAAAGTATGTACATACATTGGCCATAGGGCACGTACAACACGATAAACTAGGTCAGTCGAGATCGCCGCCATTGAAAATGTTTTATTTTTGATGTTGATACGAACAAACTTAATTTGAAAATGTATCCTTCCTTAGAGCTAGATCTCTGAACTACCTACCTACGATAGTTAATAAATTTTACTAAAGTCACTCAAAAAACGAGCGCAACGTAAAAAAAACTTAGGGGTTCCGTATTTCACAGGTTATTTTAGGACTGTCGTGGGACAATCGAGATCTACCTGGGCACATCTCGATAGGCACCACAGACCATCATGTTGCCGTCAATGTTTACAATTAGCGATGTGTCAACTCGGTTTGGCAAACCGGGTCAAACCGGGTTGAGTGTAACTCGAGTCAAACCGAGTTAACATCTGTCCAATTCGGTTTAGGTTTCTAACCGCTGACGCCGACGAGACGGTGCGACGTCCGCGCGATGCTACACATCGTATGACGGTTTGACACGAAGCCCCGGGCCCGAACGATAACCGAACGTAACCGAATTGCACCCTACGAAGTCTTCGCCGCCGAGTCGCCGACTAACGACTTGTTCTTTGCGCGCGATGTTATTTTGACAATTTAATATTTTTCTAAAATTTAACAGTTTTAAAAATTAAAAGAAAGCAGAACTCGTATGTTACAAGTCACTCATTACTATTTTTGCAAGTGATTAATAAAAAAGACGTTAAGCAATTAAATTGTACTTTTTGATACAAATTGTTTTTTTAAAATGTTTATTGCGGTATTTAATGCGGTTAGAAACCTAAACCGAATTGGACAGATGTTAACTCGGTTTGACTCGAGTTACACTCAACCCGGTTTGACCCGGTTTGCCAAACCGAGTTGACACATCGCTAGTTATTTTTCAATTCTTTAGATGTGATTAAATTTATAATGTCACGTATTGTTTTCGTAAATGATTCGGATTTACGCCACCGGCGGCAGAGCCTTCGTCGTGCACGTTCCCTACCCTATACGCCGGATGCACTGACCTCTAGATTACTTTATGGGTACACTGTACAACAAGAACCTTATATACCTACTGGATTTTGCACGTAGAACATTCGACTGACGACGAAATATTTGACCTCTACGTAATAGTGGTCTTGGTTGCATCTGTTTCTACTGGGTGACAATGATTTTTACATACGGTACACACACAGAACAAAGAAGTACCTAGAAGCAGTAAGTGGGCGTAACCTTGTTTCCACTAGTCTGGTAAGATGTACTCACTTGCTGTATAAAGTGCTCTCAGTCGCGTTCGCAGATAGCCAACGCGCAAACATGCATCGAAAACTTTAAAAAATCTAAAAAAAATAATAAAAGGCCCTTTTGTGCCATTTAAGAATACAAAAACCATAGCTGGGGTAAAAATCTATCACATGAAGGGATTTCGTATCATCGGGATGTATTATTTTCAGTTTATTACAATAAAATAAGTTTGAATTTTCTTCCGCCAAACATAGCACAAAAATAACAATCTAAAGTTATCCCTCTTCCTATAGAAATAGAGTTGATTTTCTTTTATTGGCAATCAATTGTTCTAGAATGTTTGCTTACCTAACCAAATTGATGCCGCTATTCAATTAGTGCATGCAATATCGATAAAATGTTATCGACTATTTTTCATTTTTAAAATTACCTATATTACTTTCCAATATACTAAGAAAAATTTAGCTTGTGATGCAAATTTTTAATCTCTTAAACATGATATAGGGATTTTGTTACTGTAAAAAAAAGAATATAAAGCAATAGAAAGCGTAAAGTGCGTTATTATAATATGTCTAATATTCACGTAACCGTCTCAGAAGTCAGTATGAATTACGGAGCTAAAACTATTTTAGAATCCAAAATACTAATATAATTAGATGTGCTTACTAGAGATAGAATTTTGACATAAGCTCCATACAGCTACTGTCAAAATCCTATCTCTAGTAAGCAAATCTACTGACAGATAGGATATAGAAATCGGCCGTAAGTCATCACTCTTCCTTTTTTGATAGTCGAGTAAAAATACTATCACAAATGAATGTTAGGCAGGTACTCTACTACTTTATGTACTTTCCAATTAAAATACCTAGGTATCATTATGAAAAATATAATTATTTGTGTAATTATTCACATTATATCATAATTTATTGACCGCCTCATACACAAGCGCGACGACTGCTACGCTAGAGGTCCTGGGTTCGATCCCCAGGTCGAGCAGGGTTTTTGGATTTTTCTATGAAATTCTCAGTAACAGCACAGAGTCTGGATTTGTTACCGGTTAATGGCAATAGGCTCGCCCCTCCTGTTACATGGGACCTAAACATAGCGGCGAACTGTGGGTGAACTAATGTTCACCCACAGTTCGGCGGTATTTTCAACTCAACTCTTCGAGGAATGCAGGCGTGATGGAATGTGTATTGAAAACCGGTAATCAGTTATTTCCGTTGATATATTTTTTTAAGTTAAATAATTTATAGAAATATAAATAATTATGTTGATATTGTTCAAGTCGAATGCTATTTAACGGTATGTTTATGTCCTATAATAATAATAGGGGGGCGAGCTTATCACCTTTGACTGGGCACAGATCAAATCGATCCGAGCTGATACTGAGAATTTTACACCAACACCCAATAACACTGCTCGGCCTGGGAATCAAACCCAGCATCTAGCTTAGAAGTCGCACTTGGAACCACTAGACTAATGAGGCAGTTTAATTTGCTTGCTATGTAGCTGATATCTCATAAAATTTTACAACGCACTATTTAACAACGTTAGTAATACATAATAATAATATAATAACAATACGTACTAAACTATATTATATCAGAAACGATGTTTGGTATTTACTTTAACATTATATCTTCACTTTATTCACTTATTTCGTAGTATCTTTATCGATAAGTTCACAAGAATGTATTATATGGACACATCACTATTGTCGGTATGCGTGACACACTATTTGTCATTCAAAATCTTCTCTTATAACTAGCACAATAGAGTTTTATTCGAAAAAAATTGTTATAAATGCCATCTAGCGTGGAGTAGCGGTACTTCATCGTATTGAAATCGATTTTAACTCCAAAAGAAAATAGTCGTAAAAGGTTACAGACCTATTTGGTAATGTGAATTATGTGCAATTGTTATAAGGTTGAATTCAATGCAAATAGTTTAGTGTGTTAAATCTGATCGTGATTATTCGTGATTGTTATTTTTGACCAGTCATAATCCAGTTACAATAGTGTGTGTAAGACGTAAATGTGTGAGTTTGGCAACACTGGTTTTCATACAAAATAGGCATTATGCTAATTCCACCTATTTAATGTTCCGTGGGTACACAGCTACATATCAAACTATACGCATACGCATACGCATTGTATAAGGCTTAACGTATAATTTATTTATTTCTTTAATTCAGGCTACAAGGCCCATATCATATAAAATACTATAATACAATAAATACACAATAAAAAAAAACTTAAAAACGAATTCACACCAAGAGTCGGCGTCGTGCGTCGTGCGGTGTCCGGTAGCCGACCTGGAAATCGCCGGAATACTACCCCTCTTGGCCAAAATTCCTCTTTCATGAAGGTCGACGGTCGGTTCGGTTGGCACTCTCACCACAAAAGAATTAAAATCCACATTGTGACGAGACTGCAACCGTTCGACCCTTAAGGTAAATTTGGTCTTGATGCGAATGTACTCTACAATATCTTCGGCTTTTGAACAGTAATGCAGTCGAGACACGTACAGCTTCGGCACTGGCACAGCAGGTCGCAGCATATAGTTCGGTCCGGTCGGTGCGGTACCGCACTGGTTCCGACGAGTGAGCTTTCTCTTTTTCTTCTCCACTTTGGTAAAGCCCTCCTTGCCGCACTGCAGCAGATCCGTGTGAATGACTTCACGCTTGTTCTGCTTATCCCCTTCTTGATCTTGCTGTTTTGAGGCAGCGGGTTTGCTGCCGGCAGCAATAGCAGCGTAAGCACGTTTTGGGGTCGACGTACTAATGTGCGTATCATGTAAATAAGCACATTACATTGATATTTCCGGGAGATTTTCTGCATTATCAAAGAAAACTAATGATAAAGTTTAAATTTTCAAAACCGCGTCGAAAACGATGTTTCTTTGATGATGCTGGTCACGTGACACGTGTGACGTCATATGCAAATAATCAAGTTCACTTAGCACAACAAAACAGCGCAGCTGAAATAAATTTCATCCTTTTTTTTATTTACCCGATAGAAGGGTGTATAAATTGTGTCTAGTGCCACAGACAAAAACTGTTTGTTTCTGTTCCAATGAATCCCAAAAGACGAAAGATGTTGTTACAATTTTATTAGCTTGAAGAGAGCCACAGGGCACTATAATGCATTCGAATGCATTAAAGTATTATATGTGAAGAAGATCACTTTGGAACAAAAAAGACCATTGACACCAAAGAAAATTGACGTGAAATTTCAAACTTTTATCAACATAAACTAAACTGAAATTTTACAAAATTTATGAATGGCCACACACAAAGGTTTGTAAATAAATAATCCCTACGTGGTTCTTACACTGCTGGGTTTACATTTTTCAGTTCCGCAGCACAGTAAATAGCGTTAATTCTTAAAGATAAATGCAAAGTGTATTACAATAAAAATAAAAACTTTGTAAACAAAATCAATGAATGAATGACCATAAATAGTTTTATTATTGTGTTTATTTCATATAACGAATATGAACGAATGAGTGAATGAATTGTTTTCATTTGATGGAATAAAATTAATTAGAAAGTATAAACCTACTTATTCGTATTTTTTTTTATTCGTGATAGGCTTACGCTTGATCGCCAGTTATCGTAGCAGTCGCACGTGGGACCACTAGACTAATAAGGCAGTCAATAATATAATAAATAATAAATATTTATGTAATGTATATAATAATATTATGTAAGTTCATAAGTTTATAGTTTGGGCACGCCTCATACATCTTACTTCTACTCTTTTAGTGTATCTACCATAATCATTTCTGCACCACCTGCTTGAAGCATCATTAATCAAAGCGCAGCTTCTAGCAAAAAAAAAACATATATTATATATACATATATTCATCATAGTTTCTGTCTTCCTCAATAATTATATACCATTGCGAACGGAACCCTATTGAAATGATATGGGCCTAAGTTAAATCATACGTGGCCTGAAATAATAAGACATCTAGAATGCCTGAAGCCGTGATTTTACTGGAGGAGGGTTAGGCAAATATTGCTGCCGCGTTGTGGACGGGATGCGTTAACAATGTTATAAAATAAGAAAAGAAAATGATGGACCTAGAAGGATTAATGGATGCTGTAACCGATGGCTTACCTGAAAAATTTATTAAAGACGTTGGCGACACTTCAACAAGGTACCGACTAAGATGACGAAGATCTCGATAACAATTTTTTTTTATTATAACTTTTTGAAACTAAGTTAATACGTTGTTTTTTTTATTCGTGATAGACTTACGCTTTACCGCTAGTTCGCTCTGATGTTAAAGACACCCAGATTATATCTATCGGGGAAGATCCACTCGGGAAGCGCATTCCACATTTCAGCAGTACGCATGATAAAAGTGGACTTAAGCGTTTCGATTGTAAATCAATGTAAACAAACCAATACCCACCAATCAAAATTCCACTAATTTATCTCTTTATATCGCGTCAATTAGAAAATGTATTTCTAGGACAATGTTGTTGCTCCTATAATTTTATTTACTTTTGAAAGAAATCGGTAAGACTAGTTATTTTAGTAAAGTAATAATTCAATCGCGGGTAGGATTCGAACCTGCGTCTCCTGATTGGATTGAAGTTGCTATTATTGGCTCGCATAAAATTTGATTCCATTTTAGATTTGAAAAGAAGACTTATTGAGATTTATCAAAAAAAAAATTACAGAAAAGTGCTTGACAGAAACAGCTGTAATTGCGACATTAACTATACAACATTCATAACTGAGAACTGAAACCTTTACTAATAAATCCTTATCAAGCCAAAAACTTGCCGAAAACTGTGTAATTGGTCAAAATTGACATTTTACACTACTTTTAGCTACAATAATTATTTTTAAGCAATGGTTTTAGTTAAACATTGTGAATGTTGTACAGTTAATGTCACAATTACCATTGCCATGAATGTAGAACTTATTATGGACCTACGAACTGCGAAAAACCACTCGAAATTTTAATTTGGCGGGATCAGGTGGACGATCCGCCTTAACTTGCCCAAGACGTCATCGGAGTTGCCACCAATCACAGGGCGTTCACGTCCCAAATAAAATTTCAAAAATTATTACATTTTATTTCGTGTAATTTGCAAAAAATATACATTTTTTTATTTTGAATAAAATGAAATATGATCTTTTTAAACTATTATCCGAATGGATGACCACAATTCGTATTATTTTTCCAATGTTGTCAAATAGCTTGGGACGAAGTGCGACAACCCGATGTGTCAACCAGTAGCGTTCGAAAAAAATCGAGAAGAAATCAGAAAAATAAAATCTCAATGTATTGCAAATATAATGTGTTATAATAATATTGCCTAATTTTCCTTAAAAATAAATAAATAAAATGGACCAGTAAAATATGGCATGGCTGTAGCCAATTTCCTTTGCTACAAGTATAATTTTTACTCTGGGGTAGAGATGGGTTTATGCCAGGGCATTTATTTTTTTCGCCCAAAATGCCTGGGCGGAAACACATCTATAAACATGGGTTTATGCCAGGGCATTTATTTTTTTCGCCCAGAATGCCTGGGCAGAAACCCATCTCTACCCCAGAGTAAAAATTATACTTGTAAAACATTAAACGTCGTAAACTCTATATTCAGTTTTGTTCGCGAGTTGGCAGTCTGATACTAGTATCCAAAGAGTATTGTAATAAATAATAAATAGGAAACTAGTATCTCTAGTACTAAGTAGTCTGTGCATACTAGTATCTCTATCTCTAAGTAGTCTGTGGTTCACGGTGTGCACACCTTTGTTCTAATAGATCTAACTTGGTCTTGGATTGAATTTTTTAGATCTGTCTACTTAAACGTCTGGGGCGTTGTAAATCAAAGCTGAGTACTTACTACAATTTTATGGATAGAATTAGGAGAAATGGAAAATTAGCATGGGATCTAATATTCACTACATGCTGGAGAGAATAACATCATCCGTGCAAGCAGTTCTAGTGTTTACGATGATATAAAAGCTATTGTTGCAGAACATACCACCTACTCGGCGTTTCGCTGTTGAACTATTTGAAAGGATAAATAAATTCCTAAAAATAAGTAATGCCGGAGCAAAGTAATGATTACCGTGTTGTAGTTTTTGGTGCGGGTGGCGTTGGCAAAAGTTCCCTTGTGCTTCGATTTGTAAAAGGAACTTTTAGAGAATCTTATATACCTACCATCGAGGATACATATAGACAGGTAGCTTTATTTGTTATATTATTATATACTAGCTTCTGACTGCGACTTTGTCTGCTGGACTTCAGGATTGGGTTCGACCTGGATTAAAAGTAGCCTATGTGTTATTCCAGGCTATTATGTATCTGTGTGCCAAGTTTTATCCAGATCCGTTCAGCTGTTCTGCCGTGAAAGAGTAACAAACATCCATACATCCATATTCACAAACTTTCACATTTATAACAATAAATTAAGGGTTAAATTTAATAATAATTTCAAAATGCGGTTCTTGCGGCACTAATGCGATACATTTTTAACAGCAAGAACTTCTTAAACAAATAGCTCAATTTTATCTAGATTTTCAAGGAAAGTATAATCAGTGTCATAATTTAGTTTGAAACTGCTTAATTACCTACATTATTTATTTTCCCAACTATCTAAGTACCTATACTTTGTGATACAGTAGTTCTACATTGAGTCACTGTAAAATATTGTATCATCTATACTCCATTTGGTTAGGTACATAACTATAGGTTAACTTTCAAAATAAAAAGTAACCACAATAAATTATTTAATAATATAAAATAACATTTTCCTTTTAAATACTAGCATATTTAACTACTTTGTTTAATATTAATGAGTAATTCTTAATTCCTAAGCTTGCAAACAATTAATTAAATAAATAAATAAAAAAAGTCATAAAGTATTGCAATGTGCCTACTAAAAAGACAGGTATTCAAAAAATTTTTCTGCATTATAGACTTTTGATAACTATATGTATATAGATTGATTATTGATTATAATAAATATATTGAGAAGTACCTAGTACCGCAGCAAAATATTTAACCAATATTATACTTATTTGGGTAACCAGACACCATTCTTGACAGTTTGTGTTTACTTTACCTTCGTTAGTTTTTGTGATTTTTTGGCATAAATTGTGTTAATTAGTTGTGTTGTTATTCATTTTAATTGTTAAATAAGTTATCCCAAGCTGGATAATAGGTGACACCTGTGATCATTTTATTATTAGTTTTGGTGATTGTTTTTCATCTGATTTAGATTAAAACTTATAAAGTCAATTAAAAGGTATATTAATTTCACTCCCAATTCATAAGATATTATTGTAAAACTTCTCAGAGGTTGTCAGTTAGGAAATGCCGAAGCCATCTAGCTATCTCTAAAGATCTACTTGTAGAATAAATCATTTCATTTCATAATAGAATGTTGAATAGCCCTGAAAGCAACCATTTTTATTGTTTACCTTTATTTAAGTACCTAACCAAATGGAGTATAGGGTTTCTATATTTTTGGTTATACAGTTGCCTTAGTGGTTGACAGAATATTATTCCTTTTGAAATAATGCAATTTAATATTTTTCTGCAGACAAGACCAACTAACTCTATTGAAATTCTTCCAAAAGCTGGTCAGAGTGTCGTCTGCATTGAAAGAAATGGAATTTATGGTATAAATAAAGAAAAAGGAATCTAAATTCACCGGTAGAAATAATATCGAATTGTTTGGGTTTGGAATTGAATAAACAAAAACATCCTGAATTTCTTTTGTAATATAGACACTCACTAATATTCTTTAAAGGTCATTTTAGAAATTCAATCCCTAAGTCACACACAATCTCATCTCCAATGGAACCCCATTGGAGATGAGATTGTGTACTGTAAATGGTAGAAATCAGACAATTTTGTTTGACAGGCTTTATAATAACTACTATGAATATGCTAAATCAACTGCTAACCTTCACTAGTTGGAGAGGCACTAAGAGAGAGATAATAGCTACTATAGGTATAACCCAAACTGTTGGGTCTAGAAACAAAAATTAATCATGAATGGAATGTGATTAACACCACTGGCCACTGGCTAGTCATCTAATTCAGTAACAATATTTGGTACCTGTAATTCAGTAACATTACTTTTTTAGGTGATAAGCAGCAACAAGACAATATGTACATTACAAATAACTGATACAACAGGATCACATCAATTTCCTGCTATGCAAAGATTATCAATTAGCAAGGTATTTTATTATAGTAATATTTTATAATATTGTGACCTCACTAAACAAAAGAACTGGCCAGTTGACTGATTCTTTTTATGGCCTCATGAAAATGTTTGCTATAAATAGAGCCAATCGATAAAAAAAACGGGTCAAGTGCGAGTCGGACTCGCGCACTTAGGGTTCCGTACCATTATCTATAAAAACGGCAAAAAAACGGTGTCTGTTGTTGTCACGCAAAATACGCGTTTTGATGTGGAGTTGCGGAAAATAACCTGCTATACCAATACCAAATGGGAGCCCTTAAATATTTATTTTATTATAACTAAATATTCTGACTGCCTCATTAGTCTAGTGGTCCCAAGCGCGACTGCTACGCTAGAGGTCCTGGGTTCGATCCCCAGGTCGAGCAGTGTTATTGGGTTTTTCTATGAAATTCTCAGTAGCAGCTCGGAGTCTGGATTTGTGCCCGGTTAATGGCAATAGGCTCGCCCCCTATTACATGGGACCTAAACATACCGGCGAACTGTGTACATAAGTACGCCTCTGCCTAACCCTTCGGGGAATACAGGCGTGATGGTATGTTGTTAACTAAATATTCTGTGAATATTTCAAGCGTCTACCTGGGGGCTTACTCTTGAACTCAATTCCTATACATCGACATTGGAATTGTGCCGTTTCGTCAAGTTCCGTAATCTTGAATCCGAGACAAGCGCCAAATTGTTTCAATATTGGGCGGTTATTGAGTGAACTAAATAGGATTGGGAAACGACCCAACCATTAGCCCAACCAGGATGCCGATACAAGGTTAACGGATTTGTGCTCAAGAGTACGAAATGGCCCGACACCCAAATTGACATTGGAATTGGATCACGTTTGGATTGGTATTGCTTTGTTTTCAAGAGTAAGCCTGCTGTTGCCATTATCAATATCAAGCAAAAACAAACAAAATAAAAATCACGTTTGTTGTATGGGAGCCCCCTTAAATATTTATTTTATTGTTTTTTTAGTATTACTGTTATAGCGGCAACAGAAACACATCATCTGTGAAAATTTCAACTGTCTAACTATCACGGTTCATGAGATACAGCCTGTTGACAGATGGACAGACAGACGGACGGACAGCGGAGTCTTAGTAATAGAGTCCCGTTTTACCTTTTGGGTACAGAACCCTAAAAAAGAAACACACATTATTAAAAAAAATAGTAGGTATTTTTTAGCTTCTTTTTATTTTTCAAGTGATTGGAACTTCTTAAAATGTTTATGGTACTTGGAACTTTATTTTATTTATTCAGTCAGACACAGTTTTTAATGCATTTGCTGTTGTACTTACAGGGACATGCATTTATATTGGTGTATTCGGTAAGCAGCCGGCAATCGTTGGAAGAACTCAAGCCAATATGGCAGACAATAAAAGAAATAAAAGGAACAGAGCTTCCAAATATTCCAGTAATGCTGGCTGGTAACAAATGTGATGAAAGTCCAGAGATAAGAGAAGTATCAGCATCAGAAGGGCAGGCTCAAGCTCAAGCTTGGAGTATCTCATTTATGGAGACATCAGCTAAAACAAACCACAATGTTACCCAACTTTTTCAGGTATAAATTTACTGACATTATTAGACATTCGTTTTGTACATTGTGTAATTTAACATATCATGTGGGTTCAGATAACAAATTTAATGAATAGAAAGCAGAATTACAGTGCAGAGCAAGCAGAGCCTCTTTAAGATGCAGCAAATGTGTGCTATTCAGTGTCATATGTGGCTCTTGCAGCTATGTTAATTTTATCTTTAGTACTTCACTTGTGATGTGCATTGATATTTTCGGCGACAATTTATACGCTTTCTGTTTCTTCTTCAGCTAAATGCTATACTAGTAATAGTGTAATCATCAGTTTTGCTTATTCATAATGGCGTCATATACAATGTTTATTTAATTACAGGAACTGTTGAACATGGAAAAGAACAGAAATGTGTCCCTTCAAGTGGATGGAAAAGGGAAGAAAAAGAAAGATAAAGCAACAAAAGAGGGTGGAGAAACATCTGCCAGTGGAAGAGAAAAATGTCGGATTATGTAAATATATGACAACACAATCAAGACGTAATCCCACCGATTGTGTTACAATTATTCATAGTCATTTTGATCCTAGTCATTAAATCTATGTCCCAAATGAGATATGCATGGATTATATCGCATTTGAAAGTCGGAAGTAGTATAATAATTACAATGCCTTTATATCATATTAGTTCCCATCATGATGGAGCTTAGAATTCACTTAAAATAATAACCAGCATTGTATGCTAATAGTTAGAAATTTTAATAATTTAATAATGACTGACATGACAAAGAGATGAGAAATGAGAAATATTCCATATTATATTGTTAGTGTGAGAATACAACGAAATTAAGTCTTATAAGACTTACTGTTATTAAATTATACATACTGAGCTGATATAAATATACATACACAATATTAAGGATATAATTTTTTATTACAATCGGTTAAACAATATGTTTTTTTTTCTAATATAATATTATGTACTTAGTTTAGTTTATTTTTGTTTTTATGTGAATGATGATGATTGTATGTAATGCCTTTTTGTTCAATTTATTGATACATTGCTATAGCTCTATTTCAAGTTTGGCTGCAGTAATTGGGTACTTGACTGGTGTTTGATTAATTAAAAATAACAGGCTGAGTGAAAAATCGAATTAAATACAATTCGTATTCTAAAAAATTTTTTTTTTTATTAATTTTTAAAGTTATAAAGCATTTAAAGTTTTTGGTGGGGATTTAGAGGGGATGTTTTGTCCCTTTCCCGCTTAACAAGTGTTAGTATAGGATTTGCAGATTTACATTGGTTTGTCACAAACCAGTATAGTGTGTTCTCTATCTATCATAAAATAAAATACTTACCTATGCAAACTTCCTTATTTTTGAACCGATTTTGTTTTTGTTAATGGACTTTATTAATGGTAAACATTTTCATGAGCCCATAAAAATAATCAGTCAAGTAGCCTGTTCCTTCTTAAACAAATATTTACGTAATACATTATTATAATTATGTAAATGGGTAATGTCATTAAGAGACCTTTTTATCAGTGCCAAGTAACAGTACAGTAACAGCTGTATGGAATGGTTTCGAAATCATAATATTATATCTATTCAGTTAGCTGTTTGTCGTAGGTTGAACATATCGACTTTATTTTAGTACGTCAAATCTAAGTATCAGAGCTCAACACAACTACAGTAGCACAATAAGGACAGTGAAAAATTTACGATTCCAATTCGAAACACGAAGTCTTTACACTGGGTTTTTATTTAAAATTCTTCACTACAAAACCACTTGCGGAATATCTTCAGATGCAAGATATACAGGGCGACTTCACTACGAAGTAAAAGGACTGAACTCTTCTGTCCATTTAAATCTCATAATTATCTAGATTTGTGTAAATTTAAGATATATTAGACAATACTTCAAAACCAAGCTCATTTGACGCGACTCGTTTAGCATGATATTAAAACTTAGGATGTCATTTTTTTAGGTGTTCCACATAATGTAAAGTTATTTAAAATATGTTCAAAACATTCCTAGTAAAATTATTTCGTTATATGTGTAAGTATATAGAATAGCTTTGTAATACAAAATAATACCTATACTTACAATTGAAGCATTAAAGATAGGTAGGTACTGTAGTAAGGTAATTAATATTCCAATATGTCTCGCGATGACATTGTCGATTTACCCATTCACGTTATAGATTTTAAAGTATTTTTTGCAATGTTTTTAATAATTAATAATGATGATCACCATTCAATATATATCTAGTCATTACAATGTTTAAGTGTAGCTGTCGCTAGTTTTATAATGCACTTAATTTAATATCACTCACATATCCAATTATATAGATTTGTCCAAAATATATTATCTAAATATATAATGTATCAAATATAGTTCACTCTATAGTTATATTTATTTTAAAATACCTTACAAGTATTAGAGGTTCATGTGATACGGCTAAAATCCGAAGCGCAGCTTATTTTAAGTTAAAGCTACAGTACGCGCAGCATAAGTTGGTCGGAGTGAAGTTCGCCATTTTAATGCGCAGTGGGTTGTTTACGTTAAAAATTGTGTACTGCGCAACCAAACAGCTGACTTCAGTCCGGCCAACTTATGCTGCGCGTACTGTATATTGGTCGAGTAGTGATGCGACTCGAGCTCGATTTTACCACTCGAGTCATGCGAGTTATTTTGCAATATTAATCTAGTACCACTCGAATGGTCGAGTCTTTCGTGTGGTTTTTAAGGACTCAAATCACTCGAGTAATCGCTCATAATCCTTGATAAAAACATGTACTTATTAAAAGAAACGGAAGCGTAATAAAACCATAAGCTTAATTAATTAATCAGTCATAAGTTCATGTTTAACCGAACACTAGAGTTTTCTTTATTATCGTGTATTTTTATATAATCTGTACTGTTACAGGTTATCTACATACACCAAAATTTTTAATATACACCATAAAACTTGTGGCTGTACCACAATCGTACTCGCACTGACTACGATATCGATGCACACACGCACACAATAACGATTTGTGCAAAAAGATCAGTTTTCCATACCTCGACCCACTGATGGATCAGGGGGCCATATTTCAGGTATTAAAAAACAATTAGCAAATCACTTTTTTCAGTTGTATTACTAGCGACTTTTTACCGGTTTCTGTATTATCTTCACTCATTTTGAAAATAAAAGTTTGTAAATTATCTTAATTTATAAGCACCGAACATTCACTCAACACAACATTAGTGCGTTAACTTGTAATACTCGTACAGGCTTAAACTTGTTTGTCTTGGCGAATGACTCGAGTGCATGTGAATTCGATTCGATATTTTTTTCACTCGAGTACGATATTTCCGTAGTAACTCGAGTCACTCGAATAAAAGTGAACTCGAGTCGCATTACTATGGTCGAGTGAATCGAATCATAAATACCTATTGGATCTTGTTCAATATTTTTTTTATTAATTCTTGTTGTATAGTTTCACTCCAAAAATGTTTACTACCTTAAGGTTTATAGTTGCTTGTACATTTCATGAGGTTACTCGCACCAAATGTCTGAGACTGAGATTTGGTTAAAATTTTTCCCTATTTCTTAGAATAGGGAGTATGCATTAGAGTAAAAAAAAATTATTTGTAATCTTTATTGCTATAGAATGAAGTCCATGCCATAATATTTTACATAGGTAATTGCATTTCCAGCAAGATTTTAATTATTGAAAAGTAGAAAAATTGCGCGGCAAATTTAACAGATCAAAACGGACCTTACGACAAAGTATACGTTGTGACGCTCACATGACGTCACCGTAAACATCTAGGTTTGTAATTACTAGGTATAAAATTGATTTCAGTCCTCTCTCATGATCTAATTAGTTAGTAAACTTAAACATATAGATGATTGATTGGATAAAACGATCAATAAATTTTATAAACGATGAAACTGATTAATATATATAATAATATAGTTGATGCCGCAATTACAACTACCATGAATCTAGAACTTGTTATAGACCTACAAACTGCGAAAAACCACTCGAAATTTGAATTTCGCGGGCACAGCGAAACGATCCACCTTAAATGCCAGCTTTTTGAAACGAATAATATTATTTTAACACTAATAAAACTATATTCTGGCTGCTAACAAACTATTACATACTCTGTACTTCGAGTTTGATCGGTGATGTCTCTATGAATAAGTCCAACCGGATGAACCAAGATGAAGCTGTGCTTCGGTTGTAACCGTAGTCCTAGTCCACTTCGTAGGTACCATAAAATCGATTGCATTACCTTTATTGTTATTTTAGTTTCTCAGGCAATATGTTATTAAGTTTTGTAGGTACTTGTTTGTCACCGAGACATTATGTACTTTTAATTTAAATTAAGACAGAGATAAACAGAAAATTGTCCTGAGCACCCGATTAATTCATTTGTTATATTTATATATGTACTTATTATTATGTTTAAAATTTAGGACATTTAAATGCACATAAGTTGATAAAGTATAGGTATGCACCATTTAATTACGAATATTTGCTTATTGGCAGAATCTATGAAGTATCGTATTTATAGAGATAAAAATTGTTAAACACTGAATTGTTATAGCTGGACCAAAGTTGTTTCGTGTTGATTGACGTAAGTTTACAGTGTAGTAAGGGTATCTATTCCTTGTACTCGCGGTTTATTCTTCTTTCTTCTGTCCTACTTTTTTATGCCGTTAAATTATGTGTTATGCTTATTACGCTAAACTTGTCATATCGACCTTTTTATCAGACTTTTTTAAATATATTGAACAACTCTCATTTTATATGGTACAAATTCATATTTTGAAATGCACATGAAGTTTCACATATGGCACTACTTAACAGTCGTCTCTTTGAGAGTTATTAAGTACTAGCTAAAGCCGACCACGCCTCACTGTGGCTCAGTCTGATTAAAGTAAGGAAATAAAAGTATTCTATGCTTCGGAATATTTTAATTTATTTTGTACATGGTAACATAATCTCACAGCTTATAATATCTAAACGGTTATGTAATTTCAAATAATATAGCTATTTTTTAAAGTTATTTTTTATTTTTTTATTTATTTTTTTAGTAAAGGAAAAAATTCAATCGCGGGCAGGATTCGAACCTGCGTCTTCTGGTTTGATATACCAGACGCTCTGACCTCTAAGCCACCGCGAACCCTACCCGCATGATTGAAATTTTGCCTTCACTTTCTGAATTTACGTCATAAGATGACGTTTGGTGACATCTATGAGAGGCAAGTTACCTTACTTCTCAACCGACACGTGCATCATCATCATGCGGGTAGGGTTCGCGTTGGCTTAGAGGTCAGAGCGTCTGGTATATCAAACCAGAAGACGCAGGTTCGAATCCTGCCCGCGATTGAATTTTTTCCTTTACTAAAAAAAATAACTTAATAATCTTAGCATGGAAAATGCAAAAAAATCACAAAAAAAAGATAATTCAAATAATATGTCAATAATTAAGTACACAGATAACATAGAATATTAAAACACTTGTATACAAATGCAGTGTTGTGTAAAAATTTTAAGTCAATCCATTGATATATTTTTCGAGTTTTGCGTATGTATAAGTACATTATTAGTTATATTATTATTATTAACTTATCATTAACAATAAAAACTTATTAATTTAAATCTTGTTGTTAAAACATATTATGAATGAAACTTTCTCACGGGTGTCGCTGATATTTGCTGTTAATGTTTATTTAATTTATTGTTTATTTACATATTTCCATAATACCGTAGGCCACATTTCACCATATCAGAGTAAAATTTGTACCTACGAAATTAACTTCCGAATAATTTAATGGAAACTTACTCGGAGTTGCTGAAATGCGGCCTTGTTTGTGCCTAAGACTCATTAACTGTGTGGCTTACCTGTATCTCGATATTCTCTCAAGACTTCAATGGCAATCGGCAAGTGAACGAGTAGGTAATGTTAATCTACTTGCTATGTACTTACTTGTATCCAAAGATTTTTTATTACTGTTTTAGTGTGGTATTTCTTATTACTTTTACATAGCACGATTAAAAGTACGGATTTAGGCATCTTAGAGCTAGTTGCTAGATTTTAGTCAAATTCTCTAATCAACGAAGGACGGGCATAAGTGCACCTACTTATTAAAAACAGTTATTAAAAATCTTTCATGTGCCAGATAGATAATAAAAATACATTGATTAAAATTAATTATAGGGTCCGGCGGAGTCCGAATTTCCCATACAAACGCAATTCTTAATCCTGATGCTTTCATTAAATTTTATTATTAGATACCTATTCGGATGCTGATTATCGAGGTTCTTTCATAACCATTTTTTCCGAAACACTTCACTGGAAAGGAATAATTGTATTTCGATTGTAGGTATCTCTTGATTTAAAAAAATATCAAGAAATATTCGCTTTTTATAAACATTTATTTATAAAAATGTTCTCTTGGATATAAACAGCTTATTTAACATTTTTAGGATAATCTCCAAAAAGGTTAATAACGTATGTAATGCTGTCTCGTTCGTTCTAGGGGGAAGTGTGTCCAGGCAACAGAGATCATAATAATTTTGCACTCGCCTCATATACACATCGTAGTTGAGCGCTCGGTTCACCCCGGACCTAAAGAAAAACACCATACCTACTTTTCACTGTCTTTTAACATATTAAGTATGACATTACTATCTATGCTGCTCTACTCTTCGAATGTGGTGCCCAGTATATGACACGGCAATAATAATATAGTACGTAGTTCATAGGATACCTAATAAATTATCAATATCCATTTTACAATCCAACCGATTATAATCTAGAATGCATAGAAACCCTTTTTACGAGAAACAAGTAGTTAAATTTTAGTCGTTTAATTTTATTTATATATTTGATATTTGTTTGAAGTGCCGTTTAATAAGTTTTTAAAATTTAGAATTGGCGCTTTTTTTCAAAGCAAACAACATTGTTATCTTTATGCTTCCTTAACTGATTTTGGGTATAATCGGATAGAAGCGTCTCGTTGAATTCACGGTTAACTGTGTGCAGGGTAGGTCAGGAGTATTGTATTGTTGATAATATCATGTACATTCTCTGATCACCTTGATAAGAGTCGATGTTCTAGCTGTATTGTACATAATTATATTGTTTTGTTGAATGTTATTTAATATTGAGGTTGCGAATGTTTGTTGACCAATAGCACTATAGATTGTAAGCCTCTATTTAAAATCAAGACTAGAGTTCGCTTAATATCTTATTAATAATAAATATAGTCAACATTTTTATTTGTCACTTTCCCAATAACCCAATAAAAGTTATACCGATTTATTAACGTTAGGTACATACCTACTTAATGATTCAAATATCAATAATAAGTATTTGACTGCACGTTTGCCATAGGGCTTATGGTGGTCATACTGCAATTACCGTTGTCGTGGGTTTGATTCCCCTACCGGACTGACAGAATAGTATGCCAATCGTACCTGTAGGCCAAAGCGCTACTGCTACGCTTGAGATCCTGGGTTCCATTCCCAGCAGTGTTTTGGGTTTATATGTAGATAATAATTCTCAGTAGCACGTTGGACGTCGGAGATTAGATTAATTGTGCCCGGTTAATAGCAATAGGCTCGCCCCCTATTACGTGGCATCTAAATATTGTGGGTGTGGTGTAGGATTGTGAGTGTAGGGAAATTAGTCTATTACACCTGTACTCTTCAGAAAACAGGCGTGATCAGTGAATAAAATAATTACAATCTAATACATAGGTTCACTCCCTATTAATTAAGTACGTAGGTACCTTAGTACGTAAATACTTTATATGCTTTCAGAGAAAAAATCGAATCTAAAAAAGCTAATTCGTTCTTGTGTTATGTGAATCTTTGCCCGTGGGGTTAAAATCAAAGCTGGTTTTGAAATGAAATAAAATAACATAACATACCATCACGCCTGTATTTCCCGAAGGGTTAGGCAGAGGTGTACAAATGTACACCCACAGTTCGCAGTTGTGTAGGTCCCATGTAATAGGGGGCGAGCCTATTGCCATTAACCGGGCACAAATCCAGACTTCGAGCTGCTACTAAGAATTTCATAGAAAAACCCAATAACACTGCTCGACCTGGGGGATCGAACCCAGGACCTCTAGCGTAGCAGTCGCACTTGGGACCACTAGACTAATGAGGCAGTCCGATTTTGTAAAATAATTTGCACACAGTTGTAGTTTTGAAGGCGGATTTACATTTTACCCGACTACGAAAAAAAGCAGGGTTTAACTGTCTATGCATGTAGGTACCTATACATATACTATGTACCTATGTATGTTTGTATGTATGTATCGTATGGATGGCCGATCCTAGCTCAAAAACTACTGATCAGATTTTAATAAATGAGGTGTCGATTGATTTGTCTTTCAAGTAAGATGGCTATAGTCTAAATTTTTGAAAAAAATAAATCAATATTGCCGATGAAACAAAAAAAGGTAACCAATAAAATTTACTCGAATTTAATAAATCGTCTTAATCCAACTAGTATTATACGGCAGGTATTACAGGAAATCCTATACTTATAACAAACATTGGACGAATGGAAAGTGTACGGTCTGTGAATTACTTAACTGCTAGCACCATCTCTCAATTGACGAAGAACTACTACCTATGTTAGATATCGCACCTCCTCTAAAAAACTGTCGTAACACAAAAAATCCACATTTTTGCCTAATAATACCAAAATGTTCACGTTTTTTTTCTTTATAACCTACAAAAACGCCATATTCTTAACTCAAAAATTCGTGGTCAGAGGGCACTTGTGACGGTTTTTTACGGAGCGACATTGACACAGCGTCAATCCTCAACAGTGCCCTAACAGTGTTTGCGACGAGCACACGCGTGCCGGTGCGGGTGAAAACCGTCTTAAGCTGATATACGACTTTATTGCAGGTAAGTACACAAACTTTATCAAATACTTCATTAGTACAAAACAGTCGTAAGATGGATTACGAAAATTTTGTACAACGATTTATTTGTGTTTTTTTAATACTAAATGTAAAATAGAGTCATATCACAGGTTATGCCTATGTTTTAAAGTGTGATACACAAATTTTGTTTGTTTCTATTGCAGTATTTTTATTGTTCCTGCCTTTCGTGAATCTCATAAGACTAAGTTATACTCCAAAAGGATTTAAGAAAATAATTTTGTATTAGATTTACAACAAAAGTATTGATTATTGTGATAATAAACATTAATAATTACATTATTTATTGGTATTATTTTGAATAAATCTCCCTATCAGAACGTGAAAAACTATCATAACATATGACTTTTTTCAGTTATTAGAAAAAATAGAAAAATATTTGTATGATCATACATTATTTTTTTTAGTTGAAATTGTTGTTAAGTATATTTTACAGTAGTGTGAAAACTAAAAACAACATCCCTCATTTATAAACTCTCACAATTAAAACGCAGAAGGTATAAAAAACTTAAAACTCAAATTTCTCAAAATCACTTTTTTTATGTTATGACGGTTTTTTAGAGGATGTGCGATATGTTTTGTTCATGACCCACTGGAATAAACTGCGAATGTGGGCTGAATAAAAATCCTGATATATGAAGTAAGCACCAGTCACCAAAAACTGTCAAATAAAACGAAAGTTCAAAGACTAAAACCCGAAAACGAAAAATTCTACTGAAAAGTATGAAACAACTCAATTTTCGCATGTCTAAGAACAGTTGTGTCCAGTTTTTAGTCGTGGTCGCAAAATCGTCTTACTAACATGTATTTAGCTTATAAGCTTCATTTATTAAAGTTACCATGTCTTGCAACTCTTCCGCTGACGATGCAAGTGGAATCTGATCATCAGCATAAAGAAGGCATTTGACAGGTAACTCATCGATTCTCAATTCACAATCACGCTCTTTCAAGTATGCCAAACTGTCCTTAGATAGATTGAACAGCCACGGTGACGCGACACAGCCCTGTCTAACACCTCTGGATATGCCAAACCATCTTGTGTACGTCCATTTTAGCCTCACTAGAATCCCTGTAAAGAGGTTTCAGTGCCCGCACCAAGCGCCTGTCCACTCCATACATGGCCAGTGTTGACCACAATAAAATTCATCCCTCCACACACTGTCATAAGCCTTCTCCTAAGTGTCTGTGTGATCAATGGCAATAGTCTTTATTGATAGGCGATATTTTTAGTTTATTTTGTCTGAACAAAATAAACTAAAAAATATCTATCTGAAACGTAAAAATTTAGCCTCCTTAACTAATAATAAGACTACCGTAAAAATATAAATTAGCTTTATTTGAATCAGTGGTACAGATACTTACAGTACGCCTATAAAAGGGGTAATACAATCATCTTAATGAATACATACATCAATATCATAGATTAGATGTTATCATAGATCTGCAGTAAGCATATATGATGTTTTAGTAAAATTCATAATTAATAATTCTTTCATAACACTACCCTATTATTAACAATAAACCATTACTTATATCACATCACATTAAAACATTATATAACAAAGTTTATCACAGTAAAATAAAATATTAAATTCAGTTTTAGTAAAGTAGATTTTATTCATTTCATATTTACATTCATTTTTAAAATGTTAGTAAAATTCATGATTTTGAAAACTCAGACATTAAAAATAATAGACACCTGGTTTTTTACAAGAACACACGCATTTCGCACGCACGATTTTCGAGACGACAGGATGCGTGTGAAGTCTAGCAATCCGCATTAGGCCAGTTATAAATTAGATCCTCTCATTCTGAGAGGAGACCAGTGTCCAGCAGCAGTGGATCAGTAGAGGGTCGAGCGACTGTAATTTTTGAAGTAAAATCTATAGGCGCGTTGCGCACTTTTTGGGTGAACAAAAATCATGGAACTCGCGTCATTGTCACCGAACGCTTTCCATGAGCTATATGTATACTGTATAAATATGTGTACTTTTTGGGTGAACAAAAAGCGTGAAACTCGCGTCATCGTCCCCGCACGCTTCCCACTTATCGTCGATACAATTCAGAAGTTACTTAGTTTTCACTTCTATCGGCTTTGGGCCCATAGAAGTGCCCGACGGCCCCATTACTTTTTATTAGGTACTTATTTGAAAATATTTTTATTAGAGATTTGATCCTTATTAATGACCCCATCGATTGATAAAATACTAATCGAAGGGGTAAGTGATAAGGGCACCTATTTTACCAATTCATGGGGTGTTTGTTTGCTACTAGCTACTTAAATTCAAAGATAATGCAAGTACATACCAACTAATGCAATTGTAAAACGCTTATATAAGTACCTACCTAAAATTTAAAGGTACCATTTTGATGTGATAAAGTGTGACTAGATATTAAAAAAATACGCACTTTTAACTGTTTCTTATATGATGAGAATTTTGGAACAAGAGAGTTTTCGGGAGACTCTTGTGCGATTAGAGGTGTGGTTATATTTTCGTATTTTGTCGACTCCCGGTCGAACAAAGCGACAATATAAAAAAAGTAAGTATCCAGAAAAAGTGGTTAGTGTATTAGTGATTAGCACCATGATAATTTTGTTAAAATCGCTAAGCTCCTGGGGCGACGCGACGGCGGTACTAAGATAATTTTAATAATTTCGAGTTTATTGCTATACTTAATGATCACCATCACCACATCCAAAATTTTTTCTTCTTCTGAAATTACTACCTATAGCTAGTTGACTGCTATTGTTTTCTGAGACACAGTCAGGTAACCGACCAGTACTGGCAGATCTTTTTAATCGTGGAAAGTTTTCTTTGTTATTCAGTTGTGCATTAACATCCATTTTATTTTGTAATGTTACGTTAGTAACATTAGTTAGAGCTAATGAACAAACATTCAATAGTCTATCTAATCTGTCACCACTTATTCTATCCGTGTCTCCAACATTTAGTGGTTGCTCATTTGTACTTGTGGGGAAAAAAGATCTTCTATTTTGTTGGACTCCAACACTGACAATGCCAAGAAAATTTAATTTGAATGGAATATTAAAAATAAAATTGAATACAACCATAACAAGGAGGTATATCAATGAAATGTTAACAACTAAGATTAAAAATCCAAATGCAATTTTATCAAACGGGAACCACAATCCATCTGAAAAAAAACACGCATTTTAAAAGCTTTTAACAGATAGATATTCGATATATTTTTTTTTAAATTTATAAGGCTGATGTTCACTAGGAGAGGCCTACGTCCAGCAGTGGACGAATATAGGCTGATGATGATAATGATGACGATGATAAGACTGACAATGGAGTTTCTCCCTTCTCCGTTTTGAAGAATGGGATATTCATAATATGAATCAACCACCATCTGGGGGGCTGGGCAACGGGGTATGTCGGACTCATGCCTATTGCCGTATGGTTTGGGACATAGGACTCCTAATCACCACTATCCCGCCAGGCTTTGGCCCTGGGCATTTGCCTGCAACACACCCTTTCACAAGCGAAGACTTGCTTCTTGCCTCATATTAGATATGCCTCCTGGTACCACTACCTAATCGGGCGGCTAACTCCCCCAAATAAGCCTACCATACAGCTCATGGAGGCCGGAAGTCAACGAGGATGCAGTACTTAGTGAAAAAATGCCCAACTCAAGGACCCATTACAGGACACATTTTTTTTTTTTAACAATAAAAAATGTAAATACATTAATGATCATGATACAGTGGAAATTGTAGTACAAGAATAATGTTGATGAGAAAAACGTCTTACCAGTGACACCATGAATAGTTATTTTAATTGTTGAGTTAATAGCAATTATAGGCTCCGAGATTAAAGATGTAAACATTCTGATGGCAATTTTCATTGGATTCATGTGTTTCATAAATAAAAGTGGATCTGGTGGTGGTACTGTACAGTCTGATGTCCAAAAATACCATTTGCAAGTGTTAACAGCTGACACAAATTTTTCGTATTCTTGCTGTTCAGCTTCCTGAAATAATGATTTGCAGGCAATGATTGATCAATTTTGAAACTATAGGAATCTATAGTCATTCATATCTATAATCATTGACTAATAAAAAATAATTGAAAAATAAAAGTATCCCATATTTACTTGGGAAACTTTTATTTTTAAGCAACTAAAAAGGGGGGTTCTCAAGTTGATGCCTATAATTGTCATCAGGGTAGTCCGATTTTGATGATTCCTTATTTATTGAATACTGTATAATCGCCCCATGTATTGGCACAATAGCAATTATTCATTCATTGTTCAATTTGAAAACAAAATTAGCCCTAAGCAAACATTCCCTATTCTGCCAATAGGCAATGTTTGCATTTTCACCTGTGAGTAAGTAGTTACAGAGCTACTCACTTTATAAGATATAATAACTTCATAAATATACAAGAAGGCAAATATAATAATAACAACATGTTTGTGAGACATGTGCTTCCATAGCCATATCACAACCCCAACTGCTGCTAATACTCCAAGCAGTAGAGTGATGTACATCTGAAAAATATCAAATATAAATAAAAAGACAGATTCGCCACTTATGGTTTATTCAAATGGATAATGAACTGCATGATAGAATTATATAGATGGTAGATAGTAATATTACCTTATATTCCATTAGATATACTTGAATATAATCACTCCAGGCCATAACAATTTGGTCAGTGATAGTTGGTTTATATATGGCACCTTCTACATATCCAACAGTACGTCTGAATGTGACATCGGACAATGTAGAATCTGATTTTAAACATTCGTCCAACTCTTCCCATTTCTCAGCATCAAATCTCATTTGAAGGGATACATCAACACTGCCATCTTCACTTTTCTGCAATTTTAAAGATAAGGTTTATGTAAATGAAATATTAATTGCAATATAACTACACCTAGGTTGCTGTTTGACATCTGTAAAATACAGACGAAACTTTGGACTAGCCAGCCTCCTGGGTAATCTAATTATTTCTTGTTTTTTATGATTGTTCTTTATTAAAAAAGATAAAATCAACTTCAGGCAGGATTAGGACCTGTGTACACATGTTGGAGAAAAAGTAATTTGTTGCTGTCTCCCTTAGGCAATTTGGATCAGATCTTGTTAAAGTCCTATTTTTCTTTCACAAAACTTTCAAGTTGTTTAGCAAGCATAAATATGCAATACAATTAAACTAAAAATATACACCATCCTACCTGTATTCTTCAAAGGGTTAGGTAGATGTGTATTTATGTATACCCACAGTTCACCAGTATGTTTAAGTACTATCATAAAGGGGATAACACTAAAGCCATTGAATTGGGCACTTATCTAAATTCTATAAGCTGTTATTGAGAATTTCATAGAATTACCTAATAACACCAGGCTCAAACCCAGGAAACCTTAGTTTCTTAGTTTCTCTGTTTTTGACAATTATTATAGTTAATTATTATAGTTAATAATTGTCCTTTAATTTGTCAAAATCTCTAACCTTGTGTTGGCCACTTTTTAGCACTATAGCAAGCAATCTTTTAAACCACCAGTCACCAAAACCAAATTTACTTTCCGTCTGTTTTTCTTTTTTCAAAGGTGGTCTTAAATCAGGTGGTAAATCATTTTCATATAATTTATCTGATACTTGAATGCTTCGGTAATTCCAAGGATCTGGTCCAGCCTGTAAGTTGCTTCTACAAATGTTACAGACACTTAATATGGTTAAAATTACGAAAGTGTAACTCATTTTTGCAGTACAAACTTAGAACTTTTAAAAAGTTTAGAACACAACGACTTTTTAATTCTTTATTTCAGTACTCAGCTCCTCTCATGAGTTCTCAGCCTAAGCTGAGTCAGCTCAGATGTTGAACCAAGTGTTTATTGTATAATGTTTTGTTGAGCTGTTTTTTTTTTCGAGGAATTCAAACTTGACAATTTCAATTTGACTTTGACATTGATACTAAACAGGGATGTCAGAACAGCCACCCGTAAGCGGATCGACCTGAACATGGTGGGTGTCATGTATAATTGAGTTGGCAAGCCACCAGATACAGGTTGCGCGTGTCCAAAGAGTATAGTATTATCACAGACTACTAAGAGATAAAGTATTATTTATGAAACGCATGCCTCTAGTAACCGATAATATTAGTGCCGAGATCCTTTTTTTTTCGTAATATTTTGGCATGGCTACTGAGACCTTTGTGCCATATCTAGCCGAGATCTTTCTCTTGTATCATAATGTAGGGAAAAAATAATATAATATATCGACATCGTTCTAACAAACTTTCATTTTATTTTAGTCGATTTATTTGGCCCATCGCTATGGGGTTCGTTACGATTTATGGGCATCTGTATTTTTAATTTTTTACTTTATATTTTTAATGCTATATAATAAAAGTTTACGTGAACATAGATGGATCGATAAATATTAAAGAGTTGTAATAAATGCTCCAAGGTGCGACTCGAGTCCGATTTTACCACTCGAGTCGTGCGAGTCATTTTTCAATTTCATCGAGTCACTCGAGCGGTTTTCGAGGACTCAAATCACTCGAGTAATCGGTCACAATCCTTTATAAAAACATGTGCCTATTAAAAGAAACGGAAGCGTAATAAAACCATAAGCTTAATTAATTCCAAAAGCAAACCTATAAAGATACAGAAGACCTCTTAAAAGTTCTCAAGTAATATTGCTTGCGCATTTTGACGTACACGCTTTTACACACACATATACACACACACACACGCACACGCACTCTCTCTCTCTCTCTGTCTCTCTCTCACACACACACACGCACTCTCTCTCTCTGTCTCTCTCTCTCACACACACACACACACACACACACACTTGTTTCTCTCTCTGTTTTGTTAAGGTGTAATTATTAATTATTAGATAAATTCACATAACTTTCTTGTATTACTTCTTTGTCCACCCAACCAGTCTATGCATAAGGCCACGGAACATTAAATAGGTGGAATTAGCATAATGCCTATTTTGTATGAAAACCACTGTTTCCAAACTCACACATTTACGTCTTACACACACTATTGTAACTGGATTATGACTGGTCAAAAATAACAATCACGATCAGATTTAACACACTAAACTATTTGCATTGAATTCAACCTTATAACAATTGCACATAATTCACATTACCAAATAGGTCTGTAACCTTTTACGACTATTTTCTTTTGGAGTTAAAATCGATTTAAATACGATGAAGTACCGCTACTCCACGCTAGATGGCATTTATAACATTTTTTTTCGAATAAAACTCTATAGTGCTTGTTATAAGAGAAGATTCTGAATGACAAATAGTATATCACGCATACCGACAATAGTGATGTGTCCATATAATACATTCTTGTGAACTTATCGATAAAGATACTACGAAATAAGTGAATAAAGTGAAGATATAATGTTAAAGTAAATACCAAACATCGTTTCTGATATAATATAGTTTAGTACGTATTGTTATTATATTATTATTATGTATTACTAACGTTGTTAAATAGTGCGTTGTAAAATTTTATGAGATATCAGCTACATAGCAAGCAAATTAAACTGCCTCATTAGTCTAGTGGTTCCAAGTGCGACTTCTAAGCTAGATGCTGGGTTTGATTCCCCGGCCGAGCAGTGTTATTGGGTGTTGGTGTGAAATTCTCAGTATCAGCTCGGATCGATTTGATCTGTGCCCAGTCAAAGGTGATAAGCTCGCCCCCCTATTATTATTATAGGACTTACATACCGTTAAATAGCATTCGACTTGAACAATATCAACATAATTATTTATATTTCTATAAATTATTTAACTTAAAAAAATATATCAACTGAAATAACTGATTACCGGTTTTCAATACACATTCCATCACGCCTGCATTCCTCGTAGAGTCGAGTTGAAAATACCGCCGAACTGTGGGTGAACTAATGTTCACCCACAGTTCGCCGGTATGTTTAGGTCCCATGTAACAGGGGGGCGAGCCTATTGCCATTAACCGGTAACAAATCCAGACTCTATGTTGTTACTGAGAATTTCATAGAAAAATCCAATAACCCTGCTCGACCTGGGGATCGAACCCAGGACCTCTAGCGTAGCAGTCGTCGCGCTTGTGTATGAGGCGGTCAATAAATTATGATATAATGTGAATAATTACACAAATAATTATATTGTTCATAATGATACCTAGGTATTTTAATTGGAAAGTACATGAAGTAGTAGAGTACCGATTTCTATATCCTATCTGTCAGTAGATTTGTTTACTAGAGATAGGATTTTGACAGTAGCTGTATGGAGCTTATGTCAAAATTCTATCTCTGCACATCTAATTATATTAGTATTTTGGATTCTAAAATAGTTTTAGCTCCGTAATTCATACTGACTTCTGAGACGGTTACGTGAATATTAGACATATTATAATAACGCACTTTACGGATTCTATCGCTTTATATTCTTTTTTTTACAGTAACAAAATCCCTATATCATGTTTACGAGATTAAAAATTTGCATCACAAGCTAAATTTTTCTTAGTATACTGGAAAGTAATATAGGTAATTTTAAAAATGAAAAATAGTCGATAACATTTTATCGATATGGCATGCACTAATTGAATAGCGGCATCAATTTGGTTAGCTAAGCAAACATTCTAGAACAATTGATTGCCAATAAAAGAACATCAACTCTATTTCTATAGAAAGAGGGATAACTTTAGATTGTCATTTTTGTGCTATGCTTGGCGGAAGAAAATTCAAACTAATTTTATCATTTTATTGTAATAAACTAAAAATAATACTACCCGATGATACGAAATCCCTTCATGTGTTAGATTTTTACCCCAGCTATGGTTTTTGTATTCTTAAATGGCACAAAAGGGCCTTTTATTATTTTTTTTAGATTTTTTTAAGTTTTCGACGCATGTTTGCGCGTTGGCTATCTGCGAACGCGACTGAGAGCACTTTATACGGCAAGTGAGTACATCGTACCAGACAAGTGGAAACAAGGTTACGCCCACTTACTGCTTCTAGGTACTTCTTTGTTCTGTGCATAAGGCAGCTATGAAACTGTAAACCAGGGTTCGAATCGACAGGTCACCAGGCCCCCGGTGACCTGTAATACAGGTGCGACGGAACCTACCTCAGGCACCAGCGACCCACAACCGTATATAACTGTCAACCATAGCTTAAGTTACCTAATGTATTGCGGTTTTGGTGAGGAAATAAATGATATTATTATTATTATTTTTATCTCCTTTTTGGATTTCACGGCATGCCTCCCGTGAGGAAGACATCCGGTCCTTTGGAAGGCTTGCGGGGGGGACACAGGTCCAACGCGCAGAGGCCCTTTAGAGGCCCAGAGGAACTTTGATCTAATATGGGATGGGCCATACACCCGGTACACTCCAGAACTGCACTATGGGAGTACAGCCATGAAGTATTCCGGGCGGGTGCAGGACTATTGTAAAATATGGAAATTAAAAATGGGATTATGGATGTGGGTGTTGGTGTTAGGTGGACCGATAACTTCTATTGCCAGAAGAAAACGGCGTCTGCCTTGAGCCTCGAATAAACATCCATAGGGATGGCAGATGGTGACTTGCCACCTCACTAGCTGGGCCCTCCAAACTATTATTATTAATAATTAATCAGTCATAAGTTCATGTTTAACCGAACACTAAATTTTTCTTTATTATCGTGTATTTTTCCTGTAACAGTACATAATCAACCCATTATACTGTCCTACTAATGGGCACGGGTCTCTTCTCAGAATGAGAGGGATTAGGCTAATTAACATTAAATTAATTATTAGCTATAAACACCAAAATTTTTATATACACCATAAAACTTGTGTCTGTACCTCAATCGTACTCGCAATGACTACGATATCGATACACACACGCACACAATAACAATTTGTGCAAAAAGGATTCAGTTTTCCATCCCTCGAACCCACCCACTTCCAACCCACTGTTTGGATCAGGGGGCCATATTTCAGGTTTAACCTTCAAGAAAAAAGCGTGCTCCTTTTTAAAAGGCCGGCAACGCACTTGTGACTCCTCTGGTGTTGCGGGTGTCCATGGGCGGCGGTAATCGCTTACCATCAGGCGATCCGTTTGTTCGTTTGCCCCCTATTCCATAAAAAACAATGAACATCACTTTTTTTCAGATGTATTTTTTTCGAAACAATTCCAAACCAGCGACTTTTTTCCGGTTTCTGTATTATCTTCACTCATTGAATTGAAAATAAGCTTGTAAGAAAATAAACACATAAATTATCTTAATTTATAAGCACCGAACATTCACTCAACACATCAACACAACACTAGTGCGTTAACTTGTAATACTCGTACAGGCATAAACTTGTTTGTCTTGGCGAGTGATGAGTGAGTGACTCGAGTGCATGTGAACTCGATTCGATATTTTTTTCATTCGAGTACAATTTTTTCCGTATTGCTCAAGTCACTCGAATAAAAGTTAACTCGAGTCGCATCACTACTCCAAGGTAGATAAGTTTTTTGACGAGAAAGACTGTCTGTTTCTCAGAGGTCTGTGTATTTTTTTCTTAATTCCTATTATACTCTTTGATATTTTTTCAACAAACAAGGCACGGCCTCTCATAATTCCACTTATTTTGAATGAAAAGCGCATTCAACTAAGATGTGTAATTTGGTTTAGTCTCAGAGGGGTTTAGTCTTGTGCCTATTCGGTCCAGTGTTGAAAGTGACAGATAGATTTATATAACATGAGCCAGCTCAAAAAGTAACATTACCGAATTTTATGTGGACATGCTATAATGCCTATAATACTATAAAGGCACTTTATTACACAAAAAATAGAAAGGATTTCAGTTCTATTAGTTAAGGGTCCGGCGGAGCTTGAATTGCCCACAAAAACGTAATTCCGGAATAAATCGTAGTCCAGACAATATTCTATCAAATTATGTTATTATTCGGATTTGGATACCATTAATCTAGGTTCCTACGGTACGATTTCGTCTTCTACTAGTTCACTGGAAATAAAAGACCAAAAAATTGTTCCAAACTTGGTAAAGTTATCAAAAATTGCATTCGCTTACATTTATTTTCAGTAAAGTATTTTAGACATAATGGTAACGTAGGAACCTAGATTAACGGTATCCGAATCCGAATAATAACAGAATTTGATTAAATTGCGTTTGAATTACGATTTATTTCGGAATTACGTTTGTAAGAGACTCTTAAGCTTCGAAAGAATTAAAATAATAGTTGAACGAATAATTGACTGATGATCGATGAATCGAAAAATCTGACGCCACTAACGCTCGCTCGCTCGGCTAATGGCCAGTCCCTATATCAAATCGTCCTATATCTAGTAAGCAAATCTATCGACGGATTTGTTATCGGGACTGGCCATAAGTAAGCAGGATGGGAGAATTAAAAATAGACTCGAGTGAATGAATATGCGCTAAAACGAAGTGACGATGTTCACAAAATCAAGTGCGCCAACACGACGAACGAAACTCTCTTACATGCGTTGCGTATTACGACTATTTTTTGGTTGCTGGAAAATATTTTTTATTAAATCTTAAAAGTAACGTAAAATAACATTTGTAGTCGTGTAACATGGAGGTAACATGAGAGGGTCATAAATAACGTAAAATGTTACAAAAGTAACATTCTGGCAATGCTGATGGTGAGTAAAGAGATCGCTCTGAACTAGTACAATTCGGTCAGTGAACTAGTTCACCTTATTAGTTCTAGTAGTACTATTAGTTCTTTTAGTTCATAGAGGACATCTGACCAAATTGCTTATTAGTTCATCGTTCGGTCCCATTAAAATAATTCGACAGTCATAATAATAATAATAAATTCTTTATTCAGATAACTAAGATCCAATTTGTTAGTAAATTACAAGACTTACACCTATGTTA
Source organism: Acronicta aceris (assembly GCA_910591435.1). NCBI lineage: Eukaryota > Metazoa > Arthropoda > Insecta > Lepidoptera > Noctuidae > Acronicta > Acronicta aceris. The sequence continues at coordinate 9,618,280 of OU342763.1, read as the reverse complement.
GTATAGTGACACGAAATATATTTAATTAATTAATCACCTTCCTAATCATTATTTTAAACATTGGAGAGGTAACATCCTCCCCTATTATTTTAAGGATGCTGTTGTTAGTCCTCCGTACTCTGCTTAGTAGAGATGCAGTTTTTTTGCGAATCACCGCATGAAAACCATCGGTTCGATTACCCACAAACATCTCTGAAGCGCTACAAAAACGAGGCCTTCGCAACAGCATCCTAAAAATATTATTATACTGGATTCGCAGAGCGTCCATCGATCTTTTGGCATACGCGACCCACAGATTTCCCGTGTAGAAGCTTTGACAATATGCCTTAAAGAGGGTGATTTTGACATCTACACTACATCGGGAAAATCTGCGTGCCAGCATATTACCTCGGACCGACAGCGCCCTGCGCTCCCTCTCAATGTCAACATTGTCCTTAAGGTCGGCGGTGATGAAGTGCCCGAGGTACTTGAAAGAATCTACCTTATTTAGATTTGAGCCATTTAGTATGATGGCAGGTATATTTTCAGGGCATTTACTACCAGCCCTAAAGACTATGTATTTGCATTTCGTAACATTATACATCAATCCATGTCTAGCCGCATAAACCTCACAACATTTCAGTAGCTCACCTATAGACCGTGCAGTAGGGCCCAGTAGCACCATATCGTCTGCGTAACTTATGTTATTTACACAAACACCCCCTACACTGCATCCGACAGGCATGCTGCTAAGCTCCACCAATAAGTCATTTACATACAGGTTGAAAAGCCGTGGGGACGTCAACCCCCCCTGTCTCACACCGCACTCCAACCTGTATGAGTCCGAGAGTACATTGGACCACCTGACATGGTTTGTCTGGTTAGCATACCAGTACTTCAAGATGTCAACCACTTCCAACGGTACTTTCCTGTCCCTCAGCTTTCTCCAAAGCATATCATATGACACAAGGTCAAATGCCTTGGATAGGTCAAGGAAACAGGCGTAAACTGGCGTTTTCCTATCTGTGTAGTATTGAACAGTGTACTTAAGGCTGAGGATGGCACTTTCAGTTGACAATCCGCGTTGGAAACCGAATTGTGAATCGTGCAGGGTAATACAACTCTCTAGATAAGTATCAAGTACACTGTCCAAAACCTTCGCAGCGGTGGTCGCCAGAGATATAGGTCGATAATTTCCCCTGTCCGAGATGTCTCCAGTCCTGTTCTTAAGAATAGGTACTACAATTGTTTTCATCATATCAGGTGGTAAATATGAATGCCTAATACACAGTGTATAGAACATGGCCAGTACCCTCGGCAGGTGAAACCCCGCAAACTTAAAATGTTCTATACTGAGACCGTCGTGTCCGGGAGATTTGCCTCTGCTCATGTGTACGATAGTCTCGTTTACTTTTTTGGCTGATATGTATATTTGTGTCTCCTCTCCCCGACACGACGGCTCTATCCCGGACACAGAAACGCCAAGTGGCGACGTTACTCTAAAATGTTCCATGAACATATTCGCGATGTCCCCTGGGTTGCTCTTTCCATCCACACTCACAGGAAGGCTGGGCTTCGCTTCCAAATTCCCAGTGGACTTCCAGAATTGGGCAAAGTTATTTGAAGCTCTTTGTTGAGTTATTTTGTCCATTTTTATCTGCGTTTGATTATCCTGGCACCATTTTAGACGACTTTTAAAAATCTTACGTGATTTTTGCATTCTTTCATAAACGTTTCCAGAACTCGGTTTATTGTGGAATACTATAATAATAGTTACTAGGGTTTAATGTCCAACTGATTCGTTGAGCTTGATGATAAAAAAATATTTATTAAATATTAAATACACATTTTATGCATTAAATTAATCTTTCTGTCAATATTATTTAATTTTCCTTCGTAATATAACTTTACTCGGTACATACTGTACTAGCTCTTTTATTCGATCTCGGTCGTTCAGAAACATTACGTACGATTAGTACGAAGTACTATTAGGATTAGGATTCTTTTAGTTCGTTCGTTCAGGGCCTACACAAGACTAATTTGGTTGATATGATGATATCTCTGATATATTAATAATAGTGTGAATCTGTGAACTAACGTGTTGGTTAGGTTATCCTCCAGCGTTGCCAGAATGTTACTTTTGTAACATTTTATGTTAATTATGACCCTCTCATGTTTCCTCCATGTTACACGACTACAAATGTTACTTTTACGTTACTTTTAAGATTTAATAAAAAATATTAAAATATTTTCCAGCAACCAAAAAATAGTCGTAATACGCAATACGCATGTAAGAAAGTTTCGTTCATCTAGTTTTGTTGGCGCACTTGATTTTGTGAATTTCGTCACTTCGTTTTAGCGCATTTTCGATTCATTCACTCGAGTCTATTTTTAATTCACCCATCCCGCTTACTTATGGCCAGTCCCTATAACAAATCCGCCAATAGATTTGCTTACTAGAGATAGGATTTTGAGATAAGGTTCATACAAGTAAGGTCAAAAGCCTTATGCAAATCTATCAACGGATTTGATAGAAGGACTGGCCATTAGCCGAGCGAGCGAGCGTTAGTGGCGTCAGATTTTTCGATTCATCGATCATCAGTCAATTATTCGTTCAACTATTATTTTAATTCTTTCGAAGCTTAACTAATAGGACTGAAATCCTTTCTATTTTTTGTGTAATAAAGTGCCTTTGTAGTATTATAGTTATGTCCACATAAAATTAGGTAATGTTATTTTTTTGGTAAGAATGTTACTTTTTGAGCTGGCCCATGTTATATATATCTATCTGTCACTGGCAACACTGTTATCCTCATTCCGAACGGTAGTTCAATTGATTCCTTTTTCTCAAGTGCACTTGGAACTCTAACCTATTTTACAGTAATGTCGTCTATAGACTTCGATCCGGCTATTAAGTTTTGTCTTAAATATTTGCATTCAAGTTCTTCCGATTCCACTCAACAACTACGATTAACTTTGGACGATTACATTCGTCAGGCTTATGGGAATGCAAAAACCCTTGGAAATGTTTTGCCGAAGAAATACTTGGCCGAGGAAAAAATTGAATCTCCTAGATCCAAACACAAGTCGGAAAAGTCGTCGAGTACTAAGACCGTGGCATTACCACAACAAAGTCCACAGCAAATACAAATCCCAGAGCGAGAAAATGATGATGGCTCTGTTATGGATGGAGAGTTATCTCTTGATTTATTAGAAGAAGATCTTACTTGCGCTGTGTGCAGGCAGATATCAGTACAAGCTGGCAATCGTTTAGTGGAGTGTGATGCTTGCTGTGCACTCTACCATCAGGTAAAAATTTGCTATTGCAAAATATTTGCTAAGTATAGATTTTTATTGTGAAAATACTATTTCATATTTGTAATCTTAATGACATATATGTGAACAGGAATCCAGTTTAGTTTTACATGCTGGCTATAAAATTTGGAGTGCAGTACACAAATAAATGTTCAATAAGTGAACTATGGGTAATAAAATGTCATTTATTGGAATTGTTTGCAGGACTGCCACAAGCCTGTTATCAGTGACAATGACATTGGCACTGGATGGCAGTGTGCCTCTTGCCTGGCATCACAAGGGGTTGCTGCTGCTTACATCAAGAGTTCAAATACACCGAAATCACCGTCAAACATATCTGGTTCCACTACACCTGTCAAGATATCCTCAAGTAGTTCATCGTCATCATCACCTTCAAAAGTAGTTACTCCAAATATCAATATCATTTCAGCAGATAAGAGGTTGCAGATTATGAAGAAGAAGGCAGCAAAACAGCATGAGAAGAAAAAGGGCTCTAAATAATAACTCCAATAATTACACAAAAGTTAACTATTTTTTTTTAAGTATAGTGAGGCAACTGTTTCACATACTACATTGGAAACGATCATGATTAAATGTGACTGTAAAAAGTTTAATCCAGAGAAGCGCATAAGAGCCCCAGGAGGGTACAAGAACAAAAGACTGCATTGTGTCTGTAATTTATTACTTGACAGAAGTACTGACTAAAGTTGTCAAAACTGATTATATCAGCTATATCAATTTTGGCTTTAATCAGTACATTTTGTAGTTGTGATAGGATTAAGCCCCATATTATTGTAAACATTTTTTGCGCAACTGTTGCTCAACACCAAATTTTCTCAACATCACAGTTACTGGCAACAATGTTTACAGCCATACTTCCTGTCCATATGCCAGTCTGCGTCAAAATGTTGCCTGAGGAATGAGTGTTGTTGTGTTCTGTGTACTTTAATGCATCTTCTTAAAAAAGAAAAAGAAAAAAGATGTAGTGGCTGCAAAAGTTTCTGATGCAAATGGAAAATTTGATGACTGATCTTATGATGGCAGATGGATCCTTTATTAACCTTATGAGCATGTCAAAAAGTGATTTCAAACATCTTCTAGAGTTAATTGGTACGTCAACAGCTAAAAGAGTAACAAATTTTCGACAGCCATTTTTACCTCAAACAAGACTGTCTGTACCATTACAGTATCTAGCATCTGAACATTCATACAGTTCTCTTTCCTACACCTTCAGAATATCATGTATAATAAATGATTAGCAAAATTGTACCAAAATGTATGTCAAGAACTAATTCATGCATTATCAGCACTTGTCACTTGTAAAATAGATTGAAATAATTCTATCGACATTATTTTTACAGTAGAACAGTGTAAATATTTCATATTAAATAAGTAGGTTAATTCTATGATATGATTATTGTTTCATTTCTTATGATGTCAAAACTAAAGGACCCTAAAAGGCTGGTTACTTCAGATAGAAGTAACCTAGTATTTAAACATTTTCTCACGTTTATTGTTTTCTCAATAGCCCCGTACACTGCAACATTAACAGAGTTATTCCGGTCTGATCCTCAGATCCGATCCCCTGCTGGATAATATTGTTTTAATTCCTGTCTGATCCACTATAAACTTTTTTTTAATCCCGTCATGGGACGTCGCCACACTTTTTGTATATTTGCCAGTGTCAAGTTTATGGATTAAACAATTAATATTTATTAGTTCCCATCATGGGATTATAGATATTATATGGCGCCACACTTTTTGTGTTTGCCACTGTCAAGTATACAGAATAATCCTCAGTAAGATAATACGTAAAATAACCAAAATCGACTTTATTTCTATGCTAAAAAGCTTATATTAGTAATACATATGTATATTTTACTGACTAGTCTAGTGGTCCCAAGCTCGACCTTTTTTCTTTAAATCGACATAATATATTCAAACTAAATGGTTCAATTTGAACGTGTTATGTAACACTGCAGTTTTATAGACCTATTAGCAGGCCCGGCAAACATTGTGTTGCCCTGTATCATCATCTTCCTGCCCTTGTTCCAATTTATTTGTGGTCGGCGCAGCATGTCCTTTTCGTCTATTCATCCCTATCAGACGTCACCTCAACGAAAAATAGTACTTCAGCGAATTCTATTTTTAATACCTAAAGTTGTGGGAGGACGCTGGAGTGCCTTTCAGAAAATTTTCATAGATGCGTCTAAATTATCTGATGCTAGCTGCACTGGTGCTGCAGTTTATTTCCATGAGTCTAAAATTAATTTCCAATTCAAATGTCCTAAACTAGCTTCTGTGTTCACGGGTATTTTGGAAGCCTGTCTTTTTATAGAATCCCATAATATCGATCAGGCTGTCATTTTCTCTGACTCCCTCAGCTGTCTTTAGGCCTTAGCTCAAAACCATTTTATGAAAAAATTACACAGCATACTTCTTTTAAAAATTAAACATTCCCTTTTCACATGTGCGTCTAAACAAAAGATTGTTCAGTTAGCCATTGTGGCATCAAAGGGAATGAACTCGTTGATTCCTTGGCCAAAGACGCTATTTCATCTGAAATCGCTGATTTAAAGCACTATTTTTTATCTAGGGTATGACTTATTAAAACTTCCTAAATTAAACCTTCGATCCTCTTGGCAGGAGCAGTGGGATACCTTTAGGAGAAAGAAAGGCAGACACTATCACGCGGTGCAACCGAAAATAGCTATCAAACCTTGGTTCGTTCGATATAAAAAGGTTTCTAAAATAGTTATATCCGTTTTGTGTCGAATACGCTTAGGACATTGCTGCTCCCGTCTTTTTACATAAAATCCGTGTTAGGGACTCCTCTATTTGTGAATGCGGAATAAACGAAGGCTCTTTGGATCATATTTTTTTTGACTGTCCATACAATAATCCATTTCACGACCTTCAGTCACCTACAGTCATCTCCCTAAATTTAAGATTCCTCTCCCAATCAACTTTTCATGTCTTCTCGCCCACCGGGATTTTTATTCGTGGCAACAACATTAAACTTTAAAATCTATTCACACTAAGCACTAATATCTATAGACATCATTCTCACCTTTCTTAAATCCTGCTTTTAATTCTTGTCTAAATTGATGTTTAGATCTTCACACGTTTCTCCATTCTACTTGTTAATGGCTGAATTATTGTCATCGGCAAACATGCCATTAAAAAAAACAAACTATACATTCTAAAATGAATAAGTAATGGCCACTGAACCACCCATTTCGGTTTGTCGCATGTTTTCAAAGCTGTATAATCCTGTATAATATTGATTTTAGGTAAGGTAGGTTAGGTAATAGATAAGTATAAATAATATTCTTTGGAAACCGCGGGTCAATTAGTTGAATAATATCGTGGTGCCGGTACCGTGGTATCTCACTGCTTCCGTCCACCAAGTTTTCATACACGGTGCTGATATATCAGAATAATGCTCTTTTATCCATTGGGGAACTTTTAGAGGAGGTAGCTGAATCTAATAACAAACATTTAAAACTGTACAGACGAGATTTTACCTGAAAAATGACACGCGAAGTTACAATTATAGAATAAATTAACCGACTTTTATTGAGGTCTGACCCCTTTATAGGTATATTAACTCTACATTGAAAGTTACAGCTAAATCTAAACTAAAATCGAAATCTAATAAAAAATAGTGTGTAAGTAGGTACAACCAACATGTGGCTACCAAGCACCAAGGTATCGTTGAGATTATTTTATAATGGTAATATGGTTTTAGACTTTTTGGTGGACTACTTTTATTTTCCGGATTTTAATGCAATATATTTAAATAATAAATAACATACCATCACGCCTGTATTCCCCCGAAGGGTTGGGCAGAGGCGTACTAATGTACACCCACAGTTCGCCGGTATGTTTAGGTCCCATGTAATAGGGGGCGAGCCTATTGCCATTAACCGGGCATTTAACAAATCCAGACTCCGCGCTGCTACTGAGAATTTCATAGAAAAACCCAATAACACTGCTCGACCTGGGGATCAAACCCAGGACCTTTAACGTAGCAGTCGCGCTTGGGACCACTAGACTAATGAGGCAGTCTATTTAAATAATTTCTAGTGAAAATAAATGTTCTACAAGAAATTTGAACGCATTGGAGTAGTTAAAACAAACCGTATGGTACTTTTACAACCGTATGGTACAGGTACTTGCATAAGGTACTTATATATATATAGTGTAGACATGTCGTAGGATACAATACATTAGGTAGGTAAATACCTGTATCACTCGACAATCTTAAATAGTCGATCGAAGGATCTAAAACCATATTACCTAAGTACCATTTGGGAATACCTAATCTCAAAAATACCTTGGTACCCACATGTATGTCGTTCCTACATAACATAACATAACAACATACCATCACGCCTATATTCCCCGAAGGGTTAGGCAGAGGCGTACTTAATGTACACCCATAGTTCACCGGAATGTTTAGGTGCCATGTAATAGGGGGCGAGCCTATAGCCATTAATCGGGCACAAATCCAGACCCCGAGCTGCTACTGAGAATTTCATAGAAAACTCAATAACACTGCTCGACCTGGGGATCGCAGGACTCCTAGCGTAGCAGTCGCGCTTGGGACCACTAGACTAATGAGGCAGTTGTTTTACGCAGAGGTTTACGTAACTAAAAAGAGAAATTTATGGAAATAATCTGAAAAAAAAAGCCTCGGGGACCACTAGGTGTACCTAAATGGGCCACCTTGTAGGTAAATGGAGAAAAAAAGCTGTAACCACTTCCAAAATAAACACTCTCAACACAATCGGACCAAAATCACCTTCTAAAAGTAGTACCGACCTACATAACTACATTTTAAGATTAACTAGGTATGGATCATATAGATACCTATGTATTTTATGAATAAGGCTACTTGAAAATGTTTGACAAGAACTTACCTACATATCCTAGGGTATCCACCTACATATGAGCTTACCTGCTCAGTTTGTATAACTAGCTCTGCTCACTAATGTTTTTATTTTACTTTTATTATGTTTCTCATTAAGTGAAATTTGTTGTGAATTTCTTTTGAGGAATAAAGATTCTTTAACCGCATATCCTAGTTATTAGAACACAATGTAAGTACCTATACTTACCCAGGTAATTATTTCACCCACTGATTAAAAACAAAATTTGTTCTGTAAACGTAGTATCTACGTTATAATATCTAATAGATATAACATTTTATACTGTTGCTTGTCCAAATGAAACTCAATCACAAAGATCAACTTTCAATGTTTTTCTACATTTGTAACCAATCCTAAGAAAAGTGTGTTCCCATTGGTCGATCTTTAGAGAAGGGCGGTATGGGATGTTGCTACGTCAATACACAAGGAATCACTAACTTGACATTTGTTTCTTTGGTGATGGAGTATAAGTTCCCGTGTTCCTTATTTCAGATACAGGAGTTGTTACTCCTCCCAATTTCACATTTATCTATCATCTCGTACATCCAGTTTTCATATCGATATTAGTTTCAGGGCGGAGTGTAATATGGGCGGGCGGCCTTACTCTGCAGATCGTGTTCAGTTAATTAAGTGTATCAGTGCTTTATCTTATTTTATTGTTGAGGACATTTTAGATTTCTCATACTTAAAAATATAAAGGTTTTCTTGTATCTGAAATTGAAAAAATACCTAATTATGAATAGTGGCCGAGCTCGGGTTCCAAAGTGCGCACGTTGTCGAAATCATGGTTTGATCTCTAGTTTAAGAGGTCACAAGAAAGCTTGCGCCTATCGACTCTGCCAATGCCCTAAATGTGGGTTAATTAAGGAGAGGCAACGAATTATGGCCGCCCAGGTATGTATGAAGGTATTTTTTTGTTAGGAATATATTCACTAGAAATCGAATGAGCTGAATTAATTACAATCACCTAGTTTACCTAACGCCCTCCCTTATTTGATCATGTGAGTAACCAAAGTTGAGGGATTCATGGCCTCAACCACGCTGATCGATAGACTTGTTCGTCGATGTGGATGGGTTTCCATTACCTATTACCTCAGTAAATCATAAATTGCTTGAACAATGGCTTTCTAACGTGTTTATAATGTCACTTGACAGGTTAATGCAACCTACCCCGCAATGCCTCAGAGACCACGTTAAGCTCACGGTCCCAATTGTCATAGAAATAAATAGATACTTGCGGCATTCGTTATAGTGAAAGTGACTAGGACCTCACACAGTAACTAGGTATATGTATAATCCCGTATGCGACCACTAGATTAAGAGGCTGTCGGCGGTATCCTAACAAAATAGGTGGGTTTTTTGCAAATTGAAGTTAACTGTAACATTAACATAATATACCATGTATTCCCCGAAGATTTAGATAGAGCAGAGGTATACTAATGTACACCCACAGTCGCCGGTACATTTAAGTCCCATGTAATAGGGGGCGAGTATATTGTCTTTTATGGGGCACAAATGCCCTCCTCCTAGCTGCTACTGAATATTTAGAGAAGAATCCAATAACACTGACCTGGGAATCGAACCCAGGACCTCAAGTGTAGCAGTCGCGCTCTGGACCACTAGGCTTATGACCCGATGAGGCAGTTGTAGTTATATTAAACATTAACATTATCTCGTAACTATCTAGGTAGGCACTCACTAGGTATCACGATTCGTTACTAAAAGCTGGATCGTTTAAATACGTGTAGAAAATTTTAACCTGTCAATATACTTAGTGAATATGGGACAAAATCTATATAAAATAATGTCTTGAGCAAAAAAAATCTAGTTAGTAAGTAAAAATACTTTTACTGTACGGTACGGTACTGCGTCTGCATCTGAAAATGCATCAAAATTACAGTTTTTAAGTAATGTAAAGTAATAAAATTACAGTTTATTTATTCGCAAACACGACAATATATTTTAATATTTTCCTTTTTTGGAAGTAGTGCTGTTCATATAATTTTCATGTATTCTGACTGCGTAGGTATATGGAGGTGCCTACCTATCTAAGAAAATAAATAAATTATTGCATCTTTTTGGTTTTGACCCTATCCATTTTCATTTGGATAGTATGAATTTGTTGCATTTCTTTTATTTGTGGGTCATAAAACATTGGTATATCCATAGAAAATATATTACTTGGTAGCTGAATAACAATGTTATTCGTTTATTAGAAAAAGTTAATCCAATTGTGATTAGAATATTATCATACCTACTTATTAAAAATGAGTCAGTTTTATCAAAAGTCACTTAAACTTTGTATTACCAAATTATGGTTTAAGCCAAGTCTAAGCTAAACTCACAAGATATCACACTTTAAAATCTACCTCTTTTGACTAGCTTTATTGCAATATGGTAAATGAGATTCCTGTGTTAACTGAGATACGTAAATCTATACTAATATTATAAAGGTGAAGAGTTTGTTTGTTTGTTTGAACGCGAGATTAGCGAGATTCCTGAGATTAGCTCAGGAACTACTGGTGGGAATTGAAAACCTCTTTTTGTGTTGGATAGTCCATTTATCGAGGAAGGTTATAAGCTATATTATATCACACTACGACCAATAGGAGCAGAGCAACGCGGGTGAAACGCAGGTGGGTCGCTAGTTTATTGATAAAATAAAGAATTCATTACTCAATATATTTATTGCACTGTTTTTGTCTTATTGAATTCTGACCTGTTTAGAATTTGATGGCAGGTGTTCCAATTTAACCAAACCAAAGAAAGAAATACAGGCTGGGGAGGACCCTAATACCTAACACTGAATTTTATAAAAATATAAAGTAGATGTGGAAAGGAGAGTGAATGCAGGAAATAAAGTGAATGGTGCTATGCATTCAGTTGTGGCTAATTTAGTCGGTGTCAAAAAAGGCACGGTTGACTATTCACAATGGTATGCTGGTACCTACACTTATGTATGTTAAGTGAATGTTGGGTGTGGCAGAAGAAAGAAAGTAGCATTAATGCAGTGGAAATGCGTTCCTTGCGAAGTATGTGTGGTGTAACTCGGAATGATAGATTGAGGAACAGTGTGATAAGACAATGTTGCGGGCTGAAAGACGATGTAGTGACACGTATTGAAAATAATATGCTGAGATGGTTTGGATATGTTGAAAGAATGAATGAAAGACGATTAACGAAAGAAATTTATAAGGCGCGGCAGCGTCGGTAGAGGTCGCCCTAGAAGGACATACGGATCTTAGTGGCGAAATCCTTCAAAAAGAGAAATGTGAAGATGTATGAATGTGGAAGAAGCAAAAGAAGTATGCAAGAACCGTAGCACGTGGCACTCTATAGTTTCTGCCAACCCCTGTGGGAGAAAGGTGTGTATGTATGTAAGAATAAACTAGATTTAACAATTGAAAAATTGAATTGAATTAGAAATCAAATGTAAATTTAATAGTTAGTTTAGTTCGCTGAAAGTTAGAAAAAGAAACCTATTATAAGTAGGTAGGTAGGTACCTATTACCCACCCAATATCGACCTCTGTAGCTTTATATGAAAATAAAATAAAATTTTATTGATCTCAAAGCAACTAGGAAAGTCCACACAAATACCATATTTAGTACAGAAATAACACGCAATTTAGAGGAGTTAATGTGTTTTAATGTAGTGAAATCGAGACCAGCTAATGCAGTGTCTCGGTTTATTTAAACAAGTGGCACGTGTTTACTGTAGACGCCGGATGAACCATCGATCGGTTTACACAGTAATGCATCGCTGTCGATGTCCCACCACTTGCATCTCAAATCTGGGATAACACAGATTATTCTATTTTCATTGATCAAACGAGTGTGTGGTAAATTTAAATTCTATTGATTAGCTACGTAGGTTTTTCTTAGATACTTCTTGACAAAAACTAAGTACGAGTAGTCTCTGTGTATAAGTGATCTTATTTTCGCTGGCTAACTTTCATAATATTATTTTTATTTTTAGAAAAAGTGGTAGAGCTCATATAAATTCTAGGCAGATTTATTTGATTTACCAGAGTTTTGTTTACGTTTGCAATGAAACCGAGATAGAGCCAGGGGCTACGGGCTCCCCGTGATCGTCCGATCCCTAGGGTGGTCGCATACAACAAATATAAACACCGAGTGTTTGTCATTGATTTTCCGGTAAATTAATTTAACGGGATTACATTTCCTGGCGGAGATATTTGTAATATAATAAATAATGTTTTTATGATTCGACTCCTATAGTCGTTGTACATAGGTAGGTATCTACTTACGAGTATCTGAACTATAGGTACCTAAAGAAAAATACCATTTACTTTACTCACTGACTTACCAATAAATTTCAGAAACTGTAAATCATACAAACTAGAAATTTGGCACTTAAGGAGTACTTGTTATAAAAAGAAAGGAGATTAGAGATGAAGATGATTAGAGAAGGAGATAAAAGAAGGAGTTATAAAAATTCGAAATAAAACCGGACAAGTGCGAGTCGGACTTGCCCACTGAGGGTTCCATACAAATTTTATTACGTACTTTAAATTAAACCTATATTTTTTATGATTTAATTACAAATGTATAGTTTTCAGATTTTTCAATATACTTGTAGTATAAGACGGTATTACTTGCGATATATTTTATATTTCTAGATCAACAGAAAATACCCTATAAATTTTGATTCCCTTGAGAGTATCCAAATATACGTTTTTTGCGGCATAAACGGCCGTATCCTTTTTTACGTTAACTTAGAAGTTTGATTTTTTCACAGCTTTAAGGGATTGTAGACCTGAGCTGAATAAATGGTTTTAAGCAAACTTAAGCGGCAGTGGGCGGGGCCGCTGGGGCAGAATGGTTCTCGAGTAGAGACCACGCACAGGAAAGCGCAGTGTGGGACGACCTCCAACGAGTTGGACGGACAACCTCGGAAAGGTCGCTGGGAGTCGTTGGCATATAACCGGTCCTTTTGGAAGACTTTGGGGGAGGCCTTTGTTCAGCAGTGGACTTCTATTGGCTGATATGACGATGATGATGAATGATTACATATGGAATCACGTCACTTAATAATTTTTATCAATTAAATCAATGCATCGTAAACTTCTATGAAGACGAATTCACGTATTTTAATAAGCGATATAGTATAATTTATTTAATTGTTTATTTAGTGGTATGGTAATAATTTACTTTGGATAGGTTTATAGGTACCTCGAAATTGCTCCCATTTAAATTTGAAAACCAATTACGATAGGTAGAAAAGTAGGAAATGCTTGGTTTTTTACGTGTAGAATTTTCACATGTGAACCGACATGGTTGAATCTTGGCAGTAGTTCTGATGACACTAAAATATAATGGATACCTAGAATTGACCTGATAATGTGATCGAGATGGCAGACAGTCGAGGGAACGCGAGTTAATGCCTCAACTTTACTTACTTGTATATCTATAAAAACAAATGGTAAGGTAAGGTAGTTCGTGATATTAGACAAATTTTTTGTAGACGTAAGCACCCATAATACAATAATCGCTCCTTTATAACTTACATGGATATTAAGTTAACCATCCAAAAAGTACCAGCCATATAAAGTCACTAGTTTCTGCCTGCGACTTTGTCTGCGTGGACTTCAGATTTGGATCAACTAAATCCGGATTTGGATAAAAAGCCTATTCTTTTTATTTCCAGACTACCTATAATAATCTACCTTTGTACCAAATTTCATCCAGATTCGTTCAGCCATTCTGACGTGATTGAGTAATGAACATTCATACAAATAAAAATACAAACTTTCACGTTTGTAATATTAATAGTAGAAAGTAGGATACAAATTATGTCTTTCGAAGTCATGTATTTTGTCATCAGGTAGCTTTAAAACGCCAGCAAGCCGCAGAAGATAAGATAGCATTGCATTTGGCTTCTGTGGAAAGTGGGACGGCACTAGAAACTTTGCCTCCGGGCCGGATATATGGGATGCGAGTTACCGGCCCTTGTCCCAGTCCTGGACCAGAACCTGACTCCGTTGCGGATGATCATACTGTAAGAAATGTACTTATTCAAACTTTCTTAGATCTATTAGATTATAAATACGGAAGTCTAGTCTCAATGCATTAGTTTCAATCAAGTGAAAATGTACTTCTTACATTCCTAACAAACTAAGATAAATTATTATTACTTAACTCCAGAATACTGCAATAGTGTTCGTAACATGCAACTATTTTTTATACCAACAGCCAATCCACATCGACAGTGAAACAAGCGATTCTCTTCCAGACTGCTGCACTGTTTCTCCTGATTCTGCCGGTAATTCTTCAACACCATCATTACGGTGAGATACATACCCGACATCGTATTTATTGTACATCAAACTGATTGCATTTTTTCATTTCATCGTGGTTTTATTATGTATCTAGTAAAACAGCTGGCCTGACTACAGACCGACGGTTCAGGAACCTCAGAACACGTCGAAGTTCAAGTTTGTTACGCAGTTAATGTTATTTTAATATTCTACTACATTATCATCTTATTCCTAGGTTCTTGAACCGAAAATAATTTAAACTTTAAATATTTTTGTAAACATGACATACCATCACGCCTGTATTCCCCGAAGGGTTAGGTTAGGTGTACTTAATGAACACCCACAGTTCGCCGGTATGTTTAGGTCCCATGTTATAGGGGGCGAGCCTATAGCCATTAACCGGGCACAAATCCAGACTCCGAGCTGCTAATGAGAATTTCATAGAAAAACCCAATAACACTTTGCTCGACCTGGGGATCGAGCCCAGGACCTCTAGTGTAGCAGTCTCACTTGGGACCACTAGACTAATGAAGCAGTCAATTTTTGTAAACATTTAAAACAATTATTTAATTTTCTTGTTTAGGGTGGGTGACGAGGGTTCTGAAAGCGAGAACGCGGTGAGCACCGCTGGTTTGGAAATGTTACGCAAGCTGTTTCCCGGCAAGAAGCGCTCTGTGCTGGAGCTGGTGCTACGGCGCTGCAATCACGACCTGCTCCGCGCTGTTGAACACTTCAATGCTACACGCGTACGTAGAAGTTTGGTATTTAAGATAATTTAAAAAGCACTGACAGGTTAGTGATATAACCATTGGATTGATAAGTCATAGGACTCGAGTTCGATTCTATTCTGATTTTTATAAAATCATGTTGTCATTAAGAATAGGTAATTACCACCATTTAACGGTGAAGGAAAACATCGTCCTCTGCATGACTGAGAGGCTTTCTCGACAGCATGTGAAGTTTGCCAACGCGTATTCTTTGGCGTTGCAGGTCAACTTGGACATAAAATGGGTTCAAAATAGGCGGTAGACTCTCAATCTATCCATACCGGATGTACCTAGTTGCTGAAAATTAACACATAAACATTTACATTGTATTTCAGACGGGCTATAAAAAGTCTCATTAGTTGATACGACCATCATTCTTGGTATCCTGTCAGCCTTTAGTCGAATTGACATGTAGTTAGCATAAAAAATTCTTTATGACAGTATTAGTATTATATTGATACTAGCTTTTACCCGCGACATTGTCTGCGTGGAATTCAGAAATGGGTCCAACCTGGATAAAATTAGCCTATGTGTTATTCCAGACTATAATCTGTGCCAAATTTCGTTCAGATTCGTTCTAGCGTGAAAGAGTAGGTACCAAACATTCATACATCCATACTCACAAACTTTCACGTTTATAATATTAGTAAGGACTAAATAAAACAGGATTTTTACACTGAAGAAATACTTTACAGGATCAACGAGACAAAATACCTGGAGTAAGTACGAGCAGCACTGGTTATGAGGCTCCAGTATCCAGTTCTGAAGAAGTAGAGTCGCGATGGTCAGCATTCCGTCCAGTGGGCCCTCGAGCCCCAATACTACCTGCATTGGTCATGGGCAGGGTTTGCGGCTCTGACTGGCTCATACCAATGCCAGCATTGCCCGCGCTGTCAGCACCGCTACTTCTGCCCCTGCAGCACCCACATGCACAGCCTGCACCGTGCAATCCTTGCGCCCCCGACTGCAGACAATGCAGTCATCGTTGAAATATCGTCATTATCATCAGTATTTATAATTTGTATCTTATGTGCTTCTTTATAGCCTTATTCTTTATATACTTAACGCCAAAGAATTTATACTTAAGCTTTTTATTACTTGTGTTTAAAGTGCTGTTGTTATTATTAAATTGTATGTTTAAAAAATAATTGTCATACTCACCTACCTAAGTCGTAATAAATAAAGTAAATACAAGCGATTCCGAATGAACAAGTTTAGTGACGTACTCGTAAGTGAATCAAATGACAGACATCCCTCGACGGTCAACGCTTGCGGATATTTTTATTGTCAGTAACAAATTCGTGACACTACTGCAAATGAAAACGGAGAAGACTACGAAACCATTAGTCTGAAGAGTGTTGTATCTATGTATCAACTGGTACTAAAACTGATTTATTTTGGTTAGGTGTTATATGGGAAATTCAAGGAGTAAGTAAGGTACATTAGGTATATTTATAAATGTTGTATTTATCGAATTCCTGCTAATCTTGATAATATTATCCACTGATTCTTTAGATCCAAAAGTCAGGAGGACATACCTATCTGTATAAGTAGTACCTAGACAATCACAATGCTTACTTACCGTCCAATATTTGAAGGTAATGTCAAGAGGTCTACTGTAGAATATTAGCATACAATGAAATTCATTGCGTCGCTGTTTATGGGTTTGGTTCCACGTATGTACACTTACAAAGTAAAAGCAGATTTCGCGAACAAAATGTTTATTTACGTTTTGGTAGCGTTTATATTTTTGAATATAGTTTGTGATATTAATTATCTAATCAGAACGCTCATTTCTGTTCTGAGTGCCCGATTATATCAACGGAAATATTCTTTGAATGAAACCACTACAATATACGGTAAGATGTGTTTGTTATGATTTGGTGAAAATACAACCTAATTAGTACCTATTATTCTAATGTCCATTCATATAGTTTTTGCATGCCTTATTGTTTTAATTTCTCAGGTATTTGTACTTTTCAAGACTGTGATGTAAGCTTCAGAAATATGAGAATAGCCAGATTACTTAGAGATCTTGATTTTGCGAGGTATCATTTTTATGAGCGGACTGGTGTCTACCGCAGGAGTCGGGAGTTGAGCATTAAATCGTTGCAAGGATGCACTCTTACAATTACTGCAGAGCCCGTGCCATTGTTTGGACTTTACAAAATTAATACCAAGGTAAACATTTCTCGGCTACCTACTGCACATTGTACCTACAGTTTCGTCAATTGATGCCTCGAACTCTTACTTACGTCTGTTAATGGAATTTATTTTTATTGTCTTATATAGTTCATATTTAAACTCCGAAGTAGGTAAATGATGTGCCTCAAAAGCCTAATAAGTATAATAATAAATATATATTAATTTCAGCTTGTTTACTGGGATGATCGTTCCTTATTTTTGGAACATGAAGTGATTACTCTACGGGATGGGAAAACTCGTTCAATACTATTATCCCGGCAGCATGCAATAAGCAGCAATGGAGATTCTACGGATGCGTTATTGGCCGGCTTGCCTGGGTCATACATACGGCCATCATGCCCTGAGTTCATTGAACATTGGTTACGAAGCATGCAAATCAGTAGTTTGAAGCTAAAAATGGGTGTTAATTAAAGTGAATAAAATATTTTCGTATTACTAACCAACATGTTTTATATATCATTTACCTTTAGTGCTTTTATCTGTAGTACACACTTCACACTACGACCCTGACGGAGTCTGTAAGTAATGTTTCTTGGCACTGTTGTCATTACCTAAGAATTAGACTATAAAGGCCAACTTTGATGTATTTACTATTTCTCATTAGAAAGTTAAAGGATTGCCATTCTAAATATGAATTGATCCCATAAGATTTAATAAATAAGTATGGTCTACTCAGCATATATAGGTAGGTACCTGCAGATTTAATTAGGTACAAAATAAATAGGCGAAAATCTACAAGAAATTGCATAGGTCATATCTGCATGAAGTGCGGGCTGGTGAGAAAAATAATGCAGCAAAAAAGTTGGTGTCGACGACTGCTCGTTCTTCCTGCTGTACGAGGAGAGGCATATCATAGGTATGTAAAAGAAGAGTACCTAATTGGTATTTTCTTGGGTAGGTATAAGCCTACCTAGGTAGGTAGGCTACTAACTGCATTATTAACGAAATCCTTGTGTGCGATAAAATCCGCAAACTGGCTTTATTTCAATATGTCCAATATTAGCGTAAGTCTCAGAAATTAGTATGCCTCATGAATCTAATAGTCCTATGCGTGACTGCTACGTTATAATTGCTACTGAGAATAAAGTAGCAGCTCGGAGTTTGGATTTGTGCCTGGTTAGTGGCAATAGACTTACCCCCTTTTAAATGGGACCTAAACATACCGGCGAACTTGTTTTATATTAGTATACCCCTGCCGAACTCTTTGGGGAGTCCAGGCGTCATGGTATGCTATGTAAAATTTAGTCGACAGAAAACCACAAGCATATTATTCTTATTAAACATAGATACCATCACGCCTGTATTCCCCGAAGGGTTAGGCAAAGGCGTACTTAATGTACACCCACAGTTCGCCTGGTATGTTTAAGTCCCGTGTTATAGGGGGGAGCCTATAGCCATTAACCGGGCACAAATCCAGACTCCGAGCTGCTACTGAGAATTTCATAGAAAACTCAATAACACTTTGCTCGACCTGGGGATCGAACCCAGGACCTCTAGCGTAGCAGTCGCGTTTGGGACCACTAGACTAATGAGGCAGTCATTACTCTAGTGGTCCTCTTCATTCTTATTAATATCTTAATTATCTCTTTATATCATTAGGTAAAAACAAAAAAATATATGTTCTATATCAACAATGTAAAAATATATCATACAGACGCGACAACACTCAACTACAATTCGAAAGTACATAACAACGTCACGCACATTAGACTGTTCCAAAATACTTATCGTTTTTCCGGCTACACTGAATCTACGAGTGCGTAGTCGTCGTAGTCGTCGTAGTCGTCGTAGTCTCGTGACTACGCAGCTACCATCACTATAGACTATAGGTATCTACATAATGATTGTAATATAAATAAAATTTCTCTGAGAACACTTTAGAATATAGCATTCAATGACATTATATACCTAGTTAAAAAGATTATAACATTGATAGCATTCGTTTCTTATAACATGATTGTACATACATATAATCGATAGATACATATAATAAGTCCATAGAAAAGTCGTGTCTGTAATTGCAAGATAATTGGGAAAAAATAGGTGGAGAAGACTAATTAAATGGTACTAAATAAATAAATAAATAAAAATTAAATAAAATTCTTTTAATTCAGGAATAATATCCCATATACACACGGTTTTAAAATACAGTTAAAATTCAAAAATAAATACTGAAACTGAATTAATGGTTTTTGGAAAAAAAATCTGTCTATCTGTTCGTTTATAACTCAAGATCATAACATGATGGTATATACATATAATCGATAGATAGGTACATATAATAAGTCCATAGAAAAGTCGTGTCTGTAATTGCAAGATAATTGGGAAAAAATAGGTGGAGAAGACTAATTAAATAATACGAAATAAATAAAAATTAAATAAAATTCGTTTAATTCAGGAATAATATCCCATATACACACGGTTTTAAAATACAGTCAAAATTCAAAAATAAATACTCAAACTGAATTAATGGTTTTTGGAAAAAAAAAACTGTCTATCTGTTCGTTTATAACTCAAGATCTACTTGACGGATTTCTATAAAATCTTGGGTATTCGTAGATTATGAGCCTGGTCAACATTTAAGGTACTTTTTATCCGACTACAAGTGCGCAAAAAAGAGGTATACTGTTTTTTCCATACAAGAAATACATTTGCAGTATTGGCAGTATCATAAGGCAACTTTTGAGCTTAATTTTATTTAAATCTGTTCACTTTATCTAAAGTTATTGCAATATTTAACTACCCATTGAAAACGAACATTAAAACTAATCATTAAAGTTAATTTCACATATAAATATGTACTAGACTTGCAGAGGTTAAAATATAATAAAATAAAGCATATTAAAAATTAAAATATACTTAGGGATACTGAATAAGATCAAGTAAATAGCTAACATACTGATTTAACCAATTTTAGAGTAAAGTACAGAAGTTAACAAAGGGTGTAATTTTTTTCTATACCATTTGATTTGACATTACAGGTGTCATTTAAGTTGACATGACAGTTGTTTTCTTCTTTTGAAGAAACGTAGACAGACAGTCATTTTATAACGTGAAACCTCCATGGTGTAGAAACAGTACCTATAATATATTTAGAAACGAAATATTTTTTATTAATTCCATCCTAATAATAATACTTACACGTTGTATTGATATTCAAGAACAAAAAGGACCCTGCAAATGAAACCAAGAGCGACAGCTATACCCAATATTGTAAACGCGAAACTAACTCTCTTTTTATTTGTTTTCTGTCACCTTTTAATACCCTAACTACTAAACAGGTTTCGATAGTATCAGGCAAGGAGAAAGGTTGCCTTCTGGGAAAGGACGTAGGTCTAGACATTTTGTCTCAAGAAGTCGTTTTAAGATGCGAGTGAAAACGCGGACTACAGCTAGTATATATAATAAGCCTACTAATATTATAATGTGAAAGTTCGTATGTTTGGATGTTTGTTACTCAATTACCCAAAATCGATTGAATGGATTTCACTTTAGATTAATCTGAATTATAATTCAGATTGGAAAATTGCTATGGTTCTAATATGGGTTTTAAATACATAGGAACATATTAATTGTTTGCAGAGACAGCCCTCTTGATTAGGTACTTAAGTCATTGTTATGAACTTATAACTAAAATAATGAAGGTCGTAGATAACTTAATAAATGTGATATAAATTTCTTAAGTTATCTTCGGTTATAAGCATTATTAAAGGAAAGTGATTAGAAATGAGTAAAACCTGATTTTGAAGACACTTTTACTCCAAAATACACTACTAATGTAATTTATTATCTTTCCGTCTCTTGTTGATAGTTAGGTTGGCATTGTACATACGAGTAATGTGCTTTTTTGTGCGTAATATGAATAATATTGTACTGTACTATAGTGTATTATTACACTGTTATAATGATTACTGCAAATGTATGGAGTATTGAGTAGAGTGATGAACACCGTATTGCTTTTAAATTACAGCTAGCTTCACTACGGCGGTGTCGACTTGGTCGGTCAATGACGTGTGTGGACAGTTGTACCTACCTACAGGTAGCAGCCGATGTTCAAGTTCCTCGCAGTACACAGCAGCCTGTTCGAAGTGCGTTACGTCACTAAGCTGTCTCTTTTTTACTGTAACAGACAAAGTTATGCGAAACAAGGAAAGAACTTTATTTTATACAGCATAACACATAGTATGTTGCTGTCTTTATCACTCGAACGTTAAAATTCTTTAATTGTTAATAAATGCATTAAAACTTGGTAACCGAAGGCACCAATCAAAGTTTAGTTAGTATAGTTCAAGTGACCCTACGGTCACTGTCGTTAGCATTATTCTTAAAAGCATCTAGTTGTTTTAAGTTAATATAGCAATATGTATTGTGTAATTGTGTCTTTGATAGCTCTTGCTTATGTGTTTTGGGATGTTAACTACTTCCTAAGGATAGCTTTCACTATAGGAATCGGGAGATTGTTTCAAAAGAAATGTGGAATTAACGATACGACTACTATTTACGGTAAGTTTGAGATTTCAATATTGTATAAAGACGTGTGTAAACGGTACATCGTCTAAAATTTTGTGAATGTTTTGTGTTTCTAAGAAAAGTAGTTAATAGCAACATTGTAGCAAATATCAATTAACGTTTAATGTGTAGGTACCTACTTACACATAAAACGTTAATTGATATTTGCCAGATTTTTTTGATGAAAACCACCAGGTAGGTAGTTAGCTACCTATCATACCTATGCAATCCTATGATGACTTGTTATGCTTTTTATATTATGATGTAATAGACTTATTTTACACTACAGTTCCTTTTGTATAAGTATAAAAAAAGTTTCCATAAAAAATAAAGTAGGTACTTACCGATATACAAAATTAATAGTAGATATTGTAGGTACCTACTCATCACAATATCAACATTTTAGAAGTTTAATTGATGCAAAATTAACTGTTAATTTATTCTATAATTAATTAATTTATTCTGCTTTAGTTGAGGGATTCAGTTTAGTTTGCCTAAGATAATTAGTATAAAAACTAGGTAATAAAAAGTATAAAATAGTTACAATATAATACATATTCCTGAACTAGGTAATCCTGTGTCCGAGCTAATAAAATCCTTAATACACAACAAAAAATAAACTATATAAGTGTTAATATCACGGAAAAGTAGTTATTATATAGATAACAATATTTTTTTACCGTTTTTTATTATAGGTTTCTGTACGACACAAGACGTGGATATCTTCCTAAGACATATGAACAATGCACGATATGTGAGAGAGTTAGATTTTGCCAGATTCCATTTCTACGACCGTACCGGTATTTATGAGAACATCAAAGCGGTAGATGGTCACGCTCTGCAGGGAGCTTCTAGCATTCGCTACAGAAGAACCATTCCCATATTTACGGCCTATAAGGTCGAAACTAAGGTAGGTACCTAAGTTTTTATCTTAGATAACAACTACGTATGCAGTTGAATCAAAACCAAAAGAATCTAGGCCATATTCTTTGACTCTTTGCAAAAATGACAATTGAAATCTCATTGTTGAGAAGAGTAGTATTGCACCTATTATATATATTAACCGACCATAATAAACCGGGTAGGTTTATTATGGTCGGTTAATATATATAATAGGTGTCTAACGTGGTGTTTAACGTGTCCTAAGAACCGACAAAGCTGATCAAAAAAGATGTTCAAAATCTTAGATTAAGTGTTCGTGTAATAATGTACCAGATAAGTTTTATGGTGAGTTAGGTACTTATTAGTATGACCATCCATCCTGCTGCTCTCTAATTTAGCTACACGTTTTAAAATGGACTTTTCTTTCTTTTTCAGTTGGCGTACTGGGAGGATAAAACTCTATTTATTGAACAAAAGTTCATCACATTAAATGATGGATTTGTCCGTGCTGTAGTCATGTCCCGGCAGAACCTCATCAATGTGGATGTAGAGAGATTGTTTCAAGGCATTCCTGGGGCTGATAAAAAACCAGAGTGTCCAGAGGAAATAAAACACTGGTTGCAAGCCATAGAAATTTCAAGCGCCAAGCTCAGGAAGAAGGACTAAAATAATTTTATATAAAAAATATTTATGTTAGTAATTTATATTTATTTATCTCTGTGAATACGAATGCGTTTATGCAAAATAAAGGTTGCGGTTACTGGAAAGTTTCTTTTTTAATTTCATATAAAACTTTTCAATAAAACAGATGTTGTTAAAACAGAGACGGAATAACACAGATCAGATGTATCGTATTACGCATCATACAGCACTCTGGCGCTTGTCACCGCACCAGCTAATGTTACTGTTTAAACAACCTGCACATTATGAACATCACAATGAATTTAGGGGTTTGTTAATTTATTGTATATTCGTATATTGGTTCTTCTTGCTTTAAAATACAAGCTTCAAAATGTTTTGTGGTAATTGACAAATTGTTATTTTGTAGAAAATATTTATAACTAGCTTTTGCCAGCGACTTCGTCCGCGTGGAATAGTTACTTTGTTTCCTAGTTCTTCGCCCGCGGTTTCACCTGCGTTGCCCCGTTCCTAAGGGTTTTAGCGTGATGTTTTATAGCTTGAAACCTTTCTCATGAATCACTCATTTTCCCAACATTTCCTTTCACTGCTCTGCTCCTATTGATCGTAGCGTGATGAAAAGTATACTATAACCTGTGGTTTGGGCTGTGCGTTGATAGATCACTATGTCAGTCAGTCAGCCACCTAACGTAAGAGTAGACAAATATAATCAAAAAGCTCCGAACTGCTAAGCTATTGGGAGTTACACGTGTTATTGTGAGTCAACCATAAAAGATAGACATTTGCTGTCGTGGAATATTTTTTATATAATTTTAAGGAGAACATTTCCGTCATACATGATTTCTGTGTAGCTTTAACCATTAAGGCTGCACACGCGACGGAAGCTTAAAAAATGGAGTAAGTTCTCCTGTTTTCCCACCATTTCCCTTCACTGCTCTGCTCCTATTGATCGTAGCGTGATGAAAAGTTTACTATAACCTGTGGTTTGGGCTGTGCGTTGATAGATCACTATGCCAGTCAGTCAGTCACCTAAATAGTAGACAAATATAATCAGAAAGCTCCGAACTGCTAAGCTATCGGGATTTACACGTGTTATTGTGAGTCAACCATAAAAGATAGACATTTGCTGTCGTGGAATATTTTTTATATAATTTTAAGGAGAACATTTCCGTCATACATGATTTCTGTGTAGCTTTAACCATTAAGGCTGCACACGCGACGGAAGCTTAAAAAATGCAGTAAGTTCTCCTGTTTTCCCAACATTTCCCTTCACTGCTCTGCTCCTATTGATCGTAGCGTGATGAAAAGTATACTATAACCTGCCCAGGAGTATGAAGAACAATTGTACCAAGTTTCGTTGAAATCCGTCGAGTGGTTTTTGTTTCTATAAAGAACATACAGACAGACAGACAGACAGACAGACAGACAAAAATTTTACTGATTGCATTTTTGGCATCAGTATCGATCACTAATCACCCGCTGATAGTTATTTTGGAAATATATTTCATGTACAGAATTGACCTCTCTACAGATTTATTATAAGTATAGATATAGATTAATTAATAATTATATAATTAATATAATAATAGTTATTTTGTAGAAAAAGGAACAGAAATTGGAGAACGTTCAAGCTAATATAACTACCCTGATACACGTAATTAGAATATTTGTTTACAATAACCAGTTGAGTTGCCTAAATCTAATGATTTAACTTTCTCATTCGGGTATCAGATAATTTCAAGAAAATAAAAAAGGATGCAATAAAGTGAGGTAGGTAATGTTTCTTACCAAGATTCAAAGGAATTACTTACCTAGGTATATTTGTTTGCATTTTCTATTCAGTCTAGCAGCCTACCTATACTATAATTTTGTATTTTCTTTCAACGTTTCAAACTGGGGCAGACAGGATTTTTAAAGCTTACATACCTACACACAAAGAAAAGAGGTTTTTAGGAAGCGCCAGTCTATTGGAAAGCGTCACCCACGAAGAGAAGATTAGTAGATGTAATTCTTCATGAGACTCTATGATACAGATTCAGATACAGATATGAATTTTTGTTGTTGATATTCTTTTAAAGACTTGCCGTGCATATGATTCATATTTTCTGTAACCTCAGTCAGAATGTGTGAAGTGGTCTGTTTTTTTCGGGAGTTCCTTAATTAGCTGTCGCGTCGGCGGCAAGGAAGCTTCCGACCCGACCACACACGCTACAAAAGAGGTTCGCCCAACAGTTTTGATAGTTTAGGTTAATTATATATTTCTTAAGATACTACCTCGTTAGTCTAGTGGCCCCAAACGCAAGTGCTACGCTAATGTCCTGGTTTAGATTTCCAGGCCGAGGAACGTGGTATTGTGTTTTTATAATGGCAATACGCTCGCCCCCTATTAGATCGGACTTACAGCATACCGGCGAACTGTGTACATTAGTAGTACACCTCTTCGTAACCTACCGAAAATTCAGGCGTCATGGTATGTTGTTTTTTCATTGCATTGCGTTGTAAAAGTTAGATGAAAAGAAGTCTTCCATTTGAAGAAGTTTTTAAGTCTATCGTTCGTTTTCACCAAACGGAGCAAAATGGTAGAACCCAGTTTCATAGCAAAAAAATTACACTTTTCAGCAGTTGTAATCTTGTCTTTTACATAATGTTACAGTACTTAAGACATGTTAAACAGAAGGAAATATCGTGTTGATGGAATATCAGTCAATATTGGTGTCTAGACTATCATGTTTAAATATTCAACAGCACACATGTAGCCTGGTAAACACAAACAGCGAGGCTTTTATGTATGGTAGTTACCTATTTGCTGAATAGTAATTGCATTTCAGCTACTACTTTGTACTTATTTACTAGCTGTGCCTTCCGTATGCATGTGCATAATTAATTCTCAGTAAAACGTTATACAGAGTGATATAACATGTGACAAATCGATATGGGACGTTCAGTAACCATTACTTATTCATTTTAAAATGTAATTTTAATGATCTAACTGGTAAAAAAAAGTTTATTTTTAAGTTAGAGGGTGCAAACTAAGCTTTTGTCTTCAGGTAGGCATGAATTATCGGTATTTAACTAAAAAAAACGAAATATTAACACTTTGCACTTTCTATCAATTACCTATTTTTTTCTAGGAGACGTTGTTGCGCAGGAGACGTCGCCAAACTCTCTTTAAAATAAAAAATATCTCGTTAAAAAAGTACAATTATTACATGTTCTAAATTTTCTTTGTTAGAATACGTAGAATCACATATTTTAATTTGTCGCGTCTCTTCAATTTCACCCTGTATACTTAAGTAGGTATGTCACGGCTAAAATTTCCTATAGGCATGCACTAGTCCAAATATACATAAACTGAATTCGCTGTAATGGTATGGTTCGTTACCAAAACGCATCAATTATGACATGTTTTATTCTAAACTAGCTTCCGCCCGCGGCTTCGCCCGCGTGGAGTTCGCTGTCACTTAAAATCTTTATCAACGACCCATGTCACTTCCCAGCTCAAAATAATCAAATATACATATTCCTTTATGTTTATAGCTCAACAGAAAATGCTCATCAAGCTGAACAACTTTTATTAAGGCGTTATTTCTATATTTCTTATAGTTTAGCTGGGTCATTATGGTCCTGCATCAGGTGTTCCAGTTTCCAAAATCAATTATACCCTATATATTGCCCAGGCTTAATACCTTTAAAACAAAAAGAAATCATTCGAATTCGTCCAGTATTTCCGGAGATTAGCGCGTACAAACAGACAAACAGATAGTTTTTTTTAATTCTTACTCTATTATTATGTCTCTATCGCCCAAAATTAATTTTGGAAAATATATTCAATGTTCAGACACATTTTATTTACTGTTTTATTATATGTATAGATTTGAAATTTATTTGTTGCAAGTATCAAGACAGCTAACGTCTCCTAAAATCAAAGGTGGCGCTTACCGCGTGTGTCTTGTCGCACAACAATAACAAAATATCCATTAGCTTTAGTGGTTTCTGTTTAGCCGACTTGTAATATAATCATATACCTACATATTTTATTTTGTTTAATATACCTAGGCCATTTATAAACTATCGTTGTTTTTGAACCAAAATAGTAGGCATCTTTATGAAACCTCTTTGTTACGACTAGGTACAATTACTAATCATAAATTTTCTTTGAAACTGTTTATGATGGTAATGATAGTAAATAAAATTGATGACAGTTGGTAAACAGCGGTCGTAGATATTAGTCAATGCTCTTTTCGAATATTTAAGTGAACCATATGAAGGTTAGTCATTATTTCAAGTGTTTATGCTTTTTTTTCCACTTCAAATAATAGCTATAGGTTCTGCATTTAAAATTTTATAATTCCGTTTAGTAACGGTTCCAGAATAACCTGACAATCATAATCACCTGAGCAGCAGTCGAACACTAGACTAATCAGTTAGTTCTTGGTCAGTTTTGAATAAATGTTTACAGAACATCTAAATCTATTTGTTATCATGGCTCTAGACTTTGAACAAAACAACAAAGAAACAACTGAAAGTATAGCACAGGTCCTATAGATATTTAATGGGTTTAGTATTTTAGAAAGGAATCCTAAAATATTTAAATGGGTTACCGAGGTAATAAGTACCTATCTAATAACCTCAAACGCGATTAGCTATTTCATCGTCATTTCTTACAGGGTTAAGTCTCACTCAGAACGCGATGTTGTTGCCGGCATCGAGTCTATTGCCTTTAGAAATACTTTTAAATACAATTATTGAAAACTATTTTGATTTAGCATACTGTGTAACAATTTTCTCCAATGCGCCCCTAAAATTAATGTTACCTATGGCTTTCATATATTTGATTCCAAATGAAGAAAATCTGGTGGACCAAATATTCAAGGTGTCAGAAATGGGGTGTTCTGATTACATAGTGCGTATGCAAGAACCGCAAAAATTTATGACAGCATTTGAAAGAGTTGTTCATATAGGGAACGTAAGAAGAAGTAATCGGAAGATTGTAATTTTGCCGTATGATGAAGAACATGAGGATAATAACGACCTATCGTCAGTCGTTTTTTCAATGAAAGAAAGTAGTTTTGTCGCAAATATGCTCATGGTTGTTAATTCTAACAGCACTGAATACTGCAAAGCATTCAATTTGATTACTCATCAATTTGTTGGCCCAGATGAAAATATCCATCTACCAAAATACTTGGACCGTTGGAATTCATGTTCACATAAATTTGAAAATCAAGCTAATTTATTTCCTCACGATATGAGCAACTTATATGGCAAAACGTTAAAGGTAGCTTCCTTTACTTATAAACCATACGTTTTGTTAGACATAGACCCGGCTATAGACCCTCTTGGTAGAGATGGTGTAGAGATTAGGATAGTCGATGAACTTTGCAAGTAAGTCTAATAAATTTATAGTCTAAGAAGATGCTTTAATACTCGCATATCTAATATCGAGTGAGTAATTAATTTTTAATACAGATGGATGAACTGCACTGTTCAAATCGTAAGGGAAGACGTTGATCAGTGGGGAGAAATCTATGAAAATGAAACCGGCGGAATTGGAATTATTGGTAGCGTTGTAGAGGATCGCGCGGACCTAGGTATCAGTAAGTACACTTTTTTTTTGTGTGTTTTATAAATTTATCAAGATGAATAAATTAAACATTTTAAGAATAGTGATATATTATTACGGAGAGTTGAGAGTTAGTATTAAAATAATTATTTTCAGCTGCCCTCTATTCTTGGTATGAAGAATATCGAGTGATGGACTTTTCTGCAGCCGGTGTAAGAACGGCTATAACTTGCATAGCTCCTGCACCGAGGTGAGATGGATTTTTATGTTCCATTCCATATAATTAAGTACCTGTTTTGAATAATCAATAATGTTGATGTTTTTTTTTATGCAGATTATTATCAAGTTGGGAGATGCCTCTAATGCCTTTCACTTGGTATATGTGGCTTTCTGTGGTCTTTACATATTTTTATGCGTCAACTGGACTTTTAGCAGCTCAAGGAAGTGGTAACACCTCATACCCTTTTCTAAATGTCTTCGGAATGATGATCGGACAAGTAGGTGATATTCTATGAATTTTTTTTTTTCCCCGTGTTAATGTAAAATTATTTAATTAGATTTGGAATACTTACTTGATTATAATCATTTTATAGTATCTATTAAAAAATACAATTATGGAAAATACCTAAAGCTTAAGTAGGTCCTGTTATGTGTAGCTCGAATGTTTGATTAGGTAAAACTGCACGGTAATGACCACGTATTTCTTTGTGATGTATAAACATTACAAACAAAAGCACACAATTTTATGACTATCGTTGATCAGACTCAAATTGATTTTTCAATTGAACGATTCATAATTACAGATGTACGGCTTATAGGAATTTGGTATTTTGGTTGAATACCTACCACTATAGGTTCCACTATACTCATTAGTTGAAGTCATTTTTTTTTATAAAATTCAATTTGACGGCACATATCAATTTATTTGTATGGTCTACAGATAATTGTTCTGGGTCTGAGTGTTTGTGTATGTGATAATTTGTGTTTGTAGACGCATCCACAATATTTACTAATAATTCACGTGGGAGAGCCATGCTTCGGCACGAATGGGCCGGCTCGACCGGAGTGATACCACGGCCTCACAGAAAACGGGCGTTAAACAACACTTACGTTGTGTTTCGCCGAGTGAGTGAGGTTACCGGAGGCCCAATCCTCTTTTAAAAGGTCGGCAACGCACTTGTGACGCCTCTGGTGTTGCGGGTGTCCATGGGCGGCGGTAATCGCTTACCATCAGGTGATCCGTCTGTTCGTTTGCCCTCCTATCACATAAAAAAAAAACATGAGAAATTCCTTTGTTTGGGGCAAAGTTAAAAAAAATACTAACCTAATTATTTTATACAGTACGTAACTAGACCTTCTTAAAACTTACATTAACTAGACAGGATACATTTTAATAAACTTTATTCAACTGTTGAATTTTTACAGTCTCAATACGAAACTAGTGCTTCGTGGAAGATTAGAAGTATTACTTGTTGGTTGTTGATAGCAGGATTAATTTTGAGCAGTGCTTACGGAGCTGGCCTAGCTTCCACGTTCACTGTGCCTAGATATGAGCCCTCTATTGATACGGTACAGGACATAGTGGATAGAAACATGGAATGGGGAGCTACGCATGACGCTTGGATATTCTCACTTACTCTTTCCACAGAAGTAAGATATAAATGATGAAACCTTAAAATCCTGTGAACCTATTTTCTTAATGATCTTCCTCAAATTTATGAATATTTTTATAAACAAAATGCAGGCGGCGCCAGGCGTCAGCGACGTAGGCGACCAAGATTTATGTCAACATTTGACTAGCAATAAAACTCAGTAGTCAAACTCATAACACATCAGTCTCATTCTATTTATCGTTTCCTGACCGATTGGGAAATGAAAGAGGCCTAGTAATTTGGTCTAGCACCGCCACTGACGAAATGAAATAAAATAAGTATGTATTCGTTTTAGAAATAGTAAACATAACATAGGTATCATACCATCACGTCTGTATTCCGCAAAAGATTAGGCAGAGGCTAAGTAATATAACGACACACCCACAGTTCGCCGGTATGTTTAGGTACCATGTAATAGGGGGCGAGCCTATTGCCATCCGGGTACAAATCCCAAACTCCGAATTGCTACTAAGAATTTCATAGAAAAACTCAATAACACTTTGCTTGACCTGGGAATCGAACCCAGAACCTCAAGCGTAGCAGTTGTGCTTTGGACCACTAGGCTAATGAGATAGTTTTACAAATAGTGTTAAGTACTTAATAATAATACTTACCCATACATGTATTTAAATGTTTAATTTCAGCCGTTAATTAAGCAGCTAGTAAGCCAGTTCCGGATATATTCGTTTGATGAATTAAAAAGAAAAAGTTTTACACGAAGTTTTGCATACAGCATCGAAAAATTACCAGCAGGTATTTTATAATTTACATATTGTACGTACATTGTATTATGTGTCGGTCCACACTGCACTTCAGTGAAATCTAATTTACGAGTCCCGATCTATAAATTCTGAGTAACATACTTGTAAAAGTTAATAATTGGTTGCATATTCAATTATTCATTTGATATGCAACCAATTATTAACTTCTATCTTCAATTATCAATTTTTTTCTTACAACGATTATTGAACTAGATAGGTACTACCTACCTACTCGCATACCCAATACCTGTACCTACGTATCTAATTACAAAAACACTTTGATATTGATTTTAGGTTTCATTGATTTGATATTAATTGTAAACGTAGTGTTCTTTGAGAAACAGATGTTAGGTACCTAAAATAATTAAACATTCTTAATTAAACCTATTTCCAGTTAGAGATACCTAAATACCTACTTACAGGTAACTTCGCAATAGGAGAGTACGTGACTCAAGACGCGGTCCTAGACCTGATGATAATGCTGGAGGATTTCTACTATGAACAGTGTGTGATCATGATGAGGAAGAGTTCTCCATATACGGAAAAAGTCAGCCAATTAGTGGGCCATCTTCACCAGTCCGGACTTTTGCTAGCTTGGGAAACTCAAGTATCTAACTATAATCTATCTACTTACAGAATCTAACAATGATTCATCCTAAATCTTAACAAGACATTCATTTTAATAATATTATTACGGATACCTCTTTAGGTATATATGATCTACGGAAGCGACTTTAAATAACATAACATCTTTGTTACGTTGAAAGTTAAGTTCAGTTCTTCATGTAGGTAGTTTGGTCAAATAAAACTGATTTTCATCACTAATCCAAACTAACTAACTATTATAATGCGAAAGTTATTCTGTCTGTTTGTTACGTTTTAACGCCTATGTCGCTAAGGCTCAACCAACTTACATGAATCCTGGTAGGTATAGAGGTATTAGATTAGACCTTGGACAATCTTGGATTAGACTTTGGACGATACTTTTGGCGTAGCGGCTGAGCAAACGGCTTCTGCGTCACGTGTTGTGGGTTCGATCCCCACGCGGAGTAAATATTTGTATGATCTACAGGTAGTTGTTCCAGGCCTGGGCGTTTGTGTAGGTATGTGAGAATTTGTGTTTGTAAACGTACTCACGATACAGGAGAAAATCCTATAGTGGGGTAACGTTTTATTAAAAAAAAAAACTTTAGTCAAAAGTTATTTGGGATGCGAATGAAATCGCGGGCAATGGCAAGTAGGTAAGATTTATTACCTATCTAAATATATAGTAGGTAAATACCTATGTATTTTAGAGTGATTAATTTTAGGAATCGGTGTAGATACTATTTATAGATATATAACTACCGGATAATATCATATATTAAAGTCCGTCGGAGTCAGACTATCAACGTAGGTACTTATAGTCTATTCCAATCAAAACTGAAAACTTTGTAAACAAACCAACACTCAACATTAAATCTTCGATTTCATACTGATTTCGTTATCACTTCATTACATTCTGATGTCGGAATCTTCGTAAATACTGTCACTTTCATATTTAACTCGTTTTTTATTGCAATTTCTACTGAAATATGTAAAAATCATCGAATTTATAAAATTTGTATTAGTTTGACAGTTTTTTTTTCTAAAGCTTTAGTGACGTGCTGATCTGTACGATATTGAATGAATGAAAAACAGATTAAAAAACGTGAAGAGGGCAAGCTATTATGGCATTATGCCAATTGACAACATTTCATTTTTCTAACACGCTTATTATATTATAATTTATTTGAAACTAGATCGAATAAAATGGGATACCTGTATTTTTTATTTTCCCGATATTCAATCATTTTCATATTTATTGTTGATTTTGATGGATTAGATATTCTACTTATATAAATTAAACGTAAATGGACATTATATAGATTTTTTTTCGGTTGTGAGATTTTTATTTGGGTTTCTTTTAATTTTTATCAATAATATTATGCAATGTACACATTTTCAATGATGCAGTAGGCTTAATTCCTTTATCTCCCAGCTCAAAATACTTATTTGAAAGCATAACAGTAGTAAAAATCTAAGTAAAGCAGTATACTAATATTATATTTATAATAAGTGTTTATTATACATAGGTACTAATGTCGACATCGATGTAAAGAAACCAACATCTTCTAATCAAGTTTATTCCATCGAAAGAAAAAATCCTTTCACTCATTCGTTCATATACATTATTTTTTGCAATAGGCACATCACTAAAACTATTTAAGGTCATTGACTTTTCTTTGTTTACAAAGTTTTCAGTTTTGATTGGAATAGACTATAGATACCTTTATAACAGCTCTGCTGCAGACTCGGCACCGGATTTCATTTAAAAATGCTACTCGTTATAATGTAACTACTGTAACTACTTTCAGGTAGCATTGAAGCATCTGAATTACAAAGTACAGATAGAGGTCAGACTATCGAGGTCCAAAAACGATGTCGGCATTACGAAACCTTTAAGTCTGGGTAATGTTTTGGTACGTAGGTACTTACCATCAGAAGAATATTTAGCTTTTTAATTCTGTAAGGGCCTTATTTATCTTCTTAAATAATGGCTTACCTAGTACAGGCAAGGTACTAGCAATCGCTATGTAATGCCAATGAAGCTGAAACATTAGAGTAAGTAATACCACGGAATAAATAAGTAAGACTACGAAGTTGTGCTCGGAATCACACTGAGCACTCTGAACCGGCATTTCTCTATAGTGGAAATCGAGTCAAAGGTGAGTAGGGCTGGGGTGACGACTTGCGGAAGTCAGCTAAAAGTGACTGCATGAGAAGAGCTGCGGCTCTGAGTCGTCCACTTGGAGAATCCTACGATGCCAGTGGGAACAATAGAATGATGGTTACGATATATTAAATATAAATATATGGTTGGTTGGATGATTAAATATATACCTAGCTAAATAATATTACAGGTGTTCTTAGGTTAATTACATGTATTATTCTAACATTACACCACCAGGAGGCTCGTCAGCTCGTTTGCCGACTTAATCAATAATAAAAAAAACTTCTAACATGAAGATTATGGATTATTTTTTTTATTTCTTACGTTTCAGGGTGTCTTCATCATATACGCTGCTGGACTTTTAGTTTCTTCTGCATGTTTTTTAGGGGAACTCTATGCTCACTACCGCAGTAAGAAGAATGAGCGCTTGCATTTGGATTGAATTATAATGTATCTATTACTTAATACAATTAATATAATTAAAGGTTAGCGATAGATATAGTATTAGGTAAAAATTGTTTATTTTTGTATCGTAATATATTACCTACAGGCACCTAATAAAAGGTAGATATTTAAGTTCTACTAGGAAAGTGTTATGATTTTCCTACTCAGTAACAGCTCCGAGTTTGGATTTGAGCCTATTTCGCGTTGTATTTACCTTCTAGCTGTTGCCCGCAGTTACACTCACGTCCCAAAAAGATTAACATACATGTATATAAGTCCCATTCTAGGCGGCGTATCAAAATGCAACATGCACCAGATTTTTAGTTAGACCTCTAGCATCTATACATCGGTAAAAACTGCATTCAATTTGTAGTAGTTTTTGCGTGATGCGCGTACAAACATACAGACAGACAGACTGACAAAAATTCTTAAAATTGTTAGATATTTTGACTTCTGTTGCTCTAATAAAGACCCCCATAATCGTTTTTTTTTAATATCTTTAATGTACAGACATTGGTCTGATACAATTTTATTATAGGTATAGATAAGTAAGTAATTATGTCTAGTCTTTTAGTCTAAACCAGAGGTTCGCAGAGTGTGCGCCGCGGCGCGACACCCAGTGATGAAGGGCGCCGTTGAACGATCGACTAGTATCATTGTACCTACCTATCTACACACAGCAACACAATCTAGGTATATTTTATATTTCAGCAAATATCTAAAAATCTATGAAGAATTTTCTGATATACTAAATGGAAGAATGATAGGTTATTTTAAGGTCTTTACCTCTAGGGCGACTGACGGCCACGACGATATGTAGCCCCACCGCCGTCCACACATCGGCCGCAGAGGGTAGGCAGAGCGGCCCATCGTAATACCGACACTCTTTCCCTCCTGCGGCCCCACCGTGTCCGCAGTCCTACGGCTGCGACCCCGCCGAGGCCGCGGAAGGTAGGGAGAGCGGCGGTGGCGCACCGTAATACCGGCACTCCTCTCCCGCCGCGGCCCCTCAACCTTCAGCCGTAGTGTCGCCTACACAAGACCGCGGCCCACCTCAGTTGCGGTGCCTCCCATACGACACCGCAAAACTAGTGGCCGCTCCAATGCAGGCTTCCTGGGCAAAGCCCGCAGGAGCAGCCCCTCCCTGGGGTTCTACTTAGCTTCGCCGTGGGCCACCACCATCCACGGTTACTAAGCCCCCCCGACGCGACAAGGCGAAAACCCCTTGGGGGGTATTGTCAATGACAATGTCATTAATCTAACCTAGCTTCAAGGTGCTATTTAGGATTTCACAAGAAAATCTCAACGTGGGAATTGTACTCAGAATCTCACAGTAAACAGCCGCACATAGGTACATTAAACCACTAGATCAAAGAGTCAGTCTGATGGATATTTTTTTGGAAATTTACACGAGTACTACCAGATTACGCGTTAAATAACACACTAATACAACGTCATAATCGCCCTGCCGCTGGCGCTCCTATGTACACGAAATAGGATTTATTTCAGTTCAGTGCAAATATTAAGAAAACGTAGATCGATACCGCACTGGTTCGTGAAGGGATATGAGCAACTTCTATCTGTTACCTACTTCAATGTCTATATTATTGCAAGAACATGGTAACCATGACTTCATGCTGCGGTTTTTTTTGTGAGATTGTTTGCATTACAATTTATACATATTACTGATATTTGTCTTTTAAAGTATCTAAATCAGTCAAACTTTAATGAAAAACGGATAATTTGAATGGGCGAAAAATATTGATTGTAAGTATTCTAGCGCCCCCTGGCGCATCGAAATCCTAACATCTACCTAAGAACCATCGCTGATGATTATCAAACCTTTTACAGAAAATCATAGGTACTTATTTACGTCGGTCAAATCGTTTACGAGATAATTTGCGCTTACATCCAAGGCTTACATCTAATCTCATAGACCTTCTCCGTTCTATCATGATCATTAATCACAAACCGTTTAAAAAAAACTCATTTTACGAGCGATGTTTATTGCAGTGCACCCTGGTGAGATAACAACCGCTGAAAACCGCTGAAAGAACAATCGCTGATGAATCACAAACCCTTTACCAGAAAACCGCGTCACAATCGATCAAACCTTTTTGGAGATAAATAGCAATATTCGCAGGCTGAAACAGAAATACTCTCTCTCACCCTATAATAAACGCATACATCTTTCTCGTTTCATCTCGTGTAAAAAGTAGAAAACCCGCGAAAGTAGAAAATTACGCGAAAGTAGAATATTCGCGGTTGGCAAAGTCCACCACAAAATAGTGAGATCTGACATTTATGACACCTCCCTCACGCTATACTAGTGCCTCTATCGGGGAAATCACACGCTTCCAATACAAGGATGGATGCGGTTGATGTGTGTCACAAGAGTATTATATTATCTGTGGTCACAAGTATCAATTCACGATAAAAATCGCCTATTTGTTTTTTGTTACAGAATTGTATATTGTGAATAAATAACATTGATTACATTGTCATAATATTAATACCCATTGTTTAATGAAATTTAATGGCTTTCACAATTTTTATAATTTTGTCAAAAAGGATCAAATCATTCAAAGAATCTAATTGCTTCAATAATCTTTGTCGAATAGGTACTATAATTAT
This sequence comes from Acronicta aceris, assembly GCA_910591435.1. Taxonomy (NCBI): domain Eukaryota; kingdom Metazoa; phylum Arthropoda; class Insecta; order Lepidoptera; family Noctuidae; genus Acronicta; species Acronicta aceris. Next base: position 9,580,964 of record OU342763.1, on the reverse strand, counting down.
TATAATGTTGTTTTAGTCGATTATCTTGTAAGAGTCATATCGATAAGTGCGCGATAAACGCGACAATTGCGCGTACAACTCAATGGAATTACGTCATCAATTTCATTGTGTGCGTGAGTACTGACTTTACTGTGCACTGCTGTGGTGCTGGCGGGAAAATCGATCGATACGTACGATACTTGCTTGACGACTTTACGTACGACTCTCACCCCCGTGCAAAACTTATTTAGTTGTTACGGCAGTTGGACGTATGGATAGTGGATTAATTTTATTCTCTGTTGCGGAAATAATGATAATATAAATTTAAACTGTGTAAAACTCTAAGTTTAAAAAATTACGATGGTGTCATATCTGTTTTTGTGTCTCACTTTCATAATTACGACCTCTGCAGAATTCGTTTGGAGACATCATAATAATGAGCAACTACCCGTAGTGCTTGAAGGAGTTCATGCAAAATGCCCTAATATTACAAGAGTTTATGCTTTGTCTGAACCATCTGTTTGCGGTGTTCCTTTATATGTTATCGAATTTTCTGATAAACCAGGATTCCATCAGCCATGTAAGTAGTTTACGATATAATGTAGCTCCACCGCCCATCGCTTCTGAAAATATTTTATTTAAATTTACTTACCTGATTTTTGGTCAGAGAGTCGCCTTAGAGGCGGTTCTATAATTTAAATACTTTATTCTTTTATAAATATATATTAAGCAAATAAAAAAAAAATATAAATCGTAAAATAATTATGTTTCAGATAAACCTGAAGTAAAATATATTGGAAATATCCATGGAAATGAGGTTTTGGGACGGGAATTATTACTAGGCTTAGCCCATTATCTATGTGATCAGTATAACAGCCATGACCGACAAATCCGAGCACTTATTCATTCTACAAGAATTCACTTATTACCATCCATGAACCCAGATGGTTGGCAATTATCCACAGATACTGTATGTAGCATATTTAAAACTTAAATTATGTTTTACATAATTAGATCTGTTAACTTATATTTTTATTTGTTGACAGGGTTCTGTAGATTACCTCATTGGCCGCACAAATAACCATTCAGTGGATTTAAACAGGAACTTCCCAGATTTAGATGCAATAACATTTGAATTTGAACGCCAGGGAATCAATCACAACAATCATTTGCTAAAAGATTTGACCCGTCTTGCAGCACCGGTAAAATTTTCAATATTTAATATTGACACATAAGTTTACTCAGCAACTACTGACGTTTTTTAAAGTTTATGTCAGCCCAAAAGCATAATCAAAATTTTTTTTGTATCATAATAATAATTACTTATATTTATTTAGTTGGAACCTGAAACACGGGCTGTTATGCGCTGGATCATGTCTGTGCCATTTGTGTTAAGTGCAGCAATGCACGGAGGTGATCTTGTGGCCAACTACCCTTATGATGAGAGCCGGAGTGGTGCACCTGTTTCTGAGTATTCTGCAAGTCCTGATGATGATACATTCAGGTAGAAAGCTGAAAAAATATTAGTAGTAGTAGTAAATATTTTCACAAGAAATACTACGAAGATACTCATTTTTGTAGTTTAGTAGGTATCTATTTACCTTTATTAAAAAATATATTTCATTAAATTTATATTGAAGAACAAGTAGCAGACTATTTAATGGCTTTAATTAATTAATTAATCCATGATTTCAATTTATAATAATATTAATTATATTTGTGTAGGGAACTAGCCATGACTTATGCGTCGGCCCATGCCGATATGTCGTCAGCAGCTCGTCGGGGATGTCACACGTCTAGCTCGGAAGATTCCGTTTCATATAACTTTGGCAAGCAAGGTGGAGTAACTAATGGAGCTGCTTGGTATAGTTTGAAAGGAGGTAGGTGTTAATTAACAAAATATTGACCTTCATAGGTACTTGATTTGCTCCACTATCTGAATAACTGAATTAATGTAATGTATAAAATCCCTCCCTTAAAATCCCCCCAAATCCGGGCCCGACCAATACGATTCCTATTTGATACATAAACGGTTATATTTAAACTAGGTACGACTCACTCGCACCTCAATAACGTAGGAAGTAAGGACCGACTGACATCGACCTCAGTTTCGGCCATTCTCATCTAAAAACTCATTTTCGGTCTCGGCTTTATTTTTGGGCGAGTTTCAGCAAGGCCGAGAAACACTATAGGGCAGGGATGGCGAACCTTTTTTGGTCTACGTGTCACTTTTTCTATAAAAATGTTAATGACGTCATGACGTGCCGTCAGACAATCTCAAGCGTAGAACCTCAGAATAATCACACTCGCAGAACTAAACATTAACAACTTTCGTACGAATTCTACATTATTATGGTTGGTTTCTCAGTCGCGTAATCTCTATTCTCTGTATATTAACTTGATACTAACGAACGAGTTTCGATTACTTGCCTAAATTCCTACCTAAGTCCCGTGCCCAAAATACTTTGTTTAAATATGCCAACGATGGCACGCGTGCCATTGGTTCGCCATTACTGCTATTGGGTGGGATCACTAGCTTCACTCAAAACATAAAATTTTTGGGAGACCGCGAAAATGTCATCTAGGTAAGTCTGAGTGAAATATGTAATAAAACTTGCTACAATTGCCAATAACTAGACTATACCTAGATGACATTTTCGCGGTCTACAAAAATAACAAATATGAATCTATAGTTCTAAGATAAAACCATAAATGAATTGAATAAAAGGCATACGTGCAATTTGATTCTTGCCTATCTCCTAATTGGTCAGTTTATAATTAAGCGTGCGAATTGTGAATTTTTTTAATATGACTCGCTAAGCGCGATGCGTGATTGGTCAATTGATTAAACACCTTTCAAATCATACAATCAAACATGATAATCAATTAATCAAACATCATAAAATCATTAACAAAATAATACTACTCGCTTCGTACTTTCAGTGGTAATATTCGCATTTCAGCTGAAGGTCTAAGGACTTAACACTGTCAATGATTAGTGTGTTAGGAGAACTCTAACTCAATGATCGGCAATCACAAAAGACCGACTGCGGTCGCAGTGATACTATAGCTGCAAATAAACAATAAAAAAATCACGATGAAATATGTGACTCTTTAATTTAGCGATTCTCGGTCTCGGTTTCGGCCGAGATATTTTTTTATTCTCGTTCTCGGCCAACGTCAAAAAACTACGTCTCGGTCGGACCTTAGTAGGAAGTGCGAGAAGCAGGAACTGTAAGCAACGGATCAGTTGATTTTATATTTTATGTTCTGGCATTTACATTTAACTGGTGACCATGAAACGCGGATGGCTTAGCAATGCTAATTTTAGTTGCATTGTTCAATGTGATTTTTTAATCGCAACAATTGTAACGTGCACGCTAAAGTTCTCGGAAAGACTGCTTTCGACAACATGTTTGAATCGATTAGCAATGCATGTCAGTTTATTCTTTTTAAAATAGACCATGGCGTACTTACAAAATTTTACCTCATATGCATAAACTCATCCAAATATCCATACATACTAGAGACTTAGGTATCTTATTGTCTAAGTAGGTATTGTTTTGCATAAATTACAAGACGGTCGATCTTATTACCTATTAGTTTACATAGTATTACTTAACAGTTATAAAGTTATCATCTACATCATTCAGCTAGGCAGGCAGGTAACACGATCCAGATTGTGGGCGTCATGATGCTCACAATCAAACACTTTAAATGTACATATATATCTACCTATCTATAGTGTATTAAATTTACAAGGAATGACTGCATCATTACTCTAATGGCGTGGTCGTAAGCGCGATTGCTCCGCTAGAGGTCCTGGATTTGATTCTCAGATCGAGCAGTGTGTGGAGTTTGGATTTGGATTAATGCCAATAGGTTTGCCTTCTGTTACTTATATGCGACCGAAACATACCGGCGTAAACTGTGGCGACCAAAAGTCCATAGGCAATCTCGCAACGCAATAGCTTGACGTTTAGTTTGACTCACGACCTTCTATTTATTGTCGTTAAGAAGTGACACGCACACTTAGCATGTATATTGACTTTTGAGCGTTTACTGTACATGTACATTAGTACTCTTCTGCCTAATTCTTCCGGGACTACAGGGGTGATGGTATGATGGTATACACAATCAACGCGAGCAAGATCAGCCCGTTAAAAACATATGGCGCTTTTTCAGGTATGCAAGACTTTAACTACCTTGCCACAAATGCTTTTGAAATCACTCTTGAACTGGGCTGTGAAAAATACCCTCCTGCAAGTGAGTTGGCAAAGGAATGGGAGAGGAACCGCGAGGCATTGCTAGCGTACATATGGAAAGCACATACTGGTATTAAAGGAATCGTTTCTGATGACTCTGGATTCATACAGAATGCTATAATATCTGTCGTCAATATCACCGGACCCGTGCCAAGGCCTATTCGTCATGACGTTACAACAGGTAAAGATTTCTTTATAATTTTATGATTAGATGTGTAATTTGTTATACCTAATGTATGCACTGTATCTAATTAATTACTAACTGTATTATTTATTGCATACCTAAGTAAATAATAACATGAGTACACATTATGAAAGTTAATTTGAATGTGATCGTAAGATATCGACATAGTACATAATTATTTTGCATTGGTATCTTGCTTCTATCTATATAAAAGTATCGATATCTATACTCGTATATTAGTACTTCCGAAAATACATGGGAATGTCATCAATTTGAATTATTTGGTAAAACATCGGGAGTACGAGTACCTGGGACGATTCGCGGATTCCGCCACCCAGAATTGATTCTAATTTTGCCACCCCCACGGACTTCATATGGCCGCCTCCTTATTTGCGCAACTCATCAGAACCAGGGTGGTACCACCCTCTCACATAATAATCAGAATATCCACACGAAGTAGTAGTATTTTTACAGTGTGTGTGCGTGTGTTATGTCAGTGAGAGCGCTAGCTAACAAATCGGGTGAGATTTCGATTACATTTTTAACCCCCGACGCAAAAACGACGGGTTGTTATAAGTTTGATGTGCGTGCGCGCGTGTGTGTGTGTTCGAGCTTGCATGTGTGTGTGTGTATGTGTGTGTGTGTGTGTCTGTGGCAACGTAGCTCCCGAACGGATGAACCGATTTTGATTTGAAACTTGAATTAGTCGGGAGTGTTCTTAGCTATGTTTGTAATTGAAATAAAACAATGACTTTTGAATTTTATGGGTATCGAATGAATGGGGCTTGACAAGAAATATAAAAAAATATAAAATAAATCCAAGATGGCCGCCGCCGCAAAATGGCGGTGTCAGGGGTTTCATTAAATTTTTAATTTAATGTAGTTATGGCACGACGTCTTTTGAGATATGGGCAGATGAGCAATATTTTTTGCCGAAATGCCTAACTAGCTATTCTAATATTTCACCATCCCAGACCTCTCTATTCGTGTATTTCAAAATAACTAATACTTTATTAAGTCTATGTTTTGTTTGTACAATTATCTCCCATGCAAGTACAATTGTATATTGTACGGCTATATATCCCATTCACACGCTTCCATATGTATCAACGATGTTCATGTTGATTGTAACAATTATTATAACCGACATCTCTAGTTCATTTAACTATTTAAGTAGGTACATTATTATCGATCATAGTTGACCGTAATTGTTATTACAAGTAGAACAATGCGGTAGTTATAACTATACCTTATAGTTTAGTAAACGAAGTGTTTCGTCCGCTGCAAGGAAAATAGTTGTTTGCATTCAGTTTGGTAAATTGAAACTGATTGGTGTAACTAAGCGTTTCCTTGTGCCAGCGACATCTCGACGTCTTGACTCATTTGAGATCATTTGTTCACTCACTGCAATAAGCCCGGCTAATATTTCACTGATATTCACTACACACATTATTTGAAGAAATAAGGTGTAAGTAGTGGAAAGTTCAAACCTCTTGTAAATGTTTATTGTGGACATTGTGTTCCCAAGTAGGTATGATACATAAATCAGTACAATTTGCGTCATAAATAATGCATGCAATACCTAATTGCTTATTTAGGTTATCAAACAATTCGCAACCAGTTGTTGTCACTACACTAAATATATACCTATCTACCTAAGGAACATAATATTATGTACCTACTTAGTACTTATATATCTATCCTTTGTACAAAATGTTATACAGAATCGTAGTACTCAGCCAAACACGAGCATTTATTACAACAACGCATTAGCTTTATTTCGTAACTCTGTGAAAATAGGTTGCCTATCCGTTGGAATACAAAAGAGTATCACACTCTTCTCGAATAGAAATGTGTGTAAAGTTGGTTAACAATAATTTATTTAGAAGTCAATTAGAAGTCATAATTTAATACCTACTTTATAAAATGATAGTGACTCAGGATATGACAGATTCACAACCGGTATTTTTTACTTAGTATATTCAACATGATAATTAAATTTTTATAACTATTTGGTTATAGATGTAGCGTACGTAACATCGTTAAGATTTGTTTAATAAACACTGTATTACTTTTGCATTGTTACGTGTGAAATGAAATCACGATGCGCTAATTAACTGAGGTAAGAGGGTAGGAAGGAAGATAAAAACCGCTCGCGAATGTTAAGTATCAGGAATTTCCTATATACTCTTTGATCAAGAAGAATAGTTCTATTCTTGTTTCCCCGTGATATAGGTAGGTCCCTCGTTTGGTGTCTACGTAAATTTGTCAAGTGAGTTATTTAATATTTCGTTGTTTCTAGGTGCATATGGGGATTACTATCGTCTGCTGACTCCGGGACATTACGAGGTTACAGCGAGTCATCCGGGGTACTTCCCGGTGTCTCGCGTGGCCACTGTGCTCAGATATCAGACCACCGCACACGTCCTGAACTTTAAACTTGAGGTGAGTGCTTTGGGCATACTATAAATTTTGGGTTCTTCCCGGTTATTTATACCTATGCATTTTGGTAACATTAATTCTTAATGCTTCTTTTTAATTTACTTAAATAATTTATTAATAATTCAAGTGAAATTATATACATAATAAAAAAGAATTTTAATTCCATTTGATGTTATTAACTGATTTATAATTACTAAAATAACGTTAGAAATACACAAAACAATTCTTTATTTTGATTTTCTGTTTATTGCTTGACTCTGACAGGCTTCTCAGACTACGGAATGTACCTACTTAATTACTTATTATGACTTGCGCTTATATGTGGAGACCCTATCTCAACCGTTAAGTTTACTTGATTGCTTATGACGTCACTCCTGCGTCAGACGAAAGCTTTCTACTAAAAGCTTTGACGCACAATTTTATTTTCCCACGCATTTACTACACATGATTAAGCATTGAATGTCAAATAAATATCGCCTACGACGCATTCATACATACGTTGTGTAGGTATCTATCTATACCTGTACGATGAGCATTGTGTGGCCAAGCCTTTTAAGGTTGCACGTAATAACATTATTCTCGGAGTTTGGAGGACAGGAAAGTAACGACGCAATAAAGAATTTCAATGTCGAAATACACATTTACTAAGTACTCGTAACCAAAATCAAATTAGGAGAAAGGTCATTGTTATAATAATTATAATAAAAATGTATAAATACCTAGGTATTATAATTTACTGTCTAAGAAATAACAATCTACCTATAATTTTGAACAAACTGCACGTATTGTCTGAATTGACTTACTTATTATACTGATCAATATTAGATAATGATATAGTCGATAACGTTATCACTTTAAATGTCATCCGTTGGCCTTGATTATGAAAGCTTGTTTTTATAATATTATTGTAATAGCATAAGACAGACATGTGCATTATCTCTGTGAATACCGGAGTCAAATTAAACGATCGATAAGCACCATATTATGGTTTGATAATATAATTAATTAGAAACATACGTTCTGCTCTATTATCCATATAGGTACGTAGGTCAAACGACACCGTATCAAGTTCTTAATACAGTGCTGTTTGTTAATCCTATTTGTGCCCGTAATTCCATAATTGTCTTTAATTGCATTATAGAGTTTGGTAAAATTGCCCGACGAGGTTAGTACCTATAGAAGTGATTACTTATTGATACTCCGGTAATATACATTTAAAGGATCTAGGCACTAGTAGTCGTTGTTTACTTTAATTCACCTTTGCAAAATCTATTTCATGCAATATATTTTTGCACAATGTAAAATCTATTCTATCTGACAATAGATTTTGCATTGTGTCTATAATGTGTTACTTGAAGGGTTTCACAAATAGGTATCTAGTTAACTACAAACATTTAGGATTATGTTTGTCAAATTGACCGCGCCTAGCGCAAATAGTGTTGGTTTAGATCTGGTGGAATGCACTAACAGCAATTAACATCACCTTATACCAAATTTTGTCTTTCAGCCCACAACGAGCTGGTTTGATGACGACACTTCCTTCGGTATGTACCCCCACGGACTGCGTGATGGTCAGCCACGGATATACAAACGCTCTTTATACGAACAAGTGGCGAATTCTATGCTAGAACGAAAAGAACCAGCGAAGCAATAAGCTAAATAAAATATCACAGTAATAAATCAATTTTAATAAATGGCGTCAGGCAACTAATTGTATTTAAGTCAATGTATGTATATAGCTTGTAAGTTGTAATTAGATTAATAGGAGTAATTTTTAAAATAAGAAATATATATTTTTTTTGGTTACATACTTACTTTTAATCATAAAAAGTTCATGAAATCACAGCTCATTTTATGATCTAAAAATGATAATCTTTTTTTTTAACTTGCATAACGTTCATAATGTGCCATAGACGATAGATACGATGTTTTTTGATAATAATTGTTATTTATCATTTAATATATTGGAGTATGTAATAATATTAATGCGAATTAATCTGAATTAAGTACCTATATTTATTACAAATGGAAGTTTAGCTGTTCAAATTTTTGTTGAAAAGAATAATGGATACATTTTGTAGCTAATAATTTTTTGAATTAATAATTTAGCTTCATTATGTTTAAAGATACTAAAGCATCTTGATGGGCATGTGTTGGTTACCAATTAATAAAGAACCTATTTTTAGAAATGTGTAATTTTAATGTTTTATAAGTAGTTGTTGCACGCGACCAGGAACATTCTAGTCCAATTTTGTAGTCCTTTTTAAGTGTATGTAACTTAGGAACATTTTATGAATAAATATTACATTTCTAATATTGCATCACATAGTGGACATAATTATTGTGGCGCCGATATCCAATAACCTACATACCTAAAATAATATTAGCAAGCGATAGCAAAGAATGATAACATTTATGGATAGATTTTATACATACACTCACGCCTTTTTTAGGCAGAAACTACAGAACGCCACTTGCTACGATTGCTGTAGCTGATCCTGCCGATTCTGTTTTTATTGCTTTCTAAAAACATTGTGTAAGCACCCACTTAAATATTTTGTATAAGTTCTATAGTAAATTATAATAATTATGTAATTTAATAATATTGTATTCATAAATTATGAAAATATTATGATTATCTCTAAGTAGGTAATAGATTCACGAGGGTTTATGGGAGTATAATGTGACACATCAATAAATGAAATATGATTTATGTGCAGTTCGCCTTTTTTATTTTATCACTATTAAAAATGACCACAACGAAATACTTAAAGGAATACTTAGGCTTCGACTACACAATTTATTGAATAATATACAATTTATTGAATAATAAATAATTTATTGAATAATAAATAACTGCATCTAAGATTGTTTTTTTACGAGACAAAATTAAACATTTTGATACCTATACTTGTATGAAAATGTTTGATTTTGTCTTTCTTTTTAATACACGAAAAATACTGTCTCAGTTTTCTATTAGGTAGCTACCTAAGCTGCACATAGAGGTGAGGTTTTGTGAAGTTGGTTACAATTCTCCTTTAGGAACCTATTGAATACCTGAACTAAATCACGTCAAATGTGAAATGGTAGTATTTTCTTCTCATGAAGTTCATTCAGAATAGGTACCACACCTACCTAATCTGGTCTAGTTTCTCGCAAAAGAAATTGGTAAAAGAAAAACCTTGACAGTTGTTTATATATGTATTTAATACAGTTAATAATGGTTTAGGATATTTTGAAAGGAAAAATATATCAGTAGTGTTAAAGGTATTTATTGGTATCTCACCTAAATACGTTGTTTATAACGTAAGTTTGGAACTTAGAGTAATACATTCACATAGTCTTCCACTTCTTTAGTACACTTTATTACATTAAACTAAAGACTTGCATTCCAATACCTGCATAGTACTATAAGGATCAGTTAAAAAAAAAATACTCATTCGCACACTTAAAAAAATAAATTCATTCTAAAACTTAATTAAATTTAGGTAATAAACACTACGCTAAATAATATTTCACAGTGATGATGTGGTATTTAGGTATTTATATTAGGTATCCTACAACTAAAATTTCAACACAGATACAGTTGTGTTTTGTTTGTTGAGATTCCGTATTTATTATATATTCTTGTTGTCAACTTCATTTCTAATTTGGAAAATTTCTTAGCAAAAATATTAATGTTTCGGTATACGAGTATAACGACCTATATTTTAATGTTTCGGTAATAGATAGGTCTACCAAATAGGTACCTACTTTGTCCCCATTTCATACATTATTTATCAATACTTGTTCGTCATTGTTCTCACAAAAGTTTTATAGTCAGAAGATTTGTGCGTCATACAATAAATGCTTAACGATACATTAAAATAAATTTACACACACAACCTATATTTATATAAGTTTTACTTAGTACCTTAAGGGCCACTTGCACCAACTTCTTAGACATGTTTAAATTGAATTTAAACACATATTTTCAATAAAACTTTCAATGAAAAATTGTGTTTAAATACAACTTAAACATATTTAAGAAGTTGGTGCAAGTGCGCCTAAATATTTTATCTATTACTCTAATTCATGAATTTAAATAATTATAATTGACACATGAATTTCGGACGGATTCGTTGTATCGAGTAATCATCAATTAATAATAAAATATTGCCTACATTCTTATAAACCACAGAAGGTACGCATATAAAATGGCACAAGTTAAATTCATCTGAAGAGCTGAACGCATTTCTTGCATTAAAGGTAACATAATTATTGTATATTGATCTATTTGTGATTAAAAGCACCATAGTGTAATCGAATATCGTTAGAAAAAAAAGTACGTTATTCAAAGTTATAATATTATGTGTATTTACTAATTTATTGATAGTATCCATACAAACGATACTTTTGGTAAATCGACTATTAGGTAGGTAGGTAGAGGTACCCAGCTACCAACGTTTGTAGGATCGTTGTATTTGCTTACATCACAGGATCTACATAGTGTAAGTACTTCATCATCTGAAATCAGAAAAAAATACCGAACCTTGAATGATATCTCTAAAATATTCGTCACTAAGTTTAAGTCCGTTAATTCTTCTTCTAAGGGGAAGATTCGATTTAGTTATTTATTTAAATATAAATTTACAGTACGACATCCAAAACATTTATATTTGTAGGTATGAAAATATTGCATAATCAGTACTGGGTAAATAGATAGTAATATAAAATCGATAAAAAGTTAAGCTACTTATAACTAAGAAAAATATATATCTATACATTTATATATTCGTTATGGTTGATTGATCCCTTTTAATTGAGTACATACAAGAAGGCATCTTACTACCTATTTTTTTTACTTATTATTTATCTTATTCCACATACTTAATCGAAAAAAGGATCAAATGCGTGTCATAATGGGTATAAATAGGTGAACGTATAGTGTACCTGATTAATGTCTATTTCGGTGCATGCCAGAGTGTCGACTGCCCGGCCTTGATTGCACTATCGCGTAGTGGTCACTGTTGTCCGAAACTGACCTGGTAAACAGATAACAATTTCAAATAGTTTTGCTGGTTTTATCGGGTCTGATAGATAGATGTGCAATGCAAAAAATCATGCTTTGAAAGACTTAAGTACCTAGGTATTACCGCCTAGCGTAGAGCATAATAGCTTACCTTCAGAATATACAAAGACGGTTTAAATTTAAATCCTTAATACATATTATGTATACTGTGATGTTACCAACGTAGGTACTTATTTAAAGATTCAAAGTAGACTCACTGTTTATAGAAAAACTCGAGGCCTCGCCTTCTCATTCCACGTAGCATAAACTTACCTATATTAGCCCTATAAACTTATAGATAGGGACAAGAACAAGACAAGGATGAGAAAAGAATACAATGACTTGCATATAAATGTAAGTTACTGCCGCCTTTTTATTGAGATGTGGAATCCCTGTGTTTAATATAAGAAAGTGGCAATAAATAAACAACGATGTAGATGACAATATAAAACATTTATGATACAGATGATATCAATAGACGGAAAAGAAAGATTGTTAACAAAATTCTTTTAAAAAAGCTCTTTTCTATTTGGGGGCCCCTCTGATTTCGAGGCCACTTGCACTGCACCACCTGACCCTACGATAGTTACGTCACAGTCTGTACTACTTTGGATTTTGCAAATATGTACTATGATACTAGGTATTCTTTTAAAAGTAGGTAACATTGTGTAAGCCTCTTCGTCGTTTATGTCACATGTAAAGTGTAAAGATCAAAGTACATTCGAGTCAATCCAAATGTTGTCTGTAAGAGATCGCTTTTATTGATTAGACTGCCCGTTGTACCTACCATTCTATGATTTATAATAATGTACTTGACATTTATTTTTTGGGGGAATAAAGAATATTCTATTCTATAAGCGAGACCTACCTCGCAGAGTGAATTGTCGAGGACGGGTACCGTGTTCCATATTGACTGCCGTGCCAGCTGCGGTACGGGTCGTAGTCCTCCACCACAGATGGGTCTTTCTCAATCACCTGTAATCAATAATATATCTACTTAGCTTTTAGTAATATATAAAGCATAAACGATTGGTTTAAATTTCCAATAATGAGTTAAGAAGACGCGTCAATTCGACAAGCTGTCGTTGACGACTCGATTGGCGCAGTGGTCGGGCAATCGGCTGCTGTGTTAGGGACGTGGTTTTGATCCCCGCACGGCACAAATATTTTATGGCTTTCAGTTCGGGTATGTTGTTATGTTTGTTGTATAGTTGTTCCAGATGAGAGTGCATGTTAGTTTTGTACCTACATAAATATAGATATGTATTTGAGAAAATCCTGGTTTGGGGAAACGTTTTTGAATAAAATGTTATTTGAGGAAGAGAGGATCATTGACTGATTTCCTTCGAAGTACATAATAATCTTACATCGGTCCTCGCACATGAGCACGTCATGGCGGTGCAGAGGAAGCAGTTGATGAGCAGCATCACAACAAACATGACGCCGAGAGCGATGGCCAGGTAGAGCAGCCACAGCGGACGAACGCTGCCGTCGGAACACGATAGTGCTGCAACTGAAAGTAACAAATATTTATGTAAGTATACAAATAAAACTACTTTATTGAAAAGGCCAAGGCTTTTTGACATAACGCTGCGAATACACGGCTGTTGAATATCTACTTTATGAGCCACATCAACGCTAGTTGTTATATATTTTATATATAGGTACTTATATATTATTATATCATGTTGTAAACTATCTGACTGCCTCAAAATTTCAGTGATCACAGTTGCGGCTGCTGAGGGTGAAGTCTTGGGTGCCATTCCCAGTTTCATCAAATTCAAATTTCAAATATTTTTTTTTCAAAACTATCTATTTCAGTATAAGACAGGTTAATCGTTTAAGCTAAGATTATGTGCATTATTTATAAAAAAAATGTCACTCAATTACAATCTTTGTCCCTACGCATGCGCTTTCCCCGTTCTAAACTTCCCCACAGTAAAATTTAATCAGAACGTCAGGAAGAGCATACGTTCAAGCCCTCTTACCATAATAAATATACATTGTTTACTATTGGCAGCTTATACAGAGGCAAGTAGATACGACAGATTACGAACAATGATAGGCCTATTTGTCTTCTGTAGCTTATTCTTAAATAGATAGTAATCAGAGGCAACAGCTATGTTCACTTTAACAAATATATTTATGACTGAAATAATTAAATAAAAATATATTTTCGACTTTAAATGTTACTGTATTTTTCGATGAAATTTTGAGTCTCAATTGAGACTCCAGTTGCTATAGAAGACAGATTACAAAATTTAGACAAGATTCCAAAATTATTAAGCCACCAAAACAAAAATACTGTTTCTTTGTTTTCCTATTCTTAGTTCCAAAACATGTTTATTTTTCTTCATTTAGCAATCAAAAAACGTGTGATGAAGTCACTTATACGGCGGAAACTGAGAAAATTGAAATTTTGTCAAATTAATAGTAAATCAACAAGAAAATAGGTAATGAATAATTATGATAGATGCCAATCAGACATAATACAACTTATTTTACGGGTGAGAAAATCTCATTCTCTCTCTCTTTCAATCGTACAAATGACGTCATTTGACACTTACGTCTGTTAAGAATATAAAGAAGTTCAAAGTCGAAAAGGATTATGAAAATGATTGAATATTGGGAGAATAAAAAAATCGGGTATCCAATTTTTCGATCTAGTTTCAAACTAAATTATATTATACGGGTGTTAATAAAAACAAAATATTGTCAATTTGAGCGTCTGAGCGCCTGCTAACCCTGGAGGCCGTACAAGGAATACTGGCCGCTTTTGATGAAACTTGCTATTAATGTTTCGGCAATTACTAAGGAATTTTAATTTATGGATTCCAGAGGAATTGTTCATTGAAGCCTTTGATAAATGGAAACACAGGAAACCTACTACATAATACCTCCACAAACCTAGTACACAAAATACCACCCAGGCTTGTCTAATGGAGATGGCTTGCTAGAGAAGCTTGGATGCGATTTTCTTATGTTATGTGAAAGTCCAAGTCTGAGCATGTTACATAGATGAGGATAGTCAGTAATTTTGGATTTACATCATTTGGTTAACTACTTAATTTGTATTGTTTTATTACCCGCATTGTCATTCGGATCAAGTACGAAGATGCCTGTGGATGCGGTTACAGTGCTCTCCTCATCGCCTTTCTCGAAACGAGCTTCTGTACTGCAGTCTATTGCTGAACATGTACCTGAAATCAGATATATAACATCCAGAGTAATACACTATGGGAAAAAACCCTGTCGGATCCGAAAGGAGAATATAGGGATCCCAATCAGGTACTTAAAATACGGTACAATAAATATTCATGACATGATACCTGATGAAGTTCAAAATGCACGACTGTCGTACCCAAATTCTAACAAATTTCCCCAAAATCTAACAAAATTTTAAATGTGAAAAGAATATTATCAATTTAAGTCACTGCACTGCCATTTAAGTTTCCTCACTTTATTAGATTTTATTCAGGGTATTTTTTTAACTTGTAATTTAATAATATTTACCTTTACATATAGCTATATCGCACTGAAAGTTGACTTGGGAAGAGTCCGGAAACCGGAACATGGACGCTATCGCGAGCTCTGCCGCGCCTGTCTCAGACTTAACGACAATCGACTGTTGTTTTACAGGACATCTGTAGGTAAACATCACCCATGTTTAATGTTATATATGTATATTACGAATTTCTGAGAAATAAATTAAGCATTGTTATTGTTTTATTTACCCTCTATTGTCTAAAAGATTTACGGTGTAATTTCGCATGTTGAAAGCAAAACAGTTCTTCAGGCGTATTCCGTGGCTGCCTGTAATTGAAAATGTTATGCATTAGATTGGCTTCGTTAATAGGAATAACAATTTAAGAAATACGTATAGATAAATATCTAACCGTCAGGCTTGCTAATTTCGGCTCTAAGCGTGTAAGGTAGACCGAACGCCGCATTCAATACTTTTCGACCTTGCGAGTCTAACATTCGTAGTGACACCAGCGAAGTTTCGTTTCTGCAATATTATAAGAACAATAAATTATAAATAACGTAGGTATTTATTAAATTGATTAAAGTATTTTTTTCAAATTAAGCACAAAACATGCTTGTTCTGTATATGGTTATATCACTTGCTATAATGAACTTGTATCACATTATTCACGCATTTTCCTATGGGGAAAGATAGAAACTCCAGAACGCCACTTGCTACAGTCTTTCTTTCTTTAATAATTTAGTCCACGTTCATAGTCTTGTCATACGATTCGCGACCCTCTGGTTGCACGTATTTAATAATGATTACTGCCATTATAATTAATAGTAGTGACTGCCTCAATAGTTTAGTGATCCCAAGCGCGACTGCTATGCTAGAGGTCCTGGGTTCGATCTCCAGGTCGAGCAAAGTGTTATTGCGTTTTACTATTAAAGTGTTAGTAGCAGTTCGGAGTTCGGATTTGTGCCCGGTCAATGGCTATAGGCTCGCCCCCTATTACTATGGAAACTAAACATACCGGCGAACTGTGGGTTTACATTAGTACACCTCTGCCTAACCCTTGGGGGAATACAGGCGTGATGATATATATGAATGTAATTAATATTAATGGTTGTCACCGAGCGTTTCTGAAGCCTGCCTTGCCGCAGGTGATGACGTAGAACTTGTCATCAGCCAGCTCCAATGTCCGGTGCACACGGACTGCCAGCGGTAGCGACCGCTCGTCTGTTCGCTGAAATGTGTGTATGTTTGATATTAGTTACAAACTGGACTTCAACTTAACTACAAATTACATTACGATGCAGTAAAAATGTAGAGCACAGTATGGTTTTCGGGATGTTTAAAATTTTACAAATTAATTAAGGGACATGCAAATGAGATGTTTAAATTGATCTTAATATTACAACACGTATCAGCGCAATAATTGACGGTATGGTTGGCGTAGCCACTGAGCTTCAGAGATCGGCAATCACGTGAACAAAAGAGAGCGGCTTCTATGCTACGTATTGTGGGTTCGATCCCCGCAAGAAACAAATATTTGTATCAACTACAGGTAGTTGTTCCGGGTCTGGGTGTTTGCGTGTGTGAATTTGTTTTTGTAAACGCATCCACGATACAGGTGCAATTACTAGTGTGGGCAACATTCTTTCAGGCCGGGAGATCAATTCAAGCATGGTCTTCAACGACCAGACTTTTGTGATTTTTACTGGTAGACATTGCCTAACCATCATATATCAGATTTTACATACATAATCAGATGTTCATACACAAAATTATACTGACATTGTTCCAGAAGACGCCGCAGTAGTCAGGTGCACCTTGGGCAGCCATCAGATTGATGTCGAAGCTCAGCGTCTCGCTGCCGTTACCTAGCGCCATGCAAGCTGGGGTTCTGAAATTTATCAAATCATAGACCTCAGTTTTCAAAAATTTAAAATTATTAAAAAAAATGTAAGTTCTGCTTACTTTGAAAAAAAAAACTTCCTGTCTAATGATAATAAAACATTAAATTAACTAATACTTCTGTGAATTGCATTTAATACGCTGAGACTTTCATATCCATGGAAACAAATGTCCCTAAATTAATAAATAACTAAAAAATCACTGCGTATAATTAGGTATATCAGCAAATAAATGCTAATCATTCCTCTATTTTTTTCTGGTAATAATAATGGTCATCACTTTAAGTGATATGGCCGCCCATTGTACATTGTTTGTAACGTAGTATTTATTTAAATTTATATTTTTAGTGGACAATAAAATATGAAATAAATAATTTGTAGGTTCATATTGTTTACAACTCATATAATATATTCAAATAATTATGTATGGTATGCGTTTAACAATTACAATTTCATGCCCTAATAGGCACCAAGGTGCACATACAAACACCATTCCAATACACAATTACAATATTGCTTCCAAATTGATTTCTTAGGATAAAAGCCAATTATTAATAATAGTGACATCACATTAATTTATTACATATCTATATTTAAATTAATTGAATCGGAACTTACAGGTAGATAATTTACTTTTCCTTACGATAAACATAGGTCTTTTTAAAAATGAGTTCGTAAACTCCAAACTGAAATTGTTACGAAGTTATATGGTCATTTTAACAAAAACTGTAATGAATGCTTAGAAGGCGTGAAGGCTCACCTGAATTCCCTGGCATGTGTGACGCCATTGAATGGCTGGTTGAAGGAGATGTTGATCGCCATGATGCCAGTCTTGCATGTCGCCGTCACCACCGGCGAGAAATCCCCCGTGCTTTCTGCATTCTGTTAACAACGAAATATAACATTTTATTTGAGAACGTCCGTAATAATAAATAGAGTGCGTTAAAGGTGGAAACAGTAAATTACCTAGTAGAATAGAAAAAATAAGAATGTTGACAATGCACAGTCCACTTTAATAATTGTAAGTAGGTATGCAATCTATTTATAGATAAATGTTAAAATAACTCTGTCCTCCTGTTATTTTTTTATGTTTTCACGCTACTTTTGGTAAATTTTGGTATAGATTCGACCTTAGAGAAGGATATAAGTTGTTTTTTTTCTTAAAAAGTTATTTGTGAAAACCGCAGACAACAGCTAGTACCTATGTGGCTAATAATTCCAACCTCATGAATGGAAATGTTAACTTACTTTTTATTTGCAACATAAGAAACGATTAAGGCAATGAGTGCGTTTAATTTATTACTTAAAACTTGTTCGGTTTACTCATAAGGAACGATATACAAGGACTTCCTGTAGTCATCGTTACCGTCAGACTTTCCTTGTACGGGCGCTGCACGCGATCGATCGGCATGTTGGACTTGCATTGTTTCTGTGATTTATATGTTCACAATGGCTACGTGGTCCCCAGAATCGGTAGCATCATTAGGTTGAGTTATGACCAGAAAATATCTTTGAAAGGAAACTTGAGACCCTAGAAATATACCGTTACCTAATTATATCTGATTGATAAATCGATATTTATAACATCACATAGTATCACGCCTGTATTCCCCTAGAGGTTAGGCAGAGGCGTACTAATGTACACCCACAGTTCGCCGGTACGTTTAGGTCCCATGGCGAGCCTATTGCCATTAACTGGGCACAAATTCCAAACCCCGAGCTGCTACTGAGAATTTTATAGAAACTCCCAATAACACCTTGCTCGATCTGGGAATCGAATCCAGGACCTCTAGCGTAGCAGTCGCGTTCAGGACCACTAGCCTAATGAGGCAGTCGATATTTCCTTATACGAAACGATTCGTACATTGCTAAACTACCGTCACGTAATGAAATTTAAGTTATTTTAATTGCTTATATTTTAGGTGCAATCGTATGTATTAACCATATTGCGTTAGATCGGTAGTAGGTAAATTTCAAATTGTGACCTCAAGACCTCAAATACAAGGTACGTGGGTACGTTCCAGTCGACACTCGACAAATAAACCAACAAACTGTTACGACACGGGCACCGCAATGTAAAATCTCGGACAACAAATCACCGCTCTTTGTATCGTGGACGGTTCTCGGCCTTGCCTGCTGTAGGGTGCACTGGCATTCAACCGGATGATACGATCCGAGATTACCTTTTCTATAACCTTTCTTTAATGTTGATGAAATGATAATCATTCAAACCTTCCTGGATTTTTATAGATAATTTTATTTTATATCTGTGGTGCGAAATATAAATTTAATAAACGTGTCCCTAAAATAGTCTGCAATTGCTGGCAAATCAACTCAATTTACTAGTCATGACCAACTAGGGTTTTTTAAATCCAACTCTTGATAGCATACCTGACAATCTTATGTAACATCTATAAATTTGCTAGAGTTTTATAAATAACGCTTAAAATATTCGTAATATATATTTTAAATGGATTTAATATTCTAGCCGACAAGAGTCATGGTTCAGATGGAACCTACGTGCACATTTTTATCATTTTCGTATACTTTTGCACTCGTATGTAGAGATAATAATTATGAAATATTTTGAAAATATGATCCTCTGACGTCCGATATTCTTCGAATGCCTTATGAATGAATGAATAAGTTTCATAAGGCATTCGAAGCAAGTAATAATATAAATAATATATCCAACTAAATCTTTTATGATCCACATATGGGTAATAAGGAATACCTTTGTTCTGTTACTTTTTGTTGCCAGGCGACGCGTGTCGGAGATCTGCCTGCGGGAAGATGCATTACAAAAGCTTATTTGCATACAGGAGATAATTATCTGACGATCTAAGAGAATGAACGAAGTTCTGTGCAAAGTCGCATGGCGGCTTGTCCATATAAACCGACGGGCCATAAAGGGTCGCGCCCTCGGGGCGACGCGCGCGCACGATCCCATCCACACGACCCGACTTGATAGCTTCCTAGAATTATCTCTGCCTAGTACATCTTACTAGCTTTAGAATCTATGTAAATCATACATAATTAAACAATTGTCAGTTTTTATATAAACCTTGAAGTATTACGACGGTAACTTGCACTTGCTTAGTTGATATATTATGATTAGATACAACGCATGAAGCATTCATTATTGCATGTCTTCGTGTTATGTGATGACCAAGCACTTCGATTTTCTTTGTTTTCCACTAAATACATAGACTGGTTCTAAACAATCTATTCTCATACAGTTTTATTAGATAGCCTTTTTAAATAATACTCTATTTATTGTAGCATTAGTTTAATATCGGTAAAATAACGACAGTTATTGTGTTTTATTACCAAAATTATTATATTTTAGAGTTTAAATTTGTTTATAAATCGTAAATAGACTACATTCCTTTGCATTTATTACATAAATAATGGAGCTTATTAGATGCTATAACGAATAACGAAAGTTGTCTAACGTTATATTAAATAGATTATAGTAGCTAGACAGCATAATTACTCCGTGATTTCTGTGGTATAAAATCGACTATTGCTCCTACATTGTTCAGAATATTTGCTCATTTTCCTATGTATCTTGCGAGACGTTTAGCCATTTATCATTTGCAGGAAACATGAAGGAACTTACAAGGACCTAAGGGCTTACTCTGAAGATTTAAGAGGATGATTGCTGTTGTTTGCAGATCTCACGAACCGCCTTGAGATTTCCTGCGATATTTATAGAATTCAGAGATGAATTGTTAATGCGGTAAGCAAAAACTCACTATGAAGTGTACCAGTCATCGCGAGCAAGGCCAAAACTGGTTAATATTGTTGCTTGACAAGTTTGACGTTCCCAAAGTAATGGATATAATAAATTGGCATGAAATTGCGCTGTTTGTTCTAAAATAGCAATACATAATTATGTCTATCTACTACACAAAAATAAAATAAATGATATATATAAAATATAATTATTACACCCAAAGGAGGGCACCACGATTTGTAAATGTGTTTTTTATATTTTAATGCAAACTACACTGCACCAATTATGAAAGATTTTATCAGTTTCCGAAAAAGCATATTACAAATAATTTATTCTCAAATTAATAAAACCGTTTTAATTTTTATTCATTCTCTGCTATTAGCTATATGTATAGTGCTATTAGCGGTAAGAAATTAAACCCAATCAGGATCAAAGATTTTATATGACAATATTCCTAATATCCGCTCTGATATTCATTATTTAGACATTTAAAACTTGGTTAATATGATATAAATATTATTTAAAATAATTATAACAAATAATGGCAATGTGTGTTGACCCACAAGTTCATACAGTACAAATCCTTGGTTTTTTTAAAACCTTGATTGCGATATCAGGTAGGTAATTCAATCCTACTAAAATCAAACAAACCTTACATCTTGTAAGGTTTGTTTGATTTTATTAACAAGCATTTACTATTTGGTTGCATAGCTTCAGTGGATTGATTTCCCTGTTCTAGCCTGTGTTAGATATATACAAATTGGCATTGTACTAAGATTAATGATTACAATTGTCATTATACATATTGTATGAGACTGAAAGCGAAATAGATTTGTACTTCGAGGACGAAGTATTGTCAGTATGGCCGTGTTAGATATATATATATATCTAACACCTGCAAAAGCTTTATTGGCTATTATGTCTTCATGAGCCGCAGGAAAATAAGTTATGCATATTTTATTGGAAATAACTCGGGCGTATGCATATGGTAAGACGCTGGTGGTACTTGTAAAATAACGTCGGCATTATTGTCAATGTGGATGTTGGCGAGCACGGCGAGGTCAACGCACCAGTGACCGCCCGGTACTAGGGTCACTTCGCAATGACGACTAGTTAAAAACGCCTGCTTAAAATACGAACCATCAAATTTTTACCTAGAAATCACTCATGCTTGATGCAATCTTCTGTGTTCACATTATACATTCCGTTCGCTTTTTTAGTTCAAGAGCCGGCAGAACAGGTGACGTCGTTTAAATGTGACGCAATGATACGCACCTCGTGCATATTTTTTTTGTTTTAAGTACAGTCAACAGCACATCAAGACGACGAATTTTCCCTATGATAATAAACTCTATTATTTAGAGATTAAATAGAAAATCGATTGAAGAAACTTTTGGATAACATGATGTGCTGTTGATCGTACCTATAACTTTTCTATTGTGAGTATAAACTATGTAAGTGTAGTTTTGTTTATTGACTGTTTCATATTAAACCGTGAATTATTATGTATCTTCTCGAAAATATCGTAAAAGGTGTTACAAGTAACATAAGTAAAGTTATTACTTTGACAGTCAGAACCTAATTAACTGTTTTGATAAAATCTACCTCATGATGAAACACTGCGCAGTCATTATGCTATTTTGAATATGATCAATGAGTTAGTCACAGCTAGATTCAATTACCATGTGAGTGGAACAGTAGGCAACTCCGCATTCCAGCCTTAGACCCCTTATAATCGTAAGGAGGTTCCGTTAGGAATTTAATATTTGAGATAGGCTTTGCATCACCTTTGTAAGATTAACCTTTGTTTATGGTATTTCATGAATGTTTTCTCTCTACAGCAATACACGCTGAATTTCCTTATATGTATAGAGTTAAGAATTTATGGGATTTCTACTTTGCCATGGTTAGTATGGTTATGGTTAGTTAGACAGCAAAGCAGCTTATGGAAATTATACTATAAATAACTTTATGAAATTATGCTTTAGTTTGTATTTTAATAAAGTGCAACGCGTTTACGTCACGTCTTCCAAAGATTTTATACGCTTTATATAGGTACTTCATGATATCATTATTTTACAATACAAAATTACTGACTTATGAGTGTCAATGCCGTCTCTGTGTAGGACTCCGTTACAATATACAATAGCCGAAAACTCGGAGACCACTATCTTTAATTTGTAATCGACATTTGTTAGCCGCATAACTCACTAATATTGTGAACGCACTAAGTATTCTACCTAACTGCAGTCATCAATCTTTTTAATATTAGCCTTTCGTCATTTGGTCATTGGGTCAGTATGTATAACTAGACTATATTTGACCTTAGATAGATCGTAAGTTGCTGTGTAGAGATTATAATTACTATTGTACATTGTATTCTAGCGAATCTTTATTACATGCATCATTTTAATATTGCGGCGGCACGGCTGTTGTATATTTTCAGATTTACAAATAAATACAGACTCCGAGTTGATACTAAGAATTTAATAGAAAAATCCAATAACCCTTTGCCAACAACCGAATCTAAGCGTAGCGCTTGCGAACAAGAGGCAATCATTACGCTTTCATGTTTTATTATATTTTTATGTTCGGCATAATTAGAATGTAGTTAAATAACAATAGATAAAATCATCAGAATCATTGTATTCTTTTCTATTGTTGAGTTATGTTTGCAGAAGTCTAATTGCTAGCTATTTGAACTCGCGCAGAGAAAATTTGATTTCAGTTTGTGGTTTCGAAATTGTGAATTTTCGTGACGAGCCGGCAAGGAGGCAAGGGGACTCGCCCTCCACTGTCTGTTATAAGCAGGGCAAATAAAGCTCATAAAAGCTCTACCGCAATTTCCCGTTTTTAATTTTTCTTTGCAGCTCCATATACTGCGTATTTTTTGGATGATTTGCTTCTATTTTGGTGAATTTGGGTCAAAAAAATTGTATTTTCTTTCATTGGCACATCGAGTTCATTCGGGTAATATTATAAAGGTGACGTTTTGAAAAGTAGTTTGTATAGAGGGGGTGAACTCTTTGGAATAAAGATCGGATTCTGGTCGAATTCTCAAAGCTTGTGTAAAATATTTTTACGCTTATAAATCGAGCTCAAAGCACATTAAAGCCGGAATTAAAGTAGAATTAGATATTGTATGTAATATTATAGAGTCATTAGTGCAGAAGTGGCCGTTTATGGAGTGTCACCGTAATTTGTTTAACGCTCGGCACAAATTGTATTCCAAATTATAATTACAATGACTTGAAAAAAATATGTGTCGGCGTTGCCTTCTATATCTCATAGAGGAAGTACCTAAGTGCAAAGAGTCACGAACATCCGGAGTATTTCACAGATGTGTTTAAAACAGTGATACAGAACCGTTTGTTTCGGATCGATGGGTCTCGTTAATGGGCGTTATGTTATTTCATGACTAGACCATTTTTTCACGGAGCAAACGCAAATATAGTGGAGATTGGCGTTGTACAACACCGTTACAATAATTGGATACCGTAATGGAATATGAAGCAGTTGTTAATAAAGAAGTGTTCTCTTTAATAGGGTAATATAATTACGTACGTACACCATCACCTACATTTCGGTCTGTAATTGGAAAACTGAAACTGTTCTCGGGCCGTCTTTAGATAGCGTCTAGATTAAAGCAAGTTCTGCATTTGTTGACGAAATTAGGTAACTTCATGTAGGTAAACTATTATCCTAATTTCCCTTTATTTTTGGGCCAATTTCCAGTTTAAGTAGAAGTGGCTGCATATTAGTGTCTCATATACTTGTTCAATAATGTAAAAAAGTATAAGGCAGTTTAAAAGTGGTACCACTTACTGAAAACTTTTGTAATAACCGCTTTTCGTGGTATAACGTAGGACTGAAGTAGAGTGAAGAGGTCACATGCTCTTCACTCTACTTCAGTCAAGGTCTAAGTTGGGAAAGTTTTGTTTGACTATGAATGTACATAGATGTAAAACATCAACGAGATGTAACGCTTGAGATTGTAGCTCGTATGGAAGGTAAGGACATACCTATGGTGCCAACCCTAAGAAAATTGGGAAATGATATATACAATACGTTATAGTTACCATTCTGTAAAAAATATAATTTTTGGTTACAAATGTTCGTGAAGTTCTATAACTTCTTTCATTTCGAAAAATATTTTAAGTTTACTGGATAACACCAATGTGTTACCATCGAATTAATAGCTGACAAACCGAAACACCGCGCCTAAAAGGTCAAAATGAAACATTCGAAAAAATGTGGTGCATATAATTGGCACGAAAATTATATAACCATCGACTGCGAAGTAGGTTCTCATTCCCATATGTATCGTTTTTGATGCAACAGTGGGCCGACCGGTTCCGTCGGCCCCAATATATATGCCGGGGACTACGTCATCACAGCTCGGTGGGCGTGCGATACTGCTTAGGTAATTCACACACTATTTTTACATATTGCGTTTGTAGTTTTTGTTCAAGTTCTGTCTAAGTAATGTTTATTCGACGTGCAGTTTGAAGCACGATTTAAGTAATGTGCTAATGACTTATTCTTGTCATGTATAATGTATGTGTGTTTACCTCAACTCTCGAAGCAGCTTCATTAATGTAATGTTTTTTAGGGTTTATTTTCATAAAAAATTAGCAGTGCATTTTTATTCAAGCTGGTATGGCGGGTTTTGTGTTCTCCGCGGACTAGGTATCATACAATGACATACCTATATAGAATGAACAGAGGCGTATTGTTAGGCAGTTAGTTGCACCGGTTCAAGCATGCAGCAGCAGTGGTGAAGTGTGCGTTGTATTTGGGAGTTGTTTTGTTTGAATTTCTATCTTGCTGACTATTCTTGACAAATAACGTATAACCTAGTTTATTATACACCTTCAGTTCGCCAGCGATAATGTTTTAGTTCCACATTGATGTTACAAGGGGCGCGCGCACCTTTAGCCATTTAATAATTTTTTTGATAAATTGATTTTCATTGTGTTATAATTATTTGATTTCATAGATTTTGAAACGTCATCGGCATACAATTTTTCAGTCAACTAATATTGAAACTTTTTTCAAGTTATCAATAGTGTAAAATAGTAATAAATAAACGTAGAACCTCAATACTTTAGCTCTTACACAACATTTAATATGATCTACGTCCACGTTTCAACTTGTTTGTTCACTTGGTAAGGAGCTATCGCCATATAGACCAATCGTGACGTTGGTAACTGTTGACGGATTAGAGCGCTACGCCCGCCGCAATGCCTGGCGATAAAATAGCACCAACTGTTTTCCAATATTTAGATGCTAATGATTCTAGTAAGGCTTTACCAGTTATAATTCATTAGTCACTCTTATACATAAATTTCCTCGTACGAATGGTTCTATAATGTAATAAGCAGTTATGAGACTTCAACTACATTGTTCTTACACATTAAACAACGGGTTTATAAAAAGGGAAACTGACTGACTGACATAATTATATCAATGCAGAGCTCAAACGCTAAGTTTAGTAGCAACTACTTAACTTGTTGGGCAGGTAGCTTCCTTATAAGATGCAGACATCCACTAATGCGATTTAGGAAAATTTCCACGGCATTATTGGCCAAACTGGCTCAATGCGTTTTGGTTGTGATAAGGCTAAGTTAATGATGATGATGATGATGATAATCTTTTATTTCTTTCTAAAGGTAATCGTAAAGTTGTGTTTGTGAGCCAGTTATAGAAGCACTATAACTGGCCCAAAAAAATCACGATTTGGCTTTGAAAAAATCTAAAGTAGATATTAATTCGCAACTTCCCACGGAAAGTCTGTTGTTTGTGCCGTTTGTGTGGCTTAGTACCTCGAGTAGGAAATGACCAATGATGATTGTCACTGTGACTGGCAGCCACCGATCAGCGTACGTAATGACAAGTCATTTGTCAGACTTCGAAGTTGTCAGTGACCCCGCCCATTTCCCATCCAATAATCGCAAAAATATAATGTTGCATTTCAAAACTGTCGTAAGTGATTGTTTCAGGATCTTTCATCACAAACATAGGGTAGGTAAATGATTGATGGTAACTACCAATAACGATTAACGATGTTGTCATTCTATTCTATAGGTCAGCGTATGAAATATTTGTTTCGCACTGAGCAATGAAGCTTTAATATCGAATAATGAAGCCTTAATAATAGTGTGAATAGACCTGATTATTGTATGTTTTATGATTAAAGTGGTCCCTACACCCTTGTCTTCCACATTATATAAAAATTATCTCCGCCATGCATAAATAGGAAACAAGGTTTTCAAAGTATGATAGAATTGTCACGTCCAAAGTCCTTCAGTTGTTTTTTGTCCTGACCTTCGAGCCAAAGACCGCTTCATGCAAATATGAAATTATAGAATAATACTCGGAGTCTTATACAATACACATGCCTGCCTCTGTGCGTTGTCCCAAAATTCGACAGGGCTTTTGTAACACGTTGCTTTCAAAGATTTCTGACGATGACAATGTGTCACAGACACGCCTGCAAATCAGATATGTTCGCTTGTCCGACAAAACAACTTGGACAAGCCATGACGTAAGAGTCCAATCGTGTCCAATCTGGTGGATAACTTATGTTATTTATATTTTAGCATAGTGTTGTCATGTCCTGACAAATATTGATAACAATACACCTTCAAGAACCAAGGTTTTGTTTTAAAGTAATGTCTTCAATTATCCAACAGAGTATCTACCTACGTGAGATTTTCACGTAGAATGAACAATAGGATTGCTTATAAAATGGTTTTCCTGGAAATTGCGAAATATTATGAATTTGATAGATAGAAAGGATGATGTTACGTTTTAATATACAGAACGTTGGGGCAATGGATACTTCCGCGAGCGTTGTTATCGAGCCTCGATCGGCCCACGGGGCAATCAGAGCGTTGCCTGCACCGCGCATGCGTAGCGAATGTCTTATGGTACCGACAACACCGACAATAACATATTACCCGAAAATAGTTTACGAGAATTTTAAACTATCAGATAAGTGACCGAGAACTGAACTCGTGGGAGCTTAGCTTGTTATGCTGTCAGCAAAGAAAACGATAGATAAGATTATAATTTCATTTATAAAACAATTGTACTCTGATTAATTAAAAATTATATCATATACATTACCTTGTTAACGTAACGAAGCATAAATTAAGCAAGGTAATGAGTGGAGGAAGATGCAACCTCGGCTCGTGTCGTGGAGGCCGCGCGCTACCGCCTCGCAGGCCAAATCACTTAGCTCAATCACGCGAACTTAATATATCTATGTATACTAACAATCAACTCATTACGTTTATTACTTTCTTTGCCATGAATAGGCTGCCGAAATTACGAGACAGTTATCTCAACCTGCTAATGAATGCGGCGTGTTACAACAACAAACAATTCAATGAATGTGTCATATTTTTATAAATAATAGGTGTGTGTAATACATAAATCTGATACGTTATTTTTACTACTGGCCATTGTAGTGTACAACTCTTATTTATTTAATATCATATGTCGCCACAATTGCTTTGTAATTGAATATTAATGCTTTTTCCCCATAATTATAACAGAGTTATTACAATAAATAAGAATCATATATACATATCATAATCAGAACTATACCACTTACATAAATAGGTATTTTTACCTTGGACGTGATTGCGTGTTTAAATGTAGAAACTGTCAAATTTTTGTTACGCAATAAGGTAGTTAGTCGGATATATCCCATACCTGCTTCAGCTTCGTAGAAAAGTTCTATCAGTGTTGTTTAAAAATTCTAATGTCCGAGTATGTTATGTGTTATATATATATACCTTATATACCTTACTCACCGTGCAAACTTTAATTACTTACAATCTATTTGATTAAAATTACAGCAAATATATAAATATATATAAAAAATAAACAATAACAATTAATACATAATCTAGAATATAACTATTAAGAATAAATAAATAAAATGAATATAAATCTACACTTAAATAGGTAATATTTACCTACTTAAATATCTAAATATCCGATCTTCCTTTACTTCAATATATTATGTTTTAAAAAGCGCTCTTCATCCTCTCCTCAAAAAAATAACTTGCTGTGCCCGACAGGGTCCATAACTGTTTCTCTTTAATTTTACCCACCAGCTTTTGTATACATTATGGGATGCAATAAAGTTATTGAGTATTGAGTATTGTCTCTTCTAGAACTAATTAAGAAAACAAAAGAATAGACAAGCACTGTGAATCCAGTATTTATATACCTAGGTACTCAAGTGTGCTTGTCCCACAGATTAACTGTCCCGCTTGTTCAATGAATTCTGGTCCTAATATTCGCGAGTGATGTAATACTATCGATCGATTACTCTCAATTGTGTGTACCCAATTGTAACTATCAACACAGTTTCAGATAAAGTGACAGCTGTTAAAATAACACGAATACAAATAACTTACTTCTTACGCATTACCCACAATCGGGTGAGCCGCATGTTCATTAAGTTAGCTCCAAAAAAAAATAGTCGTCTCACGTATGTGGAAAAATGCGCACTTAATTGTCAAATCGCCTTGAGTGCTACATAGATATGCGATGCGCGTTGCACAGTTGCACTGTATGTCTGTATCGCGCACTGATGTCCCATTTGTTCACACCGATGTGATGTCATGTATCGTGAACATGACTGATGTAAACATACTGGTATTATTTTTTATAGCCAGTTCGAATAACGTTCACACACGCTTCAGTTATTTATGAATAAGTAGATTTAGTTACACCTTTTTTTTTTTAAAAAAAAAACATTGCTCCACACTTGGATTTTCCCCTGTATCGAGGGTGAGTTTACAAACACAAATTCTCACATACACAAACGCCCAGACCCGGAACAACTACCTGTAGATCATACAAATATTTGCTCTGTGTGGGGATCGAACCCACAACACGTGGCGCAGAAGCCGATCGCTTAACCGCTACGCCAACCGTGTCGTCAAACATTGCTTACAATTACATTCACACAATTCTTTCTTTCTTTCAACACATCGGACTTGCTCGGTGGTAGGACCTCTTACGTCGGAATTAGTCGTAAAGCACCTTAGTGTGTGTTTCGACTTTTGCACGCAAGAGCCAGTTCCCCTCGGTTGCTTTGGCTCTGGCAGTCTGCAGTCCGTAGGGGCTTTTAAAGATCGGCAACGCATCAGCACCTCGTCTGGTGTTGCAGGTGTCCATGCGACGATGACTACTTATTACCAGGTGGCTCGTTTGCCGACTTAATTCATAAAAAAAGTGTTTTTTTGGTAACTTAGCTCTTCAATGCTTCATGTGAATCGGTTTGTCCTAAAAGAAATATTTACTGCGTCTGTACATTGTCGCTTGACAAGCTTTAAAGCGATAAAAGTATAACCATAGAGTAAAAAAACAGCCGGCATTTATTATCCCAAATGCTATACCTACATAATTTAATTAAAGAACGTATCTAGCTTCATTATGTTGTGAGTGGTGAAAAATCTTAAATTAGTACAAGATGCCTTTGAAGATAAGTTAATAGTGAATACAAAGAAACTGAAGCAATGATCACGTGCAAAACGTAAGTCGATTTACGTTGAGTATTTAATATATGTATGTATTTACAAAATTATTATGCCGTAGAAAATGCAATAGTACTTTTAGTACGTTTTTTATGTCAATAGTATGCATGACTATAAAAACATTATTGCTCCAACGTTATAGAAGTTATTAAGTATTCAAAGCATAGATACTAGAAGTACAACCTTTTCTATATAATCGGTACATAGATGGCGTTTACTTAGGTAAATAAAAAAGATGTAGGTTTTTCTTAGATAAGGAACCGTATCATAGGAGAAAGAATTGATCGCATAATTATGGATCAGCCTAATAAATATGCCAAATAACTATAAAAAAATGTACAAATATTACAATAGATGCGAAAGTAACTCACTCTGTTTGTTATGTTTTGACGCTTAAATTGCTGAACCAATTTTGACGAATTTTGGTATAGAAATAGAGTAGACCCTTGGAAGAGGTTATAGGCTGCATTTAACCTCAAAAAGACCGTTGGGATTCGAGTGAAACTGCGGGCAACACCTAGTCCTTCATAAAAAACAGCTTAAATGGAAGACTACATTATGCGATGTGTTGTTTAAAATGTTAAAATCCATGTTTGTTTAAAAGTATTTAAATATTTTATTAGGATTAATTTAACTTCACTTATACGAGTACACACAAACGAAAGATTTAATCTCCTCCGATTTAATCAGAAACAGATAATTATCTGTTTCTGATTCTCGTTGTCTGTATGCTTATTCAGTTACAAGGATCTGTTTGTATTTTTAAATAATAATGGATCAGTCACTATACAATTAATATATGTAAGTATGTGTTATGTACATTGTATGAGTCAATATAGAGACTTGAGTCAGCGCTGGTTTCCTTGAATGAATGAACAATCGTAGTTTTGGTATGCAGCACCTACTCATATCTACTCATATCACAAGTATCTGCACCTTCCCTATAGCATTTAACATAAGCTTTGTAGATCAAACCTCATTAGGTTTACACATACATCTTACATACACATTGTTATTCACTATAAAATAATGTAAGATGTTTTTATTCTTATTATTTATTTAGCGTAAAAAACTTAAGGAGCCATTGCGAAAAAAATCAGCATTTCCACATTTTGTCGAGTTGAGTGAACTTGTAATGAACGAATGTATTTAATGTATTTTTTTCGCGATTTTAGTGTTGCTCCCGTAGTAAAAGTTGTTCCTAATGGTGAGTACAATGACGCCTTAATTTACTTACGGTAAATAAAATATATGGTTGTATAATATGTAAGTATAATAAAATACAATATGTTTAAACTCAATTTAAATAGCTGCTGTGACTCGCAAAATGACCCATTTATTGACTAAAAATATTTGGAACGCAACTATTAGCCTACAAATAGGTATCAACTTTTTACAAGACTGCAATTATCGAATGCATAAAAGGGCAGTAGGTAATTATTTTAAAATTCGAAGCTTTTATTGGTGTGAGTATCGGTGTATATATAAAGGCGTGGGATGCGTAGGCCGGTGTGACCTTGCGCCCGCGCCACGCCAGCCTGGCATTGGCATGCCATGCAGAACCTAATATGGCCTAAATTAGAAGCAGGGTCGGTTTTCATATGTGTACTTAAAACATGTTTGCTTTATATGCCATGTATGTTCTAAGAATTAGGTTCAGGTACATAGCTGACCAAGTTATTTTTGTTTAGTATCATTGAAGCCTTTTAAAGCCTTGACGACATTATTTCTTTTTTTTATACCCAACGCTTATTCAAGCATTACGCACATGTTATTACACTCACCGTAGACACTCAAATGCATAGTGTTGACCACTAATACTGAATTCTTGTATTGAATGCTATTAGGCAGTCTACGTAGCTTTTGGACGCTATGAACACTATAGGTAGTGACTTACGAGTGCAACTTACTGTAGGAAGATCGTCTGGTAAATTCTATAGATAGTCTGGTAAATGAGACAGCTGGACTCGTTTACCAGACTATCTAGGATACAAATATTAGCACAGTAGGTACTGTTTAGAAGTAGTAGAGACCTGCCACTCGCTGTACCGGAGTTTATAAGCTATCAGTACTTTATAATCTTTCCTTACCTCACCTAAAGCGTGTCTTGATAACATAAGTTGGTATGTAATAACATGTGAGTAACCAGTAACACTTGGTGTAATATTGTACGAAAGCTGCAAACGCATTGTGCTCAGTTAACTATTAGTTGAACTGGGTTATGACCAGTTACTAATGCAAAACTTGTAGCTTCAAGGGACTGTAGAACTGAGTATATGGTAAAGATATTTTTAATTTCAACTCGATGCCTCCACGCGTTCCCGAGATAAAGGGTCTTGATAGACGGACGGACAAATTGATACTATAAGTGACCCATTTTTTCCTTTTGAGGTACGGATCCCTAAAAATTAAGGAAAAATAATGTCTTTAAATGATTTTGATTCATAAAGGTAGTAAATATTCAAACGTATTGAAGGACACTTTAAGCATGTGAAATGACAAGTATTATACTTAAAAAACAATGTTAAAGCAGAACCGTATCAAATTGAGCAGCTATTTAAACAGCCGCGACTGATCAGCCTTCCTCTAACTCATTTACATAGAACATTACATACCTACACAAGTAAACTATACCTACATAATACATACATTGTGTCCCATATTTGCTTATGGCATTTGATTAAACACGTAGCCTGTTGTGAACTGTTTGATGCATCAAGAAGTGGGTTACGATGAGTTACGTTCTCGTACATAACACGATGTTACAACAGTTATCTACGTAATGCAACTAGACCGTACTAATTTATACTCGACAAATGAATCTTTGTTTTTTTCTGATAGTAGGTAAATTATCTAACGACAGATTCTCATCATGGAGTTGGTAAAGAATAAGGTGCTAGGTATAGGTACTAAACATAAGTTAAAGTCAGTTATGTTAAGCAAGTCATTATTACATGAATGATTAATGTGTTTATGTTGAAGCCATAAATAATAAACTTTATTATTAGTAACTACAACTACTACCTACTATAAATTCTGTCAAGGCTATCTTAGTAGTTCGGCATTTAAAGTACTTTCATTAGTCGGTCAACAGTAATTAGGTAACATTTATGAATAGTTCTTGTTCTGTATCAATGATATAACTTTAGATAACACAAGCTTTAACGAATAAAACGTTGTGTGGTCGTCGTTTGAACCATGCAGCTGCGACGTTCATTCTAAAGACATCAATTCGACTGACTTTGAGATCATTCCAAAGATCCGTTAATCTTTTTTTTCAACTCATTCTATTGTGCTGTGATGACGACACGTTATAATCGGCGCACAACAATTCTCGTGGATGTGTTAAGTTAATAATGCATAGTTATAGGGTCGTGCAGTTCCAGAGAGATTTGATAATGGGCATGATGCATGATAATACGCTGGTTTAATGTAGCATTGGGCACTTGTTACCTGTGCGTGCGCGGCCGCCAGTAGGGCGCCGGCGAGGAGGCTGAGCACTGGCCACATTGTTTCACTTGTGGGTTTGATACTTTTTGGTGAACTGGTCTGTCAGTTTGACAGGAGGTGCGCGGGCTGTCAGCGCGACATGGCGGACCGGTGTGCGCGCCGTACGGAGCAACACTGCGCCGCCACAACCAACCAACTTTACTTTCTGTGAGCGGCCGCGTTCACACTGAGCACTTCGACCATTGTTGTTTCATAATCATTTTATAATTAGAGGATTATGGGAAATGAGAGAGTATCGGATATTAACGAGTAATGTGCTTTTGATTGCTGATTCTCATAAAACTTGTCTTAACCTTAATTTGAGAAAGTTGGCGGAAACCAGGATTCTACCTACATCAATATAAGTCCATTGACAGAGACTATCTTACTTTGCACATAGTGGAGTTTATTATTGGGCTTCATATTTAATTGTTGCATAGACCAAATATAAAGAAAAGTTCATATTAAATTAGCTATCTGTGATCTTTTAAGTTAAGTTACCTCGAAAACATTTAATAGATCGGTCCTGTCCAGATAGAATGATTCAAAACTTCAATTCGAAATAAGTAGTTGTGTTAGTGTTATAGATAGCTTATGGATTATAATGAAAACCAGGAGGCAGATTCATAAATCTCAAGGTTTTCAAAATATCTTTCAGTATTGTAAATATCAATAATGGTGTTTTCGGAATCTTAGAAATAACGTTAAACTTGAACAATCATTCTCACTCTAATGAAACATCAATCAACCACCACGTCCATCACTCTAATTAAATCAAATCTGAAATTGACCAAAAAGTGACATTTGCTTATTCATAATCAGTTTTAAATACCAGCTTTGCCCTTTAGAATAAAAGTATTTCTATGAATAATAATGTAACTCCAGTGTGAACACGCAGCTGCTACGCAACGCTGCGTCGCGCGTCGGCGAGCGGTGGCGGCGGCGGCGGCTGGCATTACGACACACGCCCACACCGGCACCACTCGCGTAACGCACACCACCAGGAACACACATACGAAACACCAGGTATACCACAGATCCCGGCACCGATAATACTCCTAGCTACATTTTTATTTTTCCTTTTCGCATACGAAGTCGGGCTAAGCAGAAAAACCTTGGCTGAACTGAACTTCGTTTTATGTAGATCGTAAAAACCTAAACTGGCACGTTTCTAAGTGCTAACAGAAAGAAATGTAGCATTGTTTTCGAGAATTATTGTTATTACGATATTATTGCTACGACGCGGCGCGGGCGATAGACGGCGGGTCGTCGTAGCACATATATTAGAATTCAACGCGCTCGTCAACTGTTTCGCAGATTTATTGTCATATTCCTTTAGTTTTTTTTTGTTATTTTTGCCTTTAGTGCTATCTCAGAATAATATTCTTTATTACGAGTATGATTTTGTACGAGTACAATACATTAGACGTAGGTATTAAGGTATTTACTTACTCTAAGAGAATAGAAATAGCTTGTCTGGTTCTTATAATCTTAAGGGCATTACATCGCTCAAATCCAAAAAACACCCTAGCTTTAAAGAAGTTTCTAGTGCCGTATAAAAAATATATGTTATACTTAAGGTCATCACAAACAAATTGTATTGTTTAAAATTTTTATAAATTTGCCCCAATTTTGGATAATAATTGAAGTAAATGGGCCTTTTTTAACTTAATTTGTATTTTTTATCTTTAACGGCATAATTCCTAGATAGTCATGAATTTTATACAAAAAAAATTGTAATGACGTAATTAACAATTTGTATTGTTTATATTTTCTTATTGCTTTTAATATTTTGAAATAATCAAGAAATACCCGAAACTTCACTAGCACCCCGCGTGAAGCACCCCCGCAATGCCTGTGACTAACAAAGACTAAATCCTCAAGGTAATTGAGCAATGTACTCTTAAATGTAGTTCATAAATCGCTCATTTGGTGCAATAATGACATAATTACACTTTTAGTAATTTTACAGGAAATCCAATCAAAGATTTCTATTAGAGGTATGGCATTTTGAAGGGACTTATTAAAGTTGTAATGGTTTTAAAAGTAAGTTCAATATGTGTAGTTTCTATTATAGTAACAACCTACTCGGCCCATTGTATATAACATAGATTAAAGACTAAAATAATTAAGCTTGTTTATTAAAAAAGTGCATTTACGTCATTGTTGCACCAAATGAGCGAAATATGCTTCTATGTAGTTTTTTAAATATTATGTTTAATATAGACCTGTCAAACAGGATACCGATAACATAGTGCTGCTGTAATTTTATCTAGGAAATAGTAAAAAAAGTCCTAAACTGTGTCTGAATTACTGTAAAAGTGAGTGTAATATCTATGTGAATAAGTGATATTATTTTTGTCAGGACACACGAGGACTAATGCAAGTAAACTTCGTAATTTAATTATTACTTTTGGTTACTAAATTGTGACTACCCTCATCATTAAAATAACTACCCGACTCATTATTGTCGATACCATAGACAACGTTATGTTTTCAAGAACTGACATCTAGGCTTTTAGACAGCTGTCATATTGGTGATACCTAACGAAAAAATCTGACCTATTTGGAAGGAAACTACTTTTTTATTGATCCAGAAAAAGCAACAGATTTTCAACAGCAATGCCAATAGACTGGGGTTGCTGTACCACGGGGGACAAAAGAGATAGTCACGTTACCTGTTCCAAGTGCAAGAAGGTTTATCACTACGCTTGCTTGGGTATTGAGGAGCCATTAACCTTGGAAGCTCCATGGCAATGCCCGGGTTGTCTTACGACCCCCAGGAGTAGGGTTAGAAAGGACAGCACCCCGGTTCGTACCAATGTGAATACTGTACGTCCACCTAAAGGACAAGCATTGAATTCCCCTCAGAATTCAAGTTCGGATGATCAGCTCTCACCAACACTGGTGCGACATATTGTGCAAGAAATAGTGGAAAAAGAAATTGCTGGTCTGATAAATAAAATATCCAATACAGTAATTGATGGTTTTCAAAAGGAAATAAAATGCCTAAAAGACGAAATTCAGGACTTCAAGGATTCGATGAACTTTATGGGCACCAAGTTTGATGAAATAATCGCGGAACAAAATATTTCCCGGGAATCTATTAAAAACATAGAGTCGGAAAATCTGAAGTTAAAGTCATCCATAGAAGAGCTTAACACGCGCATAAACTACTTAGAACAGCACGCTCGCGCTAATAATTTGGAAATTCAATGTGTCCCCGAGAAATCAAGCGAGAACCTGTTAAGCATTGTGACAGGCATAGGCAAAGTTGTTAACTATGCTGTTGAAGAAAATAAGATCTTGAACTGCACACGTGTAGCCAAAGTAAATCGGAACAGTGATAGACCCCGCTCCATTGTGGTTCAACTGGCTAGTCCCAGACTTAGGGATGGTTTTCTCGCCGCGTGCATTAAATATAATAGATCGCAGCCAAACGATAAGCTGAATACCTCGCACTTGGGATTTTCTGGTAACAAATCACCCTTTTATGTATGTGAACACTTATCTGCTTCGAACAAAGCGTTGCATGCAGCTGCAAGACAGAAAGCAAGGGAAAAAGGCTTCAAATTTGTATGGATCCGAAATGGAAAGATTTTTATGAAGAAAGACGAAACCTCAGATTCGAAATTTATTAGAGACATAACTTCGATACAAAATATTCAGTAGTTTTTCCCTTAGCATATTTTCAGTGCACGATCTTTGTATCTTTTAAATAGAATTCAGTGATCTAAGTATGTATTATCAGAATGTTCGAGGTTTAAGGACTAAGTCGCACACGTTTTATCGTAACTTATGCTGTTCGAATTACGACATAATTGCTCTAACAGAAACGTGGCTCAATTATACAATATCAGACTCCGAATTGTTTAGTAGTGAATACGTTGTATATAGGCGGGATCGTGTTCATAGAATTGGCGGCGGTGTACTAATTGCCATATCCAAAAAAAATAAAGTCTGTGCGTCTTACTTCCGCTGAGAGTAATTGCGAAGACATTTGGGTTGCAATAGATATTCCAGAGTCTGGAAAAAAAATTCGCCGACTAGCCATATGTGTTGTCTATCTGCCTCCGCCAATCCTAAGATCTTCCTTAGAACATTTCATTGGCAACTGTAACCGGTTTTACGATGAATGGTGTTTAGAATCATGTATTTTGGGTGACTTTAATTTGGGATCGATTAACTGGTCTTTAAGTAATAACAGCGACAGAAACAGGTCGTCCTCTGCAGTTTGTAACTCACTAACAGATTTTTCTTACGTCAACAATTTGAAGCAGGTTAACGGTGTGTCTAATAATAGTGGCAAAATTCTGGACTTAGTGTTTACAGATGTTCCAACAATTCGTGCAGTTAGATCCAACGATATCCTCTGTCCTGAAGATCCCTATCATCCTTCATTAGAAATTTCCATTCCTACAACTATTCAGAGCTGTGCTTTAAAGCGTGTCTGCACTAGAAGCATCAATTTTTATAAAGGTGATTATGTGGCTATCTCGAGGTACTTAGACACAATTAACTGGCAATCATTACTGGGTGACAAGGAAGTTGATGATATGATACACTTACTTTACGATATTTTATACGAGGCTATTGAAAAATTCATACCCAAAAGTAAACTGAGAAGTACCAAATACCCTGTTTGGTTCAACAGAAGTTTGATAAGTATGCTGCGCAAGAAAGAAATCCTAAGACGTCGATTTAAAATCTTTAATAACCCCCTAGATGAAATAGAATTAAAACAAATAAGCGCACAATGTAAAAAATTAAGCAAGTCGTGTTACAATGATTATATAATTAGTATTGAAACTAGTATTTCGAAAAACTGTAAAAGCTTCTGGAAGTTTATCAAGGCCAAGCGTGGTAGCAGTACTTCTTATCCCGCTTCAATCTCAGATGGGATTAAGGATAGTACGGATGGAGGGGAGATTAGTAATATGTTTGGAACTTACTTTGCGTCAGTTTACACCTCAAATAACCAGAGCAATATGGGTCCTAATTATTCAACATTAACAAACAAATCACATCCGAATACTGTTTCCGGATGCAATAGTTTTACAACGCTCGCGATTGATCCAAACGATTTAGCATATAAACTTAAGCATCTTGACGTAAGTAAAGGCAAAGGACCTGATGGCATTCCGCCTTATTTCATAGTTTCATGTGCGAAGAGTCTGGTTTTTCCACTTAGTTTGATTTATAATAAATCTTTAAGCACAGGATTTTTTCCGAAACAATGGAAAACTGCAAAAGTGGTACCAATTTACAAAACCAATGATAAAAGCTTAGTGAGCAACTACAGGCCCATATCTATCCTAACATGCCTGGCAAAAATTTTTGAATCGTTAGTATATCCCTATCTGGAGTCATACTTTAGGCCCTACCTTTCTGACACTCAGCATGGATTTGTGCAATCTCGATCCACCTGCACAAATTTGACTAGCTATGTGGAGACCTTGTCAGAAGCCTTAGATAAACAACATCAAGTTGACGTTATATACACAGATTTCAGTAAGGCTTTTGATAAGGTTTCCCATAATCTTCTACTCCAGAAGTTATCAACGTATGGTTTTGCGGGTCCCATGTTCGATTGGATAAAATCGTACCTAAGTGATCGTACATTTTATGTTGTGCTGAATGGTTTCAGCTCATCTATATACGATATCACTTCAGGTGTTCCCCAGGGTTCACATTTAGGGCCACTGCTGTTTAATATGTTCATAAACGATGTTCCACTTTGTTTTCGCTACTCATCACCTTCACTGTTCGCAGATGATCTTAAAATCTTTAGAGTTATTGAGTCAATAAAAGATGTTAATCTACTTCAAGAAGACCTAGACTCGTTGTCAAAGTGGTGCAAAAACAATGGAATGCTTCTGAATGCCGAAAAATGCCATCATATTAAATTCACTCGTAAACTCAAACCGATCGTTTCGGATTATACGATCAATGGTTTACAAATTACGGAAGTTGAATGTATTAGGGATTTGGGTATAATACTCGATAAAAAACTCACTTTTGTAGCACTCATGGAAGAAATCATAAAGAAGGCATCTGGCATGTTAGGATTTATTATAAGAAATGGAAAGGTTTTTCGAAAGCCACGAACCAAAATATTGTTATTTAATAGCTTTGTGAGAAGTGTACTTGAATACTGCAGTGTGGCTTGGCGCCCTCATTATGCTGTTCATGACTTAAGAATAGAACGGGTACAGAAGAGGTTTCTATGGCATCTTTGTTACTCATCGAGAATTCATAAAAAGAAAATCTCGTACCATGATAGACTCCGGCACTTCAATATAGACACACTCAACACACGAAGAAAAATCTTGGACCTGGTATTTCTATACAAACTGCTCAGAAGTAAGATAAATTGCCCACAGCTACTCAGTAAAATAAATATTCGAGTACCCTACAAATATCCAAGGATGCATATTACGCCTCTTTACCCTCCTCCTAGAAGAACGGTTCTTGGTGCTTCCTCTCCTATCCCACGTCTGTGTAGGTTACTAAATGAATGTAGTAGTTCCGTAGATATATATGCTGATTCTCTCGCTTCTTTTCGAAAATCCGCTAAACAACTGTTAACCAATAACTAATACAATTTTAGAATTGTAAAATCATTCTTGAAACCTCCTTTTAAAATCCTGTATTAATTCTGCAAGTGGTGTTTGCTTGTAAAAGAATGTAACTCTCGAATCTTTTCATTTAATAATTATAATGTGTATCGACTATTGTTACATTTGTTAGCAAACCTTATGTAATAAAATAAAAAAAATAAAAGTAGGTACCTACTTACTATGCATATTAAAAAATTTAGATCTGCCGCTCAGACTTAATAATAGTCAAGTTTAATAAATATGTTTTTAATATTTAAATACATTTTATGTTCAATGTTGGTAATTCAAAACAAAATATAGCTTACATATTTATAGGCAATGACAAACCAATCAATAATGTTTGTTTGAATTTATTTGTCTTAAAATTAGACATAATAAATGGTTTTTTAAATTGAAATTATTTATTTAAGTAAGTATATATAAATGTAATTTAAACTGCACACAAAATATGCGCTATGTTGCGGAGTTGCGGTAAACAATAGTTCGCGATACCTATACCGTACCATTCTTAATTGTAGGTACCTACTTTATTAGAGTCCAGTAGCGTAGCGCGGCAGCTGACCGTTGCCGTGAGCCATCAGCAGCTCCGAATTGGAAAAGAAGCTCGCCCCTATTAACATGGGGCCTAAAACATCGGTAGGTATACCGCGACTTCAAACGAAATCTTCATACAAAATAGTCGTGCATGACGTATCATAAATCGATCATAATTGTGCTGCCTATATTATTTTTTGCCGCATTTTTCTTTAAAAGGCACGCTAAAATTGTTTACGTTTTGTGTTTTATGTGGGAGAGCCAGTTTCGCCCAGTGAGTGAGGT
This sequence comes from Acronicta aceris, assembly GCA_910591435.1. Taxonomy (NCBI): domain Eukaryota; kingdom Metazoa; phylum Arthropoda; class Insecta; order Lepidoptera; family Noctuidae; genus Acronicta; species Acronicta aceris. The sequence continues at coordinate 9,539,432 of OU342763.1, read as the reverse complement.
TACCGCAGGCTCAATCCCCTTTTAAAAGACCGGCAACGCACTTGTGACTCCTCTGGTGGTGCGGGTGTCCATGGGCGGCGGTGATCGCTCACCATCAGGCGATCCGTCTACTCGTTTATCCCATCAAAATACTTAGATATTTAGGTGTTTAAATAATTCGAATAATCGCCTCACTTTCTAAAAATCATGATTGTTATTTACCTAAGTAAACAATACGAGCGTAAAGGATGTGAGTAATAACATTACAGAGGTCTGCAAATTACGGTCAAGGCCCATGCCGCGCCATCTCTCGACTAATAAAGGTAACGTCGGAAGGTTGTGTTCAATGTTTCTGTTAGATAAAGATGTCGCGAGTGTGGCGGGGGCGAGTTGCCGCCCAAAATCAATATCCCCCGGCGGCGTGCGCCGTCCCGCCGATTTCCATCAGTGTTTCAGGAGGCACCCCTACTGCCCACATTTCATATAGTTCACGCGCAACCAGTGCTCTATAAGCGGATACCAAGCATCTTCGGAATTGTCCCTATAATCTGTAAGTAATCATATAAATTCATTAATATTTATCAAAGTGTTTAAAGTAATCTATTGCATACGCATTTAGAGAGAAAAATTCAGTCATTAATCCTCAGATATGCGGCGAAAAGATAAAAGTATTACGACACCGTCAACTTCCAATAGGTATATAGGATGGGTTGTGACCTCGAAGGGCGGAACTGTTGCCTTAACGAATTAAAACTGTAATTAACAATTTGTTTTATTGTAATTAAAAATAGTGTATGTTTATGAATGAGGTGTACGACAATAAGGGATTATTGTCATACACCTCATCGATGGTACCCCACACCGATAGTATACTCTTGGTAAAATGGAAGTGTTTTTGAATTTTAATACTGTAGTATATTGTCACTATTTATGTTACATTGTGTAAACATTACATTGGGGAATAAGTACATAAGTTGTTAATCGTATACCTACTTTATTCATCTAATTGGAAAGCTTCAAGTATTTGTATAGTCCAAAAGCTTAATTTTTTATACAAATTATGTCTATTATTAATAAATTTAATACACATTAATATAAGGCTCATATTAATTATGGTAGGTAAGCACCTACCTACAAGATAATATGGTTGTGTAAAATTTTCAAAATATACAAGTCCTACTTAGAAAGATAATCTATAAACTCCTTATGAAAACAAGGTGTAGAAACACAAAAATTGTTAAAGTACGTTTCTTAATTGATTTTGAAAACGGATAGGCGACGTTTAGTTTAAGGTTTTTATTATTTTTACACATATATATTTTATTTTATGAGATAATGCATAGGCATTATCTCATAAAATAAAATATATATGTGTATAAACGAAACGTTTATCCATTCTTTCCAATAAATAGTTATTGGAAAGAATGGATAAACGTTTCGTTTATTCGTTTAACTTTATTGCGGTTCAGCTACATACGTACTTTATGCGTTAGTATGCATAGAACGACAACTGATATATTCGCGGATACCCTGGAGAATTGACGATAGAGCAAGGGAAAGTTATTTAGCGTAGCCTTTAGGAAGTAAAGAAAAAGTGTTTTTATGCATTACTTTATTCTATAATATATTATTTTCTGAATCCATTTTGCAGTTTACCATTTTCTGTAACGAACCTTGTTAGAATATAAACCAAGTGGAATTAATTTTCCTGCAGTATTACCACAATTTTTAATGACGAAAGATCTTCTATTGAGATTGGATAAATATCCGGCACCTATCGAAGTATCGACAGCATTTAGTGCGCCATTAACTAGTGTTCCGAACTAGCTGTTTTTATTAGTTTGAACATATCCCCGCGCGGCCATATGAGACATGACATTCTACATATTTAATGACCGCATTAAGCACGCTTAACTATCGAAGTTTATCGCTTTATTGCCCTGTAAAATACTTTTCTGCGTGGTTTCAATTAATTCCATAACGTAGCTATTACGTTCAGATTTGTACCGACACAGATTCTCGCAACTCCTGTTAAATAATGAATAGCAAAGAGTGGTACACGCGAACATAACATTACTTACAGCGCTGTTTCACACTGATGTCAGCATAAAATATCGCCACCTTTATGTTTTCACGAGGCGCTTTTGGACCTGGAATGTTGTAGAATGTAGTAGGTATGTACTACTGTAGTAGCTATTGTTTGCGTGAAAATATAATGCTGAATCACGTAGTTGGTTGTTTGTGAATGTGCCAGCATTAGGCACTGTGTCCTGGAATCGATCCTTGCGTAACACGACCACGTCACAGGGTTGGCTGCCGGCCAGTCCGTACTTACCAGCCTCTGTTTATACACGCGATTATTTGATTATTTGTTAGTGGGTGGACGACACATTTATTAATGAGGATTCATACTTTATATACATATTTTAAGACTTTAATATCATAACTATGAAAGTTTCTACATTGATAATATCGCGCGTTTTAAAAGTATCTATACTTACTTCGAAGATACAAAATAGCCTATCTTAATTGGCATAGTGGTCGAGTCGGAATTGGCTACTGCGCTACAGGGATTCGGTTCCCACACTGCAAATATTTATTTTGGACCTGGGTGTAATTGCGTGAGAATTTTTTTTTTGTAAACTCACCTACGATACAGGAATTAATCTATTAGGATTCATTCCTGTATCGTATTCCTGTATCACTTCTGCAGGCAAGGCTTACATTAGTAAGGCAAAGATTTTATTAGGAATAAAAAAAGCAAGAATGCCTAATTAATCTTAATAAATGAGGGAGTTACTTATATGATGTGGAAAGACCTTCGCGATTTTTTAGACCCTTTTTTCAAGGGTGTATAAAGGTACCTGTGTCAACATGTCTGACCTTTTATGCTAGAGAGCCTTAATTTAAAAATAATTATGAATGGTCACGTTGTGAATGCTCCAAATTACGTATGTATTTTTCCTTGTCAAGTTATTTTCATTTTTATATTGGCTGTTCTCTTGTGGACGCCTGTTAAACAAGAAAAACATACTTGTTTTATTTTTCATCTATTACTTTTGTCCCGTGGGTCAGCTCTAACTTTCCTTTTCGTTTTATATGATGTTTCATTTCTGATGTAATATTTCTGAGCTACACGTATTTAGGATTCATGGCCACTTCACATCACTTCACTTTTATTTGCAACAGAATTTACACTTTAAATATAATTAAATATTTTTTATACAACGAAGTGTTAATTAACATATATTTTAGTATTCATTCAACCAATGATAAATTAAACCGTTTACCTGTCTTTGTTGTAGATTTGGCATAAATGGACCAGTTTCAAACAGCACAAAAAATATTGTATATTTTATTTACAAAAGATATATTTTGGACTTATCACCCGAGACATTAAACAGGATGCGTCGGGGAACGAAGGGTCATAATGTGCCCCATGAGGTCACGGTTGATATAGCACATCCAAAAATACCGCCTTTAACATTAGCAGCTACAGACTCACGTCCCTTGAGATCTCTTTTCCACGGTTTTATTTTATCCATAAAAAGTATAATATATTTACAATACACGTACGAAACAAGAATACAGTACAGAATCGTGAAAGTACTAAACATTTTTGGTTTAATTAAATGGGACAGTAGAATCGTCTGAACACTGGCAAGTGAATGGCCCAATAATAGGTTACGGGGTGGGTGGTTGCGTAACGGGCGACAGCGACGTGAGGGTTGCCGTAGGTATGAACGATGAACATCGGCGCTCGCTCCCGGTGTGCCCACAACCGACGTGACTCCTCGTATGAAGCGAGGTACGAACATTGTGCCAAAAACTTACAAAACGTTTTCCGAGCCATCCAATTAGTAGTTTTAGCGAGCACAGTTTATTGAAAAACAATGTAACTATACATATGCAAGTTTAGGTAAAGTTTTATATTTTTTAAATGACGTCTGTGATGGAGCAAAATTTAGTGTCGTTGTTTTCTTTCGGGCATTGATTACTAAAACCTGATAAGACAAATAAAAATTAGTTGTCTTAAACTGATTTTAATTGATTTTGCTAATGTGTATGAATGAGAATTGTACTTTTTTTGGTCTTTGCGTCTTGCTTTGTCATCCAAATTCGAGGTATCAAACTAAGTAATGCTAGGAAACGGTTGTATCTAGTACAGTGGACAAAAACTACCCGCATTGAATGACAATGCTAATTATTTGACCCAAGAACATAAGCCAGCACGCCCTCGTCACGAAGTATTTAATCTAAGAAAGTGTAATACCTATATATATGTAATAAAAGGTTAAAGGTTACTACTACTCATGATGATATTTAACAATAATTAATTCAATTCAGAAGTGACCATTATTTCGCCTTATGGATTGTGTATTCTTTCAAGTACTCTGAGTGGGTGTACAAAGAAAGAAAACAAGCGATTTATATGCCCCATGTTGGGCGCCATTAAGCTTCTAGAAACATTATATCTGACAGGGGCGCGTAATGCCATCTCAATTCTTTTCTTTAGTACTTAATGTATGTTGTCATTATTAATGCATACCTATTTTTATTTTAGAAGTTGAGTTATAATGTAGTGTAGCGTATTATGAAAATAAACTTATGTACATACTTCTCGAAAAATATACTAGTTATGTAAATGTATTATGATTTTGTCTAGGATATAAATTAATACAGATTTTAGGTATAACATTTATATACTTTGACGGTTTTAACTTCGAAATTACAGTAGTAGGTAATTGAATAATATTTGCCTCTAACTATAACATAAACCTAACATTTTTATCCGAAAGTATTCATCTTTTGCCTGTGGCTGTTGATAACTTATAAATATAATTGTTTATCTGTATAATTAACAAACCCAGGGTCTAAGTGCCAGTGAATATGTAAAACATTAGATAGGCAAGCAGTAAAGATAAGAGTTGTTTGGTCAAATTTCGGCCCCAAACTCAGTCCTAGAATAAATTATTCAAGTGTCACGTTACCCAAGTTCATGACCGACATCTAAATGGATTAAATGCTAATTTTATTTAAACTATGTAGATACATATATGTAGAACAGTTATTTTGATAATTTTCAATACTTTAACTTGCTTGGTTATACTAATATTACTAAAATTAAGATACTTTGAATTTTCTTTTGAAAGGCATTGAGAATAGAGTCGGCGCAATATCTACGTCTTTTTCTCCATACATCTCAATCCGCCGTCATCTCATCACCTAGTTCCTTATCATCTTTCACACAATCCATCCTCTTGGTCTCCCTCTTTTCTTATACCCATCCACATGCATATTTAACAGCTTTCTGGTATTGTCCTTCCTCTCTGCGCATCACATGTCCATACTATGACAAACTACAAAAAAAATCTGTCACTGACGTTACTTTCATAGATAAAATATATATATTTCATAGATAAATATAATTCAAAGCAAACAGCACGCGTAGGTATCTATACTTTTTTAAATAGTCAACCTGATTTATATACTCGTAGTTACCAAATCTGTAGTTTTATTCTTTCCGAGTGTCGTTGTCCAACTTTTATATGACTGTTGCAAATGGAATAGTGGAATGTATAAAATGAGAACTAATAAACAATTATTATTGTTGTTTGTAAGTTTTCGATATAACATTTTCGGTGGTAAAGTGTTTTATTTGCATTGTAATAGTTGGAATTTATGAGAACTAAGTATTAAGTACCTATTCATCTTTCTACAAAGAGGTACATTAAGATTTTAGGACTTATATCAACTTGTTTTTCACTATACCATTCCGCTTGGCACTACTTAATGTCATCTCCAGCTACTATTTGACTAGTGAGAATTGAAAAAGTTAAAGTATCTCAATATTAGATGGTGTTGGCTATTTCTCACTTCACGACAGTTATTGAAAGAAAACGATGGTTATCTAAGGAGGTCATACGAACTTTTGTCAACGGTTTCGGCATTCAAATATAACTATTAATGATAATCATTCAATCTTTGACCTTATTAAACAAGGTTCACTTTTTTTCATGCCGTAGCGTAGCCATGGAAAGGTATTTAGAAAAATGTATTTGGCTACATTTTTTTTAGTTTTTTTAGTACCTACAACATACATACATTCATACACTTAAGCCGTTTTCCCACAGGGGTAGGCAGGAACTATAGACCGCCACTTGCTAAGATTCTTGCATACCTAATAAATAAATAAATAAATAAATAAATCGTTTATTTGGAACGATAAAGTGGACACAAAATTACATTGGAAACGTTGATAACTGCAAAAGTTAAAAACTGTGGCGCAGCTATCAGCGCTTCTTCCACATTCATACATCTTCTCATACATACGCGCCGGTTGCGAGTACTACGCACCAATAAGATCGGCGTATGTTCTTCTAGGGCGACCTCTTCCGACGCTGCCCCTGACATTCGCCTTATAATTTTTTTTTCGTTAATCGTCTTTCATTCATTCTTTCAACATGTCCAAACCATCTCAGCATATTATTTTTAATACATGTCACTACATCATCTTTCAGCTCGCAACGTTGTCATATCTGTGACTGGGACTGTTCCTATTCACACTATTCCATACTGATTTTAGTACCTACAATTGTGTAAAATATCTGTTATCATACTTATCATGTTTGAAATCGATTAAAAATTCGAATATTTTGTCGACAGGTAGATTCTCCCCTACCTCACAAGCTGATCACCTAGCCGCTTATTCCATTAACATTGTTGACATCTACGTCACTTGCCGGTAGATATCCCGAGGTAAGTTTATGTACCTATATATTTGTCTTGTATCCAACACTGTGCGGCATTTTTGTTGTATATAAGAATACGCCAAATAAACAAATAATGGGGGTAAGAAGTAAAGTGATCTCTTTGTAAAGGAGGCTTAGATTGTCTTTGTTTTGCTAGTATCTAAGTAAGATATCGGCTTTACGTTTTGGTTTACTTGAAGGGTTATAACGCTATCGGAACCATGAAAATCATGTCTTTGGACGTAAAGATACGACCCGATTTATAGTACCTAAATCTAGTTACGACATTTAGGTACTTACATAGACTTTACGGAAAAGTAATAGGTACGTATTGTTTCTCGAAAAATTTAATATTGTAGGTATATTTACTCTTAACATTAAATCAGTATAATGTTACACAATTCCAGGTCAAGTTTTATTTCTAAGCTTACTGTTATTTGCGATAAAAAGGGTAAGTAGTTATTAATTTCATTCTCGATATCAATTAAATAGTCAAACAGAGAAACTACTCTTCATTCATTGAATGAAAAGTAGTTCACTGCGTAAGTTTAGGAATAAGTTATAAAAAAAAGTCATAAAAATATTAATAAGCACGAAACGTTAATAAAAAAGTTTTATTACTACGCTCGTAATATTAATTATAGCTCCGTTGGAAATTTATTTAAACCATAGAGAAATAAAAGGAGCGGTCAGTTCATTCAGCATAATATCTGTGCAAACTACCGCGTCTGCATGCAAGGGGTGTGTGAGTAAAAAGGGGTAGAGTAGCACCTACTTAAGCTCCACTCACCTCCTTTGTGCCACTTGTGTGTTTTTGTCATGCTAAAGAGTAAAGACTCTTAGAGCATTTACATGATACGAACGGTCTTTTGAAATAAACCGACTAGAGCTTAGAGTTAACGGAGCAACGAGTGTACCTACTGTGTAGCGCACGTTACTTACTCTATATTCTAAGCGCACCGAATATCATAATAATACGCTTACAATTCACGTGCATAATACCGAGAGCTTCTACACGATGTCGACCTCATAGCTGCGCTGAAAATACATCAAATTAGACCAATAGACCTGCGTTGAAACGCTATGATCAGTCATCCGTTGGGCTGGAGAAGGCCGATTTTGGTAAATCATATTATCAATTTTTAATCATAATTTAAAACATTTAAAAAATTTATCTACTTTATTCTATCGTCGACTTAAAGTTACTATTATTTAAAGCGTCAACATTCGCATTTTATGAAGAAGTTAATGTAGTAATAAACTAGTGTAATGTGTTTTATTACAGTGACTTTCTTTCTCTTCTTTCTCTTTCTTCGAAGAAACGTTTGCAAGTAACGTCTTGGTCAAGTAACGTCTTGGGATTGTGGTATGCTTCTGTAGACAGTGTAGGTACTGTGATAAAATTATCGTTAAAAAGTTTGATAGAGCAGAATTACCTTCAAGGATAATGGATCATCTTCATATAGATACATATATATATGTGTATAATCGTGTTTATTTTCAAAGGGGGCGGCAAAATAGAGCGTTCAGGGTGCCCTGGGATCTGTGGCCCGCAGGCCGCGACCACATCAACCCTGTCTTTCTCAAGCTTTCGAAACTCCTTCACCACCAATGTCAATTACCTGAAACGAAGGTATGAATACAGATTGCACGTTCCTGTCTTCTGTCCTAAAGTCTGTCTTCATATATATGCATGTTTAATAAATATTATAAATGCTTTAACAGTTTGGATGTTGTTAATTCGAGATGATTAATTTTATTGAGAACATAATATTATTGTTTCGAGTCTAAGTTGTATTTTGTGTCCGTTATTTGTATGTTTGTAAAGTCCTCTACAACACAGGGCTACCTACCCAAGTGCGCGAACTGTCTTTTTTTAAAAACATGAGGGATAGGTGTTATGTATTAACGAGCAAAATTAACTTATATCAACCAATGCCGATAAAATTAAAATGGCTCTATTTAACAAAGTATCGAAATACTATCTAAGTTCAAAACCGATGTTTTCTTATTCTTTAAAATTTTAGAATAATTAGACTTTTACTTCGTTAGCATATGTGTTTTAGACAAACTTTCACATTTTTTACATAAATCTCAGTTTATAATTTAAGGATAAAACAAATTTATGACACCGTAAAATGCCCGAACCGCTTCACCGCGCTGCTTCCACCCCTGTCGGCACTCCACCCGCTCCCCCCGACGGCCTCGCCCCCCTCCCTCGCCTCCGCTCCACTTTACATACCGTGTAGCACCACTCATCAGCCTCGACTGTGATTGAATGTGACCATATTACTGCTGCTACTTGTTGGGAACTTTGTTCTACAACAAATAACAGTCAGGACTACCTACATTCAGTGCATGGCGCTTTTCTCTCGATGTCATTGTCGTGATTCGATGTTGCTGCTTGACAAGAGCCATCGTTACTGCTACGATATCGTATTATTTCGTTTAACAATTATGTTCACTCCGATGAATTCAGATTACGAATAGAATAGAAAGCTTCTCAGTCCTCAGCACTGTATGAGCTCATTCTGGTTAAGTTAGCTTTCACAGAGTATTAGTTACGATCTGTGGTAGCTTCAATGTCACTTTTCACGTTGATTGGCAAGTTATTAAGGTTAGATGACCGTGAGTGGCTACATTGTGTGTGTCGGTTTGTCCCTCCTCTGCGTGTCCCTGTAACGTGGCGCGGCGTGGCGGTGGCGTTCGCCGAGTAGCTCAGTGGAGGCGTTGCGCAGATTCAGCTCGGGGGACCTGCAGTCCGAGTGCGATGAGGGCGAGGTGGACCCCTACACCGGCCGCCCGGCCACCACTAGCCAGCCGAAGCCGCAGAATCAAAGGCCGGCCTCCCAGGGTAAGAACACAGTAGACAAGTTTTGAAAAGCGACTAACTTTATAGTAGCTGAAGTAGGTAGTATATACACTGGGATAAAGTATGTTTACTTAGGACTAATGTGTAACTTTCAATCCAGCTTATACAAGAGATTATACACAAATATTGGAATTACTTTAAATTACTAAGGGCAGTTTAATACAGTTGGTAAATAAATTTTAATTTTAATTGTAGATTTAGATAATTATGGTTTTTCTTAAACGTTTCATGTTTCAAGATACTCTAATTTGCTATAGCCACCGGGGGCAGCATCGGCAGTGCGTCGGGCCCTCCTCCAGCGCCATCTGCATCCGCAGCGGCTGCAGCGGCTAGTGGTGGTGGGGACCTCTCGCTGAACCTGCGGGGAGGGTCGCGCGGGACCTCTGCGCCCTCCTCCCCAGCTAAGTCGCGGGAGTCCCTTCTCCAACGTGTACAATCACTCACTGGCGCTGCACGAGACCAAGGCGCCAATTTATTAGGTAACTTTTATTTTTAAGCCGTCACTTAAGTAAACTTATCTAACAAGATTTATGAGGATAGTCTACTGAACACAAATGAAATTGGAAAACGGAGATAATGCGCGCGTTGCTTCCCACTGCACACCACTGTTTGATAAAATATATGCTATAAGCTTCACAGATTAGAACAGAATTATATTTTTAGCATTTTGGCCAATTCTAATATAAAAGAGAACATGGTCTCTGGGTTTATACTCATATACAGCTTTTCTCCTCAGAAATCGCCAGTTAGAAAATGTTGGTTAAAATCATCCAATATATAAAAAATATAGGTACTATACTAATATAACTACGAGTACAATATTTTATAAAACTTTTAGAGGTATCTTTCATCATACCATCACGCCTGTATTCCCCGAAGGGTTAGGTAGAGGTGTACTAACGTACCTACACCCACAGTTCGCCGGTATGTTTTAGGTTCCAAGTAGGTAATAGGGGGCAAGCCTATTATCATTAACCGGGCACAAATCCCAAACTCCGAGCTGCTACTGAGAATTTCATAGAAAAAACCCAATAACACTTTGCTCGACCTGGGAATCGAACCCAGGACCTCTAGCGTAGCAGTCGCGCTCATTAGCATATGAGGCAGTTAAAAGATAATAATTATTATAAGTGTATCCGGTTCAACACATGTTAAGTAGGTACTCATCTCACTGATCACATAAACTTGCCAGTTGGATATTTACGCCGTTCAAAACATAATTGGTTTCATAGGGAGCGTGACTTCTGTGGCTTCTGTGGGCCGTGGTTACAACCGGGACCGATGTGTGACCCTCCTGGTAGTGGATGACCAGAACACCGATTGGTCTAAGTACTTTCGTGGCCGTCGCCTTCCCGGCGAGTGGGACATTCGCGTCGAACAAGCTGAGTTTAGAGTGAGTACATAGAGAAGTAAAAATATCTCCAGTTACTGTTGGGACTAGTTGAAAATAACTGCTCGATGCAACATTTCAAGTATTGATTGGCCGACTATTTCGGATAAAAGTTCCAGGGATTTTTATTTTGAAATGTACTATTGTGGGCACCGTAACATTATTGTGTTATCTATATTATAACTAGTCTCTCTCAACCTTTGTCAACGTGTGTGAAACCTTTTGACGCGTCCATTACACAATATTCTACTTTCAAAGTCTGTGAAGTTTCAGTGTTTTAACTGCGAGTTTGCAACTTTTGTGATAAAAATATCCATAGCAACGGCGCCCTTATTACATTAGGATCAATTATGTAAACTCGCCACAATATAGGTGTTGTAGAATCAACCCCTGTAATATTAACGCGCACTGCCCGTGTCAACGTCACTGGGTAAGCAGCTCCCCTCGTCTTATTAATAATTACGAACACTTAACCTCCCTTTACTGGAGTCATGAAATTATTTTTGGTGGTAGCTTTATTATGCTAGTGATATTACTCCTCATTAGTATTATTAGTCGTTTTCAAAAATAGCTCAGAATTTATATTGTAGGATTCACTACTGTAGCGAATTTATTGTTATGTAGGCAATTGTAAAATAATAAAATCAAGAAAAACTTTAGAAGTTCTTAAAAGATTAATCGGATTGAAAAATGATTCTCGCCAAACAAATAAATTTTAATATATTCATACATGTATAATCCAGACACAGATGGAAAACTTTGTTTTAAAAAAAAACCTTACTAGTAATGTGGGTCGCATATTACTAGTATTCTTGTGCTAAGCTAAACGCTTGTGTTACGAGTGGGTTCACGTCGGTAGTGCAATGGCTGGGTTTCGACCCGGCAACCACATGATCGCAAGCCCGAAGCCTAATAGCCAGCATTACAACAAAATAAAGTAGGTATTCCATTAAATTCAGAAAGTTATTTTCAAGGACTTTACAAAGTATTTCTTAGAAAAGACACTGAAGAGGTTTAGGGACGAAGGTTCGAAGCAAAAGTTAAAAGGGATAATCAAATCAACCCGTTCCTTTATTGCTAAAGTTGCTGTAATTCGTTTTATAGCTTTTACCGATTCCTCTGTACAGGAATTGTCCGTGACAGCCAATTCCGACGGATCCAACGTATCAATGGCAGTTTATCGCAGTGGCACCAAAGTCACTCGATGCTTCAAGTAAGTAATATTCTTATTTTCATATTAAAATGGTAGTCCTCGTCGTGACGTTCTGTCTCGAAACGACTCATTTAATTAGAAGATACTCAAAGCTCATTTAAAATTCCAAGAGAAATACAGATTCCCTACGGTTTAGGGGATTTTCTAGGCGAAAAATTATTAATTTATTAGGATCCTGCTGCTGAGAAAGTAATGAAATTTATAATTTTGCAAAACCATCTAATTAGTCCCGATAGGGTTGTTTATATATTCTATGGTGCCGATGAGATAATCCAGCGTGATATCCTAATATAGATATTACGTTCCGGTGACTCAAACTGAACATAAAATGTAAATAGATATTTGTAGGAAACAACTTTTGTTTGCGTTGTCTTACTATGATTGAAGTGTGGGCGATCTATAATTTACATAATAATAGACAACCTGTAACTAAGATAGTTAAAAGTCGTGTCAACTACTTTACTATGGCTGGAGATTAAAATATTTTTATATTCTAATAACAGATTATTACATGACTATTTTTACTTAATGATAGAGTTGCTATAATAACATTATCATTCTGTTTTGATACAGTTTCCGTAAACATAATAATATGAATACCTACTGCCATCTCACTGTACATTGATTTGCCACAGTTAATTAATAACCATATAATATTACCTACTCTTGATCTCTCAAACTTGGTTTTCGCAATTCATCATTCAAATTGTAATTTATTCTGTTGATACCACTGGTTGTCGAGAATTTACCTTTAACGTTAATTTCGGTAGGCCGGATTTTGTATTGGTGAGGCAGAATGTCCGCGATGCGGGCGCTGACCATCGCGCCTTGCTCCTCGGCCTTAAGTTTGGTGGGGTGCCTTCCATCAACAGTCTCAATTCCATCTACCACTTCCAGGTAAAGTATCTTAAAATGGACAGCAATATTCATAATTTTATATTCTTTTGTAAATGTTTCTCAACAAGAAACGGTTTTATGATTTTCATACTTACAAATTATGTTTGTTTAGGACCGACCCTGGGTGTTCGGCCATCTTCTTCAGTTACAACGGCGTATCGGTAGAGAGAACTTCCCTCTCATCGAGCAGACTTATTATCACAACCACACCGATATGGTGAGTACCTAGATAGATCAATTCGTATTTGATTTTAATTATTGCGGCCAGTATGTGCATGAGTTAGGTAATTCTGGAAAATGACGCAGTGTTTAGGTACGTTTTATCTCAGTGTTTGCATCGGGATGTCACAATTAATATAAAATAATATAACATTACACCTATACACGTCACTGTCTAATCCTTTTCGGGATACGTCCGTGATGGTATGTTAAGTTATAACTGTTATGAGTGCATTGTCTTAATTCCATTTAAGTTAGTCCTTGTTTGCAGTTTATGGCCAAGAATAATGTAGGAGATAAGATGGCACATCACAGCGGTGCAAATTTGCCGTTAACTTTATATAAGGCTACGGACTACGGTCGAAAAAATACTTAAATATTCAAAGTCTTCATGTCAATTTAAATTTATTTATTTTAACCTATATATCACTATAATTAGTTAATTTACAATCATTAACTTAAAAATAAATAATACAAAAATAACGTTACAACTATATTTGCCCGAAATGACAAAACAACAATTTAGAAGCGTCCAAAAGAAAAATCACAAAATAACAATTTTCGAAAACTTGCAACCAATAAATTCGTCACATCGCCAATAGAGCTAATTTAACACCATAGTTCATGCACACAACATTCAACTAAATAACTTAATCTCGAAATGAATCTAGTGTTACTATAATTACTTAATGTTTGGTTTAGTATAACAGCTGCTTTGCGTACGATTAGTAACGAGTGTGAATGAATTTGTAATTTTTCACGAGGACGACGTAATGAGATGTTCAAAAGGTACATTTTAAAGTGAACTTGTGCATCGTAGTGGGTAAATCAAGTCATAGTGTTGTTGAAGTGCGTCGCTTGCAGGCATCTCGTGAGAGCGGGAGCCCTGCAACATAAACACACGTGTTGAGTGACAATTAGCAGCACACACTCGTAGGTGAACATCAAACGCGCCTCTGTTTACGACTGTAACTCGTTCCCCATGTTGTAAACGAACAGTGACAACGTAGCTGTTTATGCGATTTTAATATTGTTTGAAATCGGAAGCCTACTGCTTTACATTGCAGAATTTCTTAAGAAGTGTTTATAAAATAGCTTTTGAATGGGAGCATAAAATCGTTCATTGTATGAGTAATCTTGATTCGACATAAGGTGCGAATTAGTAATATAATTCAAGGTTCCCTATGAAATTCATTGTTTATGCTTCGTTTACTACAGTTTTTAGAGTGCCATACGTTTCAGGCTGGTTTATTATTGTTTCTTTGTTCGGAGTTACTTGTTATCTACTACTTTTTCCTTACATATTTCAATGACACAATACATTATATTGTTGTCAATTTCAACAACAGCGTTAATAAAATACATAATTAAATTGAATCTTATTAGAAAATAGATGAATTACCTTGTCCAACGGCACCGGCGTTCGCGGTCGTGTAGACAGATGCCGTGCCGCTCGTAGCACTCGTCGTAGCCCGTCACACAAGTGTTCATCGACTTGGTCCGCCGCCGCGACATATGGACCTGTCATTGATGTTACTATTAACCTCCATGACCACAATAGGTACCTATATAATAGCATCTATTGTCATAGAGCAGTTTTTTATTTTTGATAGATTTTTGCTTGACCGCCATTTGCGTAAAAACATAAGTGCTACGCGAAAAAAACATCGTAGGCGATACCTACGATGTTTTTTTCGCGTAGCACTTTCTCAAGTATGGTCAAATCATATAATACATGATTTTTTATTGTTGCCACAGTTTATCAAGAAAAACGGAAATTTGCATAGTCTTGTATTATAATAGAAATATCGCAACAACTATCATATGTATGTCGGCGAGATATCAATAAGTAATAAGCACATCAACATCGCGGTTGACAAGAAAAATACGGTTCCGTTCACCTCATGAATATCTTTCAGAAAACGAGTCCAGAAGAAAATAAGGAAATTCGTCCACATACGGAGATACGTATATTTTTACATAAATTTTTATGTGGTGTCATTGTCACTTTGTCCATTTTTATAAAAGTTGTGCAATTTTCAAAAGTTAGTTGACCATACCATTTCCATTATATTTTTTTCATAAATAAAAGAAGAGAGAAGAAGAGGACTGCCTCATTAGTCTAGTGGTCCCGAGCACGACTGCTACCCTAGAGGTCCTGGGTTCGATCCCCAGGTCGAGCAAAGTGTTATTGGGTTTTTCTATGAAATTCTCAGTAGCAGCTCGGAGTCTGGATTTGTGCCCGGTAAATGGCTATAGGCTCGCCCCCTATAACATGGGACCTAAACATACCGGCGAACTGTGGGTATACATTAAGTACACCTCTGCCTAACCCTTCGGGGAATACAGACGTGATGGTATGTTATGTTTAATAAAATAAAAATAAATATTTTTGTCAGAAATTTTGGTCTTTTTTGAAACATAGATCGACTAAGTATTTCATTGAATGTTTACTTTTGTTTCATAATCATATCAGCCCGTACCGTATTCAATGCGAGGTTGGAACTATGTGCTCTAAAGGTGTTACGGTCTTCAATGTTCTACTTTTTCTAATACCCAAACCGTCTTTTTTTTAAATAAAATATTTTATTTTACCACTTTCCTGCTATATTTCTCTGCTCTCACTTGATCAACTTACTTTGCAAGTACAACCCTGTTTGTAGAGGAGGCGGAACCCTTTCCTTTGACGGGGCGTGACGTCACGCCATTTGCTGACGTAACCGCATAAATGCACGTGAGCTTCCAAATGTACTACTCGACCTGGAATGTGAAAAGGAGAGAAATATGATACATTTGTATCTACCTCTTTGTTAAGGGGCGGCAGTCACCCGTCAATGTCGCAATAGTGATCATTCAAGCTCAAGCAGCCGTGATCGTGAATAACTAAAAAAATAATTGTTTCAGTTCAAAGGTAACTTTTTTGTTTTAGAACAGCAAAATTTTTTTGTCCTTATATCTCCAGGCATTTCATTGAAGAAGGCTCATTTAAAGCAGTACCATTTTTTCTTTTAATGAATTAGTTATTCGGACGAAAAAGACAGTTTAACAATGACAGACATAGTAAAAAACGAATTAAACCTTTTTTACTAATTCAATGGCTTTTGTCACATCAATTTAGTATTGAACAATCGTACGTAGTTTGCTAATGCCATTGCTTAATGTATTTAGAGGTTCGAATGTCTATATTAAGCGAAACTAGGTACCTATGCTTATCGCTTTACAAAGTCAAATACTAATTAAGCGGACAAGTGTTTGACTTAATGCCTAATGTCCGCCTTGACCTTGTTTAGTTTCTTAAAAACGACTGTCAGCGTAAATCTATCCTGTTAAGTATTTTTTACGATACACCCGCCTGGAATTGTATTTGGCTGAATAAAATTTGAATTGAGTACGCAGCAGGTACTTATACTAATAAAATGTCAATGTTTCCCGCAAATTGGGGCCGCACTGGGAACACTATCGACAGTTTACGGTAGGGCAATATCGATCCTTGAAAGCTCAGTTTAGCTTAACGGGCAGTGGGCGAACGGAATTTATTCTTTGAATTGACTCGAACATTCGTAATCCTCGTAGCGACATCAAAATCTTGTCGTAGAAAGGATATATTCACCTGTAATAACATAGGTCTCCCTCGGCTGCAGTGTCACCCCACACAGTGATTCCTGAGATGGCGTTAATAATCTACCGGATTGTAGGGCCACCCTCGCTTTCGGTGTCGCCTGCAATAGAAACACGAAGATTTTGTTTAGCTTATCAAGGTAGAACAACTTTTCTAAACTTTCATTTAGCACCAAACGTGTTTATCTTACCTACCTATTGTATTCAAATAAGCATTCTGGTTAAGATTTAAAGCTATCTCTCTATTTTTATTTAAGTAGTCTAACTACTGTTTCTGTACTTACTTTGTAAGTGTTTCGAATCTTCACTTTGTATGCGTCGTAAAAATCTTTCCCTCGAAATGTTTTTTGTACCCTTCCAACGATTACTGAAAACATAGAAAGTAATATTATCTTAATGCAATGTTACATTAAAATAATTTACATTTTCCAGTCTGTAGATATCACATTAAAGAACGTACTATTGTAGAAAAAGAAAAAGTTAATGAAAATTGCGTTATTTAAGAGTAACTTACCAAAATCGCTGTTGCAAAAGTGTGTCTGCGGATGACCTGGTGCGCACGTGCAGGCGTCGGCGAGACGATAGCTCGCCGCCACCAGCGCCAGCGCCAACCACCTCGTCAGCATGCTATATTTGATGATCTAGAACAAACAATATAAATTGTAGACGTGTGCTGTTATACCCACGATCACGACCTTTGATACAAGAAGCCGTTACAGTGCATAAATATTTTTACAACACCAGTAAATGTAAAACACAATATACAGAGAATTCCATTGTTTCGTAACCCCGTTGATCACGGAATTAAATGACAAATACCACCAGATCGACAGTAACAACACAATACGACAGTTTATGATTCCTACCGTTGATATACATTTGTCATTCCGTAATAACTAACGATCCGTCTCGGATTCCACAAAGTTTGACGCAGCGTATCTGCGATGCAATCATCGTGCCGCATTTATAAAACAAGACGTAAAATAATTCCAGCTATTTCAAAATATAATGCTTAAGTCTAATTGGACGTTATTTGATAAGTGGATAAAATGTACGGTTTTCATATTTCATTTCAAATATTTACTGTCGATTTCATCTTTCGGCCAGCTTTTGATATTGCCGACGGTAATATTGTATACATATTTTTGTTTTTTGTTCTTGCATTTGCTAGGTGACGAAGCATTATGTAACAAACATGTAAAAAAGCACAAGCTTAAATCTGCAACACAATCTTAGCTTTCATTAATGAAGCATTGGTATTTCTTATACCTACAGAATGTTTCAAGGCATTACAAATACAATGAAATCTGAAACTAGAATGTTTATTGCAGTTAAAGGTCCGAAGTCCAAGGAAGAATAGATTGTCAATAAAGTATCGTATAATATCACATTGCCTTGAATACCAACTATTGATCGATTGTTCCAATAAATTAAATAGAAAACTGTTTATGGAAGCATTTTAATCTAATCTTGCAAGTGATATAAGATTTCACACTTTAAATTAATTACGTTTGCGAAGGAGCCCATCAATTTGTATCGCGAGCGCGGCGAAGCGAGAGCATGTTACGGATAATTTATTAGCTTAACCACCTCTGGGCTACTGCACGATGACGCTTGTGACCCACATTACGAGCAAAACTTGTTTTTGTTCCATTGATACTTTGTTGTTCTATAACGCGGCGATAAACTTTTATTACCACGTACCTCTATTTTTTGCATCCGCGAGAGTAAACCGTCGCGTCGCCGCCATGTCATAACCTCGTGTTCATTGTTACTTTGTACGAGTAGAATTGTTAAAGCTTATCCGACGCTGACTAGAGTTAGGGCGATGTGTCTGCGGATATTGTTACACGAGAAGTTCTTTTATAATTGTTGACGTTAATCCGTTTTGGTCACATTAACTCACGGCTTGTTATTTATTCTTTTGTTCAAGGATTGTGAGGACTACTTTTTTAATTTAATTCAAAATGTTGTCATGGGCATTCAAGACGTGGGTTATGTGATTCAACCATCTACAAATACGAGTATGCTTATACGAGCAGACAAAATGTTTGTTTAAGATGGAGATAATTCTTTAATACGTTGTAGAATGTATTATTAGGCTTAGTCGGGAACAATGCGCCAGCTATTATGGGCCCTGCGTGGGAGTCTCGTCGGTACAGCACGGAAATGCGCTACAGTTGATTACCTTTACATCATAAGATCTAAGTTTTATAGTGTCGTCAAACAATTCTCGTTTACAAAACCACAAATAACGAAAACTAAAGCATCAATTAAACTATTCGTATCGACCAATATCATACAGGTAAAAATGGCAACTAATATTTATATGATAGCAATTCGTTTTAGAAATTACCTACATGGCAATTAAATTATACAAGTTTGCCTTTACGATTATATTGTGAATTTATAGCTTTGAAACGATCGTATGAATTAACTATGTAAGTTCAGTTAGAATATTAATCATTTTGATAGATTGGGATCGCTGATTTTTTGTATTACTTTGCTCTTAGTAAAGATTACACGGAACCATAACATTTTATTATTTACTAAAACATGTAGAAATGATTAATGGAATACTAATCATCAGAGTTAATATTCATTTAATCATTAATGATTCTATGTGACAGGTCTACGATGTATGTACGTTGAGAATAATAACGTCTAGATTTTCTCAAGATATTTTCCTGTACCGGCTGCACCTGTCAATCAGGCTTCTAATTAATTAGAATAGAATGTAAATTAATTTACCCATATAATTATTTGTAAATTAAAATTGTAATAATCAAAATTAATGAGTACTCACATAGACGGGAGATAGACAGTCACATAACGCACTGCGCTCAGGTCGACAGTATCCTTACAATTGCGTTTTTATACTCCGTCCGTACCTTATGTACCCCTACGATGAGTGCAGTATAATCCCGTGTTGTATACAGATTCGGATAAAAATCACAATGCGGAAATTTTATGGGTGCATTCCCATAGTCGCACCCGTGGTTCCGACCGCGCGGACCACTGCAACAATACCTCGTTTGTCAGGGTTCGTCGAGAAACCTGAGGTGAATGTTGACATTATGTGTTTATACTTGTTTACCGACATCTAATATAAAGCGGGCTGTGGGCACGTTTGAAAAAGAATCGAATTTATATTATGGTTTTCATGTACCTTGTTCAATTGTATTGGCTGACAATAGAACACCCTGTTTGATTTTTTTCCAGTCATATCAATCAAATAATCTAGCAAATAAAGATTGATTTATTGGTGAATTACCAAAATGTTGAAAACGTTTGTTCTATATTGAACCGTAGCCCTTAGGTTCGGATACCTACTGCTATATCATAGCTGTTTATTGCCCACTAAAACGTCTGTTTTCTAATGTTAGTGCACTAGTAATGTTTATGTCCATTGCTTTGTTAGGGTCTTGGGTAACAAACGATTGACCCTATCCATTCTTTGAATGCATATAAAGACCTAACAATGGGTACAGCGTGCAATACTCGTCCCTTTGCCAAAGTATTTTCGAAGAATCTTGCATGCGACCTGAATTGAGAGCTAGTACTTAATTATTGTAATTATTATATACTAGCTTCTGCCCGCGACTTTGTCTGCGTGGACTTCAGGATTGGGTTCGACCTGAATAAAAAGACTATGTGTTATTCCAGGCTATAATTTATCTGTATGCCAAATTTTATCCAGATCCGTTCAGCCGTTCTGGCGTGAAAGTAACAAACATCCGTACATCCATACTCACACACATTCACGTATATAATACTAGTAAGGATTTGCTGATAACTTTTGACAGTAGAAGAGCTATCAATATGTTTTTATGTGCTTTTTTACAAGATTGCTAACTAGTATAAAAACTGTACCAACATGACTGACAGGTGTTTTTGTTGAAAGCTAGGTAATGTTACGGTAGCCACAGTCTGTTGAAATAAATTGGAACACGTCCCTACACGGAACCGGAGACTGACTAAGTGGGTACATACAATGTAGTAGCTCTGCCGTTTATGTTTTCCTATACGCTTTTAAATATTGAGATTTTTCTTGGTATGAAGCTATTCCGATTGAATCTACGAAATATTACATCAAGTTTTTTATGAATACTCAAAAGTTGTTATAAAATTGTTGTTATCGAATTGTATTTGGAACACAGCAAAAGACTGATGAGTAAGAAAACAGTGGAATGCATCAGAAAATGTAAAATATGAGGTAAATTCTGTGAGCTATTTTAACAGTAATACATTCACGTATTTACCTGCTTATTATGTTTGTGTGTAGTATACGAGTTACCAACATTCTGCGGTTTTCGGTCAAGGCGTGATCTGAATTGCGGTTTGGCCAAGTTAAATAGAGTATTAAATAAGTTTTTTTTTATTCTGAGGTAGGTACTTACGTGGAATAGTCATTACTTTGGACATCACGTGTAACAATAATTCTTAATATTGTTGTTAGTTTGGTGGTAATAGGTACTGTCAATGAACCTTGAATTATAGGATTATTTCTAGAATTCATTAATAATTGTGATTATTCGTAGAATTTATTAATAATAAGTTTTGGAATAATTTAAAGGAAAACAAATTATCATGTTAAAATAAAATAACGATTTCGGTATTTAATAGCGCATGAAATTTTGTACCTACTTACTACAAAAGCTTTGGATATGAGATGACAGAAAAAGGGCGTGTAGTATATGAAGAATCACGTAAATGTTCAAAAATAGCAAAGTGTTTTAAAGTCATCCTTGATCTCAATCATCAACAATAAAAATAAAAATAAAGCTCTTTATAATTAGGTACGTCTAATGCTCAACCTAATATTGAATTAAAAAATGTAGGTATTCTGCAAATGTTAGTACTTTCAGGATTGCTTTGAACGTCGCGTGTTACGCAACATGGCGCCGGCGGTCGTCAATCGTAGCTCGTGGTTCATTATCAGCATGTACGGATAACGACCATCCTTGACGTCGTCAGCATGTCACAAGAACACACCGACCATATAAATCCATCGGCCAATCCTTTGCCTGACTCGTGACACTTCAATTATACCAGTAAACATGTCAATCAATCTTCACAGGATGATCTATTCATCTCTGTGATTTACTTGATGTAAATCGGATTGACGGAGCTTTTCTATATTCAGTAGTTTAAATGGTAAGCAATGATATAATAAACTATTATAATGTCATTGATGGTAAGCCTTAATTATACTAGCATTATTTTTTTGATATTGCTATCCATCTATTTTGATATTAAGTTAAAAAATCTAATGAGGATACTTTGCTTTTTGTAAATAGGTATATATCATAGAAGTATCCATTTAGACATAAGCAGAGTGGAATATTATCATAATTTTTATACATTACTTAATTATTGTTATCTTCTAATAATATCCAAGAACAGAATATGCGCGAGATAAGCAAATAATGTTAAATATAATATCCACTGGCTATTAGTCATCATGGTCAATGCTTATCGTAAGTAGGTTTATCGAATGAATATAATTAGGATAAGAAATCTCAACGTAATAATTAGTCTGAACATATTTTATACAGTCGGTGCGCTTGACAGCAAAATTGATGGAAAAAGCTTGCTTGACGTTTCTATGTCCGCCCATTAGTTACAGCAGTGGTAGAATGCTAGGCTTTTTCTTAGTGCCAACGATGTTGCTGACAGTTTCATGTGTTTTCTTTTTGCGTATAAAAAAGTTCCTAACATTATTTCATAATAAATACATTTTTGAAAACCCATTTATGAATGAGTCTTTATACCACGCATACAAACTTATGCAGTTATTTTAATGAATCCATTAATTTCATGATACCAAAAAAGCAATTTCAAGAACATTTCAATGGCAACAGATACGATATTTCTATGCTCGATGAATTTAATGAAACACTTTCTATCTAAATCTAAACTATATTGTAACAATTTAATTCCCATGATTATAATACAATGCTATAGGTATTACATACACACACTTAACTTGATAGTTAAATCACAGATGACAAACGTGCTTTATCGTAATAAATACAATAAAACGAATGATCGTGTTTGTGATATATTTTAAAGGTTAACGAGAAGCGCAGATTAAGGGTCCCTTTAGTAATGATTTATTTGATAACATCGTATGGATTTCTTTTGAATATCATCAACACATTTAGATACATTTAGAGTCCCACTGCTAGGCATGGCTCTAAAGTCCACCACGTTGGCTTAGTGCGATTTCACACGAAGTCTAGTAAATTTTTCAGGTATTCTCATGTAATTATGTATAAAGTCACATGGGTCCTGCGGTCTATACTTAGAATGTGCCACTTCAAAGGTTAATTTTCAGTCGAGTACATTTTAGATTGTATTATTTTCATGATCTTAAAAACTTGTCGGAATTGTCGTGTCATCTTTTCCCGCAACGACTTCGTTTGGTCGTTATAGTGAATGATAAATCACACAATTGCATACAAGCACTTTGATGCCGTTCATGTGCGAAATCCTTTTGTAAAAATAAAAATGTAATGTTAAAAGATTATTTTTACAAAAATAAAGCATTTCAATACAGATTGTTGGCGTAGACCGGCTGCCAAGCTAAAACGGAATTAGGTAGGTCACATCTGCTGCACATCACCGAGGGGCGAAAATCACCACCTAGTGGGACCCTATATTATGGTAACTGACACCATGGCAGGCCCGAAGGGTGGTGGTGAGACGGAGTAAACTCAATGCAAAAGGATTTACTCCAGATAACAATATATAGGGATAATTGAAGAAAAAGGGATAAAAGGCTTTGCCCTGCAAAAGGGCACCGTGAGTAAATAAATAAACTATGTATATTTTGACTAAAGTTTATTTGAGATGCGAACTACGAGCGGTGACTAGCAGCTATGAATAACATTTTCCAAACATCAAGGAAAATGGTTTTGTGTAACATTCTATGAATAATTAGTTGGTACAGCTAGCTTCGTGGTTCAAGCGTCGACAGTAGATTTACAAATGCTCGAATGTCACCGGAATGCAAGTCAAGCGAAATGTTTGCTACCAAAATAAGATTATATAAAACTATTCAGTGTAATATAACTGCATTATTGGTATTGTAGTATTAAGATTCAATTCCCAGGTCGAGCAGTATTATTGGTTTTTCAATAATAATTCTTAGTAGCAGCTTGGAGTCCTATGCGTACTCGTCATATTTGCGATTCGTGTATGACATTAGTAGGTATACCTCAGCCTAACCATTCATTGATACAGGCGTGATGGTAGAGCGTATCTTTAATTCTTCGACATTTGAAAAGACGCTTACGTACTCTTTGTCTAGATTTTTTTAACCATAATGAAGGTATTGTGTGCAGAATGTATATTCATTTCCACAAATGAAGGACGATAAAATGATTTTAAATGTTATTAAGGCGAAGTGTTGAATCTGAATGTTAAGTGCTGTATAAAGGTAAATATTTTTTTCTCTCATTTGACGTTAACATACCTCTCGTCGCGTTAAAGAAAGATATGCATACAATTTACTGGGAAAATTTACATAATTTGTTGTAAAAAACGTGTTTCGAGTATTTGTTGTCTGATTATCGTGAGCTCCTTTTAGACGTAATCGCAATAACCTTAAACTAAGTTCATTGTGAATTAAAATTTTTGCGTTTTCTATTGCGGTTTTAACCCCATTAATATAAAGAACTTCTTATTGCAATAAATGTCCTATTGGGTATTTTTTTTTTGTAATAGACAAATGTCCTAAAATATAATTATCTACATGTCCTGTGACGTTAAGTTGTGAAATATCAAATATTATATTACCTACCTAAAAATACCATCGGCATTTAACGGTTAATAGGTACATCAGAAACACTAATTGAATGCGACCCCAGGTGTCCAGGTGTCCGTTTGCATTGCTATAAATAATTTATTAGAGGAAAGTCATTAATTGCAATGTCCATTTGTTTTAAAGCTACAGTTTGTTATCGTTTCTAGAACAAATAAAATTCCTGTCTATTTATTTTATTGGCCGTGACGTAATATACGGTTTTTATGAATAAATAGACAAATTATTATTTATTATTTCGTTTTATGTACGGGGTGTTTAACCTCTAAAACAAAACATTTATTTCTTTATGCGCGCTCAAATAATTAAACTTGACACATGTGAATAAAATGTAAGAATAAGACATTAAAGGGAGCCGAAAATGTGTAGTGGTATACAGGCCATAAAACCGGACGACAGTCAGGAAAGGAGATAATAAAGTCATGTGACGTTGAATTCGTACGTTTTATGTGAATTCAAAGCTTTCACATTCGTCCGACACCGTCTTAATTATAACAAGCCACCTGCACAGTGCATACGCAACACTGCCTACTGAAAGAAACAAAACGAAAACGCAACTTATTGTTAAAAATTGACACATTGTGTGGCTCTTAGAGTAAAAATAACTAGCAGATCCCGAGTTCAAGACACGTAAAGCCGATTGACATCATTTGACAAGTAACCATGACAGCGATGCACCATTGTGTTTTATTTGGTGCCCTTTTGACGGCGTCGCCTTTCAAAAGGGCATATCGTAAAGGAAAGAGTGAGTGTTCACATATTATACACGTCATTTCATACAAGTTGGAGCTTTGACTTTATTTCATATATCGCGTTGTCAGTCGTCTCAAATGCAAAATGCAAAAAACAGTTTAAGTCCGTGTCATAAAAGATGTATTCTCATCAAAATGTTGAAAGCGATCCTGTGTCAGCCCACACGAGCCCACGTGAACTGGAATTACTTGACGAACAACTTCCCTTATATATTCTCAAACAAATGAAAGTATTGAGATGATCTGTGTGTGGTATTCGGTTGTTACAGTGAAGCTAGTTAATAGATAGTATTTACCTACTAGCGGCGAGAGGGTCACTTTTAGTCAGAGGCTATCCGGATTAAAAATGCTTACCTTGACTTGGCAATAGTAACGATTAAGAGTAACATACGTTCATACATTAATCCTATTTATATACATGTATATCATCTATCTATATATATATTTGAACCTTCCCCACTAGTATTTACAAAAATTGTACAAAGGCCTATTCTACTTTTATGTGTCCAAATCGTTTAGATACAATCCTACAGTAGTTCTTATTTTCACGGTCATTTCTATTGTGGTCCGGGCAGATTACCAAGTGTCAGCGACATTTTGAACTGCACAATTGCATCAGCTGCTAATTTAAATTTAATCTACAACGTGTTCGAGATACTTACTAGGTAGTACCCTAGCTACGTGCATCACATTGTTAATTAATTTCATTTTTACTATGAAGAGTAGTAGACACCTCATCGTATTGAGAGTTATATAAACTTGGAAAAAAGTAAACAATATTAATGAAATTTTTAATTAAGATTGTTCTTAAATTCCTACCAAAGTGATTACACCCACATTAAGCTTGTAGCTAGATCAGAAAATATGCGACAAAACGCGAAATGTGTTTTAATTTAGAAAGCGCCGGCTTGTAAAGAGATCATTTCCATCCTAAAAGGGTGTATGTAATTACCCTAATAAACATTATCACCAATTCTATAACTCGACGTTGGAAGGTAAACTCATTCGGTTCAAGACTGCTAACCGCTAACATGGACTAAAGCTCGTTCACGTTGAAATGAACTGTTTGTCTGCCCGTAAGTGGCCTGTAATTGTTGCGTAGGTGTATTTGGATGCTAAATTATTACCTTTTATTATTTTTTATGATAAATACTCATTACCTATGATGTATGATGAGTGACTAAGTCGAATTTAATTATTAATATTTCTGTGTGGTTAGGAAACCAGCTACCAATAAATAAATTAAAAATAGATTGCGATAAATAAGTTTGTGGAAAATACGCACACTGTTTTTGTTGGAAAATACGTGCAGACGCAATATGCCCGAAATAATGCTTATTCTAATAAGTATACATACAAAACTGGCTAATTGGCGAATTTCGTCCTCACTGTTATTTTACGATATATTGAATATAGTGAATGTTTGACAGTATGGATGTATGAATGGATGTATGGATATTTTTTACTCTTTCACGCCAGGACGCTAGGACGGCTGAACGGATCTAGATGAAATTTGGCACAGAGATAGATTATAGTTTGGAATAACACATAGGCTACTTTTTATTCAAGTCGGACCCAATTCTGAAGTCCACGCAGACAAAGTCGTGGGCAGAAGGTAGTAATTAATATTTTGGTGAAGATCAGAGCTTTAATTTATTTCGTATTGTAAGTACTTTTATGCCCGTCCCAATATTATAGTGATTGGGTTATATGGGTTTAGTACAGTGGCAATAAAGTGCAATTGGCTCGGTAGTTCCTGACCCAATTTTATATTAACACGATACATGAAACACGAACAGTTGAGAATCGCGTTTGTTTATTTAATTGAATTTCTCTGTAGGTAGGTATTACATATCATTATATTGTAAATTTTATATACATTACACCTGTAAACATGCACTAATAAAGTATTTTATTTGTTTTAGTGGTTTATCGACGTAAACAATATGGAGTTAGAATATAAAATAGGTTTTGAATGTAAACACATTACAATTTCTCAAAGTTTCACAGTGAGGCAATGTCACGTATAAGGGATATGAGTGTTTTTGGTGTGTGGCCAACTCACGTAGAGCGGTGATGTGGACTTTCTGCGGCCGTCGATGTAGCTGGCGCCAGCCGCGCATGCGCATGCACCCACTTCCCACATTAATTCTGATGTGCTATTGCCGGAAATATACTCCTATTTGTAAATAGTAGTCTTTTGATGAATTATAAACATTAGAATTTGTATTTATCACTGTAATTTTTAGTTCTATTGATCTTCACTAGTGACGATACTTAAAATTAAATTACTTCTATGTATTTTTAAAATTTAGTTTTCAATTTGTACGAACAGTCCGCACCCTGTTACAGTTTACACTTATTTAAAGTAGGTCCATTCCACTACATACTTTATATATAACATTCATTATTTGCCTATCAGCTCTCAAACCGCATACATTAACCAATACGCCTAATTACTGCGAAAAGTGAGCAAACAACCTGCTGTTATAATAACAAAATTAGTTTCCGCGTGAGTCAGTTCGGCTCGTCTATTCTCTCCGAGGCGGTGAAGCGCTGACCCCGGGACGATCTAACAACATATTACAACAGAACAAGCGAACTTGACCGCCCACATGCATAAACATTTCATATAATAACACTTAGTCCTAGATAGTTAGATACAGAGCACAGCCGCACGTACGAGTACTACGGGAGTATACTCGCATCTGGTACTGCAATCAATACAATATACAGAAACATATGTTTACACATCAACACTCCAACTACAGCTGCATTTAACGTATCTATCGGTCAAAATCAATCATTGTCACTCACCGCGCGGTAGTACAGTCGATTTGGGGCTCGTGTCGGTGTCCGGAGGCGCACCTTCCGAGCTTTCACAACCATTATCCGACAAATTACATCGATAGTGGTTCTCGATAACACCCTATCGGTTCTTTGATCGAACCATTACATCGATTTATGAGAAGAGATCTCGAGTTAGCGACACGTAATAAATCTTTTCGCCAATTTTGTCGGATCACAATACCGCCCCGTTAAATCAGTGTGAATATTTTTTCTTTTATCCCGGTACTGTTATCTTGTAATCGATATGTGCGAGATGTATCGGATGCCATGCTACTTTGATCGCAATCTATCAATCTGGCCACACTGTTGTTTAAGGGGCGTATTCAATTTAATTTAATGTTTAATTGGAGTTCAACAGAACTCGTTTGCGGTCTAATATTGTATTTGTAGGTTAAGGTGGTTAGTAGTATGACTAAAAAAATTGTATGCATAAATCTAATTTCAAACACAGCCAATTAATTATTACGTACCTACATAGTGGAAGAGCTTACAAACATTCTAAAAATATTTATGACAATATAGTGAGTCATAATAATAATGCGATGTTCACGTTTGCATTATGTTGGAACTATTGGAGGCTGGCGAGTCGCGCTATGAGCATGTGCCTGCTCTCATAATAAACGCTATTTGCCGGCGAAAGCAGCCGGCGCGGGCGCACCGTTAATCTCATGCTGCACTAAAGCTTCAAGGTTAACTTTCGCGGCCAGCCCCCGTTTGACTCAATTACGTGGAATAACCTTCCCGGGATAACAAGATCATAAATGCTTAAAGAAAGGATACATAATATTCATTTTCACCATAATATTAACTGTTGAAAATTGTATTAGAGCCTAGGTATATGGTATACCTAGAGGCCATAAACATGCATTTACTTTCGTATAATTGAAATTTCCACGTGTTGCATCGTATTTATTTTCCCTATGACTAACACACTATTGTTCAAACTTTCAGTAGTTGTTGTTTCGTCCAGGGCCACCTTGCTTGTCATGTATATGAGGCTATAATAATTATAACAAGATGCCGATCTTGTTTTACAATGCTATAAAACGGGGATTCTAGGAATTTTGCAACTAAATAAACATTTATAGAGGTTTTATATTAGCAACAACAGCAGTGAAAAACAATATTTTTGAAAAACAAATGTATTTATAACGTAATTTAATGAAATGAGAACCCTACAAACTTAGTAAGTTGATACTTATTAATATTTTACAGGTAACTTCTTTTTCTGTGACTATGACATCCTCTAAATATAATTGCTAAATTGCACCCCTAAGAAGGCCATTCAGAAGTAATTAAATATAGATAGTATATGTGTGACATAAATAGGCTCACTAACTCATCAGCTGCATCTGTCACACTCCCTTAGAATTTCAACATAGATAAATGTATGTAGGTATCTTCTACTTTCCCTAGCCTTTTCATTTCACCGGGTCATAAACATTGGCGCCTTGCTGGTCGGCTAGTTAAAGTTTATTATAAAAAATATTATACACTAACAGGCAGAAAGTATGTCCTCGTCTACATTACCATAACACCGCCCCGGGCACAGCGATACATTCATGCTAATTTTACATTATACAGGAATTCTCCGAATATTACCACCATCATTTGGCTACAGCATAGCCAAATATTGCTTTTAGTGCGTCATTAAGTTTGATTACAAAACTAACATATGCCGATTTCGGCTTCGTTAAGTGACACATAATGTGTCTAATTTAATATCAACTACATTGTAGCATCGAGTTACGAATGTAAACAAGACCGTCTCTGTCCTTCTCGAAGTCAATGAACGTTATCCTATAAACATTTAGTGATACCTATTACGAAATTTTGTACGTACATATAAATATTATAATTATTTCGTAGAAATTGACTTTATCGCGACGATAAGAGTTATAAAGCTGCGTCACTCCGTATAACTACTGAATGGACCATGATTCACGCTGAATTATTTTTAGCACATTGCTTTATTCATGTTATTTACTACGAACTACGGTGATTCTCACGCCCACTGATATTTTTAATTGAATACAATATTCGGCTTTAAACTTAAAACTTTAAACTTCATTGATACATTTGTGACAAAACCGTGACCATTATTAATAAATTTATTTAAACGTTAATAATATAAACATATTAATGAAGGTGTTCACGACTTTCCATATATAAAAGAACGATGAATTAATTCAAAAGCTTCTCATACATTTCACGACGTTGCTCGGAATAATTATATTGTAGATGAAAACCGTAATTTAACACAACGTTTCGCTCATATTTTTTGCTAGCTCTACAATCATACTCGCAGACACATCGATCAATATCGATGTGAGACCGATAAATCAGCATCAGTCAGCTCAACAAGTGGACAACCTCGGTTAATTCCGAGGTACCGCCGGTGACTCACGCACTACATTAATACGATGATCTGCCTAAAGGCTTTACGCATAAATTTCGTAATTGCAGACGCGTAGACAATGCAGGAACAAGTGAGGCAGGACTCCATGAATAAAACATGGTACAAAAAGCGAGCGATACTGCTAGCGGATGAAGGGTACGGCGACGATACACCACCATTTTATTTTTATATAATCGAATAATTTCAGGGTGAACCGCGGTTCCCAGACTATATGAAAAAGGTAAAAATATGTTTTCTTTGTTCGCAGTCACCTGTTTATGGTAATGTTATCTATTTATGCAGACTTCTGTGGACCACTAAATTATTATGCCTCACTGAATTCTCATACTTCATAAAAATGTACCTATGAATTATGTATCGTATTTTGTGTCACTGACAGGTGGTCATAATTACTGTAAACCGTTAACCGTATTGTACGATGTAAAATTTCTACCTATTTATATAAAAATGTTTGACGTTGGTTACTTTTAAATCCCCCACAGCTTTTTTTCAATAGCATATGGCCTACATTCAAGAAATATTTGCGCTGGGTATTCGCATTGGTGTAAAGTCGGACGTATATGTACAGCGTAGACTTCGCGTAGTCTCTGGGAAGTAGCCATACAGGCACTGAGTAACCATTACGTATCCAACGCGTAGCCACTACGTAGCCACCGTGTAACTACCGCGTAGCTATTGCGTAGCTGCTGCGTAGCCACCGCGTAGCCACTGCGTAGCCACTACGTAGCCGCAATGTAGCCCACGTGAGCTAACGCGTAGAAGCCTCGTAGACGCAACGCAATAGCTATAAGCTGCGGGAACATCGCGTAAACGTTGCGTCAACGCCTACATAATACGTTAAGTACGCTAAGTAAACACATTCAAAAATACAAAACATTCAAAAAGATCCTACATATGATCAAGAAATCTACCTTAAGTAATATTACATTTGAACTTCTTCAAAATACAAAATTAGTTCTCATTTATCGAGAGCTGTAAAAAGATTTCGATCACTTCTTTTTTAAATTACAGTACAAAATAAAGCAAAACCACTAACTTTTCGTGTTGAATTTATAATAAATTATTTAAAAATAGTTTAACGACAAATGGTTAATGCCCAGTGCACACCTTCTTGGTATTTGTTATTTTGGTTAGAATAGATAACTAACTTAGTTTTCAGAATAAAATCCATAAATAGCTTTGTATAACTAAACAATGGACTCTGTTTATAGCGTACCCAACTTGGTATTTACCGTGTTGATTTATTTGTACAAGCACAAACTTTGACCAATTGACCCCTAGGCAATAGACATCACTAATAGTAGTACTGTGTTCTAACTTAGTTACAGATTTATTAGCTCACAGTGAACCTGCGGGGCTACCCGCGATGATCTCGTTTTTCCCAATCCTTTTTTCTCGGTTTTCCCAAAATTGCGTATAAACCTATGCTATAAACTGAAGTGCAAAATTGTATACTCTTCGGTTCAAGCTGTCCTATCAGTCCGTAGAGTTTTATATGTGTTTTTTTAAACGTTTTCTTACTTTTACAAACACAAATTCTCACTTACATAAACGCCTCGACTCGGAACAATTGCCTGGGTGGGATGGGTCATACAAATATTTGCTCCGTGTGGGGATCGAACCCACAACTCGTGGCGCAGAAGCCTATCGGTCAGCCACTACGCCAAACGTGTCGTAGGTGTTGGAAAGACTGCAGAAATGCAAATTAAAACACTCACTTATTTTAATGCTTTTAAAAAATAGGTAGATATATAGAAAATGTAAAGATAATAATAATACTTAAACAGATGTAGTAACGCAAAATAATATATCGAGATTTAATAACTGATTATATAAAATTATAAATACAATATATTACTCAAATTACAAGTTATCATAAATACAAATTATAGTGCATAAATGTATTTTGATTTTATCAAGTTTTATTCCTATCATATTGTTCAATCGTGAAACGTGGTACAATGTTGTCATGAATCATATTTATTAGATTTCATCTGTCGATGGGAATAATGATATAGGATTAAGTGAGTACATATAGTACAAAGTGTCATCAATAATCTTTTGTAAGGTTATGGAATGTTGTATATCGGTCATATCGGTGATTAATCACGTAGGGATTAATCTACTACTGGTGTGAGCTACCTTTGCCCTTAAATAAAATCTCTGTATATCAAAATGTCAAACTTTGCATGACTTTAATTTTAAGCGCGATATTCTCAGTCCTAATTTGGCTTTTCTTTCATATCTACGAGTAATTCCTGCGTTCTTTTATTTCAGTGACAGCGGATTAGGTACATACTTTTGCTTTCAAGATAATATTCTTTCGTTCAGAAAGAAAAGCTTTATACGTACCTACGCTATTTTTGGCTACTAGCTTTATTAAGTCTTTAGTATAAGATTAAAAAAAAGAAGACGTCAAGATCGATTCATAAACAACAAAGCTAGGGGTGAATACATAAAAAATATACACAGAGAAATAGAGAACCATTCCTTTTTTCTGAAAATCGGCTATATACATTTTAATAAATTAACTTTAGGCACCTAATGTACCTTACTTGTTTCGTAAAATTTCGGCGAAGTTACAGTAAATACATGATGTATACCTACGAAAAGTTTGAAAATCGAATGTGTAAAACGAATACGCACGAAACCTATTTATTATTGCGTTTACGTTTATCCGTTGCGATGTGTGAACTTTATGTTGAAGTAGTCTTTTGTGAAACTCAATACACAATTAGTTACTGTTTCTGAAACAGTCATAAAGATACCTACATACGTCTGTTGTGTCGTTTGTCTTGGCCCGTAAATCAAACATTTAACAAACCGGCCGCTGTCAAACCAATAACGTTTAAAGTTGTGTGTGCGCTGCGTGGACAAGTGTTACAAATTATTATGCTTTTGTAGGTTAGCCGGGAAGTATGCGTGTGCTATTAGTGCCAACGAGAGCATTATCATGACATATTTATAGTATGGACATTCTTAAAAATATTTCGATATACACAAAGTTTGTATTCATTTGGAGTTTCATTCATGGTGAGAGACACATCCACTGTTGAATGCTGTGAACAAACAAATTCTATTTTTAAAATTTTGATGCAGCCAGATCGTTGACGCGTGTGTTTGGTCAGTTTTGTTTTCAAGTGATTGGGAAATACCAATAACTCTAAAAGACTGCAAAGGCACTCCTTTGTAAATTAAAATAGCAAGAGCTTCATTGGGAATTTGTTGGATACAAAAATCTGAAATCACGTACCATAAGTATGTGAACCTTCCATAAATGGCAAATTATTTCAAGATCTTCCTTAATACCTCATTACTTTTCGTTTTCATAAACATGACCTGCGGTACAACGTTTTTTAGGAGTATTAAATTTATTGACGAGATTGAGAAAGGTCTGCCTTGATTGACACCGCGTGGATCGTTAACGAGCGCTGGTAGAAAAAGCTGGTGTCGAACGAGAGACATCGACAAATTATCGTGCGGCGACAAATTGAGTTAGAGGTGACGAAGTGTGCCACTGCAGTGTAGTGTGAACACGACATGATCTCCATTATCGTAATACTACTAGAGAATAATTATACTTTATTGTTATGAAATGTGTATTAGACATACTGGTTTCTGACACTTACGCGAATATTGGAATTGAAACAAAACTTCTTTTTACGGATTTTATCGCGTTAATATATATAAATGTGTATTAAACGGTTTAGTTTTTGAAAAAATACCTTCATTACTATTGCAATAATCTCTAACAAAGCGGGGACAAATGTTTCTTAATTAAAACTTCAAAATCAATATATCGTTGTACTAATTATACTTTGTAGCGCTGTGCAGCTAATTTTGAGTAGGAAAGTAGGTATACCCGAAGGTATCTACGTACATTTTTCAATGCAGTCAAGAAGTTAGATCACCAAAAATGGAGTTAAACCAAGAAATCGTTAGTTTATGCTTTGGCATAAATCAACTGTTTAAGCGCTTGTTTAAATAGAAAAAAGCTGGCATGTTAGTATACAATAATATATGTATGTAGGCAAATTCCATAAATTATATTCGTATAGCATAAAATATGACATTTACGGCATGATAATCCAGAACATGAGCATATGACATTCATTCGTAACGTAATGGATATTGATACTTTTAGGGCCCTGCTTGTGACAGAATGATTATAAAATTTTATGATCATCTACACTAATTGTCATGACACTTTGTAAATCGCGAACCCTCGTAAATGTCAGCAGTGTCATTACCTACTGTTTTCTTTTATTTATTCCTTATTACAATAATGGATACTGGTGAGCATTACGCTTATCTGTTTCGCATTAAATTTAATGCAACTTGCATTGTAAGTACCTACGTGTGCACATTAAATACAATATAAGTACTATATAACAAGAAAAATAATTGTAGATAAAAGTTTTCTTAAAATACGCGAAGTATATTTCACCCAAATAACATTTTACTACTCTTGTGCGGTATGTATCAATAGATTTTATATTGATTTTAAAGTCAAGAATTGTTGCATAATTTCCAAAATTAGAACCAAACAGTTTCCAAATGTGCTGACATAAACTGGGATTTACGATCGCTTACGTCTTTAAAACGGAGTTAGGTTATGAAAGAATTCTCAAAAACAATCGGAAAAATACATTCGCACTCATAAAACCAGGTGGGCTTTGGATATAAAAACAGTGTTCGGCCTTCGCCATTTATTTATACTTATGGCTGTTGTAAAGAAAAGTGAATGTTTTCTGTCTGGGACTGACGCGACCTCACCTGTTCTCAAAAAGTCAATTTCAAGACTTATTACCCTTTGTTCCAGAGACCCGCCTGTAAGGTGCTTACGGTGCCTTTTATTGCTAGTCTGCCTTAATGTGATTGCTGTAAATGCGGTGGCAATTTGAATTCGTTTTGTTTGTGTTTTAAATTCTGTCCAAGAAAAAATAATTCTGTTTTATTATGACCGCAGTCCGCAAGTAATACTCAACTATTCAAATGAGTTCAGGTGCATCAGTGGGTTAATAACGTTGAAGAGTTTTCCTTCTGCATTTCTTTTGTTGTTGTAGACATACTCAACACGGTTTCACCAATTCGCGACGGTTTAGGTACACATTGGAATGTTACGACACGCGGTTCGTTTAGTTGCGTGCTAAACAAACGAAGCGCGACTTTCGACACGGGTGCAGTTAGCGGCCCTTCATATGGAGATGTCAGGCCTGCGCCACCGACAACCAACCATCCTCCTCACCGCGCTGCGTCCGCGCCCATTTCTGCCTTACAGTAACGACACACTTCACACGATTTCCACGACATTCTTAACTGAACGAGCCGGCAAGACTCTTCACTTACACAGAATATTGAAATTTTGACGACACGTTTGGCGTAGCGGCTAAGCGATCGGCTACTGCACCACGCGTTGTGGGTTCCATCCCCACACGGAACAAATATTTATATGACCTATAGGTAGTTGTTCCGGGTCTAGGAGTTTGTGTATGTGAGAATTTGTGTTTGTTAGAGCACCCACGATACAGGAGAAAATCCTAGTGTGGGGCAAAGTTTTTTTCAACAAAAAATATTCGAAAGTATATAGAACAATACTCATAACATAAACTCATTACAAATTCGTTTACCGCAGAAACCTTTAACACTGACCGTAAATTCGATGTTTTAAGGTTTTGTGGTCAAATCGAAAAACAGATAACATGGATCGTAAAATTGTTTACAATTACCAGAACTATAAATAAAGTGTAACCAAGACGTAAACAATGACTCAGTTGAGTCTAGACTAACGGTATCACTAGTAAAATCGATTCTGAACTTTCTCCTAGACTAAAACAGGGTATGAACAGAGGATGTTAGACTAGTCTGTTATGGTGTGTGTGTAATGTGATACTAATTGCTAATGTGGTGAGGGACATTTTGTTTGTTGACAATATGTAATTAGACGACGTAGAAAGTTGTTTGTTCATACCTATACCTAGTACATATATAGTCACTTTTCTTAGTTATAAATTTATACTTTAATGTATTAGGATAATCGTATAAAGATTTTTTTGTTGATACTGTAAAAACTGGACTAGTAAGATTCGCCCACCGAGGGTTCCGTACAAATTTGTAGGTACATATTATAATTAATTACAAATGTATACTTTTTCTCCTATACTTGTAGTATAAGACGGTATTACTCAATGACATTATATAGTTAAATCATTGGTATTACTTGCCAAATTTGATAGTTCTCAGTCAACGGAAAATACCCTATAAATTTTGATTCCCTTGAGTGTCGAAATATACGTTTTTTGCAGCATAAATAATATGCCCGTATCTTTTGTTTACGTTAACTTAGAAGTTTGATTTTTTCACAGCTTCAAGGGACTGTAGATCTGAGTATATAGTTTTAATTTCCACTCAGTACCTTTACGCGTTCCTGTGATAAAGGGTCTTGACAGACAGATGGACGGACGGACAAAAAAGTGATCCTATAGGGGTACGTTTTTTTTTGAGGTACGGAAAATACTAAAAGCCTTATTGGAGAAGATCAATACAATGCGATAAAATCCGTAAAAAGTAGTTTTATGTCAATGTCTAATATTCTCGTAAGTGTCAGAAACCAGTATATTATATTTTGTTTTAGTTACACCTATTATGTGACTAAAATGTTATGGATGACGTTATTTGTATCAGTAGTGGCGAAAGCGAAACAAAACCATCCAGAATTTCCCATCGTTAATTCGTAACTGCTCTAAGGTATTTATATTCCAGGAATAGCTCCACTCCTAACTCCTAACATTCAACAAAGTGCGACTTTAAATCGAGTGCTGTAATTTGCATAAACTGAGTCCGTCTAGGTCACCCAATGGAGTCGGCCTCGACCTATTTACAAGTCGTATGACACCTAATTTAGTGATGGAGTACAGTAATTCGAACAATCATTGAGGCCGAGATTGAAACACAAATAATAATAGACATGAATTAATTTTATTACAAACTCCTTCAATTAAAATTTTCAGCCCTTTGCAAAATTGGTAGTTGAAAAAATCAAGACTAGTTTAGTAGTTTAAGAACGATGGCCCTTCAGAGGTGCAGAGAGTCATGTTTGTATATTGTCTACCAATAATAATTGTTTCTTGACGGGTTAATTAAAACCGTTATCTTTATATATATAATTCTTCTGTGAGTGTGTATGTGAGTGAACTTCTCTCAAACGACTGGACCGATTTTGATGAAATTTTTTGTGTGTGTTCAAGGGGATCTGGGAATGGTTTAGATTCACAATTGGACCCGGTAAGTGGCGCTGCAATCGAGTTTTGGGTTATTTTCAGGGCAGGACAACGTCTGCTGGGTCCACTAGTCTATATATAAAAATTAATTGCTGTTCGTTAGTCTCGCTAAAACTCGAGAACGGCTGGACAGATTTGGCTAATTTTGGTCTTGAATTATTTGTGGAAGTCCAGAGAAGGTTTTAAAGGTGAATAAATATGAAAGTACGAAGTCTGCCGCGTCAGCTAGTTTATAATATTATATCAGACACAGTTGAGTAGTGATGTTGTTAATCAAGTTATGTGTTGATTGGTGATTGGATCGGATTAAACTGCATAAATAATTTTAATAATTTTAGGTAGGTTAAAAAGCGAGACTGCTACATTACCGGTCTAGGTTTGAATGCCAGGATTGGGTTTTTCTATGAAATTCTCAGTAGCAGCTTGGAGTTTTGGGTCCTTAACTACTGGTGAACTGTGAGTGTACATTGGTATAGTGCATCTCTACCTAACACTTTGGGGAATACAGCCGTGATAGTATGGTAATGATGGCGTTGTATCAGTTCCTATTATTTAAGGGATCTCTAATAGTTGAAGTACAAAATTCGATAGAGATAAAAAATATATGTAGATACGATGCTTTTGACTGTGAACTTATGAACACCTCGTGTCAATTAATTTGCATAGGTAACACTAACAAGCTACCATTATCTATGCATACAACGACGTTGTATCAGTTTCAATTTGTATATTATTGAAGGAAACCATTTCAGTGGAAGTTCGAAATTCGATATAGGTACAATAAAATGTACGATAAGCAACGTCTTTCAAAAATAATTTCCGAGAAAAACAAGAAAATTGAGCACTCTATATTCACAAGATAATGGCACTCGTTAACAGTTGTTGACAACGTAAAAATAAGTAGGAAAGTTTTGAGAGATGAAGATTTCTTTGACAACTGCGAGTTGTTCGCAAATAAATTTTATCTCGTTGTCGCTTTCAGTAAGAATTGGAGAACTTAGAATAAGAAAAAATCCGGATAAGCGCGAGTCGGACTCGCCCACCGAGGGTTCTATACAATTTTTCAGGTAGGTTACAAATTTGGAAGGTACATATTGTAATTAATTACAAATGTATAGTTTTCAGTTTTTCCCTATATTTTTAGTTACACGGTATTACTTTCCAAATTTCATAGATTTAAGTCAACGGAAAGTACCCTATAAATTTTGATTCCCTCAAGAGTTTCGAAATATATGGTTTTTGCAGAATACAAGGCCGTATCTTTTTTTATGTTAACTTAATAGATGAAGATGCACTGTATACGAAAGCCATAATATGTAATGATTACAATGCACTGATCATAGGTATAAAAGTTGTATTTTTCACGGCTTCAAGAGACTGTAGACCTGAGTATATGATTTTAATTTCAACTCGAAACCTCCACGCGTTTCCGAGATAAAGGATCTTGACAGACTGACGGACGGACGGACGGACAACAAAGTGATGCTATAAGAGTTCCGTTTTTTCCTTTTGAGGTACGGAACCCTAAAAAGATAAATTTTGTGTATAAGTACCTACTTAAGTGAAAACAAAAATTATGATGGACGGTTCTTAATACTCATAATTACTAACAAAATAATTTTCCGCTAAAATTGATGACTAAATGAGGAAATTCTGCTATTATTTTTCCTTCCTTTACTAATTAAAATTGAGAAACATAATATAAATGTAAGTAACATATTTATATTATTCGTAATGGCATTAGTTACATTTCTAAGCATTCGATTTCCCTAAATATAATCTGAGGAACTAATTTAACGATATTTACTATTCCTAGAAAATTGATGCAACTGATTGCAATGTGAATCATGTAGAATTCTAGCAATAGCTACAGTCGTTTATATACTGAATAAATAGAACGCATGCCTTCGTACGAAGGGAAATGTCAACAACAGAAAAG
Source organism: Acronicta aceris (assembly GCA_910591435.1). Lineage (NCBI taxonomy): Eukaryota > Metazoa > Arthropoda > Insecta > Lepidoptera > Noctuidae > Acronicta > Acronicta aceris. Next base: position 9,499,424 of record OU342763.1, on the reverse strand, counting down.
ATAAGTAGATGGAAAACTGATCTAGATACTGATATCAAGTAAATAAGTACATTATAAAATACATTTAAAGGACGGATTCTTAGTTAATGAAGATCGGCCTTCGTACCGTTCAAAGATGGATATTTTTTCCACCTGACGTATAAATTCTTGTACATTTTATTCCACAATGCACTATCTTGTTTATAATAAAAACAAATATCGCCGGCCTGTCCCAATTTTTGTTTTATTAATCTTTTGTGTTTGTGAATAATTGGTGCAGGTTTTAAAAGTTGTAAGTCGAAGGACAACGTCTTTACATCCCGAAGAGTATTTGTTATTTATGTATGGACGTATGAACGAGATGAGAGACGGAGAAACATTATTGTGACAGCAGTTTGACTGGTCGTATCAGATACCATGTCATGTCGGTGGGGAATTGTGCCAACACATCTGAAAATAACTTTGTTGTACGCGATATTACTATAAAACTATTTAAAGGTTTACATCTATTCACTACAGTGACGTATACGTTTATAAATTATCATTAAATGCTTAAAAGGCAAAAAGATTAAATACTGTTTATCGACAAAAGGTTCATTTATCACACAAATAGTCCTGGCAATGAGTCGATTGATCCGCAACGCAGTAATAGAGCTCATAGACTTCGTGTGCATGATTACTGAACACAATAAAGCTGTTTGTTATTTGTCGATTAGCGATTTGATAAAGCATTTCAATTTATAGCATCATTGAGTACAGCGTCCTCGAGCGCTGGCCAATTACCCCAGTTTCTTTTGATCCTTATATAGTATCGTTTCGTAGAGTTAATGGAAACTGCACTGATATCAGTGCAGTTATATTATGTCATAATATAACAACCTATTCCTATTCAAAGCTCTCAAAATTTATCAAGGTACTACAGATGGTGCTTTAAAATTATTTGTAAGTAATTTTTGTATTTTATATTTTGTACCTACATAAATTTAGCTAAGTGCAAAATTGCAATAAACTAAACCTTTTATTTTACACTAGCTTTTGCCAGCGACTTCGTCCGCGTGGAATAGTTACTTTGTTCCCTAGTTCTTCGCCCGCGGTTTCACCTGCGTTGCCCCGTTCCTAAGGGTTGTAGCGTGATGTTTTATAGCTTGAAACCTTTCTCATGAATCACTCATTTTCCCAACATTTCCCTTCACTGCTCTGCTCCTATTGATCGTAGCGTGATGAAAAGTATACTATAACCTGTGGTTTGGGCTGTGCGTTGATAGATCACTATGTCAGTCAGTCAGTCACCTAACGTAAGAGTAGACAAATATAATCAGAAAGCTCCGAACTGCTAAGCTATCGGGAGTTACACGTGTTATTGTGAGTCAACCATAAAAGATAGACATTTGCTGTCGTGGAATATTTTTTACATAATTTTAAGGAGAACATTTCCGTCATACATGATTTCTGTGTAGCTTTAACCATTAAGGCTGCACACGCGACGGAAGCTTAAAAAATGGAGTAAGTTCTCCTGTTTTCCCAACATTTCCCTTCACTGCTCTACTCCTATTGATCGTAGCGTGATGAAAAGTATACTATAACCTGCCCAGGAGTATGAAGAACAATTGTACCAAGTTTCGTTGAAATCCGTCGAGTGGTTTTTGTTTCTATAAAGAACATACAGACAGACAGACAGACAGACAGACAAAAATTTTACTGATTGCATTTTTGGCGTCAGTATCGATCACTAATCACCCGCTGATAGTTATTTTGGAAATATATTTCATGTACAGAATTGACCTCTCTACAGATTTATTATAAGTATAGAAGATTATACGCGTAAATTGAAAGAGCGCTGATCCACAAGCGATAACATCGCTGTAACATTACGAATACGTTAACACTGATTAGCGTGTCATGTCGTGCTCGTTATCATGTTAATCTTATGCACCGGTGACTCGGTGACACAATCATAGACTGCATGCCTCTCTTATCGCAAGTGTCTGCCCAAGGTCGAGTGCCTAAGAACAAAACGTAATAACTAACGCTGCTAAACCATAAACTGCTGTAAATGAACGTCAAAATATCGTCATAATGTACATAATACAAATAGAAAAGACCCGAATAGGTACAAATAGGTACCTATTCGGTACATTCCTTTCCTTGTCAGATTGTTTAGACTACCGATTCTTGACAATAATATCATCGTTACTGCGCACTAGGGTATCAAATATCGAGAAATGCAGTTAGGTGTATAATATTGTATCATTGCACAATAAAGTTAATTATGCAATTGAATCATCGTAAAAGAAATGTAGGAGTATCGTAAAAACTTTTCAAATATAACTTTTTCCTGTTAAAGCTTCAAATGGGGGTTTTTAATTGTAAGTTAGGAGGAGAGAGCAATTACTGTCGGCAGGCGGCCTAGCGGCTGTGGCGGCGGTATCGCCGTCGGTGGCCCATATTGTAATCACTGTGATTACCTCGGCGAACACCACCATTATTGCCCACCTTTCAGTTTGAACAGAAACCGCTTAAGTTAGGATACGTTATTGCTTGGCACATTCCCCTTTATCGTTTTCGTGTTCAATCGATTACAATGGTTAAAAATTCTAATGTAACAGACTTGGGATCTGCCCCGCGGCTCTGCACGATTACCTTATCGATTCGGCTCTCCTTTACAAAAGAACATGAAATTATCCCGTAAAACTTCCCGAAATATATTCTGCAATGCACCTGCAATCGCAGTCCCGCGACGCGGTTTACTCGTACTTTGTGATTATGGTCCGTTGCATTTGCCAAACGATTTATTGAATATATTCGTTTCTCAGTTCTTGCGTGGAAGAACCAATTGAATAAGTAATAAAATTCTGCCGTCAAACGTTCATTTTCAATAGTCATGTGTCGGCGCTTGGGTGGGATCGACATGCTAGCAACGTGTTCTTTATCTACGTACCTAGCAGTATCATTCATGTGGGTGTTTGAAAAATGCCATAATATTTTCTATTGGATAGTAAAATCGGACATTCGTTTCCCAAAAAATACATGCACTGGCATTCCTATTCGACGGCACTTATAAAAATTACTAAACAGATTCTAATAACTTCAGACAGTTATCAACTGCCAACTTTATAAACAACATAATTCTTGACGGCTTCACGAGTAATCATCTATTATTTATTATCTTAATGTAACTATATTCAATTTTCGTTAAATTATCGTAATGTGTAAATAAACATATTGAAATTAATGCAGAAAAGGACGTCTGTGCAATATTAATATAAAAGAGGTGTATGTTCCATGTCATCTGTATGTTGGTGACGTGCATGCAATAATTATGATCAGTGTTCCACTTGTTCCACAAACAGGGCATAATAACCACGTGTATTGGTCAGAATAAATGGGCCAAGAATTTTGCATCGACGATGCGCATAAGCAATCTGACTCGCGGTCTAATTATAGCATACTAGAGCATGTCGCGATACCTGACGCTCGATGAAAAATATACTTCACACATACAAGTACATATTATGAATAAACAAGCGTGCATTCAAGTAAATTATTGTTTTAATTAGTTATCTACTTTATTATCTGGAAAATACGTTGTTTCCATTTTCCAATAAATAAGCTCTGATAATGCATAATAAAGCTTTATATCATTCATAACCATCGCGTTTGATCTTAGCATAATAGAGATATTTTAGTCTTTGCCCTTTGCAGCAGTTATTAAAGTTTTATAATTTTTTTTTATTATTATTATTTTTTTTTTATTTTTATAAATCGTTGCCCCACACTAGGATTTTCTCCTGTATCGTGGGTGCGTTTACAAACACAAATTCTCACATACACAAACGCCCAGACCCGGAACAACTATCTATAGAACATACAAATATTTGCTCCGTGTGGGGATCGAACCCACACGTGACGCAGAAACCGATCGCTCAGCCGTTACACCAAACGTGTCGTCGTTGTAGTATGCATATATTCTTTAAAGAACCTCAAGAGCAATTCATATTTTGCATGAATGTCAAAAGTTATGATGACATTCTGTAATAGTGACGTAGGTACCCTGTCGCACGTAAGGTTTCCTTTTAGTATTTAGAATAAAAAAGCAAGAAAGAAATTGTATTAAAAATCTTCGCATTAACATAAACAAATCTCATATACATTTATACTTTCTGATTCAATGTGTTAAATGATATTCTTAAAACATATATATTATATCAAATTCCAACATTTTTCCTCACAATATCATAATTTTGGACAGGCAACATTTTCGGTGACAAGATGAGCCAGCCAGTGATAAATATTCATTAAAAATGAAATGCATGTTTCGTTACCCACAAAAATACACAAACTGGATCAACAAAACTGTATAAACGATTGTATCTTTGCTACGTACATACCGTGTAGGTACTAACTCTACGTCATGCGATGCTACGCGAAGCTACGCGTTGTGAGTGAGACATGCGTACTGCGAATCGTTTCATGAGGTTTTCACAACGATTAGCGCTTTAGTGTCCTGTGTCCTATATTACATTGACTTATCTTAGATAAGCATCTTGTACCTTCATGACTTACGCAACACTCACCAATATTTATTGTATACTAGCTACTCGTGCGCAACTTCGCCTCCGTAATTTTTCCTACAAGAATTTCCAACTTTTCCGATGCAACCAAAAAAGAATCAACCAAATCGATTGAGCTGTACTCAAGTGATGATCTATACATACATGCGACCATAGATTTTTATTTACATAAGTATACTTATGTGGCTTAAGTATTACAATATAATAAATGAAAGGCACATAATGCTCTGCTTTCAATCTTTTTCAAGTAACATTCGTGCAATTGAAAGTGAGTGCCAAAAATAAGTTGCATGTAATGTAAAACCAAAAATAATGTTCGCTAATTGTAAATGAAGCATAACAATGACACACATGAGTAACAATCTTTTAAAAACCGTTTATTGCAAGTGTTCATCGCGGTACTGGGTCTTAATTGAAACATTGCAGCTAACCCGTTTTTAGAAAGTTTTGGCTGCATGCCAACAGCTGCTCTGTATCAACTTTTTGTACCTACCCGGATATGTAGTTCACCTTAAAGGTCAAGGTTACAAATAGAAGTTTACACAATTGGCCTCATGCAGTGTATTTGTATTCAAATTATATTATTCGGGCGAATTCTAACTACGTATACTATAGTTATTACAATTTATTTTACAGTCTTATGTTTATTTAGTCGAACTTAGGTTTATTTAACAAAGTAGATACTTATTTATTGTTGGTATTTAAAATGATAAAGATTACAGAGAATAACATGAGAGAAACACTTAAAGCTTGATAATAATTATCTTTAATAGCACTTCCCTGTATTATATCTGTTAACATAACAATAGTATCAGTAATATGATATTCATATTGTACATGTACATATTTATATTTATCTAGAATACTAAGATATTGGCTTTATGCGCACTTAGCGCATACATGACAGTACTTTCCAAAACAGTACTGCAATTACGTTACGCATAAATAGTAGAATGTTCATAAATCATCATCGTCGTCATTCTCAGTTTTATCAACAATTGCAGGACATTAGCTTCTTCCCTTTTACGCGATTCATCCTTCTTGTATGCCAATCTTCACTTTATTTTGTCTATGGTAGAGGAATTACGTCTTGGTAATGGTTTTTCCAATTTTGAAAACGCTACCATATCACCACAACAGTGATAGCCTAGTGATATGTCCATTGGACTGCCAAGTCAAAGACTCAAGTCCAATTCCAAGGCATGGACCTCTGACTTTTCGAAGTCATGTGCGTAAATTAATTATCACGCTCTTAAACGGCGATGGAAAACGTCGTGAGGAAACCTGCATGCCTGAGACATTTTCTCGACATCTGCCAACCCGCATTAGGCCAGCGCGCAGCATGGTGGACTATAGCCTAATCTCTCTAATTCTAAGAAAAAGCCGATGCTTAGCAATGGGCTATAATTAATGGGTTGATGAAATGAATGATTAACCTATCGAGCTGTTGTTGGTCCTTCTACACTTCATGTGCGTGTGTGCCTACTCTCTCTAATGTCAGATGAAACATAAAGATTCACGGCGCTAACTCTGGCCATAATCCAACTGGTTTAAATTAATGGATGATTAATATCGCTATGTGTCGGAACGATACATCATCTGGCGTCTGTTCCTGCCAAATCACCGATATTCCCCTGTACATATTTCGTAATACGTTACGATTCAATTGTGATTCAATCTAAAGTTAGAGCATTGACCATCAGATGACGACATCTATAAAATTTACAAGACTACGACGCGAATGCTTACCGAGTGGTATGCGAAGCCGTAGAGTAAATATTTTGTTCGTATATGGACTAAGAATTTTGCATACTGAACATGTAATACGAGTGTGTTGGATGTTAGGCTGGATGTTTACTCCCCTTATCTGATTAATGCTTCAGTTTAGGTAGGAGATCGGCGAGAGCAAACTCCGTACAAAGTAGCTATGTGGGTAAACAGTGTAACTAAAACAGCGCTCAACCTTGACCGACTACACTACCTGGATCATATTATTCACAGCCCGTGAATTTGCGGGAAGTTTACATTAAATTAAATTTCAAGAAAATTAAATCTAGGTGATGATTATAAAGTTGAATGATCATTCATTTTTGTTCTGATTATATTAGGTAGCTGTGGTAAAAGGCAGAGTTATGACGAGACAAAAACATACGCAAATCTATTAAATATAAGTGTTTCTCCAAATATTAAAAATGGTCTTCACAAGTCCTGATAGTAAAGTGTGAAGAACTGTACGTACACTCAACGGCAATGTAAATAATGGTTAATGACCAACTGGCCTTGGAGATTACATGTAACGAATGTCTCATGGTGTACAAAAGCCATAAAGGAACACAGTATTGCCACTCTTGGGTTTATCATGTAAGTATCTGCTTATAGTGATTACGTCATGGTGCATCAGCATCACTGGAGGATCTTGCATCCTGTCTCCGGTCACTGTCCACCGAGAATGTCTGTTTATACGTCTAGACATATGCATTTCCCCACTGGAATTCCAAAAATGTTATGATTCAACGTCGACATCAAAGAGAGGGATATCATTTTGCACTCTTTTATATAAATGACGTAATTTTAATCATTTTACGATGATAACGCTCATTTGCGTTAGCATAAAATAATGTAAACAAGTACTTAATCCGCGGTGGTTTTTAAAAGTCGCTCGCGTACACGCATTAATTATTAGCAAATGAATACAATTTAATGTTTAGCGAATCTTTGAAGATGAGATCAAAATTTTACATGTGAGTCATGCGTTACGCACAAGCATCGGCTTAAGTTCAGTTCATTCGTTAATGAACCGTAGTAATCGGACTCAACTGTGAAAAATGTCTGTCATTAATGCGGCTACTGTTTATTTATGTGGTTGCACTCACATTATCGACTGGTATGACGCCTTTCCCGAAATCGTCATCGGTCACGTTTATTTTGGGACCTACAAACATTGCCCCACTTGTAGTACCAACACGCACTGGCGGTCAGGCGTGAGCGATGCACCTCGACGTAATCCGAGACTATAATTGCCGACCATCGTTCTAACAACTCGCACTATCACAATTAAACACTTGATTGAACATATCTGTGATCTCACACAAACCAGATAGGTCCTCGGAAATGTTACATGTTACGTAATCATGAACAATTAATTTAATATCTGAGAAAGAATAATATTAAGTGATAATTATCATTTTATCCGAAGATGATTTCATGGCACTCTTATTTAAATACCTTTATGTAAAAAAAACAATATTTTGTGAATCGCATCATCATTATAAGAGGATTCAAAATACGAATTACGATGACCTATGTGGGGAAAAATTTGCATAAAGGACTGAAAACAAAGAACATAATAAAAAGTGTCTACTGAATACGAACAGAAATTATACGTATTTTAATGTTTCAAAATAAATTTAAAATGCAGAATCGTGTTCGTGACTTTATCAGTGATGTCGAAAGTGCACGCCAGGGGTTACTTCAGCGGTAGTGGACAGCCTTACATACGGGTTACTGAGCTGAACTAGGTCATAATAATAATATCACCGAGTTTTACCTTTATCAGTTGAATATCACGTTATAAGGAAACATGATAGAGAACTAACTTGGTACACGTCATCTCACATCCGTGATATGCAAATGTTAAATGCAAACACTTAAAACTCTACTCAGTGTATTGCGATATTACATGGAACATAATGGTACATAATTATGCAGATATTAACATTCAAGTTATATCAAATAGTCTTTACGTGCATACTCATATGATAACAAAAGATTAGGAACAATGTCGCACATAACATTTAATTGTCTAAACCCGAGTTAGGTAATATTATGTATTTTAACAAGATTTCCAATGCGCACTAGGTATTCATTTTCGCACGTTTTAAGTATATGCGAATTCATTGTTTGCTGCTAAAACTTTCGAACTATCGTAACTGCTTGTGTTAAAATAGATAAAATTTACTGTCCAAATTGTACAGTATTTATTTCATAGGTTTTGTAATTCGTGAAACTTCATACTGATTTCTGAAACTTATGCGCATATTAGATATATTGAATAAAACCAAACTGCCTCAATAATCCAGTGGTCCTAAGAGCGACTTCTACGCTAGACGACGAGTTAGATCCTCAGGTTGGGAAAATTTTTATTGGGTTTTTATATGAAATTCTCAGTAACAGCTCGGAGTCTGGATTTATGCCGAGTTAATGAAAATAGGCTCGCCCCTATTACATGGAACCTAAACATACCGGCGAACTGTTGGTGTGAACTTTGCCTGATCCTTCGGCGAATATAGGCATGATAGTTTGTTATCAAAGTGATTTTATTCAATAGTGACACTTTCATTAATTATTTCAAACTTAAATAGTTTAATGTTTTCTCGGTGTCTTAGTTTGCAGGTTAGATTTCTTACATGTTGCATGCCCTCGAAACATTTGATTGTACAAGGTTTATGATACTTATTAATTATTGAAGACGTCTCGTCGTCGCCATTGAGACGAGATCCACCTCAATTCGAGATTGCTTGATAGATACATTGAGTGTTAAAGAAACAACAGCAGTTGTAATTGTAAATCGGTTTTGTAATAATTGCTTTAATAACGGTGATGGTTAGTAGGTGTCAATAAAATTCTGGAAGGCGTGTGAAGTGTTAGCTCACACTGAGCACGTATGGTGGACTACAAACGTATCCCTCGCAATCAAAAAGAGGCGTGTGCAACGGTGGGACAGCACGAATTCGTTTTATATATCGTCCGTTCATACATCTTGTCCCACACAATCAGTTTTATTTTTACCAAATTTAGTGATCCTGTTGAAAGTTCATAAAAGTTATTTTCGTTAATATATCTACATATACATATATCTCTTGGTCCGGACTTTCGGTACTTACCGTGTGTTTTATTGCCCTGAATTTGTTATAATTACGACACCCGAAACTGGCTAACATTTTATTACCAAACTGATCCCCTTGACGGTTTTATTAAAGTCCTTGTAAGCTTTAATAAATTCTCACCGTAAATTGTTTGTTATCTTATTATTAAAGGAAAAGTTGTTTATATAAACCATTAATCAGGTTTCAGTATTATTAGGTATAATTTTCATGTATGTATATTGTATACAATATAAAATATATCGAAGTTTAAAGAAGGAACTATGCACGTGCTATGAACGTTACCTAATTATGAATACGAGTATGTTTAGAATAGAATAGAATAGAATAGAATATTCTTTATTGCACACCAAAAATTAATGTAAAATACAATTTTATAAATCACATAATGGTACAATGGGCGGTCTTATCGCTAAAAGCGATCTCTTACAGACAACCTTTGGATGGACTCGTGAGAAAAAGGAAAGGTGATATTTAGGTAGTCTGGCGTACTTAAAAAGAAACAGGTTTCACAAATTATTAGTTACACAAATTAACTAAAACTAACTAAATTTACAATATAAATAAAAATAAATAAACAAATACATATAAATAAATATTGCATATATACTCGTAAAAATATATAGACTATCTGATTGAATAATGCAGACCAAGTCAACTACAGCGTTAGATAATGCTCCTTGACCATTTTTTTGAAAGTAGGCAATGTTTGTGCATGCCTAACTGAGACAGGTAAGGCATTCCACAGCCGTGCGGCCTGCACTGTAAAAGATTTATCGAGGAAAATTGTGGAATGCATTGGCATCCCAAGCCTCAAATTTTCCGATGACCTTAGATATCTGGTATGTGTGTCATGAAGGAACTGAAAACGTTCTTTGAGATAATGGGGAGATAAGGGACTGAACAGAATACTGTAAAGAAGGGACAATACGTGTAAATTCCGGCGAAGACGTATTGGAAGCCACTTGAGTTTTTTTCGAAAATCCGATACATGATCATACTTGCGCAAGCCAAATATAAATCTTATGCAGAAGTTCTGGAGACGCTCAAGTTTATTTAGCTGTATGTTTAGTTTACTAGGTACGCTATTCTGATATTCCCATCGAGATTTTTCTTGACAGTATTTCATTAGGTCAAGCCAGTAAATATGTAAATAGTTGACCTAACTAGTATGTATGTGACATGTGTAACATAGATCGTGCATCACCATGAGCGACGCGATGCCGCTCTCGCGCATAGTCGCCTAAATACCGCGCGCTTCCGATTGCGAAGCAAAACTAATTCAGATTCGCATCACTCGTCAACGTAACATGCTCCTAGCAATAATTTTAATTGTTCTTGTCTACTCAAAATTAGCATTACATTTTTAAATGTTACGAAGAAAACTCCTGAAAATTTAATTTTAACGCACAAATTGTTTTTGTTGGGCTAGAGAACTGTCCGTCAATCTTCTAAATTTATAATCTATTTCTTCGACTTATTAATTCCTAATTCCTCATATCCTGCATTCTCCTCCACCTCTCAGACCACCCGGTGGATATCCCGTCTATCATTACTATCAGATGATCCGAATATAAAGAGATGTGCCAGAGACGGTCTGGAGTGACCTTAAGCTAGGCATCTTGTATTACCGTTACCGCGCAAGGCGCCTACCACTAGTTGCGGCGGGCGTGCACTTCGTACGCCATATCACAATATTATAAATTGAATACTTATCACGATCTGAACAGCATACATGCTGCTTACCTGTATTGATGAGTAATAGACTCTAGCACGTTTGTTAACATTGTTTCTTCCTACCAGTCTTTATAGGAGCTTATTTATAGCAAATAAGACTGAGATAAGTTACTTATCCAGTTCGCATCTAAACGTAATGGAGTCAATAGGAATAAAAAACGTGGATTCATGGATAAATTAAATCAGCCGGAGTGGATGATATGACTGGGTATTAGATTAATAAAGAATGAGAAATCGAAAAATGAAGTTCATTTGCTGGCGCCTCACGTCCAGGACTACATATAAATCGTCGGCTTACGTGGGCGGGGACAATTGTCGGTACTGATAAATGCTAGAGATGACCCGCGCCCCCAAGGGAAACGATATCGTGAGAAAATGGCCGTCATAAAAGAAATCCGAAGGCAATATAAATATACATTCATCTTTCTACGAAAATGCACTTTACAGCGATGTTGGTGAAATGTGAACGACATTTACTAACTTCGCAATACGTAATATTGGACACTCTTTAGTCGATGTCTATGAATTGTGCATTCTGACGTAATCACATAATTTATATCGTTTCCGAGATATGTATGGATAATCGGTGTTTCTGAAGGATAGATAAGAATGTAGGTAGCAAGTTCGAATAGTTCAAGATTTGCTCTCGTCTTGGCTTTCACTCACTTGCAATCTTTCACATAACGTAACTCTTCCTGGGTTTCTTCAGTCATTAATCTTTTGCTGTCCTTACAGCTCTGAGGTATGTGTCACATTCTGCGGTGAGTTGTGCTGTGCATACTTATCATTAGGTATTTGTATAGCTGGTACACTGTTGAAAAGCTAAATACACAACCACTTTTGTCACCTGCATTCAATAGATGGGCTCATTGTTTTCATTCCAACGCAGTGTAACGTGAGCTTGCGGCTGACTTGCGGTGGCGGCGAGGCGAGGCGCGGCTGCGGCCTACGCGCGAGCCCACAGTTCCCACAATTCACATTTCCTGCACTACTCCAAAGATTCCTTAAAACAAGTCCCGTAAAATATTACCGCATTCATTAAATCTCCTAGTCGGTTTATGAACTCGACCGATAAAAAGGTACAGCTCGCGGCTTTTTAAATTAAGATAACAATTTTATTGGCTTCTAATTCAATTTGTGGCGTATTTTCGTTATCTTTACCACTTAAAGCTCTCACTAGCTTTCACGTGAGTTGCAACATTGCATAGACAAGAATCGTTGGCTGGTTCTCAATCACAAGTCGTGTTTGAACTTGGTCCGTGTGCTGCGACACTGGGTCAACGAGGTAGGGCGGGATATTGCGCGGCGCATTACTATACCAGAACTATGCTCTATCCAGCATGACAGTTATTATTAATATAGTGCACTGTGCAATAAGTGCAGCCCACTTGTGTGTACATCAGTACATAAGTATTCGCGATTGTCCTTGCCTTGTCGTATTGTCAACTACAAGATTGTTTATAGCCAATAAATTAGCTTCATGGGGATAACAGCTGCTTTTGATTGTAATTAATTATTAACTGCAATTGAAGAAAAACACTTTGATGGAGTTTAAAGTGACTAGTTCGTACATAATATATCGCTATGATTGTATCTCGCTGACTACTTGAACCACTTAACCATGACCTCTGAACTCGAAAAGTAGGTTTGCTATGAGGTGCCTTTCCTGTAGTTATTCATTAAATCTAGAAGCCTTGGAAATCTAAATATGACAAAAATAACACTTAAAATTTACCTTGACCATGAGTTATGTATATTAGGTAAATATATATAATACATGAATCAAGTTATAGTCATGTATCAAACTGCTACAAAATTGATTTGATGAATTAAACATATTATGAGCACTGAATATGCTTTTGTTAATTAACCACATGTCGCTACGATTTAATCCCAATTACTTGTGGCCGTGAATAATTACTGTACAAATGCTCAATGAAGATTTCCATTATTAATAATTAATTATGCTTGGAGTCATCCTTAAATAATGTTAAAGGAATAAAATATTATGGGTTGCTATCATAGTAATAGTCGTAGAGAGTTTATATTACGTTACATCCTGAAGCGGAGCTCATGATTAACATCTTCCGCGAGCAGGGTCAACGTGCAGGGGGCACGGCCTGACGGGCCCTGTGACTAGACCTTCTGGAAATTTCTAATAAAACATGATTTGTGGCAATGGATTACGAGCGCTGCTACGTTACGGTACTCATAAAATGCGATATGAATTTATCGAAACTTATGTAATACCAACATTATGAAAGGCGAAACAAGTGCACACAATGTCGTCAAGTTGCATAGCTTGTATAAAACTGTATAGCTTGACATGTCGCCATATGTACATGTAAACTGTTCTTTAAAAAAATTTAAATAAGGGTCACATAACTATACAAACAAAACACTGAATACATCGCACCAAAACAGAGTACAATGATCTAAACGCCTAGTCAACCAATTCGCTCGAAATGGCCATTATGCAATAAAATCATTTGAATTAATCAATAGAGCAGAGTGGGTCCTGGCACTACAATCGGCTAACGACACACTTCCTTCTGCGCTGGCACAGTGGCACTACATCATCCTGGGTTCTGCACCCGACCCGCTTATTGTTGCAATTGAACGCTCACGCTATACTTAATAGAGGTATAAATAGAACTCCATCTTCTCACGATTATTATAAGTTATGTTAATGTAAGTAAATCAATGTCAATACGTTTGCGTTTTTGCTTTTGACATGTGTCTACATATTTATGTTATTTAATAAGTATGTAATGGTTGTTCAAACATTTTCAAAAGTTTAGAATAAGTACGTTAATCGTTATGTATTACATTAGAAAATTAATAAATTGTTGAAATGCATATTAAATGAAATAGCAATGGAACCAGATATTAACGTATTGTAATTTTTTTAATAGGTAATATTCTTCAAAGGATCGCAGTTCTGAAGGGTAATTCTGGTTCCATAATACCTAATTCCAATCAAGTCTTACTGTATCATAAATGTCGAATGGTAGTCTTCTAAATTAATAATAAACGTTTAACGTAAACAATTTAATAGGTACTACATACCTATATTGTAATGAATTCATAAAATGGAACCACCAAAATATCACTGAATGTAAACATTTACGACATTGATAGTAGATGGAAATTACATTTTGAACATTTTTAAGTACCAGAATTACCCTTCTAATTTGTATTGGAGATGTGTTCTGGGTTTGATTCCCAAGACAAGCAGTAATTTTGGGTTTTTCTTTGAAATTCTCAGTAGCAGCTTGGTTTTTTTTATTTATATCCGGTACACGGAACCTAAACATACCGGCGAACTGTGGGTATACATTAGCACACATCTGCCTAACCCTTCGGGGAATTCAGGCGTGATGGTATATTATTAAATAAATCTAAAGGCTATATAGGTATTGATAACATTCAATTCGCGCAGTAACATGTACATAACATAGATTCCCAGAATATCACCTGTTTGTATAAAATAGTGTTTCTAAACATGTGTAAGAGTATTTAACCTGTACTCTGCAGTTAGTCGAGGACGCTAACCAAACGCTAACGATGTTTACAAAATGGATCACGTAGCCCACAAGTTACACTAACTACAACTGTGCAAATACTCTGGGACGCTGATGGAGTTACATTCTTAATTAGATTATTAACAATTCACTATTATGTAAAATAACTGCTAAAACTCTATGTCAACTTCCTTCGTCAAATGTAAACAGACCTTGGAAGATTTAACATCAGCTGATAATAAAAAAAATATTCAAATAATCAGTTTGTTAAGAAAACCCTCTCCGACATATGAAGGAATTATTAGGTATCGATATCTAATTCTATTTATCATTCTATTCAGGTTACACGTAAAAAAATCTCAATAAAGGAGGATACTTAAATGGCAATACTGTGGCGCTGTCACTGGGTGCCAAACATACTAAGGCAGACGAGAGTGTTTACATTATTTTATTCCTATTTTATTTAGTAATGTTATGGGGATCACTTTCAGATTGGACAGGGTTTGTATAAAGCATATTACGTGTTCTAACATCTTTGTCATATAATATTGTAAATTTATAATAGTTTGCAGACTCGAATCGGTGCCAACTCTCGAATGCACATTCAATTTTGTAATTAGGTAGAGATTGTTTGTTTGTACCGCAATTTTAAAAGTAAACATTACTTTCAGTTGTGCAACGACTCTAAAGCACTCTTACATTAAGCAGATATAATACTATGTTAATTATGCATGTGCTACAAATTTCGACACTCAGAGGGATTTTCGTCACGAACAACATTATTATATACGGCTTGTTAACTGTGTATGTACACGTACCGTCGTGCACATCATGCATGTATATGATATTTATGATTATGTATCCGTAAATATTAAGTTCTTCTTGCATCATAATACATACGGCGATTATGAGAAGGAACAGACGAGATGCTCGTATCGCATTTGATTTATAAGACTGTTATAAATTTTATTGCTAGGTATAATGAAACATAAATGCTGTAAGACACGTTTGACCTATTATTTTTTTGCATGTCATACCTTGAGACAAACGTTTGTTGTTTAACAATACCAATACATATTTCCTTCAAGAAAGCAAAAACAAAACAGGCATAAGTAAATATGTAAACAATTGCACCTGCACTCGTAGGGTTCGATTCAGCTGATCAGGTCAAGTCATCCAATGAGGAAGCACATACACTGCCAAAGACACACAGGTCTCTATCAAATTATGTTCAAACAAATTGCTAAGTGTCAATAAATATGGATGTGTCGTGTATGCTCTCGCGCACCGGCTCAGTATCGCAGGCGACACGCGCTCCCCGTAACGGACAATCAGTAACTGAACGTTTCGTTGAGCCGGACCAGTTATTATGCGCCCACTGATGCCATCAATAACTTCACCAACACGTGGGTCCGGCTATGTCGGCCGACGCGATGTGATATCACACATGCACGGTAACGCGCTTATCGGTGCATCGCAGTAAAAAGCTCATGATTCACCAGAATTAGGTTTCGCTCGTGACATCACCATGCTATGCGAGTAATGTAAACAATACCTCGAATGCCCGATCTGTTTCAGCAGGTTCAAGTTATTTGCCGGCACACTATATGCATCGAGCCAATGTGTCTTATACATGCATTATGATCACCGTTGTAAATATTTGCCGCAACTGAGCCATGTGTAAAAATGATTACTTAGAAACGCGAAATTCCTCAGATACTTCTAAGAAACTATCTTTGCGGTTTAAACCGAGCATAAATTACTGGAAGAGATAGAGAGCATTGCACAACTTTCACTAATCAGAAGACACATTACAGGCATACCTAACATACCAGTAGTACCATTCTAAAGTATAATTTTCCCGACATACATTTACAAACCAATGATTTTATTAATAAGTTTGGGCGTTGCGGGAAGGAAACGAGATTAATTAAAAAGTTGCTTATAGAAAGTTGTTCTATTACTCTGTTTATATTTTCCTTATACAGTGAGTAAACCTCCCTTATACGATCGGCCACTATTTGAGTACTAAGCTAGATAAGCGTAATATCCTATCAATATACATAATCTATGTTGTACACGCAAAAATTAAGTTACACAGGACCATAAGTATCATAAATTTTGTATTGACATTATTATTACGTGTTTATATTAAAATTATAAGTAATTGTAGAACATACACAGGATCAATAAATAAATTATCGAGATTGCCTTTATTTTACAGCTGTGTTAATGCGTATGCCCATAAAAGGTGACACAGGTAGCTTTAGTGCGAGTCGACTCAGCTCTAATAAAGATTTATTCCTCTGTCCCTTCTTCGATAACACTTAATAACATAATGTAACAGACGATTAAGAATCTTATCACACTGGCTGACGATTAAGGATCTTATCACGCTGGCTTGTGGAACTTAGGTGTTTTTTGAAAGTATTCATGAATACACGATTTGAAATATTTTCTATTCAATACCCAATTAAGTATAGACTATCTAATAAAACTGGTAAGATAATAACAACTAATAAAAACTATAACTATTTCGAAATTAATTTTATGAGAGTCTAAGAAAATTTATTAAAATATTAAGTTTATTAAATTATATTAAAAACTTTTCATGGAAATATGGGTAAACTCGTTCGTTAGTCCGAATGCAGTAAGTCAAGATGGAAACAATAGGTACAAAGCGTTGGTTCTGCGCAGCAAAGTCCATTCTAAAATAAAATGGGTTCCGTCTATACCGGGGTTAAGCAGCATGTGCACTTAATGTGGTTAGACTGTCCACGTATAATATAATTACGGCACACGCGAACTCGCTATTCATATCTTTGGCACAGCGTTGCACACCAATTCAATCCATCCGTGTGATACCAGCTTTGCAAGATGGATTGTTCTGGGCAAGGATTCTTCCATTTATGTCTGTTGTCTAAAACGTCTCATAAACATCAGCGGCAGATGGAAGATCAACAGGATGTAGCCGTTGGTTGGTTTCCCACGAAAGTGGTTATTTGTTGGGAATAGGCAATTGTAGCAAAACCACTCTGGCGCGATGCTTCGACACAATACTACGATACAAACTTTGTTTATAAACATATTATCATGATAATTTTCATCCTGCTCAGAATTATACGTAAATTCATAGAATCGGCTTACAATGATTATGTAAGGTCAGTTCTTAGACAATTGATAATATTTATATATATAGATCCACTCATATTATCCTAGATCGGACGGAACATACAGATCATTGTTCAGGGTCTTTCTTATTAGTGGGATTGTTGATAGTATCTAGTAACAAGTTATAATATATCTATTTATGTAAAATATCATTATACATACTTACATTTTATTCTCTTCTTTCATTCTGTGATGGTGGTCTAAGTGTAAGCTACACAATAATAACTGGCAATTATATTAAAATTACTATTATAATAATATTTTTTTTAATAAATAATTTGTAGAAATAGCATAATAAAGACTTTTCATGATCAGGTGGAACGATATAACTGGTTAAGATCGAGAAAAAAAATTGTCATAACAATTATGGTAAGGGTCTTATTAATAAACCCCCTTTGGATAGACCCAAGTAGTAATAGCAGACTGTAAAAGTATCAAAGACGAAACAATTGATTTCTATTGTGTCTGCTAATTAACCCTTTATGTAGGTACTAAAGGGGTTGTCGCGGAGGAATGAAACCTCGCTCCCGTAACCCCAGCAAAAAGAGGTGAGGTGAAACACCCGTGTGGTTTTAGTCAGTAGGTCATCCACACAGGTGGCGTCCGACACGAACCGTCGCCGTCGCCTCCCCGGACGGCGGAAGCCCATGATGATTTCCACTCGCAAAATAAAGGTACTAAAGAAGTTAGTGTAAAGACAGAAATGCGAAATCTGTCACAGCATGCATATAGCAAGGTTAAGCTGCGTAAAAAGTAGGTAGTCAACGAGGTCTTTGCATTATGTCATCGAGGTCTCTGTGTGGTTACTTCGGAAAACATGTTAAATCATCGGCCCCAATGTCATAGAAATACCTAACCACCAACATTCTAAAACTCCAAAACAATGAGGAGAACAGATCTTAGGACCCCCTATGATATTAGTACACTATATGCACCAGTAGATCAGATATAAAAATGTGGAAATCAGCGTTATCTTATCACTAATTCAAGTTGTCAAATAAAATCGAAGATGTAAATGTGTTCTCTTTTCACTTAAAGAACTCTGTCAAGAAAGTACCGGGAAAATATCAATAATACACAAAATGTTAGTTATTCCTCCAAATTTATTTTATCGCCTTCAATGTATGCTCCTTTAGAAACGATACACTTACGCCAACAAATAATCCAATCATAAAAACATTTTTAAACACTTTGAGTTCAGTTCTTGCCGCGAATTCTCCGGAAGTCGAAAAAGAAGTCGGCTGGAGCCATATCTGGCGAATAAGGTGGTTGCTTGTTGAGTTTTGGGTCAAATATCATTCTTAAACATTTTTTTTTAAACGTTGCCCCACATAAGGATTTTCTCCTGTATCGTGGGTATGTTTACAAATATAAATTCTCACATACACAAACTTGCAAACCCGGAACAACTACCTGGAGATTATACAAAGATTTGCTCCGTGTGGGAATCAAAACCACACCACGCGGCGTAGAAGCCGATCGCTCAACCGCTACGCCAAACGTGTCGTTGACGATGATGGCAATGATGGTTTCGGTTCAGTTGGAACTGGAAGACGCCACTCCGAAGCTTGTTGACTAGTTTGCATGTCAAACTCGTAAACCCACGTCTCGTCACCAGTAACAATGCGTCTCATGAATTTTGGGTCGGAATTTACTCGTTCTAGCGAATTTTTGGACAAAATTAAGGTCTTTTGGGACTAGCCAAGTGATTTTTTTAAATGATACGGATTGACTCGTGAGACACAGAAACTTTAGCGGCTATCTCTCTAAAACTCGAATGAGGATTTTCAGTCACTAATTCCTTCATTTTTGCGATGTTAACTTCAGTTGAAGACGTTGATGGCCTACCAGAGCGAGACAAATCTTCCATCACATCTCGACCACTTTTGAACTCTTTGTACCACTCATAAGCATGTGTTTTTGATAAAGTCGATTCACCGTAAGCCTTGTGTAACATTTTCAGTGTCTCCGAATACGAAATTCCATTGGCGATGCAAAACTTAAGACAAACTCTTTGTTCGTGTTTTTGTCCATTATGAAATTCGCAATACACACTAGATATTTTATGATCTAACTAAAAACAGCACTTTATATAATCTAAAAAACAGATGCAACTCAAACTCGCGTCATAATGGAAAACAGTTATGCCAGTCTAACAAAAAAAAAACATTGAATGCGGAAAAATAACAAATCATCCATTCTCCGATACTTTTTTGACAGAATGTAAAAGAAACATTAGTCACATCTCTGATTTTACTTCGTCGTCATGGTATTACCTGGTAATTAATAGCACACAGATAAAGATCTCAGTACCTACCCCGTATATAGTAAAGTTAACTGGATAATTACTTGCAATTTATCAAAGGGCTCAATAATTTTCTCGATGCGTGTAGTACGCTTGTTTGTAGACACGAGCTATCTCTTATCAATGTGGGTCGAGACAAGTTGCCGCAATGTTTCCTTCTTCGAGTGTACCTCTAATGGGTCCTTGTATTGTATGTGAACAAAAGAACCGAAGTGACTAACTAAAAATACTGGGTGAGTTTTAATTTACTGAAAACAGTCACAGAAATCACAAAAGGTTGAGCAGTGTTATTGGGTTTTCCTATGAAATTCTCAGCAGCAGCTCGGATATTATTAGATTTATATTAATACAACGCGATAAAATCCGTAAAAAAAAATAGTTTTATTTCAATGTCTAATATTCGCGTATGTCTCAGAAACCAGTAAGCAACTCGGAGTTTGGATGTGTGCCCGGTTAATGGCAATAGGTTTACCCCTATATAATAGCACCTAAACATACCAACGAACTATGGGTGTACAGTTCATGGTGTGCTATGTAAATTGGATATCGGTACTATATCTGTCTAAGCTATCCCTTTCTAAACTATAAATAATAGTGTGTGTATTATCCTAGTCAAACAGAGACTGTTCTAGGTTCCTGAATGTTTATTAAGGTTATGTTAAATATGTTTCTTGATCAATATTTTTTCAGGAACCATACTCATTTCATATACCTAAATAATTTATAACATACTAGCTTCTTTCCGCGACTTTTTCTGCGTGGACTTCAGGATTGGGTCCGACCTGGATAAAAACTAGCCTATGTGTTATTCCAGGCTATAATTTATCTGTGTGCCAAATTTTATCGAGATCAGTTCTGCCGTTTTGGGGTGAAAGAGTAACAAACATCCACACATCCATACATCCATACTCACAAACTTTTACATTTATAATATTAGTAAGCATATACGAGTACGTACAGATCGTACGATCATTACGGGTCCAAGCTTCTAATACATTACGAGTTCTAAGTCTACAACGCAATTAATTTATAGTGTTTATTATTTCGCGTTTATAGTTTGAGTTTTATTTCACTAACGCTATTATGTTACGGGACTTTATCGCACCCGTGACGCATCGCTGCAGGTGACGGGCGCCTATTAATCTGGGATATGAGTTGATTAGCGTCACCATTGGTACTTCAATCATTCCCATTCGCTCGTTTCCGTTCCAATAGCTTTCGCGTCAATATCAGAAAACGTTATGAGTCATCAAATATTTTGACAGACTACCTATTATTACGCCAATTTTAGATACCGATCACCTATTTATTTAGTTTGTAAGAAAATTAGAGCAAGA
This sequence comes from Acronicta aceris, assembly GCA_910591435.1. NCBI lineage: Eukaryota > Metazoa > Arthropoda > Insecta > Lepidoptera > Noctuidae > Acronicta > Acronicta aceris. The sequence continues at coordinate 9,477,917 of OU342763.1, read as the reverse complement.
TCAAATATGTAGGTAGATATCCTAATCCTAATTTACAATATTTCTATAAAACATTAAACTGTTCCGAGTTGCTACAAAGATAAAACACATTATACACCATCGCGCTTGTATTCTCTGGAGGGTTTTGCAGAGCAATACCTACCTACATTGCTCACAGTTTGCCGGTATGGTTAGGTCCTATGTTATAGGGGGACCTATTGCCATTTTACGGGCACAAATTCAAACTGAGCTGCTACTGAGAATTTCATAGAAATATCCAATAACACTCTTCGACCTGGGATTCGAACCAAGGACCTCAAGTGTAGCAGGCGCGATTTACGAACACTATACCACCGAAGCAGTTACTAGAAACATCTTCCATCCTAATAACAAACAAACTAATAAGGTAACTACTTATTATTCGGTAGAATTATAATTATGATTGCGGTCACCTACTTAGTCCATGTTTATGAACAGGCAAACCGATATTTTCTCAGTCCACTGCGTACCTATAAACTGTCATCTTAATATTCTAGGTAATAAAAATGCGTAACGCATAGTAATCTAGACAGGTCAGGAAAATGATACTTAGTTTAATTGAACTATGTCCTATTATAATTACTATTAGAATTTCCTGTTGACTTAATAGTAGCAATTTCCATTTGATTCTTATTCAGGAAACATTGGCATGAATGTATGTTTTAAAAACCTACTGAAATAACACTGGCCTGTTCATTGTACTGTCATTATAACAAAACATTAGATTGAACTCCTTTGTCAAATTATTTTATATACAATATCTATTGCTATTCAGGCTTTAATTGCTATCTATAAATAATCCTAAAACAATGGTGAATATCACGTGAGAATCAGTTGCATGTAAATTAAGAGATAGTGTTTATACAGTGCAGTGATAGCCTAGTGATATGATCACTGGACTGCGAAGTCAAAGGTCTCCAGTTCGAAACCAAACACGCACCTCTGACTTTTCGAAATCTTGTGTGTCAAAATTATCACGCGTTTAAAGGGTGAAGGAAAATATTGTGAGGAAACGAATGCCTGAGAAATTTTCTCAACGGCGGGCGTGTGAAATCTGCCAATCCCCATTAGGACAACGTGGTGGACTATACCGAATCCCTCTCACATGAGATTCCCTCTCTCTAAGAGGAGCCCAATAGTTGAACAATGTATGGGTTGATTATGAGGGTGTTTTCGCAATAAATAAATGATTATGATTAATCTTGGAGTAAATATGTTTTGTTTTACAAAATATATCAGTTGTAGAGTTCTCTATAAGTTAAGTAAGCATTACCAATTACCATTTCACAAGTTAACTGGACTCTGACAGACAAGTGCGAACTCTCACTACCTACTAAATTGCAGTGTAGCTTCCAAGATCCAACATACCTACCAGGTCTTTAAGATCGACATTGATTGAAGATAAAGTGGTGCTATCACACTCCAATTACTACATTTACCCAGAAAATGCGTGTGCAGTTTTGTAATTAAGTATGTTTAAAGTCAACCTGCCAGCAAAGTACTGTTAGCTACTTAAGATCTGCAGGGCTAAAAACGCCGCCTTTGATTAATCGTATTTATGATTAACATTAGAAAATTGTTAAGGATCTGCAACGGGATCTAAATATAAATTGTTTATGAGGAATTGCTCATTGCAACCTTTTTAGCTATACGAATAGTTCCAACAGTGTGATCTCACTCAATTTTTGTTAGCTAGATCCTGGATTACAGCGCGATGATCATAAAAAACGAATAGATTTTAAGTACAGACTGGCGCCACGTATTTTTTGTCTAATTAACACGTATTACAGAGCTTACATTAGAAAATGCACTGAAGTGATAATGATCGCCGACTTAATGTAGTCGATGAACACATTTCTCACCTTGAGTGAGGTCAACCACAGCAATGAGCTCAAAATCATATAATGATTGCGTATTCACCCAGCACATGACTGTATTAATAATACTATATACGAGTATGCTTACATTTGTAATAAGCGTCGCAATATTTAACTGCAGTTTGAGCGTAAAACAAAAAGCGAAAACTGAGCATGTTAGGATTTATAACTTCAAATTAAAACTATATTTCGATTTTAAGTTGGTTAAAATTCAAAAGCATGTCTTCATTGATCTCGATGATACCATTACCGGATTTATAACAGGAATACAGGTACGGATGACAGAGCCGACCATTCAATTTCGTTGATGTAGAGCCGATCACATAGAACTGATTTATGACCGCATTCATACGAGGCGGCAAGATAACATCAAACTTCAAAGGCGGCAATTACAGTGATAAATGACAATTATTATTGTCTTGTCCTTTGCGGACAATAAATACAGCATCGAGGACCGTGCGATATTATTTCTCGCCTGTTTATGATCATTAAGAACTATTGTCAGATAGCATATACCGATATTTGAATTGAATGCTTCCACAGTCGCCACTCCCGTATCAGCTAGATTGATCAACAGATAAGTTATAGATAAAGCGATGCCGCTTAAATGAATGTCATTCAGTAGTGGCGCCATGAAAACCAGGATTCATAACCTAGGTCTTGCGCAATGGAAGATTAAATAGCTCATAGGACGTCAAAGAGCAATAGCAAACATTAGTTTACTCTATCATCATGCAAATATTTCTTTCAGAACAATTACTCATCAACAACAACGTATGTTTTCTTTACCATATTTGCATATAGCCACAATGGCTTGAGTAAGAGACCGACGCAAATAACAAACGGAAATATAATCAAATTGTAATGTTAAATCCCTAAACTATAAGAATACGTCACGAGGCTACGACGGTCCATAAATAGTATTACACACAATAATTCTTTATGAAGAAGGCGTGCGTCACCGATACAGAGAAGGAAGTACGTGTTGTTGAAGCGAACAGCTAACAGTCAAACACTTGATGTAGAGCCGCCCACGGAGACGCCTCAGCCTGCACTAACCGTGATTGACACCGCATTAATACTAACCCGAGATGAAATGCAGACCTTTCTCAACAGCCAGTGAGAATTAAGATAAACATAGAAGACGAAACAATTACGTGTGACGTCATAATTCGATTAGCTTTCATTTTAAGACTTACGAACCTTGCAATATCTAAGCAGTAGGGAAGAAAAGTAGCGATTTTACCGGCTGTTTATAATTACATCAAACATTTGCCGTCCACTTTGAATCATTCGGTAGATACCCGTGCTAGTTGTTATTCAAAAAGTAAATAATATTACCTAAACCAAATACATAAAGGGACTTTCCCAATTGTACTCCATTTGAGAATGCTCTTATAGTTTTACTATTTTACATAAGAATTACCTGTGGTTTGTTGATAAACCACATGTGATTCTTATGTAAAATAGTAAAACTATAAGACCTATGTAACAAACACTATTTCCAGTTAAGTAACAAACCGCAAGTTAGTCTCTTAGTTGTTATTACTATTGCCAAACTATGGTTTGTTTTCGGATCAAATTACATATCTCACAATTTTCATGTCCATAGTACACGTATAATCATCTCCGTATTTATCTCTTTGCCCTAGGAGCTCAGAATGCGTGGCCGAGGTAATCCAAACTAATATAATATTATTAAATGTGAAATTAACTCTGTATATTTGTTTAACTGTTACCTTGTTACGTAAACTGTTGAACTGATTACGATAAAATTGCGATGAAATAAATTGCATCCTGGGGAAGAGCAAAAACTATCGTCTCAAAAAGTAAATAGTGTCAAAGTCAAAGTCAAAGTCAAAATGTTTTATTTCAATTAGACCACTAAATAGGTACTTTTGAAAAGTCAAAACTATTTGCACGGTTCCAAAAAGTGGGTCGTATGGAGAAGAGCCGGCAAGAAACTCCATAGACACTCTTTTTAAAAAAATAGAAAAACTTGATTACAATATTATGTTTTACAACTTTGTTCCAACTAGTTGCTGAGAATTCTGCAGTTTGATGTATAAGATTTATTCAATATACAAAAGGAATTAGGGATTGCCACAGCAAGTAAGAGCTGACCAGCCCCGACAGACAGCACCCGTTCACGAGCATGACGTGCGTATCGGCGTGGTTCGACTCAACCATATTGTAGGGAATAAAACAACCCGACACACAACGCCACCATCAGCAGGACATTTAAGTGAGCATGACAAGCTCAGACCGCGGGCACAACAATTTTACAGATAAATATATATATGTACTTATACAGATTGCTACATCAATATCTGCACTATACTCGCACATTACAATTTTCTAATTATGAAATTATACAATATTAAAAGTCCAATCTAAACCTATATCAATCCAATATCATAATGTGTGTAATTGCATAGGTATTTTGTTAAAATTATCAGTCATCATCCTGTGGAGCTGGACCAGCACTTTGCCAAATATTTTTATCCAAAAGATAGTCTTCCAGTTTATAGTAAGCTTGCCTGCACAGGGTAAACTTAATCATTTTTTTGAATTTATTTTCTGGTAATTTTAAAATGAACTCCGGAATTTTATTATAAAATCTTACACAGTATCCCATAAAGGAAGTATGGACTTTAGCGAGACGAAACTGCGGCTGCATTAATCTTGATTTATGTCTAGTATTATAACTATGCAGCTCACATTTTCTGGAATAAAGGTGTAAATTTTTTCTTACGTACATAATATTCTCATAGACGTACTGAGAAGGCACTGTCATTATATTTATTTCTTTAAAGAGTTCTCTGAGCGAATCGCGACTACGTAGGTTGTAAATGGCTCTAACTGCTCTTTTCTGTAGAATAAAAACAGATTCTATATCTGCAGCGCGGCCCCATAGCAATATTCCATAAGACATAATACTATGAAAGTAGCTAAAGTAGACCAGTCTTGCGGTTGCTTCATCTGTAAGTAGTCTGATTTTTCTAACTGCATAAGCAGCCGAACTCAGGCGTCCCGCCAAAGTCCTTAAGTGCTCTTGGGATGCGAGTGATACCGTAGACAACTAGAAATAAATTGTCTAAAACAATGTTGCGGAAATAAAAGGCTTAGAAAGACTGCTAATCGGCCAGTTTGATTTATTGTGCAAGGATGGACGAAGTTATTAAATCATACTCAATTTATGCATATAATTTATATTATAATAACGCCAATCTGTTTTATTTCCGTATTTTTATATTTCATTAACCTTCAACATAATAAAAGCCAACAATATGAATCACCTATATCGCCTCACAAAATAGATGAGAAATTAATAGTATAATTATGTATATGAAAGGTCATGTCAAAATGTTTTATTACAATTAGACTACTAAAATAAGTACTTTTGAAAATTCAAAACTGGGTCTTATGGAGAAGAACCGGCAAGAAACTCCATAGATACTCTTTACAAAAAATCTTTAAAAATGTCGTTACTTGAAAGCGTCAGGATCGTATTACTCGCAACCGGTGCGTATGTATGATTGTGGGTGAAGCAAAAGTTGTATGCAAGAATCGTAGCAAGTGGCGGTCTATTTAATTTCTGCCTACCCCTGTGGGAAAAAGGCGTGAGTGTATGTATGTAAGTTACTGTCAAAGCCCGAACTACTGTAAATCCTAATATTTACCAACTCTGAATGGTAAAAGTCCGAAATGTTCTGTGATTATTGTTCATATATTCATATTGTTCACATTATCTTTTAGCATTCAGTGTTGGTCAATTTTAGGATTTACCGTATGTAGAGTATGTATCACAAACACATTATAATAATAATCCTGATAAGATTACAATAATTGTATTCTTAAAGTGAGCTTTTTTATAAAATGGTCAACGAAGCATAATAATAGAGTTTCGTGGAAAAGGAAATTATTTTTCCATAGTCTGGGGACTCGTTTTTGTTCCGTTTGACTTCGGTTACTGAATGCCCTTTCATCGTTATGACGGCTGTGGATTATAGGCACGATATAATCTAACCGGTGACAATACATAGATGAGCTTTCCGTGCTGTAAAGCTATTATGATTCTTATCAGTTCCATAAAATTAACTAAAGGCTATGAAACGCTAACAGCACACACGTTGGCATATGATTTACTCATAGTCATAACAAACCTATAATTACACTCATGACTTACACAATAGGTACTACCTTATAAATAGAGCTTTGTGGCGAGGAAATTTCCTTAAACCAGTTTTCGAAATTCGGGAAAACAGCCAAATGTAAACCTTAGCTATGAGTGTGTTACATTGTACATTCAATCGAATAATATTTCATGTCAACATAAAATAATCATCAAATAAATCAAATTAACGATCCCCGAAGGATTTGCGCGTTAGTCAAGTAATCTAGCGATCACGGAATTGATATAAATAATACTTGGTAACTAATTGATTGTTTGTTTGTTCCCAAGATTTATATCTTACGACATAAAAGTACTATCGCAAGAGAAAATATAAGAACTGACAGTTTTTATGCATATGCTTTTTAGACGGAATCACGTAAACGAGCGGCCGAACTGTCGGTCGGGCCGTTTAGCTCGGTGATCACGATAATGACGTAACGACTGCATATGATTGTCTCAGGTCACGGCGCCCAAGTTCCCGGTGGTGATCAAGATAGGACACGCGCACAGCGGCGTCGCCAAGGTGAAAGTGGACTCCTTGGCGGACTTCCAGGTAACGATGCTCATCACTGTTTCAAGAAATAATGGCCATACGAATTATTATGTATCTTACGAAGCCTACTGTTTTTTACCAAGAAAAGTATTATAAGGTAAAATATTTAAGGGATGAGTAACACGATTTAATAGTAATGTAATAATGATTCATACATGTTATTTGTTATTTTCTAGGATATTGCCGGGGTTGTGGCTATGCTAGGCACTTACTGCACGGTAGAGCCTTACATCGATGCAAAATACGATATCCACATTCAAAAAATCGGCACTAACTACAAAGCTTTTATGTAAGTATAGTACAACTATTTTTAATTGGCTTTAGTCTGGCGCCTACGAAAAAGATCAAAGTAGTCTGCAATTCTGATTACAAACAAAACGGTGCAGGCGCTCAATGTTGGCAAACACACTACGTAGAAAAATGTAACGACGTGCGAAGTGTGATATCACACTTGACGTGAATACCAGCGAGCTATAAATAATCGGCAAATATTTTCCAGGCGCAAATCTATATCGGGAAATTGGAAAACCAATCAGGGATCTGCAATGCTCGAAGCTATCGGAATGAACGATAGATACAAGATGTGGATTGACGAGGTATGTATCTAGCTTATCCGTTTTTGATTGGACCAATATGATGGCTTTAGTTTTTGTCACTTATGTCTGGTTATGTTATACCTAAAGGAATCCAGGTCGTTTTCAGCTAGATCCTAAAATAGGTACGGCACAATCTTATCACGAATTCGGAAATCAAATCTAAGTAAGCAAGTTCTCTCAAGCAGTTGTTCAACTCAATTAGATTCCAATAAGTAATCGTTTGTTAGTCGGGTGGGAATGGACTTTCAATTTATATTAATCCAGACGCGGAAACTACAAGTTTATTTTATTTATTCTATTAACTATTTATTGATTAATTGGCATTTATTTAACATAAATCCCTAGGCAAGAAACACTGCATAATATTAGCACACGATTTGAATATATATGAAACTAACTACTTACTACTAAATGAAAAACCATTTATAAAGTCGGACCATCTATCATCCAAGCAAATAGTAAAAGGATAATGTAGGATTATTTGTCATTATAAGGAAAAAAATAACATTGAATGGAAATAGTAGTATTAATAAACACTAAATAAAGATACTTAGAATTAGTAGGACTATTATATAATAGATATATTATTATAATATACCTATACAGATGTGTTTTAGGTATATGGGAAACCCCGCTCTCCGATTTGCCTTTGCCCTAACTTTACATTTTTCGTAAAATAGAGACCCATTCAAAGTAAATAAAGTCGAATACCGATTTCTTGTATAATATATATATATATATATTAATTATAAAATATGATCACGCCTGTATTTCACGAGGTTAGTCAAAGGTATAGATACTATTGTGTCTACGCCAACAGTTCGCTGGTACTCGTATGTTTAGGTCCCATGTAATCGGTCGAGCCTATTGCCAGTAACCGGGCACAAATCCAAACGCTGAGTAGCTACTGAGGATTCCATAGAAAAACCCAATAACACTTTGCCCGGCGTACCATTCACGCCTAATGAGGCAGTTATATACGTATATGTATATAAATTCATTTATTATAATTATTTCTTTGAACTGTCTCATTAATCTAGTGGTCCCAAGAGCGACTGCTAGACTAGAGGGCCTGTTTTTCTAATTAAATTCTCAATAGCAGCTCGAAGTTTGGGATTTGTGCGCAGCAAAATGTACATTATTAGACATTAGTACCTACGCCTCTGCCTAACCCTTCGGGGAATATAGACGCGATGATATGTTATGATTATGATATTATATTTCTTGTAAACAAAAATGTGTTTCGTACGTAGGTGAGCGAGATATTCGGCGGTCTGGAGGTGTGTGCACTGGAGTTGGTGGTGGGCAAAGATGGTCGCGAGCACATCATCGAGCTCAACGACTCCGCCACCTCCTTCATGGGCGACTCGCAGGAGGAGGACCGCCGCCATCTTGCCGAATTGGTGTTACAGCGCATGCAGGTAACATATCATATTGTGCTCAAAGAAATAGGTTAAAGGTTAAAATTAACTAGTTGTTGCCCGCGATTTCGTTCGAGACCCAAAAGGATTTACTTACTTCTTAAAAAATTAAACATACACCAGTATTTAAGTTAAACCTCTAGCAATATATCAGTGATAACTACATTCAATTCCATGCAGTAGTTTTTGCGTGATGCGCGTACAAACATAGAGACAGACAAATATCCCAAAAATCTATATTTTGGCTCCTGTTGCTCTATTAAATAAAAAATCATGCACCTAAGTACAGACATGGGCTAGCGCTAATATTAGTTTTTCTTCAATATCTACATATAATGTACAGACATAGTTCTGTGACAATCGATCGCGGGCCTTCTCGCGCGTCCCAAACGCAACTACTTACCCCGCTGGGTAAGTAGGTTTGGGACCGCTGTACTAATTAGTTTCATTTCATCATATTGTATATTGAATTCCAGGCAGTCTGTCGTCCCGGTATTACGAAGACAACATCTCGGAGCTCCGTGTCCGGGAGCTCTGCAGCAGGTTCTCCGACAGAGGAGCGCGCGCCGCCCGTGGGTGCGGCCGGGCCGCCGAGTGCGCCGCCGCCCGCGCCGCTGGCGTCCGGGGCCAGCATCGACCGTCCGCTGCCGCCGATACCCGCCGAACCCACACAACCTCCGCCACCACCGCTCACTCGCCGTGACTCGCAGGGTAATAAAAACAGGAAAGAAAGAGCACCCCTCTTTTTGAATCGAAGAATCTTATCTAATGGTTGAATCATTCGAGGGTGTTATAACTTGTGTATTTGTGGCATTGTAGCTGCCAAACCGATGAACTGATTTAGCTTTAAATAGTTTTTTAAAGGTAACTTGATCGAGAGAGTCCTTAGCTAAGAGTCATTAAATTCCGTTCAGCCTTTTGAAAAACATAAGCTCCAGAACTTCTTCAAATGAAATCTTCTAGTTGATGAAGGGATGTGAGCAACGTCCGCAGGTCTGATAGATTCCAAATTTGGTATCCTGTTACTTCAATGATATTAAACAACATGGGTCCATCAACCTGATGATGCGGCAGTTTTTAAAATGTTTAAAAGTGTAAAGTTTCTTAGCGACATTTTCTATCAACAGCATCCCAGTCATCCACAGTGTCATCGGCATCGGCCGCGCCCAGCACCACGAGCAGCACTGCACCGACCGCGGCCGCGCCCCCCGCAGGTTCGGCTCCCGGCCGTGGAGGGTTCGCACGACAGGGCTCTCTCAGCGCCGCGCTCACCGAAGATGCCGAAGACACCATGAAAAATCTACGCAAAACATTCGCTGGAATATTTGGCGACATGTAAAACGTAACGAACAAACAATTATTCGGACAATAGACGATGTATTGAAAAACATACCTGCATGATGAAATAAAACGTTTACCTACATGAAAAACAATAGCCAAATTAAGGCAGCCTAATTATTTGGCAACACGTATTCACTACACGTCTGTTGCCCGCAGCACTAACCCGTACGTAAATAAATCCTACACATGTTTCTGTTTTCGGTACAAGTTCTACGGAAACAATATAGTTATCTACCTAAAATTATACGAACTCATCAAGCGGTCCGTTGCCTATGAAGGTGTTATCCTAGGTCAGAATTAAGTTTAAAACAAATTACCGAATGTCCCAGCCAGCTTCACCCGTTTAAAGTCACCATTCTGAGAATTGGGTGTTAGCGCATCCTTGTAAGAAACAGAATAATAAGCATAGTTTAATGTATATTAACTAGATTTTTACAATAAGTTTATATAAATATGAAAAAAAAAACGAATCAACTGAGCTGCATTGTGATTGATCCCGTTCGGTGTCCGCGAGGCGCTTCGCCTCGTGTGTTGTAGTGTTTCTCTCTATCTACGACTCCCTTCTACACGTGTTGCACCTTCGTACGAGACCAGTATAAATGCGCGTTTTATATAAAACACTAGTCTTTTTAATAAGTTGTTACGGAAGACAAATAATTCAAAGCAATAACTAGAATGGGGATGAAAAGACGACGTGTAATGTTTCCTCGAAATGATTAAGACTATTGGTTGCGGAAATTGAACAATAATTTAAGTTTCTAATATTCTGGATATGACGCATTTTGTAAATGGAAAAATCATTTGACTCGGTCGTCTATTAGATCTAAAATTGTTGGCAATTGGGATATGAGCAATGCTATTGAAGACAATATTGTTAATCGCAAGAATTGATCCACATTTTATATATATATTATACCTTATTACTAGTTGTATTTCATAGTCTTAAGAATACCTTGTTATGTCTTCGTATACCTATGTGAATCACGCTTCGTTTATTGCGAATGTATAAATCGATATAATTTATGCTGCTTTCTCATGCATTATAAGGTATATTAAACGTACGCTATGGGACTTACCACCAAATGCATAATAACCACATTGTCATTTTTTTAGTTTTACGGAGAGATATAAAGGAATGATGTCAACGAAGTGTGATGAAACGTCATATCAGAATGACTCGATGATGTGCATCTTATTAAGTGCAATGTGCTTTCTTCACTATTCAAAGTTTAAAACTTTAAACCACTCTAATAATGTTATACTATTCTTTAGCTAATGCGAATCAAACGTAGACATTTCGATGTGTAGTTAAAATTTCATTTAGTTACACTTTAGTAGACAATTCATATTATATTACAAACTAGTAAATTTTAAGCGTTTTTATATAACAAACAGATACTTAATATTATAACCAAACACACTTGTTATCGTAGATTTTACAACGAAAATAGTTATATACGTATACAAATGTAAGTTTAATAACTCATTACTTTAAGGCAGTGATATCAGGAGCAAGCGTTAAGTTTGAGCAAAACAATAGGTACCTCCGTTTAGTTCGGTCAGATTAACTAATTTATTATATTTTATAACTATCCTTTGTTGTTGGCGCCAGTGCGTACTGGCATACCTACCTACATATATAGTACCTAGGTTACGTTTAGGTAAATTGTATTATAATTTACTCGTATAAGTATGCACCAGTAGCTAGATTTTGACACAAATCCTTAGTATCGATAGCCACAAAGTAGGTACGTGTAAACTAATTACGTGTCTATGAAATGCGCAATTAGATATTATGGCGAATATTAAATATAATATCAATTGAATTATATTTGGTTAAATACTTAGTAAGTTTAATTAATTTAATTTGTCAGATTTCTTGTACCTACCTAATTTAGACGTGATTTCTTTAAGTTATATCGTTTAAAGACTTCGATATTTGTTAATTGTTAAGAATATAATATAAACACTCAAATTATTATAAATGCTGTTGTTGTTGTTGCTAACAAGTTATACAATGTGTACTCAATACGAAAGTGAAGGATAATCTTTTTAAGATGGTCACGTTAAGGGATGGGATCGGACCCTTGTCACGGGATTACGATTCCCTTATCTTTTATCGTGACCTAATCTTCTATAGGTATAATTATAGGACATGACGTGTCACAATATAAGTAGATAATAATCTACTTTTACGGATAAACATCAAGAAGATTTATGGAATGACCATGAAGTCTTAGTTAAAGTTATAAGCCCTGAGAGGCTTTTGTAGAAGTTTGCAATAAAATATTTCTATTGAATGTGACATCCATGTCCTAGTTCGGATGGAATATGTTAAAGGAATTTGAATGCATGTTAATCTATATAATATAAATAAATAATAATAAATACCTCTTTTGGTAAGTCAATACAGACACTGGTCCTTTTATTTCATTATGGGTAGCTCCCATCACTACATAAAAGATTAAATAAAACGTAAACAGGTTTTGAAGAATAAATAAACTTTTTATTAAAATAAGAATAATACATCAGTATCTGTCTGTCCTATAGCAAACAATGAGAAAAACATCAAAAATATTTTTGAAGTGAATTTTTTTAAATATATATCTCAAAGCCTTAATATGCAACAAAATAATTAAAAAATGCCCAATACCAACCAGCCTTATACTTTCGGTTTTATTAATTAATCTAATAAAACATGGATTTATAAATAGCGGCAAGGATAATTTTGCCCATAATTTTGTACCTATGCTGAAATGATTTAAGAAAGAGGACCTTATTGGTTAAATATTTCAAAAAGGTTTAGTGTGCAACCGGGTAGTTGTATGTGTGCCCAAGAAAAATGTACGAATGTGGGCGAAACAAAACGGCTATGCAAGAACCTGTAGCATTCTATATTTACCTAATTTCTACCTAATGGTTTATGGTAAAAAGGTACTGCTCACCATTGAAAATGATAGAGCATTGGAAAAGTAAGTACATTTTCATAAATATTAAATAACAAATTGCTCTTCACAATAAATTTGGTGAGACCGCTAGCCTAGTCTTATGAATTAGTTAATACTGTGAGCAAATTATCAGCTACTGGTACCCTACAGGGTCCATGCCAGTGTTGAGGCTGTAGTTGCGATACATGCCCGCGGCTGCCAGTCGGTTGGTGAACGTCTGGCCGGCGGGGAAGAACACTGAAGGTACTGAGTATATCCCTGAAACCATTGCAAAAATAATTAAGCACTACTATCCATAACAATTAGGTACTTATATTATATAATAGAACAGTGATAGTATAATAAAACAGTGATAGTTTAAAGTTCTCATGTTTGAATCCAAGGTAAGCAATATCTGTCAGCTAACCCACACTGGGCCAGCGCAGTGGACAATGACCTATGTTCTCTCATTCTGAGAAGAGACCACGGAGTTCATGATTTGGTTTTTTAAGTAAAATTATGCAAGTCAATTGAGCAAGCGACGCTTTACTTGATTGCATAGAGAAAATAGATATATTCCATTCACCAAGGAAAGACAAGGTCCACTAAACCTCTGGTTAACTAAACCTCCTTACAGTAATTTGCAAAATGCAAATGTAGTGAGTTTAAGTCTTGGCTGACAAAAACCAGCCTGTATCTTTTATGTTTTTTTTAAATGACAGCTCCCGATTAAGAGATGACTACACCAAATGTGCAATCTACTAGTGCGTGCAGCTATCGAGCTACCTATCCATATTAATATTATAAATGCGAAAGTTTGGATGGATATTTGTTACCCCATCACGCCAGAATGGTTTAACGGATCTGGACGAAAGGCACAGAGATAGATTATACTCTGGAATTATTTAGTTCGGGAATTAAGTATGAAACAGTCTAAGGAATTCAGGACGATGATAAGGAAATTGTACATAGAACAACTTATTTATTTACGAGTACAACTTTAAGGATGTGTATGTCATCGCTTTCATCTAATTCGGTAGCTAGGATTCAGGCCTGGACAAGGGATTGAAAAAAAGCATGTACACAGTTTACTAATAGCAATTTCAGGAAGTGATGATATGGATGTTAAAGTATTAAATAAAATCATCTGAAAGCCGTGCAAAATTAAAAATAATTCTTAACCATACCAGCAACTCATTATAATGCAACTAATAACATAAAAACTAAGTATTAGGTCCTTTGCGTGCTCGTCCCTTGTAAGGAAAGCGAAAACACAAGCTGTTATTTATGTTAATAGTAATTTACCCCTTAATTAAATGTCTGGTGATTAGATGCCGTGTTAAGCGAATAATTTCGATACATGCCCGCTTGAGCCAGCCGATTTGAAAATTGTTGATTTTTTGGAAAATACACACTGGGAACCGAATGAAACCCTAAAACATTAAATTTAAACATATTAAGATACGAGTTCTCTACCCTGTCCCGCTTTTGAATGATTTTAAAAGCAAAGCAAGTAAGTTCATAAACGTTTCATTAAAGTGGTGTTTTGTTTCTGTAGAATTATTATTTTATTCTAATTATATTAGTTGATGTTGCCCGCAGTTTCACTTACGTCCCAAAAAGATTAACATACTCTATGTCCGATTCTAGGCGGCGTATCAAGATGAAACATGCACCAGATTTTAAGTTAGACCTCTAGCAATACATCGGTGAAAACGGCATTCAATTCCATGCAGTAGGTTTTGCGTGATGCGCGTACAAAAAAACAGACAGACTAAAATTTTAAAAATTGTTATTTTTGCTTCTGTTGCTCTAACAAAGATCCCCCATATTCATTTTTCTTTAATATCTACTAAAGATATATCAAAAAACTTTGAAAAATAAAGAAAAACTTTGTAATTATTATAAATACAAATTTCTTGGCCCACTTTTCTTCAAGAAAAGACAATAACATACCATTTTGTATGTGGTAGTCTACGACTGACCAACATTTATAAAAGTGGGACACACGGATGAAATTGTTCCGTTTGCACGTTTTACAGCTTATTAGTGTACAGAACACTAAGATTATATTAATATTAATTAACTTTTCCTTGCTTAACTGGCTTCGAAGACAGCCGTAACCTCTTTAAACATTTAATGTTTCCCACCTTATTTACATGTAAAATAAAATAAATGGCAAACGAAACTTATCTCTTTACGTTGTTTGACATGAAAACCACATTTAATTTTTTTGACGAATCAACTCATCCAACATACTTTGGTTTAGTTTGGGAACTACCCGTGACGCTATCAAAATTTAAAATTTATTGGACTTGCCACAAAAAAAATACATTTATTAAAATTGTGCCATATGTAGATAGATAAAACATTCCTTATTGCACACCAACAACTAATGCAAGGTATATTTTTATATTAATTATATCAGAATGGTACTAAGTATGGGTGGTCTTATCTTACATATAATACGCTTTCAAAAATGTATTAAACCCATGTTTAATCCATTATCTCTTAAAGCCACATTTTGTAACTATAAGAAACATAATTACCTGGTGGGTACCACCCGTATTCACTGGCAGTTGTTCTGTAGAACGGGTGTTGTTTGCTCACCTGACACCCGTATCCGTTGAACCAATCTAAATAAAAATAAAATAACACATGGCTTTTAATTTATTTATACGACTATAAGTCCGTGCCTACTATACCTATGTTCGTTCGTTCAAAATCTTAAACATCTGAAAATTCTTCACCAATTGCTGAATTGGTTACCTACATTTGATTACACGAGATTTTTAATTAAATAGACTGCCTCATTAGTCTAGTGGTCTCAAGCGCGACTGCTACGCTAGAGGTCCTGGGTTCGATCCCTAGGTCGAGTAAAGTGTTAATGGGGTTTTTTATGAAATTCGCAGTAACAGCTCGGAGTCTGGATTTGTGCCCGGTTAATGGCAGTAGGCTCGCCCCCTATTACATGGGACCTAAACATACCGATGAACTGTGGGTGTACATTAGTACGCCTCTGCCTAACCTTTCGGGGAATACAGGCGTGATGGTATGGGTAACACACTGGGTAAAGCTATTCTGTAATTAAATATTATGGTGGTGTATATTATTATTAAAATTTCAGCCTCCAGCCAGCTTGTGAAAATGGGTAACTATTAAAACTATTGGTATAAAAATATAAAATTCAAACTTTTTCTTACAAATATTTTCCTTTTATAAGTACATACTAGCTTTTGCCAGCGACTTCGTCCGCGTGGAATAGTTACTTTGTTCCCTAGTTCTTCGCCCGCGGTTTCACCTGCGTTGCCCCGTTCCTAAGGGTTGTAGCGTGATGTTTTATAGCTTGAAACCACTGTTCCACCACAATTCACTGATCTGCTCCTATTGATCGTAGCGTGATGAAAAGTATACTATAACCTGTGGTTTGGGCTGTGCGTTGATAGATCACTATGTCAGTCAGTCAGTCACCTAACGTAAGAGTAGACAAATATAATCAGAAAGCTCCGAACTGCTAAGCTATCGGGAGTTACACGTGTTATTGTGAGTCAACCATTTGCTGTCGTGGAATATTTTTTATATAATTTTAAGGAGAACATTTCCGTCATACATGACTTCTGTGTAGCTTTAACCATTAAGGCTGCACACGCGACGGAAGCTTAAAAAATGGAGTAAGTTCTCCTGTTTTCCGAACATTTCCCTTCACTGCTCTGCTCCTATTAATCGTAGCGTGATGAAAAGTATACTATAACCTGCCCAGGAGTATGAAGAACTATTGTACCAAGTTTCGTTGAAATCCGTCGAGTGGTTTTTGTTTCTATAACGAACATACAGACAGACAGACAGACAGACAGACAGACAAAAATTTAACTGATTGCATTTTTGGCGTCAGTATCGATCACTAATCACCCGCTGATAGTTATTTTGGAAATATATTTCATGTACAGAATTGACCTCTCTACAGATTTATTATAAGTATAGATTACGTAAATAAGCGCGTGCTAAGGGTATTCAATAAAAAAACCGCCACCAGCGAGATGTGCTAGCGATAGATAATCATATTTTCATTGTAAAAATACATAATCAAAACCTAGAAGTATTATTACTTCTAAAAACTATTGGTGCAATTCCCATAACTTAATGATTACAAATATCTACTTAAAAGCCCGCATGCTTCGTCGAGTATACAGGATCAATGACACTATTATGTTTTTATGTTAAATGATTACAATGTACCTTGCGTAGGACCTAAAAGAAAATATTCCAATTTTATTATTTTCTGTATACAATAAGAAATTGACTGACATGATATCGTCGCACTTCACAAATCGCTCAGTAAATCCGAAATTTTCTCGGTACAGGGAAATCGTATATTTATACTGTGTCCAGGGACTCAACTAGTTGGTATAATGTAATGAATACCTATTTAGTTTCAAGAATTTATTGAATATTAAGATTTCTATTATGAAGTAATCATATGTAGGTAAGTATATTATAGGTAGGTACCTAATATATATTTCTTTGGTCATTTTATTCATACTAATACAAGTGATGAAAAATGGATACTATTTACATAATATTTTTTGGTTTTTTCCACTTTAATAAACTACAGTAAAAAGAAAAATATGTTTTTGCTTATTACTTTTATTTAAGTAAGTACCTATACCTTCTTTAACCAGTAGGTACCGAAATAACCACAAAACTGAAATTACTTAGCAAACTCGGATTGGGTGCTGAAAGAAATTTTATTTGATAAACCCTGCTTCCCAAAACTTTTTGATTAATTAATTAAAACTAATTCAAAGGAATGAGACGCTGTCAAATTATTTATGTTAGGTAGATCATATTTTGAGGAAAGTTTGAAGACGCTCTCGGAACTATTCATGATTTTATCCTGTGGACGGTTGAAGACCTCTGTTTGACTATATTTATCCAGTCTAAGCTGACCTCTAAGAGTATGGAAAGCCTATACAATGCGAGGTCAGATTCCTGGACACATATGGCACGTTGTGTAGTCGTATGTTGGTGAATCGTAGTGATTCATAAAATGTGGCGATTTTAGCCCCCAAGATATACCTACACGAACTTCATATTTTTTTATAATAGCTGCATTTTCACTTACCTTACCTTAATGACAGAGTAGGTAGTTTAAAGTTGTCTTCAAACAAAGATATATAAAAAGGTTAAGTATAGAGTAAATTTAGGAAACATCTTCAGATACTTGTGTAGTAGATCACAACTCTATTTGTGAATATCCGTCTGACATTAATAACATTTAAATATCCTTGTCTTCAAAATAATATAACGTGACCGTGTACGACTATGCGTGTACCTAGTATCTACAATAATTCATATAAATATTATCCTTAATAGCCTGCCGTAGGGCACTGTCCAATGAATTAGGTACCTACACATTCTATATTACTATTTTAAATAAAATGACATTGGGTACGTAGGCCAACATCAAAGAATAGGTACCTACATCAGTTCCTACTGAAAGATGCTCAACTTACGAGGATACTCGAATCTCTTCGGGAGATTGCAGGTAATAAACAGATCCGACGTCTTCATTTCGGGTTTTTTTATTTCTCGTCTCATGCATTCCTTATCCGTGCATGTTGCCGAGCAAAACCCTGGCCGCATACCCTGGGGCGGTCCCTGGATAGCCTGAGGTGGTCCTTGAATAGCTTGCGGTGGTCCTTGATCCTGGCCCTTTCCTTCACTCATTGTTATTTCAAAATCTCAAATAATAGTATCAAAAACACGTCACCGATTCGTATAGAAATCTAAAAGGAAATATCGTATTCAATTTCGAGTACGACAATTGATCCGCAAACAAAGCCGTTGTCTTGACAACTTGACAGATTTATTTTCCTTGGTAACGTTATTGTTCTTTGTTATTTTTAAGAAAACTCTAATGTAGAGTTTATAAACTTCAATTATTATTTTCATCATGAGACTAATCATAGTATGTAGATATGAAAATGCTTACAATATTGTATATGTTTAGAAAAACATTACAGGTACCTACATATTGTAGAAAAACATCATTCGATATTGGAACTCAAGGATTGGCTCGCAATAATTAAGTTAGGCTCCACAAAACAAGTAGCTTTATCTGAATTCCACACTTAAAATATAACGCTCAACGTTCACAGATCTTGGCTAACTGCTCTTGTTAAGAAGTTTTTAGTTAAGGAGCGAAGCTAAAGTTACTTTAATTAGTTGAAGTAGCTTTTATTTATGAAGTATGGTGCGTATATGTTTTCCAAAGTCGGGCACGGGCCATCATTCAGACCCTTACTCCTCCAGGAAGAGCTAGAGACGTTGAAGGAATGTTGAATGAAATATTAGGATCTCTCAAGTGTTTGTTGCAGTGATCTAATAGAGCAATATATTCAAAACTTTTAAACATAGTTTTTATCTAACTTGACACCTACCACAATGGCAGCGAGTCTGCGCATTTATATGAAATCATTTATTTAAATACAAAATAAAGCAACAACAACAATAGGCTAGATGACTAAAAAATTTGTTTGATCCGTCAGTTAGATTAAAAAAAAAATATAATAACAAACAAAAAATGACGTCGGTACAGTACATTTAAATTTCGCTTGACGGTTTCGTAGATTTTTTACGAAATAATGACGTTACAACCACCCACTCCGGAACTTTGATGCTCTTTAAGTTTGTCAATTCTTATTATATTGATAAAGCAAAAAATACGTGTCCGATATTTTTGGATAATCTAACTGACGGACCGAAATAATGATATCTTTTTAATCCAGTCATCATCCCTATTGATATTACATATAAAAACTACGTGGCTCTTCCAATTCCATAATGTTTTTGCCTTGTTAGTGGAAATTCCCCATTTTATAATATAAATGCCAGTGTCCGCCGGCCTTAAGCTCATTGGGCATGCATTCGAATGAATATATTAGTCCTTATCAACACTATCAGGAGCCAACCGACACCAAACGAGTGGGTGACTATCGTACCTCCTGCCACCAAGCTGTGTCGCTCACAACACGACTAGTAATATCGGTTCACACTTTAAATTTTAATTACTTAATAATTCGTGGCACTATAATATAGGTCACAATTCCGTTAAATCAAAAAGTCCTAAAACAAACCTATTATAAGAGTTACAGCCAAAGATAGAGATAAAAAATATTACTGTCATATGCATGGCGTAAGTCAAATATTAATCACAAAATATATTATAACCGCAATCACTGATCATTTTAACCATAAAATCTATCAATAAGTTATATTTTTTAATACAAAATGCAAACAATAAGTGTGCAACAACCAATCAATTTAAAAGTAGTGAGGTTTGAACTGGATTTTTCAACGCTGGTGAATGAAAAACCGAAGTCAGAGAAAAAAGCCAAGAAATTTAGGATACCGAAGATCAACAACAAAAAGCAATCTCCGATACCAGCCCCGCCGTTGATAAAGAACAATTCTCAGGTACGCAATACTATTCACATTGTAAAATAATAAAAAAAATGTAAATAAGTATATCCACGGAAGGTATGGCTTGTAATAACTACCCTCATCAACCGATCTACGAAATTTAACAGTGGCCACGATCGGTCTGTGGATTGGTTGACCACAGAGTTGTTCACAGGTTGGGATTCTTAACACATCGAGTGCCTACACCCACCCCTCCGTGCCTAGGAGAGCACGTAAAGCCGTCAGTCCCGGATAATCGGTAGGCAGTAGTAATAAGAGGCCCAAAAACCTTGACAACCAGTCTATCCTTCGAATATACGGACATTTATTTTCCCAGAAATGTGGTTGCGGAGATCTGATGGCAGTCGCTTTGTGTAAAATATTCTGATATTCGGACGCATTTAGTTAAACTGGAAGCGACACCAACATACCACGGATGGAAGACATGAAGAATGTCAAAAAAGAGGCATTACAGCCCATGCCGGGGGACAGCTAGTTATAGAATATAATGTTTAGAATAAATAAGAAAATTTGATGGTTGACACGTCATGTGTGCATTTCTTTTTACCCGACTACGCCAGAAGGAGTGTTATGTTTTTCATAAAGCCAGTTATTGCTATTTGTGCATCGAATTAGTGGCTATTTTTGCTATCATCAAGCACCGATAAATCACTTACTTCCAGACTATTAAATATCACCTTGTCTTCTTGCGTTACAAACTTACAACCTCTTATCATCTACTATGGATGGTATATCCTTTTGATTTTATCTTTTTTACTTATAATTTATTTCGAAACACAGAAACGAGGTGTTAAGGAACTAGTGGAGGATTTACTAGATGAATTATATGCAGACCAGCGCGACTGGAGTGGTCATAGTGCAATCGATTGCAGTCATGTGTAAGTAAATTAAGTAGGTACATACTTTTATTCAGATTTCAAAAATATATGGTAACCAGATTCTACCTAAACTACCTAAAAGTTGGTGTACCTGGCTATAGACATTCATCAGATAGGAATGCTCCATGGGTTTCATCTAAATTTAAAAAGCTTTTGGCGAGCAATCCCAATTTGCGAAATAAAGATGATTTAAAAAATCTGTTATTGTTCTGCTCATTTTGAAAACATATTGATATGACTTAAAAGTTTTCGCCGGAAACTCCCACTCAAAATTATGGCTTAATGCAAAAGCGTTATAAAACTAACGAATTAGATTCAATAGAAGTAGTTTTGGAAACATTTGTGAAAACCAATCTATGAATATTCTTGATGTAGACACCTGGTACCTAATCCTCAGTAATAAAGTATGACTTGCATTTCTTCTACATAGGTCCACGTCGGCATCCTTCACTTCATGTCAATCTAATTGTGGGGAGCAAACAGAAGCTATTGAACGAAGCTATTTGGAAGCTTTAGGTAAGAACGATTTTGCAGTTGCTTCATCAACATAAGTATTGTACCTAACACATTTTGGTATGACTCTATATATTCACATTAAATGGCATAATTTCATTGAAATCGCGTTGTCATGACAATTAAAAAAAATCCGGATTGGTTTTAATGAACCTTTCGTGGTTCATTATCCATTTACCATTTAAATATA
Organism: Acronicta aceris; assembly: GCA_910591435.1. Taxonomy (NCBI): domain Eukaryota; kingdom Metazoa; phylum Arthropoda; class Insecta; order Lepidoptera; family Noctuidae; genus Acronicta; species Acronicta aceris. The sequence goes on along the minus strand of OU342763.1, from coordinate 9,455,944 downwards.
CCTTTTGCATTCAATTTGGGTCCATCTAAGGCGTTCATCGAACGTATACGTAGCATAATTTCTTGCCACTACGCGGCGTGTACGCGATTTGTAGGAGGAACCATGCCTATGCGGTATTTTACCGACTGCTATATTCTCAAAGGTCGGGCGTCAGTTTAGACACCGAGGATGTGGCGTTTAGACGCTATCTCTTTGTTATCTGCGCTCCACCTACACGGCGTCTCCATGGGACCTTCGTTACGTTTACGTGCAGTTTACATGAAGCCTCCACGGCCACTACGCAGTACAAAGTCCGTCAAACGCCCAGTGTGAAGGCGCCGAGGTCTAGTAAACTTTTTCAAGTTACCTAAGTCTGGTGTTTTAACTAATAAAAGAAACAACACACTTGTGAACACCTTTTAAATATGTACTACAAATAAAAATATTTGCATTTGAACAAACAAAAGTCATTACTGAACTGGACTAGTTGATCGTCAGCAGTTTAATCGTTATTCCTTAGGAAAATAATTACTTAATTATAATTTTATAGACCTAACTGATCTTTGGGAACAAAAAATCGAATGGGAAGAGAGGCTACAGGTAGCGGGAGAGCGATTAGCGAAGTATGTTCGGGTTCGAGACCGACTGCGGCGGCAACAGAACAGACTATGTGCAGCCTTCACCGTGCTACTACGACACATTAGTAAGTATTTATACAACATAGTCACGGGTAATTCAGGGTTAGGATAATTCAATCACCGAGAAGGTCTCAGGCAGAATTTTCTACAGACGTCTTGAGAGATATATACAATTAGACATATTTCATATATTTAAAAAATAATAGAATTATACTAGTCCAAGCTGATATACCTAGACATGTAATAAAATTCAAGATATAATGTAAACTGATGTTAGTCGTCAACGACTGTTAGCTCCCATGGTTTTCTAACTAACAAACCTGTTCAAATGAACTTTTAGCCAGTTGAAGAAGTAACCTAAAGTTTAAGAAACTCAAAGTTTAGTGATCGATATGAGAGATATTAATATCATCCATCGTAACAACCTTAACAACCAGTATGATTCTTCTTATTGGTGTTGAAATAGAAGAGCTATGTTAATATTACTTAATTAGTTGCTAGTCTGCTAAAGTCGCCGAAGTAAATCAGTAACAACATGCTGATAATTGATCACTCTAAAAAGATTTTAAGATGTCATATAGTATATGTAGTCTAGTCAAAAAAAAAAGATTCCAACTATGTTAAACCATAAACTTTCGGACACAAAATTATTTATATTCAAATAACATTTATGCCCTATTCATAGATAGTCAATATCGCGACGATTTCATTCATAGGGGCTTAAAATAGATTTAGTTATATCTAAGCGGCAACATAACTGGGTATGGGGTGCTTTTCCCGTCTATCTGTTTTCTAAACTGACGTACACAGCGGCGCTCAATCGATACGTAACGCACACAAACAACTTTCCAGACGCTTATTGCGCATGCTCACTGGCGTGTACCACGAAACACTGTCGCAAAATAACTTGACAAGGGTCTGTTTTCCCTCTGACCGTACTAGCAGTTTGTATACCGTAAACTGAAGTCTTATTCAGGATTGTGGTACGAGGTCGGAAGCCTCGCCGCTTCGTTTCACGACTTTCCCAGTAAACATCACATCAGCTGGTCGACTACGCAGTCTCAAATGCTCCCGAGATATGGCTCATAATTTATCACATTTTTGTTCTAAATTATTGGTTTCTTATCCAAAAGTATCTGTTAAAGTTGGTTCTTAGCGTCAGGATGTCGTGCCCGTATCCACCTGCAGTGCCACTGCATAGACTTAAGCCATCAGGTCGTTAACTTAGTGCTTAGTGCAGTTGTAAAGATATGCGTTTATCGTCCAATGCGTGCCACTTACAAGACAGATGAGTGCACTCCTAAACTCACTGAGGAGCTTGGCAGGTGCATCGAAGGCCGGCGCAGGTACGTGGATTCATTTATTTACAGTGTAAGCCAATGTAAACGTTAATCAAGAAATTATCCTTAGGAAACCTTTGAAGTACTCTGGTTCCATTCTTTGTTACAAGTTTATGACTGAGGACTCGTTTTAAGTTATAATTTCGGGTTTAATTCCATGCCAGAGTTATTTCATTTATAACATACATTGATGAATTTATCATAACTATACAGACGTTCCTTCTTTATTGTCTGAGCTAAATTACTTTATTATGTAAATGTGTTGTTACGTATCCGACATTGGCGACTTTTACAGGATTATCCTGATTGTTCATGTATGGGTTTCTATAAAAACTACTGCGGCTGTCAGGGTAATAAACCAATCTCCTATACTTATTCTTTTATGTTAGGTATGGTATATTTAACACTATGAACCAAGCAAATATTTGTGTATGCATAAGAAACCTTTTAATCAGGATAAAAATATCGTAATGTATGAATGTTGAAAATATAAATTATTAGGTTAGGTTAGATACTCGTACTACTGAGTTGACAGTATAATATTTTTAGGTTATTCAATGTATATTTAAACTAGCAATAAATGTATATTCGTACTAGTAGTAGTACCTACTTTGTAAAATACACCCGAATATAGTATACTTAGTGCGTACTACCTTCTTTATGAAGAACCTACGCAAAAATAAATGTAGTAGATACTTATTGTAAAAACTCAATATTTTTATAAGTATTTTTTATTAAGCAGGTGCTTATCGCTTTATATGTTCCACTGTAGTGCTACACGAACAGTGTTATATTTCGATTAAAACTGAGCGTTGTAAAACGGAGATCTAAAATCGTGCGGTGTTGGGGGAATCTGTCTAAAGGCAAGTCCAGCATACAAATGAATACGACTATCTTTATAAAGACTTATGATAGCTTAACATTGTGTGTAGCGGGCGAAACTGGTGCTCGTTTCGGCGTGACACCGGGCGGCGGCGAGGGCCCGGGCGAGGGAGGCTACGCGGAGTGGCTGCATGCGATGCGCCTGGTCGCCCGCCTGCCCGCCGGCGTGCCACAACACTTCCGCAGAAAGGTAAACACTAACATAGGTGATACAAACAAATAGCCAAAACTGAAGCCAGATAAAAAACTATGAACTTTATACACTTGCACAAAATGCACTACAAAAATAAAGTCAATCCTTTTACAGAATAAACTCAACGTAAATATACCTTAGTGCGTTAGGTTCTTAGTTCTAATTTAATCCTATACATTAATTATTTAGACCACGATTTGAAATAAAAAAAAAAAAAAATTTGTTTTTGTCTGAGAATTATAGGTACTAATTTACAGCTGTGACAACTTTAGAACGAAGTTTGCGTTGTAGAAAGAATACAGAAGGTCCGACAAAAACATTATAAAATCCAAATAGGTACCTTTCAGTACTAGGTATAGTATAACCTACTTGGTTAAACTGAGTTATCTAAAACTCTATCTACTACCCGAAAATCGTATATTTCCAAGAATTTGTATTTCTAAGTTTTCCAAGAAACCAGTCACGCATAACAAACCTTTCGTAAATAAGTTTCTTTTGACGTCATTCCTATTTTCATAATCTCTTTCAAGATCACGTGTCGTTAAATTATTGAGTGAACAGCAATAAATTGAAAGATTGCCTTTGCGTAAGTTTCTATTAGTTTTCTTAATATAGCATTCAAGAGTCCGGACAGAATTTCTCTTAAAAATGTAATACCGAAATGAATCGTAATGCAAACACAACTTAATCGGATGTAATTATTCGGATTCCGATACCGCTAATCTAGGTTCCTACGTTACCATTTCGTCCAAAATACTTCACTGGAAATAAGTGTAATTTTTAATAACAATTTTTGATATCTTTACCAAGTTTGGAACGATTCTCCGGTCTTTTATTTCCAGTGAAGTAGTAGTAGACGAAATAATACCGCAGGAACCTAGATTAACGGTATCTTAATCCGAATCATAACTTATTTTGATAGAATATTGTCTGGATTACGATTTATTTCATTATTACGTTTTTGTGGGCAATTCAAGCTCCGCCGGACCCTTAAGTAACGAGGGTTGGCGTCCATTGTGATTTTCATTTGCTACTTCAGATAATTACGACCTTGTGACGTCAAAATTCTGCATTTACTACTAAAATAAATCAACTAATATTTTATTTTTCTTGGTCTGTTTTTTTATTTCTTTTATTGTTAAATGCGTTATTCAATTGTTTTTATTTACTACAATTGCAACATTTACTACAATAGCAACATGCAATATTTACTACAATAGCAACATGATATTGCTAAGCGAAATAACCTTTTGAAAAATGGTGAAGATTCTTTTACACTTTTACATGCCGCCTTGTACACCTTAAATAGTGGTTAAATGGTGGTGATGTTGGTGAATAGTGATGGGTCTACGCACCATAGCGACTTTCCGAAAGCCACTCTTTGTTATATAAATAACTATTATGGTGTAGCTAATACCAACGATAGATAGCGCTACTAGGAGCGTCTTTGAATGCTAATAGCCAATGTGGATGCTTACTGAGTGATACTAGAGAACAAAGGTATCAAACTTTACACTGCAACCGCGTAGCGCTTGTAGACAAGCATTGCTCTTAAAGTATCTCTCATATTGGCATGTAAAGCGTAATATATAGCCTAAGTAGATTGTTGTTACTTTCAGCTATGGCTAACACTGGCGGAGCGCCACCTGACAGCAAGAGGCATAGATTGGCCGTCAGCTGAGCGCGGTTGTTTCCGCGGCACCGCGCAGCCCGATGACACTGAGCTGGGCGCGCAAATACTGAAAGTAAGTCTTATTTTCTTAAATTATAGAACTATGTAGTAATAAATAAATTAACGATGGTTAGCTGGAGCAGTATCTAAATTGCTGAGCGTACATAATTGCGCGAAACAAAAAAAAACTAGCAAATCAAATAACGTTTTTTTAATAACCTAAGGTCATTAGGAAAGTGAATTTATGTTTAATGTTTAGCTTTTTTACATTAGAAATAAAAAGATTCTTCTCGATAAGACCATTTTTTTGGAACCATGCAACAATTCAAAAGGAACTCTGACTTTGAAGATGTTGTTGCGTGAAACAAATTTCTCAAGTACTTATTATACACATATATTATATAGACGTTGATTTGTTTTTCTTATAAAATTTAATATTGTACAAGGATCTACATCGCACTGGATGCTCGCTATTTTGCGGGGCAGAAGGTCGGGAAAATCAGGCGATGCTTCGCAGGGTGCTGTTGGCGTATGCAAGGTAAATACTATGCTATGTTTGACACGTTACCTCGAAAAAGTACCTATCTCACGTTAAATGCCAATTTAAAATAGCGAATTTGAAGGAAATTATGCTGAATTTCCGAACTATTTTCTTTCTGTATGAAGTAATTATGAAAGCTCTATGTCACAGGTTTGATATCAAACTGTTCTCTATTTTTAGATGGAACAAAGATGTCGGTTACTGCCAAGGTTTCAATATGTTAGCTGCTATTATATTAGAAGTTATGGATAAATCTGAATCGGATTCACTGAAGGTAAATTTTACTAATAGTGCCTCTGGATAAAGATTATTTCAATAAATGAAAATCAATTTAGGTAAAAATATGTTCTCCCCTTGTAACTAGGATGCTTTAAAAAAATGTAAAGCATTGACTTGTAAAAGTATCTTTTTATGATCTATTTACAGAAATAAATATTATTTAATCATTTATCATTAAAGTTTGCACAATTTTCCCTCTTATTCTAAATCGCAAAATCTACTTATTGAACACATACTTTTTAGGTACCTATATAAAATAATTATGTATATATATAATCAACCCATTACATTGTCCCACTGCTGGGCACGGGTCTCCTCTCAGAATGAGAGGGATTAGGCTATAGTCTAAATCCTAATGCGGGTTGGCGGACTTCACACGTCGTCGAGAAAATCTCTCAGGCATGCAGGTTTCCTCACGATGTTTTACTTCACCGTTTAAGCGCGTGATAATCAACTATTAATACGCACATGACTTCGAAAAGTCACAGGTGCGTGCCTTGGATTCGAACTCGAGACCTTTGACTTGGCAGTCCTATGGTCATATCACTAGGCTATCACTGCTTAATTAAAATAATTATGTAGGTTTTAATAGTTATTAATAGAAAAAACATTATTCTCGTTAATTGCGTTTTAGGTGATGATATATTTAGTAGAGGCTGTTCTTCCCGAAGGCTACTTCGCAGATGATCTCCGCGGCTTATCTGCCGACATGGCAGCGTTTAGAGATCTCCTTCGACTTCGCCTTCCCCGCCTTGCCCAACATATGGACCATTTACAAAGGATATCTGATGGTAAGTAACAAATTTTCTATAGCTTATTTAAAGGACTATAATATTATAACATTTATGACATAAGTCAATAGAGGTTAATCAATGAAAGAATGTAATACTTATGTCAATGGAGTGTAGTATCAAAATAAGTCCCAAAATTATTTCACTAATTTAACTTTATGTAATTACTAGCTTCTGCCTTCGACTTCGTCTGCGTGGACTTTCGAATTGGACCCGACCAGGATAAAAGCAGCCTATGTGCTATTCCAGACTAAAATCTATCTCTGTAATAAACAAACTTTCACGTTTTTAAATATTAAAAAGTGTCAAAGAGATCTCTATAGTAACCTAAATTTTCTGACAAATAACAAAATGGCAACGCGCGTCAAATAAAGTGTCAATGGGTTACAATAATGTAATTTTCTTCGGGATCCCTAATTAAAAAAATAGATAACCTATGTTGCTCGCTGATAATGTTTCTATTGGTGAAAGAATTTTTAAAATCGGTTCAGTAGTTTAGGCGTGAAAGCGTAACAAAGAAACAAATAAATTCACTTTCACATTATTAATAGATAAAGGATACTGTGTCTTTGACATAAGCCTTGTTTCATCACTATCTCACAATAACAGCTTATCATTGGTATCCCAGTAATAAAAATACAATATGACTTATTTTAATTTGTAACGCATTCATTGCCCTTCAATCGTTTCATTATTTCACCATTCAACAAAGCGTTCCTTTTAAAAATGAAAATTTGTATATTCTGGAGTACCTGTTTATGCCCCTTTTTTAATTTTCTGTTTCTTTTAGATTTGCATTCTAGAGTACTAGAATCGTTGTTTATTAATGTTATAGTTTGTTAGACAGGGTTTTTTATTTATGTAAGTAAGTAACTTTTTTAAAAGTGTAATTAATTATAAATAGAGTTTATAACAATGATTTAAAGTCATTTAATTTCAGGTGGTGGTGTGGAGCCTCCTTTGCCCGATGTGTTTACAATGCAATGGTTTCTCACATTGTACGCGACGTGGTTGCCAAGAGAGTTTCTATTGAGAATATGGGATCTGGTTCTCCTAGATGGAAATGAAGTACTGCTCCTTACAGCGCTAGCTATATGGGATATGCTACAAGAGTAAGTATTAAATACAACTAAAATATTCACTAGTCCTACTTTTTCTGTCCTTTTCTTTGGCAAGCTAATATAACTAATACAATATATATATATATAATAATGTGAAAACTTTTGAAACAACCATTTGTCCCACAGTCATACGACATTATAATCTGACTAGATGTGTGTAGAATAATAACATACATATATAACTTTAATGCTTATGGTGTTCTTGAAAGATAAAAGCTAAACTGATATAAAAACGTATAATCGAGTTGGAGACCACCCCCGCATTCATGATATCAATGCTATCCGTATCCGTAGTTAGGACAGATAAGTGATAAAATAATCTTTATTAATAATCGTATGCATATGGCTTATTAATTTGCTTTAGTGGTAGTACTTTAGTATTGATGGCATGATTTTTCATGCCAATCAAAATAACACTACCACACAAACTTGAATTCTTCTTCTACATAAATTGTCAATGGTGAAATAATTTTCGAGTAACATGAGATGAACCACCTCAATGACGTCAGGAATGGCATAGAAAACGTCTGATAAACTGACTGGAAAAACTTGCAATAATGACATCTTTATAATATTAATTCTATAGATATATACTGTAACATGATTTTGAGCTTGGCTTTTCGTGTAGTAAGCCAATACTATACGACTACTATACCTATCCAATATAAACCACTATTTGAATTGTTTCAATATTCAGTTTCTGATATAATTGCGATAATTTTTCTTATTATTTGATGTTCCAGTCGTATTCTATCGGCCCGTTCAGCAGACGAGTTCTACAGCTGCATGGGTGGCGGCGCGGGCGCAGTATGGGAGGCGGGCGATTCACTCGTGGCGAGGGTCGTGGCATTCGGTTCTGTACCTGAACTACCCCGCCTGCGCAGCCTGCACAGATACCGCGTGGCACCACCTGCACCGCCTACTTCAGCTCCCATATACCATCCTCCTTTGCATTCTGCTGTACGTTTTACTTTAGACTTTATCTAGATGAAAATTCTTACTTTAAATAAATATCAACCAAGGTATTATATATATATATATATATATATATTATATTAAGTCAAGGATAAATTGGTTAAAATATTCTAAGATAGTTAAACTTAAATTATTAAAAAATCTTGTTATATCTCAGATGCAGTCAATGACGAAACGCGGACTGCGACTGTTTTATTCAGAAGATGAAGGTGATTCCAGTGATGATGGCAACAAAATGGCATTGACTACGGTAATACCCATAATTGATTTTTTAGTATTACCAATCATCACTACATGCTTACTTAGTCATATATTTTACGAAACGATGTTTTTTTTAGTTCGTGCCTAGACGAGAAGACCGTTTGGCAGCAGGAGACAGGCTTTCTTTAGACATTGGGGCCTTAAAACGTCAGTACGCTCGCCTTCGAGAACGACAGAGACAAGCTCACGTGATCTTAGCTGCAGCTTGTGCCCGCCATGCTGCAGGTACTTAAATTGACCAATCCATGTTATTTTTATACTACTCTTATATTTGTGCTTAAGGTAATAAATTAATTCTTTTTTAGTGGGCGTTCCTACGTCGCCTACGTCACTTACTGTTAACAACCTACTCTTGGGCAAAAGTGCAATAGTAAGTTCTAGAGGACGAAGACTTGGTCCACCTCCTGGAGCAGTCCCACCCTCACGGCAACCATCAACACTAGATAAAATAGAATCCCACTCTCGAAGACAATCGAATGATACTATAAGTTGGAATGAAGAAAAGAGCCGCAAATCACTCAGTAGACGGAATTCTGTTAAATGGAAAGATATTAAGAAGGAAAAAACTAAACAGAAAGAGAGAAAAGCATCTATTGACTTAGATGAGGCCGGTGACGGCGTCATAGTTTCTGAGCTTGAAGCCAATCAAATGATTGCCACGGTAAGATCTCGTAGCTCTAGTGAAACATCTTCTTATTCTTCACACAGTGCATCTAGTACAGATACAAGTCTTTGTGATGAAAATGAACGGGGTAGTGATTCTGAACCCGAAATGCCTGAAGATGACAAAGAAAAAAATAATTTCAATAAAAAGATTTCTACACCCTCAGTTTCGAAAGAAACCAAAATTAACAATTCATCAAACAAAAAATTAGTTGCAGTACGTATTCCTGAAAATAATGAAAAAAATAACCCTGTCGTAGAGCCTATCAAAAATATTTCAGACTATTTAGATTCTGCAGCTGGCGAACCTTTACGTACGTACATTGACGGATTTGAAAGTAAATTGAAAGATAGTCGAAATCTTAATAATGAGATCACAGTTTTTAATCCAAATAGTATATCACCCTGTTCTCCACGCATGATATCCGACAGAAATGAAGTATTGCAAAGACTAAATAGAACAAATTATGAAGAAAACTCTACAAGTAGAGAAATAATGAGGCCTACGAGCTTTACAAAATCTCCAAACATTTTCACAGAACTGAGTCCCATTGACTTATCTCCCTGTAATTGCGGGATAGGCCTTAAATCTCCCTACGAGTACGATTTCGAGACTAATTTCAAACGACCCGCTGTAAATGATCCCATAACTAGACCTCCTGATATCATCGATAGCTTCACGATGTACCCAAATTTTGTGCCTGACATAGATTTATCTGATAAAAATATATCCGACGTTGAAAGCCCACCCTTAAGTCCAGGTGCTGAAAGTATTATAGTGAGTGAAGACGAACCTCCAATACCGTTAAAAATTGACAAGTACTTTGAACATAGTCCTGAGTTTTTTGGTGCACGAGTAACAGACCCTAATAGTGCTGATATTCCAAATCGGCGTTCCACAAAAAGACTTTCTCGATTGGCGAAAAAGCCAGATTCATTAACATTGCAAAGCAACAATAATGATAAACTTATTAAAGAAGACATAGAGAGAGCATCATCCCTCCCACAAAGTCATAGTTTTGGAAAGAAAATTACTAGCGAAGACTACAAGGACATCAAAGACATGATCACCATTGAAAAAAAAGTGACGCCAGTTATACCAAAAGAACACAAGGATGTTTTCTCTCCGAAAGACTACATTTTACAAACAGGGCGGAAAAATAGTGAAAGAGCTTTACAGATAATTCAAGAAAACTCTAAAATTCTGAGTAGGATCTTAACAAAACAAAATATGAATGAAGTAAAAAGTCCTTCTAATAAAAATCAAGTTACCAAAAGTGATGAAAATGTACTCGAAAAACAACGAACTATTTACTCCAAAATGATTCCTGAAAAACCTGTTGAGAGCAAACTAATCGAGTCGCCTTTACTGAAAGAATCGACATCTGATTCATTAATAGGTTACAGAAAAAGGAACGTCAATGAGGGTACATCTGAAAATAATGATTTTGTACGAATAAGACCAATTTCTATAGATGACCCTTTTTCTTTGGAAGTACGTAGTGCTACCACGAGAGACGAGGAATTTTCTATTAAGAATACGAAAAGTCCAAGTAGTGAATGTTTAGGTAATAAGACCGATTTATATGGGTGGGAAAACAAAGGGTTTTTAGTGAAATGTGATCACAAAAGCTTTTTAGACAAAACTGATAATTTTGAATTCGATTACCGAAGAAAAACTAGTGATTTGTCAAGCTACGGTGAGTTGTCGAATAAAGAACTCATACCCGTAACCACATCTGATTGGACTCGACATTCTTTTTCGGGTGAGTCCAAACCATCGGTTACTTTACCGTCTTCGGAACACAAGGATACCTCAACGTTTGATAAACGTTTCACTTCGGATGAGTATAATTACCCATTTTCAAGCAAATATAACGATTTTGTGTTGTCTAAAGCTAGTGATATTTGTAGCAAAACTGTTAATCAAGGGCCGAAAGTTTGCGAAAATTTATCTAAGACTGATACCAGCCAAGTTAGTGATTTTGCTCATGTTGTGACATCCTCTATAAGTTTCACGTACGAACCATCAGCCGAGGACGATTCACCTACCGGAGCAAAGAGCAACTCTAGTGATACTCTGTGTCAAATCACGTCATTAGATCAAGTATCTACACCAATATCGCCTAAATTGTTTTCTAACAGAGATATACCCAGTATTCCAAAAGACTATACAGAAAAAAGTGATAAAACAAAAGTAGAGTCGGACGATACTTGCAGTGCTATCACTTCACTTATTGAAACGGACACCTTGTCCTCCTTATCTTACCCCCGCAGTCCATCAACAGGTTCTTATCACCCGTTTCCCACGCGTCCCGTACTCCGTATGCCTAAGGAGTTAGGAGTCAGATTGGGTATGTATCCTAAAGATGTGATCAGTTCCCCACCAAAATAATAATAATTATATAAGTAACCGAAAGTAACAAGCTTTATTTCTTAGGTTGTTTTTTCTCTTGATTAACGATGAATAATTTATTAATGATTTTGTATTGATATTTTCTGCTTTAGGTAAATGAAAATCTAGAGAAACTTTCAAAATATTTTTTATGATTTTATTGTTTGAATCTAGTTTTACGTTATACACATTCTATCATAATTCATTTATTTTTTAATGTAAAACTTCTGCTGCTAATTTTCATGTTTAAGTATTTGTTTCATGTTAATAAGCTTTAAAGCTGAAATGTTTGCTCTATTAATATTACAGTATAGAAATATTATACGTACATTCGAAATACAAAATGTTTCACTAAATATTAAATGCAAGCGGGAAGTTTGTATAATATTCATATTGTTGTTATGAAATGTGAAGTATTTTGTATTTCAGATAGTAATTTGAGCTAGTAACAAAACAAACACGTTGCCTTGAATCCAATTTAAAAATTACGCGTAATAAATATTAAACCTTCGCAATATTAAAATATTTGTACAATAATAATGTAGATAGATTACTGTTTGAAGTCAATATAATTTACGGCAATTACTTGTTTGTACTGCTATAGAATAATATTCTACTTATAAAAATGCAAAGGATTATGTTGTTAGAAGATAATATTTTATTCTACAACAGTATTGAGAAAATATACATAATGCGACAGATGGTAAGTTTTTTTATTTATCACTGACGTCTCCTTTCATTACATACCTTCTATTTATACACATGTTAAAAAAAACCTGTCCGATCCGAAAAGGGCATTTAGGTTAATATCCCAATCATATCACCAAATTAAATAAGAAATATTAAATACTAGCTTCGTCCCGCGACTATGTCTACGTGGACTTCAGAATTGGGTCCGGCCTGGATAAAAAGTAACCTATGTATTATTCCAGACTATAATCTATCTCTGTCTCTAAATTTCATCCAGATCCGTTCAGCCGTTCTGGCGTGTAAGAGTAACAAACATCCATACATCCATACTCACAAACATTCACATTTATAATGTTAGTAAGGATTCATGAAAGTAAACATATTTTTAATGAAATTCAAAATTCGAATTTTTAAAATGACAAAACCATCGTCATCCTTATAATGTTTGCCATCCAGTGACGATGTCACTGCTACCGTAAGTAGGTAGGTATGTATTGCCGTAAGTATAAGATTCCTCGTTTTATAAAATTTTATTTGGAGTATTTTTTTTCTCGTAAAGTGAAAACGAATTTATATAAACGGATTTCGATACTTAACAATACCTTCACAGGTCGGACAAAGTTTTCTTAACATACCTAATGTATATTAAAGAAACACATATTTTTAACCAATACAAACTGACTCAAAAGAATTTGCTATTATTACTTAAATGTTTTAGCTATATTATGCCATCTTAAAATTAAATAAATCTTACAATGAGATTAGAAATCGTCAAGCACTGGTGGACAAGTGCATACGAGATGTTTGTCTCCATACATGTCATCGATGCGACCGACTGTCGGCCAGATTTTCGTCTCTCCTTTTACGAATGGCTGTAAAAAAATCATTTACTTTAATTACGTCATAATAAAAAGTTTTTTACTCCATTCATACATACCATAACGCCTGTATTCCCTGAAGGGCTAGGCAGAGGTGCACTAATGTGCACCCACAGTTCGCCTGTATGGTTAGGTCCCATATAATAGTGGGGAGCCTATTGCCATAAACCGGGCACAAATCCAGACTCCGAGCTGCTACTGAGAATTTCATAGAAAAACCCAATAACATTTTGCTCTACCTGGGCATTGAAACCAGGACCTCTAGCATAGCAGTCGCGTTTGGAACCACTAGACTAATGAGGCAGTCAAAGTTTTACTCTATTCAATCACCTTATAAATAAAGGACTTAGTGATTTAGGTACTCACCGCAGGGAAAGCAGCCTGTTCTCGACTGTATGGACGGTTCCAATCTTCAGAGATAACTTCTTCTTGAGTATGTGGCGCCATCTTAAAAACGCAATTCAAATTTAAATGATGTATTTTCTTTTAAAATCAGTTTTTTAGACTAAATAATTATTGTAGCAGTGATAACCCGGCGATATGACCATTGGACTGCCAAATCATATTCCAGAGTTCGAATCCATGAGACGCACCTCAGACTTAAATAATTAATGGAAAATTATTAAGTAATTAATTATCACCCGCTTAAACGATGTAGGGAAATAAGTTGAGGCCTAGGTTGAAACAAGCTAGGTACAAGCCTGTGAGATTTTCTTGACGGTGTGTGATGTCTATGAACCCGCAGTAGGCTTGTATGGTGGTCTATAACCTAACCCCTCTCTCATTCTGAAAGGCGACCCGTATCCATCAGTGGGACAGTAAATAAGTTGATGATGAAAGTAACATTAACCAAATTGAAATTTCGCTTGTAAAATAAATAAAAAAACACCTTCAAAGGATTAAGCCGCTTGTCTATGTTTCCATCTTCAATATCTTTAATTTCTTTTCTAATAGCAATAAGTGCCTCACAGAAGCGGTCCAGCTCCTGGAGATCTTCCGACTCGGTGGGTTCTATCATCAGGGTTCCGGCTACTGGCCACGACATCGTGGGTGCATGAAAGCCTGAAATACAATTTTTCCAGGATTTAACATAACCTACCTTTCCTTTTTGGTTTTTATAGTACATTTGATTTTCTTAATTATTGTTATTTTTAATTATTATTAATACCCAGCGTAATATGCCAAAGCCAAACTTACCAAAGTCCATAAGTCTTTTAGCGATATCCCCAGGCTCAATGTTAGCAGTCTTCTTTAAGTCTCTGACGTCAATGATAAATTCGTGCGCGACGAGTCCTCTTTCACCCTTGTATAAAGTTTTGTAATGCCCCTCTAACCTTTTAGACATGTAGTTAGCGTTTAGAATAGCCACTTGGGTAGCACGTCTCAAACCTTGCGGACCCATCATCTAAAACATAAAGTGTGCGTGTAGACTCTTTGAATTTAGATATAATTATATAAATATTGTATAATAGCCCTTGTTTTTGGATTCATAAAGAAACTCACTTTGATATAAGCCCAAGAAATAGGTAGGATTGCAGATGAGCCAAATGGTGCGGCGCTTACTGAGCCGAAACTGTGAGCAGCATCGCCTAAATCTGCTAACGGATCAACTACTGGATGTGAAGGCAGGAACGGCGCCAGGTGAGCTTTCCTAAAAGAGAAAGGAATCAATTATCTTGATTGACGTAAAATTACCATATGAACGGCGAAAAATTAAAAATTCTAAAGCGACATTTTAGCAACTTTACGAAAGAGATATAAAGATTTTCTATTTAAACTTGAAATAAATTTTATACATGCCTAACTACACAAGTAATGCTGTAAAAAGAATTAAACCAAACCTTGACGGTTTAGCATTTCTACTTTTCCACAGTTGATATATTTTTAAAATAACACTTTATTAAGTATTCAGACGTATATTAAGTACTGTAAGGTATATTTTGAAGTCTATACTTTTAAAAAGAAGTCAATCATCAACACAGAATGTAAATATAATATTATTGTACAGTAAACGCTCAAAAGTCCATAAGCACGCTAAGGTTTACATTGCTATGAACAGTACGGGGAGGCCTACGTTCAGCAGTGGACGGCAATAAGCTGATTTGGTTGATTGATTGAACAGTACGAGCGAGCTCGATACAGCCAGTACGTGTCACTTGTTAACGACAATGAATAGAAGGTCGTAAGTCAAACTAAACGTCAAGCTATTGTGTTGTGAGATTGCCTACGGACTTTGGTCGCCACTGTACAATTCTTACACTCCAATCGGTCCCATGCCGGGACCTCCTCCACCGTGAGGTATGCAGAATGTTTTGTGTAAATTCAAATGCGACACGTCACTGCCGTAGTCTCCAGGTCGACACAGTCCCACCTAGGAAGCAATATTAAATTATTTAGGATATTTATTTTAA
Organism: Acronicta aceris; assembly: GCA_910591435.1. Taxonomy (NCBI): domain Eukaryota; kingdom Metazoa; phylum Arthropoda; class Insecta; order Lepidoptera; family Noctuidae; genus Acronicta; species Acronicta aceris. The sequence goes on along the minus strand of OU342763.1, from coordinate 9,440,235 downwards.
TGAACCATAACTAACCCTAATATCAAAAATTAGGTAAGCTATTTTGCAGGAGCAAGCCAAACCTGAAGTGATAGCAAGCCTCATCCTCAAGTTAAAATATTTGAATCCAATTTAGGTCATCAATTAGTATTTAGTAATTGCACAGCTCACTGAGTAATTTAATTGTGTTGCAGGAATGAGCTTCTGAGATATACCCTATGATATGCAAAAATTATACTTAAGTACTACTTTATTTATCAACAAACCTGTGCGTTCATATTAGCACCATCCAAGTACACTTGGCCGCCATGCTTATGGACCAGCTCACACACATCGGCTGTGCGCTCCTCAAACACACCGAAGGTACTCGGGTATGTCAACATCAAACAGGATATGTTCTCGCTGTGCTCCTCAACCTGAAATATATTAGTTTTGTCAATATTTTACTGGTAGTCTAGTGGTCGCAGACGCGACTTCTACTTTAAAGGTTTTGGATTCGATTCCCAGGTTAAGGTTTTTCTATGAAATTCTCAGTAGCAGTTTGGATTTGTGCTCATAAATGAAAATCGGCTACTCCGTGTTACATGGGACCTAAACATACCTACCGGTGAATTGTGGGTATGTATTGGTATCTACTCGTATGGTTGGTATGGTGTTGATATCTATGGTACCTCTACAACCCTTCAACCCGCAATCTCAGTTGCTAACATCAAACCATAGCTTTAAGTTATTCAGAAGGCACAACTTAATAAGCAATGCTGATTCTAATGCATTGCTTATTAAGTCAAGTCTGAGAAAATCAGAATTATTCTTACCATATCTTTAAGATGTGCCATGTCTATATCACCGGAGGGAGTAACTCGTATAGCGCATACTCGCATACCGGCCATATGCGCCGACGCAGGGTTCGTGCCGTGTGCACTCACAGGAATCAAGCATATGTTCCGGCCGGTGTCACCACGGAATTCGTGGTAGCGTTTTATTGTACGCAAACCCGCGTATTCTCCCTGTGCACCACTGCAAAATACATGAATGAGGTAAACAAAATAAAAAATATTTAATGTGCCAAAAATATTTCAGCTACAGTAAGCATATAAAGCCCTAGACCCCACACTAGGATTCCCTGTGTCTTGGGGTCTAGTCTCTTTCAGTTCAGTTGACCAAGTATGTAAGTAGGTGCACAATAAGATTGTCTGCGGCGAGTTTAGTAAAATAAAATTAAAATAACAAAAAGAAATGGTGTTTGTATGTGTGTGTGTGTGTGTGTGTGTGTGTGTGTGTGTGTGTGTGTGTGTTTGTATGCGTGCGCGTGTGTGTGTGTGTGTATAAGGTCATGATCATCTGCATTATAGGTTTGTTACATAATTCTAGAAAGTTGTTATTTATATTAAAGCTCGACCCCGAAATTGATTCTTGGTAACGGCCTTGAAACGCATTCAAGGCACAATAAAACATAAACTTGCCTGTTAGGTTGAAATGAGACGCGGTCGTATCCCGTAACTGCACACAGATCACTGGCTAACTCTTCAAACAGTTGGTGATAGCCCTGGCACTGGTCTAGTGGAGCGAATGGGTGAATGTCGGTGAAGTGCTTGAACGAACACGGCATCATCTCCGTCGTCGAATTTAGTTTCATTGTACAAGAACCCTACAAAATCAACCAACATAAATATATTTATAATAATCACGCGTAAAACACCTGATGATAAAGACCCCCCCAACTTTCCATGTTTGCATGTTATCTTTAGCTAGGTACATAATTGCGATAAACTTTTATTAAAGTTCAACCGGTACTATACGTTAACCTTATCAAATAAATAAATAGGTACAATTGTAAAATTCCGAATTGTTTTCGATAAAGTCTCCAATTGAGATAAAGAAGCGTAGAAGTTTATATATCCCTTCTGGAATGCACCAATCTAGCAGAATTTGATAAATACCTATCCAAAAGGTGAGCTTGGAAGTATGTATTCAACTTACCAAAGGTATCATAGAATGCACAAGGGACACGTCTTTGTTCTCCAGTCGCTTCATGTAGCGCACAATTCTCGTTTCAGAGTGATGCATATTGAATACAGGATGCGTCAGGTATGGCGACGTTCTCCTGAATGGACCTTTCTGTACACTACGTGCTCTTACGTCTCCAATTTGTGTTACCTGCAAAACGCATGCTGTCTTTAGTCATCTATAGATATAATAAGTCTGTAGAAAAGTCGTCTCTGTAATTGCAAGCTAATTGGGAAAAAATAGGTGGAGTGAAGCCGAATTAATGGTTTTAGGAAAAAATGTCTGTCTGTTTGTATGTAGGTATGTATTTCTGTATGTTCGTTTATAACTCAAGATCTACTTGACGGATTTCTATGAAATCTGGTGTATACGTAGATTATGAGCCTGGTCAATATTTAGGGTAATTTTTTCGACTACAACTGCGCAAAAAAGAGGGATACCTACTATTTTTTCCATACTTTTCTTAGAACATCTTTAATCATTCAGAGAGCAACTTTCGAGCTTAATTTTATTTAAATCTGTTCAGTTTATTTAAAGGTATTGCAATATTTAACTACCCATTGAAAACGAACATTAAAAATAACCATTAAAGTTAATTTCAGATATAAATATGTACTAGACTTGCAGAGGTTAAAAATATAACGAAACAAAGCATAAGTATTCAAAATAAAAATATACTTATGGATACTGAATAAGATAAAGTAAATGGCTAACATACTGATTTAACCAATTTTAGAGTAAAGTAAAGAAGTTAACAAAAGGTGTAAATTTTTTCTTTAACAACTAATACAATGTCATTAATACCTCATTCAATATTTGATTTAACATTACAGGTGTTATTTAACAGACATGACAGTTGTTTTCTTCCTTTGAAGGAACATACACAAAGTCATTTTATAACGTGAAACCTCCATGGTGTAGAAACAGTACCCAGATATGAAATAATTTCTATTAATTCCATCCTAATAATATTACTTACGCGTTGTATTGATATTCAAGAAAAAAAGGATCCTGCAAATGAAAGCGAGAGCAACAGCTATACCGAATATTGTAAATGCGAAACTAACTCTCTTTTTATTTGTTTTCTGTCAACTTTTAGTACCCTAACCGCTGAACAGATTTCGATAAAATCAGGCAAGGAGAAAGGTTGCATTGGGCAAGGACATAGGTCTAGACCTTTTATCTCAAGAAGTCGTTTTGGGATGCGAGTGAAACCGCGGGCTGTAGCTAGTCTTTAGTTGTTTTAGTAATATGTATAGAGTAAAAGGCGTTGACATCATGATGAAATTATATAGGTACGCTTGATCTATACTAATACAGCGAATTTATTTCTCACTAAAGTAAATCTCTCTAACCTAAAGCATGAGTAACGGCATAGACATATGATTTGGGTAAAATGACTCTCGGTTAAAATGACGCAATAAATACAGAAAGTCCTTCTGCTCAGCTTACCTCTTCGACAGGCTTGCAATCAAATATCCACAAGAGATCATTTACGTCCTCCATAGTAGTAGTTTCGTCTAAGGCCACTCCCACTGCACCGTCATCGAAATACCTCAGGTTAATCTTCTTCTCCTGAGCGCGAACTTTAATAGCGCTAGCATCATGTTCAGAGAGAGGGACTACATGAAGTGTGTCGAAATAAACATCGTTAGACTGTTTGTGTCCACGTTGTCTAACCCCTGAAATTACAATCAAATTCGTACATTTTCATGTCTTAGTAAAATTTTCAATAAAATGTTTTTGAACATGGACGACATTTTGATAATAATTTATTTCTTTCAACTAAAAAAATAAAAAGGTAGTTCTTACAAAAAGCAAAGCTACTTTCCTTACTTAGTATTTTTTACATGTTTTGTCTATGAATAGAAAATTCGGGCATCTGGTATACTATAATACTATTAAATATAAATATTGCCTTACCGTGATCAAGAACAAGTGTGGCGTTGTGAACTCTATTCGCAATGTCCCTGAGACCTTGAGGGCCATGGTAGACCGCGTACATGGCGGACATATTAGCCAAGAGCGCTTGTGCGGTACAAATATTAGACGTAGCTTTATCTCTTCGAATATGCTGTTCTCTGGTCTGAAGAGCTAATCTAAATATTAATACAAATTTATTGAATTATTTGAGGCTAAGTATATAAAAACACAAGCAGAATGAATTCTATTAAAAATGACAAATTTTCAAAGTTTTCTGTAAAGAACTTTGAACAAAAGAACATTGAACTTTTTATATATATACTTTTTTGTTGAGAGCTTACTTTACTTAGAATCTAATGTTTACTGTACCTGTAAGCATCTCTTCCAGTAGCATCCCTAGTAACGCCCACCATACGGCCGGGCATAAGTCGCACAAGCTGATGTTCCGCCGCAAAGAAACCGGCATGTGGCCCTCCATAGCCAAGAGGAACTCCTAAACGCTGGGAAGTACCAACTGCGAGGGCCGCACCACATTCTGCTGGTGGACGTAAAAGAGCGAGGGCTAGCAAGTCCGTAGCGACTACCACTAGAGTCTGTAAAAGTACATTATTTTTCATTCAAACTTTCCAATAGTCTACTACCACAGATTTCATGAATAATTGCTACTGCCGACTCTGAATTTTAAGAACTTACACCATGCTCCTGTGCACCAGCTGCAAGTCCTGAATAGTCATAAACCAAGCCCCTAGTGTCTGGACACTGAAGTAGCACAGCAGATATATCTCTCTGAGCGAAATCCACTTGGCGTACATCTGGCACTATATTTACTTCCAGTCCCAGAGCGTCCAGTCGTGTTTGGACTACCGCTAAAGTTTGTGGGTGTACCCTTTCTGATACAACGAATTTCGTTCTCTTATTGTGCCTGTAGAGTAAAAGATCATAAAAGCTTTTGATCAGCAACTATTGGTTGTTTCGTTAATTTTAAAATATTTAAAATTTTAATATACTTTGTATAGAGTCACTTTTCTTATTAAAGTAATTAAAAAAGGTCTTAAACTTCTTGTATTTTATCATTCATACGAGTATACCATTAATTAATTCATAACCTATGACAAAGCGATAAAGCCTCAGCAGCGGCAGTTCCTTCATCGAGCAACGATGCATTTGCGACATCTAGCCCTGTTAGGTCACTGACCATCGTCTGGTAGTTTAGAAGACTCTCCAACCTTCCTTGAGCTATTTCTGGTTGGTACGGTGTGTACTGTGTTGTCCTAAAAATAAATAAAAAACCTGTAAAGCTCATTAGGGGGTAAAAGAAACATTATAGACTTTAAAATTATATTACTTCACTCTATAGGTAAATAAAATGATAAACATCTTATCGTCCGTTTTTGTACCTATGTAGTCTAGTACTTAACATCTTAGGTAGTTAAATATTTTGTAATACTTATAAATAAAGTTTTAGAAAGTTACCATCCTGGGTTCTCGAACAAATTTCGCATTATAGAATGTGGGACACAACAATTGTGATATCCCATACCTATGTAAGACCGCCATATTTGATTCTTCTCAGATATTTTACGTACTGTTTCAATGAGATCATGTTCACCTGGAATATGATGTAATTTTATAAAACCTGCTAAGAAATACACATTAGAATTTCGTAATAATTAAGTAAATAACTACTTACTCATAGGTTCACTGATATCCATAAGCCCTTTGAGCTGAATTTTCTTTGGGACTGCATCGTCAGTTAATTGATCTAAGCTCTAAAAATAAAAAATACATAAATGGAAGAAAATTGAGCAATATAAATAAAAAAGAAACTAATAAGGTGTTGTAATAATTTATACTATACTTGCCTTGTAACCAAGCAAATCCAACATAGTAACTACATCTTGATCTCTGGGCCCAATGTGTCTACTTGGGAAGTCTACACGTTCAGGAAACAAACTATCCGATTTAGCGCTGTGAGTTACACAACGAACACCGTCTTTCCATAATTTTGTACTTGTCAAATCTTTCTGGAGATTATCAAGCGTATTTTTTTTAACTAATCCACGAACAAAAAATCTGTACATTTTAAATTATTAATACAATATGCAACAAGTACGATGTAACTAGTGACCATCATATGGTCATACTTACGAAAGCGACAGTTTTATACTGATATAGGGGTCAAAGCATCGTAAGTACGGATGATAACGAGAAATAAGTAAATATTATAATGATTATATGTAGTACACAATTGTAGTCATAAAACAGGTCATTATCATTAATATTGACTAATGGTGCCATACGAGTACGAGGATTAGAAAATAATAATATTTTCTTCATGGTAAAATTGCTATTACGAGTATATAGATATTCTGCGTATTATCCATAATAGCTACCTATAACAGTATTACATGACATGCTTTCGTTTAATTTAAGAAGGTAGGTACTATTAGCATAAAGGTCGGTGATTCGCAAGTGGTTTTGCAGTGCTCCATTTTAAAATATTTTTATAAAAACTAAGTAGGTGTATAGGCAATTGGGTCGTAAATGTTTTATTTGTGATTATAGTCGGTCCTAATTTCGATATCTTTGCATAAGAACACTCGTTGCAGTGATTTTACGTTCGCGGGCGTTCGGAAGGGCTATCTAGTATCTACAGATACGCACAGTTATTTTGACCGAACTGTATTTAATATCTAGTTGTATCAATAGGTCTTTGTCTCCGTATTTTGCTATTAACCAATGTTTGTGTTTATATTGTTGATAGGCTCTATGTAAATAAATAAATACTTACATATAAAGATACATAGTCTACCTAGACTAATAATAACGCTCAGGAACTATAAAAGATGCAAGTGTATGAAAAGTAGATACAGTCAACATCATGGTAACCAAAACTGTCAAATATCATTAATAGATTTTCAATTTAATCACCAATTATTAGAGCTTATTATCCATTAGGGAAATTTGACAATCTATAAAAAAGCTGTTTAGCCCTCGATCGTATAAAATAAGAAAATTTGACGCAACAGAATCCGTAAACTGGTTTTATTTTAATATGTCGAATATTCGCGTAAGTCTCAGAAATCATTATAATAAGAAAATTATCAGGATTATCAATCATAATCATAATCCGGATTTATCGAAATTTGAAAGTTTAGACTGCCTCATTAGTCTAGTGGTCCCAAGTGAGACTGCTACACTAGAGGTCCTGGGTTCGATCCCCAGGTCGAGCAAAGTGTTATTGGGTTTTTCTATGAAATTCTCATTAGCAGCTCGGAGTCTGGATTTGTGCCCGGTTAATGGCTATAGGCTCGCCCCCTATAACATGGGACCTAAACATACCGGCGAACTGTGGGTGTACATTATGTACACCTCTGCCTATCCCTTCGGGGAATACAGGCGTGATGGTATGTTATGTTATGTTATGTTGAAAGTTTAAGAGGATGAAAGTTCCGAAAATCTATCTTCTGAAGAACTTAGACCAGGTATTAAAACGCTCGCGCAACTGAAACTGCTTGTTCTAGAATCGGGAAATTTAGTTTGTATTATTGGACATTGAATTCTTGAAGGAAAATTGGATTTAAAGAAATTCAAACAAAAATTTTACTGCATAAATTCATTTTTAAAATAAGATAACAAACCTTCATGCCTTCATGGTGACACAGCTGCAGCGGTATGGAACTGAAAAATTCAAAATTGGAATTAGTGATAATTCGCGACTTGCAAAACACAAATTAGGTAAATCTCAGAAGAATGGTGTTGTAGCGACATCTACCGCGCTACATACGAACAAGTCCTGAATCGCGTAAGTGAAGTTTGCCACGCAACTTGAATATATACAACCGCCCGATATCAACCGTCGGGCCGTGGCCCGCCAGGCAAAACACCCGCCTGGTCGGAGGATCCTCCCTTTGGTGTGAGCGGCAACATACCTCGCCCCTCCACAGTGGTGACCCCGACGTGATCGTGTTCGACAGGTGTTCGTATGTAGCGCGGTAGATGTCGCTACATCACTCCCCCTCCGCTCTCGGGGGGGAGTGATGTAGCGACATCTACCGCGCTACATACGAACAAGTCCTGAATCGCGTAAGTGAAGTTTGCAACGCAACTTGAATATATACAACCGCCCGATATCAACCGTCGGGCCGTGGCCCGCCAGGCAAAACACCCGCCTGGTCGGAGGATCCTCCCTTTGGTGTGAGGGGCAACACACCTCGCCCCTCCACAGTGTCATTATTCTGAGATATCAACATACACCTTCACAAAATAATACCTTCATGACTGAAAAATCGAAATACTTACATAAGTAGGTATTCGTAAGTAGGTATATTATATAGGTACTTACCTAATTTAATAATAAAAGTAAGTACTTGTACCTAACTGGGTAGATCAATGCAATTAAAGTCTCACAAAGGCAACCTCCTATATATTACTATACTCTTTGAAGGCAACTCTAATTACTTTTAGATACTTAGGTATGTTTATACCTAACTATGAATTTTTATTTTCCTCGTAGATAAGGTAAACAACACTATGCTTCACTCGGAAGAAAGTAGATACAGATTACAAAAACGTTTTATGGGATATCTACTCGTACAAAAACAACACGTAGCATTTACTCACACCTATTAAACCTGGCAATCTGAAAATTCTTTTGTTCTATTAATATTACCACAGATAAAATCTATGATATTACTGCACTCTGTGGTTCTTGTCAGAATATGTAAAAATTGTGCTTGTCTATTGTACGAAATGTGTGCGTAGGTATTGCGTATTAAATTCAAAGGAATAGCTACTCTGAGATATCTTATTGATAACAAATTAATATTGAATATAAAAATAATTGATTTTTTTTATTTCCAGATGCATAGATTGATATAATTTATAAAAATCAAAGGTATTGTTTATGTTCGGGCCTTTTTCGAGGTTAAAGTTTATTTTTGCGTCGACATTTTTTTTGCTACCGTGGCACTACTATGTAACGTAGTATTGTACTTTTACCGTTAGTTACCAACTTTAATATGTTATACAGAGTGAGTTATTTAGTTGGGAATCCAATAATATCTAGCATATTATGCCTGCCAAATCGGAAACTATGAAATACCTAATTGAACAATGTAACTTTTGGAGCATGAATTTTGGAGACTTTTGACGAAACACAAACTGATAGTTGTTTTTCTTAAGATGTGTAGCTTTTTTAGCTGTAAGTAGGTACCTACTAGCTGCGCCCCACGATGCTGCGAGCATTGACCTCATTTTAATCTACTATTGACAATTTTCACAGATCCTTTCTTAACATACCTACTAATTGTCTACGCTTATTACCTATAGTTTTACCTATAGATTCAGCCTTCATTGCTGTAGGTATCGATAGCATTGTGTTTCGTTAAATAAGGATTCTTAAGTATAATGAAGTAACTTAATTCTTAAGTATAATTAAGTAAATTAATTCTGAAGTATAATAAAGTAGGTACTTATGTCGAAAATGTCTGACCTAACCGAACCGGATCTCTCTCCAAGCATAGAAGCTAGGAAAAATGTCCAAAATGATAAGGTCCAACTTGTAAGTGGCGTTCTTAAATTTCTGCTTACTATTGTGTATGGATAATTCATAAATAAGTTGGTAAGCAGTCAGTTGGTTGGTACCTATCTACCCTACATCATTCGCATATATCTAGGTACCTATTTAAGTACGTGTTAATTTCATGATTGAAAACAGCTCACTACATCCGCGTAGTACAAAGAAAGCTAAATCGGACCCAGAATTCAACCTTTTGGGACTCCTCTTTTAAGGTGAGTGTCCTCAGAACTGAACTACTATCACCTGTTAATAATTTTACGAGCTATTTTCGTGTGCAACCATTGTGTCGTCATTTTATCGAAAACTTAGAGAAACATAAACTAAACAAAATCCGGGGAATATGTAATCAAGCAGCACTAGCAATGTGCAATGTCATCCCCTCATCCTGTGCAGATAAAATATGGTCAGTCACAACCCAAGAACTCAAGAGTTACTACGTCGTTTTAAATCCCGACTGTAACACAGGTAGTAGGCACCGAGTTTTTCTCCAATCAATTCAGTTTAGTACTTAGTAGTAGTACTTTTTTATTTAGGTAGGTAGGTACTTTGGAGAGGCAGGGCAGGAAGATTTTGACCATGTCTCTAAATGTATTTTTAATAAATTCCTCAATACCTTGGGTTCCTTTATTTTATGATTGATATTGTAGGTATTTAATTAATAATTAAACCTTCCTTGTAATAGGACATAGGTGATTTTGTTTCAACTTTGATACTCATAAACTTACCAAACGCATTGTCCATTATATTTCGACTAAGCTGTTTATTAGCTTTTATTTTTGTTTATCATTTACTACCTCATTAGCCTAGTGGTCTCAAGTGCGTCTGCTCCGCTAAAACTTCTGGGTTCAATTCCCAGGACGAGCAGTATTATTGGGGTTTTCTATGAAATTCTCAGTAGCAACTCGGAGTCTGGATTTGTGCTCGGGCTCGCCATGGGACCTAAACATACCGGTGAACTGTAAATGTACGTTAATGCACCTCTGCCCAACCCTACGGGAGAAACAGGTGTGATGTTATGTTACGTTAATTTTATATTATTTGATTATTATTTATCTAATACGAGTACCTATATTGTCACGGAAGCTGTGTTCCGATATTATAAATACCTAGTTACCCTTTTCTACATACAGTACTTACCCTTATATGGTAAAATACCTTAGGTACCCTCTCCCTAGGTCCTTCCCATAATTAATATGAATGTAATGACACCTCATTCATATTGTTGAAATCAGTTAAAACGCTCTAGAGAGTGCCAAAGCATAAACTGTTAAGTTGTTTTTTGAGCGTAGTACATTTATCAATGTACTACGCTCAAAAACAATAGGTACCTTCTTTCGGCAGTCGGGTTAAAAAATTTTAATCCTCCTTTTAAAAAGTCATAATAGATATTAAGTATTCGAGGAATGGTAATTTGCATTTAGACGCGAAATGGGATATCAATGCTGATTCAGGAGCAGGTACTACCTATGTAAAGATTCCGTGTGTGTGAGTTTAGTTTGTACTATGAACTAAAAAAGGGGAAATCCCTGCTATGATGACGAAAACCACGAAAACTTATGATGGGTTTCTTTTTACGTAAACAGAGTAACAGCCATAAAATTTATATATATTTTTAACACCTAAACTACTCAAACACATCGACAAAATACGCTGTAATAGATCCGAGATCATAAAAGTAAATTAAACCATAATTAGACCAATATCTTCTTTTAGTACGTAAAATCAATAAACGTGCTTTCCATGCAACTTTAATTATTATAATTATTAGTGCGAATTGGAACGTTATTTGTTTTATTTGACATTTCCATCAATGTCACTAGCAAGCAGCAGAGTCACAAAGCACTAGCCAAATTACGGTTATAAAACTAATCTCGACTTGTTTATTTTTAAGTTTTCATTACAACACATTAAATTAAACATTGTCAGTGGTGGGTGGTGTAAGATAGATTCCTTCCTCGACGTTTCGCTTCCCGCCGTTCGAGTTGTATGTGTGCCAGGTGCTGCTAGGTGCATAAGCTTGTAGTGGTAATTTAAATCTAAAGGTAATTTCTAAACGTAGTCGGTGTTCGTCGTACGGAGATTTAGAGATTATAAAATGACTTTATCGGAATATTCTCAACTAAAACAATATATAGTTTTCTCAATAGGTACAAACGAAAAACACAGTGAAATATTGAGTTCTTTGAAAGAATTATTTAGAGACACCATCAATTCAGTCAGGAGATTTGAACAAATTAACAGCATAGGACAGCTGTTGAAGGTTTTGGAAATTCGGGACCTATTATCTGAAGACAATGTTGAATGTCTTAAAAATATTGCTCTGAAGCTTCCGAACTCTAAGGATATATTGAAGAAAATCACTGACTATGAAACCTCTCACGTTCCAAGGGAGTTTGGCAACTATTACAGTAAGTCATTGTAAAGCAATAAAATTATTCAACATTAATCATTCAATTTTATAAACTTTGAGAAAAAATATTACATAAACCTTAAAAAAAGAAATATATTCATTAAACAAATACAAAATATGGCCAACTCAATGGCTGAGGTGTGCATGCTCCATGAAAGTTAAATTTTATAAGTTCAGAGCCTAAAATCCAAAATATTTGTATTATTTATTTTATTTAGGTACCAAAATTCAACACAGTTTAAAAACTAATTGCACTATAGCAATGAATTTAATTCAGTTGGGATCAAAATATTATTCTGGCAATGAGAGGCATTAACCATTTATTTTTATTTCATCAATAACAACCTACATATTTACATTCCCACCGGTTACATACACACAGGTTTTATTCAAAATGTGAGAATACTACTTCTAAAATAAAAAAAAAATATTGCAAGAAATTTTATTATTAATTGATATTGCTTGTTCTTTCATGAACTTCTGATATTTTGTCCAATTTTTGCTGACCCATTTTCAATTAGTACTATTTTTTTGTAGTGGAATGGGATGACCATGGATTAGGATTTTTCCAAACCTTGACTTAGCTTAAATTGTTTGATGGTTTCCATTGTTTTTGTTACAGCTTCAACACAACAAATTCGGAAGAAAGAACCAGAAGAAAGTTTTATCACCAGCAGTCCACTAAATACATCTCTGAGCAAAAGAAAGAAACAAAGGATTTTTGAAACAGTCATTGAAGAGATAGGCAGTTTCTGGCGTGATCTGGCCAGAAATCTGAAAATTCGCGAATGTGTTATTGATGAAATAGATTTCCAAAATAAAACAATAGCAGTGAAGGCTACTAAATTAATGGAAGCTTATGAAAGCAGAGCAGATCCACAAAGATGGTTTTTCGTACTATGTGATGCATTAGAAAGAACTAGAAGAAAAGATCTAGTCAGGTCCATACAAGATATTATGGCAATGAATATTTGACAATAATTGTACTATTTCTATTTTTATAGATTATTTTATTGAAGGATTACAAGGATTGAACACGATGACACAATAAGACCAAAATTCTCTTCAAGTAAATTTATTATAGCAGTAAACAACATTCATCTTAAATCTAAGACATATTTGCTGTGTATACTTCATCAATGAAGTTCAATATAAAATAAAATTGTTGTAATATTTTTTCTATTAATAATTAAATAAAAATATAGATTATAAAAGGCACAATATATCAATAATATGGAATGTAAGGAAGACATTTTTAGTGATTTAATCCCATCCTTTTTTTATATTCATAATTAATTCACTATTAATATTATTCATCCTGACCTGAATAAAATGGTTCATGATTTAATCTTATGTATATCATTCTACATAATAATATTGAGCTTTGCTCAAACCACTTAATAGTATTCGAGCACAATAGGATATCTGTTCATAACATTTTATCTATAAAAATACTCTTTATGGTTAGGGTTATATTATTGGTGCCCCTCCCACTCTAGCAGACAACCTAATCTACTATGACTACCTATACTACTAGTACCACCATCAATGCTGCATGTATATGCATATTTGTATTATTACAATATTCGTTTATTTAGTTGTAATAGACAACAAGTGAAGGTGCCGCCATCTAGTTTTGTCTCTAATCTCTATTGGTGTGATGCCCAAGAGTACGCATTTTGGAAAAGACGCAACCACGGCGAAGCTTGGCTAGTGGGGTTAGCGGTGCCGATAGGTGCAGCCGTCTTCACACTGCACTGCCACCGCAATACGCACCGCTCTGGGTGCGGCATCATAGCCACGTGACGACCGTCGAGGGACCTTACTCCAGCTATACCAACTATAAACAAATATATGCCATTTATATATTATACTGATTAATTGATTACACAGGATAGTAAGAATAACATACCATCACGCCTGTATTCCCCGAAGGGTAAGTCAGAGGTGTACTAAAATACACCCAGAGTTCGCCGGAATGTTTAGGAGCATGTAACGGGGGCCAGCCTATTGCTATTAACCTGGCACAAATCCAGACTCCGAGCAGCAACTGAGATTTTCATAGAAAAACCCAATAACACCGTTCAACCTGGGGATCGCACCCAGGACGTCTACCGTAGCAGTCGCCCTTGGGACAAGGCAGTCACTTGACTAATGAGACAGTTCAATAGTATACAGGATAATATTTACAATAAATCGAAAATCGTGGCTTTCGGGTTAAATTGTACAGGAAAGTTGGAGACAAAGTAGCAAAGGCAACGCCATAACCTTGTTACTGCGCCTACGGTAAGACGCTTACAAAATAAGACCCACAGAAAAAAGGCAAATCACGCAAATATTTATATAAGTAAATTATAAGCAAATAAATGTTTTCCTATTAAAAGTTAGTGTAAGCGTCCCGAGAAAGGTATCTTGCAGCCAGAATAAATTAGATCTTGCTACTCTGTCGGCCCATGTCTTTTTAAGTTTCAAATGTGGATTGAAAATTCGCTTTTAAGGTTGAAAAATAACTAGTCTAGATATTTGTCTCAAAGACCGTATTTATAATTTTTCGTGTAGTAATATTCTACCTGGGCTTCCGTTTGGATTCATAGGGTAAGCTTCAGTAGGCGTGCCGTCATCATCTACGTATTGCATGGCAATTTGTCCGTTGTTCTGCAGTTTGTGCAGCAGACGAGACTCTGAGACAGTGAAGCGACCCTCGCCATGCGCAACCCATACGCCGAGCACACTGCCGCCCATTCCACGGAACCACACGTCCGATTTCTCTTCACTGATCTTAACTGCGCTCCAACGACACTCGAATCTACAAAATATACATTTATATTGTAATATGCAAAACTTTTAAAGAAAAATGGATTACATTTGTGATGTGATTATGTCCTATATAACTGAGCTGTTTGAATAGGACAATATCCACACGAAACCGTGCAGGACCGACGCTGTTTGATACTGATACAAGGCGATGCTCAACAAGGACATTGTGATAATGGTAAATCTCGGGTACCTTTCTGAAGTGTTATTGTCAAGGAATATCTGTGTTTTATTAGCTTGTTTTGCTGTAGTTTCTGGGTCGATCCAACCAAGGAGGGCCATCAGCTGGCATCCATTACACACTCCCAGAGAAAACGTGTCAGATCGATTCTTAAAGTGGTTGAACTGTGCGCTTAAGGATTCAGAGAATAGAATACTGCCGGCCCATCCCTTTGCTGAACCCAATGTGTCTGCAAAAAAACAAGATCAATTTCAAATATATTCAAAATATAGGTACATACATGTACCGTACATGAACACAGATATTGTTATAAAAATTTCGTATCGATATGAAACCCTCTAAGGGCGCAGCAATGTATATTGTTAATCCTTGTTTTTATTCAAGTTAAATAAGTTTTATTTACCAGCATAACTAAATCCGCCAGGGAAAACCAAACCCTGAAAAGCGTCCAAAGTGATTTTCTGCTTCTGTAAATCACTCATAGTCACGTCAAAGACGTCGAAGTTCGCCATCATAAGCGATGCTATCATTTCCCTGTCGCCATTTGTACCTATAATAAACCAAAACATTTATGGTATTGTAGGGCCTTCCATGAAATACTCACTTCATATTAAAAAAAATATTTATGGGAATTGTCATTATATTTTTTATCATGTTATTTATGGAGTATTCTATTGAATGGGCAGACCAATCGTTTGGCCAATATATGCGGAGTGCTATTGACCTACCTTCTTCGCGAAGAACAGCCACTCTTATCGACTTCGTCTTCACGAGAGCCAATGAAGGATCGAATTTGACATTATATGTGACACCCTTCCGTTTTTCAAGTCCTGCAAAAATGCAAAATTTGTTGAGCTAAAATAGGTAAGGTGATTTTTTCCTATCCTATTTTTATTGAAAATCCTACATCACTATGCTACCTTTCCATTCCTGTCGAACGCATTCAGTATTGGCTTGTAAACATTCTAGTTGATAGCTTGTTTCTTCCCACATTTTATAAACTTCTATTAACTTTGTATCCAACACTTTCTCGCCGTTAATTTTTATGATAACCTGAAAAAATCATGAACGATCAAGAAAATAAACATAGCGGCAATAATATTATTACGTATAATGAATATTTATCCTATTACAAAGTATTTTATGTTTTATAAAGTATCTCTGTATCTTCCTTACTCCATTTAAAAAATACAGTTTATCAGCAGCAAATTACACACCTCAGAATTCAAGCCATAATCTCCACTGGTGCCAATTTGTTTGGCATTCACTCCATTTTTCTTGTACTCGGTGAGGACATAGGATAAATTACTGGCGGCTACTTCAAGAATGATTCCTAGTTCCTCATTGAAAAGTGCTTCAAGGGCTGATACATTAGGTCCTACTTGAAAATCGATATTCAGACCACGAATACCGCCAATGCCCATCTCTAAGGCTGTAGTGACGAATCCTCCCTCACTGATATCGTGTCCAGATAGCAACTTACCCTCTATAATAAATATAACAAATAAATGTACGTTACTTTGCCGTCTAAAGTTTTTTTAACAATTAACTTTTAATCTGAATATAATTCATACTGTAACTCACCCTTCAATAATTTCTGAGTAACTTTGAAGACGGATTTCAGGACAGCAGGATCATCAAGATCTGGTGGGTTCTCGCCTAATTGTTTGTAGCATTGCGCCAGCGCTGACCCGCCAAGTCTAAAACAATTTTATTCGTGAGGCAAAATTGTTAAGGTCCTTGTGAATCTCAACATTGAGATGAAACGGATAGTGGTTTGGCTGGATACCGGATATTCGATAATCGGCCTTTTATTGCGTTGCATGACGCGATCAGTCTGATTTGAATAATGGCGCGGTGAACGAGATCGGAAATATTCGGGCGCGTCCGGGTGTTATCGCACGTGAGCGGAGATCAGGACGACTCGTTCGAGTGTTATCGCGCGTGTTAGAACTAAACCAATTAATAAAACAAACTTTTTGACGTGCCATTATAAAAATAACGGTGTCTATAAGCTATTGTGATATGATTTGCCTTGTGTAAAATAATGAGATTTTTTTGAATTTTTGCTATCTAGAATCCGGCCGGATACTGAATTACGGATAGTTAACGGATATCCGTTTAATCTCAACTTATCCAAACAACAAAATCCTATCAAGAGTCCGGCGGAGCGAATTTTTCTTACAAACGTAATATCGAAATAAATCGTAATTCAAACGCAATTTAATCAAATCTGTTATTATTTGGATTCGGATACCGTTAATCTAGGTTCCTATGTTACCATTTTGTCCAAAATACTTCACTGAAAATAAATGTAAGCGAATGCATAATTTGATAGAATATTGTCTGGATTACGATTTATTTCGGAATTACGTTTTTGTGGGCAATTCAAGCTCCGCCGGACCCTTAAATATTATTAAAATGACAATATAGATCAAAGGAACGACCTTGAAATTGAAAGACCTTGCATATTTTTTTTTTCTTTTAATGACAACAACATACCATCATACCATCACGCCTGTATTCCCCGAAAGGTTAGGCAGAGGCGTACTAATGTACACCCACAGTTCGCCGGTATGTTTAGGTCCCATGTAATAGGGGGCGAGCCTATTGCCATTAACCGGGCACAAATCCAGACTCCAAGCTGCTACTGAGAATTTCATAGAAAACCCAATAACACTTTGCTCGACCTGGGGATCGAACCCAGGACCTCTAGCGTAGCAGTCGCGCTTGGGACCACTAGACTAATGACGACAAATATACTTTAAAATTGTTTACCTGTACTTTCCAGGGCTGACAGGTACATGAATAAGTGCTGATCCTTTTTCTAATAGCGCAGGTTCAATTTTGACAGTTATATCTGGGCACGGCGCGTAAGTAGACACTACTAAAGTTCCAGGTGATTTCACTGTAAAACCACATTTTTATGAATAATATTGATGGATTATTTTTATTCCAATAACTAATACACATTTATAAACTATTTACTTGGGTAAATGTCAAAAAGAAAAATAAACAAACTGATCTAAAAAAAGTTTTAAGTGTTTATTGCACATTCATTTTTTTTTTAATATATAAGCAAAATCACGTCCCATGCTACAACTACAATGTCAAAAATAAGATGAATAATTCTGAGACGATTCAAGAGTTTGTGTTGGTAACCATAACACATAATGGAATTACACACTACCTTTACGAGCAAAATGCGAAAAAGGGCGCCAATAACCGTATGTACCAACCTTTCTGTCCGGCGACTTGTGCGCACATGGAGAGCGAGTCCTTCCCGCCGTCGACGGCGACGCCCAGCCGCGCCATGGCGTCGCACACGGCGCGGCACGCCCGCACCAGCGCGCCGCCCTCCGCGCCCGTCTTGCCCGCCCACATCCAGTTGCCCGAACACTTCACGTCCTCCAAATCACTTATGCCAGCGAACACCTACGAAATAGACACGGAATTTAGACTACATCTTTTCTTTTAATCGTACAATCAAAGGGTACACAAAGCACATCCGTGAATGCGAAAAAATCAATTGAAAGCTTGGCTGGGCCATCTCAAGCTTATCTATTACATCTGATAGTTTAAAAGTACAATTTTTAAGTGTGATATTATGATAAATTCTAAAGTGAATAATTGTTATTATCAGTTCTCCAATTGAAAGAAATTAGCCGTTGATATTACATAATATACTGTCCCACTGCTGGGCACGGGTCGCCTCTCAGAATGAGATGGATTAGGCTACAGTCCACCATGCTGGCCTAGTGCGGGTTGGCAAACTTCACAGGCCATCGAGAGAATCTCTCAGGCATGCCGGTTTCCTTACGATGTTTTCCTTCACCGTTTAAGCGCGTGATTATTAACTATTTAATACGCACACGACTTCGAAAAGTCAGACAGTCGACGTTGATATTATAAATACTAAAAATTGCACCTAAGTGAATTAAGTGATCCAGATCAGAACCAAGGTGAATGGCATAACCAATCGATTCATAAATAATTTTAGTTGATTACAATAGGTACGCAAAAAGTGCTTACTAAATTGGTCAGGGCTTCGCCAAGCGACATGCGAGCACCGGCGGCAGGATCCAGCAGTCCCTTGATGTTCTGTGTACCGATGGATGTGGCGGATCCGACGAGGTCATAGTAAGACAGTGCTATAATCGCACAGTCCGCCAGAGGTGTGTGAAGTGGTCCAATGCACTGCTGTTGCGCTATCAAGCCCGTGACGCAACGATCCACCTACGTAAAAAACCGCTAGTTAATTTTGTTACATTTAACAAATGCATGAGGATTATTTGAATGTGAACTTTATGTCAGTGGCCTCATAATTTACTTTTAATAAGTCCCCCGATGCGCGCTGCCTGGTGTATTGCAATTTACTATTAGGGAGTCACAGACGCAAAATAAATAATTTAAAAATAATAAAATAAGTAAGTTTCGTAAGGTAATCGTGTCGGTTATCGTGGCTTTGGATTACTTAAAATGACGTGTTCACATATTTTTTCGCAAATACAACTAAGATATAATTGTTGTACATTGAACAACACATTAAGTTACCACAAACTATTAAATTTCCCCATTGGATAATAAACTCTATTATTTGGAGATTAAGTTGAAAATCGATTGAAGAAATTTGTCAGTTTTTGATAGTATGATGTGCTATTGATCGTACAAAAAGCAGTCAGCATTTATAGCAATTGTTACACTTACCTTATTAGTCAAAAATCGTTTACTGGCAACATTTACAAGCCTCAACACTCTATCAAGAGCATCATGTACTGTTACATTTTGTGGCAAAGACAGTGGCAGTTTTGTCCTCTTCTCAGTTACCAAGTCAAATGTCTTTCGCGGCATATTACCTAGTTAAAAATAAATATTTAGGTAAAAATACTAAATACATATAGGCAGATAAATATGTGTTGGGAATAAAAACATGTTTGATCTATGAATCGGTGTTAAGTAGATAACAGTAAAATAAGATGCGCCGTCTACCTACGAGTATAATGGGTGTTGTTAATTTAATAACATACCAATACAACATTATGACGCAAAAATTTAAAAATAATTGTTATTGACCTCATCATTCTAAAATAAAAACAACAAAATGATGACATACCCAACACAGCTTCTAAATGAAGGTCATAGGGTATCTTAGCCTTGGTCTCTGGTTTCAGCCTCTCGGTTCTTTCCAAATATTTGTTTTTGTAAGAATCTTCCACGAGACTCATATAACCATCTCCTGTAACTTCACCTACAAATGACACTGGGCATCTTTCACGACGACAAATATCTGAAAAGGATAACAGGTCGTTCAAAAGGAGAATCCTACCTAGTACCTAGTTTGAACTATAGTATTCTTTTTATATACAGGGTTGAATTCTAAAGACCGGCCAAATTTTATAATTAAGACATTAAGTTCAAACCCAATGTACATTTTAAACATTCTTGTCAAATTAACACAATATATTTAAAAAACATTCATTTAAAAATGTTTGAAAAAAATCTAAATTCATAAATATTGCGAATGTCTGCTATCTAGATTATTGAATTGAATTGTGTAGTGGTAACTATATTCACGCGTTCTGTAATTTAGAGGCGGACAGGAATAAAATGGTGTGGAAAAAATAATAACTTCTTTATTTCGCAGATCGAAAATATTATCGATTTTCAACAGCCTCTGTAAATCTGGCTGGTCATAGAACAAAGGTGTACAAAAGGTATAAAACAAAGTCGTGTTAGTTACACCATTTATAACCCAATTTTGTCAATTTTGTCGCCGCCCTAAATAGCAGAATAGCTATTAAAATATCGCAAAAATTCACAATATTATTGATATGAAATATTAAATAAATATAATAGGTAAAATGTTAATTCATACCTTCCAGAACAGGTCTATTTTCTTTTGAACAAAGTAATGCATCATTTTCTTGATACTCGGCACCCCAAAGCTCAAGTGTGGTAATGGTCGGATCTCCCAGTTGGAACTCTTTAGTGTAAACAACTGCACCTTCTGGCTCAACTAACTCTTTTAACACATTTCCGTTGCCGCCAGCGCCTTGGTCATGTATAGCTGAACAGAAGCACACACAATAGAAAAAAAAATTGTTTCAACCCTCAAAACGGTAACATTTTCTTTGGCGAAAGAAAGTATAAGTATTAATAAGTAAGTAATTTGATAAGGTGGACTTACATTCAACAGGGTTAATATCTGCCTCTAGACACCCTCGAACAACTCTGTTGAGACGATTTCCCATTTCCGCATCACCTGTAATTTCAAAAAGCCTCGGTTATTTAAACAAAATCAACCTATAATTTTATTGATACCTATCAAAGTGGCACTAATATGTAAATTGTAAAGAATATAGTTTCTTTTTTTGGCAGCTTTACCTCTCTGCACTGCGCCAAAATCTAAAGCATGGTCTCGTGAGTCGCCACCCTGTACGGCGACAGAGGAAGCAGCGCCACCACCCACACCGATACGATACACTGGGCCTCCGACCTTCACAAGCATCATACCTGCAATAAAACAACTTTTAAAATAAAGAGAGCAGAGTTGCCACATAGATAATAAGAAACGGGAAATCATCCTGACAATGCAAAAAATTTGAGATTATTATTAAGCTGTTTCCATCATTAAGGGTCCACAGAGCCTTAAGTGCCCAGAAAAATGTAATACAAAAATAAATCCTAACCCAAACAATTTTTTGACAAATTATGGGTATTATGCAAATTCAAATACTGTTAATCAAGATTCTAGAAATAAATGACTAGAAAATCCAGTTGTCCTTGAATTTAGATTTATTTTGGTATTACCCTTATATGGGAAATTTGGTCCGCCGGACTCTTAAATTAGCTTTTAATCCCTTTAATACCATGTCCTTTTGTTATGATTATTACATTCATACATTTGTGTTCGAATGTTTGAAGTATTGCCAACAGGCTGAGTGAAAGGCTTCTATGTTTAATTATGTTTTGTTTAAATTTAAAACTGTATGTTATCAGTGTAAATTGCTTTTTATTGGTTTGTCTGATGATGATATTTACCTTTTTCTGGTTTATTCTTTTTAATCATGTTGTGTGGCATGTATCCAATTCCACCACTAAACATAATTGGTTTTACGAATTCCTCTCTCACATTGTCGCCATTCTTCAAACCATAGGATTGAACAAATCCTGCAACAAAAAATATTAATAATGTCTAAGTTACAACATAATATTCTTTACTTATTATATATCAATCTATTCCTACTTTACATGATTATGTTACCTGAAATCAATGGTTCTCCAAATTTGTTTCCATAATCAGATGCACCATTACTAGCATCAATGATGATTTGCAGAGGACTTGCAAAATTGTTAGGATACTCCCAACCCTTTTCTTCCCATGGCAACTCATAACCTGCAATAAAAAAATTGTGATTATTTCTTATAAAAAAGTGTATACAACCATAGATAATGGGCCATTATACTCATCATGATGAACAACTTTTACTATGGAAATAACCCTGAAATCGCGAAAGAAACAGCTGTTCCATTCCATTCCAAACATTTTTGTTGAATTGAGTGAATAAAATGGATAAAAGTTGTTTCCATAATACAAGTCTGACATGAGTACAATGCCCCTTAATTATTTTAATGGTACTTTATTAAAAAATAAGGGTGTAGGTTTAAATAAAGTAGTGAAAATTATTATCATATAGATAATCTGTCATTTGTTTGAATGAAAGTACTAACCAGGTACTTGTAAATTGCCAACACTGTAACCTGCAGTGCCAGCAACAGTATGTCCACCACGTCCTACACCCTGTACATCCCTGATTCGCCCGCCAGTGCCTGTAGTTGCTCCACTAAATGGTGCCACTGCTGTCGGCATGTTATGTGTCTCGGCTGTAAATATAATGTCTGACTCTGTCTCCTCCAATGCAACTTGAGATGGTTCTCTGACGTTTTTTGGTCTTAGTTTTATATGTTTGAACCCCTTGATAGCACTGTAATTACAAATAATTCCATAAATATGATATTCTGCCATTACCAGTATGGTTGTTAGGCTCTATTTGGTATACATAGGTACCTGCTGTTATCACCAAACTTAATAACATTATTATCATTTGATGTTTTCTGAGTGGAAGCCACCATGTCAATTAGAGACTCTTCAATCTCATGCCCATCTAATAATAATTTCCCCTATGGAAAAAAACATAATTAGGTAAGAACTATGGTTTCTTTATAGGCATAAAATATTATGATAAGAGAATTGTATTGAATTTACCTTGAAGAACCAATGACGTGAATGTTCACTATTACTCTGAGCAAGGTCAAATAATTCAACACTAGTTGGATCACGCTTCAACTTATTTACAAATAAGTCCATGTAGAAATCCATATCCCAAGTGTCAAATGCAAGTCCTACAATAAATAGTTTTTTTTTTTAAAATGATATGACTAAAAAGAGAATATTTTTTAGTTGAAAACATATGCATAGCACTTACCCAATTTTTTATTGACTTTCTCCATGGCTGGTTTACCTTCCTTTTGAAGAGGTACCACAAACCAGGGTTCCAAATCTGTAGGTAGTCCTTCATTGAAACTGGACCTAGGTAGATTCTGTTTTGTATAAATACATTGTGTCATCCTATCATGCAATGGTGCAGCCAAGGCCTCAAATAACTTTTCTGGAACCTTTTTAGACTTTTTAAATGTGATAAGATATCTTGTTGAAACTTCCAACCTAGTGACATCTCGTAAACCAACACTCTCACATATCTGAACAGAATTACTAGAGTCAGCAGTTGAAAAATTAAACCTGCAATAACAAATTAACTTTTGATGAAATGTAATTTATTTGGCTTTTTGACATAATTCATTTGAAATTGAAATCATACCTTGGGCCAATCTCAATGACAATTTGGTTTGGTTGTACATTTTTATAAACAGTTTCATTTCTCAAGGCCTGAGGCTGTAATGGGGAACCAAGAAGCCACTTCAGAACCTTAATCTGATTGATGTTCAGATAGTCACAGCCTTCAGAGAGCTCCACATGGTAACAAAGTTCAGTAGACAACTGTGCCACATCAGCATCAACAAGTTGTAATTTCTCAAGGATCTCCTTAGTTCTATGTGCACTAAAGGCTTCAGAAGAGAAGAATCTTATTATACACATAATGAACTGAATGTACAAACAGAACAATATCCAAATTTAGAATGATTTGAGACTGAAGTTCATAGATGTGGCCAGTAAATATCTTACATCAATGTCAGAGTTCACTAGATATCAATTTCAATGTTATCTGTAAGTAACAAATAAAGACAAACAACATTAGCTTATGCAATTCCCGTGTTCAGCACAAATAAAACTGGTAAAGTAAATTGTACTCACGCAATGAATAAATCTAAAATCTAAATAAACCGGTAGAATATTTAAATCAATCGTTAGACTGGAGCTTCCAAATTTATATCAAATATTATTTATTATCCATATATTTTTTATTATCCAAATACCAAAAGCTGAAGCTTGAAAATCTGTGTTCACAATACTGCAATACAAGAAAATTAACTTTATCAACCAAAAAACCAAATTCAAAGCGATTTACTGTAATGAGCTATTCATAGTTTGAGGTTTACAGCTTTCAGTTTATCATGGTGAGGTGAAGCTCCTACGTATTTTTAATTCGATTAGCAATTATTAATCCTCTAACGAACATCCCTTCAATCTTAGATTAGAATGCTATAATAATTTTAACACTACACAGCTACTAGTACTACTACTAGTCAGGTACTTGTGTAGTTGTAGATAAAGTTTCCCAATATATTTAGAAAGTCGTACCAAACAAAACTTTATTTTTTTATTCTTTTCAATTCAAGAGCGCAGCTATCAAAAGTTCAAAACTCACTCATAAGCGCTCAGGGCACCATTGAGTGCAGAGCATAGTGCTTGAGTGCACAGTATGTGATTGTGAGTATGCACAACACCAAAGAGTCTAAGTAGGTAACCACGGAACATTAAATAGGTGGAATTAGCATAATGCCTATTTTGTATGAAAACCAGTGTTTCCAAACTCACACTTTTACGTCTTACACACACTATTGTAACTGGATTATGACTGGTCAAAAATAACAATCACGATCAGATTTAACACACTAAACTATTTGCATTGAATTCAACCATAAAACAATTGCACATAATTCACATTATCAAATAGGTTTATAACCTTTTACGACTATTTTCTTTTGGAGTTAAAATCGATTTCAATACGATGAAATACCGCTACTCCACGCTAGATGGCATTTATAACAATTTTTTTTGAATAAAACTCTATGGTGCTTGTTATAAGAGAAGATTTTGTATGACAAATAGTGTGTCACGCATACCGACAATAGTGATGTGTCCATATAATACATTCTTGTGAACTTATCGATAAAGATACTACGAAATAAGTGAATAAAGTGAAGATATAATGTTAAAGTAAATACCAAACATCGTTTCTGATATAATATAGTTTAGTACGTATTGTTATTATATTATTATTATGTATTACTAACGTTGTTAAATAGTGCGTTGTAAAATTTTATGAGATATCAGCTACATAGCAAGCAAATTAAACTGCCTCACTAGTCAAGTGGTTTCAAGTGCGACTTCTAAGCTAGATGCTGGGTTTGATTCCCAGGCCGAGCAGTGTTATTGGGTGTTGGTGTGAAATTCTCAGTATCAGCTCGGATCGATTTGATCTGTGCCCAGTCAAAGATGATAAGCTCACCCCCCTATTATTATTATACGACCTAAACATACCGTTAAATAGCATTCGACTTGAACAATATCAACATAATTATTTATATTTCTATAAATAATTTATCTTAAAAAAATATATCAACTGAAATAACTGATTACCGGTTTTCAATACACATTCCATCACGCCTGCATTCCTCGAAGAGTTGCGTTGAAAATACCGCCGAACTGTGGGTGAACATTAGTTGACCCACAGTTCATATGTTTAGGTCCCATGTAACAGGGGGGCGAGCCTATTGCCATTAACCGGTAACAAATCCAGACTCTGTGCTGTTACTGAGAATTTCATAGAAAAATCCAATAACCCTGCTCGACCTGGGGATCGAACCCAGGACCTCTAGCGTAGCAGTCGTCGTGCTTGTGTTCATACACAAGTTCATACGGTCAATAAATTATGATATAATGTGAATAATTACACAAATAATTATATTTTT
This sequence comes from Acronicta aceris, assembly GCA_910591435.1. Classification (NCBI taxonomy): domain Eukaryota; kingdom Metazoa; phylum Arthropoda; class Insecta; order Lepidoptera; family Noctuidae; genus Acronicta; species Acronicta aceris. The sequence goes on along the minus strand of OU342763.1, from coordinate 9,414,126 downwards.
CTATACCTAGGTATTTTAATTGGAAAGTACATGAAGTAGTAGAGTAACCTAACATTCATTTGTGATAGTATTTTTACTCGCCTATCGAAAAAGGAAGAGTGATGACTTACGGCCGATTTCTTTATCCTATCTGTCAGTAGATTTGCTTACTAGAGATAGGATTTTGACAGTAGCTGTATGGAGCTTATGTCAAAATTCTATCTCTAGTAAGCACATCTAATTATATTAGTATTTTGGATTCTAAAATAGTTTTAGCTCCGTAATTCATACTGACTTCTGAGACGGTTACGTGAATATTAGACATATTATAATAACGCACTTTACGGATTCTATCGCTTTATATTCTTTTTTTACAGTAACAAAATCCCTAATATCATGTTTACGGGATTAAAAATTTGCATCGTAACAGTACTATTTAAGAAAGTGCACTCTACAATAGTGGTGGTCGTTATTACAATAGCAAATTACGTAATGCATTATTCTTACGCAATCTATAAATGCGTTATTAAAAATAGCATTATCGAATAAAAAGCTGTAAATAACAGGATTTCTTCTTTCTTTTATAAATGGAGCTGCTCGCGCATTGCGCTCGATAATGATCTTACGTTATATATTGTTACGGTTCATTTTCTTTTCGAAGTGACGAACGTTATTATTTGTTACGCGTTGTCATTCAGTAAAATTTGTTTTACGAATTTAAGCTTTTTAACAATGAAATAAGGTCAATTTTTTTTTACAAATTATCAAGTATTTTAACGCACAGACTACCTAAAAATTTAGTATTTTAACGCACCACGACTGCGGTCTGTCACTCGGTAAACCACATGTGAGCTCTCGCACACTTCCACGATTCCATTCGGCGCGCTTCGCTTGCTTATTAGTATGGCTTACTTTCTTTTCTTCAGTTCAAAAATATGTATTCTCATAAAAGACTACAGTCACTTACATGAGAACTTTTAATAAGTAAAAAATCATGCGGTAGTCGTCCATACTCCTGTAATGCATTCGATAGTAAATTGATTCTTAGCAGTATACATAATTAGATAATGCGTCAAAAGAGCTTACATTTTTAATTATTGAGGGTAGTTTGTTAAACAGCGGGGTGCCTTCTTATGTCAACATTGTTTTACCGTGGTTTGTTCTTATCTTGGATAGAACTGAGCAGAACTAAAGAACGTATGAAGGATATATAAATTAGTATGGATTGCCTGCATCTTAGTCAGAAAAATATTATACAGCTTAATATTCGTCTGACTAAGATGTATGTGTTATAAATACCTATATATTTTTTTGTTTTATGTTCATTAGTTTTGTTTCTTTCCGTCTAGTCTTCTAGTCGTTGGTGTTTTATTGGAAGAAAAAATTATAATTTTATTTTGAGCGATTTGAAGGTCGGCTAGGTCAGTTTTGCCAGCACTGCCCCAGATTTCTATTAGATATTGTAGGTGTGGCTTCACAAGGCAGTTTTAAACGAAAGGGCGGATTCGACGCGGGATACATCGATGTGTCGATGTTTGAAGATATGGGCGACGTAAGTTTGAATTTGATATGTTCGATTTTTACATTCCACGTCAACCCGCTATCCATTCTAAGACCGAGGTATGTTTCACGTGTTTTTTCTCGTAGAACTATATTGGTTATTTTTAGTGCTTCATGGGAGAGATTATTTTATTTTTTGCTATAAAAATGACGTAGCAATTTTTAGATACGTTGATGGTAAGAATGTTGTAATACTCTTTGGTTGTACTGGAATTAAATGAATCACTTGTCAAGATCTTCTTGAGCTTTAGAAATTGTCATGTATGTTTGACCCAAAGTATAATAGGGTTGTGTCGTCCACATATAAGATGTGGACGACACAACCCTATGTCTATGTGGCCATGCAATCCTAACTCATTAAAGTTATTGATGTCGATTGTAAAAAGTAACGGAGCTATTGTGGACCCTTATGGTTCTCCACATTTACCTATTAGGTGCTATTTGACTCTGAGCATTTTCTATTTTAACTACTTGGGATCTTTTTGTCAATGTCAAGTGTGATCGAAACATCCCTTTGATATTGATGCTCTTTACTTTTTCTAATATGTAGCACTTTTTGTTATTTATTATAGCATAGAGTTATACTATACTACTATTAAAAATTATATATATTTCTAAGTAGTCTGTGCTTTATGCTTCTTTCATATTTAATGTATTGTAAGTAAGTTCTCTTCTCTCTGCTCTGTTTTCAATATGGCGGTTAGTCACATTTTATTGCATTGTAATTTCTTGCTCGAATTAATAAATTACATAGGAGTTTGCTCAAAATAAGTTAGTAAATTACGTAAAAGCCGTTTTGTTCTTTCCAGAAAATAACATTTGGAATTCACGGGCACTTGTAGATTCGCGTGTGCAAATTTGTGGGGACGACTTCTTCGGCGTCCTCACGCCTTGGGATCTTTACCCTGAACTCCATCGTGTGAGATATTGATTTTATAATTTCACAAAAATGATGATGTATACGGTAAGACAAATTTAATTTTTTTTTGTTTTTATGAGAAATCTAGCTTTTGTTTCACTTACATGTTTGAGATTTTTGACAAAGATAAAAGTATAAAGTACCTATTGGTTTTCTTATACCTACCTATTTGTTACACTAACGATTCAAAATGACTTCACCGTCGCGTTAATCGAGTAAACGCCAAACGCATCGACAATAGTAGATAAGCGAGTGTGAGTTACAAATTCGGTTAACCATTCGATCTGCGTTTACTCACCGTGAAGGACGTAAATTCTTTTTTTTATATTGGTAGCATGTTCGTGTCGTGAGTAAATCCGACCAAATTGTGAATAATATTACTGTAGAGTGATCTTAATAGAAGTAACTATCTATTAAAATTGTGATAATTAGTGTCTTGTTTACTTGACTGTGCTTGACGTTTGTGTTATTGTTCTTTATTATTAAAATGAAGACGAGTTCGTCCCAATTTGATTTTATGGTGACATTTATGGAACAGTAAGTGTAATTTATGTTACATATGTGTTGATAATTTGTAAAATTTGCAATAGATTTATTTTGTAAAGAGATTGCTCTTTTTAGGCATGGAGACCTCAGCAAACCATCTAGTAATGCAAGAGGTAGAATGAACTTTATTAAAAAATGGGAAGAATTAACAAATTTATTAAACAGTGATGGTAGTGGTACTACTAAAACTACTGAGAGGTGGAAAAAGGTTAGTGTAACTGGGGTAGTGATAACTGGTTATGTCTAATAATTTTATACTTAAATGTTTGCTGTTTGCACACTTACTAGGTTTGGAGTGACTTGAAAAATAATACCAAAAAAAAGTCTGCACGCCTTAATAAAGCAGCTCAGGCTACTGGTGGTGGTCCTGCTACATATGCCAAATTATCAGATTTAGAACTAAGAGTTCTAAATATGGTTGGTAAGCAAGTAGCTACAGGCTTAGCAGTAGAAGAGGTGGGGTTGTCACAGGTTATCACTTAAGTACCTATTTATGATACACACTGTGATTAATTCTGTTTATCAGTAAGTATCTCATAAATTGTATGCTTCTGCAGGTGAATCAAATTCAGCCACATGCTAGTTTAGAGCAAAGGACACCAACTCCACTATCACATCAATTTATAGGAAGTAAGTTGTTGCAGTGGATTACAACATAAGTTTTTTATCATTGGTAAAATCATATGAATAGATTTTTATACTTTTTATTCAGATCCTCAACCTCCAAATGAACCAGGGCCAATAACACCACTACAGTGCAGTACACTGCCTCCATCACAGGCTGTGACTGTACCATCTTTAGCTATTGAAAATGCAGTACAAAGTAAATTATTATTTTATAATTTTATAATTAATTTAGAAACTAAATTACAGTTTGTCTATAGGTTTGTAAGTCCAATAGAAACAAAGTTGCGAGTGTCTATTTTTACATTTTAGGTTCTCAACCTTGGAATGAGCCAGGGCCATCAACACAGTTGCACACTACCCCACCACTGTCACCTTCGTGGGTGAGGCCTGCTGCATCACCACCAACACCAGTTGCTTTTGTGGAGGTAGAAGTGGAAAGTAAGATATTACTGGAATAATCAACATGACATTAAACAAATGTATAAATACTGTTCTAAAATATTATTTCTATTTAATTATTTTCAGTTGCGGATACACCCACTTCACCTAGGCCCTCATCTCGAGTCCATGTGGCACGTCCAGAGCCTACTCTGTTTGGCCAAACTACACCTCGACGTAGGAGACAATTACAAACTCGAGGATCACCTCGTAGATATATGAGACCAACACAGACAGAACAGGTGTCGCAACATTTTCTCCAAGCTGATGAAAACTGGAGAAATTTTAGAATTCAGCAACACCAAGACTACATGGACATGAGAAGAGAGCAAAATAGATTAAGAGACATGGAAGTACAGGCTCAGAGGGAGTGGCAAGCAGTAGGAATAAGAGCTTTAGATATTTTAGAAAAATTTGTTAACAAGTATTGTAAAGATTAGTTTTATTTATTTGTTAGTTTCCTGTTTTATATTAATTATTATATGATTACTGTTTTATAGAGATAGTTGTGATAAAAATTAAGGCTGACTAGTTAATATTTAAGTGACACTTTGGTGCTGTTTTTATTCCTAATAACTTCTTAGTTTATCTTGTGTTTTTTAGGCGACATTCTCAGAAAGTACTCGAGAGTTTGAAAACTGCATGCCCTTAGCTATGTTGAATAGTTTTTATTATAAAAAACAACCTCTTGAAATTTTCATAAATCAAGTTCTTTTAAAGGTATTTTTTGCGGCGCCTTGGTATTTTTTGTGGCAAGAGCACTTAAGTCATGTGTTTATACTTCAACTAGCTCTGCCGTGCTCAGTATTGAGTTAAGTACATAATTTGGAATGTTAAGGATTAGATAAACAAATTTAACAAGATTGTTCTGCTGCAAAGCATTCTTATTATAAATGCAGGTAATCTATTTTTATTTTATGATAGATAATACATAGTTGGTCTGTGATGTGAATATGTGACATAATTTAAGGCTGCTTATAATAATTATATAAATAAAAGAAAGGTTTAATTTTAATTGTTTTAATATATTACCTCACTAGTATCTAATAATATATATAGGTATACTTTATTTTCAGGCTACTTTGGCCCATTGATAGAACCTACCTTACAAACTAGCATTTAAACACATATATTGTAATATTACAATTAGTGTTAAAATAATTTACTTAAAACTATGTTAGTAAATAACTAATGAAATAACATTTACATTAACCTTCTCACTAGTTGATCTCTCAATATTCTACCTCTAATTAAATCCGGGATAGCTTCTCCTCTCTCCATGTTAACAATTTGTTCCTCTGGTTCACTGTTATTTTCGGATTCAGCACCTAGAAATAATTGTTATTAGAATTATATACTTATTATAAGTAGGTATTTATTAGTATAAATCAAAACCAGTAACAAAATTACAGAGAATGGAAATACTATTACTGTTCTAAGAACAGTAAGTTTTTTAGATTTTATTTACTTTGTTATTTTCCATCTGTAGGATAAATATTTTGTAACCATGCAGTGAGAATCAATGTTTCATAATAAGTGCTTGAAAAAACTTATTAGAAATAGATACATTTAAAATTACAATACCTACCCATATCTTCCCCTGTGTCCTCAATGCCAAAATTAATAAATATGTTGTGTAGTACAGAACAAGCCAGAATAATTTTGGCACATTTCAATGGCTTGTAATGTAGAACCCTATCCTTATGCAGACAGCGCCATCGATTTTTGAGCCTTGAGAATGTGTTTTCAATGACTACTCTTGCTTTCATATGAACATCATTATAATTGGCTTCTGGTGTGCCAGGAGTAGCATTTAAAATTGGTGTCATTAGCCATGGGCGTTGAGGGTACCCAGAGTCTCCTAGGACAACAAACTTTATTAAAATACATGAGGATACTTCATTTGTATTGTATTATTATATTTCTTGGGAAGTTTTCCCAATAAATATTATGCTGATAATACCTTACCTAAAAGCCAGACCCTTTCCCCATTTTGATGCAAAGACTGAATGTATGAATTCAAATCACTGTTTTCCCATATAAAAGAATCATGATTTGCGCCTCCAAACTTGGGATTAACATTTAAAATTCTATATTCAGCATCACAAACCTGAAAAGAAAACATATCATTTAGTTCCAATAATATTTTATTCATTATAGAAAACATGACACTATAGGGTCAAAGTTGATCCTTCTTAGATGGATATAAATTTGTAACAATAATAACTTTATATTTACCATTTGCACATTAAGGGAATGATAGTGTTTGCGGCTGTAGTACAAATGTTCTTCTTCTTTTGGTGGAACAACTATTTTAAAATGGCTTCCATCAATACACTCAATGACTCCGGGCATTCCATAGTTTCTGTAAAACCTAACAAAATTTTAAAATTAATATTTAATCAGTCAAATGTTCAGAGAATTGCTTTGGTAAATATGTATATAATTGTAATAAGTACCTACATTGTTTAAAGATAAGTACTTACTTTTGGCCAACAGCCTGTCTAGCAGTTGGAGTTTTAGGAAACTGTATATACTTGTTGACCATGTTTCTGTGCGTCAGAGCTTGGGTCACTTCTTGTATAAATGTACTACATGTCTTTTGGGAGATGTGCTTTGCAACTCCTACAGGCCTTTGATAGGAGCCCGTTGCAAAGAAGAATAGAGCAGTAAGCACCTACAAATAAAATGAAAAAACACATTATGCTGTATGTATATTTCTACTACAAACAAGGTTCGATAGCTACATACTTTTAACTCCAAGGAAACGCGTTGAGACGACTTTAGATTTGTCAGTCGCCTTAGCTCCTTGCATAGCAATTTGAATGCTTTCTTTGAATAGCGATATCTATCCCTAAATTGTCTCTCCGTTAGGTGTAACAATGCATTGAAGGATTCGCGAGCTTTTGCTTCAATACTGGCGTTGTAATTTCGATCATCTTGTGTCTTAGCGGTTGCAATCATCCTCCAAGCGAAAAAAGACCGTGCTGCCATAATTTTCTTCTCAAAAAATCTCACTTCTCACAAAATAAAATAAATTCAATAATAGTTCTCACTGCTCGTCACGCTGTTTTCACTGTAAAAATCTATGTGATAACTTTTCGATCGCGTTTGCGTAAAGTTTACTCAAGTTTCAATCTTTAACTGTCAAAATAGCAACTCGCACTCGCGTTTGTGTAGAAACAACCAATCACGTGCCTGAACGTTCTCACTTGCGAATGCGTGTTGATTTACGGTTGTCACTAAGTATGACGTAAAAACTCCCACTCGCAAAATGTGTTTCCCATTAGTGACACCAGGTGGCGCTGTTTCGATTCCATACAAATCATAGTTAACGTTAACGCGATCGACGCGTTAGAAAAACTCACACTAGGCACTCAGTATGTGATTGTGAGTATGCACAACACCAAAGAGTCTAAGTAGGTAACCACGGAACATTAAATAGGTGGAATTAGCATAATGCCTATTTTGTATGAAAACCAGTGTTTCCAAACTCACACTTTTACGTCTTACACACACTATTGTAACTGGATTATGACTGGTCAAAAATAACAATCACGATCAGATTTAACACACTAAACTATTTGCATTGAATTCAACCATAAAACAATTGCACATAATTCACATTATCAAATAGGTTTATAACCTTTTACGACTATTTTCTTTTGGAGTTAAAATCGATTTCAATACGATGAAATACCGCTACTCCACGCTAGATGGCATTTATAACAATTTTTTTTGAATAAAACTCTATGGTGCTTGTTATAAGAGAAGATTTTGTATGACAAATAGTGTGTCACGCATACCGACAATAGTGATGTGTCCATATAATACATTCTTGTGAACTTATCGATAAAGATACTACGAAATAAGTGAATAAAGTGAAGATATAATGTTAAAGTAAATACCAAACATCGTTTCTGATATAATATAGTTTAGTACGTATTGTTATTATATTATTATTATGTATTACTAACGTTGTTAAATAGTGCGTTGTAAAATTTTATGAGATATCAGCTACATAGCAAGCAAATTAAACTGCCTCACTAGTCAAGTGGTTTCAAGTGCGACTTCTAAGCTAGATGCTGGGTTTGATTCCCAGGCCGAGCAGTGTTATTGGGTGTTGGTGTGAAATTCTCAGTATCAGCTCGGATCGATTTGATCTGTGCCCAGTCAAAGATGATAAGCTCACCCCCCTATTATTATTATACGACCTAAACATACCGTTAAATAGCATTCGACTTGAACAATATCAACATAATTATTTATATTTCTATAAATAATTTATCTTAAAAAAATATATCAACTGAAATAACTGATTACCGGTTTTCAATACACATTCCATCACGCCTGCATTCCTCGAAGAGTTGCGTTGAAAATACCGCCGAACTGTGGGTGAACATTAGTTGACCCACAGTTCATATGTTTAGGTCCCATGTAACAGGGGGGCGAGCCTATTGCCATTAACCGGTAACAAATCCAGACTCTGTGCTGTTACTGAGAATTTCATAGAAAAATCCAATAACCCTGCTCGACCTGGGGATCGAACCCAGGACCTCTAGCGTAGCAGTCGTCGTGCTTGTGTTCATACACAAGTTCATACGGTCAATAAATTATGATATAATGTGAATAATTACACAAATAATTATATTTTTCTATACCTAGGTATTTTAATTGGAAAGTACATGAAGTAGTAGAGTAACCTAACATTCATTTGTGATAGTATTTTTACTCGCCTATCGAAAAAGGAAGAGTGATGACTTACGGCCGATTTCTTTATCCTATCTGTCAGTAGATTTGCTTACTAGAGATAGGATTTTGACAGTAGCTGTATGGAGCTTATGTCAAAATTCTATCTCTAGTAAGCACATCTAATTATATTAGTATTTTGGATTCTAAAATAGTTTTAGCTCCGTAATTCATACTGACTTCTGAGACGGTTACGTGAATATTAGACATATTATAATAACGCACTTTACGGATTCTATCGCTTTATATTCTTTTTTTACAGTAACAAAATCCCTAATATCATGTTTACGGGATTAAAAATTTGCATCGTAACAGTACTATTTAAGAAAGTGCACTCTACAATAGTGGTGGTCGTTATTACAATAGCAAATTACGTAATGCATTATTCTTACGCAATCTATAAATGCGTTATTAAAAATAGCATTATCGAATAAAAAGCTGTAAATAACAGGATTTCTTCTTTCTTTTATAAATGGAGCTGCTCGCGCATTGCGCTCGATAATGATCTTACGTTATATATTGTTACGGTTCATTTTCTTTTCGAAGTGACGAACGTTATTATTTGTTACGCGTTGTCATTCAGTAAAATTTGTTTTACGAATTTAAGCTTTTTAACAATGAAATAAGGTCAATTTTTTTTTACAAATTATCAAGTATTTTAACGCACAGACTACCTAAAAATTTAGTATTTTAACGCACCACGACTGCGGTCTGTCACTCGGTAAACCACATGTGAGCTCTCGCACACTTCCACGATTCCATTCGGCGCGCTTCGCTTGCTTATTAGTATGGCTTACTTTCTTTTCTTCAGTTCAAAAATATGTATTCTCATAAAAGACTACAGTCACTTACATGAGAACTTTTAATAAGTAAAAAATCATGCGGTAGTCGTCCATACTCCTGTAATGCATTCGATAGTAAATTGATTCTTAGCAGTATACATAATTAGATAATGCGTCAAAAGAGCTTACATTTTTAATTATTGAGGGTAGTTTGTTAAACAGCGGGGTGCCTTCTTATGTCAACATTGTTTTACCGTGGTTTGTTCTTATCTTGGATAGAACTGAGCAGAACTAAAGAACGTATGAAGGATATATAAATTAGTATGGATTGCCTGCATCTTAGTCAGAAAAATATTATACAGCTTAATATTCGTCTGACTAAGATGTATGTGTTATAAATACCTATATATTTTTTTGTTTTATGTTCATTAGTTTTGTTTCTTTCCGTCTAGTCTTCTAGTCGTTGGTGTTTTATTGGAAGAAAAAATTATAATTTTATTTTGAGCGATTTGAAGGTCGGCTAGGTCAGTTTTGCCAGCACTGCCCCAGATTTCTATTAGATATTGTAGGTGTGGCTTCACAAGGCAGTTTTAAACGAAAGGGCGGATTCGACGCGGGATACATCGATGTGTCGATGTTTGAAGATATGGGCGACGTAAGTTTGAATTTGATATGTTCGATTTTTACATTCCACGTCAACCCGCTATCCATTCTAAGACCGAGGTATGTTTCACGTGTTTTTTCTCGTAGAACTATATTGGTTATTTTTAGTGCTTCATGGGAGAGATTATTTTATTTTTTGCTATAAAAATGACGTAGCAATTTTTAGATACGTTGATGGTAAGAATGTTGTAATACTCTTTGGTTGTACTGGAATTAAATGAATCACTTGTCAAGATCTTCTTGAGCTTTAGAAATTGTCATGTATGTTTGACCCAAAGTATAATAGGGTTGTGTCGTCCACATCTTATATGTGGACGACACAACCCTATGTCTATGTGGCCATGCAATCCTAACTCATTAAAGTTATTGATGTCGATTGTAAAAAGTAACGGAGCTATTGTGGACCCTTATGGTTCTCCACATTTACCTATTAGGTGCTATTTGACTCTGAGCATTTTCTATTTTAACTACTTGGGATCTTTTTGTCAATGTCAAGTGTGATCGAAACATCCCTTTGATATTGATGCTCTTTACTTTTTCTAATATGTAGCACTTTTTGTTATTTATTATAGCATAGAGTTATACTATACTACTATTAAAAATTATATATATTTCTAAGTAGTCTGTGCTTTATGCTTCTTTCATATTTAATGTATTGTAAGTAAGTTCTCTTCTCTCTGCTCTGTTTTCAATATGGCGGTTAGTCACATTTTATTGCATTGTAATTTCTTGCTCGAATTAATAAATTACATAGGAGTTTGCTCAAAATAAGTTAGTAAATTACGTAAAAGCCGTTTTGTTCTTTCCAGAAAATAACATTTGGAATTCACGGGCACTTGTAGATTCGCGTGTGCAAATTTGTGGGGACGACTTCTTCGGCGTCCTCACGCCTTGGGATCTTTACCCTGAACTCCATCGTGTGAGATATTGATTTTATAATTTCACAAAAATGATGATGTATACGGTAAGACAAATTTAATTTTTTTTTGTTTTTATGAGAAATCTAGCTTTTGTTTCACTTACATGTTTGAGATTTTTGACAAAGATAAAAGTATAAAGTACCTATTGGTTTTCTTATACCTACCTATTTGTTCACGTTACGAATGAGTTCCATAAATCATATTGTATTGAATGTACTCTTTATACCAATGCCGTCCGTAACGGGCACGGCTTGTAATACCCATTAGTAGTAGTTTCTGCAATAATACCTCTTTGAAGTATCCAAAATTGAATTCCACATGTTCAGATAACAGGAATTTATATATATACAGTGACGGTTTGATTATTTTCATCACGGCTGGTGGTTTTCTGTGAACAGATATTGTGTGCCTATGATTTTATTGTTGTCAGAATGTAAATAAATAAAAATGTTCAGAAATACTGAGTTAACAAGTATATTCTCAATACTTCTAAGTAACCTTGCAATGTTTCTTTAGGGCACAAGTACTGAGCAGGACACCCGCTTCAGTGACAAGGAGAAGAAACTCATGAAGCAGATGAAGTTTGGTGATTGTTTAACTCAGCAGGTATATAATTTTTTGTTCAGTCAAGCAACCAATTAAATTCTAGAAATTGAACTCAATTTCTAGATTTTTACTTGATTTTTGATTGCTGTCTGTATTATGTATGATGTGGTTAAAACTAATGCATTTCAATGTGATCAATCTCAATGTGACCTGCATATGCTATCCAACTAGTAATTACCATCGTTACAATTTAAAAAGCAAACAGTAGTGATAGATAGGTCCATTGTAAAGGAGATTGCTAAAGTTCTAAATGATTTTGCCTTGGAGTCTAAAAATGAATGAGAATGCTCACTCACTCTAAATCAGTTAATTTAAATGTATTGGATGCTGCTGATTAGAATTGATAAATTATTTTGAGGTTAGTTAAGTTAAATAGCCACCCTAATGGAATTCTCTTTAGGATTTCATGTTAAAAAAAATTGATTGTTGTGTCTTATCATGGGCAGAGAACAAGTCTTTTGCCTAATTGCAATGCAATTTTTTAAGAAATGGTTTTGATGACAAGTCACTTTTTGTAGTGCTTAAAACTAACCAGCATAGGAGACAATGTGTGATATTTATCCTATCTGCCCACACAACACTTCCTCGCAAAGCTCTGCTGACCTTGCTAACCATTAGGAACACCACAGAGCTATGTTATTTGGCTACGATTTTCTGCAAAGTGGAGGTACTTCCCTAGTTTGGCAGTTCCAGTTGTGGAATTATTCAATTCCACTATGCCCTACCTGTCTTGACATATTAAAAGTTAAGGATCCAACATTAGCTAAAAGAAATAATTACTGAGCACATCTTTACATAGTATGAAACAAAGTCACTGTCGCTGTCTGTCCGTCCCTATGTATGTTTAAATCTTTAAAACTATGCAACGGATAATGAAGCGGTTTTTTTTAATAGATAGAGTGATTCAAGAGGAAGGCTTTAAGCTATTTAACATTACGCTACGACTCTTAGCAATGCGGGTGAAATGTGGGCGGGTCGGTAGTTCATATATATAACAGCCAAAAACTTAGAGGATGTCGATGGACTTAAAAGTTGTACCTGCATGTTTTGCAAGTTGTAAGATATTACCTACTTAGTGAATATGTACCAAAAATTATAGTTCATATTTGGAATTGACCAAGCAATCTTTAGCAGTGGCCTTTATCTAGAAAATTAGTATCTTTTGACTTTAATCATTTTGGATTCTGACACTAGGCTCGCATTAATCTTGCTTGTTGCTAATCATAATGTTAATATGCATCTATGTGTAGGTTGACATGTCCAAGGTGAAGCTAGATGTGCTGAAGCCTTGGATCACCCAGAAGATTACAGAAATACTCAAGATGGAAGATGATGTAGTCATTGATTATGTCAATAACCAACTTGAGGAGAAGGTGAGTGACTATCTTTTATTTCATTTGTTGTATATATATATCAATAGGAAAATGTAATCATTGCAGTTTCTTTACAGTTAGAATTTAGATTATATTACTCAAATTAGTATGCTGGAAGTTTATATAATCTAATACTGTTTCAAAGAAACTGCAATTGAAGTATGGTGTCAAATGTATATTGATTGCGTATGGATATTTTTATGGTCCACACCGGTTAGTGCGCCGTCGAAGCCGCCTCAGCCCGCTGCCGCCAGCTCCCCGCCGCCGCCCGCCGGCTCCGCTCTTTCGGAGGCCCTTAGCATTCTCAATCGGTATTTACGGGGAAATTAAATACTTAACCATGCTAACTGTAAAGCATCAAACGCAGTGGAGTTCCCTTGTTTGCGACATAAATGTTAAATTGTATTGAACAGTGATTTGTTAAAGTCGTTAAGAGATTGATTTGACTCGAGGTATGGAAGTCCCATTTTTAGGCCTTGCGTTCAGCATAATGTGGTTGTGTTCGCAAAACCCTTACAGGTGCAAGTGTTAGAAGAGAGAAAAAAGAAGTCCGTGCCGCGTCGTCAACCGGCGGGCAGCGTAACCAGAGCTTCGTAGCAGTCAGCGTGCGACGCTGCGTCTTCTCGCTGCCGCCGCGGCCTCGTCGCTGATCCGGCTGCAGCACTAATGAAAATTAATTTTACATGTACATAGCACCTGCTTCCTTACCCGAGTCATTTCTATGCTGACTATTGAATGAACATACTCTATTATAATTTGTATTCGTATGTCCGTGGCGCTCTTAACGGCTTTTCAATTATTTTTATTTTTCCTTTAAACTTGATTTTTGTAAGACTGACAAAATATTAAGTGGAACAAATATAAGTAATAAAAGGATAAATATTATTATAGTGGACAAAAAAAATGTAGGGTGTAAAAATAACGAATTTGATGAAGATTAATAATACAAGATCTTTTCTTTCCCGGCCCTGTTTCCTCGACTCCTAGTTCCCTTGTCCCAAGAAAATGCAGATCAATCTTACTGGGTTCTTGAATGGGAAGAATGCTCGTCTCTTCATGGGTGAACTGTGGGAGCTGCTCCTTAGTGCTCAGGCCAGCGAAAATGGAATACCAGAAACTTTCACACAACAGAAGAAAGAAGAGATTAAGAAAAGAATGGTAAATTTGTTTTTCTTATTTATAAAATTTGTCTATTTTCACCCAGAAATTAGTGCTTTCAAAAATGTTATAGGAAATTACTGATAACTTAATAAATATAATAAATAGGAGGAGCAGCAGAAGGATAAGGAGAAGGACAAGGATCGGCGCAGGTCGCGGTCCCGGTCGCGGTCCCGGCGCCGTTCCCGCGAGCGGCGGCGATCACGATCTAGAACAAGAGACCGTTCTTCTGACAGGAAGTAAGTCACATTTTATAAAATGGATTCTGAATTCCAAATCAGTCCCTGAATAGTATTTAATACAAATAATGGCATGTAAGTGAAAACACTACTCAAATAATAAAAATATTCATTTTTCAATCAGCTGATCCCTGAGCCTAACACATTCAGTATATTGTTATTTGACCTCCTTTATCTACAATTGGTCCCTTATCATACTTCCTATACCGTGTATCTTTAGGTAGTAACAGCAGTTTTAAACTAGATATAAAAAAAAGAACTCTTCATTAAATGTTACGTACCTAATATTTAGGCACCGTAATGGAGGCAGCCCGCGACGCTCGAGGAGGCGCAGCCGTGATAGAAGCAGTCAGTCGAAGTCATCACATGTTGATGATAACAAATCAGCTGAACCTAAAGGTATCTAATATAATGACTTAGTGTGTCATGAATTCATGATTGACGAAGTGTCAAAGATAATGTAAAGATTTCATAAAAAAGTTGTTTAGTTTTGCGTGAGAAGTGAGTCTACCGCCGTCAATGTTGCGTTCATTTGTAAACAGCACCTAAAGCTTTTACGTTCAATAAATTATATAATTTTTCTACATATATATTAAAAATATAAATAAGATGAACTACTTTTTTCATTTATCTATACATTATAAGTCTGTAGAAAAGTCGTATCCGTAATTGCAAGATTATTGGGAAAATTAGGTAGAGAAGACTAATTACGCGACACTGAAGCCAAAATAATGGTATTTGAAAAAAATGTCTGTCTGTATGTATGTATGCATGTATGTATTACTGTATGTTCGTTTATAACCTCAAGATCTACTTGACGGATTTGTATGAAATCTGGTGTATATGTAGATTATGAGCCTGGTCAACATTTAGGTGTGTTGCTGTTTTTTCCATACTTTTCTTAGAACATCCTTAATCATTCAGAGAAATTGGAAAGAAATACATTATAGGCCGACCGTTTATCTGAGTCCTCGCCTGCGCGGTACAGGGGCGCGGGGGTATGACGACAAAAGGGACTGAGACAGGTGCGGGCGGCGGGCGAATTTTTGTAATCGCTCATTTCGATCGCAACGCGGACAGCGATCGCACGTGTTAATTGTTGCGGACGCCTTGTGAGAGATACACATGTGATAACAATCTCAAGATGAATAGTAAGATCTTCGGTCATAAAGTGAATAGTCAGTGCAAGCAAATGGCTTTAAACGTGTACGATATTTAGATATTTTAGAAAAAAGAAACTGGACCCAAATTCTGTTGAATATCAACAAGCCATACATTTAAATAAAACCGTAGCAGAAGTTACTGGGCTATCGGAAAAGACTGTATCTAGAATCGACATCAAGGGAAATTATCGAAAGACAACGAAAGATTCAAATCACCGAAAAAATCAAAACAGGTTCGAAAAAAAAGAGTAGAAATAGAGGATTTCACAAAAGGAGTGGTAAGAAGAAAAGTCGCTCAGTTTTATACAATTGATAAAAAAATACCTACTCTGAAAACGTTGAATGCTGTACTTAGAGAAGAGAATATATTACACTGCGGAAGGGAATATTTAAGGCTGTTGTTACATGACCTAGGTTTTAAATTTAAGAAATGCGGTTCAGACTGCCTCATTGGTCTAGTGGTCCCAAGCGCGACTGCTACACTAGAGGTCCTGGGTTCGATCCCCAGGTCGAGCAAAGTGTTATTGACTTTTTCTATGAAATACTCAGTAGCAGCTCGGAGTCTGGATTTGTGCCCGGTGAATGGCTATAGGCTCGCCCCCTATAACATGGGACCTAAACATACCGGCGAACTGTGGGTGTACATTAAGTACGCCTCTGCCTAACCCTTCGGGGAATACAGGCGTGATGGTATGTTATGTTATGTTAAATGCGGTTCTAAAAGGAAACTCCTTATTGAACAGCCAAATATAACGTTGTGGAGGTGGAAATACCTAAGGACTATCAAAAACTATCGTAGAGAAGGAAGACATATTTTATATCTTGACGAAACATATGTAAATGAGTCTCATAACGTTTCAAAATGCTGGCAATCCAAGGATGTACACGGCGTGCTATCTCATATTGGAAAAGGGAACCGTTTGATCATCGTACATTGTGGAGGTCAAACAGGATTTGTAGACGGAGGACGGACGCACTTGTAATATTTACATCCAAATGTAAAACAGGTGATTATCACGATTCTATGAATTTCGTGAATTTCAGTAAATGGATAAATGAAAAGCTAATGCCCAATATACCACCAAATTCCGTCATCGTGATGGATAACGCAGCTTACCATTCGGTTCGAGAAGAAAAAAAGCCGACTATGGCTTCTACCAAGGCAGTTATGCAAACATGGTTACGACGACACGACGTGGTTTTCGATGATAAACTGAAAAAGGACGACTTATCAAAATGATAAAAAGACAGAAACTGAAGATATTTATAAAATTGACGAGTTATTGAAAAGAAACGGGTATGAAGTGTTGCGTTTGCCTCCTTATCACCCAGACCTGAACCCTATTGAGTTGGTTTGGAGTAACCTTAAGGGACAATTAGCACAAAAAAGTGTGGACTCTAATTTAGACCAAAAAAAAACTATGTTAGAGGGATTATTTGCTGAATATTCTGCACAGAAGTGGGAGCATTGTGTTAACCATGTAATTCATATCGAGGGCGAGTACTGCAAACATGATGGAATTCGGGATGATGCTGTTGATTTTATTATCAACACTGGACGACTCTGATGAATCCGATGATGGCTCCTTCGAAAGTGAAGAATCAAGTTCCACCGACATTGATATGGACATATCTGATTGAAATATAATTTTGATGATTATTCTATATAATAAATAGTACAATAGTTTATTACCAAATATTTTATTTACGTACCTTCATAGCTTTTAGTTAGTTAATTAAAATTTTGTATCATCATTAATAATTTTTCATTTAATAAATCACTATTTCTTTACTATGACGTCACATATCTTAGGAACTATCTTGGCGCATTTCATCTCGTGTATATCTCACTAAGCGCCCCCGCCGCCCGCACCTGTCTCAGTCCCCTTTGTCGTCATACCCCCGCGCCCCTGTACCCCGCAGGCGAGGACTCAGATAAACGGTCGGCCTATAGCAGTATTGGCAGTATCAAAAGGCAACTTTTGAGGTTAATTTTATTTAAATTTGTTCAGTTTATTTAAAGGTATTGCAATATTTAACTACCCATTGAAAACGAACATTAAAAATAACCATTAAAGTTAATTTCAGATATAAATATGTACTAGACTTGCAGAGGTTAAAAATATAACGAAACAAAGCATAAGTATTCAAAATAAAAATATACTTATGGATACTGAATAAGATGAAAGGCTAACATACTGATTTAACCAATTTTAGAGTAAAGTAAAGAAGTTAACAGAAGGTGTAATTTTTTTCTTTAACAACTACTACAATGTCATTATTACCTCATTCAATATTTGATTTGACATTACAGGTGTTATTTAAGTTGATATGACAGTTGTTATCTTCCTTTGTAGGAACATACACAAAGTCATTTTTTAACGTGAAACCTCCATGGTGTAGAAACAGTACCTATATAAAATATTTAGAAATGAAATAATTTCTATTAATTCCATCCTAATAATAATACTTATGCGTTGTATTGATATTCAAGAAAAAAGGGATCAAATCAAATGAAACCGAGAGCACCAGCTATACCCAATATTGTAAATGCGTAACTAACTATCCTTTTATTTGTTTTCTGTCACCTTTTAATGTCCTAACCACTAAACAGATTTCGATAACATAAGGTAAGGAGAAAGGTTTCATTCTGGGCAAGGACATAGGTCTAGACCTTTTGTCTCCAAGAAGTCGTTTTAGGATGCGAGTGAAACCGCTGGCTGCAGGTAGTAAAGAATATCTCTGTTTGTAGAAAATGGAAAATCTCCAGAGAAGAAAGAAGACACGGAAGTCAAGGAGGAGGTACATAATACATCAAACGATACAACCAAGGATGAGAGTAAAGAGAATGTCTCGAAAGAAGAAAAAACTGAAGATGAAGGTCACAAATCGCGATCTGCGTCACCGGAAAAGTAAGTTTAATTATTGCAGAATTGGTATAACCACAAATTAACTATATTAGACATTAAGTAGAATTACTGTGTCCGTCACGGTTGCTTCGCCATGTTATACAAACAGAAAAACATTTCCCCAAAAATATTTACGGAATTTGACAAAAACGAAGGGAATTTAGGAGTAAATCGAATAAAAACTATTTCCATCCGATTCCCGTCTTGTTTCGGTTAGTGGTTTTCATAATTTGTTGTCACTTATTGAACGCCACATTTATTTTGTTCAAAGAAACGTGGTGTACTAAACATGCACTATTTGAGATATGACTTCCGTTGCCGCGTTGTGCCGGCGCAGGCGGTGGGGTTGATTCCCATCAGAGAAAAATATTTGCGTGATCCAACAATATTTGTTTCGACCACGTATCGTGGTCTCTTTTAACTAAGAAAGCATATGACCTACAACCTTTTTTGTTCTTTGTCATCCAACTCTCTACTCTCATCTATTTATTTATTTGTTTTTTTTTTAAATAAATAAAATAAACATGTTTGAAATAAATTCAGATTATAGTCGTACTGTATATTTTGGGTGGACAGTTAAAATTATTTATGTATTTATTTACAAATAAATTTTATAGGTCCACTGCAGAGAAAGCTGTTGAAGAAAAACCAACTGAAAAAGCCAGGCGCTCATCTAGCGAAAGACGATCGACATCTGTATCATCACGTAAGTTTAATTGAAGTTATTTTGAGAAAACTCATTTGTGTAACAAGTTGGTTATCCATTTCAACACTACAATTAAAATCTTGCATAAGATTAGGTAGCAACAGATACATATTTTTTTCTAATCAATAGGTGGGAGTGTAAAGAAACGGTCATCGCATAAGAAGCGCCAGTATCGCTCAAACAGAGATTCTTCTACTAGTGTCAGCCCTAGACGCAGTTCTCGTCGAGAAAGGTAATGTGTGAAATATTACCCTTATGCTATACATCACAGCTAGTTTATTCAATCTGAGCCATTACTTATTAGCTCTTAACGCGGGTAGGTCGCGACCACGCGAGAGTTCGGCTCGTCCGGCGAGTCCGAAATTGTGAGTATAGCTGAACACACACCTATGCAATTCAGGATGTATATTTGAAACTACCTATAAAATTCAGTAATTTGTTTACTAATGTACCTATTGTTAATGAAACAGGAGTAAATCTCGGCGTCGCAGCAGCCGTCGCCGGTCGTTGGAGCGCCGTGACAGGGAGCGGGAACGTGAACGTGAGAGAGAGCGAGAAAGAGAACGTAGGCGACGCGAAAGAGAGAGGAGAGAAAGGTCAGTGAATATTCTAACTGTGAACATTAATGACATATTTATAAACTGTTTGCCCAAATGCATAATAATTATTTAATGTACAACATACTTACATATACTATACATAATGAAGAAAGAGCTCCTGGAAATGAGTTCACTATCAGTCAATTTCTATACACGAGTTATATGATTTCCAACATCACAGCATTGACGAAACATGTTTTCCATTTGTAAATCTCATCATCATTGAGAGGAAGTGATAATTTTTGTAACAGGTCGCGAGAACGTCGCCGCTCCCTCGAGAGACGTCGAAGGTCGCGTTCACGTTCACGAAGACGTACCACAAGGGAGAGGTAACCTATTATTTCTTAGGGCCTAGGCTTAGTTATCTAGCTATTGAAAAATCAATAGCTAGATAACTATTAGAGGATTTAATTCCATGATTTGAAAGAAATTCCTATAAAATTTTCCAGTGTCAGTTAGTTATTTGGTTGATAAAATGTGAATATTGGAAAATCAGAACTTAAACAATTACTCTTCAATTTTAAGATTTATTTATATTAAATAATTGGTTTATTTTGGAAAATTACATCAAAAGGTCTCGTGATCGTCGTCGATCCCGGTCTCGTAAGCGGTCTGCATCGCGGTCGCGGCGCCGCTCCGGACGTCGTTCGCGTGATCGCCGCTCAAGAGACCGACGATCTAAGGACAGGCGCTCTAGAGATAGGTCCAGGTATGTCATTATTAAATTTTTCATTGACTGCTTTTGTTTCGTTTGAGTGTTAGACACTAATAGCTGTTTGTATTATAGGGACAGGAAATCCAAAGATCGCACTAAGGACAGGAGATCGAGGGACAGGAAGTCACGTGACAGGCGATCCAGTGATCTAATCAAAGAAAGATTGGAAAAATCTGTTTCTATTCCTCGTAAAGGTTAGTTTCATGCAATCAATTACCATCTTCTACATCTTAAAGTTCAAAGATTGTGAAGTCTATACCAATACACACTAGGTCAGCATTGTAGACTATAATAATATAGCCTATAAACAAAATGTGAACCTACACTCGATACCATTTCATTTAAACTGTGCCTGTACCCATAACGTTCAAATGAAAAAAAAAATATTGATGTTATATTTCTTTTGTAGAAAACTTGGAAAAGTTGCGTAAAAAGTCGTCCGAGCGCGTGTCATTACCGCGCGAGCAGTCTAAAGAACGAGCTGTGTCAAGTTCAAGTCGAGAATCCTCCGTGGCAAACGAAAAGTCTGTTCCGCAAAACGGTGATCAGGTTAAACCAGCACAGTCATCTGATGACGAAGATAAAGAAGATATCATTGCAATTCCGACGTTGCGTGAATTTTCAAAGAGTTTATCTCGTACTCCATCTCCGTTCTTACGGAAACATGAAATTGAACACAAAAAATCAGATAGATCCGGTGATGATGCATCGGTAAAAGAACAAAATGAAGAGGAAACCAAACCAAGAGAAGTAAAGAAAGGAAAGCGCAAAGCTCAACAATCTGAATCGGAGAGTGAGAGCAGTGAAGAAGTTCTAAAAGCCAAGGCCAAGTCTAAAGTCAAACGCAAGGATAAAGCTACTTCTAAAAAAGCAAAGAAAACCAAGAAAGAAAGTTCGTCAAGTGACAGTGATTCAGAGGAGAGTTCGTCTAGCGATTCAGAAGAAGATAGGAAGAAAAAGAGCAAAAAGAATGCTAAAAAGAAATTGGCAAAGAAATCGCGCAAGAAGAGAGCGCGTTCATCTAGTTCGGATTCCAGTTCCGAAGAAGAAGTTAAACATAAAAGTTCGAAATCAAAGCAAAAGAACATTCCAGAAGAATCTGATGTGGACAAAAAATCTAAAAAACGTAATAAAGATACTAATATTGAACACTCGAGGTCAGAAAAGGGAGATGGAAAGCAAAATAAGTCTAAGAAAGTTGAGAATTCTGATGATTCTCATGATGACAGTTCTGACAGTGATGAGAAAACGAGCAAGAAGAAAGCTGCGAAACGGGACTCAAGTTCCGAAAAAGAGACCAGGCGCTCCAAGAAATTAGAGCCATCTAAAGAGCGCGCAAATTCACCAGATGGCGGAAAAAGCCGAAAAGCAGAAGATAAAGTTGTAAAATCAAAGCATTCGGATGAAGTTAAATCCAAATCTCGTGATGATACTGAAAAAAAAGCTAAGAAACGTGAGAAGGAAGAATCTTCTTCAGACAGTGATCAGGTGTCGAAAAAGAAAGCCAGGAAAAAAGTTTCTGATTCCGATTCAGAATCCGATAGTGATGAGCCTAAAAAGTCAAAAAAAGCTAAAAAACATAAGAAGCATTCTAAGAAGCACAAAAAACACAAGAAACATAAGAAAGCTTCAAAAAAGAAGGACGACTCTTCAGACAGTGAAGACGCTGAGGAAGAGGAAGAGGAGGGGAAAGTGAATAATGAAGATTTGGAAAAGAAACTTCGTGAAAGAGCATTGAAATCAATGAAAAAGCAAACTAGTGTGTCAGGGTCTGACTAGCCCATAATGATTGTCCACCGCGCTTACAAAACTGACTTTTGAGGGAGGTTCAGTGGCTTAGAATAATTGTCTTTATTTTACGGTATGTTACGATTTTAACATGAAAATAGCATGTATGATTTTAAGATTACGTGTATGTCACATTGTTAGTAATAAAGATTTAAATTGTGCAGTTTTGTTTTATTTTTAGCTGTGAACCTAAACATTGTTTTGGCAGGAGTGGACCTGTGAGACAAAAAATACATACTTAGATGGAGTTCAAGAAAACTACAATATTTAATTTCATAGTATAATTAATCAGGAGTATCACTTATTATGTATTATGTGTGTTAGGTACAGTAGGTTCGGAGACAAAAATGGTGATTTAGGTTTAGATACTTAGGATATAAACTTTGGATTTACTTTGGTAACTTACGCAAATAGTTTACTATTTTTAATCTATTTTCTTGAATAACCCCTGTATCCCGTAACTAAACTTGGAGTGATACCGCTATTGTAAATATTTCCATAACCTGGTCTTCTATTGTAATACCCGTATCCTAAGTGGTTTGCGCCTTGGTAAGACGGATTGCTGTAGCCATAGTAGGAGTTTAGTCCACCATTGCCGGAGTAACCACCGTAGCCACCGTTGCCCCCGTAACCGCCGCTGTGAACACCCCTGTAGCCTCCGTATCCTGAGTTGCCGTATCCTGAGTTGCCGTATCCAGAGTTACCAGAGTACCCTCCGTTTCTTGGGTACTCTCCGTCGTATCCATTATAACCATATGGACTATCATAGCCCCCAAATCCTCCATAGTTGTATCGGCTGTCAATTGAACCGTAGCCTGTTATTCCTTGACCGCTTGGGTATCGACCCCAGTCCGAATAACGGTCGGCTGCGTCTGAAAAATAAATCTGATGAATGAATAGTGAAACCCCAAAGAAGTTGCAATTTTGCAGTAGGCATACATTATTTTCCAGGTTTGGAATAGGGTATGAAGAATAAGTAGTAATGTGAAGTACGGCTAGCCAACAGCCCAAGCCATAATGCAGTTTTATATTTTGAACTTTATTGATACTGATAATTTTGAATAATATTGAGGGGATTTAATTTAATTAAAGGACCTCTGAGAAATAGTGTTTTATTTTAAGCTATTGCATAGCTTCTATCGCGGGCCTTGAGCGTGGGGACCGAATCCAGAAATTCCGTAACGAAAAAACCTAACACGCTTGTTTTTTCGATCTATTTAAGCTATCCGGTACCAGGATAGCATAAAGTGTATAGAAATTAAGCTGAGCAATGATAATTATTATACCGACTTGCTTCTATTTTCTTGTCTGTGTACCAGGATAGCATAAATTATAGCAGCTTAGATTATAGAATTTTAGTACTGGTAACTTCCGCTTTCCAGTACCAGAGACTAATAAAAATTACAGTAATCCTCAGTAATCTTAACCAGGATACAGGATAGCATAAAGTATAGGCATATGGACGAAAACAAATTGGAATAAAATAACTGTAGGAAGGAGATAACCGTACGATACCAGGGTAGCGTAAAGTATAGCAGTTGTCATACAACTTCAAATTATATAATCATCTAGAGAAACACGCTTGTCTCTTTAGTTCAGCAACCCGCCTTTAGGTGGCATTGGTTGTATTACTTAAGTTGATAAAAACGAATGCCACCTAAAGGCGGGTTGCTGAACTAAAGAGAAACACGCTTGTCTCTTTAGTTCAGCAACCCGCCTTTAGGTGGCATTGGTTGTATTACATAAGTTGATAAAAAACGCTATGCAATAGCTTTACCGCGGCAGTCCCCGAGTGCCACACGTCTTTTTTTATGGCCTTACGCTTGACCGCCAGTTCGCCTGAAGTTAAGGCGGATCGTTCCGCTGAGCCCGCGAAATTCAAATTTCAAGTGATTTTTCGCAGTTTGCAGGTCTAGATTCATGGCAGTAGTAATTGCGACATTAACTATACAACATTCACAACTGAGAACTAAAACCTTTACTTATAAATCCTTATCAAGCCAAAAATTTGGCGCAATCTGTTTAATTGGTCAAAATTGTCATTTTACACTACTTTTAGCTACAATAATGATTTTTAAGCAAAGGTTTTAGATAGAAAATTTGAATTTTGTATAGTTAATGTCGCAATTACCATTACCATGTATGCAGTACTTATTATAGACCTACAAACTGCGAAAAACCACTCGAAATTTGAATTTGGCGGGCTCAGGTGAACGATCCGCCTTAAGCGATACTGCGATCTATGATGAAGCGCGCTTGCCTAGAAGAAACCGATTCACTCGTGATTTGAAGACACCCAGATTATATCTCTGGGTGGTCTATCTCTCGGGAAGCGCATTCCACATTTCAGCGGTACGCAGGATAAAAGTGGACAAAGCATTTCGTTCAGGTTTTCGGTTACTGTAATTTATACTTACATCCACTACTGGCAGCAGTTTTAAGATCATCTTTTTCGTCGTTCAAAGCTTGAGAGTTTTTAGAACCAGTGGCATCATCAGTAGGCGCTGCACACGTGTAGTTGAGTAACATTAGAGCAACCAGGAGAAGAATATGTGACGCCATCTGTCAAATAAATATAATAGGTAATCATTATAATTATGTGGGCATTATTTCTGTACCTATTTATTAACCTCCGACGCAAAAAGAGCAGTGTTATAAGTTTAATGTGTGTGTCTGTCTGTGTATCTATGTGTCTGTCTGTTGCATCGTAGCGCCCCAACGAATGGATCGATTTTGATTATTATTTTTTTGTTTAAAAGGTTTGTTCGTTTGAGAATGTACTTAGCTATGATTTAAAACAATCTGGCAAGCTGTTTGTAGATTATCAGCTTATTTCTGGTTCGTGATTGGATGTGAGCAACTTCCTCAGGTCTAATCGATGTCAAATTCGGTATCCTAGTACCTACTTCAATGATATTGCAAAAATATAGTAATATGTCGATGTTGTGGGGATTGAATATATTTTATTTAATGATATATAATTGATTAGTATCGCTTATTATGTGTGCGTATCTGTAGAAGGTAGGTAGGCGATTAGGTCCGCACGGTAGGTATAGGTACCTACCGTGCGGAGACTGAAAAAGGTACCAACGCGACCTGTAGCACAGATTACCTATGTAAAAGCACAGTATAAATATAATTTATATCTACTGTTTAGCCTTCTTTAGCGGGTAAAAGGCTTGTAACGCAGTAACCAGCAACTGTGCCAGTCAAGCCTTCTATTCAAGTTCAACATTCTGAGGGAGGACGTAGTAAGTCTACCTTTGCTCCCAAAAAAATATTTGTATATGTATAGTCCTTCTGGAATGTGAGCGGCGAGTAAAACCGGGAGCATCAGCTAGTTCTGTGTAACTAGGTCGAGTTTGTGATTAACGGCTGTTCCTGCTCGCGGTTTGACTTGCATCTGAAAGGACTTTTAGACATTCATAGTAACATAGATTCACATTCAGTTCATAACTTAAATTTTTCATAATGTTACGTCTGTCTGTGTCAGTTCGTGGCGCCGAAGATCCGCTTTATTTTAATTAGCTTTATGCGAAGTTATTTGTATGCCAATAACTTTGACCCTCGAAACAATAATGATCACGTTGTTAGACCTATGTTATTCTCACGCAATGTTTATAGGTAGGTAAGCAGGCATTTATGCATACGTAATTTCAATGATTCATTATAGGGTTTCAAGATCGAATGTGATATTGAGTCGAGCGTATCCGAGTCTGACAGACTACATAATACTTATAGGTACTTAAGTAAGTTGGTTTCAATGTAGGTAAATGAGAAGGCTAGGGTTGCATAAATTATATTAATTTATTATACCGATGTGGCATCAGAGAGAAAGGGAGGTCCAAGAATCGTTGGATCATAATTGAAACTGCCACAGATTTAGTGATCGCAAGGCGTGAAGTCCTGGGTTCGATTCTCAGGTCGAGCATAGTGTTAGGAATACCTAACACATGGCCTATATAGGTAACACGGAGTTTGAATTTTAGCCAGGTTTGCGATAATCGCCAAAACACGCTCTCCTTGTTGAACCTCTGCCTTGACTTTTAGGGAATAGAGGCGTGATAGTAAGTTAACGTTAGATTCTACTAACAATGATGCTGTGATTATTTTTCTCGAGTCCATCAAAAGTTAATGTAAATTCATTCTTAATTAATTAGCAAATATATGCATAACATGTTTTTTGCTAATTTACTTTCCATTGAGATAGTGATAGAATTAATAATTACTTATATCCTTTGAAGTTTTTTTTCTTATTGCACAATGAAGTAAAAGTGAACTGGTTTATTACCTAGTGCAAAAAACTTACTTTTGAACTGTGTAACTTTCACTGGAACGAATGATTATGTAATTAGGAATGTAAATTCTAGTATAGACATTTCATATAAGTTGGGTAAGTAGGTATCTATTTAGTATTAAACAGTTAAAGTTAGTAATAAGTAGGTACCTACTTAGGTACATTCGGGTTCGAATCCACAATCACTAATGTAGGATTTTTTATTTTAAAATTATAAATTTCAATAAGTTAAGCTTTAAACACGTCGCACGCTTTACTTATTAGGAGATAGGCAAGAATCAAGTTACACTTATGTATATCCTTTTATTAAGTCCATTTATGTTTTATATTAGAATTTAAACATATTTAAGAATATGGTACAAGTGGCCCTTAGTGTACCTATTACTAAAACATGATATAATTCCCAGTAACTAGACAAGGGCCCTAATTTCAGATAACTTTTTCGCGGTCTACTAAAAAAATATGTTTGTGTTCAGTTATTATGCGTGCGATGTATTTAACAAATGGCGGCACGTTTCCGTAGCTGCTCAGCGATAGGCTTCAACGCTACGTGTTGTGGGTTCGATCCCCGCACGGAGCAAATATTTGTATGATCTTCGCAGGTGGTTGTTCCGGGTTTGGCTGTTTGTGTATATGATAATTTGTGTTTGTAAACGCACCTACGATTCTCACGATACAGGAGTACCTAATTCAGTGTGGGCCAACGTTTAAAAAAAGAAAAAATATTTTATGCACATAAAGGAATAACTCTACAAATGGCTGTAAACCTATGCATGGTAGGCAAAATAAAAAGAAATAAAACTGTGATCGTATGATAGACAGGTCAAAAGGTAAGCTGATATGGGACATAATAGCAGGTAATTTGACATCGTAATTGGTATACAACTTAGTCACAGACAGTAGGTAGATCGCGCCTGACTTCCTATGCGACTTCAAAAATGGAGGCGGTTCGACTGTAGAATTTGTCATCTGATCGTGTCATCCGAGAATATGGTCCCATATACAACGTGTAACTGAATAAGCGCAAGACCTCGAACAGGTCGATTAGAATATCGAGTCATAATTATAATAACGAAACCAGAAAGTCATTTTGAGACATGTAAGCATATTTTTTTCAAGAAATTAGTTATATCCGCTAAATATAAAACTTGTGGCCGTACCACAATCGTACTCGCAACGACTACGATATCGATGCGCACACGCACGAAATAACAATTTGTGCAAATAGGTTTCTATTTTCCACACCTCAACCCACTGATGGATCAGGAGGCACTATTTCAGGTATTAAAAAAAACAGATATTTTCTTTTGGTAAAATTAACACATTAAAAACCACTTTAATGGATTCAGTAATCGATTCTGAACAAACTACTTTCATGTCTTGCGCTTATTCTGTTACAGGTTGTATATTTGGTTAGGGTGTGACCATCAGTTCTAAACCTGATCTGATGTTTGTTTAATTTTCCTAAAAACTTAATTTTTATTTCGCGCCAGTATGGATCACTCACGTGCATAGAAAATAATTTTAGGTACCTAAGTTAGGTACTTAGGTTAAAATTACCTAATAGTAGTTAGGTACATTTTTTATTATATTCAGGGTTTACACAGAAAAGTAAGTAAAGTATTTTTATTTATTAGATATTCTAAACTATAGCTACAAAATAATATGAAAACTAAGTAGGTACCATAATATATTATTTTTACTTTTAATAATTTTTTTATTGAATTTCTTTTTATCTAGGAAAAGTTATATCTACTACTTACATGATAACTTGCCATATAAATACTTGGAAACATATTATTAGAGCTATACTCACTATGATATATTTTTCAGACACTAACTTGGTATTTTTTAATTGAATTTCACGAAAAGTTTAGAATAAGTCACCGGCACAGGTGGAGCGTTGGAGTAGAGATGCGCTCTGTGTACGTGTGCGTACGTTCCAACCTTTATAAACCGTGGGAGTTTTTGTCTTGTAATTGACAATGGTCACTGGGGAGGTAATGAGTCCGTTTGTAGGCAACTCGTCCTTCTGCAAGAAGACTATGACGCATACGTACGTAAACGTAACACAATTATTATCACTATACATATATAATGACACTTCTATTCTCCCAGGAGGTGTGTTATGGTCCCAGACTGCATACACTACAATATACGGAAGCTCGATGCGAGTAACCCTGACGGTGAATATTTGCATTGCTACTACGAAATGGACAATGGCAGTTTATTAATATTTAAATTTTACCTCGTCAAATTATAATAGGGAATTTACTACAAATATGTACCTATTTTTTATATTATAAACAGTCATCATATATTTTGAAGACACTTCCTTGTCTTGTATCTACAATAAATCATTGGAATATAATTAGCATTCCCGGAAGTAAACAAGGAAATAAAAGTAAAGCTTGTGCTACTTTTAAACGTTGCATGACAGGACGTTTGGTGGTCACCTAGCGTTAGGCCGAGTCCCGCGTGTCGTTGGTTCGGTTCCTACCTGAGGGAAGTAATTGAGAGTTTCTCGGATATATGTATGTTTTATGTCAAGATTTTCTGTGTCCGTTAATTGTTTCTGAAGTTCCCAGGGACACAGGCTTGTTCCCTTGTACATACATACATACCATCACGCCTGTATTCCCCGAAGGGTTAGGCAGAGGCGTACTTAATGTACACCCACAGTTCGCCTGGTATGTTTAGGTCCCATGTTATAGGGGGCGAGCCTATAGCCATTAACCGGGCACAAATACAGACTTCGAGCTGGTACTGAGAATTTCATAGAAAACTCAATAACACTTTGCTCGACCTGGGAATCGAACCCAGGATCTCCAGCATAGCAGTCGCGCTTGGGACCAATAGACTAATGAGGCAGTCCCTTGTACATTAGGATTAAAAAATCCATGTTAAAAAAGTTTTTTACCCATTCTCTTCTTAGTTATGAATGTACTTAAATACCTACCCAAACAACAGATTTAGGGCTTATTTATGCACCTGCTAACTGTTACCCGCGGTTTCACTCGCGACTCAAAATTATTTTATAATACCTAACTATTTAATGAAATAATACCATTCATGAAGTTTCTATAAAAAACCGATAGTCCCATACAAAATTTCACTCCGGTTTCCCCAAATAGGACTTGCTTAGCGGATGTTTACGTTATAAAATATAAAAATAAACCTATCTTCCACAGCTATCTAGTCTTGTGTAGTTTTGGTTGGCTGTGCGTTGATACTTAGATCAGTCAGTCAGGACAAACGATTGTAGTAGGTATAGGTAGATAACCAATAGATAGATAAAAGATAGCCCGTAAGTTAGGTACCCACACGATACAGTAAACATTTATAAGTACTTAGGTGTCAAAAGTAAATACGTACCTAATATAAAGAAATTAAGTAAGTATAGTTTAAACAACGAATGGTCGGTGAAATATCTAGGTATGGGAGGGAGGCGATGGAACTGTCATGGTTGACTGGCTGGGTTGGAGGTCGCCTCGCCAAGGTCGCATTCATCCTTGTCTCCTTCATTAGACACAACTTTTTTGATCCACTCGTCATCGGCGGCCTAAGTACAAAATGTTCGTGGTTCGTTGCGTTCGTTTATATTCCAACAGACTGCTGTCGAGTAAGGTTACTTATCATCTTTCTAAGGGTACTTTTTAAAGTGCTGGTATACTTGGTCTAATTCGATTCTTTGGATTAAACTCTGGTAACTTTTCGAATTAAGTCGTGTTTTTTTATTGCTTAAGTAGGCAAACGAGCTGGCGAGCCACCTGATTGTAAGTAGTCATCGTTGCCCATGGCCACCTGCAACACCAGAGGAGTTGCTGATGCGTTGCCGACCCTTAAGAGTCCTTAAGAACTACAGACTGCCAGAGCCCCTGCAACCGAGGGGAACTGGCTCTTACGTACAAAAGTCGGAACACACACCAAGGTGCTTTACGACGACTCCAACGTAAGGGTGGTCGCCAGCCGGTCAAACCCCAAGAGGTCCTACCACCGAGCTAGTCAGATATTTTCACACCTCTTACGGGATGCCTATCTGAAAGGCAGTGAGGAATAGTATTCTAACCCGTCCCCACGCGGGGTATCCTGGTGTAACGGTGGTTGGATCAGTACTTACCACTTGCTTTAAAGTAGAAGGAAGAAAAGGTTTTATCAAGGAATGGAATGGTCTTTTTTATATAATAAAGTCTAACCCATTTTAAAGATGGGATCCGTATTAAGCAGTGACGGAGTGAATGAATAGCGTATTGTGTTTACGCCAAATCATTTAAAAATGCATAAATGCATATTTCCGAACGCATTTTATTAATCTGTGACTTTATAGTCAAATCAGCTTCCTACTTCCGCATAAATATTATAACAATTAAATGTTTTCGTTCGCTTCCTGTTCCCATCTCTTTCCTATCCACATAACCTGTAAGGGACAAGAAGACGGACTTCGGATATCTTCGGTACGCACGAATTGCACCGAGCGCGAAGGACGCTGTCACGCGCTCGTGTCGTCTAAAAAAAGGGAGTTCAGAGTCTTCGTGGATCTTCGTTGAGACTCCCGCTAACCGCTCCCGCATATACGGTTGTGAGTGCGCGCACGCGAATGTGAGCCGGCTCCAACTACCGCAACCCGCTAAACTCAGTGTGTGTTCTTATATGTCAAGAGTGCGTCATATTCTTAGAGGTACTTCAGGACTCCAGAACAACGCACCACGTGCACCGGTGAGTCCCATACTCCCATCATACCTTCCCGCGTAGTGAACACGAACCGCCCAGCATACCTAGCATAACTTTCACGCTACAGTTCTCTATATCTGTTGGTCCTTCGAAATAAATTATACTCCCGCATCACACCATAAATTTTGGTTCGCCTTCGACCGGATACCTACTTAGTGTTCACTACAGTATACCTACCTACTTTCCCGCTTATTTATTGCGTTACATACGCTTATTTTTCCGCTATATTTACTCACCCGCTTATTTTAATAACTACGTGTATTCTTCCGCTCTTAATAGGTCTAAATACCTAAAATACGAATCTCGTAAAACCGCCATAATAGGTTGCCTATCGCACCAAATAGGTACCTCCGCCCGCCATTCATTACAACATAATTTAGACCGCTTCGTATTATACGATATAGGTATTATCGCGTTATTATAACCAAACGCGCATTTTTTTTTATATAAAATTTGTAAACCGCATTTATCTTAATTAGGTTTTATAGCCTATTGCAACATACCTACTTTCCTTTGTTAAGCTCTAACCGCCATCTTTTACAATGGAAGATATCGAAATTAAATTACAACTACTTGAAGCCAAAAACCAGGCAATTTATGAACGGTTAACATATCTATACGATTTATCAAAAAAGATTTCTACCACTTCGGTCGAACTTCGTTCTAAAGAAACATTCCTTGCAGATACGCAAATATTGTCAACAATACGACAGGAATTTAGTACCAATCTAGATCAGATTAATGCTCTTAACCTTAAAATGAATCCTAAGTTTACCATTAATTACGCTAGCCTTATTTCATTTGACAATGTTTATGCCCGTGTCGAGAGGACTCGGTCACTTGTCGCGGCAAGCACGTCAAATACGCTGTCCGACCCGCAATCACAAAATATTAAGGACTTGCAATTTAAAGGTTCAATTAAACTACCACCTATTCAAATCCCTTCTTTTGATGGCAAAATAGAGAATTGGCCAGTATTTTATGAATCATTTAAATCTAATATTCACAATAATGTAAATCTTACTGATTCGCAACGGGTTCAGTATTTAATAAGTAAATTATCCGGAACCGCTTTACAGATTACCGCGGGTATTATTCCCTCAGGTGATAATTATAACGCTATTTGGGACAGCTTAGTTAAAAAGTACCAAGATGTTCGGGCACTAGGTTCACATTACATGTCTATTATATTCAATATCAAACCCGCTTCTAATAATTCAGCTTCTCTTAACATGTTTATCGAAAATTTCCACGCTTCTGTGTCCGCTTTGGAACAATTGGAAATAAATGATTTAAAAGATTTTATTTTATTAAGCTTAGCATTGCGAAAGTTAGATCCTGCAACCGCGCATTTATTCGAAATGCATATGCGTAACAAGGAAGTTCCTTCTTATAAAGACTTTGTGGACTTTATTAAGTCACAAGTCAAAATATTAGACCGCACCGCTTTACCTACTTCTACTTCTTCTCGATTCGCATCAGTGAATAATAAAAATAATAATACCGCTTCACGTATGCAACCACGTAATACTGTTCATACTTTTGTAACCCGCAATAATAATTTGAAATGTTTACATTGTAATCAATCTGATCATTTCCAGATTTATCAATGTTCGTCATTTAAAGCGCTTAACGCTAAATCTCGTTTAGAGTTTATTAAAAACAAACGAGGGTGTGTAAACTGTCTAAGTCTTACACATACTGTTTCCCAATGTAAGTCTACCTATTTGTGTAAAACTTGTAATAAACGTCATCATTCGCTTCTGCATTTCAATGACAATAAAGTATCTAATAACTCGCAGCTAACTCGCTCATCGCCTGGTGACGATCGTATATCACCATCTCGCTCGCACGCGTCCGCGACCGACACGCCACCGCCGGTTGTACTCGCAGCCGCGACGGCGGCGCTCGAACCTGCCACTACGGCTAGCACTACTACCTGTGCCGCGCTTGCACCACAGGTGATGGTTTGTGCGCGGTCTCGAGTTGACAACAAAATAGTTGCGCCCGTAAATTTAATGAATACGACAGTTCTTTTGTCAACCGCTCAAGTTTTTGTTAGTAGTAATGATGATCGACCCGTTTTAATCAGATGTTTGATAGATAACGCATCGCAAAATAATATTATTACTACGGCTTGCTGTAAAAAACTTAAATTAAATATTGTACCGCTTTCGAACTCATTTATAAAGGGTGTTGGATCATCCTCCCGCCCTATTCAAGGTTACGTACAGATTACGGTTACCGCTAAAAATAAAAATAATTCTTATAATATAACCGCTCTGGTCGTCGACTGTATAACCGATAGATTGCCAACAAACACTGTTGACGCTTCTATAGTGAAACATTTAGTTAACCTACCGCTTGCTGACCCTCTATGGCACACGCCTGGAGAGGTTGAGTTACTTCTAGGGGCTCAATTGTTCCCATTTTTATTATTAGGTGGAAAAATTATAGCACCTCCCGCTCCTACCGCGATTGAAACCGTATTTGGTTATATTCTTATGGGTGATGTTCCTGCCGTTTCATATTTGAATAATCCTACATCCGCTGTAGTAAATACTGCTACATTTTTTAGTACCGGTATTGATAACAATAATTATCCTTCTCTAGATGATTCCCTTCATAAATTCTGGAACTTAGAAGAAATTCCCGCGCGAACTTTTATGAGTCCGTCTGACATGGAGTGTGAGCAAAAGTATTCTGCTTCCGTGTCACGTGATTCCACCGGTAGATATTGCATCGCGTTACCCTTTTGTACCGATCCTAATGTATTAGGTAATTCCCGCTCTGTCGCTTATCGACGTTTTATTGCTTTAGAAAATACAAAATTACGCGAGCCTGAACTTCGTTTAAGTTATAACGAGGTTATTCAGGAATATATCGATAAGGGTTATTTATCTGAAATAGTTTCGAATAATAGTTCGAAGTGTGATAACGGTTATTACATACCGCATCACCCCGTTGTTAGGTTTGACAAGGAGACCACAAAGGTTCGTGTTGTCCTTGACGCTAGCGCCCAAGGTCATAATGGTATTTCACTTAACGACATCTTACACACAGGGCCGAATTTACAGGCAGACTTGTTTATACTCTTATTAAATTTCCGCTTATTTCCAATTGCTATTACTGCAGATATAAAACAAATGTATCTTCAAATTGCTGTTACTAATGAGCATAGAAAATATCAAAAAATATTATTCCGCTTTAATACCGCCGAACCTATCCGAGAGTTTCAATTTAACAGGGTCGCATTTGGTCTTAGGTCTAGTCCGTTCCTCGCTATGCGCACTGTGCGCCAGCTATCCGATGATGAAAAACATCGTTTCCCACGCGCTGCTATTGTAGCCTCACGCGAGTTATACATGGATGACCTTGCCACATCTATTCCATCTTTGGAGGAAGCTAAGGTTCTATCCAGTGAACTTATCGATTTATTTAAAGCTGGGGGTTTCGACCTAACCAAATGGGCAAGTAATTCTAAGGAATTGCTAGCTTCCGTGCCACAATCCAACCGCTCTTCTATAGACTTTTCGGATAGGGATAATTTAAAAATTCTTGGTCTTAAATGGATTCCTTTAGACGATAGCTTCACGTTCACTACGTCAGATTTAGATAAAGTTTGTACTAAACGAACTATACTTTCTACTATTGCCCGCTTATGGGATGTTCTTGGCTTCGCTGCGCCAGTGATTTTATTTGCCAAATTACTTATAAAGGAATTGTGGAATCTTCACATAGACTGGGATGACACCCCACCCGATACAATTATTTCGTTATTTCATTCATTCCAAGAGCAACTGCCTCTTCTTTCCGCTTTAAAAATACCGCGTCATTTAGCCGTTAATATGGGCTGTAATATTAATATTGTAGCTTTCTCGGACGCTAGCATGAAAGCGTATGGTTGCGTCATTTATTTACATGTTACAGATGTGTATGGTAACATACACGTACGTTTGGTGTGTGCTAAGTCCAAAGTTGCACCTGTAAAGGTCGTTTCACTGGCTCGACTAGAGCTATGTGCCGCTGTCTTGATGTCAAAACTAATAAAGTTAATTAATGACACTTATCGTTCTCGTATCGCGATTAATAATATATTTGCTTTCTCCGATTCTAAAATAGCTCTTTCGTGGATTCATTCATCTCCCCATAGATGGAATATCTTTGTTAGTAACCGCATCGCCAAATGTCAAGAAAATCTTAATCCTAAACATTTCTATCACGTAAATGGTAAAGAAAACCCAAGTGACTGTCTTTCTAGAGGTCTTTTACCGGAGCAGTTAATAGCACATGATCTATGGTGGCATGGCCCTAAATGGCTTAAGTGTCCAACATCTGAGTGGCCTATTACGCCTTTTGCTTCTTCAAATATTGAAGAATTACCGGAATATAATAAGAAAACACTTACCTTGACCGCGTCTGTTTTGTTAGAACCTAATTTGATTTATAATCTTTCTCAAAGATTTTCGTCTTGGAATAAAATTTTACGCATAATAGTTTACATTCTTAGGTTTGGACGTATTATACCACGTTACCAAAGTCATAATATAATCCCCGCTTCTCAGATAAATATAGCTGAAAGATATTTAATCCGCGCTGTTCAACAAAATCATTATCAACAAACAATCCAAGAAATTCAGAAGGGCAACTTACGTTCTCCGCTTAAACGTCTCGATCTTTTTATAGATAAAAATAATATTATTAGAATCGGAGGTAGGTTGTCTAATGCTAATCTTCCGTATGAAGCACAGCATCCCGCTCTTTTACCAAAACATGACCATGTTACACATGTTATAATTGATTATTTTCACCGCGTTCATTGTCATACAGGCGCCAACCTTCTGAGTTCGCTGCTGCGTCAGAAGTATTGGATTATATCGTCTCGAAGTGTCATTAGGCAAAGAGTACATTCTTGCAATTTTTGTTTTAAAAGCTCTCCCTCTCATACCAGCCCTAAAATGGCTGATTTGCCTGCTTGCCGTGTACAGGAGACCAAGGCTTTCGTACATACGGGCGTTGACTACGCTGGCCCAATTAAAATAACTTTGTGTAGACGTCGAGGTCAACGCAGTCAAAAAGCTTATATTTGCTTATTTATATGCTTAGTTACTAAAGCCGTTCACATCGAATTAGTAACTGATGTGTCTTCAGATAGATTCATTTCCGCATTTAAAAGATTTATTTCCCGCCGTGGTCCTGTTGCCTTTCTTTATTCTGATAACGGAACTAATTTCATAGGAGCTAAAGCTCAGTTACAAGAGTTAATTACTAACCGCTACCGCATTGAGTGGAAAATGATTCCACCCCGCGCTCCTCACTTTGGGGGGCTGTGGGAATCGAACATAAAATCTATGAAAACGCATTTATACCGTGTTATCGGTTCTCAGCTTCTTACATACGAAGAACTTCTTACTGTTCTCACCCAAATCGAGGCAGTTCTTAATTCGAGGCCACTATGTGTCTTATCTGAAGATCCTTACCCAGAGCCTCTTACGCCTGCACATTTTATCATGGCTTCACCCTTAACCTCCCTGCCTGTTCAGGATATATCAGAGGCAGACAAGTCTCTCCGCTGTCGTAAACTATTACTTGATCAAATGGTGTGCAGCTATTGGAAAAGATGGCGTATTGAATATTTACATAACCTTCAAGTTAGACAGAAGTGGTTAAATAACATAGATAACGTAAAAATTGGTACAATAGTTCTTGTACATCAAGATGATCTTCCCCCATTACGATGGCCAATGGGTGTTATAACGCAAGTTTACCCGGGAAAAGATAAAACTATCCGCGTCGCATTAGTAAAAACTTTAACCGGCTCTTTCAAAAGACCAATTGTAAAATTGTGTCCGTTACCTTCTCAATGATCACCGCATACATATATCGTATAATACAATATAATCAATATATATCTCTCTTGTCTTATTATAATATATATTTTTTTAAACTTGTTCAATTATTTTGAGAACACTGCGTATTCTCAAGGCGGCGGAGGATGTTTACGCCAAATCATTTAAAAATGCATAAATGCATATTTCCGAACGCATTTTATTAATCTGTGACTTTATAGTCAAATCAGCTTCCTACTTCCGCATAAATATTATAACAATTAAATGTTTTCGTTCGCTTCCTGTTCCCATCTCTTTCCTATCCACATAACCTGTAAGGGACAAGAAGACGGACTTCGGATATCTTCGGTACGCACGAATTGCACCGAGCGCGAAGGACGCTGTCACGCGCTCGTGTCGTCTAAAAAAAGGGAGTTCAGAGTCTTCGTGGATCTTCGTTGAGACTCCCGCTAACCGCTCCCGCATATACGGTTGTGAGTGCGCGCACGCGAATGTGAGCCGGCTCCAACTACCGCAACCCGCTAAACTCAGTGTGTGTTCTTATATGTCAAGAGTGCGTCATATTCTTAGAGGTACTTCAGGACTCCAGAACAACGCACCACGTGCACCGGTGAGTCCCATACTCCCATCATACCTTCCCGCGTAGTGAACACGAACCGCCCAGCATACCTAGCATAACTTTCACGCTACAGTTCTCTATATCTGTTGGTCCTTCGAAATAAATTATACTCCCGCATCACACCATATTGCGTGTTCCATATTTTGTGAAGTTAATGTAACGACGGGCGTAGCGAGCTGTTCCCTTTTAAGATTACCTAATGATGTGTACTTACAGTTAAAACAGCGTCGTAATAGTGGAAAATAAATTTTCTTGTGCGACACAAGTTCACGACACTATTCTATGTCACAACAGTTTTAAAGTATTTGTTACTCGTGACTATTACTGGAGACCATGTACATTTATTTAGAACTAGCTTACCCGACAGACGTATTGTCAAAATGTAATAAATAAATCATATGATAAAAAGCAAGAAAGCACTTTCAGTTTACCAGATTTTTCCAAATTTCTGGTAAACTTCAAATTTTTCT
Organism: Acronicta aceris; assembly: GCA_910591435.1. Classification (NCBI taxonomy): domain Eukaryota; kingdom Metazoa; phylum Arthropoda; class Insecta; order Lepidoptera; family Noctuidae; genus Acronicta; species Acronicta aceris. The sequence goes on along the minus strand of OU342763.1, from coordinate 9,375,721 downwards.
ATTTATTACGAAGAAGGTGGTTTTTAAATAGCTAAATCGGCCCAGCCTTCTCTAGTACCTCCATACTTAGATAGATTAGATAATATTATTTAAAGTACCTACATACTAGTTGCTGTTGCCTGCAGTTTCACTCACATCCCAAAAAGATTATCATACTATAAGCTCGATTCTAGGCGGCGTATCAAGATGAAACATGCACCAGATTTTAAGTTCGACCTCTAGCAATACATCGCTAAAAATTGCGTTAAATTCCATGTAGTAGTTTTTGCGTGATGCGCGTACAAACATACAGACAGACAGACAACAATTTAAAAAATAGATATTTTGGCTGTTTTCTGTTTTTCTTAAATATCTATAATGTACCTACAGACATCGGCCTGTATTTTATTATAGGTATAGATTAGGTAACTATCTTAATTCTATCATAATTGCGAAATTATAGCGATTATTTGTTTTCTGTAACACAACAATGCGTTCAGTACCTACACAGTTCAATACACATACAACAATGTTTTTTCTTTTAGAGGTCGGCCTAACTAATGTAGGTATTTTAATAAGTAGATATTTTAGTAAAGGAAAAATTTGGACCGCCGGTAGGATTCGAACCGGCGTCTTCTGGTTAGATAGGTACACCAGGCGCTATGACCTCTAATGGCCAGTCCCTATATGAAATCCGTTGATAGATTTGCTTACTAGAGATAGGATTTTGACATTACTTGTGTCACTAACCTTATGTCAAAATCCTATCTCTAGTAAGCGAATTTATCGACGGATGGCCATAAGCCACCGCGAGTCCCATAACTAGGTAGGCAAGTATATATCTAGAGTTTAAATTTATAAATACCTATCTACGGTTGCGGATCACTACTTCATTTTTTATTATTCACATAAATCTTGAGCACGAGTATTTTGGGGGAACTTAGGATTATTAATATAAAATTACGTGAGAACCCATTATAATTTTGTTGTGAATTCCTCAAAATTGTTGTTTTTGTACAAATTGTGACAATTATGGTAGCTATGTTAAAGTTCTGGCCGACGATTTAGTATAGTGGTCTCAAGACAAGGCCATACCATGACTCACATTTGTATATTTGAATGGTCATGTCGTTATACCTACCTACACAATTATTAGTTCATAATAATTGTGTAGGTAGCTGATACCCACATTTAACTCGTGATGATCTCGTTTGTCCGAATCCCATGGGAATTTCCCAAATTCCCTGTAGTCTTAGTGATCACCTAAATTATTATAACAGTACCTAACATGACTGCCTCATTAGTCTAGTGGTCCCAAGCGCGACTGCTACGCTAGAGGTCCTGGGTTCAATCTCCAAGTTGAGCAAAGTGTTATTGGGTTTTTCTATGAAATTCTTAGTAGCAGCCCGGAGTCTGGAATTGTGCCGGTTAATGGCAATAGGGGGCCTATTGCCAGTGTCTATTAGAAGGGACCTAAACATACCATCACGCCTATATTCTCTATTCTCTGAAGTGTTACGCAGAGGTGTACTAATGTAAACCCACAGTTTGCCGGAATGTTTAGGTCCCATGTAAGAATAGGGAGCGAGCCTATTGTTATTAACCGGGCACAAATCCTAACTCTGAGCTGCTATTGACAATTTAATCGAAAATCTCAATAACCAATGAGCGACCTGTGAATCGAACCCAAGACATAGCGTAGGCGGGTGAATATTCGAACATTATTTATCAAATTATTATTCTCATCATAGTAGTTCTCTCTTTCATAGTTCAGATTGTTTTTATTCTTGTATTATTGCTTGACGGCAGTGGTGTAGTTTAAGTTTTCATTATCATAATTGTAGTTTTGAACAACTGTGTTCATAAATTTGGGATGAAGGTTCAATTTTTTTTCAAATATTCACCCAGGCACTTCACACTTTGGACCATTTCGGCAGACAGTTAATTAATTATGTTCAGTACCTTTAAGTAAAGATATTCTTAATGTTGTCGTAGTTGTATGTAAGCCCTGCTAGGTGGAGGATAATGTCTAGAGGCTTGCAGTGACCCGTGTCGACGCATTGGAGTCACGGCTGTTGTGGTACACAATGCATGATACGTCACTCGTTATTTATATACGTACATCTACTTGGTCACACTTGGATCTGTACTGTTGTATATTTAAGGATGTGCGATACTGATCTGTAACAGTATTTACAAAAAATATAATGTAAGTAGGTACCTTCACGCCTTTTTTTATACCACTAAGGTGGCAGACAAGCATACGGCCCGCCGGATGGTAAGCGGTTACCCGTAGCCTATGGACGATTACAATACCAGGGGTATCACTCGCGCGTTGCCGACCCTGTAAATCAAGGTGATTGCTCCTTGATTTACTCAACTATTCAGTTGGGCTAGCAGCATAGGAGACAATAGCGTGATGCTTCTCCTATCTGCCAACACAACGCTTCCTCGCGGATCTCTGGTGACCTTGCTCACCGTTAGGAAGACACGGATATATGTTATTTGGCTACGATTTTCTGCAACGTGGGGTACTTGCCCTGTCGGGCAAGGTATTGATTCTGTATCTGTGAGTGGAATTATTCGATTCTGTGGCTGTATTCCCCGAAAGGCAGAGGTGTATTGATATACATCCACAGTTCACCGTTACGTTTAGGTTCCATGTAATCGATGGAGAACCTCAAATCTAAACTCCGAACTGTTGTTGAGAATTTCATAGAATAACCCAATAATACATTTCTCAAACTGGTAATCGAACCCAGGACCTCTAGCGTAGCAGTCGCGCTTAGAACCACTAGACTAATGTGGGACAGTACCTGTCCAGTGGGTTTGATGATGTGATAGTGATTGAGTAATGATATGGTAGTAAGGATATGGATATATCTTCACAGTTAATGGTGTAGCCTCAGTAATTATCGAGTATTTCGGGAAAGATTAAATAGGTTTTAATACATACTAACTATAATTTAATCTATGCTATTTATCTACTTGGTGTTATGCGATTGTATTAAGAAAACAACAAGGCAATTAGTTCAAAATATAATTTATTATTTCTTTACAGTTCTCTTGGCGTTAATAATCAAATTCAATACAGATAATATAAATGGCAACATTGAATTGAAAAATATATTTTGTAAATATTACTTACAGAAAGCGTATCATGAAATAATAAAAATACTTTTATAGTTAAATATTATAAATTTTTCTACATGATTATGACGTATATTTATTCTTGCGGTTAATAAATATAATTATCATGTCGTCATCTTTCAAATTTTGAGATCGTCCAAGAATTATTACCATCGGACAGTCTCAAAATTATGTTTAGGTAATATCGTATACCCAAAACAAAGATAATAAGAGGTATAACAACTAAATCAGTTTTTCACTGCCTTACTACTATTTTTACTTTTATTTTCTACCCTAGTTTGATTCTTGTTTTTCTTTTCATCTTTTTCGTTCGTATCGTCAAGAATTCGTGGATGAGCAGCGATTGTGCGTATGCTCTTCTTCATAGGTTTGATTTGATTTCTTAGGAGGTCGTCTAATTCAGAAAGAGATTTAATTTCTTTGAGATCTTTGAAGCCTGTGCTGCGTGCTCCATTAATTCTCCCGAAGTACCGATATATGTCATTGTTAGCCTGGCATTGTGCGCAGTTATACTGCACGGGTACCGCATTTGGGAAGTTCTGTTGAGCGCTGTTCATATTCGTACCGTTTCCTGGACAGTATGGTACAAATACCACCGGGACGAACCCAATGATACCATATGGCGCATACTGCTGTTGATTTTGATTCTGGTTGTATGGCGGCGAAGCAGGTTGGGGTGTTTGTCCTTGTACTGCTGTATCATTCTGTCCTGGCTTAAGTAAATAGCACGGGCATGACCCTGGGCTCGGCACGATTGGCAGTGGGTATGGAATGACGTAGATAGGGAATGGTGGCATTTGACTAGACGGTGGAGTTGCAGGTGGCTGGACTCCAGAACCCGTGGTAGGTGCACCTTCGGAGTCTGAAAAAAAACATTGATCGTAAGTTCGTAACTGTTACAACTAGTACACCAGTAGATGTAATGCCTGGTTTTAGTAGCCCGTTATTTGCAGTATTCATTTCTTCCCCTATTTTACTCGTCTCCCATTGACAATGAATTTAAACTACCTTTATGTAACACGTTCTTAATTTCCAAAAATTATTCATGACTTCAATAAAAAAAATTACATACTAAATTTTATTCAAAGAACCTCATAGTTAACAATTTAGCATACCTGGGTATTCTCCTGGATATCCTGGCTGTCCGGGTTGTCCTGGGTATCCTGGTTGGCCTGGTTGTCCTGGGTATCCTGGTTGACCAGGTTGTTCAGGCTGACCTGGGTATCCTGACTGGCCTGGTTGTCCTGGTTGACCTGGCTGCCCTGGCTGACCTGGGTAGCCTGGCTGGCCTGGTTGGCCTGGGTATCCTGGTTGTCCGGGCTGACTTGGTTTGCCAGGCTGACCTGGGTATCCTGGCTGGCCTGGTTGTCCTGGGTGTCCCGGTTGACCTGGCTGTCCTGGCTGACCCGGGTAGCCTGGCTGGCTTGGGTATCCTGTTTGTCCGGGCTGACCTGGTTTGCCAGGTTGACCTGGGTATCCTGGTTGTCCTGGGTGACCTGGTTGGCCTGGCTGTCCGGGTTGTCCTGGGTATCCTGGCTGGCCTGGTTGTCCTGGGTATCCTGGTTGTCCGGGCTGACCGGGTTTGCCAGGCTGACCTGGGTACCCTGGTTGTCCGGGCTGACTTGGTTTGCCAGGTTGACCTGGGTATCCTGGTTGTCCTGGGTGACCTGGTTGGCCTGGCTGTTCGGGTTGTCCTGGGTATCCTGGCTGGCCTGGTTGTCCTGGGTATCCTGGTTGTCCGGGCTGACCGGGTTTGCCAGGCTGACCTGGGTATCCTGGTTGTCCACCTAAGAGAAAAATGCGAGTCAAAGAAGATTGAAGTCTTACGTTCGTTAGAAAGTGTAAGAAGAATATTAGTGCGGGTTTTTGATACAACAAAAATTTACGGTATCCTCTTTTAGGTGTACGAACATTATTTACCATAAATAATCACCCAACCATAAACCTCCTTATGCTTAACCTACGGAAGTAAAATTTCTTACCATTCGGAAAAGGACAGCCTATATATCGCCTAGATCCCCAGGTAGGTATATTAAATCTAAGTGTTATTATAGGTACTCTAATTTATAATAATAATATAGTTTCGTCTTTCTTTTTCGATACTGTCTACATATATCAGCGTAAAATAAATTAAAATATAAAAATAACATACAAATAAAGATCGGTTGATATTTAGCAGATGGCTTTCGAGTTCGGTACTCCCATGTGATACTATATAATATACTATGTAAGTGACCTCTGCTGTCGTATTTTTTAAATTTATGTAATTTATTGACGATAATATAAATAAAATATTCAACATAATCTGTTGCCTATGATACTGTACGTCAATAAATGGTAATTCATGTACATACTATTGCAGAATAATTAATAATTAGTGCTCGATCAGAAGATTCGTACAGGTGTAGATTACATACAACTATTTTTTTAAATGTAGCTACATTAAATATAATTAAAAGACTAGGGCGCGATTAGAGGTCAAAATATTTCTCGCCATCGCTGTCATCTGGCAACGTGCCCAGAAGAGTGGCAGCCACATTGAATAGAAATGCTTATATTGATACGCTTCCCTACATGCCAGTCCTTTCGTCACGCGAAGTGTCGACCAGTCTCCTTGAAAATTCTTTGAAAACATTTGAAAACGACGCCAAAGTCTCATAAATATAGTTACTCGATAGGTTTTTGATTGGGATTTGCGCCGTTTGACCGTTTCTCCGGGCCAGCTGAGGCTGTGGACAACCTTGTTACATTGACAGCGAAGCGAAGCAAAAAGCAACTAGACGAAGTATAGTCAACAATATGACATATTAAAGTGTAGCGACGTCTACCGCGCTACATAGAAAATAGACGGACAGTCCTGAATCGCGCAAGTGAAGTTTGCAACGCAACTTGCATATATACAACTGCCCGACATCGATCGTTGGGCCGTGGCCCGCCAGGCAAAACACTCGCCTGGTCGAAGGATCCTCCCTTTGGTGTGAGGGGCAACACTCCTCGCCCCTCCACAAAAGCAAACATGATTGGGACACATTAATTGGGCCACATAAATTTTTACCTTGTCCTGGGTATCCGGGCTGTCCTGGTTGTGCTGGGTAGCCAGCTTGTCCAGGTTTACCAGGTTCACCAGGCTGTCCTGGCTGTCCTGGGTATCCCGGTTGTCCCGGTTGTGCTGGGAATCCGGGTTGTCCTGGTTGTCCTGGGTAGCCGGGTTGTCCAGGTTTACCAGGTTCACCAGGCTGTCCTGGTTGTCCTGGGTATCCGGGCTGTCCTGGTTGTGCTGGGATTCCGGGTTGTCCTGGGTAACCGGGTTGTCCAGGTTTACCAGGTTCACCGGGCTGGCTTGGTTGTCCTGGGAGACCTGGTTGACTTGGTCCACCTATGAGAACAATGAATTAAATTTATGCTGTTTAATTTTTACTATCTAGATCCTGAAGTGCTATATGTGCTATATCAGTGAACGAGGTGTATTAATTTTTACCTGTCTGTCCTGGTTTGCCTGGTTCGCCTTGCTGTCCTGGCTGTCCCGGTTCGCCTGGTTGTCCTGGTTGCCCTGGGTAGCCAGGTTGTCCTGGTTTACCAGGTTCACCAGGTTGTCCTGGTTGTCCTGGGTATCCGGGCTGCCCTGGTTGTCCTGGGTATCCGGGCTGTCCTGGTTGTCCTGGGTATCCAGGCTGCCCTGGTTGTCCAGGGAATCCGGGCTGTCCTGGTTGTCCTGGGTATTGAGGTTGTCCGGGCTGTCCTGGGTATCCTGGCTGTCCTGGCTTGCCTGATTCACCTGGCTGACCTGGTTGTCCAGGGAATCCAGGCTGTCCAGGCTGCCCTGGATATTCAGGTTCACCTGGCTGTCCTGGGTAACCTGGTTGACTTGGTCCACCTAATTAATTCAACAACAATTAACTCGATTAAAATACACCACTACATATTTCACTTTGAACATACGGCCGGATTCATGAAGTAAGAAATAATATTTATTTTTGAGTCCGTGGAATTTTTTTTCTGATCTAAATTTATACTACAATTTATAACATAACATACCATCATACCTGTATTCCCCAAAGGGTTAGGCATAGGCGTACTAATGTATACCCACAGTTCACCGGTATGTTTAGGTCCCATGTAATAGCAGGCGAGCTTATTGCCATTAACCGGGCACAAATTCCAAACTTCGAGTTGCTACTGTGAATTTCATGGGAAAACCTAATAACAAGTCTAGCACCTGGGAATCTAAACGAGGATATCAAGCGTAGCAGTCGCGCTCAGGACCACTAGGCTAATGGAGCCGTTTATTGAGTGACATAAACAAAGAATGCTAAATGCTGCTTTTATATAATTTCTTTGTGTGATATCGTGTGAGAGGTACAAAATAAAAGTTTTTACTTGCCAAGTTCTTCATGATAGGGGGAAAACGATCAGATTGATCGCCTGATGGTAAGCGATTACCGCCGCTCATGGACACACGGAACACCAGAGGAATCACAAGTGCGTTGCTGGCCTTTTAAAAGAGAATATGCTCTTCTTGAAGGATTGAATGTCGTATTGGTCGTATTGCATGCGATAGTTCACTCCACAGTTTTATTGTATGAGGGAGAAAGTTTCTAGAGAATCGTACAGTTGTGTACTGCCAACTATCAAGATGATGGTGATGGAACTGCTGTCGTGTAGAATGATGGCGGAAAGAGGCAGCAGGGATCAATCCGAACAGTTCCTCGGAGCACTTCTCTTAGTATCGATAGAAGATGCATGGCGAGCCGAGATCTCTACGCAGCGCCAAGGGGTTTAGCCGGTTTGAAATATCTTGGCAGTCGATTCGAATCGCTCTCCGTTGGGTGCGGTCTAGAGGGAAAAGTACGTGCTGGGGTGCCCCTGCCCAGAGATGAGAACAGTATTCCATGGCCGGACTTGCGCTATATAAAGTGGTGGTGGGCCCGAGTGAAATACCGTCTCGATCTATTGAGCACGCCAAGCTTCTTCGAGGCTAACTCTGCCTTACCCTCTAAATGGCCGTGGAACAGGACTTCATTCGATAAGCCGACACCGGGAGAGGGTTAAGAGGGTGCTCTCAAAACGAGGAAATACGACCAACGGCAGTTTTTTTGCGCTGAATACGCAAACTTGTATCTTTGTGGGGTTAAATTGGACCAAATTAAGTCTGCCCCAAACTGAGACTTTCTCCAAAGTGGACTCAATTTCAGACACAAGTTAATGGCAGGGGCTTAAACACTACTTACTAACTTAAGACTTCGGGGAATACAGGCTTAATGGTATGTTATGTTAGGAATGCTAAATAGTCTATTGGTGTCAGTGAACGAGGCGTATTAATTTTTACCTGTCTGATCTGGATATTCAGGTTGTCCCGGCTTGTTTGGTTCGCCTGGCTGTTCTGGACCACCTTGTTGATCAGGTTGTCCTGGCTGTTCTGGACCACCTTGTTGACCAGGTTGTCCTGGCTGTACTGGGTATCCGGGATTTCCTGGTTGTCCTGGGTAACCGGGTTGTCCTGGTTGTCCTGGGTAACCGGGTTGTCCTGGTTGTCCTGGGTAGCCTGGTTGTCCTGGTTGTCCTGGGTAGCCGGGTTGTCCTGGTTGTTCTGGTTTACCAGGTTCACTCGGCTCTTCTGGCTGTCCAGGGTATCCCGGTTGTCCCGGCTTGCCTGGTTCGCCTGGCTGTCCTGGACCACCTTGTTGACCAGGTTGTCCTGGTTTGCCTGTCTCTCCTGGTTGTCCTGGGTATCCGGGCTGTCCTGGTTGTCCTGGGAATCCGGGCTGTCCTGGTTGTCCTGGGTATCCAGGCTGTCCTGGCTGTCCTGGGTATCCCGGTTTGCCCGATTCACCTGGCTGACCTGGTTGTCCTGGTTGTCCAGGGAATCCGGGCTGACCAGGCTGGCCTGGATAGCCAGGTTGCCCTGGTTTACCAGGTTCACCTGGCTGACCTTGTTGTCCTGGGTATCCTGGCTGTCCTGGCTGTCCTGGCTGTCCGGGGTGTCCGGGTTGTCCCGGTTTGCCTGGCTGTCCTGGCGTTCCTGGGTATCCGGGTTGCCCCGGTTTACCTGGCTGTCCTGGGTACCCGGGTTGCCCCGGTTTGCCTGGCTGTCCTGGGTATCCGGGTTGCCCTGGTTTGCCTGATTCACCGGGCTGTCCTGGTTGTCCTGGGTATCCGGGCTGTCCTGGCTGTCCTGGGTATCCCGGTTGTCCCGGCTTGCCCGATTCACCTGGCTGACCTGGTTGTCCTGGTTGTCCAGGGAATCCGGGCTGACCAGGCTGGCCTGGATAGCCAGGTTGCCCTGGTTTACCAGGTTCACCTGGCTGACCTGGTTGTCCTGGGTATCCTGGCTGTCCTGGCTGTCCGTGGTGTCCGGGTTGTCCCGGTTTGCCTGGCTGTCCTGGCGTTCCTGGGTATCCAGGTTGCCCCGGTTTACCTGGCTGTCCTGGGTACCCGGGTTGCCCCGGTTTGCCTGGCTGTCCTGGGTATCCGGGTTGCCCTGGTTTGCCTGATTCACCGGGCTGTCCTGGCTGTCCTGGTTGACCTGGGTAACCTGGCTGTCCTGGTTGACCTGGGTAACCTGGCTGTCCTGGTTGACCTGGGTATCCGGGCTGTCCTGGCTGTCCTGGGTAACCGGGTTGCCCTGGTTTGCCTGATTCACCGGGCTGTCCTGGCTGTCCTGGGTAACCGGGTTGCCCTGGTTTGCCTGATTCACCGGGCTGTCCTGGTTGTCCTGGGTATCCGGGTTGCCCTGGTTGTCCTGGGTATCCGGGTTGACCTGGTTTGCCTGGTTGTCCTGGCTGTCCTGGTTGACCTGGGTAACCTGGCTGTCCTGGTTGACCTGGGTATCCAGGTTGCCCTGGTTTACCAGGTTGACCTGGCTGACCTGGCTGTCCTGGGTATCCGGGTTGCCCTGGTTTACCTGGCTGACCTGGCTGTCCTGGGTATCCAGGCTGTCCTGGCTGTCCTGGGGATCCGGGTTGCCCTGGCTGTCCTGGGTATCCGGGTTGCCCTGGTTGTCCTGGGTATCCGGGTTGACCTGGTTTGCCTGGCTGTCCTGGGTATCCTGGTTGTCCTGGTTTGCCTGATTCACCGGGCTGTCCTGGGTATCCGGGTTGCCCTGGTTTGCCTGGTTGACCTGGGTAACCTGGCTGTCCTGGTTGACCTGGGTATCCAGGTTGCCCTGGTTTACCAGGTTCACCTGGCTGACCTGGCTGTTCTGGGTATCCGGGCTGTTCTGGCTGTCCTGGGTATCCGGGTTGTCCTGGTTTTCCTGATTCACCGGGCTGTCCTGGCTGTCCTGGGTATCCGGGTTGCCCTGGCTGTCCTGGGTATCCGGGCTGTCCTGGCTGTCCGGGTTGTCCTGGCTGTCCTGGTTGACCTGGGTAACCTGGCTGTACTGGTTGACCTGGGTATCCAGGTTGCCCTGGTGTACCAGGTTCACCTGGCTGACCTGGCTGTTCTGGGTATCCGGGCTGTCCTGGCTGTCCTGGGTATCCGGGTTGTCCTGGTTTTCCTGATTCACCGGGCTGTCCTGGCTGTCCTGGGTATCCGGGTTGCCCTGGCTGTCCTGGGTATCCGGGCTGTCCTGGCTGTCCGGGGTATCCGGGCTGTCCTGGCTGTCCGGGGTATCCGGGTTGTCCCGGTTTGCCTGGCTGTCCTGGCTGTCCTGGCGTTCCTGGGTATCCGGGTTGCCCCGGTTTACCTGGCTGTCCTGGGTATCCGGATTGTCCTGGTTTGCCAGGGTATCCGGGTTGTCCTGGTTTGCCTGGTTGTCCTGGCTGTCCTGGGTATCCGGGCTGTCCTGGCTTTCCTGGGTATCCGGGTTGTCCTGGTTTGCCTGGCTCACCTGGCTGTCCTGGTAGACCTGGGTATCCAGGTTGTCCTGGTTTGCCTGGTTGTCCTGGCTGTCCTGGGTATCCGGGCTGTCCTGGCTGTCCTGGGTATCCGGGTTGTCCTGGTTGTCCTGGGAATCCGGGTTGCCCTGGCTGTCCCGGGTATCCAGGTTGTCCTGGCTGTCCTGGCGTTCCTGGGTATCCGGGTTGTCCTGGTTTGCCTGGTTCACCTGGCTGACCTGGTTGCCCTGGGTACCCGGGTTGCCCTGGCTGTCCTGGGTTAACGGGTTGTCCTGGCTGTCCTGGGTATCCGGGCTGTCCTGGCTGTCCGGGGTATCCGGGTTGTCCTGGTTTGCCTGGTTGTCCTGGCTGTCCTGGGTATCCGGGCTGTCCTGGCTGTCCTGGGTATCCGGGTTGTCCTGGGAATCCGGGTTGCCCTGGCTGTCCTGGTTTGCCTGGTTCACCGGGCTGTCCTGGTTGTCCTGGGTAGCCTGGATGCCCTGGTTGACCTGGGTATCCGGGTTGTCCTGGCTGTCCTGGGTATCCGGGCTGCCCTGGCTGTGCGGGGTATCCGGGTTGTCCCGGTTTGCCTGGCTGTCCTGGGTATCCTGGATATCCGGGCTGTCCTGGTTGTCCTGGATATCCGGGCTGTCCTGGTTGTCCTGGATATCCGGGCTGTCCTGGTTTGCCTGGTTCACCTGGTTGTCCGGGAATACCTGGTTAGAAGAGTTAAAGTTATTTACGTTATATTTGGTTTAGTTTCTTCAGTTTTAATGAAATTTCCTTAATCAAAAATACAATCAGTGCGTTTTGTGTGTCTACGAACTAAAAATAGAATAGATAGAGTTAGAAATATGGCACTTATGTTTATCTGTAATAGAACGTGAAAAGCCATTTGGTAATCGTAACATCAATGTGATATGCTTGGGATTTTTTATCATTTCGTTAGTGCAATGTGGATTTTGTCATGATGTTGACAAAATGCAAATGGTTTAGTTTTACTTGTTTATTTTGTTTACACAGTTACTACAGAGAAGGCGACTTGACTTGAAGGTACGTACGTTCTATTGTAATGAGTAGCTTAAAAAGAAAGAATATATATTTATTTACATAGACAAGACGCACAAAACTTTTGTAGACTGTAGTAGTAAACTAATTACTAACAGCTTATAACAGTTGGTGAGATTATTTTTTAATTTAAAATTTAAACAACCGCCCCAACAACAAGTCATGATTACCATTTCCTAGCAATATCACTGTAGTAACAGCTGACCAGATTTTCTTTAAGCATAGCTAAGAACATTCTCGATCATGTTACTATTCTAACTAAAAAATCGGTATCAAAAACAGTCCATCTGTTTGGGAGCTACAATGCAACAGACAGTCACACAGATAAACTTATGACAACCCTCTTTTTTCGTAGGAGGATAAAAAAGGCCATGCAACAACGTTTTACCTGATGGTCCTGTTTGTCCTCCCTGCCCTGGGTATCCTGGTTGTCCTGGCTTACCAGGTTGCCCTGGTTGTCCAGGTTTACCTGGTTGACCAGACTGTCCTGGGTATCCAGGCTGTCCAGGTTGAATTGGATATCCTGGTTGTCCGGGTTGTATTCCTATTTCATAGAAAAGACATTTATATTTTTCTGAGTATTAAATAGACTGCACAGCGAATATTTAGATATTTTTCTTGCTACACGTAATTTGTTGTTTTTATAAAACAAAAATAATTGTTTCAGATAAAAAAATATCCCTAATAAGTCTATGGGGTTCGTAGGTACACATTCATTTAGTTCAGTGTAATACAAATAGTAATAAAATAAAGCAATTCAGTTATTTAAAAAAACTTAATAAAACAGAATAATCGAATTAAGCATAATAAAATGAAAGCACATCAAAACAGACTGGTATCAAAATTATTTACATCATAATAACATTAACAATCAATCAAATTAGGCCATATTAACTACATGTCTGTGACAGCAATGCCTAATGTAAGTGCAGTCAACACGTCCAAATGTGCAATTATTACCTGGAGCCGTATTATGACGTGTTAACGCCATCATTTTTACTTGGTGAGAAAGAGATGAGGCTATTTAATATGCAGAGCGGCAACTCTTTCTCACAACGTAAAAATTATGGCTTTAATACGTCATAATACGGCCCCAGAACAGTGTTAGTGCTGGCCCTCACCCTGCGCACTAACGACGCGCCACACCCGCTTGCGCATGCGCATGGTGATGTGAAAACAGTCATTGCGCGTTTCGACAAACATGCCTGAGGCACTGTAGAAGCGGGATAATCCCAAGTCTGCCCTGAACGCGTTATTGCCAGTGCAATAACGCGTTCAGGTCCGAGTCCAGTGACTCGGATGGCACTGTAGCTAGCTTGTATGTGGTTTGTCTATAGGCTATACGTGTAACGAGATATGCAATATGCTTTAAAAAGTATGACCATAATTTTATTTTACATTTTATTTGTGCAACGAGCAATAATGGTAGCTTTATTACTGAATGACTGAAGACGAGTCAAACTCGGATTTTTAAATACCTACTCGTAGATAGATAAACTTCCTTAACTTTTAAGATTCATAGCCCATATCTAAGAATATTAAACCTCTGTTCTTAAGAAAGTATTTACCTGGTCCTCCTGGACCTCCAGGTCCTCCCGGTCCTCCTGGCCCTCCAGGTCCTCCTGGTGTCCCTGGTGTGCCTGAGGAGCCGGGTTGCCCTGGGTAGAAACCACTGTCAGGTGGGCCACCGGGACCGCCAGGTCCTCCTGGGCCGCCCGGACCTCCTAAAATAATCATATATTCTGTAAATTGTATAGTGAGCTTCCTTTTCTAATATAGTTTTTTTTTATGTGAGTAGGAGAGCAGACTAGTAGACGGATCACCTGATGGTAAGCGATTACCGCCGCCCATAGACACCCGCAACACCAGAGGAGTCACAAGTGCGTTACCGACCTTTTAAAGGGGATTGGGCGAAAATATATATTGAAGATTATAGCGTTTTACTTTTACTTTTTCTACTTTTTGCATTATTTAGCGCGCATGAATAATTTGAATGTTTGTATGTAACGCGGAAGTTGTCGCTACAAACCCTACACTAGTATTTTTCGAAGATATACGACACTTCTTCGTACGATATGTTAGTTTACCTGGTCCTCCTGGGGTGCCTGGTGATCCAGGGCTGCCGGGTGCACCGGGGATACCGGGTCGGCTTGGGTAGTAACCTGGGCCATTAGGGCCTCCCGGTCCACTGGGGCCACCTGGCCCACCAGGACCTCCAGGACCTCCTGGTCCTCCAGGGGTGCCTGGTGATCCAGGGCTGCCTGGTGCACCAGGGATACCGGGTTGGGTTGGGTAGTGACCTGGGCCGTTAGGGCCTCCCGGTCCACTGGGGCCACCTGGCCCACCAGGGCCGCCAGGGCCTCCTGGTCCTCCTGGTCCTCCTGGGGTGCCTGGTGAACCAGGGCTACCTGGTGCACCGGGGATCCCGGGTTGGCCTGGGTAATGACCTGGGACGTTAGGGCCTCCCGGTCCACTGGGGCCACCTGGCCCACCAGGGCCGCCGGGGCCTCCTGGTCCTCCTGGGGTGCCTGGTGATCCAGGACTGCCTGGTGCACCGGGGATACCGGGCTGGCCGGGGTAATGACTTGGGCCGTTAGGGCCTCCCGGTCCGCTAGGGCCACCTGGCCCACCAGGGCCGCCGGGGCCTCCTGGTCCTCCTGGGGTGCCTGGTGATCCAGGGCTGCCTGGTGCACCGGGAATACCGGGCTGGCCTGGGTAGCCACCTGGGCCGTTAGGTCCATCTAGGCCATTGGGTCCGTCTGGGCCGTTAGGTCCACCTGGGCCGCCCGGGCCACCTTGCCCTGCAAACAATAAAAATAATACATTTGTTATAGAACTATCCCAGAAAAATTAGGAATTCAATAAAGGATTGTGTTAGCCATATTTTTTTATAACAGTATCGTGGATGTGTTTACAAACACAAATTAATATGTTTACGTTGTATATTCACTGCGGAAATTGATCCCGTGGCCCGTAGCGTAGAAGCCGCCTCAGTTACTTTGTTTTAGGCATAAACCATTCACCTTATTTTAGGAAAAACGTTCTTTACACTAATTGTTTATGATATAGATACCTATATCAATACCTAGTGTATACACACTACAATATACTAATATATACACAATACATATAGCCAAGTCCTTGCAGATAGTTTTTTTAAAGTTAAAATAAAAATTGAAGTACCTACTGAGGTCTATATAATAATGCTTAGATCAAAACTTCTCCTTTTAATAGCAGTTATATGGTACTTACATGATCCGCCAGGGCCGTTAGGACCGTTGGGGCTACTTGGACCGCCTTGCCCTGAAAACAATAAAAATAACACATTTAATATAGAACTATCTCAGAATCATTAGGAATTCAGTAAAGGATTGTGTTAATCATATTTTTATAAATAGACCATTTAAAAAAAAAATGGCAGTGCATATATAAGGCAGGGTTCGAACATGTATCCCTCCAGTTAAGCACTCATAGGATGCTTTAGCCAACTAAGTAACGCTTTTGGTAACAGTGGTCTCGGTAGCTTAGTGGGCTAAAGCGTTCGTTGTACTTAAACGGAGAGACGCAGGTTCGAACCATGCCTGAGACCAAAATAAATCGTAATTCAATCACAATTTAATCAAATTGTGTATATTCGTTTTCAAATACCGTTAATCTAGGTTCCTACTTTAATATTTCATCCAAAATACTTCAGTAGAAATAAATGCAAGTGAATGTAATTTTTTATAACTTCGCCAAGTTTGAAACTATTTTCCGGTCGTTTATTTCCATTGGAGTAGTAGTACAATTTTCAATTCGAATAATAACATCATTTGACAAAATATTGTTTCGATTACAATATTTATTTTGGTATTATATTTTTGTAGGTAATTCAAGCTCCGCCGGACCCATAACAATTTATACCTTTGTCGCATATTTTCAAAGGCTGCTGTTTATTACACATTTTATCGATGGAATACAGGTTTAATCCGTAAAATGCAGTTCTATTTCTCGTTTTAAAGGCAATTGGGTGGCACTTACATGATCCACCAGGGCCGTTAGGTCCACCTGGGCCGTTAGGTCCGCCTGGGCCATTAGGTCCGCCTGGGCCATTAGGTCCACCTGGGCCGTTAGGGCCGCCTGGGCCGTTAGGTCCACCAGGGCCGTTAGGTCCACCGGGGCCGTTTGGTCCGTTGGGACCACCCGGGCCGCCTTGCCCTGAAAACAATAAAAAACACATTTATTATAGAACTATCTCAGAATCATTAAGAATTCAGTAAAGGATTGTGTTAGCCATATTTTTATTATATAAAAAAAAATATAATGTAAAAGTATCGTGGATCTCTTTTTCAAACAAAAAATCATGTTTGTTCATTGAGGAAATTGATCTCATGACCCGTAGCGCAATGGCCGCCTCAGCCACTTCGGCATGAATTCACTGTATATTTTCTTTACATATACTGGATGACCTTTTTTACCGTCTTAATAATAATAATATGTGTGTTTTGGGACCGGTCTATCATCACTGATAGGACTATTATTGCCAATAAGCCTGATATTGTGGTGATAGATCGATTAGAGCGTCGTGCAATGATTGTTGACATCACCGTCCCGCATGACGAGAACCTCTTCAAAGCCGAAAAAGAAAAAGAAATAAAGTATCTTGATTTGGCACACGAGGTTGTCGACATGTGGGGGGTGGATGCGGCGATCATAGTACCAATCGTTGTGTCTGCCAATGGTTTAATAGCTAAGAGCCTCGACCGACACCTAAGGAGGCTCTCATTAGGTGGTTGGATCAAGGGTTTAATACAGAAAGTAGTACTTCTGGACACGGCCCGCATTGTTAGGAGGTTTCTCTCTCTGGGACCCTGACCATCGGTAGCTTGGACCCTGCTCCCGATGCCGATGGGCTACTATTTTTTATATTTTTAAATGTTTTTCTTATTTTTATAAAAATATTTAAAAATATATACAAATAAGTTAAAATAATAAATAAATGGAATAATATGTGTTATGTTTATGGAATAGAATGTATGGACGTTAATATTTGTGTACTAGCATTTCAATTATTAATGTTCAGAAAATTCTAGAAAATACATAAAAAAAGGATCCTACACGGCGCGTGCGTAATAGTAAAATAGGGGCGTACACTCCCTATGCCGCGTTTGCGCATGAATGAAAAGTGCGAGTGAAATAGCGTACCTAAGTACCTACGCATTGCTGTAGCTAGCCGTAGGTAGCGTAGGTATTAGTAATTAGTATTAGTAGAGATTTCGATCTTTCCTTCACACTTTTAAGGGCTTAGGACTTTCTAACGTGCTCTAGTTGTGTTTCTAGTACATAGTTTATATGCATATACATTTTATCGCCGAACAGAGATTATTCATCAATGAAATGTACATGTAGGTATAATAGCCAAGTTTTTCCAGATATCATGTTTTTTTAATCTATACTTATAATAAATCTGTAGAGAAGTCAATTCTGTACATGAAATATATTTCCAAAATAACTATCAGCGGGTGATTAGTGATCGATACTGACGCCAAAAATGCAATCAGTAACATTTTTGTCTGTCTGTTTGTCTGTATGTTCGTTATAGAAACAAAAACCACTCGACGGATTTCAACGAAACTTGGTACAATTGTTCTTCATACTCCTGGGCAGGTTATAGTATATTTTTCATCACGCTACGATCAATAGGAGCAGAGCAGTGAAGGGAAATGATGGGAAAATGAGTGATTCATGAGAAAGGTTTCAAGCTATAAAAAAACATCACGCTACAACCCATAAGAACGGGGCAACGCAGGTGAAACCGAGGGCGTAGATCTAGTGGTAAAATAAAAATGTATGTACTGAAGTCCTGAAGTCTTGATAATAGATCAAGACTTCTCGTTTTAAAAACAGTTAGATGGGCACTTACACGATCCCCCAGGGCTGGTAGGTCCGCCTGGGTATGGTCCGTTGGGTCCTGAAAACACAAATATTAAATAGATTTATCTAATGGGCGATTCAATGCTACTTAGTTTAGGTATATATTTCTGTGAGTATGTTTTTTTTTACACAATACTGTGTTTCTATTATATTGTATTAAAAGTCGTTTTTGTAAGCCGCAATTATTAACTTATAGATTAGGTATGGCCGTCTAATAGTTTTCTTATTTGTGGGGTGACTAGACTCCATTTGAGTCTAGACACCTACCTAGGCAGTACCTACTACCTAGGTAGACTAGGTAGTAGTTATAGTCTTAGTTAGAATATTGACATATAGTTTAGAAGCAGATGAATTCCCAAAAAAACTACTAAAATTTGATGTCAAATTGACATAAATCGCTATTACTCAGTAAATCAAAGCTATCCCTATATTTATTGTAAGGCACATACCTTGTCCAGTCTGTACGGGTGTAATGTTGCTAGTCTCGCTACTGCTGTCTATCGGACGCGGTGGTCTCGGCGTCGGCTTCGGCTTCGGTTTGGCTGGAACACCGCCAGGAGTGCGGCCACATCCTTTGGGGAAGTAAAGTTTCTTCCACGGGATAAGCTGACCTGGCTGATTGTTTACGGCTTGTCCGTCAGTTCTGTAAATAGAATATTGGATTAAGCTTAAGAAAAACCGACTTCTAATCCTCCGACTCTACTCCAGCTACTTGAATATTTTCTATGTGAGTAGGTGAACTGACGAATAACTTGGATATTGGAGCGGGTTAAAACACCTCAATTAAGTTGATGAAACAAACTACGAAAGGAGATAGTCAACAATTTGCTATGATACGTATATAACATGATATACTATGTAACATCCATTAATAAACTAACGTAGTTATTGCAATATTATTAATGATGCAAGCATCAGTTTTGGACTGGATGAATAGAAATACATATGAATATAATTTTGATATAATTTACTTACGCTTCATCGTATTCGTATTTCTGGTCGGGGAACACCTCAACTGGTTTTTCAGGCTCCACTACTCTGTACCCGTGGCTGTCAGCGACGTAGTGAGTAGCGCGGAGGTAGTTGTCAGGATCCACGTAACCATAGCAACCGTAGGTGACACCGTCCGGACCACGGTTCTCGTGGTGGAACTGTCCATTCGGGCCCACGTCATAGCCGAAGCCATAAGCACCTGAATGATAAAACACGTTTCAAACATTGAAATAAGACGTAAAATTAGTTACAGCCATCAAGCTGAGTCTAAAACCTGTCTGGCTAAACTAAGCAACAAACATTCCAACAAGACTATATTGCAGATTGTGTTGGAATTTATTGTTACTAGTATATTTTTCTGTTACAAGGTTCAGAGCATATAAAAGATGTAGAGAGGTGAGGAATTCAGGTAATTTATCTCACCATGCGGCACCACTATGATATATGACAATGTTTGAAAACGGAAAACTAATATTTTGCAGTTTGATATTTTTGTTAGGTTTTCACGAGGAATGGAATAAATAAAAGATTTAGTTTAATAGGTACCTGGAGGAACTTGTTCATTAAAACAAACATTTTAACAGTTTTATTAGCCGATTTAGAAGCAACAACATTCAAAACTTAAAATCGCAATTATTTCTTTCCATAAATTATAACTTCTCTCGTGTCTGTTCAAATCTGTTTTGGAGGCATTTTCATGTTATTCTTACCCAGTTGTCCAATAACGTAGGTATACCACGCAGTATTTATCACATCAATATAATAGTATCAAGTTACTGGTTTTACAACTTTTAAAAAACGAGTTTCACAATATATTTTAAATCCAATAGATCTAATAAATTCGGTTGAGAAAAGTACACACCACCGATGACTTTTTACAGGTAATATTCCAGTTCTCTAAATAACCGGGGAACCAGTTAACCGATACCTACCTACTAAATTAATTTAAGTAGGTTGTTTCAAGAAAAACAACCTCCGGTATGATTTTTTGGGCCCACGTGATGGAAAGCGATCCTATTTCAGCTAACCAGGTATAAATCAAGCCCTGAGTTGCTATGGAGGATTTAGTTACGGAAAAAACACAATAACACTATGACTTTGGAATCGATCCCAAGACCCGAAGCTAAGCGGGTGCGTTTACCTACCAACAAATCACACCTTATTAGTCTGCTGATGTATATATACGGTTCCTTGTGAGGGCAAGCGATTGGCCAAAATCTAATCCAATCAAAGATAGGATAGATAGGTAGGTACTGTGGGTCAGTACACCACTGGCTAACCCTTCAGGTATATAGGCGTGATGCTGATGTATGCTGCATGATTACCTACTATGATGGCAGGTGTTATTCGACAGAAGGCACACAGAATAATTCAATGCAAATTACATGGAAAAATAAATGTCACATGCATAGGCAATAATTACGATACTTTCATCTTCATTTTAATATAATTTTATGTTCCATATTCAAAGTTTTACCTTACCTTTAATATAGCGCCATCTATTATAACGATTTTAGTCTAGCTTTGTGATTAGAGTTTGTAGAAAAAATGCGGAAAATCTCAAAAGCATCCGAAATCGTAAGAAAGGAAAGAATACATAATTATAAATTATTATTATTTTTATTTTCATACTTGACAGATGTCTTAGATGAAACGGTACATTTTCATAATACCAGTAAGATAATGCTGTGAAATGATTGAACCAAATATGTGTAACGATCACGAGAACAGAACAGGTTTTGATTAAGTCCAGGGGCCGTATTATGACGTGTTAACGCCATAATTTTTAGGTTGTAAGAAAGAGATGAGGCTATTTAATATGTAGAGCGACATCTCTTTCCCACAACGTAAAAATGATGGCGTTAACATGTTATAATACGGCCCCTGAAGTGTAAAATGAAACGAGTGTTTCGTTCCTTCACGGAATGTATTTTTCTTAGTGTGCACGGTAAATATGTAATACAGTCTCATTTATATTCAAAATACAACCACAATCAAGTCCTGTGACTACCGGAGATCATTAATTAATTTAATATCAGGTAGGAGGAACTGTGTTGTGGTATTATAACCAGCACCTGTGATCATTTCTTTTCATGAAATGCCGGTATTCTTTAAAAAAAAAATTATACTCGGATCCAAGAATCAAGAAATACCGAATACTTAGATCTGTGATGCATCCTTAGATTTCAGTTTGAGTTTGAGTAGTACCGATGGGCGGATGATCGAAGGGAATTGGGGAGCGCGTAATGGGGGGAGATTCCGTACCTAGCCATCAATGACTAATATTATTAACCAGAGAGAGACTAGGCTAAAAACCAGTCTGGGAGGTACTGATACGCATAAAAGGATACCGGTTTGAAACGCCCAAATTAATCTAATCTTTAATGTAGTCGCTTTATTCGAATTACAAACCTCTAATTTACACGTCAGAGCGCCATAGTCCCAGCACTAAAATAACCGGTTGTTAATTTTTCCCAGTCTCAAAAATTATTTTCTTAATTTCTTTTCATACTTTGGGCAAACTCGACCACCCGGTGTGGGTTCCGAATCCCAGATCGAGTATAACAGCGTTATTAGGGTTTTCTATTAAACAGTAGCAACTTGGTGTTTGAATTTCTGCCCGGCTAATAGTAATAGGCTCGCGCCCAATGACATGGGATCTAAATATACCGGCGAACTGTGGGTGTACATTACTTAACTTCTGCATAACCCTTCTGGGAATACAGATGTGGTGGGTGAACTCTATTAAACTATTAAACACTTACTTGTGTCATAGTTGGTCTCGTAATACTGTTTCTTTTCGCCATCCTCGATGTCCACAACTACTTCGTTGTCATCGGTTTGCGGATATGAGGCATATTGGCGAGCCTCTCGCACCTCTTGTAATACTTTGGCATCGACCTTTGGCTTTTCCTCGCTGGCATATATTACTGCCAGTGTGGCCTGTGGACAAAAGAAAGCAACAATTAAATAGCATTTTGCTTAACACATATTTTAAAACCGTCAACTTATTCTTTTAGTCTTATCTGAAATAGAAAATACATATACAAGCAACTTCATTGTTTATTTAATTTCTAATCTTGTACCAGCTGATTGGAAGTATTATTTTTAATCCATAATACGCACATCTCATTTTTTGAAATTTTGTACATATTATCAATTAATTATACATATATCAAACAGTGGAAGAAACCATCTTGAAACATGCATGCCTGATTTTCTCGGTGATATGAGACTTCATATCTGCTCTCTTCTAATCTTCACCAGGAGAGCCGTGACTGGCTATGCGATAGTGAGTGGGTTGATAATGACGATAATTAATCTAGTTCCAGTAAAAATCATTAAGAAATTGAATCAAAAGAGAAAAATGAGACTCGGTTTTGAAAATAATTAGCAGATAGAATCAACAGCATTATATCTATGGTCATGTTGATAGGCTGCACCAGACGGTTTCAGGTTGCTCAATAAAAGTATTGGGTGAGGCGCACTACGCAATCGTGCGCAAATATTATTATCTGTGGTCTTGACACGCCTCTACTTGTCATCTCTACATTCTTCAGGCTATTTATTTTGAAATTATTTCAGCAATTGACGTTTCACTAAAGTAACCGTCGTGTTCTCTGAAGTTACAGGTTTCATATGAAATACATGTGAAACCTTTCACTTCAAATTCAATATTCAATTCAATTAGTGTCTTGAGGTTACACATTACAACGATGTTAGAAACCGGGTATCTAAAGACATCATTGCTTGCTCCTTAAATTAACATGAAACACTGAGGTAATGTACTCATTGCAAAACTGTCAAGGAGCCACTCAGCTAAGTACATTGTAAATATCAAATGTCAAATTCAACCAGTTTTATTGAAACAACATCAACACATGACGGCAAATTTTGCTCATAGCGTGATTATGATTACCTATTGTATATTTATTAAAATTCAAGTAAAGGTTAAATTTTATCGGTGGTACATTCAAGATGTTATGGTAATTTTACGAACACATTTTATTGATCGGATTACGAAATACTTACGGTATAATGTTGCGAGAATTGCGTGATGAACCTATTACAGACACATTTGCAACGTTGCAGTCAAGTGCATATTTACAAAAAATTTTACGTGACGGGAATATTTGAGAATAATATAATACAACTAGGAAGTAAATATCTGCCCAAGGACTAATTTGATGATATTATTTGCTGAATACGCAGTGTTTGTTTTTGTGTCAATTCTATTTTTGTCACCAAATCAAGATTACGATCAAATCGGCCAAAGTAAGAGTATTCAGCTAACGTTTCGGGGTTTGTATAAACTCGTCTCATTGTAATGCAGAACACGTTCGGTTCAAACTTTTACAGTGTCCGTCAATGTCCGTGACCGTAACCCCCAAAACTGTCGCCTTAAGGTTGAATCTCACGTACAAACAAGACAAGCATCAGAAACAAATTGTTTTTTGATCTGGGACATAAACGTGTGAGCATTTAAAAATGGTTTCGCAAGTCACGTCGAATTCTTAAAGACAAAAATTCGCAAAGCAATGGATTGACACAGAAACCTAGACACATTTTTGATCCTTTGAAGGTGGCACGTGGTTAAAAATGAAACGGTAAAAATTACAGGTTGCTTAAACTTACTTAAACTAAAGTAATTCATTAACAGAATTAAAAAGTTTTGAGTGACTGCATGTTTCCTGCACGGATGTGGTATTTTATGTAAAGTCTTACTAGCAAAGACCCTTTTTATCTCTCACATCCTTCTAGCGTTTTCCCAACTACTCGAATGTTGGGTTCGGTAACAAAACAGTAATCGAAACAGTAAAACAATTTCAAATACTAACATTGAATGTGTAAATTCAGTGTTTTCTATTTAGTGCGGATTCTCTGCTGTATTAAAATATTATGTATATATATATAGGTAGCAGTAATGTATGCAGGCATGAAATGTTTCACCGTAAACACGTCGCATTATCCCAACATCTTTATTGCTCAGCGGTTACTAAGGTTTTATTTCCAAGCGGATCTCTTTAGCACGCGTGCCCTTGCTCATTGCCGTTAAATGTGTATTTAATTGCAACAAAGCAGTCCATAATGTGAACAATTAGAATCCTTATTTCATCTTAACATTTAATGGTGTCTATAGATTTTTAGAATAATTACCAGTGTCGGAGAATAAATGGATTTTATTTATGAGTTATGTATAAGTTAGGCACGTCAAACATTGTGCAAGTTGAATTACTAATTACAATACCTAGTGCTGCTTACATTGTTTCTTACGCCATAACAGTACTTGCATGTACCCAATATTGTCACATGTTGGACAACGTTTTTTTTGAAAAACATAATATACGACTGCACGGATCGCGATTTAATCTTTTACAGTACGCGCGACATAACTTGGCCGGACTGAAGTTAGCTGTTTGTCAGTTTTTGGTTGCGCAGTACACAATTTTTAACGTAAACAATCCACTGCGCATTAAAACAGCGAACTTCACTCCGGCCAACTTATGCCGCGCGTACTGTACGTAGCGAAATGTATTGTTTTATTTCGGTCAATGGCTCTTCAGGGTGATCTGTGGTCGCAAAGGGTTCCATTCTTTATTACAGAATATGAATTAAGGTGTACGTTACATGAAAAAAAAAACAACTTTCTGAGAGCGAGACTGCGGAATTTGTGCCATTTTCCACATCACGGACGGGACGTATATACCTATATGAATATATTTAATTTTCATAGTGAATAAAATGTTGACTGTATCATTATATTATTCTGATAAATGTCATGTTTTTAAATAAAATCTATACTATATCAAGATACAAATATATATTTTTTGTAGTTGTTTCGGGTCTTCGAGTATGTGCAAATAAGTTTTTGGTGAGTTCATTGCAACTGCACATAAATAAACACTTTTATTTTGAAAGGTGCATGGTGATATTTTTGTAAATTCAATTGGAAATATACCTGAATTATAAATAGGTTTCGATCACGAGATGAGAACCAGTATGTATATTATGTCAAGGTGCGGTTGGGTGACGCCACCGGGTTATGTCACACACTCTCCGATGCTTGCCTCTAATCTAAGCGCTAAGTAAGACTGCAAACTGTCGAAGGTCGCGTGCATCCGGCACCCATAGCGCACCGTGCTCACGAGTCTTTACTAACTCCGTGACTAACAGTGAAAGTGGCTGGACTCTTTTAACCTTTGCTATTGACCATTTTCGATATCAATAGGTCATAATTGTATATAAAGTATACAACCCACATTTCACCATAACAAACTTGCATCAGAGCGCGTGAATAAATATTTTCTTGATAATCAAATCGATGTCGATGTCGTCATTGTTCCGAGAGGTCATCACTTGCGGTGTTTTAATGTGTTATTTTTGTTTTTGAACTTTGATATATAGGACGAATAGCAATGGCCCAAGTACGCTACCTTGTGGTACTCCGTATGATACATGTCGTATAGAGGTGTCATAACTTATTTCTTCTTGAGTTGTAATTAACGTTGATTTTATTCGCTCTTGTTATTTGTTGCCTACCCGAAAGATAAGATTTAAACATATCATGAACATTTTTTAATGATGAAGTCATCAACAAAAGAGATCTTAGTACTGGCATTTCACGACGAATGCAGTCATAGTTTGCCTTTTCATCAATTACAAAAAATCAAAAGGGCATCTTTTGTATTGATTTTGATGCCATCAATATTATTAGCACACAATTTTTTTAAACATTAGCCTTAGTACCATGTTTACAAATTGAATAAATAAGCTGATTATGCGATCTCATAGCCTTGTATGCCTGCTCATAGATTCATCAGACTTCATTAAGAAAACAATTAGAATTTCATAATGGTCAAACAGTGTATTTCATTGCAGCGGTGTCGTGAGAATTGGACGCGATTGCTTCATCTACAGGATCACGATACGCTTGCAACGTTAAACAGATCGATGGGACACTTCGGGTAGATTAGCACAATTTTCCTAACATTGTTGTCTAGTCTAGTACAATCCGTCCCAGCGGGTGGGTGAATGGGGCAAAGAAAACGGCTTAGCGATTGTGTGACAGCGTTGTGCGTGAGAACTAGAAAGGATTGCCTAACTGACAATTATAACGTTCTTAAATATTCAGACTACAGAATTAAATAATGAGATTCGTCTTCAAAATAGAAGATAAGTTACCATAGTAGAAATTGTTCATGATGGTAAGAGTTACATCGCCCTTTCCGCTGTAAGACGACTAAAATGAACAAAAAACAAACTGACATTAGGTATTCCCGCTATAATAAGCATTTTGTTTAATATGTTTTCATTGTCTTAAGGTTCACTTTTCTTTAAAGTTCTATAACTTACTAATACTTTACTATCGGCGTCATTGACAGTTTAGCTTTTGTTTCGTTGGAAAAAATGTACTAAGCATAGTTATTATTTAAGTAAATTAAGTTGGATAGTAATTTGTTTTGAATATATGATTAAAGAATCTTTTATATAAGCCAAACGAAAAGTTATGACGGGCATGGGCGACTAAGAGTTTGATAAAAATATGAAATGGATTAGGTACCTATGTATTGTCTATCTGTCTACCTATATCGATGTGGTTGAAGGAACGCTTCAACCAAAGAGAAGAGACCAAGAGAGAGTTTTTTAAGACTTGTTAACATTGTGGAGTGCAATAAACGAATTGAGTATTCAGAGAATATTGACATCGAAAAATTACGATCTGTGGCACAGTATTGCCCCCGCCAAGTCAAGCAAAATACGGGCCTGCCGTACCATCCTTTTCTACACTAACAACTTGCAGCATTACCTACTATTTGCACGAAATGTCCTTATGCAAAACATATGTATTTGCGACTTTTGTTGGTTCAAATAACATGTATTTAATAATGTATAACTTACCTACATATTTCCAAATGTGCTACCATAAGTCATAACCAATATACATGTTTTCCTTATGTTAATCTTATTTGAAATTAATTTTAGTGCGTCCAGCAGACACGTAAGTATTTATTAGGTATTAGTATCATAATTATGAAGTTCATATTTCATTCAGATTAATTTTTAGAACATTTATACCTAATAACACGCTCCTTTGTTTATAAAGTTATTTTTTTTGGATTTTAAGGAAGTAAAGAAGAAATTTTATTGTTCCGTTCAACTCAACTCTGGCAAAGTAACAAGCGCAAAATTTTACGCAAGTTATGCGCTACTAGATGGTTTAGCATTCTTTAGCATTTAGAAAGATGCTTGACAAGCGAACTACGTACGTACATTATTGCTAGACGAAAGTTTATAACATACCTACCATGACGCCTGTATTTGCATAGGTGTACTAATGTACACCCATAGATCGCCGGTATGCTTAGGTCCCATGATATTAACTGACTCGCCCCCAAAAGACGGCTAGTGATATAAACCGAGCACAAATCCAGACTCCGAGTTGCTGAATGTCAGAGAAAAACCCAATAACACTTTGCTCGACCTGGGGATGAAACCCAAGACTTCTAGCGTAGTAGTCGCGCTTGGGACCACTAGACCAAAGAATAGTATTTGACGAAAGTTTATATTTTTGCATTGTGTCTAGGGGGGTTTGCCTATAATAAAAAAATTGGTTCTCTATTCATCAGAATTCATATAATACTTACTGCATTTTAGAAATACAAAGGAGACTTGGTTCGAATAATTTTGTGTGAACAATTGTAGATTGTTGTAAAAAATTCGTTATTATCGTGTTCAGTGTTCTTTATATTGAACTCAATAATAACGTTAAGATCAACTTTTTATAACAAGATATATATTTGAAAATAGAATCGGTTTCGTCTCGCGCTGTGACAGAAAGTCATATAAAATAACTTGATACCTTGCTGTGTCTTCTTTTTAAAAGATCAAGAGGATTTAGATGTGATTTGAAAAAATCGAGTGCCATTTGTCAGAGAATGGTTTTTGTCGGCTATATGTGCACTTTCATGTCTCTATAGATAAATGAATAAGATCTTATGTTTGAGATAACTTTGAGCTAAGCTAAAATGTTTTTTTTTAAAAAAAGCTTACTAGCAATGCGGGTCGCACATTACTAGTATTCTTGTCAACCCCTCGTGTTAAGCTAAATGCTTGTGTTACGAGTGGGTTCACGTCAGTAGGCAATGGGTGGGTTCGAACCGGCAACCGCATGATCGCCATTAAGCTAACGCCGCTTCTTATAATACATATATTGATAATGCTCCGTAGGATTAATTAGCGGGTGAAGTTACTGCTGTAGCTTACGTACATACTTAACTATGTATCTGTATGAATAATATGAGCAAACATTATTCATCAAGTTAATTCACACTTGTCAGCCTATAAACAGCTGTATGTGTCGAACTAGACAAGAAGACAGCAAAAGCCTTCGGAGATTGATATTTTCGAAAGGCCGCCGTAATCACATTTACGAGGAGACTTACGTCATGTCATGACCCCAGACCTATGAGCCGAACTAGCAAATATCCTCAACCTTTAAACTACTCGTATCCTCCTGTACATATGGCATTACTTTACAATTTAAAACCGATTGATACAACCGGTCATTTCGTATGTGTAGTGTTTAAAAGTAGTGATGACTCACATTTTTAGTATGGTAATTTAATGTCAGTGAAAAATTGTTTTATTAGGGTTCCGATTAATAAGAAAATAAATTAAATTGTGTAATATTTTACATTTATCCTAAAGTGTGATGTAATGTGCGAAATGTTTAGCTTATTGTTTGGTGAAAGAGATGTACTACCTATAAAGTAATTAAGTAGGTATGTATATATATTATATCGCCGGGAAACTGAATACGATTAACACAATGTTAGTTTTAATAAAAACTATTTAAAAAAACTAGTTTAAAAAAAAAGAAATTAGTGATGTAGCTTCTTGTGAGATGTCCTCGATCGATATCTACGATTAGAACGCTTAAATTTATAATTGGCTGTATAGATAAAGGGGGAATAACAACAGAAATATTTATTTACTGAAGACAATAAAAGGGCGATTTTGGAGAAAAAAGATAAACCCTAAACCAACGAGCTTCAATGATACTTACTGAACGTAAATGGAACGAGGTTTGCCTGGATTGTAGGTGAATAACTTTTAAGAAAAAGTAAAACCGCCTTAAAAAATAATGTTATGTGCGAAACAGTTTCGGAAGTCGGTGCCTTTGATGTCATCAGATCTTGACAAAATTTTTATAGGACCACCTCTGAATGTATGACCTACCAAACAAAAAAGAATCATCAAAATAGGTTTATAATTGACGGAGTCATCGCGTAAAAAACATATAAAAAACACGGTTGAATTGAAAAAAACTCCTCTTTTTTGAAGTCGGTTGCTAAAAGAAGTATTATATTCTATATCTAGTTATGGTCTTTAGGTATGAAAAATATATCTTACCATAATTATTACCTTATCGTTTTGTTTTATTTTTAATTATCGTGCTTGCAAAATGACTAAAAATCACTGTGAATAATATTATTATTATTATAAGGGCAACATATTTTTATAATATTATTCTTAAAATTAGTCACAAATCCAAGGCCGTAACCTTAATTTAAAAAAAAACATCATTCTGTGACCTTTGTGAAGATAATTCAAACATGTCTCTAAATATTTTATATGACATCATTTGTCTAAAACACACAAATATCGAATTCCGCATTTATGTCTACAAAATGTAATAAAAACCAAGATTTGTTAGTAAACGCATCTTATTATTATTTATTTTATTATTTATACAGTCGAACCGTGAATTTCAAAAGGGTTAAAAATATTGTGTTTTGGAAGTGTCATTTCTTTAATATTACTAAGTAGTATGAGTGACAATTTCACTAATAAAACAAATTGTAATCCGATTATCATAAAGATATTACATGAATTTGCGTTTTTTGTTGTCCTGCATAATACCGACGCTAGTGGTAAGGAATACGAAGGTGATGTTAAAGATTACGGTGTATGTCCGTCCGGTAGTATTGAGCATTTTAAATCCTGCCAAAGATTTTGACGACATGATTGACAGGACAATGAAGGAGACTATCTGTATCGGGCGGTATCACAACGCCCGTCAATAGTTCCTCATGATAAAACAATGTCAATGGCCTGTTATACCATCCCGAGTGTGTCGTTAACCTTCTCTTCATGTAAAATACTTTTCGTAGTGATCCTACTTTTAGGGGATTTTCGTTTTACTGACAAGATATAATCTTAAACAGGTTTCGGTAGAAGCGTCGCGTCGCTTCTCGTGTTGTAGGCGTCGCCAGTTTTATTAACAACTAATTTGTCCTTCTAGTTTTATTTTTAGAATTTACGTTTGTAACTTATAGGAAACACACAATATCGGAAGTTCGAAAAGTCAAATCGCACCTTTAGGACAATATCGATCATCTCAACAATTCAAAAATTCAACTTCGTAGAATTAGCAGAGAAGGTGGTTCTAATTCATCTTGCAAAATTTTATCTACAAACAAACATTGTAAGTTGATTAAAAGTTTGTAAAAATGAGCCATGGTCGCGACAGAATTGTAAGAAAGGATGGTCAAGTAACAGTCTTTCTATAGAAAGACCACCGCTTTCAGCTGAGAACGCTTTTTCTGTAGTGTACCTATTATTGGTTTTTAATTAGAAAGAAATATTGCCAAGTATATTTTTAGGGTCAAGCATTTCCGGACAGTGCGAGGGTCTAGCGAGAGTGGAAGAATTGCATGGCAACTAGAAACAAGTGTAGACTGAGTGAACGTCACCGACTACGACGTCGACTCTTTGATCTCTTAACGGACTGCTATTGTGGCGGAGATCCCGACGCCACGCTCCACTATCCAATCATTTGTTATGTAAACTAAACAATGCGTTGTCACGTTGAACATAATGATGTCTGCGAGTATATACCATGTCAAAGAAACCAACCCAGTTCTTTCCACTTTTGTCTTTTAATCTATTCACTAAATCACGTTTGAATGCCACTGAATAGCTTGACTACAGCCGAAAAGACAATGCTAGATTAATATTGCTTGGGGTTTACCAGTTTAAATATTGATCTCTATTTTATTGTAAAATAACAGAGTACCTCATTAAGGAGAGTAAACCGAGTCACTGAGCTAGGTTTTACAGGTATGACAAATAGTGCTAATTTCACGTAATTTTTTTTTCTTTGTTTTTACTAACAGTACCCATTAAAATAAATAGTCGTAAATATCTTTCAGTACATTTCTTTAAAGAAATATTAAACATCTTTTGGTGCAATTGTACATTTTTTGAGTACGATTGAATGAAAATAATTTAATTAGATTATTGATAATGTGATTAATTGTAATTAAATTGTTTTGTGATTTGTGAAGATTTTTAATTAATATTTATAGAAGTAGGTAGGTATACTTGTATTTAAAATAAGTATAACATTAAAAAAAAGGACTAATGGTAATAAGTGCAAACATTTTTCATCCTCTATATACAAATTCAGCGATTTGTTTAATTTATAATAGCTGTAACTAAAGGCAAGTTCAAACCAATTAATTGTGGCTTCGGTTTAGGCACTTTTAAACTATAAAATGTTCCAATATTTATTACAGGTTTGATACACTTTAATTGGTATTTATTATTCAACTTCACGATACATCCGATATTCGTAAGAAAAAAAATCATATTTATAGTTAATGTAAATCAAACGGCGTGGGTTGAAACATCCCTAATTTGCGGATGGAGTTGATGTCATCGCTCTTCTAATGCTCAGTTTTTGACAGGGGAGGTCATTCAACTTTACTCGTTATTATAACAATAATGTCACTCTGATCGATGATGTTACACTGTAATCGTGGACTTAAAGAATCAGGACATTAATGCAGATGGGAGATACAATTCAATTCGACAAAGATGACCGATTGTAATAGCGAAATAATGGTCATCTCGTATTTCAAATATTTATCGGTGATATATTTATGAATTATGTAATATCTTTCATAAAAAAATAAATTTTGTGTAATGGTGAATGAAAACCAGAAAATATCACTGAAATGGTAATTATTTTCCTCAAGTTGGGGTCAATATTACTATAGACTTAATGAATTTATTGTCAAATAATCTGAATGTTTATAATAATTTACTTAATCGATTACAGTGGTTTTTAATATGTTTTAATTTTTCCCGAAAATAAAATTACAATACCTGAAATTATGGCCCCCTGAACCATTAATGGGTCGAGATATGGAAAACTAAAACCTATTTGCACAAATTGTTTATGTGTGCGTGCGAGCACCGATATCGTAGTCGTACGGAGTACGACTCTAGTACGGCCACAAGATTTGCGTTTAGCTGATATAACTAATTTCTTGAAAAAATATGCTTACGTGTCTAAAAATCACTCTCATTAGTCTAGTGGTCCCAAGCGCGACTGCTACGCTAGAGGTCCTGGGTTCGATCCCCAGGTCGAGCAAAGTGTTATTGGGATTTTCTATGAAATTCTCAGTAGCAGCTTGGAGTCTGGATTTGTGCCCGGTTAATGGCAATAAGCTCGCCCCCTATTACATGGGACCTAAACATACCGGCGAACTGTGGGTGTACATTAGTACGCCTCTGCTTAACCCTTCGGGGAATACAGGCGTGATGGTATGTATGTATGTGTCTCAAAATCACTTTATGGTTTCGTTATTTTAATTATGACTCGGTATTCTAATCGACGTGATTGAGGTCTTGCGCTTAGTCAGGTACCTACACGTTGTTTAAATTGTATAGGAGATGGTAACGCAAGTAGCGTCAGTGTTATATACCTATGCAAACACAAGTTATTACTTAATTTGTACGTAAGGCAATTTTAATTAACTACAGATAAGGGTTTATACATGTTTGCGAAAAAATTTTGGCTAAGTACCGAAAACATTATTGGAAATATTGGCTGTTTAATATGGGTTTAGCCTTTAAATATAGAGTATTTAAAGAATATTTAGGCTTGTGTTATTTCTTGACATAGTATGGAGAAATGTAATATGTATATAATATATACTTATTCATGATAGGTATACGTACTATTTACATCTGGTGTTATTTTACACCTTTTATCAGTTGTATAAACTTCATATACCTTACTTTGGGTTTTTTTATACTTACCGCTAATTTTAAGTTATTAATTTTATTGGTCATGCCACCATAGTTGATATTTACACAATATTGTTTACTGATTTCTGACACGTCAATTTTAGACATTTAAATAAAATTCCTTTTTGGGTTTTTTGGGAATATAACGTGATAAAATCCGTGAGTTTTATATTTAGATTAAATAAAATCTATTTTTTCTGTTGAACTACAAGGCTTAATTTATTGTCAATTAGTAACTCTAATCTCTTAATCTTATTATATCAGTTTTAATAACAGTGATATTAAACTTTATTCGAGCCGTGTGAAAAGTTTAAGGAACGGATTAAGCTAAATGCCTTCGTTATTTATAATAATTGGGCATAACTCATCTATGTACTTTCAAAAGATAATGTTGGGGAATTCTGCAAACATTTTTGACCTGTTAAAACATGTATATATTAAGCCACTGTCTCGTTTTCTGTTTCTAATAACCAGTTAGAATTCAGATTAGGCCCACTCTAAATTAAGGCGCGTTAAGTTATAGAATTCTTGGGTATTAGTACGTAGGTCACGCGTTGAAAGCTCGTAAACGTCGAAATCGTCATCCTGTGACGAGACAAAGTGAGAACATATTTTAACTTGTATTTGGATGTAGATTGTGTATAAAGGCAAATTATTATTAGCTTCTCTAATACTTGCACATTCGGAAACTTTTTCAAACGAAAATTCTGAGATAATTCCTTTTTTCGGATGGTCGCAGTGGTCGCAGTCTTGTATGTCCTTTACTAGTGATCCAGTTATGGCAGTTGTCATTGATATTTCTGCCTAAAATCTTATAAAACGCTAACATAAAAAATAGAGCGTTTTTCTGTTTATTTTTCTCCAACGAAGTTTAAGGCATATCATTATTATCACCTGTATTGTATTCTGTCAAAATTGTCACTCAATGATTTCGGAATTGTTAATTTTTGACAGTTTTCATAGCGGTTTAGGTGTGTAAACGCAACGAACAGACAAACAGAGTTACTTTCGCATATAAATTATTAGTATGAAATTAGTGTTTCCTAATGTAAAGATTAGTTACACACAGTGTTTTTATATTTAGAAAAGTTAACGTGATATATCAACGAAATTAATTGTGAATGGAGGAAAATAATAATGTCCACTTATGACAAAAATCTTATCTCGTTGCAAAACATGCATATAATAAATAATAATAAAGTTGAGTAATCAAAAACACACCTTATATAGTCTTTGTTATATTCTAATGTCGCTATGAATATAAAATATAAGTTAAAAACAAGCACAGTAGCTATGAATATCCTTTTGAACAAATCATCATATTAAAGTATTCTAAAAAATCTGTTTTCCGTTTATAAATGATTCTATTATTATTTGTAAAATAAAAAGATTCAAAACAACTATACTTAATCAACAAATATGTCCACTGTTTCGTATTAAATGATCATAAAATCTCTATTAATATGAAATTATGAATAAAATATTAGCAATATTATCATTTATATGAAATAAACAAAACTTACCAAAAAATAAATAAATATTCCCGGCCCCATGGCACGGGATGCGGCCCTGTAGGCCTCGACGACCTTGAGGTGCAGGCTGCCCGTGACAACCTCAGTCCCGGCAACACAAAGTTAACCCTATACGGCGACGATTAAGCGTATATTTTGCTAAAATTCGCTAACATGACCCGCTCTCCGACGGTCGGCTTTTAAAACTAAAATGTGCAAACTCGAAGATGCGCCTCTTATATTACCTCTTACGTTAACGTCGGATACCGCAACGTATTTGGCATATAGGTGTAGCTTCGTAAACATGTGTGGGTGTATTTCGGCGACGAAGCCTCCGATTATTCATTGGTGTGCGTGATTTTGGCGACACGAGTGATAACGACGCGCGCTTGTGTGCGCTAGGGAATGTCCTTTACCATAATTCAACCTAAGTAGGAACGTAAATCTCTTATCACTCTTATTAATTTATTATGAATCCCTCTGTAATTTCCATTCTGGTGATATATGACATAGATTAAATAAATTTTGGACGCAAAAAGCTTCTGTTTACTTTTATGGCGTTCTTCAGTTATATTTATTAAGTATGAACATTCCGTGGCCGGTTAAAATAAGCCATTTAAAATTCTAGTAGCGTTTGGTATGTATTATTTGAGATAGAAAAAATATACATTTGTTATTCGTGTCAAAGCATGGAAAGAAGTTACTTTAACTTAAAATATGATCAACGGCCAAAGATATTTACTTCATGGGATTTACCTAATAACTGATTCATAAGTAGGTATAGTGGTTGTGATAGTGGCTGCTGAGCATGAGGTCCTGGGATCGATGCTCAGGTCAAGCAGTGTTATTGTGCTTGTTTTGTGAAGTTCTCACTAGCAGCTCAGGAGTTAAGTGTAGTCATTGGGTAATATCAATAGGCTTGCCCCTTATACATGGGACCTAAAATACACCAGCTACCTAACTGTGGGTGACATCAGTGTCATATAAGAGAAGGTATAAGGAGGTAGTCATATTAAGGAGTTAATTTAATTTGAGACTGAAATTAAATTTATACATCAATCTATACATTATAATAAGTCTGTAGAAAAGTTATGTCTGTAATTGCAAGATAATTGGAAAAAATAGGTGGAGAAGACTAATTAAGCGATAAAGCCGAATAAATCGTTTTTGGAAAAAATGTATGTATGTATGTATTACTGTATGTTCGTTTATAACTCAAGATCTACTTGACGGATTTCTATGAAATATGGTGTATACGTAGATTATGAGCCTAGTCAACATTTAGGGTACTTTTTATCCATCTACAACTGCGCAAAAAAAGAGGGATACTGTTTTTTACATACTTTTATTAGAACATCCTTAATCATTCAGAGAAACTGGAAAGAAATACATGAGCAGTATCATAAGGCAACTTTTGAGCTTAATTTTATTTAAAGCTGATCACTTTATCTAAAGTTAATTCAATATTTAACTACCCATTGAAAACTAACATTAAAAAAAAACTTACTGGTACTAGACTTGCAGAGGTCAAAAATATAACAAAATTAAGCATATTCAAAATAAAAACATATTTACGGATACTGAATAAGATAAAGTAAATGGTTAACATACTGATTTAACCAACTTTAGAGTAAAATAAAGAAGTTAACAAAGGGTGTAATTTTTTTCTCTAACAACTAATACGATGTAATTATTACCTTATTCAATATTTGATTTGACATTACATACAGGTGTCATTTAAGTTGTTTTCATTCTTTGAAGGAACGTAGACAAAGTCATTTTATAACGTGAAACCTCCACGGTGTCAAGAAAGAATTTCTATTAATTCCATCCTAATAATAATAGTTACGCGTTGTATGGATATGCAAGACAAAAAAGGTTCCTGCAAATGAAACCGAGAGCAACAGCTATACCCAATATTGTAAATGCGAAACTAACTGTTTTTATTTGTTTTCTGTCACCTTTTAATGCCCTAACCGCTGAACAGATTTCGATAAAATCACGCAAGGAGGAAGTTTGCATCCTGGGGAAGGACATAGGTCTAGACCTTTAGTCTCAAGAAGTCGTTTTGGGATGCGAGTGAAACGCGGGCAGTAGCTAGTTACTAATAATTTCGTCTGTCAACGCATATCTTTTCAGTAATAGCTTCTATATGAAAATTTAAAAAAGTTTCTGCACTTACATATACTAAACTGACGTAAAGGTATGGTATGGATTTAGTATTATTAATGTGGTTATCGAAATATCATTTAATAATAATAAATAATTTATTTCACATTTATCCCTAACTTGTGGGAAATATTTATAATAAATTCTTAGTAAAATTTGGTTTAATATTTGGCGCCGTTATAATAAATAGGTCTATTGAACTTGGATCTGCGCGAACATAACATGATCGTGCCCCCCGCGGCAAGCGCGGACGTATAAATTATAAGATATTTTTGACAGTTGTCCGCTTAGCTGTTTATATCTAGTTCTGTAAAAAACATGTGCGAATGGATTCAAGCTACATAATATAATGTCTTAAGAAAACCCTGTCCGACACGTGAAGATATAGTTAGGTATCGAGATCCGGTTCTATTTATACACTATGCTCAAAATACCTTAAACGGTCCTAAAGGGGCATATAGGTATCCCAATCATATCACCAAATAAAATAAGAAACACAATATTCATGAAAGTAAACATATAATTAAAGTTCAAAAATTCAAGGTCATCGTGGTCAAATTGCCACAATTACACCAACATTCAGCAATTTTTCAAAATCATCATGGGCCTTAATATGGTTGGCACGCAAGGACGGTATCACTGCCACTGTACATAAGGTATTGCTGTCGGTTTCCTCGTTTCTTTTTTTCGGGGTTTTTTTCTTGTAAATAGAAAATGACACACAGTCGTGAATTTTAATATGTTTACTTTCATGAATATTTAATGTTTCTTATTTTATTTGTTGATTAAATTGGGATACCTATAGGGCATATAGGTATCCAAATTTTTCGGATAGATCACAGTTTTTAAACATAGTGCTTAAACACCGTGAAATTTAAAGGGTTGTTATCCAGTTGCAAAACGAACGTAGTAATGAATACGAACAACTTTTACGATGGGATCGATCCTGAAATATGAAATAAATATTAGCTGTAGTATACTAAAGTGTGTAATACCTACATGATCAAAATGTATGGAACATTTGATTTTTTTTTTGATATTTCAGGGTCGGTCCCATAATAAAAGTTGTTCCTATTCATTACTGCGTTCGTTTTGGTGCGGGAAAACAACCATTTAAATTTCACGGTGTATAATAAATTTTCAATATAATCTGCCCTCGTTTATGCTTCTTCTACAATCTAAGAAAATATCTTATGGATCATCAGTTAGGTACCAAATATAGAGACACTTTATTGTGTACCAAAATAAAATCTAATACAAAAATATGTAGTTATGATCTCACTGTTTTTTTTTGGAAAACCAATACAAAAACATTTTAGTATTTATTACCCTACAAAATGTAATTTTATCTCAACATGTTCTGAATTTCCGGTTAAACTTACGTATCATGAATCCACCCGAGTAAAAAATATTACGTGAGGTTTTACATTATACTCAACAGACGTTAACTTGCGGTTAACATTTGACACAACCAAAAAGTTCTAAGAAAAAGTATACAATATTTTTACATAAGGAAAGTGCCTTAGATAAAAGGCACTTTCCTTGTACCTATTAGGATTTATTTTTATTCTTAGAGTTTGTCTTCTATCTGCAATAAATTAATACCCTATCATTAATAGATTGCAATTAACTAAGTGGTAAAATTGACGTTACTAATTTAGCTAACGACAATCACCTACTTGTATTTTGTACCCAACTACAAAATATTTTCAGATAAATACTAAAACCACCTATACGAAAAATAAAACGAAAGGTTTTGTTTCCTTGGTAGAAATGTTTTCAGAAATGACTATTTATGTATTTATTAGCCATTTATTTATTAATCCAAAATTGATATTTAAAAACATAGGTCACACTGAGGTATGAAATCGTAGAATGTGCTTGAAGCATTATTATGTTTCATGAGACTTTTGCGGAAAACTTTAACAACGATCATAATTACAGGTGCGACGTCATTGGCATCGGTCATTGTCATCACAATTACAAATTCCGAGGGGTCCAGCTTCGGGCCAGCTAACTTGACAGTTTAATTTGACAGTTCTCGGACATGTATCCGCGCTACACGCCTTTGCCTTACCGAATCGAGCTGGCTCAATTCATTGTTTCCATATTTATGGACACTGCTCGTTTGCAAAGTTTTTGATGTAGGTAATACCTACTTATAATTGTTAACTCCTTAAACAGGTAGATATATGTTACTTACTCATATTTTTTCTAAATACAAAAAATAAAAATGTCCTTTTAACCGGATCTGCGGTGTAATCGGATTCCAAACCATTTGATTTCGTCATAATTATGACTCGTTTAACCAGTATTTATAATAATTATGATATTCAAGATCTTTGTAATTATTAGGAAATGTGTAATACTTATTACTATTCACAAGTAATTGCTTAACTACTGTCGTTGACGATTACTTTAAATATTTACTTATAAGATTGCATGTGTTTGTGTATATTTGCGGACACTATGACTCAGTGTATATGTATTTATTGCAGACGATTAAATCGTTCTTGTCAGAAAGCTTTATCATGTTATGTAAATGCGAGCAATTTAAAATTACACAACATGGTACTATTTAGAAAAAGAATTACATCAGTTTTATTTCGAAGATGGATAAACTTAACTACATAATGATTTAGTCCTCTACGAAATCGACAAAGTAGCTTTTACTGTATTTTTTTTTGCGTTCCGCTGCTGAGCAAATGCTTCTCATGTTCTTATCCTTTTTATCTAATGTGATTTAATTCTACTCTTAGAAAGTTTGTGTATCTGGTTTAATTCTACTCTTAGTCAGTAAGTTTGTGTATCTGGTTCTTACTTTTCTCAAAGTAACTAAACCAATGATTTGTTTCATTAAACTGAATATTTATTTGATTCAAATTTTTTGTTCTTCAAGTCGCCTCAAAAATATCGCTTCTGTATCATGCGGATAAAGTCAAAACAGAAATACCGTAGCAATAACTATTATTGTACTATAGACAATTAAATTATAATAAAAAAATATAATATTTATTTCTCCTCCACAAGGTGACTTAAAATTATATTATGAAAAACTAATGCTATATGCTAAAGCGTTCTCAGAGAAATTGTATTGATATTATGTACAATCAATACGTATAGTGATGGTAGCTGCGTAGTCACGAGACTACAACGACTACGCACTCGTAGATCCAGCGTAGCCGGAAAAACGATAAGTACTTTGGAACATTCTAGTATGTGTGACGTTGTTACTTACTTTCGAATTGTAGTTGAGTGTTGTTGTATCCTTTATGATTATGTTCTTACATTATTGATAGAACATATTTTTTTTTATTTGTGAAAGATGCAGTTAATGAAGAATATGATTATGGTTTTCAGTCGACTGAATTTTACATACCATACCATGACGCCTGTATTCACCGAAGGGTTAGATAGAGCTTTATTAATGTACACCCACAGTTCGCTGGTATGTTTAGATCCTTATAATAGGAGGCGAACCCAAGTATTGACATTAACCGGTCACAAACCCAAACTCTGAGCTGCTACTAAGAATTTCATAGAACAAAACACAATTATACTTACAATAACACTTTGCTCGACCTGGGAATCGAAAACGAATGAGGTAGTTTTTACATTTCGAATCTAATCTGCATTTAATTGGGTACTTAACTGATTCTTCTTCTATCGTGTTCCTGCCGACGTTAAAAGTTTGTCCGGTTCGCTGGAAAATCATTCATTCATATAGTAGCACGTGCAGGCTCTGTAACCCAAATAACTGATAAAAGTATACAATTTAAACGTATTAGGTTCACTGATCTATCATCCTTATCCTATTATTTTTTGTATAAAACACACAGTCCATTCACTATAAATATTAAGAATAATCATTTAATATGTTTGCTGCAACTCTGACTCCCAAGATAGAGATGGTCGTCTAGTTTGGGAGTCACCGTCAATTCAAATTAGCGACCTGTGAATAGTTACGAAATTATGATTATTTTTGATGTAAACCTACTTTAAGATATTGTATGTAACGAAGGGCTGAATAAACTTTATTTTATTTATTTATTTTTCTATTCACGCTTTTGAAACGAGAATAAGTAAGTACCGTACCGAGTATAAGTGCGTTTAAAATCATTTTGATCCCCGGATTCGATAAAATATTGGCATTCTTTTTGATACTCTTCGATCCACTCAATCCGTCGTGCCCTCCTTTAAAAATAATGTCCTTATAAAGCGTGCGTAATGTAGCGTAACATTTATTTTGGTACACAACAACGAGGTAGCGGTATTTTGGAGAAAAACACGCGGCAAATTTGGGTCCAAGTCCATTCATCGAAAGCAGTCAGAGGACGAGAATTTCAAGATTCGATAAATGAATTTTTTCCTCTTGAATTTAAGGGTCAACGACCTCTTCTCAGACGCGCCCTACTCGTAAGAAGTATAAACTTTTAATGGGGTCAAGAACCACGATTGTACATTTTTTTAATAAAAACAGGAACAATCTTACGTTACTTGCTGATTTCTGTATTTCACGAAGAAATTACTACTTACTTTAAATATATACTTCGTCGACTCGTACACAGTTGAGCGAACAAAATTAGGGTCTTATTTACTCACAAGGAATCGAGTGTTATTTTAACTTTCCCTAACTTCTTACTTTCATATAAAAAATGATCTATTTGATAAGGTGTTTTCGCTTATAGTACAATAAAGCATATTCAATCAGTTCAGTGTAAATCCGGACATTGGTGGACTTACAATTGTATGCAAAAGCGAGTTGAAATAGAAACTGAATTACTTAATATTATTTACGAGGGCATTGCAGATTTTATATTCCATGTCTATGTTATCCCAGATTGCTGAACCAGATTCAGAGTAAGCTTTGTTTTTTAAACCATTGAAAAACAGACAGCGTTTTAAGGACGAACGGTTGTGCACAAAGTAGGCGGTAAACAGTAGGTTATGTTTGTATACATGTGCGTTTATGTCGTTATTCTTACGTTTAAAGTAAAGAATGAGCTGAAATACCGTTACAAAGCACAAATTGTTTATTCTGTTTGTTTGAGAAACCTGTATCACATTGTCGTCGAACACCCACAAAGATTTCCAGTATTTAGGCTTAACAAGTGAAAAGCATGCCATACTTAGCATTACATCTTCGCTTTTCTAACCTACCTACATTGCACATAGTACTTTACTAGAACCCTATATAAACTGGGTTCTAGTATAATATAAGTATATATGATTTATTAAGCTAAAATTCCTATAACAACATATAGTGGTAAATAAATATTATGGGTAAAGTTTTTAAAAACCTGAATAATAGGTAGTAGTAAAGTGATAGAACGTATTTTAAAATCAATATTTTGTAAATAATATCGACTCAATATGAAAAGACCTTAACTTTCTTCAATAGTAGGTAATCTTTTTTTATCCCATGTGGAAAACGTCATGGATATCCAATGGTTACGTAGGACTCCAACCGATTAAAACCGTACATTATGAGGTGGGGTACCGATATCTCCATGGGAATGCTACCGTGAACTCTCCTGTCAATAGTTAAATCTAGAAAAATGTATTGAGAACAATTAATTACGAAGAGTTATGTTTAATATATAAATTTACACACGAACAGACAACCAAAATTTTAAATTATAGAAGGTTTTCGTTATTGGCTTCGTAAGTAGAATCGTTACGAATGTCATTATGCAAAGAGTTTTGGATCAGCTCCAAGTTGACGAAACAGGTAACCAATCTGTTCTCGCACTCGCAAAACCCATTAAAAAGTTTGTGCATTTAAAGTTCGAAATATTGTGACCGTGACGTAAATTTTCTCAAGAGTTAATTGAATAATAGACTGGGACGTAATGGAGTGTTTTGTGGATATTCAATTTAAAGTTCGAGTTAAAAGAGCTGATACAATACAATCACCTCAATCCACCTTTTCACTTTGTATCCGCTAAACCGATTTTGATGAAATTTGGCATGGAGATATTTAGAGACTTTGGGAAAGATATACGCTGTATTCCTTTTGTCTCAAAACGTCCTTTGCGAGTGAAACTTCGGGCAACAGCTAGTCCTATGTAAAATGTTAATAAAAAATATTGGAACATGCTTGATGTTCAATGCGTCAGCGCAATAAAGATTCAAGCGTTTTATTAAATTTGACTTT
Organism: Acronicta aceris; assembly: GCA_910591435.1. NCBI lineage: Eukaryota > Metazoa > Arthropoda > Insecta > Lepidoptera > Noctuidae > Acronicta > Acronicta aceris. Next base: position 9,332,867 of record OU342763.1, on the reverse strand, counting down.
GAATTTTGATTGGATTTTTTGTAGTAGCTAATTGATATAGGAAGTAAAATATAGATTTGATTGTGTCTAATTTTATTATCATAGCCTATACGATACATTTTGAGAAATAATTGTTTATTAGGTGTCATTTACTGGTTTCTGACACTTATGCGAATATTAGACATTGATTATCGCGTTGTATTGATATTATTTAATTCCACTTAGTCTACCCGTGACCATGGATGCTCCGAAATCCGTAAAAAATATTTTTAATTCATTTAATTATAATTCAATAAGATGAATCTACAGCAAATACATTTAAAGTTTAGCAGCTTTAACTGAACTATCCTGCTTTTCCACTATTACGTCAAGTTACTCGTACCTATGTTAAATGTGTCATATCAATATTGGTATTATAAAATGTTTAGGTTAAAATGTTAAACAATATTTTACGGAAACATTTATAAAACGCTGTAGGTATACAATTTCTAAATTTAAGAGGACTGTGCCAATAATGTTTATTAAATCATGACTTGGATCATGAAATAATGCTTAAGGAAAAGAAGCTTGAAGATTTTTTTTCAAAGCCGGGATTTACGCCTTAAATCTCATTGAAATCAAAATAACTTAATATGTTTTTTCTTTATTTATTTACAGGACTTTTATGGTGCAGATACGCCAGCCCTATTAATACAAGCTATACTTATGGTATATCTTGTAATCTATACTTATAATAAATCTGTAGAGAGGTCAATTCTGTACATGAAATATATTTCCAAAATAACTATCAGCGGGTGATTAGTGATCGATACTGACGCCAAAAATGCAATCAGTAAAATTTTTGTCTGTCTGTCTGTCTGTATGTTCGTTATAGAAACAAAAACCACTCGACGGATTTCAACGAAACTTGGTACAATTGTTCTTCATACTCCTGGGCAGGTTATAGTATATTTTTCATCACGCTACAATCAATAGGAGCAGAGCAGTGAAGGGAAATGTTGGGAAAACAGGAGAACTTACTCCATTTTTTAAGCTTCCGTCGCGTGTGCAGCCTTAATGGTTAAAGCTACACAGAAATCATGTATGACGGAAATGTTCTCCTTAAAATTATATAAAAAATATTCCACGACAGCAAATGTCTATCTTTTATGGTTGACTCACAATAACACGTGTAACTCCCGATAGCTTAGCAGTTCGGAGCTTTCTGATTATATTTGTCTACTCTTACTTTAGGTGACTGACTGACTGACATAGTGATCTATCAACGCACAACCCAAACCACAGATTATAGTATACTTTTCATCACGCTACGATCAATAGGAGCAGAGCAGTGAAGGGAAATGTTGGGAAAATGAGTCATTTCAGTCAGGTTTCAAGCTATAAAACATCACGCTACAACCCTTAGGAACGGGGCAACGCAGGTGAAACCGCGGGCGAAGAACTAGGGAACAAAGTAACTATTCCACGCGGACGAAGTCGCTGGCAAAAGCTAGTTAAGTAATAAGAATAATGTAATAAGAAGTAAGAAATAATTGAATTGTAAGAATTACTTAGTTAACTTTCCGTAAAACTATTTACCTGCTTCCAGGATACTCCTATTTTATTTATGAAATTATTATTTTTATTTTGTTTCTTTTCTAGTCGGGGTATTGATGGTTTAATTTATGTTTCCGCCTTTGGTGTCTATCAAAACAGAATTATTATTCATAATTATTTGAAAATAATTCAATCGAAAAAAGTTGCTTTAAAATTCCATCCTTTATCGTAACGAAATAAAAAGGGTCCAGTGAATTTACCGAGCCGTGCGTCCATCGATTTGCGTCCGCCATGTTTGAGAAAATCAATTCACGATTGCCTCTTTTTTTCGCTCAATTTATTCCGCTTCGTTTACGCTTTATTTATTATTCAGACACGACTTAATATTTTATTACGCAAGCAAACCTAAGGGATAATTTTATGCTTAATTAGTATATTGAAATGAATAAGTATAAGTAATATTGACTAGATTAAATCATTCAATAATTCAGTTAATATCATCATTAAGTACCATTTTTATTATATCAGGAGGAATTCTAAGTGTCACACTTATATCCAAGTATTGAACAGTATTTTGAATGTCTATTTCTGATAAATAATTTTAATAAAAAAGTTTATTTTAATAAGTGTGAATAGAATTCAATGTAATAATGTATGGTATCTTTGTGATAAAATCAAGAATATAAATTATTTGTATCCTTATAACATATTACTTTAAGAATTTAGGAAGTAGGAGTTCAACTCAATTTATTATTATTGGTATTTTTTATAAAACAGGTAAACTTTAAATAACTCTTTAATTCATAAAAATAATTCATTACACCTTTCAAGAGGTCGTCAACACCAAATATCGCAAAGTAAACTCAGTCAATGTAATAAATGAGGATGCTGCTATAAACTTTTGTCCATATAACTTTTTTATTTTCGCCACAATCCCTCACTGAACAATACTATCACCAAAGATAAGATTATATCAGTGAAAAAATATCTGTGTATTAAGAAATTTGCCTTTATTTTCAATAATAAAATGTTCATATACTTCAATTTTAAGATCCAGAATATCCATCCATGAAAGGATATGTCAATGGGATGTTATGAGAAAGAATCAATCTACTTCTATCTGAATTGTTATTCGATCATTAAGTCGGGCTTAATTCACGTTTTAGATCCGTTGTGAGCTGGTCTTTAATGGTTTGGCGATCGATTTATAGTGATAGAATTAAATGTTCTACGAGTGCTCACCGGTTGATTATAGGGGTGAATGACCTCACATGTGACAAACCGGGTATCCACCTACATTCGACTATTTTGCATTGTAAATTAATATTGGAAATTTTTGTTATGAGTCCCTTATTTATGACTTTTATTGTATTATAGTGGTATTTTAGGCATTAATCTTTCATCATAACTGCGATCTCCAGGATGTAGACCGTTAACAACTCTAACATGTGACAAGATTTATATCTAACAGGTAAAATACGTGGTTTTGGTAGTCCTGACATATTATACGAGTGAGTAGGCTATGCGCAATCCTGTGTGAAGATTTGGAGATATCAGCTCAAATAAGTTTAACGCTATCTACGTTGCTTGTGTTGAAAGTTTCAAATAAAAGTTGCAAATGGAGATAACTATTACAGTTCCGGTTTTTAAGATTTTCTTGTATCTAATAAAATAACAGACGTCTACGTCATATAGGTATTTTATGATGTTTATTTTAGAAGCTGTTGCACTCCCGATCTTAGAAACGATATTAGGAAGTTTGCTTAGCGGCAAGAAAGATTTGATGATATGGAACAATCTGCGCATTGTGTCGAGACCCATAACAGGACACTGTTGCTTAAACAAGCACATGTTCAACCTGATGCTCAGTGATACGCGAACCTGTCGACGTTATGAGGAGGTTGATGAATTCCAGAGGAATAGCAAAATTTTACCCTTTTTAGATCCAGAAATGAAATCTTTTTTCTGCTTTACCAAAAACTGCTAAACCGGTGTACCATCGACTTCCACCATAACTTTTTCATATATCAATCGAACACAATCCATTATGCAAACCACTTAAGTTTTTAATGATTCCTACAAATGAATTTTAGAACTAAATATTACCTTCAGTTGACTTGCATTTTTTTTGGTTTGGTGTGGGACACCGTCAACCCGTTACAGGCCATTTAACGGTTCCTTTCAAAATGTTATTTATTCGTTATTAGATACGAACTGTTTAGATATGAACCGTAATATTTTACGACCATTAGAATAATGCTACAAAAATTATATTGACCTTTGTACTGTTATTTAATTGATTGATTTAATAATTAATTTTCATCATAATATTAGTCATTTCATTTGTATCAGAGAATCAGTGTCTTCCATAAATTTCATTGTTGTTTCTTTTTCTAAGAACACAAACAGAATCCGTGCAACTAGTTTTAAAGAAAGAAGTTTCAGTTTCTTTCAGGACCTATTTTAGTGGTCTAATTAAAATAAAACGTCTGACTTTTTACCCGACTTCGCTAGGAGGGTTATTTTTATTGAAATTATCATCATCTTCCTCCTCTTGTCCCAATTTATTTACCTTTTTTTATTAAAATATAAAACTATTTACAGGTTTGTATTCTGTAACAGAGCAATTTGTCGGCAGTAATTTCTCGTGGATTTGCGTAATCTATGCCTATAATCAATAAAATCTAAGCTTAAATGCCATACAAAAATATTAATAACTATTTTTAAAGCTAAGAAGAAGCATTATCCATCTATAGGTACTATAAATCTATATCTATATATACAAATAAATAAGTTGATGTGTCTGTTTGTAATTGCAAAGCCACAGCTTTCCACCAAAATATATCACTTACAACAATCTACTGGTTTCTGACACTTACGCGAATAGTAGACATTGAAATAAAACTACTTTTTACGGATTTTATTTTTATTATTTGATTCCCGACGTTTCGGATCCTTTACAGCATCCATGGTCACGGGTAGACTAAGTTGTTGGACGTCTTAATGTTACAATTACTAATAGTTACCTTACATTTTTGTTAATTATTGGCGATCCGATTCACGCAGAACGAGCTCACCGTATCCTTCGGTCTTGCAGTTTTGGGCTTGGATTTTGATTTTATGGAATCTATAATGGAGTTCCAAGCAGGTGGTAAGACCCAGCCATCGAGCCTATATACAGATATTGTATATAGGCTATACAATATCACGCTACGCCTCTTAGGAACGGAGCAGCGCCGGTGAATCCGCGAGCGGGTCGCTAGTTCAAAATATTACGCGATCATGTAAATGATAAGTATGGATAGAATTGTGTGTGTGTGCTTTTGTATGTATGTACGTAAGATAATACAGACAAGAACTTAACAAAATTAAAGTATGTACTTATAACATATTTAATAACCAAAAAATATGGCAAGGAACTACGCGCAAGTGTAGCTAATTTTATTAATTGATGTCAGTTTGTCGACAGACCACACCCTGTGTCGACGAAAGACTAATAGCATCTATCAAATTACTATTAGATACTAAATGCCAAAACAGCAAATATTTTTATGGGTAAGTATTTATTTTTAGTTTAAGAGGTTCTGATAAATAGGTAATATATATTTTACGATTACGTCATCAGAGAATGAAATAATGCATTGTAATTTTTTTTTTGAGTCTGCATTTCACCCGTAGTTGCTACGTGCCAAATGGGAGGAATACAAGATAAATTCGTGTTTAATCACTTCCCTGATTCAGTTCACTACTAGATCGTTGTAGGGTTCGATGCCTCTTCATACTCTAAAAATTATACAAAATTATACAATACAATTTCATACAAAACCCAATAAAACTTTGCTCGACTTGGGAATTGAACCCCGGAACTCTAGTATAGCAGTCGCGCTTAGGACCACTAAACTATTAAGGCAGTTAGTATTGAGTATTACATTTTTTTATTCTTTGTGTTTGATTGCATTTTGTAGCTTGCTTTGTGTTTAAAACTAGCTATCGGGAAAATATAATTATTATTGTTTAATTACATACATTCATACACTCACGCCTTTCCCCTACAGGGGTAGGCAGAAACTATAGACCGCCACTTGCTACGATCCTTGCATACTTCTTTTGCTTCTTCCACATTCATACATACACGCCCGTTGCGAGTGCTGACGCACCTGACCTTTTTGACGGATTTCGCCAATTACGGTACTCCGAATGCAATGGTACACATTAACAATAAAAATATTAATTTGACGTAGCTATTGTAAAATTATTAAGATACGACATACATTTTAAATGCATGAATGGCGCAGTTGCTAAGTTACCGGTTTTACTATACGGGTTGAGGCTTGAATTCCCCACGAAACAATATTTTGTATTTCGGCTCAGGGATTTCGTCTTTTAGAATGGTCTTGGTCTCAGAATTTGTGTTTATAAATGCTCCCATCATACAGGAGAATTCCTAGAGCGGGGTTCGGACCCATGTATGAAGCATTTGGTTGCAGGAGATAAGTAATACAAAATTGTCTTTGTATCTAAATTGTATGTTATTGTTAAAATTATTATCACTTCAACTTATCAGATAATTCTTAAAGTTTGCACGTAATATAGTTTTCTACGGCTAATTATGGTAATTTAATGAATATTACATAGGTACCTAACAGTTCTGAACTTTTGTAACAAGTTTGTTTGTGCTGTACACAAACAAACTTGTTCAAAAGTTCAAGGTTTATTTATCATTGACTGATTTGTATCAAAATTAGGTACACTATCACATTTTATAAAAGTTCAAATGTTTGTTTTTTGTTTTAAATAATAAAACATTTGAACTTTTGAAACAAATGTTATTATTTGTTATGTATAGGTAAAATTTTCTATGGCAATAATATTTTTTAATAAAGATATAAAAGTTATCAAATGTTTATAAAAGGACTGCCTCATTAGTCTAGTGGTCCCAAGCGTGACTGCTACCACTATAGGTCCTGGGTTCGATCCCCAGGTCGAGCAAAGTGTTATTGGGTTTGTCTCCGAAATTCTCAGTAGCAGCTCGGAGTCTGGATTTGTGCCCGGTTAATGGCTATAGGCTCGCCGCCTATAACATAGGACCAGAACTTACCGGCGAACTGTAGGTGTACATTAAGTACGCCTCTGCCTAACTCTTCGGGAAATACAGGCCTGATGGTATGTTATGTGTGTTATAAAAGTTTATCATAGTTATGTTAGAATATTTTTGGTAACACATACAAGCCTCGTAGGTAAAACAATTTGCATTATATAAAGATAATAAATAGTCTAGGACTTACTAATTTGAGAGTAAATAAACGTAACAATTCCAATTAGGTTAGTTATATTAAAACTGGGATTTTTCTATTCAATAACTAAACGGAACTTCTAGAGGCATTTATTTACTTGCTGTAACCTTGGAGGTACCTACATGTTATAGCAACACAATTATCACATTGCCGGTGATTCCACGGTAAAATTTTAAAATTGTTGACATGCTTTGTATGTTTACGTTATTATCTAGTTTGATTTAGAGCCTATATCCGTGTTACAGCATACGAATTAGACTTGGATATAGTCTGATTTAATCAATTAATTTGACAAGTGTAGAGGTCTTTGCCGTTGGAAAATGAATAATATAACTCAAATGATTGGTCACCTAGGGTTGGGCACCTGACAAGGTTACGGTTACGGTTTTTCGTCGGTATGAATCCGACATACCGAGCCACTTCCGCCACTACTAGCCGTACTCCAAAAACAAGGATGGATGGTGACTGAGTGTAGACCATGAATTGGAACAAGGAATGTCGGACGATATTGTTACCATCGTAAGTTGAACATGGATGAGACTGTCATAGAAGCATGGAGATTTGAACAACAAAAGAGAGGCTTAGGTAAACTCTATAGGTGACAGAAGTCGGGCTTTGATGATGATGATTATAAGTGCATCTCGTATTTGCACCACAACTACAAAAAAAATTATCATCTTTTTTTAACCTTTATAGTGGCAAACGCCAACATAAACTGCCTCATTAGTCTAGTGGTCTTAAGCGCGACTACTACGCTAGAGGTCCTGGGTTCGATCCCCAGGACGAGCTAAGTGTTATTGGGATTTTCTCTGAAATTCTCAGTAGCAGCTCGGAGTCTGGATTTGTGCCTGGTTAATGGTAATAGACTCGCTCCCTATTACATGGGACTTAAACATAAGTACCGGCGAACTGTGGGTGTATATTAGTACGCCTCTGCCTAACCCTTCGGGGAGTACAGGCGTGATGGTATGGTATGTTGACAAACGAGCAGTCGAGCCAAATGATGGTAAGTAGTCATCGCTGCCCTGCAATACCAGACGAATTGTTGATGCCTTGATGAGCCTGAATAGCCCCTACGGATCGATCACCGAGCAAGTCACATATTTTCTCACCTCATACGAGATGATTATCCAAATGTCGGTGAGAAATTGTATTCTAATAAATTTTTTATTATCCCATGTGGGGACGAAACGAGGTAATAAAAAGTAATATTGTAGTTTAGAAATAGTTTTAAAATGTTAATAAACTGTCATTCTTATCATTTTCCAAAAAAACGTTAGGTAACATATATTTAGTGTTTATATTTAATCTTCCGTCTGTTTGTGAAGACCTGTTTCTCAGGAATGCGTGGAGATATCAAGTTGAAGTTGATTTTTAAGATCTTTACGAGCTGTAAAAATATAAAGCTCATATTATTTAGGAACTCGCAAATAAATCAAAACCTGTAGTGTATTTTCCATTGACCTAGAATCATGAAATTTGACAAGACCTTGCTGGTAAATGTAGTCATATAATTTTTTTTTACCCATGCTTCTTTTACTCTTTGTGATCCTAAACATACATTATTTTGCATTTAGGGTACTGTGTTGTATATCGATGTAAGGAAAAATATTTTTTCAACAAGGTACCTATAATGTTTGTAGTCGGACTGTATCCCACTTTTATCTTATGTTCAGAGAATGTTTGGCGCAGCAGATTTGATGAGCTTATGAATTTTAGTAATGTTAATAATATTCGTGCGAGTAGTAAGCTTGTATCCATGCGAGTCAGATTCGCACTTGTCCGCTTTTTACTTTTATCAGATTTTGATCACCGCACATTTGGCGGCAAAGGTTAGGAATATGCATAGATGTCCGTGTACCATGCTTGCATGAATAATGTATTTCAGAATTCGTGCTTTAGGAACATTATGTATTTTTTATATAGGTACGTCTCTTTAGCTTGAAAGAGAGTTATGCTATAATAATAATAATTAACCACCGAGGTGGTTTCGTTTGATGTGTAAAATTTAAAAAAACGTTACAGCCGAACGGATTTTAAGAACAAGCACGCTGGATTGTCAAAAATTATATCAGTTATAATGAAAAGTATATAGTTATACAAAATATTACTTACTACATTAAATATCATCACGCCTGTATTCCCTGAAGGGTTGACAGAGGTAAAGGTGCTAATGTAAGTACATCCACAATTCTCCGGTATGTTGAGATCCCATGTGGCTGAGCTTATTACCAGCTGCTACTAAGAATTTCATAGACCCAATAACGACTGAAACTAAATGATAAATTTTGTTTAATTATATTAATGTCAATTATGTAATGATATTATAATTTCTTATTGAATACGAAAATAAATCTAATTGTAAATTTTGCAGAAGCAAGGTATGTTTTGAAAGTAAGTACTTACCTTACTTATAAACCTTTGAGCAACGACATTAAATTGGCTAAGAAGCTTATGAACTCCTAATGTGGAATGGCATAACTCTACGAGTACAAGTTTTGCATACCTATCCAATTTACACATTTATTAAAACTTTAAATATATATGTTTTCAAGCATAATAATAAATTAAATTGTGTTCCGAATTTATGCGATACTATTACTAGATATTTTTGCTACTTTTCAGTATTTAAATTTATAGCAAAAAATAGATTGTGTTAATTTTTATTTAATTTATTTTATTTTCTTAGCGAAATGGTTTTCTAATGTCAAATTTATTCCAACGACAAGAGTTTGAGGAACTTTTATTTAAAAAACATAAAAACATATTTGGAAGTAGCGTTACTATTATTACTTTTGTTACCTAAATACATCTTAATATTTTCCCACTAAGAAATAAATAAAATAATAAAAGTAGCAGAGTGACCTACAAAAAACATATCATCATTTTGATATGGTATAGCGGGCTGTTTTCTGCAACTCCACGACAAAGAATATATTATGTAGTAGTATTTGTTTTAGAACGCATACCTACACATTTCCCGTAACTTGTCCTCTAGATTGCTATGTTTAAAATAGTTGTACGTGTAAAGTATTATTTCTAACTTTTCTCATTTTGTCTTTTATATCAAAGTAATAATTTTGTTTGTCAGAATGATAAATTTAGTAACAATAATTTTGTTTGTCACAAAATAAATGTTAATAACTGTTATTATTACGTTTCCATAATTCATTTCAGCGACACTTGCTTTTTCCTAGTACCTTAATGCATGCGGTGGCAGCCTATAATTAGGGCTACTCTATATAAATGCACAAATTAATTGTATCCTTTGTATAAACTATTGGTGTATGCTTTGTTGGTTGTACTTAAATAAATTAAAAAAAACTAACTGCTGTTGCCCGCAGTTTCACTCACGTCCCAAAAAGATTAAAATTAAAGGACCACATCACGCTTATCTATACCTATAATAAAATTGTAACAGGCCGATGTCTGTACATTATAGATATTGAAAAAAAAAACTAATATGGGGAGTCTTTATTACAGCAACAGATAACGATTTTTAGAATTGTTGTCTGTCTGTCTGTATGTTTGTACGCGCATCACGCAAAAACTACTGCATGGAATTGAATGCAGTTTTCACCGATGTATTGCTAGAGGTCTAACTTAAAATTTGGTGCATGTTTCATCTCGATACGCCGTCTAGAATCGGACTTATAGTATGTTACTCTTTTTGGGACGTGAGTTAAACTGCGGGCAACAGCAGCTAGTGAGAAATAAAGTTGTTCTTAAACCTAAAAACATATTCAGATTGCATTTTGGTCTACTCTAAATTCAGGTCGGATCAGAGCACTGCGGAGTGCATCCAGTATAACATTATATCTGAGTACTAGGCACGTTTGTGAGCGACTCGGCATCTTTTGTGATGTGCATCATATCACATCTATGAATGCATGAGAGTAGAATCACCAACTCTACGAGGAGAATGAACTGTATTTGCTGACAAAAAACAGGTACAATATTGTGTTGACATGCAAAATACTCGTAAATATCACATTCTTCATAACAGTCACTATATTGTAGTAATAAATCATTCAAGTATAATAATACAAAGTTTTACAACTGTGAAAGTATCTACAGGCTGATTTATAATTCTTTGGTGTACACACTGAGCTGAACCACAACACGTCATGATTGTGGTGAATGTCATGAATCCCATGGCCGTGGCTATAGGGCAAGGGAAGGAAAGAGGTTCTTAGTCCATGAGGATTTTCCGTATTTATAATAAGAAAACCGGACAAGTGCAAGTCGGACTCGCCCCCCAGGATTCCGTACAAGTTTGTAGATTTTTATGATTTAAAATTTATAGTTTTCAGATTTTTCCCTATACACGGTATTATTTGCCAAATTTCAGAGTTTAGGACAAGGGAAAATTTTGATTCCCTTAAGAATGTCGAAATACACAAGGGTACCGTTTTTTCCTTTTGAAGTAGGTACGGAACCCTAAAAAGGTATACCCACTAAAAATATTAATGTTTTTCAACATTTTAAATTTAATTTATTACAGTATGTACGTATTCTATAATGATACAGGACGTTGCCCAATTAGTATTTGTAAAACTAGTAGACTGCCTAATTAGTCTAGTGGTCCCAAGCGCGACTGCTACACTAGAGGTTCTGGGATCGATCCCCAGGTCGAGCAAAGTGTTATTGGGTTTTTCTATGAAATTCTCAGTAGCAGCTTGGAGTCTGGATTTGTGCCCGGTTAATGGCTATAGGCTCGCCCCCTAAAACATGGGACCTAAACATACCAGGCGAACTGTGGGTGTACATTAAGTACGCCTCTGCCTAACCCTTCGGGGAATACAGGCGTGATGGTATGTTATTTGTAAAATTTAATATAACGTAATTTGTTATTTTAATAAAATACTTAAACATAAATATAAACCTCGTTCTGTGAAGGTTTGTTATAAAATTAAAAACCAGTCAGTAAATGTGTTTGATATGACACAAAATCTTTGTGAATATCGTAAACGTATTACTTACTTACAAGTACGAAAGGTACAACGTGTTTGTCATCGTAAATGGGGAGTCCACATTTATTTAAGGAAACGCCAGCAAGTGTTATTAACGTCACGGAATACAGTTTCTTTGACCGATTTTCATGTTTGTATTAAGAAAACAAATTACTTGTATGTAGGGAGGTACTTAAACCTTTGTACTTTATGATGCAGTTAAGGTAGGTAGTTAAAATTTAGCTTAAGCTCAAAGTGTCTGTATTCCTGTAGTCTAACTTAAATAAAATATTTGACGTTGATGGCAGTTCCAATTCGCAGTTTTATAAAAATATAGGCAGTTTCCTTTTACAGAATCTATAAATTAGAATGTCGATAGTGACTACAGTGCTAAATAGATTGACTATTCTTGTATAGACACTAATGTTGTAAGTCATGATGGAATATCTAAAAAGTGATGTCATTAATATTTGCTACCCTGAAACACCACCTACATGATCAAAATTATGTAACAAATTTTGCACAGTAAAATGTCATACTTATTTTATTTTAACTATAGAAAAAAAATGATTTCGTATGCTTGAATTATAGGTTTCTATTGGTTTAGTCTTTTTTATCGATAGCAATAGTAGTTTATGTAGAGACACCAATTACTTTCCGTTTTGGAGCTGTCTACAATGATGTATCACTGCTTAATAATGCAGGATTCTGGGGGCGTTGTTGATGATCCATGCCCGCTTTGTTTTACTATCCGTCTTCGAAAATGTCACAGATCCTATCTCAACCTGCGACTTGAATATTAACATCCTATAGGTAGGTAACATTAAACAACCGTCGACCGGAGGATAACTGTATATACAAGTTTAGTCATAATGTTCTTACGAATGTTTATCACAGGTGACTGCCAAAAAGGCGAAAATATCCTAAAGTATCCGACTTTTGAAGTAAATTATATTAGGCATCGGTGCTGTTACAATAATCACATTCTAACCTGAAACCTATAAGGTCAGAATATCAATAAATAAATCTTAGCTGACAGAATAACAATATAATATATGTAGAATGTGAACTTATTTAAAACCGTTAAGAGAAACGCCCAACAGGATTTGTTTGCGCTAACATCTTGCTGCAAAGCAATTTCGATACCTTTGTTTAAAAAAATAACAATATAATGTCAATTAAAACAGTGCCCTGACTGTAGCTATACTTTTTCAAATGAATTAATTAAGATATTTGATAGCGTCATAAGAGAGACCATAAAAAGGACAATGCCTTCCGAGAATTTACCAAATTCGGTTTTAATTGTCCTCAAAAAAGGTATACCTACGTACTCAAGTAGAGGTGAGATGTTAAGATTAAAACAAATTGTAGTTGTACACATACTTACAGTACATAACCACTGCTGACACTTACTAGTAGGAAGTAAGATGAAAGATAGACGATGACCGCTAACGTTCGTGTAATCTGGATGCTTTATCGTAGGTTAAATGATTTAATTATGAATTCATCGTAATTTATTTGCAAAAATAATTGAGTATCACTTAATATAAAAACATATAAAAATAATATTTACAAATATATCGCTCAGTGTGATAAAAATTAAATAAACAGTATCTATCTACAACTTGTAAATTTCATAGCCGGATTGTGAGTTGCTATCCGTATCATCTTCTACGTGGATGATCTTTTCAACGTTTTCATTGAATGTCACTACAGATTTTCTTCGTTTTGTATTTCTTTCCCCAAATTCGTCATCTTCTGAATCCTCAGCATCTTTTAATTTATCTATTGATTGTATGACAATTGGTGCATTAACGTCGGATATAGGAAAATCGAGTACAGATTCGAGAGGAGTCTCCTTTTTTGAAGTCATCGGTTCTACGGTAACCTCTTCAATAGGAGCGCTCAACATTTCTTGAAGTCTCCTCTCGCTTCTTTTCAGATCTTCTATGTTAAGTTTTGGTCTCAAACCTTCCGGTTTCGGTAGGTCCCCAAGTGATCCATTTCTTGACGCCAAACTGTTCTCGTCGGAAAATTCATCGTAGTTTCTGTTCTTTCGCCTGGAAATAAACACATGAATCAGATTTTTGTATTATGGATGTTTAGATAAGAGCTTATTTGAATAACTGTTTACTTGCCATCTTAGGAAGAACCAAATGGCTATCAGCACGATTAATATGAAAAGTAGTATGCTGAGGACTATTGTGGCTACTAACAAGCCAACGTCACGTTCTAAAATGTTTATCTGGCCGTCTTCTAGATGATCTTCCAGTGGTAAAGTGCTTACTACACTTACAACTGCTGCATTACTATTTATATCTCTGAAACGAAGGTTGTTATTTAAGTGATTATTTTGTAAATAGTATGGTAAACAATTGATAATATCTAAATATTCTTACAAGATGAGACGATCCACGGTGGCAGGCTCTCTCTCGATTAGTCCATAAACATAAAGTTGTAGCGAAGCTCCTACTACAGCGCCAGTTTCAGATTTTCTGTTAACATCTTCATCTATGTCATTAGATATAACGACTGACCGCAATGCTTTAACTTCATATCTGACGGCATCACTTAAGTTAGCCAAAACAGTGATTTCATCATTTAGGAAGGCATCTCTTACTGTTACTACGGCTATATTGTTTAAGTTTAACAGTTTTACCTGGAAATAAAGACATTATTATAAGTGAAGGTTTTGGAACATTAACAAATACCACAGGTTAACGAAAGGTTTACTAATGTGTGAGGTTATTCTTTAAAATAAAGTTGCAGATAAATTTTTAATGATTTCAGTCACAAATTCGTGCAGATAATTTCGTTAAACTTGCGTATTTTTGAAGTTTATTATTATTTTTTGTATTGCGAGTATCTAACGCGGGATTACTTTAACGTTGAGTAACAGGATGTTGTCCCATCCGGTATGTTCTGTTGCCTCTGAGCGAGGTTTTTTTTGTCATCTTAGTATTTGTAACTGGTACAGATTTATCTGGGGCCATAAATCCTTAATGAAATGTAGCGGCAAATTCTAATTTGCTGAGCTGAGTATCAAAAGTGTTTACATATAAAATTAGCAACATTTTTAAATTTTGAAACACCAAATGACATGTTAGTTAGAGATGATATCATCAAGTTAAATCAACACGCTGATTGTTACATTCATATCTATTTACGTATTCATTTTTTAAACAAATATTAATGCTTAGTTTGAGCTTGTTATAATAAATAAACTTTAATGGGTGATTAAAATCGGTAGCAAAGCAATAAATAATTTGGAACGTCATAACAAGGATAGGAATTAATTCTGATTGTAATAACGGTAAGAACTTTTCTAACAATGAAAGCTTTCATATGTTTACAGTTTTAATGGATTAGGAATACATTTATTTATTTATTTAGATTTTGATGATAAGAATCTCGTTATTGTTAAAATAATCGAAAATTGTTGAGTACATACAACTTTATAATTTCAAATAAAAATAAACTTACTAGCAAAATGCAATATTACTAATATTCTTGTTAACGCTTCGTGTCAAGCTAAATGCTTGTATTACGAGTGGGTTCACGTCGATAGTGCAATGGTTGGGTTTCGAACCGGCATCGCGGCAACCACATGATCGCAACTCCGACGACCTAGCCATTAGGCTACCGGCGCCTTATTCATTTATTCACTTAAAATAGAGCACATTTACATTTTACGCACATATTAATTTGTCTATTTTGTAATGCGAATATTATTTACTTCATCTTATTGAATATTTTTTGTGTCAAACCCGATAATGAATGTTACATAACTAATACATGTCACAAATATTATTTATGTTTCACTCGAGTAACTGAATATTCAATTGTATCATAATTATGTAGGTATACATACGAGTACTTTGATGTTTCTGAACCTCAATTAAAATCAAAGTACAGATAAAAGGATTTTTAGTAATTATTTTATATCGCGGTTAGCGATCTTTTGCCAAATCTTCTCAAGTTTAAGATAATGATGGGTGGTTTCAGCGTTTAAATGTGTTTTAAAACTTCAATTTCTTTGGTACCTAATGTTGACTATAAAGATAATAATGATAGCAATTCGCGATAGCCCCGTAAGTATTAAAAAGTTGTTAGATCTAATTAAAGTACCATCACTGTATCTCGAGGGTTAGGCAGAAGCGTAGGTACTAATGCAAAAACAGTGATAGATTAGTGAAATGACTATTGGACTGCTAAGTCGTAGGTCTCGAGTTCGAATGCTAGGTTGGACCCTTAACAGTTCGCAAACATGTGTGTATTAATAATTAATTATATCACTTGCTTAAAACGGTGAAGGAAAACATCGTAAGGAAACTTGAGATTGAGAGATTTTCTCGTCGGCGTGTGATGTCTGTACTAGGTCAGCGTGGTGGTGTAACCTCTCTGATTTTGAGAAGGGAGCCGTGCCCAACAGTGGCATGGACCTTTACTCTTTCAAATACCATAAATATAATTACCAATAGTTGTATAGTGCCGGTGAGTCCCTCCCCATTGCGGTCAGTAGCACTCACTGTGAGGAGCTGATCGGGTTGCAGGCGCGCCCCACTGCGCACGTGCACAAAGCCGGTTGTGGGTGCTACGGCCAGCGCGTTCTCCGAACTCCAATACCGTAGCGCCGCATTTTCGCCTACGTCCGCGTCTGTCGCCTGTGTAAAGTTTTTGCTTTAAGCTATAAGTGCCTATTTTGACCGCGACTCGTCTGGCTGTCTGTTTCAACATTCCGATGTCACAACGTAATGAAACATACTCCAGTATTTGAAGTCAAATCGGGAATGTTCTATAATGAAGTTTAACTTATTCAGCAATTTCTTTATTACGTGATGCTCGAATAAATATTGCAATGAACCCTTTTGGGTTCGGAAGGGGTCTCCCTTTAGTCGAAAAGAATTGATTTTCACAACTTATATGCAGATATATTATATAATAAGATCGTAGTTATTTGTAGATACGGATTTGTTATTTAAAGAAACACTTTTACACCCTATTTATAGATCATCTTACTACATTAAATCGCGTATTTAACATAGTTAAATTATAACTAAAACATTTGTTAATATAGGCCTGAAAACTGCCATTACAGACATTTATAGGTATATAGGGCCATGATTACCATAGTTCTAAATAGTATGGAGAAGTTCCAACAAAGAGTAGGGAAGATAACTTATGGTTAATTTTTGTTTACTTGTACCTATGTATTAATAAATTGTAATAAAATTGTAACATACCATCACGCCTGTATACACCGAAGGGTTAGGTAGAGGCGTACTAATGTACCCCCACAGTTCGTCGGTATGTGTACGTCCCATGTTATAGGGGGCGAGCCTATTGCCATTAACTGGGCACAAATCCAGACTCCGAGCTGCCACTGAGAATATCATAGAAAATCCCAATAACACTGCTCGACCTGGGGATCGAACCCAAGACATCTAGCGTAGCAGTCGCGTTTGGGACCACTAGACTAATGAGGCAGATAAAACTGTAATGTCAATACCGGTATTTTTAATTATGTAGATACATACCTATACTAAAATTGCTAAAAAGTCTCCTGTCTTCACATAAAAAAACTTAAGAGGTATTGTTCAGCGCTTGAATTAGAAACCAATCTTGTCATTAATAATCTCCGGTCTGGCGGCAATGAGTCAGTCAGGCAAGACAGTCGGTTTTATATTCAGAGATAAAACTCTTTTCTGACGTGAATCATGTTACTACGTGGGAACTTAAAATAAAATATAAATGCAAGACGCAAAGTTTACGAGTTTCAACGTTCGTTGCAGATATACGAAACATTTGCATAATACCTACGTATACACGTACAAACCTACCTTTAACTCCGCCAGAGAACGGGGCAATATTCTCTCCTCGAGCTCATCAATGGGATATCCGACGACTATTGGTTCGTGTTCTTTCCCGACAAACATGGGAGTATTGTCGTTGATATCATTTACTATCAAGTTCACTAAGCTTCGTCTCGAGTTGTACGGGATCGAGTCTGTGAGAATCCATTTATTCGTACCGTAGTCATAGGGACCGAGCCAATCAGTTCTTTCTGAACGTTTTGCCCGACTGGCGTTATCACTTTGGCAATGTAATATAAGTTCAACTTGAATTTGTGAAAGGGCCATAAAGGCTATTGATTCGTGTTCTCTGTCTATAGCCGTGGTGTGCAGACCATTTTCGTCGACATACAGCCAGTTTTGATTAGTGGGCCAGCGGTTCATTAGGCTGAAGTAGCAGCCATTTTGCGTTGAGTCGAGTACGACAAGATTATTGTGAGCTTCTTCCTCATCTCTGTCTATCACTATCAGCGGTGGTACCACGATGTCGTCATCTCCACATGTCGTAACAGCTTCTACTGTTAAATATACCTGCCGAATAAATTATTTAATGATCAAATAGACATAGATTAATATTTTTTACCCTACCAGATGATAAATATCTTCATTGAATCGTCTTGAACTAGCATTTAAGTAAGTGTGTGATACCTTCTGTATCTAAATACACACATGCATATTAAAAGTTATGGAAGTGTTGGGCCTCCGGTAACCTCACTCATTCGGCGAAACACAACGTAAGCGTTGTTTAACGCCAGTTTATATAAATGTTATGTCAGCAAGTATGAGTTCGACATAGCCGTCACCCCGAGTGCGGTCGATCCGTGAGGATTTATATAGTATAAAAAGTTATATAGGTAGTATAAATAATAAAATACTTTATACCGTGGCTGTGCCCGTTGCTTGTGTAATAACTGTAGTGGCAATAACTTGGAACGTGTACACACCACTGTTGGCCGGAGCAGACAAATACAGTTCACCCACACTGTTTATTGAAAGACGCGTTTGAAGATGTGCTGAAACAATAATGAGAAATTTATACATATAATACCTACTAGCTATTGCTCGCGGTTTCACTCGCAACACAGATATACTGTTTATATTCGACTGTTGATATTTGAGACAAAAGATCAAAAAACAAAAGCGTTTGTGCTTCCTCAGAATGTTATCTATCTCCTTATGAAATTTTATCGCAATCTGTTTTTTTTCGCATATTAGAATTAGTTCCTGTACCTATCGTAGGTGTTTTTACAAACATAAATTCTCACATACTTATCTACATATATGCCCAGACCCGGTACAACTATATGTAGGTCATACAAATATAAGTTCCGTACGGGGATTAAACACACAACCCGTTGTGCAGAAGCCGATCGCTCAGCCCCCAGCACGTCGCGTAATGTTCGACAGTTAAGCGTGACAAGCCAACAGATAATAATCAGACAGAGTTAATTTTGTATTTATATTATTAGTGTGTATAAAGTATCTTAATATAGATTTATAATATTCGTGTAGGTAAACAAAAACTAAAAACTGTTTTTCTAAATGATAAAAGACGAGCGTTTCGTTTTGGATTCCTTTTTTTTAGCGAAATACATATTATACTTACATTTAAAATTCTAGATAGCTGAAAGTTTTTATTCAAACTTTAAAGTACTGCTTCGTGAAGAAATTGCATAAATTAATTTACTTTATTTTGGTGCCTGTCGAAAATGGCAACTACGACGTAAAGTAAGTAATTGCTTCTAATAGATTTAAGGCGCTTACCAAAATTCGCAATGGAACTTGAAAAGAACATCTCGTAGGTACCTTAAACTGTGATACAGTTTTATATAGAGTATATATGTATACCTGATTAGCTTAGTGGTTCTAAGCGCGACGCTAGAGGTCTTGGGTTCGATTCCCAGGTCAAGGAAAGTGTTATTGGCTATGAAATTCTAAGTAGCAACTCGTTGAGATTCGTGCTCGATTTATTGCAACAGATTCGTCTAAACATACCGGCGAACTGTGGTGTGCACCCGCCGTTCGCCGTCTATAATTACACCACTCCCTAACCCTTCGGGGAATACAGACGAGATGAAGTTGAATGATTAGATATCTACATACATGCCATGTTTTTATCGACACGTTTGGTGTAGCGGCTAGGCGGCTGGGCTTCTGCGCCACGTGTTGTGGGTTCGATCCCCACGCAGAGCAAATATTTGTATATATATATTTGTGTTTGTAAACGCACCCACGCTATAAGAGAAAATCCTAGTGTGGGGCAACGTTCTTATAAAAGAAACAAAAGAAAAGGATCATTCAACTTAAGTTGATAACATTGCGTTGTCTAACTACGAAAAAAATATTAAGTTTCAAAGTCAAACAAATGAAAAAACTTCCTTAACTAAGGCCCGTATCCCCCGTTCCTCAATCTCAAGAGTACGCACTTGGGAACTATCTTGAGGTCGTGTTCTTATTAATAAACAACAATTGTTGTAGCTCGAGTAGACGCTTGGATTTATGTTATCAGCTGATTGAAGCACTATTTAATAAACGAAACTCGACTCAAGTATACAATATGTTAAAAAAGCCCTGACTGATCCTGAGGGGGACGGGTTAGAATACTATTCCTCACTGCCTTTCAGATAGACATCCCATAAGAGGCGTGAAAATATCTGAATAGCTTGGGGTTTGACTGGCGTTCGACCACCCTTACGTCGGAGTCTGTCGTAAAGCACCTTAGTGTGTGTTTCGACTTTTGCACGTAAGAGCCAGTTCTCCTCGGTTGCAGGCCAGCGGCTTTGGCAGTCTGTAGTCCGTTCAGCCACTCCTCTGGTGTTGCAGGTGTCCAAGGGCGACGATGACTACTTACCACCAGGTGACTCGTCAGCTAGTTTGCCGACTTAATCAATAAAAAAAATCTAATAAAAAAAGGAATATTATACATAATTAAAGAAATATTAAATATTCATGAAAGTAAACATTATTATTGAAGTTTAAAATTCAGGATTGTCGTGCCAAAATTGCCACAATTAGATACCCCAAAATGTAAAAAAATTAAATGTGATGAATGAAACCATCATAGGCCTTAGTACCTACGTTTGGCATTCAGGGATGGTGTCGCTGCCACCGTAAGTATTGCCATTTCAGTTTCCTCGTTTTATAAATTTATAGGGTTGTTTTTTTTAAGTGAAAACAACTATGTAAATAGACCCGGATTTCGATACCTAAGAATACGTTCACGGGTCAGATAGGGTTTCCTAGCACATTATATAGGTTTGACTGCACGTTTGGCGCGCCACTACACTACCATTGCATTTAGCGTTGCCAGGCGTCCGGATAAAGCCGGACATAGGTAGGCTTTTTGATTGCGTGTCCGGCCAAAATAAACGGTGTCCGGCTGGTCCGGCTTTTGTTAGGCTTTTTACATTTCGCAAACGAGCGAGCGCCGAGCGTGGCCGAGCGCAGGCGAGTCGACTGTCGGTCGCTTCCTCAGGCCGCAGAGCCGCCCGCCACCCGCGAAATTATTAGAATTTATCAAGATTTATGATAATAATCAAAAAAGCTTGATTTTACATAGATTTTTTTTGTCGTACTTATTAATACTGAGATACAAAATCCTCAATAATGTAGGGTGTCCGGCCTTTCTACCCAAATGTCCGGCCAAACTGGCTGGTCTGTCCGGCTATTAGGTTTGGTGACCTGGCAACCCTAATTGCATTACATGTCGTGGGTTCGATTCCCACCAGAGAAAAATACCATCCAACACGGATATTTGTTTAAAAAATTGTGGTATTTTTGTGAAGTCTTTCGCTAAAATCTGATGGCAGGCAGTCTGTGACTTGAGGTCGTGATTGTAGAAGCGCGAATCATAGAGTTTGAAAATATTTTTCGTCAAATTAATCATTAAGTATGGTTCACCATAATTTTAATCTTTGAATATAACAAATATTTTTCGTTCCCGCGACAGCGGAATACAACAAGCAACCTGTCAAAATTTCAAGTCAACCCATCGAGTAAAGAAAAATTCGATTAACAAAATTCCTCTGCGATATCGTTTAACAAAATATAAGGGATGCGTCTTTCCTCTTCTCGATATTTTTTTATAATATCGAGAAAGTAATTTTCTTGATCGGAGTAAATACAAGCTATTTATTCAAAACAAAGTAGATTATAACGCGAGATATTCGTGCAAGCAAATAAACAGGTCAATCAGTGAAGTTGATTGATTACTGGATGACTAGTTTAGCAAACAAACATCCAAATTCGC
This sequence comes from Acronicta aceris, assembly GCA_910591435.1. NCBI lineage: Eukaryota > Metazoa > Arthropoda > Insecta > Lepidoptera > Noctuidae > Acronicta > Acronicta aceris. Next base: position 9,311,005 of record OU342763.1, on the reverse strand, counting down.
CTGCATAACATTATGGCATATTAATTAGGATTATGAGAAATAGGTACGAAGGATTATCCAAATCCGTATTCTTTGTTATTCGTAGCTCGCTACAATATTCTAAGTAGGGAGGTCACCTAGAATGTATCTTAACTCTGAATAAAATTAATGCGGTTGGGATATTTATAAGTTCCACGGGCGTAAATCTAGACGGTGAACATTTATCACTGAGTGTTGTAAATTTCCTGAAAGGGCTTGAGCTGAATAACAAGTGAAAATATAACAACTTTTTGTCTCTGGAATTCTGACAACAAAGTTATTCAAATGCAAAACAAATTTTGTAAAGTTTGATCCCGCGCGCAACTTATAAAGTACACAACAAAGCATTAAAAAAATTTTTTTTAAGTATCTTGGGAAGAATGTATTTGTAGACGATATAAAACAATTATAATATAGCATTACTTTTTCAATTATTATTGTAGTATTACTTTTTCAATGCAACAGTTACACTATAGGTTAGTAGGTATATATAAGTATAATTAATAAATGATGCTTTGATTTATATGAGTAATTTTTCGTAAAATGAGTATTTTAGCATAAATTTGTTGGCTCACTATGTAGACCACCTCACCTGACAATCCTGACATAATAGAGACGCTATCTAGATTTGGATTCCAACTACTAATCGTCGCAACATGTAGTACCTACCTATAATCAATCAGATTGTACTTTAGTACGAGTAGATGGGTTGAATTGAAATTTTGACAGGTCGTTGCAATTTTACTCCAGATTGTTTATACCATACTATGTTCCGACAGGAATGGGAAATATACAAATAAATGCTTATAATTACATTGCCATGATAATCGTTGTTATGGTCACAAATGATATACCTATCCTATATGATATTCTTTACGTTGCTATCTTCAAAAACAAAGCCACAACGAAGCGTGGCTGGATTTAACTAGTATTTTATAAAATACTTACCGTTGTCTAAAGTTAGTGAGTAGCTGAGCGCCTCTCCGTTGTCAGCTGTCGCCGACACTCGACCGATGAGGCCTGTCTGTACTATCTGCACGGTCAACACGTACGATTCCGAGGAAAACGATACTGAGGGGAGTATAGGAGTATCTGGTGGAAACAAAATAATTGTGTATTTTTTATGTTTATGATAGTAAAAATATAATAAAATATATAATAAAATAATAATATGCCACACTGTCTGTTCAGGGTTTTATTTATCATAGCTTTAATCAGTAGGTAGGTACCCGTCAATTTTGCAGACGTAAAATATTTTATACCATGGTATATTCCTAGTGCAGAGAATAAAGCCCGATGAAGACATAAAGATTGATGATAAAGCTATACATACTCCCGAAGGTTAGATATGGCATAATCTTGTTTGTGAAGCTTGAATAATGTGCACTGAAATATTTTTGCCTTATCAAGATAACATTTTTATGAGTGACGGGTATGATTGCTTATACAGATTTTCGTATAAAGAAAGAATGATAACCTTTATTTACACATCACATAAAACATCAGAAGGGTAATTCTGGATCTTAAAAATATATAAAAAAATTGAGTCAAGTATTAACTACGAATTTCAATTCAATGTTATTATTTGAAGTTGTTTTTTGAATTAGGCAGAATACCATTTCACATTTACGAAACGGACACTAGACCGGTATTGGGTATATATTAAACTATTAACTTACTAATATTTACCGTTAGGATAGGAACTATAAATGTATATGTTATTCTATGTTATCTCCATTTTAAAACTAGAGCCGACTCATAAATATATGCACCTACAACCTATACAATCGAAACTTATATATAGTATATACATATATTATATACCTACATAAGTATTATTTAATTAACTCTGTGGTATATACCGGATCCCAAAACCCATCAATACCTTAACACATTATATATCTACAGCCATATTTGTAGCCGTAACATCGTTTCAAGTTATTCTCACAATACCAACTGCGATTTAATTAATGAAAGCTTTGAAAATATTTGGATTAAAGTACGTGCAGTGCACACGTAGATAAAACATGAAAATTAAAAGTAAAATATGTATGTTTTATACAATAACTGTAAAAATGCTAGAAAACGCCAAAATAATGATACGTTTGGTTTTGAAAGTATACAAGTTTCGTCGTTACCGTTAAGTTTATTAAGTCTGCTCTATTTTTGCTTAATCTTGACATGACATAAGGTGAGTCATTATTATAATGACATTTATGTTAATGTTGGCTTTATGGGTAAATACCTGACTGTGCGACGTTAAGGAGAAGTACAGCTCTTGCACCAGCTGCATGCATTTCAAGCACCAGGTGAGTGACCTCTGCCGGCAGGGTCAGCGAACCAGACGCCTTAACTAACACCACCCCATCCGTGACGTACGCCACAAACAAGCTCGCATACTCTAAAAAAGAAAATATATATTATTATTATTGATGACTCGCTTCCCAAAGGGATTTACTCTTGTAGTCGGCGGCGTAAATTCGGTCCGCCGGACTCTTAATGTATAATATTAAGACTGCTAAGTATAAGTACTCATTATACCATTAATCAATATAAGTATTCATAAGTCTACCGCGGGGACATTTCAATCGGTGAATAAATGGGTAATCCTATTTCGGCCTACTCCCGGGAGTATAGGACTGAGTATAGGATTACTTAAGTTATTCTAGGAACCGACTCAGTTAAATTGAGTTTAACTTTGTATCTAGATTATTATAACTAACTTGATAACTAGGTTCTCGCTATGATTATGGATTAGTGTTTCTTAAAAAACAACCCTTTTTCGTTCAAAAAAATAAATTAAATCCCAATCGCTACCTACCCACTTACTACACTATACTTTACATTCAATTTTGATTGTTATAAAAAAGTTATTTATAGCTTTTTATTGGATCGTTAACTGCCTCGGTAGTCGAATGGTCCCAAGCGCGGCTGCTACGCTAGAGGTCCCTTCGTCCTGGGTTCGATTCCCAGGTCGAGCAAAGTGTTATTGGGTTTTTCTATGAAATTCTCAGTAGTAGCTCGGAGTTTGGTATTTGTTCGCCCCCTATTACATAGAACCTAAACATTGACGAACTGAGGGTGTACATTAGTGCGCCTCTGCCTAACCCTTCGGGGAATGGAGGCGTGATGGTAACTAAACCCGAGAAAAATTGTAGTCTTTAATATTCTGAAATATTAAATTTATCGGGAATCTATAACTTTCTAGACTGAACGCCCTATATATTAAAGTTAAGAGAGAGAGAGAGAGTTAAGTTATAATATATGTATAAAACTGTTAATTGATCAAAGGTTTGATAAACTCGTGCGTTAGACGATGAGCGACCCAATTGTTTTACTTGGTATTGTGTCTACTAATTGGAACCTTGACGGATTATAGGGGAGTAAACGTAAAATTTTGCTAGATATCGGCTGACGTGGGATCCTTCGTAGTAGCGACAGGACTATTACATTAGGCACAAATCAGCCATAAAAAAAGGTTTCTATATTTAATTTTACAGAATCGGACCCTAGCAACGGTGGCAAAAGTAAAGGATACTTAATTATTAGCTTTTATATTAATAAGACGGTCTATTGTTAGGTACTACTTAAGTTTGATAATGGATTTACGGTTTGATACGAATAAATACATACATACCTCCAAATAGGTCCAAATTCGTTCCAAAGTAGCCAGATATTAGTATCACCTCGTGTTGGATCTCATTGCGTTGAATAATTCCCTCGTAAAGAACTCTTTCAAAGGATATATCATCTCCAGTCTGCCCATCTGAAATACACATAGAAACAAAATATACAGCGTTAAAATATAGTTTTAATTATAAAGTTATTTTACTAAAGGAAAAATTCTTTCAGACTTTGCTTCTCAACTGACACGACTTACTTTACAGGTCGGTTGAGAAGCAAAGTAACTTGCTTTTCAATAGATGTCGCCAACGTCACCTTATGACGTAAATTCGGAATGTGAAGGTAAATTTCAATCATGCGGGTGGGGTTCGCGGTGGCTTAGAGGTCAGAGCGTCTGGTGTATCCAACCAGAAGACGCAGGATCGAATCCTGCCCGCGATTGAATGTTTGCTTCACTAAAATAACTTTATAATCTTAGCATGGAAAATGCAAAAACAAAATCACAAAAGGATAGTTTTAATTGATAGTAATTCGTGGTAATTGCTAATCTTAAATAAACAAAGCCCTACAAAACGAAAACCACAGTAAATTAAAATGATATAAGCGGTGCTAAAACATAAACAATAGAAATTGAAAGAAGGACAAAATAGGTAGGACTTCGCGAGACGTTTTCAAATAAATCATGAAAAAAATATCAATTTGCTTAATACCTTATCGAAAATTTGATAAAAATATATTTATGGAGATACAGCTTTTAGGGTTTATCGATGCAGTTACAAAATGGGAATGATAAAAGTAACTCAGATTCATTGCCTACGATAAGATAAAATGCTGAAAAAAAAAATATGAAAATATTAACATAAAAAAATCATCATTTCATTATTCAATTAAAAAAACCTTGGTATATCCCACTATTATAAAGAATCATACTTATATTGTATTAATTTTGTATTAATGGTCTGTCTGGCCCGCAAAAACAATTTTTGTGTCAGTGTCAGTTGAAAGACACGCTTAGATAAAACATGGTCCTGAACTCCTAAAATAAAAACAAAGAATTGTCCTAAGACAAAGAGTTTCTACAAATATTATTAAATTTTGTAGGCAAGTAATTGCTCCGCTAGGTATGAATAACTTATAAGTATGATAAGAATAAAATATTAATAAAAAAGAGTATAGTAGATTAAAATAATCCCCACCGTCAGTCAAAGATATAACAATCACCGCGTTGGCTGTGACGGCGCCTGGGCTCTGAGCTGTGATGCGAAATACAAGCTGTCGATGGGCAGTCAGTACAGCACCTGGGATCGCGCTGGACACTACCAACGTCACCGAGTTTTGGACTGCGTTGATACTGAACCATTGCGAGTGTTCTGGAAAAAGTGGGTCATCAAAGAGTGATACATAGTACATTCGTTGCGATCATAACTATTTAGTAAATGAACTGAGAGAGTTGTATACATATTCAAAGCTTACCTCCTTGTAAAGCGAACTGAACGCTATCGTCATAGCCTTCGGATAGGATGATGGGTGTTTCTAGTAGTAAGCCATCAATTGTGTTGTACGATCCAGTATAATACGCCGCGTCGAAAGCAAGCTGAACCGCTGAGGGAGCATCGTGAACAACTTCAATTACTATTGTGGCGTAAGCGGTGGCAGACTGTGGCACTGTCGCTCGTATTTCCAGAATTATTATACGGTTCTCCGGTATCAGTTGAGCTGGAATAGGTGTCTGTAATACCACAGTGATGACAGGTCCCACTTTCGTCATAGTAAAGTACCTGGCCAGATCTGGAAATACGTGGCACGTTATGAGCAGAAACTCCAGGAGTAGGAGTAGTGGTAGTAACTAAGTTTCATGATTATACCTCCATATAAGCCGATTGTGACGTCGTCTGTGTATCCATTGATGACTGTAATGGGTCCTAGATCTACCAGGTTGTTTTGCAGGGATCCGAGATATGTGACTCGATCGAATCCGAGGTTGTAACCATCAGTGTAATCTGAAAGGCAATAAGTTACTGTAATTTTATTTCGTTGATGGTTTTGTATTTTTTAGCAGTCATTGATACCGTTTCCTACCATCATCGATGAGTGATATAACAATCACCGCGTTGGCTGTGACGGCGCCTGGGCTCTGAGCTGTGATGCGAAATACAAGCTGTCGATGGGCAGTCAGTACCGCCCCTGGGATCGCGCTGGACACTACCAACGTCACAGAGTTTTGGACTGCGTTGATACTGAACCATTGCGAGTGTTCTGGAAGAAGTGGGTCATCAAAGAGTGATACATAGTACATTCGTTGCGATCATAACTATTTAGTAAATGAACTGAGAGAGTTGTATACATATTCAAAGCTTACCTCCTTGTAAAGCAAACTGAACGCTATCGTCATAGCCTTCGGATAGGATGATGGGTGTTTCTAGAAGTAAGCCATCAATTGTGTTGTACGATCCAGTATAGTATGCTGCGTCGAAAGCAAGCTGAACCGCCGAGGGATCATCGTGAACAACTTCAATTACTATTGTGGCGTAAGCGGTGGCAGACTGTGGCACTGTCGCTCGTATTTCCAGAATTATTATACGGTTCTCCGGTATCAGTTGAGCTGGAATAGGTGTCTGTAATACCACAGTGATGACAGGCCCCATTTTCGTCGTAGTAAAGTAGCTGGCCAGATCTGGAAATATGTGGCACGTTATGAGCAGAAACTCCAGGAGTAGGAGTAGTGGTAGTAACTAAGTTTCATGATTATTACCTCCGTATAAGCCGATTGTGACGTCGTCTGTGTATCCATCGATGACTGTAATGGGTCCTAGATCTACCAGGTTGTTTTGCAGGGATCCGAGATATGTGACTCGATCGAATCCGAGGTTGAAACCATCAGTGTAATCTGAAAGGCAATAATTTAATGTAATTTTATTTCGTTGATGATTTTGTATTTTTTAGCAGTCATTGATACCGTTTCCTACCATCATCGATGAGTGATATAACAATCACCGCGTTGGCTGTGACGGCGCCTGGGCTCTGAGCTGTGATGCGAAATACAAGCTGTCGATGGGCAGTCAGTACCGCCCCTGGGATCGCGCTGGACACTACCAACGTCACAGAGTTTTGGACTGCGTTGATACTGAACCATTGCGAGTGTTCTGGAAGAAGTGGGTCATCAAAGAGTGATACATAGTACATTCGTTGCGATCATAACTATTTAGTAAATGAACTGAGAGAGTTGTATACATATTCAAAGCTTACCTCCTTGTAAAGCAAACTGAACGCTATCGTCATAGCCTTCGGATAGGATGATGGGTGTTTCTAGAAGTAAGCCATCAATTGTGTTGTACGATCCAGTATAGTATGCTGCGTCGAAAGCAAGCTGAACCGCCGAGGGATCATCGTGAACAACTTCAATTACTATTGTGGCGTAAGCGGTGGCAGACTGTGGCACTGTCGCTCGTATTTCCAGAATTATTATACGGTTCTCCGGTATCAGTTGAGCTGGAATAGGTGTCTGTAATACCACAGTGATGACAGGCCCCATTTTCGTCGTAGTAAAGTAGCTGGCCAGATCTGGAAATATGTGGCACGTTATGAGCAGAAACTCCAGGAGTAGGAGTAGTGGTAGTAACTAAGTTTCATGATTATTACCTCCGTATAAGCCGATTGTGACGTCGTCTGTGTATCCATCGATGACTGTAATGGGTCCTAGATCTACCAGGTTGTTTTGCAGGGATCCGAGATATGTGACTCGATCGAATCCGAGGTTGAAACCATCAGTGTAATCTGAAAGGCAATAATTTAATGTAATTTTATTTCGTTGATGATTTTGTATTTTTTAGCAGTCATTGATACCGTTTCCTACCATCATCGATGAGTGATATAACAATCACCGCGTTGGCTGTGACGGCACCTGGGCTTTGAGCTGTGATGCGAAATACAAGCTGTCGATGGGCAGTCAGTACAGCCCCTGGGATCGCGCTGGACACTACCAACGTCACCGAGTTTTGGACTGCGTTGATACTGAACCATTGCGAGTGTTCTGGAAGAAGTGGGTCATCAAAGAGTGATACATAGTACATTCGTTGCGATCATAACTATTTAGTAAATGAACTGAGAGAGTTGTATACATAATCAAAGCTTACCTCCTTGTAAAGCAAACTGAACGCTATCGTCATAGCCTTCGGATAGGATGATGGGTGTTTCTAGAAGTAAGCCATCAATTGTGTTGTACGATCCAGTATAATACGCCGCGTCGAAAGCAAGCTGAACCGCTGAGGGAGCATCGTGAACAACTTCAATTACTATTGTGGCGTAGGCGGTGGCAGACTGTGGCACTGTCGCTCGTATTTCTAGAATTATTATACGGTTCTCCGGTATCAGTTGAGCTGGAATAGGTGTCTGTAATACCACAGTGATAACAGGTCCCACTTTCGTCGTAGTAAAGTAGCTGGCCAGATCTGGAAATACGTGGCACGTTATGAGCAGAAACTCCAGGCGTAGGAGTAGTGGTAGTAACTAAGTTTCATGATTATTACCTCCGTATAAGCCGATTGTGACGTCGTCTGTGTATCCATCGATGACTGTAATGGGTCCTAGATCTACCAGGTTGTTTTGCAGGGATCCGAGATATGTGACTCGATCGAATCCGAGGTTGAAACCATCAGTGTAATCTGAAAGGCAATAATTTAATGTAATTTTATATCGTTGATGGTTTTGTATTTTTTAGCAGTCATTGATACCGTTTCCTACCATCATCGATGAGTGATATAACAATCACCGCGTTGGCTGTGACGGCGCCTGGGCTCTGAGCTGTGATGCGAAATACAAGCTGTCGATGGGCAGTCAGTACAGCCCCTGGGATCGCGCTGGACACTACCAACGTCACCGAGTTTTGGACTGCGTTGATACTGAACCATTGCGAGTGTTCTGGAAGAAGTGGGTCATCAAAGAGTGATACATAGTACATTCGTTGCGATCATAACTATTTAGTAAATGAACTGAGAGAGTTGTATACATAATCAAAGCTTACCTCCTTGTAAAGCAAACTGAACGCTATCGTCATAGCCTTCGGATAGGATGATGGGTGTTTCTAGAAGTAAGCCATCAATTGTGTTGTACGATCCAGTATAATACGCCGCGTCGAAAGCAAGCTGAACCGCTGAGGGAGCATCGTGAACAACTTCAATTACTATTGTGGCGTAGGCGGTGGCAGACTGTGGCACTGTCGCTCGTATTTCTAGAATTATTATACGGTTCTCCGGTATCAGTTGAGCTGGAATAGGTGTCTGTAATACCACAGTGATAACAGGTCCCACTTTCGTCGTAGTAAAGTAGCTGGCCAGATCTGGAAATACGTGGCACGTTATGAGCAGAAACTCCAGGCGTAGGAGTAGTGGTAGTAACTAAGTTTCATGATTATTACCTCCGTATAAGCCGATTGTGACGTCGTCTGTGTATCCATCGATGACTGTAATGGGTCCTAGATCTACCAGGTTGTTTTGCAGGGATCCGAGATATGTGACTCGATCGAATCCGAGGTTGAAACCATCAGTGTAATCTGAAAGGCAATAATTTAATGTAATTTTATATCGTTGATGGTTTTGTATTTTTTAGCAGTCATTGATACCGTTTCCTACCATCATCGATGAGTGATATAACAATCACCGCGTTGGCTGTGACGGCGCCTGGGCTCTGAGCTGTGATGCGAAATACAAGCTGTCGATGGGCAGTCAGTACAGCCCCTGGGATCGCGCTGGACACTACCAACGTCACCGAGTTTTGGACTGCGTTGATACTGAACCATTGCGAGTGTTCTGGAAGAAGTGAGTCATCAAAGAGTGATACATAGTACATTCGTTGCGATCATAACTATTTAGTGAATGAACTGAGAGAGTTGTATACATAATCAAAGCTTACCTCCTTGTAAAGCGAACTGAACGCTATCGTCATAGCCTTCGGATAGGATGATGGGTGTTTCTAGAAGTAAGCCATCAATTGTGTTGTACGATCCAGTATAGTATGCCGCGTCGAAAGCAAGCTGAACCGCCGAGGGATCATCGTGAACAACTTCAATTACTATTGTGGCGTAGGCGGTGGCAGACTGTGGCACTGTCGCTCGTATTTCCAGAATTATTATACGGTTCTCCGGTATCAGTTGAGCTGGAATAGGTGTCTGTAATACCACAGTGATGACAGGTCCCACTTTCGTCGTAGTAAAGAAGCTGGCCAGATCTGGAAATACGTGGCACGTTATGAGCAGAAACTCCAGGCGTAGAAGTAGTGGTAGTAACTAAGTTTCATGATTATTACCTCCGTATAAGCCGATTGTGACGTCGTCTGTGTATCCATCGATGACTGTAATGGGTCCTAGATCTACCAGGTTGTTTTGCAGGGATCCGAGATATGTGACTCGATCGAATCCGAGGTTGAAACCATCGGTGTAATCTGAAAGGCAATAATTTAATGTAATTTTATATCGTTGATGGTTTTGTATTTTTTAGCAGTCATTGATACCGTTTCCTACCATCATCGATGAGTGATATAACAATCACCGCGTTGGCTGTGACGGCGCCTGGGCTCTGAGCTGTGATGCGAAATACAAGCTGTCGATGGGCAGTCAGTACAGCCCCTGGGATCGCGCTGGACACTACCAACGTCACCGAGTTTTGGACTGCGTTGATACTGAACCATTGCGAGTGTTCTGGAAGAAGTGAGTCATCAAAGAGTGATACATAGTACATTCGTTGCGATCATAACTATTTAGTGAATGAACTGAGAGAGTTGTATACATAATCAAAGCTTACCTCCTTGTAAAGCGAACTGAACGCTATCGTCATAGCCTTCGGATAGGATGATGGGTGTTTCTAGAAGTAAGCCATCAATTGTGTTGTACGATCCAGTATAGTATGCCGCGTCGAAAGCAAGCTGAACCGCCGAGGGATCATCGTGAACAACTTCAATTACTATTGTGGCGTAAGCGGTGGCGGACTGTGGCACTGTCGCTCGTATTTCCAGAATTATTATACGGTTCTCCGGTATCAGTTGAGCTGGAATAGGTGTCTGTAATACCACAGTGATGACAGGTCCCACTTTCGTCGTAGTAAAGTAGCTGGCCAGATCTGGAAATACGTGGCAGGTTATGAGCAGAAACTCCAGGAGTAGGAGTAGTGGTAGTAACTAAGTTTCATGATTATTACCTCCGTATAAGCCGATTGTGACGTCGTCTGTGTATCCATCGATGACTGTAATGGGTCCTAGATCTACCAGGTTGTTTTGCAGGGATCCGAGATATGTGACTCGATCGAATCCGAGGTTGGAACCATCAGTGTAATCTGAAAGGCAATAATTTAATGTAATTTTATATCGTTGATGGTTTTGTATTTTTTAGCAGTCATTGATACCGTTTCCTACCATCATCGATGAGTGATATAACAATCACCGCGTTGGCTGTGACGGCGCCTGGGCTCTGAGCTGTGATGCGAAATACAAGCTGTCGATGGGCAGTCAGTACAGCCCCTGGGATCGCGCTGGACACTACCAACGTCACAGAGTTTTGGACTGCGTTGATACTGAACCATTGCGAGTGCTCTGGAAGAAGTGGGTCATCAAAGAGTGATACATAGTACATTCGTTGCGATTATAACTATTTAGTAAATGAACTGAGAGAGTTGTATACATATTCAAAGCTTACCTCCTTGTAAAGCAAACTGAACGCTATCGTCATAGCCTTCGGATAGGATGATGGGTGTTTCTAGAAGTAAGCCATCAATTGTGTTGTACGATCCAGTATAATATGCCGCGTCGAAAGCAAGCTGAACCGCTGAGGGAGCATCGTGAACAACTTCAATTACTATTGTGGCGTAGGCGGTGGCAGACTGTGGCACTGTCGCTCGTATTTCCAGAATTATTATACGGTTCTCCGGTATCAGTTGAGCTGGAATAGGTGTCTGTAATACCACAGTGATGACAGGTCCCACTTTCGTCGTAGTAAAGAAGCTGGCCAGATCTGGAAATACGTGGCACGTTATGAGCAGAAACTCCAGGCGTAGAAGTAGTGGTAGTAACTAAGTTTCATGATTATTACCTCCGTATAAGCCGATTGTGACGTCGTCTGTGTATCCATCGATGACTGTAATGGGTCCTAGATCTACCAGGTTGTTTTGCAGGGATCCGAGATATGTGACTCGATCGAATCCGAGGTTGAAACCATCGGTGTAATCTGAAAGGCAATAATTTAATGTAATTTTATATCGTTGATGGTTTTGTATTTTTTAGCAGTCATTGATACCGTTTCCTACCATCATCGATGAGTGATATAACAATCACCGCGTTGGCTGTGACGGCGCCTGGGCTCTGAGCTGTGATGCGAAATACAAGCTGTCGATGGGCAGTCAGTACAGCCCCTGGGATCGCGCTGGACACTACCAACGTCACCGAGTTTTGGACTGCGTTGATACTGAACCATTGCGAGTGTTCTGGAAGAAGTGAGTCATCAAAGAGTGATACATAGTACATTCGTTGCGATCATAACTATTTAGTGAATGAACTGAGAGAGTTGTATACATAATCAAAGCTTACCTCCTTGTAAAGCGAACTGAACGCTATCGTCATAGCCTTCGGATAGGATGATGGGTGTTTCTAGAAGTAAGCCATCAATTGTGTTGTACGATCCAGTATAGTATGCCGCGTCGAAAGCAAGCTGAACCGCCGAGGGATCATCGTGAACAACTTCAATTACTATTGTGGCGTAAGCGGTGGCGGACTGTGGCACTGTCGCTCGTATTTCCAGAATTATTATACGGTTCTCCGGTATCAGTTGAGCTGGAATAGGTGTCTGTAATACCACAGTGATGACAGGTCCCACTTTCGTCGTAGTAAAGTAGCTGGCCAGATCTGGAAATACGTCGCATGTTATGAGTAGAAACTCCAGGAGTAGGAGTAGTGGCAGTTACTAAATTTCATAATTATTACCTCCGTATAGGCCGATCGTAACGTCGTCGGTGTATCCGTCAATGACTGTAATCGGTCCTAGATCCATCACGTTGTTTTGCAGGGATCCGAGATATGTGACTCGATCGAATCCGAGGTTGGAACCATCAGTGTACTCTGAAAGGTAATAATTGCAAGTTAGCTAAAATCCAAGAATACTTAGTAAAATGGGACGTTGAATTCTACATGCTTTCTATCATCTTAAATATGTTAGTATGGAGATCGTCAGTTGTGGAAGTGGAACCCCTCTACGGAATCCGGCTTATTCCGTCATTTTATTCATACAAATTATTATATATGCGAAGGTAACTGTGTCTGTCTCTCTGTTACGTTTTCACACCTTTTGTCTCAAGTCTTTGGGGCCAGCAGGTTGAGTCTCAGATATATATGTAATTATATGCTTAAAAAATGGAATATTATCTCATCGTATTATATTATCTCCATGTCCTATTTTTATATATTTTTCTTTTGCGATAGAAAAAGAAAGAAAGAATAGAAGAAAGAAAGAATAGAAGAAAGAAAGAAATAAGTATAATAACTCTGGGAGTGTTATTTTCTGGTACTTTGTTATATGACGGTGTGTTTGTTTATACCACTAAGGTGACAAACAAGCATACGGCCCGCCTGATGGTATGCGGTTACCGTTGCCTATGGACGTTTGTAACACCAGGCGTATCACTCGCGCGTTGCTGACCCTGTAAATTAAGGAGGAATAGTTGGGCTGGCAGCATAGGTGACAATAGCCTGATGACAATAGACAATCGTCTATCTGCCAACACAATACTTCCTCGCGGAGCTCTGGCGACCTTGCTTTATGAACACATAGTACGGAGCTATGTTATTTGGGTACAATTTTCTGCAAGGTGGAGATACTTCCTCAGTCGAATAGCATTTTTCAGTAATGTGTCAATATCTCTCGTAACAAGGATTTGAGTTTCCTTTACTCTGAATGGTGTTTAGTCAAATAATGATGCTTTCATTGAAAATGTACAATTATGGATTACCTATTTGATTTAAGCATTAATTCCATTTCGTGTACTTAGAGGATTTGTTTAAAGTAAGTAGATACATTTTTTATCTAATTTTAAATTTTCAGAATTCTACACGAAGTTCAAAAACAAACCGCTTAACTCAAGTTGAGTATACAATTAACAGTCTATTTAAGGGTAACGTCCGATTAGAAGCTGATGAATAGAAGCATGGCCGCATTAAACCATATAGGAAATGCGATCCTAGAGGTATGCCGTTCGTTTTCTACTTTAAAGATATTTTATTCAAATCGCAGGGTCTTCTAAGCGACGCGAAGCCCTCTAAGTGACGTAAGGGTATGCGAGAAATCGTTCGAGCATGTTCTGTGTAAAAAAACGCCTTTAAATTAAACCCAAACTATTTAGAGTGCATTATCATTCGTCCTTAGAAACTCCTGTTTTCTTTGACAGATATTTCACATAAACACTTGCCATCCAACATTGCACATGCTACCCCTAATAAATTAGGACAAGGCCAGGAAGATGATGTTAAGAAATTGCACTTGGTTTACCTTTTTCAATATCAATTGATATAACAGCACGCGCAGCAACCGCACCCGGCTTGATAGCGATCACAGTAAATAGCAGGTGGCTATGATCTGCTAACAGATCTTCTGTTATTGGCGCCACAGCAGCAACGCTTAACGAATTGGTATCCAATTGGACCAATGTAAACAGCGGTGCGAATTCTAAAATTATTTATAACCATTACATAAATATAAATATGATACGGTAATGTAGTCTGTAGTATTCTTTTTCTTCAAGATTACCTCCGTCCAATTGGAAGATAACCGTTTCGTCGTACCCAGACAATAAGGAAATTATTTCGTTAAATTGCAATCCCGAGTCAGCATTATAAACACCTCTATAATAAGCTTCGGTAAATGTTGGGGAAATAATTTCTTGTTTAACAACATCAATCACTACGCTAGTCCAAACAGATACAGCTCTTTCTCTTCTTGCTTCAATCTCCAACACTATAAACGTGTTTTCAATAGTATCAGTTGGTAGCGTATTTGGAAGCGATAAAGATACCCCGTTGTTGATGTTTGTTAGTGCAAAGTACGACGAGTACTCTAAAAATAGAAAGAAGAGAAGTAGTAAACAAAAGTATAACTGAATATAGGTATTTTCTTATAAACCTTAAAAATCGAAATAAATACCTCCTGTAAGAACAAAATTAGTGTCTGCCGTATATCCGGAACTGAGTATAATATTATCCACTCTCAACAAATTATTTTCTATGGTGCCGGTGTAAGTATTTTCCGTAAATTTCATTACGACAGGATCAGTTAATTCTAGAAACAAACGTTTAAAATTATGCATACTCACGATTTTGACATCCTAAGTAGGCAATGATAAGTAATTGACGTGGAGAATAAAATAATGAAGCTAAGCTTTGAAGGCTATTTTTTTGTTATCACTAGTTTTGTTTTTCTCTTTATCGATTTTGTATTTCACCTTAATAAAACAAAATTTAAGCAGCGGTAGCGTAATGGCTAGGGCGTCGGACTTGCGATCATGTGGTTGTCGGTTCGAAACCCACTCATTGTACTACTGACGTGAACCCACTCGTAACATAAGCATTTAGCTTAGCACGAGTGGTTAACAAGAATACTGGTAATGTGCGACCCACATTACTAGTAAGCTTTCAAAAAAGAGAAAGAGAAATGGTATTTTATGTTGGGCATTATCAAAACAAAATGGTTATTACTACATAATTTTCGCTGACTTATAATAATAAAAATACTCCTAATATTTTTCATCACATTATAGCACTTACCAGATGGAAATCTAATTGTAACAACGGCATTCGCGCCAACAGTAAGTGGTTTTTCAGCTAAAACGTTAAACAGCAAAACCTTTTCATTAAAAATAACCTCTTCCGGAATAGAGGTTCGTAGAGACAGAACTACATTATTTCCTGTATTTGTGATTTCGAAATATTGTGCATGATCTGTGGAAATATAGTAGTTATTCGTTAGTACTTAACTCTGAATGGTGGTCCTTATATAAAAATCTTGATAGTTTCAAGACTCCTTTACCATCTTACCTCCTTCGATTCGAAAGGTTACGTCATCATCAAAGCCTTGTGTCAAGTTAATATTATCTATATCAATATTCGAAGTGCCGAAGTATGTAGCGTAGTAAATATTACGACTGAACACAGGTGTCGTTATATCATCCTTTATTATATCCAGGAGTATAGTTGTGGTGGTCGTTATGGCATTCTGACCAGATGCGGCAAGGGTCAAGATTACGATATTGTTTTCTGATATTATGTTGTTGGGTATCGGTATTACTAAATTTATTGTGACTTGTCCTTGGACATTTGTGACTGAAAAGTAACTTGCGTATTCTGAAAACATTAGTATTATTACAAATACATTTTGGTTTACTAATATTTATACAAAGCAGCGAATCTCAAATAAAGCTACTTGTTAATTTAATCATTTACTTACCTCCGCTAATAGAAAAATACACGCTATCATCATAGCCAACCGTTAATCGAATTGGTTCAAGAGAAATCACATTATCCTGCAAACTTCCTCTGTAATTAGATGTTTCAAATTCCAGTTCTCTAGCTGTAATTAAATAAAAAAGAGAAGGAAGGAAAATGTCCCCAAAACCACTTGAAACAGATTAAAGTAAGTTAAGCGTAGGTACATGTTTAGGGAAAAGTAAACGAAATAAAAATAATTATGGAAGAAAGACATGAAAGTTATAGATAATGATATCAGATGCTTAAGTTACCGTTGTGAAACTAAAAAAAAGGTACTCGTATACACATCTAATAACCTACTGTGGTTTTCGTTCTATTTAAAATATTAAAATCTTAATTGTAAGGAACTTAACAATAAAATGTAAATTAAAACTTATTTGGAAAAATCAAGGACATTATTTAAACTACATCTAATATAATACACATGGTATAAACTAGGTGCAGTTAATCAATGTCCTGTGTCTTTCCAGTTCGTATCACTTAAAAATCATTAGATATTGTTAAAACTGAAGATTAACTATACCTAGACTACACTTTGTTTATTGATAGATGAAGGTAGGTATAATATCTGAAAAGAACAAGCAACATCATACTCCTCCTGTTTGCTAAAAACAAAAAAAAACTGTGATCGCCAATCTTAGGCATGGTGATTATACCTACTAATTAATTATCTACGAGTAAGTATGTGACTGTAGTTTATCAGTGAGTTAATGATCAGTAATGAGCATTTACAGGTTGGCAGAAGTAGACAATTGTCGACAAATAATTATTTAAAAAACTCCATAAAATCTCTAGCAGTCACGCAAGAAACAAATCATCATACCATTACGCCTGTAATTCCCATAGGGTTATACAGAGGCGTATGTGTTAATGAACACAGTTCGGCGGTATGTTTAGGTCCCATGTGTAGGGGAGAGCCTATTGCTATTAACCGGTCAAAAATCCCAAACGCCCAGTTGCTCCTGAGAATTTCATAGATTTAAATACAATAACATTTTGTTCAACCTGGGGATCGAACCCAGGACCTGCAGCGTAGGACCACCAGGCTCGTGACGTCAATGTTTCATACATTTTTTACGAAATTATATTTTTTTAATGCCGTTATCATTCATATTGTAAGATGCATTCGTTTATAAATGCCACTATCGAGCGTGTAACTTATAGTAGAGCTACTGAAATGCGGGATGAAACATAATATGGAATACTTAATTGTTAAAAAAGCTGTAAAGCTTAATAGTGAAATCATGTTTTTTTTAAAGAATATCTACACATTTTCTTGCCAGCTCTTCTCCATAACACTCACTTTTTTGGACCATACAACTAGTTTTGACTTTTCCTATTAATTAAAAGTACCTATTTTAGTGGTAGGTACTAGAATAGGTATAATTTGTTGTTCGGAATTTAAATAAGTCTCGTTATTCCCTTAAAATAAAATGCACGATGGCGTTAATTTAAACAAATTCGTCATTTAAATGTATTGTATTTTCATTTGTAAATTAGAATGGCTTGTGTTCAAACACCGCCCAAAAAAGTACCTATTTTACTACCAAAAAATTCTAAACGGTTACCAAAATTGATAAATGATCACCAAAATAAGTTCTAACCTAACCTAAACCTAATTTGGTGACCATTTATCCTAATTTGGTGACCATTTATCCATTTTGGTGATCAATTTACTAAATTTGGTTATCATTATATTTATATCCAATTAGAATGCCATCGCGCATTTCCGTCATAATGATGATAGATAATATTTATCTGCATTTTATTCAAAATACCTATCTAAAATGTAAATAATGCATATTAAATTATGATTATGAAAAGAGATAAGCAAAGCCTATCTGAGATAATATGACCATGATATGCATTACCTACTTATATTTTGAGTTTCTAAAAATATAGTTTGAGAAAAATATTCACTAATTTGCAAGTCTAAAAGCAATTTTAAATCGTTCACTTTGGAACTTACTTATTGTTAATGGTACTACCCGATCGAAACAAATCGCACTGGGGGAATAGATCGTGTCTTGCACTAATATCTACAAATTTTAGTCACGAGGGTTAAGAATAATTAATTATTAAGAAAAAACTAAAGCGATATGCGACTATTATGGCCGAAGTTCATCATCATCATCATCCTCATATCAGCCTATTGCCGTCCACTGCTGAACGTATGCCTTCCCCAAGGAGCGCCAACCGATGGCCGATGTTACGATAATGATATAAATTTATAAAATTAGTATAATTACAATATTATTATTTTTATAAACACTTACCTGCAGGGAGGGTGATGATTAATACAGCGTTTGCACCGACAGTTCTTGGTTTTGTGGCTTCCAGAGATAATGTTATTGGCCCTTCAGCATAGATTTCAGAAGGAATAGTCAAGGCATAGACTGAAACCACTGGCCCATTTCGCGTTACTTGGAAGAACTCTGCATATTCTATAAGTAATGATTCCAATATTCTAATCACAGTTTTTAATAGCTTACGTTATATTTAGCCTTTGATAAAAGTTTCATCATAATGGGTTATTACAAAAAGAATTTAAGTAGGTACATAGAAGCGTGAAACATGCTCAAGAAATAAGTTTCGCAAATGAATTTAAGTATTCGAACGGATTAGGCTAAAGGAGTTCACATGCCTTACAATTTTAATAGACAGACTTACAATTAAGTTTAATTTTCTCCAACAACGAAAAAGTTTATTGTGGTGGACAATTAATTTGATTTGGGAAAAAGCGAAACGGAATTATGAAAATGTAAATTAGAATTTCGGATAGGTAAAAAAAACGATTTAAAAAGTAAAATTCCTAAAGCTTAAGGCAGAAAAAACCAAAGGATATCCGAGAGAATATTAAGTTACCTCCTTCCAAAAATACCGAGACACTTTCATCGTAGCCTTGAACGAGCAAAATTTCCTGAAGGGCCAATCCTGTGCCTGGGTTATACGATCCCGTGTATATGGGTCTGTTGAACACCGGTGTCACGTTGTCGTCTTTTATTATCCCTAGGGTGACAATAGCCGTAGCAGTGCTACTGTCAGTAGAGGCAACAACTTCTAGATGTATGAAACTGTTCTGGTTTATGATATTTTCGTCTAATGCTGTCATTGATATTGTGATGATGTTCCCCTGAACAACCGCAGTAAAGAACGATGAGTATTCTGGAATAAAACATTTTAACAATAAAGTTATAAGCCGCGGACGGCCATTTTTATCAAATTGCGCTCATTATTGTTCGGATAGCGATTAAATGCGAATCTGAAACGATATAAACGAATTTATTTCGCCTGAGCTCATACTTGCTGACTGTGAAAACGCTCGTTAAAATGATTTTTTGCTTACAGCTTAAATTGCGGTTTTAAAATACTTTTTTATCTATTGTTTGCTACGTTAGACTGATGTTGAGAGAAATATGACTGTTCGTTCATCTCCCATCGTATCGGTATAAGAACTTATACAATTAATTCATACTATACGTGTGCCCACAATTCATACAAGTTGGAGATGACAATAAATGAAACTACGACTTTTATAGAGGCCGGCAACATCTTGAGCAAAGATGAAAGAGATGTCTGGTGGTCTTTTTTTTTGTACGCACCGCTACCATCAAGCTAGACATTTCTAGTACAACCTGGCCTTTCATTATACGGCAAGCTTATGCAATGCGAGGTCAGGTTATATTGGAAATTTAGATTGATGTGTAGCCGTCTGTACTACCATGCCATTACGCCTGTATTCCCCGAAGGGTTAGGCAGAGGTGTACTAATGTACACTCAAAGTTCGCTGGTATATTTAAGACCCATGTAATAGGGGTCGAGCCTATTGCCATTAACCGGGCACAAATCCAGACTCCGAGCTGCTTCTGAGAATTTCATAGAAAAACCCAATAACACTTTGCTCGACCTGGGGATCGAACCCAGGACCTTTAGCATAACAGTTACGTTTGGGACCACTAGACTAATGAGGCAGTCGTGTGTACTACTTTATATTTAATTCTTACCATTTACAATAACGATAGATACAGTTTTTCCTTCATAACCCTGACTTAGAACCAGTTCCGGCATTTGTAGGTTATTGTTCTCGATCGTTCCTTCATAAAGAGCTCGTTCAAACTCCAGAGGCACCCCTGAAAAATATTTCTTTCGATAAGTTTACTCGTGCTTATTAGAACAGTATCTTAATTACAAAAATAATAATAAAAGTTTACTGTGCTTATTAAAACAGTATCTTAATTATGTACGTATTGAAGAAACTTTAACGATTGAAAAGAAGATTGGAGTACTTTATTTACAAGTTGATAATTTATTAATAATTTATACCCAAGACAAGACTTGATTTAAGTATGAAAACTGTTGGTTCGATCATATATTACAGAAATATTCTTGCTTTTAGTGCCTACATAGGTAGCATAAGTTACTTTAGATATAGCTGTTAACACTGCAAACGACAAAGTAGGTACTATTCATAACTCACCTTCAGGTAATCTTACGACGACCGTTGCCGAAGCTCCGCTTGTGAATTCTCTGTCTGCTCTCACTACTAGCAGAATTTGCTTTTCCAGGTAAATGTCACCTGTTAGCGGAGTCACGACACGAATTGATACTTGATTACCGTTCGCTATAATCTCAAAATTGTT
Source organism: Acronicta aceris (assembly GCA_910591435.1). Taxonomy (NCBI): domain Eukaryota; kingdom Metazoa; phylum Arthropoda; class Insecta; order Lepidoptera; family Noctuidae; genus Acronicta; species Acronicta aceris. The sequence continues at coordinate 9,290,213 of OU342763.1, read as the reverse complement.
TGACCATTCTGTAAAATTATTATAGTATATGATAATAATATTGTCATTATTTTTAGCCGTTTATTGATTCGAAGGTTCGATTGCAACTTATTTGCATGCGTAGATCTTGTTTAAGAACTCCATAGTGTTGAGACACTATGGATTTCTTAATTTTACATTGGACATTGCTTTTCATAATAAAACTAAAACCCTAAAGACTATTTAAATTGAACCTATTCCCAAATAAACTACGTACATACATTTATATCACTAAGTAACCCATTCATAGTATGTAAGTGCAAAGGTATTGTTACAAATTTTAAATATTATATTCGAACTAAATGATTCCAAAAACTTGGCGAAGTTTGAGGTTAAGTTCAATTCATTGTACTGAAGGAAAATATTTGACCCACAGAAGTTGTTGTTCATTACTGTATCTCTTAAAGCTTTACATTAATTAAAGCTACCTCCTTCGATGGTAAACCGCACAAGTTCGTCATAACCGCTTTGCAAAGTTATCGGCTGAGTTAGGATTAGTTGATTGTCATCTGTGTAGTCAGCAAGATAGAAGGTTTCCGAGAACACGGGTTCTTCGGGAAGCTCGAAATCAGTATTTCCGATAATAGTGACTGTTGCCCTGGTAGTTAAACGAGGATCCCCCGTCAAATCAACATCCTGTCAAAAGAAAATATATTATAGATACCCTGCCTACTTCCATAAGTATAAATTGCCAGCTCATTATGATGCGATAAATAAATAGTATGTTCAATGATATATTATCTATTTAATGTCATTGAGTATGTTCCATTAACATCCATAGATTATGAGAATTTTATCACGATTATAAGGTCGCGAACTCAGTTTAAGGTTTACGAACTAATTAATCATTTCACTGGGATATCATTTAATCTCTACTCAAGGCGCATCTGTCTTTAGCTAATACATTATCTTTATAAGATGTCTTACAAAAGAAAATAATTTTATTAGGTCTTTTAAGAGTCCGGCGGACCAAATATCTCTTACAAACGTAATAACGAAATAAGTCGTTTAGAATAAGTAATTTATCGAACTTATCGAATTCTGTTATTATTCGGATTCCGATACCGTTAATCTAGGTTCCTACTTTAACCATTTCGTCCAAAATACTTCTTCTTCTACTTTAAGTGAATGCAATTTTTGGAACGTTTTTCCGGTATTTTATTTCCTAATAGTAACGAAATAGTACCGTAGGAACCTACATTAACGGTATCCAAATCCGAATAATAACATAATTTGATAGAATGTTGTCTGGATTACGATTTATTTCGGTATTACGTTTTTGTGGCCAATTTAAGCTCCGCCGGACCCTTACGAGAAACGGAAAGCTCTTAAAATGTGTAACTTACCGTAGCGGTGACAGTAAATATGATTGGTTCTGGCACGGTCCTTATAAGCGTTGTAGTCCTTAGTTTCGCTTTAAATTCCTTAGCTGTAGTAGAAGATGCCGCGTCATACTCAATTTCAAAGTAAGGATTATCTATTATTGCGAAATCGATTCTTTGTGTTGTGAGATCGATGTCCCTTACAGTTAAATCGTTGAGGCAGCCAGTGATTTCAAACCCTGGGGGTACTGGAGCGGCGATGGTGAAAATAAAATTATCGGACGGCAAAAACTGTGGCGCATTGTTGTTCGTATCTGTGACATCTATTATAAATGTCTGAAAACATCATTTAGGTTTTATTACAGATACGATAACGATATATTATAACGATATATCTCTAGTTATAAATACAGGGAAAATACCGCCATTGATGTGCTTAGTTATGAAATTTTTGAGAAATGTAGCACAGAAATGTAGTCTCTTTATAAAATAGAGAACCTTAGGGAGTAAGATAGAGCATAAAATTACGATACTTAATGTCAGATGCTGAGATTTATTATAGCGAATGCATTGAAATATGAAGATTATTATTACTAAAATAAATGCAGAAAAAACACGTGTAATATTTTGATTTCTTTCTGTATAGGTAGGTACATGGACGTTTTGTAACTGGACATTGTAAAAGTAAAAATCTACGATATTTTAATATGTTATTGCTTTCATTAATTTGAAAGATCCTATCTAACAGTAAAAATAAAAAATATACAACACAAGGTGTTGAATAACTGCTATACCAATATCACAGAATAAGTAAGATAATGTGAGGAGGTATAATCTCAACTAAATTATTGTTTTCAATTGTGGAAAAAGAAATACCTCCCAGAGCATTCACAGTTACTCTCTTATGAATCATATCACGTATGTTGAAACTACTTTCCAAAAAAGGGAGCAATTAAAATAGGTCTTACGGAAATGAGAGGTGTGCCTCCTGTACATGCAAATGTTATAGTAATTGGCATCGTTGATGAAGTCTCGTATTCTTCATAGTATTGGTAGGCATCGTTTGTCGCAATGATGAGACGGGAGTCAGTGAAGGAAATGTCTACGTACGGTCCGGAGTTCAGTATTTCGCCATAAGTGATGAGAGTTATCCCTGGAATATTTTTATATAATTTCACGCCTGTAGTCCCCGAAAGGTTAGGCAGATGTGTACTAATGTACACCCACAGTTCGGCGGTATATATGGGTCCCTGGTAATAGGGCGCTTATAGCCATTAACCTGGCACAAATTCCAAACTCCGAGCTGCTGCTCAGAATTTCATAGAAAAACTAATAACACTGCTCGACCCGGGTTTCGAACCCAGGATCTCTCGCTAGAGGTCCTGGGTTCGATACCTGGATCGCTCTTGGGACTACTAGACTAATAAAGCAGAAAACAGAAAATCTAAAATACAAATGAGTTATGATTTGCTTACCATCAATGTCAGTAGTGGCTCTGTCAAGAATGACGCCCCTAAACGTATCTAGGGCACTTGCAGTCACTGGTACGGGCCAGTTTGTACCTTCGATTTGACATCCTGAAAAATGCATATTTTCGTGACGTTCCAACTATATATTTTTTCGTTTTTTAAAAACGTTGCACACTAGTATTATTTATTATATCATGGGTGGGTGCGTATATAAACAAGAATTATCACATACACAAACACCCAGACCCGGAACAACTATTTGTAGATCATACTAACATTTGTACCGTGCGGGGTTTGAACCCACAACACGTATCGTAGAAGCCGATCGCTCAGCCACAAACCTGTCATCAACGATGTTACCGGTTACACAGTGATGTTTAGCACTGCAAATAAGGCAAACTGTATCCATATATTGCTTACCATAACTGTAGTATACGCAGGACGTAATGAATATTGAAAGTAATATGCTCCGATGTCCCATTGTGTTACGTTAGCATAAATGTGTGTGAAGACATACCTAAAATATGCAATTATTCACTTTCGATTCTTTGTTTGGAAACTGAACTATTTTAATCGATAACACTTTCTTTCACTTACCGGCTACTAACATAACAAACACAACTTAGAAAAAACAATGTTATGAATTGATACCATATAATTAATTTTGAAGCACTGAAACATCCGGTTTAGAAACGATTTATTATAAATAAATACGTAGGTACGTCAGATACCCAAAAAACTTCACAAAGAACTAACCTTTGTGTTGATAAGTATCAATGAATTCGTGTTGATTACAATATCTGTCGATTGATATCTGCGGCGGAAATATTGTGATAACAGTATTATTATACATACCTAATGATACACAAATCATGTTAGGTTTTAAAAAAATAATGGTGCGTATGTGAATGTTTTCTTTGTTATCAAATACTCCTAAGTTTTCACAAGTGAATAGGTTTCTTCAAGCCATTGTCAAGCCTGAGTGTGATGTATGGAATGGAAGGCACTTTTGTCAGTATCTTTGGAGTATTGTGAGAGCAGGGTATGAATGCTACTTACGTCTTGAATTAATGTAATTGTCAGCCACCGTTTTATTGTTCGATCCCCAGTTCGAGCAGTGTTATTGGGTTTTTCTATTAAATTCTCAGGCTCGCCCCTAATATGGGACCTAAACATACCGGCGAACTGTACTAACCCTTCGGGAAATACAGGCGTGAAGCATCACATCTATATACCAGTATTATGTTATGTTAATAAAACAATTGTCGATTCATCGTCACTTACCTAACAGGTATATCAATCAGGTGATCTATTATATTTAAACGCATGCCTCCAACATAAAAAAGTTTTTTTGGCTACCATACCAATGGTGGGAAGATCACATCTGCATTTGTATTAGCACAACTATAAGACACATCTCTGTATTTATAAGAAACAATTATATTTATTTTGTCATATTTATGTTAATATATTTGAACGATTATATTTTTAAAGTGAATTTATGTATAAAGTGATATATGTACTCGCGCTTATCTATATGCATTCAGGGGATTTTAACATTATCTTATTTTTAAGATTGAGTGATATAAATCTAGATATTAAAGAGCAAGCAAATTATTTAAAGCAAAATATTTAGGTGCTAAATCCGGATAGGATTTAGCCTTAAATAATCTGTCTTTGGTTTAAAACTAACAAATGAATCCTTCTCCTAACGTTCCTATTCAAAGAACTATTTCAAAATGTATAACTTCGTATTATTTTAAGCATTTGCACTCTCGTCTCTTTTGCCTCACAGAAATACAAACACGTATATAGTCTATATTATTGTTTCGAACTTTAGATTTATCTTCTAAAAGACTTATTTACACAGTCGCTTAGAAAATTTAAATAGAGCGGCGGGACTTCTGTAAAATATTATTTGACATTATTATGTATACATTCCTAGCTTGAATTACAGTACAATATTTACTTAACGGTTAAAATATTAATTTTCACTCATATACATACATAATCAACCCATTATACTGTCCCACTGCTGGGCACGGGTCTCCTCTCAGAATGAGAGGGATTAGGCTATAGTCCACCACGCTGGCCTAGTGCGGGTTGGCAGACTTCACACGCCATCGAGAAAATCTCTCAGGCATGCAGGTTTCCTCACGATGATTTCCTTCACCGTTTAAGCGCGTGATTAATTAACTATTTAATACACACATGACTTCGAAAAGTCAGAGGTGCGTGCCTTGGGTTCGAACTCGAGACCTTTGACTAGGCAGTCCAACGGTCATACCACTAAGCTATCACTGCACTACACAATTTTCACTCTCATCTAGATTATAATGTACTATTTTGAATTTATGCCTAAAATTATTTGTAACTTAAGTATTTACTCCGTTTGTCTACGGGTAAAGGGAAGATTTATTCAAAACTTCTTGGGGGATTGTAACCCCAAATATGTTACGGCTTAAGCTATTCTTTCTCATGAATGTAGAAAGGGCGGAACAATACAAATCATATAAGAATTACGTACTTATGTTAAAAACATTATAGTTTCCGAATAAGTATATATACTTTACGCTCTGTCCTAAGAAAAACCTACACTGGAATCGGGACTCACAAGCTGAACATTGATAAAAATTGATTTGCATAACAATAACGTCACTATCGAATTATAGACTTTTATCAGTATATTATCGAATGATAAAAGTTTTTTTAAACAATTACCTCGGTTGTCAATGTTTTTCACTTCTGCCATACGCGGTCAACCGTAAATATCGCTATTATCTATAGATAAATGCCAAAATAACATAAATCTTTTATTTATTAACCAATGTTTATAAATAGCATTATGTTAACACAATAACTAAGAATCCTTATAACATAATTAATTATGTAAGTATATTAAATTATTTTATCTAGAAATACGTCATACAACTTATTATGTCGCTGTCAAAATTCGAACATTAAATTGTTAATGCCAAGTATCAATAGTAGTGACGTCATGATTTTGCTCCATACTGTCTTGAGGCTTCCTATTCACGGACACGTTTAATGCCAGTAAATGTTGTATCGGTAACCGAGGTGAAAGGTTTACCATACTTGCCCATTGGCCGGCGCAAAGTTCAGGAAACTTAAGTTTTTTGAGAAAGTGTCCCTCAAGATACCAGGGTGACACGCACGTCGGAGAGTAGTCCCATATCTTCATCTCGTTTAGGCGAACCCAGCTAGAATAGAAATAAAATGAAATGGAAGGAATGTAAAAAGTAAGTTTGGCCCTTTTTTGTACTAACAGATTTCATTAGAGAAAGGGATTTAAATATGATGAAGGAGTAATTTTTAGTTCGAGACAAATTGGCCGTATTGAAGAATTACTGATTTGTCACATTAACACGATAAGCAATCAGGTTGATAGCAAAGCTAATTGCCCGAGGTGGGAATTTCTATCATTTACTATCCCTGCTCCTGAAGGCTTTTCTTTTAATTTTTTTGTATAATTTTTGCAACACAGATATATTTCTTTCTAGCCTAGATGCACTTTGTTTCTGTTATATACCTAGTATGGTATGTTGATCCCTATGGGACCTCGAAATTAATTTAATGCATGATTGTATGTACTTGAAATTATATCACTACACCACAATTTTTTTTCACATGGGTGAGACATATCATTTGTTGTAGATTTTTTGACGCTAAATCTAAATCTAATTAATAAAAATATAAATTTTTGCCATGGTATTTTGATATTCCCTACATTATACGAGTATTCTGCATTTTAATACTAACCAACTACATTATGAAAATAAAATAGTATATCTTGAGAAAAAATCGTAGCGCCGCAAACTAAAATAGGTTTGAAAGGAGAAGAGTACTACTACAGGAAGCTTCAGTTAGAAATGACTATCAAAAATTTGCTGTCCTCTAAAAATTACTTCAAAGATCAGAATAGAAGTGTTTTTGGCGCTTTGAGATTGGTATATTTCCAAATTCTGACGTGCTAGAGCAATTCTGTTGCCGGATTTAGATGAATCGTCAAAAAATCTACAAAAAATGATGTGTCACACTCATGAGTAAACATTTTGTGACGTAGTGATTTAAACAGAACACGTTTCTTTAAAAGCAATACCTTTATCATTTTTTTCTGATAAAATCTAAATGATTAAACTTGTTATCATTGTTGCAATTATAAATGCTAATATAAAATCAACCAGTAGGTAGAGTATTTATTTACTGGTTAATTATATTAAACAGTCGATTTAGACCTTTAATAAACGAAATGTTTTTGTCTGTCTGTGTAGTATAATAAATAAGTGCGTCCTATCTAAGAAATATACATAATATTAATTGATCACAACGTCCAACTTCAATTAGTATCGTGAAGACCTGTCTGTTGTAAATTACTTTTAGTATCTTCCTTTGAAGTAATAGTTCGAATTACCCTGTCACTGGTAGTTATCCTGTATATCTACCTATAGAACTTGGACGTCGTAATAAATTGTGGGGACAGTGATATTTTTAATTACTTATATAATTTCGTATTATTAATTGGCGATATTTGTTCTTATATAATTGGCGAGATCCTACAAAAAGGTTAGGTGCGTAGTACTCGCAACCGGCGCGTGGCGTGTGTATGAGATGATGTATGAATGTGGAAGAAGCAAAAGAAGTATGCAAGAATCGTAGCAAAATGACTATCCGTCAGACTAATTATTGAATAGACTGCCTAATTAGTCTAGTGGTCCCAAGCGCGACTGCTACGCTAGAGGTCCTGGGTTCGATCCCCAGGTCGAGCAAAGTGTTATTGGGTTTTTCTATGAAATTCTCAGTAGCAGGTCGGAGTCCGGATTTGTGCCCGGTTAATGGCAATAGGCTCGCCCCCTATTACATGGGACCTAAACATACCGGCGAACTGTGGGTGTAGATTAGTACGCCTCTGCCTAACCCTTCGGGGAATACAGGCGTGGTGGTATGTTATTTTATGTTATGACTATCCGTAGTTTTTGCCTACACCTGTAGGAGAAAGGTTTAAGAAAAGTATGTAATATCGTAAGTCATTTAAAATATTTTTTTGGCTTTGGCTTGATGTTAATATATAATAACATATCTACTCAATATGGCATTACTTTCGCATTTGTATGTACAATACGAATACACATAAAATATGTACATGTCGATAAACCTGAATTATAGGTTTTCAAGAGAAGGCTGCTAGTCACGTTGGGACTTCGTAGTTGTAGGTACTTCAACAAACTTTGAAAAGGACGAAGGTTAAGGGTTAAGACTTTACTCTAGTAGGCACTTATTTAGTTAGATGTAGCCATGTAACCAATGAATATCACTTAGGTATATGATTTGTTGACTACCTATGTAGAAATCGTATCGTAAAATTATGTAGGTAAACACTTTAAAAAAAAATGAATAGCCAGTACACTATTCTAAATCACCCACAAATAGAAAGAAAAATATATTAACTTCTTAAAATTTCAATTCACCACGACTCTGGTAACATGTGTGGTCCGGAACAATCACCGGCCTCCATTATTATTAGCCTTGTATTTTACGCGACGTCTCTTGCTGAGGCTATTGTTTCACCCCCTAAGTTGAAATCGAGTCTACCTCTGCCTTATACTTCAAAAAGTAAAAGCATGAGGATATCGTGTTATATATTTTATCAAAAGAGCCTCCACGAGTGACAGTGATGATGAATGATTATACCTTGAGCAATCAGCCACGCTATTCAAACTGCCGAATGGTTTATTATTATTTTAAGTTTAAATTCCTAATAATAAATTCTATGGGTGGATTTTTAAAATAGAGTCGAGACTCAGGAAAATAAAAACTACGTATGTGTAATATGGAAATGTTCTAGTTTAACTAGTCTTGCCACATTCTTATTCACGTATTATTCCAACTCATTCTATTCAATTCCGAGCTCCATATTTGCCTGATATTATTTCCGGTGGGTTTCGCCTTAGGCGCACAGTGCGGGAAAGTTACGGTACGATACGTTCGCAGTTGCGCGGCGGAAATGGACTTTGCAACCTGCATCTAGAGATAATGCCATTTGCATTTAAAATGTGATGTACTTACGCTGAAATATACAAGGCATGACAGTCGCAGTGCCACGGATTGCCGGATAGCTTTACGATGGCGAGTTTGGGCATATAATCCAGTGTTCGGGATGGTAATGAAGGAAACATGTTGTTGTCCAAATGCCTGTGATAGAAATATTTGTGTTATACATACAAACCTATCAAAAACAATCTACCTATATGCACAGTTTCGTCCGGTGGGTATGGGCATTACATTTGCATTGTATCTGGACTTTTGTGTATATGAGAAGTTTTGTTTGTAAAAGCGCCCACGATTCAAGAGAAAATCCTAGTGTAGGGCAACGTTTAAAAAATACAATATAATTTTCTCGACAATCAGTAGTTTAGAAGTTTTTAGAAGATTTTTTTATTCAGTTTTTGAAATATCTCTTTATTCACGTAAAATACTCATTATTGGAAGCAAGTTGTATCTTAATGTAAGTATTTAGCATGTACCTAAGTAATTTCTGAGGGGTCTATTTTATGCACCTAGGTATAATAATTTATCTGATGTTTGTGTGTGCAAATTGTATAAGCATTTATTATTTATCTCTAGATTACGAAGTTTCTTCGAATTTTGGATTAAATAAGCAATTATTATTACTCATGTAGTAATGATAAAGAACATCGTCACTATATATTACCCAAAATTATAGAGCTATCGAAGACTAATAATTTTTACAACGTTTGCATTCTATTAAATATAAGAGAAGTGAAATAGAAAGCGTTGTCCTACGCTACAATTTATTACCTGTATCGTAGGTTCCTTTACAAATACAATAGGCCGGCTTGACCGGAGTGATACCACGGCCTCACAGAAAACCGGCGTCAAACAACGCTTACGTTGTGTTTCGCTGAGTGAGTGAGGTTACCGGAGGCCCAATCTCCTTTTAAAAGGTCGGCAACGCACTTGTGACTCCTCTGGTGTTACGGGTGTCCATGGGCGGCGGTAATCGCTTACCATCAGGCGATCCGTCTGGTCGTTTGCCCTCCTATCCCATAAAAAAATACTAATCTCGCATGTACAAACCCCCAGAACCGGAATAACGATGTATCTGTAGATTCTGTAGGCAATCCAAATAATTGTTTCGTGTGGGCATAGTAATCCTGACTCATAGCGCAGAAGTCAATTGGCTGGACCACTGCGCTAATCAATCTTGATTTGATTAGCTTAATGACGGATTCAAATCACATATATAATTTCATATTTTCAAAAACTTACAGAGTAGTGAGATTTTTCAATGTTGAAAAAGTTTTGAAGTGAACCTCAAACAATTTGTTCTCAGACAGTAGAAGCGAGGTGAGATTTTCCAATCCCAGGAAAGTGGTGACGTTAAGAAATCGCAATTTATTTTTTGATAAGTCGAGTTTCTCCAAGTTTGTGCAATTGGAAAACGTGTAATCCGGAAGTTCCGTGAGAGCGTTATCCTTCAAATCCAATGTACGTAAAAACTTCAAATTTTCAAATTCTACGCCCGTTAACTGAAATATTTAGATGGCTATATTAATCCGCTTAAATTTATAAAAAAATAAAGGATTGAAAGTGCAAACTTACACTCATCAGATTGTTACTGGATAGATCTAGGAAGGTCAAACAATCCAGGTTTTGGAACAGACGAGTTGGAATATTTTGTAATTTATTTCGCTCTAGCAATAAAGTTTCCAGGGAATGTACGCTTTCAAATGCATTTTCACTGATATTACATATTTTATTGTCAGACAGTTTTAATATCTGAAGTGTTTTCAATGAAAAAGTGCCGTTTTCTATGTGCTGAATTTTGTTTTTCGATAGATCTAAGATTTGTAATGATTCAAGACCCACAAAGCTATCCGAAGGCATGTACATGATATTGTTGTTAGAAATGTCAATGGTCTCTAGTAAGGAACTATTTGCAAACAACTTTTCTGGGAGAGCATACAAGAAATTATTTGATAAATCTACGTGAAATAGTTTTTTCGTTGCTTTGAATGCGTGACTATCAATTTCTTCCAAGTAATTTCTTTGGAGTCGCCTGAAAACACATATTTTTTAATATCGGTAGTACAAAAAGTAATAAAGACCTTTAAAACGTTTGGAGAACAATATTCTTTTATGGCATCACGTCAAATGGCAATAGATGAAAGGATCTTCAACCAAGAAGTTCCTCGTAAATGTAGCTCTGTTAATGAAGTTTCGTGTAAGCTTCTTTAAAATTCACTTCGCTAATAGTGAAATTTACGCTGCGAATTTTAAATGCTCATTAACTTGGGTAATTTAGGAAATGCTTTTAATTTTACGGGTAATTGAATAAAATATTGACTTTAGTTAATGAAAAATAATTATGATATAGCTGTTAACATTAACGTCAACGAATACCTCTATAATCAAATCGTTTCTATTCAATGTAGGTGTGTTATAATCATAGCAAAAAGGGAAATAACTAGTTAATATTACACTTTAGCTGGAATCTTAGAAAAAAACTTTAAAAAATGAACTTCCTGTTTACTTACAGAATTCTCAAATTGACCAGTGAATCAAATATTCCAGCCGGTAGATATTCCACGTGGTTGTCGAACATATCCAGTTCGGCAAGTGAGCGCATACCTTTAAACGTCGTCTTGTGCAACGTCCGCAGTTTGTTGGTGCCCAAGTCACTGGAAATGATTAACGTGACGTCATCCTAATCTAGATTTATTAAAACAAGGAGCTCCTAAACTACACGGTACCTTATGTACCTACATAAGAAAACATGCCTTATTGTATAGACCTTAAGTACTTTGTACATATTTACTGTTGGTGTACTCAATGAATTAATAAATGAATAAAAAAGTGTGAGTAAGACGCATGTTATGTTTCTTATGTCATTAGCAGGTCATGAGCAGGGTTCAAATTGAATTGAGTCTTTGTGAAATAAGCGAACTATACCAACTTTATCTTTCTTTGGTGGTACTATCATTACATATGGCGATATGTAATGATAGTACCATCACAAGCACACGGAAATATTAAGTGCGATCTACAAAACTTTTATATTGTGTAGAGTTGACGCCCGAAGCAGGGTTTTTTATAATCAACAGGATTACCTGTAGAGAAAAACAGGTCTACCCACAGGGTGAGCCTATTACAAATCAGTGGTAATAGGCTCGCCCCTTATGATATGAGATTTACAAAATACCAGCGAGATAGGGATGTACATCAAGTACCTATACCTCTGCCAAACCGTTCTAGGAATACCGACATGATGGTATTGCAGCTATAATATAATATAAGCAACATACATAACACCTAACATAATCTATGAAAATATTGCAGTGTTCCACCACTAAAAACCTAATGTTATTTCTATTTGGTTTATTTTATAACCCAAGAACAGAAAAAATATTTAATCACACGTGGCATCAAAATAAATAAGATACAATGTCTACGACACCGTGAAGAGCGTGAAATATACAAATAGAAAATTTTGATTCCAATTTATGGATTCTATGAATAAGAACAAACTTTTATCGAAATTCAATGTGTAAAAATAGTAGATAGGTACGTGCAAATAATGGAAATAAAACTGATCATAAGGGTGTACAGTGGAATATTATTAGTAGACAAAACTTATATTACAACGAAGTATCGCACCTACCTTATAGGTACAGAGTTCTGAGACTCACGCGAATATTGGACATATTTATGTCTATAAACATAACATACCATCACGCCTGTACTCCCCGAAGGGTCAGGCAGAGGCGTACTAATTTACACCCACAGTTCACCTGGTATGTTTAGGTCCCATGTAATAGGGGGCGAGTCTATTGCCAATAACCGGACACAAATCCAGACTCCGAGCTGCTACTGAGAATTTCATAAAAAAACTCAATAACCTCTAGCGTAGCAGTCGCGCTTGGGACCACTAGACTAATGAGGCAGTAAAATCTATAAAGTGGTTTAAAAATGTATCGTACCTTTACTAGATTAATGTTCACGAGTTAATATTTACAATATTTTTTTATACGTCGCAATAAATTTGAAAATGAATTTTATATTTTTTTTTGTGTTTGTAGTGACAGATACAATGTAATATTACTTTTATTTACATGTTTGGCTAAAAACAAAGGAACTTGCAAACAACAACAGAAAACCGGCGTTAAACAACGCTTACGTTGTGTTTCGCCGAGTGAGTGAGGTTACCGGAGGCCCAATCCTCTTTTAAAGGTCGGTAACGCACCTGTGACTACTCTTTTGGTGTTGCGGGTGTCCATGGGCGGCGGTAATCGCTTACCATCAGGTGATCCGTCTGCTCGTTTGGCCTCCTATCCCATTAAAAAAAACAAAAAAACTTGTACCTAGTGGGTATAGAAATCTATGATATCATTTTAATAACCATTGTAATGTTTTACGATAGGTAGTGGTTTTTATCATTGGTTTCGTTTTGTTAGGTATTTTAAAGCTCTTTACATTTCATTCTCTTGAGTGTTTGTATTTAATGCTTATTTATTTATCATAACATAGTGGTTTTTACGTAAGCCGATTGATTGGTCAAATCTACCGAAAACTGCAATTCTAGCACGAGAGTAGAAACTCTTTTCATTTAAGTATTAACTGTTATAGCGAGGCATTCTAATCTATTGCGTGAGTTCACTGTAGATTTTGAAACAACCTTAATAAAAATACGAATAATGTACGGATTTTTGTCTAAATCTGATTGCAGTGAAGAGTTTTAATATAATAAATAAACATAAACATAATTATTATAATTCAAATCCCTAGTCCCAACTGATAAGCGTTTGGAAATATAGTTTATATGCTACCTTGTGTTGGTACCTCAGAATGTATTTAACTTTGTTTGTGCACCTAAAAGGCTTTTAACGACATTGAAGGGGTGGTCCAAATAAGATGGACTATATGCTTAACCCTATGGTAGACTTAAAGTCAAATATGCTGTGTGCAAACTGAGCGGTTCGATCGCTGGCCGATCGTGCTGGATGGTCTAAATTTTCATACCTTGAGCATGAAACTTTGTCGTTTCAAATTCTTGCTTATAAAGAATATTTTGTATGAAAAAGTTAGCCTTTTACGCTACTCTCAAACTGCTGACGGCTAAAATCGTTTATACGGTCTACCGTTGAAAAATAAAGTTGATACTAACATATTAACCAAGTCAGCGGGAACGATCAGGTCCGGAGTAAGTGTGGTGAATCCAGCCCGCCAACAATTAAGTGAACGTCGCGCCGAATCGCAACGACAAGCACTTTTCGCACATTGCCTCCAACGAGATTGGCCGAAGCTTATTGTCCACGCTGTAAAAAAACATCAAATGAAACTTTCCGATATTGTTTAAAATGGACGAGTAGATTGGTCAGTATTCGTCAGAAAATTAGATTTTCACCACTTATAAAATTTACCACTTAAAAAAAAAATTAAATGAACTTTCACAACTTTCAAATGAATAAAGATTGCCAATGAAAACTAATTTCAACTTGATCTGAAAACAATTGTTTTTTTAATACCTTCTCCAAACTTCTAGTACTTATCAAGGGTAAACAAAAAGCTTTTTACAGTATTCATCATAAGATAAAGATACACATTGTAAATGTAGTTGAATCAACAAAAAAGTTTAGCAATGAATAGCGTACTTTATTAATTTATTTTAATTTAAAGAATTGGAAATTGGACTTATTTTTTTTTTGCTTAAGAGTCTGGCGGACTCCGAATTGCCCAGACAAACGTAATACCGAAATAAATCGTAATTCCAACACAATTTAATCAAATTGTGTTATTATTCGGATTTGGATACCCCTAGCATTTCGTCTAGTAGGTACAACTTCACTAAAAATAAACCATTGCCAACACATTGACTGGTTAATCTGCTTGCCACGGCATGAACTATTTGTTGTGTAACTCATGCCGACACGATACAGTACCGCTACAGTTGCACTATATCCGTCAGTATGATGTTTTTTGTTGTTGGTTGTTGCTAATCACACAAAGTTCCAATAGTGATCCATACAACACTAACCGTGTTTAAACACGGCGATTAAACCGTAGTTCTTCACGGTTAAAAAACTTGTGTTTACAAGCAGCTTCTCCGCCATAGAGCTGAAATTTGATAGGAACCTGCAAAATATGATCTTGAGAATATTGCCTAACCGAGGTTGTCGTAATTTGCCATTAATTCTACGTATGTAGGACTAGGTACTGTCAGAAGCATTTTGTTCACAAAGCCGTCCTCAACATAGCTGAGAGAAGGATAGGTAGAAAGAGTCTTTCAGATAAACTTTACCAGGTTGTTCAATCGCGCGGAGTCGGCGATCCAGCTGTCGCCAATGTAGGTCGGGTTTGCAGGCGCCTGAAGAAGGAACGGATTCCGTTCGGCTCCCCCTAGTGATCATCTCGACAACGTCACACGCGTTCAAACCACATGGCGGCTCAACTGCCTGGAACACTTGCAATAAAACAAATGAGCTATAATCTCCGTAAGGTAGACGTACGGCTCCACGGTTTTACGACGGTGTAGGTATGTTCTTTGGAAGGTATAGAGCATTTATAATTTGATGGTGGACTCATTCGTAATTACTCATACATTACATTAAATACTCCTTCAAGCAACGTTATAGAATACCTTCGTTCTCGTACATATCAGCATAAATAAAAAGTAAAAATATTAATAATAATATGTAAAATAAACAACTCTATTTTGAAATAAATAAGGAGATAATTTTAAATGTTATCTCTCGCAAAAAACTTGTGATTCAGACTTTCAGCGAGGGCTTCTCAAGACGTTAAAATAATAATAATTAATTGAAAATTTAATTCTTTATGATAATTTATTGAGATGGAAAAGACCCTTAACATAAAGTAGGTCTGTAATCACCGTAAATACCTATTCAGCTTTAAAGGTCTTAGTACCAATATTGTTCGTAACCAGCCACGCATGGGCTACGATATCTTAATTTAATTTCATAATTTGGACCTTATTTTTAGCTTAGTAGCGGTCTTTTAGAAAGGAATACTTTAAGTTTATAGAAATGTTATCTTACTAAAACATAATGTACTTATATAATATCATATTAAATGTGGAGGTCACAACTAGGTTGAACTAAAGCATTGAAAAGTTATTGAAACATTACCTCGAATAAGCTACAAAATTTAATCAGGTTCAAATTTATGTAAATTTTGAATTTCTTAACCATACAAACCGTTCTATCAATGAAACTACTTAGTTTTATTTAGGCATTTAACACTGAAAGGAATACAGGTAAACTGTAGAGTGCAATTCATCCCACTTAAGTTTGAAACCAAATTAATGGAAAATTTTGTTTTAAAAGTATAGATACTTATTGAGTTTAACGAAGTTTCGGGATACAAAACACAAAATTTGCGAAGTTACAAACACTGTACTGTCAAGAATTATATTTACTTACCTACTTATCCATTAGACTTCAATTTATTTTAAGTAGACATTGATCCTAGAATTGATTGATAAGTCGAATTGATAGATTGGTTGTATAGTACGATCGGAATAACTGTGCGCGTGTGAAGTTCACTTTTATTTTTGTTTTTGTACAAGAATTTCGGAATCCGTAAGGATAATAATCACAAATACGAAATATTTACGACCCATATTGTCGTTACCCTGAGTTTATAATATATATATTGAAACTAGCCGTCACACGGCATGCCTCTTTTATCGTTTTTGGGTTTAATTTTTTTCTGGATAGGGACACCCTAATTACTTAGCGGTATGAAATATACTTTAGGACCCATTGTAATACACAAAAAATATACATAAATAATCATAAAAATCGGTTGAGCGGCTTCAGAGGAGTGCGACCACAAACACCGTGTCACGAGATTTTTATATATTTGATTTACTACTGCAAAACATTTGCAGACAACTTCACACGCGTACAGTGGGTACTGTCCACCGACCTCCATAATACTAGCCTATAAAGAGTAATTTAGAGATCAGTGTACGGTCGAAATCTTGCTGTGAATTACCTGCATGTATTGTAGCCATAGATATTGTTTACTCTGACACTGTAGCAATCTACAAGTATTTACTTATATCCTTTTTGGGAACTTACACCACCTTTGGCACCATAGCTATTGAATTATAATCTTGAAAGTAGAACGGACGAACAAAACTATAACAGTAATTACACTCTATCACACTATGTACATACTTATGTAGTCATGGTTATTTCATTTACGTGAAGCAACTGAGAAAGTTCCAAATTTCATGAGGTAAATGAACCAAAGTTTAATTATGGTTCACTGGGGATCATGAAACTCGCTTAGGTTTCTATGTCATTAGTTCTTTCTTAGATTATTCATGGATTCGCCTGTCCTATGAGGGATCAAGTTTCCCCTGACAGCAAATTTGGTTGATAGCAGATTCATACCTATTCTGCATTGTATTCAGAAATATGCCAACTGCCAATGATATATAATAATCATCAAACTCAAGTTCCAGTTGACAGTTATCGAAGTTGGCACTGCGATGACAAACTAATTTGTGCAATTTAGAGACGACGTCTCTTTGTTGCGTTTTCACGCCTAAACCATTGAAACAATTCTCATAAATTTTGGTACTTATAGAGATAGATTGGACCTTGGAAAACCGCGTTGGAAAAGCATAGAATCTTCAAAATATAAAGGCATTGCCTATATCTATGGCTATATTACATTGTCTACTCTATAGCTTTTTGTGATCCTACGTTTTGTATAGGGCACAGAATAAACCTCCAGCTTTTACTCAGGTACCTAAACCTCATATTATTGAAGTTTATTATAGAGAATGCTTGGTTGGAGCTTTCTTACATCCAGACTATATCCCTTCGACACACATGTAACGACATTGGCATCAGAGGGTATATTGATATTCTCCCTGATATTCTCGATACAAAAATCAAGGCCGAATAAATCTTTGGTGTTACTATTTTATGAAATGGGAAACAAAGTATAAAAAATATAGTCGTATGTCAATGTTGGAGGGCACGTCGTCACGGTCGAATGGAGCCGACGCTACGTCAAAAACTATCGAAGGCCAGCTAGCACTGTTTTTACGTTAAAATAGTGAGGGTAAATGGGAGTTTCACGACGGAATAGATAATACGAGTAGTACTAACGACAGCACTATAATGTTCCGTTCAAACAGATGTAGGTTCATATTAAACAAATAAACCCTCCTTCTGACTCAGTCGGGTAAAAGTGACTTTTACTATTATTTAAAAAAATAATATTTCCTGATCTTTAATGGATATTTATTTTGGATAAAACTCTTCTGCTCCTGTTCGGATGCTGGGTTAAAAAATATATTTATTTTGTAAAGTAAAACTTTCCAAAATATTATATTAAAAAATACTCTTTGATATTATTCAAAGCAACAGGTATCTATTTTCATAAAGAACTGCCAACTAATTGATAACGTAACATAATTATAAAAAAAGTATTGGTTTTCTGTCGACGTTTACATTTTTCATAGACACCCATGGTTGAATTATATTGTGGATTCGGTAGATACTATCGTCCGAGGTAATATTTCATTAATTATATTTTTTATATACATTAATTATACGATACAATCTTTAATCCATTTATTCAAATTGAATATAAAAAATGCGATTACCTTTTATCTTCACAACTACAACTATAATTATTTGAAGCAATTTTATGTTCATTGTTTTATTCACTCCCGAACGAAAGGGTGCAACTCCTACAATAGAATGAGTTGCTTTTGTTTCACGTTTTGCCGAAGCGTAGTTTCGTTCTTATGCAAGATTGCACTATTAGATTTAATGCTTAAACTACGGGTTAAATATCGTATGGCCGAGTAACGATCATTCTTTCGTAAAACAATTGTTTGTAATGGCCCAGGGATTTTCAGTTCTTAATGGCACATTTGGACGAAATATAGAAATGCATTGTTTATGATTTATATGCAGATCAGATGTATCTCATTTAAAATTCGATTGCTTTTGACAAAATTAAGCATTAAGAATACTTACTTACTGAAACTACGAAATTAGAGGTAGGTGGATAAGTATTAATGGAAAAGGTAAGTAGGAATCACGCAACATCAACATTATTAATTAATGAATTTCATAACTTACTTAACTTTCATAACAAATGTCTATATCAATTCAGAACGAAATTGTACTTTTAAGCTTAATGATGTTGTAATAACAATAAGCATTCAGTTTTCATACGAGTTAAACCGCATTCATCGTCAATCCTTATACTGTCCCAGATATTCAACCCCTCTCGGGTAGGAGTGGGAGGATTAAACCGCATTAAACTTTCAAACGGAATACATTTTTTTAAGCTGAAATATTTCGTTTGGCTAAAAAAAATATTAGTTTTACTGAACACATGTTGTATTGCACTATATTTTATTTGATTACTGACACACAATTAGCCAGTTAACTGAATTGATTCCGTCCGCTGCCCATGTGCTCTAGAACCGCATGAACTAACGCGGGATTGGGAACAAAGGTTTATTCCATGAATTGATAAAAAGGGAAGATAGTTGAACAACCAAGAATAATTAATTTTAGGATTCCATGGAGTTTAAGAAGCTAGTTTTCCACGGAGTTTAGAAGAATTAAGTTTTCCATGGATTTTCGCTTTGATTATTTTCTTTATAATCTATAAATGATAACTTGATTTCTATTACATAGAAAACAGAAATTTGATCAAGTAACTCTCTTGATTGGATTATACTTAGAATAAATTATATTTAAATAGAGTTACCAATTGTACGCCTAATAATTTTAAATTACATAAATTGCCATTGGATTGTATAATTTTAATGTGAAAAAAAAACTTAAATTGAATTTTAAATAGTATTTAATAGTTTTCTAGACGTTCGTAGTATTTACGTTGTTCATCCTGAAGTTGAAGTGCAATAAGAAATTCGATTATGGTAAGAGGATACCAGGCTGAGAAAAAATTAAATGCAATTTTACAACAGCCCTCTTTTTTATTGATCAAGATAAGAACGGTTCGACTCGTAAATGCAAATTCAAATACATTTATATAACGTCTCGGAATATCAAGCTTCATTATTAACAAAAAAACTAAAGATAAGTAGGTACTTTAAGGGTATTACATTGGCCAATAACTTTGAGGATTTAGTTTTTGTGCTAGTACTTGTTAGTCACAGGCATTGCGAGTGAGGTTTCGGGTATTTCTTTATAATTTCAAAATATTCAAAGAAATAAGAAAATAAAAACAATACAAATTGTTAATTACGTCATTAAATTTTTTTTGGTATAAAATGTATGACCTGACTATTAAGCCGTTAAAGAGAAAAAATACAAATTAGGACAAAAAGGCCTATTTACTTCAATTATTATCCAAAATTGGGGCATATATATAAAAAATTTAAACAATACAATTTGTTTGTAATGATTTTAAGTATAACATATATTTTTTATATGGCAAACGCACTTATGGATTCCACTAGAAAGTTCTTTAAAGCTAGGGTGTTTTTTGGATTTGAGCGATGTAATGCCCTTAAAAAGCATGCGTTAATGCCAAATATATTTTTTTCTAGTTAGTACCTATGTTTTATTGAATGATTTGGCTTATTCATGGTATTCTAAAAGTGCACTTTATATATTCTCACCGTAAAATCAATCAAATATTATATATTTGAGGTAGGGCATATTGTAATCCAATAATTCCACTCACAATTGGAGCTGCTCGACGGGGGAATTACCTTGCAGAAAATTGTAGCCAAATAACATAGCTCCGTGCTAGCCATGGCAGCATGTCTCTTATGCTGCCAGCCCAACTATTCCTCCTTAATTTACAGGATCGGCAACGCGCGAGTGATACTACTTACTATCAGGCGGACCGTATGCTTGTGTGCCACCATATTACTAATTTGTATAATAAGGACGATACTCCATTTTTGCTACATAAGTTTTGGATCACTCATACTTGATCTCATTTCCACTGAAGGCCTAATGTAGTCACAATATTTAAACAAATACTACAAAAGCAATAAGTGTGACTGTGTACTGTGCAATGAGTGTAACCCGTCAAGCAACTCATTACAGACACCATAAAAAATTATTGCTATCGGGCGCCGCTAGTCGGATGATACCTACTTAACAAATAAATACATCAATGGTTACCGCGCATTTATTTTATAGTAGGAAGTGTAAATAATGTCATCATTATTATGCATCACAGCCACACCAGCTCATAAAACAATATGCATCAACCCGTAAACGTCCACCGAAGAACGCAGAGCTCCCATTGACACTACTTGGTGCTATTACATCGCTACAATGATTGTTGTGTATGTGTGTGTAACAACCCTATTGTATTATCTATCAACTGTTGCAGTTTATTACCCACATCTTAAACAACATTAACTCTTAATAGTCAATACTGGTGACCCTAAGTTTACGACATCGAAGGCTTTGGAGCCCTTGAACCTATAAACATTATGAGATAGATAAATGGGCAACAAACATTTTGCAACTGTGGCCGAAAATAAAAGACATGTTCCTAAAAGAAAGGTAAATCAAAGATGTTTCGGCTCTTCAAAAGACATACATACTTCTTTTTTATATTCGTAATAGTCCGAATAAGATTCATAGGAAAAAAACATGGAAAATTGCCCGGAAAATTAGAAATGCTTTTTTCGATGCAATTTTTAAATGACTTATTCAAATTTGGACAGAATAACTGCTAGCTAAACATACCTATAATATAACCTCTATTATTATTTATTAAAAAACTATATAATACATAATGAGAGCAGTTTATAAATACAATGCTTGGTATCCCTACGGACTGGAAAGGCAGTGTGACCTTTAAAGCGTAAGTGATGCTGTAACGCCTCTCTTCCCTATGAGTGCCGGTAATAAGATACTATTTTATTCACAGGGTATGCACGCCTGCCTTATTGGCAAGCAGGGCTGCTGAGCGTGAGGTCCTGGTTTCGATTCCCACGTATAAAATTCTCAGTAGCAGCTCTGAGTTTGGATTTGGTAATGGCAGTAGGTTCGTATCCTATAAAATGGTTGTTTTTTTTTTCTTTTTAGGGTTCCGTACCTCAAAAGGAAAAACCGGATCCCTTATAGGATCACTTGGTTGTCAGTCCGTCCGTCTGTCTGTCAAGACCCTTTATCTCGGGAACGCGTGGAGGTATCAATCTTTATTAACCCCTCGTGTTAAGCTAAATGCTTGTGTTACGAGTGGGTTCACATCGGTAGTGCAATGGGTGGGGTTCGAACCGGCAACCACATGATTGCAAGTCCGATGCCCTAGCCATTAGGCTACCACTGCTCTAAACTGTCAAGTCGTAGGTCTCGAGTCAAAATCCAAGGTACGCACCTCTCGAACGACGTTTCAAAATCATGTGCGCAATTAATAATTAAAAATCTCTCACATAATCGGTGAAGGAAAACATCGTTAGGAAACATGCATGCAGCGTGTGAAGTCTGCACACCGTGAACCGTGGAGCGTGGTCGACCAGACTACTTAATCCCTCCAATTTTGAGAGGAGACCTGTGCCCAGCAGTTGGACAGTTAATGGGATAAACATAGATTCTTTTTTAAAAAAAACGTTGCCCCACACTAGGATTTTCTCCTGTATCGTGGGTGCGTTTACAAATTCTCACATTCACAAACGCCCAGACCCGGAACAACTAACGAACGAACGAACCCACAACACGTTGCGCGGAAGCCTGTCGGTCAGCCGCTACGCCAAACGTGTCGCCATGATGTATGTTAAGTATATTACTTAGTTATATTGTGAACTCGCTCAGGGTAGTATGTTAAGATCCAGTTAAGAAGAATCTCGCGTTACGCCATTCATTACGTTGCTTGCATAGTCATTGTTTTGTACAGCTCTACAGGCCCGCTCCCGCTGAGTATACGAGTAGTCGTTACGTGACGTATGTGTATCACATTTATTTTATTTTATACTGTACTATTTTGAGTTCACGAGAATAATGTATTTTTAGGAAATTGACTGCCTCATTAGTCTAGTGGTCCCAAGCGCGAATGCTACACTAGTGGTCCTGATTCGATCCCCGGGTCGAGCAAAGTGTTATTGGGTTTTTCTATGAAATTCTTAGTAGCTGCTCGGAGTCTGGATTTGTGCCCGGTTAATGGCTATAAGCTCGCCCCCTATAACATGGGACCTAAACATACCGGCGATCTGTGGGTGTACATTAAGTACGCCATTGCCCAACCCTTTGGGGAATACAGGCGTGAAGGTATGTTTTGTAGGAGATTAATCGGTGTACATAGTATACACCGCCTGATGTTTCAAACTAAAAATGTATGTAGTCACACTATAATATTTCAAAATTATCTGCACCTTTTTCGTTTAGAGTTACATATGTATACATGTACATTATTATACAATTGATTTGTTCTTGATTCTAACCAAGAATCGTTCAAACCAAAATATTATTTGAGCACGATGTCTTGTATTCCAGTTTTCTATTCTCATTTGACGCAAATAAATAACTTTGATTTGATATTATAATCATACATAATAGTATTATGACCAACAAATATGATAGTTGAAATAAAACTACTTTTTACGGATTTTATCGCGTTGTATTGATATTATTTGATTCCCGACGTTTCGGATCCTTTACAACAGAGGTTAGTATCTAATTGTAACATTAAGACGTCCAACAACTTAGTCTACCCGTGACCATGGATGCTGTAAGGATTCGAAACGTCGGGAATCAAATAATATCAATACAACGCAATAAAATCCGTAAAAAGTAGTTTTATTTCAATGTGTAATATTCGCGTAAGTGTCAGAACCTAGTAAATATGACAGTTGGCGTAGCTTTTAGTTTATGTACATATTCACATAATATTACCAATAAACTTTACTATGTATATATCGACAAAGCTGTAACTACAAAGCCTTTAAGTACAAAAGATTCTTCTATTACATAGTGGAAATATTGTCTAGTTGAGTGGAAATGATTGACATACTTGAATGAAATACTTACATGCCAACTTATGCTCTTTATAAAGGCTTTTTAGTCTTCTTGGATAAATCTTACTTAAAGTGATCAATATGTGATCTTATACGTGGCGCAATTTATTGCTTGATCGGACAATAATTGATATCTATTAGTTTTTTTACATACGAACAATAGGTACGTGAGTTACGTGACCGTTTAGGAAGATTAGCCGAAAGTTTATATAAATACGGTTTACGGTGTAAGACATTTATTTCTCAAAGCAGAATACAATAATTCACTTACATTGAGAAACACAAGATAGTTATTGCTATTATGTTTATATTTATGTGGTTGATCATGCGGAGCGAGATATTATATTATATTGTTAGTGATTAATTTTATTTCAAAAGTATGACTATTGTTAATACATAATTTCTTATTTTAAAATAAAATAAATCAGCTGTTTCTCGAGGTTTCAATCGCGATCCAAAGTTATGTTATGATAAACATTTAATTAAACAATCATATTTCAAGTTCTTACCTTGTAAAAAATCGATGCTCCCGTACAATTTTTCATCTGCAGTTCCCCCTTAAAAGTTTAGTGCCTGTAATTAAAACTTTCATATTTTTAAGTTCGAAGAACAAAGACTTTCATACGTATGTAGCTCAACACCCCCCCTCATTTACCCCCATAAAGTTGAAATAAGCTAAGTTCCAAATTTCTGTTTTCTAGACTCAATAGTTTAGACTAGGTGTTGATACATTATCCAGTCAGTCAGCTCAATCAGTACAAACGATTCTATAAGTTTAGATAATTCTTCAAAGTTCGAATAGGTATTATTTTTAGACAGCACATCAGAAATTAAAAGCTGTTGTATTAAATATATTATAATAAATTAATATGTTATAATAAATTAAAAATATAATGCTTGGAAACATTTTTTTTTTCTGTGAATTAAGCAATTAAAGATTTGAGGTGTCACATGTTCCTTGAAATATTCGAAAGACTATGTTTTTAACTTTCTTAGTAGTTACCTACTTGCCTTATTTAGGTGTGATATTCAAATTATTTCTTGTCACAGATCTTCCTTTTATTAGGTATGAATATTCTATGGAAATATTAAAGTTGAATCATTCATAATTCCCGGGAAGTTTCCTGACAATGATATATGTTCTTTATTTATTATGTTTTCTTGATGTACCTAGATAAATGACGATAGAAATTATAGGTATACAAAATTAACTGAAATGAACGAACTGAATATTAGATAATGTTCAAAATTATACAAAAACCGCGAATTAAACTTGTGAAAACTAAGTTTCAGTCGACGAAACAATTTCAAATTACAAAGCTTATATTCGCATTAGGCGGACTAGTACTGGTTAAACTTCATTCTAAGGCTGACCGTATACTCGCGACTATTTTTAGCGATTTTTTTCAAATTTAGTAACTGCCTCGATAGCCTAGTGGGCGAACTGTGGGTGTACATTAGTACGCCTCTGCCTAACCTTTCGGGGGATACAGGTGTGATGGTATGTATGTTTTAGTAACTGCAGACTAAAACCATTAATAAGGGTGTTCTAAAACTCCAATTGTCATCTAAAAGGTCGGCTCGTTCTTTGTCATTCTCTTTTTGTGTCTCACTCACTTACTCAAGAAATAAAGTTTAGTAGTTGTTATAACAAATCTTCTTGGGTGACATTGTTTAGACAATTTCGATCGATGTCGCATCTATAATGTCTTAGCTGTTACAAAGCTTCCTTAAGTAATCATGTGGAAGTCGGGTAACTTATAAGACAACCACAAGATTACAGTCATGTGTTGAGCCAATGTCGATGCGACTTAACAACGTTTCGGGTAAACTCATACTAACTCAAAATAATATAGGAATAGTTCATTCCAATACATATTTAGATAAAACATTTAATAACAACCCAAATTGTGTACGTTAGCATAGAAAATAATGAGACATCTTTTCATTTAACACGTTGGCATAATATTAAAATGAAGATGTACTTAAATTAAAGACGAGAGAATTAAAAAAATATATTACAGACGAAAAAGGGAACCACCTTTTTTGGAAGTCGGATAAACAAGCTTTACCATAGGTACACAATATTGTAATATTACATCAATCTTTGTGAAGAGAGAAATAAATTTATCGAAAAATACTAGGCTGTAATTATAAAGCACAAAATGATTTAAAACACTTTTTTCAACTGTTTATACATAGTTCGATTAGATATTAATGTACCTACTATATCCATCAATCTATATATTCAAATAGATGTAATAGATTCAATAAGATGTCAAAAAATGTACCTAAAGGAAAATGGAGTTATAGGTGGAACATAAAAAAATATTGTTACAAACAAAACTATCTACCCTTAGTTACTATCATCCTATTTTATCGGCAAGCACAAGTTCACCAGTTGTCAAAATGATGAAATGTAGTCGTGTTTACTTTGGCCCGATGTCAAAGAAGTTGAAAGTCCTATCAAATAAATCTAACACCAAATCTTTTGTATTAGTTCAACTTGGTGTAGATATTTCAAACAAAACAAAGCTAGAATAAATAAAAATATATTATTGTCCGACTTCCTTGTATACTGCACATACAAACAAAAAAATATCATTTTTATAACTCTTCTCTTTGAAATGTTACAGAATTCACATTTTAAAGAGAAGATTTTTCATGAAAATAATGTTTTTTGTACATAAACATTGTTCATTGTTGCCATTGTTTGTTGTTAGTTTGGCAAACAACCTGGTAGCATAATCATTGTGGCTGCTATCTACGTGTACACTAGCTAATTAATATGTCCACACGACCAAGTTGACAAATAATGTTTTCATGAGTCGTATAGTCAGGGGTAGATACGTAGCGTAGCGTCGGCCGCCCACAGCCGCGGCCCATTCGCCTTCGAATGCGCGACGCGGCGCGCCGCTTCCGTCGCGAACGCCTGAAACTTTCCCTCGCGCGATTTTCCGCCGTGTCTGTTTGAACGAGACTTGTTGACATAAAATAGTTTTTAATAACATAATATTTGGAAAACATTATGTTGTACAATTGTATAGTAATATGTAATTAAATTCCTAAGAATATTTTTATTTATTCAGTGTTAATGGGGTAAATAAAGTAATTGATAAGTTTAATACAGTTAAAACTGTTGTGATATAAACACGTTATAAATAATTATTAAAGTGGTAAATTTATATTTATCCGTTACATTTTATTCAAAGTTAAAGTGGTGTGATCTGAGTAGACGTAATTATGTGAAAACAACTTCCCATTATTGAGTTTCGTACACAAACATGCCATTCAAAGTGATGAGATAGAGACAGAAATATCATGTCATGTTTGCAGAAGTAATTTCTACGTGAAGGTTAAAAAATCAGTAAGTTGTGCGCAATGTCAACTTTGGGAGCGGGGACAAGCGTGCTAATCGTTCTGCAAACATGCTGTAAGGCAGCATCGAGCTGTGCACTCGTTGTGTATCGTATGTGTTAGCTCAGTGAGCCAAGAAGGCCTTTTGTGAATAAAGAACAAAGAAAACTGGCGTTATCAACAACCACCATCCTGCTCCAAATCGTGGCCTCGACGCTCTTCGCAATGGACACTAGGCAAGTCATTGAATCGAAATTTATAGGTAATAAGGCTTTAGATAAGGTAGCCTATAAAGTTTCCCAAATCCAGCTTCCTTAGGCCCCTCTTCGACTTTCAGATAAAAAGTATGCCTATGTACCCTTATTACCTACACATACTTAATTATATTAAATTAAATATATTTCTTACTAGAAAAAATATAGGTATATATATATCTACTATCGTAATTAGTTGTTATTAATTTTTTAACAATTAAAGATCATTCTACCCCTATACAAATTTCCTTAGGATCGGCGCATTAGATATGTAATTTAAGATGGATAAAAAATAAACTGAAATGGCCATTTTAGTTAACGATAGGGTTCGTGCCTACGTTTGCTAGCCTTGATTTATGTGGCTAGAGTATGATTATAGTCGGGTCCGCATGATAACGTTTCTAGAAAAATATTCTATTGATCTATGAATACGCAGTTGTTTTACTATTTATCTGAAAATTAACACGTCTTATGGAGATGTGTAAAACATGACTTTGTAATTTGAAACTGAACTTATTTAACCGTTGTGTATTATAAACCAAATGTTTAAGTAAATATTCTAAGTAAATGTTCCTACCTTTATAATCCATCCATGTGGTAATGTTATAACAATAGTTGGCTATTGTATGATAAAGTAAATACTCGCGCCCTTTGATAAAACAAAGAAATGGGAGATACGGCATTCTCTTGCACTGTGGCATTAAAAACTAAACAGAGTCATAATTCGTGTATCTACTACAGGTTAATATTTTTTTTTGTAAGCGGTTTTCGTTGGCGCTTATATTTAAAAGACGCTATGCGCTTAAAACGCTTGCAACACCAGGGGTATCACTCGCGCGTTCCCGACCCTGGAAATAAAAGTTGGGCTGGCAGCATAGGAGACATGTTGGTGTTTTGTTACCACCGGTCCCCCCCCCCCCCCACTACCAATGCAACGCTTCCTTGGGGGCTCTGGCGACCTTGCTCACCGTTAGGAACACAACATAGCACGGACCTATGTTATTTGGTTACGATTTTCTGTAAGTTGGAGGTACTTCCCCAGTCGGGCGGCTCCAAGTGCGAGTGAAATTATTCGATTAGATACACTATGCCTTACCTCTCTTAAAAATTAGGTTCAATCAAATATACTCTCAGATCTACACCTAGTTTCACTACCCTCAAACATTTTTGCCATAGGTACATATTATATATTATTATATATATTAAAACTAGATAATTGTCTCGTTAGTGTAGTGGTTTCAAGCGCGACAGCTACGCTAGAGGTCCTGGCTTCGATTCTCAGGTCGAGCAAAGTGTTTATTGAATTTTTCTATGAAATTCTCAATAGCTGGTCGGAGTTTGGATTGCGTCCGATTAATGGAAATAGTTTTGCCGCCTATTACATGGAACCTAAACACCGGTATGTTTACGAACTGTATACGTTGGTGTATATTAGTAGGCCTCTGCCTAACCCTTCGGTGAATACAGGCGTGATGGTATGTTATGTTATGGTAAATGAGTATATGGCAAAAGACGTGTACTGCTGAACTAAGGCATCCTCTATAGGCTTTTACTTTTGATTGATATGGTGATGATGATTGGGATGAAATGAGTAGGTGTACATATTGGTCAGTGTAGACATCTTTTCATGTATGCTGACTGTAATTCTTCTTGTCTTCCGATTAATAACAGTAGACACTTTTTTTAATCCTTATTTTATTTAGAACTGCCTCAATAGCCTAGTGGTCCTGAGCGCGACTACTACGCTTGAGGTCCTGGGTTCGATTCCCAGGTCGAGCAAAGTGTTATTGGGGTTTTCTATGAATTTCTCAGTAGCGGCTCGGAGTGTGCTCCATTAATGGCAATAGGCTCGCCCCCCCCCCCTATTACATGGGCTCTAAACATACCGGCGAACTGTGGGTGTACATTAGTACGCCTCTGCCTAACCCTTCGGTGAATACAGGCTTGATGATGTTATGTATTCTAATTAGAGGCTTAAAATTATGTCAGCTCCATCGTACCCAAAGTATACACCTAAACAATATACTTATACTCAATTTTAATTTTTCGATTAATTTCGTTGCAAATTACGAAAATTCATTTATTTTCTGTATCCAAACTCGACTGGACTGGACTTGTCACGAAGAAAATCTCACAACCAAATTTTCTCTTTAAATCTCATGTACCCGTAGCTCAACCGCTGTAGTCTAATTGTGACTTTCGCAAATTGTGTACCTTATATAGACCTGTCAACCTTTTGAGAAGATGGTAGGTAACGTATTAACTCTGTTTTTGGTTTTATCAAAGCCCATAACCCGATTATGATTCCACCCGCCCGCGCCCAGACTTTAATTCCCTAGTTTGTCTCTCATTATGACATAGCTCGGTCAGATCGGTGACCGCAGTTATGTTAGTCCATTAATCCCGTGAAAACCCTTTATTATAATATTGTAACGCAATATTATTGAAAATATTGAGGCAAGTAGTTTTCAACAATGCATAATATATTTACAATTTCGATATTTTATAATTCTGATTAAATTAAACTAAAATCGACTCTAGAGGCTTTTTATATCGTCCTTGTAGAGAAAGCACAATACACTGAAGTTGAGTAATAAGGCTTAGTATCAAAAATCAGGCGTCAGAAACAATATTATTGAGGCTTTGTTTTAGGATATACCTTATCATCGTGTTCAGACTTCATATTTGACAGCCCATTTATTCTACTTCCATTTTGTCGAACACGTTACCAACATTTTTTGGGATTGCGACGATTAGATCAGGGCGTCAGAACCTTCTAGAAGATCTGAAATCTTCGACCTAACGCGTTCTGTTTGTAGTCAAATCTTTGTTCGTCAATCTTTGTGCCAGTTTGGCAGCTGGCTGTATTTAAAGCGGAACTATTAGTTTAAATAATGAATTTAAAATACTGCTTTTGGTAGTGGTTCATAACCGTGTAAGGTTTTCTATAAAATTTTGTGCGTCCCTTTATTTAAGGATTTACATTAGAGAATAATATAAATATTGTATTAAAAAAAATTTAAACATGATGGTGCTAAAAGTGAACCAAAAAACACAATACTTCATTGTTATTTGCGTAGTAGTAGTAGTAGTTGCTCGTTAGTCTAGTGGTCCCAAGCACGACTGCTACGCCAGAGGTGCTGAGTTTGATTCCCAGGTCGAGCAAAGTGTTATCGGGTTTTTCTACGAAGTTCTCAGTAGCAGTAGTAGCAGTTCTCAGTAGAAGTTTGGACCAGTTAATAGCAATAGGCTCGCCCCCTATTACATGAAACCTAAATATACCGGCGAACTGTGAGTGCACATTAGTACGCTCCTGCCTAACCCAGTAGAATACAGGCGTGATGGTATGTTATGTTTTTATTGTGTAAGAATAGTGATGTAGTAGATATCTTATATCGGTGTTAGAAATATTCGTATGTCCAATCCCAATATCAAGACTAATCACAACATTTTCAATCGTTGCCATAACATTAGTTACTTCCAAATAATTATGAGGAAGTAATTTACGACATCATACAAAGCTAATAGGTTTTATCGTCGTGATACTCGTGATATGTTAACTCTTTAAGCCCAGTTAAAAGGTTGCATTATGACAAACCGATGAGAGGCAATGATAAGAAATCAATCAATGGTTAAATAGGTACTATTGTACACTGGATGTATAGATATTATAATACGGTACATTAGCTATCTGATAAATATTTTTATATCTCTGTACACTGAGAAATTGCTTTTTTTAGAGTGTAGCCTCTGCCCGTGACTTCATTTGGGTTGACTTCAGATTTTTTTTTTATAGAATAGGAGGGCAAACGAGCATACGGATCGCCTGATGGTAAGCAATTACCGCCGCCCATGGACACCCGCAACACCATAGGAGTCACAAGTGCGTTGCCGACCTTATAAAAAGGGAATTGGGCCTCCGATAACCTCACTCACTCGGCGAAATAAAACGTAAGCGTTGTTTAACTGCGGTTTTTTGTGAGGCCGAGGTATCACTCCGGTCGAGCCGGCCCATTCGTGCCGAAGCATGGCTCTCCCACGTAAATTGCACCCGACCCGAATAAAAAGCCTATGTGCTATTCCAGACTATAGTTTATCTCTGTACCAAATTTCATCCAGATCTGTTCCGCTATTCTGAAGTGAATTGAAGAACAAACATCCATACATACCTACTCCCAAACGTTCACGTTTATAATATTAGTCGGATAAATAGCAAAATTTAAATAATAGTTACAATATTTTTCTTCCCTTGTCTGGGATGTTTTCACTTCCTTTCCTCTTTACGTGGCTTAAATTTTTTATTTTTATTTGGCGATCTGTAGTTATATAGCTCCTCGCTATTTGTAGCGACTAGCATGTGAATGTTTTTATGTGTAAAAAGATGTTTGAACTCAAAATATTCAAACATTTAGAAAGACTCGTTACCATACGCTAGTGCGTAAACATGACCTACGCAAGTAGAAGTAAACACATAATTAATTTAATTTGTGTTATTTATTTACTTACGGTTTCATGATCTGTAAATATTTTTATTTTTCAAAATATTGATGCACAATCATCAAAGTTATTGGCTACAGTTTCTTTACAAATATTTAATAGATTTTGATGAAATAAAACAAACATTCTCATTATTAAAAGTAATTAATCATGATATTTACATAAATTTGTTATTTTTTTTTGTATAATTGCTTACTAAATTATATCATACTTTAGTAGATAATAATAGATGTTCTTGTAATGGCTGTAGTAAAAGGTGAATCACTGTAGTTTTAATTCAATTATTTATAGAGTTGCGTGAGCGGCCGTGATTAAACATCCTTAACTTACTTACAGCGGCTTTTACTCGAGCGTCCAGGAAATTTTCTTGCTCTATGTTGTGGTCTAGGTTAACATCGAATTGTGTCTATTTTTTCCTTATCACGTGACGGCTAAGAATACTAAACTTTCGTTACCACACGCCAGGCGGAATAGCGTGTTGTAAAAATCAAAACCAGGCACAAACCGGCACGCTTGGTGGATCTTATAATCTGGATGTTTAGTTACCAGCGTGTTGCGTTGTGTATATAATGTGAAAGCCAGATCCCGAAATGGTTTTTACTTGAATTGTGTGGTCCATATTAGATTGCTGTATTTCAATCTGGCAGTCCTAGGGTTAATACAATCAAATAAACAATCAAATCAGAAACCTCTTGTCAGATAAAGAACTTTATTTTATTTATCCAATGGAAAACCTACGTTATTGAAAGCTATATACTAAGACGCTTTTTTTCTCTTCTATCTTCTTTTATCTATTAAAAATGATCAATGATCTAAATCGTTATTATTAAAATAAGTATAAGTTTCAAATAGAAACAAGTGTAAATAAAATGGGGGATCAAGAAAAAAGTTTTGAATATATTTCGTCTCTAAAGAAAACTTTTTCATAGCATTAGGTTCGCAGAAAGGTTTAATTTCAGACACAGGATAGTTTTTTTCCAAATGAAAATGTTGTATGTAAGTATATTGAAAGCTAACATATTAAACAAAACATATTTACGAGATAATTAACATTGTTGGTATTAATTATATTAGGTATCCACTTCTTTTATAAAGAAAGGTATAAACTCTTTATTAGCTTATAATATTTTATACTGTTTAGGTAGTTGAAGTCAAAAATAAACGTTTGACGGTATTCATGAAGAAGTTACACCGTTTATTTCGTTGTATAAGTTCTTAGAGCGGGGTGCGCCTTTGTCATACACAAATATGGCGCATGCTGAGCCAAACTTTAATGCTATTAAAGGATTTTCATTGTTCGCACTGACTAGGTTATCACTGTTCAATTAATAATATATTCAGCAGGGATTAGATCACATAAATCACACATGATTCATCACATTGAAATAAAACCTCTTATCCCGACTAGAGATGGGTTTATGTCATGTATTTTTTGCCCAAAATGCCTGGGCGGAAACCAATCAATAATCACGAAATTTCGGACCGTTTACAATTGGACATGGACGCTGTAAAAGGATTCTGTGAAGGGAACTTCAGACGAGCAGAGCTATTTGGACCGCACTGTATTTGCACCCCAGTACTGTTTAGGTTCCAAAGTGCTAATAAAAGGCTGCCTATTGCCGTTAACTGGAATGAAATCTAAACTCCGAACTGCTACTGAGACTTTTATAGAAAACCCAATTATGAAGCAGTTTTGCGTTAGTTGGTCATTCACTGTTCCATCTTATTGTTAAGCCCTCTGGTCGAAAGAGATAAGACTTGGAATCTGGATTGACTGACCACACACATCATCAAAAACTATAAAAATACAGTCTCTTTAAAATTATGTGTGTTGGTTCTTCACAATATTTTCCTGTAATTTTAAATCTAGGTATCATCGTCATCATCATCATCATATCAGCCTATTGCCGTCCACTGCTGAACTTAGGCCTCCCCCAAAGAGCGCCAACCAAATCTAGGTGAATAAATGAAGTGTTAAATTGCTTTTCAGAATGTTATAATAATGATTGAAATATTTGTATACCGAAAACAAACATAAACAGAATAACACTGCGATTTAGAACGAATAAATGAAATCCATGCCGCAGTCGGTAAATAAATTGTAAATGATTGAGTATTGGGCAAGCGGAGATAATGTGCCTAGTCGGTAAAATAACTGAATCAAACAAAGTTATAAAATAAACAGTTATTACGTTTATTAAGCCAACCATCAAACACATAGTACATTGCGTGTTTCGTGTTATATCGTCAATTCCTTTCGGCACAATGACATTCAGCGCGTTAAAAAGTCATAAATAAGAAATAAAAGTGATAGCCGAAACAGGTAAAAAGGTCTCGGCTTTGGAAGTAGGACAAAGGAAATGCGATAATAATCTTACGTCGTGTTTAATTAATTTATGCCATTATTTTTTAGGAAGTAATTGATTCGAAAAATTATTTGAAGCTTGACTTATCGGCCTCGTAAAATTTTTCAGTTACGCAATATTTGATTGACACAATAGACAATCAATCGTTTTGATCCTCGAGATTGTCGCTGTTTCTTTATGGAAGAGTTTTAATTATTTTACCTTGATTGCTTTAGCGGTCTATTCATCGTAAGTGCGGGTTCGAGTAAGTCAAGCAAAGTGTTGTTTTTCACTAGGTAATTTTGAGTAGCAGCTCCAAGTATGAACTTGTGGCCAGATAATACTAATAGTTCGCCCTCTATTAAGTACGTGAGACCTAAAACATACCGGCAAACTGTAGATGTACTGTGTATGTGCCTACTAAGAATCTATTTAAAAAATAAATCTTTGGGGTAATACAGACGTGATGGCTTGTTATTTCCTGTTCCAGGCCGTGCAAGTTTAGTAGCTCCTTAAATTCCTAATTTAACAATCTAGTTCGCATTGATGGAGTTGGTTGTCTAATAGTGCGGCGTTAGAGTGTTCGAACACAACTAAAGTCGTGGAAATAATGTCAGGAAGTTGAGGATGTGCTAAGGTAAGGCCGATAAGGTAGAGGCGGGATCAACACTTTGTGGAGTAGATAAATTAAATTCTTTATCTCTACTATCCTGGTGTAAATATTAGATAAAAGGAAATCTGCGCAAGGTGTAGCATTATTTACAGAATATTTATACCTGTCAATGTAGCTAATGATGGTGGCGTTGTGTCGGGTTGCTTTATTGTTGGTTGTACGGAACGGAACATGGATGTATCCAACGACGCCGATAGATACGTCCTGCTCGTGAATGGGTGCTGTCTGTCGGGGCTGGTCAGCTCTTAATCTATATCTGTTTTTTTTTATTTATATGTTTATTGTGTAGATTTTACACATAAAAATGCATCATTCAATATCATATTTAATAACAGTGTCTATGGAGTTCCTTGCCGGCTCTAACCCATAAGACCCACTTTTAGGAACTCAAGTATTGATTTTTCAGTGGTTTATTTTATTCTAAATAAAGTCACAGTCTAAATAACTGTCGTTTCAGTTTGAAAAGTCGAAGTTTAGTGATTTATGTATTTACTTATATGTACGTGATGTTATGTACATATTTACTCACGTGCAGAGGTATTCGCGTTCCAAGGGATAATGTAAGCCTTTACAGGGATGTCGTACCCAAAAGTTACTTAAGTAAGTTACTCTAACTGCAAATAATTTGTGAGCCGTCTGACCTACGTCGTCACCTTAATAATTGTATTGTACATTTTTATCATTATTAAAACAAAAATTAACAGTAAAGTCGGTCCAGTGTTCCGTGGTTAATTTGAAACATTTTTTCCATTTTATGTGTACCAAGACTACAAAAACAATAATGTAAAAAAAATGCGAACAGATAGAAAAGAAAGAGCTTCAAGGCAGTTACGCACTGGAAATATAATAAAAAGAAATTCAACCCTGAAGAAAATTTCAGGAGCAGTTGTGTGACACAAATTTCTTCTATTGGTTGAAAAGCGATTTGGTTTTGTTTTATTTCAAATCAAATCAATTTTAATGCGTTCCATTGGTCTAGTGTTGAGAGCGAGATTCTAAATCCGATTCCATGGTTGAGCAAAATGTTGTAGTTAATTCTTAGTCGCTGAGTTATGGTTTATTAAATGGAACCTAAAACATACCGGTGAACTGCGAGGGTACATCAGCCAAATCTGCCGAACCGAGAAAATCGGGGATTGCGTTCCCCAATTTTCCCGGTTTGGAAATAAAAAATATCATCATTATGTTTTCATAGATAAAAATGATCTTTTACAATATTTGGTAGAAAAACCTAAAAATAATATAGGTTTTTCAGTCCAGTCTTTGTGAGGTTCTAAGTTTTGATCCTTCCTTTGCTACAAAGGCCAATATCAAAACTTAGTATCTTTTGAAGTTTCTTGTTTTTTTGGCATTAATTTCTAATTATTTTACAAATTAGTGCCAGAACTTTTATAAATACTTCTCAGTTTTGGATTATTAATTTATTGATTCTTAGGTAGGTATTATTATGGCGATATTAACCCGTAAAAAGTATATAAGTACCATACCATAAGTGTGAATGTAAGATGTTAAATACTATAAATTACATTGAGTTCATTTCTTGATGTAAAATAGTACTTAGGTACTGACAACCGGCGCGTGTGTATAACAATATGTATGAATGTGGACGAAGCAAAAGAAGTATGCAAGAATCGAAGTAAGTGGCGTTCTGTAGTTTCTGCCTACTCCTATGAAAAACAAGCGTGAATGTATGTGTGTATGAATTCTTTATGCTATGTACAGCACCGACTCTTACCAAATACAACCATTTAATATTGCTTCTTTTAATATTCTGTAGCAAAGAAAATAATGTTTCTCACATTTTAATTAAAAGTCTCGATTTGTTTAATAACCACCTATTGAAAAGGGAATTAATAAATAATCAACACAGTCGAACCGAGAGGCCGTCTCATGTCGAAGTCAGTCACTTCGTGAAAAATACAATAAAAAAAATTAAAGGCACTACGTGAGGTTCGTTGGATTGAAGATTTTTACCAATTAAAAAATATTACTGATTAATATGTTAGGACTTGTAAGTCGAAGTAGGTTTAAGTAGGCTTTATTACAAAAAGTAAAATTGAACACTACAGTATAGTAATATATGTTGTTGATTTCTACCATTGGTTGAGATTAATATCTCAAGAGATGTGTTCTAAGTTAAAAAGAAATATTTAGATTAGGTTAAATTAAACTGAGGGAGCAATAGGTATTCTGAAAGTTCGCAACCCATAGCATTTATAGACTTTTTTATGGATTAAGATGATGCGATGCCAACCCTTAAGAACCCCTACGGACTACAGACTGCCAGAACCGCTGCAACCGAGGGTACTGGCTCTTATGTGCAAAAGTCGATACACACACCAAGGTGCTTTATGACAGACTCCGACGTAAGGGACGTAATTTTATATATTATATTCATATGAATATAATATACTAAATGATTATATGAATATGTATATATTTACATATTCATATAATCATTTTTAAATTGATTGTAGTAAACTGTATTCATTTATACGAATTGGTAAAATATGTTCTTCACTTTTAGATATAATAAATTAAGGCACAGTCTACTTATGCTTCCGCAAGCTACGTGAAAAGCATAAGCTAACATTTTCTGAAGCGTTGGCCTTAATTTGCTAGGACTGCTCGCAGCATTTCATAAATGAATGACTTTAAATCATAGCCACACAGTTTTATGTGTCGTTTGTACGAACGCGAAGCATTTGAAATACGTTATAGTGACCTTTTGTACGACTCATGGATATAATATGTTGTATATACAACATTGTTATCACCTGGCCGTATCACAGGCTCACATACAACAAATATGTATTGTTGGATTTTATTGTTATCTTACTTCAAACTATTAAATTCATGAAGTAGATATCTTTAAGTGTTTGTTTAGGAAAAAAAGTAAAGAATAAACACTGGATCACAATAGGTACTAACTATCAAAAATACGTGTACGAGTACTCTACTTCTTTGTACCAAAAATGATTTTGGTTTCGTTACATTCAATATAATCATGTACAGTCGCGGAATAAAAAGGTTCATTACCTTAAAGTCGAATTTGGCTTACATAAGTGCATGAAATAATCAGTACAGACTGTTTCATGCACTACATTTTAATAAACCGTACTTTAGTTTGTTATATAAAATGTTACTACAAAGTTTTATTGACAAAGTAAACCTCAGTGCAACCTCAGGGAAACTCTAGCAAACTGCTTTTTTTTATTTAAACTTTTAATATTGATTTAATCATTAGAAACAAAGAGGATATAACCACTAAATTTATCGTGGAAGGTAAAACCACAAAAGTTTTTTAGTACATCGAAGCAAATTATTCTAAAAAAAAAAAACTTTATTCTGAGTAAAAAACTTTGCTTCGATATATCAATATTTTCAGACGCGCATTTGTTAAATTGGATTAAACAAAACACAGATTTCATTTCTCATCGATAGATTACCATAATCGAAAAATTATGGTAGATGATACCACCGTTTTTCGTTGGTAGATGTGCCTTTTATGAATTTAAATTGCCTGTGTGTAGTAGGTATATCTCAATAAATTCCTGTACAGATTATTTCTAAGCCTCGCCACTGTTTCATAACGTTTCATAAATGCATGTAATAGCATAATTTACATTAGAAAAATTAAACTTGAATTAAACGGATTACTAAATGGTGCTGAGAGTAGTGTTAAACTATATTTTTCTAAGTAAATAAAAAAGCCTTTATTATTCCATTGGCATGTACATTTGTATGGATGTGTTAGTCCAATATACATGCCATCTGGACCCCTCTTCGGGTGAAGGCCTCCTCCAGAGATTGCCAATCGTCACGATTCCTTGCGAGGTTGGGCTAATTTCGTGTTCCGACGGTATCTATCTCGTCCTTCCACCTTGCCTTTGGTCTCCCTGTTTCTGTGCCTCCTCCACATAGTCACGGTCTTCGTTCACCTGTTGTCAGTGTAGCGTGCCACGTGACCCACCCACCTCCATTTCAGACCACGTGCGAAGGAAAAAGCATCTATCACGCCAGTCTGCTTACTTATACCTCTGTGACGGTCTCTGTCCTTAAATTTTATTTTTAGTGAGCTATGTTCTAAGACTCTTTGACATGATGTTAGTTTTCTGTTGGTTGTTAAATCAAAAATCTACGTTTGACAGGGAAAGAGGGGAAGACATGGAAAGAGGCATGAATCCATTACTTTATTTTTTAATTTTAAGTCCATAAGTCATAACTTCTTTATAGCCCCAGAACTTTTCCATGTG
Source organism: Acronicta aceris (assembly GCA_910591435.1). Classification (NCBI taxonomy): domain Eukaryota; kingdom Metazoa; phylum Arthropoda; class Insecta; order Lepidoptera; family Noctuidae; genus Acronicta; species Acronicta aceris. Next base: position 9,250,979 of record OU342763.1, on the reverse strand, counting down.
ATTGATATACGCCTGGCAAATTACCCGACCTATAATTAGATAACCAAGACCTAGTGAGACTAATTAAGACTGATGTCATCACAAAAGCTTTCTTCATCATTATGAAGATGAAAGTTTCTCTTTATTTGTTTTTGTAAATCGATACTATTTTGGTAGTGGACTGTCAAATCGTGAACAGAAAATTTTATTTTATTACCAAGGCATCTTAAATTATTTTTTTCAAAAATTTTAGAATGCTTTGTAGTCAGAGCGACAGACAGACAATCCTAAAAACGATAAAAGTAAGGCAATATTGTACGGCATTGAACTAATAGTAGTAAAAAAAGTCATATGGATTGAAGGACATACTACCGCAATAATTGTCTCATTAATAGATTTTGACAAATGACATCACCTTGACGGTCAATATAGGGAGAAGAGAAATTCAAACATCATTAGGGAGATCTCAGTAGCTTAATTGATTAATCCGGGATTGTGTTATCAATACATTTTATTGACGTCATTATAACATACAATTTGGAAGAGATATTCGACGGTAGCGTAGTCGGTTAAAGCGTCCGATGTGGATTGGAAGGCGCAAGGTTCGAATCCTGTCTGAGATAGAATTTTTCTTTCACTAAGTTATTTACCGTAAATATCTACACACGTTTAACATTAGGTTATAGGTACTGAATAGAGTCTGCCCAGGTTCGTCAATTGAGTAGTATTTACATAAATCTGTTATATCACTTGTTCTCTTTGCTAACTTCCAACAAGAATATCATCTAATATCGTATGACAATCCATGTTTTATTAAATGTGGTCGGTGTAGTAAATGACCATAATCATTCTCTTTCAGGCTTAGACAACGAAAGCACATTAATCTTCAGAGATAATCAATTGTCGTCATGGTGGTAGGACAAAAGGAGAACAGATTTAACCCATGAAATCTATATGTGCATATTTAGCTTGACCTGCCATCCGAAAATGGCAAGCCATTGAAAATGTATGAATTATCTAGTTTTACTACACGATGACTGAGTGTTCCTTGGATTCCAAATCTGGACTTACTAACGTCGTCAATAAGGACAGGTCAACACAAAGCTGCTATAAGTAGCGCTTTCTTCAATAGGCCAGTTCAGATATTGCTCTGCAATGTAAAACTCATTACTTAAACAAATTTGTTAATAATCCTTATTAATATTATAAACGCGAAAGTTAGTATGTATGGATGTTTGTTACTCTTTCACGCCAAAACGGATCTGGATAAAATTTGACACAGAGATAGATTATTATAGTCTGGAATAAACATAGGCTACTTTCTATCCAGATCGGACCCAATTCTGAAGTCCACGCAGACAAAGTCGCGGGCAGAAGCTAGTGTACCTATAAGTCATGCAAATAGTTTTTAATGTTAATTTGTTCACATTACGAGGGCATTAAAATGACGCTAATAAGGTCACTGTTATAGCTGCTATAACAATAAATTACATTCAATGAATAGTTAATGTTATAGTGTCATTTTAGTTTCATTAGTATTATAAATGTTATGATTAGTACAGTAAGCTCTTTGTTTTATAACATATTATTTTGTTACAGTACAACCAATTCATCGCAAGATGACGAAGCGGACTGGTCAAGGAACAGTTCTATTGATGAGTACATTATACATAACGGAACAAATGATACCTTTGGTATGTACCCTAACAATAAAAGTAAATAGACTAGATGATAGTTATTTTTTTATCGAATCTATGGGAACGGCTATGAATTAAGGGAGTGCCGCAGATAAATCAGGTAATAATACTTACTCTATGTTGTCTGACTATCAAATTGCTCTTAATTTCACATACATACATGTACCAAGATTCACGAATCCCGTGGCCGTAACTTTATGGAAAGGGAAGGAAAGTGCGGTTTTGGCGATAAACGACCCATAGGATTTTACGCACCATAAAAAAAATATTGGTAGTGCGGTGTTATTGGTTTTCGCGTAGGGAAATATCCTAGTATCACTCACCTGCCTAACTCTCCAGAGAATACAAGCGTGACGGTAGATATAATTTTCCCAAACTTATTACACTCTCATTTGATTCATTTCTTCAAATATTCAAAGGCTTTCGACGGGAACAGCATCGTTTTCAAATATCTGATTTGATTGTCATTTATAACGTAATTTTTGGAATGAGCCACGAAAGGCCACTTTACGAGAATCCTATTTTGTAAAGTTGTCAAAACTGAACCAGTTTACAGGCCCTCACTTGTACCTGTATTATTAAAGTCATGATTTTGTTTTCTTTGGAGCCTGCTACTTATTTGGAAGCATTGAATCAGTATTAATTATGCCGTCTGTAATTTATTTCTTCTTTGATGTTAGTTAATTTCAATCAACATAATTTTTGATGAACGTCGGTGCCCGGACTTTTGCTAAGTAAACGTGTTATTTTACATTAATTCGGATTCATCGAAGTGTAAAAATATTATAATAATATGAAATATCAAAATAATACCTTTGTTCTGTTCGAATTTGATCGTAAAATATGTTATTACAACACACAATAGTCAGATTGTTACTATAGGTAGATTTTCTTTGACGATTTGATAGTTAGATATTCACTAGCTTTGATTTACTGTGAGAAAAAATATATTGAATGATGATTTTCCGTTTTAAAAGCTATATTCACATAGGCTCCATTATCAAGGGTAGACTAAGTTGTTAATATTATTAACAAAAATATAACGTAGCTGTTAGTGATGGCGTGATTAAGACGTCCAACAACTTAGTCTACCCGTGACCATGGATGCTGTAAAGGATCCGAAACGTCGGGAATCAAATAATATCAATACAACGCGATAAAATCCGTAATAAGTAGTTTTATTTCAATGTAATACAAATACTAATTAGGTACTCGTTTTGTTCCAGAAACATTGTATGATGTGCCGACGGGCATGATAGTGTTACTGTCATTCCTATACGGTTCAATATCGGTACTAGCCGTGGTTGGAAACTTCCTAGTGATGTGGGTCGTGGCAACGTCGAGGAGAATGCAGAGTGTCACCAACTGCTACATCGCCAATTTAGCTTTAGCTGACATAGTCATAGGATTATTTGCCGTACCATTCCAAGTAAGTAATATTGGTGCTAATTTATATGATAGTAAGGTGACGAAAATTGATACAGCAAATATATGGTTGTGACTTGCTTCCTATTAGCATATTACCAGTAATAATAACTTAGTACCAGTAAGATATAAAAACCCATCGTCATAATTCATCGCCTGCATTAAACTTAAATGAATGTCATTCAGGTAAATATATACAATATACGTAAATGACACCCGTTGGGGTTGTTGCGGTTAGGGTCTAGTGGTATGTGGTGGGTTAAATAACAATTATTAATAATTATTTAAACTTTACTGATAATGATTATGGTTTTATAATGCTTATGACGATAACTATTTTGATGATTATGATAAATTGTTCATAAGATGATGGATGATGACGATGCTGATAATTTGATTAAACAACTTCACCCTCGTCCTAAACTCCATTTCGAAATTTTATTTAGCTGGAATCTCGAAAGCTGGAATCTGGAAAATTTTATCTTATACAATATTTACTATCCTTTATCATTGCTTTTTATAATCAATCCCTGGGACGCATACATTCTATCTATATCGTTTGTAAGTCTATTACTTGAGAACGGTTAGATCGCTATGTTTTTTTGTTTTAAAATATTTGTAAAAGTCCGTATTAGATTCTTATGAAAAGAAAAATTAAATAGTTTCCCGGGAAAATATTGAATTCGGGAAAGACTGAATGAACGTCGTCTTGTATAGAATTTATGTATGGTTACTTTAAACATTAATCATTCTTAATTTATCATACGGATGATACCTACCTAATATTATTTTATAATATCGAGCCTCTACATAGTGATGTAGTCATGCAATACATTATTGATCTACATGACGTCACCTCACGATCTCATTGACGTGTTTAATATGGAAACCGCTTGGTACACGCTCTTGTTATACTGGAATAAGGGCGTAAAATGAAAAATATATTTCGTGAAATTATTCCATTGACGTGGGCAGTTCCACAAGTGTGTACCTACACGATAAAGTAATTTATATTATCTCTTACTAACAAGATAAGCTCTGTGAGTATATCAAACCTTTTATTTAATTTTCGGTGCCAACCTTTCTAATTTATCAACGATAAAAAAATGTAGAGGCACCTTTTTTAAGATTAACACTGAATTGCCAACCTTCCCACTTTGTTACGTGGGAGACCAATGCTTCAGCACGAATGGCCGGCTCGACCGGAGTGATACCACGGCCTCACAGAAAACCGGCGTCAAACAACGCTTACGTTGTGTTTCGCCGAGTGAGTGACGGTACCGGATCCCCTTTTAAAAGGTCGGCAACGCACTCGTGACTCCTCTGATGTTATGGGTGTCCATGGTCGGCGGTAGTCGGTTACGGTCTGCTCGTTTGCCCCCCTATCCCATAAAAAATTGGTTAGGTTCTAGATTCATAATTAATCCAACTCCTTATATTCCAAAAACATTTAAGTACAATGATTTATTGGTAGTAGGATAATGCATTGTGAAGCGTAGCCTTATACTATATTAATTTCAACAACAACATACCTAAATGTACCAATCTTAGTGTTCAATCTTACTTTTAGCAATAAAACCTGCTTCGATTTGCAAGTCCTAAGATCGTAGGCAAAATTGACTATTATTGTAATATTATTATTATTAGTCAGTAATATTTTTTAATTGGTAAAAATTTCTCAATCCAACGAACCTCAAGTAGTGCCTTTCAAAAATGTTAATGTATTTTTCACGTAGTTCCGAGATGAGCACGGCCTCTCGGTTCGACTGTGTTGATATTATTAAATTGATTCATTCCCTTTTCAACTGGTGGTTATTAAACCCATAAAGGCTTTTAATTAAAATGTGAGAAACTTTATTTACTTTGCTACATAATATAATAAAAGGAAATATTATTATGAATTTAATTTATACACTCACACCTATGGATCTTTACTTTTTACGGGCTAATATGGTTATAATGAGTAAGAATAAAAATAAATGATCTAAAACTGAGAAGTATTTATAAAATATTTGGCACTAATCTGTAATTTTTTTTTTATGGGATAGGGCGACAAACGAGTAGACGGATCGCCTGATGGTAAGCTATTACCGCCGCTCATGGACACCCGCAACACTGACTACTTACCATCAGGTGTTAAGTAGTCAACTCGTCTCTCGTTCTCGCCAGCTCGTTTGCCTACTTTATCCATAAAAAAAACTAAGAAAATAAGTACCTATAATTAATTCATCCCGGAAACAGTTAATATTTAGTTTTGTCTATTGGTATTGTAGTTAATATTGCCATTTGAAAAGTACTAAGATGACTGTCAATCAATAAATACAAAAATCTAGATAATTACATAAGTAACACAATCGGGAAGATCAATATTGATAAATATTGGTACCTATAAATTGGACCTTTATAGGTATATTATGCTACCTTTCGGTTCAATAATTTCTTTGGGATACCAGTGAAACCGCAGGCTAGTGGATAATAAAAGTAGCTTATAACATGGCTTTATGGCAATAAATAAAAGGCTACGGTAATAATAATCTTTTATTTATTAAGCTACAAATCTTAGACGGTTATTGTATCCAAGAGGATACAATAACCGTCTAAGATTGAAGAAAAAGCAGAGTTAGCACATGTCTGTGCTTCTTATGTGCATACAAGAGTTAGCTTGCTTCCCGAAACACACCACGGGTTTCGTTTAAAAAATTTTGGGTACAACTTTGTAAATAAACTGTATCTATCACAGGCCCATGCAAAAACTACAAGACAAATTAAAGTTAATTAAACTATAAAACGAAAATGGGTTTGCGCTATATAAGTCAGATACAAACAATTTGTAAGTTGGGTGGAAGATACTTTGCTAAAGTTTTGTTAAGTAACTAATGAGGACGTAGATTTCTTGGTAATGAAGTTAAGAAAAAAAAGTATCTAGTCCTTCCTGTTAAAACACTCAATATTATTTTATAGGAAAAGCACCTATCTTGCTTTCACTGAAGTCGTTCTACGTAGAGATAAATATTAATTTATAGTTGGACTCATTATACATTACGAGTATAATCTCTACTATTATAAAATCGTAAAAAAACTGTGTCTGTACATTGAAGATATTTAAAAAAAAACAAGTGGGTTAGAGTATATAAGCGTCTCCGTACACGAAAATGTGATTTTTGGAATTCTTGTCTGTTTGTTACGGGTTGGCGCAAAAACTACTGAATAGATTTTAACTTTATTATCACTGTTCGAAAACATATGCTCCAGCTTAAAAACTGGTGAACTTCTTATCTCAATTAATTGAACAGATCCTGAGATAAAGCTTGACCTCTATGATGTATGCAGACCCATACAAAACAGAGATCATCACTAGTGGTTTTAATTAAAATACTTTTATGTATTTATATTTTCATTTAAATTTTTGTCATGACTAGTTATCAAAAACGTTAAAATTGATACCGTAGATATCGGTGAGTGACGTTATGTTAATTTGAAGTCACCTTTGTAGTTGTATCAAGTCAGAACGAGACATTTTTATCTTAGTTTCTTGATGAAACAAAGGTTGTCTAAATCATGGCTGAACCAAGTATATAAGGCTGGGCTGAACACTGATCTGTATATTTCTTTATGCTATAGAGTGTTATAAAGGTCAGTATGGCTGAACAATATTTGATGGTTTTCTTCTACTAGGGTCCGAATATAAAAGTTATAAAAATTATAATATAAGATAGTTCATTTAAATGTTAGTAATGAGGTTAGTAAGTATCTTTAGGTTTTAATAGATTTTTTCCTTTTCTTGCACGCCAGCAATAATATTAACGATGTAAAATGTAGATAATACCTACTCGTATATTTTTATTATAACCAAAATTTTACTCGAAAAAGCTGTTCGGAAAGGAAATTTGGTTTACGTTAAAGTTTAGTGATTGCAACGGAAATGCACAATGTTCTAATAACTTTTTAAAATCAAAAAGATTTCGACTAATAAAAGGCTAAAACAGATACCTATTGAATAAATTACTTCTACAAAGATTTAAATAAAGTATCCGGTCCAATAATATGTTATTTAATTTTACGTAATCGAATCGGTTTTACGTAACGGCATCACTACGGATTTGGGTTTCAGACTATCCCTACGGAATCTCATAGCAATGATATAACTTGTTCCCTGTGGAACGGAAGAGATCTCGATATCACGGTCAGCTGACGGACTGCGACAAGCATAGTATATTTTTGCAGTTTCATCGATCCATAAGTACGTTGCTTAGCCGTGAGTCTCTCAAAGAGAAATAAACCTATTTCTTACCGAAAAGCTTCCGGCAAATTAGCACTCACTGAGTTAAAAAGGTTTTATAGCTTGACCCTCAGGGACTGGCAAGGAAAGGTCTTGTACATACAATGTACCATACACATAATATATAGTATCATAAGCTTAGAAAACTCTTAGAAAGCTTAGTACCTGTTACAAGGTCCAGTGATTTTATTGGATATTAAATTCTTATCGCGACGTCCCAGGCTTAGTGTAATGATAATTTTTGATGTATGTAGACAGATATCCGAGAGCAGATAATACCGCATGATATATGTTGTAGAATTCCAATATTTTCGGACCACTGCAGATTGTTAATCTGATACGTACATCAATATTTAAATATTTCCAATTGGGATATTCGTAATTATGAGTTAACGGTGTTTTTTAATTTATTATTGTGTACAGTCGAGTTCATTAATATATTGGTACCGTCATAGATTCCAAATATTGTAAGCGTTGGAAAGCTCGATAAATTCTGTAGAACCTATAGATCAAAAATATGTCCTCATGTGAACGGTTCAATAATATATGTTATGTGCATAAGGAAATAATATGTGATTACCGTTTTCAAAAATATATCTTAACTGTATTGCCTTCGATATCTGAGCAGGCTAATCTTCTTAATTATCTTTTACGTGGGAGAGCCATGCTTCGGCACGAATGGGCCGGCTCGACCGGAGAGACGCTTACGTTGTGTTTCGCCGAGTAAGTGAGGTTACGGGGGCCCAATCCCCATTTAAAAGGTCGGCAATGCACTTGTGACTCCGGCGGTAATCGCTTACCATCAGGCGATCCGGCTGTACGTTTGCCCTCCTATTCTATAAAAAAAAATCTACATGCATGGGAAAGTCAATTATATGCTCGAACAAATAAGATCTAGTTCATATTGTTACAGAAATGACAGACAACGTCATTTGCAGTTAATCTAGCCAGTGATAAATAATGTTGCATACTCCTTGACCATGCAATTTTAAGATTGCTAGTAAAATCATCTTTATGACGTAGTAATACAGTTGAATTGGAATTACATTCAGTTGTTCATATATTATTGTAATAATGTGTGCATACATAATTATAAATCCTACAGTTGTTCATATATAATGTGCCTTTGGCTGTATACATGTTACTTAAAAATAGCAGTTACATATGATGAATCTAAATCTTAACCACAATTTAATGATGCTTATAGTTGTCACAATATTATTAAGTTTTTTGACGTTCATATATTTTTGAAGCCTGGAAGGGCCAATATAATAATGGACTCGACTCTACTTAAACACGACTCTTGACTGAAACAAATGATTGAGCTTATCTTTATCAATTACACGTAAAGTGATTCTAAGGGCGTTACAATTAATCTTAGTTTACTTTGCAACTTAATAAAGTTCTATAATTTAGACTTTACACCTTAGATCATAGGTTATGTACGTAACATATTACCTGGGTATTATATCTCGCTACAGTGGTTACACAGCTAGGGAGTAAGATATCTCTTACCTACTAGACTATAAATTGAATCCTTGCAACTAAAGTCTTAGCTACACGTTTCACAATCTCTGTCAACTTTATTACAAAAGATGGTCTAAGGAAAATCCAAATTAAAAAATGGCCCTGTCCTTTGTTGTCGCTTTTTGTGATAGGTATAACATGAGAAAGTGAAGGATCTGGGTTTTACTCATCCTTATCTAAAACTTGTGAGATTGTTCTAGTGGCTGCAAGCTCCTGCTCGATTTGTTCTCAGTTGTGGGTCACCTCGCACCTAGACCTAAAAATAACTGCAAAGTGTTGATGTAAGTTAGCACACCTCTGCTTATCATTATTATTTTTTAAAAGGTTGCCCCACACTATGAATTTCTCCTGTATCGTAAGTGCGTTTACAAACACACATTCTGATATACACAAACATCCAGACCAGGAACAACCACCTGTAGATCTTAAAAATATTTGCTCCGTGTGGGGATCGAACCCACAACACGTGGCGCAGAAACCGATCGCTCCGTAAATCCGTACATAGCCGTCTTTTAGAGCCACCGTTTTTTTCTCTTTGTTCCTTTATAAATATATAAACCAAAAGATGACCTTTTTACATTTCTTTGCATAAAACCATCGTTGTCACGTTCTTGATAAAATGTGCCTCACCTTAAATCCAAAGGCATTTCTTCTACCGCTATTTCAGACCATTTTACGGTACATTTACCAATGAATTTTACGACAAGAATGTTAGGGGATTTTCTGATAAAAGTGGTTTGGCCCTACATTCTACAACCATGGACTATTTAATGTCATTCTTCTAATACATGGTCATACCATACCATCATCAAGCCTGTAATCCCCGAAAAGTTAGGCACTGGTGTACTAATGGACATAAACGTTCGCCGGTATATTTTAGGTCTCACGTAACGTGACAAGGGCGAGCCGATTTTGGTACTTTAATCCGGCACAAATCAAAACTGCCTCTTTAGCCGAGGCTAACTACTGCAGTGGGTTTGTTTTTCTTTCAAAATCAAAGTCAAAATGTTGTATTTCAATTAGACCACTACAATATGTACTTACTTTTGGAAGTCATAACTAGTTGTACTTTCCTCTTCATTGTGTGATTGAATGTGTATTTTTACGGTAGGTATTCTAGTTCTGTCTTGTTATCGTGTCCCGAATATGTGTAATTCAGACCATTAGTGGGGGCTAAAAAGGCCGTACTTAGGAATTTCTCTGGAATCAATTCATATTTAGAACCCAAAGAAGATCCTTATAAATTGTGTAAAACCTTGTTAGAACAGCAGGATTGAGATTTTCTCAGAATGAGAGCGCGCAGACAATTGGGCTTGTGCAGTTTGACCGAATATAAGGAAATTGTGGAGCCCACTATAAAATAAATTGTATTTGTTATAGTATTATAAGGCACATGATGAATAAGAAAGGTCAAAGATATATGCGCTAGATTTTAACGGAATCCATTGTGGAAGGAAGATGTCACGGGGATACCTAATGAAGAAAATTTACGTTACAGCCCTGAAAACATCTCAAAAGTCTCTTAAAGAAACATGAGGTTATTTGACAATACTTAATAAACTCTACATTTTAGTGGTTACTTTATCTCTAGTCGTTTAATATATTTAATAGATTAAGTACTGTCTAATTGTAAATTATTCGCTAAGATTTGTCCAAGAGGTGGGAACCTCGTGATCTGTAACACAGGTTTTCCTACTACGGACACCAGCTTCTCACAAAGGTTTGTGAGCTACATGATCTGTATTGTATTATCTAATATGTACTTACCTTCGTGAAAGAGAGAAATAAATACTTATACATACATACATACATACATACATACATACACTCACGCCTTTCTCCCACAGGGGTAGGCAGAAACTATAGACTGCCACTTGCTACGATTCTTGCATACTTCTTTTGCTTCTTCCACATTCATACATCTTCTCATACATACACGCCGGTTGCGAGTGCTACGCACCTGACCTTTTAAATCCTTATATTATATTGTATTATATTCTGGGGAGAAAGGATTAAATTAAGATATTGTGAAAGGACTTATATTGAGATTGAAGTTATAGGTAATGCTATAAGCTTTTCACAAAACAAATAAATATTAATTTGTTCTGCCTCATTAGTCTAGTGGTCCTAAGCGCGACTGCTACACTAGAGGTCCTGGGTTCGATCCCCAGGTCGAGCAAAGTGTTATTGGGTTTTTCTATGAAATTCTCAGTAGCAGCGGAGTCTAGATTTGTGCCCGGTTAATGGCAATAAGCTCGCCCCCTATTACATGGGACCTAAACATGCCAGCGAACTGTGGGTGTACATTAGTACGCCTCTACTTAACCCTTCGGGGAATACAGGCGTGATGGTATGTTGTTTTTGTTACAAATAGGTTAAATTTTTCTTCTAATCTTGATTATAAATAATAATTATGTTGTTCGATATCATACTTCTCGACATAAGAAAATGCTGTGCAGATATCCCAAGCTCTATTTGAAACCTCGTTAAGTGTGAATATGATGGGTTATCAACTGATAAACTCGCTCTCTGCAGCGTCAGGTTACCGGCTTATCGATTCTTCTTCCATTAGTCGACTTGACGTCGTTTTGTTTTACAGAAAACTGAAACTGAGACTTCCCATTTAGTGTAGTAAAATTGTCGTTCGATGCGTAGACTTTCCAAGCATCATCCTAAAATAAAACTACTTTTTTATGGATTTTATCGCGTTGTTTTGATATTATTAAATTCTTGACATCATTCTAACCGTGACCATGGATGCTGTAAAAGATCCGAAACATCATCATCATCATCATCACCATCAGTCTATAGGAGTCCACTGCTGGACATAGGCCTCCCCCACTGTGCGCCATTTCATCCTGTCATCAGCTTGTCGCATCCAGCTTCCGCCAGCAACCTTTCGTAAGTGCAAGTGCAAGAGAGATGGGTCTGTAATTTTTAAGAAGAGTTTTGTCTCCCTTCTTAAAAAACAAAACCACCACGCTCCCATGCCACGTCTTTGGAGTTCTCCCGCAGTCTCCTTCTAGCTTCAGGAGAAATAATTCCATTTTCACCGGGGCTTTTTCAATTTTTCAGCTGTCTTTGAGCCAATACGAAAAAAGATCCGAAACGTCGGGAATTAATTACAACAATACAATGCAATAAAATAGTTTTAAATATTTAATATTCGTTATAATCATCATAAAATTTAAATTCATTTTTATTCCAGGACTGCTTTCTTTCTCTATATACCCGATTACGAAAAAAGGAGGGGTAATTAGTTTAACAGTTTATGTATGTATGTATGGTATGGATGTTCGATCCTCTCGTTTTTCGTTCTCGTTTTTTAAGCTTTCGTTTTTTTAGGGTTAGAGAAGTTGGTGAAATTGCTTATACTGTTGCGCTGAATGTCCATAGAGGACATTCAGCGCAACGTGGGCTAGATTTCACCCCGAGACAAATATTTGTGTGTTCTACAAAGAGTCTGGGTTACTTCGTATCCGTTAATTGAATGTTTGTAATCCCCCGCGACACAGGGCTCGTTGAATTTAAAAGAAAAGATAAACTCAATTCTATACAATAGTTATTTACATACAATCCAATCTAACAGTCTGGCCTAAGCCCAAAATTCTTCAGTTAGCTAATGGCTTTATACTTTGTATTCCGGAGCGTGCCAAACTAGTCGTCAATTATGTATATAAAGTCGTCAATAATTATATATAATTATCCTTAGCTGCTCGTTTACAATATTTGTGGTGCTGATAATAGATCCAATTAATATTATGTAGATTGGATCCGGTTTAAACGTCAATCTATTGAAAACATCTATCGACATTCCCAATATTATCGTTATATAATCGGTTTGTCTGTTCATAATCGATTACTTTATACAATGCCCAAAATCCAATGGAGCTACATCAATTTTCACTCACTACAAGCAAGCAATCAGAAACGTACTTAATCTAATTACTTACCTACTTCAAAAAGAAATAAAATACTCACTAGAGAAAATACTGAAAAAATATTTGTAAATTAGTATTAAATTTACTAAAATATAAGGATGTAAATTAAATTGCTACCCGCAGTTGGTCACTGACAGTAACTGATTGTCTGATCCCAATAGCAATTATAGCTGGAATGTGCCGCCGACAGAGTAAATCATTTTGCTTAATTATAGCAGAAAGATACTTATTTCTTACATCAAATGGAAATTCTCGCTAAGAGGTTCAAAATGGTCTTGTTAGTATTGTCGACTTCATAATTTAAATTGATCTGAAACTACAGTTTCATTTATTGGCGGAATACCTTTAAAAATATCTGAAGTGAACGCCATCAAGATATAATAGTTGTACCTGCTTACCAGAAAATTCGCATGAAACTTTAAACCCATAATTAAAGATACCATCACACCTGTATTCCCCGAAGGGTTAGGCAGAGGTGTACTAATGCACACCTACAGTTCGCCGGTATGTTTTAGGTCCCATGTAATATAGGGCAAGCCTATTGCCATTAACCGGGCACAAATCCAGACTCCGAGTTGCTACTGAGAATTTCATAGAAAAACCCAATAGCACTTTGCTCGACCTGGGGATCGAACCAGGTCCTCTAGCGTAGCAGTCGCGCTTGGGACCACTAAACAAATGAGGTAGTCCATAATTAAAGATAATTGTACAATATTTTTTATGAGATATTAGAATTGGTGTTATCTCCATTATCATCATCATCCATGGCCTAACCTTAGTTTGTGCCATCCACCACGATCTTGTGCTATTCTCATTTCTCTCCGACTTACTTATGTCATATATAGTTATCGTGATAGTTCTCTTGCCATCCCTCAGCCAACATTCATTCGTTCCCCTACTGCACCTGTCGTCACTCCGTCTCGCCCAACTCCATTTCACTTCCATGATCTTGAAGATTGATTCTTCTAACGTCGTAAGTTAGTTTTCGAATCTCAATGTTGAACTCGGTCTCTCAGTTTGATGCCGAGCCTCTTGGGTAAGCGTCCATGTCGCGGCGTTATAAGTCACGCTACGACAACATCTGTTAAATATATCATATAATTGACCACAAAAATGGATACATGTTTGTTTGCAACAGCATCATCCACACGTTTGTACAATTATTTAATGTAGATAATTTTTGTTGACAGTTTCAAGCAGCGTTGCTACAGCGGTGGCTGCTGCCGCACTTCATGTGCCCATTCTGCCCGTTCGTGCAAGCGTTGAGCGTTAATGTCAGCGTGTTCACGCTCACGGCCATCGCGGTTGACCGACATCGAGCTATTATTACGCCCCTCAGGTAGGTAACTAAACATGAACGTAGGTTATTCATTCAATTCTGTTCTTGGTAAAATTATGTACTACACTTTCCCAAGAACGAAGACAGCGTTATGCGTATTGTCCCCAAAGCAGCATAGGCACCAAAGTGGTGAAAGTTTAACATCACTTTAGGTCGCGAGTGCAACCGCGGGGAACAGCTGCCTAGTTAGTAAAAAAAAGTTATTTAAAGTTTTCTCTTTCTGATAAATTGAAATTTAGTGTTGTTAGCACGAATTGCATACTTACAAAATCATCCATACATTTTACAAAAAATAGGCGATAATATTAAAGAAAACAATTGGACAAGCTACACATTGCCAGACCGATTGTTTATTGTTCGTCTAATATCCTCAAAATAATAAAGTCCATGTTTGTACTTATGTTAGCTCACTACCCTATTACGACGGTCGCCGCTTGAACTAATAGAAAAGGTGAGATTGTAATAGATAGGTAGTGACTTGTTATGTCACGGACAATGGCCGTACCTTTAGACAAAATTTCTTAAATTATTGAGAAGAAATTCGTTACACAATGTTTTCTATCGCTATATAATGGACAACAGAAAAATAAAACGAAATACAAAACAAATGTTAATTTATAAGCTACTTCATATTGTATTTTTTGTTTGTTCCTATTTTACTTTCATACAAATATTTTGTCTCATATTCTGACGGAACTGGGTTGTGAGTGGGTGCATTCATAAATTTGACAGTAGCTTGAAAAAATTTCTTGAAGTGGTAATCTACACTCTTTGCACTGTAGCATGGTGCGGGTGATAGTTTCAGTAACATTTCATTACACTTTTGAAGGTTGCCGCGATTTACAAATTATGACTTAGTATTTTAGCTGTACCACGTTCGTAATGTATTAAATCATTAATAATAAATTAAATTAAACCCAACCAGAATGCCATAAGTAGGTCATACAGGCAACGCTCACCCGCACCATGCTACAGCGCAAAGAGTGTAGGTGCTAATACATTGTTTGGTTATTATACAAAAGCTTTATAAAACAATAAAGAACTCGCTAAACTTTTACTTTAAGTTAAGGTGAAGGAGAACCAATTTTCAAAGGTACTGCGAATAGATATTCATTTCACTTAAATTCTAAAAGTAAAAGACAGATTCTAAAAGTGTATTTATGTATCAACAGATGTCGAATAATAATGGTAAACCATTGTTAATCGACATCGCCGAATATTTCTAGCAAAAATTAAAAAAAAAATATTACCAAGTTCCAAGCAATATGTACTACAATACTACTTTTAGGTAGGTATGTGCCCTTTCAAACAAACGGTAGCAAAGCTTCTTTTCTTTAAAGTACCTACTTTGTTATTTCGAGCGTCGTCTCATAATTTTCTCACGCTTTTAGAGCAAACTTTTCAATAGGATGCTTATTAAAATTCCAGACTCAAAAGGCAAGGCATCTACCTTATTATTTTTAACAGTATTACAATTTCCGCTGCGTATTTGATCGTTTGATTTACGTAAGCTCGTGCATCAATAATACGCACCCCGTGTTCATGAGAGTACATTATATTATCTAAATAGGTAGGTACGCGACGCGGCGACAGAGTTGCGTATTACAAATTGTTTATAATTTACAAACACGCTTCCTCTGACACGGTATCTTTGCATGTAATTTGAGCGTGAAAATGTGATTTATAAAGATACACAAAATTTGAATATAAAACATACCAGCTTCTATTGATTACGAATTCAACCAGTAAATTCATTTTAATCAGTATTCTTTTCTGATAATGTTTCTATTCGTGGTCACAATTGGCAACTATTTTCGTTGGAAAATGTTTGAAAAATTGAATAACTAAACGAACGAAATAGTATCTAATATTTTAGTCAATGAACTCATAATGTTACAAAATAAAAACCAAATAGTAGATAAATAATAAGGCTAAATATTAAGTAAAATTTATAGACACTATCAGAAGGCTAAATAATATTTTACTGTATCTACTGAACGCGCGTATGTGCCTATTGAACGCAGGCGCGACACACACGTACACTTTAACGCACAAAATTTATAGATACCTAAGCAGTAAATGCATTACTGGATAGGTACTATAGGTAGGTACCAATCTTACACGTAATTACCTACTTTAACCAGTGGACGTGAACGTAGCACAAAATATTGGGAAACAAAACGTTTCTCTAGTTCACCAGCGATTGCCGGTTAAGTTTTCAGCTACATAAATAAAACAATAAATATAAGCCATGAGCCAAATACTCGGTTATACAGACAAGGAGGCTCTGTCGTAGTTACTTGGATTGGCAACCTAAAGCCGTATAAAATTGAATTTGAGATAAGACATGAATATAAGGGAACTGTGATTCGATTCACAATGACATGATTGGAATTGACTACTGAGAGTACATAATGTGAATATTCTGTGTTAGGAAACTCAAAATCTAAACGAGTAGATGAGCTACTTCGATATCCTAGTGAGATAATTTTTACTGGGTGATTTTAAATAACTAAAATTTAAGTACACTTAAACTAACGAGAAACTGAATAATTATACCTAGTAGGTATATACGGTCCGTGAAAAAGTTCTACGTAAGGTGCTTCAAAATTTTAACCTTTTAAGCGCTTGGCTAAATATCAATAACGCGCGGATACAAATCAACAAAATATTAATAAAAAAATATTGATTAATAAAATATTGATAAAAATCGTTACGTAATTGTTGTAAATAATAATCTGTATTTAATAATGGTTTTAGTTGTACTACGCAGTTGGACGAAAATAGAACAAAAAAAATCATGCATTTTCTGTGTCGCAGAAATACGACACGAGCGGTGGGGGCACGGAAATATGTATGTATCACATAAATGCTACACAAGAGGTCAAAAGGTTAATCGGTTTTTCGCAAATATTAGATTTATTTTAATACATTATTTAAAAGATTGTGGTTCTCAACAATAGTTTTAGCAATATAAATTGTACCGATAAATGTAAAATGTAAATCTACCTGGTTCTGAAACAAATTGTACCGTTTTGATACAACCTACATTTTATGAAAATAAAAGTATTCATTACTGCCTCATTAGCCTAGTAGTCCTGAGTGCGACTGTTATGCTAGAGGTCCTGGTTTCGATCCCCAGGTCGAGAAAATTGTTATAGGGTGTTTCTGTTAAATTCTCAGTAGCAGCTCAGAATTTGGATTTGTGCCCGGTTAATGGCAATAGGTTCGCCGCTATTTCATGGGACTGAAACATACCGGCGAACTGTGGGTGTACATACGCGTCTGCCTAACCCATCGCGTGGTATGTTATGTTAAAAATTTTCATATCATTTCACAATTTGCAATAGACCTAGAATTACGTAGCGATACACCAAAATTAAATAGAATATTAATTTAAGGGCTTAGCAAGCTTATCAACCTTAATTAAAAGAAACGTCTACTTGGTAGGTGAATTTGTATGGGGGGTTATTGGTATTTAAAAGGACATCTCCCGCACTAGACAATAAATAACCCTTGTATCGCAGGTGACAAAATGTACAATTAAAGGACAGAAAGTACACCAAGGCTCGAAATAAATCAAAGCAAAGCATCTTTTATTTTTCTAATTTAGGCCTCAATTGTTGTTATTGTTGACATGAAGAATGTTGACATTAAGATTCCAGTGGAATTGTATTTTGAATATCATATAAGTAGTTCATATTTTAATTTCAGTCTCGTTTCAAAGATTAATTTTCGATCTCAATTCAATTTAACTTCTTCATGTTTAACGGTTATTAGTTTAGTAAACTACCTTTGAAATTTAAGAAATTAAGTAGGACATTTAGCCATTTGACAGGTCTCTGACAGAGAAGTGATTAGGAAATTGAATTTTGGCCGTTAGAAATTCCCAGAATTTGCATTATCTTATCTTATATCAACAAAGCCTCAGTGCACTTCGACCCAATGTGATATTTTGTGCTTACCCTAGATACTTATACCTCATCAGTTTATGTCCGCCGAGAACTTGCCGCGGACTCAACGCACACGGTGTGCGGACATTTGTTGCTCAGAAAATTTGAAAATTTAGTGAAGCGTACGCTATGAAAACAAATATTCTCAGATCAAGTTGTGTTGTTATTTACATAAAGTTTAAGAAAAAGAGAATATAGGATCCAGCCCTTTATTTCGGCTCGATTAATTAATGGATATATGTAGTCATGCACTAAAGTAAGCTGTGTGCGTTGCTGACTAGTCACTTTAGTTTTATTTTTTTCGGGGATTGTCGCGTATTTCACACTACACATTTCTAATAGGTGTATATGCTGACCTCTCATTGTATACTCGTAGTAGGCCTATACATTCCTTAC
Organism: Acronicta aceris; assembly: GCA_910591435.1. Taxonomy (NCBI): domain Eukaryota; kingdom Metazoa; phylum Arthropoda; class Insecta; order Lepidoptera; family Noctuidae; genus Acronicta; species Acronicta aceris. The sequence continues at coordinate 9,232,443 of OU342763.1, read as the reverse complement.
CTTGCTTTATGTGTACGTAGTCTGAGTGCTTATTTCTCGTTTCAAGCACTTTGGTTAGGAAATTTTTATGAACTAAACTATTATTACACTAAGGGTTAACTAAGTAATATAACCCTACCTGTTTTTTATTCTGACTGTACAAAATTTGCTTAAAAAAAGTAGAGGCCGAAACACCACACAAAAATGTTAATAATAATGAAATTCCTGTTTCGACCGGATCGGACGAATCTCAGCGGCCGAAACGCCTACTAAGCCAACAAATGACGATTTCAAAAAGCAATTTGGTGATCGTTTTGGCGTAAACGTAAATTGTACAAGCAAAAACAATGGTTCGAAAAATATTAATTTTGTAACACGATGGTTGGACCAAACCGATGAATGTTTGTTGTCATTATTTGAATATTATTGGATCTGTTCAATTGACAAAAGGAACAGCCATTGTGTACCGGAAAGGTACACTGAAGAAGAGAGGAGGGAATCTCTCCTATCTATAAATATCACATTTAGAAAAACATACTATAATTATGAACTTCTTACATAATGAATTAATATTATGTTGTCTCCCTTTTTCCCTTTACTAATAAACGTATAAACTGTATACACTGTTTACCTTGTTTCGTTAAAATTCTGAATGAAATTTGAACACTTACTGAATGACTAAAAAACAAAACAGTGTATAACTGTACAAAGTTTATTATTAACATGCAGTGACGTCGTTAATTCTAGTAAGATAGGAGCCGAGGCAAGAAATGCTTACCTTGATTTGTTATTTGACGATAGTAGAAACTAATAATGTACAAAGGGGATATCGGTCGTAATAGAGAGTTTTAAAGAGCCTTTGCCACATGGTGGTATACAACAGATGTAGAGAGTGAAATGAAAGTTGGGAGAGGAATAATACTTTCAATATCAAAACTTCAATGGCGACGCAATCTTGATGAAAAGCTTTAGAACTTTTAAATGGTGATATCTGTCTTAATTTGTCATTTATGTACCTACAGCGGTGAACGCAAAACTTTTAGGAACTTAATTAGGCCAGACCATTTAGGTTATAATGCTAAGTACTTCGTCCATCAACCAGTCGTTAACCTCGCCTTATTGTACGGGATTAGGTTTAAAGATAAGAACATAAGGCTTAGGCCTTAGGATCTAATTTGTCTTATTTTGTTTATAATAGTTTAGACATTAATGTTTAAGATTATACCTAAGCAAAAAATATTTCTAACAAAGTATTTAACTATGCCAAAGTTTTAAACTATCACTGAACCTAATATTTCTTGGGTAAGGATCGATCTATTGCGTCGTAATGTGATAGTAACAAAAGTATTACATGATTGAAAGCGATCGCATTGGGAAAAATAATCTTTGATTACCAACAAACAAGCACAAATACTGAATTATTGTTAGTACTTTTTGTTGAGATGTTACGAACACGCGAGCAGTGCCATCTACCGATATAATTTGTAAGTTCGTTGGTTGTGTTGCGCCCCTAGCAGGGATGGCATTGTCATGTCAGAATATTATAAAATAAATTAGATTATTGCTGTAAAAGCGTTTAATCTTCCCATTCCCTTCAGGTTATGGGCCCAGGGATAGTCAGTGAGTAAAAAACAGATCATATTAGTGAACAATTGCAGTGATTTGAACCAAAACGAGTTCGTCGTAACAAAAATAATAAACGCGTGTAGTAAAGTGAAGGATAAGAAGTGCAACGCGGACTTGCACGTTACGTTCGCAGTCGCCGTTTGTTTACTACACATTTGTCACGAAGTTTTTATTCATTGTTTTTGGTTTTGAAGTTGAAGAAACTTCAACATGGCTACATCTATAAAAATTGATCGACTTACTGGTGATAATTATGATACATGGAAAATTCACATGCGGGCTATATTAATTAAAAATGACCTATGGGAGTTTGTTTCGGGATCATTGCCCAAACCGCAGTCGAGTGATCCAAAATATGCTGAATGGTTGAAAATGGACAAAAAAGCCGAAGCCGACATATTGTTAGCGGTAAGTCCAAGTGAATTGGCCGCATTGGATGGTTTAGAAAGTTCCAAGACCATTTGGGAGAAACTGAAATCTATGTATCAGTCGAGCGGTCCTGCTAGAAAAGCCTCGTTGTTGAAAAAACTAGTACTGACTCGTATGCAAGAAGATGATGATCTAAAGAAACACATCTCGGATTTCTTTGATGCAGTTAAGAAATTGAAAGAAATCGGTTTGATAGTTATAGACGAACTATTAGCCATATTATTGCTGTACAGTTTACCAGATTCATTCGCCATGTTTAGAACGGCAATGGAATCGCGCGATGATTTACCAGCAACGGAAACGTTAAAAGTAAAGATTGTCGAGGATTATGAAGCTCGTAAGTCCAAGACAACTGATCAGGGAGCTATGTTCGTCAAACGTATCAATAAAAATAAAAATGCCAATCTGAAGAAGAATCACGACAACCATGGTTATAAAAATAATTTCGAATGTCATCGTTGTGGCCGTCGTGGGCATTTAGCGAGAGACTGCAGAACTAAGTATATCAACAAGCATAAACAAAGTGCACAGAGTTTGGAAAATAGAGACGACAAAGAGCAAAAGACAACAATGTTACTGAGTACTACCGAAGAGGTTATGCAAGGTGAGAAAGTAAATCCTATTTGGTGCATTGACAGTGGATGTACAGGTCATATGTGCAATGAGAAGCAAGTGATAGAGGATTTTACGCAGCTAGATTCAGAGCTAAATTTAGCTAATAGTGACAGAATACAAATTACTGGCACTGGTAAGGTAAAAATTTCTGTAGACACGGGCAGTGAAGAACGCCAGATTAATATAGAAAAAGTGTTCTACGTATCTGACTTACGAACAAACCTATTATCAGTTGCTAAGATGACAGATCACGGGTTCGAGGTTCATTTTAGGAAGAATGATGCGATTGTGATTGATGATAATGATAAAATTCATATGCGTGCGGATAGAGTTGGAAATTTATACCATGTTCGAATGAGTGACAATTCTGTTAATAATATTGAAGCAGTAAAGAATTCGATAGATATGTGGCACCAACGACTCGGACATCTCAATGAACGCGATCTGAAAGCTATGGCAAACAATAGTTTAGTACATGGGCTAACATTCCAGGATGGCGAAAAGTTGTCCCAATGTGAGATTTGTATTAGTGAAAAACAGACTTGCACACCTTTTCCAAAGAAAAGAGAAGATAGTCCTACTGAATTACTAGAAATAGTGCATAGTGATGTTTGTGGCCCCATGAATCATCAGTCATATGGCGGTAAAAAATATTTTGTTACTTTCATTGATGATAAATCTAGATGGTGTGACGTCTACTTCATTGCGAGTAAAAGTGACGTCTTAAGCGTTTTCAAAACTTACAAAGCCTATGCAGAGACTTTAACTGGGAAGAAAATAAAGAATTTTCAGTCTGATAACGGTCGAGAATATGTGAACAATGAGTTTGATGATTATTTAAAGAAGGCTGGAATTAGAAGAAGGTTGACGGTGCCATATACGCCGCAACAAAACGGGATTGCCGAGAGAAAGAACAGGACATTGGTCGAAATGGCACGATGTATGATGCGTCAAGTAGGAAGTCCTCCATCATTTTGGGCTGAAGCGGTAAATACTGCTAATTATATAAGAAACCGGTGTCCAACAATAGCCTTAAGTGGTCAAATACCTTTTACACTATGGAAAGGAAAGAAACCTACAGTTATATATATGCAAATGTTTGGCTCAAAGGCTTATTATAAAGATAAGGGAAAACCGAAAGGAAAGTTTGAGTCACGTTCACAGCTCGGAATATTTGTGGGCTATGACATTCAATCTAAAGCATATAGAATACATGATCCTGCAACTAAAAAGATTATTGTTACTCGTGACGTAAAGTTCATGAATGAGACAGCTTTTAGGCATGAATATAAAGAAATACTTGATGAAGAAGAAGATACTGATGAAGAAGAAGTAAGAATAGAGTTGATTGCGTCTAGTGACGAAAATAAAGGAAAGGAAGATAACTGTAAAATATTGAAAGTCAACAAAAATGATGCTAGATCAAGATTACTTGAAAGAGTTCATGAACCAGAAGAAGATAGAGATAGAGGTCAATTATATAGAGAAAGAAAGTCAACTGTTTCATGGGAAAACTTAATAGAACCCTCTAAAAGAGGAAGAGGAAGACCTCGTCTAATTCGTACTGGTCAGGTGGGTAGACCACGGAAAGAATATCACACAGTGAAAGAGAATAATACTACAGATAGTGAAAATGAATCAGATGAATTGAATGAACAGATGAATGCAGGGATAGCAATAATAGAACAAATGACATGGAAAGATATAGAGAAGAGAAGCGACTTGAATTTGTGGAAATCTGCTCTAGAAAATGAGTATCTGTCTCAGATAAAAAACAAAACCTGGGAAATTGTACCAAGACCAAAACAACGCAAGGTTCTTGGAAGCAGATTCGTCTTTAGTACCAAAAGTACTGGCAAGAAAGTACGTCTTGTCGCAAAAGGATGCTCACAACGGCCAGGGGAGGATTTTCATGAGACATCTTCGCCTGTTGTGAGATCTTCATCCATAAGACTCATAGCTGCTTTGTCGGCTGAGTTGGGATTAGAAATCCATCAAATGGACGTAGTAACGGCTTACCTGAATGGTTCGCTAGATGAAGAAGTCTATATGGAAATTCCAGATCAGTTAAGCAATGTTCTAAAGAAAGTTATTGCAAAAGAAAAGATTGGTTCACAGAAGAATATAATAACAGACAAGGATATACTACAGACAGCTCAACGCTGGCATGAAACTCTTGATGAATGTGTGGATAGTGTGTGTTTATTGAAAAAATCTTTATATGGCTTGCGACAATCAGGGTTGCAGTGGTATAAAAGGTTATCGAGAATGTTGAATGATATTGGTTTTGCATCATTGCCACAGGAACCTTGTGTGTTTATTGCACGAAAGGGTGAACGACTAATGTTGATAGGTATATATGTTGATGATATGATTCTCGCGACGAATGATATTGTATGGATGGAAAATGTGAAGAAACAGTTAGGAAGAGCATTTGAAATGAAAGATATGGGGGAAATATCTACTTGTTTAGGAATTGAATTTAGTCGTGACGATGAAAATAGAGTGTACTTAAGTCAAAAAGCATATATTGATAAAGTGTTAGAACGCTTTGGTATGAGTGAGTGTAAGCCTGCTATCACGCCTATAGATGTAAAGGTAAAATTAGAGAAGCCTGAGTGTATTAAAAATGATGTAATGGAACAATATCCGTATCAGAGATTGATTGGCGCTTTAATGCACTTAGCGGTATCAACCAGACCAGATATCGCGTATGCAGTTAACTATTTAAGTCAATTCAATACAAATTACGACATTGAACATTGGAAGGCTGCTAAACGTGTGTTAAGATATTTGCGAAATACATCTGATTACGGACTAGTGTATGAAAGAACAGGCTTGCCCCTTTTTGGCGTGGTTGATGCAGACTGGGCTGGGAATGCGGTAGATCGTAGGTCCTATTCCGGTTTTGCATTTATTTTTGCAGGTGCTCCAGTCAGCTGGGAAGCGCGAAAGCAACGGACCATTGCTTTATCCAGCACTGAAGCGGAATACATGGCTATATCTGAATGTACTAAAGAGGCCATGTATTTACGTGATGTGTTGAATAGTTTTGGGGTTAAGAGTGAGTGTGTGATCCTATTCAATGATAACCAGGGTGCGATTAAACTTGCTCAAAGTAAGAACTACCATCCACGAACAAAACACATCGATGTACGGTACCACTTTATTCGCGATAAGTGCGAACAAGGTGTAATTGATCTTAGATATTTGTGTACTGATCGAATGCCTGCTGATGTTTTGACCAAAGGTTTGAGTGGAACAAAACATCATGAATGTCTGCGTAATTTAGGGATGATGGATGAATGTATGTAAGTTTCAAAGATTTGCTCACGACTTCGAGGGGAGGTGTTGAGATGTTACGAACACGCGAGCAGTGCCATCTACCGATATAATTTGTAAGTTCGTTGGTTGTGTTGCGCCCCTAGCAGGGATGGCATTGTCATGTCAGAATATTATAAAATAAATTAGATTATTGCTGTAAAAGCGTTTAATCTTCCCATTCCCTTCACTTTTTCGTCCCCTAAACCTTTTTATCATAGTATATTACACGCATATAGAGTACGTTTATCGTTAAATATTATTATCGTAACAATTTTTAGAGTTCTCAATTCACGAATATTTAATAGCTTGAGCAACGTTGTTGATTTGAGTAGAATATATAAAACATTCTTAAGATTTCAAGGGCATAATCACCCTTATACAGTATCACCATCACCTATATTCGTCTACTCCTGGACACAGGCAAAAGGAAGGTCTTTTGAGCATCACAGAACCCTGACCATAATAATCCAAAAAGAACCTACATTTTATTGCACGTAATAACAGGTAATGTTTGTTTCAGCGCCCACACTTCTAAGCGTATTGCCAAAGTAATAATAGTAGTTATTTGGTTCCTGGCACTCTCTCTGGCCGCCCCAATGGCCATGTCTTGGGAGGTTATCATGGAAGATGAATTGGATCCAGGTATATGTTAATTGCTGAATAATATACCTACAAATAACATTTTTGATTAGGCAACGAAAATAAACTGAGTAAGACTGTGAAAGAACTTATTCATTATTACAGACAGTCTAGGGTTAATAATTTATTATTTCCTCGTATTTTTTATATTTGTAGAAATTTGAAAATTATGGCCATACCCAATAAAATTACACTTCAATAATACCTCAAGAAAAACATGGGCTGGCAGCGCACGCTAATTGGGTTAAAAAAATACAGCACCACAAAAAATAAGCTATAAAGAAAACTTACTCTTGTTGTCATTGCGTATTCCCACCACGTCAAAACTTCGAATTGCTTTAGAAGGCGTGATTTATTTTTATACGTCCTGCCAGGAAGTTTAGGCTTGTGAAAATACATGACATCGTGATATTGAGAAAATATAACCCTAGAGACAATAGATATTAATAATGATAAGAATTGTCAATCTTGATTGATGGGACCGTTGCGATTGAAGCGTTAAGGTTGAAAAGTTATGGGTTACGGCAAATTGATTGAACTGATGTCAGAAATATTAAATCACATTAACACAAGTAGGTATGTTGCTCTTGCGATTGTCAACTTTATAAAAAGATTGAAGTTTACATCAAAAACTTCACCAAAGCCCAAAATTTCAGTTACAACAAGAAGAAGTACCTACTTATTGTGGAACAGCAGCACCGTTCTAGACAACCAATTTACAATGTTTTTCTTTTCTTGCAGTTACTAAAATCTTTTACAAAAAGCCGTTTTGTGCTCCCACCGAATTCGGCTCACATTCGCTGGCGATTTACAGACTATTGTTGTATATATTTCAGGTAAGTTTCCCTATATTGGTTTCTCATTCTATTCGTTTTTTCATTTTCGTTCCTTGCGTGTGGGTATTTTGTTTGTGAGAACATCAGATTTATTAGCAAACACTATGATACATTATAAATAATATGCAATCATCTAGTAACAGATGGTATAGTGTGCCATATAATAGTATTTCAGATATTTAACATCGTGAAAAGTGTCTTAAGACATGACTTTGAATTTTTTCAAAGAGTTTTCAAATTCTCATATTGACTTCGTCAATTGTTGACTAAACTACTATCCTTTATATATTTACTTTTATGTTTTCTTGTAAGTACGTTTTTAAAAACCCCATAATTATTTTGAAACCGTATGGTAAGGCAAAAACCGTTTGAATCAATTTAATGATTTTGACATTACTTATTGCCCGTTGTAAGGACCTAATTAAAGTTATGATGTGCAGCAGTCAGCAGACCAGTGATGATTGATGGCGTACATAATTAATCAAATTCAAATTGTTTTGAAATATTCAAATACTTGGGTAATGTTGCAACAACTTTTTGTTGGACTCAAGAGTCGGTCTTTCTTTATGGATAGGTAATATATGTTCACCTCATTAAATTCTTACAATACGAGGATTAAACAACAAAGAGGTAACAAGCATACCTACTTAATTGATTTTCATTTTTTTACCCCTCGATTTGCACGTACCCTAATGAATGGTGCGTACAAGCGGGAAAATAAATAAGAACACCTATCAAAACATCACACGTTCATTGTTATGTACGCTACTTATATCGTACATAGTAGATAGGTCGAAATCTACCTAATATTTTGTATTATCCACCTCTACCTTAACGCCAAATGTATGATGGGCTCCTAAATATTCAATTTTTTTGTGTGTATAATATATCAAAGACTTTTAATTAAAAGGGACAGGTGATAATATAATATGCCGATAATATGTATGAAAAGCGTTACAGTACAGTATAGAAACAGAGAAATTTATTGTAGAAATTTATTTACTGTAATTTCGACGACAATAAAATAAATTGGATTCTCGTAAATTATATTTTTACTTTAAATTGTAATTATCGTCAGTACATTTGTTTACTTCCGTTTTAGTACGTAATCCCGCTGTGCGTGATTACATTTGCGTACGCCCACATGGCGATGAAGTTGTGGGGAGCGCGCGCCCCCGGCAACGCGCAAGAAACGCGAGACGCTAACCACATGAGAAACAAAAAGAAGGTGAGCTGCTTTGAAAATTTTCTGTAATTTCTTTAGAGTAAGGAAATTGGATGAAATAGCTATTTTAATTAATTTTATTACTCGTATGAAAATGTATATTGCTCTTCTAAGTTTATGCAATATTTACCTCAATGTATGTGGTTGCCTCATGGGTTCGATCACCAAGTCGAGCAATGTGTTATTGAGCTCGAAGTTTGGATTCGTGCCCGGTTAATGGCTATAAGCTCACCCTCTATAACATGGGACATAAACATACCGGCGAACTGTGGGTGTACATTAAGTACGCCTCTGCCTAACCATTCGGGGAATACAGGCGTGATGTGGTTATCACAGACATTGAGGTAAATATTACCTATATGCGACAAAAAAATCATAATATCTTTTTCCGATTGTAAATAAATCGCTCTATTTATATGTCAACTTGACAAAGAGTGAAAACAAATCAATAGGGGATAGATAGATAGATAGATAGAGTATTCTTTATTGTACACCAAAAGACAGAGCGAAAATACACAAATTTTACATGAGTAGGTACAATTGGCGGTCTTATCGCTAAATGCAATTTCTTACAGACAACCATTGGATGGACAAGAGTTGAGTAGAAAAGACAATGGGCGGTTGCAGGTGTACATAGGTACATAATAAATAAATAAATACGTAGATTGAATAAATAAACATACATGCAATAAATAAAAATATTATACTATACATAATATATTACTTAAAATTTATAATACAATAATATAGTAACCATTTAGGTACAAGAGGCCAAGTAATGCTGCTTCACCATTATTTTAAATGATGCCAAAGTTTGTGCACGTCTCACGGAAACCGGCAGTGCGTTCCACAGACGAGTGGCCTGAACAGTAAAAGACTGGTCAAAAAACTTTGTGGTGTGCATTGGCATCTTTAGCTTTAAGTTTTCTGATGAACGTAAGGATCGCATATGTGTATCACAGACGAACTCAAAGCGAGTTTTAAGGTAGGCGGGCGTTGTAGGGTTGAAAAGAATACCGTAAAGTAACGAAAGGATGTGAGTATTCCGACGAAGACGTATTGGGAGCCACTTGAGCTTAGCGCGAAATTGTGACACATGGTCATATTTGCGTAAACCAAATATGAATCTTATACAAAAATTTTGGAGACGCTCAAGTTTATTAAGTTGGTCCTCAGTGAGATCAAGATAGCTGGCATCGGCATAGTCAAGAACAGGCAAGAGAAGAGATTGTGCAAGCGCAATCTTAGTGGCAGTTGGAAGAAAGTTGCGTAATCGTCTCAAGGACCCGGCTGACGCAAACATCCGACGGCTAGTTTCCTGCAGCTGTGGACCCCACGATAAGGTTTTGTCCATGATTATTCCCAGATTTTTAACTTTATCACTCAAAGGAATTTGGATTCCTTCAAAGATAAATTGGGGGAGGTGGAACCAATCAATCTTGGATACCATTCGCGAGCTACCTATAACGATGACCTGTGTCTTAGATGGGTTAACACTAAGTCCATAGTATTTGCTCCACTCAGATATTTTGGCAAAATCTTTGTTGACAATGCTGATAGCTTCCGATAATTGTTCTAGTGGAGCTTGCGAGTAAATTTGAAGATCATCTGCATATAGGTGGTAAGATGAAAGAAGTTGATCAGAAATTGAATTAATAAATATTGCGAAGAGTAATGGGGACAAAACGCCACCCTGAGGCACGCCAGCTGTAGTATCACACCATGAAGAGAATGTATCGTCAATGCGGATACGCTGCCGACGGCCAGTCAGGTAACTACGAAACCAATCAATTACCGTTGGAGATACGTTAAGAGAGCTGAGTATGGCAAGTAAAATGTCAAAGTCAACGGTATTGAAAGCATTACTAAAATCTAGCAATGCAAGTACCGTCAACTTACCATTTTCCATGCCTAGCCGAATGTCATCCGTAATATTAACCAGGGCTGTAACAGTACTATGACCAGGACGAAAACCAGATTGGTAGGGATTGAGAAGTCTATTGTTGCAAAGAAATGAACTTAATTGTTTGTGAATAAGACGTTCCAAGACTTTAGATAAAAATGGTAATATGGAGATAGGACGATATTCAGCAAAGGATGAGGGATTAGATTTTTTCGGTAACGGAGTAATCTGGGCGTCTTTCCAAGCACTTGGAAAAATACCGCTGGATATCGAATGATTCAGGATGTGACAAATGATAGGAAGGATTTCGTCAAGGATAGGAAGGATCATATTACGGCTGACTAAGTCGCTTCCAACTGCGTTAGAAGTAATGGATAAAATGCTCTTCTTAACATCACAATCAGAGAATTGATTAAAGACGAACGGGGCATAATCGGGAGTCGGAAGATTTGAAAGATTATAAAGTGTTTTAGCTTTAGTTGTCCTATCGAAATTGGACGAAGCAGAGAAATGTTTATTTAATAAATTAATATCTAGATTGTTAGGAATTGTATCTTGACGCGATTTTCCGATTCCCATTGATCTCAGAAATTTCCAAACTTTCGCTGGATCTCCATTTTCAATCGAACTGTGAATGTGTTGGCGTTGAGCATTCCTACACACCTTATTGCAGTGATTTCTAATATTTACATACTTCTCCAATGTTGCAGGAGATGGATTACATTTGTACTTGGACTTAGCGACAACTTTTTTTAACATATTTTTTTTGATGTCATCAGTTAACCACGGAGACGGCACGTGCTTTACCCTTATAGATCTGATAGGAGCATGGATGTCATAGAGTTCAATAAGATTAGTGGTGAAAGTCGTAATTTTTTCGTTCATTGACTCTGATGTAATTAAAGGTGTCCAATCAATTTTTTTAACAGCTTCGCGAAGAAGTTCAGTATCCATACCACCAAAATTGCGTTGCAAGAGAATTTTTGGCTTTGCCTTTGGAGGACGAATTTTATAAGAAAGAAAAATAAGATCGTGATAAGAAAAGGCCTCGGCCAAGCACTGTCCATGTTTGGCAACAAGGTCACGAGAAGAGACGAAAATTAAGTCAAGAAGTGATGGGACAGAGTTAGGAAAATGATGAGTCGCGTTTAAAGGTAGAATGAATAAATTACTAGATTCTATGATAGATTGAAGAGAAGAGGAACGAGAATCTTTTTTAAGAAGGCAAGTGTTAAAATCACCCATGATAATAGTATGACTGTAAGAGGCAACTAGGTTTTCCAAAATGTTTTCTAGAGAAGAAAAGAAATTTATACGCAGATCAAAATATGTATGAAAATATTTCCAATGTGTGCTCTATAACCTTTTCAAAATCTCTGTGCCGTGCTGACAGCGAATCATTCAATGTGATAGGTAATGTTTTGTTAGATCATAATCGTCATCATCATTGACTGGACGTGTAGGTGGTGGTAGGTGGACCTCGATTCATTATTGCATTGAGCGTCGCGGGTTCGATTGCTACCAAGGACAATTTTTTTATGTGATTCGCGGATATTGTTTCTAGTAGTCTGTAGTCTGGTGTATACGTTTTGTCTGTTAATTGCATGAGTGTTTGTCTTTTTTAAGTAAGAGATCATCATCACTCGGTAACAGTTTATTGTTGGAATCCAAGAATTGCTCATTTATCGACTATCAAATTTATTTTTTTATACCAATAGGTAAAGTGGCAAATAAGCATACCTACGGCCCGCCTGATGGTAAGCGGTTACCGTAGCCTATGGACGCTTGCAACACCTGGGGTATCACTCGTGCGTTGCCAACCCTGTAAATTAAGGAGGAATAGTTGTGCTGGCAGCATAAGAGACAACAGCGTGATGTTTTACCTATCTGCCAACACAACGCTTCCTCGTGGAGCTCTGGCGGCTGCACGTTTGGCGACCTAATCAACAAAAAAATGATTGATTATATTCGTTTGGTGTAAGAAATTTGAACGATGTAAAGCGAACCACCCATTCATAAGATTCAATGCCGATTCATCAATAGATAGAAATTCCCATCCCTCATCTTTAGCCGAAAGGAACTATAGCGTAAGGAGTTATATCTACGTATTTACGTTTCTACTTCGATACATAAGCTTAATCAGTATTATTGCCAGATCCATCAGTAGGATAAACATCACTAGTAATTTATTGAGCAGAGTTGGTAACAAATGACGACAAACAAAGGGTAACGCATTTACTAAAACAACATTTAATTTTGGAGACAGGCAATTTGGTAAGCATTAGATCTATTGAAATAATTGATTTGTAGTGATTCTACAATCTTTTACAAAAATATGAAGCGGCGATAACTTAATGGCTAGGGCCGTAGTTGCCGGTTCGAAACCCACCCATTGCACTACTGACGTGAACCCACTCGTAACACAAGCATTTAGCTTAGCATAGTAACGTGGTGCTAGTAAGCTTTTTTAAGAAAAAAAAATATTTGTATAGTAAAAATATCGAAAATTAAAAAAAAACCACGACGTTTGTTATGGTAAAAGGATTAAATAAAATTTTGGAAACCCCCGACTAAATGATTACGTACACTTTCACATACCTATAAGGAAATTTTAAAATTATAATAGGTCTGATATTTATGTCGTAAATGTTTATTGTACCTATCTAGGAACACTCGCTGAAGAATTACAAACCCTTTACAGTGAACCGCATCTAAATCAGTCAAACCGTTGTGAAGATAAGTGGTAACATTCGTTTGATGGCACAAACAAACACCCTCTCACTCTAAACGCATAGGTATACAGTCTGTCGTGGGGAAAAATAATGACACATATTAGGAATCGCATTTTAAGGATTTCATGAAAATAAAGCTTTCTTTAAACAACTTATCCAACATAAAACCTTCGACATAAAAGCTCGCGGGGTGCCACATCTTATTATGAACGGTGGCGTGACTATGTGGATTAAATCTAAATAAAACCACAACATTCACACCACATAGCTTTTATGTTTATTTTCTCGCAATATTTTTATGTTTTCAAAGTTTTAAGTTTTCTCTCCTTATTTTACGTATTTATGTTAGGCGCAAACAATTTAAATGGAAATAACATAAATGTATTCATTGTTGTGAAATAACGGATTAACGATTTGAAATATTGGCGGAACAGATAAACACATACGTACCCTAAATGATTTTGTGAGTTCCAATAATTAATTTGGGGGAATAGATCACCATAACGTAACCTGTTAATACCTACTAGGTCCGGTTAATTAAAATACAGGAAACACTATACTAACGTGTAAGAACGATCCATCATCGCTACTATGATACTTACCGGCGATCACTTCGGCCGCATCTGGTCAGTTAGGCCAAAGATTTAGAAATAGCATTCTATTTCTGTTTAACAGATGGTTAGCCAATTTAAATCTAACTGGTGCAAATTGTATGCAATGTAATTTAATGTAAATAAACACGTTGCAACAGCATTGGGTGATTGCACCACATTTTGCATTTCAATTCTTGCGACCACTTATAGAAAGGATAAATGTATCAAAGATAAAACCCGTCCAATACTGTTTATGTTTTCTTGATTGCTATGTGAGATTTGTTTTACCTTTAATTTGCTAATCGGTCGTATAATTACATTAATGCATGTGTTATCACGGTTACTAATTTGCATGGCTTCTTTTAACTGGTTTACAAATAATCAATAAATTATGTAAGTACCAGGTACCAGATAATTTACCAAAATTGTCAACAATATCAAATAATCGGTTAGTAAAGAAGTAAAGAATTCCGAAAACTGAAGACATTAATTTAAAATTAATTACTAAATGAAAATTTCAAATGAACTTACTCGTAAGTAGTTAGTAAGTTCGTTACTCGAACTTTCATTCACAAAAGAAAACCGGGGACGAATAAATTACATTTTTTTTAAATAACCCAGGACTAATGAGTGCCATTTATCAATTTAAACGTAATTGAATATGGTGAGTCAGTATTTTATACCTATGTAAGTACAGAAATGTACCTGACAAAGTACTGACATTTTATTAGATAAAGTTTCAAATTAAATCTTGATTCAAGTCAACCTCGACAATAATTCAATTTTCTCAGAGACCATAATAACTGCTAAACAACTAAATATATTGGTAAATCAAACACAGACGTTGAAGTTACGCTATGACGTGTTTTATGATGTCATATTATTTGCCAACTACAAATTATGCTACTATCAAGTATACTTACAACAAATTTTAATACTCTTATTGTGTCTCAAATGCCTGCGGCGGATTTTTTTTCTAGTAAAACCTATATTTCTCTTTACCTTTATATCCAAAGACTGATCCGATCTTCAGGGTTAAAGAAAATTTAATTTCGATATCAAAAGCCGATCGAATCCATTGTGTGGATGTAATGACCGTAAACCCTATTGACTTGAAAGCTTTAGGTAATAAAACTACTTTACTACTAAAGCTGTGCTTTTGGCAACTTTACATTTTAGTGTTTATTTATACGGAAAACTTTAACGGTAACTCTCACTACACTACAAGTCTTTATTGGGAAATAAATCTTATTGAGTTTTATTACGAACATATTTTGTACTACATTTACGGGTGGAAGCACCTTTTATCTTTTTTCGATGTACTTTACCGTTTGGATTCCAAATATTATCTTAGCGGCTCGAGGGCGTAATTTAACCGTAAAGTGTTTAGTTATTAGAACACTAGAAATACCTATAAATTTAATGCTCCACGTACGCTGTGATTCCATAGAATAAAAAAAGACGATAAACTGCTGTTGTTTTCAGAATGATTAATAATAATTGCAAGCTGATACTATTATTACCTATATTTTAGGTGGGAACTTGGCAATCCTGAGATGTTTAAAGTTATGACGAATAAAATTATTATCGACATTTTAACAGTGATAGAACTTTGAAATTTTCCCTTTTCAATTCCTTTGGAATGCGGTTTGCGGTTAAACCCGCATACCTAAAGGGATTCCACAAAGTTCTTGAAACTATGTCAAAGAACAAAGTCACCTGTCTTGCTAGATTGATACCTAGTTTTAAGACTTTTTAAACCTGGTTTTAAAACTACGTTATTGTAACAATTATTACACTGGGTTATAGTATAACAAATAATGGTCTGATTACCAATGCTTGATATTGTTTTATGGTAGTGATATTGCATGGATGAGGTAGTAACATATTTTCATTAGTCCCTATTACACCGTGCACAATGCAGTCTAAATATTTTAGTCTAAAACTATACTTGAAAAACGTTTTCGCAGATCCACTATACTTACGGTAAAAAAAACCTGTTCAAACATAAATATAATAATCATTTACAGCATGCATGTTAAGACTGGTGATTGGCGAATATTTTAACACTAAGACGTCTACCTACTAGAGTTGGTGTCTACTTAATCTTTTGTTATTGCAATGTGGTCAACATCGCCTCGATTGTACTCGTACCTAGTTGACGCTTAAAATTGTAGTCTATTATAATCATGCTGGCAGTGTTGCATCTATCTTTGCCTTACGGTACAATTCTGCTATTAGGGTCCGAATTTATGGCCATTCATCATCATACGGAATAAGTAGACATGATCTTCCTACGCCTCTTCTATTTTGCCGCTCTGCAAAAAGAAACCTTGCAAAGGAAAGGTCTAAGTTGACCCCATAAGTCATGGTTATGGTTCTCTGAAGTTTTCCTCTTGTACGGGTTCACAATTTTGTAGAAGGTTACGTGAGTGTAGGGTTAATGGAACCATTATGCGTAGGATTTGGCGAATAAGTAGCTTTCTAGCGGGTTCTTCAGTATTATTAGATTCCGTTAATGCCTCTCAATGACCATTCCATGTCCACTTCCACATTATTTTGTTAGGTAATTACTTTCTTCATGATTTGTCATGTTATAAGGGTTATGCCTACGTATAAAAGACAGTTTAATTTGAATCATGCAAATAAGGGACAAAGCGCACGCCGTGCCGTGAATAAATTAATTTGACAACTGTTTGCCGCGAATTTGAATAAGTGTCCGTTGAACCTCATTTTAATAAGTCAAATGCTTTGCAGGTGATAAAAATGCTCGTCCTGGTGGTGGCGCTCTTTGCTCTGTGCTGGCTTCCTCTACAGAGCTATTTGCTGCTGCAATCATTCTTTCCGTCAATAAACGAGTAAGCAACTACTTAATTATAAAAATACTATTGTTTTTCTTCGCAGTTAATACTTAGTCTTGTGATTTCTAAAGATTTTATAATATACCATATATTTTGGCAATGGGCTTAAAATGGATAAATATATTTTATACGTTTTATATTAAAACTGATACTTATCAAGATAAATAAAATCGATGTTGTTATCATACCGTCTCGGTATGCTGAATCAACTTATACAAGCTCGTTCAATTGTTTACATAAACAATGTTAAAACAACTTCAAACTTTGGTGAACGAAGGGATGTTTTCCGCGATTGCGTCTGAGTTTGGCAGATAGATGACGATGTCGGCGTAAAAATGGAGATCCTGGTTTATTACCATGGAATTAATAAAATTGCTCATTTAAAAAAAGCACCGCTTTACTTAAGAAAAACAGATCCAGATGCTCTTGCATTTTTAAAATAACACCATTTTATGCACATAAATATTGAATAAGTAAACAAATAAAAATATTTGGCAACATACTTGGGATTGAAAAGCAAATAATGTTCAATGTTTATAAGGTTATGTCTGTAAATTTTAAGTTTAGAATATTTTTGATTTAAGATATAGTAAATTTTATTGCGAATTCATTTAACATGAAATCCCAGAGACCTATAACAATTCAACAACCCTATTTGTTGGGTAAGCTAAAATATCACTCAGTCTTTAGTCGATTCAAGGATTTTGCAATATGAGATCAGGCGGACGCCTGCACCTAAGTACCCAATAATCTCCTACCCTTATGTGACATATACCTACCTAATGAAAATGTGAACAACTTCTGGCAACCAAAAGTAAATTGCAAAATTATACCACAGGCTGTGATCAAAATTGAAAATAATAGTACTATGAATTATAGAAGCGGTAATGATAACTGTTGGGAAAACAGCAAACAAAGTGATTCACTGAAATTCAACTACGATTTTCTCTGAAACTGTTGATTAAAATCATGAAATGTTGTCCTGATATAATCTTCTATCTCAAACATACTATTATAATTTGTATAATTGAACAAATAATTCCATTTGAATTTCAGCGAATGTGTAAATGCGCATAGCCTAGGCGCTCGTACATTGAATAATCTTTATATATATAATTCTTCTGTGAGTGTGTATGTCACTGAACTTCTCTCAAACGACTGGACCGATTTTGATGAAATTTTTTGTGTGTGTTCAAGGGAATCTGGGAATGGTTTAGATCAAACGACTGGACCGATTTTGATGAATTTTTTTGTGTGTGTGAATGGTTTTGTCCGCTGTATTTCGCTTTATACGTAGCGAAGCACGTACCGGGCCGCTAGTATTTATATATAATTCTTCTGTACGTGTGTTTGTCACCTAACTCCTCCTAAATGGCTGGACCGATTGGGTTGAAATTTTGTGACTGGATTTGAGTGGGCAACTGGATTGTTTGAAAATACAATTGGACCCGGTAGGTGACGTTACAATGGGGTTCTAGGATTATTTTTATTTACAAGGCAGAACAACGTCTGCTGGGCCCGCTAGTATAATTGATAATCTTATGTATTTATTTATACCGCTATAGCGGAAACATACCAGAAAGGGTTGATTTTATAAACAAACAAACAAATGATGGATCGATTGTGTGAAACATAATATGCCTATGAACGAAGCGCCGAAACGGCGGCGGCTCAGATATTTGGATGAGGAAAAAGACGTAGTCCGGACCGAAATAAATTGGAAAAAGTTAAGAAGTCATTAAATTTGTTATATTGAAAACATAATAAAGTGAAGCTCACAGTTTATTATCCTGTTGCATAGCCAATAATAAACACAAAAGTCTAATAACCGATCTATCAGCTGGTTGTACTTTATCCAACTTATCGTTTGAACTACTCAATAATTCATTTACTAGCTTTGTTTGCGATTTCACTCGCATCTCAAAGAAGTTTTAGAGATAATAGTAGTCTATCTCCTTCTACAAGATCCAATATATATCTTTAGCAAAATTCATCAAAACTGGTTCATTGGCTTAGGCGTAAAAACGTAATCAACAAACAGCCAGACAGAGATACTATCGCATTTATTATTATCAGCGGCGTGCATTCTGCAAAAGTTAGCATTTGTATGTAATATTGAAAAAATGTACAAATATATTTAAAATAAATTCAGTGTTAATCTAACATTCAAGGGATTTATTCCTCCATCCTAATAGAATCGACCCATCATCAGTAAGAAGTGTAGGAATCTAGTACAATCAGTTTAGATTTGAAGCTACTCAAATCCAGCCGTATTTTATTCCTTTTAAAAAAACTCCTCACCAGGATTTTCTCCTGTATCGTGAGTGCTTTTACAAACACAAATTCCCACATAAACAAACGCCCAGACCCGAAAAAACTACCTGTAGGTCACACAAATATTTGCTCAATGGGGATCCAACCCACAACACATGACGCAGAAGTCGACCGAGCAGCTGCTATGCCAAACGTGTCGTCAACCGTGTAGGTAATTACTCTATAAAGAGGTTTTGTAGGCCTAGGTTTTTCCAGCCCAAGCATAGTTAACATGTTAACGCACTGTTTCAATCTTTACGTTAACCGCATCTTCCAGAAATGGAGTCACACCAGGCACCTAGTTTACCTTACAAACCTATTTTTCAATTAATTCGTACAGTGGTAAAAATAGTAGCCTGTCTGAAGGTTGATAAGGAGTTTAACTTACGTGCGCCCGATTATTATTATATCGTTTATATTATAAATATACTTATATCGTTACCGAGCTTTTCAATTTATGGCAATGGATGAAACAAAAACTTCAATTTCTCGAATCTTTTAATTTATTTATCACGTGATCGAATAGAGCTTGCGTAAATGTCAATTCTATAAATGTTTACCTTACCATTACATGTTCACGCTAACAGGATACAATTTAGGTATATATCGCCAATCGTGGAAGGTCTTCATTTTTCTTTTTATTTCAGGTACAAGTACATCAATGTACTTTTCTTTTGTTTCGACTGGCTGGCGATGAGCAACTCGTGCTACAATCCGTTCATCTACGCTATATACAATGTAAGTTTAAAAACACAAAACTTGTGTTTAATACAAACATTAAACATTTTGGAATAAAAAAAAAAGATAAATTACTCCCATAGTCCTATGAAAACGAGTATTTGGGAATATCATTTTTTGGTCAACAGAAGAAATACTAATAATATTTTAAAGCTTTGCCCAAGTTTTAAAGGAATATTAGCCTATGAAGACAAGGATATCGCTTCTTTTATTTAGACCCTTGAAATCCTGCTACCGATACTACTACCACTACTTTTAACAAGTTTCAATAGAACTAGTAAAAATCACTGAGTTCTTGGAAAATTCTAGCAGAGCTTCTGATTTTACATAGGTACATAGGTGACATGTACATATTACATGTTACATAGAAGGTGCGGTGTATTATCATGCTTTTACGGGAACAACGCTAGTTGGAGTCGGAACATTCGGTTTAACAGTATAAATTGTCTAACAAGAAAACCGACCGACTTTCCAAACAAATGTGTACCTATTACGCCAAATATTGTCATTGATTTTAAGCCAGTTTTTTTAATATTCAAATAACATTTATCAATTTTTTACAATATCACGAAAATTCTCATAAAAGCTTTCAACATGCCAGATTAAAGTTACCACACTAATATAAAAATACCACACTAATATATATAATATAGGTAAAACACAGAATATGTTTAAACGAAGTTATTTAAGTTGATAACTTATCAAGATGTTATGGAAATAGCTAATGTTGTTAATTTGTTAATAGCTAATTGTTGTTACATTAGCTAAGGTAAGACATTTACGTACATGTCATTATAGCATGTTAAGGATCCAGAGAAGATGAATTGCTCACAAAAACGTAATACCAAAATAAATCGTAATCCAAACAACACTATCAAATTGTGTTATTATTTAGATTCGGATACCTTAAATCTAAGTTCCTACTGTACCATTTCGTCTTCTATTGGAAATAAACGACCCGAAAATAGTTCCAAACTTGGCAAAGTTATTAAAAAGTACATTCATTTATATTTATTCCCATTTAAATAAATGTATCTCTGATCTCCGCATCTGATCTGCATCTCTGTCTGACCTTTCTTGCAATACAGATTTTAACAAGGTTATTTTTTACTAGACTCATCAAACATGCAAGATGGATTTTTTCCATATACAACATACCAACTTGTTGGGAGCTTGTGAGGAACACTAGGTACCGTCTCAGCTTTGATCCTTTAGATTTCCCAGAAGAGACTTTCACTCGGAAAGGGGAAAAAATTGGCACGGAATCTGTATATTATTATCCAAAAAATTAAAGTACTTTGTCTGTTTAACAGAACACTTTTTACTTTCTAATTTTTTATTTGCACCGAATTATTATGTTAGCAGACTGGTATAGTATAAATACACGAGCGCGTTAACAGAAAATTATTTTTGTTTCAGGAGAAATTCAAAAAGGAATTCAAGCAACGGTTCACGTTCGGGAAGAAGCCAAATAGATTCGCTAACGATAGTTACGAGGTACAGCTTTTATTGGCATTTACACAAGCCTACACATCAAACTATAATTTCCAGCATAAGCTGACCCCGCATTGAATAAACTTTCAGTACAATGAGAGCTCAGTTTATCCTGGATAATATAGCTTTTAAAATCAAGCTAGTCTAAAAAAAACATTAATTTCAGGATGGCCAGTCCTATCGAACTCGGATCTTATCATTCCGATCGACAAACGACAGAAGTGGTTATTCAACCCGAAAGTCTATAACAATACCACCTGGGGATACCTTGAAAGTTCCTTCTCGAAATTCATGTCAATGCATGGGAAGTCAGAACAGAGAAAATGGATTTAACTTTATGAGAACTGAAGACATGGATGGGCATAGCCATAGCAGGAAGTATCTGAGTATAAGGATGAGTCAAACGGATATTGGTAAACGAAGATCAGCAAAGAAGTCGTCGGTTAGAGATGACATGCCTATCGGCGACGAGCGAGTCAGTGAACTGTATATATTCCCAAACAGTAACATTGTAGAATTCACAGACATATCATACGATGACAAAGTGTAAATACGTTGTTTTCCATTACATTTAGAATTTAATTAATGATAAAATCAAACATGTGATAGAATTATAATAATGTTTAAATTATTACTGTATATTAACGAAGTAAAAATTATTTCAGCCCTACTTTCTTTGTTTCAATTATTTAATAATAAAATAATAATTTAAATATATGAACCACATATATGTAAAACGTACTAACATCCAATTTGTTTGAAATACGAGTAGGTACCTAAACAATTTTGCAGTTTTGTAGTTATGAAACTTTGCAGTATACATGTTGGTGTGTTTGCTACCAAATTAATAGCTTTTACTTAACTTAAAATGGCAATTTTAAAGTTGGATGTTGTAGGATTACAGGTTTTACAGGGACCAGATAATTCAAATATATAAAAAAAATATTAGACTGACAGACAGAACAAACTTTTTCGCTTTTATATGACTCATTTCTTTTTTTTTTAATCGTGATAGGCTTACGCTTAACCGCCAGTACGCCTGATTTTAAGCGATACTGCGATCTACGATTAATAATGTGTTAAGTCACTGAATTGCGTTAGGGCCCTGGAGTAAAAGAACAATAGATTTTGTCTATAATTTCATACTTGACGAGTTAATATTCTCCAAAACATGACCAATAAGTAAATGACATTGACGACGGAACCTGCCTTAAATCCCCCGAGAAGAGATTGTCCGCCGCAGGTTTTCAACTCACTGGAGAATATTATAATGACATGGCAGATAAAGGATGACAGGGTAGCGCTGTTTATTTATATACATACAGTCTGCAAATAACATCCGCCGTAATGTTTTATGACATATACAACATTTTATTGTAATAGATTATTTTATATTATATTATTTTATATATATTTATAAATAGACTAGCGACCCGCACGCAACTTCGCCTGTATAAATTTTTCCAACATTTCATACAAACCTTGTCATGAAAATTACAAAAATAGCCAAATGCCGCAATTATTTTCTTTAAAATTAAATTTTATTTATAACTAGCTGCTGTTGCACGCAGTTTAACGCACGTCCCAAAAAGATTAACATTCCATAAGTCCGATTCTAGGCGGCGTATCAATATTAAACATGCACCAGATTTTAAGCTAGACCTCTAGCAATACATCGGTGAAAACTGCGTTCGATTCCATACAGTAGTTTTCGCGTGATGCGCATACAAACATACAGATAGATGTTATTTTGGCTTCTCTTGCTCTAATAAAGACTCCCCCATATTAGTTTTTCTTTAATATCTATAATGTACGGACATCGGTCTATTACAATTTTAATATAGGCATAGAAGATGCTATTTTACATATTAATACCATTTCGAAATGCGTTGAAACTGAAAGTTTAATTAGGTACATAATTTACTTTAATTTACAGTACAGAGAAAATGTTTTTATACGCTAAACAAGCAACATTAGTTTTCAGTTTCATTGACTAATAAAATGTGAATAGCGAGAAGTCTCGTTTCGTGTGGTGGGCTGTTCAACTCTCTTTTATAAACAAACTCGTTCAAATACGAGTATTCTCGGAATGCTCTAATGAAATTGTGATAAAAATTCCATTCGCCATATATTACGTACTGGTAGGTACTAAAATCCGTTTACACGGACCTAAAACGAAACTGCGCCAAAGAAACGAGAGAGTGGAGATTTACAATTTAATGATCATACAAATTCCAAACACAAATTTACAATGATTCAAACGGATATCTACCTGTAATGTGTTGATACGACACATGTGAAATCAATATAATCAATTGTAGCACTACAATTCTAGAATTTTGGTTACTCATCAAATATGCACGTTCTGAGAATGATCGAGATCACACGGTAGGGGTCAGCATTGGCCGCTGGTCGGCGGTCTTCCAAATATCCCTTCTTGTCTTCAGATACTTGGCGGGGTATTCGCACTGAACAATTCCTGTTAGCCACACCTGTTAGACACAAATGATTTATATCAATGATATTGATTACTAAAAAATATAAATTACTCGAAAAGAGTATGTCCACGATATTTCTTTCAAGTCAATTTTTATCGGTAAAAAGGTATGATCATGTAGGTATTTGATAATACTTGTTGCTTATATCTACTGCGAACGCCGCGTACGCTGCGCACGCACTACCTACGTAACGGCAACATATACACGCCCCAGAACAACTAAACATGCACATACATTTAAAAATACATAAATTTTAAAATCAACAATAGTAGATTGTACGCACGGCTACACATCAAGCTACTCTTTCTATATGCTGACCTTTCATTGCGGTAAGCCTATATATTTATAATTTAATGAGTATTTATATCTACATTATGGTCGATATTTAGATAAAATAAACTTAAGGGTAAGATAGGACAAAGATTTTCCAATAAGTTCTAAACCTATATAATGACTAAAACACTAATCGTTCATTTCACCTATCACTATATAACATATAACTTAAAGAACACTATCTTTTTGTGATTTTTTTTGCATTTTTTTAAATTTTAGTTATTTTAGTAAAGGAAAAAATCAATCGCGGGCAGGATTCGAACCTGCGTCTTCTGGTTTGATACACCAGATATAGAACACTTATAAAAATATAACGTATAGTTTGATAGAAATCACTATATAACATATAGTTAGATAGATAGAATATTCTTCATTGCACAGCAAACATTAACATTGGTACATGTTTTCAAGTATAAGTTACTACCTACTATTACGGTAGGTACAATGACTTTTAACATTTAAACATTGACTTTTATTACTTAATATTCAAGAAAGGATCAAACATCGCCAATATTCACGCCAAAGTGAACACGCAAAAGGAAAACTTTTAGTCTGAAAAATATGGTGAAATTCTTATTTTATAAGCCTATTTCCTGCGAAGCAATTTCATTCGACAGGTCGAAGCTGCCTTTTTTAAGACGAAGAACTTCATCAGCAAAAATCTCTACAGCAAAGTTACAAAAGCTTGAATCTACTAACGACTTTATACAGGAGTTTATTATCCACGGCTTAGCAAGGAAAACGCCAAACAATAAATATTGCCCGGTCATTCTGTAGCAACTATCAATCAGGACGGTTGTAAAGGAAGGTACAACGTGCGTTGATAACGAGAATTCTGTATGGGCACTCATGTAAGCTGGAACCCATTCACTCGCACAATGCACGTGTGATATTGCCATGCAGGAACCATCTATCAAAACACATCATTTCG
Organism: Acronicta aceris; assembly: GCA_910591435.1. NCBI lineage: Eukaryota > Metazoa > Arthropoda > Insecta > Lepidoptera > Noctuidae > Acronicta > Acronicta aceris. Next base: position 9,207,374 of record OU342763.1, on the reverse strand, counting down.
TGACTTGCACGAATCTGTGTGACAATTAACTCTGAGGTTCTAGACTAGCCAATAAAATATATCATTTTCTCTCTGCGATAATTCATAGTATTAAAAATGTTATCTATAATTTCATGTTATAAGTATAACATTTTTAACCCCCTACAAAAAAGATGTTATAAGTTTGTAGTGTATATCTGTGTGTCTGTCTGTTACATAGTAACACCTGATCGGGTGAACCGATTTTGATCAATTTTTTTTTTAAGTTATTTTTTAGTAAAGGAAAAAATTCAATCGCGGTCAGGATTCGAACCTGCGTCTTCTGGTTTGATATACCAGACGCTCTGACCTCTAAGCCACCGCGAACCCTACCCGCATGATTGAATTTTTTCCTTTACTAAAAAATAACTTAATAATCTTAGCATGGAAAATGCAAAAAAATCACAAAAAGACAATTTTTTTTGTTTGAAACGTGTGTTAGTCGAGTGTTCTTATCTAAGTTTCAAAAAAATCTGCTAGCCGTTCCTGTAAAATCATTTTTACAGTAAGTGGTTTTGGACAAAAATATCAAAATTAGTAAGAACAATTTTCATGAATTTAGTAAGATGAATGAATACGAGGACAATAGCAAGGGGTGCATCAAACAGGATGTGAAAAGATTTTTACAGGGTCGGCAACGCGCGAGCAATACCCCTGGTATTTCAAGCGTCCATAGGCTACGGTAACCGCTTACCATCAGGCGGCCCGTATACTTTTTGCCAAATTACCATATTTGCCACCTTACTGGTATCAAAAAAAAAAACGAAGCATTTACGACCCCAATCGGCTTTACACAGTTTTTATATAAAAAATTACCAATATAAAACCTCTTGCGGATTAACTTCAGACTCAATATTATTTCGACCGACCTGTATTAGTTAGCACCAAAATCCAACAACAAATACATTATAGCTCACTTGTATTAACCACGTGTTTACCTAAAGAAAATAGACCTTCCTATTTTTTTATATAAAAAGCTTACTAGCAATGTAGGTCGCATATTGCTAGTATTCTTGTTAACCCCTCGTGCTAAGCTAAATGCTCGTGTTACGAGTGGGTTGACGTCGGTAGTGCAATGGATGGGTTTCGAATTAGGTTATTCCCGCATTAATATTGAATTATCTACAAATGTATACTAGGTATAGGTGATTATGTCAAAGAGGAAAGATATCAGGACTAACCCTTAAACGTTAGAAAGCTTTATTGCGAGTTTATTTTCCTTGAAAATTAACCGACAATATTTGAGATCTATTTCTTACTCGAATGGCAATGTGCTTTATAGATTGGATATACTCGTACTTACGCGGGAGCTGTGTGCGATATTACAATAGGAGTAGAGTACACAAAGTATACAATTATGTAATATGAAGCTCAATTTAGGAAGAACAATGATTTACCCATAACTTTATTTAAAAGGTCTTTCGAGACTTTTAGAATGTCATATTTATCGTTTTTATTTCACTACTTTAAAATGATTACAATGAAGACTGTAATTAATTAAGCCTATAATTATATTCGTTAGTAATTACTCGTTCCAGACAACATTTTAGGAGTGTCTTAAATTATATTTACGCAGTTACATTTTATGCTTTTTGTTATTTTATGTTTAATGACGACATTTTTTTACAGTGTACGATTTCATTATTCAAGCAATAAAGAGTTTTATGCGAGACGAGATGACAAATATGACACAAACAATGTTGAGGGGTAGGTATGATTGATTACTGAGGCATTTTGATAAATTTATTTCCTCTTAAAATCGTTGATCCTGTTAAAATAAAGCGGCGGTAGCCTAATGGCTAGGGCGTCGGACTTGCGATCATTTGGTTGCCGGTTCGAAACCCACCCATTGCACTACCGACGTGAACCCACTCGTAACAGGCATTTAGCTTAGCACGGAGGGGTAACGAGAATATTAGTAATGTGCAACCCATATTACTAGTAAGCTTTTGAAAGACAAAACAAAAAAAAAATAACTGATGTCTGTTCCGCCGTTACTAACTGTCTTATTAGCCTAGTGATCCAGAGCGCGACTATTACGCTAGAGGTCCTGGATTCGATTCCCAGATTTAACAAAGTGTTATTGGATTTTTCTATGAAATTCTCAGTAGCAGCTCGCCGTTTGGAATATGTGCCCGGTTAATGACAATAAGCTCGCCCTCTATTACATGGGACCTAAACATACTGGCGAAATGTGTGTGAACATTAGTACGCCTCTGCCTAACCTTTCAGGGAATGCAGGTGTGATGGTATGTTTTATGCTATGTCTGTTCCCTGAAATTATGTTTCAAAAACTGACATCTTATTTCTGGTAATTATTATGAAAATGCCAGCCTCCGCTCCGAAGTCACGCTTGTGACCACTAGACTATCTAGTGGTCACAAGCGTGACTTCGGAGCGTATGGTCCTCGGTACGAATTCCAGAGGGAGCAGGGTTATTGGGGTTTTCTTTAAAATTCTTAACCTTGGAGTTTGGATTTGTTCCCGGTTTATTAGCTGAAGGTTCGACCCAATTCATAATTGGCAAATTGTTGTTGTTGTTCTCACATAAGTATGCCTCTGTTATAGTTCCTCTATTACGAGCATTGAGCAGTCTAGAGGAAACGCTTACACTTACACTCAACCTGATATTTAATAGATTCAAGCAGAAATACCCACTTATGCCTTTGTATGCCGGAAAAATATTAATGGAATACCGGCGGCAAAAGCGGAAAAAAGCAATCATTTTTTTTCCAATAAATAAATAAATCTCTTTGAATCGTATTAGCAACTTTTACGCGATTACGTTTATTATCTTAATTTAAGTGTGTAGGTAGTAAACGTACTTCCACCGTTACTTTGAAAAGCAAGTACCTTGAAGCTCTTAATTTGAATTTATAAACACATTAAATCTTACAAAAATCTACTTTATGACTGAGTTTTAGCGCTTCGACATTAACTTTATTTTAAGCAAATGCAAATGTTTCTTTGATGAGTTATTGAACATTATTTAATAAAGAACAGCATAATTTTATCTAGTAATTTAATGTAGGTAATGTAATGTAGATTGACGTCTGTCTGAAATAAATAATAATAAATTCAAGAATGTATATATAATTTCGCACTGTAGTGACTCTCTTAATCCCCATTTACTCTATAAATGGGGATTAAGAGAGTCACCACAGTGATGATGGTGATGATGATGATGATGTAAATGGGGATTAAGAGAGTCACCACAGTGGTGGTTAGTTTTACCGTTTTGGAACGATTGCGATTGCGGGGCATCTGACCAGACACTTTCCCATGTGGTAAACGAATGCCCACTTCACTGTTTTCCCGGTGGAATGTCGGAAGTCCACATATATATACCTGCCGCCGCAAGATGGCTAAAAAACTTGGATATTCGAATTTGATCCACGTAGGAAGAATGCCATAAACAATGATGATGACACCTAATTTATTAAAAGTATAGTAATAACATTTGACTTTTCAGCTTAGGACTAAAAACAAGAACAACATCCCGCCAATTCTTAAGTGCATAGTTAAAAATTAAAGAGATTGCTAAAAAAATTCTTCATTACATAAATAATTCTGATTTAACACTGGTTTGATATATGTACCTATTTATTTTAATAAGCTCACAGAAGTCTGAAAGCTTGTTTTGGTATGGAGTTTACGTTGAAATAATTTTAGACTCCCGCGTTCGACTTTCGTAGTTAGGAAAAGGAAAACCTAACCGCTACCTCAAAACTCGAACTAAGTTTTAATCGATTTCATACACGTAATGCTGTACTATTTTTTTGGCTACGTACAAAGTTTATTTGCTGTAAGCTATAGAGCATCGACTCATTTAACAAATAATCATTGTAATTTGAACTACGCTGTTACGCCAAATGGTACCGTTCAGATTCTACAGAATTATTTTTAATGGATACGTGGATAAATAAATCGTGCATTTGTTGTGTTACGGATACATTATACACGACAGACACCTAACACACGCAAACCCACACGTAAGCATATTCAAACTGTAGATTGACAAAACATGCAAATCTGAAAAATTTAATCTAGTATTTTATTATTACATTCATTTTATTTTAATTTTAAATTAAAATTATGTTACTATTACTGATTAATTTGATTGATTCATTATCGTTATTTTAGTATTTTACTTAAAATTTATATTTTAACTTTTGCTTATCGGATCATGTATTAGGGAAGGTACTGTCTCTTGGGATACAGGTAAGACACCTAGTCCAGGAGGGAGGGCTCCTCTGAATTGTTAAACATTTTTTTGGTGACTAATAAATAAATAAGAAAAATGAACAATTATGGGCTTAACACAGATCTAGAGCATCAGAGAAGAATATCTGGATAGATTCTTTAAGATTGTAGAGAAGTAAAATGGAGCAAAAAATAGTGGAAAGCCTTTGCTAAAGAATGGGACAGTACAAGCTAAATAAAAAATACCTATTGTTATTTAAAAATAGAATAGTAATAAAAAGGATACATAATTTCCTACAGAATATTCCAACCTCCAGGGGGTACGTGATTCGCCAGCGTCAAGACTAATTTTTATGTTATTATAACTGCTAATCGATACCTTGATGAATTTAATAACAATAAAAGGCAAAAACCTCTGGAGTTGACCTGTTTTTACTTTTTACCAACAGAAGGAAAAGTAACAATAGTTATTATTAGTATGATTTGTTTATCTTTGTACTAACATTCCCTATTCTCCTAGTTACATTGTTATTTATGGCTGTTCCATTGTACATATCATGACTGTATTTGATGTTCCAATTTCCATTGTTTGTGTACCTATTCATTTCTGTTTTTGGTCCTAGCCAATAAGTCCAAGAGATACACAGGGCTTTGTGCAAAGCATACCACGTGCAACATTTTAGGCACTCACGATTGCTGTGCAACAGAGCGAGAGCTTAGCATCAATCTTTGTAATGCGTGTTATTTCAGTGTATCTATGCTCAATTTATATTCTGATAGGTACTCGTATATTGTAACATCTGCACGTTTCGCTTTAGTTATTGAAATGAATGTTGTTTTGTTGTGTAATCAATAAGTTTTACCTTAAAAAATGAAAAAAAAAACACCTTCAAAGTTGCTATTGCTGTAGCCTAAGTACCTAGGGAGAACAAGATTGAAAGTTTTTTTTTTGTGGGATAGGAGGGCAAACGCGATTACCGCCACTCATGGACACCCGCAACATCAGAGGAGTCACAAGCGCGTTGCCGACCTTTTAAAAGGGGATTGGGCCTCACTCACTCGGAGAAACACAACGTAAGCGTTGTTTAACGCCGGTTTTCTGTGAGGCCGTGGTATCACTCCGGTCGAGCCAACCCATTCGTGCCGAAGCATGGCTCTCCCACGTAAAAAATATATGGAAGAATTCATCCTTATCCACCCATTTAGGTACGGTCCCGGTAATTGCTAGGCACAAGTCTCTTGCCAGAATGGTAGACTACATAACCTCGAGAAAACTCTCAGGCATACAGGTTTTCTTAAGATATTTTCCTTCATCACTTAATTAAGGTTTGTTGGTGTCGAAAAGTTATTGCAAACTGTGCAGGTTTCAACTCGAGACCTACCGCGATTTGGCACTCCATGGCCATACCGGCGGGCCGTATGCTTGTTTGCCACCTCAGTGGAATAAAAAAAAATATCACTAAACTAGGAACAGTTATACCTAGCTTAGTGACAAAGCCTTTAAGGACAATGTATTCAGTCAACAAGGTGTACGCTAAAGAGTTATACCTAATACGGAAAGAATATAATATTTACTACCACAAAACATTCCCATTTCCCAAATTGGAAGTCTGATCGAAAATAAGTACGATATTTATGGGTAATCCTAAAGATAGAAACAGGCAAAAAGAGAGAGAAATCCTTTAGGTACCCGTAGTATTATTTAGGTCGGAAAAAAATGTAATCCAACTGAACGCTTTTGATAAATTCGAATACGAGATAATACCGTGCATTTTATTAAAACTATAACAAAGATTCAAAAAGAATTCTAAGAACACGAAAAGTACAAAAACCACAAACGATCCAGTCGTAAATTTCGTTTATATGAATGATTTCAATTTTTGAACGTGAAACAAATATAAATACCAAATTCCGTTGATCTGGGAAACACGAATGTAAGAAAAACAAGTCAGCCAGTCCCGCCTGACGGGAATATTTATATTTCTGTTGATAGACAATGAGTCAGCAAACTGTCATAATTATTTTTGATTTATTTGACTTTGCTCTTAGGATATTTATGGGATCATCATTATCATGATAAATAATACATGCATCTATTAAGATGAGTAAAGATAATGTATGACTGCCTAATTATTCTAGTTAGGTTTTTAGGGTCTATAGAGTTAAAGTGCGAGTGCTGAACAAATAGTACCTGGATTCGATTCACAAGTTGAGCAGTGTCTATTGCGTCGAAATTATTATCTATACTAATAATAAACAGAAGTAAAGTTTGTGAGGTTGTAGGGGGTAATCTCTGGAGCTACTGAACCGATTTCGAAAATTATTTTTGTGTTGGATAGTTCATTTATCGAGGAAGGTTATAGGCTACATCACACTACGCCTCTTAAGAAAGGATCAGCGCGAGTGAAAACATCCGTTCAGCCGTTCTGGCGTGAAAGAGTAACAAACATCTATTCATACATCCATACTCACAAACTTTCACTTTATAATATTAGTAAGGATTATTATTTTTCAGCGGATGTGCGATATATACCTATCAGTATTTTTTTAGCTCATTTCTTCGGCAAAGGTTAGTACCCAAAAAATTTCATGCTAGAGAATAGATAAATGAAGCCACATTACCTGCAGTGAAGTCCTTAATGTGTGGCATCCCGTTCTTGCCGGTGAGGCGACGCGCGTTGTCTGCGCCATTGTTCGCGTCGTACTCGTTGATGTGGGCTCCGTGTCTGCGCGCCAATTTGTCGATAGCACGCTCTATCACCCTGTGGAATACAAAGATTAAACAACAAACTAACTCAATCAATAATGGTGAACTTATTTATTGTCCAGCTCGGCTTAGTCTCAGGTGACATATATTTTGATCTGTGTGAACTGGAAAAATGATGTTGATAGTATATTTGAGTCTTAATTTTCAGCCGATCGTTTAAATGGACAGATCAAGATGTGCCGGCGGCATTTCGTGATATGGCCGATGAAACAAATAAAAATATCGGTTAGGTTAGAAATGTGACCACATAATGAACCATAACCGAATTGTAGCCATTTTACATTCTTACATAGAAGAAATTACGTTAGACACATCATGAAATAATCGGTCATATATCGCACATCGTGATCTGCCCATTTTAAGCGATCGGCCCAAACATAACATATACTAAAGTGATTTTAAATAAATAAATATTGTCTGTCTATGTTGACAAAAATATATATTAATGGCTCGTGATTGATGACTAGACGGAATTGATGCCAAAACGGTGCTGACAAAAAAGAAGTAAATGTTATTGACAATCTGATATCTACTGTCATAACATAACATCACGCCTGTATTCCCCGAAGGGTTAGGCAGAGGTCAGGACAGGTCCTGGGTTCGATCCCCAGGTCGGGCAAAGTGTTATTGGGTTTTTCTATGAAATTCTCAGTAGCAGCTTGGAGTTTGGATTTGTGCCCGGTGAATGGCTATAGGCTCGCCCCCTATAACATGGGACCTAAACATACCGGCGAACTGTGGGTGTACATTAAGTACATACCTCTACCTCTAGTACCTCAAGTACCTCTGCCTAACCCTTCGGGGAATACAGGCGTGATGGTATGTTATGTTATATCTAACCCAAAAACATACAGAATAGAAACATAATATTATAGTCGCTACATAAATCAATTGAATATACATTATAGCTGGGTTGACTATTGACGTAGGCGCAATCCGATCATCGAGTACGCTTTTTATATAGGTATGTAAGTATTATTGCGAGCATGAATACGAGTAATTACGAGTAGATCAATAATACTATCAAACAAACAAAAAATAATACATAGGCTGGGGATCAAGACGTTGATTGATATCATAATGTACCTACAGTTGTTTAATTTATAGGAAACAGAACACTGAAAGTATTAAACGTGTTAAAGAAACACTGATAACAACTTGGATACCTACGAGAATGTTTGTAACTGATATCTGATCTGAGCGTCGAGCAAATAACACTTAAGCTCTAGGAACTGTTAAGAGTTGTAGTTAAGTTAGGCAGCCTTTGGCAAAGAAAAGAATAGGTAGGTACTTTTCGGTGATCAGATGTGTTCGACTCTAACTAAATAAGGGAGCCAAAATGGCCACTTTTGATAAATCATATTAGGATTGGCAATTGAATAGAATGAATTATAACAAAAGTTCTGTAGTGAAAATATAACTTCCTCTATTTTTCTTAATTTGAAACGTTTTAGATGCTGCCTTTACGGGGGGGTACAGCTACATAAAACAGCTCTTACCTCTTTTAATTCTCACGAAACTAAGTGAAACCTTCATAAGTATGTGCTTTATTTTAATGATCAACAAAATCTTATTTTTGTCTGTAATAGAAAAAATCGCGTTGAGTCGATAAGGAAGTCATTAGGACTGGCTAAGGAATGAAAAATCGGGCCCATAAAGTTAGAAGGACAACTAAGCCTTCTTAAATGTGAGTGAAATTAAATAGTGGAGACTCACCTAACGTGGCTTATTGGCATGTGACATTTGCATGAAGTTAGTGGAAACGGGCATTATTCGTATACAATTTTATAAAGTTGACCATAATAGATACAAAATCTAAGATTACAAATCGATGATGCTTTTTCAGAGTTTACACGTGAAGTCCTTTTCCTCAAAGTAATATCTACAAAAGCGTAAGAATCTTTATTGGCTCACATTGTTTCGTACTTTTGTTTTACTGTTATTCCCCCTTTAGATGTTTCCCCCTGTTTCTTTAGATGCATGAGAATGTGAATAAAATCTACAGGTACTTATAAATAAAAATCAATCAATCGTCACTTGAGGACGGCGCGACCGATTTGGTTGTAGTTTTTGATGTGGTCGTAATTGCCAGGACAAAGTTTTTATGAAAGATGATTTTGAAAATCCATCAGAAAGTCAAAAGTTTGGATGGGAAAATTGACGCAGACGAAGCTGCACATTGGTCGCTAGTTTCTAATATAATACGCCAGAAGTTATAGCAGCAAAGTTTTCCTATTATTGGTTATAAGTACAAACGCCATTTCACAAACTTTTACCCTATTCAGTATTCGTGATGACATTACTATTCCTTCTGTATTCTTTATTCACTGAAGACATTAATTTTAGGATTAAAACTTCACGACGAGTATTTACAGTAAGAAAAATATTGTCTCCAACAAACGAAAAAACGGCACGTTTGGGGTAACGGCTGAGGGATCGGCTTCTACACCGCTGGTTGTACGTTCGACCTCCGCTTTTAAATATTACACATAAGTAACACACATATTGGAATAACCTATCGGTAGTTGGTTTGACGTCTGGGTGTACATTTATGTGAAAATTCGTGTTTGTAAACACACCCACTATACAGAAGGAAATCCGAGCCATACTAGGATTTTTTCTGTATCGTGGGTGTGGTGGCAGCAGCCAAAATATAAAATGCCCTACATGAATAAGCAATAGGTATGTGTGATCTTTATTATTATTTCAATACATTTATATCAAATTACTCACAATATTCCGTCATCTTCTCTCATGTCCTTGGTAGAGAAGTAGGCGAAAGTACCATTCCCAGGCCAGTCGGGAATGGGTTGTGGCTCAAAGGTGGCCACCGTTCCATATTCCTCAGCTAACCGTGACAGCAGGTAGCGGGCCATCCATAGATCATCTGCCGCCCTAATGCCCGTACACGGACCCACCTATCATCATGACATATAATTTAATTATACCTACATTGAAACAGTTGCTACATAATTACTGTATTTTTAAGCACTGAACGCGTGAATGAGTGAATATACATAATTTTCCAAGTTCCGCAGCAACTTTTAAGTTTAATAATTTTGTCACGTTTTGCTCTAACATGTCGGTTCCCTCAATTTGCCTTCAAATTTAACAAAATTGCAGGTTGAGCTACAGTTTATGTTCAAATGTACACCTAAGAACCGTATAAAAAAATCTATTTTATCGACATAAATGAAGCTAGTGAAAACGGAAAGCCTTACAATGCTCGGGTCGATATATGAGATACAATTTTGAGTTTTTAGACTGTTTACCGACGATGCTATTTTCGACTTTGAAATTCTTTACATTCTAAACAGACGTAAGCGCCAAATGACTTGGGTTAAACTGTGAATGACATCATTTTTCCGACCCTTCAAAAAAATTTCATAAAGTCAGTTTGGTATCTATCATAATTATTCATGACCTTATTACTGACCACTGACCTTATTACCTATTTCGATGTAATTTATTATTATTTCGTAAAAATATCTATTTTCTCCGTTTTCGCCGTATAGGTAAGTGACTTCATCACAGGTTTTTTTATTTTATTTCTTTTTCCGAAATGAAGAAATATAAAAATTAAATAAAAATGTTTTGGAACTCAGGATAGGAAAACAAAGACACAGTATTTTTGTTATGGTGGCTTAATTTTGAAATGTCGTCAATTGGATTTTCTTCAATTTGTAGATCAGCTATAACACATTCTTTTTAGCAAAGGTTTAAGTTTTCAGTTGTAGATATTATTTAATTTAATGTCACAATTACTAATGTGCTATGCCTGGAATGTAGACCTAAAATTTTAAAAAAAGAACAACTAATAATCATTTAATTTAGTTGTGTAATTATTTAATCAAGCGCTAGGTGAACGATCAGCCTTAACGGAGCGCAGTCACGGAATGAAACAAACATCGTCGCTATAAACCTTACTAAAAAAGGTACAGAATAGGTACCCCGAAGGCAAGTCCACTTACACTTTTGGTTCTAGGTATACTCGTAGACTTCGTTAGCAAAGTTTTTAACCTCCCTCTGTCACGCAACATATTGTATGGTTACAGCAAACCTAATGTTATTTTAATCTAGTCTAATAAACAAGTAATTTTTGTATGTTTAGTATTTGGAAAATGTTTAGGGAAATTAGGTATCATTAGGCACAGCAAGAAAGAATTTTATGACCTTAATGACGCATGACTGTATTGAACGATCAAACCAAATCATTTTTATGTGGCTTAACAGCATTGTAAATGTATAATAAATTATGTTGTCATGTTCTGCCGTTATTTCGACGCATGCTACAGCTAAAACCCGAATTTTGAACTTTGACATTTAATCACAGCGTATCGTCCATCATGGAACATTATCAATCATTTATTATTTTACTGGTAAGCTCGAGTTTAATGTTAGGCCGCTGGCCTAGTGCAGGTTGGTATGAAATCTACCGCACACGCCGCTACCGTTGAGAAAACCTCCCACTCATGCAGGTTTCTCATAATATTTTCCATTACCGATTTTGTTAATACGCAAATGAATGCGTAAAGTCAGAGGTAAAGCAAATAGAATTTAAATTCTGTTCATTGGTAAGCGCATTACTTGAGAATGTTTAAATTGACAGTTTTTAATGTTATGTAGATTTTTTAGGGAAAGTGAAATTGGAAAGTTGCTCGGAAAAATCGAGAAAAACAAATTGCTTATTTCTATGAGATATTTGTATGATCTATTGAAATATGGATCGGAAAATGTCTCTCGAGTCAGCTAGACTTAAATTCATAACCGCAAATACATATAAATTTCAACTCGATTTGATTTTTAATCAAGCTTTGCAGTTACCTGGAAATTCCACTGAGACGGCGTCGTTCCAGGATTTGTGCCGTTGAGCTGTACCCCCGCGTAAAGGCAGCATCTAAAACGTTTCAAATTAAGAAAAATAGAAGATATATTTTCACTACAGAACTTTATGTTTTGAAAATTAAAATATATCGGTATCTTTTTTTTTTGCATTTTCCATGTAAAGTTATTTTAGTGAGGGAAAAATTCAATCGCGGGCAGTATTCTTCTGGTTAGATACACCAGACGCTCTGACCTCTAAGCCACCGCGAGTCCTAGCCGCCAGACCGGTATATTATTTTATAACCCGCGGTTTCAATCGAATCTCAATGGACTTTTTGAGATAAAAGGCCTAAAAATAAATATAATAAAAAGAAATTGGTTCAATAGTTCAGGTGTGAAAACGTAACAAGCAAACTGACAGACATAATAAAATATACCTGTAGAAGGCTTCCATAAGGTCTCTTGCGACGATTTTGTTCGCGCCGGTGGCACAATAATAAGGGCCTGGCGGTGCAGGGAAGCCACCGGGGGGCCAGCCGAGCGGCCGGCCATCGGTCGTCGTGAGGAAGAACTCCTGATTGAAGGCAAACCACGGTTCTTCGACTTCTCCCTTCTCGCACATCATCAGGCAGTTTTTACGGAAGTTGGTAGCTGTATAAAAGTATGCTTTAGTTATTATAAGAATGAAAATTGAGGCCTAGCTAGAACGAAAGTCAACAATAACTTTACGTGACAGACTATTCGTGACTGCTACGCTAGAGTCCTGGATTCGATTTCGAGTTCGAGCAAAGTGTTATTGGATTTTTCTAGGAAATTCTCATTAGCATCTTGGAGTTAGAATTTGTGCCCGGTTTATGGCAATAGGCTCGGCTATTACACGGGACCTAGACATATCGAGGAATTGTGCATGTATATTAACCCGGCGCCAATGACGCTGGGTTATATTGACCCGAGATGATTTTAAATGGCCATATTTTGTATTTTATGTGCTTTGTGGTTTTGAGCGTTCTAGTAGCTGGAGATACGGTACCCCTCCACCCGTACCGCTAGTGAAGTCAGTGCGACGTTGCCAGCGTAGGGAGACACACGTGCGTCAAGCAAAAACGGGTAAGTTTGACCCAGCGTCATCAATGGCGTACTGTTTTCGAAACATATTTGTATTTTTTGTGTTTATTGATCATTTTACTTGTTTGCTTTTAGGAATTTGGCAAATATGTCTTTCACAAACAACTCTGAAACAATATTCCTCATTCAGGACCATTTGCAACCCCTGTGAATATGCCTCGCCAATTGCGCTAAAGAATCGCAGATTTCGCGGTGGCATCCTTTGAAGAACCTCCCCGGAAGGTTGCTGGAGCTCGTAGAAGATGTCAGGTATGTCAAGGATAAGAAAACTAGCCACACTTGCAATGCTTGCCAGATATACAATGCCCTGATCATTACGTCCCATACGGCGAAAATTGTAGCAGTTCCATGGCTAGGTATGAAGAAACTGAAGACCGATTATAAGTACCTATAATTGAAGTTCCTAAGTGCGTATGATCTCTCTATTAGTAAATAGGATTTGTTTTTTCTCATTTTAGTATGTTTTATATAAGAAAATTTAACTAATCACTCAAGTTGTGTTTTTAAAGTTGATTTTGCATGCATTCTGAAAAAAGTAAATAAAAGTTGATTTTATGAATTTATTGGCATTTTTGTTATTTTATCCAGTATACAATAACACAATCTAATACATGAATAATTAAAATAGGCTGTTATCATTAGATAACATTTTGAAAAATGCTAATCAACTTCGGGTCACCATGACCCGGTGTCATAGTCCGCGTTATTATTTTCACGTCATTGGCGCCGGGTTAATACACTACTGCCTTACCATTCAGGGAATACAGGCGTGTTGAAAATAGTATGTATAAAAGTTTGATTTATTACAGGAATTAAAATGTTGGCCTACCTAAAATTTATAATAAAATTGAGTTAACAATAAATTTATTATGATCTCTTAGACCAGCTATTAAAAATGGTCTATGTATGGTCTGAATCAAAATCGTGTTTCTGTGCTTAAAAGGTCAGGTTCGATATATTATGTTAATAAGAATTATAATTTTATCTTATAAATTTAGTCTATGACTACTTGTACTAAAATTGTGAACTAAAGGTAAGTACAAAGAACCAGTGTGTAGGAGGTTATTTGATATTATAAATATTGTCAAACAAAAGCGCCTGTAATAAAGCTTTAATTGAAGTAAAACATTTGCCTTTCAATTACAAATGATATCGAGTTTTATTTGTTGTTCCTTTCAAGACAATTTTCGCGTAAAGAAATGCGGCGATTCATTATAAACTTTGTTAGAAAATCTTTGTTAGCACCAACTAATAAGGATTCTCCAGTCGAGTGTGATTAATGTCTAAAGTTCATGTTCTCCGGTGCAGTGATTCCGACCAGTCTCGACGTTACTGAAAAATTTCATTACCTCTAGATTCAGTTTACTCGTTGACTGAAAGTTTAATTAGTAATTTTTTTATTCAACTAGCTCAACTGGCTGACCGCGACCGATACTGATGCTATAGCAAAATAGTCCTAGGGGCGACTACTACGCTAATAGTCCTGAGTTCAATTCTTAGCTCGGGCAAAGAATTATTGGATTTTTTCTATGAAATTCTCAGTAGCAGCTCGGAGTTTAAATTTGTGCCTGGTAAATGGCAATAGGCTCACCCTCTATTATATGGGACTTAAATATATCGGCAAACTAGGGTTGTACATTAGTAGATCTCCCTCTCACCATTAATACAATAAGTACTACTTTTTGAAATATTGCACGGTCCCAATAGGATTTATGAAGAAGGACTGGGAAGAAACTTCAGAGATACTCCTTTAAATAGGTAATTATGTTTATCTTCTATATATAATGTATACTCATAAAATACGCAGTTTATGCAGTTTGATGTGAGAGATAAGAATAAATTGCTTTACAAATTGTCATAACATTTAGGACCTAGGTATATATATTATCATGACAAGAGCATGACATAATCAGAGGCGTTCGATCCAGCTATTTTGTAGGAAATAAAACAACCTGACAGACAACTCCACGGAAGATATTCATTGCAATACTCTCACTACAATATATTACAACTGTTGTTTGGTTAATTACATTTTGGTTAATATAAATATATTTCACAATCTGATCATTAAATCAGCCCTAACTGCCAAATTAATTCAAATAAATGAAACAGAATTTACATAAGTATTTAACTGTCAGATAACTGGAACTCATTAAGAGGTCGTGATAAAAGCCAAAGACCGAATGCTACTTGTAATTCTGATTTACATTAAGTGGATTTTTTCTATGGAATTAAGATTCTTCTTAAAGAAACCGAAAGTTTTTGAAGATTATTACAATTCATTAAGAGACTTAAATGTTTAATAGTTTCAATTATTGTTGCTCTTTGGACGGTACAGTCAGTGAAAACTATAAAAAAAAACTATAATTTAATAAGATTTTAAGAATTTATATTTATAGCAATTTGTTAGCATTTTTAGCAATTTATATTATTATCTATAGCTGAATAGATCTTAGTAGAAATATGATTAATTATAACCGTAATATATATAACAAATAGTTTTTATCCATAGGCATACAGTTTCGCCCATTAAAGCAACATTCCAAGAAACAAAAAGAATAAATCAACTATTTTTTCCAAGAAACCGCCTGTTTATTGAGGACACTTACTCCTCACAAAAGTCTTTGATTAACTTATTCTAGAGAAAATAGTTTCCTGTATAAATATTAATTTACAATGTGTAATCACAACATAAATGTGGAAGTCTGACTGTATTTGTTTATTTCGTTTCACGCTTATATCGATAAAATTTGCATTCCAAGGAAGGACAGAGGTTACTTTTTCTGTCGAAAAGTCTTTTGAAATGCAAGCGAAAACCACAATCTCTTCAATTTTATAAAACAACCATCTTATTGCAAAGTACTGAATTTGCTAAATTATGCAGTAACTCACACCATAAGTTCTGCTATTAGCAAGTTGCATTTCACACGGAGGCAAACTTAATTCTTGTTTATAGAGTCCGCTTTTACATAAATGTGAAATACATATTTTGTTTAAGATTCTGTCGTTGACTTTTATAATAATTTAAATCAATGTATTATAATGATGTGCATTTATCACAAGCTTAAATAGCTGTTAGGAAAAGGATCTGCTTTTTCGATTTTATGGACAGTTCTTGTTCTGTAACTTTTGGAAAATAATCTTTTCATACATTGTACATCGTTCGTATATTATTGTAGATTTGAAGGTTTCAATAATAAACCCAAGACGGAGGATGGAGCTCTATAAAGGACCACGAAATTACGCAGGGTGCAATTTTAAAATTAAAACTCTCAACAACAAATTAATGTTACCTTTTTACCCGATAACGAAAAAATAAGCAGGGTAATGAGTTTAACAATCTATGTATGTATATATGTATGTCGGGATGTTCGATCTTAACTCAAAAACTACTAATCAGATTTTGATAAATGAGAAGTCTAAGTGTGTCTAGTCTAAGTTAAACGGTTAATTGTTATAATTTCTAAATTCGACTTACCTAACCTTGTTTCTCTGCAATATCATACTAAATAAAAAATGTTTCAGTCTTCACAAAAGGTCTATAGACTGTTTGCAAAATCTCTATAACAATATAAACATTGCTTTTCATATTTTTTGTTCTCTTTCAGATGCCTTCTCATTTATTTTAAACACAGTGAAAATAATAAGAGAAATATTTTTGTACTTGGGAATAAATACGGAACAGTTATTAATACTTTTTTTTAAATATTATAGTTATACCTAAAAATACAAATAATAATATAGATACCAGCCAAACGCCGTGAATTTCAGCGGTGAATCGGAAATATCCACACAAATCAAGTTACTAGATGCGATTGGTTTGGAAACTGCAAATCTATCGGCCGTAAATTTACGTGATCCGTGACTCTCTAGAGCAATGTAGTTATCAAGCAGGTAATATAAGTTGATTCCATGATATACTAGCGGCTCACTCAAGATAGGGCTTTAGGAAACTTAGTAATGGCACACATTATCGCTGGTGTGGAATAAATGGCTCTGCAATACGGTGGTTAATATGTGGCCTCACTTACAATAAAACCATTCCCGCTCATTTGCGGGGAATGAATAATTCTGCGGGATATAAATACACTTATTCGTAATGTTTGAAATCTACATTTTAAATAACATTTATCATATAAAGACGGTTCATTTCTTTACAAAGTACCAAAAATATTTAATGAAATGTAAGGATGTTTCATTTTTATTGTTAATTCTGACGCTTGAGTGGCATTAAACATGGTTAGCGTACCTACTTAAGGGTTCTTTACGATTCTTAATAATAATCTCGCCATCTCCGTCGATATCTCCGAAAACAAAGAAAGCTCTACAAATATTATATATTTTATTATTTTTCGTATCGTATTCACCCAGGTATTAAAGGAGCTTACCAAATATACTTTTTCTGATTTGTATCGCAATGGCTTTTTGAGAAAATTTATTTATCTAGGTAAATGTTCACATTGATTGGCTTCTTTGAAAAATATATTTTTGAGGTTGGTCGTATTTTATAATAACCTTACTTTTATCCAGTCTAGTGCTCGCGTAGTTCGGGTATGGTTTCATATTAAATAATAAATGAATTAAGAATATTACTCCTTAACGGAAACGAAAGGTACCTCTGTATCATCATTGTTTTGGGCCATTTTCGCTTATTTATAAAAAAATACAAAATAAAAAAAAAATTAGCAATTTCATTTTCCTAATCACCGTGAACAACTCTTCCTACAAAAATAATATAAATACAAAATAATTTAAAGGAATCAATTATTTGTAGTATTTGTAGTTTGTATTATTCCTAGTTGACAAGCCTACTAAAGTTACACAAATTCAGAATACCTCTGTAATAGTTACTAGAAATAATATCTCACCTGCAGGTTGGTAGTTATACTGATACGTGTCGGCCAATACAATTATATGGCTTCCGCGTCTAAAAGGATCGTGGTAAATCACTTGTGGAAATATAAACGTGTCCGAATTATCGTCTTTAGCTTGCGCGGTGTTGCTGCCGTCAAAGTACCAGATAGGCAGGTCTGTAACACACAATAAAACAGAGTAATTAATGTGATTTAAACATTGCCAGACTTTGAACATGTTAACGTTGAATCACGTAACTCATTTCAACTTTTCAGTGCGATGCCAAATATAGGTAACTAGACAATGCGTGTATCAACTTCTGGAGCAAATTCTGAATTTATAAAAAACATTATACAATACACAACACTGCTTCATAATCAACATTAAACAACTCATTTCAAAAAGTGTCGAATATTTCCTTGCGAGCAAATAAATTTTCTTTAGAGCGGTATTTTTTATGTTCTATATTAGGTATTCAATGGCGAAAATCTCGTGAAAATACTAAGTACTAATTTATTCCTATTGTTGACGTTTTTGTTATCCCAACTTGTTGTGATCGTAGGATGACAAACATGCAAAAATATATAGCAAAGTTTGGATAGATAAGGTAAAAGCTTCATATTTTAACAACGAAGATAAATCTATCGCATGTAAAACACATTTTATGAGCATCGATATTCATAAAACCCGAAGATCGAAAAGAGGGTTCAACCACTTATTTGATTTGTTGTCCATGAAATGACAGTGTCTAAACAACGAACACGTGGAGTAGTACCTACTTGATTTTTATCTCGAATGAGGTAAATACAACTACAACTTCTTATTTCTTCTTATTCTTATCTGCTTCATTAATCAAGTCATAGTGGTTCTAAACGAGACTTCTACCCTAGATGTCCTGGGTTTGATTCCTAGGTTAAGCAAAGTATTATTGGGGTTTTCTATGAAACTCTCAGTAGTAACTCGGAGTTTTGATATGTAGCCTGTTATTGGCAATAGGCACGTCCCCTAGGACATGGGACCTAAAAGCGCCGGTCTTTTGTGGGTATAGTTACATTAGTAAACCTCTGCCTAAACCTTCGGAGAATACAGACGTGATGAACGAACCTAGGTATACTCTCTGTGTGCCAACTGCCGAATGAAATCCAAATCCGTTCAGCAGTTTTTGCGTGATTGAGTACAAACTTTCACATTTATGATATTAATAGAATCTATAGAAAACACATCGAATGGCACTTTGCAAACTGAGTATCCCAACCATAGGATTATGCAGACATTTTATTTATATTTTTACACTTTTCGCACAAAAATCACTCCAGACTGTGTGCTTGCGAAACTTGTGGTTTTTACTAAAATTATTTTCTGTTCGTTCGTTATTAAAATTTCCTCAATCGATTTTCAATTTAACCTCCAAATAATAGAATTTAATATCCATTGGGGAAAAAAGGTTTGTCGTAACTTGATGTGCTGTTGTCTTTCCCTACTTAACCTATGATAATTGTTTGTATCAATCAATACTTTTGATACCTACTGTGAGTTTCATAGTCAGTCGTTCGTGTAATTCTGAGAAAACTCGTCTGTGTTATCTTAACAAACATTCCCTTAATGCTTAAAATTAATAAATATCTGAAATATAATTTTAATTTAATGAAAGCCGTAAAACCGGTTTATTTGTTTTGTATATGGGTCATCGTATTTATAAGCATTTAAAATGTGAATCCATACAAATACAAACAGAAAAGAATTTTATACGGCTATAAAATTGTAACTAGCCGATGTTTTTACGTAATATAATAAGAAAAAATAGTATGATATCATTAGAATTTCTGTCTATCTGTATGTTTTGTACGTAATCTGTTTCATCTTGATACTTACGTCGCCATCTCGACTAGAAACGGAGTTACATAACATACATATCGGTAAGCGATGCAGCTGGTTACTACTACCGTCTCCTAATCGGAAGTGATAGCAAGTCATTAGGTACCTCAGTAGGCGCAAGAGTGGGTTATGTTGGTTCGAACATTAAAACACACATTTAGAAGTCGTTAAATGTCTCATTTAATCAGACTTCTCAGGCAAGCTATTGCCCCGTCAATATTACAACACAGACAACCCCCAAAACGCCCGCGTGGCTTCACTAGTGCTATTTCCTACTGGGAGAAGAAGCCACAAGAAACTCCCAAGCACATTTGTCTGTTACTACAACGTTAACAATAACTTTGTAGGTAGAATTATAAAGGAACGTGTGACGGTTCCACGACGTGCGCGCATGTCGACCACCAGCTGTGTGTGTGTGTGACCCGGCCGCTCGACTTCGCCATCGCAGGGTTTGCCCCTTCCAATTGTCACGCCTTTGATACCATTTCGTGCCACCAGGTGGCGCTAGCGTCGCAATTAGTCAACAGACCATCCGTGATCATTTCTCTCTCCGACATACATAATCAACCCATTACATTGTCCCACTGCTGGGCGTGGGTCTCTACTCAGAATTAGAGGGATTAGGCTATAGCCCACCCCGCTAGCCCTAAGCGGGTTGGCAGACCTCACAAGCCGTCGAGAAAATCTCTCAGGCATGCAGGGTTCCTCACGATGTTTTCCTTCACCGTTTAAGCGCGTGAAACTATTAATTCAAATTCAAATTCAAAACATTTATTTCAGAGTTTTTGGTCCATATGGTGTTAGTGTGAGTGTGTGTGTTAGTGTTATGGTGTATTAATACGCACATGACTTCGAAAAGTCAGAGTTGCGTGCTTTGGGAGACCTTTGACTTGGCAGTCCTATGGTCATATTACTAGGCTATCACTGCTTCTAAACAGAGTAAGTGTAAATAAATCCTAATGTCCATCCTAACGACGCGAATGTAACCGCAGGCAACATATAGTAATACAATAAATATTCTCTCAAAAATCTCGTAATAAATCGTAAAAATTGGACGCTCAGAGTACATATTTGTGCGTACATGTAGAATACATGCCTCATGGACATGAATTGACAGCCACTGGGGCAGAAAGGTTCTCTAGTGGAGACCACGCACTGGAAAGCGCAGTGTGGGACGACCTCCAACAAGATGGACGGACGACCTGGTAAGGGTCGTTGGGAGTCGTTGGATGCAGGCGGCATGTGACCGATCGCTGTGGAGGTCTTTGGGGGAGGCCTTTGTTCAGCAGTGGACTTCCGTTGGCTGATATGATGATGATGATGATAACATGCCTCATTGATCTAGTAATCCAAGTGCGACTGCTACGTTACGTTACATCGAGCAATGTTATTAGGTTTTTCTATGAAATCTTAGCAGCAGCTTATAGTCTAGATTTGTGCCCGGTTAATGGTGATAGGCTAGCTCTCTATTACATAGAACCAAAACATACCGGCGAACTGCAGATGTGTACATTAGTACACATCTGCCTAACATGTCGGGGAATATAGGCATGATGGTATTTAAAGTCTCAATCTTACCTTTAGCGGTCTTTGGTACAAAATCTAAAGTTCTGTCCTTAGAGCGGAGGTTTATGCCTGTCCCATCGATCCATACGTAGCTGCTAAGGACTGCTTCGCACGGAACCTCCAGGTCTTCATACTTGCGCATCGCCGCCTTGTTCAGGGGTATCGGTGTGGAATTCATTGCGAGTCCTAAAATACTATCATTTCTATGTCAATTTTTACACACGATGTATAGGATAAGATAAACCAGTGTCAAAATTCACACTCTTATGGGCAGTCGCTTTGTATAATATTGGCATACTGATATTCCGTCATATATAGTTACACTGTAAGTTGTCCTGAACATATATAACGAATGTGGAAAAACTTTCAATTCACTGGTCAACAAAATTTAACCTTTTTTTTTTAATTGAGACATATCATTTCTTGTAGATTTATTGACGCAAAATCTAAATCCGGCAACAGAATTGCTCTAGCACGTCAGAATATAACAAATACCAATCTCAAAGTACTAAAATCAGTGTTTTTAGCGACATTTGAAGTAATTTTTTGAGTACAGAAAATTTTATTTTAGGTAATTTCTAACTGAAACACCTGTAGAAAAAAACTACAATAAACGATGTGTCTCACCCAAGTGCAAAAATTACCAGTAGCTGTATCAATTGTTACTTACCTTAAAATGTGATATGGATAATTTTAACTTCAGGTCTGTAAGGAGGAAGTTCACTTATAATTTCTTTAATGTATCTGAAATTGTAAAATTTTTGAAGTATATATGAGTACTTTAATTTATTATACCGCATTACATTTACCAAAGTTCACTGTTTCTTTAAACCTTCGAAAAGATTATGATTCTGTGCTTCTTGTATAATGCATAATAGCCAAGATCCGGGACTACTTACCAAAAAAAATGGTTCTCTGTTCACAAAATTATCATTAGATAATCATGGCACCATAATTTCGAATGACAGCTAAAAGCGATAATATCGTTCGATTCTTTAGTTTTTTTATAGATTTTATAATCGAAATTCAATTTAATTTCATGAAGAGGTTAGGCTCTAGAACTGAACCAAAGAGTATATAAATAATTATAAAGATTAATATAAATACGGACTTTTTACAGATTTTTATAACTTTGCTTTGTTTGTCAAGTGGATTTGATGTCAAAATATTATATTTTTATCGTTTGTAAAATTTTTGTAGTGTAAAGCAGTTATGCTCCTATAGAGCAAAATCATGAAACCAGAAAAACTTCATGAATTATTATTGGTACTCAGTTTTGTCATTATTCAAATTGCTGTTAAACCAGTATCTAGCAATCTCTCATATGAAAACAAAAATTTTGTAAAAATTAAACAGGATCCAACTAGGTTTCAACATGCATCGGCGTATCGCAATAAAAAAAATGTATTTGCTACTCGATATTTAAACATAACTACCCGAACAGAAAATAATAAACCTGTATATGTCACACCACGCCCTGCTCCATTGGGGATGAGTAAAAATTACAGTCAAGATCAAATGAATACTGACCATCATCATATCAAAGCTGTTCCTAAAGCGCCAAGTATTAATAAAAAGTGGCAAGTAGGAAGGGTAAGTCGAAAACAATATGAAATCATAAACATGCTGTGGAGAAAAACAAAGATATTTGTCAATGTAGAGTCAACTACCCCCAACTATAACTTTAAACGGAACAACGAAACTGAAAAATTTATTGACAGCCTTTCTGTTATGCACCAGCCTTTTCACCGAGTATCGTCACGCTTAAATTTGCCATCAAGTACTTCAAGTTACATTGAATTTTATTACTTAGATGAAACTGATGAACGCATGAAAGAATTAACAACACAAAAACACATCCATGCTCCAAAACGTATAAGAGAACGAGAACTTAGAAATCTTGGTGATTTTAAATTTGTTCTTGCTGATTCTCCTATGTTTGCTTTTCGTATTGATGATCGAATAACCAAGAAATCGACACCACCTAGTATACCTACTAGATATATGCACCCAACCAATAGAATGAAACGACGAAGAACTAGAACACACGATTCATCTTTGACAGGATTTGATTCTCTTAATTCTCTAAAGCCATCATATAAATTTCCACGTAAACGTATGGAGCAAAGTACCATTCCAACAATAGTTACAAATAACGTAACTAAAGTATTGGTGACCTTAAATGTGACGAACACTTCTACAACTGAATACTTTGATAATGAAACTTGTCCTATGACGACCGAAGCTTTAACAACATTTAATGATACAACAGACAGTGAAAGCTTAAGTAGTCTTACAACTAATAAGACCCATGTAACAGAACCTACGATGGCTAATGATAGAATTAAATTTTTCGAAATATATGATAAGCACACTCCCATCCCATACTACGATGAAAAGGGCAGATTAATAGACACGGATAATGTTGAGATTTTTGTGAGGGGAAACGACCTGAATACTGAACGTAAAATTCTTTTAGAACATGTTGATGAAAGCATTGGAAACGAACACAGCAATCCACATAAAACAAAACATGCTAAGAAACACATAATTGAAAGTTACAAGAGTGATTCCAAAGATCATAATAATGAAAATTCGGTAACTCAAATAATTCAAAAACCTTATACGTTCAACGTTACAGAAAAAGTTAATGTTACCAAAAAACCTGTAATTAAATTATTATTGCCTGAAACAAAAGTCACAGATTTTTTTGAACACAAGAAGAGCAATCGTGCGCAATGGGCTCAGTATTCTTTTGTTGCTGCTTACGTATATGAACCCTCCCAGGTAAACGATCTTTATAACATGAGATTATAATAGATATGGTAAAGACACCACAACTATATAGATAAAACAACAATATGTAAGTTTGACAAATCATATGTAATTGGTGATATCTATGATCCATTCTTAGTATGTAGGCGACTTAATATAGATTACGTTCATCCGATACATTTTCAGTTATGGTACGTATTTATATCACCATCGCATACAATTTTATTATGCACAGTCATACATGCGATCCAAGCCTATTGATTGGTTTATTAATTAAAAACAAATTATTATTGCCAAACGAAACTACTTAATAGAAAACTTGAAAATTGGAAAAGTTTCTGTTAACACGAATAGCCTGTTGGCATGAATAAATTAACGAGAAATTTCCTCGATAAAAGAATAATTATGGTTTATAGCCACGGGAATTACATAATTTTAAAAATGAGTACTGAATTAGTTAATTATGTAAAGTTCACTCGATAGTAAGGTACAATCCCGAGGACATGTGAAACAAATAAACAATAATGTTCGTATCGAATGTGCCCTATCACATTTATTTACTTTCTTGGGGAATCTATCTTCATCATCACCCTATATTCGTCCACTGATGGACGGAGGCCTCTCCTAGTAAATCTATACTCTCATTTTTATTCTTAATAATTCCTAATACTACAACTGCAAAATTATATTATCTTAAAATCATTTTAAACCAACAGTTTCCCTCTTCTGCTAAGTATTTCAGACTGCTGTTGTTAATTACATGTAATAAAATATGGTGTAAGATAAAAGTTAAGCCAATTAACTAAACTTGCAACTTTTGTACCTAAATCTGTTGGAAAGTAGGTTGCACTCTAAAACTGCCGTATTTCAGGTACACTGTGATGCTGCTGGAATTAGTCCCCATTGGCTCATTACTTCTGGCTCGTGTTTATCAAGGCATCACAAGAACCCTGGAGGCGAAGGCCGTTCCGCATTCGTGACGTACTGCGGAGAGACCTGGTGGAATCCTGAACGAGTGGCTTATGTCAAATACAGTCTAGTTCATCCACGCTTCCACCCACGGGATAAGACACGCAGACATCTTTATAATATCGGTATTTACTTGTTATCTAGCTAACTGCATCCTACACATAACATATACGATCGTGTTCTCGAGAACGGTTTCGAAGGGTCGGTAGAGACGGAACATCTATCTAGGTAGGTATTTCGCTCTTTCTGGAAAAATTAGACCATTTTTGTGAGACCCTTTTTGTTAGAATATGCAACTACTACTTTTTTCAGTAGCAATGTTGGTTGGTTGTGCAATGCTGCATTTGAAACTACGATAATCTTGCCTAGTTTTATCTTTTTATATAATTTGTTTTTCATCTAGGACTAATTGAAGTAGTGACTTCAATGGCCTCTGCATGCAATGGGTGGGCGCCGATATCGTTGATGTCCCATCAATTTGTTGCTGATGTTGAAGGGTCCTCAGCTAATGCTATAGGATGGGGGCTTGATAGGTAATAAATCACACAATAATACATTAAACAAGTAGTAAACTTTTTTAAGTTTCTTACCGGTTCTTCTCCATAAGTCCCGATTTCTTTTCTAAACCATGCATTTAGGTTTTGATCGTTCAAAAATGTGTTTTGTATTCTTTTTATCCACCAAGTAACAAATTACAAAATGTACAAACTACAAATTAAAAAATGTAAAATTGTTCTTGTGCCCTCCGGAACCCTTACGCGCAATACTGAATTAAATGAAACATTTTGTTTGAAACATTTCGATTCTCGCAAACATTGTGGAATGCTAAAGTTTGTAAATTTTAGAAACATTTACAACCTTATCGTACCTTTTTCACAAAATAGATGAGATCATCACTATACTCTAGTCTAATAGTTTTGACCTTACAATTATTAAGTCGGGACGATGTCTAGTCTGTAGGACAAATCATACACACTAGACACCGTCTCGACGCTTTTTTCTATAGCGTTAGACAGACATAGACAAAAAACTTAAGATAGAATTTTATGAATAACATATTATATATTTAGATATGCTTAGATAACAAATAGACGAACCCGTTGATTTTGGAAAAATGACACTTGTATTATTTACTACCAAAAATGTCGGACTCGCGCACGAAGGGTTCCGTACCATTATCTTTAAAAACGGAATATTTATGTTATTCTGTCTTTTAGTATTTGCTGTTATAGCGGCAACAGAAATACATCATTGGAGAAAATTTCAACCGTCTAACTAACACGGTTCATAAGATACAGCCTGGTGACAGACGGACAGACAGACAAACGGACGGACAGCGGAGTCTTAGTAATAGGGTCCCGTTTTACCCGTTGGGTACGGAACCCTAAAAACCATCCGATAGTGTCACTAATAATTACATTACATTGTAATAATAATAAATTAATTAATAGTAATAATTACATTGAGTACCTACGGTTTTAAACTAAGTAAAATTAGTTAAAAGTCCCGAGATTCCTTTGGGTAGTTTTCGGATTTAGCCATCTACGCCCACTCGAAAAATTCGCCCTATACAGTGAATGGATGGATGTAATAAATGGGTTGATGATGAAACCATAATTTTATTAAAGTAGTTAGTCGTTAAGTTAACTTTATTCAATGTCATTTAGGTAATATTCGAAAATCGATACGAAAAATTTGTAATGATACCTACTTAACTTAAGCATAACAGTGAGACTAGTGTTGTGATAATATATATGTCTTAAGGGTCCAGCGGACCGAATTTCCCATACAAACGTAATACCAAAATAAATCGTAATTTAATCAAACACAATTTAATCAAATTGTGTTGTCATTCGGATTCGGATACCATCTAGGTTCCTACTCTACCATTTCGTCCAAAATACTTCACTGGAAATAAACGTAAGCGAACGTAATTCTTGATAACTTTACCAAGTTTGGAACGATTTTCCGGTTGTTTATTTCCACTGAAGTAGTATAGACAAAATGGTAGGGTGGAAACCTAGGTTAACGGTATCCGAATCCGAATAATAACACTATTTGATTAAATTATGTTTGGATTACGATTTATTTTGGTATAACGTTTTTGTGGGCAATTCAAGCTTCGCCGGACTCGTTTATTAAAATGTATAGACACACAATTTTTACAGATTCGATTCGCGGTATTCGTCCAATGATTTGCCGAGATCGCCGCTCATGACTTACCAGAGTCAAGTGTTCTCCGATTCATGTCCAGGAAATATTGGGTACAGGTAAGATAAATCTATTTTCCAATTGTTATTGCTATTAAAATTGGAATAAAATGAATTAACATATTGAATACATGTAATTGAACATTGGCATTTGATGTATTTATTGATATAAGTACAGTCTTTTCATTGGTTTATTGATTCATTTGTTGACAAATAAAAAGTCATTAATGGGAAACTCGTTAAAATTATTGCTTCAACGACCACTTAATGATGATGATGTCTGTGTCAGTTAAACTTTCCTTTAAACTAAATTTTTAATATTGTTTACAGTAAAGCGAAGCGCCTTGATGAAGAAGGTGGTATCAAAAACGTGTACTGTCTATCGTTGCCACCGTATTCAGGCGAACAAACAGACCCAATACACGGCGGCTTACTTCTAGTCGGAGGAAAATTAGTCGCCCTATACCTACAGGTTATTTACACAATCCAAACATTAATTTACTTAATATAATTTTATACGTAAATATATACTTACCTAATTACGAAAACTGAAATATATATTTCTAATTGCTAATTGTTAATTAATTTTGGCGTCTCTGTTGAATTAGCTATCTAAATAAACAAAAGTAGGATTTGTAAATACGTACGTGTTTATAAATAAATTCGCATTTACATCTTTCGCCAGTACAGGTACTTTAATTTAATTACGGAAAAGTCGAAACAGACAAACAATATGACAAATGTATGAGAGGTAAGTATCTACGTGCGTCATATTTAAATAGAGACTTCCACGTAAATCATATTTAAACGAGAAAATCTATAATATTATCATAGACTTCAGACATTATGTTTACGAAGTAAAATTATTATTTTATACTTTATTTGCTTGAAACTTATGTGTCCGTTACTCGGATAGAATTTGCATTTAAATTGCTTCCATAACCAGTTGCATTAATTG
The DNA here is from genome assembly GCA_910591435.1 of Acronicta aceris. Taxonomy (NCBI): domain Eukaryota; kingdom Metazoa; phylum Arthropoda; class Insecta; order Lepidoptera; family Noctuidae; genus Acronicta; species Acronicta aceris. The sequence goes on along the minus strand of OU342763.1, from coordinate 9,179,230 downwards.
AGGGAATTTCAAACTGCGTTTGTTTAGGGAACACTCTAATGTTTCGCTTAGGTTCTACATTAATAGGTATTCGTGAATGAACCTCTACAGACAGAGAGTAATTATCGTAATTAAAGTCGTTCAAAATATGTGTAGAGACAATCCTAGCGTAGACCGAAAGGTGATAATATTATGACTAACATTGAAACTATTTCATCTAATCACAGCGGTTAACATTGTGTTAAACGACTGTTTTACTAACCATATATTGGAATTAACATATTGAATTATGATTTCCAAAGCTCAAGATCAGTTAGAACTTCACCAAACCGGAAATAGCTGCATCCGAGCTTCAAATAGCATCCCATTGCCTCTTTGACCAAGAGCTTTACAAAGCCTTGCCTCTGGGCTTGTCATTTCCTGTTATTGTGAGAATCTAGCTTATACTGGACGCGTAGAGGTTTGTCTTCTAAAATTAGGTCAGACGTAGGTGCTACTTTGTAGATATCTATTGGTACACAAACACAAAGAGTTTGTACATATATCTTTACTCGTATTATTGATATAGGTAGTTTGATAATAACTCTTTGAAACATTAAAATAGACTAATCCGTATTTCTCATTTTTTTAATATTTTCTAGCCTGAGAGGTACATTGTAATAATTTTAGCAAGTACTCGTACAAGCAGGTGTTACGAGTATTAAAATAAAACACTTCGAGATATTTTACATCTTTCCTTCCTGAGTAGAGTTCGTTTACCCAGGAAATGTAAATATTATGATATAATACACTAATTCGTCTAATATCTGTAAGAAAATGGGTTGCCATTAGGAAGGATTGTGTCACTAAAATGCTTGCAACACAGCCGGGCTATAATGTCGAGGGAGAGTTTTAGGCGGGAAAATGTTAGTGCACTTAGTTTTATATTATTTTCCAAAACTTGTATTTCCCCGAAGTTTAATGTGTAATTATAGTGGATAGTTAACCATTACGGGTTCGTGAACGTGTGTGAGTATAGGCAAATGATATAAAATTGAAAATCGTGACTTTTGTTTCACTCCTAAAGTTTCCACTGTTTTACAGGGGATAAAGTGATGTGTAAAGTAATGTGTAAACCACAAAAAAGACATGACCTAAAGGTCTATGTTACCAAATCATAAAATTCCTTTAAAAAAATGCCGAGGGATGAGTCGAAATATATTTCTATAGTTTTAATGGGTTTTTGTGGAAAACTTCGACGTATTAAAATGAAAATTAGGATAGAGCTTTCGAGAAAATTACGGAGATTATACTGACATAATCTGGAGTGAGGATTAAATTTGAGTCCGTGATAATACCTCCACGCAAATGTGTTAGGTACATTTCCGCTATGAACAGTACAGATTAAACAGATTACCTACATCCCCTTAATAAATGAGCATGATACATTAACTTGACAGCAAACTGATTTTCAGTAACAAAATAACAGATAGATCTTAAAAAGACGTCGCGCGTCGTACGTGTCGATATTATGCAATTATTGCTTCCAGAAGAAACAGTATTTTTTTACCTTCTTCTTATCGTATCGACAACAAATGTACAGGGAAAAGCAAAAGATAAGAAACCAATAGAAATATTAAACTAGATTATACCCAGTATGCCGCTATTCACCGTACCTATATGCTGCATTTGATAAAAAACTTGGAATGTAGGTTTTCCCATGGTTGCGTTCAGACTTCTTTCAATGCTGTCCGAGAAAATCATCCAAAAATGTTAAGCAACAAAATAACGGTTTCGAAAATTGCCTTAGTTAATCGTGACTGATGGAGTTGATTGACGCTAATCAAATTTTTTGGGCAACTCAAATTGCATGTACCTACCTACCTAATGTTATATTTTTCAACGTTTTATATTACCTAATACCTAATTATTTAGAAAAAAAAAATATGGTAATTAATTTATTATAATTATTACATTTTGATATCTTACACTTCAAAAAACAGAGCAACGTTTGATAGCATAGAAATTCCATGATTCTTTTCTTTTATTGAATGTTTTTCTTTCTTTATTTTTTTCTTTCTTTTTATAAATTCGGTGGTTCTTTTATAAAAAGAAAAGATTTTATCTGCTACGACTTTTACTTTTATTTTATTGGCTTATGGTACGAGTATCAGACGTATTTTAAATTGTGAATCAAAATTGATTCGAGCAAAGATATAATGTAGATGCCATACGTAATAGATGAAAGAATGATATTGTCTCAACCAATATCTTTTACATTTCTCAACCTATGTTTATATTAGATAACCTGAATATAAAACAAAGATCCACGTGACTGTATTTTGATCGCAACTTATACATTCATTATTACACATCTTTAGCGTATTGAATAAATAGGGTTCAATGAAGTAGAAGTTAAGTCAAGATGACAGAATTTTGTACCCACGACGGAGCGGTGTTTGTTTGTTTGTGTGTACCAACGAATGTTGCCACTTATCTCCAGAACGGTTTGACCGATTGAGACGCGGTTTTCTGTAAAGGGTTCGTAATCTATCAGCGATTGTTCGTAGATGAGTAGAGTAAACATTTACAGCAAAAATATCATATTCCAATTTTAACCTCAAAAATATTAAGTAGGTACATTGGTAACGAAGAATTAAGTCATTTTGAAAAAGTAACCATTGGAGTAAATTTCCTATTTAAAAACTCCTGTAATAGACTAGCACTATTCAAAAAATATAAAAAGTCTAATATTAAGATTTAAAAATATACTCACAGGTACTAAATAACACAAAATAAGTAAAAAAAAACTGCTAAATCAAAAACATTATTGTGACAAAGAATATACTGTATATTTATTTAATCATTTTACGATAACAATAGTCGTGGCTTTTTTCAAAATGTTTATTTTTGATCAGTTCAAAATTAACTTTTTAAATTATTCTTCATTCGCAACCTTATAATATCGACAAATTAAATATTATTTAATTGAAGTTTCCAGTCACTAAACACAACCAGCTATATTAATTACATTTGATGCGCGAGTTGGCTTTTCAAAAACCCAGTGAATGGCACGGTATTCATTCTTGGATTAAAACTCCCGATATCTGGATCCATGATCCAACGATTTTCCCGCGACAAATTATTCAGCTCTAGCTATCGTCAAAATGAGGTTATTTTAATTAATTTTTGAACGTTTTTTTCTGCAGGAGGAACGGCGTCCTTGGGGTGATCAAAGTGCGCAGTACACAGGTACTTGGCGACTTGTCCCCTGGGTGCTTGATGTGGCTCGAGAGAATGATGAGGTCGACGCTTTCGGTCTCGAAATTTAATTTAGCTTCTATTATTACATTTTTATAATTTTATTTTTACTGTTTTTTATGTTTTTTTGTTGTTTTTTTTTTCATGTGACTTAGACATGTTTTATTATGAATTTTTTATTTTGTTTATAAACAATGACTTTTGTTGTATATTTATTTATTGTTTCGATTAAGTAGATTGAATTAAAGTAATTAGTATCCTTAGTATAAAACACAGCTGTGTTGCTCCATGAAACTTCGATGAATCAGCTTTCATAATACAACATTTGAACTAAAGTTGGTACCTACTACCTAAGCTGAAACTTTACAGCTAAAGTTTTTGAACACTGAATAATAAATGCAAGTCTATACCTATATAGGTAGGTAGCTAACATACCTACAAACTTTTTTTATTTTTTTCCACCACTAACAACATCGAAGTTGCTAAAAAAATTGCCTAGTCAGTTAGAAACTGAAATAACTAATTCGAGATTGTGAGAGAAAAAATCGAACCACGTATATATTGGGTTATCAAATAAGTGTTTGCACTTATAGACAATTTACTCTCGTCCCTCGGCGACGAAAGCATCAATCAATTATACGACATATTAATTAGTAGATGCATGAAATAATCTTACAAGGCGTTAAATAATAAAACTAAATACAAAACTTAGAGAGACTTTATTTATCACTATCAGATAACAAAATACAATGTTTAAAGCAAAGGATTTACAGGTGCCCACACAAATCGATTTTAATACAATAAACTTGTGAACAATATTTATATTTTATACAAGTATTTAGATATTCCTAAAAGTTAACGATGAATACCTAAAATATCCTTCTCTTGCAAACAGCGAGTTGTAACTAAAACATAAATAGTTTTAAAATCTGTAAAAGTTACGAAGTCAGGTTAGTATAAACATTGTAATTTTGCGCTACATCTGGGCGTTTCGCCGTGTCCAAAAAGATCACAATAATTGTTATGGTAACCGTATCATCAAAGAGTTCATAAGCATTCATCACACTCCTCGTAAATTACATTTCAAAGTACCAAGTTAAGTACTCGTAAAACACAGTCGCTCTTTCTACTCGATAACCCGTCCGCATGTTGATTAAAGATACTATCCTCACTCCAAGTACTCGTATAATTATAAAAAAAACAGTTTTGATTGAACGGACTGGAGTGTCTAAAAAGAAAATTATTGGCATTCGTCTTCGCTTTCAATTTCCTAGGCAATTAAATCGTTTTCTATTCGTTTACAGACTTAACGTAGTTACCCACTTGAGAGGGATTTCGGAAGTTCCAAATTGAATAGGTACCTACTTGTACATTAATTCAGATTTAATTTTTAAGCGCTGTAATTATCCGCGTTATTCTGCGCAGTTAAATATTACAATGAGGTAACAACGATTGTGTTAGTTTTTAGCTTCCGATCCATCTATCGGCTTTTCCAGTACATTTTCCAAGCTGCACTCATTGACGATTTAATGAAATGTTTGATACAACGTACCATTGGAGCCCCATTATAAATATTATTGTTAAAAAATTTCATAAATCGACAGTATAATGTATAATTATATTTCTAACGGAACCCTCAACCAGACAGAGGTTTCGTCCGGCAACCTTGTTTCAATCAAAATACTTTTTGTTCATGACGTCACGCATCCATGACACGTAGCCTGCGGTGCGCGTATAAATTCCATACTTGCCACGCTTGCCGCAACCATCGCCGAAACTCGTGATCCCCTGTCAATGTAAAACGGTGACTTTTATTTAACATATTTATAGCTTTCATTAAAATATCGACCATAATACAAAAGCTACGCGGTCTTGCTGTGCGTAGCTAGCACATTAGAAATAACAACATTAGGCACCATCAAATACCTAATAGGAGATCCTCCCTTCGGTCGCCAACATTTTGCGACCAGATATGGCAGGTATTTTTCAGAATTTCTCATTTGTATTTATGAATAGGGTTTGTTTGTTATTTAATTTCGGTGTTGCAAAAAACTATCTAAACTATTGTATTTTTGCATACTATATATCTTTTTTAAAGTATTAGGAACATTATATAGGCAATACCTGAAATATGGCATAAGACTATATATTATATTACGGCGTGTAACCATACAGACAATACACTTAACAGCAACTAGATAATTATACATTTTACATTTTCATTGTGGACAAAAACCAGTCCAGACGAACATAATAAATAAATGTTAGCTTTTTAACGTGATTATGTAAATGCTAATTACAAAGAACATCACCCTCGTTACGTTTACGGCTCCGTACCATTTAATTCGGGATCTACAAAAAATATCCCCTCAATGCACTGTAAGCTGGTTGCTTTCTTTTCAAATTGTGAATGTCACGTCCATTTTATTGTGATTGAAGAAAAAAATGTACGGAAAGCTCTTGCTGTATATTTTTGGAATATTTCTTTACGGTTAGTGTCGCTAACGTTGCAAAGGTACAATAAGGCTGTAACTAGAGTTGTTATCATGTTCACCATGACCTATCGTAACAATGGCCTAAATACGTAATTACATTTAAGTAATGACAGATTTCGTAAACAAAACTGTAAAAAATTAACAATGTAGAATCATTGACGACGATTTTAACGTAATAAAATAGCAGAGGCCTCGCAGCAGTAGCAGAGTCGTGAGTGAGTCGGATATTAGGTTAATTTTTCAATAAGTCATCATCGCAGCATTTTTCAAATTATTATGTGGTCGGGAGATCAGTAATTCTACATCTCTGTCCTGAACCAAATCGGCAATACCGATACCTTAAAGATAAACTGGAGTTCAGACTTTTTGGCCTTCTTACTACTAATAATAATTAATTAATGATAGGACAACCGGAAGCGGCGGACTAACGTGGTCTTCAAGCCACTGCATCACTGCATATTTAATTAAGTTTAGGATATTTGGACAACGTAATTACTTAATCTGAGACAGATTTAGCTAAGCCACCTGCAGTGGTCGTCGTTGGTCGTAAGCCATGGCTTCTATTTATTTACAGGGCTAGCACTACCATTTTACCAAGGCTGTGATATTTTCATTTCAAATAAACCGGTCAAGAAAAACAATAACATTATAACTTCAAACATTTTTCCTTAAAGTAAATTGAGGAAGAAACCAAATATTTTTACTGTCATTTTGATGCTGAATATTTATGAGTTTTGTCCCGCCAATTCGGTGGCTTAAGGCGACGATAACGGCCAGTGACCTTTATAATACACTTTTTTCTATACCACTAAGGTGGCAAACATGCATACGGACCGCTTGATGGTAAGCGGTTACCGTAGCGTATGTTACACTGCCGACCGTCGATCACGAATATCTCACAGTGTATAGTCGAATAATAGTAACTAATACATAAGTGTTAATCAAAAATATAGAGATACATTATTAATTAGCTCTTATAAAATACGTGTATTAAATGATAAATAAATAAGTTTTTTTAGGTGGTGAAGGTTTCGTAAAATTACGCCTGATTTTTTGTATGATTAAAATTTTTCCGTTAGACATACCTTCGCAAATGAATTACACCATAAATTATAAACATAATCTAAAATATTGACACATCTAAATTATTAAAAAATATAATCTTGGATATATATATATATATCCAAGTCATTAATATCTATAATATCTACTACTAGTTTAGACATGATCTCCAATTTAAAATTATTAAATATCTATCATGACGGTCAGCCATAACTTTATTTCTATACAACCAATATACAACACTGTTTTAGTCCCAACAATTAAAATTAATGAAGTGATGTCACTTACTTAAAATAATCAATAATTTGATTTTACCTACAAAGCTCTTCTAACTGAAAAATATTGTTAATCTTATAAAACAACCCTTTTTTGTGATCATCAACGTTAATTTTAAGCTTTGGATATAATTTTACAGGACGGATTTATTATGTTCAATACTTCATCGAGAACCTTGTATTTATTTATAATTTTTTAATCTATATATAAAAAAAAGAACCTGGCTGACTGATTGAATGACCTACTGACTAACTGACGTATCAACGTGCAACTACAGGAGATATATCCCTGAAAATTTACATGCTAGTTCCTTTTGCACTGTAGACGAGCACTACGAAAGGATTTTTGGAAATTCAACCCAAGGTGGTGAAAACGGGGCTGAAAGTTTGTATGAAAGTGCACATACTATCATGCGTTTGACACACGCACACATATACATATTTAATAAACGATGACATCGTCAAGATAATTTATGAGTCCATAGTACAGCTGTCAATTGTTTTCTTCCTTTTATATTAGACTTAACACGTTTTATGATATGAAACCTCCATGGTGTAGGTACAGTGCGCACAGTATATTATATTATTATTATTAGAAACGAAAATTACATAAGAACGGAGGCGAAGGTGCGCGGGACTTCTTGTCTTTACATAAATTAGCAATGGTAGCTTAGTCACATTACCATAGATTACAGACTTCGAATCCAAAGCACACACTTCTGACTGAAGTCATAACTATTAATTATTATTTTCGAAAACAATGTAAGGAAACCTGCATACCAGAGATATTTTCTCGACGATCGCGATGGCGGGCTTGAAGTATGCTAACCCGAACTAGGCTAAGATAGCGAACAATAGTCTAACCCGGCACATTCTCAGAGGAAACCCAGGCCCATTAGTGGAATAGTACCTAAATGGATTGATGATAATGGATACCTACATATTCTTCTCAAATGTTTATTTTTGTTATAATTTCAGTAACATATCATAACGCCATCCATGTATTCCCTAAACCATGTACACCTACAGTTCCTATGTCATTAGGGAACGACTTTATTGCCATTAACTTGGCACAAATTATTCACTATTCATCAGCTATTACTGAGAATTTCATAGAGAAACCGAATAACACTTTGCTTGACCTGGGAATTGAACCTAAAGAAAAACTCTTCTAGCGTTGCAGGAGCGCTTACGATTATTACACGAATGAAGCAGTGTAAATTTGAATGATATGAATATTCCTCTTCTAAATAAATAAGGAGGTAATTCATAAAATAATTTTATGAATTACCTCTTCAGGAAAAGTGGGAATTCTTTTGAATACCTACATGTACGAGTATGTATATAAGGCCGATTTTTTCAATCCCTTTCAACTGAAATACAAAAGTAGGATAATCTTAGGATAACTTTTGACTCAAATAGAATTAAGGAGCTTTGTTTTCTTTCATTCTGAAATTTGTAGGAATTTCAATAGAAATCTAAAACGAGATGTCATGCTAATTGGGGAAATTGAAAGGATTCTCTGAACGATTAAAGTTTTTGATGTAGATTTTTAAGGGTTTTTTCATCATTCTCACATAACATTAAAATAACTGATCCAGTTTGTTAGGAAACTGTGCTCGGCTGTATGTGTACTTTGTCGTCGTTTTGTAAAAAGCGGATCGCTATAAAAGAAACCCTCGTGAAATCTCCCGAAAACAAAGTTTGTATTCTTCGCCTAATTCTCTGATTATTCAAAGGCTTTTCTTTGGTGTGTTTGGTTGCCAAATTCTTTGATATTTTTTTCAGATTCTCTAGGCAATTATACATTTCCTGTTTTTACTAGGTATATCACTATGTCAAAAATTTCAATAGCATGTTCTCTTCTCAAAAGTTGTTTTAACTAAATTATACCATCAAGGCGTTTCACCATTTTGTTTTTTTTATATAGCCTATTTTGTGTCCCACTGCTGGGCAGAGGCCTCCCCTAACTCAGTCCAGGATTTTCTATCCTGAGCTTCCTCATACCACGTCGGCAAAAAGCGGCAAAAAGCGTCGCCAACGTCTCTTAGGCCGACCTCGTCCACGAATAACATTGTGAGGTACCCATGTTGGAATAGACTATAATAAAAATTAATAATAAAATTATAGTATTATATAGGTACTCTAATTTTATCATTTTATCCTATTTTCTTGGTACTATAAAAAATATTTTTCAAGTACTTTAGAGTTCTTAATATTTCAACACTGTTGTTTTGAACATCTTTACGAACAAAATGAAGTTGTTGCAAGTTGGGGGTTTTATGAGCCATACCTACATTTCTTAACCCCCGACGAAAAAGAGGAGTGTTATAAGTTTGAAATGTGTATCTGTGTGTCTCTTTGTTGCATCGTAGCGCCCAAACGAATGAGCTGATTTTGATTCAGCTTTTTTTGTTTGAAAGGTTACTTGATCGAGATTGTTCGTAGCTATGATTTAAGAAAATCTGGCCAACTATTTGAAGATTATCAGCTCTTTTCTGGTTTTTAAAGAGATAAGCGCAACTTCCACAGGTCTGATAGATTTTAAATTTGGTATCCTGTTACTTCAGTGATATTGAAAAACATGGTAAACATGTCTTGATGCTCCGATTCCGCACCGCTACGACGGTTTTTTTTTTATTTTAAATTTAATGTTATTTTAGTTTTGTGTTTTGTTTATTCTATGATGGTACCATCAGCTATACCTACATGATAAATTATATAAATATATATAAAACTAGCGGCCTGGTACGTGCTTCGCTAAGTATAAAATGAAATAATAAAAAAAATTAATTGGAACATCAAATTCATCATTTGTTACGAAAAATGTGATAAATGAAGAACCGCTCTACCGATTTTGTGCAAACTTCACATAAACCATCTACTAAATAGTCCGAACAAAGCCGAAAACAAAATTGGTTTGGATAGGTGAGCCCGTTCTTGAGTTATATATAAAATTACAACGAAAAGTGGCATTGATTTTTATATGTATTGATTATTGAATCTAATATTAAATAGATGTTTTAAAGAATAAGTTAATCTAATTTTAATATTATGTATATCGTTTTGTTTTTATATTTTTCCATTACTTTATACATATTACAGATTTCTTATGATGACAACCCTGTTGAGGTGAATGTTGGTGTACGGAGCCATTAATTTTGCAGATAAACATGTAGCTATTGTTTTTATTATAACGAGAGATACTAAACAACCCACAACCTACATTAAAATATTAAGAGACATTTATACGAATGGTCATTTTATTAAGATTTTATACCCTTAGAAAAGAGTATATTATGTATTATTTACACACATTTTTATTATTTTCGTATCGACCAGAGACGCAAATAAGTTTAACGATTTTTTGATGATCAAATTGAATTTTGATCACTGTGTTTGATACACCAAAACGAGTGAGTAAATGAGTTTATTAAAATATAGACACTAAAGGTTCAAGAAAGTGAATGTTCTTACGTTCTTAATATCATTATGCAAACATTTAGATCGAAAGTTTAGTTACTTAGGTACTTAGTTTTCTAATCAGATAAATAAAGTTTTAATTCGTTTAATATTGGGTTAGTTAACTTCACGTGGGAGAGCCATGCTTCGGCACGAATGGGCCGGTTCGACCGGAGTGATACCACGGCCTCACAGAAAACCGGCGTCAAATAACGCTTACGTTGTGTTTCGCCGAGTGAGTGAGGTTACCGGAGGCCCAATCCCCTTTTAAAAGGTCGGCAACGCACTCGTGACTCCTCTGGTGTTGCGGGTGTCCATGGGCGGCGGTAATCGCTTACCACCAGATGTCGGACTCGTACCGACTAAAAGCCATTATTGCTTTCGCTTGCCCTATAGTCACGGGTTTCATGACAATCACCGCGACCGTGACAACTGTATTTCTACCCTAGATAGCATTCAAAGCGCATTTCCTCCATTGCTATGGGCAAGGGCCCTATTTCGTATTTTCGTCATTGCAAGCTACGGACTTTGGGTACCCGTTCAAAGGGTTTTCGATAAGGTTTTATAAAAAAAACCCTAACAATACGGGTCGCACTGTGAACGTGTTATCTTATACGAACGGGTCACCTTTTCCGCCCAATTACATATTATATTTGGGTAACCCTTACACTATAATAGTTTCTTTATTTATTTGCTAATTTAATGTATTTTTTTATATTATATTCCCTTTGTAATATTTTTTATTTCTAAGAAAGAAGAGACGAAAATTATTAGAGATGTATATTATATAAACCAATGTTAATAAATAAAAGATAGCAATAAAGTACAGCGATAATGTATTACTATGTAATGTACTTATATCGTATCTCATAAATGCTCTTATCTTGCGTTATGAGCTATAAATTTCGTTCTTAATCTAAATAAAATCCGGAATTTTCTTTAAGAGGCATAAGGTTTATCAAACGTTTGGTGGCTCAGTTTAATCTAATAAGTTCTCATAAAACGCCAATATTTGAAGGGAGCCCTTAACATCATTTTTGTAGGATATTTAAATGCTTATCTCTTTATTCGATAGATTAAAATAGATGCTTTAAGATGCTTTAAGAGCTACCTGGGTAACACAATTTATGTTTTTTTTTGTGCAAAATTGAGGCACCGTTTTATTATTTATCGTAGCTATTTTGATTTCTTGGACTGTGTTCTTCCTAGAGACGTCATAATTCTTAAGAACTTGAATTAAAGTAGATAATCACTTGTAAGAAATATCTCATTGTACGGTCCCTGCAGAGCAATGGGCCCCCGGAGTCGCCTGCGCAAGAGTCCCGACGTCCTCGTCCCGCGCACACCATATCGTCAGTTATGGCGTACTGCCAGTACGAACGGCGGCATACACCTTGCTGTATCGTCGATACCTGAAAATAAAAAGTTTTGAATTGTAGTAAACCTTCTTATTGAGAGTCCGACGCGGCGGACCGAATTTCTCTTACAAACATAATACCGAAATAAATCGTAGTTCAAACACAATTTCATCAAATTGTGTTATTATTCGGATTCCGATACCGTTAATCTAGATTCCTACGTTACCATTTTGTTCAAAATACTTTACTGGAAATAAATGTAAGCGAATGCAATTTTTGATAAAATTACCAAGTTTGGAATGAAAGGACTGCCTCATTAGTCTAGTGGTCCCAAGTGCGACTGCTACGCTAGAGGTCCTGGGTTCGATCCCCAGGTCGAGCAAAGTGTTATTGGGGTTTTCTATGAAATTCTCATTAGCAGCTCGGAGTCTGGATTTGTGCCCGGTTAATGGCTATAGGCTCGCCCCTTATAACATGGGACCTAAACATACCGGCGAACTGTGGGTGTACATTAAGTACACCTCTGCCTAACCCTTCGGGGAATACAGGCGTGATGGTATGTTATGTTGTTTGGACTGATTTTTCAATGTTTTATTTCCAGTGAAGTAGTAGTAGAAGAAATAGTACGGTAGGAACCTAGATTGACGGTATTAAAATCCGAATAATAACATAATTTGATAGAATATTGTCTAGATTACGATTTATTTCAGTATTACGTTTTTATGGGCCATTCAAGCTCCGCCGGATCCTTAAGACAAAAATGGACATCATAATGGCTTGATTCAATCTGTCATAGCAGATGTAGAACTAAAATAAACTGGTATACTAGTTCGGCTCTGACTTTTGCTATCATTCAACAGCTGTGTGATGGAATATTTTTCAATTTAAAAAATTATAGTATGAAAAGCTAATTTCACTTCGTCTTCGAGTAGTTAGTTAAATACATACCAATTTAGTCAGTTGAATTCTAAAGTATATTTTGATTCATTAAACATTTGTTTAAGAAACTTTAAATTAAAAAGAAAGTCAAGACTATCTGAGGACATTCACTTTTTAATTAGAATCACCAAAATTTTTCGTTGATAATCTATCCGGGAGCACGGAACAATTGTTAAGTATTAGATATTCTTTAAATAAGGATTAAACGGCTCATTCTGTTACGGGCCCGAGCGCAAATTAATCTTTTATATATAAACAAGTACCTATCTGCAGGTTATTCAAATAATTATTACTTACATGAAACAAAACTGCGTCTAACTCTGAAGCCAAACTTCTTTAACCATACCTACTCAAAACCTTCATTATAATCAGCATCCCCTTTCATCCACTATCAACATCCTATTTCATCCACTGCTATAAGCATATTCTATATTTTGTTTCTCGGTCCTAGCGCAGGACCCAAGGTCTCCTCCATGTTCGGACATGAACTGTGCAAAAACATCATCCTATGCATCATGCCTATGAAATATGAAGTAGGTAGGTACTTAATATTTATAGGCCGCACTATATGGGAAGGACGCTCAATATTTACTCATGTATCTTATATTTCCTTCTTCATTGTCTATGCTAGGCATGGAACGACTCATTCAATATAGATAAAAGTAGATAGAGGTTTGAGAAGACACCGCCTACTCAACACTACCTTATCAGCATCGCTATTATATTATCGTCAACTCAACTTTCTTCACCTACCTACTTTTGTCTTCTATCTTGGCTCACCTTAAAGGTAATCGTACACTTATCCGCGCCGAAATCATCGACCGCGCCGAAATCATCGACCGCGCCGATTTCCTTCTGAAATCGGTTCGATTCGGTTCACATGGATTTCATACAAGTAATTCCAAAATTAGACTTTTTCGGCTACTTCGCTTCTTTCGGCTCTGATAAATGTGCGTTTATCTTAAAACAATAATTAATTGAAGCTAAACCCGCCAGCATCGCCTGACAAAAGTCAAATCCGTTCAATTTATCAGATTCTGGACCATTATTCAGGTAAGAGACTTGCAGTAGACTATATGATCGAGTTAGGACTTACAACATTTTTGGATCATTATTTCAACCAACTTATTAACGAAAATACCTAGAGCAACATGTTCGGGCTCCACAATATCATTTGTTACCACCTATGTTTGCCAAAACTAAGACGCTTAATCACGGTTTTACTGACTCCGAATGAGCTCGTTATCACTAACCTTAATGAAGCATTAATTCTGTAAAGTTAGTCTTGAGTTTAATTGAGATTGTTGATAGAACTCTGAAGTAGAAAAACTAATTCACAAGTCTATGATTTACAAATGAAATACAAAGAAAGAGCCTTCAATCATGAAAATTACGGACCTCAAACAAACTCTGAATTTCCTTTTGAATTTTACAATTTACGCAGAAAAACCGAATAAACAAAAGGTTGTTTGTTGCCATTTCAGAGTAAATTATAGTTCTATTATAGAAACCTTTAAAATTTACTCTTGAGAGTGCTGGTGTGTTTGTCTGTATAGTACATTCGGAAATTTGTAAATTTCTAAGATAAATTACTTACAGTTGAGCTCTTTTATTATATTGTAGGTATAGTCTAACCGTATTAATGTAGAAATTACATTATAATAACACGAGAAATTACATTAACACATGAGCTAATGGACGATTTCATAATGGATTTTGGAGATTTTATGGAGATTGCATACATTTTGTATTACATAGGTACCTATGTAATATACATAACGCTGCAATGTACTATCAGCCAACTCCATATCTAACCATTTTGAAAACAAAATCCCATGCACACGATGACCACAGCTGTTCACTGCCCTTTTTTATGAGTATACATTTAGTCAGTATACCTATGCAGTTTCATTCTTTATAAATCTTTTTTCAATTACAAAAACAAGGGGTTCAGCAAATACCCCAATTCAGCGATGCTATTGGTTGATGAGCGCTAGTATAGCAGCCGAGCGCTGCAAGCAAGTATAGCCCTTACGGTGGCTAGATATAGCGTTGGCCGATAGTACATAAAGCAAAGTAGGATGAAATGTACTAATTTAGAACTACAATGTTAAAAGTACTAACTGACTAAAGTCTTTAACAGAAACAAGTTTCAACTGATACTGCAACTAAATCCTAAAAGCTTCAGTCGTTGCTAACATATTCACAGTTGACTGAGTTATTTAGCACCAGCTTATGAGTTAGTAGTCTTTATGCGTCTCTTGTGGTTTAAACTAGCACATAAACTGTGTTCTCGAAACAGACTGTATAAAGTTCTTATCACAGAGCCGTATACAAGTTGCAACAGTCAATTGGGGAAGTTTGCGAATCACAGCAACATTAACTGCGCTGTCTGGGTGATGAACTATGTACGAGTAATATAAACAAAGATACCATTCTGCGTGTATTTACAAAACACTATAATTGATTTTCCTTGTGCGTTTATTAACCGCCGAAAAGTTGCCATTGTATTTTATTAATTGGGACCGAATTGAAAAGAGTACCTAAGTACAAATTTTGATCTCTTTTAACGTAGAGATAGGTGTTCTCACCCGCACTAACAACCAGACCTGAAACAGCTATTGTAGCCTGTACAAATATTTTGTTCCGTACGGGGACCGAACCGTAAATCAACAACCAATTTCTCGACCAATAGGCCAATTGAACCGTCATATTCATATTTTTCCTCTTCAAATCGACGATCCCCAACCACGCTTGCTTACCAAGCTTTTAGGTACCTATCGATAACGAGGTACAAGCTTATAAAGGTTTAACAATCATTAAGCTTTTTCCAGTCCTTATTAATAACAGAAATAATAAAAAGACGACTATTCATACTATACATGTGGTCTGTCTACTTTTGTTGTGTTATAGTCTTTATTGTACACCAAAAACATTTATATAGTTAGTTGAATACGACAGGTAAAATCATCACTTTAACGGGTGACTAAATCAGCACCCTATGGGAAAAGTGAGAATAGAGTCATAGGAATTAAAGGGTCAAATAGAAGATAGAGGATAGAGAACAGTGGCATTGGTCGGCCGACAAGAGCTGAACTCGGATTAAAGAAGTAAGAAGTAGGAATAATTATAATGTCATACAAACCTGTGCTTCATGCAACACTCTAGTGCCGTGGACATCTGTAGGTCTCTTCTTGCCCCATCCTAGTATGACGCAGGAGGTATGCGACGGCAATGGCTGGCGGGCTGGCGGCAAACATGCCACGCCATGCCCCAAATCCGGCCGCGCAGGCGCCGGTAAGCTGTCAAAAATATAGACATACATAATTATATTCTATCCTAATAATATGATAAACGTGAAAGTTTGGGATATATGGATGTTTCTTACTCTTTCATGCAAAATCTACAGTACGGAATTAAATGAAACTTTACAATAATATAGGCCATAACATCAGAATAACACAATACATACACAATACATTTATAAAGATATTGTGACCTGCGCAGGCGAAGTCGCGTGCGGGTCGCCAGTATAATCATAACGGCAGGTGCATCTTCTAACCCTCCTGATGATATTAAAATGCTTATTAAATCTTTTCGACCTATTTCGTGCACTGTATATCGCAGTGTAGCAGTACTGTAATTATAAAAGGTAATATAGCTGAAAGGAGGGGTCCCTTTGAGCTTATAATTTAATTACTTTTTTAATAAAATATTACATTCACAGCTTGTTAAAGTTAGAACTGATAGCCGGAAAACCACAAAGTATGTGGTCCGATATTACCCGAAAACGCACTTTACGACAGCCTCCAATTAAACAAGATGGACAGACGAACTAGTAAAGGTTATTTATGGCTGAGAGTAGTTAGATGCAATGCAAGCAGCATATATCTGGTTCACAGGTTCTTATGGAAACTTATGCAGGTACCATTTATTCAACATTGGACATTATTAGGCTAATGATAATGAAATAACATTATCTACCTAATTTAGCCTTACAACTTCTACATCAATCTTTATAATTAAATACAATCAAACCACTGAACATAATAAACTGTAAATGTCTAGGGTACAGGGTGAGACACAGAAAGAACGAAAATACAATATTACATTAGGATCGTAAAACTTGTGAAATAAACCGAAATAAGTAACCCATTCATAATTCTTAACTTCAAAATTATTGAAATTTTATTCAATTTATGACTCCACAAGAACCTATTCGATTTTCATTATTTTACCATATGTACTTTATTATTGTCGAACTTTGGCAATGCGAAGAATGAAATAAAATAATTAAAAACGCTAAACATTACACTTATCTTCATTATTTCCATCCATATATGTAGACTTTTTCATTTCAACACTTTGTTGCGATATAAAGAGAGACAAATAGAAATGAAAAAGTAGATAATTTTGCCGTATCAAATATAAAATTTAAATCGTTCGTGGCTTTAATTTTTTTATATAGCAACTATTTTCTCAAACACGCTTTCGCCTCTTTCGGATTAGACGATAACCCGCGAACGCGCGAATTTTATTTATTTGGCATGTATAAAGGAACTATTTGAATAAATGGAAAACCATCTCACGGCTTGGATATTAGGAATGACAAATGAAATGCTTATTGAAGATGTATGTAGATTTGTACCGAAAAAGGATTCAACCGAAAAAAATAGGAATACAATCTGTTTTAGTACAAATACTAAAAAGATACTTTGAGAGAAGAACGGTGAAAGTGTGGACCACGTATAAGCGTTGATAACTTTATTTTTACAACCAGACCAAAATTCTATTGTTTTAGCGAAATATCGTTTTATGATTTTCACTTTTACCAAAAAAATACTCTTCGGAAAATTTACACGACTTTTAGGGGCTATGGGTGGTACATATATATGTATTAACAAGCTTATATAAATATACTGGATATTATTTAACATACGATGTTCGTTTAATATTTAGCCATGTTTGGTTAGACAGGAAGCTACATTGAATATGTTGGGAAAAAAGCTGTACAGACTTTTTAAATTAATTAAGTACCTACACACCATCACGCCTATCTTCCCCGAAGGGTTGGGCAGAGACGTACACCCACAGTTCGCTGATATGTTTAGGTCCTATACATATAATAGGAGGCGAGCCTATTGCCATTAACCGGGTACAAATCCCAAACTTCAAGCTGCTATTGAGAATTTGATAGAAATAACCAATAACACTTTGCTCGACAGTGTAGCAGTCACGCTGAGGACCACTAGGCTAAGGAATAGGTTGAGATTCTGAGTAGAGTTACACATCTCTTCACTTTCAACTACACATCTTAATACATTTTACAAACGATTCTTTGATTAGCATGTATATAATAAAAAGTTAGTATCTTCATGATAACAATGCATTCTTCTCACCGAGATGGTAATTGTAATAAACATTTATTTTATGTATCCGTTACAATGTACGCGAAACAATGGAGAAATCATATTTTATATTTTTTTTTATGGATTGGTTAGTAGTCATCTTCGCCCATGGACACCTCTAACACCAGAGGAGTTCCTGATGCGTTGCAGACGCTTAAGACCCCCTACAGACTTCCAGAGCCGCAGCAACCGAGGGGAACTGGCTCTTATGTGCAAAAGTCAAAACCCACCAAGGTGTTTTACGACACACTCCAACGTAAGGGTGGTCGCCAGCAAGTCAGATATTTTCACGCCTCTTACGGGATGCCTATCTGAAAAGCAGTGAGGAACAGTATTCCAACCCATCCCCACACGGAGAAAAAACGATATTAAGAAATAAGACATAAAATGCGATAAAATTACTTCTATAGCTTAGGATTCTGAGAAAAATATAATGATAGCCTTGAAGTTCAGTCACCTCTGTCAGAAAAGCAATATTAAGAGTCTGGGAATTCAACCTTATACAGAGTGGCTTTGAAAACATGCGAAATCGAAATCGAAGGTTCAGTAACTGTACTTATTCATTTAAAAATGTAATTTAAGTAATCTAAATTGTACTAAAAATCTTAAATCTTATTTGTCATCTTAGATAGTGCAAACTAAGTCTTCGCCCAATGACTCCATTATGCAGATAGTCACTACGTCAAGTACGGCAACGTTTATAGTGGGTTATATTTGCTTAGTTTAGTTACTAGTATTATATTATCTGTGGTTTAGTATTGTATTTTGTTTATATTCTACTGTTTGTTTTCCCTTTTCAATAAATACATAAATGCTTTGCACTTATGCACACTAATTTGCCTATTTTGACGCAAAAGACGTTGCAAAACTCTTGCCAAAATACAGAAAAAGTATAATTATTTTTCTCTGCATTTTCCATGTTACAAATAGAATTTATATTGTCGGGTCTATTCAGTTTCATCCTGTATATCGAGGTATGTTGTACCTACCTTTTAGGGCCGGTTTTTATTAACTGAGGAATAAAATTGACGTTTGACAGTTTTTGTATTTAAAAACTGTTAAAAATTCGAATTTATTCCTCCAATAAAGTTATCTGGTGATGGAAAAATCGGCCTTTAACAGAAAAAATATATACTTATTTTTCAGTTTGAATAGTTTGTTTGTATATTTATGACGACACGATTGGCGTAGCGGTTGAGCAATCGGCTTCTGCGCCACCTGTTGTGGGTTCGATCCCCACAAGGAGCAAATATTTGTATGATGTGTATGTGAGAATTTGTGTTTGTAAACGCACCCACGATACAGGAGAAAATATTAGTGTGGGGCCACGTTTTAAAAAAAAAAGTTTAACGGTACCTGCCTCATCTTCACCCTAGACTTTCTCCAAGTACGTTAAGATCAGCGTCAAGTATGCTACTGTTAGACGGAAATAAATATATATATTTACACAAAACGAGTACAATATAACGTAGAATCTAATCTTTATAACTGACTGCGTCTTTAGTTTATAGTGGTCTCAAGCGTGACTGTTACGCGGTCCTGGGTCCTGGATTTGATTCCCAGATCAAGCAAAGCGTTATTGTTCATTTTTTCATAAACACGAAAATTGAAATGTATCCTTTACATATTTCGTAGGTACTCCGTTGGACCGTAACAAGGTATTATTACGCGTATTTTATGAGTTGGCAATGTTAAGCTCAGTTCACAGCCATTTAGGGCAAAATTACCGAGGTTAGATAATAATGGTGATTTGTAATGCCGTCGTAAAGTATGGTAAGTGGTACCTACCGTAGCATGGCAACGTCGTTGACGACGGTGTCAGGGTCATAGCGGGGATGGATGACAGCCTCGGTGACCTTCATCTCCAGCTCGCCGCGGTTCCGGAGCAACAGGTCGTGCTCACCCAAGCGCACGTACAGACGTTTGCGCACGCAATGCGCTGCCGTCACCACCCAGCGAAGTGAGACCAGGGTGCCGCCACAAAATGCTTCCTGTTGTAAAAAAAAAACAATATTATGATAGACAAGAAAGGTTATATATGTAGAAATAAAAGCTGAATCTTTGAAATACCGGGGAAAGCTTCAAAAGGCGACCGGTCTTCGGGGATTAAATTGGGGGGTGTGGGATTTTTACCCAATAAAGCCACTCCGGTGGCCACCATAAGCACATGAAGGGGGGTACTATGTCCTAAATCAGGCATACCTACACACTTCATTTTCAAAGTAATGTTTTTCATGTTGACATAACTCAATGTTCATTATTGACGATCTCATTAATGCCAACGAGCTTCCGGAAAAATATTTGTACCTATATTTCTTCACTTGTCCAATGAAGTTACATCTTTTTAGGCTGTTTAAGGGTATTGTTTTTTTTTAGTTAAATCTTTTAGTTTACTTAAACATGTTGTGTAGCTGTAGACAAATTCAATCTACCGTTGGAATTGACGAACTAATTAAAACAAAATTATTAGAAATTATACACATAAACTATATATATATACATATTCCAATCAAAGGAAATCTCCAAAATGTTCTCATAATACTCTTTGCTAAATGTATAAGATAATCCAAAACTCTATCTTCTATTTTGTATTTTATGCATACCGACGTAAAACCTACCCAGAATTTCAAAAAGCGCAAATTTTCTATTGCTGCAAATGCAATAATTACTTTGGCTATCTGCCATACAAGTGCAATAAATAACATTCTGCGCACAAGAGTTTCGTGAGGCATAATAGACCCTTTGGCTATAATAGGCCCTTTTTAGTAGTATACTACTGCGTTTTCGATAATTAATGTGTCACACATTTGCTTTGATAACGTATTAAATGGTTAGTACATTTATCATTTATAATGTGAGCACAAATTGTCAATGAAATATTTAACGTTTGAATTGAAGTAGGGAGCATTATAAATAAACACAAAACATTTATAAAGAGTCTGAGAGAGCAAACAGAGTCTCTCTTGTTTGCGTACTCTGCTTTGTTGTCCCCCTGCAATATTAAGTCACCTGCTTGATATACAGCGCATTTTTCTTGAAATAAATAAAATAGCGTCTACTTATGTTTATTCAAAAGCTAAAAATTTTTATGTAAAGCGATATGAATTCACCGCAAATTTATAAAAACTATAAATTTTAACTTGTTAGTGACAACAATAGGGTTATATCGAAGAAGACGCCCATCCTTCAACCAGTCAGTCTATAATAATGGAAACACTTTAAATATCTTAAAATTATTGATTCGTTTAAACGTTAATGCTTTTAGAATAACTTACGCTCTGAACAAGAAGTAGTTATTCCATTTTATTTGAAAGATTAGAAACATAATCCACCACAATATCAGGATTTATTCGGGAAGGTATAAGTTTCTAAAAAGCGTCTTAGAATGTTATCTTGGTACTTACGTATACCTGTCCCGAATTATAATTTATTTCAAAACTCAATTTATAATTTACTCGTAGCTTCTAAGTAAATATGAGACCTAAAAGGGACCAAAAATAATCTAAATACCTTCGTTGATATTGAATTTTAATCTGAGGGCTGAACCTAAACAGGTTTAATTGCTTATACCATTTATAGGCAATTAAAATTCAATATCCACGTAGGTAAACGAGACGAAAAAATATTATATTTTATATCCCTCTTGACAAAATATCTTATAGGTAGGTATTTTAATTAATATAAAAAAAATTCAAGAGCGATATTGTGCAAGGTAAATGATTAAGGCTGAAGAACCTCTGGGTTAATCAATCCTTCCTCGCTAAAGATAATATATTTTTAAATAAACTTCGCAAAAATTTTGCTGGAGCGAAGGGTGAATAATTAAACTCAAAACAGTTGCGGTAATAAAGTCAACATAAAATCCGCACCTATAATCTCATCAATATTTTATAAGTACTGCTATTAGCTATCCTATCTGAACATAACAGTACATAATTGTATCTAACTTTTAAAATAGCCTTTTATGTAAATTAACAACTATATTGTGGGCTGTAATTACTAAATAATTACTTGGACATTTAGACCGAATACTTCCTTGCGTGACCGAGTTTTACACGCGCATTTCTTTTAAAATATCTTTTCATATTAAACGCGCTTTTAATTACAGTTTATATTTCAGACTCGTGAAAAGAGGTTACTTGGTGATTAAGAACTACACAACGAATTTGAATTTTCTTGATTAATATGTTCCTTATTATTGTACAAACACTTACACGCAGTAGTTATGTAATATATGAAATTAATACAGCAGCCTATCAAATTGGTCGGACGGTATATACGGTTCAGTTTCCTCGTTTTACTATTTTTTTTGGATTTGTATTTTTAGTGAAAATAATTATATAGGTAAATAAAAACAGATTTCGATACCTAACAATACTTTCACGATTCGGACATTATTTTCTTAACACATTGTATAGTATAATTTGATAACAGAAACATACCATCACGCCTGTATTCCCCGAAGGATTTAACAGAGGTGTGCTAATTAACACCCACAGTCGGCCGGTATGTTTAGGCCCCATATACTAGGGGCGAGTCTATTGCCATTAACCGAGCACATTTCCAAACTCCGAGCTGCTACTGAGAATCTCACAGAAATATAACAACACTAACAAAAACACTTTGCTCAACCCGGGAATCAAACCAGGGCTTCTTCGCGCGCACTTCTTATAATTTGATAAATAGGAAGAAAATTCCTTAAACTGTTTCAGTCTCCAATACTTAACTTCATAGTTCACAATTACAGTTATGATGAAAAAATCTCATTTTGATCTACGACAGTCTGACATACCTACCCAAAATACTTTTTTAATCAATTAACCACTGGGTAGGTTCTGATTTTTTTTTATTGTCTACCCAGTAACGAACCCGTCATCAGCACGGACATTTACATAGGTACACTAATTATGTATGTTCAAAATGGTAAATACGCTTAATTACTTTTTGAACATTCATCCCTTCTACCATCATTTAATTAAACCTTGCTTGGCATCAATTTAAGGCTATGTTCATATGAAGCAGTTATCCCCTTGTCTACATGACGGTCGACAGACTGATAGTGCAAATCGGCCGACTAATCAATGTATCATAGAGTTCGCAATAGAATACCAGTAGCTAAGCTGATAAAGTACGATTTACACCGACCGGCGCGCGTCGGAGTGCACTCTCTTCGCGGTAAAGAAAATTATTGCGTATTTATAGCAAAAAGTTGATATTTGCATGCATTTTATATACTCGGCTCAGCGAGTATTCCATAACATCGTTGCTTTGAGAATATAAACCTTGTTGTTACTGTATCAACACTTCAATTTCCATAACACGTACAAAACGCAGTCCGAAGCCCGCCGTTTAGTGCAAATTTTACTTTAGTGTGGACACGCATTGTGTGGACGCTCTGTTAACTGGAACTTTTGGGCATAAACTAAAACCTAACAGTTGACTAACTGTTAGCTTTTAGTATACCGTGAATTATGTAGGTAACCCTATGTAATTAAAAATGTTTTTACTACATAGAACTTTATATAGTAAGTACTAGCTTCTGCCCGCGACTTTGTCTGCGTGGACTTGTAAAAAGTAGCTTATGTGTTATTCCAGACTGTATTCTATCGCCGTGCCAAATTTCAGCCAGATCCGAGTAGCAAACATCCATACATCCATACATACATACTCACAAATTTATACGTTTATAATATTATATAGTAAGGATATATTTTTTAAATGGTTTAATTATTCAGCAGTGTTCTATGTAATATGAATAATTAAAATCATTACCTTATATCGATTGAGCACAGCGACCTGCCAGGGCCATTTGCCTGGTGGTGCGGGGCGTCCTCCGATGATTCGGACCATGTCGCGCATGCGCTGTCGCAACCGCGCAGACGCAGATCCTCGGTACCGTCCAAGTCTGCCGCAGGGCGGCGACGGCGGGGTCGCCCGGGAATCTTCAGGGTGGATCGCCGGCGCAGGCGTTGACATTGTCTCCACTACCATATTTCCTACAGGAACGAAATCAATTTTATATTTTGTAGATGAAGCGAAAGTGCTGTGGCAGGATCGTAGTGAGTGGAAATCTAGTCTCTGTCTACCCCAACGGGAGACAGTCGTGAAAATATGTTAAAATATGTTAGGTATATGCGTGCGTAAACTTTTAATAAGGTCATCTTAACTTTTTCTTCATTGAAAGTGAAGGTTGATTTTATAAATATCTTCTGGAGGACAACTAGCAAATTGATTGCATCCTGATCGATCGCCCAAATACTCCATACCTAGTATGGAGTATTCTATATTCAATTACTATAATCAATCAATGTTTACGATAACACCGCCCTTTGTACGATATATACAATTATTGTTCTAGAAGCTATGTTTTCGCCATCATTCGGATAAAAAATTACACGCAAAAAAGTAAAGTTTTCATTACTCACTCCAGAGCAGTCCATCTACTTCAAAATACTTGTACATACCTACTTATTATGTTTATGAAAAAAAGAAACTATTATTTTGTTCATTACAGAAATCATTATGTTATATAAATAATTACCTAAATGGTCTCGTGGTCAGGAGAACGGTCGTTGTACGTGAGATCCTGGTTTTGAAAGAAAATTTCAATAGCAGCTCGGAGTTTGAAATTATGGCTGATTAATGACAATAGACTCGCTCCCAAATAGTATAGGTAATAATATAGTTGTACCTCGCCCCTATAACTTAGGTCCTAAAAATATACCAGAGAACTATGGGTGTGCTTTAGCCTACCTAACTACCTTACCCTTCAAGGAATACAGGCGTGGTGGTATATTCTGATGTGTTACAAAAATAAGCATTGTTAACCACACGTGGCCCTACATACCCGGAATAATGATATTATGACTACAGTTTAATGTTTACGGAAACAAGCCAAGTAGGTAAACATTGAGTATAATAACACTCGTACACTGGATTTCAACAAGAACTACATATTGAGTAAGCAATTTTTCACCTCTAAAATTGAATCATTTAAATAATTTATTGTATAATTATTTATTAATTTAGTTGACAAACCACGCGTCTAGATATTTCCCGAAGATTTAAGCAGAGGTGTACTAATGTACATCAAATTTTATAGAAAATCCCATTAACAGTTTGCTCAACCTGAGAATCGAACCCATTACCTTTGGCATAGATGTCTCGCTTACGACCACTAAACTAACAAGGCAAAGGTGACCAAAAACTTCGTACCTCGACTTTATTAAAAAAGAATATACAATTATAATAAATATACACCATAAATACTTATTGTACGAGTTTCACTTTTAAATCAAGGAGGAATAGTTAGGCTGGCAGCATAGGAGACACGCTGCCATACATGAAAGCGGCGGTAACAAAACACCACCGGTCCCCCACACTGCCAACACAACGCTTCCTCGCGGAGCTCTGGCGACCTTGCTCACCGTTAGGAACACAACATAACACGGAGCTATGTATGTTATTTGGCTACGATTTTCTGCAAGGTGGCGGTACTTCCCATTGTAATAAATGTAAAATTTTAATAAACTGTTATATTAATTAAAGATAAATATTAATTGTTATAATAATTATATTCGCTAATGAGCTTGAGTACACGATCCCATCTCACTTGTAAGCTATTTCTCAAAATTTCAGTACATTTGTGAAGCAACCGGAGATGAAATATAATATGTTCTCATCTCATGTCAAGTTGTATTTGTAATTCTCTCCGTACATACGAGTACACATCTACGTAAGGTAAAAGTGGGCCAATTTGACGAGTGATAATAATAAAAATACAAATTCATAGAATAATCTGTCAGTTCGCACGAAATACATCATCATCCTAGATATTTACGCATGAACGTTAATTTTATAGCTGTTGTGGTGCCCTGGATTAAGTTCTCTCTTCTCTATCTATCTTTTTTTTTCGCTATCTACTTTTGAAACTGTTTGTCTCATAAAAATATTTTTATCGTTTTGGAAGTGGGTACTTTTTATTATTTTCTAAGTCTAACCGTCATTAACTTTGGAGGTATAAAAAGACAGTGAAGACATTACTGAGCTTATATTGTTATCGGTGACTATATAGAGCATAGGAAGGCTAGTAAGGTTTTTAGTCGGTACGAGTCCGACATACCCTGCCACTATCTCCAGGAAGTAGACGATCCATGAGGATGTTTCGTACTTTAAAAAAAGGTATGGTGTTGATATAACCTCAATTAAAACGCACAGCGCCTGATTTATCAAAATTTCAGTCAAGTCAGTAACTGAAAACAAATGCTACCAGGCAACCAAACCAGCCACTTAAATATGTCCACATTGGTAAGTACATATACCTATATACAATACGAGTAAGCTATCGTCAGACATAAATCATAGTTCATGCAAACATTCTATCTCGAAGTTCTTAACAACGAAGTTAGGCATATGTCATTTACTCGTTTACAGACATTTAATTATACTGTATTCCAGCCATATCACGATCTCATTTAAATTGCGCTCTATAGCTGTAATATAAAATATTGATCGGCAAGGTAAAACCCTTCCCATAGCCATTCAAATAACTGAAGACTTTTTAACACGCAACCGAAAAAGAGGGGTGTTTAAGTTTGGATCGAATGGATCGATTTTGATTCCGTTTTTTTTGTTTGTTAGGTGACTTGATCAAGAGTTTTCTTAGCCATGATTTAAGAAAATCTGGCCAGCCGTTTGAAGGGTTCGTGAAGGGATGTGAGCAACTTCCACAGGTATGATCGATTTGAAATTTGGTATTATTTAACTTTATTGATTGCAAGAACACGTCTTGATGCTGCAGGGGTTGATGCCACCTTTATTAAGAAAACGCGTAAACCCAAACGGTTTAAGATTGACGCGTTGATCCCGGGTTTATACGGTTTTCATATAAATATTAATATACAAGAAACTCAATTTGACTAAACGTTTGGCGTAGCGATTAAGGTTGTGGGTTCTATTTTTCTATTCCCACCAGAGGCCAAAAAAAATTCTGGGTGTACTTTTTGTCAGTTATTTGTATATTTTAAAGTCCCATGCAATACAGGGCTTGTTATCTGGTGTAAAAGTATGTGTGTAAAGTGTACAATTAAGTTGACATAGAGGTAGCTCCGTGCGTATTGGTTGAACTAAAGTTGACACCAGCAGTCGTCAGCCTAGCTACAATCGCATACGTATAATCGTAATATCGATAAATGGACATTTAAGATATTTTTCAATTCAATTTCGCCTGCTAGGAATTTACGTAGGTACTCCCATAGCGAGCTTATACGCAGTAGAGGAATGTCGATAACCACATTCTTACCCGCCCTACGCTAAGGAAACGAACGCGTGTCTCCTTGCCTAGGTATGTATGTAGTTTATCAATTTACCAGTTTCCAACACTTGACCCCGCAATTCACAATTTAGATTAATTTCCTTCGTATAAATAATAATTGTTACGTAATCTATACTAATATTATAAAGAGGAAAGATTTGTATGTAAGTATGTTTGTAACGAATTGGCTCAAAAAGTACTAGACCGATTTCAAAAATTCTTTTGTCGTTAGAAAGCTACATTATCACTGAGTAACATAGGCTATATAACATCACGCTACGCCTCTTAGGAAAGGAGCAGCGCGGGTGAAACCGCGAGCGGATCGCTATTATTATGATATTATTAAAATACGTACCTTATAGTAACTTCAATTAAATGTTATAGGTATCTAACTACATATGTTCGCAATACCCGAATTTAAATATGATTAAGTACCTTGTATTTTAGTGTTTTTAGAAAATTAATATTATTTATTGGTATTTACTATCCTGTATTTCCTTCTAATATAAGTGTGAAATTTTATGTTTATTATTCAATACAAAGAAACGGACATCCAAACAAACAAACTTTCACATTTATAATATTAGCAGGAGATAATGGCATGACATGTAAAAGAAAAGGGAAGCATGGTTAATATGAATAAATACTGTTAGCGTAGTACCTATGTGCTAGTTCACCTGGGTCCTTTCTCCTCTGCATCCTGCTGCGGATCCAGATGTGGCAGTAGCTGCCCTCCATGTAGCAGTACGCCGATTGCTTCACAACTTGACGACCACATATCGATCGTCTTAGGCAATGTCTGGGAAAATATTACAATATCACTAATAAACAAAATAATAGCAGTGATAGTCTAGTGGTATGACAGTTGGACTGCCAAATCAAAGGTCTCGAGTTCGAACCCAAGGCAAGCACCTCTGACTTTTAGTCATGTGCTTATTAAATAGTTAATTATCACGCGCTGAAACGGTGAAGGAAAACACCGTAAGGAAGTCTGCCAACCTGCACTAGGCCAGCGTGGTGGACTATAGCCTAATCCCTCTCATTCTGACAGTATAATGGGTTGATTAATGGAAACAAAATAATCACCTTTCAGTCCTGCTATTACGTGTAGGCAGAGGTATATGTTTAGATCTCATGTAATAGGGAGCGAGCCTATTTTCTTTAATCGGGCACAAATTGAAACTGAGAGCTGCTACTGAGAATTTCATAGCAAAATCCAATGAAACTTTACTCGACCTACGAATCAAACCCAGAACCTCCAGTGTAGCAGTCTCGCTAAAGACCACTATACTAATGTGGCTGTTTGGTGTAGGTAGTATTACCTAGTACCTAGGAGTGGTAAAAATAAAATAATATTAACATTAGATCAATTTCTCGCTAAAGCAATAATTATAATGTTAGGTACCTATATAGTATTTCGATTTCAGAGTTTTAGGGATCATTAAAATGGCTTTGAACACGTAACATTTGATATGTATGTATAGTAAAATATATATTGTTCAAATAGCATAACGGTAACCATATTCCTCCTTATTACAAAAGATATACTGAGACGAAGCTTTAGGTTATCTAACTATAAATAAACGACGACGTGTGGATTGGCTTATTATTGGCTTTACCGCATGGAACAAAGATTGTTTCCGATAGATAGTCGCCCTGAGATTGGATATTGTACTTGTGTAATTGGTGTTTGTAAACGATGTGAAGCGACATCTACCGCGCTACATACGAAACTCAACAGACAAATCCTGAATCGCGCAAGCAACATTTGCAAGAATTTGCAGAAGCCGCCAGGCGGTGTCATGTCAAAACACCCGAATACCCGAAACACCTGATACGAAGATCTTCAGATTCTCCTCTTCAGATCTCATTGGTCAGAGGGACATCACATCTCGTCCCTCCACACTGATTAGCCCGACGTGATATCCCAGATGTAACTAGGTATATCGAAACCTATACCTATAGTCCTAACGGTGGGCAAGGTTGCCAGAGCTCCGCGACGAAGCGATGTGTTGGCAGGGACCGGTGGTGTTTTGTTACCGCTGCTGTCATGCATCGCA
Organism: Acronicta aceris; assembly: GCA_910591435.1. Taxonomy (NCBI): domain Eukaryota; kingdom Metazoa; phylum Arthropoda; class Insecta; order Lepidoptera; family Noctuidae; genus Acronicta; species Acronicta aceris. The sequence continues at coordinate 9,149,639 of OU342763.1, read as the reverse complement.
GAATGTCTCCTATGCTGCCAGCCCAACTATTCCTCCTTAATTTACAGGGTCGGCAACGAGCGAGTGATACCAAGATGATAACCGCATACCATCAGGCGGGCCGTATGTTTGATTGCCACCTTAGTCGTATAAAAAAAATCCAGCTACAAAACTTTTGAGGCTTAGGAAATCACAACGAGCCAATATCGTTTTTGCAAAGAAGCATATTTCGATTGCAAACGACTCATAACATATTTTGTATATTTCATTTATTTACATAAAGGGAACAGGTGGTCGCATACTTACATCGTAGGTAGGCAATATACGTTTTACTAATTATACAGTTATGTTCTTACGTATACAACGCCAATTTAATTAGCTCTAAAACTCTGAAATCAAAATACATATACATCTAAGTAAAATAATTTTGCTTTGGCGTAATATTATTTAATTATACACAAAACTGCCTCAATATTTTAGTGGTCCTTAGCGCGACTGCTATGCTAGAGATCCTCGGTTCGATTCCCAAGTCGAACAAAGTTTTATTGGGTGTTTCTATTAAATTCTCAATAGCGGAGATTAGATTTGTGACCGGTTAGTGGCTCGCTCCCTATTACATGGGACATAAACATACCGACGAACAGTGGATGTACATTAGTATGCCTCTGCCTAATCCTTCAGGGAATTCAGGCGTGATGGTAATTTATGATAATTATGTTATTATTGGAACGGACGGAAGACGGAAAAAAATCTTACGAAAAGTTGTCACGACACTTTTTGCTATAGTAAGCTATTGTAAGCTGTGCGGCGTGCGCATGTTTCTCTGTCTGTCTCTCTCTCTCTAATAAGATAGTAGTTCCTTTCGAGGAACGAAGGAATTGTAATAAAATTTTATTAAAAAAAAAATATTACAATTCCTTCACTAATTAATCGAAAGGAACTTCGTTCCCTCCGGGTGTCCCTTGACACCTCTCAATCTATATCATTACGCCTGTATTTTCCGAAGGATTACGCAGAGGTGTAATGTTCACCCACGGGTCGCCGGTAAGTTTGGGTACATATTTCACGCCTGTCTCCCATTGGGGTAGGCAGAGACTATAGATTTCCACTTGCTACGATTCTGGTACACCACTTTGACTTCATCTACGTTCATTAATCTCTTCATGCATGATCGTCGGTTTAGGGTGCTCTTAACCTGACCTTTTTTGAGAACATCCGCAATTTGATTGTGGTACGTTCGCCGAGGTCGGCCCCTTCCAACTCTTCCATCTGTTCTGGCCATGTATACTTACATGTAGTTAATTTACCATCTTATAACATTACGAAACCTTATTCTGCATTTGATTGCTTTCTGTTTCTAAGAATTTTGTTGTGTGTGAAATATTGTTAGTAAGTAGGTACCTACGTACTTTGCCAACCTACAGTACAGTATCTCAGTGCATTTAATTATAAATCCGTCCGTTTACGTAGAATGACACCCTCGTTACGGTTCATCATTTATCATCTTGGAGTACGGTCACGGTAGGTAATGTTTATTGAATTTCGCAAACAACCGAGGTAGCTGATGAGATGTATCGGAGAGACAACAGCACTCAATTACTTATTTAATACGTACCTAGTAGTCGGGCGAACCTATCATTAACCGGGCACAAATTCCAAACTCCGAGCTACTACTGAGAATTTCAAAGAAAAACCTAATAACATTTTGCTCGACCTGGGAATCGAACCGAGGACCTCTAGCGTAGCAGTTGCGTTTAGGACCATTAGGCTAATGAGGCGGTCTATACGATAATAATTAATAATATTTTGAGTTCATTGGGGTTTTCCGGTATTCACAATAACATTCGTTTTATTGAGATAATAAAATAAAACACATATTAGGTTAAGAGGGTCGTAACGTATGTACGTTATGGTCAATCTTATAAAATTGTGAATAATTACAGAATATCGTCACTCAGTAGCTAATTGTCATAAAACTTCCCACTCCACAATAAAATGGATTAAAGCTGTATTTGTAAGTAGTTAAAAATCCTTTACTCGTTAAAAGTCCGTCCGACTGAATTTCCTATTATAAACCATAATTCAAACACAATTTAATCAAAGTGTGCCTCGTAGTAGACGAAAGGTAGGAACCTAAATTATCTATATCCGAATCCGAATAATAACACAGTTTGATAAAATATTGTTTGGTATTACGTTTTTGTGAGCAATTCAAGCTCCGCCGGACCCGACACAGTCGCAGACTATTGCGACTTTCTATGTCCAACTATTAGGGCAATCACTAGATTGAATTGAAATCAAAATAACCAAGGAGTTTTTGTATAAACCAGTCCAAATTATTTTGCTCGTAACGAGTCTCAAGGTAAATCGAAAATTTCAGTTTGGTTCAAATTGATAATTACGATTATAGAACAAAATGCTGCAACATGCTAGTGGCATTAGGCATCGGCACATAGGAGATGATTCCTTTGAATTATTATTAGTCAAGTATTTGCAAAATTACCTTTTCCTCACCGTAGTACATTTCCTCGAACAAGCGCTCCACGAGCTCCACTGTGAGAACCCCCGAAACCTCTTCTGCACATCTTCAAACTTCAATTGACGTACTTCCGGCTGTCAATATTACCGAACGTTCAACTCAAGACATTCTCTTATCTATTATCACCACCGACCTCCTTTCATTTGTTTGTACATAGTATTAAATAGAATATTACTCCAGGAGAAGCAATACTTTATTAGCTCGAAATTAAACTCAACTGAAACCTGCTCCAGACGTTCTACTGTTTATTTTACATGTCTACAGTAGATATAAACAAACAAAATACCTTTCATACCTACATAAATGTTAAATATTATTCATTACATTAGCAAACTAATCACATAGGAATTCAGTACGAGTTTATAGGGAGTTGTGAAGTAAAATTAGCTAGTCTATTTCTAATCTGTTTTTGATTGCGGCGATATAGGGCAATATACGTATACTCGCAGTCGTATTTTAGTTTAAGATTACTTGTATACTTACTACAACAAAATATTTTTCTGAACTCGTTTCCGGCGCCGTGTTTAGTCGTGGGGAATATAATTCTTTACAACTGTAAACAAAATAATACTATATAATTATGATATCAGCAGAAATTGAAGCTTTCTTGGAGGATTATGGGTTATGTGTTGTTCTGTGACGTAAAAAATATACTTCTTCTTCAGGCTAGTGGTCGTATGCGCGTCGAGTACAGTGTACGCTGGCTTCGATTCCCAGGTCGATCAAACCGTTATTGGGTTTTTCTATGAAATTCTCTCAGTTCGTAGTCAATATTTGTGCCCGGTTAATGGCAAAAGATATGTGACCTAAACATGCCGGCGAACTGATGTATACATTAGTCTACCTCTATCTGACCCTATGGAGAATACGTACAAGCGTGATGATATGTTAAAAATATACGTAGTACGTTTATGCGATTGTAAAACAATTTTTATGATAAATAGATGCTTAGTTTCAGCGTATCATCAATACGAAGCGGCGATAGCTTAATGGCTAGAGCGTCGGGATTGCGATCATGTGGTTGCCGGTTCGAACCCCACCTATTGCACTACCAACGTGAACCCACTCGTAACACAAGCATTTAGCTTAGCACGAGGGGTTAACAAGAATACTAGTAATGTGCAACCCACATTGCTATTAAGCTTTAAAAAAACCTTTAAGCACAGAGTAAGTAAAACTCTGCGACAGATATTTGTCAACAAATCGGCTAAGGAATTTTGGAATAACTTATCCACTTAAAATAGTTTCATAATCATTATCTCAAATCATTTAGTTTTAATTTAATATCTTCTAAATTTACAAAAGCATATCCTTATTCGAAATATCTGTGAAAGCTAACGTATTGTCACAATATTGTGTGAATTTTCAGAAACGTATTGAAACGTTCTGATAAAATATTCAAACATCACCTTGCGATTTCTATGCGAAGTGAGTCTCCGCATATTTGATGACGCAAGCAGTGTCGCCGCCTGGTCCTCCGTCCGCCCTGACACGCGCTCCACCGACCCCACGGAGAATATGAAGCCTGCTTTAAATGTAAACCTAAAATTGAATAAGGAGCATAACATTTAGATTAGAATTATAGCGTCTGCCTGCAATTCATTGGTGCTAAGCACAGTTGGATTCGATTTCAAAATCGAGCAGTTTTATTTTTTATTCACGGAAATTCGCAGCGGTAGCTCACAGTATGAGCTTTGTATCCGATTAAAAAGGATTAAAGACTTGCCTCCTCTTACGACCTAAACATACCGGCTGTGGCGTACATTAGTACGCCTCTGCCTAACCCTTCGAGGAAGACAAGCGTGATGGAATATTATGTTATGGTATGCCATAAGGTCACAAGCACAGCTGGTTATTGTAATGCACATGGATTCTATCTATAGGTAGTGTTATTCATTTTTTTTGTACCAGCTTGGAGTATTTTAGCCCGGTTAATGGAAATAAGCATGCCCACTATGACATATACTTATAGGAAATAAACAGTGAAATGTGGGTGTAAGTACGAAGTACGTCCAGTGTACCTTTGCCTAACCCATCAGGGAATACAGGCGTAATAGTATGTTATTTATTAATAAAAATCAGCACTGAGGGTTGAGCCGCTCTTACTGTGATTATATGGAGTGTGGCCTGCCTTAATGTGGTTGGAGAGCATCTAAGTCCGTTATAGCATAGTTATAAGTCAGAAAGTCTATCCTTAAAGTGTCAGTATTGCATAAAAATTGGGTAACAGAAGCTTAATAGCAATTTTCTCGTTGTATTCAGCCGAGTCTGGTTAGGCTGAACCCAACATGGGTGATTGGGAAATGGCTGGCTGGCATTATAAATAAAATAAGGAAGATACCTTTTAGTAAGCTTTCAATCAGATATGTTTATAAACACAAACCTTTTTTATGTTCAACAAAATCTTCCGAATCGTCACTGTCTGCAGTATTATTCATCGGTACAATTTCATGATGTGTTGTCACCTCGTTTTCGAACTGTAAAATTCGTAAGTCCTCGTACAATATATCAATATCGTAACAATACATAATAGGGCGATAACAATCAGTTTCGTACATGGATAACTAGGTCAATCCTTTTGAAAAGCCACAGTTTCCATACAATCGTTGCAATCAAGCAAGACATATTTCAATTTGGCTGAGCGCCAAACATTTTTTTCGACCGGAAATGCATTGTCAGTTGCAATGCTAGTAATGGATCTAGAACTTTTGAAATCTATGCCCAAGTGCAACAATCGTATACGGTACCTATTAATTACAACAGAATATGCGGAAATTAAAAACTTTACAAATGCAGTATTCGAGTAAATTTTCAATTGAATGTTTATAATCAGATTTCAAATAATATACCTACTTAATAACATTGTTGAAGAACTGTAGAGGTTGCCGCAAAAAGGCGACATCATTATGGGTTGGATGGTTATAAATCAAGAAAAGAATAAACAATCATTTGCATTTTTATATGACGTAGAACGTATAGTCAGAAGAGTCATAACAAACATGTACATGAGTTAGGGCGTCGCCCCATATTAAATAATCAGAGTTTAACTAACCACTAACTAACTACTATAATTGTTAACGCCCCCGTAGAATTAGATCTCACAGTACGACAAAATATACTCTTCGCATAAAATATAGGTTAACTATCTACGGTTAACCCTAGCCGGATATTATCCACGTCCTGAACTTATAACTTCGTTTAATTAATTGGGATTTATATGATTCTATGCTAGCTCTAAGCTAAGTACCTATGATTTTATAACTGGTTAATGGCAACAGGTTCACCTCGTATCACATAGGTCCTAAAACGTAACAGCGGACTGTGGGTGTACACCAGTACACCACTGCTTTATCCATTCATATTCCTATGAATAGGCATAACGGAATTTATTCTGCGAACAAACGAATTTATCAAACACTATCTAAGTACCTATATGCTAAAATCATAATTACCTACGTACTCACCTGATAACCTGGAATAGTTTCGATAATTATGATGCTAAAAATGATGACAGGACATAGCCACTTCATATTCCTCAGTCCTGGCCACTAAACCTCCATCAGAATTCGGCATCTAAAATAAAAGAAAATAAAAAGTAACTCAAACTTTTCTTCGGGATACAGGAAATAGTATCCGAATTGAGGTATCCAATAATGACATTCATTACGTAATGGCAATGTCGACCGAATGTGAAGCGAATGTCCCTATTTAAGAGACCAAATCAACGTGAGATTTCTTTAATGCTTTGCTACACAGAAAGCGGGTCGAGAGCTCGAGCATTGAGAGTACGTCGCGAGCATGAATACGGCTTTAATACGGTATCGATTTTGAATGAGGGTACATAACACTGATTACTCAAACCGTAGCAGCTATATAGCTCACATCGCCTCTACGCAGATAAGGTTTTTGTGTAACGAAGGCTTTATTATCTATGTTACTTGAGCCAACATTTCTAAAAGAGTTTTCTCCCGATATACCGAAATAATGGGATGTCAATTAACTTTTTTATTAGACAAGTAAGTTCTTCAGTTGTTAACTTATTTATCTAGAGTATCGTGTGTCGTGTTCCCTGTATTATGAGCATACTATGGAATAAATCCTCATGAATAAGATCCTAAGATTTATCCGATTATTTTTTTGTTGGCTATATGTGCATGTGCACGGGAACAGAATTGTATTTTTACTTTTTTATTACAGGTATGTTATTTTGTATACCTACCTATGTATTCGGATATGGCTTTAGTAGCTGCAAAAGAAAAAAATACCTTATTAAGTATTAAAAAAGTTACTTTTCTATATTTCATCGTCAGTTTAAAAAAAAATCACATGATAATTACACACGCGACAATTTACTAATTAATTACAAACTTACTCAAAATCTCAGCCCACCGGATGCCAATCCTAGAAATGTTTACCCGTTAACAATATAAAACTTTCAACAAACGATTGTAATTATTTTCTATTTTAAGAGATAGGTAGCCAAAACTTGTTGAGAGCTTCTTCTTTGAACTTGGAAACTCAATTCAAGTTAATTGACCCAATGACAGGCGACATGACTTGACTGAACAGGATGAACCGTTTTAAATAAGTAATAAGAAGACTATTTTGAAACGGCTTTAGTAGTGGTTATATAGTATACCAGCTTTTTGCCCGCGACTCCATCCGCGTGGAATAGTTACTTTGTTCCATATGAAATTTCATCCCCTATTTTATCCCCTTAGGGGTGGAATTTATCAAAATCCTTTCTTAGGGGATGCCTACATCATAGTAGCTATATGCATGCAAAGTCTCACCCTGATCGGTTTAAAATTGACTAAGTTTCATACAAACTTTCATCCCCTATTTTATCCCCTTGGGGGTAGGATTTTATCAAAATCCTTTCTTAGCGGATGCCTACATCATAATATCTACCTGCATGCCAGTCTGGAGGGATCGGGCTGAAATTCGGCATGCATAGTGATCTATCAACGCACAGCCCAAAGGCTGTGCGTTGATAGATCACTATCAGTCAGTCAGTCATTCAGTCAGTCACCTTTGAGTTTTATATGTATTTAGATTAGATAATATAATAATAAATCATTTATTTCAGAAAATTCCATAGATGTTTAGTAGATACTTAAAACTTATTCCTTATTTCATATACTTTTCTGCAGCATCAGACCCGCAGTTATGCATACGGGTACAGTCGGGCATGTCGGTTATCACTTTCAGGATGCTATTGGCACTCCCGCGAATCCTGTGCAACAATGATGCCGTTCTTTTTCGCATGATTACTGAAAAGTTATCTGTAGCCCTTTCAGCAAACATGCCTGACGCGCTACAGTACCGCGGTAGCCCCAACAACATCCGGAAAGCGTTGTTATACTAGATTCGAAGAGCGTTGTAGGCCCTCCGCGTATGTTTAACCCACAGGCTACATGTGTAGAAAGAGAAGAAGAAGGATTGGCAGTATGCTTTGAAAAGTGTAACCTTAACCGGTCTCGAACATCTTGCGAACTATATTATATCAACTATATTATACTTCTATATTATATCCTGGTCGTCATTCAAGTCTTCAACTACTAAGTGGCCAAGATACTTAAAATACGAATCTCTATTTAGAGCTACACCATATAGGTATACCGGCGGAATTGCTCTGCCTTCCCTTGTACCTACCCCAAATACCATAAATTCCGTCTTCTTTACATTGTACAGGAGGTCATGAGTTATGGCGTATCTCTGACAAATCTCAAGCAATATATAAACAGAAGTATATTTTTACAGGTACTAAGTGCAAATACATAATTCTACTCATTAAATATGAACGACCTAACAAGCAGTCGTCTCCCCGCACTGATCAGTCAACTCGATGACAAAAGACTACTGCGCCCGGTAAAGAATCGTGTGCCTATACACAATGTAAATCAATGTCCGCAATTTCCCTCCAAAGGCATTCAAAACTTATCGAAAAATGGTATTACGCACGATAAATAAAATAAATAATAAATTATTAAGTAATAGACATTATTTTTACGTGCAGTTTTAAACGCAGGTGTTTATAAACTGTAGCCTTAGCACGAACAACTTGCGAAAAAGTATTCGTATCGTCACGATAGAGGCGCTGGTCCAAATCTCATACAAATTGGTCTCCATGACGATGCTAAGGCTACTGTTCAGTAGCCTTAGCACGAACAACTTGCGAAAAAGTATTCGTATGGTCATGGAGACCAATTTGTATGAGATATGGACCAGCGCCTCTATCGTGACGATACGAATACTTTTTCGCAAGTTGTTCGTGCTAAGGCTACTGTACTTAGTTGTTTCGAAGACTATACAAAAAGACTAACGGAACAGTTCAAATAAAAAAGCCAACAAATGATGCTTGCAGTTCTATCGCAAAAGAGACAAAAGAAACACACGTAATGATTCTAAAACGACATAGCGACAAAAAATATAAATACGGTATTTTATTTTTAAGTAAACCGATATCTGTTCATACACGGACTCAACTTTCGATTACCATTAAGTACGTAAAGAACTTAAAACAATTGATGGATCTTGCAATTCAAAATTAGAAATAGTTAGGTACTTAAAACTATTAAATTAAAAATTTTACTAGCCCCCGACACAAAAACGTTTAAAAAGGAAAACAGTATCTAAATATTGTCCCTTTATGTTTAATTTTTTTCAGGATTTCAAATTTCGAATCAATCATACCTACAACCTACAAGTTGTTTATACTCGTATTTCTTCATCAAAAAAAGAGGTGATGATCTTGAAATGGCTGAACAGATTTCTTTGAAATATAGCTAAGAAAACTCTCAGCCGTTCAAATAAAAAACAATTGATGCAACAGACAGACACACAGATACAAAAAAAAGAAAAATATCACACCCCTCTTTTTTGTCGGAGGTTAAAATATATGTTACAGTTAAAACCCGTTTTTTATATAAAACGCGTTATCTCTAGTTAAATACATTATAATAATATTTAATATTCATGCCACCCTCAAGTACGATACGAGAGCAGTGTAAATATATGTATGTAGTACCTTTACGGCTCTAATCAGACAGTCTCTCAGACAGTCGGATAAGCTAATGGGAGATTATCCACCGATAACGTATTACAGAATCTATATGAATAAAAATCAATTGAGAACGGCTCATCAATTGACAACGGCTCGAGCAATTTGACTGATCTTTTTGTAGTGTTCATAAATGGTAGGTATACGTTTTGTATGAAAGATTTTCCTTTAAATCTATCCGAAATTTAAATATTCAATAACATTAGCAAGTAAACTAACGATAACGTAATTTATCAAAAAATCTAAAACTGCTCCCTTTATATTATAATTTATTTATCGCATAATATTAATATTGCCGTTACTCACACTGGGATAATCCAAACATGACTATGAAAGAAATTCCAATTAACTGTTAACTGACCTAGGAATTGAACTTAAGACCGCAAGGTCAGTAGCCGAGCTTGTTAGCACTAGACGATACGTATCTATGTCAAATCAGTCACTCCATTGAACGTGGGCTGATAATAAATCACATAAATGTCTATCTCCATGTTTAACTACCGTCATCCCATATTACTTCCACCAAGATAGATCATGCATAACATTACCAAATGTGGTATGTATACGGATTCTCGGCATATATAGCCACCTATTTATCTCACTATTATTTCTGGATAGGACACAGACACTGTAGGTACTTATCTATGTTTTTATTTAGTGAAATCTATACATCTTTTCGAATCTAGCTTTCGGTTTTATGGAAACAAACAAAATTCGTATTTTATTATATGGGAAACCAAAAAAAAAATCAATTCGTACAAAGATGAATTAAAGAAATTGGATAGATTTCAGTAAACTGCCGCATTGTTCTACCCAGTAGTTGCGACCGGCGAGCGGGAGTTTAGATGTATAGCCAGTTAATAATGGTGGTAAGATTCACCTCTATTACACCTAAAACTTACCATACTGTGGGCAATAGGAAAGCAAAATTATCCTTAGAATTTTGTTTTTTCCGTCTATATATATACTTGTACGCACATCATGCAAAAAATACTGCACGAAAATGAATACGAATTTTTCACCGTTTTACTGTCACACACTGATCACAATTTTATTGCTGGAGATCTAACTTAAAATACGGTTGATGTTTCATCTTGATACGCCGCCTAGAACCCGAATAATAAAGTAAGTAAATCCTTTTGAGATGAGAGTGAAACCGCAGGCAACATGTTTCATGGAATATTTTCAACAAACCTACATAAGTAAGATGGTACATATACCAAATTGAATTAATAAGGATTTTCATAAGTTGTACCTACTTGTAACAGATGTTTTTTAGCGCACAAGTCTTCGAATAATTGCTCGAGCCATTTTACTGGCCAAAGTAGGAACGCTGAAAAGTCACAGTAACCATATTCTATAGCAAAGTACAGTTTCAAAGTTATATAAAGTAGCATTTCTTACATAGTTCTCTTATGAAAATGACGATGCAAAGAAGTGGGGAACTGCATTCATAGTTGAGAAAGAATGTCGCTGTATTTCTAAATTACAATTGCCTTGCAATTATTCTATCAAATCACATGTATGTATGTATGTACTGACTACTATTGAACATCTTCTAGGGAGTCATTCCTATAATTTAACTTTAGTTCTGTAAATTGTGGCTGTAAAGTAAATACTAAGTTTTAAACTAACTTTAAAGCACATAGTACTTAAGTACTCGTAAGTCATGTCTGTTGAGGCATTTAGTTATGTTTTATTAAGACTTAGATATTATTGACATCACCTTATAAGGGAAATTCTATATCACAGGCGTCTTAGTAGCATAGTTAGCTAAAAGGTCTGGTGTACCTAACCAGAGAACCCAGTTTCGAATTCTGCCTAAAGTCATTGTTTTCTTTCACTAAACTATATAACTTTCACAATTTATATTTAATTACCTACATTACGTTCAGGAAAATTATTCATAAAATTTCAAATCATATTTCAAAATATAATACTACTGGTCGAAGGGTTTCCGCGGAAATAATTAAAAGTTCTGGGAACCTTACACGAAACAGCGTTAATTAAATTACTCACAACAACTACTTCGGCTTGGAAACATTGAATCAGAGCCACGTAGATCAAACTTAAATGTCACAAACAATTATGAAGTCATAAAAGTTGGATATAACCGAAGAAAACTATTATATCTATAATAGAACATTAATAATTATTATAAATAACGGATTGTAATAAATAATTGAATGTTATAAATAGATATACCTAACTGTATCATTGATCCAATGGTCACAAGCGCAGCTGCTAAACGAATAGATTTGAGATGGATTCCACACGAACACAAACACGGTAGGTATACATTAGTACATACACCTCTGTGTACCACATCGAGGATACAGTCGTGATGTAATGATAAACAGATAGTTACCTATAATTTTCGAAGTAATAGTGAAGTAATAAGTATAATCTTTTGAAAGCTTTTCTAGTAGATATGATATGCTTTTGTTTAAACTTGAATTTAGTCCGAGTAATGTCAAAAGTGGATCGGAAGAGCTTATTTAAAAAAACGCTAATGAAGTCCGGGTACAGTTTTCATTTAAGTTAAACTAAAAGCTCTACGTATCTCATTTCAAACGAATTTCTTTGTGGATTCTTCATACGACACACCATATTCTTATTTTGGGGATCATGTAGAAATTAAAAAGAACAATAGAATGCACTGATTCTCAGCTATAACAAACCATATGGCGGACAAAAATGCATCTACGAGTATTGCAGCAAAATTAATATCATATAAGGTACGGTCGTAACTTTCCTAATTCAAGAACAATGCAATTATAGTCTAGGTGCGAACACATATCCCAATCTGTCTAACAACTCGTATCTACATAGACCATATCGAGACCATTGCATTTTGATGTCGTCATTGTTTTCCGAAATCTTATCTAACACTAAAATGGTCATAGGTCAAGAATAACACTTAACTTTTTTAATAACTAGCTGACCCGACTGACGTCGTCCTATCCAAAGTTTAAAATGTCATACAAAAATCCTATAAAAAAGGATTTAATTATTAAATTATTCTTTCATAAAAACTTAATTTGGATTATTACGTAAATTTTGAAAAAAAAATCCTAAGCCTGTCCAGCCTTTCTCAAGTGATTTCATTGTTATATTTATTCAAATCTATTTATATTTGACAGCTCACCAAAATATAACCATACGTTGGTTATTTTTAAAAAACATTCACCAAAAAACTCAACTGCAATAACTAACTAAGCTTCAAACGGTACCCAATTTGAGTTATTTTTTGCCGTCTTTTTGTAAATAAAACTCTTTTGTACTGTTGCCATTTTACTAATGAGTAGTAGCTTTAATTAAATAAACACGGATTTTAAGTCGCAAGAGCTTACCTAGGTTTTAAGAAGATTCTGTGTTGGCTGTGTACTTTCCTACAATAGCAGTGTAATTTGTCAGGAGGACAGTTATCCGGGTGAAAAATGAAAAGTCTGTGTGTAAGTGGCATTTATGGTCCTCACTCTAGTTCTATTTGTCTCGAGAAAATTCTTTTACGGAGGCACGTTCGAAGAAAACGGTGCACATGTGTTTAACACAATCATTTCTAACTTTATGCAAAGTATTCTGTATTTTTATGTCAGAAACTTTTACCTAAGTACCATTATTTCGTACGGCAATTTGTGTTTGTTTTTTTACAATGTGGCCAAAGCTTTTATTTTGTTAAATTAGTTGGAATCATCATAACAGGTCCTTTGTCTAGCGGTTGCAGGCGGGACTGCTAAGCGTGAGGTCCCAGGTTCAATTCCCAGGTCAATCAAAATGTTATTGGATTTTTCTAAAAAAACCTCGGTAGTAGAGCTTGGATTTGTATCCGGTTAATGCTAATAGGCTCGCCCCCTGTTATATGGGACCTCACACATACAGGCGAACAGTGAGTGTATAAACTCTACGGTAATACAGGAGTGCTTGTATGTCTTTAATCATGAACCCGGTTTTACTCACCCACTACTAAAGTTCTTAACACCCTGTAGTGATAATGCGGGTTAACAAATTTTATAAGCCTTCGGGAAAATCTATCAGAAATACAGGTTTCCACGTGATGATTTCTTGCAAGGAATTGCGATTTCCCAATTATATAATTAGACTCTATATAAAAAACACCTTTTGTTTATGGTCATTAAGAGCAAGTCACCCTCATTGGCCATTCTTAACATACTATCTCCGCTTAATACCTATAATAACAATATAAAAAACACTTATTAACCTTCTTGCAAGTCTTTGTTTTTCGTCTGTAACTGATTTCAAACCGTTTCATTATGTCTTGTTAAAAGAACAGTGTGATAATAATCGTAAATCCGATTTAATGCTTCTTTTAATGTGCGTATCATAAATCAGTATAATTCTGTTCAATAATGGTTATGATGTCTGTGAATTCTTTGCACGTTAGTAACACTCAGTTTGATCACAGTCTACGGCAGTAAGTCCTCTGACTAATAACATTGTTATAGTTATTTTTGCTTATTCGACAAGTCGTAAAGTTGCGACACTTTTACGATCACGATACATATCTAGACAAAAAATACGTTGTCAGAAAATATGTTTTGAACGAAACATTCGGTGAAATCTATACCTACTCGTGTACGTGATATTACCGATATACCGAAGGAAAAAGGTATATGCGACAATTACTTTACAATTATTAGTAGTGACACCAAAGTAAGGCTTGACTTATTTCCAAATGGCTTATTTGTAAGTTCGATTTCCAGCTCGAGTATTTATTGGGCTTTTCCTTGAGTAGCACGAAATTTGGTTATTAGTAAAGGGTTTGCCCTCTACAGATAAAACATTCAGGTGAACTGTGGATATCCATCAATCCTACGCTACTAAGCTAACCCTTTGGGAATACAGGGTTAATGATGATATATTTTCTTACAAAATAAAAGGTGTCGGCTATTTTTTTTTAGAAATCGATCTGCAAATCTATGCTATTTTTACCACGGTCAATCTATGGAGACATGACCATTGACCATTCCTACTAGGTACATCAAGATCCTTTCGTGAATTGGAGAACACGAACACAGAAAGACCCTGGCAACCAGTCTATCCTTAGGATATCGGTATTGCCTGTAAATTAGATTGCGGAGGTCTGGGTTCCAAGTCTGCTATGTTCATAAGTTCGTATGCGCTACAGATGGCAGTCGCTTCATGTAAAGTACTTACAGATAATTGTAAGTATTGTCAGAATGTAGTATCAGCAACAGCGCACCTACATGTAGCTGATACGAACAACATAATTGAGGCCTTTAATGATGATCACATCATGACTATCACAATTGCTTTTGGACTCTTTTGGCATAACCTTTTATAAAAGTATCGTCACTATAACATAGCCGTTCAATTATTTAAATTTAGTGCAAAAAAGTAACGGTCTGGCATTTTTATGGGCATCGGTACCATCAAACAAAAGGGGTATTCATTTCACTTTAACATCCACACACAGTTTTGACTGAAGTCATTCAACTACATGATTGATGTTTAAATAACCTCCCACTTAACATTATTAAGTAGAACAGATCATTATTCCGAAAGATTCGGGTTCACGGTTAGGTCATTGATGTGCCATCGTCATTCAACGTACGGTCATAAAAACTGCGTTCCCACAGCGATTGCTTATTGCGTGTAGGACGTCAGATACTAAGCAATTCGAAATCCTACAGTGAATAAGTATTTTGATACAAACAAATCGTTGACTTAATTCAATAATGACACAAGTGAAAATAATAAAAACCAACAAATTGGTTTCTTAATGCATAAAATGAAGTATGTACCTAATATAAATTAATGAGAATCTCAAAATGCAAATACATACATACACTCACGCCTTTATCCCAAAGGGGTAGGCAGAAACTATAGACAGCCACTTGCATACATCTTTGGCTTCTCCCACATCATACATACGCGCTGTTTGCGAGTACTACGCACCTGAACTTTTTGAAGTATCCCGCCAATAAGATTGGCGATACCTACTTCGAGTAATGCCAATATACAACAAAATGCCAATATTTTGATAACTATGTGCCACTATTGAATTCAGTCAACTGAATAATTTTAACAATCATGGGTTTAATCTAGTTACGCAGCTAGTCATTGGTCTAGTGGTCGTAAGATCGAGTGCTACGCTAGGTTATTAGGATTTTATGAAATATTTAATCACAGCTCGGAGTTTGGATTTTGCTGGCCCCCTATTACCTAGGACCTAAACATAACAATGAACTGTGGGAGCATATTAGTACACCTCTGCCTAACCTAAAGATGGTAAGTCATTTTGTAAGTAGATATCGAATGAAAGCTCTGAACAGATACCTAGTAACAGCAAATCACTCGTAATTACTCCAAACATTTTCTAAGTATGAAAGCATGGATTTGGACGTAAAATATAATTTTTAATTTGCTATCTACGTAAAGCTTTAGTTGCCTTAAGTGTTGACTAAATTGGATTAAGTCAGTTTACTTTTTCTAAAAAAGGTTAATTACTCAAATACACATTATATTAACATGTATGTGTAAAAAATGTTTTTTTTTAAACAAACCTACATGTTTATATTACCTTAATCGTCGAAACACCTCTTTAATGTGTTTTTGGAAAATTTCACAGCTCGTAATTACAAAGTAAATATGTCAACATAGAGGTACACTTAAGACGCTATTAACGTTACCACGAAACTTCAAGCTACGTTACAACTTAAGCTTTAACATGTCTCTCGTTTTATCAACTTTTCTGAGAAGCAATTGGCCACATTTCTTCCCAATCTAACAGTGGCGTATATTGACAATAATTTAACTTTATAAAGGGGAAAAGAGAGCATTCAACTTTACCTTTTTTGCCGAGCCCGGATCTGATAAAGAATATCCCTAGTTACGCTTGTGCTTGCCGGTTTTACACTTTTGCCGACTGTGGGCTATCCAAATTTTGCCACCTGCCTCTAGGTACCCCTACGGCTCAATGATTTTGCGGCAGAGCATGACACTTGGACTATTATTATTACTTAGCTACCCATTGTTTATTGGGGTGGTAAAATAAAGGATAGACAGATTTTTTTTATCTCTAGTAAGTTAAACTAGAGATAGAGTTAACATGGGAAATGAAGAGAAACTAAACGACCACTACCCAAAATGTAGAAAAAATATCTTAGTGGTGAAACATAGGTATAACATGTTGAATTTGTGTGGATCTAATAACATTTAGGTATACTCGTATAAATATGAATCTTTTAGTTCTGTAAGACATCAAAAAATATTGGCCCCTTTGGAGCCCCTAATTTCTGCCGCCCTAGGCAGCTGCAGCGTATTCAGCCTTCTGGTAAATTCGCCACTGGTTACACGGCAGTGTGTCAGCCATGATTGCTACACAAAAGGAAGACACACCGGTCGGGGAATATATCTAAGTTATGTCTTACTTACATACACACTGATATTAAAGAGGGAAGATTTGTATTTTTGTATGTTTGTAACGAATAAACTCTAAAACTACTGGAAGATTTCAAAAATTCTTTCACCACTACATTATCCCTGAGTAACATAGGTTATATTTATTACTATAAAATCCCTACTAAAGGGATCCCTACTAAAACTCCAATAATGTCCACCCGTGCGAAGCCCGGACGGGCCGCTAGTAATCCATATTTGCCTTAGTAATATAATTATTTGATTTACAAGTTCCAGTGAAAATACTCCCATTTGTCATCGACACTTAGTTTATATTTAACTAAGGCCTTGGTAGATACAGTTTAATCTTAACTTTTGCATTAAGTAGTATCTGGTCTGATAATCTTACAACAGAGTTTACGGTAACAAATCTCTCGCACTCCTGTTAGGTATAAAATGTTTTTTCTGTGAGATTAACACAAGGCTCTAGCATAAACAGTGCAGGCGTGTGTGGTAATGTCATAATACCACTGTTTTACGACGAGGCGTGGCGGCCGTGATGGGAACCTACCGAATATGTACGGTACGTCTCATTTAAGTAGGTACCATTAATTTCCTCGGCATCCAGCTGCGCATAAACAATGTTAGT
Source organism: Acronicta aceris (assembly GCA_910591435.1). Taxonomy (NCBI): domain Eukaryota; kingdom Metazoa; phylum Arthropoda; class Insecta; order Lepidoptera; family Noctuidae; genus Acronicta; species Acronicta aceris. Next base: position 9,132,026 of record OU342763.1, on the reverse strand, counting down.
AATACAGTACCGACACTGATTGCATTCGTCACACAAGTGTGTCGAAATTTATTAAGTATGTTATTAATTTATCTTTCCGATAATCTTTTTTTCATTCGAAACCGCTTTATAATAATTACTAGCTTCTGCCCGCGACTTTGTCTGCGTGGACTTCAGGATTGGGGCCGACCTGGATAAAAAGTAGCCTATGTGTTCCAGGCTATAATCTATCGGTGTGCCAAATTTTATCCAGATCCGTTCAGCCGTTCTGTCGTGAAAGAGTAACAAACATCCATACATCCATACTCACAAACTTTCACGTTTAGAATATATATTAGTAAGGAAGTAAGGATGTAGGTACTCATCTTTATTATATTATTTCGTCATGTATGTTGTTTTCATTTTGCGCAAAATATATATAGGTAATTACCTAATAAGCAACCACATAGGCATAGAAATACCCCTCCGAAGCGCTTTCACGTGCTCAGGAGACATAATTCATAATAAAATTAATATTAACGGCACGTTAGATGCCAATGCTAATTCTGTCACCAAAGAATAAATTTACATTAGTGAAAATTAATTTATTTCAAACTAGTTGATCAACGCTACTTCTATGCTTCGAGTAGGTAAACCATTTCTTCTTGAAAGAGACACTTATACATTTAACCAATTTATGAACTTTCTAGGTATTTCTGATAGGTTATAAATATGAATAGATAGCAGGACAATTTTGTGGCATCGCATTAAATAATTTTAGCGTTCTCCACCTTTTTTTTTAATCGTTGTTCCTCACCAGAATTTACTCTTGTGTCCAACCCCAATACGAATCATTACCCAAAACATGTGATTTTTCAAAGTGGATTTATTTTTATGTTTTATTTTTCCGGTTGCAGAAAGATGAAACTACTTGTTGTTTTTCAAAGATTCAAAAATTTATTGTAAATTTCAAAGTAATATCTTCTAGTAATATCTTCAAAATTCATTTCACTTCTAAGATCAATCAATCAGCGTATCGCAGTATATTATATTATAGTATACAAAAAAATACATTTCATCGTTTTAAGTATGACATTGATCTTGATTTTCTTGATACGATTATTTCTCATGAAGATTTGTTAATTTCCGTTACATCGCTTGATGATATATTAGATTGCCATCAGCCAGTCATTTTACACACAAGACACATTATGAATAAATATTTATACAGTTTGTGAAAATATCGTTGATATTACTGAAATAAAATATTTTACTAATATAGGTATGGTATAATACCTATGCATTTAGCAATTTCTCAAGACTTTATTCATATTAAGACCACAGCAGTGCCTTATCAATTTTCTAATGAGACTCACATAGCCCTTTTTTGTAGTGGAGAAAATCTTCACGGATCGTCTGCTACGTGGAGAAGCTACAGGGTGGTCGTACCGAAGTAAAAACCGCACTTGCATTTCCTTGCCATGCCGTAGCCATGCCTTGCAATCCCGCGACAATGATTATGGGAATCACTGTCGTGAGATTCAATGGGATTCAATGTCACGAATCCCGCGGTCATTTTTAGTCCTGCCCTTTTTTAGATCTGAAAAATCTGTTGATACAATATGTGGGGCGCGGCTTATTGTACGAAATACGTACTTCAACTATAACGATAAATCACAGACACTTGTCGAATGTATAATATATGATGTTATGGTATGCCCTACAGACCTACAAACTACCGGTCGTGGATCACCGCACACAACACGCTCCACTGGGCCCAGAGACTCGGAACTGTATAAATATCTATCAAGATAATCTCGGTAAATATTATTATGATCAAATTTATAAGTTGTTCCGTAAAAAGACAAACAACCTGAAGCCACAAATCTAAAATAACAACAATCGTCATATATCCGTATTTAGGTATTTTTAGATTTATCTTTTCTATTTTCTTAAGTAAATATGAGCTGAGTTCGTTGGTGGTAATCCTTTTATCACTAAGTTCACTTTCGAGCGTGCAAGTCTCATAAAGTAGGTAAGAGCAAGATGCGATCATAGATTTTACGATAGCCTAGAGAAGACGGGAGCGTTCTACCTATTATTCGGAACTTTCTTACTGAATATTGCTGAAATTCACTTAACTTCACCGGTATAATGATATATTAACTACCATATACACATAACATATCATCACGCCTGTATTCCCCGAAGGATTTGGCAGAGGTGTACTAATATACATCCAAAGTTCGCCGGTATGTGTAGGTCCCAAGTAATAGAGGTCGAGCCTATTGCCATTAATCGAGCACAAATCCAGACTCCGAGCTATTACTGAACTTTTCACAAAAAATCCAATAACAACTTGCTCAACCCGGGAATCCTACCCAGAGCCAGACGCTTGTGATCACTCAAACAAAAATAAAATATTTTTGACTGTAAATATGATTTTCAAAATCCAAGCTAGACGTAACCATCAATTGGAGCAGCTACAATTGTTATTTTGTTTCCAAAATAAGGTCCTTCTTGTAACAAAAAGTTTTGGTATACATAATTAAATATTTCGCTTGCCAGACATTTCGTAGACGACCTTTGAAACATAATTGCGTCATAACTTAACGAAAAACTCTGTATAACAGTTTAATGCTCGAACAAATACATAAGCATCGTAAACTAACTCATAAAAGAACTTTCACAATGTTTATTCTTTGGAGTTTTAAAGTTGGCTGTAAACTGAAGTTCAGTGATTCTAAAAGCATGCAGGTACTAACATAACTCGATAAGTAATGCTGATAAATATGCAACATTGATTTAATCGAAAAAGTTAAGAGGTTTGTGTCCTAAACATGCAAATAACTCAATTTATGACTATGACAACGATCGATGACCTTAAGTCGCTTAAAGGACACAGCCCCAGTTGCCATAATACAAAAATATTGTATAGTCTGGCCAAAGTCCTTTGTATTAACTGCTGTGGTAGATAATGTCTGTCAAAGGTCCAATCGATCGCGTCGAGAACTGCTAAAGGTACTTATTACCCAGTGTGCTATTACATTTAATGTCTATACAGGATGAAATTGAATATAGGCGACAAATTAAATCACCTATATGATTCTATGTGTAACAAAGAAAATTTAGAACATGTAATTAAGAAAAATAATTAGACGTTTTTAGTATTATAAAGACAGGGCAACGAAAAAATTGGTAAATGATAGTAAGCGAAATAGTTATAACTTCACATACCTAATACCTAGTAACTATCTGCATAATTAATTAATAGGACGCGCCTCGCGAATATTTTGATAATTGAAATAATTTATTTGTGTTTTTTAGTTAAATACCGATAATTCATACCTGCCTGAAGACAATAGCTTAGTTTGCACTATCTAAGATTCAAAATAAGTTGTTGTTTACAATTGAGATAATTGAAATAAGATTATAAAATAAATGAGAAGGTAATGGCTACTGCACCTCCCATTTCCATTTTTCACATGATTACAAAGTCACCCAGTATATTAAATTAAAAAAATGTGATAGCACACTTCGATTGAACCTTTGACAGTCGTTATCTACCACCCTACTCCAGTAAATTCAGGCTTTCGCAAGCAAAAATAAAAACTTGATTTCTACCTAACCAGAGTACAAATAAATGGTTGGAAGAAAGACAAATGAAGATTAACAAGAGAAAATCGTTAAAATGGGCGAGAACAATGAACACAATAATATGGCTAAGGAAATTGTTCTTTTTTTTTAAACCACAGTTTTCCCTGTATTGTGGGTGCGCTTACAAACACAAATTCTCACAAACACAAATACCCAGACCCGGAACAACTACCTGTAGATCATACAAATATTTGCTCCGTGTGGGGATCGAACCCACAACAGGTTGCGCAGAAGCCGATTGCTCAGCCGCTACGCCAAACGTGTCGTCATTCAGCCTTGTGTTCGGAAACGTCTCAATACTTTGTGTGATCGGTTCGGAATATGGGACTTAATTATATAATAATAAAATATTAGTCAAAATAGTGACAAAAATATTAAAATATGTATATGATTGTGTGTCATCTTCAAAATTAGGCTGGAGGCCTTTAATATAAAAAATACCATATCATCACTTCTCTCATATATTACTCATAAATTAATTGTACCCACAATTGTAACCTGTAACAAGCTAAAATTAATTTATGCTCCATAAAATAATTGCCTAGTTTCGCTGAGGTCATAATTTTCCAGTCAATGTAGGTACCTACCTATGTAAACTTTGTTAAAAGCTTGGTATCTATCACTGATAATGAAATGACTTCTAGATGTTGACACATAATTGATGTATTTATCGCGATTGTGAATAATTGCATTAATTATGTAAAGAAATAGAGATATTATATCTATCTTGAACTTTTAGACGTGTTCAGAATCGCCTTTTTAGCTCTCATACATATTATATTATATTATATTATATTTATCTATAAAAATATTGTCGGTCTCAGCTTGTCATGCTCACTTAAATGTCTACTAAACACTTACTTGCTGTGGCAATCCCTTTCTTTCTAAATATCACTTATTACTGAATAAACTGCATAATTCCCAAACAATTTGAAACAAAGTTGTAAAAGTTAATATTGTTTGTTGTCATGTTTTTTTTAAAAAGAGTATCTATGGAGTTTCTTGTCGGCTCTTCTCCATAAGTTTTGACTTTTCAAAAGTACCTTTATAATGGTCTAATTGAAATAAAACATTTTGACTTTGACTTTTTAATAGGTTTGTACTTAACGACATTAATCCCCGAAACGTATGGCAAAGGGCTGTTGTTGTGTTTCATGAATTTAGAATATCTACAACACAGAAAATCAATAACTTATTGAATAATCTCACTAGAGTCACCTGAAAAGAATTCTATTTTATTTTCTTTTACCTTAATAATACTACTTAAAAAAAAGTATTACCAATATGAACATGAACTTAGTTCATTTTAGCATTGAATAAAAGATATATAGGTCGCCCAACCACTGTTACACTCGACGAGATTAAGTAACCATTCAGTCGCAAGTTGAACGATGCTTGGGACCTTGCCTTTTTGGCAGTGTAGCCAACTGTGACTTAATATGCAGACATTTAATACGAAATATTATTTTATATGAAAAGGGGATCTGTGAGCAATATTAAAATTAATTTTGCGAACGGAATCATACATTTCGCAGAAAATGTTTGCTAATAAACGTGGAACAGCAACTAATTAACATGATACCAGTAAAATTTGTAAATATTACCTCCATGACGCAGACAATATAGTTATAAAAATAAAAAAAGGAAGTAAGTACCGTACCTACCTATTCAAAATAACTACATATTAAATTATGTTACTTATTTTACTAGTTATCCAAATATACGTTTCCATGCTCATATATCATATTAGCTCTTATCTTTGTATCCCTCGGGTGCCCAATTGAGTATTTATTAAATTTTAACCGACTTCAAAAAAGGAGGAGGTTATCAATTCGACGGTATGTATCCGTTCGTTTATTCCGTCAATTATGAATCGATTTTGGTGATTCATTCTTTGATCGGTAGGTCATACTTCAGAGGCATATAATAACACGTAACGACTGAGTAAATGATAACGTCGTCGTCTAGGTATGTAAACTTCTACTCGCTACTCAAAATATGGAAATTAATAATATTAGTATAAAAGTATGTATGGATTTCATTATAATATTGTTTAAAAGTCTATAACTCCAACGCAACGCGAGATGCATCAGTGAATAGAGCAAAATAATATATAATAATATGAATATAAAACGGGAATAAATATGTTGACCACCAAATTTAGTAAATTGGTCACCAAAATGGATTAATGATCACCAAAAATTAGGTTTAGGTTAGGTTAGAACTTATTTTGGTGATCATTTACTATTTTTGGCAATATAAAGTGATTTTTTGCCATAAAATTATACTAGATCTGGTGGTTAGTTAAACATAAGCCATGTAAAACAATACGCTTGTTACCTACACTTAATTAATTTTCAACCGCTGCGAGCGAGTGTTCATGTGTCAATAACTCCGAGTATGTTCCGTTGCATTTCTAGCCGCTATCTGTATTGTTGGGAACTTTGACGTAATACCTACATATGTAGTTTCGACAACCAGCCGTCGCACACCGTCTTAAATTTGCGCCGCGTCGCCTCATAGCAAACTAGTAAATACACATTCGCTCCGAGGAACACAGCCAGCCCGTCTGCCAAAACTGAATATTATTGTTTAAACGATGATGTTTGCTTAGCTAGTCATTACGCCCGCGCCAGTAGCAATTGTGTATGAACATCAATTTTTAATTATTATGAGGAGAAGTCTACCTTGTTTAAGACACCGAACTGAACTGAACTGATGAGAACTCTGGGCTTGAGAGAAAGGAGAAAAAAATAATATAGGTCTTAATGAGACTTTATATTGTAGCTAAAATAGACTACATTTGTAAATTCATAGTTAGACAGTTTCTTTAATGTCTGCCTTGTTGAGTAGTGATTACTGATTATAAAAAATTTTAGAGCGAAAATAACAAGAACGAAGAAAACTCAAACTTCACAGTTCGTAACTTTGAACTTATTAAGTAAATCCGATTTATCCGATAACTGGAAGCTTACTAAAAGTAAATCTTACCCTTACTGAAACTACCCAAAGAAAAAATTAAGAAAGCAAGGGATTCCATAAGTGAGAAGCGAAAGGGATTCTTTGGGAACTCCTTATGTTCATTGGAAACCATTCCGAGGAAAACCAGTTAGCCGTAATCTTAGTAATCGAGTGAATCCCTCGACTAGACCAAGAGTTAAATAAAATCTTAGAGCTCCTAGATAAAAGAAAATCACTATATCCAATGGAATCTGAAATGTTTACTTTATTGTTCTGTTGCGAATAAGATTCGCGTTATCGTTTCTTAACCTTAGCGATTCGCGGATTTCGTTGTCGGATAAACACAGTCCGTTGGGATCAAATTCCCAAGAGATCATTTTGGTTGATATTATTTTATATATCCCATAGTTTTTGCTGTTTTTTATTTGATTATGTACTCATCCGTACTTAGAATAGGTACTTCGAGACTTTCAGTCGTATATTATGTATCGACACACCAAAAAGTAATACATTTTATTATCAATGTGATTCCGCGACGCGAATGCGGAATATCGAAATTCATGAATCAGTAATCAACAAGACACGAACCAGACTCTCACGTATATGTATATGTATACATAAATATGTTTTCAAAATTTTGACAAATTGAATACAAGAAAAAACCAAACAAAACGTCGGGACCACTTGTCATTAATTCCTTGACCATGTCATGAATATTTGAAGAGAGATATTGGAATCGAAAAATTCCACTCAATATTGGAGTTGTCCCACTACGGAAGTACATCCGCCTTGCAGAAAATCGTCCCCAAATAACATAGCTCCGTGCTATGTTGTGTCCCTAACGGTGAGCAAGGCCGCCAGAGCTCCGCGAGGAAGCTTGTGTTGGCAGATAGCATAAGCATCACGCTATTGTCTTCTATGCTGCCAACACAACTATTCCGCCTTTATTTAGAGGGTCGGCAACGCGCTAACGTGCGCCCTGGTGTTGCAAGCGTCCATAGCAAAGAGTATAGTCATAAATAGGAAAGTCCATAGACTACGGTAACAGCTCACCAACAGGCGGGCCGTATGCTTACTTGCCACCTTGGTAGTATAAAAAAAAATGCAAGCATCATTAGTATTTATTGTACCCACCTAAGTTGGTAGGTATGTGCTGAAAAGATATTCTTATAAGATATCAAATTAAAATTCTGAAGTAGATTATAAGCTTTCATTACCATTCATGAAAAAGCGGCTTTGAATTAAAAACGTAAACTCTGAAACTGTTTATTGATGTTTAATAACAAACCCGCTTAACAAGTAAACAAGCCTTTAACTACCGTTATAAGTACTAATAAATTTAATAAATTATAATAATTTTCAAATTATTCAATTATGTAAAGCCGTTTTGCAAACGAATAAATCATTTAAATTTTGCCCGATTGCGCTCTTAGTGGCATTATTATATAAATATACTTTTATATAAAAGAAAATACCTATAAAACAAGAAAAAATTGTACAATGTCCACGAACAGTGGTGTACAATTTACAGCCGTAGTCGCATGCCGCCTTAATTATACTTAAGTTTGCACTTCCAGGTCATAATAGCAATAATTTCAATATAAAATCACATTTTAAATCGTATGTTAAGATTAATGTTTATTATATATTTTTATTAACATATTCTTCAAAGTTCAACTTCAAAATGTTTTTCTATGATGTATGCATACAGTACGTTCTGTATACAACCAAAAAGATTATTTTGCAATAAATATTTAATAGCAATAATTTTGTAGCATGCAATAGTGAAAAAAGTATTATAGATATGTTACCTTGATATTAGGTACAGGTATATGACTTTTCATTTTTTATTTAATGTTAATTAATTTATTAAATATTTATATTCAATTATTGAATATTAAAAGTGCAAATATTTATTAGTTATTAAGGACCTCTCTAGGAGTAAATGCCTAATCAATTTTTCTCCAAGTTTCTATATCTTGTGCTTTGTTTAACTCATCTGACCATATCTCACTCACCTCATGACTAAATATAAAAAATAAATGTACCTATTAAAAACCTGACGTCCTTCTCTTTTATAATATTCTATTTAAAATGTAACTGGCATATAATGAACTACCAAGTCTCATGTGTATATGTTACCTGTCAAATATATTGTGAGAGCTAGTGTACAATATATGTACCTACATACTGTGTTAGGTGTTCAGGTGTTCAAATGTTTACGGTACTCAATGCAAATTTTGAACCAAGAGAAGCCAAGTTTAAGGTTACTAAAGCATACGAGTCTATTCTTACCATTATATGTATGAAATATTGTCTTGCAAAATGATCATAGCGATGGATGAAGATCGTGCATGCACCCAAATTTAAATATTTGTTTCATATAAATCTCTATTCCACAGCCAACATAAACAGTCTCTTCCCAAAAATATATAATTAATTTTGATTTAAGTGGAATCAACGCATGTTTTGAGAAATATTCGAATTTATTTTAGATTCACAGAACAGTTGGCAACACTTGTATCTTTTAAAAAGAAGTTTAAAGAAAAGTTTAAAGGGGTGCTGATCATTAAGATATAACTGAAGGAGTCACATAATTTATTTTTATTATAAACGATCTTAGATGGCTTCTGATAAACCGGTATTATGCCATAATCTAGCGTTTTGTAGCCTGAGTCGCCCTTATAGAGTCAATATTGTATCAGTTCTGTATTTTTATATATGTACCTAAGTATTGTTTACAAGAAACTCATTAGTCTAGTGCCTCATTGTAATTAACTGCCTCATTAGTTTAGTAGTCCTAACCGCGACTGAGAGTTCCTGAGTTCGAATCCCAGGTTGAGCAAAGCCATATTGTTTTTTTTTATAAATGTTCAGTAGCTCGGAGCTTCGATTTGTGCCCAGTTACTGGCAAAAGACTCACTAACCCTTCGCGATATACAGATCTGATATTTACAATTTGTATGTTATGTTTACAAGACAAACTTTCGATTAACAAAAATATTTCGATTAACAATAGTTAGATGATAATGTTTATGGACTATGTTTTAGTCCATTCATTTAAATATCGTTTTAGTACGTTATATGGCAAATACAGCGATATGCCTTGGTTCGTCTGTGACTGATACTGAATTATTTGGAGCTACAACTTTGGTACACGTTAATTTGAAGCTTCCCTATAGTTTTACTTACTCAATGATACGTATAACATTTTTACAATTACTTGCACATCACTGTCTATTTCCACGGCCCAATCCATCGACCAATTAGTTTCTCAGCGCTATTGTTTACGGCATTTTCATTGAAAAAACTGATAACTTTACGGAAGAAATAGTCTCTAACGAATAGATTGATAAAGTAAAATTATAAAACACTACTCATTATTTTGATACATCATTGTTTTAAATATTTTAACACTTTTTTATATCAGTTTAGTTATGTTTGTTTTTAAACTATATACAGTAGATAATTATAATTGATTATGGACGTTTGTTGGCATGTTCATTTCAATGTTTAAAAAAAATAATAGTAAGCTACGAAGTTTTAACTAACATCGCTAAGATATTAGTTAAAACCTCGTAGTTAATGTAATTTTTATTATCATTTAATAGAACTTATATATGATTATAATATTATTTATAGATTATAATTCACAGAAATAATTAATATTTAAAAAAATATAAAAAGTCCTGTTGGTATTTTTAGCTTATCAGAGGTATTAGAATCGATATTAATGGATGGATATTTAGCAATTACGCCTCATGTTTTGAAATTAATTATTAGGGTTTCTTTTGTCTGTCTTACTTGTCTACCTGTACTGTAGGTACCTGTTCTTCTTAGATAGATAAGTACAAGTACCTACTAAGTTTCTATTCCTAACCTGTCTGTGCTAGCATTGAAACAGAAATATCTTACGTTTCTTTCGTAATATCCCATTAACAACATAATGAGGCAGACGCTATTGTTGTATTGTTTATAGAAATTAACGTATCGCTTGACAACTATTTTACGACAGAAAGCAATTATTTCATACGACCTCATGTTACCTATTATGTGTGTCATGTTGTAATAAGAATTTGCTCTAGTTAAACTAAGATAACAAAACCTGCTGGCCCTTGGAATCGTCAAACCTATTTTCTATAACCTTGTGAACTTAAACAATTTATATTTGTACGAAATAAGAACTTTTATCATTTAATTCAACATCATTAATATTATTTATTTCGTCTTTGTTAGTTAAGAACTGTCTTTGAATGTTTTGGCGATATTTTACCTGTATGTACACAGGTGCTGAGAATTCGCGATAACTTTAACTTATGGTTTTCCTACCATTACAATACCTACCTTTTCCCGATAGTAACATAAGATAAGATTCTCCATATCTACTAATAATATAAAGGCGAAAGTAGTTCTATTTGTCTGTTACTTTTCCCTACCTAACAGCTTAACAGATGTCGATAAAATATTGTGAGCGAAGGCTGAAGTAGGTAGTAAGATAGGGTAGCTTATGTCCCAAAAGAGTAAGGTACAGTGGTTCATTTTCATGGCTCATATTATTTATTATCTCTACTCTCGTAACGTAATTAAACGGTCTAATAATTTTATTATATTTTATCGTATAAAGTAGAAACTCTCTTTTTGCACTTTCGATAAAACGATATTTGAAGAGACGACATCGTTCGTTATACACTCTAAAACAATATTAATATCAAAGAATTTTATGACTACAAAGAGTTTTTTTTAATTAATTATAAAAAAAAGATGCGTACTCTACATCTCATTTGAACGATATTGTTGTGGAGAGAAAACCTTTCAAGCTATGAAATATAATTAAGAAAAATACTTGGGGTTTCTAAATATTGAGTTTGTTTAAGAGTAAATATTCACCAACAAATAAATAAGATTAATTTGATTTAAGACTGATTCGTTTTTATATCAAATATTTGAATAAAGCTGAAAAACTAGGTTTGTACCTAGTTATAATAAGGTATTAAGATCTGTTATAATTAAGCATCTTGTCTTACCTCAAACATACGGCTGTTTATAAGATTTGCACAACATAGATCGTTAGCGATAACATCTACTACACTACGGAAGATAGCGGAGATCGAGGCACCGCGTTCACGACTAGAACAGCACTGTGGAGGTGCGCGCGCGCCGCCCGCCGTCTGCCACCGACCAACTAAACTATACCCCATTTAACATAACAGATCTGTTAACATTGTTGTTTCTCAGAGTTCAATGTTACGCTTTTGCCTCATTCAATTAAACGCAACTGTACGGTACAGATCGATAATTTTGATTAGGAATGTCGTGATCTAGAATTGTAATTGTCATTATGTTGGTGATACAATGTTCTGTCGATGTCACGCATTCACACAAAATAAGGATAATCACCATAATCTTATGGTTTTTAATTTCCATTTAAAACTGGTTAAGGAAATCAAGTTTTAGTGTCAAATGCATATTCAATACCTATTCATAAAATCCCATTGAAAAGTGTAGTCAGGTTTTGACGGTATTCCCTGTAGGTACATATTTGATATAAAACCCAAGATAAGCCTAACTAAAAGTAGGTTTCTTTGCACATACTATTAGATACTTACACAGACAAATTATACCGTCTAGTTAGTAAAGATAAAGTACTTACTAACAGCGTAAATTATTGGATATTCTTCTTAGTTCTTTAACAGTTTGCCTAATGAACTGAAAATAGCTATCGTCTGCTCATTTAGTCAAATCGCTCTTGAATTCAGTCGTACCCGCTCATCTAGAAAATTTCACAAAACTCCTACAATCAAAACAATTTACTAGTGCAAATAATCAAGAGATATTTTTTTAAACTTGCTTTTATCCGGCTAAAAATACTGGACAGACTGTAATTGTGAATGAACATAAGAACCGATAACCAATTAATAGCAATCGGATTTTGTATTTAATTTGTTCGAAACAGGTTCACAGAAAACAAGTCCATGACAAAATCCAAGAAAAGGTTGTCATTAATTGAAAGAACGATATATTCAAATAAAATAGTGCCTTAGCAGATTATTTCACTACGGGAAGTGATACTGATAACGCAGCAACAGCGGGCGGTGACCGCGTAATCAAATATTGAAACAGCTTCTACCAGATGTAGGCGACGCGATAATTTTGTTACGTTTTTTTTATAACACTATTGTTGATTAAGACTAATAAATAATCTTCGACGGTACCTATACAAATAGTTTTTCGTATCAGGTTTGTTGTATGCGTGTTGAACTCTCTTTTAATTCCAACCGGGGTATTAAATGATTAGGTACAATATGTACCTACTACATCCATAAGTATTAAGTAGTTAATAGGACATATAGTCAGATTTTTATCGAACTTTTTTCCAAATCATTAAGCGTTACAGTGCGTATGCGTCTCTCTATCGATATATTGATCCAAGGACTGCTAACATGTATATATAGTCAACGGACAAGATGAATCTCAACCAAAGTGACGGAGATCCATGTCCGTATCAAACATAATTTAGACACCATATCATGTATATCGCCGTTTTTAAATAAACCTTGTGACCAATTAAATAAGTTGGTTTTCATAAAAAGAAATATACGATCTACCCACTTACTTAGTACGACCCTCATGGAAAGAAAAGTAAAACTTGTTTGCGAAGTAAAACTGCCCGGAAGGTACAATTTAAAAGTAAGAACAAGATACATTTTGATTAAAATATACTATCTTACAGTAGATACTTACCTTGAAGGGGCGGTAGCCTAATGGCTCGGTCGTCGGACTTGCGATCATGTGGTTGCCGCGATGCCGGTTCGAAACCCACCCATTGCACTACCGACGTGAACTCACTCGTAACATAAGCATTTAGCTTTGCACGAGGGGTTAACAAGAATACTAGTAATGCGACCCACATGCGACACGTGCTAGTACGCATTTTTTTTAATCTATACTTATAATAAATCTGTAGAGAGGTCAATTCTGTACATGAAATATATTTCCAAAATAACTATCAGCGGGTGATTAGTGATCGATACTGACGCCAAAAATGCAATCAGTAAAATTTTTATCTGTCTGTCTGTCTGTCTGTATGTTTGTTATAGAAACAAAAACCACTCGACGGATTTCAACGAAACTTGGTACAATTGTTCTTCATACTCCTGGGCAGGTTATAGTATACTTTTCATCACGCTACGATCAATAGGAGCAGAGCAGTGAAGGGAAATGTTGGGAAAATGAGTGATTCATGAGAAAGGTTTCAAGCTATAAAACATCACGCTACAACCCTTAGGAACGGGGCAACGCAGGTGAAACCGCGGGCGAAGAATTAGGGAACAAAGTAACTATTCCACGCGGACGAAGTCGCTGGCAAAAGCTAGTATTAATAATAAAACGACGTAACACCGCACGTAAGAGTGCAATAAACGTATTGAGTAATTGAGTAAGAGGACGGTAGCATGAATTGTAATAACAATGTCCTGTCTATTTATGAGGTGTAATGTAGCGTTCGCTTGGAGATAACATAGTATACCATCACGCCTGTATTGTCCAAAGAGTTATGGCAGAGGTACACTAAAGCACACGCAAGGTTCGCCGATATTTTTAATTCCCAAAGAATAGGCGACCGGCCTTTAGGCATTAACCGGGCACAAATCCAAGCTCCGTGCTGCTACTGAGAATTTCATAGAAAAACTCAATAACACTTTGCTTGACCTGGGAATCGACCCCGAAACTCTAACGTAGCAGTTGCGCTCAGGACCACTAGGCTAATGAGGCAATTAGAGGAGATGAGACAGTTGGCATTGGTGATCTCGGAACATTACCCTCCGCTTTATGGAGCAGAGAATACCCATGAGGATTTCCACATGGAGGGAAAAAGGTACCAACCATGTAGTATACTATATACCTATTACCTATGTTCCAATCATGTAGTATACTATATACCTATTACCTATGTTCCAACCATGTAGTATACACCTACGTACTACCTACACCAAAGGTTCAGGTTAATCTATGGTTGATTAATACTCCAATGAATCTGAACTCTTTTGTTTTCACCACACAGATAATAACAAACCATCATACATACCATCACGCCTGTATACCTCGAAGGGTTCGGCAGAGGTGTACCAATGTACGTCCACATTTCGCTGGTATGTTTTAAGTCCCATGTAATAGGGGGCGAGCCAATTGCCATTAACCGGGCACAAATCCAGACGCCGAGCTACTACTGAGAATTTAGAAAAACTAAATAACACTTTGCTCGACCTGGGGATCGAACCAGAAACTCTAGCATAGCAATTGCGTGCGGACTAATGAGGCAATTGGAGGCAAGGAGATGAGACAGTTGGCAATTGGATATCTCGGAACATCAATCTCCGGTTTTTGTAACGAAGAATACCCATGAGGATTTCCATATGCAGAAAAAAAGTTACCAACCATGTAATCTACTAAATAAATCAATGAATGAATGAATCGGAACTCAATACTCAATTCGTTTATTGCACTGAACTCTTTTGATTTCACCACACAGATAATAAAAGAGTTCAATGAAAGTAACATAGGTACCACAAGCTGCAACACCACGCCAGATGTGTTGCGTCTGTAATCAACGAGGAAACTATTTCAAAGTTCTAATTTATACGGTATGTAGCTTTTACGGCCAAATAAATCCCAGGACATTGTCAAGATTTGCGAAAAGTAAAGAATATAATGTTTCCGAGACGAAATTGTTGAGGAGAATTAGGACGATCTTTAAATAACTCTCTTAAAGTAAAGTTGTTGCCTAGCCCAAAATGCAACTCGAAGATACATATTATATTTCCACGCAAGCGTTTCACCACATTCGTTTCATCTACGCTAATTACCTGATGCATGATCGTTGGATTTAGGATGCTCTTAACCTTTTGTTAAAATGTCCACAATTTCAATGTGGTACACTCGTCGGTTTCCAAAAGTCCATGTTTTACGGACAGACTTACCATTAATATTTATGTTGTAAAGGCTCCGAAACGCTGGTATTTAAGTAATATCAATATTCCGCGATAACTTTCGAAATTTTATTTCAATTTTCATAATCCTCTTTTATGTAGTAGTTATAATATAACATACCATCGCACCTATATTGCGAAGGGTTAGACAGAGGTATGCTATTGTACACTCACAGTTCGCCGCTATATTTAGGTCCCATGTAATAGAGATTAGGGGATAGGTTTTTTTTATATAATATTTCTTTAAAAAAAGCGTTGCCCCACACTAGGATTTTCTTCTGTATCGTTTGGGTGCGTTTACAAACACAAATTCTCACATAGGTATACAAACGCCCAGATCTGGAACAACTACCTGTAGTTCTTACAAATATTTGCTTCGTGTCGGTATCGAACGCAAAACACGTGGCGCAGTAGCCGATCGCTCGCCAAACGTGTCGACGAAATAAAAAAAATTGACACGAAGTGATTTTTGGGCAATTAATTCATCTAAATATATATATAAAACTCAAAGGTGACTGACTGACTGACTGACTGACTGACTGACATAGTGATCTATCAACGCACAGCCCAAACCACTGGAGGGATCGGGCTGAAATTTGGCATGCAGATAGATGTTATGACGTAGGCATCCACTAAGAAAGGATTTTGATAAATTCTACCCCCAAGGGGATAAAATAGGGGATGAAAGTTCATATGGAACAAAGTAACTATTCCACGCGGACGAAGTCGCGGGCAAAAAGCTAGTTAATTCATAAGCCGCGTGACGTGGGTTCTCTGTACGTCCGTTATTTTTACAATGTTCATAAAATCCCCCGTGACACAGAGTCCTAGTGCGAGAACTGTGTTTCAAAAAAATTATCAATGTATATACGCACAAAATATGAAGTAAAAAATATACTTACAAGGTGGTTGCAAGGGTTGACATATTATGAAACTGAAAATCTTGTCAAAGTAAATTCTTGATTCAGGTAAATACTGTATGCCGATAAATTTTTGTTTATAACATACCATCACCTCTGTATTCCCCGAAGGGTTAGGCAGAGGCGTACTTAATATACACCCACAGTTCGCCGGTATGTTTAAGTCCCATGTTATAGGGGGCGAGCCTATAGCCATTAGCCGGGCACAAATCCAGACTCCGAGCTGCTACTGAGAATTTCATAGAAAAACCCAATAACACTTTGCTCGACCTGGGGATCGAACCCAGGACCTCTAGTGTAGCAGTCGCACTTGGAACCACTAGACTAATGAGGCATTTTTGTTTATATTCACTTTAAATAATAATATTATGTAGTATTCGCACGAATATAACCTATACATATAATAGTTGTTCACTGCAATTTCGGGGAACATTGGTTTCTAAGACACAGGCTTCGTGCCTAGTTTAAGGGTCAGACGTTCGACTGCTGTACAACTTGAACAGACTTTGTATTATTTTGTGCTTTTGTTTTTTGTTGTGTAGAATAAATTATTTATTTACATTTACATAACATATAATAATCAACCCATTATACTGTCCCACTGCTGGGCACGGGTCTCTTCTCAGAATGAGAGGGATTAGACTATAGTCCACCATGCTGGCCTAGTGCGGGTTGGCAGACTCCACACGCCATCGAGAAAATCTCTCAGGCATGCAGGTTTCCTCACGATGTTTTCCTTACCGTTTAATCGCGTGATAATTAACTATTTAATACGCACATGACTTCGAAAAGTCAGAGGTGCGTGCTTCGGGTTCGAACTCGAGACCTTTGACTTGGCAGTCCAACGGTTATACCACTAGGCTATCACTGCTTACTAATTATTTATTAAAGAATAACTATGCATATTTCCTATCCTTTGTGTTAAGATATAGTTATATTACTTTATTTTAAGCAACTAGGCACCGTATAATGTATTGGGCCCACGCCCACGACAAACTCCAATCATCGTAACTTGTGTGAAAATCCTAAGCAATGGCGATGTTTATGGTGGCCCCGGGCCAGTAAATTGCGTAGGGTCTACAATCAACTTAATTAACAACTAAATAGAAACTAAATAAGAAAAGCTGTTATCGTTTTACCTAGTAGTAAGTAATAAGAAAATATGGAATTTGTATCTATCGGAAAAATCTAAACAAAAAAGCCAAAATGTTATATTTGCGTATGTTCAATATTAAATGGTTGTCAGTGATTCGAAAAAACATTAATTAACTAACTTACATTAGTAGAACAACCGACTCCCGTGTGATGGCAACACCAAAGAAAGAAATGCCACTTTTGACGATGGACGTTTTTTTAACAACATATTGTTGTCGGCTTGGTTGTCTGATACAAATTGGTCGTATTAATATGACTGCCTCATTAGTCTAGTGGTCCCAAGCGTGACTGCTACGCTAGAGGTCCTGGGTTCAATTCCCAGGTCGAGCAAAGTGTTATTGGGTTTTTCTATGAAATTCTCAGTAGCAGCTTGGAGTCTGGATTTGTGCCCGGTTAATGGCAATAGGCTCGCCGCCTATTACATGGGACCTAAACATACCGGCGAACTGTGGGTTTACATTAGTACGCCTCTGCCAAACCCTTCGGGGAATACAGGCGCGATGGTATGTAACTCCTGTCAAATAAAATAGTCTTTACTTTGCAGTGTATCAAAGTGCATTGGAAGTATATGAATAATGAATTAATTCAGATAAAGCCTTAAAGCTATAACCGCAAAATTTTCGCAACGCCAATAAAACCTGTTTTAAGGCTGCCTAGATGAGCACGAGAAACGCCATGAGGTAGCTTTATTGCAGTGGGTTTTTATAATACAAACGAAAGAAGCGGTCTTAAATCTACCCTACCAGACATAAGACGCAACTTCTTTAAATGTCGTAATACCGTATTGTTCATGTTCTTGGTATTAGGAATAAGGTCAGCTGTTTACTTGATGCTATTCCTCCCTCAGGCAACGTGTACGTTGGTACACTTGGTACTCTAAATTGTTTTAGCCCCAAAATATTTGGTGTACTTCTTTATTAAGTAGGATACTACTAATATTATAACGTGAAAATTTGTGAGGATGTATGAATGTTTGTTACTCAATCACGTCAGAATGGCTAAGCGGATCTGTATGAAATTTGATACAGAGATAGATTATAGTCTAGAATATATATAATACAGTCTATAATAAATAATATACTCTGGAATAGCACATGGGCATACATAAGCATAAGAACCTATGATTCAACCACAAACAAAGTAATAACTTGTAAGAAACAAATTGAGAAAAAACAATACGAAGTTGTAATGACGAAACCTTGGAACAGAAGAAAACAACGCCGTCAATTATTTTTAATTTGGGCTGGAAATAATATTTGGTAATACGATTTTTTTTCTATATATTTTGTGTCAGATGGATAGCAGTTAAGATTTAACTATCAGACAGTCAAGATTAAATAAAAGTTAGTAGTGTAAATCTGTAATAAAATCACATTTCAAATATTCTCAATGTTACACCAAGCAATTATGTAATGTCAATACAATCGTACTGCATACAACTTAAATAATAAAGTTGCATTAACATGAAAACTAACGTGCATAACAAACTAGAATCTAATAAAACTTGTACGAGCAACAGTTGCACACAAATCGACATCAATATCCACAGACAACTAGATAGATACCTATGTATGTGATTGCAACCCTTTATATTCTAGCTTATGATCCTTTATGGAATTTTCGATGTTTTCATTTGCCTTAGTTTTTCCCGATTATGTTGAGATCGCGTTTCAGTTTGACGACCAGACTATGTAGCTAGTTAGTTGGTTAAAAACATACGCATTTACGCTAGTTACAAGTTTACTATTCATTGTATCGAGCTAACATAGGTATAAGCACATTATGCACGCCATTCTCGATCCCTGACTTTAATACTCTTATATTACTCTAATCCAGAAAAATGACGTGTCATTGAAGTGTCCGCGAAAGTAGGGAACCCGCAATGAAATTAATTTAGAGGAGTAGACATTTTTTGTTAAAGTGAGCCGCTCTAAATAATTAACTTTTAGGTTCAACCGTTAGTGGTGTTTTAAGTAAATATGGGCCCGTCCCACAGGTAATTTATATAAACAACAAGGCAAGAAATATGGGAAACCTACATTTTTGAAATCGGATAAAAACAATAATTCTATGTAATTTTCTCCCGACGAGTGCTTAAACCGCGTCACAATTCTGATGAAATGTGAAGTAGGTAAGAAGTATGAAGTTTTTGGCTTAGTGCCATTGTTACAGAGATTTTACAACAAAAGTTGCAAGTGTCAGTACATCTCAACTTTCACCAAAATATCGTAATAAAAGTCTGAAAACTCAATGCATTATGTTTTACTTTACCTGGAGCTTTCCTCAAGGTGGAGACGCATTTCCGGAGAAGATTATCGTAAATATTAATGTTGAAAATAAAAGTAATGATGTGGGACGACTGATTTGATGGCTTAAGTTAGGCACCAAAGCCACATAACAATAAAGAGACTAGATATAAAGAGGTTCTAATAAATAGTGAAATGGAAGATAGATTTATATAAATGGCCATAAAAATCACGAAGGCTTAACTCCCTTAAATTAGGGTATCAATGACGATTTGTTTGTCACTTGATCGTATCAAACAACTATTCAAATGCAATCTGATGAATAAATCTATAAACTAAAGCAATTAAATGAAGTCCGCTGCATTTAAATCAAAACTTATTGCATCAGTGTGGATTCAAATGTTTTGAAGATTTAGTACGTTCATGAATAAGGAGAGCTTTTACAAGAAAATTACAACTCCAGTGAATACAGGTTATATTTTAATTTCTCATTCCAAATGAAAATAACATTTTACTGGTTTGCGGTTTCATCACAGGTTTTATCTATCTCTTTTAACTTAACATATTTAGGAATTCTGGAAATGAAAAGTTTGAACTAGAAGTTATCACAGGGGGAAAATATATTCGCAGCCAGTGAAGCAAATATTTTGTTTTAAAAAGATAAGTATCTACTTGAAGAGTATTCCCTTCTCATCAAACAGAAACAAAAATATGGTTCGTTTATTATAAGTCGAACAGAACACAGACGCGAAGCAGCAATACATCTTCAAATTCAATTCACCACGTACTGAAATACCAAGATTAATATATGTCGGATCCTCAGAGAGCCGCTTAGCCGTGTCGAGCGTGCCATCGATAAAGTTAGACGTGAATTACTGAAACGCTGTGGTTAATAGAGTGTCATATGCTCGCAGAGTCAGGCGGGCAGCTCACTTGCTTAATATTTGACGAATAATATTCATGTTGTTAACTGAGTACTCCAATAGTACCAGTTTACAAACAAATGTTTCCATAACCAAATATATAATGTTATATTATGTAAATAAACCGACGAACTTAATAATTAGTTTGTTGAGGTTAAATTGTATGATATAATCCTTACTTATAATATTATAAACGTGAAAGTTTGTTAGTATGGATGTATGGATAATGTTTGTTAGTCTTTCACGCCAGAACGGCAGAATGGATCTGGATGAAATTTGGCACACAGATAGATTATAGTCTGGAATAATACATACTAAATAAATAAATCATTCTAGGAACAACAGGTGCGCTAGTAATTTAAGCTTATTACATTGTTGTATTCCGTCTAGGCTGGTAATGCTGTTATTATGAAACCTGAAGCATATTAGGCCCGGAATATGCTAGAATACTACCATAGAGCCATGGAAAGAAGCATGCTAGGAATAAAAAAGTAGATAAGCAAAGGAACACATATATAAGAGATAAAACAGGAGTGACAGATATTCTCACTAAGATAGATCAAATGAAGTGGAGATGGACAAGTCATATGTTACCCTCATGAATAATGGAGCAAAATATTGACAGAATGGTATCCTAGAAACGGGAAATGAAGCAGAGGTCGACAATGCAAAATATTTGAAGATGAACTCAAATTAACAATAGGTTCCAATAGGAGAAGAATTGTAAAGGATAGAAAGCAATGAAAATCGTTAGAGGAGGCCATTGCCAAGAGGCACACTGAACTCCGGGATATATTATAAGCAGTAAAGGTCCGACGCTCTCCGAAAGAGCTTACTCCAAAAATGATTTTTTATAATGCCGTTTGAAGAGGATTTCTGGACTTGGATGCCCTTTGAGTTCCATTTGACTACTGAAAGGGAATTATTGATCCAGTGGTTACAAGCGCGCATTTCTGATAGCAGCTAGGATTTATCCAAAAATCATAGATACCTACAACAAATCCTGTTTTACAAAGCCTTTTGTTTTCTTCTCCTGCGAAAATAATTATGGGAGATATGTGCTCAGGAGAACAATAGAAAAGTAACTTAGTCCACTATAGCTTTTTCTTACCACGTTGAAAGAAGCGACCGAAATTATAACGTCAACATCTCCACAGCCGACAACGACCACAATTTACTTTGCGTGGTACCTGTTCGGTAATTGGTCTCGACCACCTGCCCGGGTGTATGCTGCTGACGTGACCAGGCCAGTCCGGATAGGCTCCCACAACTGCGCGTTTTGGAAAGGATAGTATTTCTAACGTAGTCTTTTTCACCCCCAAAATACGGCGGTACATTGCATCAGCGTGATCTTTTTCTTTTCGGTTAATGATCAAGTCTGGGAGTCATAGGTGAGAACGGGCAGGACACACATGTTGCCTTGTAACTGATGACAAGCGGGAGAGCCTTTAAAAAAATCTTCAGAAGACATTTGGTACCTATTTAAATAAACGTCAATACACCACTACATAAATCCAATTTGACAATCTGTTTACAAGATGAACGCAATACATATTTAATGCCTATATGATGTCTCGCTTACGTAATATCTCAGTATTAGGTAATCATTGGTAGCAACGACGACACGGTTAATTAAACAGTCAATATTAAATAATATCTTTCAGTGTCTCACTCAACAGACTGTGAACGTATTGCGCAAGACGTAAGTCTGTACATAATAATAATAATATTATCGGCCTTTACTGTACTAATTAGGTACTACTAGGTACCTCACAGATTAGGAGTGATTGGGGGTCACCATACGACTTTCCTATACAAGTTGTATAATTCATTCTTGTGTTACATTTGTAATAAAGTTCAACATACATATAACGCATTCTAAAGTCCTCTCAGAAGAGCAAATTACCCTCACTTAAAAAAGAGCCCGTACCCTGGATGCGAACTGCAAGCATTGCTTAAAACATAGGCACGCCATAGATTTTATAAGAATTTCGATATCCAAGAGACATGTCTTGCGTGCAGCCAGTAGACTAAAAGGTAAAGTTTAACGTATCCATTTTGAATGATAAATAATGCGTTTAGTCATTATTTAATGTAATATGTATTGATGTCAGACGTAAAGTGCATTGGAGTCAGTGTACTCGACTGTGGAATAACATTCCGTGTTATATAGATATTATGAGAATATATCGGGGATCTATTCATAGCTTTGCTCGCGTCTCGCGTTTTTTGATTAAAATGTTTCACCGTCCTACGTATTTGTGAACTATTTTATCTTTACATCCCCTGCGGAAAAATTGAGTTGCAAACTTCCATCCAAACATGATTTGTTGAGTCTGTAAAAACTTGTACAATAATCTAGCAACAAGACGTCTTACAAAGAGTTGCTAGACTCTTCACACGTGGAAGAAAATTCAAAAAGTTGCGCTTGTATTAAATTATTCCCCAAATTTCTCATTATTATTATGTGCTATACGTAGCGTAGGTATGTTATTTTGCTGAAAATTTGGGAATAAAGCATTTTGTGTTATTCAATATTTGCGTTCGTTCAACAACTATTTTGTCGTTTAGGGTGGCAAAATTCAAAAGTCGATTTAGGTTTATTCTTTCATTATTCATTATTAAACATACATATTCAATTCAGAATTTATACCTTTACAGTTAACGCTCTCCGTTATTATTAGCTCATTTTGGCATGAATTGAATCTTAAAAAAAAATTGTATGCCATATACAACAACTTTGGAATCCTATTACGGCTGCCTCCCTATTGCAGTGCGTCGCTACTGTTTGCTGAAGCTCGGACGAATGGCTATCAAGCTATAATCCGAAAAAAGATTGCTTTTTTACTAAGACGAGTGAAAGACAGTAGTAATAGCATCCTCAGGATGATTGGTTCCCGCACTGACTTTCCGATCCAACATAAATGGATGTGTATATCGACCGGACAAGATTGACATTTATTATCATTTTATTATTTTTTGTAATTTAATAATAATAACGTGTATTCTTAAATTGATTGATTAATTGACATATTAAGAGCATTGACATTATTATTTATTTCGTTTATATTTTTAATTGAATGAATTATTGTTTATTTTCTATGTGTATTCTTCTACTGTGGGTATGTGTGCTGACTACCTATTTTATTATTACTTTATGGATTTTATCTGAAATAAATGTTTTATTATAATAAACGATCACTATATCACGTTCCTTAAGAAATACCTATTTTTGTAATTAATAGGTATGTAACAAGTGCAGGTTAAGGAATAAGTGAATGATAATTACAAAAGCTACTCTTGAATCTTGATGCCACTACTATTTTATTTAGCAACAAAGTAGGCAATACCAATAAACCATTATCTGTATTCCTGGAATTCTCATGATTAAACAAACATCCTCTTTTGTAAATAAAATCAACTGAGTTCAGTAAAACATGAATCCGTGAAATCATTTGGAACTGTTTTTGCAATTTATTTGGAAATATTTAAGTAGGTAGGTACCTAAGTGTATTTTTGGGTAATTATAACTGTTTAAATGAAAAGAGACTGCATGCAGCGGAGATGAGAATGTAAAGGTGGAAGTGTGTAGTGACTAGAACGAACAAAATAAGGAACGAGTATATTAGAGAAAGTCTGAAATTGGCGCCAGTGACAGAAAAGTTGAAAGGGAATCGTTTGTCTTCCTATGGGCATGTCATGAGGAGGGATGAAACGCATTTCACTAAAGGAGTAGTGAATATGAATGTGGAGAGGCGGAGGCGTAGAGGGAACCCAAAGAAAATATTGTTTTAAGTAATTGTGTTAAGGCCGATATGATGGGAAAGGAAAGGAATTATGAGGTGACGGCTGATAAGGATAAAAAAAGGACATACTGCGCTGACCACAAATAAATTGGGACAAAGGCAGAAAGATGATATAACTTTTTAATGCTACACAAAATCAACTGAGAGTTATTAAAGTAATTACTTGGTTAAAAAGTACTTCTTATTTACATACTTTTTTAACTTTGACTTTGAATCTACCTACTGAACATTACGTAAGTCAAATATCATAATTATAAACTTGTAAGTAGTTAACCAAAGTAGTTCACATTTCAGCAACATAATTATACTTAATATATCTAAGAACTATAATTACAGTCTGTTATTCTAAAACTAACAAACTTAACGAACTGGAAATGAGATATGACTACAGCTTAACTAGCGCATGAGAAAAAAGTATTATCATGGTAATCACCACTTGTGATGATGCTCTTAAGTTACCCACCTGCTGATCCGGCGTGGGTTTGTAACCACATAAAAATAATTATAACCGTAATAATATAATATCTCCCTTTTTGGAAAACCCCTACTTTATCTCTGACGTTAAAGATAGGTAAATCATTTATTTTATATTTTATTTGATATCGTAGATTATATTTGTAATTATCTTACTGCCCCGAACGTAATTGCGGTATCTGTCATTACTTTTTTGCTGCAAGACGTGAGTAGGTACTACTCGCCTTCTTAAATAATATTAGAAATGATAAAAACTGCTAACAGAGAGGCCACCCAAGTGGAGCGATACTTTTATCTCCGCGTGGTGATTAAAAACTGATGACTAAAAGGCTCTAACAATACTCCTGACCCATTAACCTGGTGAGATTTATCTCGGCTAACGTTTGTAACATCTATTATACCTCGTTAGTAGAAGTATTATGCCGACTTCACGTGGGTGATAGGATGTAACCCACGCCAGTGTATACAAAATAAAGATAAATTGTGGCGTCAAAGTTAATTTCCCATTTAAACGCTACACCATTTAGAGATATAAATAAAATCATGGACTTCTAGATTGTCTTAAAATTTCCCCAAACGGATAGACAGTTAATTAAAAGTAGCTATTCAGCGATTTCATTGAGGGCAAATGGAAAACTATGATTGCTATTATAGATTTTAGGCGCCAATCACAAGCAGACGCAGACTTGACTATAACAACTCTCCGAAAATATACCCACAGTTTTGTAATTAATTCTTCAATAGGTCTTTTAGACCGCTTAATCAAGCGGGTTAGCTGAAATGAACTTTATAAGTACTCATTAAGTCAGTCTTTTATACGTAGCTATGTTTTAATCTCGCACCCTTCGAAAATCACGTCCGATAAATCTTCAGTGTAACAGTATTTACGTAAAATGGTCGCTTTCTACAAAACTGGTTGAAAGTGAGCTTAGACAGATTGGAACTTAATATCTAAAGATCGTTAAACACACCGGCGGCTGACAGTGTTAGATAATAAAAGTTTTCGAAACTAAACTAATAGTTCTGTAACTTCTGTAACTCACCTCCGTTTTATAGGATTTTACCCAATGACTGATGCATGCGTTCCGTCAAATGGGACTTGTCTGTCAATTCAACTGGCACTTTCTTCAAAAGAGTATTTTAAACATTGTCTTGCATTGGAAGTCACGTGTTTATTACTAAGTAGGTAGTTACTATGTCTGGACTTTAAAACAGACCATGATCCTCTGAGTTTGTTTCGGTGTTCCTTCTCAGAAGTCGGTAGTTAGGAAATGCCGGTGCCTAAAGTTAAAAAAAAATATAAGACATAGGTTGTAAAAGTGTCCCTATTTACAGAAATAAATATTGTTTATCATTACATTCTTGTTTCTCTCTCTCTCGTTGTCGTTTTCGACAATCAATCATCAATAACAATACCGGATTGCATATCACAAGGCAATAATGTATTTGAGCTAAGGTTGTAATTCAAGTGCCTTATCGATATTTCCCGAAAACCATCGCAACTCAATGTATGCTTATGGACTAATGAAACCGTGATATCTATAGTTAAAGTAAAATGTTTTATTTCAATTAGACCATTGTTACAGGTAGCCTTTTAAACTATATAATGTCATTAGGTAGCCTACTATTGAATAGTCAAAAACTAGGAGCACAGATCCAAATAGTGGGTTTTGCGGCGAAGAACCAATGGAGCTCCATGAATATCTACCTAATCCTTTAGATAAAAAATATTTATATTTTTCATTTCCATTTACAATTTTGTTCTAATAATGTTAGAATTATGCAGCCTGATGTGCAAGATAAAATAAGGTTAACTTATCTGATTTAGGCTACTAAATTGTAGTACTTAGTACTTAAGTACCTAAATTTTTAATTCATTAAATGTCTATTTATTTAATTTTATATTATGGTGAATTCTGTAAACATATCTAACTACGACGTGACGACTATTCGCAAAAGATTACCCGTGTCCGTTATGAAATAACATTAGCTCATATAACGCATTGAAACATTTTGCCGTGATAAAAGTAGTAGGCGTACCTATTATTACTACATGATACGGGACAGTAATGCCATCTTATCTAGTACCTAACTACCGCTTTATAGAAAGCCTGACAGCACTATTTACAGGGATCTCGACAGAATCACTTAGGCAGTTATATTTGTGATTCCTAAAACTACCAAATACTGCGACCTTTTTCGATCGCACGAAACGAATGAATATGGCGTACTATTGACAATGATATCGGCTATTAGGACCAAAACAAATGTTCGGGAACGTTTCACAGTTCACTCGTTTTTTTGTGAAAGTATCTACAACGATATAGGTACCTATATAAAATGTCCGATAGCGGAATTTGTGCATTGTTAGTATTGTTAGTACCCACAGACTAATAGGTATCAATAAAATTTAGGAGCTTCAATCCAATTTGCGTCTCAGATAAACCCTCTGATCTTTATGACTGAAGAGGATATAACAACTAATTTAATTAGTTTTATCACATAAATGTTATGTTGTCGAACCCTACATCATTTATTTATTTAATATATATTTGTATAATATAAGTGTCACTGAGTTAATTATAGAAAAGCCCCGGAAGACCCATCGGTAATATGTACATTAAAAGCATAACATACTTGCTTAAATATTGTTCATTTTATAATCAAATAACTAACTTACATTTTCTGTTGGTACTACAGAAAATGTAAAAAAAAGGAAATTGTAAAATGTTGTTCTTGTTCGTTGGTAAGAGCATCATTTGAGAATGGCTGTACCGAAATAGCATTTTTTTTCCAAATGTTCATACCTAATAGTCCGAATAAGGCTCTTAGGGAATGAAAATTTGGAAAAGCTGCCCGGAAAATCGAAAATTCTAACAAAACATAAAAGAGGTTTTTTCTATGGGATTTTTGGAATTTGTACAGGACAACGAGTGTTGGGTCAGCTAGTTATTCGTAAAAAAGATACGACCATTGATCATGAAAAATACGGGAACAGTAGTTATCTACTAGACATATTCAAGAAGTCTCTCTAATTATGTGCAAACACGCACGCAGCGTGCACTTATATACTGAATATTTGAATATTTAAAATTGATAAGATTCACGTTAAACTGTCAAAATTATACGTGCTAGCCTGACTACTATAATTAATATACGTAAAATGTAGCCACACTCATTGATCTATGTCATTGTGTGATCTATTGTGTTCTCAAAATTCACATCAGTAATATTCTGGGACCAATGTGGGAGGCGAGTGCAAAGAAACCATCTCCCACTTACATAAACTTAGGATAAATGTTGACTCGCCCTTTCAATATAGCGTTGGTTTAGATAAACATTCATTTTGGATTTTGTTTTTTATGTTCCTACATTTAAAAATCCTTATTGAAAGTTAATAAAAATAGTACGAAATAACAATGAAATATTCAGTACTTACCTACCTATTTGTGTTTATTTGGTTTTTTTTATGTGATAGGAGGGCAAACGAGCAGACGGATCACCTGATGGTAAGCGATTACCGCCGCCCATGGACACCCGCAACACCAGAGGAGTCACGAGTGCGTTGCCGACCTTTTTTAAAACGGGATTGGGCCTCCGGTAACCTCACTCACTCGGCGAAACACAATGTAAGCGTTATTTGACGCCGGTTTTCTGTGAGGCCGTGGTATCACTCCGGTCGAGCCGACCCATTCGTGCCGAAGCATGGCTCTCCCACGTCAAAAAATTGGTATTTACAGTTAAATAATATTTTTCTGTATGTTTTGCTACATTCGCTTTTTATTTTTATTTAAGTAGGTAGGTGCTTCGTGCTTACTTATCAAAGCTACTAAACAAATATATAAATATTTTATTTTTCTCACCATTTCGTGGTAAGTAGGATAATTTCTTACAAATCGCTCTTCTGGCAAATTGTACAGTTACAACGCGCGTCTGAATTTATCCGCAAGTGGTTATGCCGTGGTAAATTTTAAAATAAAAACTCGGTGTTAATACAGTTGGGGTCGTAATTGTTTCAAATTCGTCAATATTGTTCTTACTGATTTCGACATTTACCATAAGAACACTTAATAAATTATTTGAGCTGTGCGGCTGTTTGCAACGGCTATCTTCACACGCGCCTTGTTATCTCGGGGGTACGTAACTGCATTATTTGTCGAATTGTTTCAGTGTTACAAAATGGCAATAACGGGACACTGCCAGTCTGTGTCACAGTCCATTGGAAATTGAAAGTCTTGGGGGATCGTTTGGAACATGTTTTTTAGAACTTTTGTAATAATTTGCTTGGAACGATATAAAAATATCAATTTATGAAATACGTTTTTTATTAGTTTTTTTTTAAATTAATGACTGCTGTCAACCGCAGTACAGATTTCTACAGGAAAATCAGGAACAATTTATTCTGGTCTAGCGGTTCCATAAATTCATTATTGCTCAAAAGTAATCATAATCGAATCGCGTAATACGAAACCTTTTAGACTATTAAAGAGAATATTGAAGCGTGAAATAAAATCTTTGGTCGGTAATTTTGGCGTTGGTGGGTGAGATTTACCTAGGTAGGTACACTAGGTAGGACTTATCTAGGTAGGCCTAGATTTTACAATGCTTCAAACTGTACCTACCCCTACAAAAGATGTGCTGTGTTTTTGCGTAAAAATCCGATGCAGCAGAAGTTTATGAAACATTTTTTTATGAATTCCAAAATACTTAAAGACTGATAGTACTAATTATAACTAACAACTTCTTTGAGGACATGATTTGTTTTATTATTTATTTCAATCTCAATATGGATTAGGTACTAAACCGCTAGCTCAGTCGAACCGCATATTGATATCGCTCTGCTTTTGGGTTTTTTTTAATACAAATCATTCTTTGGAAAGTTGTCATAGTCAAATATTTTACACTAATTACCACTCACCCAATATAATAATAATAATAAATCTTTATTGATAATTTTAAAGTATTGCAGTACATTATAAAATTACGTATTAATATAAGTAAAGTTTTATTCAATATCGCGATATTATAGCAGTAGTTAATCTTTGTATAAGTAGCTAGATACGCAGGTACTTATTAACCCGAACGAAACGTTTTAAGTCCACTTTTATCATGCGTACCTCTGAAATGTGGAATGCGCTTCCCGAATGGGTCTTCCCCGACAGTTATAATCTAGGTGTCTTTAAATAACGAGTCAATCGGTTTTTTTCTTCTAGGCAAGCGAGCTCAATCGTAGATCGCAGTATCGCTTAACATCAGGGGAACTAGCGGGCAAGTCTATCTAATATAAAAAAAGTATACATATATTATACACACGGGATAGACAGACACCCCATCAATCTGATTTACTGTCGACTTATGTAGCCATTATTAGTCACTACTGTTTCTACCAGAGATATCTACCTACCTACTTAAGTAAAACTTCGGGAAAATCAAGCATTTGCTAAACCAAAGGGCCCATGTGATGGATTATGGGCCGCCTCAAGGAGGCCCAATACAAAAACGATATATCTTGTTCCTTTTAACTATACATGCTCAAGTTAACATTTTCTGAACATCTATTAGTAAGAAATACCTACCATGTTGAGACACGTCGTGGTCGCCTAAGTATTGCCCATCAGGGCTACAATTACCACTTTTGATGAAACGCTTTCCAATATCATACGAAATTTCTTTAATTGTTAGATCAGCTTATACAGCAAATTAATAATATTGTGATTTTATTTATGATAGGTATACTAGGTATATATAAAGATATGCTGACCAAGCTCATTGATTCTGTTGTTATTTCGTATTTTTGGTAATTTCAGTCGTTCTCTTACAAACATGACAAATTGACTATATAGATACCTATCATTATTGCCAGTGACATAAAAGAGCAAGTAAACAATACAATGTCAATATCATCAATCAATACCATTTTATCACCAGTTATCAGATATTGTAGTAATGGTAATTAAACTAAATGTTGTCCCTAACGGAATAACTATCATATACTATATAGCAATTGGTTATTAGTCACAGTACGTGCCGCACAATTGTCACTCGAATTACATACATGTCGAGATAACAGACATTATTATTCGTATACGATCGGGTGTCGGAAACCCCCGATCGAATACGAACGCGATTTCATAATACGACACTTATGCCCGAACATTTGTCGGGTAATTATTGGATATTTCATATTCCCCTCACGTAACTCCTGTTTGTTTTCATATGTACCTGTTCACATATTTGCTCTTGCAGTTTACATATGGTTGGCGTGAATTTAAACAAAGTTGCACAACATGGACATCGTCAATTGCGACGATCATTCAGATTTCAAAGTGATATGACGTTCGTTCATTAACATAAAACTCTAACAAGAGTTCAAATGTCATTTTCAGTAACTGGAAACACTTGAAAATATCTAATCTTATATGTACTTCAGAAAGCCATGATCGAACATATTTTTACAGGGAAAATTCTTTAAGCGGTTGGGCATACTTCAATACCAATTAATCGAGTCAATACATCTCTTGAGTAACCCTATTACAAAAAGACAACCAGTGTGTGCGTGAGGCAGCGGGTGTTCATATCAATTTTCTGAGAACAAACAGTGTACTGTGCAAGCATCAAGGTTAACGTTTACGAATTAGTAACACATAGCCTAAATAAAAGTCTAGTCTGATCGCCAAAATTATTACACTCAGTTTATGTAAAAAATATTTCGACCTTAGTCCGATGGAATAATTGCACACTAGATTATTATGATTATGTGTAACATTGCAGCTGCCACCTTTGGCACAACCCTAGACTTGTACCCTGTCAATTGGTTCCATAAATCCCTTTGACTAATTACCTTACTGGCCAACTTTAGGGTTACCACATGAAATTACTTTTCCCCGTTGAATGATAAACTCATACATTCATCAATGTCAGATTATTATTGGCTTCATCATGATAATATTTTTACACTACGTATCTGTTAGAGTTGATAAAAATAACTCACTCGCTACCTTATTAATAACTACCCACGATCCAATGTCGGATGATTGACGAACGACTGAAGTATTAATTAACACAATAGCGTTGAATGCCACACATCACTAGACACAATGTGTTTTTTCGCTTCTCTTCTGTCATCATGTTCCTGTCTGTAACAATCAGGTACAGTTGAACAGAAGAGTTAATAGCACAGGCTCATTAATATTTACTCAGAAATATATAACATGATATACCTATACTCAGCGGCGGATTTAGACAGACCCGGAGGCTATTTTCATTTCCCCCCCCCCCCTCCCCCGACTTAAAAATAAAGGTATTTATGTAACATACCATCACGTCTGTATTCTCCGAAGGGTTAGACAGAGGCGTACTTAATCCTACACCCTGATTTCCCATAGAAAAACCCAATAACACTTTTCTGGGGATCGAGCCCAGGACCTCTAGCGTAGCAGTATTTATGTAAATATGAATCTTTTAATTTTATGTAAGACGTAAAAATAGTTCGGCCTCAAATTTGCCGCCCTAGGCTCCAGCCTACTCAGCGTGCTGGTAAATCCACCACTAGGCTATACTGTTGTTGCTATAAGTTTTTTTAACATCACAAAGTAGGTATACTTAATCCTACTTTTAGTCCTAACTTTACCATTAATTTTGGTTACTGTTAAACATAATATAACATACCATCACGCTTGTATTCCCCGGAGGGTAAGGCAGAGGTATAGATACTAATATACACACACAGTTCGCCGGTATGTTTAGATCCCATATAATAGGGGGCGAGTCTATTGCCATTATCGGGCACAGATCCCAAACTCCGGCAGCCAATTAAAATTTCATAGGAAAACCCTTTATTCGATCTGGGAATCGAACCCAGGACCTCTAACGTAGCAGTCGCTAATGAAGCGATTAGTTACTGTTACACCAAATAATACCTAATTTACTTAAGCAAGATAGACCGAAATTCTCCTTAGGAGCCGAACAAGCGGATAAAAGCGCCTGCGCAGGGCACAGCTAGTATCTTCCTATATTCACTGAATAATCACAAAATGTCCGAAACTGTAAACTTTAGCTATTTTGGCCTGTAGGCTGATATTACATAGGTCGTAAGAACATACCGGAGTATTACTATGGATGTACATTAGTACGCCTATGCTATCTTCGAATATCTCTTTGATTATCATTTGGCAGGGCATGCTCGTTATACGATAGATAACAAGTTCTACATAGGTCCACTCGAGTCTACATTAGTTATGTAGGCTAGTTGGTTCCCTTGAGAATAGTTGTTTGCAGGCTTTATCAAAGTTCCATAGTACGGAATTTTTCGACTGTAGGTATAATAAAATGGAGGATTACTATATTCCATTCGATTTATTGGAACTGCGGAGGTCACATTAATTCGTAGCTCGTAGCAATAGCGTAGCAACGATTCGATTTCAGATACTGCGGCTACGTTGCAGTCGCGATCCTTTTTAATTTCGATCGTAGCAGGTAGATATCGTTAAAGGAATAGTATTTCACGGTAGGTATGTCGAAATCTATAAACATCTATGAACAACAGACTATGGCCACAGGCTAAGTGTTCGATAGATAGACCCCTTCATTTAAACCTACATCTAGATACTACATAGATACCTAGTCTAGGTTATCGACGTTATCCAACCATGTAATTATTTCACCTACTTATTAAATCATAGAAATAAGATATTCCTAATAACTATTTATTTAAGTAGAAATAAGATGTTTTACTCAAATATCAAGGGGAGGTAAAATGAGCCATGACTTATCGCTCATATCAATAATTTAGGTAGGTACTTAGTAAATACATATTATTAATTTAGTACTTACTTACTTACCTGACTGCCTCATTAGTCTAGTGGTCCAAAGCACGACTGCCACGCTAGAGGTCCTGGGTTCGATCCCCAGATCGATCAATGTTATTGGATTTTTCTAAGAAATTCTCAGTAGCAGCTCGGAGTCTGGATTTGTGCCCGGTTAATGGCAATAGGCTCGCTCCCAATTACATGAGACCTAAATGGCGAACTGTAAGTGTACATTAAGTACATCTCTGCCTCACCCTTCGGGGAATCAGGATTCGGGGATCGAACCACAACCCGCGGCGCAAACGCTGATCGCTCACAAACTGGCATAGGTAATATAGAGACATATTTATTACTTACGTATAATTGCCCTGCATTGGGATAATACAGGCTAGATAGATATATACTTACTCTATTTGAAAGAGAGACGTTTAGACAGATTCCTTTTATCTGTTACACGATACCCACTTACTGCAATGAAATGGGTAAGAACAGCTCTAGATGAAAACTTTATCAAAAAATAAGCTAATAACATTGCTAATAACACACCATACATAGGTCTTTTAAAACTGTATAATGCAAAATATAATGTCATTACTTTATATGGAAAAGATGGCTCTATGCTATAAACTGTGTTCAAACATAGACGAAACAAATTAAAATTTGTAGTGTAAGTACATAATATAATTTTCCTCTCCAATGCCATCTACGCCTAAGTGCACCTGTTATTATGTTAAGAGCTTATTTAGTTCACAAACAATTAAGTAATATAGTGGCAAGTTTTGCCTACAAAAGCATCACACAGGACCAATAACTTCAATGACTTATATGGCTAAGTACCTACAAACAACACAACATATTGAGTACTTCAATTACCTTCTATAAATTGCGGAACAAACATATATAGCTCTACCATTAGTTTAGGAGTTTGAACGACGCTATAGTTTATCACTAACGGCAAAAAAAATCCTAAAATGCATATGTTTAACATAACGCTTAACCTCAGGGTTGGGATTCATTCATAATTATTTTTAGTAACACTGGTTAGGAATCATTTTTATATGCCCTTCTGTATTATTTCTATCTTGATCTTTACCATAGGTATGCAAAAAATATTATGTGACACGAATAATAAACTGAGATCGTGTGCATGTCTACTAACAGAAATCTTTTCACATGAAAAGATATTTTACCTACACGAGCTTTAGATATGAATGAACCAAACAAGGAAATACAACTCACGACCGTAGGCGCAGTCACTCAAGCGCTGGATGTACTTAGGTATCGAATGATCTAAAGAATCATTCATATTACTTATGATACTTCAATGAATTAAAATAACATTTAAGTATACTATCATTTAATTTACATACGTATGTAGGTACTTAGTTAGAATAGGAAACTCCGTTCATAGTCATGTAAATCTTATTTACGTATCTTTTCCCAGAGACTCGACTTCGCATTCGCAGTCTGTCATTTAACGTTAGAGTATTCTACGTAGCAATATCGGGGGTTTATTTGGGTTCCTTTAGATTGAGGGACCCCAGTTTATTTGTCAATCAGTTTGATGTATCTTGTGCAGCATATACTGTTGTCTCATAAACGCAATAAAACACAAAGTAAAACAGTTTAGTTCACTCCAAATGTCTTTGTCTTTACAATTGGTCCATATTTTTTTCTAGCGCTAAGACGGAAAAACAATACCTATGTCAAATATGGAGAAGCGAATTGTTGTCTCATGTAGGTACTCTGTGACTTCACTGGCTACCTAATGTTCATATGCAACACAATAATGTAAAAACACTTAAGCTTCGTGGCACAATATTTGGCAACGATGTTAGACGAATGGTAGAGTCCTATCGCCATTTAAGAAAATCTTAGCTTGAAGGCAGCCGGACTAAAAGAGATACGCGTTAGAAGCATTCCAACGTCATACGTCTGACCGCATGAAATCTGTTTCCTTTTATAAAATCTTTATGTCCTGCCTTTCTGATTTGATACCTTCCTCTCACAGAAAAAAGGTCTGCTCCCGTTGGAAATAAAGGAGCAATCGGCAGGTTGCAATTTGGGATCGCGATTCAGACAAGGAGACAACAGATATAGCGATTGTGATTGATGGTCTCTTTGTTACTTTAGGTACAGGGTAAAATCTTGGTAAAATTTCTCATTCCTTTTGGTTTCGGAACAACTGTTTTACGTTACGTTACCTATTTATACCGATTTCTAAAACACGAAATAAGTACTTACATTAACGGATTTATCTTTTTAGGTTCACGCTGGCTCCCAAAATAAAAATCAAAAGGCTACCACAACTAATTCGAAATACTAGCTATTTAATCAGTGTTTATTATAAGGGGGTCACGTGATACTGGTAAGTTTGTAACTTCAATAATCACTAGGTAATTTGTTTTAAAGAAGGATATTCAGAAGGAAATTACATATGGTACGTATAAAGTACGAAAATACGAAGTCAAATGTGTCTATTTTGAAGAACATAAATTACAATAACACAGTAAAAAATACAACGGCTAAGTAGGTACTTACATTACATACCATCACGCCTGTATTCCCCGAAGGATTAGTCAGAGGCGTCCTAATGTACACCCACAGTTCGCCGGTATGTTTAGGTCCCACGTAATAGGGGGCGAGCCTATTGCCATTAACCGGGCACAAATCCAGACTCCAAGCTGCTACTGAGAATTTCATAGAAAAACCCAATAACACTGCTCGACCTGGGGATAGAACCCAGGACCTCTAGCAGTCGCGCTTGGATACACTAGACTAATGAGGCAGTCAGTAGGTACCTATGTGTCCTAAATGTCAAAATAGTGTTGTATCTAGCTATGATGACGATGTATAAATGAAAGCATTCTAGCGACTTCGAAATTGTCTTGCCATGAACCAACAATGTGTCATTGATCTAGATTCTAGAATTTGCGAAAAACCAAATAAAAGTTGAATTTAACGACCTACATTACAAAACATACAGCCTGCACAGTTTTCTATTCCATAAACTAGCACAAACCTACATAATAATATAACTTGTCCCATATTTTGCATAGAATAAAATCCGGAATTTCAGCATTGTGCCATTGCTCACAATAAGGCCGCGATTCGGAATGTGCCCTTGTCGGCACACCATACAAGCTATGTTTGCGACATATATTGTAATACAGTCGGTAAATCTACTACAAGACATACATAAGTATTTATGAATGTATTTATGATTGTACACGGAAAAACTGTACGGCGCATATTTAAGTGCGTCTTAACTATGTTTTTTATTCAATTATTGCAGATTTTATAGCTAACTAGCTTCTGCCCGCGACTTTTTCTGCGTGGACTTCAGGATTGGGTCCGAACTGGATAAAAAGACGCTATGTGTTACTCCAGGTTATAATCTATCTGTGTCCCAAATTTTATCCAGATCCGTTCTGGCGTGAAAGAGTAAAGAACATCCATACATCCATACTCACAAACTTTCATGTTTATAATGTTAGTAAGGATGTAGCTTATTACTACTTACTTCAAGAGAAGAGCCTCGATCCTATCACTATAAGAGAGATGAAATAGGTAGTACTCGCTAGCCCAGAGAAAAATACAATAGAATTTTGTAGTCCAAGCAGATTTGCCGATTGCAGCTTCGACAAGCCTAGGACAGGGTGAAATGGCGCACATTGGAGGAGGCCTATGTCCAGCAGTAGACTGCTATAGGCTGATGATGATGATGATGATGAAGCAGATTTCACGATGTACCTACAAAGGTACTTATTTATTTAAAGTTCCACCAAAACATCTCAAATAAGTAGGTACATAAGTAATTACAATAACACACTTTAATTAAGTACGGTACCTACTTCTTATAATATGTAGGTAGGTATTCATTGTTTTCATTAATCACCCCTAAGTTCATTACCGCCAAAAACCTATACATCTGTTGTAAATTTTAACGAACACGTGGAGCACAGTTGCATGCTTTTGAAAGGACCCAAGTTACGAAGGAACTGATGTGTATAGGGCAATGATATTTAACTATATAATGTCATTGTGATAGGGTATCACAAAGTAGGTAGGGGTTGTGTAGGGAGGTATAGATAACCTTCATAAACTTCAACCGAAATCGAATTAAATAAAGCAACAAACTAGCTAAAAATAATATCAGTACAGTGTATTTATCAAATAAGCTTTGTGATATAAAAATGTGTTGCTTGGTATAAATAGGTATTTAAAAATATTTTGTCATAAAATAGATTTTAGCATAAAAAATCACAACGTGCGTCATTATTTAAAACAAAAAATTAATAATATTCACAATCAACTTTGTTCCTTAACATAATTTTGTCATATTTGCTTTAAAAAAATGAGATTATTCGAAATTGACCCAAAAACTTTTTGGTATGCCTGGTTGGCGGAGACATTCATTCCAACTGTCAGCGTATGCAGATTTTTCGTCAATTGTCGCTTTTCCCAAGATTTCCTTCTTCGCCATCTTTGTCTTACATCCGAGACTTATATAAATACTGACTTTATTCAAACTAGCTTTGAAAACTGTCAGTTTCACTGTAGCAGATTTTGGGTCCCATCTGGCAGATATTGCGGGGACAAATCTATCGCTTTTCCAATAGCATTCAGCTTTGCTCGCCTCTAATATCGTTGCTTTCAGGTACAGTGGTGCTGGAAGCAGAAATATTAATCGATTACTTAATGCAAAAAAAAGCTAAGTTTAAGATGAGATACTGCACTTACAAATACTTCAAATATCAATTTTTATAAACTTCTAAGTGTTACAAAAAAATGAAGAAATGGTTAGAAGTTAAATGAAAAACATTAGCCCGCAATTCTTCTGTCGGAATAATTATACAATATATTAGGTATTAGAATTACAGCAAGTATCTGAATATACTACTTATTGGCCTTAAGAAATAATTATTATACTCAAAGTTTTTTTTTCATTCATTCTCAAAGAAACACGAAAATACATCACATAAACGTCAAACAGTCGATAAATAGGGATTCTTACTAAGTAACTCTTGAAATTGCTTTTTCATAGAAGGCAAATAGCAAAAATTGGAAACATAATAAAAAGTGAGTGACTGCCTCATTAGTCTAGTGGTCCCAAGCGCGACTGCTACGCTAGAGGTCCTGGGTTCGATCCCCAGGTCGAGCAAAGTGTTATTAAGTTTTCTATGAAATTCTCAGTAGCAGCTCGGAGTCTGGATTTGTGCCCGATTAATGGCTATAGGCTCGCCCCCTATAACATGGGACCTAAACATACCAGGCGAACTGTGGGTGTACATTAAGTACGCCTCTGCCTAACCCTTCGGGGAATACAGGCGTGATGGTATGTTTAATAATAAAAAGTATCGTAAAACAACACTTTTACAGGATTTTCAATAATGAACCAGAGTTATTGATTTCAGTTTTGTTGAGATGTGCGGTAAAAGGTTATAAACGAATTCTTTTGTAACCAAACATCCTCCGATATAATTGGAAGGTACAACTACCTACTATCGGCTCATTTGTTTTTCGTATTCATAGTACCTACCATCTCGTCGTTCACGTAGGTACCTACGTATTGATGATTGACGCCCTTACAAGAGACATATAGAGAGATAATTACCTACCTACATGCATGTACTTTTATACTACCTACATACATTAGGAGCTTAGCAATTTTTCCCGTATATGGTATATGAAACATGTACTCGTAATATGCACCGTCAACATCAACAAGCGTAGATAGGTGCTTGGTTAGAATAATGCTAAACAATGATTAATTTTAGACCATTTTCCTTTACTACATAGGTAGTGAGTTTACATTGAGGAAATTAAGTTTTAAATAATGAGAAAATGTATTCTAGATTATTCCCGACACTCACGTAGAAAAACATTTAATTTGATATTCGTAAATGATCCATTTATTTCGTTATCTACAAGTACTTTCTATAGATTAGTATTAACAGGCACATTAGCCGACCTTATCACGATATCCTCTAATTCCATTGACGTGGATGTTACCTACACACTCAAGGGTTGTGAATACGGAGGAAATAACAGTCTCATTAAACTGTGACGCAACGCAAGTAATCCTCTTCTATACACAATTAATAAGTAGGTACCTACTGTGTGAGCGAATTGAATAGTTGCATTATACACGTGCAGTTTAGTGCTTCCCAATGCAAATAACGTTTAGCAAACTCTCGGCCCCTCGACCCCAAAAAAAATATTTGGTTATTTGTTTCCTCTCAACCCTTAAACATAGTTCACACTCGACCCCTAGGGGGTGAGACTGAATTTTGATACAAGGGACAGGCGTACCTCGTCCATTCTCAACCCCTACTTCAATAAGTACAAAATCTGAATAGAGCCTTCAACAGTTTCCGTCCGAAGAATTTCTCATTTATCACCATGTTTAGATTAGATACCGATTTGTGTTTCGAACTATCGACTATCATCTGGTTCTTTGTTGACGTAAGGACGTGAATATGTAAGGTCTGCGTTTATATTTATGGGTTTTATGGGATGGAAACATGCCGAAGGTATCGAACACATAGGAACTGGTCGTAATATCGAGCTAAAGTAGTCGAGTACGTCAGTATTGGTAGCTACGGAGTTCCGGACAAAACCCAATAAGTAGTGGCTCCGCTCGACTGCAAAACCGACCTTATATTAATTCAACCGTTACACAATGTATATTGGACTGTGACATAAGTACATTCAGTAAAATTTGCGCAGGGTATTAGAATAAGGTACTCTAACAAATGTGAGCACGGCCTTAGCTATTTGAGTTGTGATTCAAAACACATTCGTCGTCATCGTAACTCTCTCCTCTTTAATAAGCAAACAGCATTGCGTGAGCTGCCGCGTCGCACTGTCTCTACGCGGCTGTCTCTATAGATAAGATGAATTAAGTTTAGTTACGGACACCGGCCCTGTCGAGTTTGATGCTCTGAATCTCTACAGTGGTCGGGGGTGAACTGCTGAAATATTTATAAATACATATGTTTAATCTTTGAACTATTAATGGAATAAATAAGTAGAACAGTTTTGTACACGTCGGCAGCAATATTTCTTAATAGCCGTAACTTCCATTAGTGTATTATTTTTAGCTG
This sequence comes from Acronicta aceris, assembly GCA_910591435.1. Taxonomy (NCBI): domain Eukaryota; kingdom Metazoa; phylum Arthropoda; class Insecta; order Lepidoptera; family Noctuidae; genus Acronicta; species Acronicta aceris. The sequence continues at coordinate 9,091,026 of OU342763.1, read as the reverse complement.
ACACATGTTCCTTCTTCATGCTCTAGTAATGCGTGTCAAAAATTTACGTCAAACACAGATTCATGTGTGCCTTTTCGACTCTGTTACGTCTTGACGGAGAAAAAATACTGTGTGTTTTTATAAAATTATATGTAGATACCCAATACCTTCCTTGTTAAACCATAATAAAAGTAGAATTCCCACGTAAGTATATTATCATTAATAAGATTCTCCTCATAATATAAGTACAGTCCATGTGAGTTCTATACAGAAAAGAAACGCCCTTATCGGCATTTAAGATTTTTTCTAAACGGCTACATATGATAATCACAACTGAGGCAATTTTGTCGCGTCAACAATCATAACATTTTACGGAAATATGTAGATACATATTTGGAAATCTTTTCCTTCCGTGAATAATGCTTTGTCGCATTGTTGCTTTTATCAAAATGCATGTTGTATAAACAGATAGACACACATATAAGTACTATTTACCGCACGCAAAATACGCGCTCTATCGTGCTAATGTCTAGTTGCGGAAAACAGTCCGCTATAGACATACATACATATAATATCTTGCGAAATCTTGATAAATACCTCTCAGTCGAGGAGATCGTTCAGCTAAGTTATATTAAGGTACTATACACCTATCCGCTATAGTTGATTCGAGTTGGTGGAGGTTATTGAGCTCAACTTTTTCCCTAGTTACGTAGAACACGATAAGTATGCCATATAATATTGGCTGATATACATAAAATGCTTCTCGTATCGGGAACTCGATTGCGCCCATATCGGAAACTAACCGAAAATGTAGCCAATTAGTGTAGTGTTATCGACCAATACGTATCAGCGTGTAATGCAGAATCGCAATTAGATAAACCGATGTATGGTTACGTGTAAGTGAACTATCCTGAGGATTGTTATCATTATTTCATGAGCGTAACTCATAACAATCGGTACTGACAGGGCTATGTTTTACCTCAACATTGAACATAATCATTTAAGATTTGAGAAATCTTGAAGCAGAAAAGCATATTATGAAAAACAAAAGTCTCTTATTAAACAAAACCGGCGCAGGCGCACTTTGAAAAGCGAAATTTTTAAGAATACAATTGAATACAATGCACATAACTATGTGCAAATGTTTTCCATAAATAGGGTCCGTCAAGAAAAACAAAATTAAAATCAGTTCATCAGCATTTTAATTGTATGCTAGACAGACAAACTACTTACTATAGAGAATTGTGATTGTACCTCCTATAGACAATTCTCGCCATACAAATCCTATACTAGTATTATATTATCTGTACCTATACTAACACTCGTTTTCCGGCAAAGGGACAAAGCATCCCCACCAAAAACTTTAAATGCTTATATCTTGGAACTTTAGTAGCCAATTTTTTAAATTATTTTTTCAAAATACGAATTGTATTTTATTTCATTTTTCACTAAGCCTGTTATTTTTATTAAATCAAACACGTTAAATACAGATAATTAATACGAGTATTTCATATAGCGTTTTCATAACTACCTTTATACTGTTCTTGGTGCTGCATCGTCTGCACACTACATCGTAGCCTGTTGACCGTCAACTGCACTATATCATTCAATCCGTCTTCGCTCGCCGTGTACAGCAGTGTTACTTCCAACTGGCCCTTCTTGTTTTCCCTCTGTACACAAATTACACGGAGGTTATGCTAATTGCCGCAGATTAGAGGCTCGTATGACCGGTTTGTACGAAATTAGCCATTTTAAAATGTGCCTTGAAGTGTATATTCTTAGAAGTAAAACTACCTTGCATTATTTAATTCCCTGAAATGTACTATGACTAGCTGAAAAACAGAATTGCAAGAATGTGCAGTGCTGGCAGCCTCTTCGGCTTATAAACGGTAGGTACAACTTGAATAATTTTTTTTTCTTTTTTTAACTACACACTTCTTGACCAATAAGAAAAGAAAATTAACTGAGCATAGTCAGAGTCCCCAACGCTACTAACCATAATAATATCTATTGTATATTAAATAAATATGTAAGTGTCATGCCATTGTAACATCGAATATATTTATCCTACAAGGTACAGACTCCTTACATTTTATTTCCCCAGTTGTTCAAATAGAGCCAAGGTACTATTAAGTCGATATGAGTGCTTTTATCTAAAAACCGATTTTCTTCAGTTTTTCTTGCGAAAAGATAAGCGCTGATAACGCTGGTACGTTTAAGATTGTCATTTGAATGCATTATATAAAAACTGTTAGAAATACTACAAAATAATAGTAAACTGGTATAAATTGATAGTTAAATATTAACATAAATGCATCAAGGATTTTGTGACTGTAGACGCCACGTTTGCTTTTATTCGGCTTGCTTTAAATTAATGAGTTTAATTGAGCCGTAGAATCAAGCATTAAATTATGCTTATTAAGGTTATTCTTCTTCAGTATTAAAGACGGTCTAGCTTTATGAGCTTGCCAATTAGCAAGAGAAATCAACGATTTATCAGCAATTTACTATGTTAACGTCGGTAAAACGTAATCATACCAATTTTTATACACGAAGATGTTGTAGCATAGTTACAGCCTTACATCATCGCAATAAATGTAGACGTTCAGATGGGGACCGGTCGAGGTCAAAACTATTCTATTGTAGCTCTAGGTACCAATTATTAAGATTTTATTCACACAATCACGCTCATCGCATATTCAATCATAATATACAAGTATGACTCACACATTAATTGATATCGTTATCTTACAGAAATGTCTTGAGATTAAGATCGAAAAAATAAACACTTATATATCATATACTAAGCAATTATGCTCATTCCTTGGCATTTATTATACTGAGGACGATACTAAATCGCTTTTTACGACCCGAGGAAAATTATGGGATGGTTCCACTCTTTGTCGAGACTACGACGTTATACAAAGACATTAATTAATGAAAGGAAAATAAAGCTCATTAGAATCTATAGATACTTACTAATACTTTGAAGTACCTATTCATTATTTCTTTGTACTCAGAAACAGACACATAAAAGCAATAATGATCTCACTTATTGATAAAAAAAAGCTTTGGAAATTATGAAGTTGAGAACTATAATTTGTGTGTCGGCAGTCGGCACTTATCAAGATCAAGTTCATAATTAACAGAAATAGCTGTACACTATAAAGCGACTCTGTATTTTTACTTGGGCATTTACGACTCTATTTTTATCATCTACTGATTAGCACCGGTCGTGACAGTGACTTACAACGTTGTTGTTAATTACCGTAAACTTGACTACGTACCCGTGAATCAGCCGCTGTTATTCCACTCGTGATTGCGTTGATTGGCCGCCAAATATCAGGAGTGCCTGTCAAACCATTCTTGAGATCATTCTGAAACAACTTGGAATCAAAGTTCCACGTCGCTGCTCCAACTGTTCTCCGTTTTTCTAAAATTGACTTTTGTGCTATCGCTTCGGCTTTTGTCGATTTGAAACTGCTAAATGTTTTTTCGAAAAAACCAGTCTTAGGTTTCAGCTCTTCCTGCTCTCCAACCTTCGCTGACTTCAAATCTAATGTTTTGCTATTTTTTCGTTTATCTAAATCTTGTTTTGGAGGTTCTAATATAGCATAAATGGTAAGCGACAAAAAGTGGCCGGCGAGCAAACTTTGAAGGTCAGGTTTATCTGTCTGTTTCTTTACGTCTTTTTGTTTTAGTTGGAATTTAAAATCTTCGTTCCACACGGGCCATGAGCTCTCTTGTAGTGATGTTTCAAATCTACTATCGCCAGGAAAAACTTTGACCTGAAAAGATCAAAATAGGTTCATTTTACCCATGTTACATATATTATATATAAATAATATAGAAAGAAGACTATAACTAGTTTACAAAAAGATAGGATAGTCACGTATCATGTTAAGTGCGCAACGCTACTCCATAATTATCTTATGTGGCTCTTGACTAGGATAGAGCGATGACCGCTGACCTGGTCATTCACACATTCGATTAATTTTGAAACGGTCAAAATTAATCGAATTGATCAATCTATACTTATAATAAATCTGTAGAGAGGTCAATTCTGTACATGAAATATATTTCCAAAATAACTATCAGCGGGTGATTAGTGATCGATACTGACGCCAAAAATGCAATCAGTAAAATTTTTGTCTGTCTGTCTGTCTGTCTGTCTGTCTGTCTGTCTGTCTGTATGTTCGTTATAGAAACAAAAACCACTCGACGGATTTCAACGAAACTTGGTACGATTGTTCTTCATACTCCTGGGCAGGTTATAGTATACTTTTCATCACGCTACGATCAATAGGAGCAGAGCAGTGAAGGGAAATGTTGGGAAAACAGGAGAACTTACTCCATTTTTTAAGCTTCCGTCGCGTGTGCAGCCTTAATGGCTAAAGCTACGCAGAAATCATGTATGACGGAAATGTTCTCCTTAAAATTATATAAAAAATATTCCACGACACCAAATGTCTATCTTTTATGGTTGACTCACAATAACACGTGTAACTCCCGATAGCTTAGCAGTTCGGAGCTTTCTGATTATATTTGTCTACTCTTACGTTTGGTGACTGACTGACTGACATAGTGATCTATCAACACACAGCCCAAACCACAGGTTATAGTATACTTTTCATCACGCTACGATCAATAGGAGCAGAGCAGTGAAGGGAAATGTTGGGAAAATGAGTGATTCATGAGAAAGGTTTCAAGCTATAAAACATCACGCTACAACCCTTAGGAACGGGGCAACGCAGGTGAAACCGCGGGCGAAGAACTAGGGAACAAAGTAACTATTCCACGCGGACGAAGTCGCTGGCAAAAGCTAGTTAACTAATAAGGGTTATTGAAAGAAATACGAATGCTTAACTACCTATTTCGCCATACTAGCGGTTTCTCGCGGTTTCACTCACATCCCAAAGGTATTTTTAACACGAAATGTAGCCTATGTACTTCCTTAGGATGCGATCTTTAGTTCAATCAGTCTAGGCGTGAAAAGGTAACAGATAACAGACTTCTTTCGTAAGTAATTATAATATTGACATTGAAATAAAATTACTTTTTACGGAATTTATCGCGTTTTATTATAATATCAATTCTACGCGATAAAAGCCGTAAAAAGTAGTTTTATTTTAATGGTTCAATACACCTAAATAGAAACCGTTTTGACCCCGCAAATTCTACCATCAAATTGAGTTTAAATCAATTACCAGACTTTGTATAGATCATGCATCAACAGTAATGAGTTGGAAAGGGCCTCTTTACTAGACATATATATATATATATATATATATATATATATATATATATATATATATATATATATATATATATATATATATATATATTATATCTTCGTATAATCTTTTATAATATCGTTTTATTCTGGACCTCAAACAATAATTATGAAACGGCTTCTTGTGAATTTCGTAGTGACTAAAATAGGAAATAATATATTATCTATTCCGAGGTTGCCGCATGTTTGCTGCAATGTTTTAAAATAGCAACTATACATATTATATGGTAGGTATAAGAATATTAAGTTATGAATCAGAGATAAATTACGCTTAACTTAAAGAAACGCTCTTAAAATACCATCAGGCCTGTATTCCCCGAAGGGTTAGGCTCAGGCGTACCAATGTACCCACAGTTCGCCTTCGTTCACATTAACCGGGCACAAATCCCAAACTCCGAGCCGCTACTGAGAATTTCATAGAAAAACCCAATAGCACTTTGCTAGACCTGGGAATCGAACCGTCTAGCCTAGCAGACGCGCTCAGGACCGGTTTGTTAAAAATGATCTATTATGATGAATAACTATTTATTGATGTAATACTACATTTATTCATTCATTTTAGACCCGCTGTCTCATAAACTCTGCACAGCAACACTAGAAGAGGTTTTTAGGAAGCTAGCATATTGCTGAGATGAGAAGCGCATTGTCGAAAAAAGGTTAACAAATCTTCGTTTCGCCGACGACTTTGTACTTTTTCCTCTTCGGCATCTGAACTAGGCACCATGATCACTGAACTCAACCGAGCAAGCTGTGAGGTCACATTGAAGATGAATATATCGAAGACCAAGCTGATGACTAATAGCACGAAACGTACGTTGGAACTTGATGGCGCTGAAATACAATATGTCAAAGAGTAGATATCTTGATATACATGATATCTGGGCCAATTATACTTTTTCCAAGCGAGACAAGAAAAATACATTTGGAGATGTACTGAAAACGCCTGGAAGAGCTATTGGTCCATGAAAAATTTATGAAGAGTAACCTCCCTCTCACCCACAAGAAGAAACTTCTGGACATATGTTTTCTGCCTATCCTCACCTACGGAGCTCAGAGTATCAGACTTAGTCTTTGACGAAACTTCAGAAGTCCGCTCTCGGGCTTTGCTAGCGAGCCATGGAGCGCAGCATTTTAGGAGTCCGGTTATCAGACCGTATAAGCAATAGTGTACTGCGGTCCAAAACTCAATCCAAGTCCAGAATCGCCGATGTTGGTCAAAAAGCCGTTAGCTTGAAATGAAGTTGAGCTGGTCACATCTGCCGTATGTCGGACGAGTTGCGGGCAAAACTCACCACTAAGTGGAACCCACACCAAGTTAGACGACGTCGTGGCAAGCCCGGAAGGAGATGGCGGGATGAGCTAGACCGAGTGGGGAAGGAGGGTAGGGAGGTCTTTGCCCTGCAGTGGGAACATTATGGCTGAATAAAAAAAAATACTACATTTCGACGTTGTTGGCAGATTTGCTTACGTTTTATTTGATAATAACTAAACTTATCAACCGAATCGGAAATTAGAAGTTGCTGTCCCGTGAAATACACAATAATAATATCACATTACCCTTGTAATATAAATATTTGGGTATGATTGAATTGGCTCCTAAAATTGAGCCAATTTCATAAGCGGTTTTTTCCAGTTTTACATATTTTTTTATAACGAGATATTATGATGTAATTTAAAGGACTTTTAGGTAATATGGTACCTTTTTCATTCAATAAACGTCTAATGTAATTACCTGATTAGTGTAATAAATAACAGATTGGACAGTACAGACAGATTAGACATAGATTGGACAAAAATAATCTTTTTAGAAACGTGCAGATGTAGGTGCATAGGTATCCTTGATCCGATTGGATCAGATGGAAATGCTACCTAAGCTTTTATTTATCTTAGGTAAGTAAGTACTTAACTTTTGAAAGGTGGCTTAGTGGCTAGGGCGTTGGACTTGCGATTATGTGGTTGCCGGTTCGAAACCCATCCATTGCACTACCGACGTGAACCCACTCGTAACACAAGCATTTAGTTTAGCACGAGAGGTTAACAAGAATACTAGTAATTTGCGACCCACACTGCTAGTAAGCTTTTAAAAAAATAAAGACATATATTTAAACAAGGAATACAGATAATTGTAAATGTTCCGTTTCGATTCAAATAGAATATTCATTGCCATTGCTATCAAAGTTGATAAGTTGGCACAATACAATAATTTCAGATGCATAGCATAAAGATAGGGCCGATTACCAGCGTCCATAACAAAAACTAGTGACTTTCATTGATAAAACCGCGATAAAAACACATATAATGTCGGTCGCACTTATCGGCGATAGCAAAATGTGAGGTAATGACTTTCCATTCCTAAAATATTTAGTTTGATAACGCTAAGGGTACAGATAATTTAATGGGTAGCAGTATAAGCGAGGCATCTTCTGATAATGCAAACCAGTTATTAAGCGTTGAACAGGCTGGTTGGATTGCATTCTATAGATTGACATAAAATGTTTTTAAATCATAATGCTATTGTTAGGTCTTGAATCGAATGACACTTAGTCGTATAGGTCTAATTTTCAAGTCTTAAAAGACTTCATAAAAGTAAGACGACTACAGCTGTCACGAAAATCATTATCATCAGCCTTAGATATTCGTCTACTTCTGGACGTGGGGTCTACGTCCAGAAGTAGACATTCTTCTGAATGTACATACATATTTTCACGCCTGTATCCCATTGGGGTAGCAGAGACTATAGATTTCCACTTACTACGATCCTGGTACACCACTTTCGCTTCATCTACGTTCATTAACCTCCTCATGCATAATCGTCGGTTTAGGGTGCTCAACACTTGAACTTTTTTGAGAACGTCCGCAATTTGGTCGTGGTACGTTTGCCGAGGTCAGCCCCTTCCAACTCTTCATCCGTACTGGCCAGTTATACTCGTTTCGTCAATCCTCGTTCATCCATCCTCTCTACGTGCCCAAACCCGTTAACGTAATAGGGCCCGATCTTAGACTTTCCTCATCCAGTCGCTGCCAGTTGCCACTCAACACCGTTGCGACATAAAACAGCTAGGTGCATTATGTAGGAAGAAGACAAGTGTATCGACTTAGTATAACATTTTGAATTGCCAGACACGACAATCGGCTATAAATTTTGTTTCTAAGAAGTAATTAGGTACCAAGTACAAAAATGTTTCATGGTTAACAATAGTAGGTACCTAATTGATTAAAACCTGTGTATTTCCACATGAAATAGGTACTTGGCTTGTTTTATCAACCATTATTAGGCGTCTGTAATTAAATTCGATTGTGCTTAGGTAGGTAGCTCTTTTTCTGGTAGCGATCTGTAAACTAATTAACTACTTAGGTACCTACTTATCCACATATTTTTAATTTAAATGCTAAATAAATGACCGGCGTAGTTTACAAATTCTCTACATTGTTGCGAAATTATAAGTAGTTGGTACCTAAATGTGTGAAAGTTAATATTTAATGTGTAAAAGACACGATGTTTATTGACACGATCGAACGTTTTTTTCAACCGACTTCAAAAAGGAGGAGGTTCTCAATTCGAGTGTAAGTTTTTTTGTATGTTTGTTACGCGATTATTCAGTCAATTATGAACCCATTATGATGATTATTTCTTTGATTGATAGGTCAGAGGTGGTTCCATAAAAATTTGGTCAAGATCTGATAACAAAATTTAGAAATAACACGTAACGACCGAGTAAATGATAAAATGATAACGTCCTATATGTATAGGTACCTACGTAAAATTTTACTCGCTACTAAAAATGTTAAAATAAAATAACTTTTAAGAAATAGTAAAACCGCCTTCAAAAACATGTTTCCTTCGGAAGTCGGTGGTGAAATCAAAAGACCCGATCAAATCAAAGGCACCGACTTCCAAAACTGTTTCGAACTAACATTATTTTTTATGTTTTTGAAGGCGGGTTTACTTTTTCCTAAAAGTTATTTTTTATCATAATGGTATGAATATTTAACAGATACTGCCACGTTCTCGTTCAACATTCACGCTCGTGACTGCCTCATTGATTTAGTAGACCCAAGCGCGACTGCTGTCGCAACTCGGAGTCTGGATTTATACCCGGTTAAAGGCAATAGGCTCGCACCCTGTTACATGGAACCTAAAAAACATACCGGCGAACTGAGGGTATACATTGGTACAACTCTGCCTAACCCTTTGGGGAATACCGGCGTGATGGTATGTTATAATATCAAGTTCACGTACCTAGTTTATACGTGATAATATCATAGTCCTACAGGCCTAGTCCTACCGTAGATACGTAAAGGACGTAGGAGTTTCTGGAAAGGATGCATTGTTTTGCATAAGTATTCGCCAATTCTGTCAAACGGGAGACCCTCAAATGGGAGTCCACTTAATACGGTAGGTATTAATTGGACTCCCATTTGTTGTCCCACTCCCGTTACTATTGCGAGTAAGTAGGTACTTACTCGCAATAGTAACGGATGCGCAAACGCAGGAAACCATCGTGGTCGCTAGGATCGGGTGAGATCTGTCCCTGATAGCAGTAGTGAGGGCTACACTCGCAGAATTAGATAACAGGGTGTGAAGATCGTGCAGATATTGATGATATATTTATCTATAAAAATATATGATAGGTATATTTATCTATAAAAATATTGTGCCCGCGGTCTGAGCTTGTCATGCTCACTTAAATGTCCTGCTGATGGTGGCGTTGTGAGTCGGGTCGTTTTATTCCCTACAATATGATTGAGTCGAACCACGCCGATACACACATCATGCTCGTGAACCGGTGCTGTCTGTCGGGACTGGTCAGCTCTTACTTGCTGTGGCAATCCCTTTCTTTCTAAATATAACACTTTTTTTTGTTAATACCTGTGTACCATGGCATGTTTGCCGATGACGACAATTCAGCCAATAACAAGTAGAATGGAGAAACGTGTGAAGAACTATACTTATACTCAATAAATCTTACACATCAAACTGCCTAATTGTCAAACTGTTTAAACAAAGTTGTAAAGATTATAAAGATTAATAATGTAATCATGTTTTTTTTAAAGAGTATCTATGGAGTTTCTTGCCGGCTCTTCTCCATAAGACCCACTTTTTGGAATCGTGCAACTAATTTGACTTTCCAAACTAGGTACCAATTTAATGGTCTAATTGAAATAAAACATTTTGACTCTGACTTTGAAAATGGCCTCCTGTGAAGCTGTGATGGTCCAAAAGGAAGCTGCCGAGCGGAATGAGAGGGCCAATCCTGATCGGAGAAGAAGGCGCCGCGAGTTATATATATACTGTTAAAAACAGTATTATAGGCGAGTAGGTACTGTTTTTCCCTACATTATAGGTACCTACCTACCTACTTATTACTGTTGAAAGAAAATAACTACGCTTTACTAACATTGTAAAGCGTTAGCCGCGGTACCGCCGGGCTTGGCCTCAATTAGGAAAACAATTAAACGGATGTTAAATGCCTACTAGGTGCGTCTACCCACCTAAATGTAGGTAGACGCAGCGTCAGCAACCAGCGTGCGCGCATGACGCACTAAACTGATGAAGTTAATGCTATATTAATTAACAAATAATGTACTCGTTCTACCACTAAGAAGACTGAGGTAGGTACCTACCTACTTAGGTACCTACGTACCTTCACTTATAAGTACGGCTGACCAACTACCTAAGCACTTTAGAGTAGGTAGGATACCTAGTTATTATTTTAAGTAGGAAGCCACCCAGGTATGTAGCTAGGTACCTAGGTAGGTATTAGGTGTATATAATATTGTCATTGTCATTTTGTCCGAAGCATAAGTGCATACGGGTGATTGCAGACGAACTTTCGCAGTCGTCTATAGGAATGTAATTTATTAATTAGTAAATATTATCATACCTACCTAGTAAAAGTAGCTTAATCTAAGCTTTTATTATCTTTATAAATATTTGTAAAAAAGCAATGAGTACAAATAATAAGCAATAATACAAGAGTTACCTTAACGAGGTATCCATGGGCGCGACTCAACCCAAACAAGGACGGAAGGTGCCGGGCGCCGATAACGGTCACATATAAATTTTTACTGATTGGGTGCAAGGCCAACTTGAAACCTATCTCTGGTTCCAAGCTACCACTGCCAGCTAACTGGCCCTCCCGATTTGTGTTCAAAATATTCTTCAGTTTATTAAGCGAAAATGCCATTGTAAACAAAGTCTTTTCTCGACTCTTGACTAACTATCGCGTATCACACTCGCATTAAACCGGTTTTACTGAATAATTAATCACGCAACACGATCGATAATATAATATCTCATCGCTATACAATCATAACAACTTGTTGTCACACATGAAGTCTGCACAATTATCACAACACTATAGCGAAAGTTTAGGACACCATCGCACAACAATTAGAAACACTCAATTGAAAACTCATGCAACACATAGTAGCTATGTATGACTGACGTATGAATAAGATGAGCGCATTCTACTGTAGCTGTAGTACTAGATAGGTAATGTCATTGGTCCCACTATCAAAATTAAAACTGTATGAATGAAGCATTCATCGGAAACAATCGGATCTCTCTTTCTTACATTTGTATTCTGCCATCCCACTAGCGCCACGAAAAAAAGAGACTCGGAATAAGTTTAGCAGTCAATGATGCATCATGCATGCCATCTGTCGGTCGACATTCTATAATTATTTTTTATTGCAACAGATGGCGTAATTAAATCAATACATACAACAAAATATTCTTGGTATTTATGATGACGACTATGGGCCGATTTTTCCATCGCCAGATATCTTTTATCTGATGAATAAAATTTACGTTTGGCAGATTTGGTATAAAAAAAACTGTCAAAAACTCGAATTTATTCTTCCGCTAATAAGGCTCTGTGACTAAAAATATTACATATATTTTATTTATTTTATTGATTACCGACTCGGAGTACCGAGTCAACGAAACGTCAAGCTTTGCTTCGACAGTTACGATGTTATGTATTGATAATAAATAAATAAACTGCTTCGTTAGCCCAACTGCTTGTATTCCCAGGTCGAGCAATGTTATTAGATTTATCTATGAAATTCTCAGTAGCCGCTCGGAGTTTGGAATTCGTGCCAGGTTAGTAGCAATAGATTCACCCCCTATTACATGGGACCTAAACATACCGGCGAACTGTAGGTGTACGTCAGTACGTCTCTGCCTAACCTTTGGAGGAATACAGGCGTGATGGTATGTTATGTATATTATAAAATAAATAATTACTTCTATGCGTAACTATCATGACATCAAATGACATGATATATATCGCATGATAAAAAAAATATGCGATTATATTTAAAATTATCAGGGGCATACGCAGAGGCATTAAAAAAAATAACATAGGCATAAATATGTAAAAAAAAAATTTATTCAAATGCAACAGCGAAATAATTGTTTTTTATTGTTACTAATAAAATAATCCTCAGACGCGAAAAGAAATTAAAACAACAAACCTTACGTAAGACATTCACAACATGATACATAAGTCTTCAACAGTTACATAATAATTAAATATTTATTATATCACATAATTCAAGATTTAGGGATGATTTTACTGAATACCTCGACGATTGTATCGTAATAGTGTATTATGATAGATACAATGAGCACAAACATGGCAAAACAAATGCCTGTGATGTACATGAACTGACTCGCTTCTTGAGGCGTAGCTAACGATTCTTCACTGCTCGCATCCCGGTCTAATGCATCGAATTCAGATGTATCTGCAAAGAAAGTAATTTTTGTGGGATATTTAAATATAATAAAATTGTAGGTACATTTCAATTGCTTATCTATACCAATATAATAAAGAGGTAAAGTTTGTGTGTTTGGATGTTCGGGATAATCTCCTCTGTAGTAATCTATTAGAAAGGTATATTATGCGTGAGTGCTAGACTACTTTTTATTTTGATAAATATATATTTTCAATATCACGCTACGACTCTTAGGCGTTCCTAAGAGTCATAGCGTGATATTGAAAATGGCATGGGCAACACGGGTTAAACCTTGGGCGGATCAATAATATTGTGTAAAATACGAGTCATTGATATTTACCAGCAGGTGTCTCAACATCGCACACAACATCAGCCTCAGTTATCTGTAGATCTAGCAACTCTCGTACTGAAAGGAGTGCTTCGGCGGGAGCTTCTCCCGGAAACAGGTAATCACAGAGATACAGAGGGCCGACAGGGACCAGCACTCGACGTGGGGGCTCATTGAAACATACTTTTTCTGTAATATAATAGAGAGACAACACCTTAATTACCTAATTATATGACCGGAATTTATTTGACTGTGATTCTCAGCAGTAAATGAGAAAGCAGCTGCGACTAGCACATCAAAGAAAGACTATGAATTACTACAAACAAGTATAATAACACTGCGCTTCTACTTTAGCAAATGGTATTGTTGATAATAAGATATTTTTTCTAACCTTCTGGGAGTAAATTGTCATCAATCAATGCATCACAGTGCATGGTAAACCGAGATGCCAATGACCGTATTATATCTTGTTTAACAGCTGCAATGGCCTCGCTGACCGTCGCTTTAGGGTACATAAATACACTAGAAGAAACCACTCCACTGAAATGTATGCTGCCATCACATTCCAAGTATTCCACCGTTTCAGGCAATGAATTCTCCTGAAATATAAATAAAGACAATAATATGTTTATGAAAATATGAGCTTTTGTATATTATTTTTATTATTATGAAACCTAGACTCCTGTTACCTCATAGGTACATCAGTTTCTGTTAATATTTTATAGTGGCAATGTATTTATCTAATTATTAAAATAAAATGCTAAAATGATACTTACAAATGGCACGAATAGAGATACATTCATGGATTTCGGAGGTTCTTGTTGTGTGACTTTGGAGTTGTTTTTGGATTTCTTCTTTTTGAACAGTGATTCTAGGATTTCTGCATTGTCTTTCAGCTCACCATCTATAAATATAATGCTGGATTCAATGGTTTTGTGAGCCCCCTCTAAAATTTGCTGAAAATTTAACAAAACTATTTAATAAAACCAACTAAACTATTAATAAACAAATGAATATGAGCAGAAATTGTAGAAAAGGTAAAATGAACGTTTAAGGTCAAATGGATGATCTTAATTACCTGAAACTGTTGCTTAACAGATATGCCACTTTTTTTTACTATCACAGGATAAATATCATCAAACTCATAGTAGCAGTCCAGCCTCTGCCACTGTTGAGGTTTAGGTAGAAACTTCCATTCAACAGGTTTCATCAGTGTGCTTTTGGCTGCTGCACCTACTTCAATACTCTTACAGGTGAGGACTTTAGTGTTTGTGGACATATGTAATATAAGTCTTTCACTAGTGAACACACAGTTTCCAAACATATACTGGTTGGAATTCATAGCTTTGTATATGTGGTTTATGACAGATTTCACTTTACTGAAACTGTTTGGGTCCTCAAAGATGTCTTCATCACTAGTTATGAAGACACCTGAAATTAAAATAAGAATTGATCAAACCAAAATAATATAAATACTAAAATTGTGTCAACCAGTACATATACATTTATTATTATGAGTAATTATAAAAATCAATTTCAAAACATTACTAGTATATTTGTATAACACTACTAATAACGTTGATTTACCTTGAACAAACATGCCTCCAGGCAACATTCTGGTGACATGTTTAGCATGGTCAGCAACCCATGCCTCTGACACACCCAACAGTGTTTTTGATTCAGGTTTGTCTAACACATAACTTGTTTCTGATACATTTTCAGAGCTTTTCTCATCTGGTGTTCGAGCTAGATGGATGACATTGTCCCTTGCGCCAGTAGTCTAGAAAAAATAAAAAGATATTGATCATTAAAGGAAGAACTTGCTAAGGTTTTAGAGAGGCTCACATAATGATTAACACATTTTTCAATGCATTTTCACCACGGAACAAAAGCATAATTGTATCATACATATTTTATAACATGAAATCACTTACCTGACCGAGAATCAGTCCTATTACGAATATTTCTTTAGATGCATATTGCTCCAAATATTGCAAGCAATATTCCGGAGAATAAACTGTCCGGACCATCTTTCAGAAAGTATTTTGTTCTTTTTGCATATAAATATATTGATATTTTGTGTCAAATTCTCAATTTTACAATAAAATATAATAAATTCTTTAGCACATACTATAAACTTTGTCGTGTCACAGATTTGTATATTTTGTATGTCGATAACCGATGTCATCATGTCATGTCATGTGTCATGTCTCAATGTCCTCAGATGACATCTGTCAATATCAATTAATGTACGTCAATATCAAGGAATGTCAGTAAGTGTCTTCAGTCATAACTGTCAACTAGAGGTTTGCACCGGAGCAGTGAGGACCGGAGAATCACCGGTGAATCACCGGTAAAAGTACTCTATTAAATCAATGGTTATTAACCGGTTAACCTCCGGTGATCGTATTACATAGGAATAGAATATTTTAATGTAATAAATACTACAAAAATAAAAGGAAGATTTACATATTAGAAATAATATTTAGTATTTAACAAAAAGTATTAGGTACTTGTCCCACCGCCGACGATGAACGACAAACGAGCTAGAAACTAGAGCTTTTACTGCCTATAGCTCAGCGATAAAACTATCGGAACTACACACTCGCTTCCCGCTGCTCGCCAACTCGTTACTAGTTTCTAGCTCTACACGCTTCTCGTTCATCGTCGGCGGTGGAACAAATCTCATAAGCGAGTGTGCGAGTACGACGGGCGATTACTCGCGCCTATCGCTCACGCGGCAACCGTGCACAAACCGATACACGAGTTCCCAATGAGAAAAGAGCGATGTGAAAGTCCCCGACAATATCCCTGTCTTTGGGACACAAACCTGAATTCATATAAACAATTATAACTCTCGGGGTGAGTTCTGACTGCCTAGCGAGCATCGCTATCGCTATCTTTGATAGCTCTTGTCGCTCAGTGACAAACTAGTGGAGCGAGTCCTCGCCGACAGCGTAAAGAGTCAGCGATTAACTATTAATATAAGCATCTCTTTTGTTTACACGGAATGTATATCTATTGTACGTTTCTTGAGCGACAAAATAGCCGACAGTTAGTCGTTTCCTCACGTGGGACAACTTGCCATATGTACAACTATTAACTAATTTGCGCCTTTCGAATGAGATTTATTATCTCGGTCATTAACTCAAAGCGCTCTTGGCCGTTTATGTGATTCGTTTCACTTGCTACTAACTTTCCAAATAATTTGTTGCAATGAGTATGCATATTTGTTCATTTTTAGTTTGAGTTCCTGTCTCATTTCTTGTTACAAGTGATGTATGTTGCTTTTTTGATATATTTGTAAAACTCGAACCTTCTTGTTCTTCATCTTATGATGTAGTCTTGTGCCTATTCGGTTAGTTCACCGTATGTTCTATTAATACTATTGGTTCTTTTAGTTCTTAAAGGACATCTGACCAAATTGCTTATTAGTTCATCGTTCGGTCCAATTACAATAGTTCGACAGTCATAAGAATAGTTACTAGAGTTTATTGTCCAACTGATTCGTTGAGCTTGATGAAGATAAAAAAAAATGTTTATTAAATTTTAAATACACATTTTATGCAAAAAATTAATCTCTTCGCCAATATTATTTAATTTTCCTTCATAAATAGCTCATTTATTCGATCTCGCTCGTTCATAAACATTACATATGAAATGTACGAATAGTACAAAGTACACTATTAGGACCGAAGAAACGAATAACGATCTCGGTTATGAAACATGTCTTTTAGTTCACTGATCGGAAACGTGTCTTTTAGGTCGTTCGTTCAGGACCTACACAAGACTAAATCACTGATCTCTTCTCAACATAAATTTCTATTTGTTATGGTTAATATTATGTGGTAATTCAGAACAAAGAATATGGTACCTACACTGACCTCTGTATTTACTAGTCTAATTATAGTTTGATGTAGTTCTTCTTCTATTTTCTTTGTGGCAATTGAGTCGGTGGCGACTATTTTGCCAATGTCAATTTGATCAATTTCGACAAAATTAAAAGCAGAATATTATTGCTTAGTATGAAAAGATTTTAAAGTTTAATATTGTTGCCACGAATAAAAATCTTCATCATAGCTTGATACGCGCGATAGATATCAGAGTGAAATCTAGGGGATTGGGTTTCGTTAGAAAAAAACACTACTATCGTATGATAGTAGTGCATTGCCGTGCCCGACAGGGTGGGTCCATGATTGATACTTTTATATTATTTTTTAACACCTATTAACATTGTGGAGTGCAATAAACGAATTGAGTATTGAGTCCGATATTGAAAATAAATCGATCATCATTTAAAATCATATTTTAAATAAAATTGGTCTTATCTTAACTTAAAACATAAAATAAATAAAAGGAGTAGAATATTTGAACATACAATGGTGGGTATACTATTGCAGTTTTTTGTGTTAAAGGCGTCAGGAATCGTACTAACTAAAACATTTATTCGATCCATGATATTTTCATAATTGAATTACCACAATCAGTCGATAGATGATAAGATGACGCAATGAACATCCCTTTTTGTCATTGAAGTATGACATTGTTTTGCTTAAATGTTGACTGTCAAAAAATACGGAACTTCATGCGCGTGATCTCGATGACAGCTGTCGCGCGCGCGTAACAAGCTATGTACATTTATCAAACTGTCTGTAGTTTAAATAAACGCTAGTTAGAAATTTTCTAACTAGCGACCCGCCCCTGCTTCGCACGGGTGCATAGCGATACTAAATATACCTACCTACTACAGAATGTCCTTAAAAACGACGTTTACAGCTTACCGCTATGTCCCTGCATTTTAAATATGTAATATCTTCGGAAATGTTCATTTAAATTACATGCTGTAAAGGGCCATATTGATCTATATTAAATGGACAATGTATTTAAGGTACTTACTTAATTGGATAAGGATTAATGTTGTATTGCCTAAAACCACTTTGTAAATAAGCCATTTTTTCCCGTAAAATGTAAAGGATAAAAAATGGTTATTGTGGGTTATCATAAAGAGATAGACATATACCATCGCGAAATTTTTTGTTGACCTTTTTAAGGTGTAAAATACTGTAGTACATGATTTTGATTTATCTCGTGGGGTTCAACCAGCGCTTGCAATGTAAGCGCAAAAAAAAAGTGTTTATTTACAACATCACAGAAACCTCTAAAGTCAGTGTTTCTCTACAATATTATACATATAAACCTTCCTCAGCTATAAGCTCAGCTGCTTCCGCAGCTTCCTCAAAGCTATAATGTGCAGAACCGTCTGATCGATAAGTTGCAATAAAAACATATTTTTGAGATTTTCTGTGCTTACGATGTTCTTCCTGAAAAGGCTCGATATAACTGACCCATATTAATTTAACAGACAATAATTGCGTGGAGAAACCATAATTACTTATGCCTATGTTCAATAACAAAATTAATCACGCTAGCTAGCTAATGATTATACTGCTACCACTGCATTGGGATTCATCTGTTTGTTGTAATCGGATTTCACTGCCCACAAAACTTCCAGCTTTTGGGTAAGTTATAAATGGCAGGAAAAATTTGCAAGTTCTAGAGATGGGTCTAAATTTAATAAGCTGCTAAATTAAGTGTTAAATTTTTTTTATTGTCAACACCTGTTAAATAATTTCTAAGATAGTTGTTAAATTTAGCAGTCACAAAATAATGAATTAAAGTTGAAACAGGCTATCCGCGGCAGGCGACGCGGGCGGGCAGTGCTGTTGTTTCTTTCTTTCTAAGACAGACCCACAATAGGCAACAGACTGAACGGACGAATCTATGTTTGTCTCGCTTTATACTATGAACAAAACATATGTAGCAAAAATTAAAGAAAATACACTGATGTTCCGTCTCAATTGCAAAGTCAATCTTTATATATATATAATTCTTCTGTGAGTGTGTATGTCACTGAACTTCTCTCAAACGACTGGACCGATTTTGATGAAATTTTTTGTGTGTGTTCAAGGGGATCTGGGAATGGTTTAGATCAAACGACTGGACCGATTTTGATGAAATTTTTTGTGTGTGTTCAAGGGGATCTGGGAATGGTTTTGTCCGCTGTCCGCTGTATTTCGCTTTATACGTAGCGAAGCACGTACCGGGCCGCTAGTATAATATATATCATGAAGCTGGAAAGTCTCGGTGTGCGTGGAATGCCGCTTGAAATATTTAAGGACTACCTAAAAAACCGTAGGCAATGCATTAAAATTGATGCTCACCTAAGTGAGGAGTTTCTCGTGTCCTACGGTGTTCCCCAGGGAGGGATCCTGTCCCCGACTCTATTTCAGATCTACGTAAATGACCTCTGCAGACTGAGCCTCCCGAATGGTAAAATATACGCTTACGCTGATGACACTGCAATTCTTGTAGATGGAATCACTTGGGACATTGTGAAAGCAAATGCGGAGATGGCCATGGCTAAAGTTATGATGTGGTTAAACTCGAACCTTCTCACATTAAACCTACAAAAAACTACTTATATTCCCTTTGCTATACGACATAACGCTAGACCATCTCCTTCTTCTTTTAATATAACTCCTCATTTCTGCACAAACTCGTCCACCCCCTGCACTTGTCCTCCGCTTGCTAGATCCGAAAGCGTTAAATACCTCGGAGTACACATCGACGACGGATTGAGATGGGACAAACAAATTGACGCCGTCACCACTAGAACTTTACGTCTAATACATATATTTAAGTCTCTTAGAGTATCCGCCGACCTAAAAACTCTTAAGATGGTGGACCTTGCACTATGCCAATCAGTGATTGGTTATTGCATAGTTACGTGGGGCGGAGCGGCTAAGACTAGATTTCTGAGGGTGGAAAGAGCACAGCGAGCCATACTTAAAGTCATGACGAAAAAGCCTTACCGATATCCAACAACTTAACTGTTCTGTGACCTTAAAGTTATGACGGTTCGGCAGCTTTATGTGCTTAAATCCACCCTTAGAAAGCACGCTGGCCTTCCCCCTCCTGTTACAAACAAACGCACGTACGTCCCACCAAATATACAACACAAGACCTCCTTCGCCAAACATCAATATTATACACTAAGCACTCATATCTATAAAAATATTAACAAACATCTCAATATTATAAATCTAAATTCACATGCACTAAAATCTAAAGTAACAGAGTGGCTGCTCCTAAAGGATTACTCTTACACGGAGTCTTTACTCACCAATCTTGTATAATACATTCACACACACACCTACACACACACAACCCTACGAAAACACCACTCACACACACAAACACACAACATACAGCTCTACTCTTATACCATACAGTAGAATGACACAGTCCACTCGAGATGTAAGTTTTTGTTGATTACTGACCGTCAACTACCTCTTATAATACAGGTATACCCTAGCTTAAGAGGTAGTGTATTATTCTTGTACAGAAATTGCAACATAAAACATAAATCTATTTCAAAACCTAATATCAAACTGTATTTCAAACTCTGTATGTTTTGGATAAATAAAGATTTATTTATTATTATTATTATAATGTTTCAATAGGTACTTAGCAACTGTTAATTTTGTGTTCAGTCTGGCAGATTCAACAGATTGTTTTGTTATTTAATCGAGTTGATATATTTAACTGCGTTCGGTTTCGGAAATTAATATTATAGCTACTTAGTGTTAAATAAAGGCTGATCTTTTTAAGTCTAATTAAGTACTTTGTTCGTACGATCTTCGCTTTGTTACGAACTATATTTATATTTTAGGACTGTAACAATCTGTATGTGTTGAAATTTAGCAGTTGCTAAAAATAGCTATTAAATGTAAGTGTTAATTATTATTATTAGCATTTAGCAGTGAAAGTAAATTTTATTTAACCTTTAAGCCCATCTCTTGCAAGTTCTCGTAATTTTTTTTACACATACATTTATGACGAAAGCCCGTACAATGTAGTAACCGCTAATAGAGGTAAGATATCCGGGTTATGTTATTGTCAATCAAGCAACTATAAGAATAACGAAAAACTATATTTTAAAATTCTTGTTTATTCAATAACAATACCATTGTGTATAAATGCTATTGTATATAGTATACAACAGATAATGCACTAAACACTCGGGCTCCTCCGCGCATGCATTTGCCAATCAAAATAGAAAAGTTCTGTCTTTACTGTCAGTGGATAAGTTTTAGCTTCAGTAACCTTGTTGCTTAGAATATCATCTGTCTTACAGTGCAATATTTACACACCATTTTATTGTAGCAATCGCAAGTTCAATAATCATCTACATTACGAGCTTGTATTGGAAGAGACTTACAGAATAAAATTATATTGCTGCAAAATAAATTCAACATTGTGAATATTGACATAAGAATGGAACACAGAGAATAATCTTCATTTTAGGTTTAATTAAATTTGCATTTTGAGAAGTCCATTTCTGGATGCTGTTCCATAAACCTGTAATCAAAGAAAAATAAGTATAAAAAAAAATACATTTTGCCAAGGCATGATTCAAGACGATATACTAGAATTTTGAACCGTAACAAATCGTCCTTAAAAATTTGGGAAAAGTAGCGCGACGTTGAGAATAGTGGAAAAAAAATGGAGAAGATGAAATAAATGGAAAGTCATCCGATTTTGCCTAGTAGGTGCGAAATAAACTAAAAAGCCTTTTATTATGATAAATCCCAGATTCAAGTAAAGCTATGTGTAACCGACTCGATGATTCTCTTCTAGATAAAACTATGTGGTTGACACTGACATAAAGTTTTAACCGTCTAACATAACTACACTAATCACCTTATTATAATACGTTTATTCATCTAAAAACTAAAGTGGATATTATCTCTTGTTCTTTCTCAATTTATTGCCATCCAAATAATATAGATCGATATACCTACACCATATTAAAAAATGCATGACCGATCCGAAAGGGACATATAGATATCCCAATCACATCACTATATAAAATAAGAAACATGAAATATTTGATATGAAAGTAAATGTATTAATGAAGTTTAAAATTCACGATTATCGTGCCCAAATTGCCGCAATTAGCCAAAAACTATCAAATTTTAAAAATGTGATAAATTAATCATCGCCCTTAGTATGTTTGGAACCCAGGGACGGTGTCATTGCCACCGTAAGTATTGCCATATCAGTTACCTCGTTTTATAAAAAAACGCGGTATTTTTTTACTTGTAAAGTGAAAACGATTATATAAACAACCGGATCTCGATACCTAACAATACCTTCACGGGTCAGACAGTGTTCTCTTAAGGAGGATCGTTAACCTGAGCCCTCCAAATTCAAATTGTGGTTTTTCAAAGCGGTTTTTCGCAGTTTGTAGGTCTATAATAAGTTCTACATTCATGGCAATAGTAATTGCGACATTAACTATACAATATTCACATTTAACTAAAACCATTGCTTAGAAATCATTATTGTATGTAGCTGAAAGTAGTGTTAAGTGTCAATTTTGACCATTGACACAGTTTTTGGCTTGATGAGGATTTCTAAAAGGTTTTAGTTCTCAGTTGTGAATGTTGTATATAGTTAATGTCGCAATTACTACTGCCATGAATCTAGAACTTGTTATAGACTTACAAACTGCGAAAAATCACTTGAAATTTGAATTTCGCGGGCTCAGCTGAACGATCCGCCTTAACACATTATATTACAATCATAATCGTAATGTTTTATTTAAACTAGACCCCTAAAACAGGTACTTTTGTCCAGTCAAACTAGTTGCACGATTCCAAAAAGTGGGTCTTATGGAGATGGACGGGCAAGAAACTCCATAGAAAGGTACTCTTTAAAAAAAATAACTATTAATACGCACATGACTTAGAAAAGTCAGAGGTACGACTCCAATTTGAATTGATCGTTTTGGTAATAGCACTCGGCTATCACTGCTCAAAAAAAATTACAATATTATTTTTTACAATTTTGTTTTCTTTTGAAGTATGTATCTATCTAAATCTGCGCGATAGCCCAATAGGGGATTTCAATTAGATCATGAACATTGCAGTACTTACTTTTTGAGCACATCTTGTTTCTTTTGTTCATCGCTAGTGGGCAGACCCATTTCCTTTTGCCTTTGATCGTACATCATCTTTTCAACTAAGCCGCGTGTTTCACCGTCCAAATCAGATAGTTTGGAGGGTTCTGAAAATTGAGAAATATGTATTTCTAAGAAACATACTGAAAAGGGACATCCCCTTTAGTTATGGCTTATATTATTACTAGTTTCTTGAGTTCAGAACAGTAAATATAATTATATTTTTTGCTTTGTATAATCTATCCCAAAATGCATAATGGCTAAATCGTCACATCAAATGCAGTTTTCAATATTAAAAACAACTTATGGTTACAAAAAGGCTCCATTAAATTCAGTACTGTCTATTTAACAGTTTAACTGGCGTGTAAAATACCATGAAGTACTGAGCAAGTTGTGCGTGAGCAATTAATTACTATAAATACATACTTCAACACAACCAAAATGCTTACCTGGGTTGATCTTCCTCGTAGATATTTCCGGGTCGGTAGTGACTAGCCTGCCCCACCAATTCATTTTATTGACCTATAAGATATAATAACAATTTACAACATTATTCAATAAAAAACTCATCATTACCTTAAATTGGTATCTACAACAAAAAAACACCGTTGTACGTTATATAATGACAACTTCATTAAAATGTTTAAATAATTTTACAAAGCAATTTTAGAAGTGTTACAAGGTTTGTTTATGACATTTTAGAAAAAAAACTCACGCGTTTGGCTTTACAATGTTTGGCGTACTTATTGAGCGATCTCTATGAAGTTAGTAACTACTAAAAGGGCCTAGCCTCCTTTGCCTGACTTTCATAAAACGTATACAGAGATTAGGTATGGAAAGCGAAGGACTGGGCTAGGCGCTAATAGCAACATAGATATAGCGCTAACCAATCAATTCGTCTAGTGTTGATTTCGACAATGTAACGACCGCTCCTTGAAGTAGCCCATTAGACGAACCTTTATCGGTATAGAATAGTTTCGCTTGGTATTACGTTTATGATATGAAGCAAGAGGAATTGGCAAATGCTAAATGAATAACGTTTTTATCCAGTTATTTTAAAATATTCTTGCACTCGATGAGCTATTTAAACAAACTGTGTTTAAAGACTCCGTACGACTAATTACTTATTAAAATAATAGGTTTTATGTTACCTACATGTATCTATAGCTACACGTAAGGAGGAACTACGGTAAATAAAGCCTACTAACTCGCTACTACACAACATGCTAACATATTATCTAGTTATGTACGATCACGTAGGTACGCACCTTTTCTAAGTTGACAAGTAAATTGCGACCGTCTTGCAAAACCCACGTGGACTCCTCAACCTTGACATCGGCGTCCAGTTCACCGTCGATGATAAGCGGCTGGCCTTTGATGCCGACTTTGAGATGTTTCTTGTTGATGATCACAGTTAAGTCACGTGGCCTCAGACTTTGACGCAGTGGCACTCTGAGCTACAAATACATAAAAACTATATGCATTAAAATGCCATCCGGCTTGTACTTAATGTCTAGAATTCTTCGTACTATCTGATATCCAGTGTAATCCGCAGTTTTGAAACCCTATTCCTACTTGGAACAATTAAATTGACCACGGATTTGTAATTTCTAAAAATTTCAAAAGCTTATACCGAACCCACCAGCTAAGATTACGGGTCTTTTGTTATTATGTCGTATGTAATGATATCCATATATATTACATTATATTTATAAGCAGTGTTCATTAAAAAACGCGATTACATTTCTGCTTTTTATTTTCGAATGTAAACGAAATTGATAAGTAGATATTTAAAAGGTAGATAGATAATTTCTCTATTTTAAACCAATTAACTGCCACACGCAAACGACCTCAGTCCCAGGTCAAAACTAAACTATTTTAGCTGTGACTAGCTAAAACAGTTAAACTTAGCCTGCTGCTGCCTGCTGCCAACAAGTTATTTATTGCAATCAACTGAACGCTGTAGGATATTGAAGTAGTTACATTATTAAATAATGTAAACGTATGTTCCTAGTATCTTGTCATAATTGTCATTTAATTGGACATTTGCGTAAACGGATATAAATAATATTATTAAATAAGTAGGGTTTCACCAAACAATAAAAGTAATGGTAAAAGGTCAAAATAACACCTTAACATTTCGACACCTCAAAAAAATATAGGAGACACGACACTTTGTTTCATTGCGTCATAAGCACCAATATTATGTGTGTGACGGCGAACTCATAAACGTAACCGTATTACGGCCTATCTATATAAGAAAATAATTAAATTAAAACACACTTTATAATAAAAACGGAATTGAAAAAAAAATCAGCTAGTTTATGAATTTGTCTTTGGATTTCAGAAGTGAGCGTTTATTCTTTGTAGCAAATTAATAATATATGTACAACAGATGAGTGGTTTAAATAGAAAAATCTGCTGTTTTAAATTTCAGACAGTTAAAAAAACGTGGGTCACAGACTTTTCTACTTCAGGGTAAATTACTGATAGTTTTATTAGTATTTTGTACTAACAGTATCTACCTACTATGGATATAAGACATAGTATATGCAATGAATGTAATCTCCATACTATAAATAACATATGTGTAGGAACAAGTCACGTAATAAACCGTTTAAGTGCAATTATCAAGCTCGGCTGCTAGGTTGAACAGGACAAATCACTAAGTAACAAGGTGCTGGCCGCGAACTGACATCATAATGACATGCATGGAATACGAAATGAATAAGTCTAAAAACAACAATAATTATGTTTCACAAGAGGACCGCCAAGCGCGTTCTTCGAACGAAGGCGTGATGACCTCGCATTCCTGGCAAGGACGATGTGCATGAATATACCTGCGTCTGCGCACCACCGGACCGGACCGGACAATAATATATCTACGTGGTTTTGTGAATCACTAAGATGACACCTTAAAAATGTACATCAATTGGTATTCAGACGCCGAAATGATAACCGGCTGTAGCAAAACAAGTCTGAATGAGGATGGCAATTTTAAATTATCCAACTTGAGCGTCAAACAAGTTCGTCGGTGATGAACTGATCATACTAAATAAGGTTATGTTTTCTTCTTTTTGTATTTAAAGGCACCTAGGTAGGTGCGTTCGATCTAGTCCGTCAAATTCAATTCTTTTTTTATTTTATTTTTTACAAATTATAAGTCTATAACTTATTCAGCGTAGGTATACATGAAAATAGTATGATTTTTATTTACTATTTTCATGTACGCTGCATAAGTTATATTATAACAGACAAAGTATTGACACCTTATTTGTTCGAATTCAGCGAGCTAGGTCGTCACCTTAACCATAATATTTTTATCAGGTAGTCATACCCTCTATAACAATATTCCACGAAGTTTTTAATTAATTAAAATACTATGTAAGTATATACGATTCAGTATTGTTTACCTTGACCTTGACAGAATTTTAATTATGAAATCTGCGTTGACACATAATATTATTATGTAATTAGTGAGTCGGTTTATTAATATATCTATCTTAAGTAAAAAACATCTTTATAAGGTGACCATGATCGTTATTCAGTTATGCTAAGACGATACATAATAAAATGATTAAGCACTGGTCTATAAAACCCAGTTCAATTTTAACATTATCTAGACCTACTGTAACCTAGACAAAAACTATTGGATGATTTTCCTGCTTTATTTTGAAATACAGAGCAATCTACAGCATCGTCGACTCACTCCTATCCTCAATATCTACCTATTAACTATGATGTAGAACGCTCGTATTATTTAAGCTGTAAACAAATAAAACATGTTCGATGCCACCGTTTGTCGTATTCAATACTACAAAAAGTAAATTTGAATGGTTTAACATAAAAATATTGATACAAGTACACAGATCTTATAGTTTACTTACTTAGGAAAAAATGTTGGACCATGTTTGCAGTCTACAAATTCTATACTTTGATGCGTCAACAAGAAGTGGGCGTTACCGGCATTCATTCAGTGACTGATAATAATTGGGCAATGATACAGCTAAGTCAATGATATAATTGCATTCCAATTAAGCATGAGTCGTGCGTGCGACTGAGAAATTAAGCAAGCCTTCAATCCTTTGTTGCTTTAACGAATAACTTCTTATAAGAACCTTGTGGTAACTGCGCTCAATAGCGTGGTGTTATAATACCTTCACACGATTACGCGCCGATTACGGCCCCGTTCTAATGGAAGCCGAAGTCATCGAAGTCTCTAAACCAAACACATGATAATAGTATTCAAGCAGAAATATAATTAGGCGCCTCGTTGTCGCCGCACGAAATTCTCAGTACATTAGACATCAACGCAACAATATATTAGTACTACTCGACATTTTAACTAGGTACGGTCATCTCAGACAGTATAAAACATAATTATCTTTATTTGGTCGGCCGATTAAATCGATAATATACGTACCTACCTACTTGAAATATTTATAGGCTTACGTAATAGTTGAAGCAAAACAAATCTTAATTGTTGGTAATTATGTGCTACAGCTATTGGGTGCTTTAGCGTAGCGTGGCATATAGGTAACATGCCTGAAGTTTAATGTACATACTAAGAAAAAATACATCTAGATAATGACGAAATGCGTAGGCGAACATAGGATGGTGATGAAGTAAATTCTTGTTAATTCTTCTTTATTAATGATAAATCGATGTACAAAATATTAGTAATCTTCCTACAGGAAATGATCAGTCGAGTTGCGAGGGAGTACCTATTTTTAAGGTTCCGTACCTCAAAAGGAAAACACGGAATCCTTAAGGATCACTTTGTTGTCTATCCGTGTCTCTCTAGACGGACGGACGAACAAAATAATCCGTCAGCCTGTGACCTCTGTCAAGACCCTTTATCTCGGAAACATGTGGAGGTATTGAGTCGAAATTAAATCCTTATAGGTACTCAGGTCTACAGTCCCCTGAAGCTGTGAAGAAATTAAACTTCTAAGTTAACGCAAAAAAGATACGACCGTTTATGCCGCATAAAACGTATATTTCGACACTCTCAAGGGAATCAAATTTTATAGGGTATTTTCCGTTGACCAAGAACTATGAAATTTGGCAAGTTCCTAATACCGTCTTAAAAGTTTAGGTAAAAATCTGAAAACAAAAATATGTAAAAAATATTTTACATAAAACATAAATTTTACCGACAACATACGCCCTCTATCGGGTAATAGGTTTATTAAAAAGCTACCACACTTCATATTGGCAATAGGCCCCTATTACAAATTTATACAGAACCAGGTGGGCGTCCGACTCGCGATTGTCTGTTTTTTTTAATGTATCCACTCCATGTATATACTCCAAAGCAATATAATTAGTAATCAAGTGTTGTCGGGCTGGAAATTAGTGGAAAGTATAATCGGTACATGGCCAAAATTTCAAACATACTTCAGCAGTCAATCAAACCGCTTTCAGCATTAATTAATAGCCTTACATTTAAGATACTCAGAACACGAGTTAACACTAATGACTCGAAATATTAATTGGTCGTTTGGAGAGTGATAACGATCATTCCATATACCTAATATGACAATGAACGCTCTAAGGCACTGAATTCTGTAGCAATATATCGCGTAGCGTGTAATATCATTGAACTCTTGATTCCCCGAGCAAATTTATTGCGAATACGTCATGGTCATGGGAGGTCATTACATAGAAGCGTAAACTTCACACCTAAGGTAATTACAAAATCACCACTACACACACGTTTCTGTATGCGTATTTACTACGAACATAGAATTAATTTGAATAAACACTAAATGTACGCCTATGTGTTTTATGTTCCTTGAGTATCATCTACCCGTACCTATATGTTTTTTCTTTTCATAACAGAACAGAAAATACCCAGCTTTGAGCTTTGGTGAGTTTTATTTCGAAAACCAACATTTATTGATCGTCTTTAACAAACCTAGCATGTGTCTACACAACTCTGATGGTAAAAGCCCGGCCACAAAAAGCTTCATTCTATAAAAATCCTTACATTTAGCAAGTCATGTTGGTAAGTCTATTTTCTAGCCTAGCCTAGGATTTACCAATAGACGAGCTTTTACAGTACGAAACGTGACTGCAATACTTGATTCGTTCCCAGTTCGAGAAAAAGTCAAAGAATCCAAATCTCGAATAAAAAAAACATCACTTCAAGAGGATGATGGTAATCGCGAAAAAGAACTACGGCTAACAAAAAAGTAGCATAAATCAAAACTACACGGAAAAAAATACTAAAAAACGTATAAAAACATTAATGGTTTCAAATTGATATCATAATTGACTTCTTCAAACGTTAATAACGAAGAAAATTCTGTCACTATATAGCGACGTAATTAGTGTTTTCCTATCAGAAAAAATATGGGATTTTTAAGCTTCATACAATATCCGGTTCGTGTCTTCAACTCGTGATATTGGTTTTCTCGGTACCGAAAAGTTGTAGTCGAATAGTCCTGTAATGTAATTCCACGCGCGAAAAGTTCGTCCTCGCAATCGAGAACGATTGCGCAACTTCTGGCATCGGCAAAGGGATACACAATACGTCATATGGACTTGACTTGCCACAAACCGATGCAAGCAACGTGACATCGCCACCTTATTGCTTCTTTACTATTTTCCTGTGAGCTACAGAGGCTATCGACAGTCGTCGTACATGGTCACTCGAAAATTGTCCTGACCACTGGTGTTCGGTTTTGTTAGTAGTACTTTTTTTAATTAATCTTTTTATCTGTTTTATATGTGTATAATTTCAAATTCTAGAATCAGAGTGATGGAAGCAGAAATGGTAAGCGAGCACATTAGTTAATGGTGGAAATACTGAGTTCTGTTAATAATTCTTAACGGTATTTGTGAATGAATTTCAATAGTTGTTAATATCATCTTAGGTACTGTTTAACTTGTGCATAGTGAAAGTTAATCCAGGGCCTATATTATACAAAAAAAATAACATCTATTACTTTTAACTTCAAAACTAATTTATTAGGTGGTAATTATTGTCAACATTTAGCATTTAGAACTTGAAACCTTAGAACTTTAAAGTTGTAAGAATTATACTTAGTATAGGTATTTACTGACGTTTTAAAACGAAATAATAACAGATACCTACAGGTAATTGTGTACAGGATTGAACTAAGAGTGCATGACTTCTTGCAAAATTTTTAACGATTATTTAGTACCTACGGATGTAATTAGTTCTACCTCCTAACTGTAACCAGGATGTAACGATCCAACGTCGCGTCTTCGAAGTTGAGACCACGTTGCCTGCTTCATAGTTGTTGACAACGTAACAAAATTTATTGATTTATATAATAAAATAGATATAACGATTAATAATCATTCACATATCTAAGAATAATAAGTATTGTTTATAAAACACTGTTTGTAATAGATGAAAATTTTGTAAAATATAAAATGTAGGTATCTACCTAATTTCTGATGATCTGTATTCTATACCTATAATAAAATTGTAACAGGCCGATGTCTGTACATTACAGATATTAAAAAGCAACAAAAGCCAAATTATCAATTATCTATCTGTCTGTCTGTATGTTTTTACGCGCATCAGGCAATAACTTCTGCATGGAACTGAATGCAGTTTTCACCGATGTATTGCTAGAGGTCCAACTTAAAATTTGGTGCATGTTTCATCTTGATACGCCGCCTAGAATCGAACTTATAGTATGTTAATTTTGGGACGTGAGTGAAACTGCAGGCAACAGCTAGTGTTCATATAAACATAAGAAAATATTATCATAAGAGGGTTGCTAAAATATTAATATTTTTTTTAATAGGTACTGTGAAACAAATATCTTATACAAAACGGCAGCGTGCAACCTCATATATAAACCTTGGTGATTGTTGCAACACTCTCAGTACGACTCTAGTCGCTTTGCCGCTTGGAGCAGGCGCGTTGCACGACGCCGGCCACACGGAGAGGGCGAGAGAGGTTTAACTCGAAACAACTAAACAATCTAACGCAATTTTGACAGACATGTGGACTGAGTGAATGCAGTGTTCAGTGACGTAACATTAGTGAACAGCTCATTAGAGACCGACAATAATACAGTGGAGGCGGCCCTAGTAAACAATGGATACCAAAAGCTCGGTAAGTGATGCATGCGATTGTTTAGACAATGAAACGTCTTTAATTTATTAAGCCGGTGTACTCTAATCAGTACAGAAGCTGAACTAATTACCTATATAGTACCAGCAGAAAATAGCTTGCAGCATTCGATATCAATGTCATTGAACAAATCTGACGTTTGCAACCAACAGCTGATTGAATACGAACCAGAACAACGGATTTTGTAATCATTTTATAAAAAGATTATTACCAATAGAAACAACAAATCGGCGTTAGTAAAGTGCTGAACCGGTATTTAGGAAAGTACCAAATTTCGTAGGAATTCTTTTATAAAACAACAACTTTTGGCTATTCAGATCGGTATTCATAAATGATTCATGAATATACAATATCCCATCGTATCCGTTTTAAACATAGTTATGCTCTAAAATTCTATTTCAAAGAAAAGCAAAAGTCAAAATAGTTTAATTTTCTTTTATTTACTTTGTATACTATATTCAGTTTCCGGAGAACAATTCCAAAGTTTCCTTTGGAGAAGAAACGGCAAGAAACTCCATGGTTACTCTTTACATTATGTAATAACCAAGTCCCAGAATAATTTCTGTGGTATTAACCGATTGTTGTTGGTGTAGTGGTTATTTATTACTTGCGGTTTGAAGTATAAATATACTGATACTATTGAACAAGTTACTTATGCATATGAAAATAGATGATTGTAGGTCTACATGCTGACATTATATTTGTTTCGATCTACACTACAGTAACATTAGCTCCGTCTGGCTTTTATGAAGTACGGCCCAGATTTCTGAAAGCTTTCTGGAATCGTTTGACACTTATGTCATAGGTATATGTTGTAATAGCAATGCATAAGATACGCAAAAACTTGCTGGATGTCAGATAAGAACTTATTTCTGCTCATCATTAGAGGGATAAGAGTGTGAATGTGGCTTAGATTTAGAGACGAATCTAAGCGTAAACTTATGCATCCATTTGTCTTTATATTGAAAATTGTCATTGGAGGATAGAGCGGATCATATAGGTAAGTTTACCCATATAATAGAGCCTCAGTTTTCATGAACTAGACTGATATGGGAGAAGCCACGCTAAGCAAAGTTCTTAAGAGTCAATATTTATGTTTCCTGACCAATATGGGAGGAGCCACGCAAAAGCTGTTATGCACGTGTACAGGGTCACCAGGAACTATTTTTTTGGCTTGTCGAGTTGATAAAAAGCGTATCAACTGTCGTAAATATAGTAACAAATATTTGGAATAGAAACGCACTCATGATTATTAAGATTTCATGCAACAATGGCTTCTCGTTATTGATTCTTTTATAAGACTGCTGATCATTATTCAAGTTCCGTACCCAAGGTCAGTTTTATCTAAGGCGTTATATATTTCCAATAAATTTTACTAGGAACATATTTTCCTTGATTCAACCTCTAAATAATGTACGACTTCTAGAGGATTAAAGACATTGATTATTCAATGTCTTCCTTCTATTGAATAATTCATTAATTCATATCTAGCTTTAATTCGAAAATCTTCCCATAGCGTCATACGTAGCGCATTTAGCAGTGATAAAAGGCGGATGAATATATAATCTTTAATCTAGGGCAGTGGGTCCCAAAGTTGACAGGACCCCGTCCAGACCGCGACCCATCTCATAAAAACTTTCAAATTCAGGACTTACCTACTGCTGTAGACGATATTGATGAAGGAGAAAGGAAAGAAATTTAAGAATGAACGACTGCTGATATTAATTTTTAAAATAGCTTATATGGCATAGGGAATTTTTGGCTCGCGACCCGACCGTAAGTGGGTAGTAGTCCGCTAACTATAATTTGAAAAATGCCGATTTGAGTATGTTTGACGTATAATTTTTGTATGTAGAATTTTATATTGTTGATAAAAGCACCTAGTTATCCTCGTACAACTAGAGATATTCTCCGAGACAAGGCACAAAAACAAAAGCCTCTGATATAAAACTACATAAAGTAAACCCGTTGCAAAATCGAGCGTGTAAATAATGCTGACACATCACTACCTATTGCCATTTAAAATAATATAAGGATTTCCTTAATGTTTCTTTTTTGTATTCACCAAATTAAATTCAAAATATCACTATAATATTATAGTATGAAGTCTATAGTTAATATATCAAGCATTAATTTTACTTATCAAACGGATATAATTTATCTTTTAAGTTTCTCTGAACTAATCACAACAATATCGAAAATGCATTGATTGCTCTCGAGTTTCGACTATGAGTAAAAAACACATATAAACCTAATCACCACATATAACCCAATAATTAGCAAATTTAGCCTTTCAAACAGTAAATTGTTTTACTAAGTTTGCTCGACTACATAACTCTTAGGAACTGTTGTACATTTCAATCACCTTATCATATAATTATATCCATCAAGATAATGTGATTGACCATTCGCATGTAATTATGATTGCAATGTAACTATTTGATGGTCGCCGTCGATGCAATTAAACAAAATGTTTTAAACAGAAAACATATGCTATTT
Source organism: Acronicta aceris (assembly GCA_910591435.1). Taxonomy (NCBI): domain Eukaryota; kingdom Metazoa; phylum Arthropoda; class Insecta; order Lepidoptera; family Noctuidae; genus Acronicta; species Acronicta aceris. Next base: position 9,057,041 of record OU342763.1, on the reverse strand, counting down.
TCTTTCAAGTGATCAATCTTGGTTCATGTGTGGAAAGAATGTAAAGCCTTATAAGATTCTCATTAACATTGCATGTCGTATTACATCAATGTAGCTACTCATTACCTAAACTAGCAAATCAACTTGGAAATACATAGAATTGACGTATGGTAATGACGTTAAACGATATTATAATAATTATCTTTACGGATACCAGAGATATTCCTACTTATATATTTTTTTAAACCATAAAAATCCAATAACATTTCCTCTTTAGCCATCAAACAACTAAAAGTTGTTTGCCAAATCAACAAAAATATATGTAAATTACTATTATATAATAGCTTCTGTGTAGCATTTCAATTGAATTGACAATAAGACATATATTCCAACATAGTATATCCTATTATGAAACTGAAGGTTATAAACCCGGAAGAAGTCTCTATACATCCTTTCCGCATGTTAAATAACTAAGAACTAAAATGTAGTGAAAAGTACAGCAAAATTTAGTACTTCGGTTATAATAACCATAAAAACTCCATCTTATTATACCAGGCTTCGAGTTTTCAATGAGAGCGTCTGTAAAAACCGAAACGAGTCCGAGTACGTGAGCCAGGGCTAGTTCTATTAGTCCGAGGTAAATGGCACAGGGACTGACAACTAAAATTGCCCTCGACGCGCGGCCTTCACATTTCACAACACCCGGACTTAGCGTACATCCAGCCAGTCCGGACGGCTGCGGTGCATTCATTTAAACAAAATCTCTCAACAGATTGAAGGATTTCGAGAAGTTCATTGTTTAGCATAACTTGAACACGTAGACAACTCGATCACAGTAGAAAGGATGGACACTCCCGCATAGATTCTTGGCATATTTGTCACGCCTGCATTCCCCGAAGGGTGAAGCGAGAGTGTGATGTACACCCACAATCCCTGGTATTATTAGGTGTAATAATGGGCGAACCTATTGCCACTAACGGGGCACAAATCCAATGTGCGTGATGCTACGGAGAATTTCATAGGAAAACCCAATAACCCTCTATTTTGATAAATTTCCGTTAAATGCTAATTTTATATGCTAGCAGTGTCACAGAAAATTTATGAAACAGCCAGTGTATCATGTAGTTCATGGTCAATTGTTTGCACAACAGCTAATGAATAACGACCCGATAACATTATAATATTTCTAATATTCAGTGACTCTACTAACATCTTTATGTTGGTGCGTATTACTTTTCAGCTCGCTTCATTGTCAGTAGTATTTATTCATGGTAAATTCCACCAGCTGAAGAAACCTGCTCGAAAGGGGTTTAATATTCAAGGTGATGCGACGAACAGCATTTTTTATTTTATTTATATAGATAAACTTTATGTACTTATTTAACGTTGGGTAGCGCCATCTAGTGACGATTATATTTGAAGTCGTGAGAAATGTTAAGATACGATCATTATAGGTAGTTTTTAATTAAGATTTAATTCTTGGCCATAACAGAAATGAAATAAGGTTTCTTTTTAATTTTTTCATTCTTGAGCCGAAAAACAAATAAGATAATCTTCGAAATGACAAAACCTCCTAATGACCTTTTTTTTTGGTTTGTAAATATCGGTCTGAGCACCATGCGACACGCCCCCAAATTGGAGGTAAGATATCTCTTACGTCACACAGCGTATTGCTTAAAGCATCATTTGGCTTCACATATGTCACAAGTTTATTGTAAGAGTAGGTCGGGTTAGCAACAAGTCACATTAGCTTTTATCCTTCGCGTGATAATGGATTATGTTTTGCATCGAGATGTGTAATAATATTCATAAAGCATTTGTGAATCGTGCGAAAGTCAACGACATTTTATTCAAATGAGATCCTAGACGCATAAACAGAATGGGTATACTTAGGATTTTCCACTTACAAACGGAACTAACAACAAAGTCTAGTATGATGTAATTGATAACACGTACTCATTGAGCCAAAAATACATGGCACGAAAAAAAGGGCTATTGAAGTGAGTTGATAGGAACTTTGCTTCAAGCTCACTTTACAAAAACTTTGTGCTCGTATTGTGTAATGATCTGCATACACAGCACTGCACAGAGGTATAGTGTAATGACAACATCGTATCCGAACAAGTTTCAGATTACGAAATAATTGGTAAACAAAATTTTTCGCGCCGCTGAATGGTCTTCACTCTTCACACAACAAATAATTAAGGTCGTTCGATTTACCTCACTTGATTTCCGAAACGCGGATAAGTTTGATCTAATTGTGTAGGTACCTAGAGTTGCAACATCTTATGACATAGGTACAATAATAAATGATAGGTATGAACACTTTGTTTTTGGCTACAAAAACTTCATTGGACTTAGTCTTAAAGGAAAGTCAACCGGTTACAGTTTATAACAGGACAAAATGTTGGCTTTTTGCAGTTTTATAAGTAACGTTACGAGACCTCATTTTTAATAGAAGTGATTTGGTATTTTCCGCATTTTAACATTTTAATTTTGTAGGTATATCGGTCATTACCTATTAGTGCCTAGTTTTAAAAGAGGTAAGAAGGTTACCATCCTTATTTATTTTTGCGTAAGTTTAACGAGAGTGGGAGAGCCATGCTTCAGCACGAATGGGCCGGCTCGACCGGAGTGATACTACGGCCTCACAGAAAACCGGCGTTAAACAACGCTTACGTTGTGTTTCGCTGAGTGAGGTTACCGGAGGCCCAATCCTCTTTTAAAGGTCGGCAACGCACTTGTGACTCCTCTTTTGGTGTTGCGGGTGTCCATGGGCGGCGGTAATCGCTTACCATCAGGTGATCCGTCTGCTCGTTTGCCCTCCTATCCCATAAAAAAAAAGTTTAGGTAAAAAAAGTTAAATACTTCACAAGGGAAACACCTACGTTTAAATTTATAAGACCTGTGAGTTTTTTTTGTATGTTCAAAATTATAGATATTGTTGATCAAGAATCCTACGATTGATGTTTCAACAGCTGACCTTACACTTAATTGACACAAGTAACAGTGGACGATGTTGTATTTGTCATAACACTTAACATGATAGACAGGAAGCGGTTTCGTTGGCTACTATTTTTAGGTAGGCAGTATAGCCCGATCTGTCAAGGTAAGATTACAAAATTTATGGACTGCAGGACGAGACTATTTTTTTTTTATAAAAACGTTGCCCCATACTAGGATTTTCTCCTGTATCGTGGGAGCGTTTTACAAACACAAATTCTCACATACACAACCGCACTGAGCCGGAACAACTAGGTGTAGATCATACAAATATTTGCCCCGTGTGGGAATCGAACCCACAACACGTGGCGCAGAAGAGGATCGCTCAACCGGTGCGCCAAACGTGTAGGCGATTGGGAGTATTACTTACCTCACTTGTCCTTAATTCCAAATCTAATTACCTATTAAGTTTTTTTTTTGTATCAAGTAGGTACTTACCGCGAGTGTACAAACAAAATGAATCGATGCGTAATGATTACGCGTAAGGATGTATTGTAGGTACCTATTATTATCATCACGTAATATAACAGCAAACTGCAGACGTCAATCAATGATGTCATCGTAACGTAAATGATAGAAGAAGAATCCGGCTAAGTTACTGATTTCATGGCCATTTGGTACTTTTTCTATGCTTAATAACATCCTACTCGTAGTATAGACTACTACCACGATCTAACAATAATTATTCAAATAATTAACAATATCAACATACTGGAAAAAATATCATAGATGTTAAATAAATACACGTACCTATAATCTCCAAAAATAGATTCCGGAAAATCTATTTCAAACCAAAGTTCAATCAACCTACCTACTAATTATACTACAACTTCGCCTATAATTAATTAATTAATTAATTATACGTTGAGAATAACTGTGTTGAGAATGTTGTTTTTTACATAAAGCAAATATATATAAATGAATTATTATTATAAAAATATTTAACTAAACCATTATGATTAATGAAGCCAATAGTAATGCAGCTTCCATAACAATTTCATTGACATAATTGCCGTTAGCTTCATAAAATACAACAAATTGAGTTCAAGGACGAGCATAAGCATCATGTCAATGTTTGTGACCAGCGTGAACAATGAGTTATGTAGCGGTGTCCTCATGCAATCGCGTATAAAATATGATAATTGGATGCTCCGAAACACGTCTTGCTTTTGTCAACCTAACTCATAACAGAATTTGCTTTGTCTCGGGAGAACTCTATTTTCGAGGCCCACTACGGTGGCAGCTTTCAAGTGGCCGATATTCAGCGATGCATATACATGAACTACATTATTACTTTACATTTAAGTTACTAGTGAAGTAGATACATACATACTAGGAGAAACAAGGTATAGTTTGCAAATTGACTATATTGCCGCCTCGCCGGTGGCGTCGATAGAGATCAATCTTGCAACGCCCATAATTCAGTTACGATAAGTCAGTCTGACCAGAGAGAGACGTGAAATTAAAAGTAACGAAATCGTGGACTGTAACCCGTTATCCATTGTGACATTTGCAGTACCGAAAGTATTCTAAGAAGAGCCTGGCACCAGGTAGGTACGCTTTCTCTTCTAAGGAGAACAGTCTTTAACTGATTATCATAGTAAGTGTAGCGACTATTGTTTGAGATTATGAAAGTTGCTCGGAGGCGTCACTTCTGCTTCAAAACGAAATCCATCTTAAAAAAACCTGGCAAGCGTGAGTAAGAGTACGTTCTGAAGCGAGGGATCCGCACAACATTTAAAAAAAACATACACGAAGCGACTACCATCACACAAACGCAACACAAGTTTTATTTATTAAGGTTCTCCACAGTTAATGTATAACAACACGTTTGATTTACAATATGTGGCCTCCGTCTTATACACAAACCAATGACGGGCCAACAAACATTCATAAGGATTGGTTCGATTCATAAGTTTTGAGCAATTCTTTTTTATTTATTTTTTATTCGTGATAGGCTTACGCTTGACCACCAGTTCGCCTGATGTTAGGCGATACTGCGATCTACGATGGAGCGCGCTTGCCTGGATGAAACCGATTCACTCGTGATTTAAAGACACCCAGATTATATCTATGGGGAAGATCCACTCGCGAAACGCATTTGACATTACAGCGGTAGCCATGATAAAAGTGGACTTAACGCTTTTATTTCGGGTTGTCCACCATGAATCGATGTCGCCTTTTCATGTTTCTGGTCGTCCGATAGTAGAAAGGGCCAGGGGGAATAAGATCGTGGAGATCTGATGCACACTCTCCGAAATGTATCCGATAAAATACCGATAAGCTAGCAACTTTGCGGCGATGTTCCAGACTTTGGAGTTTAGCCCGGACAAGAGAGTCGTTGCCAATGAGCTTCTTGGCGAGTTTCTCGACGGATTCCAACGCCTCGGACTTAGCCGGTCCATCCCAAAGGTGCGAACAGCACGAACACTCCATGCACGACCCAACTTGTGCTTTGTATAATGTGAGCAATTGTTCCAGCGTGAAGTAACGACGCATCTTCGAGAGGATACCAAGCTTTTTGGCAACTACTTGAGCCTTGGAATCTTTGTAAGAGCCAAAGTTGTGGCGTTGACGTCAGAGTAACGCCCAAGAACTCAAGGTAGTCAGTTATCGGCACAGATACATCTCGAAAAGTAGGACCCAGTTGGAATGGGCTTTTTTTGGCAATATCCAGATCCTCAAAGAACCAGACTTTTGGGGATTCTGACTAGCACTAGGTTAGTTTTCAGGGAAGTTTTAGCAGTTTAACGTAAGTTCCAGGGAAGGGCTCTCGATGTGCTTATAAAATAACGTTTAAGAAAACGTAAAAACGCCTTCAAATTCATAAAAATAATGTTAGGTTAGGTTCAACAGTTTCGGATGTTGGTGCCTTCGATTTGGCTTAAACTATTGCTTTCGCCACCGATTTCGTAGCAAGTAAAATGTATCATAGACGACGTTATCATTTTATCATTTACGTGTTATTGTCATTTTGTTCTAAATTTGTGATCAGATCTTGACTAATTTATGGGGCCACCTCTGAAGTATGACCTACCGATCGAAAAAAGAATCACCAGAATCGGTCCATAATTGACGGAGTAATCGCGTAACGAACATACAAAAAAAAACATACAGCCTCCTCCTTTTTGAAGTCGGTTGAAAATGTTCAACTACTTACGCTTATATCATTATTATTACCAAGCGAAATAGATTAATCAGCATTGTTTTTATCTTGCCAGGTTTCACTCGGATTCTTTTTTACACACATCATACGGATAGTATTGAAAAACTAATTACTTAGATGGTTCTGTAATTTTATCTCCTGCAGAGAAATATTTTTAACGTCGACAAACAAAGTAGGTGTCACGAAACATATTTACTGCAGTACAAGTGTCGTGAGATCAATGTGTACTAGATTAGTGTATGTTGCCTTGTCTAATGATTTCCGCGATTACAATGAACCGTTATGAGCACGCGCGTGAGCACGCATTGACTGTTGATTCGTAAAGATTACATATTGCATAACTAGACCGTCTCGACCGCGACGTACCGACATGTTATGCAGCTATGCACCTGTTGTTATGGAACTAACAGGTTCGTTACCGTTAATTATTTCGAATTACAGAGTGAACATAGTGACAAAAAGGCGAACACCATTCAGTTACGTTAGATAGAACCTTTCTACAATTAGTAACAGGGGGAAAAGCACCTGTATAATCCGATTATCTTCGAATAGATAGCCATGCTTAGTTAGTTGACACTGATGAAGAATAAAAACATAAATCAAACAGATAAGCTTAAAAAATAACGGTAAAACCCAAAGACGACAGAACAGACTGTACCTGCAGTCAGATTATCGCAAAAGATTCTAGGACATAAATGTCTCAAAAGATCATTAGAATTATTTATTTCGAACACGACTTGTCCGACACGAACTTAGGCTATTATAGTTTGACGTCTTCATTAACCTCAGAACTAATGAAGAGATCAACCACCTATTAATACGTTTGCTAACAACAACAAGATCAACAAAAAATCGTTATTAATAGTCAGTCATATACTGGTATTTCAAAACAGTGATGAAATAATAAAGCACACAATACGGTCACAACATTGCCTGAAGAAGATGGATACGTAACGCTAAGTATCAATACATTACCTACACGTCATTTTGCATTTATATGACAAGTAAAGGTTATGATGAGGGAGGAGTACACTACATGTCAGCGAGCACGTGCTTTTATACACGTGGATAAGCAGACGTACGCATAATAAAATTCTAATATAAACGTTTATTCAATACTTGGTCTCACGAGGTTCTTAACGTGTACTCACGTGTTGATAGCAATTATGTGTTGATTCATGTGGGCACATATCCGTTAGGATGCACGTGCCCTTAGTGCGTTACAAACTCTAATAAATTCAAGATGCATTATATTAAAGCAAACAGCAAAAAAACGTCATGAACTAAATGATTTTAAATTTCAATGTTGCGTATATTCTCGACAATCCAATCCTTTTTTTTTATCCATATGAAACTTATTATGTAGGTAGATTATTTAAATTATGGCCAATACCTGGCAATATTTTAACTAGATATAATTTCCTCATAGCTATAAACAATAGAACTTGGTACAAACAAATTGACCCAGTTCCCACTTGCTTACATCTTATCATAATCTACAGTTCAGAATTAATTCTCAGACAAAGAGCGAAAGTATATTCATGCTGCACGTTGTCAAGACATTGCTGAACACTACAACAGTACCGATGCAGACCCCGGAACCGGTTCTTTGCATTTGGCGAAACGTTTTGCAACATCACCCACCGCCTCTATCGCCGATCTGAGACGAACCTCGCGTACCTAAATTTGAATTAGTTGTCATATCTGAGTAGAACAATGAACACTTAACTGCAAAGTAAATATTTTAAAAGATATTTCGTAACCCTCAGATGGACATAACATTACAATAATGATGCGACCTTGCCATATAACAATAAAAAGTAAAACGAATTAATGATATGACTACCTAAAATGCTTATCCATCATGTTATCAGAGTACAAACAACCATGAATCCGAAAGCAAAGCTAAGATTTATTGCATCAGAGGCCGACGAAACCAGACCGCAAATAAAGAGAACATGGACCTTGAACACAGTATCTGACAAAATCAATCGGACTCCGGACAAAACTTGACCTAAAATATAATTGATGAAACTGAATACCAGTACAACAATCACAGGAAGAGTATTTTTATTAAGTTTCGAGTATTATGTAAGAGAATATATAAATAATCTAATAGCTTCATTGAGTAGACAATCTACATAGCAGTTACATAAAGATGTACTGTTATTGGACGGTAAGACGATCTTAAGAAGAAACTAATCTCCGAAGACGCGACTAGGAAGAGTGCTGCAATGATTTCCGTACGCATTCAGTAACACCCAGACACAGTTGCACAACACGACGACATTACAGAATGTGTATAAGTATACCTGTTACTTTTATGTCGACGCCTTTGTTTGATGATCAATAGGAGACTCCGACGACGAAATAAGACATGAAGCAATTTGGAAAGAGCTGTAATGCCAAACTTACAAAATGTGACAATTCTGGCTTCTGACTAAAAAACCATTTAGGTAATGAAATTGAAGGATTCTAGTTTATTTTAAAATGATTTATTTTTATACAAAATTATGAACGTTTTATTTTATACAAAATTGATACATAAAAAACAGTAATGAGAAATTATCTGCCCTTCCCTGTTACCCTAACGCATACAATGGATTTTATTCAATTTAAAATCAAAATAAATTAAGCCTTTTTTACTGATCTACTATTACTAGAACGGTCACATAACAATTAATTCATTCATCAAGAGAAATTATTTAGAAGTGATCAACTGATCATATTTAAAAATTATATTATATCATATATACGGATAAAAGAAAAGAGAATGTCAAACATATCGTCATTTTACTGTAATATGAACAAAGACCTAGTGCTGACCATCAACATTTTAATTTCAATGACTAAAGCAAGAACTCTATATACGTCACTGCTCGTCAACTAGGCGACTAGTTGAAAACTGAATTATCGTTTGGTTTGAATATTCTAATATACTATGACACACTTGCTACTTGACCTACTTTTTACTGTAGGTGTGTACTGTTTAAAACGGGCATTCTTATTATACTAACCATTTCTAGATTATCAGATACTAAAATATGTAAGTTAATTTATAGAACAACGATCGACTCAATCTCAATCAATGTACATCTGGGACAATGTACATTGTATAGTGTGAAAGTATTAACTCTGCTTTTATCCAATTTAGATTTCTAATATTAAGATGTGATCATTTCAGATCTCATCTCATGAGTGGCACATACCGCGGCCGTCTTTGTCGGGCAGCAGCGCTGCCGGGAGCTTAAGCGATGCTCGATCTCGTGGTGGCTCCGCCTCCAGTCAAGGCTCATCAAGCAACCACAGTACCCACGTAAGGCAACCTTCTAAATCGTGCGTCACAATTATTACGTTTCCGCTTCATTATAAAGTCAAGAATCACGTTGAGTAGATGAAACAAAGTCGATATTTAATGTAGCTAGATTTTTTAAATCTCTTCATGTCATTGAATTAAACGACACAAAAAAATGGTCGCTCCACCTCTTAGTCTCCGCTTACTTCTGAACGATAACATGACAATAAAGTTATTTTTTATTTATTTTAAGAATTAATTTGTTGGTGTTTTTATATGAAAAGTAGATACACATTTTGATATAAAAACACCTAATAATTGACGGGGTCAAGAAACTGGTTGATATAGCCGTATCCGGTACAGGATCCACTTGTACGTTCTCATACAGCATTCCAAAGATTGCTTAATTTGAGCAAACAACTGTTGCAAGACTGATTAAATAACACTGACTGATTAAAACATGAAAATATTTTAACAAGTTTTTAAGAATAATCTGCATTGGCTTATCTATAATCTAATTTATTAGTATTTTTAAGACGAGAGTTTTTAAAACACTTTTTTTATAATAAATATATTTTAAGTATTTAAAAGGTAAATAAGCATTTTAATTCCAAATTAAAACACTTTTAAAATTATAAAAAATAATATTTTGGATTTTTTTTTATTGATATTTGGAAGAAATTCCTTACATATCGTGAGTCATACGAAAACCTGAGTAACAACGTGGGACACAGGCACACACCTACTATTGAAAAATTCTGTGTATTGGATGAATTTGTACTTCCTTCTGGAAGGAGCAATATTTCGCTATTGGTAAAAAAGCACCTCGTCATGTGAGACCTTGAGTCATACTGTCGTCATAAACGTTGAAACTGTGAAATAAGTTTTATTTTCATTCTCAATTAATTTGATTTTATAAAATAGAAATTCAATGCCGGTCCCTCCATTACTAACGCAACAAAGCAATAACTTTCAATCAAAGGAAACATATCAAGATCGATACTATACTCCATTAATTCTCCACGAGTTTTGGAACATCCTCCAACTATACTCCATTAATTCTCCACGAGTTTTGGATTTCTCAAAATGGCAGAAATATAAGCTTTTTATTATCTTACATTATTTTGCTTGCAAGTTTTTTATTGTAAGTGCTACTAATAAATAAAGTGAAATATCCTAGCGTTTTAGTTAACATGAAACGTAGAGCTATTACTGAGACAGCACAGATTTGCATGGGTTTGATACTTAATAATAATTTCAAGTAGCATGTTAATTAATTGCGACACTAAGCAAATGGTGATTATGAATTATGTTGCCCCGACATTATTGGGTCGGGCAGCAACTTAGATGTAAATTAGATTCAATTTTTAGAAGATAGGTACATTTGCTTCAACACATATGTATTCTGACAGAGAGGGCAGCTTAAACATAAAATGAGATTTTATTGAATTAGCTTCAAATAAGTTCCAATATCCCAATGAAAAGTCGTGACATAACTAACACATATAACAGCGTCCCACCCAGCACTTCATATCACTTAAATGTCGAAGAGTTCAAATCGATTAGAGAATGAAGTTACTTTTACTACGCATACGCTTGTTACAGCACAAGTAGTTATATTATGTAAACACCATGCATCTTAACATTGAAATTCGTTAACACTTGCGTTTTTTAAATTTCAGAGTGTTTCATCTGGTTCGCTGCTACTGAGCGCAGCGCATTTAGTACGCATGCATGGCAGAAATTCAGAGCAAGACGAGCTTGGGAGCTACCCCAACAAATTTGGGAGCTATGGACGCAAATCTGGACATTCTGATGCCGTAGTTGCTATTCCCGAAGAGTCTCACGAAGGATTGAATACTGTTTGGAATGGTGTTAAACGGAATTCTGGGACTGGGCAGGACGCACAGTCAGTGGCAAGCTCGACCCACTTCACCGTCGTCAATGGATACACGAAGCATCGTACCGGGAAGGAACCCAAATCCTGTTGTTGCGATCATTCGCACCAGATAACAGTTCTGGTTATATCAATGACAATACTGTTTTCTGCGTGCATACTTGCAGCTATATGCTTTGTTGAAAGTAAGTATTAAAATTGTATGTCGTAAAAATGACATGGTAACTGTAATTTGTGTCCCTAGAAAATATTAATCGATATTTTTTTCCAGTGCGAATGCGCAAGGAAACTGGCATCTACAAATATTCATAAACGCTGAAATATCGGAAGACATAGATTTATGAATGGATTAACATAAACTATTAACGTCACTAATTGGTAGTGTTGACAACAAATAAAATATTAATGTAGTTACTGATTTAAAATTGTTAGATAATCTCTTTTACATTCAATAAATACCTTACTTAGTTTAACAACAAATAACAAAATAGTGCAATATCTTACTTACCCAGTAAATCAAAACTAACTTAGAGTTACATAAATATTAAGTTATATTCTATTTATTTTTGATAAGTCTTATAAGCTGTGATGTTCATATTATATTGTAATAATCTGAAGGCTAAATCGGTTTCCTCTAAATTGTATAAAATATGAATAATTATAATATTATTATGTATTAAAATTAGTTATTAAGTTTTAAGTTACATCTGTATAATAATAGTTTAAATTATAATGTGATTAATTTATAAACTAAGTATTATTTACTATCATCAGAATTGAATGAGAAAAAGTTGCAAATTTTCGTATGGTTCATGAAAATCTGCAACTTTTGTGGTGTATTGATTGCCAATACACAATGTCTCGTTATAGGAATGAATATTTTGTAATAAGGCAGTGCCAATATTGTGGCGATAAATCTTGTTTCATAAAATTTATTCCATTGTTGTCGCCGAACTGTGATACTGATAATAAAAAAAAAATAACATTATGCACACTCATTTTTTCAACTTGTTTTGTATAATTTTATAGCTATTACATATTAGCTGTTGCCCGCGGTTTCACTCGCTTCCCAAAAGGATTTACTCTAACCCGGCTTCTAGACGGTGTATCAAGATGAAATAAGCACCAGATTTTAAGATAGACCTCCAGCAATACGACTCTGAAAACCGCATCCAATTTCATGAAGTAGTTTTTGCGTGATACGCGTATACATAATTACAGACAGACGGAAAAAAATCTCAAAACTGTTGTTTTGAATAAAGACCCCATATTAGTTGTTCTTTAATATCTATAATGTACTTACAGATATCGTCCTGTTACAATTTTATTATATAATGTAGGTATAGATTATAATAAACTACAGCTATCAAGTAATAAACAAAGTTTTGCCTAGTGCTTCCGACCTAACCGAACCTGCTAACCGAAGTAAGACGGTTTATGTATGGAATCTTTAAAATAATTTCTCAAAACCGTCCCCACTAAAATTCTTTGCAAGATATGGTCCTAGGATGCACATTTGCTGGCACACAGACGCAAGTGTACATTTGATGAAAATAACAATATTATTTATAACAATATCAAATTCATGACATTGTCATGAATTTAATAATATATACTGATGCAAATTGGCTCTAATGCTTTTATCCAAAAGGTTTGCAAAGCCCAGACCCAATGGATTAAACACTTACCTCAACTTCTTCTAAGGTCTGAGTCCACCTGTAGTGTTCGAGGTCACAACCGTTACCAGCATTAGGCTTTAATTTCCCTTTTTCTTTCGGATCATCCTCCTCCTCAGTTGCTGCGGATTCTGGATTACCGGCAGCACCATCACCACTGCCGATTTCTGTTTCTGATTAAAAACAAAAAACTAAGTAATTGCTAATCTTATGATGCGATTTGCGTAGTGCGCTACTATACTAAATAGATTTAAATTTATATAAAACATTATTATGTATAACCATACCGTTTAATTGGGTCCTCGTCTGCGGGGTACAGGGACGCGAAGGTACGACAAGAATGGGGACCGGCAAAGGTGCGGGCGGCAGGCGCGTTCTTATTTATTGTAAAAACTCGGTTCCAAAGAGATAATAATATAGTTCGCTCGCTACGTGGTTAGCGATCGCACGTGTTGGTTTACATTGTAGTTATACATGAGATTACATTCTCAAGATGAGTCGAAATATTTTCGGACATAAAATGAATTACATAAAATAAATATCACCACCTGTTCACTGTAAACCACTGTGACGTCACTATCTTAAGAACTGTCTAGTGCACATTTTGCCTCCTGTGTAACCACCCCCATTTCTCCCGGTAACCGTTCTCGTCCTACCCCCTCGGCGCTATACCCTGCAGACGAGGACTCAATTAAGCGATTTTCCTATAAGCATGTATGTCAAACATTGGGAAATTATTGCTGCAGTAAATCTGTTCATGGTCAACTATGCCCCATGGTGATGTCACAAATGTCACAATCAATGTTGCTGTTGGTTGAAATCTAAAGAATTAAGAAGATTTTTAATTCATAATTTAATATAAATGCCTGCCTGCCTCATTAGTCTAGGGGTCCCAAGCGCGACTGCTACGCTAGAGGTCCTGGGTTCGATCCCCAGGTCGAGCAAAGTGTTATTGGGTTTTTCTATGAAATTTTCAGTAGCAGCTCGGAGTCAAGATTTGTGCCCAGTTAATGGCAATAGGCTCGCCCCCTATTACATGGGACCTAAACATACCGGCGAACTGTGGGTGTACATTAGTACGCCTCTGCCTAACCTTTCGGGGAATACAGGCGTGATGGTATGTTATGTTAATTAATATAAATAAAATTGCTTAATAGCCCGATACTTATGTAGAGTTCTTCATCTATTTAGATAAAAAAAAAACTGTATAAAATTACTGATCCATAATGCTTCATTATAAGAGTGAAAAAAAATATTATACTAGCATAATTTACCCATTGTGGCAATACATTGAACACGCAGTTACCAAACACACAAATGCTGTAAGCCTGGAGTAAGCATATTATAATACTATGGATCTGCTTAGCTTTTAAAATCAGCACCAATAAGAATCTTTTAGGCAACAATTGCTCAATTCAAGAGCACTGACAATGTGAAGAATACTTCAATAGCTCAGTTAGTTACCATACTCATCTAACAATTAGAAACATGTCATAAACAAACTCACTGTTTTTGTTTTCTTTATCAATATCTTCCTGTATTATTGCAGCCTCCTGTTCAGTTATTTCAGTCACTGAAGCTGGTTCAAAATCCTGAGCCATTCTTTCCTGTTCCTTTTTTTGCTGTATATCTTTCAACCTCCTCTCTGCTTCTTCTTTTTCCTTTTTTATTTTATCTGCCTCTTCCTTTGCTTTCTTAGCATGGACATAAAATGTATCTTTAACAACCTGTTAAAAATAAATAATTAAATATCTTATTATATAGTATATTATATTTTGAAATAGTAGTATATTGTGTGCGTTCCATTTTCCTATATTTGTGTGATCATCAGATATTTGTATGGAATCTTTATACTTAAACACTTAGTATAATATAGGTATACAAAATTGCATATTTCTAGTGCAGAGGCTGTCATTTATAATAAATAACAAGGCAAATCTTAAGACACCTTATGTGTTAAAATCAAGTAAAATTTTTATATTTTTTGGTCCCCTTTTTTGGTTTTGCCAACCATGTTAACATGATTTTTGAAAAATTCATAGTCAATGACACTTGCAAACATGAATCAATTAACACCTCATTTGTTAAAATCTGATAAGTAGTTTTTGAGCTAAGATCGAACATCCATTCATAGACACATACATAATACAAACAGACTGTTAAAATCAATATACTTCCTTTTTCATAGTCAGGTAAAAATCAATAAACTTACTTGTTCCCATTCACCTCCTTTACCTCCTGTGAAGAAATCTGTTTTCCTTGACAGAAATCCAACTATTGTATTCAGTAACTGAAATAGACAAAAATAGACACATTAAATACTTTCACAGATAATGATTAAATTTAATTTAGGTCTTCCAAAAGCCTCTAATGTTACACATTTAAATAATTAAATATAATAAGTAAGTACTTAGTCAGCAAGCCCTTAACATAAAATATAAATATTGCATATATGCTAATCTTTTAAAATAAGTATGATATATGAAATTGCCTCTAAAGTTATTCTCAATTCTCTAAAGTAGTCAAAGTAAAAATTATAGGGTGATTTTATTTCTTGGTGTGACATGGCTGGGTAGGTCAATGAAATATTCCTACACTTTATTAGATTTACTAGGTACAGTACGCGCGGCATAAGTTGGCTGGAGTGAAGTTCGCCGTTTTAATGCGCAGTGGATTGTTTACGTTAAAAATTGTGTACTGTGCAACCAAAAACTGACAAACAGCTAACTTCTGTCCGGCCAAGTTATGTCGCGCGTACTGTATAATAGTTTAAATTTATTAGAATTGCCTACTTAAAAGTATTCTTAGCTAAGTTGTTGACTTATGGCCTACTGCCACAGCATAGTGTAATCAGCAAAGGGTGAAATAGTTGCCTTTGTGAAAGAGTAACATCAACCACATATGGTGTATCATTAAATACAATTGAATGACTCACAGCCAAACTTATAGATACTTTTTGCTTATATTTGCATCAGCCTGTACCTGTTCAGTACAAGATCCATTATAAGGCACAGTCAGTCAAAGTCAAATCTTGTATTTCAAATATACCAATAGTACAGGTACTTTTGAATTGTCAAAACTAGGTGCGCAGTTCCAAATAGTAGGTCTTATGGAAAAGAACCGGCAAGAAACTCCATAGATACTCTATTAAATTAAAATTATGACATCGTGGTTGTTTACACTTTTGTTAAGTATTTATAATGTGAGACTCATGTAGCTTGATGTGCAGGATAATACCTAATATACTTCTAAGTCAAACTAAAGAACTAGATAAATGAACTAAAATCTGCACCAAAGGCCACTCTCCAAATATTTTAACTTGAATGGTGTGTAAGTAGTAGTATCTTATTTTTTTTCTTGAAAACCAATACTATGCGTAAGTAATAATATTAGGATGGAATTAATGGAAATTATTTCGTTTTTAAATATATAGGTACTGTTTCTACACCGTGGAGGTTTCACATTATAAAATGACTGTCTATATTCCTTCAAAGGAAGAAAACAACTGTCATATCAACTTAAATGACACCTGTAATGTCAAATAAAATATTGAATGAGGTAATAATGGACAAATAACTTGACATTGGCAAAATAGTCGCCACCGACTCAATTGCCACAAAGAAAATAGAAGAAGAAGAAGAGGTAATAATGACATTGTATTAGTTGTTAGAGAAAAAATTTACACCCTGTCTTAACTTCTATAATTTACTCTAATATTGGATAAATCAGTATGTTAGCCAGTTACTTTATCTTATTCAGTATCCATAAGTATATTTTTATGTTGAATATGCTTTATTTTGTTATATTTTTAACCTCTGCAAGTCTAATACATATTTATATGTGAAATTAACTTTAATGGTTATTTTTAACGTTCATTTTCAATGGGTTGTTAAATATTGCAATAATTTTAGATAAAGTGAACAGATTGAAATAAAATTAAGCTGAAAAGTTGCCTTATGATACTGCCAATACTGCTAATGTATTTCGTTCCAATTTCTCTGAATGATTAAGGATGTTCTAATAAAATTATGGAAAAAACAGTATCACTGTTTTTAGCGCAGTTGTAGTTGGATAATGTACCTTATATGTTGACCAGGCTCATAATCTACGTATACTCCAGATTTCATAGGAATACACACACAGAAATACATACATACATACACACAGACGGACATTTTTCCAAAAACCATTAATTCGGCTTCAGTATCGCCTAATTAGTCCTCTCCACATATTTTTTTCTCAATTATCTTGCAATTACAGACACGACTTTTCTACAGACTTATTATATGTATAGATTAATAAATATTTTTTCTTTGTTTCTTTAATATTCCGGTAACCTAGCAAACAAAACCACTGAGTCACATGTGATCAATATACCACCTAGAAGTTCGTAGAACAATCGAGAACTTTTTCTAGCTTATAAGTATGTGGGTATTCTGAACTTCAATCTTGAAATGGAATACTTGAAAACGCTGTATAAAAAAGAAGCAAAATAACGATTATTGTGAAATTATTGTAAGACTTACATCCTTTACGCCACCTTCGTGCTGTTGTGCCATTGCTAACAGCATTGAATCAAATCTTTCAGGATCGTTAGCCATTGTTTTATGGTCTTTACTTCAAATCCTTGTTGATTCAATGTAAAATAGACAACAAAGCCCAGGGAAAGCTATGAATAATGATATTGTTATCTTTTGTCTTCACAACACAAGTCATGGGCGTCGCGAGGAACCCAATACAAAATGTGATGCACAGATGCAAATTTTTCTTTCGACTAAGACAGTGACAGAAGGGTAACAAACAATCAGAAAGAGAAGCATAGACTAATAACAAAGAGTACATTGTTATATACTGTAATAGAGACCAATCTTACACTATGAAACTGGTCATAAGGAACTAGCGCCATCTGATTTTTTCAGTTAGAAAATATTCATCGTTATCAGTATTCTATAGCTAGACATACATAGCTATACTCACAGGAATATATACGTAGATAGCCAGCCATATATATATGCATTTGATTCTTTCTATATCATATCATGTTCATTTCAAGGATGGAAAATGAAAAAATAAGTTATTTTAATTCAATTTATTGAAAACAACACAACATAATTTCAAACTATGTTTATACAACATGTACAACTTATTTGGAGGTTTACATGATTGAAAACATTTTCAAGTAATGTACTTACATAGAATATACTATAAAGAGTATTATGAGATTAAATTAATAATCATGGCACATTTTTATAGGGTTTTTTATTTTACTTAAACATTTTTCACTCAAAACCTTAAAACCAACATTTCTAAAATCAGTATGTCTAAATTGCCCAGTCGCAAAATGTCTGCGGGCTCTGTGGCGTTCACTAGGAAAGCCCTACTTGCAGCAGTGGACGAATACAGGCTGATAATGATGATGAATGTAAATTTGATATAATTATTGCGCAAAAAATATACAAAAATAATTGTCTGTGTTCATTAAACATATTTGTTGTAAGTGGGTGAATAAAATCCACAAGTGGCTTTTGTTCACCTCGGTGATATGATTCCTCGGTATATGAAATAAGAACACCAAAAAGTCGGAAATATCCTTTTAAATATGGACCCTTGAACCCTGTCTAGTGTACCAAATTGGAGGACGCAGTTCGAACCCTGTCCGCGGTGCAGTTTTTATTTCATAGAACGGTCTAGCCGAATAAGTATACGCGCGTCGGACCCCAAATTACAACCAATATTGAACATTGAAATAAAACTACTATTTACGGATTTTATCGCGTTGCATTGATATTATTTAATTCCCGATGTTTCGATCCTTTACAGCGTCCATGTTCACGGGTAGACTAAGTTGTTGGACGTCTTAATGTTGCAATTAGCTACCTTAGTCAGCTACCTTTCATTTTTGTTAATCATTGTCGATCCGATTCCCGCAGAACGAGCTCACCGTCTCCTTCGGACTTGCAGTTTTAGGCTTGGATTTTGATTTTGTGGAATCTATAATAGAGTCCCAAGCAGGTAGGAAGACTCAGCCATCTTGTTTATTGAAATTTGGGTGTTTTAATTACTATAAGTAAGTATGTTGGTATGTAAGTATGCTGACTGACACTGCCGTTCCAAGAAGTCAGCAGTTTGTGAAAATACTCTTGTCAAGACCCAGCACTACATCAGATTTTAATAAACCACAAGTCCTCGATGATCCGCGAGGCAATTGAAATAAAACACAAATTTCAATAGAGAAGATAGCTGGGTCTTACCACCTGCTTGGAACCCCATTATAGATTCCATAAAATCAAAATCCAAGTCTAAAACTGCAAGACCGAAGGATACGGTGAGCTCGTTCTGCATAATTAACAAAAATGAAAGGTGGCTGTTAGTAATTGCAACATAAAGACGTCCAACAACTTAGACTACACGTGACCATGGATCCTGTAAAGGAACGTAACGTTGGGAGTCAAATAATATCAATACACCGCGATAAAATCGTAAAAAGTAGTTGTATTTCAATGTCTAATATTCGCGTAAGAAACGTCTAATATTCGTTGTCAGAAACCAGTACCTCTTATTGAAACTTATGTTTTAATACCTACTTGATGTAGGAACAAGATTTATATGAGCTTCAGCGCCACTCCGCTTTGACCTTGAAATATGAAATACAATGAGTAAGGGTGACTTACGCTCAATGCGGAGTGCGACTCTGAAACTCATATAAATCGAGTTCGTATATCAAGTAGATATTAAAATAATTATAAGTTTCAATATAGGTTGCCATTTGGAGGCCGATTCGCTATACTTATGCTGTTAGACTTCTTGTAACTTTAGTTTATTTCTTTCTCTTAAAACATTTACCCTGATATTTTTTTGCTTTTATTTGCACTTTATCTTCATTGTCATCAACTTGTCTTCTCCCAGTCAAAATGTTATTTATAACTTTGCAGTAATTAAAAATCATAAAACGAATAACAATATTTATTAAATATGCTATCATTTTATTTTTATGTGTGGTGCATTTTATAAAATCAAAATTTATTAATGTTAAAATAGATGTTTTAATTATTTCTTTCAAACATAGTGATTCTAAGTTTTCTCTTAAAATATAATTAATAATATCTTGGATGTTTGAAATTACTGTTATTAAATTTTGACTAGGAGAACAAAGCCATCGTCGACCTGCATACTCTCTATATTTTATATATTCAATTTCATTTGCACTGGTAAAGTCATTTTTACAAACATGACAATTTTTAAATATGACGGTCTTTGTTCGTTTTAAGAAATAACCGCTCACATATTGCAAAGGTGCAAATATTCTTGGATCATTTTCTTTTGTTGCTATTGGTTCTAAATTTATTCCTAAAATATTTTCAAGGTTTACTGTACAGGTCGACGTGGCTTCCATATTTTCCTTGAGGACGAAAGAACATAAAGCGTCACAAAAGTCTTTTTCACAATTTTTACCTTGAGTGTGGACACTGTTTAAATTATTTATCAAAAGAGTGGAGAATGCAGATTCAAATTGGTCACATGTGGGGTTAACGTTGCGGCACCCGTGACTCCTAACTGCTCCAAAGAAATTTTCTAGAGGATCCTGATTAAGGTGCCGCAACCACACCGATGTTACCCCGAAGTCTGTTTTAAGTTTATTTAATAAAACTTGAATCCCGTCCAGTGTCCACACCCAATTTTGTATGGTAGGTACAGCTTCCACCCGGCCAACAGAAGTCACAAACTGCATTGAATTAAAAACGGGCTTTGCCTCATCCCACGTTTTTTTATGATTTGATGTCGGGGTTGCAGGGCCAAGAAGTGGTTTAGCATATTTATTTTTGGTGTGACTTCCATTGACCGAGTCGAAAACATCATCCATAAATAGCAGTAAATCCGCGGTTTCTCTACATTCTGCGGGCAGGATTCCTTTATCTGTAAAAGAAAAAATATTTTATTAAACACTAGTTGCAGTTGCCCGCAGTTTCCCTCACTTCCCAAAAAGATTAACATACTATATTAAGTCCGATTCTAGGTGGCGTATCAAGATGAAACATGTAACAGATTTTAAGATAGACCTCTAGCAATACATCGGCGAAAACAACATTCAATTCCATGTAGTCGTTTTGCGTGATGCGCGAACAAACATACATACAGACAGACAGACAAAAATTCTAAAAAAATATATTTTGGCTTTTGTTGCTCTAATAAAGACGATATTAGTTTTTCTTTAATATCTATAATGTACAGACATCGGCCTGTGACAATTTTATTATAGGTATATAGATTTATTATTATTTCTATCAACCTAGTTTGCCCCACCATTTATTAGCTAACAATATATATCAGCTGCCCGATTCCGAACAATCCGATTGTCATCAGAATTTTTGCGAGGTTAATTTTAATTATACCCGGTTAATGGAAATAGGCTCGCCTTCTAATAAATGGGACCTAAACATACCGACGATTTGACAACGTTGAATTTTTTTAACACCCATATTTTATAGTATATTATGAACATTATTTTATAAATCGTTGATTAACTATTATTTCGACAAAATTTCAATTTTTCCAGTTTTCGCCATATAAGTGGCCGTATAAGAGCCGTTTTTACGTGGGAGAGCGATGCTTCGGCACGAATGGGCCGGCTCGACCGGATTGATACTACGGTCTCACAGAAAACCGGCGTTAAACAACGCTTACGTTGTGTTTCGCCGAGTGAGTGAGGTTACCGGAGGCCCAATCCCTTTTTAAAAGGTCGGCAATGCACTTGTGACTCCTCTGGTGTTGCGGATGTCCATGAACGGCGATAATCACTTACCATCAGGCGATCCGTCTGCTAGTTTGCCCTCCTATCCCATAAAAAAAAGTGACGAAATTACACGTATTTTTTTTTTTCTCAGAAATGAAGAATTATAAAAAATAAATAAAAATGTTTTGGAACTCACAGTATTTTTGTTTCGCTTGCCTAATAATTTTGAAATGTTGTCAAATTGTAGGTGTAGATCCTGCATGACCTAAGTTATTTTTTAATCGTAATTTTGAGTTATTATTGTGTGTTTATATTTAGATTCGAATGAAAATTTATTCAATGCAAGCTATCTGTCTACTACTGTTAAAATAGAATTACGAATTACCTGCTAAATATCCCATATTGGATGCCACAGTTCGACTGAATATTTGGGTTGCGTATTTAACTTTCATTTTGTTTAATTTTTCAGGGTTAACATGGTATTCAGTAAGTTTTGGGATCAATCTAATGCCTTTATAGCCAGGGTTTTCATTAAGTAATTTTAATAAATGAGACCATTTGGCAGTTTTAATCACGCCATCTTTTTTATAAATCAATTTTTTTGTTAATAAGTTGTTCCTTATACCCTTGAGAAGATGTGGGGGATCATAGAGGGGAATAATTTCTTTATTATTTATCAATATAATATTTTCCTTCGGAGTTTCCCCTCTTCTTAAGTAGATCCCTCGAGTCTCATTTATTAACAGCCTTATTGCCTGACGGTTGTTTGTCCCTTGGTCACAGACTGATGCTACCACTATTAACCCTGATTCTTGCAACTTGGTAATTACTTCTTTAATCTGTTTCGCCAATTCGGGTCCTTTTGTGGCACTTCCAGCAAATGTGTAAAAAATGGCCTGTTTATAATTTTTTATTAGACCACGCACCATAAAGACCTGGGCGTGGTCAGCAAATTCTGCTCTTCTTTCAAGGCCATTATCTATAATTCCCGTAATTTTATCTTTTTTTTCATTATAGCCGATATGAGCTTTTAGAGAAACCTCATCAAATAATAATATACATAATTTTTCTGTTATTTTCATTGTCTCTGCTTTCTTTTTTAATTGCTCAAATATGTTTTTATTAAGCCCAGGTCTCAGATTACATTTTTGAAAAAGTTTTGTGAGGGTTTGAGGTGCGGGTAATATAAAATTTTTTCTTAAAAATCTGTATGCCTTTGGGCTTTGTTTAAAAATAGCCAGGGCTGCAATTTGTTCCTGCAAAGTAAATCGCCGTCCCTTATCTTTCTTTTTGTTTTCTCGCATTTGTACCCGTATTAAAAGTTTTGCAGTGCTGGTACAATTTTCTAACGTCTCCAGTACTGCAGGATTGGTAATCATTTTTTTAGCTGCTTTTATTTCAGCAGTCTGTTTTTTAACTTTATTACTTAGTTTATTAATTTTTCTCCTGGCAGCCAATAATTTGAAATGCAGATTTCTTTCTGCACAGGAAAGTCTTCGAATTTTTGACATATTTCTGCCTGAAAAGTGAAAAATTAAAACAGTTAAGCAGTGATCCATTTTAATACCTGACAAATCTGAAACCTGAAACATTTTTGTTCACCAAATTTTTCTTCAGAATGGATATAACATACCTTTTAAAACATTATACCTTTTGATATGATATGTGATGCTTTGCATCATTCATATTTTAATTAAATTACTACTAAGTTCTAGTATAAGCAAACAGTAATAATTTACTATGTTTGGTAAGACAGTATACTATACGAACTTGTTTGCATATTTATCAGTGTATTATAAAAAAATGTTCATCAGAGAATTACAAAAGTAAAACACGTAACTTTATGACGTTCTTGTATCTTATCTGTCTGTGTACATATACTCAGCTTTTATTATATTCGTAAAACCTATGTAAAATGAGAAGACCCTGAATGGGGACGGGTCAGAAAACTGATTCTCACCGCCATTTATACATATTGGCATCTCGTAAGAGACAAGAAAATATCTGTGGTAGGTAGTAGGACCTCTTGGGGTCTGACTGGCCGGCGAACACCCTTACGTCAGATTTTGTCGTAAAGCACCTTGGTGTGTGTTTAGACTTTTGCGCGTAAGAGCCAGGATCCCTCTAGGTTGCTGCAGCTCTGGCAGTCTACAGACTGTAGGGGCTCGTAAGATTCGGAAATGTATCAGCAACTCCTCTGGTGTTGCATGTGTCCATGGGCGACAATGACTACTTACCACCGAGTGGCTCGGGAGCTCGTTTGGCGATTTAACCAATAAAAAAATGCGCATAAATCATAACATTGCTTGACTTGCAAATTGATCCCAGGTCTCAGGGTCTCATGCTCAGCAACTGCGCTTACGAACACTACATCAATGAAGCATTTAGGCACATGTTCCTTAATTTTATTTTTATAACATTAATATAAAAAGTTTAAAAATATATGTGCTGCAGAAGATACAGTTTTAGCCGTCAGAGACAATAATTACAAATATTTTTACATAAAAAACTTACCAAAATTTTCCTTAACACTCTTTTTTAACTCAGTAGTAATAAGTTGCTTTATGTCCAGATGTTCTATGTTCGGCACTGAAATACAATAAAAAACTGGTCATTTTTAACATTGTAAACAAAAACAATGAGTGATAATACATAACAAAAAAACATCAAGGTGATAGAACTCAACAGAGAATGTCAGAAAAGTACATTACCAAATATAATAGCACAATTCTGTGGGTAATGTAAAAAAAAAAACTGAAATGTCACACACAATGCAAATGCGTGACTTGCTGACTTACCACCACACAGTCACATATGCTTGTTTGTCATCTTATTACAATAAAAAAGAATCATCATACTGGTTTTGTGATAACTGCGAATATTACCTGAATTCTGTGCTTTACTTAATGCAGCAGAAGTACAAGGCGCTACTTCTTCACATACTATAGAATCTGGATCTGAAATATTAATATACAACTCACTATTACTCATGTAACAATACAAAATTTACCCATGTCATGTGTATGTCATGCATGAGAATTTGGTACACAGTATTAAAGTAACATAAATATAACATACCATCACGCCTGTATTCCCCGAAGGGTTAGGCAGAGGCGCACTAATGTACACTCACAGTTCGCCGGTATGTTTGGGTCCCATGTAATAGGGGCGAGCTTATTGCTGTTAACTGGGCACAAATCCAGACTCCGAGCTGTTACTGAGAATTTCATAGTAAAACCCAATAACACTGCTCAACTTGGGGATCGAACCTAGGACCTCTAGCGTAGCAGTCGCGCTTGGAACCACTAGACTAAAGAGGCAGTCGTACTTATACAGTACCTATTGTAATTACTTCCATTTAATGTCTCCCAAAATGTTGTACTTATGCCATCTTTTGTTAAATCATATTGAGCCATACTACTATTGGCGTGAATAGAAAACGGTCAGTTACTTCAACATTTTAAATATGTATAAGTACGGAAAACGATATATGGCTATGTATCAAAGTGCTCCTCCTCTCTCCTACTTATTAATTTTGCGGTGCCCGACAGGGTCCATAATTGTTTCTGTCTATTATTCTTACCACCTGTATATTGTATATGTACATTATGGATTGCAATAAATATATGAATATGAATACGAATTTAGTGTTTATATCGAGAATACTATCCATACTATAATACTAGGCAATTACTAATTCAATTTTAGGATAGTAAAAACATTTTTGGAACCTTTTGAAAATCCTGTATTAATTAGTGCAACTGGTGTTTGCTTGTAAAAGAATGTAACACTCAAATCTTTTCATTTTGTAATTATTATGTGTACCGACTATTGTTACATTTGTTAGGAAACCTTATGTAATAAAATAAAAATAAAATACTATGGAAAACTACAGAAAAAAAGGAGAATTCCAAAAAGCAGGCCCAGGTCACAAAACTTACGATCTTACCTTTACACTTTAACTTACAGTTATGCAATAAGTTAAATTTAATAAACAGAACTAATAACTTACCAATATTTTCCTTTTGAGATTCTTCTACATTGCTTGATTGAGATGTGTACATAATATCTTGTTGTGATTCTGGAGCTAAAATAAAATATGTACATACATTAATATTGCCTCCTGGATCTACTTAAACAATTTTTATAATTTATTTAAAAGCTACAAGTTTTATTTATAGTAAAGTAAAAGTATGCTTGGTATGATGTTAAAGATGTATTAATATAATCCGAATAATATACATCAACATACTATTAGGACTAGGGAGAGTCCAAGAGGACTAGGTATTTTATTGGATGGGTGTTATTATTCCATCACAGAGATTATTAATGAAAAGCAGAAACCATCACACCTGTATTACCCGAAGGGTTAGGCAGAGGCATACTTAATGTACACCCACAGTTCGCCAGTATGTTTAGGTTCCATGTTATAGTGTTAACGGGGCACAAATCCAGACTTCTGAGCTGCTACTGAGAATTTCATAGATAAACCCAATAGCACTTGGGGATCAAACCCAGGACCTCTAGTGTAGCAGTCACGTTTGGGATCACTAGACTAAAGAGGCAGTCGTACTTATATATATATTGTACATATATTGTAATTATTTCTATTTAATGTCTCCCAAATGTTATACTTATGCCATCTTTTATAAAATCATATTGCGCCATACTATTTTAGATACAAGCATCTAAAATTATATAGCTCTTATCTTGGCTCTAAATTTTGTTATGTATATATCTTGTTTGTACTGTATATAGTGTTGTAAAAGACTCAAGTCTTTTAGTCCTAATTTTGAGACTGAGCACAGTTTCTCAGAACTCAAGACTAAAAAGTCGCAGTCTTTAGACTTATCTGTTAAAATTGAGTCAGGACTCATAAAATGTTCACTCTAAGTCACGAGCTCTAATAGCAGGAGACTCGAGTAAAATCAAAAGCACTTGCATACAAGTCTTTTAATGTGAGTAGATAAGTCTGAAGTCCTAAACTATTAGAAGTCTCAGGTATTTTGTAACATTATTTAGTTTTGGGGACAGAAACTAACTTACTACTACTTTAAAAAAAGATTTACTCTTTGCAAAAGACATAGAAATAGAAAGGACTTACGCTGTGTAGTGATTTTTGAGTCTAGTAGTCTAAAAAAAGACTCAAGTCCTGTTTATTCGAGGCTTAGGACTCGAGTCTTTTACAATACACAAAAATAGAAACGACTTAAGGTGTGATTTTTGAGTCTAGTCTTTAAAAAAAGACTCAAGTCCTATTTATTCGAGACTTAGAACTCGAGTCTTTTACAACACTAACTGTATATTATACAAAATAACCTTTATTGATTGATTATAAAACTCATAAAAAATAATTAAAATCAATTTACATACCTGTAGATGTTGATGCTATTGGCTGATTTACAAGTCCTTGCAATGGTTTTCTTCCAACAGATGATAGCCTTGGTTGTGATAGTATATTAAAACCTGAAAATAAAGCAATGATGTTGTTAGATACTACCTATTTGTCAAATTGATTATTGATTTGTCAGAAATCCAGGGATAGATTGGAACTGGAAAAATAAGTGTTTTTTTAATTTTTTATTTTGATTTGTGTATAGTTAATGTTAACAGTCTGTTGGTGAACATCAATACAACTCTCTAAGCAATTGGGGATACAAGCATTATGGTATGTCCACAAATTATTTCACTCATTTTACTTTCTTCACTTACTTGTGATTATTTTATTTTGTGTAAGAATGAGTTAAATATTTTGGTTTATGTGATGTATTATTAAAGCATTGTAAATTTATGTTTCTGATAAATGAATAAATAATAAGTATAATTAAATTTCTTTAAAAGTATATTTTTTTTATTTTATTTTATATAATTAATGTAAATTTATCATTTGTTTTGTTCTTCTACAGTAAAATAAGTGTAAGAGCTCAGGACCAGTGACAAGAATTCATTTGGTTGTAACAATTTTATTTTAAACTAGCACTTCTTATGGCTATACACTCTCACATTATAATATGGGACCTAAACATACAGGCAAACTGTGGGTGTACATTAACAGCATTCTAGCCCATTATAGAAGAATGAAAAAGCAAAATCAATTCATGGTGGACATTCCAAAAACCCGAACGAAACACTTTAAATCCACTTTTATCATGCATACCGTTGAATTGTGGAATGCACTAATGTAGGTATTATATAGGTATGTAATGTACAAACCTGGTAAATGTAATATTGGAACTGCATTATTGCTGATTCTGTTATTACGACATACCTACATATCTACAAAGTATAAGTATATTATTTTCAGAGTAAGTGACAAACTGGATGGTACATAAGTACTTAAACATATGTGTTAATCTTCAAGTCTAAATTAATAAAATAAGTAAAAAAAATGAACAAACCTGGTAAATGTAATGTTGGAACTGCAATATTGCTGATTCTGTTATTACGACATAGATATCTATTTTCAAAGTGTAAGTGACAAACTCGACGATACTTAAATATGTGTTCACGTTCAAGTCCCAAAATGTCACCTCCAATTGAATACAACCATGTATTAAATCGCACTCTATCTTTATCTGGGTTCGGAAACCCATGAAGAGTTGTTTGCATCCCTGAAACAAATTACATGTGATTATGATAGCTACTGATTTAGCTGGAATTATGTTGTTTCTGCCTACACCTATGTGAAAAAGGCGTGAGTGTATGTATGTAGGATAGCTAATGAAAATTTAAAAAAAGTTTATATTACATACATGGTTAATATGGTACACTTAGGGCAGCCTCGTTATTAACCACGTAGATCTCGGATTCGTGAAGAAAAGTATAAAGATAATTGTCAAGAAACTCAAAATTTAGATAAGATTTAGTTATAGCAATGAGACATACCTCCACCGCCCTTGCATCCAGGAACACAGCAATGCTTGTCCGACGACATCACTAAAGGAGTCCTATCTCAAACAACACAACACTGGAGTCCTATCTCAAACACAACACAACACTGGAGTCCTATCTCAGTTATTGCTTTCTGGTCACAAGTATGAATTAGTCGGAGGAACTTTCGCTCAACTCAACGACAAACACATAGAGTGATCACAAGCACAAAAAGGAAAATAGCAATAATGAATAACCGGCACAACGCAAACGTGAGTTACGTTAGATATCGGCAGCCATTTTTTTATTAATTTATTTTACGGCCCTGGATACATGTCCTTTAAGCCTAACTTATTTTAACTATACTATGAGTTTATATTATTGAGTATAATTACAATTTCCCTACCGTATTATTAATAAATTTATATAAAGGTTTAAAATAAGCATGTACAGATAAAATGTTTTTTAAATTCGTCGGAACTTGTGTTTTATCGTTAAGATTTTGTAGTTCTGTTACTAACACCAAACGTTCAAAGTTAAACTTTTGACAGTTCATGAAAATATGTTCAAGGTCAGCGACCTCGTTACAACGGTCACATTTTGCTTCTGTTAAAATTTTGAGCCTTGCAAGATGAGCTGGAGTTCTACAGTGTCCAAATCTTAATCTATTTATAGTAGTTATGAAGTTTCTGCTGTTAGCATCTTTGTTCTTATGATACCAAGGCTTTAGCGGCGGGGCATTCTGAATTTCTGTGTACCACTTTCCTTTTTCTGAACTAATGATCTTCCAGTAATCATGCCATAGTTTGTTTAGATTAGCGGATAACAGTTCATAAAAATCTGTGAATGGAACTTTTAACACATTACAGTGATCTTCATCATAATTTCCTCTGGCTGCTCTATCTACAACTTCGTTTCCAAGTATACCACAATGAGAAGGTACCCATTTAAATTTTATACACTTGCCTCTTTGATATGAATCAAATAAAATCTGCCTTATACTGAATAAAATAAAATTTAAATTATATCTACAGGAGTCATTTTTCAAAGCTATCAGAACACTTTTACTGTCAGAGACAATTAAAATATTAGAAGTATTTACAGTATTTACATAAAGTAGTGCTCTATAAATTGCATAGCATTCAGCTGTAAAAATGGTACATTGGGGATACAATTTAAAACATTTTGATTGTTTTACTTGGGGATCATAATATGCTGAAGTAACTTGATTTATAGTTTTTGACCCATCTGTATACAGTTTATAAAGGTTTGGTTCATTGTGTACACACTCTAAAAATTCAGACTGATTATTAACCTTATCCAAATCTATAATGATTAAATCATTTTTTATACAATTATAATCAATTGTATATAATGGTAAAGAATTATAAATGTTGATATTATTGCATAAATGCTTTACATATAGTGTTATAGTTAACATTTCAGGTAAATGGTCAGATACAAGTGATTGAGCAGATATATCAATATTGTTTGTTAGACTCTGTGGGAGATCTTGACTTGGTAAAATTCTATCTAGTATAAATGTATTGTTAGTCGCCAATAATTTCAGACAAAAAAAATCTGCAATCTGTAACCGCCTTAATTTGAGGGGCATTATACCTGATTCAGATTCCATTGCATTTATTGGTGTTGAGCACATTGCACCAGTAATTATTCTAAGTGCTTTATTTTGAATTAAATCTAATTTTCTGAGATAACTAATATTTGCATTCATGTATGCTAAAGAACTATAATCAAAGTGACTTCTCACAATACTTTTATACAACATAGATAAGATTTTTGGGTCTGAACCCCAGTGAACACCAGCTAGAGTACGTAATATATTCAAACCTTTACTAGCATTCTTTATAATGTAGTTTATGTGGGTTTCAAAACTTAATTTTGTATCCAAATATACACCAAGGAATTTCTTTTCATGGAACCAATTCAAAGAATTATTATTAAAAGAAAGTAAAGGAATTTCAGCAAAATTCAAAGCTTTTTTACAAAATATCATGGCACCACTTTTGCTAATGTTAATATCTAGTTTTAGGATGTCATAAAATCTTTTAACCTGACACAAACCTTTGTTTAAGTTACCAATGGCCATGTTTACATCATTATTTACACTATATACAACAATATCATCTGCAAATAATAAACACTTAACAGAGGATTCTGTCAAATATTTATTAATTTGTGAAGTATATAAACTATATAACAATGGTGAAATAGTAGAACCTTGCATTGTCCCTTTATAAACATGTCTAGGTCCATGTAAAATATTATTATATTTAACATAAATTACCCTGTCAAATAAAAAATTAAATATCCATTTACAGATTTTGCCTGGCACACCAATATCACTGAGTATCTGAATAAGAATAGAAGGGCTAACATTATCAAATGCACCACTAACATCAAGAAAAGCACAAGCTGTATAAGAGTGACTGTGGAAAGAATTTTTTATATCTGTAATAAGAGCAATAAAATTCTGTGCTGCATTTTTACCTTTACGGAAACCAAACTGTTGTTCAGGTAAGACATTATGCTTTTCACTGTAATATTCTAACCTAGATTTTAACATACATTCAAAAAGTTTACCTAAACAAGATGACAGTGATATTGGCCTGTATGAATTACAATCATTCTCAGCCTTTTCAGGCTTTAAGATTGGTATTATGCATTGAGTTTTCCATGAATCTGGGATACTTTCAGAAGTCCATAGCAAATTGTAAATGTCTAGTAATATTTGTTTTGCTTTAATGTCAAGGTTCTTGATTAGTTTGTAAGTAATGTCATCGAGACCAGGTGTAGTGTCTTTTCTAGAATTAATAGCCATTTCAAATTCTTTAAAAGTAAAAGGTTCACATAGGAAGTGGCTTTCAGTGTTTCCTGCTAATTGGAAGATATTATTTAACCTTGTTGTGTCTATTTTTTTTTCAGATGGAGAAATAGGAGCATATTTGTCCAAAAAAGAAGGGATCCATTCATCATTTCTTGGAGGCTTTTTATGTGTTACACGTTTAAATCTACGAATATAGTTCCAAATCATGTTAACAGGTGTGTACCTATTGAATGAATCACATAATAATCTCCATCCAAGCTTCTTTTTTTCAGACAGTATTCTTTTTTTGCTAGCATCAATTTTTTTATAATGTATATAATTATTTATTGTGGGATTAATTTTATAATTTTTCCATGCTATTCTACTATTATGGACAGCTATTGAACATTCAATGTCCCACCAAGGAACTGGTTTTTTAATTTTATATGGTTGTTTATTTACAATTTTGGGTATACATTTTTGTTTAATATTATATAAAATTTCACAAAAGCTATTATATATTTCAATTGCATTACCAGTTTTTAAATTTAAATTCATAAAGCATATTTCACTTTCAGAGTGAAACTTGGACCAGTCTGCCTGATTATATAAGAAGCGCTCGGATGGATTACCTATCTCATATTTTTCTACACAGGTGTGAATATTTACCATTGTTGGAAAATGATAACTTCCCATTGGATCGTCATATACTTTCCAATCACACAATGGAGCTACAGTGGGACTCACACATGTAATGTCTATAGCAGATTGATTATGGCGTATAGATCCAATAGTGGTTGGTTCTCCTGTGTTCAAAATGCAAAGATCACATTGATCTAACAAATTAAACACATCATTACCCCTAGAGTTTGATGATAAGCAACCAAAGGCGACATGATGAGCATTCAAATCACCTGAAAGCATGACTGGCTTGGGCAAATTATCAATGATTTGTTTTAATTTATTACATTTGAATCGACCACCCCTTGGAGGACTATATGCAGATAGTAGAGACAAGTCACCTATGTTTGTTTTAATAATAATAGCAACTGATTGTAGATAATCATAGTAAGGAGTGTGGACTGGTTTGTATTTAAAAGTATTTTTAATTAAAATAGCGACACCACCATGGCCACTAGGTCCATTTTGTTTAATAATCTCATAGCCTGAAACACTGAAACTAATTTTCTCTTTCAGCCAGGTTTCATTCAACATGCAAATATCGACATCATTATCGAAAAGAAAGTTAATTAACAATGGTTTTTTATTATTAACACTCTGAATATTGAAATGAGCTATTGTGATATATTTCTTAATGTTACAATTGTTGTGAAATTTACTATTATCCATATTATATTAAGTTTGATAAGAAAACATCTTTTATTCTATTTAAGGTCATTGCCTCTGTTCCAGATGAGTTTGCTAATGCTACTAAAGACTTAACTATGGCATTTAAAATAATTTCATTACTAGCAATCTGTTGGATTTCTATTTTTTTATCTATAACATTACTATTTTTATTTACAGGTGTATTTACAACTTTATTTACAACATAATTTGTAGATTTATCTACAGATTTGGGTTTTAATGCAGGAAAGTTATTATTTTCTTTAAATAATGAGGCATATGTACGGTTTTGATTTGTAATCAAATTACGTTTTTCTTCAATTTTCTTCTTTTTTATGGGACAATCCCGAGATATAGCAAGATGAGCCCCGCCACAATTAATACATTGTAAGGTATCAACAATACATTCTTTGTAAAAATGATTTCCTGAACATGAGGAACACATCTGTTCACCTCTACAAACCTTTGCAGAGTGGTTGAATTTAAAGCATTTGTAGCATTGGATAAGGGGTGGTATATAAGCATTTACTTGGTATCTAAATAAATTCAAAAATACATATTTTGGTAATGTTGTGGTAGAGAATGTAATTGCTATTGTAGTCAAGGGAATCAATTTTTTTTCTGTATCTCTCTTCATAAATCTCTTAATAGAAATAACATCTGCATCACATGTAATATTTTTATAAATATCTTCATTGGATATATCAGTAGGGACAAATTTGATGATGCCCACTTTCTCAACCAAATGAGCAGGAATAAAGGCACGTAGATTATATTTTCGTAAAAAGTTATCTAATTTTAAAAAGCTATTCGCTGCAGCTGCTTTCTTAAATGTTATTCCTATTTTGTAGGCATTTATACGATAAACACTAATAATTCCTTTGACGTCGTTAGTAAATAATTTTGTAAGTTTAATTGGATTTCTGTTTCCAATTTTTTCTTTTTCCTTCGATTCTACATAGACTGTGTAATCCATATTTGACTCATTTTCCAAAAATAATCGAGTATAATTGGTTTTGTAGTACATCTTATACTTATCTTCCTCCGTATGACCGGAGATCTTAGAAGCCTTCCGCTTTCGCTCCGAAGACTCCTCTCCGTCACTGTCTTGCCCCATTTTGGGCCCTAATAAAATATACAACTATATTCTGATTAAAACTACTGTTTTTCTTTTTCAAGAAACAAATAAAACCAAATATAATTGTGCAGGTTTTCAAAAGCGCGCGCTTAGTTCGACTTCCCGCCAAAAAGTATATCGGCAGCCATTTGCATAATGATTACCAGTTTATTGTTAAAAAAAGCCAACTAATGAAATTCTACCAATATTGTTTTTTTTTCTAAAATTTAGTGTTAAATTCTCTGAAACTTTATTAAAAATAAAAAAAAAAAATAAACAGTAATTATATCGTAAGATTCCTGGGGATAAAAACTTTTTAATGGTTAATAATTGTAATTAATTATTTCGCACATCGTAATATAACGTACTATTTTAGTAGCAATGAGTAAACAGACATTAACGTGCTTGGATTTAGTTAAGCGCCATCTATTCAAACTAAAATGAACAATGCTAAGAGCTGCCATCTTTTATTTAAAGTTGGCGGTTTAGTTGAATATAATCCGACAAAATAAAAAAAAAACACCCATAGTCGTCTTAGTCCATGAACAACAGATACGTCTATATTTAGTAGCATTGTAACCACTGCCGTCCCCAAATTTTTGTACTAAGATTGAGCCCCCTGACTAATAATGAGGGATACTGTTTTTAAGCTCACCAGATGTCACCACTGACGAGTAAGCTTCTGAAATATCCAAGCTTAGGTCTGGTTAGTCTTATTACGCGCTGAAAACAAAAAAATAAATCTTTACTAATATTATAAACGTGAAAGTTTGTGAATATGGATGTATGGATGTTTGTTACTATTTCACGGCAGAACGGCTGAACGGATCTGGATAAAATTTGGCACACAGATATATTATTTATAGCCTAGAATAACACATAGGCTACTTTTTATCCAGATCGGACCCAATCTTGAAGTCCACGCAGACAAAGTCGCGGGCAGAAGCTAGTCTTATATAATACCTTAAAACCGTATCGCTACATTAACTAACATGCCGCAGAGGTACGTAGTCCTGTTTCATTCGGAAAAAAAGGAGCTACAGGCTACTACTACAGGCTGATGATGACGATGATTGCAAAATATTTTACTAAGTTATTCTGATTTACTTATACCCAAAGGTATACCTGTTTATTCCCAACTACAATGTAATTTGACATTACGGATACCTCATGCTATACTAGCGCCTCTAGCGACGAATTCACACGCGAACCGCGATAGAATTCAGAAACATAAATAGAGAAACTTAAGTAAACATAAACATCACAACACACACAAAAATCATAAAGTTTGATAGTTAATACACGCGTGAAAACAAATTAATACATTAAATCATAATTATTTAATATCTTTAAATCGTACCGTAAAAATATCTAGCATACTGCAGAGATATGTAGTAATGCGCTCAACCATGGCCTCTCTTAGAGACTGGATTTCCGGTCCACTGGTCGGTGCGCTGGCTGTGTAACTTTCTACAACGGTGCTGTCGTCTGCGTACCCAATGATACCGGGCTTCAGCAGACTATCAATGTGCAGCAGGAAGAGTGTCGCAGAGAGTACCGACCCCTGGAGAACACCGGCATTTATATCCATTTGATCGGACGAGCACCCGTTTATGACGCCAGTGGGCAAGCCATAGTGGGCAGCCTGTCGAAAGCCTTCGAGATGTCAAGAGAGACGGCAAGCGCCCCCCCTTGTTCCTCGATGGCCTTACTCCAGTAGACCGGTTTCGGCGAAATCCGTTACAAGTTTTAGCAGCCCTGTGGAACGCCCTTTTTTTCTGACTCACATCCCTCGCTTTGCGATGTCGAGCAACAACCCACGCCAGGTAACCCTCATGCTTATGCGCTTCAGCGCTTTTGCATTGAGGGCCAATCCAAGGTCGAGCTTTGCCGGACAATGGCACCTCAGAATATGGGATGAAGTGCTCCATAGCCGTACGTAGCACATCAGTCACGGCATCCGCGCAGTTGGTGGGGTCGTCAGAAGAAAAGCACAGGGACTGCCAAGGATAAGAGGCGTAAAAAGCTCGCATCTCATCCCAATCTGCTGACTTGTATCGCCATAGTCGCCGACTGCCTCTAGGGTTGGGATCGGGCGGCGAGTAGATAGATACAGATTTCACCAGACAGTGATCGGATTTACCGAGCGGTGAGGAAATCGACACTGAGTAGCGGTCTGGATCGGTAGTCAGCAGAAGGTCCAGGCAATAGGGTGTGTGCGACTCAACGTCAGGTACCCGCGTTGCACCTTGAACCTTGTGCACATACATGTAAAAACTACCTTGAATAGTCACAATTAAATTGAAAAAAAAAGTCTGTCAGAATCCAGTCTATAAGAGGTCATGGTCGATCGCGTGAATTTGTGGCTCCAGGCAGTCTCCGAATGGGGCGATGCCAACGTGGACAAATTCAACGCTGCCAAGACCCAGGCGTGTCTGTTTTCCGCCAAAAAGAGCCCATTCCAACTGTCCAACATCAATTTCCGAGATGTGTCTGTGCCGATAACGTCAGCTCTCATCTTTGACTCGTGTATAGAGTCCAAGGCTCAAGTAGTTGCCAGAAAGCTGGATATACTCTCGAAGGTGCGTCGTTACTTTACTTCGGAACGATTGCTCACATTGTATCAAACACAAGTTCGGTCGTTCATGGAGTCCTGTTCGCACCTTTGGGATGGATCGGCTTGTCTATTGCCATTCACGTACTACTCACTGTTTACATGCAACTAGCGACCCTAGCGGATAGTATAGGCAACTGGTGTACTTATTCATTGTGTGCGTTTATACGTACAGTGAGTATTATGCAGACGCTTAAGCAAGCATTGATAAAACGACTTCCACACAACTATATCCAGAAATTAATCTCATACACAAATATGATGCAGTATTTTAGCTAATAGAATCATAGCTGCCGTGGTGTAACGGTGCGATGACTGGAATCGAAAAAAGCGGTGTCGTGAGTTCAAATCACAGTAGAGGGTTTGTTTTTGTATTCATGTCATTCTTTTACATTCCTCTTTTGAAAAAGTAAATTGTTTAGTCAATCAAACCAAAAAAGCGGAAACTCTTTTGGCTTGATTGACTTGTTTTTAATTGATTTTTTTGTTATTTAAATAAAACTAAAAAAATATATAAAAACATTTAATAAACTAAATAACGGATCGATTAATAGATACATTAGAAAAACAATTTTATCAACAAAAATAATCGATGATTAGAATCGAGGCGGATCGTTTCGCTGTGCCCGCGAAATTCAAATTTCAAGTGGTTTTTCGCTGTTTGTAGGTCTATAACAAGTTCTAGATTCATGGTAGTTGTAATTGCGACATCAACTATACAACATTCACAACTGAGAACTAAAACCTTTACTAATAAATCCTTATCAAGCCAAAAACTTGGCGCAATCTGTGTAATTGGTCAAAATTGACATTTTACACTACTTTTAGTTCCAATAATGATTTTTATGCAATGGTTTTAGATAAAAATTGTGAATTTTGTATAGTTAATGTCGCAATTACCATTACCATGTATGCAGAACTTATTATAGACCTACAAACTGCGAAAAACCACTCGAAATTTGAATTTCGCGGGCACAGCGAAACGTTCCGCCTTAACAACGTTCAATTTTAGGTAAATTTAGGGTAGCTTTGTCTAATATGGACACAAAATAAATAGCTCAGAGTTAGTTCCGATGGTATATCTCAAATGTTGCAAACTTCGATAGTCATTTATTAACAGGATAAAATAGTTGTAAAAGGTTTAAATAATACAAAAAGAAATAATTCCACAAGTGTGATTTGATCCTGGCAAATCCGGCATCCGGCATCTTGTATAACAATCGGAGGCGTTGGCAACGGTGTTAAAGCTGCTGTAGTGGCAATGTGCGAAATAGTGTAACTAATTCAACCACATCAGCTATTAATAAGCACTACTATAGCGTATTAGCCATCTATGTTTAATGTTGTTAATGTGTGTAGTAGAACTCGCTCACTTAGACATTAGTATACTTACTGCAGGCTTACTCTTGAAAACAATACAATACCAATCCAAACGTGATCCGATTCCAATGTCAATTTGGCTGTCGGGCGATTTCGTACTCTTGAGCATAAATCCGCATCCTGATTAGTCAATGGTTGGGTCGTTTCGTTTCCCAATCCTATTTAGTTCACTCAATCACCGCACAATATTGAAACAATTTGGCGCTAGTCTCGGATTCAAGAGTACGAAACTTGACGAAACGGCACAATTCCAATGTCGATGTATCGGAATTGAGTTCAAGAGTAAGCCCCCTGATTTGCATCGTCTTATTAGTTTACGCTCACAATAACAACGGCAGTTATCCATGTGTTGATGTAAACCAATTAAGTTGTTTTACTGTAACCTGCCTGCCATGCCGCAGAGTGAATGGGCCCCTTTAAACTAATTACTTGTCATGTCATTATTCTATTCCATAGAGAACACGATCTTTAAGATTGTCTATACGTTGCTCATACTTTTCTATCTTGGCATTTCATTCATTTTGCAAGTTGCAAGAAAGTGAAAGAAAAAGACAGTGTCAAGCGTATGGAGGTCATTCATTGCATTTTATTGCATTTTAGAATTGATTGTTGGTAATAAAATAAGTACTATATTTAACTGAAACTAATGTTTTCTATTACTGTAATGAGAATTATAATACAGGTATGTGAAAGTTTTGATCATCGTTTCGTCTGAATACACTGTCATTTGTCAAAAGTAGAAGTCAGCATTATCACTAATTTTGTTTTGCAGATTCGACAGAAACCATAGGGATGGCTGATCAATTTTGTTTACGTTGGAACAACTTCCAGTCAAACATAGTGAGTGCCTTGGATTCATTGAAGTGTTCGGAAGATTTGGTCGATGTTACGCTTACCTGTGAAGGCAGAAATATCAAGGCCCACAAAGTCATATTGTCAGCGTGCAGCCCGTACTTCAGGAATGTGTTCAAGGTGAATGACTTAGGACATTAATAACCTTCATATTTACACCAATGAACATTTACCATGTATTCTTACTTTTAGTTTTCTAATTCATTTGACCCTAATATTATCATCAAGCTATTGTAATAGTGAATGCAGTTATGTTATGTCAACATTACATTGTATATATTTTTCATGTTTATGATTTCTTGTCTATTGAATTCTATAACAACTTATTCAACTATGTGGTGCTTCAGGGATGGAGATGAAAATACTGAAAACTAATTAAGACTACTTTATTCATTATATTTTCAGGTTTCCACAAATAAAAAGTTATTTTTGTACATTTCAGGAAAATCCTTGTCAGCATCCAGTGATTATACTAAAGGATGTGTCAGCTGATGATATTGTCAGTCTGTTGTCTTACATGTACCAAGGAGAAGTGTTCATTGAAGAGAGCAAGTTGTCTTCCTTCTTGCACACAGCGGCACTTTTACAAGTAAAAGGGTTAACTGGTGTCACACAGCAGGTGAATATGTTACACATTATGCTGAGATGTGTAATAGTACTCATAATATAATTTATCTATGGAACAACAAAACAATACAAAAATAAGTGTAGTGTTAAACTTGAAAACTATGATGTATTTTGGTTATTGTTTTGATTATTATAATTTTTGTTACTAATATGAATCTCTTCTCTTCTTCTTTTACAGAAAGAAAATTTTTCATCTCCAAACACATCTAACAAATTATACACACAACTAACTATATCATCAAAGCCTCTTCTTGGTGCTACTCATAAGGAAACAAAATTGCCAGCATTGAAGAAAAGGCGAAGTAGTACTTCAGATAAGCCCAATGATGTCACTATTGGGGATGGTCCTAAAAAGAGTAAAATTTTAGAAACTTGTGATATTTACAGTAGAAATAACTTTGCACACACAGCAAAACTTGATAACTCAGTGTTCTTACCAGAAAACAATATTGAACCAGCAGTAATAACAGCAAATGGAAAAAGTTCTTTGTCATCTCAGGTATAATTTATTACAGTCTATTCTATACACTTAAACTCCTAACCCTGTAAATGGCTATGTTGGATATATATAAAAAACTGCCAGTTCTGTCTGATATTCATTATAACATAAACTAAGCATGGATACTGTTTGCTACCATACTAGGTAGCATAGATCAATTAACTGTTAATTAATTTGAAGGCTTAATTACTACTTTTACTGTCACAACAATTAAAGCTTATTCAATTCTTTATTGATTTTTAGGTGAATACTCAAGGAGATAACATTCCGATAACAATTAAAACTGAACGAACAGATGAAAATGACTCACCTGTGTTATCAATCACTGCCAATTCTGAAAATGATGATAGTCTTCCTGATTATGAAAACAGCATGCTTGCCAGATCCCTGCTATCAGGTATGTTGAAGTGGTATCATTCTTCTACTCCTATTCCCAACTATGTCAGGTTTGTCTTCTGGTCTAACCAGTTGTGGTTGAATTTCAGCATTTTACACAAAGTGCCATCAGACCTCTACAACCTAATTTCTGAGTAATACCAATATGCTAACCTAGTTGCCAAGTGCACCTAGTTTTGACAATTCAAAAGTACCTGTAATATTGATCTTATTGAAATAAAACACTTGACTTTGACTAGGGATAGAATGGTTGTCCGGTTTTTTGACTATCAATAATAACTGTCATAGTTTTTTGTATGATAGGACCAATGGCTTTTACATGATCTCCAAGACATGTTGATGTTACATAGCACCTTATATTGTGATAAAATAGTGCAGCAAGACTAAGAAATACCAATGATATTCATAAAATTTGTTGCCTCTTTTATACTATTGAAGATAAAAAAGTTATAACAAAATGTTTTTTTTTAGGGATTAATCCTTCAAAAACTGAAGTCAGTGCCAACAATTCAACCCTAAAAAAAGTGTCAAATATCATGGTAGATGTGCATTGTACAACAAGATCAAAAGATAATAATGCAGATACAGTTACATTCACAAATGCGCCATCTAAAAGTCCTGTAAAGACTTTACCCATTGAAGAACTACACATGAAACCAGAAAAACAGTCACCTAAATCTGATTTGGAATATGAACCAGAAGTGTTACTGTCAGAACATCAAGATGGTACAGATTCTGATAGTACATATACTCAAGATCAATCTCAAGCTCTCCTGATGCTGGCAGGAATGTCTTCAGTATCTGTGCTAGGTGGCGGCGCTTCCACGTCTCAAGGAGTTGGGCACCAGCAGTCGAACCACGCAGCAATTTGTGGGGACTGTCCACACTGCGGTATGAAGTATTCCAACCAGTCAGCGTTAAAATATCATGTTAGATTAATGCACTCCGACTTGACCAATAGGTTATGTTGCTATCTATGTCCAAGGTCGTTCACTATGCGTGAGACATTCAAAGAACATATGTGGACAAGTCATGGTCAAAGGAATTAATTTTCTTTTATTATCCAGCAAAATGTGCCTTAAGCTTTTGTTGTCAATTGCAATATAAGACAGGATACTGATGTTGGGAGTTAAATGTGCCTTGAAGAGTGATGATGCCTTGCAAAAGTGGAAGAGACTGATAGTATTTGTAAATCAAAAGGAGAGTTGAAATTTGTATAACATTTTATAGGTCTATTTTTGACAATTTAATGTCACTCAATTCAGTATTTGTAGAATAACATTAATCAAAAGTATCGTTTTTTATAAATAAAAATATTATTATCACTCTGTACTTGTTCAGTATGGGTTTATATGATCTTGTCACAATTTTGCCTTTGACGACATTTCGTGAACTGTTTTCTTATCTAACCTAACGCCAGCTAATACAGCGATGAATGAAATTCACTGGCATAAGTGATATTATAGAATATAATTGGCTGTCCATTTAAAGTTAAGGAAACTCTATTTTAACTTTTTTGTTTTTAATAAAAAAAGCCAGGCAATTCGAAAGGCGGCATTATTCACATATCAGTTAACAGAGGCGTCTTTTTAAAGAATGTAGAATGTTAATTAAATAACTTTATTTTTAACTTGATTTTAGTCTTTTAGTCGTTGACTTAAAATTACTTAAGAGAAAGAACTATTTAGATTTTTTATGTTGAAAAGTGTTGTTTACAATACAATTCTTATTGTTGCAGATCCTAATATTGTTATAAAGAGGTGTTACTATTTAAAATAAATAGGTGCTTATAATATGTCGAATCTTAATATGAATTTCATTGTTATTAATTGTTCAAAATCAATATGAGCCAAACATAAATGCCTGATGTGGATTTCTCAAAAATATTGAATGGAAGTTCCAGTATATACAGTTGTTTAAGAATCACATAGCAGGTAACTTATGAAGAGCCACTTTGGCTTAGCAGGTTCACCATAGATAATAATATTCATGCAATTATAAATTTACTTTGCTCGGAAATTAAATTCAAAGTCAAAACAATATTATATTATATACGCGTTATATTATTATATACGCGTTATATTATTATATACGCGTTATATTTTGTTTGTTTATATAAAATAATTATTTATATAAGTACCCATTTTAAGTGTAAGTAAAATAATCGAATACAATTTTGGCCATGTTCCTTACCGGGAACTCACTGCACTGCTGACCAACTCAGCAGACAAAAATGATATTATTAAAAAAACATGTTTTGGTGTATTGTGCCAAAATGATTTGAATAAGTTATTAAAATTAGTAGAATGTTACTTGGAATTTTAAGAAGTTACCTGTAATTCCTTTGTTGGACATCGTTTTTATATTATTTGATAGTTTTAATATTATAAAGAAATTAATTAAGCTTTTAAGTAGCTATCCTTATTTTCTACTTGCTGGTATCTCAAATTTTTTTATAGAATGAATTATTGTTGTTTTAAATTACTCCAGCGAATGCCATTAGTAAAAATTGTTAATTATTCTATGGAATATTAAGCTTATAGCTGTTAGGTTTACCGATTCTAGATAGTTATCAATACATTAATAGCTAGGTTAAATTAAATAATTATTATATTTGCGTTAGTATAATATTGTTGGATATTTTATTCAAATTTTACAAGATTTACATGATTTTAAATTATGTTATAAATAAAAGTATGCTTCATACATAAATCTTTTTTATTTATAGTGTACACATTTTCTATCTAGACACAGTCATGTGTTATGGAACTATGTATATGTGTTAATATGTGTACTGCACTGTGCTGGTAGTATCAATATCAAAGCACAATACTAGTAGGTATGCTTTTTAATATAATTGTTACAATTTTATTGCTCCTTTAATTTTTTGTCACTAAATCACGTTTACAAAATAAGAACTCTTACCTATTTCAAATTTATTTATTTATTTATGTTAGGGAAACAAACAGCTTTTAGTACTCTTAATAATAGATTACAATATTTTAAAACTTAAGACACAAACGAAACACGATCAATCTAAGCAGAAATAGAGAAAAAGAATATATTTATACATAAGTAACAACAAT
The DNA here is from genome assembly GCA_910591435.1 of Acronicta aceris. NCBI lineage: Eukaryota > Metazoa > Arthropoda > Insecta > Lepidoptera > Noctuidae > Acronicta > Acronicta aceris. Next base: position 9,013,679 of record OU342763.1, on the reverse strand, counting down.
TTTAAGTGACGGATTGAGAACTGAAGAACCTATGCGATATAAGTCGTCGGAACTGATGGGCATTGGTTTGAAAAATGTCGATATGAAAGTCTCCAATACAATTATTTAAATTTTTTACTGTCCGTGGAAAATATGCATTGGAACGATAGTTTGTATCAACCATTGGGGCGGCTTAACAAGAATGGTTTCTTAGTGCATCCACCTTCCGTTATGCTACATTACTGTCACGCCGTAAAGTCGAAAAGGTGCGGCTGGAACAAAGCCTTAAAACAAGCGCCATGGTGTGGTGGAAATTAAATTAATGTTGCAGCTGTAGCCTGTGTCGACACTATCAAACTGCTGCACTCCACTCAGAGCCGTCAATTTAACTAATCAATCGTTAACTCTCAGCGACTACCCTTTGCCTATTTTTCCGTGTTTTTTGTATATGAATATAATATAATATATTGTATATATACAATAATGTGTTTTTAAGTAGTTACTAAATAATGGTCACTATTAGCTAATTTAAATGCCTTAAGTGATTTCTCTGACTGCGGTAGTATGTACAATAAAAATAAATGTAAGTAATTAAAGCTGTAAATCCAACAGACAGCGTCGCTTGAGGTGTAGCGCCTATGGCGTCTATAGAGTAATGCGACCATGGGGAGACTGAAGGCTAAAGTACGCCCCTCTGAACCCTATCGAATACTCATGTACCGTCTCATAAAAATTGTTAATGTGCACAAAATTATCTAAGTAATAATAACATCGAAATACCACTCACTCATTGATAAATCACTAAATCTCAAAAACAAAAGTAGAAACTATAGATTTACCGTAGGTTTCATAAATTGTAGACATCCGCTAAGAAAAGAATTGTAAAAAAACCCACGGTACATATTGGCAAAAACGAAAATTATGCGGGTACTACCGCGGGGCACAGCTGGTAATTATAAAGCTGGACAATTGTGATGAGATCATTTTCCACATAACTCTGTTTTGGGAAACTAAACGATTAATTAGGAACTAATTCAAACGAAATCATAATTTTTTAGACAAAGTAATTGTCTATAAAATTATGAAGTGTATTTCTAAAGGTAGGTACATATTGGCGATAGTTTTTCCTATGAAATATCTCGAAATGAAGCTGGTGAGAACGAGTCTGCACAAAATGAATAATGGATATAGAGATAGACAGCTGAGTACCTACCTACCAACATATTGTAGTAGGAATCTTAGCCGCTCGATCCTCTGTCTACACCCCAATTCAGACTGAGTTGGCTTGTAAGTAGAGAACTATAGTAAACGTCGGGTCACTGAGAGATTCATTTACATCGTTACCTAGCATCTAATAGATTATGTAGATATTTTATAGCTGTAGTAAGTATCTAATTTTTATTTTAGAAGATAATGGACTAAGCACAAGCAGTCCAGTATGCAATTGGTATGCAAGTAGGACATAGCATTCTGAAGTTTCTGCGTATCCCCGTGGGAAGGGATGAATATGAAATAATATTTGTATTTTTTTTAATAAACAGGGTGAGATTATCTCAAAGTTCTCAGCGATAGTTTCAACCTTTTATACTGCATTGGCACTAACAGCGTTGGCACCACCAGGTTTATGTAGGTACCTACTTGAGAAACTAAAGGATGAGTGCACATTATGCGGGTCCATAGAGGGTCGCATTGCGGCAAGAACCTGTACGGATCATTTCCACATGATTCGTGTGAACCATTGCATACTGCCTATGTGCATAGGTACGGACCACAACATGGCGTACTTAGTAGACTGCAGGCCGTATACGCCCTGTCTGGCGTGTGATGCGTGACAGACAAGAAAAAAAAATGGATTTCTAAATAAAGTTGAATAAGTTCTGACTACATTATAGGATTAAAGGCACAAGTCTTGAAATCATTTCCTATTGTGTCAATACGTAGAGTAGTACTTTTTAATAGAGCATGAGATGAGGTGGTGGTGGACTGTTAGTTCATGGGTAAAACCAAAGAACAAGATGAGCGAGGCGTAAGTATGTTTTTACGCCTCCATCATAACTTGCGTCGTGAAAACTTAGTAAATAAGAATATACATATCTATATGTAGTTTTTAACAGTCCCAAAAATAATTATAGCCCTATTAAACAAAACAATTTAAATAATGTTTGCCAAAAAGTCCAGAATACATATACCTAAAGATATAGGCGTACGTGTAAACTACCTTCAGACTTCAATGCGCAAATCCTAAAATGTAACTTATCGCTGAAATCTATAATATTCACGCGCGTTCGACACAACCAGTCGGCACATAGCTCGTATTGTAACACCGAGTTATGTACGAAGTGTAGGTAGACTGTGGGTAGGTGTAAGGGCGTTCGAGGAAGCCCCTTAATGCGGAGACAGCTCCACTGGGACGCTATTGATCGTCATCCGCCGTCAGTGGCCGAGGCGCCCCTATTGATTCGCCGCAATCTGCATGATAACCCGCGCCTGGCTTCTCTACTACACGACATACATTAGAACACAATTACCGAGACACATTTACAGAAATTGCTATGTGATACGTTATCTATTAGCGAAGCACTTCTACCTACTATTATGAAAACTTTTTTATTCTGATAGGTATAGTTGATATCTCATATCTACGGAGAGCCCGTTGCTAATATTATTTAGTTTCAAGTACCTAAAACCACGATCAGTATCTGAAACTCTAAAATATCTACCGTAGTACCTTCTTATGTAGGGTTTGTTGGTTTACGTACATAAGGTATGTAAGTAATTTGAAATTATTCAAATATTTACTTCAAGGTTTGATGAATCTACTTTTTTCTCTAATAGTAAACTGGTAACTCGTAATGTAATAGGTATTAAAATTTGAAGGGATTGGCGCGGAGTTGCCCGGAATTTCAGTTTGTCTCTGACGTCGACAACGCATTGGTAACTTGTCTGGGTTCCTAAGCAATACTAACTAATGGACAAAATAGAAATGGACCGTTGCTAATTATTTTTTTTATTTTCATTCATTTCATTACGAAATCGAATAAAGTAAATAATAAATTATTAATTATGAAGTACTTTCGCCCGAGAAGAAACACCTATGCTGCTGCAACAAAACACATGTTACAATTTTCTAGACCAAGAATCCAATGAGTAAGTAATAAACACAATGTGTTTGGTTTATGCAATGCACTTCTGTGTTTATGCTACTTATATCATTATAATGAGTTCAAAATTAAAACGTTGACTCAAGAATCTTGAATTTAATTTTGAATGTTCGCGCCGGCGTAGTTTGTCTGTGGAGTAAACTCACTCCTGTAAGTAACCTGATACATAGGCACTATGCGTACATAGCTTTAGCAGGATCTATCACACAGACAACCGGCCTATGTAGCTACAGGCTTTTTTCTACGTTGAGTTGCGCAGAACTCAAACTTGTCGCTTCATACGATTTTCGGTAGTTTTTATTTAGAAGTAGGTACTTCTGATAGAGTATCATAAAAAATCTATGTTGCTATTAAATCAATATTATTCCACAATTTTTATCTTTCATCCTTACGCATGTCTATTTGAAGGATCGGTATAGAAAAGGTCCGCCAAAGCGAAGGTTACAACGCCTGTAAACACCTCTCTACTTTAGCAACTACCCTCCTACTATAACACATAGGAACCTATACTGGTTTATTCAAGAACAAGATATCGCGATGTAATGTTTTTAAAGTTCTTACATTAAGTGTGACCTTTTCATAGAGCTATAGATAATGTATATCAATTGCAATAGGTATATTACAATTCATATACGTTTATAAGAACTTATCGCTTCACTCATAAGTCTCATAACACATAATAAAATCGTTTTTGCGTTATGACTCTTATTTGCCGGGAAGCGTTATAGTTAAAGAACTTTATTTTCATAACAAATTATACATTGTTTGTAATCAGTAGGTACTTAATAAAAAGCAAAGTTTAAGTTTCAAACTTTAAAATAAGTTTTATGTATCAAGAAGGGACATCACGATGAGGGTGGCATATTTGTAAAACCTCTATAAATAAATAAATAAAGATTTAAAAAAAAAAGAAGGGACATACTATCAGCTGTATTCCCGAAGGGTTAGGCTAAGATGCACTAACACAGTTCGCCGGTATGTTTAGGTCCCTTAGAGATAATAGAGGGCGAGTTAAGAAGGTAACTTTACATAAATATGTGAGGTTGTAGTTCAAGGCTCCTATAGGTATCTAAAGTAAATTTGCTGAGTAAAACGTGATTGAAGTGTTAGCCGAAGTAGGTAAGTAGATTATTAAAGTCAAATTTTTATTGAAAGTTGATGGTGGTGCTGCCAGCAGAGGCAGTCGCAGGCGAAGGACGAAGGGCGCGGGTGATGCGCCACATGATTGACGCCGATGTGGGTCACTGCCGCCTACGCGCAATTCGATAAAACTTTGCAAGTATCCACCACTTGACTACAAACAGCGCGGGCTTCTCGCACAACAAATATTCCAAACTTTTTTATGGAATAATTATATCATACAGCAGAAATCTACCGGATAACCATTTTTGGACATCAATAGTTTCGCGAAAATTATGATGAAAGACATTCTAACGCTGTTAGGTAAACTTAAATAAAGTGCCTAATTTGAATGTAAGGACTTAGAGAGATGGTGATTTCTTCTGGAATATGTAGTGAAAGTGTGTAGGTACTAATTAATAGTGCAAAGTATCGATCAATCGTTTCACCATGGTTCTAAATATAAAATTCCGTCGGGGAAGACAAAGTTCGCGCGCAATACGGGCGCAGGCAGGTAGTGCGGGCGGCGAGGGCACGCGGCGGGCGGCCGCGGGCGGCGGCGGCGTATCGATTCCGCGGCGCCTTCAGTCGCCGTCCGTCGAGCGCCGCGCTGCGCCGAGCCGCCAGCGAGCGGGCGTCGCCCCTCCTCGCGGCCCGCGCCCCGCAACCGCCCTCGTCCATCGAATCTCTCGTCGACGCCGGCAAACTCGAACGACCTCTTTCCGCTAACTAACGTCGCACCCGCGTCCAATTCCCGCGAAACTGCGCTCGATCTCTACGCGTACTCTAACATATTTTTCAGAGTTTAGAAAATTTAAGGAAACTTTGTTTGATAGTTTTAAATTAAATGGGGCGTTGATTTGATCTAATATTTAATTTATTTTGCTGGGCGAATGGGTTTATTGTCATGAACTTGAAGAGTTTTGTTGAATAGTGGTAGGGTTGTTAGAGAGCAAGAGTGCGGTGATGTGGCGGTGCGCGCCAAGGCGAGGATGTCGGACGTGGCGGCCTGCGAGTGCGCTGGCGGGCGCGTAGGGCCTGCACCATGGATTGCTGCAACTACGGCGAGTACCGTGGGCCGGGGCAGTACGGCGCGGGCGCCTGGGACGGCTACGGCGGGTACGCGCCGCTGCCCTACGCGCCCTACGCGCACGCCTACTATGCGCCGCACGCGCACGACCCCTATACACGCTACTACCGCTATGATTATCCCGGCCACCACATGCACCATGAACATGTCATGCCTATGGGTTGGTATATCTATTTTTCAGGTATTTTCAGAAAGTCTTAATTCATTTTTTTTACATAAGCACTGTTACTGTAAGTAAGGTGAATTGTTGGGCTATCTTAGTTAGTTGTTACTAGACAATATACTTACTTTAATATTTTTAATCCTTACTTGAAACTAAATGACCTCACCATATCGACTTTCGTGCCCAACAAAAGAATGAAACAAGCAGGAAGTAACGACAGGATCTATCAATAACACCTGTTTTTAGTGAACCCTGAAAAATTCACGTCGATGACGTTCGACTTAATAAACTCTAACATTCAGGCTACATGCAGAAAGACTGGTACTTATTAATTATATTTTTTCCTACTAATTAGTGAAGGTGATGCTATAATAAATCATTGGCCAAATTGAAGCTTATGGCAGTAATTAACATCTTTTGTAGAAGTCTATATGTGGTCTTTATTTAGTCGTAGAAGAGTATATAGACTTACTCAGAGAAATAAGTTAATTAACCTGAGGATATACTATTACTTACCCAGTTTGCATATTATATACAAACTTTGAAGTTTTGAACTTCTCATTTATTCTTTATGATTTATTTGAAATTAAGTATCTTTTTGTGATTTTTTTTTGCATTTTCCATGCTAAGATTATAAAGTTATTAAGTAAGTAGAGTAGAAAAATTAAGTAAGTAGTTTATTCTTGGTTAAAATATGGGGCATATTATTATTACAGAAGCCTTTGTGTGGCTTTTTTCGTGTTTACGTTTAACAAGAAACATGAAAAGTGATTGTTTATGTACATAATCGTATTTTCAGTAGAGTAGTACCTACTAGTAGTTACATGAGTCAAGATAATTTAAGGGATATTTATCTGAGGATAGATTATTTTTTATTAAAATATTAATATATTAATACTTAATTCGTATATAGCAAAAATGTTATGAGAATTCATTCTCTCTCGAATGCTTTAATATAAAATATTTCTAGCGGGCACATTCATGTGCTGTTGATGCAGCAAAAATGTTCTAATTCCTTGAACATAATTGAATTACAAGTATTGAACTATTTCACGTATATTACACATAACACTCGGGCTAGTCAGCACAATAACATGCCTAACGGCTACACGGACTGTGCGTCGACCTGAATTTGTTTACCAATACGAGAGAGATTGGAATCCGCGCGCGTGGCGCGAAGCGACATTCTGAACAATGAAGAATGAAGTAAGAATTAATGTTTACGTTTGGGCGGATTTCTCGGTGTCTACGTCACGTGTCGATGTCAGAGGCCGCGGGGGTGCTCCGGGGTGCGGGGGGAGCGCTACAGGTGGTCGCTCGCCCCCGCTCCGTCTCTACCGCACCCCGCCCGCACACGCCGCAACGCGATTGATCGTCTGCACAGCACAGCCACTCTACATATTGACCGGGGTACTAACACCCGTGCCGCTATCACGCTCAACTCCTTATAAATGCTACGTAAAACATGAAACGACTTTCGCACTGACGCGACGATAGGGCGCGATCATCAATTTGAACATAACTGCTCACTCCTGAAAAATGTACAATGCTAGCAAATATTATCATGTTTACACATTCAAGTTTATGCATTCGTCATTAAAAAAAGTCGTCATCGCCAGGTCAGCGATTAATGAATATGCAGATGGAGATCTTTGCGCAATTTAACCCAACAACAAACAATTTATATTTTAATTCAGTCCAATTCATTTGCCAATTTGACGGATTCAAATGCGTATGATCATTTACATTTAATGTGATGAATATTACTGAAAAATTACGAGCGTGTATCTAGGAAGAAGTTAGATAAAAATAAATTATTCATGACATACCTATAGCAAATATTTTTGCAGAATGAGATGCTCGATTTGAATTATTGGTAATTGTAAATAAAAAACTATTAGTAATCGAACCTTTGTCCGTTTGAAAGTCAGAGTTTAGAGGAAGTGACAACATCAAGATATATAAATATATTGCATGTCGTCATAGCTTACTTACATAGTTAGGTACGTGCAAAGTTGCAATAATAATTATGATGTTAGCAAATTTTGACAAGCATTGTTTCTGTTTTCGTATAATATAATTAAATATTTTCCTCAATATCTAAGTGTATTTTATTATACTATAAGTGGGTACCTATCAAATAATTATTATAGAATAAAATTTGGCTCTCAATGCATGCATCCCAAACGACTTCTTGAGACAAAAGATGTCTGTGTCGTTCCGCAGCATGCAAAGTATTTCCTTGACAAATTTTATCGAAACGTGTTCAGTGGTTTAGGTGAGAAATGGTAACGGACAGACGGAGTTTCTTTCACAGATAGAATAGTATGAAATTATGTGTATTCCACAGGCTTAATAGTTATCGAGCTATGTACGAGACTTATCCCTGCTCTGGATTGCCCATTCTTTACGCTTTGAGACCTTTCATTTCCTGAGAGAGAGCGTTAATCTATCGATATCGATAGACATATGCAGAACTTCATAATTTCTTTAGTAAGGCATTATTATAAATAATAAATAAGTCGGAAAGTCTGGCACCTGGTCTACAAGGAGGTCAGATTGCAGTAGTTAATAACTGTTTAACAGATCAGCTGTTTATGCTGAAGATAAGAGACGTAACTTTAAATTTTTACACCTGCCTTAATTTCTGGAAAAACTAATACATAAAATTTTATTTAGTTTATTAAATTATTACGACCTACTATGTACCTCATAAAAATAAAAAAAATAATCACAATGTTGATGCAAAGCTACAAAAGGGCGGCTGCATTACATGCGTCTTTTATTTCCAGGGTTACGACTTCGATTACTATTACTGCACCAGTACATAGGTATACCTATGATCGGTTTTTAAATAGAATGGTAGGTAGGTTGTAGGTCCTACAATGACGTAAATGCTACTACAGTGGAGTACATAAGCTAAGGGTGGGTCAATAAGTTATGTTATGAGTATGGTATTTTTCAAGCATTCTTTGATTTTGCTTGTGTTGTTCAGATTTTTTATGGGACGCAGTAATATGATACCTATGCGAAAATATTATACGACGGTAGCATTTTTCATTGTATCTCGACTGATATTTTAAAATGAAGATCAAAATCTAGTGTGCATACAAAATTCGAAGACACAATATCGAAATAGCTTGGGCGAAAGATCGTTCGAACTATGAAGACGTGTTCTAATCTACGTAAACCTTCGTCTAGAACAAGCACAAACTAAACTATAATAGTTATAGATAGTCGGTAACACAACTTTTTGAGAAATTAGTTTATGCCTTACTTGCCTCACGAGGTGCTCTGTTAACATAAACCGTAATTTAGAAAAGTAATAGGACTAAACTACAATAGTCGAAGGGTATAATCGTTTTTTTTGAGAAGATTGCGTAGCCTTACTTAAACATTCGGATAATTTTCCTGTAAATGATTATTGATGTCGTCTATTGTAAACATGAATGTAAACAGTACGTGGTGATAAACAATGCGTGTGTTTAGATTACGGCGTGTACGCATCGAAGGAGGCGCGCGTGCGCCGGTCGCTGGCGCGGCGGGAGCAGCGCGCGCACACCCCAGCTCAACACCTACCCCTACCACCTACTGTGAGTACCTACTATTTGACACGTGTATATTTCTTAGAGTTTTCGTCGGTAATGAGTTAAAATATTATTTATACCTACAATTAGAAAAACACTTATTCACTTCTCATCCTTCGAGTGAATATTGGAACAATGTGATGTCGAGTTAGTCGCTTATGGTAGTTAACGACTTACCCGTTTTAATGTATGCTGTGAAGGATCCAAAACGTCAGGATTAAAAAATATCAATATATCGCGACAAATTCGGTGAAATTTATATTATTTTTGAATTACTCGGCATAATTACAGTAGATTTTTGTATAAGCAGGTACTTAACAAATGACTGCGAATAGTAAATTGTTTTCTTGTAATTTATATAATTATGTAGCAAAAATTTTCGTAGTTTGAATTTTTTTGTTTGTTTTGTAGTTTCAGAATCCATAAAGGCTATAAAACATAGGTATAATGGCTACATAATGGCCTTGCCTACCTTACCTTAGCAAATCGCGCGCTAGTTCAAATATAAATTTTAATATGCTTGTATCAAAATCTTTGAGGATTATAGGTGTAATTGTGACAATTGCTTTTTCAGTAAGACCATAAAACAAAAGACAGAGACATATATTTTTGATTAGGCATTCCTAATCCTTTTCTATTTAACTATTTTTTGCCCGCGACTTAGTCTGCGTGGACTTCAGAATTGGGTATAACCTGGATATAAAGATATCCTATGTGTTAGTCAATGCTGTTTTTGCGTAATTAAGTAACAAACATCCAAACTTACAGACTTTTACATTTAAATATATTATATGTAATTTTTTATTATATGTATTTGGCAGTAATGCATGCCATGTTATATATATTAAATACATATGTATATATATTATAATTATTATATGTGGTGTATAATAGGATAGTAGGATAACAAGAATTTCGTCTCTTCTATACAAGTGTAAATAGAGTAAGCAATAACAAGCAGAAGTGCTTTGTTGTATTGGGTCGAGGTCGTTTAAAATGGAGAATTGAATTTTAATAGAATAAAACATAAGTGGCTTGAGGTAGCTGACTCACAAACAAATGAATACAATCAAATGCCCTATTCCCCTCCGATGATCTTAACAATTTGTTCAAGAACGCCAAGCCACAGATACATATCTATTATCCAGTCTATCTAGAGCGGTATGTAAATATTTTGTTGCAATGAACCATAGACATTATGAATGTCAATATTATGTGAAATAAATATCTTATCATTAACCTTACGAGATACCGTTTGAAGGCTTTGTGATGCAAAACAAACATTGTTGTGGCTGGTTTAAAAATAAAAACATCAGAATATTATTTACGGGAAATATTAAATGCCTTATGTCATATACGTAAAAACGTATTATTCAAAAATGTATTATGTTTTTAGGAACAGAAAACTAAATTTAAGAATTTTGTGGTGTATCTTCAGAACTGATAGTCAGTCAGTCACTAACCAACTAATTTAAACACAATATAATTCAAAATTGACGAAGATATCGCCTAAAATTCACACAAAAAGTACAATGATGGAAAGTTTTTATAAAGATTTTCAATAAATATATTAATTAACTTGAAGGCAATACGTTCGCTGTTTAATAGATTACGCTGGAAATGGTCATGGGCGTACAAAAAGTCTAGTTAAAATTATGTAGGTCAATGTCAGAGGACAGTTGACATCCTCATTCGCGACTAACGTTCACTCTTCTGCGAAACATACGTATATTATCAATCGTAAGCATTGCAGATAGAGTTAAAATTCAACCGACACACTATTAAATACAGTCAGGGAAAGTTTGTTGTGAAAATCCTGAAACGGCTGCTCATTGAAAACAAAAGTTTGTTGTCATTTCTAAACAGATTCAACAAATTAAATTAGCTAAGTTGAATATAAATATTTATATGTTGGTAATGTAACAATTATGAAGATTAAATATAACTTAATTTAAAACTAAGTTTATCGGCATGTAGCGTCGCATCTCTCGTAATGTTAGAAAGTTTGTTATCCCTGTATGGTGTAGATATTTGATGTCATATTAACAAGTTCTATGAGGAGGTCATCTTTGACTTTGGCGCTCAACTAGTAGGAATGTTAACGAATAATCGGGTCGTAAGTGGTATCATTACGGCGTCATATTACGAGACAAGTGAGCGTCACAAAGGCGCTAATGAGGGCGGGGAGGGGCCACACCGGGGGGGTGGCGCGGGGGTGAGTCGAGAGGTGGAGGTGGCCTATGAAAGCTGTCAGCGGTTGATTTTTCCGAGTGTCGTGGGCGCCGCGCTGATCGATAAGTCACGTGGTTCGCGCGCTCACCGCTCACCGCTCGATAGTTAGTTAGCCTCTGCAAATCTCCCGTCACTACTCTACTTCCCCCACACATGAACAGCTTTTAGGTCGTTCCGAGTTTATATAACGTTCCGACGCTTGAAATGACTCGTGTGAGGATTATTAAGGGTCCCGAATAATAATTAATTATAAAACTTATGGTTTATTCAGAAACTCAATTTAAGAATAGTAATATTATACCCAATATAGTTGTCAGTAATAAATAAAATCAAGAACTCTTTTAACTAATAATAAAATATTAATACAATAACTGTGAATTTTTTTTAAACATACACTTAAATATAAAATACATTAATAAAAATATTAAACTAAAGAAAATAACCATATTATTTTAAAAAAAAACAAGTTTAAATAAGTAAAACCGCAGGAACTATCGCGTAGCACCGCCGTAGCAGCGTCGTAGCCGCGTAGCAAGATTACTTTAAAATAACGCGGTCCTCGGATATTTAAATATTATCTGATAATAATTGCTATGAGCTTAATAGTTATCTTTTTGTATTATTTTTTCATTTTAAGTAACGATAAGAAGCCGCAGGTTGGAATCGTGCTCGCAGTCGAATTTTGCCTTCATTAAAATATCTCAATAAAGTTTTTTTTTAAGATTTTTTTTTCATGGTGATAAGGTTAAGATACTGTATTGGTGATGTGTGATGATGAATGCAGTTGGTGCAACGCAACGGTGCACAGGGAGTAACGGACATCGATCGGCGGCGCGACCACCCCGCCCCCACACACCCTCGCGCCACACTAAACATTATCTCGTATACAGGTTGTGTGTTTCACCATGACCAAAAATTTAATATTTTCATATAAAAAGAAACTGTAGCTGCAATAATAATAATAATCGTTTGCAATATTGTTATTATTATTAATCCATTGTATTATTATTTATAATTTTAAAACTATTAAAGTAAAGTAACGATTCCTTAATTTGACACCGTAAGTTTATTTGTAAAGTATAAAGCAAAACTGCCAAAGTAAAAGTTTTATTGTGATATCTTTCCGCGATGCGGAAGACGTAGGTCCAACTGCCTGCTTAAAATGACTTTTTTTATAACTGCTCATTTAACAAAACTGAAAAAAGTATGTGACATGATATTTTTTTATCGTTGCAATCCACTTCCCTCAGGGATCAATATATTGCCTATTACATTACGAGTCGATAACTTGAAATATTATATTGATGTTAAAAATAAAAAATAAATTAAAAAAGGTTTTATTTAAATAGCACATTCTCGGGATTGTCAAAATCGACTTTGTCTACTACGAATTTTATTAAAATTTGAGTGATTTTGTTTATGTAAGGCTTATACTTAGGACCTTTTTTAGAATGTAAGTGAAAATGTCAAATATCATCACGCTTGTATTCCCGAAGGCTTAGGCAGAGGTGTATTGATTTACACGCAAACTCTACTGGTATTTTAAGTCTCAATAGGGGTGAGTCTATTGCTATTTAAATGTGGAGTAATAATGTAATAAAGTGTTCTTTTTATATTAGCATTAGGACTGAGTTTGATCACTATCCCATAATGCGGTCAATGTTTTTTCGCATAATGTATTTTTTTATAAGAATAATAATATAAATTACTGTATATAATTATGTTATTTTCGTGTATGTGTATCGGAAACAATCTTAGCGTTGAACCCTTAGCCGTCCGTTAGTCGAGCCGTCTGAATCGATAAGTAAGTGAGGGTCGTTTGCTCCTAGTCTCACTACTCAATGACGCTCAACCGGCTCAACTTCTTTTTGCTTTAGAATGTAGAATAGAGTAGTATAGTACGAATATAGATTTAAAAGTCCAAACAACAAAATTTACACAACATACCATCAAGCTCGTAGTCCCAGAAGGTTAAGGCAGTGGTACCCTAATGTACACCCACAGGGGGAGAGCTTATGCCACCAACCGGCCACTAATCTAAACTCCGAGCACTGAGAAGCAGAAAAACCCTTGAATACTCTGCTCGACATAGGAACCAAATCCAGGACTTCTAGCGTAGCAGGCGCGCTTAGGATTACTACACTTATAACGTAGTTTACAACTAATAAATAAAATTTACAACCAATAAACAAAATTTACAACTAATAAACAAAATTTACAACTAATAAAAAGTTTACTATACTAAAACTAAGAAACGTCATGATAGTATTAAGGAGTGCAAGCGGAAAAGGTTTTATAAAACTTGTTTACATTTCCAGCCGCCGCTAGAATGTGGAATGAATGGTCGGGGTCCCGCGTACTGCGAACCGCAAATGTGGCCACATTATCAGGTATAACTACCGGCATTTGTTTTATGTTATAAGATAATATTATTTTGTTTCAAACAACGCAGAAGTTAATTATAAATTATATATAGGTAGTTGTGGTTATTAATAAATAACAATATAAACATAGTATCATGTCTGAATTCCCCGGAGGGTTAGGCAGAGGTGTACTAATGTGCATACATAGTTCGACGGTGTGTTAAGGTCCCATGTAATAGTAGGCGAGTCTATTGCAATTATCGGGCACAGATCCAAACTCCGAGCTGCTACTGTGAATTTCATAGAAAACAAATAACAATTTGCTCGAACTGGGAATCGAACCCAGGACTTCTAGCGTATTAGTCCTGCTTAGGACCACTAAGCTAATGAGACAGTTGAATTTAAAATAAAAAATCAAACAACTTTAAGTTTATTACAAAATAGCTGTTGCCCGTGGTTTCACTCGCGTTTCAAAAGTATTCTCTCTGTATTGAACTCTGGCGGCTTTGAGATTTTTATCTGGCCTACGCAAATGTTCCACTGATCTGGTATCCGTCGTGCGACGGGTTGTTCCCTAGATTATGGTCGAGCTATCCAATGACTGATGCATGCATGCCGTCATATGGGATTGGTCTACTTAAAGCTACTTTGTCTTACATTGGAACTCACATATTTATATCACTCACATGATTCTCTGAGTTTGTTTCGGTGTTTCTTCTCAGAGGTCGACAGTTAGGAAATGCCGGTGTCATCTAGTAAAAAAAATTACTTGTAAAAGTGTCCTTAAAAGACCTATTTACAGAAATAAATATTATACATACATACATACATACATACACTCACGCCTTTCTCCCACAGGGGTAGGCAGAAATTATAGACTGTCACTTGCTACGATTCATGCATACTTCTTATACTTATATATCATTTATCATTTATTTATTTACTCGACTTCCATCGGATTACTTTTTGTTTGATGCGCGTAAATACATACGGACAGATAAACAAAAATTTAAAAAATAATCTGGCTTCTATTGCTCTTATAAAGTTAATCTCCTATGTACAGACACCACCCAGTCACAAATAATTAAATTAGTATGATTATTCGAGGAAGCAAAAAATATAATGAATAACTTCGAATAGTAAATAAAGAACTTTGAAAATAAATACTTTCCCTTCAACAAGTGTTTTATTCATTACATAAAATAAAATTATGGAGTGGTAGTATTTTGCGTGTTAAAGTTTAGATATTACTTTCCTGAACTCAGTATAGAATTCATAAGAATCGATAAGTATATTATTTGATATTTAATGTAAATATGACGCGATAAAATCCGTTAAAAATGTAATATGTCTAATATTCACATTCTTAGAAATTAGTAAGTATATTACTTTGGTAGTATATATTTATACGTATATACTTGTTTTTTAGCAGATGGGTGCCATGGGTGGTGGTGGATGGACTGGCGCCAGCGCAGTCAGCGGCGGGTGGGCCCCGCGGAGCGCGTGTTCGCGTGACCACATGCGGTATCCTCCCGAATGTCGACCTATGAAGGTTATTAATCTACATACTATTTAATATTGTAATGTAACCAATTCTAATTGTGTTCATATTATGACCTTTGTAAGTCAGGATGGGGTTCTATTTTATCTACTTAGGTACGGCAACCACAGGATGTCTAAAGTGTGTAATGTACAAGTGAACAGTAAGCTAGTTAATGCCGTTACGCACAAAAACATATACTCCGATTTCCTGTATTTTTTATTTACATATATTAGTGGAGTGAGATATTGAATTTTTTTACATATTTACCATATTACCTTATTTCAGGGTGCTAATTTGCACAATCAAAACCAGGCTTGTCAACAAGATGGAAGATCGACACCTTATCCTGTTTATGAAGACTCGCCTTTTAATGGAGAAGTTGGCTCAAGACAAAGAAACACGCCTGAATATACGCAAGCCGTGACGCAGAACGAGAATGCCCGTGTATCTCGCGAACGTTTTCCTGTTGAATCCCGTCGTTCCCCACCAGAAGAGAAACGCCCGCCGCCTGTAGTTCCGTTGCCTGCTTTCCAACAAGCGTTTGGGTCCACAGAAATAGGAAAATTCGCCGAGGCGTTCAGTCGGGCCGAGGTTGCCGTAGACGACACTCCCGCCGATAACTTTATGTACGAGTCGTTTCCCGAGTGGGACGGTCCGGTCGAGCCTCAGTGGTCCTCCCAGCCCGCCTCGCAGCCCAATTCACGGGAAATTAAATGCGAAGACAACTTTTAAGCGGTCTTTGCTCTAGTTCTAATTCGTAGGCAAATTTGCCTTTTAGTTAATTAGACAAATTGTAGTTCCACCACCATGTTGCCAAAATGAGTAGAAAATGAAATGAAGAGTTGAATGTCATAGAACTATTACGATGTGATGTCAATATTACTAAAGTGTACGAAAATTTTATCGAATGGATAAAATAGTGGTGTGACTTTTAATTCATATATAAAGTAGATTATTAATAAGTTATTCCCTTTAACTAGTTCTAGGCCGATCTTCAAAAAATGAAAATTAAAGGAGAAGGGGAAGGTTAGGTACTGCATATAGGATAAAAATCAATCATGACTCAATGTGCCTTTATTCGGAGAGCCCGGCCGCAACTCGCGCGGTGTCGTCCGCCCCGTTCTGCGTTGCTATGTACGACATAACAATTACAATAGCAATTATAGGGACCAACGTTTAGACAAATATACACGACCCTGTCGCGTGCACAATCGATGCGCAATAAGCTCAACGAAACACTTTATGAATGTTCTGGGATTATGAAAATTATAACAACAATAACTTAAATTTTAAAACAAAACAATAAAAGACAAATTAGTAGCTTGTAATTAGCATTATCTGAAAAAGTAAAGGTAAAACATAGTCTTTCAAACTAACAAACTGTTCCCTTAACTTGATATACTTAACCATTCTTATTATGCCGTTTCACATCAGTTCATAATTAGACATATTTATGGCATACAGACTATTTGGTAAATTATTGTTCTTTACATTTTGTTAAGAATAAATATATACATAATGATAAATTAAAATGCATTTATATATTTGAAGGGGCTTTGAGACGCCGCGCGGACTTTATTATAAACATTCGAAATTTTTCAGAAAGAAATGAAACAAGTCATGCGTGTAGATATAAATAGGTAGTTAAATTTGATAAATTTTTTAAAGAGATTATGAATAAAATGGCTTTTTAATTGAATATTTAGGGGTCCAACAATGTTGATGTAAAGTATTTGTCGTGATTTTAATTTCCCACATAGAATCTTATCTGCGACAATTGTACATCATGTTGGTATAATATAGTCAATGATTACCGAGTACCTACCTGAATTCATATTTCAACATAATATACGTTGGTTATATATTTTAATTATTAAATTAATTGTTGCTTGGTGTCAAAAACAAGTGTTGTTTCTCATAAAGAAACAAAATTGAGTTACGTAAATAATTAGTGTCTGTGATAGATTATTTGTGTTGTATATGTTTTAAACTTTTAATATAGTTTGCTATATTAATCATATTAAACCGTTAGTAGGTATTTTTGTTAAAATTCTGTAATTTTGTATATATTTATAATTATATTAACCTGAAGATGTTTGTTTATTTATCGGTGAAGAGCTTTCGTGAACCTCATGTTTGAAGTATTAAATTAATATAAAAGTAAATATACCTAAACATTCCGAATTATTTCTTAGACCTACTTTTTGTCCACAACGAAACAGAAGCCGGTACATACATATATTACGAGTACTTACAGCCCACGGGACTAGCAATGTATAGAGCTAGTCACATCTGTTGTTTACTTCAAATGGCAGCAGAGGCTAAAGTTGAAGTTAGTTACTTAATTCATTTGTTTCGAGCTTAATATTTGAATAAATTATCTTATAATGTGCGGTGCATGGATAACAGTAACTTCCAGTGGTCTTCATTTTTATAGAGGAAACCTGTGTGTCAGTATTTTCGGTCTCTTTCGATTAAAAAAAAACAGCAAAATTAATGGAGTGCCTTACGTATTTAATATGATATGAAATTAGGATGAATGAATTTTATTCTAGCATAATTTGATGAAACACCATAATATAATAGCGTAATGAAACTTCTTTTAAATCGAGTATTTCATTAGTTGTTAGATATTGTAATGAACTTAATAAAAGTTATTTAATGAATATCTTTACATGTAATGTCTATTATATATTTAAAATAATCGTGGTGTGCACTTAATTACTTTATTGCAAAGTATATACCTATTCATTTTTAAATATTTTGTTAACAATTTATTAGTAGAAGGAAACGAAGTATGATTTTAGCGTCTAGTGTTTATTATTAAGATTAAATTAATGAACTTATTCCGATTGTATTTATTTAGTTATAGTTCATTCAATTTGTATAAGTACGAGTAGCGTGTACACCATTTCTTCCGATTCCAAAGGTTATTTAGAATTTGGACAAATATTACGTGAATTATACTTTCATACATAATATATTTCCACATGGCTTATATTGAAAGCAAAATGAATGTAATTTAAAATGTAACAAAACAGTTAAACTCGAGTTTTGTGACGCACCAGTATTTTAACACCAACTCTGATAATAAAATAAAAATGTAGCCTGTGCCACATTATGTATATATAACGATATATACATCTCCTTAGATAGTCCTATTGTTATTTGTTTAAGTATTAGGAAGGAATATAATTTCTACTGTAGAGAGATGTAAAGACCGTAATATAAAGATATAACGATATACATAAAATAGGTGTTCACAAATAGAGCTTCCCGAGTGATTATCTCACATTTTGTCTACCATTGAAAGTTTGGTGTGTGCTCGATTTCATAGATTCTTAATTATGTGTTTCATATGCAGTTGTGTTTTGTTTGGTAATTCCCGATCACCTGTTATTGGGCCCTTGATCCGTAAATGTAGATATATTTTATGTTTATTAAAAACAAATATTTATGGCATTAACTTTACATAGAGAAGTAAATCATTTCTAAAATAAGAATTATTTTTATCTCTTACCTACCTACTTGCCACAAATAGATTCTAGAGCATTTTTCACGTAGGATAGATTTCTCCGAAAATATATCTTTAATTAAACAAACAAAAACCTAAAACGTTTGAATACATAAATGATAAACATGACTGTATAATGAACTTAAATCTTTTTAAAATATTGTAGTTATTAGGCCTCCATAGTTTTTTACCTATTGTTGAGGCCCGGTATGAGTGAATTGTGCTTTAAGTTTTCTTAAAATTCGTTAAAAATATTAGGCCAACAAAATTTAGAAAAGTAAGTTTTGTGTAAATTTGTTGAGGCAGTTAAAATTACTGATCAAAAGTATATAAAGAAAAAAATATTGTGTACCTATCTAGTTATAAATTATTATTAGCCTTGTAAATACATACTTAATTATATTTTGAATGTTTCACTCATATCAATTTAGAAAATCTGTTTTAATAGCAAATTGTAAGGTTTTGAATCCGGAAACACTGAAATGTTTGGTTTATGGACGTCGATGTACGATTTAATAAACACATTGTACCGATTACAGGTATGCGTTTTATTAATTTCCTACACAAAAAAGATTTACTCTTATTATTCTTTTGTCGAAAAGTAGGTAGAAGAATAACATGTTCTGGCTTCTCCGGTCTCTAAACATAACTACTCCTATTTAAAGAGTTAGTGTGGGATAGTTAAATGAGTAAAAAATATCAATATTATATTTTATTTTTATTCATAAGCAATAAAAAGTAATTTTCATACGTGTCACAAAATTTAACATATCATATAAAACAATAAATACATACTTAGTAAAATTTAGAAATTAATCTAGTTGTTTTGAAAGCTACTAAGGGATACTAGAATTATATCATTGCCCATTTAGTACTATTGGCAAACTACTTCGGAGATCATTGTATTATTCACCTAAGAAACTCAAACACACGTGCACGTTTTGTTTAAAATATGTGAAGGCACTTTAAATTTAGACGATCAAACAAAATGGTCATTAAAATGACATCTAAGAAATGTGGCACGATGATGGAGAAAATATATCATAATGGAGTATAAAGACTAAAATTAATATTTATTATATTATCAAATAACAAAATAATGATTCGGTAAGAGTATATTTTGCTGTCAAATATAGGAAATTGTACTTAACAGTGCACGGTAGTGTTTCACGAAATGCGAAGATCCATACTTGAAATCTGTAAAGTAGTTTGACAACGGTAATGTAATACTTAACACTGTTTAACAGGTGACATTATTCTCGATAGTATACAGACAGAAAGTTACATGGAAATAAAATAAACTTGCAAATCATATCGACGGTAAATTATAAAAGTTCAATACTTATTATAACATTAGTTACTTTCGTATTTTACTTCAATAAGTCTTTCTAAATATTCATTCATTTTCCTACTTTACTTTCAAATGTCATTGAAGTATGAATACAATCGCAATTAATGAGCTCATCCTTCATTTAATTTTTCACTCATATTTGTTTATTCATTTTATTAATTATAATTTTCTTAGTATAATAATAATCTATAAATTGATTGTATAAGTTCGTAATTATTAAATTCGAATATTTTAACATATGTATATTAATAAACGGTTTTATTTCAATAAGTCACAAAACAAACACTTAAACAATATGTAAAGTTCAAAGTATAATGTGGTCACAATAATATACATACATATTACACAAGTGTAACCTAAACATCATAGTGCATTCTGTTTATATATACTCCAGGTCACTGTAAAATACTTAAAATAATGAACAGTTACGAGATCACGAGAAAACCTATAAGCTGAATGAGATAGCCCACCTTCGTTGATATGTCCGGGCATGTAACTACAGTGCTAGGTATGAGTTAGTCGATTCCGCCTAACTACATCAAGATGTCATCGCGATTTCATGTCATAATATATTATTACAAGCCGGAAACATTCCTATTGCCTCTCAATTTACCAGTGGGTAACTATTCATACATTAACACAGAGTTTATAATCACTATCGACATAATTATGACGTTTTCCGGTAATAATATATTATTATTATTACGCGCTGCATTCATCGTCGGTTTGTCACGGGTTAAAGTATTTCTTCAATCCAGATTACAGTTTTCCGCGACTGCAGTAAACACATTTACAATATCTTACAGCAAATAAACAATCATATACATTATAATATTATAATACATTGAATTATAAAAACTTAAGTTGCGGTTACATATCATTCACCTAGCCTATGATAGAACTTTCGAATTTGATCACGAAGAGAAATTATTATCAAAACTACCTAGTGTATATTTCCATTTGGGTTAGTGCATTTTGAACTATAGGGTAGTGAGTTGCCAATGTGACGAAAATGAAACGCAAATACATTACAGCTAACTACTCTCACGATATTATATTTATTTATTCAGTAGTATCTTCACGATAAGTATTCAAGCACAAGGAGGTGTAGAGAGTACCTAATTTGGCACAGAGCAGTCCATAGAAAACGAATCTTTTGGGCATTCGCATGCTTAAACAACATCAAAGGAATGCATTCAACAAAGCTTAAGTAGAAAGTCTTCACGAGGATGGGTATCTTTGTAGGCGCGGCACATATTGTGACTACGCTTACTACAGATATATTTACTGTAGCGCTATTATAACAGTTATTCGTTATAGTCCTTTGTGATCAGGAACCAAATAGATAGGTATGTCCAATAACAACATCACTGAAACTAATTACGTAATGTGATTCAATTATTCTCCCGATTTTCTATTGATATTGTCATTCATTTGTAGTTATAAAATAGACCTACTTAAGTAAACGCGTCATGTAGGTCAATTATAAATAAAACTTATTTTCTATTAATGGGTTCTTTTTAATGTCCAGCAGATATTCAAAACATAGATTAGATTCCACGTGAAACTCCAAAACACGACTTGAGTCATCAATTTTAAACCCCATATTAAATTATGCGTCGTTTTAAATCTTATTCATAAAAAAGATTTTTCTGGATATAAATAAACAACTTATTAGAACCCTCAGGTGACGTTGAAGTTTCAGCAAAAGAGTGCCGTGTTTTTTTTTCATTAGCATGGGGATATTTTACATAAATGTTTTTCAATCTCAAGAAACAATAGCTTGTTTTAACGAGGGCAAGTATTGTCAAATTATTTTTCAATACAATTAGGTAGGTACACTATACCTCACAAAAGAGCCGCACGCAGTCTTATTCGTTACGGGCACAGGATTATGCACCTTTTAACTAAAGTATTTGGAGCTGAACCAATGAAATACCGTACGTTCGACTGAATTATATTAAGACATTAAACTTTGAGCTTTAAAGTCTAAATACAGTTTAGATAAATTTGAGCAAATTAATAAAAAACTGAGGGAAATTAAAACAATACGGTCGAGGGTACTAATATAAGGGGGAAAAATCGCACGGCTAAGTGATTCAACTATTGTAGGTTCAGTAGTCGGCGCACTATGAAACTTGAGTGAGCCGGAGGGGTCGGAGGTTCAGAGCGCAGCGGGTCCGAGCGGCGCGGGCGCGTGCGTGGCGCGGCGCACTAGTGGCGGTGGTCGGGGGCCAGCGACTTGCGGCTGGCCGACAGGTGGTGCGGGCGCGGCGCCGCGCGTGTGGAGCGCGGCAGCGTGGTAGGCGCCGCGCCGCCCGCGCCCGCGCCCCCGCCTGCGCCCCCGCCCCCACCCGCACTGCTCGACATGTCGCGCGGTTTCCACACGGGCGATCCTACAACACACCAAACACCGAACTCTTTATAAAGCCCACGTCACACTTCACTTGTTCCGATGACAATTTGCATGCGGGAACGCCACAGTACAGTAATAACAAATAATACAAGGAATAATCTTTGGTCGTTGCAAAAGAAATTAATTTGCTTTTAGCAGTAAGTAATGATCAAATCAGATAATCACCGTGGATTAAGCTACCTAACGTTAAGTAGCAGAATTCGTATTTGAATTAAACAATTTCAGTACGATCCAATAAGGTTGTGTTTTACTGTACTGTGGTATCTTCAAATGCAACATCAACAGAACGAGTGCCGTGTGATCCAGGCTTCCGTTATCTCACGGCAGTATGCGCGCAGGGCGCCAACGGAATTTGGACGTATGGGACCAATCGCCGGGAATTTGCGCGCGAGTGCAAAGAGTTGAATGTTTGATGAGTGTTGTGGGGGGCGGGGGCGCACCGCCGCGGACGCGCCGTCATCGAACATTCAAGTGGGAGGGCGCTGTTGAGCTTTGGCGGCGTCCACTATTTTAGATAGAACATGTACTTACGTTACTTAAACGGTAGCCTAGATACACACAGTGACGATAGGATCTACGGTGCACCGATCGATTAGTTAGGCATTGAATATATTTATTAACTTTACTCACTATTGATTAGGTGCTTAGTTACAATGACATTCATTTCTGCCCGTGGGTGCGTCATCTAATTTGACAGAGAATCAGTGCACAGCTACAGAGGTTTAGGTAAAGCACTACGTGAACAAAGAGAGTGTACCTATTTTTGCCTACATTGATTTTGTTAGATTATAATTATTTGGATACACAGCTAGCCTATTTATTATTTAATTGAATAGCATAATATTTTACTTTATGTTTACCTATATGGTTTATTATAATTTATGTAATATAGGTATGCAGTCCGAAGTTTATCATTGATTCACTACACACATCAAAATCTGAAACACGTTTTGGTAACATATACAGATCGAGACACAAGTCTGTAACAATTGAATGTATCCCTAAAAGTGATTCAGGATTGTTCTAATAGAATAAGATGTGCAATAGTTGCTGCTTTATTTTCGATAAATACAGTACACAACCAGCCTATAGTGCTATGAAGCATTGGATTTTGGCCACAATAGTAGATACTTTTCAAATGTAGTAGTGCAATTATTTCGAAATTTATATATTAACCTATCTATTTAATATGTATATATTTTTAAACAAAGTACAACGATCATGCGACAAATTAAATAAATATTTTTTACCCATAACATACATTGGCATATAATATAATACGGTTTGGATTGTAAAATGTTCACGCAATATACTTAAAAATTGATAAGTTTAATATCAAATTGAGCAGGTACTGAAGAAATGCGAGAGGTAAATAAATTAATATTATTACTTATGGATACTTAGAAATGGAAGACTTAATTAACGATACAAATCCATGGCCATCTACATAATAATATATTAAATCTATCGGGATGTATAACAACAGTATAAGTTAAATTAACAAGAAGAATATTATGACGAAGGTGATTAAAGGATTAACATCAGTACGATACCACAGCCATTATTATGTTGTACCTAACACTTAGCACTTGGATTTATCTAGTATAAGGATTTGATTATATTTAATTGCTATTATTACGGTTGTAATTATTGTGTCTACTTATATTTTACAGAGGTATATTTCTACGTTAAGAGTCGTGAGATTCTATCATCTATTACAGTTTTAAGTATAACTGTGACATTGATTTTACGATGATTTTAAAATTTCCACGTATACATTTATTTGAACGACCAAATTCTGATGAAAGCTGACGAACTATTGAAACATGTTGTAGTGGCAATGCTGACTCATAGTCCATCAGCTTTATATTAGTAGAATAGTACGAGTAATAGGGAAATTATCCTAAATACTGAAGTCAGTATATTCAAGGAAAACATTTATTTTTATGTAAAACACCTTTTTGTTTGCAAAGTCGCCTAGTTTAGCCGGGAATCAAATTGAAAAAATAATGAAATTCTATATCAATCTGGCAATGTGTGCCAATGCCAATAGCCTATTACAAGTCGATTCGATCTATTTATGTATGAATCAACTACCAAAATAAGCATATCTAAAGGAGTATATGTGTTATAGGGAACCCTCGAATCAAAGAAAAACAAGGACATTTAAAAAATGAATTGAAAACCAATTCACGGAGACGTATCAGAAAGATAACAAAGAAACATACTTTCATACTCTTACATGTATCAAAATTGTAACTGGCCGATGTCTGTACATAGGAGACAGGTATTTAAGAAAATTAATAAGACCCCATTTTAAGGAGCAATAAAATCCCAAACTTTAGACTGTGCTTTAGAGTTGTTTTTTGACTGTCTGTATGTTTTTATGCATATCTTGCTGAAATTATTACACGAAATTGAATACGATTTTAACAGTTGTATTGTTGGAGGTTTATATTAAAATCTAATTCATGTTTCACCTTGATACGCCGCGTAGAAGCCAAGTTATAGTAAAATGAAATCCTTTTGGGTCGCTATTGAAATCGCAACAACTATTTTACGAGTAAAATAAATAAAAGGATAATGTATTTATTTAGAATGAATTTTATTGATCTCAATGATCAATGATCTTACCACCTGCTTGGAACCCCATTATATAATCCATAAAATCAAAATCCAAGCCCAAAACTGCAAGACCGAAGGATACGGTGAGCTCGTTCTGCGTGAATCGGATCGCCAATAATTAACAAAAATGTAAGGTAGCTGTTAGTAATTGTAACATTAAGACGTCCAACAACTTAGTCTACCCGTGACCATGGATGCTGTAAAGGATCCGAAACGTCGGGAATCAAATAATATCAATACAACGCGATAAAATCCGTAAAAAGTAGTTTTATTTCAATCTCAATGATCAATTCAATTCCCGGCTAGCATTTTTTAAAATCTTTGCGTAAAGTCAAATATAAGTACATTTAAAAGTAAAAGAATGGTTCTTTTGAGTAAAATTGCGACTTCTATCAGTTACCTGATTTCTGAAAATGTTAAGTTACACTTTTCGACAATACTTAGTATAAGTAAAATTGATTATTGACTTTCCGGTAAAAAATGTGTAATCCATAGTTACATTATCATATTCCTGGTACCTATTCTTTTGTCGTGATGTGTTAGACATGTATTTGATCAAATTCATATCTGTCGTGATGGCGATTCGACGTGCATCGAGCACGCTCTTGGGGCATGTCGTCCAGGGTCTCGACGCTGCTGCGGTCAGATGAAGTTAGAATCGATTGAGCAGTCATCGATTTCCGTCGAGATTTGGGCGACTTGCCCTTCCCCTTATGCTAGGAGGTTTTACTCTGTTTTTTCCCAGAGAGGTAACATTGAACACAAGTTGGGTGCTCAATAGCTTTAGCAATCGATTCTGTTGATTTTGAAACTACGATACCCATTTTAATCGCTTTATCCTCTGCTTTAGCTAGTTGAGAATAGTGAGTCATTCTATCAAGAGAGTTTGTACCGATCCGGGCTAATTTCTCTCCGCCAGATTTAGATGATCTTCGACTTAAGTTCGGTGACTTGCTAGGGGATTTATCGAAACTAGCTTGTGGAGTTCGCATTATTCCCTTTTTAGGTACAGGTTTTGGTGATCGTGAGCGATCCACGCTATTTTCCCTTGATTTCATGATGCTACCACGCGGCGACCTGGATCCATCAAAACTCTGCTGCGGTGATCGGGACTTGTCGATAGATTCCCGAGGAGATTTAGACTGATCAAAGCTTCCTCTAGGAGACCGATGCAACGTTTTTGTCTGCTTCAGGCTTGATTTATTGGGAGACTTGCAAACGATGACCTTGGTAACACGATCTCGATCCGGTGACGTGTGGTCTACCGACCGATTTGGTGACCTGTCTCTGTTAATGCTGCTAC
Organism: Acronicta aceris; assembly: GCA_910591435.1. Taxonomy (NCBI): domain Eukaryota; kingdom Metazoa; phylum Arthropoda; class Insecta; order Lepidoptera; family Noctuidae; genus Acronicta; species Acronicta aceris. Next base: position 8,987,233 of record OU342763.1, on the reverse strand, counting down.
CACTGCAGGATCGTATAACTTTGATCTTCTTCTCTGGTGCTGTGGAACTTTTTCTTTCTGGAGAAGATTTGAGAGACTGCGATTCTTGCTTACCTAGTTCCTTTACCATGGTGGGTTGATACTGCGTGGGCTGATGTGACGACTGGATAAGCCGGGCCTGACTGCCAGTGCTGCCTGCACTCAACGTCGACGTCGTACTGTGAATACACAAAAATGTTATGTCATACTTTTATTGCTCAAGGCGTTGATAATCGTATAATTGCCGATAATATTATGAGTTAGAAGAACTCACAATTAATTTTGACTTAGAATTAATCTAAATTTTCACGCAACATTAAAGTATGATAGTTAATTTTGATGTTACTATTGAAGACATGTATATAATATATTTATATAGAAGGCAGCAGAAGGTTACACGTACCTACCGACTTCTCCTGAAATATTTAGGAGTTTTTGTAGGTAGAAAACTTTATGTAGGTAAAGATACGATGTTCCCTAGCTAGGGCCTATGTCATGTACCTGAGCGTGAGGTGGTTGGGAGTCCTGCCAAGGCCTCGTTTGGCGGGCGGCGGTGGCTGCTCGTCCTCACCCTCAGACTTGCATCCGGGGTCACACTTGTCGGCTTCGGGCGGAGGCGGAGGCGGAGCGCGCTTCGCCACACTCTCTGTTAGTTTGGGCCAAGCGTGTTAGTGCTACCGACATGCTTTTGTTAGTGCAAGCAAAAACTGTTTGAGACTCCCATAAAGTAGATCTTTAAATACGGTTACGATAAAAAGGATTAGGATTCTGACTCATTAGTTCCTAAGGTTTTGTTATTTTTTGTGTATAGTATGTAGGTATAATGTTATAATTATCATATAGAGTTAATAAACCGTCTAATAGTTGGATATCGAACTTGGTTGGTAATGAAAGGTCAAACAGAATAACTTTGCTACAGCCACAAAACAGATAATAGAACTGACGTACTACACTGAAGCTTTACATCCTTGTTAAAGCGTAAACTACACCCAGAAAAGGTTTGTATTGCTATAAGATAAAACACATTAAAGTTAATGGTGTCGGTACTGACCGGTAGTATCACCGAGTGTCTTGCTGCGGTGCCTGAAGGCGGGCTCTTCCGGCAGCGGCTCCGGCGGTGGCTCTTCAGCGTCCTGCGAGTTCTCGCGGGATAGATCACCCACCTGAAATGATTTTATACACATGAGATACGTTGCTCATATTCTTAAAGCACTTTATATAATGATTTTTGTCTTCTAAGAAAAATATAACCAACCCGCGGTCCCGACCGCTAAAAAATTAAAGACTCATACAAACTTTTACCCCCTTTTAACCACCTTAGGGGTTGAATTTCCAAAAATCCTTTCTTATCGGATGCCTACGTGATACAAAGAAACCTCCAAGTTACAGGTCACTACGATCAGCTGTTTAGGCTGTACGTTGATCCGTCAGTCCGTCATTCACAATACAGCAGTTAATATGTATACATAAAAGAGAAGAAATCTAATTTTGTATCAGGCATAATTGTTCACTTCATGAGGCAGAACAGAGGTAAAGAACCCACCTCGATATTGCCAGCTGACAGTCGTTGTCCAGTTGTCTTAGGCTTCTTAGTTTTTCCAAGGGTTTGCGATCCTTGCATTACTTGAACCTGTATAACCAAACATTATTTCGTCGCATCTAATCAATAGAGGAACAATAGTGGATCATTTAATCATCAACGTTTTGACTAATTAACATAGTGTGCCATCGTGTCACACTACGTTAATTAGTCAAATCGTTCCAGCAGTAGTGTGCCAGGGTGTCAGTAACATTTTGTTAATACCTAACATGACAGGGAATAACTATTTATAATAATAATACATAAGACAGCTTTTGTATAACACTAAATATTTAATGCCTAGTAAATATGAAAAATATTTACCGTACTTTAATTGTTGGGTAGTGGTTACTAAACATTAACAAGCCCTCCGAGACTTAACAAATGAATGTTCCATACTGACAACAGGGACTGATATGGTTTTGCCTACATATTGGTGTCGTTATATGAACAATAACCTATCCAAGTTAGGTTAATTCCAAAGTATTGTGATTTTCAAACCTGGTGTTTAGGTCTGTCGCGGTCGAGTGTGTGCGGTGCGCGCGGCGGCGCGGGCGCAGGCCGCGAGCTCGGCAGCGACATATTGCGCACTGACTCGCGGATGATCTGCCGGATCGTCTTCAGGAACGCGTTGCGGAAGTCCGCCGTGCTATAAGTAATATAATATCACCAACTCCTTTACTGCTGCGTATGAGTTGTCTATATATTATATTTACTATAAGTACTACAACTATAGATAGTATATAGACCCATTCCTTGTATATAAATTTCCTAAAAACCATATAAATATGAACTCTTTAATTTGTTGTAGACAGCACTTAATTACGTGCACTTCTTCCATTCACAGACACGAGAAAGCTTTAAAAGTAGAAATCAAAATAAAATTATTCAAATTGTTAATGCTGCACGAATGGCTCGAGCATCGTTTCAATTTATCATTACCATTTAAATAGTTTCAAAACCAAAGTTCTGGAATAGGAATGGAATCAATCATAGTTTCTAACTCGTACCTGTTAGAGAGTACGTAAACTTTCTCGGAGCGGCGTTGCAGTTGGCTCCGTAAATGTATGAGCTCCCACAGGAAGTGACTGTCCATGTCTTTAGCCGAGGAGGCACGAACTTGTACCTCGGTGACTGGGATCAATACTTGGTACCTTATGATTTCTACTTCGTTTGAACTATTTTTAGATGATCCACCCTAAAATACAAAATGATAGCATTTTACTTATCAAATCCCTATGTGATTATTTTGTTGACTGAATTCAATAGTAGAACATTTTTTCTTAAATGCATTCAATGAATTTACATAAATTTCGGCGAAAATCCATTACTACCGCAAAATGTCAATATTCTGACTGGTGTCTCTATTAAATTTAGTCAAACATTCGTTAAATAAAAATGTTGATAAAAAGACGTAAACTACGAAGTAATTCATTCCACTTACCATTAGTTTTTTCTTCTGCCTCAGTCTTTCTTTACAGAGGAAGACAACAGCTGATTTAAATACAAAGCACATCGCGTGCAATTCCAATCCCTTTTTAATTTTTCCTAAAAAGTCTGAAATATTTAACCATTCTACTCCTCCATAGTACAACAAATCACCTGAAACAAGACGAAAATTAAATAATTAATCAAGTTTACTAACAATTTCTACGTAGAGTTTAAATTCGGATACTAACCAGGACTAAGATCTATAGGTTGCTTGCAAGACTTTTGATGTTGCCTAAACAAGTGATCAAATATAGCACCATATTCTTCATGTATCCGTTGCATTTCATTGATGTGCTCTGCAACCTTCTCCATGCCCTTGAGAGCCTCTGAAATTATAATAATGTAAGTACATAAAATTAATTAATTAGTATCTTATGAAACAAATTACATTACAGAATCTAATATAAATGTCAAGTTGCTTACCCACTAAATGGAGATGCTCCTCCGAATTTACATCAGTCAAATTTCTCAATTGTTGAAGTAAAAGCGGATATTTTAATATCCGTTGAATGGGTTTTATTAAGTATGATTCCAACGTTGATGAATGTTGCTGTTTTGGATTTCTTGCCGCAAGAAACTCTTGTAAAGCTTGATTACCTTCATCTACAATGGTATAATAGGTACACACAAAGTAATACAAGTACAAAATATGAATTGAAATATTAAAAATAAATATTGTTTTCCTTACTTGGATGTAATACTTTCTGAGCTTTACTGTGACTGGCACAGAAAGAGCTGTATAATTTAAAGTGATTAACATAATACAGGAAAGCATTCCCAACTGCGAAGAGAGCATTCTGTAAAAAAAAAGAGATTACAGAATCCCATAGTAATATCACCCGTCCGTAGTACTTCTAATAATGGTTATTATGTACCTTAAACTGGTTTGAAAATTCAAAGTGGTGGAAGTTAGGTTCAGCCTCAAGCGCTTCCTCTAAGTTTTGCAGAAATTGTCTTTGGAAAGTCACTATCTCCTGTATATTGCCGAACAAAGCATTGATCTCGGCGTTTGATAAAAAAGTTTCTTTCTTGAGGGGCTCCAGGTAGTTTTCCAGTAAGTTGTTCAGGTGCTGGAAGTTATAACACTTCGTGTTATGCTAACATAACTTTTTGTTTCAAACATAATTCTAAAGTCGTTGTATTATGTACCTGAATGGAAATGTAATAACGTTACGTGTTCGATCACCCTAAAGGTGCAATGTGAAATTAGAACTGTGTACCTACATACCTACCTCTGTATTATCTTGTACCTATAATTATAGCTCTTGTGTTACTCAATGCTACTGTTACTGCTTTGTGTTACCAATAATCAATTTTAGCTTTGTAATCGGACACCTCTGTGTTGTCCATCCGATGACATGTTTCTCCGAACATTCTGATAGTAAATGTGGTTCTAAAAGTATTTATGTATAATATCTATCTAAACATTAAAGAAGCTGAGGGACTGAACCGCCCTATATACCTACTTTCCACTCGTCGAGCAATACTCGCCCAGTCACTGGCGAAAAATAACGATAAATTTTCCCTTGTGTTTAATTACTTTGCGTGACGGTAAGCCGAATTTTAGTTACACATTTTGTTGCCTCGTAACGTACTATGATTAAAGTCAACCAATTTAATTTAAAAGATTAAGCTAATGTTCAATTTTATTTGATAAGTAACAGAATATCTACAAATAAGATATAAAAGAGTTTCAATTTTATATTTCACTTATCCATTACTTTTTTATAAGTATCTTGATTTTAGTCAAAAGTTTTTTATTAATACTACAATGTAGCTGTAAAATTCAGATTAATCCCATTAAGGATTTATTTTAAGATTGTGAAAAGGTAGTTATATCGTTTAGCAGGTGTACAAAGATTTAAATATCTGTAAGTTTCACAAATTCTAAAACTTTGGGCCCAGGGTGAATTTTTATACAGAAAATATTTATAATATTACTTAATCTATTAACCTTTTTTTAAAGCGATTTTAAGACAAACTTGTTCACTGTTGTAGTTGTTCATTGCGGCTTAAAAGATGATGTATTGACACGAATTGAGAAGAATATGTTGAGATGGTTTGAGCATGTCGAGAGAATGGATGAAAGGCGATTAACGAAAGGGATTTATAAAGTGAATGTCAGTGGAGCCGATGGAAGAGGACGCCCTAGAAAGACCTACACCGACCTTATCGGTGAGATCCTGCAACAAGGTCAGATGCGTAGTACTCGCAATTGGCGCGTGTGTATGACAAGATGTATGAAGCAAAAGAGGTGTGCAAGAATCGTAGCAAGTGGCGTTCTGTTGTGTCTGCCTACCCCTATGGGAAAAAGGCGTGAGTGTATGTATGTATGCTGTTCACTGAAATTAGACTTAAAAATTGTAACGGTCGTTTATAAAGTTAAGGAGCGGCCTACCCGCAGCTCAAGTTATTTCAGTTCATGAGTTCTGAATGAACCGGTAACTACTTGCGAATGTGTCTTGAAGTTGTTAGTGGATATGTGTAGGTATAGAGAGATACCTCGTTATATAGTTAAGGAAGTTAGCTTCAACAAGAACCTGCGGATAGTTGCAGGATATCTTAACTTTGAGAATATACTTATCTCGTTTACCAAATACTTGTCTAGATGCTTTACAACCGACAAATCGCAAATTCATGAAGTTCACACTATATCAGCTAGATCCATTATCAGTTTTAACGGTCAAGCTTTAAACTATCGTGAAGTCTTACTTATGAATACGCTCTCACATAAGACGTCATAATGTATAACGTCATAACATGTACAGTGAGTTTTAGATAAACTTTCGACACGAAATATTTATGATGAATTAAAATTTTCTACACACCGACCGATGGATAAATCGTTATCAATACATTGCCAGACGATGCCTTTTTAACATTTTTTTGCGAATTTTTGTATATACTATGTTATAAACTCTCTCCGATCCGACAGGGACCTACAGGTATCCCAATCACATTACCAAATAAAATAAGAAACATTAAATATTAATTATATTCAACATATTAATGATGTTTAAAATTTACGATTGTCGTGCCTAATGTACCGAAATTTGCCCAAAATCTAGCAAATTTTTAAAATGTGATAAATCCATCAACGTCCTTTGTATTATATAAAATTATACTTGGAGTACTTAGTTATTTTTTTACTCATAAAGTGAAAACGATTATATAAATAGAACCAGATGTCGATACCTAACAATACCTTCACGGGTCGGACAGGGCTTTCTCAACATTCTTTTTATTATGGATATATGGCTAAAAGCCGAAGTGCGGTTACACCTAGTTTTAGCCTACTTCTCCTCCTCCTACTTATCTTCGGTTAGAGCTAGATTTAGCCTTCATCATACCGGCTAGAACTAGGTGCAGTCGCTCACGGTTGGTTAAACTTATGTGTATCCTGTGGTGTGTAGCACATTATTTGGAGTTGGTACATTACCTTGACGTATGCTCGTTCGGTGTCGACTAGCTCCAGCAGCACCTTCCTGAGTTTGTCGGCATCAGACAGGTGGCGCGAGGGCGTGCCGGTGGCGGCGCTGGCCACGCTGCCGGTAGGGCTGCCGCGCCGTGTCTCCGCCGGCGACCGGCACCATCCCGTCACCTGCTCCGCGCTCTGTTCGTACACACATATCTGAACAACGGCACTACACTGTGTGTTTTGAACCTCACTTTGGATGTACACAATACAATATTGAAGTGTATTCTTCGCTCTAAGACCTAGTGTATGTTTCTTTTCACCATCTCGATTTTACTTACTTATCGACCACGTTCTCTGATGGCGAAGATTGATGAAGGTCTCGGATCAAGGCAACAGAACGCTGTTGATGCGTAAAATCGAGTTGGTGAAATGAAACTTATACTAGGCCCTTCGTCTAATGCCAAATTCAAAGTAAGTGTTATTGGTAAATACGACGATACATATCCGTTGTAAAAATGTTTGTTGTCTTCTTTAATTATTGCATTACTAAAACAATGTGTGTTTCCAGTTACGATTTCTCAAATCAGTGATAAAATCTCTATCTATCGACTATTCTTATATAATACTTACATTGTGTTTTGTATATATACTTGTCTAATCTATTTTATTCTTTTGTAACTAGAAATAAATAACAATAAATTTAAAAAATAAATTAAATTTACTGAAATTTTTGTACGTACAACATTTAGGAACTTTTTCGGGAATGATTAAGGACCAATAGATTAGTAAGGTATTAGTAATTCGTAATATTCTCCAAAGAAAAATATTATTTTCGAAAGAGACATTATCATGTGGATATATTCTCGAAGAGCTAGATAATTTAATTGGAGATAAAATCGTAGAGGCGTACATGTGACGAGCGTGGTAATGTAATTTATTATTATGTTGTATACCTTTAGAAGATTTTCGATCTCGAACGAGTTGGTTCGGGAGCTGACTTTGGGCGGGCCCGTGTTGACAGCATCGCCGCCGTGCGCGTCCGTGTCTGGGCTGTACAACTCCTTACCTGCGTCGCATTCACAGTTACACGATTATGCAGATCACTTTTAAACTCTCTAATTGAGCTGGCTTTGTGATAAAATAATGGAGCCCATTTATCTTCCTTAAATACGTTTCTGCTTCTATGATCTCGTTATTACAAGCGCGGACGCTGTGCTTGAGGTCCTAGGTTAGATTCTCAATTTTCAATCATTCAATCAAGTTTTGAAATTCTTAGTAGCAACACGCAGATAAGATTTAAATGTAACCCATCAAGTCCCGTATTAGACACACTGCAAAATCATTTGTTTTGGTCTCAAGTAGTCATTACGGGCGTTTTTAATGGCAATTTAATTTATAGCATACAGTCGACAGAAGAGTTACAGCCAGCTATGTGTTTGCCTGAGCCCTGCACAAGCGGGATAGCACACTATACCTATAAGTATATGTCTGAAATACGTGTGTATACTTCATCTTCTCTTTACTCAATGTAAATATATTATATCCGAGTACTAAGTATTATACCTTACCTAAGTAGATATATGATCTTCCTTCCTTTAGATTACGGATCGTCTAATTGTTATCGTAACAGGCCTTAGAGTATACAACATAATTAAACTATAGAGTTAAGTTACGTTATCAACGTTCCCGATTATTAATTGCTCCTAGATTGTTACTAAATGAAGAAATATTTCTCATCTAATACTCGCTATTGTTGTGTATTACTAATGACAGTCTGTATAATCCATTACAAACGTAGAAATTGCAAAAGTTTCATGAATATCCATCATTTAAGTGGATGGATAACAGCAGGTACTTTTACAATGTAGATAGTATTACGTCAGCATGATAAATACGGAAGACTTTATTATAGACGGTCCCGACTGAGTTTTATTATATTCTATACCGAAATTTCAACATTTGTTGGAGTTTCCGTGAAGGCAAATTGAATAACTCATTTTGATATATTCCCGCCCTTTATTTACATTTTAGTTATAAGACGGTGAGATATTTAATCATGTCTCATATCTTACTAATATTATAATTTGCAAGCTCAACCCCAATCCACATAATACGTATTTGTAGGTATATTAAAAAATATTTCCGCCCAAAAATTAAAACGAAAATGATTGAAATTTTAAGATCATAAAAATAATTAACTGATTCGTAAAATAAAAGCTATACATGCGCACTTGATTTACAATGTAAAAGAATGCATTTATTTAAAAGTGTGAATGGAAACGAAAGGACACCCGTCTTTTCATTAATTCACATATTATTTATGTAAGGCGAATACATACAGTTAGCACGTAGCTAATTATGTTATAAAAATATCTCGCTCCATGCACAAGCATGTACTCACGTATCATTATGTGACAGTCTTATAATGCTAACGATCTCTTCACAAAACCCTCTTTTAATACGGCAAGATTGAGAAATGTGAAATCAAAATGTTCAATAAAACTGGTTTCAAAAGAGATGCTCAGATTTCAATAACATGAGAGGAAATTACAATGTTCCTGATGAAAGTTGCGCAAAGGCCGCTTTATGACAAGAAGGCACACAATGAGTTTTTGGCCGCCGTGAGTCAACATCGGGCACAAGCAAATAGCCCTAGGCGAGGTCGTGGCCTTTATTTAGAGTACCTGTATTTTAGTTGCAGTATTAGCACAAGAGACCTACTATTTTTGTTTCTAATTATGTATGTATTCAATATAGAAATCCTAAGATGCTGTTTGTTGGTCCGGAATCATGTTTGGATTATATATAAGTTAAGACTTTTAGAAAAAGGGAACTGGTTCCAAGTATTTGTGTGGATTTCCAGAACTGATGGCAATTAAGTAACCAAATTTATGTGAAGCCATTTTCGAAATATCAAACCTAGCTAGCTAGGTAGTAAGTAAGTAGCAAGCTACCCTATCAAATAAAAACGATTTAAAATTGCGCCAAAATCATGATTTTTTTATATAATATATACAAATAAACATTCGATGTTTTTGTTTTTTGAAGCCAGTAAAATTTTATTATTATAAAATCAGTTGAAATAAACAATAAGTTATACATATCTATCTATACATAAGTGTAACTTATACGTCTACGTATCATCTATGGTACGTAAACATGTACCATATTAAACTGAAAAAAAAAACAATAAAAAGAAAATATTTTCCTGTTACTGTAAACAGTAGTTTCATTAAGCGGCAATGTCGTAATAAATGTGTTTGCGGTAGTGAAACCTTCCTATTGTTACAACTACCCGCGATTTGAAGTCAGGCCGCGTCAAGCCGCACTCCGATACTCCTATAGCTATCATAAAGCAAACAACAACTACACGTCGAGTCAATATGTCGTTATAATTGCCTCTTGTATGGCTGGAACACGAGCCATGAAATAAATTACTGCAAACCTTTAGAGGGCAGCAATTTCGGATCGGTAGCTTCAAATAATCAACCAACGTAATATAAACGCCTCGAGTTAGAAGTTAGAAATAAGGTTAGAAAGGGTTAGAAAAAACTGTAAGGAAATAATATTTCTTAATTCGTTCATAAGGAAAACCAGACCGACTTTCTTGGAATGAACAAAATTTATAATATGACCCTAAATAAATTTTAACTCCCGTTTCGGGCATTAAAAAGCTTATATACCTATAAATAGGTCAAGCTTTATCATTATGTAGTTTATAATAACCCTAAGTTCTGTAAAATATAAAATTTATTTTATAATATCTATAATTTTAGACGGAAGTTATTTGTATATTTAGGTAGTTACAGTGTTCGCGGGCTGAAGGCGTTCTATTGACGTAAACATTCTATTGTTACAAAGTTAATAACACACAATCATGAGGAGAGTGAAACGTTCAATATAGCGAACGCGCGTATCTTCCGCTTGCTAAGGCTAGGCTCGGGGAAGTATGTTTGCTCTAACTACATCGCTATCGTATCGCATTCTGATTGGGGCTTTCAGAGCATCTGATGAATGTGTATAAGTAAACAATGCTTTCGCATAACTCTAGGTATAAATAAGGGGAAAGCGGCAACCAGGAGTTGTAACGATGATCGATAAATAATCCGCATCGTACGATAGTTGTTATGCACAAAGCATTACTGGCTGACAGCCACAATTCGAAAATGAAGATTCAGGGTGGTTTCGAAACGATGCCAAGTATTACGTAAAAGGGAATATTGAAGATTTGCTTGTTAAGCGGTATGGGATAACAAATACATTATTACAATCATGTCAATTTATTTCATAACATGCTATTGGCGTAATAAAAACAATTTATTATAGTAATACTATATATTATTGGAGTTGTATATTATATATGTATGTATGCCGGAATAACGTAGGCTATGTTTTGAAAATCAAATAAATGTCGCTGTGCATTTACTTAATTGAATTGTTGGGACGTTGTAAACATTTTCGTATATCCATAATTCAACCTGACCTGATGATATTAAATGTATGAATTTCAAAAGGGTAAATACTGCATTATTGTAATTATCATCATGACGTTGCGGTTATATTGAAATAGGGAGCGATACGGTCGCAATACAGAATATAAGCTAAAAACGTTTCGCTAAACAATCTGCGTAGTCATGAAAAGTGAGACAGGTAGCGGTGGCATGAAAAACATAAAGAATTATCATCATACATAGTTCATGTTAGGTGTACCATCACGCCTGTATTCCCCGAAGGGTTAGACAGAGGCGTACTAATGTAACCCACAGTTCGCGGGTATTTTTAGGTCCCATGTAATAGGGGGGGAGGCTATTGCCATTAATCGGGCACGAGTCTATTGCCATTAATCGGGTACAAATCCAGACTCCGAGCTGCTACTGAAAATTTCATAGAAATACCCAATAACACATTGCACGACCTGGGGATCGAACCCAGTACCTATAGCATAGCAGTCGCGCTTGGGACCACTAGACTAATGAGACAGTGTATCATCTACCTATGTGTTTATAACATTACATCACGACTGTATTCTCCGAGGTGTTAGGCGGAGGTGTACTCACAAAGAGGTGAACTCACGGTTTGCCCGTATGTTTAGATCCCATGTAATTGATGATGAACCTATTGCCATTAACCGGGCATAAATCTAAACTCCGAGCTGACTTACTAAGAATATCATAGAAATACCTAACTTTAATCGATCTGAGAATCGCACCTTATATGTCAGTTATGTTATTGTATTAGCATGTTATTGGAAATTAATTATGTTGTCAATTTCTGTTACTTCAAAGAAAATGTAGTTTGGTTTAGTATACGCAACTCCGCGACACAGCGCGTAATTTGCAATTTAAAAGTGACAAGGTTTGTTTAAAAGAATTTATTCTCACAATCCATCGGAAAAGTTGGAAATTTGCATAAATACATTTACGCGGGTGAAGCTGCGTATGGGTCACTAGTTAAAAACTGGGTGTGTACTTACTCCAGGCGGGTGCCGGCACGATGAGCCCGGATATCATGTCGTCAGAGATGACTGGCGGCTCGCTGGGCGGCGGCGGGCACACGAGGGAATCGATTATATCGTCAGTGGCCGCGCGCATCACGCCCGTCAGCTCCGGTGGCTCCGTGCGAGACGACCTGGGTATAAATCGCTGCTCAAAATACTATCTAAATAACAATCTTCTTCACAGCAATAAAACGGATTCCTCAATTTACAGAAACAACACGTGATGTGTTTGCTTAAGATTGTATATAAGCCTCGATGCTTGAGAACGAAGGGATAAACGGCTGGCGTAAAAGAAAAATATTATAATACAGATTACTCGTTCCAAGCGTCGCCATATTGAAACGGAAACCGACTTGCGTTTTCAGATGAAAAATATTAACAACACAGACAACTTAACTATCAAACCGATTTTTACACTTCAAATAATTATCATTCTAGTTTTTTTCGTTTTACTACAATTTTCCCGCAATTTTTCGCTCTACTCGTAGCTATAAATTTATTAACACCTACGAAAACTTTATATTGATAACGAATTACTCATCCACGTTATTTCACTCCACACCTTTTAAGATTGTAGTTTAAAGTGATGTAGATACACGTACCTCTATGTTGAGCTATATAATATCGTAAGACGTGATGTAATGCTTTAATTATACGCATAAACTTCACCAGGTTTAACTAGACAATAAAAGCGACTGCCTTAAAGCCGGAAAGGCTTTATATGAACGACGAGATGAAACAACTCACAACAATAATAATATCGTGTCGCGAGTGCTTGTTTCCAGATGACATTTGTTGGGGAGCATTATTTCACGCGGCGCGGCGCGGGTGCGGTGACGTCGAGAGGCTCAATTGCGGTCGTTCACAAGGGCTGCGGCACGGTGACGCGGTGACGAGCCGTCGGCAGAGAGGCTGTGAGCCAGGTGAGGTGGAGGCCGTCGCAGAGCTGCAGGCGGCTGACTATGTAGGTCGCACCGAGCGCTTCAGTAAACTTGTCGCGGCCGCGAAAGGTCAGGTGTATGAGGGCGGGAAATGCCGATGAACAGGCCTTCCTCCCTGCCCCGGCTGCGCGCTCTTTAACTTCCGTTTTATTAGGTGCTAGGCGCCCGCTTTCCGTTTGTCAGAGGTACTTGGAAACTCGCTAAATGGGAACGCTGTACGACTTTATAAAAAGAAATATTCCTCGTTGGTGCTATAAATTAATGTTTTTTAATGCTTGTAGCCAGGCTCATCGATTAATACAAATAGTATGTTATAATATCTGTTTGATAAAGTTTTGCTTAAAATACGGCAATACAAAAATCGTTATACAATATAAATATTCTTAAAGTAAATATAAGCAAAGTTTAAATAGATAGGTGTTTATGCCTACGTGCAACATAATAGAAGGCCATACTAAAGTAAAAATAAACCATGTCACGTATAAATACCTCATCATCATGACGAGGGACAGTTCCTCTTGCAGAACGCTCTCCAAGTACATCATATCTAGGTCAGATACGATCGCTCCGTTGATTACCATTATTTCGTCGCCTTTGATTATACCTGACAGGAAAATGAAAACAACTACACTCGGAATGGTTGTTCTGACTTTTTCAAATCAGGGTAAAGAAGATACAATGCAGATTAAAATTTCAATTCCTGCTCCACATGATTTAGATTTTGCGCAGAGATAAAAGCGGACGTTATTTAAAAATGCATATGGATTTCATAATATTTAACAAAGTAGAGACGGAATAGAACGATGCGGCATTGTTGTATGAAAATATGTATTATGCAGACTACAAATTTGGAGAACTTTTATATTATATTATGTATAAAATTCAGCCAAATGCCGGTGGAAAGGTGGAATATAATAGATATATGGTGATGATAAATTACCATTTTGCATAGCGACGCTCTTGTCTTCAACTCGGCTCACGTAGCAGCAGAGTTCGTCTTGTCGTTCTGCGTTCTCAATGAGTTCAGCTTCTACACTGAAGCCCCACATTTGCTCCAACGTAGTACGTTGTAATTCTACTTGATACAGGATCTTGGCACATACTTCTACCACTTCGTGAGTATGCAGCTATGTAAAAACAGGCAGTAACTTAATAACTGTAAGGCGCGTTAAGTTTTACATAGTTTTTAAAAAGTTGAACGTGTATAATTTGAGGTGACATCGTGCATTTTAATTTAAACTGCATTTCATTTCAAAAGCTCGATATAGAAAAACATGTGTGCCCAAAGGGTTTTACTAAGTGCTTATCTGGAGTTCAGAGCGGACAAAACAAATAGCGAGACCAGTAGTTATAAATATTACAGTTTGTGTTTATTTTAAACACAAAGTGACAGGCTGTCCACAGGAGCGCGGTCCGAAAATTGATGACGGCCTTGCACAGCCTTGTGGGACACATAAGATAATTAGACGTAGGCATTCCCTTCATGTGTTTGTGCGAGCGCGTAACATAAATAACATTGTATAGGTACTCTCATTGTTTTCGAACACCAAAAGGCGGAATATATAAATTCATTTGAGAAAATTAACATTTTCCTTCTAACAATAACTTTTGCAAAATTTTGTGACTCTTGCATTGTTTGTTTGTCAAGCATGAATCTACTTATTATAATTTATTCGTGTGAAAATATTTAATGGTCGGGTTCTGTCATCGTTATGTGGTAATTAGGAAAATCTCTTTTTGAAATATAATCAAAATGTGTTACGAATAAAAAGGGGAAGAAGCTGCCTTAAATCTTGAAAATCTTATTTTGTTTTACAGGATGATTAGAAAAGGATAACGACATAATTCATATAATCTCTTGACTGTCGGACCTCAATCAGAGCTAAGCCTTTCTCGTGCAAACTAAAACGGTTTGGTTTAAATCCTAGTTAGTTAGAGCCTCAGTAAGTGAAGTATCATTTTGATTTACGCTCATGTTTTAGTATATTGTCACTGACATGTAATCACTTTGACACATACATGCAGTTAAAACGAGTTAGCAAAGTTTTAACATTTAGACTCATATCTATGTCTATGTTTTTGCCGAGTTCAGTGCCACTTTTTACTCAAAGGATTACGAGATCTTTCCACAAATGGAATACATTTCGTTCAAACAACAGGCAAAATGGGATTTAACTTCGTCATATGCATTCCACATTCGTTGATCCTAAAGTAACAGTAATATAACTTTTTGATAACCTCTCCACGCCGTGTCGCGTAAAGTCTGTGACGGAATGGGCCCTGTCAGACCCTACTCACGTCAACCTCGGTCACAAAACATTTATTCTTTTCACTTCCATATAATGCGTGGCGCATATTTATTTATTTTAAAACAACCCTAACTTTATATTTAACATTATCTTTAGGAAATTTAGGTATACACCTAATTACTTAATTTGAAGTACTGTGCTTTAAACATTTGCAATATTTTTAGGCGAGTAATATTGTATATAGAATTACATAGCTAATAGAATTGTGCCCGAACATCTTGCACAATGGATGCGGCTACGCAGCCACGCCTGACGCCATTGAGGTGGCCTCAAATTATTCGAAAATTGTTTGACCATTGACACTATAAGAAGAAGCAGAATAGAATTGGGGCAACAACTTTACGTCCATGGAAGACCTAAAGTTTGAAAACACCAATGGAGTAATATTAAAACATCTTATCTTGTTGCAGAACCTGTTTCTGAAAATTTCAGTTATTATAATAACAATGTGCATAGGTACTTACATAAGTTTCGATGAGATCACTGCGATGAGGAACAAAATAGTTATGGTCTTCCATATCACGCCTCTTTTTCACCCTGACGAAGTGTTCGAGAGCATTGAGCGAGCGACGTGCGCAGGCGGCGGCGAGGAACTCTTCGACCGACATGCCCTCGCGCACGCCCACCGTGGCTGTGGTACCCTCGGGCAACGACACGCGCACGGCTGCCTCGCCATCCTCACGGGACATCTGGTTGGACATTTATCATTTCGATGTGCGGATTTCATACTTTCTGAATAGGGCCGAGGTAAGCTTGAATTGACAACATTTCATTTTTTAACACCCATATAATATAATAATTTTATTTGAAACTAGATAAAAAAATAGGATTCCCGTATTATTATTTTTCTCATATTCAAACATTTTCATATTTATTTTCGACTTTGAAGTTCTTTTATTCTAAACAGACGTAAGTGCCAAATGACGTCAGTCGTACGGCTAAACGAATTAAACGGAGAAATTACGTATTTTTTCTGACCTTTAAACATTGTCTTAAGTCAGTTTGGCATCTATTATAATTATTCATAACCTTATGTTACAAAATTCTTTGTTGATTTACTATTATTTAAACAAAATTAAAATTTTCTTAGTTTCCGCCGTATAAGTGACGTCATCACACGTTTTTTATTTTTATTTTATATCTCTGAAATGAAAAAATATATAAAATAAACAAAAATATTATGAAACTCAGGATAGGAAAACAAAGAGATAGTATTTTTGTTTATAGTGGTTTATTAATTTTGAAATGTTGTCAAATATCATTATCACATAATATGACACAAATCTACAATTCTTTACTTTGAATTAATTGATAATATATATATATATGTGTGCTAAAATTTTTCCTTTATCAGTCATCCCCAATTCGAAAAATCGCTGTTTTGGGAAGAACGCAGATGCATATATGGAAAGAGGGAGATCAAAAGAATAGAAGAAATATGTATATAAAATCTATATTTTTTTCTTTTGGGAACGAAGGAAGTAACTGCTGAAGAGATAAAGGTTGATATAGATGTTATAAAAAAAATACATACAGTGGTTTATTAATTTTGAAATGTTGTCAAATATCATTATCACATAATATGACACAAATCTACAATTCTTTACTTTGAATTAATTGATAATATATATATATATATATATATATGTGTGCTACATATAGTAGTATTATACATACTACTATATGTAGCACACATATAGTAGTATGTATAATAGTTTTGCTGATATTACGAACATAGTAGGAACCAAATTTGTTTGTGCCAGAAAATTGGTAGACATAACTTTGAACAATCGACATAACCAAACCAAACTGAATCAAAACTTGGAAGCAAATCCCTATTACAAATTAAGTTATAGCGAACCAGGGTGGGAAAATCTTGTGATTTGTTCACTTGAGCTAGGCAAACTGTGTTAAAACAAAAGTATATCACCATCTCAACTAAAATGATAAATTTCTTATTATGCCCTGACAACGCATAATACGCTAAAACGTTAGCTTAAGTCGACCGAGGCTCTTGCGTACGCATAAACGGGGGGCCTACTAACGCAATGGTTCGAAGTTTCGGATATAAACGATACAACGACACACTATAATATTCCAAAAGCGATCTGCACCCGGAAAATAACTTTTTATAACGGACTACTTAAACAGTGGTGTGATACTTAGGACATTCCTCCATTGTTAGGGAAAATTATATTTGAATAACTCTTAGGGTTGGATTAGTATACATTAGATTGTTTATTGTTCTGCGATAACTGAATTTACAAGGCGGAATAATCTCTGTGACTAGGTACCCAATAAGTGTACAAAGTCAAATTCCAAACAATTTGAATTAATATTCTAGTTTATCTACATAACTTGTTAAATACCAGAATTGTTGATTTCGCACTGATTATTTAAGTTTCATAGAGTTCTCACATTTACTTTTGAAAATGTATACATGTTTTAAAATAAAATTAGGGTGGTCTGGTTACACCTTAGTAGAATGACAGGTTGCGACGTCGAAGCTTTTTATCAGTGCCCGCTCTCTGGTACTGTTTTCTTATTTGATTTCTGATAGCATTGGAATTTCTAAATTTACTGGGCAAGTTTCTATCATAACGTACTTTCAATAGGTCTCTTTGTATTAGATTTACAACACAAGAAACAATAAAATTACATTATTTCGTTACGATTGCCAGGACAACAACATTAAGTAATGACAGGCAGTGAGCGGTGAGCAGTTTGTCTCGAGTAATAGTCTTTTTTCGTGACGTCCTATATTACGACCTCGTCAAGGATTAGGGGACACGCCACATCGGCATTTCCAATTCGGAAGCTTTGTTGTGTCTTTTATATCCTTATTTTATGAGACAATGTTGAAGAGATAGCCTATAATATATGGACAAACATTTACAAAATCATATATCTTGTGTACTCGAGATAGGTTCGTGTTAGATTATTCTTAACATTTCTCAATGTGATTTCATGTTACTATTAATAACGCTTAAAACGGCCTTACTTGTTATGGTTATTTTATGTAATAACATGGAAGTAGTACTTTACAACGCGTTGTAATAAAAATGACAGGTTACTAGTAAAACCCCTTATATTTTAAATATAAAGAGCGCACAATTACTCCTAGCGTACATGTGATATAAATCTTTTTTTGCTTCAAAGCGAAAATGTCACTTTCATTCGTTCCCTTTGCTATAGCTATTAAACAGAGAATGATTACGAAAGCATATTCGCTATATGTGGCTGTGTCTGAAGCACGTTGTACAGTTCCAAATGACTCAGCTACCTCGGCGAAAAGCGCTCCCGTATATTACTTATATACGACCAACTTCAGAAATACAACTGCTTTTATAGCTGTTTAACGTAAGCAGTGCTGAATTTCGTTCTTCGCATATTTATGTTATTTTGGACAATATTTCTTTAATACGGGTGACCAGCTATTCTCATTTGAATTTTGTACACGGAGTTTAAAAAAGAAATATAGTAAAATTTTTCCTTTATCAGTCATCCCCAATTCGAAAAATCGCTGTTTTGGGAAGAACGCAGATGCATATATGGAAAGAGGGAGATCAAAAGAATAGAAGAAATATGTATATAAAATCTATATTTTTTTCTTTTGGGAACGAAGGAAGTAACTGCTGAAGAGATAAAGGTTGATATAGATGTTATAAAAAAAATACATACCATGCCGACTCTATGTAAATTGGAACAAGGGCAAGAGGATAGTGATAGTTCGGGTCACACTAAAGCAGTTCCAAGAGTGGGTATCGTAATTGTTAACCTAGTTTAAAAGTTACAAAATGAGCCTTGCCGCGGTTCTTTCAGCTTTGTAGACGAGCATTTTGGTAACTTATGTGGTTACCAAAATTGCACACTACATTTTGGTAACACGGCATTTGATTTAATTCCTTATTTGCGTCTAGTTGAGGGTCGAAGTCTTGTATTTTTGTAAACAGTCGCAGTATTTTTTACTACAAATTGCAAGGTCATGTATAACAGGGGAGAGCTTTCAGTTCATCTTGTTATTGGAAAACAACTTAGTTTCCGATTGCCGATGCTGAAAATTGGTATTAAAAATTGTGACAGTGTAGTTACTGAATGACGATAAAACAATTTCTGTCAGATGCTGTAGGAAAAATCTTACCTGCATAGAACGCCTGCTGGAGCCGGAGTTGGATCGTGACAGGTTTGGCGCACGACGCTTGGTGGCGCCGCGACCGGCCAGCAAGTTGTTTAACAGAGACGGCGACCGCGCGCAAATGAACGCGTGGAAAGAAGACACGGTGAACACGCCCAGCTTGTTCAGCGTGCTCTTCGTGCCACGTGACACGTGTGTCAACAGCGACTGTATGACAAAATGTCTTATTAGCTTCACGAGCCCATTTCAATCTCACTATTTTAACTTACTTACGAGAGGTTAACTTAAACTACCACTTTTAATATCTCTTGCTATTTCAGTAAAAGTACCTACTACGCATAATAACAAGAAAGAAGACATTCCATATAGGTAGGTTTCGTTCATAACATACATATTTACATGAACATTTTTATCCTCGGAAGGATATTGATATATCCGTTAATCAAATCCATTTCTGTGCAAAATTGTAAGCAACTTTTATTATTCACATGTTGGGGACCATTATGACGTCCCGTGACATGGGTCGTGGCGTAACAGATTCCAACCCTGTTCCCCCGGTCAACGGAACTGTCAATTTGATAGCGAAGCCAACAAATTTCCTTTCTCTGTCACCTCGATGAAATCACTTGACAATTTCAACACCCCTCTCCTGTCTTATTATCGGGTGATATATTACGAACACCGAATTGTTTACCGGATTATAACCGAATGGTCTACCAGCAAACATGAAATTCAATACAGGTACAAGAACAATTGAGGTGAGCTTTTCGTAAGCAAAGTAAAAAGTCATCTAAAGCCAAAGTTATCATTCAATAAAGAATAGTTGATGTGGCAAGAATAAATCCCAACTATTACTACAGCCGAAGTTATTGGTCCAGCCACAAATAAAAAAGTTACAGAGATTTTACTACTTCATTAGGCAACATTAGGTAAGGTTACAATTTAGGGAAAAGCGGAAAACTCAATTACGTTGAACATTTACCTTAGGGTTAGGAAGTTCGCCACTTTGAAGGCTCGCCATATAACAACGCAATCGGAATTGTTCGCAATGTAAACGTTCAAGATTTTCTTCCCACTGGAGCATTTGGACAGCCAGCTGTGCTCGAGTCTCGGGATCAGAGACTACTGATTGTTGAAGGTCTGCCATGTGCTTTAACTTGTGATCCTGTAATTTTAAAGAGCGTTACTTATGCAAAAATATATGTTTCTTAGCGACAGATGGGAGGCTAAAATGGTCATTTTTGACGAACCACAATATGATTAAAAAATTGTGATTCATTAAAAAGGGCGATTTTAGCCCTCCTGGGCCTAACTTGAATGTGTATGTAAGTATATTTTGAATAGTTGTGTGCGGTCCTCGAACTCGCTCCCGAGGATGACGTGAGCTATGAATATTAATAAGCGCGTGCTCCCACCTGCCTGTGATAACTATCACGGTGATAAAATAGATGGTTCCCAACTACAAGCATGTGTCCCCGACCTTAATTATGGTATCTGTTTTGAATATTTTGCAAAACGAGAAGTCATTTTAAATTCATAGTAGAAACTTTATGCATTACACACACCATGAATATAAGAATATTGTTATCATTAAATAATAAGAATTGCAGTAAGGTTTTTTAAAGACGAGGAAATATTCTGTGAAACTATAATAATGTCGGCTAAGTAGTATTATGTTTAGGTCTCCGAGTCCAACCTATGCAATTATTGACAATCTAACCAGACGATCGAGTGGCATTGGCTTCATTTCCTTTACAATCAATCGAAAACATGTGCGACAGAGCATATAATCGTACGTGGTAAATATGTAGTAGTGTGAGGTGACCACACAAAGCCTTTGATGCGTGCTGCGGTCACCCGGTGCGGGTCAGAAATTGGCGCGATTTCCACGAGGAACGTTCCGACCGCCCGCCGACTATGCCCGAAGCTTACATACATATTCTGTTAATACATAATCGCATGTACCTAACTGAAGGGAAGCTTGCAAGTGACAAGGCGTCTAATAATTTAAGACGAGCTAACGTTATGTAGATAAATGCAATTGACCATTGTGTTTCTCTACTGAAAATGGAAAATAGCTGATTAAAGTAGTATTTAAAAGCGCGTGTAACGCTTTCAGGATTTTTTAGAGCTAGTATTTTATAGAAAATCTCAAAAATACTCGTAATTCTTAGCACAATACTTTTTTTAGCCGATTATAAAAATGGATCAATATATTTTCTGCTTAATTAAATTTGGGATAACGATATTTATCTAGGGAATATCTAAGTGAGATGGTGTACCCTTCTATAACTATGTGTTTATGCTAAGGCTTCGAAATTGCTCTGCGTGAGTAGTTAAGTTCATAGTTCCTAGTTTACAATGTCCTGTTGGTTTAGTATATTAGGATGCCCAGTTTGGATTCAGTGGTGCATAATTTCTCGTCGAGCTCACTCTGCGCTTTAGCACATTTGGGTTTGTTCAGCAATGAACAATATTACCGCTAGCGTTCAATTTTACAGTTAAGCCGGAGCTTTTGTACGTTTTTGAGGTAAAACAAACCTAAAATATTACTAGATTTTTTAAAGTTGCCTGGCAATGATTTCGCAAGTTTTTATAAATACAAATCTTATATATTAAAGAACTTGGAAACCAACTTTCATCAATCGTTACGGGCGAAAATCAAAGTAGGAACACAATATAATGTCAAGCCAATTGCTCAGCTTTTGCATCAATGGGCTCAAAACCCTAGCCTTTGATTTAGATAATAAATTATTAAAGTGCTTATTATAATCAAAAGCCAGGTAAGTTGCAAATTTGAAACTACATGGGTACGAATATATATAACATGCATTGTAATAACTTACAGATTCGATAGCCTTTTCAAGGCGATATATTTCCTCTTGGAGTAAATGAAGCGTGCCTGTCTTGCCGCGATGACGAGCGAATGCAGCGGCGCATGCACTATGTATGCTATTCACCCAGTTTTCGAGCTCAATCTATGAGATAATGTTACAAAAAATATTAACACATAATGATATTCATAAAATATAATTATATAAAAGTTTAAATCCCGCCCATTTAAAAGAAAATTATCGATACAAATCTCGCATTCTGTTGTCAATCTTTTTGGTTTCATTGTTGTAAAATAATAAGTTATTGCTAGTAATCTAAACTAAAGATAAAAAACTTACCTGACACGGTGCTTGAAACAAGTAAGCATCACCAAACGCGGTGCTGAGACAAAATATGTAGTCGCGCTTCGGGTGCTCTGGTATGGGCTGCATGATGGCTCCATCGACGATGATCAGATGTTTGGGAGCAGCCTCTACGGAGCGTCCTTCACGAGAATCGCAAGGATAGAAGAGCAGGGTAGTGCCTTTCAAGCATACCCAGTACCCCTTCCAGCCGCGCTTGCGAGCCAATTCAATTTGATGTTTCTTGCGTAGCAGCCATTTCTTCACACTCAAAAACCTGTACATAACGTTACATACCAAAGTTGGTAGTTAACATTATTTACACTCATCATCTCTCGCTTTGCAAAATGAATAAATTATATACAATACATAACTAATATTGTGGTTATTGATGGTAAAGGTTTAATCTATTTATCGATAGTGTCTACATTGTATTGTACCTAGGTTATATCTGACACTAACATTTATATACCTATACGAGTATCAGAGGTGACTAAGCGAAATACAGACGTTAGGCTGTCAAGCTTCATTACTTTACAATGTGTAAACCATGGTCTACGTAACTAGTGAATCCTTGGCAATAATTGGAAGTAACATAATGGAGGAAACATTCGAGTTTATAATTATGTTAGAAATGTGCCATCTATTGACTACAGTTTGACTGTAAAGTTCGTAAACTGATATTTTGACTAATATTTTATTGGTTTCTGACACTTATACGGATTTTATCATATTATATTAACTAATATTTTGATTATAGTATGTGTATTTCCCTTGTCCGTCTATAATATAGGAATTTAATGTTGATAAATTGTCAAAATCTTAAGGCCAAAATAGTACCTGCATATATATAACATACATATAAGATATCAATTTTGGTGAATGAAAAAAGTCGATCACAGCTTCATTCGAACCTGCGTACACCAAATACACATAAATAACGCGTCTTTTCATAGAAAACGTAATTTTAGATTTTTTCAAATACCTAGCTTTGTTACCACTCAGGATAGAATCTCGGCTTGGAGTACCATTTCGCTTAAAATTAGCACTTCAAGTCAACTCGACACGTTCGACCTTTAACCCTGCGTAAGCCTTCCAAAGTACTTCCGGTAGGTACCTGCCTACCGAAAGATACGCACACTACGTGTGTAGGACAAAAACTAAATGTTTAACAAGAAACATTTTTATTTGGTTTTACCAGTCAAATTTCACAATTTTACAATATTATAGTCACGTATTTTATTAACACTACTCAATTTAAACATTTCAAAAAAAACAACTTTTGCGATTGTTCAAGAATACCGAAGTAGACTGCGAACATAACAGTCATGTCTATCTTTCTATCAATGTCTTGCTTTCTGCATGGTAAAACAAAGTGTTTTTTAACTAAAGATCTTATTTTCTCTATCGGTACTCCTCGTGTCCGCTTCCCAAGTACTTCCATAGCCCATATAATAACGTTCACTGGCGTAGGAGCTCGTTTTTGTCCCCGATCCTTAGACACTTTAAAGTCTGTTCTCACTCGAAAAACTGTTGAAATAGATGAAATGGAAGAATCGTTTGTCTTCATAGTAATCTTTATAATTTTCCGTAGACATGATCCTGGGTCATTGGAGAAGATAGACTTTATTATAATGAGTTACATTTTTATTAAAACCAGAAATAGGTATTATTTTGTCTTTATGTTTATGAAATAGTTGACAGGTATTCTTTCACGTTATTATGACATAATTGTCATTTCAAGATATCACATGCACCACAGCTTAAATAAATTAGCAGTAGGTATATTGCAAGGAGAATAAACAACTCCTTAAAACTTTAACCTTGCTGATATTAGCCGATCTCAAACGACCCGTGAGAAAAAATACTTCTCCCAAACAAAACATATTTAAACCCTATTACGAGTTGTGTCCCGAGAATAAGTAATTTAAAAAAAACAATCAAGAAGAGCTACTGAAATTAATCATGATATACTGATCCAAGAATTCATATTCATTAGTAATGGAATAAAAGTAGATCTTGCGAATTAAGCTTGCTTCATTAAAAGCCGGATCCTAAATAAATCAATGCCTTAGAAAATTCATTACAAAGGGATTTCATTACTATGAATAAATTTTGAACTTTATTCATAAGCCTAATATTAAAGGAGAATTGAAAGCAATGGGACAAAAAGCTTGAATATCAAAGGTACTGTCACAATGTTGTCTCAATGTCCTGGAAGGATTTGTAAGGATGTTCAGAATACACTAAGGAAGCTTAGTAGGCAGAACACCATCATCTTGTCTATGTACTCTATACATGTTTACGACGTTGAATAGGTCATGGCTAAGATTTCCCTCCGGTCATTTGGAATTCATGGAAGACGAATTGTAGCCTCAGGCAACATAAAGGACGCCGTAGGCTTTTCCTAATAGACACCATGACACTCGACGGAAGACAGCCGACACACGATGTCATCTTTGTCTATAAGTTCACATCTCGCTTACTTTTATTAAGGCTTCTCGAAAACGGGACAAAGGACAGGTATATTAAAGCCTTGTTTTGTTTACACAGGCGCTGAAGTGCATAGAGAAGTGTCGATGTGAGCGCACGGTGTGTGCAGCGAATGAACAGGGTGGAAATAATTTCATTAAGTATTGGATACTGTCTCCTATTATTATTATGCTCCTAGAAAGGATCGTTGCATGTACCTAATATTAAACACACTGTCGCATATATATTTTTTATTACATTGTCGTATGTGTAATAATAAAATGTAGTTTTAACGGCATGAGAAGACAATGGTTGTGATATACCAACTATTATATTATCTCGCAGTCTCATACATAAGTATTATTACATATAACGTTATAGATTAACAGGAAAATGTTCCAAGGAATTTATTCATATTTACGTTAAGGTAGTTTTTCTTCAGTGTAATCTTAACATGCGTGTTTCAGATACGTTTACTATTTAATTAGTTGTCTTCTAAAGAGCATGTACATACTCTGTAGGAATTCTTAGTTATAAATTTTGAGGGTGGATATGGATATTAATTTGACAAAAATGACACATTCTTTTAATTAAAGATTATTTTAAAATAAAAAATAGCATCCAAATATCTAAAAACATAACCACTTCTACTTATCAAAACTGCCAGTTAGTTTTGATAATGCGGTTAACTTAATGTGACTATGCTTAGAATGTTGTAAATTAAGTCATACATATCTCACGTAAGTAATATGTGTATTCAAATGTTCCCTGTTTATTGGATTGTAAATATTCCTTACTCCAAATAACTCAGTGACCGTCTTGAAATATTACCGCTCACAAACTATCTTCGCTCCCATAATATATTATGCATATTTACATAAAGTCTGTATACATTTACACGTATTATATAGAACGTAAGTTATTTTTGAAGCGCAATTTTTTTATTATTTTGTATATTAATATATAATATGTATATATATCCATGTACTAACATATAAATATTAAAAGGTATTACAATATTACATTTTATTTCCTCTGAGCTAAGATTTATATGAACATTGTATATATACAACAATATGGTATTGGACGTTATATATTTGGTATTTCCTTTGAACGAGGAGGGTTTTGGCTAAGGGAAGGGAAGGACGACTATATTTTAGATGTATCATGTTCAATATTTTAGCTTCCAGTCTTCGGTTTACCCTAATATATCATTTTTATTTCAGTTCTAATTTATATATATTTAAATATTATGTTAAAATAAAACATTACTCAGATTATACTTGGTTCACGAATCAGGCACAAGGTGTCAAGAGGGGTCTCGATTTGACATTATTGGAACTCATTATAAAGCGACACACGCAGCTTTTTTTATTAGAGATACCTGCAATGTCATATCTCAAAAGATAGGAAGAGGTACGATTTGAAAGATCGAGATGTAAATGACCACTGATCTCCATATTTATCCATCATAGGAGTTTAGTATTATGGAGGTCAGTGTTAACGACAGAGAAGTGTAGGATTTTGCACATTCTTGGATTTACTAAAAAAATAAATTGGATCGCCCCTATTGCTTATAGCGTGCGATCCATCACAGTATTATCTTTTCTCAGATACAACTCAATATTTTTTAAGGATATTTCGTTTGATGACAAAACATAAACATTAATTAAGGCCTCCGATAGTCCAATCAAATGTAAAAATATTTCCTAAAATATTTATATAAAATGTACACTGTTAATATCGTAGTGATAATTTAATTTCATAACTTCACACTGTACGAAACTTGGGTCACAACTCATAATATTAATTAATTGCTATATTCCGGAAAAGACACAGAAATTAAGGAATGGTAAGTTAGTTGATTAGGAATCTCATAACAGAATATAAGCCACTAAATGTATTACTAAATTGTAAAATGTTTTTTTATTTAATCCTTTTCATTTGAACATGTGCTTAATTAGGTCAATAATGTTTAGATATTAGCTTACATGTTACATTTAATAATTTATAAGATATATTTCGGTTTTTATAAGATATTTCACCATTGACAATATTGATATGAAGACTAACTCGGAGAGTCTGACTTCTAAGGCCGTAATTGCGCGACAATTTGAAAGAAATAATTGTATATATATACATAACTTACCCGGCTTTCCTGACTGCTCCCGTGCAGTTGAAAGATGCAGCTGCAGCGCCCGTCTGCTTTCCTTTGTACGGAGAATTCATTGCGCTCTCACCAGGGTCCTCTTCGTCAGAAACTGCCGTCGTTAACGACATGCGGTCATCGTCCGATATCTATACATAAATATGACATTAATTGAAATTAATTAGGAAATTATCATAAATTAAATCCTGGAAAACGTTACTATTAAGTATTTCCAAGCAAGCCAAAATACCACCAATATACTCACAACTGCGAGGTTCGATTCATAAAAATGACTGGAGGAAAGATATTAAAAAATCCTAGTAATGTCTGCTCTGACGTCATTTAAACCTGCCGCAAACAACATAAGTTCAAGCTTGGATACTTTCAACATTTTACAGTGTAATGCAGTTTTCACCCCAGACCACCCTCGTTTCCACTTTTGAAAATTGTTACCTCGCCTCTCAGGTACGTAGCTAGGTGCACAGTGGTGCAAAGCACAAGAACGAGTGCTAAATGAGACTTTCATTACTTTACCTTAAATTTATTTCAGTCGAGGTGAATACTACTTTAAAATAAGTAATTAACTTCAAAGCGACGTTCCCGTTAGCAACTTTTTGTGAAATTAATTCCTTTTAGATGTATTTTTATTAATTCAGTTAGACTTAAAAGGTTTTCGCACCACTTATTTTTCATAAATATATTATATCTACTTAATGAAGTGGACGCGACGGGGTGTACACAAAATAGACTAATAATAAAAGGCCATTGTACAATTTCTGGAAATTGGAATACTTTCTGAAATTTATAAAAGATATAGTTGCCGTGTCCCGCGGAGCTACCTGCGTTGATCTCGTTTTTTCCAATCTCGTTACAATTTCCCTAAATCCCATCTTAGCAGAGGGGTAAATCGTATAAAGCTACCTGCCAATTTTCCATACCCAATCGTTCTCCAAGTCAAACGGATTGAGCTGTGCGTTGTTATAATGTCAAGCAGACTCTGCCAGCCAATCAGCATGTGTATATTCTTTTATATAATTTCGAAAACTTAATACATTACTGCAATACTGGTTTCTGATACTTACGCGAATATTATACATTAAAATAAAACCACGTTTTAGGCATTAGTCTACCCGTCACTATGGATACTGTTAAGGATCCGAAATATTGGGAATTAAATAATGTCAATACAACGCGATAAAATCCGTAAAAAGTAGTTTTATTTCAAAATTACTGCAAATTTATGTTTTATTAACTTGGTCTGTTTTGTCTTTGCCTGGTCTGTCCTTGTTATAGTGCTTTAGAACAGATGAGCCAAGAAGGTGTAGGCGGCGTTTTAAAATTATTTTTAATATGTAATTATAAAATATGTTGTCTCTTGCGCTTTTGATCACAACACAATATACAAGCAAAGAGTTGCTTTGAGGCGCATACGGGCCGCGGTAGCGCGCTCTCGGCTCGATGGCTCTTGACGTCGCGTTGCGCCCTCGCCACCGCCTTTCATAAGAAAAAAGGAATATATTCCACTACATCTTTATATAATTTACAATAATTGAGTCACACACCTATACCAAGTTTACACATGTGCTATCTAGCCCCAAGTTATCTGAATTAATATGTCTGCATAATGTACCACACTTTTAACTTTTCTGTCTCAAACGCGAATAAATATTTGGAATATCTTATGATACAGTTGCAAATAGATACTGCCTCATTAGTCTAGTTGTGCCATAGTAAGTACCTCTGCCGCATATCGAGGACTATAGGCGTGATGGTATTTTTACATTTATGGTACAGTTGCAAATAAACTGTAAGTTTTTGTCATGGCTCGTAAAACTTTGTCCAATTAAATTGCATTTAATGAATATTCCTTTTTGGCACCTCAAAGCTCGCTAGAGGGAAACTCTGCTATACTCAGATATAATACTTAATTGCGCCACGTTTTAGTTAACTAGGAATCGGAACTCCAGAACAAACTTTTACTTTGGTATAGTTTAGCGTAATACCTACCTACATAGTTTAATAATACGTCCGTCCGTTGCTCGTGGTACTCAGTGAAGGTAGGTAATGTTATCTATATGTATATTGAAGTGAATGTTAGAAAATTACGTTTAGGTTTTTGTTTAAGCGTTTAGTAAGTTAGATTCTTAGTGAACGCATTGAAAAAGACGTCAAAATTAGTGCTTTCCAAGTGTATTTTAAAAATGAATTATTTTACCCTTTCGTACAGCTAAAGTTGGTTTTGATTAAGATAATTGTATAATAATGAAGGATAGAGAGCAGTACTCTAACACATTGCCCGTATTGTTATATCTCTTTCTCTAGAGCCCTAACCGCCGGCAGTTTGAATCCTGCTCGGGATGCCGGCGGGTTAAGTATTTCTTATATTATCAAATGTTTTCATTAATTTTTAGTTTATATAAAAATAAAGAAATACTTTTTATTAAAAGTACTCTTTGTGTAGTGTTTATACGCATAAAAAAGGTAGATAAGCAATGAAAGTAAAATTATATCTAAGACCCACACAGGAGAAAATGAATATGTGTGAACTGAGAATATAGAATATACAAAAGAAAACAATACAAACAAAGCTTCATAACTCAAATAGAGTAAAGAATAAAAGCCCTCATTAGCAAGAAGGAAATTGCAGTTTCCGTAAGAGGAAACTAAAATAAGGTCAAAATGTTAGACCGTATCTTCGTCGTATTTTCTCTTCGATCCTGTCATTACGCCTCAAATTCAAACATTTATTTATTAAATTGAAGATACCATTACATGTTGCCAGGTTTATTTTAAGATTGTACTGTTATGAGTGACTCAATATCTCACCTTTCTAAGGAATGCTTCGTTGCAGGTTTGTGCGGTTCCTTTCCAATGATAATGTCGAAATCTCATATTGCCGAGCAGTCTGGCCCCTCGCAGTATTGACACTTCATACACGATACGCCGTATATTGAGCACATCCGTGCGTTTCTTGTACTTGTTTAGCTTACGCCTACGCACCATTCGTTCGTCTGGCTCTGAATATTCGCCAGTACTTGTTAAACCTTCTTCAGCGGCCCAAGCGCTCAGTACACTCTCTATAAAGCTAAATAACTGTTGCACATTGGGTTCTAATTTACTAGGTATGAAGAGATAAGGCGAAACGGTTTTCTTTGGAACTATGGCCACTTCATCGGGCTCATCCTCTGGTGGCGGCGCGACGTCGTGATAAGGACAGTTGTGGATTTTATGGTGATGATGGTGGTGGTGATGATGTTTAGATTTGCGTTTTGGCTCCTTCGAAATTGAACTGCCGCCACCCTCCCCTTTATCCCCAGTTTCACCTCCACTCGAATGCGAGTCGCCACTACGCTCCCTGCGTGGTTTTGGTCGACCGTTCGACGTTAATGCTACAAGCGCTCCAGCGGCTAGACAGCAGTGATGTGCAACACAGCAAAAGTGAGCATCCCCCTTGCGGACACCTGTATGTGCTTTATGACAAAATGAAACATCGGGAACTCTCGCTCCAAGCGCAGCTAAATGTGCCCGGTCGGCGCAAACTTGCATCAACAGATTTTCACCGAAGTGAACAGTCTTGTGTCGGCGTCGACGAAGGTGCATGACAGTTCCACTGCCGGCCAGCGAAGGAGGCGCCGAAGCTGAGGCGGGTTTGGTGCGAGGCTCGGGCGCGCGCGCACATCGAGGCGGCGGCGCGCGGTGCGTCTCCACCATCATTGGCGAGGAGCGGCGTCAGCGGCCGGCGCGCGAGCGTCACCTCATCACGCGGCCAACACACTCCTCTATTCTCCACTTCCTACGCCCCTCAATATTTCTATCTTTTTATCATAAACATTATTAATGCACTTTAATCCGTTTTATAGTCATTTTGAATAATTAACGCACGATTCAAACTCTCGAGGTTCTGGCTAAGCACTTCTTATAATTGAATATTGTTCAAAGTTTTCTAATACACTTCATAGTTTTATGCCTGTCTCGAATAATCACCTAAATTAATTTTATAAAAGTCAACAATTTTTCTTAGATTAAGTGAATTTAAATGAGAAGAAGTAGCATATAAAAGGCAGTTATTTTCGTTAAAGAGATTTGCTATTTGAACAATCACATTAAAGACGCATCCATTTCCATATCTACTAAAATAAACGTGTATCTTCTAGCTACGTGACGCGATATCCACTACTTAATATAAGAATGAAACATGCTTATCCATGTACCAAAGTTCGTTGTAATAAACGCAGCCAATACAATTTCACAAAATAGCCTAAATCTTAACATCAAATCTTTTCTATTTTTAAACGTTTATTTCCTGCAGCACAATGTATGGTAATAGTATCAAATCTATTTACACATTTCCTTATTATGTACGTGACATTTATGAGAGAATATGGAAAGTAAAGCCTGGATTGATAAGTAAATAGGTAGGCGGTTGTAATAGAAATCCGATAAAACGTTCTGCGTTTGAAGTGGCTTGTTCCCGGCAGAGACGTTAACAAGCTGTCAGAATAATTGTTAACCAGGTACTTTCTATCATTTTGTGGATCTTGTTGTAGTTAGATTTATTTCATCTTCTTGAGTAATTCAAGAAGTATTGCAGAAAATAAATAAGATAGTTAAATAATTCTATGAGTCCGGAGAAGCGCTTAATGTGTTTTTGGAAGTTTGAAGAGACTCCGGAAGTTATTCCCTTAACAAAATATGTCGGACATAGGTATTCACGGAGAGAGTGATGAATCTTTTTGTAGTTTGGTAGCGTTTTAATTACGCTAATAGCTAGCGCGAACTTTTCCAAGTGAAGTAGGGCGTGACACACCACAGCAAAGCGACACAGCGTATGGACGATGGGATGATGATCTAGTATTATAAGATTGAATTAAAAACACGGTGATGGTTCACCAGTAGGGCATTAATCAATAATTACCACTATATATAATTGCCACAAATGAAGCGTAACTAGATTTACCGATAAACAAACTACTTGAAAAAATAAATATGTTACAAGTTTTAGTTCATTATCACTATTTTTTTCCTTGGAAGTGAACACATCGACAATCTTCGTTTTTGTCGTTAAAGAGTTACTAACGCTTTCGCATGGTATTTCTGCAGCAACAATCCCCGGAATTATTGGTTTACATGGTGTTTGTAACATGGTTTTTGAAGAACAATGCATGTAATTTTAATTTAATTACTTTTTAAGACAATATTTTATTTAATATTTACATTATTTGAGTGCTACGCCACATATGTATATGTAGAATGTTAAATTTCTTTTTTATGTTGAGTTTACGTAAAGATATAACTTTTTGTACCAATTTGCACCCATTGCCACTATATACAATGTATAGGTTTACGTGTCTTAATTCAAAATAAGATAAAAAACATCCGCCCGTTTTCGCCGGTGTTGGCCAGGGCCCCTCTACACTTTCGTAGGCCGATTCGTAGCACTTCGTAGCACCGTCTACGACGTAGTATTTAATATAATATTTATTTTTCTAGGTAATTTGATGACAACTTCGTTCTATTTCTTTCAGATTTGGCTACCTGTACTTAGTACTTTAATGGAAAAATAGCTACGCGTAATACCAGCTCTACTAGAGTATTTTAATTGTTCTGAAAACTTAGTTAAAAGTGCTTTTCAAAGTGTGTAAATCGTTTGATAAGTTGTGGAAAAATGACAGTAGTAGTAAATATAAGTAAATAAGCTAGTATTCTGAGTAGTTAAATGAAACTGCTGCTTGGAATTATTAAAAAAATAAATCCTTACACCATATAGATACCACTATAGTCACTATAATATAATAAGCCATATTATAATGTTTTTCGACTCGTGCAGTAATAATAATATCCAATACCTGAAAACTCATTATAACGAGAACCGATATTATGCTTATTCTGAGTTCGAGAGTAGGTAACCCAACAAATCACTTGAAAATATCGCAAAGCGATAAGGTAATGGAATTTAATCTCCAATTGGATCTGATAAATTGGCCTCGTTAAGCCGTTACCTTCTGTTTGCTATTTTTGTTATAGCTGAATCTATTGTTAAAGGAAAAAGTTTTTTGAATAATTGATAGGCGGAGCTTTTGTGGAATAATAAGGGATTTCTCATTTTCAATGAGAATAATAAACAACTATATAAACAGAATTAAGTATTCACAATGGTATTATTTTTTGAAAATTTCATTCAGTAATATTTACTTTTATTGATAAAACTACTAATACTATATCGTAATCAAATATTATAATTGAAAACCACATAGATATATTATATTAGAAACAAGAAACGGGTTTTGATACATAGGAAACAATATGTATTATGTTTTATGTAGATACGTAAACTTCGCGTCATCTACAATGCGAGAAGTCGAAATACCAACTCGGCATTGACAATGCCGCAAATCGTATCCATCCATCGCTTGCATTGCCTTTCAACGCGAAAGCGTTATGAAATATTGGAAATGGAAAATGTAATGTTTTATTGAATTTCTTTTTGCTTCTTCTTTGAGAATATATAGAACGTAGATTATAATCAGATGTGTTGTTGTTGTATTATGTGTATTGCATATTGAGTATTTAATATTTATGCTTTCTTCTGCCGGATCCGACGATAATATGGGTGAACATTAAATAGCCATTCAGTACGGACCTGGAATGAAGTATTTAAAAAATTGTATAAATACACAAGTGAGCAATAAATGCGTATGTGATTGCGATTGCATCGAATGTTGAATTCACTAAGCAATTATGGATTCGGAATGAGTCACCGCAACTCGTGGACGTTTTCATCCAAGCGCCCTGCATTGCGCCAAATTCAGATTGGTTTGATTCTATTTGTTCTTTTAATTGGAACAACAACGACAAGCGTGGCCTGCCATCTATATTTCGCTGGATTGTTCAGTTAACCTGCATCACTATGTTAGGATCTTTCAATATTTCCCTAACGGTTAATCACTTGTCAGATTTATAAATTATTCAAATAACAATGTTGTTCTTTAACATAATTTTAAATAACTGCCTTATCGTACTCCTTGAGAATCAGCAATAAATAATGTCTCAATAAAATTTGATAATTGTTGCTTAAAACATCTGTGTGCTCCAAATGCAATTAAATATTTTAAACCGAATGACAAACCAGTACAGACTTTTAATTTCTTCGTAGATAGGCGTACACATCACTTTTGCACATAACATACAACTGTAGAACACGAAATTCATATGTATTTATTTAACCATCGTTTATCGGCACGCCTACATTAAAGTCACGCGTCAATTTGTTAAAGTTAATAAATAAATAAGTTTTTTGAGTTACATAACCAAGCACTAGGTACACACAGAGCCGCTCCAACGCCCTGGCGGCCCTCGCTGCGACTGGAGCCAGCACGCGTCAACGGAGGGTGGTCGCGATCGTCGAACTTCGTTACGAATCGGAATGAAACGATCGTAAGTCCTCGGGCGCTTTCGGAGCAAGCGCGCCTGCGGGCGGGCGGCGCCCGTGTGCTCCGCTCTGCCCGCCTACCACACGATATAACAACCCACTGTTTAAATTTACTTCAGCTAAAATTAACGAATAATTCTTAATAATTGTTGACATTTATACAATTATTTATGGATTTATTATTGTGAAGTTTAACAATACGGTTGAACCTAATTTGTCCACAGAATTACAATATCTTCAATAGAGTATCGCTGTGGGAATAAAGAATAAAAACTTATACGAAAAGATTCATAAAACTAAATTTAGACCTAATTATATTATCATAAGTTGTTTATATAAAATATAAAACGAATTACTTCTGTAATGGTAAAAGTTGTTTTTATATTACGTTAAAAACTAATTAATATTTTATTCGCTTATATTTTATTTTTAAAAGCGGCGTACATTTAGTAATTTTAAGCAGGATAACTTAGTAATGTTACAAATCTTGGATATAGACTAAGTAGATAAATAGTAAAATGCAGACGAAGTTTTGCTTAATCTAATTAGAGTACAACATAGCAGAACGTTATCGCGCGCCTGTCACGCTTCAGGACAGAGTTTTCCCACGCGGAAAATATTCTTGCCGTCTTCTTGTCACGATGAAGAAGTAAAAAGACATAAACGTGCGTTTTATATAAACTACGACAAGTAGGAATGCACTAGAAACGGATTAGTAGGGCACGCCATGGGATATTATTGATTGGTATCATTTTTTCCACTTTGATGTCGCCCGCATATGACGTTAATATTAACAGAAAACTACAGACCAGTAGTGACAGATAGTCGTCCATCATTTTTAATTTTCGTTAGCGACGCGTAAATCTACGAAAATAAGTTACCTCTAAGGCAATTTTTACGTTTTGATACCGGATTGTGTATTGAAGCAAATAATAATGTGTCTGGGGACGCGGACCGCGGGGTGTCTCGGGCGCCTCCTTCGTAATTCACAACTTTAAGTATTTATTCATGTTCTTGTAAAACTGTTTACATCTTATATGACTTACAAGGAAGTTTATTGTTACATTTATTGATGTTGCTGTTTTTATGTTGCGTGCAGAGAGATACTTTGGGAATATAGTTTAATAGTTTTTATTGAGCTTTCAGACCAAATAGGTCAAAACTATGATATTTTAAGAATTTTATTTTGCAACCGGAATACAGTATTTATAAATAATAAAATATCTGATTTCTGGCAATATTTATATTTTATTTTGGAACTCTGCGCCTTACTGTGTCAAACGGTAAAAAACTTTTTTTTTGTAACCTCAAACACCAACAACTCATTAATACTACTCGATAGAAATCCCTTTGTACAATCGATACAACTTTGTCCTCGCTCGTAGAGTGGCAACAAACGACCCAGGGGACACAGGAAGGTGTCATAATCACTGCTCGTTGTGGATGGATTGGCGGCAGCCGTATGATGTTATTACTTCCAAGAAATATATTAATAATAATATTTTATTTTCAATAATATTAGTACTATATTTCAAGTAACAATTGGGCAGTATTTTACCTAGTAGTTGTAGGTTCTTTTATTGAGTTCAACAGGCATTAGGCAATGTCTGTTTAACTCAATAAATTCTATATATATTGAGAATTTATTGGAAAGATCTCTGATAACCATAAAACAGGCATTAGACAATGCCTGTTATCAGAGATCTTTCCCACGAAAATTGTAAATAATAATGACTGCCAGTAATGTGAATATTGTGTTTAATAGGTCACTAAGTAATTTAAGCAATATCCTAGAGAAGGATACATATACAATATCCTACAAATTAAATGAAATGTTTGAGTAGTTCTTCATACACGTTTACAAGCCTAATTTTTTAATATTTATTAACCGATGGATTATTTTTTTATCAGTCGTCAAAACACTGTTACAGGGACAATATAACGTAATAACTAAGATTAATATTTAAATTGTAAATAATTTATGATATACTCGTATTTTTGTTATTTAGTATTATTGTTTTTTAGTTATTTAGTTTCATTGCCTAATTTTATTACAAGTAGGTACTATTTTCATTGTACCACAAGTCTGTAAAAGCTGTGCACACCTGTAAGTGACAAGTTAACTTAAATATTATTTAATACTGTCTTTCTATGAATACATTTATGGACCTGTTGTTGTCTATAAATATAATGTACATATAATTATGATTTGTATCTACCTAAAAAGTTTTACATAAACTGAACTTTTCCGACATCTACTTTGATTAAGCATTGTTTTTTAGCAAATAATAAATTCATTTAGTTCCAAACTGTGGATCTTTATTTTCAATGTTAATTTCAAGCCTTCATGATATTCTACTGAATATTTCTTCTTGTTTTGTTTAGGGGAGGCATAGAAACGTTGGACCTTTTAATAAATTTATTCATTAATTGTACCTGGTATCGGCTTGAAAAGGGTTCTATAATCCTACTGATTAGGTATCCCCCTGTAATATATTACATTGGTATTGGAGAGTAAGGAAACATTCCCAGCAATTCATTCGACCGAATAGTTAATTAGTTTGCGGGACATTAGTTAATGCGCAGTAAGAGAAACGTAATTTGCATATCATTGCAAAACTAAAATATACTTCGCTCATGAAATATATTATTGTAATCGTACCTAAACCAATGGCTCTTGTTTTTCTAGATATACATATTTTGCAAAAATATTTATGAACATAAACTTGTTTACGCTTCTCTAATATGTCCATTACACGCACCATCGTATAACGATCAATCATCGGCAAACAAAATGTCATCAGATCGCCGCCGACGTCAAAATCTACCGGACTTCACCTATTTTTTCCTGCGATATATTTTTAGGAAAAAAATATATAACTACCTATTGTTTTCTAATAATATATAAATTAAATATTTTTATGAAAGACTATTTCTAATTGAATTACGAAATACTCCCATTTAAACTTAATCAATCTGGATAATTGGCAGGTAGCTAATATTTCTCGTATCTTTACGTACATATTCATGAAAGTTGGCGCAGTGAACAAGCAAAGCTAATTAATCATAAATTATGATCGCTTCTCTGGCTGAGCATCGCAATCGATTTAATGAACCTCCTACCTTTTCAAATTTTATCGTACGAAATTTAGATCAAAGGTTTGACTTAGCTTTTGTAAACGCCGTGATTACCCCCTGGGTATCTATTTATAATATGCTGTATTTATACCATATAAAGGTAATGTTTAAAAAAATCAATTGTGTTGGTCCGAGTTACTTCGGTAAATATGTATAAATAGCAACCTTTAACGACAAACGTTTCAACCTTGCTTCAATACGTTAAAGATAATTGACCTAGCAAACGAACCAAGAGTATGTTACAAGAGGATAAATGGCGCTGGCGGCAGGGCGCAGGCGTGAGGGCACACAGTCCCCCGCGCGTCGTGCGCCCACCCCGCGCCCGTCCGTTACCACTGACGCCAATGCACGTAGCAAGCGAAGCAGAGCTTGATGCGACCTCGATGCGAGGGCCCGAAGCGACCGAAGCGACCGAGGGCCATCGGCCTTGCAATCACACCCAGCAGGGCCAGCGCACAGCGCGTTTCAACATTAATTTCATACAGTTTCTTCGATCTCCCTTAATTTTAAAATGGGAAGATCTGTCCTGTCCAATCACAAAATAATGACGTGCAGCAAGATTAATGCCGAGATTGTCATAATGTTCGAGCTCTATATTAACATTCTACAGGTGAAACGTACAATCAAATTAACGCGCCTTCACGAGCTACAGCTACATAATTGAACAAGCAGTTAATACTCAAGGGAATTTTGTGTAAATTATTGAATGCCTACATAAATCTTTATTAAGGTAACTGCGACTTCACAACTTTTTTCGCTTAACTATAGTTCATATATATATATATATGAACTATAGTTAAGCGAAAAAAGTATATATATATCTGATGTCTGTACCAACATAATTAGAATGATTTGGGAATAATCACGATACTCGCGTAAAAAAAAACAAGAAATGTTTTAGTACGTACTTACTCCGAACTCGGGGAAAGTGAAAAGGGTAAATGTATTTTCTTTTTACAGCCATTGCCGTGGGCTAGGTATATACAAGTAAATAGCAACAATATCAGACGGGCCACTTTCGCGGAATGGCTCTGAAACGTATTTTTATACGGACCTTATTTAGGAAAGAAGAAAGCTGTATTTTCTTCTTTCGATGCAATTAAACTCAGAAAGCAATTCTGAGTGTGTTCGTTTCTTGGAGGTTTGGTTATAAAAGACCGCGAATTTGTATATTATACTGGAGTACTTATGACTTATAGTATGAAAAAATAACCTCCAACTAAATTTAGTGGTTACGCACACAAGAAACACATTGAAGTTATTTAGGTAGGTGCCTAACTCGTTTTGGTGGGCCTTATTGCCATTGGCCAAAGTTGTTAGAAGTCAAATGAAAACTATGAAAGTTATAATTTACACACAAAGCCCCCATAAATGCTTTTACTTTGACGTATATATACATTCATATTTTTACTATTTTTTTCGATAAGGTGACTGAATACATCGCAGAATGTCTGTCGACGTTACTGCTCATAAATATTAACAAATCCGATGAAGTAAAGGCAGAAATCAAAATCAATTAATAAATTAAATACATATATAGCGAACGATTACGATACTAATTATATTAACATTTGGATACATTGAGAAAATCCGTATGTTTGAAAGTCAATTTTATGAAATGTCCCGAGTGGGTCTTCCTAGATAGATATAATCTGGGTGTCTTTAAATCACGAGTGAATCGGTTTCTTCTAGGTAAATGCGCTTTATCGCAGTATCGTCTAACATCAGGCAAACCGGCTGATGTTAGAAGCGTAAGCCTACTAACACCAAAATAATTTCTCAATTAATGTAACTTTTATTACTTTTCTTATCTTACCAATCGGCATTCACCCAAAGTCGACACACTGTGATCTATGGATCACCTGTTGTGATTCTTATAAAGGAATTTTAAAATCAAACTAATGATCAAATGAAATAATGATATTATATTTCTAAGTACTTACCATGTGCACAGATCATGGAGAAATTATTTGTTTTTACTTACCTGTAACAAAAAATCTTTTATTAATGACATTTTTTATAAAAAATACAAATGAGGCGAAGAAACTATAAGTTTTCCTATTTTTTTGGAAAAAGAATACGCTGTTATATTATGGCCGTCTCTAAAAGCTCTCACAACAAATGGGGTTTGCATTACGTGCAATATATAACCTGCCTTCAACGTATTACATGTTTCCTGCGGATATACATCATGTGGAGCTGTTTTCGCAGCCATTTATTTAGTCACTTGCGAAATAAGCTTCATATATAAAGATAAACATAACATAGTGATTTCTGACACTTACACGAATATAAGAAATTGGAATTAAACTACTTTGAATGGGTTTTATCGCCTTATATTGACATATATGAAACATTGGGATTTAATTATATCAATATGGTTATAAAATCAGATGATGTTGTAAAGGATCCAAAACATCGTGATATCGCAATTTTAATGTAAGGCCATAAAATCCGTCG
Organism: Acronicta aceris; assembly: GCA_910591435.1. Lineage (NCBI taxonomy): Eukaryota > Metazoa > Arthropoda > Insecta > Lepidoptera > Noctuidae > Acronicta > Acronicta aceris. Next base: position 8,947,021 of record OU342763.1, on the reverse strand, counting down.
GATCTTCTTAAACTATGGATGCTGTAAAGGGTCCGAAACATCGGCATATTATAATATCAATATAAAGCGATAAAATCCGTAGAAACCTTCGAAACTACGAATGCTGTAGAGGATTCAAAATATCGGGGTATTAGTTATAATATTAATATAAGGTGATAAAATCCGTCAGAGCCCTTTAAACTATGCATGCTGCACAGGATCCGAATGGTCTGGATATTATAGTATCAATATAAGACGATAAAATTCGTAAAAAGTATTTTTATTTCAATGAATATAACATGAAATGTATTGGCATCTATACACGATGATATAGGTGCCACCAGGTGGAAAGTGGTTATCGTCTAAGACTATTGATATTGGACACCTGTAACATGAACGCCGACGATAAAAAGAATATTTTCCTGTTATTTCTACAGAGTACGGCTAGATCGCTTGGTGCCAGAAAAAGGTTCGATGTTGTACAGACAGATTGTATATCACTAGTAGTTAAAAAACGTCTTGCAAACTTTTTCCCAACAAAGATATAATAATGTGGATTCTTGAAATACGTCACAAATTTTATGTGTTGATTAAAAATATCTATGCAAAAAATAAAAAAATCAATCTTCAATTAGAATAGAACACTGGTGAATTATTGATACTGGAGAAAATTAGTCTACTACTGAATTCTAGACAAGAACTATTGATGGAATGAAGAATTTAAGGTTATTGATTTTGCCTAGAAATTGGGTTGCAGAGGTCTGATGGCAGTGTTAAATCATTCTGATATTCACCGCATCTGATTACACTGGATATCAACCACAACATGGAAGAGGCTAGGTCGAGGATGATTATGATTTTTGGGTGATTAACAAATATTTTATTAATCAATTCATGCAGTATGATATATTTCTGACGCTTTAATATTATTATAACAAACGAAAACTAATTACTGGAGTAAATAGCGTAGTTTCTTATATAAAAAGAAAAAAATAATCCATCAGTAAAAAGAGCGAACATTATAAGAAATCACTTTTGAATACCCAACCCTTTTTTATTCAATTTGTCCGCTGGGTCTTGAAATAATTATACACATCAGAATGTATAAACCGGAAAACACATGGGACGGGTCGGCACTCGCTACGAAAGAAGGGGATCAATAGAAACTCGACCTTGACACAATTTACAGTGGCCGTACCTTCGCGGCCGCGTACAAGAATAAACATAGGCCTTCAGTATTCCATTACAGTGAAATAGAGAGGGTGGCGCCGACCAAACAAGCTATAATAACCTTGCCAGTGAAGACTCCAGTGTTTATTTTTCCCTCATAAGCAAGAAGAGAGCTAGTAGTCAGAAAAATATTCCAAATTGAACTATAGATAACACTTGGCACAGTATAAGGTACTTTCTTTGAAAGTAATTATTTGAAAGTCATTTTAGAAATTTTCTATGAAGTGTCTGTTATTATTATGTTATAAAAGATCACAATTACAGATGTTTCATGATGACTTTTGGTTTTATATCAAGTGGTCTAAGTAAATTATATTATCCAAAGCAATACAATAAATCAATAGAAATCAAATTAATTAACTAAACAATTCTTCTAAAATTATAAATTTAAAATGATTCAAACACTGTACCTTCAAAAAGACTGCATTCTTAGATTTGATGGCCCCCATGCAAATTATCATACAAACATCATTAATATTCAATGTCGCCTGGCGATAGTCTTAATAGAATCTAACTTATTGTTTGTTTATAATAGGTATATATAACAACAGTCAATATTTGCGCGTCACAGTTTGTTTATATTTATTTAAAAAGTCATTAAATTCATACAATATACATAAAATAACATTGAACACTCTATGAGTTACAATAAAATATTTATTTTATATTGGCAGCTTTAGAAAACACCTACACACAGAGGTTAAAATTCATTATGAAGACGAAATATCACAGGTGGATCAAGCGATATACAGGCAGGAACTCTACTAAGTAGTAACATGTAATATATTTAATTAACTAAATTTAATATATCCTTATTGCTAATGGAACATTTATATTATGACAACAATTCACTCGTACGTAGGCCTTGGAATTGACTTCACTTCAACACGCAGGATATGTTTATAGAAAATACGTTTTTCACAATAGTTTTGTTCGATTTATAGTTTGACTATAGTTTATAACAACCATGGATATTAAAACTGAGTATCGCTAAACGTAGGGAGGACTACGCAACTCTTCTTTGTCCGTGCACTTGACAGTAGGAGCTTTGTATTTACACACACGAAACGTCTCAATTTTCGATTCAAAATTCTCTTTCGCGACATTCGATACGTCTATTTTGGTACAAATTTAGGCGTTTGGAACCCACAATTAGCTTTAATTCATTATTACAAGTGAGCGAAGTTAACCTCAAAATAATATTTTTAATACTACGTTCAGGATACGATCGGTTGAGCTGAGTGCGCAGCGCGTCTACCGCGCAGACTCCGCCGATGGCGTCCGAGCTCGGGCGAACTATCCCAGATCTTGCACCCCCAGATCGTCACTATTTCATTTTGTTTAGCTTTCGTTTTTCCTTTATTATAATGTATTAAATCCTAGCGCTTCTTGCGAACAAAATATACCTAATTTAAAAGAGTGTAGTAGGTACGTAAATGTAATTATAATAACGGAATTTTAACATTTTTGTAAATTTTAGAATAATTTTCCGAGTTGCAACTATTTTATTGAGCTAGTGGTCCCAAGCGCGGCTACCGACTGTGAGGTAATAATTGTGATTCAGCGAAGTGATATCGTGTTTTCAATTAGAGAAATTGTCAGTAACAGGTAGCAGAGTTTTGATTTGTGCTTTGTTAAAGGGTCACTCCTTATTAGGTACGTAAATACACCGGCGAACTGTCGATTTATAACAGTAATCCTTCGAAGAATACAGCAGAGCATTTTTGGTTAGTACATTAGGTACCTAATACGTTCATAATGAAAAGTAAACCCCCATTTTTCAAACTGTGGGTTTAAATAAAAATATATTTTCACCAGTGTCAAATTCCTACCTTAGTATACGATTACGATTCTGCGTAACGTTAGGTATTAAGATCGTCAATCAGGGTAGAGCAGCTTAAGAGAGCTAGGACCGTTTCATTATGTACATAACGGCACAAGAAGCATAAAATTAATTCAAACACCAGCAGGCCCGATATTTTACATATAGATTGGCCACTGTAGCGCATGATTAAAACTTGGAAGCGCCTTCTGCTACAATTTATTGGATTAAAAGCCTCTAAATGTTTCTATTGGTCGAGTTTATTTATTTTAAAAATAATTCTTCCAACTTTCTGCAAGAGTATTGAAAAAATCACTTGTTTAACTAGGTTGAACACAATTCCTTGTTTAATTATTGTTTTAGAGGCAATTAAGAAGTTCAGAGGCTCGTGGCTAAGAAATAACTGCGTCTATATCTTTATGTGGATATGTGAACCGTTCTAAACACATCAAGATCCATTCGTGCCTTGGATAGCACCTAAAGTCGTTGGACCCTGTTGTCCTACGAACATCTAGTTATGACAATTGTTAGTGGTAGTCAGAAAAGGCCAAAGAGCCTGAAAACCGGTGAATAAAGAACATTGTGGGTTGTGAGTGAGTTGCGGATGTCTAATGGCAGTCGCTTCATATGAAATATTGTCATTTAGTCATAACCAAAACGAAAAAAGGTTTCAAATTAAAAAAAAACAAACTAAATTAAAATACCGACAGTCACGTAAAATAAACTGATTTAGATTAGGCTCAAGTCTGTGGTTTTTGGTAGGACGGATATTATGGAAACTCACAGAATTCGCAATAAGAATGGTTGATTTAACAATGCTCCGTCTAGTCTGAGTGATTATTTTGATGATGACGATTATTTTTAACCGACGTCAAAAAAAAAGGAAGTTCAATTCGACTGTATTCTTGTTGTTTGTTGTTTGTTAGGCGAATATTCCGTAAATTATGAATCGATTTTGATGATTCTTTTTTTGATCGGTAGCTGCATGCTTCTGGGGAGTCCCATAAAATTTGGTCAAGATCTAATCACAAAATGACAAGAATATGTAACGACTGAGTAAATGATAACGTCGTCTAGATACGTAAAATTCTACTCGCTCTTCAAAATGTTGAATTAGAAGAAGTCGGTTGATAAGTTTTAAGAAAAGTAACTTTTAAGAAAAAGAACAGCCACCTTCAAAAACATAAAAAATAATGTTATGTGCTCAACAGTTTCGAAAGATCCGATCAAATCAAAGGCACCGGCCTTTGATTTGATCGGATCTTTTGATTTCGCCATCGACTACAGCAACACCAAAAACTTAATTCACTAAACTAACTTTTAGATTCGTAATAAAATCTTAACTTCGCCTTTACAGTTTAAATCAAATAATGGCATGTTTTTTGGTTTTAGGAATTTTCAATTTTTTAATAATTATCTAGTTTACTGGTGTCGTCAATCCATATGGAAAAATAGAGAAATCTTAACATCGTTATTGATTATGTTTGCGATATTGATTTTGTTGTGGGCGAGTAAAGACTGCTAACCCGCACTAGGCCTACGTGGTGGACCTGGTGGCCTAATCTCATTCTAAGACCCGTGCCCAGCGACCAGTACGACAGTAGATAGGTTAATAATAATGTTGGTTATGGTTTGTTGTTTGTTGGTTTTTATTCATATTGTTATACACTTCCCCATCTACCTATATGTATAACCTATCTTCACAGAGACAGTTTGATGAACCGCTCTGTAGTTTGACAAATGAGCAGCTGTAAGTTCAATCAATATACGTAATGCCTAGCGTATTTGTCTGGTAGTTGAGGATAAATGACGATCGGGTGTTAGCTCCAAGTACCTACTTCCAACATATAGACAATGTTAAAAGACTTAATAAAAGATGAAATGAGTTGAATAAAGGTTGGAATATTGAAATAAAACTAATTTTTACGGATTTTATCGCGTTATATTGGTATTATTTAATTCCCGATGCTTCGGATGCTTAAGCATCATAATCTATGGTTACGGTTAGACAGAGGTGTTGGACGTCTTATTGTTAAAGTTACTTAAAGCTTGCTTAAATTTTTGTTAATTATTTAGTCAACAAGGTTTTTGGTGTGACACATCATTATTGTAGATTTTTTAACGCTAAATCTAAATCCGACAATAGAATTCTAGGACGTCAAAATTGGAGATATACCAATCTCAAAGTGCTTTAAAAAGGTTTTTGGCGATATTTGCCGTAATTTTTTGAGGACAGAAAAAATTTGAGATAATTACTAACTGAAGTACCCTGTATCCTGTACTAATCTGCTCCTTTCAAATCCACTGTAGTTTGCTTCGCGAAAGTTTTCACTCAATACCAAGGTAAGGTCTCGTCCATTTCATAGACCCATTCAATCCCAGCCTTGGCGCTGAACCACGACCTTGAACGTTGTACTCGAATAGCACACTATTGTTATTAATTATTCCTAGTTCAATGAACGTAAATTATATTAAATACATCTACGATGGCAATTAAGTGCCAAACCAAAGTAATTTTATATTAATCTACGACGAAACTTACCTTTTTCGAAGAAAGACCTTTCTTTGCTAAGAATTTGACAGTGAAATAAGAAGTAGAATTTATCGACACAAGTTACTTACCTCGCTCGATGTCAAGTAGCAAATCCTGGAGTCGGTGCTATCAATAGAAGCTTGTTGAACAATCCCATAGCGCGCTGATTCACGATCGCTTGTATACTCCGAACGAACGCTGTCTTGACGGTCGAACACACCCCTGTTACAGAGGCTAAATATTTATCTTTTCTTAACTTAACTTGATTATCGGATCTTTGTTTAACTTCGACACGGGGTTTTAAATTAAAACGGGGAATAAAAGATCAGACTATTATTAGTCAATCGTGTTGAATTCGCCTTTAATCAAATTGCTTTGCTGTTTTTTATTATTATGTATATACTTCAAACCACTTAAAGCTTAACGGATAAAACATTTTCATAAGAATGTGAGGATAGGACGTAGCACATTGTTATCAAAAGGAAATGAAGTCTCGGGGGACTCTCAATTGCCATAAAAATAAGGGATACCGTTCGAATAGGTTTTGGGGAAACTATTCTAAAGTTTTTTGTGTTCCAGTAAGAAGTTAGATGTCTTCAAAAGTCACATTGTCGGAAAATTGTTTACATGCATAAAAGGAGAATGGATTTAAAATGTCGGCATTGTGATCGCAATTCTGCGCACAATTACCTACGAAAGTTTTTCTGCCTACTGTGTGGAGAATGAGCCAATAAAGAAAAAGTGGGTCCCATGGGAGCCAAGGTAATTTTATTTGTAGAATTACTTTGGATTCTTTCGTATAATCAGACTTAATTGATTCAAGTATCTCTATACAAGACTTATCATTATTCCTATAAAAAAGTGTGTACAAAAAACAGCTAGTTACTACCGTAATAATTCAATGTCCCTATCAACTAACATTAAAAAGAAAGTTCTATCGTCGGCGACTATTCTAATTAATATACGAATACCTAGAAAATTTTTTAGTTTATCGATATTCCCAGTCATAGCTTTGCGGATTTATTCATTAGGTGGAATTCTAAAATTCTGACTCAAGCAATTAATTTTACTTTTAGAACAAATTAAAGTTAGTCGTATTGGAAACTTTTCGTTTTTCCATTTTACCTAATGAATTATTAAAAATTGACCTGTCAAGGGGTATCAAAATCCGCTTATTCCATTTCGAACTGAGCTCTGATAGACAGCTAGTAATGAGGAGTTCATTTGGACTTGGATTTCGCTGCCAATTTTCTTCAGTGACATGAATTGTAAATAAATATCGATTTGTAGTGGTAGTACCTACATACTTATTTAAATTATTGTGTGGGTAAACAAAGAACACATTCGGGAACCGTGATGTGATAATCATTATCAATTTTATAGTATCTGGGTTACCTTAAGGTATTTAAGGCCAAAGGTTGTCTTAGATTATTTCGATATCAAAGCTTGTATGTTATCACGGGTATACTTTGCGAGCGCTGAAGTAACCTAAATAAATAAGGTCATGCGTAGACTGAGGGAGTCGGTTGTTCAGAGTTCCCAACTCCTATTTCATATATAACCGAGGACATGACCTGAGAGAGAATAGGTTCAATATAGGGGATGTTGAAGACTGGGCAAATAGGAGGAGGGTAAGCAGGAATGTGAGCTAGTGAGTTGTTAGACAAAAGAAGAGTTTTTTCTGCACTCTCTTGTCACTAAGAAATGATGTACAAAATTGCTAAAATTAAGAAAGAGTTATAATACACCTATAAAAATCTTACCTTTGCTCAAAGCTGTCAGCCCTGTTGCTTCTATAGCCCGAGTCGTTGAGGCTGCCTTCATGACGGAGGCTGGGGAGTGAGTCCCAGGGAGAGCGGCGTGGGCCGGGAGGTGGGACGCCGCGCCACCCGTCTGAGTGGCGGTACCACGCCGCACGGGCTGACTCACCGATGCATGAAGCGCACCGGGATGCGCTCACGAAACTGCGCATAAAACGTACATTATAATCAAGATGCCTTTAATGCTCGCAACGGAGATTACCACGCGCGACATTTTGATTTATATGGATAAAATCAATGTTAGACATGACATGCGAATATTTAAAATATTGTTAAAATTTTCTACTGAAAATCAAATGATTGTCATTTTGGTACACATATCAGTTAAAATTAAATTTCATAAAAAAACAACCCTTTACTATTATTTCCGTAAAAACAACCGAGTAAAAGTTGAGATCCCTCAGATAAATGAAAAATACACAAGCCATACAAAGTTAAACTAATTTGAAATGGACGTTTCCGACCGGTCCAATGGGATTGGAAGCCATTGTTCCGTGTCAGATTAACGACTCCTAGTTTTTTCATTTGTTTTGAATAGGTAGTGTTGAAAAATGAAGAGGCGACTCTTCGCTCCAATTGTTAAAGGAAAGGAAAATGTTAAACTAAAAGAAAATCCCATTATTGTATCAACACCAACGCGTCCTACTGGATTATAATAAGCAAACTGTATTTAAGTTAAATTTAAACAAAAAAATGTGTACTAATTACGTTAGACAGACTTTACTTAAGTAGCCTAAGCAGCTATGTTATCATTATCCCTAAATTTAAAAGTATTTTTTACACCTAGTAATTTACTAGACTTCCCATGCTCAGTTTCGCCTGCATACATATGTAATTTTCGATTTTAAAATATACTGTACCCATTGTAGCTACACCATGGAGGTTTCATTTCATAAAATGTGTTAAGTCTAATTTATAAGGAAGAAAACAATTGTCAAAATATCAACAACGAATGACAGCTGTACATAATCTCGACGATGTCATCGTTTATTAAATGTGTGTGTGTCTGTATGTGTGTGTGTGTGTATGTGTGCGTGTGTGTGTGTGTGTGTGTGTGTGTGTGTGTGTCAAACACATGGTAGTGTGTGCAGACTTTCATACAAAATTTGACCCCCCCTTTCACCAGATTTATTATCTCGGAACGATTCCCCTTAATCCATTTAGTGTGTCTGTGTGCCTGTGTATGTGTGTGTGTGTCAAACACATGGTAGTGTGTGCAGACTTTCATACAAAATTTCACCCCCCCTTTCACCACCTTAGAGGTTGAATTTCCTTTCTTAGTGCTCGTCTACAGTGCAAAAGGAACCAGCATACAAACGGCCAGGGATCTAGCTCTCCTTCCTTCCTCTTTTATATACATAGATCGTCATCATTTTACATACATCGTGAATGTTTCTTTGAACCAGTATTCCATCCTTACATTACGTAGATTATTTTGGCATTTTGGCTAATCAATCATTGTACTTGGAAAAGTACTAATCTGTTTAACAACAAAGCGAAATACCGTTATATAATTTACAAAAGAATATTCAACATTTCCATCCCCCAATCATCTAATAAGATCCGACTTGCCAGACTTAATATCCTTACAGACCTCGACGAACAGGATTATAGATCATGAAATTGTGTAATAATATCAAAAGCATCATAAATTATTGTCGGCCCTTTAGTATTAGAAAAATTGCTCGGTTCGCGAATGGCTAATTCTGTCCCCAGGGGTATACCCTGAGGCATACGTGACTCGAGAAAAACGATAGGTAACTACGACAATAACTGAGATGTACGATCGATACCTAACTACTTATACGACAATGGGTCTTGTGGGACGAAATACACACCTACATTCCTTATAAAATAACACGCTACCAATATGACAAAAACGATAAAAGTCTAGCTAACGTAGTCAATACTTTTTAAGGTGGGTGCTTCGGTATGCAATACTTTGACTTACGCGATTAAGCAGCAGTCTGTTTGTGTTTTTTTATATCATGGCATACCTAGGTAAGTATCTACAGTGCGAATAAATTTAATTAACTAAGTATCTTAATAGCAGACGCCACGCTTTAGCCAACGCGGCAGGCCCAGACGGAGATGGCGGGATGAGCTGGACTCTTTTCAAAAAGACTGGTCCTTAAGAGCAATAGACAGAGAGAAGTGGAAGGAGAGTGGGGAGGCCTTTGCCCTGCAGTGGGACACTACGGGCTTTTAATAATAATAATAATAAGTATCTGATAAAAATTGTAGATAGGTAAGTAATAGATCAATGAAAATATATTAGTACAATTGAATGGGTATTGGCTAACCCAATTTACCCTGATAACTACGAGTACATTAAATTTTATTTCTCATCCAAAAACTCTCCTTTAGAAATGAAGATGGTAATATTTTTTTTCTTTTCACTGTAATATAAGTGGCTCAATTCAGTGAGGTGCCCATCTCGGCGTTAATTCTGCTATCTATTTTATGGTATCGGGTACAAACTCTAGGCACAATTCTGGCGTCTGGCTACTTTGTAAGAGATATTTTTCCTCGCGCTAACTATTGTTATTTTTCAAGTAAATCCCTTTGCTAAGTGGTTGAGCGAGGGATGAATCGAAATAGTTATCTCTGTGAATGTATCGTAAACACGTACAATTCCGTATCCCTATTACGGGGATTTCTCCAAATCTACAGAGCTTTATTATTTCGGAACGATTCCCCTTAATCCATTTAGATACCCTCATACGTATCTATGTTTTCAACGTGTTTCTAATCTCATGTAAAATGGAGTCTGAATTGGATCAGCTAAAACAATAATGTCTGATGAATAGGTAATGCATTCAGTAATGGATGAAAGATTCATTATAGTTATTATAATTATACCAATTACTTATAATTATAATAAGTTTTCGTGCCAAAATTACTGAACCAATTTTCATTAATATAAAATATTTTAGGTTTAGTGGGTGTAAATGCGTCGGTAGAGTCAAGATTTGTATCCTGTAAATACAGGCTAATAATACGATTTCGGGAAACCTATGATGCAAGGCCTTACCCTGCGAAGGCTGGGAAGATGTCCTACGAAGGCTGGAACAAGGGCTGTCAAAGCCGTGGCAAATGTCGCGAATCCCATAGCCGTATATCGCCTTCCCAAGCGACAGAGGATTTTCCACTTAAGACTCTTACAACACTTCATCAATTCTTATAATACTTCTATTAGCATTAACAACTGAGACAATTCAATATTGTTGCTTTTTATTACCATACTGATTACAAAATGTTACAAAAGATTTTTTTTATCTCACGAGGGACATATAGTAATTAATAGTCGCAGCTATATGGGCGAATATTTTAACAAATGGGTTTGTAGATAACAAAGAAAAACTGACATATTGTGTAAAGTAACAGAACCAGTTTTATCACTTAAAAAGACTTAGCGTCAAGGCGTGCTAAGCATCTTTAATTGATTTAGATTAAACGGAAACGTGCAGATAACCAAGAAGATCCACTAAAGAACGAGAATTTCGTTTCGATTTCCAAGAATACATAAGTATTTAATTAGCAGGTATCCTGGAGATTTATGACATAACACTAGACAGATAGTCTTTAATGGGATTTAAGAAGAATACTTAGCGTTACTCCGAAATCTAACTGGTTACTATGCTCTATAGATAGAAAGTAGCGGTACCGGAGGTAGGTCCATCTACATTCTTAGTGACAACCAAGCGGCACTCAAGGCCCTGACCTCCTACAGGATCGACTCAAGACTGGTCATGGACGCCGCCCGAACTCTAAAAGAGTTAGGAAAGCGAAACAAGGTCAGATTTGTATGGGTTCCTGGTCACAGGGGGATTATGGGCAATGAGCAAGCTAATGAGCTGGCAAAGGACGGTTCTGGAACCTCACTAATTGGACCGGAACCATTTGTTGGACTGGCCTCGAGCGCAGTCAAAACGGCCTTTTGGGAGTACGCAAGGGCGAGGCACATCGATGAGTGGTTGAGCCTCGCAGGACTTGCTACACCAAGAAATTCATAGGTTCCTCATCGAAATGGCAAAATGCCATTTGGAACTCAAGCAGGCGGCAGGCCCGTTACTTGATGGGGGCGCTAACCGGACATTTCGGGACTAACGCTCTACAGGGCCTGCAAAAGGGAAATTGAGAGCATGGAACACCTTCTGTGTACATGCGATGTAATGGTCAGAAAGCGAATGTGCCTCTTGGGGCAGGATTATCCAAGACCAGAGACTACAGACTTATACCCCCAGGCCTCATTATAAAAAGCTCATGGAAGAGCTGCTTTAAAAACTGCGTGAGGATGAGGTATATGTATCTAGGCGAAAGCACAAAAGATCCCATTGGGTCGAAGTGCACTGAGGCCTTGCTGCCTCGCCCCATATAAGATAAGATAAGATAAAAAGCAAGCAGAGGCAGAGGTGTACTAATGTACATACACAGTTCGCCGGTGTGTTTTAGGTCCCATGTAATAGGTAGCGAGCCTATTGCCATTAACCGGGGACAAATCCAGACTCCGAGCTGCTACTGAGAATTTAATATAAAAACCCAATAACACTGCTCGACCTGGGGATAGAACCCAGGACCTCTAGCGGAGTAGTCGCGCTTGGTACCACTAAACTAATGAGGCAGTTAGGCAGGCAGACAGCAAAGGCAATATATAAATTACAGGTTCAAAATTAATTTTGGGAAAATATATAGGATTAATCCTAGATCATAGTAGGTACCTGCTCTTATTATTATTTTCTGGCAAAAGTTATTAAGCAATAATTGCTCGTATGTAAATATGAATGAAATTCTGGAAGGAGGAAGAGGAGGCCTGCACCCAAACGGGATCCGCATCACAAAAAGATAACTAACCATAGTAACACTAGATTAATAAGTTAATTGCACTAACCCGACTAACAAACATTTGAAATGTAAAATACCTGACGTGGAAATAAAAAGGCTTAATAATAATATAAAAAATATTAATATCACTTTGTTACTGAATTTCCTGAGAAATAAGTGTAGGCGTGGCCGCGTAGAGATCGTTCTTCGTGTTGGTGTTCGGGCACAAGGGACGCACCTTACCGAGCTTAACTTTAATGAATGTAACTAACGTGAATTCAAATACTTTTTCTGCATGGTAAACGTGGAAACTAAAAGATTTTCTCAACGATGAGTGAAGGCTGCTATCAAAAAGGTCAACCTCAAAACTGAAGGCAATCCGTCGTCAGTTTTATTCAACTAATTCAGCCTAAATACCTAAGGAATAAGAAGATTGTACAATGTTGTTTTTTTATGGGATGGGGGGACACCTGATGGTAAGTGATTACCGCCGCCCATGGACACCCGCAACACCAGAGGAGTCACAAGTACGTTGCCCGCCTTTTAAAAGTGGATTGGGCCTCCGGTAATTTCATACACTCGGCGAAACACAACGTAAGCGTTGTTTGACGCCGGTTTTCTGTGAGGCCGTGGTATCACTCCGGACGAGCCGGCCCATTTGTGCCGAAGCATGGCTTTCCCACGTTCATGTGTTTGCTAACATGTTTCATAGAAGCTAATTTAAAACGTATTATTCTGAATTTAGATACCCATTAAATCTTCAAAGAATAAATAAAAAATAAACAATTGTTTTTCTATTGTCTATTAATTGATCCTTGATGTAAGTTAAAAAAGATAATATGTTATTGACACTGACCTTGATTGATGATCACTAAGATATCCCTGATCACGATCTCGCGCTCTATCCCTGAAAAAAGCCGAAAAGTTACTGACAGTCTTAAAACATGCGGGTGCGTGATGGATTACGGCCAAATGTCTAGTCTATTCGTAAATTCAGAGCCAACCTTTTGATACTGGTAAATTATTTATATTTTTTTATTATATTATAGATCAAGAAGAAGAACCTTATAAAGCTTATTATGAACATTCATTTATACTTAGGAATGCGTTACTTTATATTTCTTTGAAATTGTAATTTGATTTATCAAATCTATGAAACAAAATAAGTAATAAAATTTTTCACATCGGCCGGCGTAAGGAATGGCATAAAAAAGATTTATCAAGTCTCTTTTTTAACCCCCGACGAAAAAGAGGGGTGTTATAAGTTTGTAGTGTGTGTCTGTGTATCTGTGTGTATGTCTGTTGCATTGTAGCGCCTGATCGGGTAAACGAAGTTTGAACATTTTTTTTTTGTTTGAAGGGTGTGTTAGTTGACAGTGTTCTTAGCTATGTTTAAAAAAAAACTGCTCAGCCGTATGAAGATCATCACGTCAGAAGAAATCCTCAACGGTGTACAGCATCTACGTTGTGTTTGGGATCAAACGATGCGTTTTGACGAGCGGTCCCCCGATACAATGACGCTTGAGTTAAAATATTATACATATATGAAGTATAAAGGGAAAATATATAGTTTTTTTCCTTTTTAAAGATTTTAGTACCGGGGGTTTTGTTTAAATTTTAAATTTAATATTTTTATTGTAATAAGATGATAAACAATCATACAGTCCGCTTGATGGTAAGTGGCATCCACAGCCTATAGATGCCAGTACCTAACACAAGAAGTATCTCTCGCACGTTACGTAATCGTGGGATATCAATATTCAGAATGATTTGTTGCTAATAACTTACTACTAAATGCTAACAAAACAAAATGTCCAAAATTCTCGATATCAAACATACCACAAGTTGAAACTAATTTAATGCTTGAAGGAAGCTTACTCGACCTAATCAAAGAAACAGTTTTTTTAGGTATTACGGTTCATTGTAAGTTGCAGTGTGCACACATATCAGCCCTGTCTAATAGGATAAGTTATATAACTAATATTCTGCTGTGGGAATCAGCTGCAAATGTAGATTAAATTTTTATATCACAGAAATGGTAATCCGTGAAATCCACGATATGGGCCCTCGTGATTCCCTAACAGAATTGTAACTGGATTCTTCTCCATAGTATCCACTTTTTGAACTAAGCAACTCGACTCATAACGTTTCATAAATGCTTGTAGAAGGTTGGTTTGAAGGAAGGTTTGAAGTAAAAACACTTGAACAACAGTTCAAGACTGACGACATGTTTGGCGTAACGGCCAAGCAATCGGCTTCTGCGTCAAGTGTTGTGGGTTCGATCCCCAAACGGAGCAAATATTTATATGATCTACAGGCAATTTTTCCGAGTCTGGGCGTTTGTGTATGTGAGAACTTGTGTTTGTAAAAGCACCATACAGTCGAAAATCCTAGTGTGAGGAACGTTAAAAAAAAACAATACAAATAAATTTAACAAACCTGGAGTTGTGGTCACTCAAGTAGCCCCGCTCTCGGTCACGTTCGCGTTCTCGCATTAGTTCATTGCGGTCACTAAAAATATGACAATGGTTAACGATCGGAGCACTCTCTGATAAATATTTTGGAGGTAAGGAGACACATATAGCTACAAAATGTCTCGACTCCATAAACAAGAAGTAATTGGTAGAAATTCATTTCAAGGAATATTATGGTTTATTCTTTTCTTTATTAAAGTTAATATTTCTTTCATTATACTATATAGGAACCGCCTTTATGTATTTTGTGATGTATCTTCTCATGTTATCTGAACCGATGGTCAGACTTACCAATCTTTTATGGGACCACCTAGAAACAATATGATAAAAATAAGCATCGAAATCAATTCACAATCGGCAAAGATAGCTGGTAACACAAAAGTAGTTGAATTGGGAATCTCCTCCTCATTTGAAGACAGTTAAAACTAGTTGGCAGGGAATTATTTTAGAACGGGATATTAAGATGATATAATTTTTTATAATTTTCATGTAGCAATAGCTTTCAGTGAAATTAAAACGAGTCTTGTAGAAGTTTCGTTATAGTCACTCTATAAACAGATAAAATCAATGACAAGGTCTCAGTTATACGATTTTAGCATAATAACCAGCGTATCTTACGCCATTTATAAAAACGATTTTGATTGGTCTGTCCATTCTTACTTCTGGGCAATTATTTATTTATTTATTTTATTTGTTATGAGGTACATAGTAGATCTTACAAAGTAATACAAAGCCCCACAAAACTGTACGAACAGTTTTTTCTCCTGGGCATGATAATATTTTATTAGGTACTAGTAATTTAGACGTTTTAGGTGTGAGTTGCATTTTGTTATAACTGTTGTTTTGAGTGTGCTAATTGTTATTCATCTTCTACCAGGATATCATTTTCAGTGGCTCTTGTGCTGTAGTAATACTGCCAAATATGGCAAATCCCACATCTATTCATCAAGCATGTAAGTAAGCAAATGTCACGTATGCGCCGTTGACATTGATGGTACTTTCACATAACATATATTTTAATCAAACTTCGGGCATCCTCGAATTGATTATATTTAATTTGCAGCGCTCTCAACGCTCATTGCTTTTCTTTAGCAGGCAAATTGCGGCTCTAAATAATATCTATAATACCTGCTTCTATCTGGTATAATTATAAGCAAAAATCCCGCTACATTCAGCCACAAAAATTAACAACCCAAAAACGATGTTACCCGATTTAGAAAAGAGAAGGTTCTCAATTCTACAGTTTTTCTGAGTGTATGCGATCCTAACGACTTTTTTTTATCTGATAGATTATGCTTTAGAGTTGGTCCCTTTATAATTTGAAAGCCGTTTGGCCATCAGTTCTAAAGATACACTACAAATGTTTAAGGTCTAACTAATCCTAAATAGATAAAATTTACTACATAAAACAAAGTAATTTGTTGGAAAGTTGTTGTGTCGCTGAGTTTAATTGATGTGTATTACTGTTTTAGTAGTACGATAGCGATATATACCTGTAATATCCATCGCGGTCGGATCTGGCGCTATGCTGCCTTTCGACACCAAGGCGATGTGGAAGTGGTAAAGTTGAAGACCGGCTGCCTCCCCCAGAGCACTGTGACGCTGCTATTTATTTAAAAATATAAAAACTTTTATTATTATCTTTTTGTGATTTTTTTTGCATTTTCCATGCTAAGATTATAAAGTTATTTTAGTAAAGGAAAAATTCAATCGCGGGCAGGATTTGAACCTGCTTATTCTGGTTTGATACACCAGACGCTCTGACTGCTAAGCCACCGCGAACCCCACCCGCCTGATTGAAATTAGCCATCACATTCTGAGTTTACGTCATAAGGTGACGTTGGCGACATCTATTGAGAAGCAAGTTACCTTGTTTCTCAACCGACATGACTTACTTTACAGTTAGTTCGATATCGTACGATGCCACCTTAGCTTTTAACTATCTTTTTGTAATTTTTTTGCATTTTCCATGCTAAGATTATAAAGTTATTTTAGTAAAGGAAAAATTCAATCGCGGGCAGGATCACGCCAACGTCCCCTTATGACGTAAACTCAGAATGTGAAGGCAAATTTCAATCAGGCGGGTGGGGTTCGCGGTGGCTTAGCGGTCAGAGCGTCTGGTGTATCAAACTAACTTTATAAAAATAACTTTATAATCTTAGCATGGAAAATGCAAAAAAATCACAAAAAGATAGTTAAAAGGTAAGGTGGCATCGTACGATATCGAACTAACTGTAAAGTAAGTCATGTCGGTTGAGAAACAAGGTAACTTGCTTCTCAATAGATGTCGCCAACGTCACCTTATGACGTAAACTCAGAATGTGAAGGCAAATTTGAATCAGGCGGGTGGGGTTCGCGGTGGCTTAGCAGTCAGAGCGTCTGGTGTATCAAACCAGAAGACGCAGGTTCGAATCCTGCCCGCGATTGAATTTTTCCTTTACTAAAATAAGTTTTATTATTATTTTCCGTAACAGGATCTTTTTCATATAAAAAAAATATTTAAATACACATTCCATAATCGAGAAGTATTGATTGAAAATGGAATCTACTCAAAACATAAAATGTACAAAAATGCCAAATCTCGAAACGCAATGCTTGTACCCTAAAAAGTTGTGAGGAGTAGAGCCAAGCCTCTTATTTTAAAAGCTCTAATTCTATAAACCAAATCTTGGCCAATAAATATAGCTTGGCCGTTTCATGTCCATCATACAGGCTCATAAACTTCATCTGGCCTTGTCTCAATTTATTTAGGTTCGGTTTGCAGCATGTTTTTTTTTATTCGTGACAGGCTTACGCGTGACCAGCAGTTCGCCTGATTTCAAGCGATACTGCGATCTACGATGGAGCGCGCTTGCCTAGAAGAAACCGATTGACTCGTGATTTAAAGACACCCAGATTTATATCTATCAGGGAAGACCTACTTGGGAAGCGCATGTTCATCTATTTCCTTTTTCTTATAGCCTAAGGAAATGGCACAAGTTTTTAATATTGTGTCCTATTTATACAATGGCCAAGTCATCCTTTTTGAACAAATTTCAGTATACCTATAGAGTTAGAGCTTGTAAAGCTAGAAGCTTATCTCTTTATGAGATCAGACAAATTATGGTAGAAGAATTGCGTTGCGAGATTTGTATTTGTTTACATTTTAGGTCTTGATGGGATCCTCATTTGTTTTTGTAGTTAATCCTTTCCTACTTTCTTAGTATTAACTCCACTCAAATCGAAATCCTGGATCGACCACTAGCCTTATTTGTTGAACCAATTTTCTTTTTATAATTCATGTAGCTAAGCATTTATTAACTTTTACACAAACTGAATAAGAGAGTATTTCATGCTAAATTTATTTTATTAGACTGTTTTGCAAGACCTACCCCTTTGTACGTAAATACTTACAAGCTGACACATGCATATTTTTCCATCAAATTATATACATATAAAAATCAAAACAAAAGTTAACTACTGCTACAACGACTAGCGTTAATTTATCCTGCATTTTTTTAAATTTTCTGAGCAGAGTTCGCCCTTTTGCCTTGGATCAATTTTATGCTCACATGCGTATATAAATTTAATCTACATGTAACTGCAATTTTGCAGTTATAGGCCCTAGTAAGCCCTCATATATTAATAGAGATTATTTATGTCTTCAGTGACTACAGCAACAAATAGGTATCTACCTAATATTGCTTTGAAGTATAATATTACAAATTGACAGTATAGTTAGTATGTGATGTGTTTCTAAGACTACAATCGGTACAAAAACCGAAATGGGGTGAGGAAATAATCATAATATTATTCACATGGCAACACATCGTGCTATACCTTGCTAATATAGGTACGTTAGCCAGCTTTTGGACAATGAGAAGTGATTTTATTTTGACAACATCTAGCTGTGTGTCTGTGAATTAATTATTGTGACTCATCAAGTCAACATTTGTTTATTATTAATAGGCATGCGCTTGTCCGCCAGTTCGCCTGATGTTAAGCTTCACTGTTATCTACGATGGAGCGCGCTTGCCATGATTTCTCACTACACAGATTACAAAATACACTAGCGCCAACAGTGCATAACATACGGTGTGTGTATTAAAGGCATTCATTCAATAAATAATATCTTTGGAGCAAATCGATCAAAATAATATCTATAAATACTAACTTCAATTAATTTGAAGTAAGTAGTCGCTTTGTTTGATTAATTCACTCCATATTAGGTGTCATGGAAATTGTAAACAAAATAAATATGTGAGTCACATGCTTTTCCCTTTACGAAATCAAAATATAAGTTCATGGTTAAAAGATAACAAAAAAGATGAACGGGTTAGGTTAATAGAATACATACATTATCAACATTTCAACATAGGTATTGCATAAATATACACAATATTGCAATGATACCAATCATACAATAAATAATCAATTTTTATCACCTCTGTCCCTTATCGCAGCCTCCTTGAGGTGTCTCAAAGATTGTAGAATTGATTCTTGGGTCGGTCCTCAACAAAACAAAAACAGGGTTCAAATTAAATCCAAACAAGGTTGGTTGGTGTGCAGTTTATGTTGTGAAAAACTGTATGTTTTAATAAAGTCAGAATTTATCAAAGTTGGCTGCATGCTGTTTATTTTTAAATTTTAAATGTGACAAAAAGCTAAAAAGTTTTTTATTAAATTGTTATAAGTTAAATACTTACGTCGTCTTGGTGGATAAGGGCTCCGCTGATTCGAAGATGACATGTTGTCGTTGTATTCTTGGAGGAAAATAATAAAGCGTTAAAAAATAAATTTATTTATTTGATCATAAAAAACGCTCCGCTCTGCTATACTTTACTACTAGTAAATTATACAATTACCCACAAATGAATCTGTGCTATTCTAGGCTTAACAATTTTGTTAATTATTATAGATAAAAGTTGCTTTGTTTCTCGATAAGTGATTTTGTAAAACTTAGAGAAATAAATAATAATTTAAACCGTATAAAAGTACTACACCTATCGACCTAGATTACTGATTCCTCGATTGATACTCCTTCCTAGATTGATGATAAAAATTTTGGTATTATTTTGACATGTTAATTATGTCGCAATACTTAGTCGTTGGTGTTATGTTTTGTTATTTGCGATCGCTGTTACTAGTAAAAGTACTTACATATACTATCCATAGTACGGTCAAGAGCACATCATAGTATCCAATAATGTCAAATTTCTTCAATAAATTTTCAATTTAATCGCCAAATAATAAAGTTTATTAGCCATTGGGGAAATTTGACAGTTTGTGGTGTAACTTCATGTGTTGTTCACTGTACCTAATCTAATAAAGTAAGAATCTACCGAAGAAAGAAAATGATACACGTTTTGTTCATCTTATCACTTTACAAAATAATCGATTGAATTAACTATTAATTTTTAAAATATTTGAATTATTTTTTTCCCGCCCATCCCACCATCATTCGCAGGTTTTATCATCCGACCGATAACTCACCTAAATCCTCCATGCTCTGACTCAATAAAGCTTCGAATGTGTGCAGACTATAGCTCTCGGCGTCCATTCCCTTGGCGAGGGTGTTTCGCAGGTGCATCTCGTACTCCAACAGCAGGCGAGAGGTGGGTGAGCCGGGTGCTGGCGTGGCACTCGACTGAGATGCTTGCCGAGACAGGCATGGTTTCTATAGTGACAAATTCGCGGATTCAGGCAGCGGCAGCATTTTTATTTGGAAGCTATTTCGTTTAGAGGAACATTTTAACCGATTCAGGTTGCCTTTAAACGCAAAATGCTAGTGGTAATTTGATGCAAAAAACGAGTGTATTTCTGTTCGGATACCAACGTATCCGAAACATCCGGGCACATTATTACACAGAACGATTACGAGTTCATGATGTTCCATTTATCGCTTAAAATATTTAAATATCTTTAGCCCCAGCTGATATGACTATTATTACTATGACTACTATTCTTGTTAAAAGTCGCGGCGATTGGATAATTGCTTTGGAGAACTCTTAGGAGACCGTTTAATCTTTGGAGACTTGAACTATACCCTTTATTGAACAGTGCTCAGAAATCAAATCATATAAAAGATGTGAATAGATTTTTAAAGGGTCGGCAACGCGCGAATTGATGTTGCAAGCGCCCATAGCCTACGGTAACCGCTTACCATCAGACAGGCTATATGCTTGTTTGCCTTAGGGGTATAAAGAAAGGAGTGAGTATTGCTTCACTCTTGTATTTGTAATGTGTAAATGTGTTTCACCATTTTTTACTACCAACAGTAAAATACACAATATATAGTTACTCCTACTAGTACCCACTTATAATAATAGAGAGCCACCACTTTAGTGTACTTACTATTTTATGTACTACCTACCTAACTTAAATCTAAAAAGAATCAATAGTTACCGCATGATGGTGTTGTCTCGAATCGCGGCGTTGACATGGCTCTTGATCGGAGTTGCCATTAGACGAAGATGGTGTAGTGGCATAGCACTGGTTGTCAAACATCACGTTATCAGACGGCGGGGACAGGTCGCGTTCTCCGCCACCTAGCTCCAAGTATAGACCACGTCCGGGATAGCCGCTCGGCGCTGCACCCACGCCCACACCACGACTATAGCGAGGAATTAAAGATAGGATAGAATACAAAAAAAACAGTCGTAAACAGATCCTTAGGAGCTGAAGGCATTAGAGGTTATT
Source organism: Acronicta aceris (assembly GCA_910591435.1). NCBI lineage: Eukaryota > Metazoa > Arthropoda > Insecta > Lepidoptera > Noctuidae > Acronicta > Acronicta aceris. The sequence continues at coordinate 8,925,661 of OU342763.1, read as the reverse complement.
AAACCAATTTTTATTAAGGTCTATAAATTTTGTACTATATTATAGAATCTAGCAATAGTACCTACTCATACGCAGCATGATGACTATAAGGGTGTGACTAAATAATGATAATTTGACGGTTCGATTAGCGCAGTGGTTTGGTGATGAATTACACTACTACATTATACATGGAGGGGCTTACAACTAAGTAATATTTACAGTGATCAATTGATCTGCAGGGTTAAGCTGAACTTCAGCTTAGAAGCTGCAGTCAGTTAATACATGGGTCTCTACACACGGTAAGCACATTAAGACGTCTCCCTGCTTCGAAAAGCAGGCTAAACCTCAGACAGGACAATCGTCAGTAATAGTAAAGCCTGTGAAACTGTTTGTCCTTAGTATACCAATACTAGCCAGAAATGAGGTTGCTGAGGTCTGATGACATTCAAGTGCTTCTTGCCAAGCATTGTGGGAAAAAGCTAGAATGCTGATGATGCCACTACGATATTCAACATAGAGATCATCGACATCCAAGATCGTTGACTTATAGAACATACCGTTGCGAACTTTGGCGGCTGTTGTTGTTTACGATGTGCGAGTAGTGTCCGTGGTGCATGTGCTGCGGTTGTCGGTGGCCGTGGGAGCCGCACGATGGCGGGCACGGCGCCGCGCCGCCGTACCGCCGTCTGCCCATCTCCGGCGACGTCACCGGACTCTCCGTCGACGGCATCGGCTTTAACATGCGCTTCAGGGTACTCGAATCTGGTGAAATTTATTCTATTGTAAAACCTATATTCATGTGCAGTGTAGCTCTTTATTTTCGTACCTGTACGTCATGGCAGAACAAGGCTTGTTTACGCCACAGGTATTCTATTCCCGAAAATGGCTCTCAGTGACGTCATGAAACTCACAAATTTCACTATCAGTCGTGCCGTGGATTGACAACTTCGATACCAATATGGAATTTTTTAATTCATGATGAATATAGAATAAATTTCTTACTAGCTCAACTATTTCTGTCTCGTGTTATTCGTATATTTGGTTAAAAAAGTAAACTGTATAAATTTACTAATTGAAAATTCTACTAATAAAAAAGCAAGGAAGCGAAAAAATGCATTTTGCCCAGCTAATTTATTTACCCATAGTTTATTTTGCATGGGATAGGGGGCAAACGAGCAGACGGATCGCCTGATGGTAAGCAATCACCGCCGTCCATGAACACCCGCAACACCAGAGGAGTCACAAGTGCGTTACCGCCCTTTTAAAAGGGGATTGGACCTCCGGTATCCTCAATCACTTGGCGAAACACATCGTAAGCGTTGTTCCCCGCCGGTTTTCTGTGAGGCCGTGGTAACACTCCGGTCCGAACCGGCCCTGTCGTGCCGAAGCATGACTCTCCCACGGTAAAAAAGTGGTATCATTTCAAACAATGACGTCGCTGCGAACCAACCACGTGACCTAGCTGTCCTTGGAATACGACACTTGGTGTTCTTCTACTATGTTATACCTAATGTGTCAAAGTAAGCTAAATAAGGAAGTCTCGAAATTACTGCTTGTATGCCTCTTTCCGACAGTAGCGATGTGACCTCAGCTACATCGACTACCATAATATTGATATCTCTGTTCTAGCAACAGCCTATGACTTCACTCACATTGTAAAAAATACTGATATGTTACCTATAGGTATGTACATACTTTTAATTGATTTTTGATACATGCAAATAAAGCATAAGGATTTTGTCTCTAACAAAACGCGAAACTAAAGTATGTCACTGTACCTATGCCTTAGTTATTGTGTTATTTACCCAGTAATTACGAGTACATACGTGTTCGTTAATGTAAGACTATTTGCGCAATTTTTTGTTTGATTTATAAATGTATGGCTTGTCATATACTTAGATAACTGTATAGTCGAATAATAAATACAAGAACAGTTTTTTCCCACCGTTCGATACTAAAACCACTCACCCATATTCATGTCTTCAGTGCTTTTAGACTTTGTGCGGCGTGATCCCGATGTGTTGTTATTAATCACGTTGTGATGATGCGCTGTGTGCCTTTCCGATTCACGGGACTGAAAATGAATACAGTCCTGTTGAGTTTACAAAAAGATTAATGACATAATAAGTAAGTACCATAATATTGGGCTCAGTTTGGTTATTACAACGAAACTCTGGGCCGCTACTAAAGAATACCCAATTATATTTTAGGCAATTATTTTAGTAAAGGAAAAATTCAATCGCGGGCAGGATTCGAACCTGCGTCTTCTGGTTTGATACACCAGACGCTCTGACCGCTAAGCCACCGCGAACCCCACCCGCCTGATTGAAGTTTGCCTTCACATTCTGAGTTTACGTCATAAGGTGACGTTGGCGACATCTATTGAGAAGCAAGTTATCATGTTTCTCAACCGACATGACTTACTTTACAGTTAGTTCGATATCGTACGATGCCACCTTACCTTTTAACTATCTTCTTTTTGTGATTTTTTTGCATTTTCCATGCTAAGATTATAAAGTTATTTTAGTAAAGGAAAAATTCAATCGCGGGCAGGAAAAAATCACAAAAAAAAAGATAATCATTTTATTATTTGATAAACCGGCGGCATTATATCTCAAATGTATACTTATAAGTATACTTTAAAGCATAATTTATGCGATTGATGAGCCGGCTTTTTATTATAATTTTTATGAGAAAAATGATAATTGAATGAGTATTAAATAACACGTACGGATTCATTGCCGTCTCCATAGTCGACGCTCTTGGGCATGTGTTGCAGATGATCCTTGCCGGAGCGCGTGGAGGTGGCGGAGGACTTGGAAGACGTGAGGGTGCCGCCCGCCTGCACGCCCTCTGACTTCAGATCTTGAGTGTGCTGGGATGCTGCGCCTCCGCCGCTTGTCTGAGGCTCTTCGTTTGTCTAATACGTTTTTTTATCATTGTTTACATGGGAATTTCTGGACATGAACGAAGCGTAATAAGGTAAGATTTTCGATAAAGCAATGTCAGTCAAGCTAATTATATTTTCACGTTTATGTTATCTGCGACCAGCTGATTAATAAGGGTACAGTCCTTTAAGGAATGTAGGACGTAGGTAAGTAACAAATAAAAAGTTCTGAGCTCCACTGTTAATGAGTACTCTTCCCTTACCGGCTTATTTTATTGTACCTAATGCAATTTTAATAAATTTGGACTTCAAAGAAACCATGACTCTGAGTTTATTAGTTTATTTCGGTGTTTTTTCACAGGGGTCATTAGTCAAAAAGCTCCGGACCTATTTATGTTATAAATAAATATTATTTCTCTTTAATCTTTGTATTTTATAAAAATTATCTTAACTGTCATTTAATAAAAAAGAATGTAACTAGTCTTACGTTAGTGCCGTGCGTTCCCACTGAAGCAGTGACGGTCTTCGGTGCAGTAGAAGTGTTGGTAGTCATGGTAGATGTCTCTTGCGACTTCGGAGGTCGAGTCGGGGGCTGTGTGTCAGCCTGTCGCGATGCCGCTGAAATTAAAAGGACATAATATCAGTTTCGCGAATCAGAGAAGCGTTTATACAATATTTGTTTTTGGATTATTAAGCATGCTATGTCGTCTTGCTTATTATTAGCAAAGATTTAGTGCTTCTGGAAACGAGTGATGAGGTACAATGGGCAATAAAGCGAGTTGTGCTTGTGGCGATAAATAGGAAGCTCCGTAATCACTATATAATTTTTTTTTTGTTAAAGCCTCAAAGTCAAACGGTTTTATTTCAATTAGACCATTAATAGGTACTTTTGAAAAGTCAAAACTAATTGCACGGTTCCAAAAAGTGGGTCTTACGGAAACGAGCCGGCAAGACACTCCATAGATACTTCTTTAAAAAAAAACAAGATTACTCTCATCTGAAGTCCTTACGTTTAGGTGGCGGCTGATGTGCAGGCTGCGAGTTGGAGACGTTATCATAAAGCGAGGTGGATGACGTGGCCGCGGCGACCTTGTCAGAGCGGCCTGCTGTGCCGGTCGCTGCACCCGCCTCCGTCTCGATCGCGCGCGTCGTGGTGCGTGGCAGAGTCGAAGAACCTACACATTGACATTAATAGAATATTAATATGGCGCGTGTGTAGGCATGACAGGGTATGACAAGTTATATGAATGTGGATTAAGCAAAAGAGGTATGCAACAATCGTAGCAAGTGGCGTTCTGTTGTTTCTGCCTTCCCCAATATTGGTATGGGTATTAATAGGGTCATCCAGAAAGGTAACAATAAGGTCTGTATATTAGTTTTAACGCAAAGTTCGAAGGTGGTATGACTCTGCTGCTGGAGTTCATCTGGGGTGGTACCACCAAATATTCCGCCGCTAACCAATAATGTGCGAGCATTTTTATGTTTCAGTTTTAAGCGCAATGTAGGCAGTGAAATTACTGGGCATATGAGACTTAACAACTGAGGTTTCAAGATGACTACTGGGATAGGTACTACTGATGTTGCTGGTGTCTATAGGCTCGGTTGCCAGTAACTATCAGATGGCATAATAAATAAATATATTTTCTACAGCTCTGTTACACTTACACTTGTGGGTATTTCCCAAAAACCCTTAGGTATACCTCATTGGGGGGCCTACCCGCCAAATTTCAAGTTTCTAGGTCTTATATGGCCATATACTTACTCAATTTTATGATGCCTTCTCTTTTTCCTCAGTTTGACTTAAAGTAATCTTTTACTGTAGTTCAGATTTACTTACGGTAGCGAGGATCCTGTGCTCTCAGTCGTGCGTATTGTTCTTGCGTCATGCATGTGCATTGAGGCTCGCGGCCGTACGTCAAACTACAATCATACATTTATATGTAGATACCAAAACGAACATTTTATTTATATACGGTTTTTTATAAGAACAGTAACTAATCTTTGTAAGATATCTATAAAAATGTAACGAATTGAGTATTTTCAGTTTTAATTTAATTATTTACCTAGATCGATTAGGACTAGCAGGTGTAGAAAGGGGCTTCCTCTTAGCCTTGAACTTTTGCTTGTTGCCTGGAGGTTCCAGCTTCAAGCTGTAGCTCGATGATGCCTTGCGAGAGAATTTGAATGATGGTGACTAAAAAAGTAGAAATAGTGTTAACTGATTACGCTATACTATATAAATATGTAAACAAGCTGTTATACTTCTTATACGAATATTATTATTACACTTTATTTAATACGGCAGTCATCTAAATCTCTGTGTTCCATTTATGTCCGCGCTTATATTGCTCGTCGTTATATGTTCGCGAAAATGGTATATTTATATTACTACTTACATAATTATATCCTTAAAAACTCTTTGCCTAAAGTTTGTATTTGATTCTCAAGCTGCAACTATTTTATTTAACTCGTTCTAGTTCTAAGGTGTATAGTAGGTAATAATCATACGGTGATATGAGGTATTTGACAGTTATTTTATTTTTTAGTAAAAGGTCTCTTATTTTTTCTACTGAAAATATTAATGGGATATCTACAAATATGTACTTCACCCCAATACATATTGCGATTACCAAATTTTATAGCCACATACTTTAATTATTACTTACACAACATTCCCTAAATTGTTTGGCATCAATGGGAGAGGTGAAGTTGAGCCCCCATGTGTCGTTAGTCATAGGATCCTTCCAATACACGAAACATTCAGACGCTTGCCCAATGCGAGTACCTGCAAAAACAAATTCTTGATTGTATTGAAGATTGTTTTGGCTGCGTTATTAGTCCACCATTCGTGGTACACCTAACATCTAATCAATGTTACTCCCAAAGTATGAAAGAATAGACGAAAATAAAAAACGTTTGGTGTCTGTATGGTTTGTAGATAACTGGCTTGACATTATCTTAAAAAATGAGAGGCCTCCTCAACTAACAAACTATTAACAGAACTTCACATCATAAACAGTCTGCGATAGTCCTAAATATAATATAAACATATGGAACATCCCCACTATGCGGTAGTTTGGAATTATTACTTTATTGTTGTTTCCTCAAATTCAGTAATAGCTAATAAAGGCTCATTTTTAAACCATTAGAGTTAAAATATTACATCACGCTCTGGCACGAATAACACTATTGAGTTGTTTTACTTTGCATTCTACATTGAGCTAGTGTAGCATTATGTAAATAAGATTCGGCGTGGATGTAAATAAAATACAGCTTGCAACACCAAAAGTAGAGTGAGCAATAAGTCAGTCAGTAGATGTGTAGTCATAAGTTATTTTCATATTTAATTCCTACCGCAACAAAGGGGCTCGTGGCTAAGTAACTAAATCGACTGATCTGCAAGGTTAAGCCGCGTTTGCTGCGGCCAGTCTGTGGATGGGTGACCATTTTTAACACAAAGAGGGCCTCGATTGTCATACGAACATCTATGACAATTGTTGGTGGTAATCAGAAGCCCAAAAAAGCCACCAGTCTATTTGAACAGAAATTGGGTTCAAATAGACTGGTGCTGGTTAGAGGTCTGATGGCAGTCGCTTGGTGTAAAATATTGATATTCAGCAACATCTGGTTAGACTGGAAGTCGACCCCAATATCGTTGGGAAAAGGTTCGATGATGATGAATTCCTAACGCAACAGTTTTGATATTGTGAGCTTGTGAAGTAATGTATCGCACGTTGGTACATGCTGGTGAAATCGGTCGATTACTCGTCTTACTATCCCGTATAAATTTAAAACTGGGTTAGAGCGGCTGCCGTCGCATCAGCTGAATAAAATTGCCCTAGTAAAATATAGGTGTTACTTTTTCAGCGAACTCCACGTTTGTTACAAAACTGTTTATTTTGGGAACTGCTTTTTGTTGTCCGTACAGCGTGTAACTCGCTCGTAAATATAGCATAAGCAAATCGCTTAAAAGCCAAATGCAGTGAGCTTTAGAGATAAATTTTAAAATACGAACTTGTTCTGACTATCTAAATCCTATATTTTCAACCAGATTTCATACAAATTATTAATATTTTAAATGTGTCTTTAAATTGAAAATTAAATTTGAAAAATCGCTCGTTGGTAGGACCTCTCGGGGTCTGACTGGCTGACGAGCTCGGTAGTAGGACTTCTTGCGGTCTGACTAGCTGGCGACTACCCTTACATCGGGGTCTGTCGTAAAGCACCTTGGTGTGTGTTGAGTGAGGTGAGTGTGGTGAGTGTTGAGACAGTACCCCTCTCTGGCAGTCTGCAGTCCGTAGGGGCTCTTAAAGATCGGCAACGCATCAGTAACTCCTCTGGTGTTGCAGGTGTCCATGGGCGGCGACCTTCACTACTTACCACCAGGTGGCTCGTCAGCTCCTTTGCCGACTTAATCCGTAAAAAAATGCAAGGTAATCTTAACTTTGCGGTGGTGACCATATGTTAAGATTTTTTTATGAAAAGCGTACTAGCAATGTGGAACGCACATTACTAGTATTCTTGTTAACCCCTCGTGCTAAGCTAAATGCTTGTGTTACGAGTGGGTTCACGACGCTTAATAAGTTAGAACTGACATTTCGAGATCAGCAGCTGTAGCGTCCCACAGCTTACATTCAAATTGGTCAGTAGGCGGGCAACCTACGCGATATTATTAGTAGCCCACAGTTTTGTATGCTACATATATCAATCTTTCGTATAAATAAAGATGATGTATTTCGATATTCCATTTAAATATTTTAACCAAAACACATTGATCAAAGAACGTGTAATTTCCCGGTTAACTTTAATATAAACAAGAAACATTCCAAGGTATAACAGTACCCAAAAACAAAATGCAATAAATTCTGGCCTATAGAAAAACTTTAATTTTATTTTTTGGTTACTACATAATTATAATAATATATTGGTAGTCTAGTGGTCGTAAGCGCGTGAGTGTGTAGTCCTGGGTTCCATTCCCTGATGGAGCAGTTATTTGGGTTTCTCAGTAGTAGCTCAGAGTTTGTTTATGGGATCCCTACATGGGACCTAGAAACAACCTACACTCTCTGTTAAACTCGTATGATGAATAAAATAATGGTTTATATTTTAAGGTACGAGTGTAGACTTACCAGGTTGTAATAGTCTAACATCAAGGATCTTGTCGACTTGCGAGTTGTAGGCAGTGATGTGGAACACGCACTCGGGCGAGTCCTGGATGCAGGTGATGTTGACGGGCACCAGATCCTCCGACACCTGCTGCCACTTCACCGTGCCGGCACCGCTTGCTGACACGTGGAATACTTCCGCCCATAATCTGCAATAGTACAGGAATCAGAAATATGCAGTTAACATTATTGTCTGTATAGATCAACACGGACTGCTTCATTAGTCTAGTGGTCCCAAGCGCGACTGCTACACTACAGGGCCTGGATTCGATTCCCAGGTCGAGCAAAGTACATACCATTACGCCTGTATTCCCCGAAGGGTTAGGCAGAGGCGTACTTTATGTACACCCACAGTTCGGCGGTATGTTTAGGTCACATGTTATTGGGGGCGAGCTTATAGACAATAACCGGGCACAAATGCAGTCTTCGATCTGCTACTAAGAATTTCAAAGAAAAACCCAATAACACTTTGCTCAATCTGGGGTTCGAACCCAGGACGCAGTCGCGTTTGGGACCACCAAACTAGTACCACCAGAGTTAGTCCAAAGTATTATTGGGTTTTTATATGAAATTCTTAGTAGCAGCTCGGAGTTTGGGATTTTTGCCCAGTTAATGGCAATAGGCTCGCCCCAATTACATGGGACCGAAACATACTCTAAATCTCCAAATCTCTGCCTAACCCTTCAAGGAATACAGGCATGATGGTATGTTATCAATTATATGTAGTGAGCGGCAAATAATTTGAACAATGAATGACAGGGATGCTGGACAGTAGTACACACCATCACACATAATTGTTGTATCCAATTCATTTATCTTTACTTACGATGTTTGCCGGGTCCTGTACTTGTAACAGTACCCCTACTTGGTACGTTAACAGTTGGCATTGGTAAAGGTTAAGCTCATCCTCAAAACTTTGCCCCTCACTAGGATTTCTCCTATATGGTATGCATATTTTATTTAGGTAAGTAGTCAGGCAGGGATCATCTTTATCGATAAGACCACTCATAATATTTATTGTTAAGGGTCCGGCGGAGCGTGAATTGCCCACAAAACGTAATACCGAAATAAATCGTAATCCAGATAATATTCTATCTACCTAGTAACTTTTCAGATTTAGATACTGTTAATCTAGGTTCCTACGGTCCTATTTCGTCTTCTACTACTTCACCGAAAATAAAAGACCGGAAAATCGTTCCAAACTTGGTTAAGTTATCAAAAATTGCATTCGCATAAAATTATTTTCAGTGAAGTATATTGGACGAAATGGTAGCGTAGGAACCTAGATTAACGGTATCGGAATCCAAATAATAGCAGAATTCGAGTAAATTGTGTTTGAATTTATTACTTATTTCAGTATTACGTTTGTGAGAGAAATTCGGTCCGCCGGACTCTTAATCGTTTTCTTTAGTGTACAATACCTGGGTATTGTATTTTGTTTTAATGTCAAAAGTAATCCAAAACAAGACCATAAAGTGATGATACCAGTGAAGTTAAAGTTAACCACGGTCATAAAATATCGTTAAAAGTCGAACCAGTCCGTTCGGTTGCATAAAGTGTACTTAGAAAGATGTTAGTAAGTAAAATTAGAACTAGCTGCTTTGATGCAACCAATAAAGTATGCGTGATACATTCTGTTTACTCAGTGAATGTAAATTTAGGATGTCGGACTTTGAAACGACGCAACCTGCCGGCGACAAAGTTGATTTAAATTACAATTCGAAGAATCGAAACATTTACAGTCCATCTTTGTAAATATTGAGATTATTCTTTAGATCGGGATGTAATGTGTTGCTTCAAAACGTGGAAATGTTCTTTACATATGTATTTATTGAAATAAATTGCATCATATTTGTCGATCAATCTAAAAACGATCCTCATTGGTATATCACGATGCTTAGGTAGAGTGGTGGATGTTGAGGAAGTCACAGTGTTTGATAGTAATATTTTACGATTCTTGATATAATTTTTAAGAAATATGATTGTTTCAGCAATTTTGGGCACGTAAATCATAGTAGCAGGGCCATCGTGCATCGCCAGGTGCATCGGCTCATTTCGGGTCGCGATTTCACTAGGTCAATCAAAACTAAGTACAATAAGCTATTGGTTTAAACTACAAAATATTTTTTTTTTATTTATCGATGTCAACCTTTTTTTATAGGACGGAAAATCCTTATGGCTCATCTGCCACCTGTGACGGTACGTCTGATATACCCTGCTGTTTCCTCAGGGAAGGTAGAGTATGTCAATCGTACTGTAACCGTACTTGTCTTCCTTTGCCCTGTGGTCACGGTCGTGGGATTCGTGATATTCGCCACGATCATCGATATCATTCTGGCAACAACAATGTGTCTCTTCCCTTCGTCTCTAGTAGCGGGAAGTACATTTAAGATTTATAGAATAGTGGTTACCTTAGCAAATGTCCGTCTCTTCGTCGCGAGTTCTGCCACGGGCTGTCTTCATAGCGGTACGCCTTGCGCAGGATGGGTGCGCAGGAGCACGACGACAGCTTATTGCCCATCGTGCGCGTGCCGCACTCGGCGCACTGCACTATGCTGCCTGCAAATCAACACTCATTACTACTCATATCTTTCTAAATAGAAGAACATACTTAGCTGCAGGTTAGGCAATCAATTCGTTTGATTAGATTTCGATGTCGGTGACCCTGACTAAGTATCAAAAAAAGCGGAAAGCAAAATTTAGTTTACCGCGAAATATTTTCAAATCTAATACTTTCTTGACTGACTGAATCGTCCTTATACCCTGTATCTTTAGGTAACCAAATGAGTATAAGCTTGTAAACAGATAAATAAGATGATTCCAACTGACCAGAAAAGGAACGGCCATTGATCACCACGTTTAAAATTCATTGAGTGAAAGTCACATCAGTATCCCCCTAGGGTCTAGTAAGCGGGTCCATGTATCTCCATTCAATAAACGCTTTCAAAGTTTGCTAGCAGATTTACAGCAGCAGGTAGGTGTACCTCCACTGAGAAACAAGATATGATGATAGTGTAGAACAACTATACTTACACAACACATAGTTGTGCTCACAAATTGCTGTGTAAATATCTACAATAATGCATTTATCTGGCCTTCTAACAAATAAATATTAGATCTGTATTGAAGGCCCCTTGTCTATAAAAATTTGACAGCTTCCAAGTAAGTAGTTTGTATATATTTTTACAAATAGATTTACTCTTTGTTATAATTATTTCTATAAGTAAAAATACGAGTCATTATTGTTTTTGATTAAAAATAACGATAAAAGTTGTTGGTAGTGTAAATATTCAGAAACAATAACTTAATGCAACGTAGTCATGAACAGCCAGCTATACTCAGCAGATTTTATTACATTACAACACCTATGCCTATGACATTACGAGTACATTTGCGTTTTCAGTTATTATAATTAAGACTATACACCGCCATAAATGTAGTAAGTTAAATTGGATTCTCATCATCAAAAAATTTAAACGTATAAAGATAACGTAATTGATTACTCAATGAGTAATGTTTTGATAATATGATAAATTGTGAACGCAAGAGAAAAAAACCCTATAGATTACTTCGTAGCTCAATAAAGTCTTGTGGCTCACATATTTATGCGAATAGTTAATGGCTTAGGCAATGTTTCGTAGTTGTGCTTGATTCGCCTAATTTAGAAGACAGGCACATACGGCATGAAATTTAAAATATAAGTACTCAACATCAATGTGTCAATATCCACTCATGCCAATGTACACATTAAACACATTTTATTTTCCATCTAAACTATCTAAGACCAAGTTAGATATTTTATCATTTTTTTAATATCTAATATTTTAACAGCATAGCCATGGAACAACATAAAACTTTGTATGTAATTAAGATAGTAGGCGAATATAAGGTAAATTATGAGCTTATAACAAACAGCTTTAATCTCAATTCCTATGTAAAATCTGTGCATAACACTCAGTAGTAGTAGTAGTAGTCACTAAATATTACAGCTGCGTTTTCATCAGTATAATACAAGGTGTCCACGAAAACGAGACACCTGCTTAAATTTGTAGTATAGTGTATTTTTAAAATAGGGTATCAGTAGTGTTCCTGAACTAGGTATGTAGCTTTAAGATTACTAGTAATGTAATATGTGTGTGTGTGTGTGTGTGCACTAACCCGCGGTCCCGTGATGTCACCAGGTGCCATCGGTGCGCGAGAGCGAGTGGCCGCGGTTCAGGCTCTGCGACCGCTGCGTGCCGTGTCTGTACGGGTGTTTCACAACGGCATGCTGCAATCCACAAGACAACTCCTTGCATTCTAACACAACTTATGAACTGTACACATAACATTTACGAAAGCTGCCCTTGCATTTGATAAATTCAACCTGAATACACAACAATTTTACAATTAAGATATTTCAAAATTTAAAAAATTGTATCATAAGTATAAGAGCCAGTATAGCATGATGTTATTGAACACAGATTTATTATTAATTTATTTAAAAAACATCAGGACACAGTTTAGCTTCATAGTTTAGTTATTAGGTATGATTTTAGATGATATAATAATGTGATTGGAAAGGGATGTGAAGCGGTACCAACATGCATGGAAACAAAAAATATACTAACTACAAATACTATTGGACTTTCAAATATGGTCACAAAATTTGTCAGTATAGCGTTCATCTTAATTTAAAATTTTGGTTGTATATTTGTGGGATTATTTAACATCGTCATTTATTTGTATATTCTACACATGGTTAGGAAAGTGTGAACATTGACTTACTCAACAGCGTCACCTGACAGTTTCGTTAATTCATTTTGTCATTTTCTACTTATTCGAAAAGAAAAAAGGAACGTCGAACGTTGTAATCGGAGTTTAGTGAAATCAAATGAATTCCCAATCGTTGAGTTCTGTTCAAGTTATAGATGGACTTGTGAGTCATGCTATTAAGTCACCGACCGCTGAAACGCCTTAAAAAACTACTTCTAATTACTATTTACATGTATGGCATAAATTAATACTACCCCATTTAATTTCAAACGTATTTTGACTACCATCGACATTCAGAACCACTTAAATCCTGATCTACAATAGTATTTTTTGTCATAAAAAACACTTCATAATACTTGATCATTATCTAAACAGAATAAAATATTTCCACCGCTACTAATACCTATCTGGACGAAAATGTACCTATACCTTTACTCAATATAGGTTTACCTTCAAGAGATCGTTCAAAATGAGACATAGAGCTTTCTACAAAGATGCAAGTTTCATTAGATTCGGATCAGGTCGGTATTGGGAGAGCTTCGAAAATTCTAGTAGAGATGGAATCTCTTGAATGGGTTTTACAAATAAAGATTGGAAAGACCGTCGATGAAAATGTTGTTTAATTTATGTCTAAACAATTTGACATAATCTGGAAGCCTTGTGACCTAAATATACCTAAGTCTTAACCCCTCCCCTATATGAACTATTCGGACTATGTTGTACCAAAATGTAATATTGAATGGATATGAAAATAAATCCAGTTTCTGTTTCTTAACATCTTTAACTTTTTTACAATATAATTTAGGCTGCCGGTTAAATGTTTTTCTATAAATTATCAGGAACTTTCTGAATTAACTTTCTACTATAAAATATAGGTATTCATTTACAAATTTATCAGTTGGCACAACAAAGATTTAGAAACATTTCTTATCGCTTATAGTTAATGTAAGCATTTTGTATACATGGTACCTACATGCATTATGTATATAGAACAGGCCTATGTCAAAATACTAATAGTTATCAACTGTGGGTAGGTATTATCAAATATACCTTATTTGTTATTAAGTGGTGAGCACTAATATATTAAATCTCAAAAAATAAAAGATAATTTGGAAATTACGGATATGGAAAATAACTATAAATATAGTTTTCTGACAGGCTCACTTTCTCATTATGTATAACATCTGATGTTTGAGTATCGATACGCCCAAGTCCGACACTATCCTATCAGATACTCGTAGTAATTAAAATTCTAACGCCGCATTTCGATCTCGACAGCAGTGCCTTCAATCATGTTAGATTAGACCGTCTGTATGTGGGTCAGCTTAGTTTGGCTTCATATTTAAAACTGGCTTTATATATAGATTCATGAATATATACGTAGATGACTCGTTTTTATTATTTGAACGTTTCGTAAAATCACCTATTGTGAGTTGGGTGTTTGTTGATTGACTATAAACCTTCACAAGTGATAATAACTCTGTTGACATTCCATGGTTGCATTATCTTAGTTACAACCTACTATGGGTTCTGTATAAAATCTAAGATTTGATTACTAAGTCAGTATAATTATGATCTAAGATGATCATATTGCATGAAGGAGTTAGCACGTTACTTAGGTAATAAGATACAATCTCTATACATATGATATTACACATACCAAGTAATAAACGGTAGGTTTAATGTAACTACACACGGAGCGCGACAAGTCCGCGTGACCCCAGCTGCCAAATATGTGCGCTATACTGCTGTCATTCTATAGATTACGTGATACACAGTAAATAAGTAAATATTTAGGAACGTCTAGCATAATTATAGTAAAATTGGTATATACTACATAATATTATATAGCAAAACATTTAATACATATACTTTACACATAAGTAACACTTAATTTAAATAATGCTTAGCTTGTTATTTTTTAGTAATATAATTATTTTAAACATAACGTGTGAACATGCATATATACTGATAGCTCGATACAAAGTGAATGTGCATGAAATTTTAATTATGATTTCACATAACGTTAATTTATCATTATTTTAATTGGCAAAACGCCCCATAATGCAGACATTCACGAGGGAGGTAGGGGAATACAAACACTCCATGTGCAAATCAATTTAAAGGTATTTACGAACCTCGAAATTGTTCCAATTTTGCGAAGAAAATTTAGCAGCCTCCACGCTTTCCTTAGCACCCATATTTACGAAGTTGTGAAATCACTCTAATGAACTATGACAAGTCTGTTTCGATGCGTATGCTCTGAGCTCGTGACACTAATGTGCGCTACGGCCGATCTCTGTGAGAGTCGGGTTTAATAAGCATTTAAATACCTCTATCTTCGGTCGTTCGCAAAGTTAAAAATTCACAGCGTTGAATAGTAAATGAGGGGTGTTGTATGTTGCAGCGAGAGCGCACGGGGCGCACGAGGCGCACGGAGCGCACAGGGCACACGATGCGCACGGAGCGCACGGGGAGCTCGGGGGCGGCGCGGATGCAGGCGCCGCGTGTAAACACCGCCAGCTGCTGTGCGGCGCGCGCTCGCTCGCTGCGGGCCGGCAGCACGCCCGCACCCTCGCTCACACCGGGCCGCACCGTCCGCGACCCTACTGCCCTACGTGAGACCTCACTACCACCGGCAACACCTAACACTTTCGATTATCTCCTGATATCACCAAGTGCGCAGAATATAATGTGCGGTGATACGTTTTTGCGAACGGTGCGGCAGGACGACACCGGCGGCTCGGCTAAACGTCAGAGCAGACTGGGTCGCGATACAAGCGTGCGTGGCGGCGCTGTGTGCGCACATCCGCGCCGGCCGCCACCGCGCACCAACCGCCCGCCGAAAGCCGAGACGCAGCGACGCCCAAACCTAGCAAACGATACGATGGCCAGCGCCCTCCATCTCGCTGAGATGAGTAGCTCCCTTATCACCCTAACTATATCTTGGCTTACTTCCTCCATATAATCATTTTGATGACAAAATGAGGATATATACACCTTGTAGGAGTTTGCATACAAATTGTATTAATAACACGTAAGTATCGAGATTAAGAAGATCATCAATGGACGTTCGGAGCGGTGCGGCGTGGGGCGGGAGTTGCGCGCGCACTCTCCGCGAGACAACATTCGATTTTGGTCCATGACTGTTGGATGCTTACTGTGGCCCAACGAAGGCTTTAATAGTTCATTCTAGACTACGACCGAGTACACGACAATTTAATCGTTTAAATTTATAATAAATAATATACTTTCCATCGTAAAACGCATTGTAGATACTAAATAGTAAATATATCTCCGATGGTATTAGCACGATATGTTACACTAACATGATTAACTCCAAGACTTTAACTATGTATAACTGGTTCATCAATTTTCCTGCAGAGAGTCTATTTTGTTACATATTCTAACAAGAAAAGTCTGAGCGTGAATGTTATGCTGGCGTTCATCATGCTAACTAATCAATGTTTTTCTCATCAGGCCAATATTAACTATTATAAAATGAAAATTATGTTTGTGATTTTTTTGCATTTTCCATGCTAAGATTATAAAGTTATTTCAGTGAACCTGCGTCTTCTGGTTAGATACACCTGAAATAACCTAACCAGAACACGCAGGTTCGAATCTAGCCCGCGATTGAATTTTTTCTTCACTAAAATAATTTTAAAATGAAAATTACTTAAATATATTCAGTAAAGTAACGCTATTTGTTTCGTAATTATTGCTTATTAATTAGATGTTAAATATGAATATGATGAGACAACAATATTAAACATTGATGATAATATCCTGTTTATACCTTAAAGTAGCATTATAACACCCTAAAGACTTGACTGCTTGATATAAAGTAACAATATTTCATTCAGCAAACTATCTATCCGATAGCAGTTTTGATAGTCAGCTGTTAGGTAGAAGAACGGAAATCGGGGATGGTTTCGCGGGACTAGCAAAAATTCACAAATTTGGGTCAGGCAGTGTACAGCTGGATATTTGGTAATGATGATCAATTAAACATGAAAATTGGGTCGGAATATCAAATATTTGATTCATTTGACCAGATCATCTCAGTGCTCTATGAAATAAACTATTTTAACTAAATAAATTTTTAGATGCACTTTAATAAAACGCGCATATTTTTTCAGTAATCTAAATGATTCGAAGTGTGAAACGTGAACGTTAACATTATTTTACATTTAACCATTGATATGCATTTGTTCTACAAATTTTCCGTGCCATTTGTCAAAATAGGTACCTGCCTAGTTAATGCGTTCATACTAACTACGAGTATAGTATCTGTAAAACAAAATAGATACCTACGTACAACTTACATTTAGAGAACTAAAATAATAATAGTCAGTATTCCATATTCTCTTTAACTGACCTAGATATTCGTAAGTTATGTTTTTCTTATTTATATTTTTTTAATAGGGAACTCTTACCTACAGCAATTTTAGCAAGTAGCATAAAACTAATTTTCGTTTCACACCATATAATGACTATTAAACAGCGTTTCACCATTTTCCCGTTCAATAGTCATTACTATAACTTTCCACCTTTACTTACTTTCTTTATAACTCATCTCTATATTTTCTAAATTCATCTAGATTAGGACCTTGCCGTTACCCCGCGGATGCGTGTTAAGTTTCAATAAGGCAGGAGTTGAAATATATAAAAATACAGAAAGCAGCATGGATGTCTACCCCAACAAACCAATGCACAAGAACTGACTACCGTATGGCAAGACGAAAACAGGAAAAAAAGAAAGCCAACAACTAATTGCCACAACCAAGTTCTCCCGAGACAAAAACAAGAATAACATACATACATTAATTGATGACTAAAACGCAGTCTCGAGCAATACGATTTCCTATATAGTTTCAATGTATTGACATTAAGGGTCCAGCGGAGCTTGAATTTCTCACAAAAACGTGATACCGAAATAAATCGTAATCCAGACAATATTCTATCAAATTATGTTATCAGTCGGATTTGGGTACCGTTAATCTAGGTTCCTACGGTACTATTTCGTCTACTACTACTTCACTGGAAATAAAAGATCGAAAAATACTTCCAAACTTGGTAAAGTTATCAAAAATTGCATTCGCTTACATTTATTTTAAGTAAAGTATTTTGGACAAAATGGTAACGTAGGAACCTAGATTAACGGTATCGGAATCCGAATAATAACAGAATTTGATTAAATTGCGTTTGAATTACGATTTATTTCGGTATTACGTTTGTAAGAGAAATTCGGTCCGCCGGACTCCGAAGTAGGAATTGTAGAGGTTACCGCAAAGAGGTGACGACTCATTGTGGGATTGCTGGTTGGAAATCATAAATGAATAAACAATCATTTTGAATGACGTGTGAAGGTGACGTAGAGAACTGTCTAGTCAGAAGAAGAGTCTTGACAGACTTGCCCCATAATAAATAACAGAATTAATTGAATATCCAAGTTTGATGAGCTGCGCCTTCCATTAGTTTCGATCCCGACAGTACCACCAAATTCTAAATTTTATGCTTTTTTCCAGAATTAACACCAAAAAATACTTGTCCTCCTCTTAGAAATCTGGATAAAAACTAGGCTCAAACTGACACAACCAAAGAAGGCATATGTCTATTGGAATTATTAAAATTTATGAGTCCCTATTCGTGACATCAACGTTTATTAAATTTTTATTCAAAATAATCATCTTGACCATCAGTTGTTATTTAAAATGCAAACCTCATCATAGATCAAAAATTGACAAACTTTGAGAGAAAGAAAAAAGAAATTCTCAAAACACAAGGTGTGCTGCACAATGTATGTATTATTTTATTTATTTATCTCAAATGTCAGAAGGACTATATATTATGTTGGCCTGCATATGTTTTTTCTGTTGTAGTTACTTAACGGTTAACTAAATCAGCAGTCCTGTCAAACTATTTGTTCCAAACCGTAAACCATTTCCTGGTCCAATTTCGACTAACTTACCGTTGCTCTATTCGAGTAAGAGTTCCCTAGGGTAATTTTACGTGGGAGAGCCAAGCATCGGCACGAATGGGCCCGCTCGATCGGAGTGATACCATGACCTCACAAAAAACCGGCGTTAAACAACGCATACGTTGTGTTTCGCCGAGTGAGTGAGGTTACCGGAGGTCCAATCCCCTTTTAAAAGGTCAGCAACGCACTTGTGACTCCTTTGGTGGGTGGGTGTTCATGGGCGGCGGTAATCGCTTACCATCAGGCGATCCATCTGCTAGTTTACCCTGCTATCCCATAAAAAAATGCGTTGGGTCCTATTTTTTATCACCGGTGTTCGACGAAATAAAAAATGGTACTTTGACCGATGTCAGATCGTTATACAACCATATTACGAAAATACACTGAATTCATATTACAGAAATTTAAAAGTGGTATAAGAAGTGGAAAAGGACACAGTGAACCAAATTGGTAAATGACACAGTCATCTTCAAGAGAGATTATTTTCCTGTACACATAGTATACACGAGTCAGAATATAACTATAACATTTTATCTCCATAGGAGACTCAAGTGAAATGTCTTTAATGCACCTTGATAAGTACGTTGACATACCTATACAGCTAGCAAAACCAAATACTAATAAAAGAAGGGGAGCTGAGTCCGGTTGCGTTATAAAATTTCCCTCAAACCAATAACTAGTTTTCTTCCTTAATTTAAGAGCTCACCTCTTGTGGGCGGAGCAATCACCACTGTTTTATATCCTACGCCTTCTTATTGACCTTTTGATACGACTCGATTCGGTAAGTGAAATAAAAAGTGAATCTGTCCAAAAATAAAGCGTGACGACTGACCTGCGCAACAGACGGTTAAAATTACGAAGTAATGAGGATCAAACAACACTATAATCATGGTTAACATAATATAACAGACCATCATGCCTGTATTCCCCGAAAGGTTAGGAAGAGGCGTACTAATGTACACCCACAGTTCGCTGGTCCCGTATCGGGGCGAGCCTACTACCACTAACCGGGCACAAATCCAGACTGACTACTGAGACTTTCATGAAAAACCCAATAACACTGTTTCACCTGGGATTCGAACCCAAGACCTCTAGCGAGACCAAGAGACTAAATTAAGCAATCATTTAGTCAGAACTGTATTTAGTGTCAAAAAATCAGGAAACATAAATAGGGCAGAACACTTCATGCCTCGAAGAGCATGTAAAGCCGGTTTCGGGTGTTATACAAAACACACCTATGACAACTTTAGGATATCTACAGAAATTGGATCGCGGAGGTGTGATGGTAGATAGATAGAGAGATATTTGGTGAGACTAGAAGTTAGTTGAACTTAGTTGAACGAAAGAACTTAGTTGGAAAAAGCTGCGGATAGCTATGATAACAATATATTGTTGTAATTATGTCATAAAAAATTAAATCATATACCTACTTTTCGACTTCGTCTTCCCCTTCCCCTCGTTTTCCTTCAATTTTACAGAATTGAATTTGAAAGGGAACAGTGGCGATTTCTCCACCGACAAGAGTTAGATCTCAAATTAAAAAAAAACACTTTTTTAAATGTACACGTACATCCGTAAAATATTGTCTTACATTTTCTCATCGGTAACTCCCCGTAAACATTTGAGTCAATTATTATTAACTTTTATTGTCATGACATAACAGTGTTTATGGTCACAGAGCAGTGTTTTGTAGGACCTATTTCTTGTTTCGTAAAGACTCTATGATATTTTGCTATGATAAACAGACTACTATTCATAAAATTTATTAATAAAATATATTACTGTTATTGTCATTTTGATGAAAAAACTTATATATGGTACTAGAGATAATTTTAGAATAGAAATAACCAAATTTAAAGTAGTAGCAACGTTGCCATTGGAAATATTTCTCGACATGTTTGCCAACGGTTCTCGAGTGGACACCACGCGCCGGAAAACCCAGTGTGGGACGACCTCCAACGAGATGGAGGGACGATCTGGTAAAAGTAGTAAAAGGCTTTGGGGGAGGCCATTGTTCAGCAGTGGACTTCTATTGGCGATATAACGATGAGGCAACATTATTTTTGTTATAAATGTCGCTAGATTGGCCTTGGTATCATGATCTGACTGAGGCTCTGCTGGGCGGATCTTCTTCAATACTCAAAATATATTAAAATAATATTTAACTATAGTTAATTATACAGCTTTTTTTCCTGTGAGCCTGTATTAACCAAAATCATGGCAATCATGATTTTGGTTCTTATCTTAAAATAAATATTGATGCAAGAACTTCGGCGTTAAAGAGATAATTGTATCAAGCACTAAACAACCCTTTTGTTCTCATCATATCGTCAGTTGCCACTCAAAGCACTCACCTCATACACTCAGGCGCGGCGCGAGTAGGTCAAACACTTAGAATGATAACTGAAACCAGTAAGGCAACTTTGAATTATCTTTGCCAAGTAACTCGTGGGTAGCAAATGAGCAGTAAAAACGTCATTTGTTACGCTAGACGATGCTAGTGTTAGGCATGTCAAATATTATTATAATTTACGTTGTATCAGCAAGTACAAACTTTTGCCATACCGGTATAATTTGAATCTTTTATTAAACTTACTTTTTACTTATAGCAATGATAATGTGTAGTGAACATAGTAGCGAGAGTTCTATGTAACTATAGTAAGTCCAGCACTATAAGTATCTACCAGCCCATTAACATCTGCTAATGAGTATGGTCTACCTAATATACTGGCAAGAAACGTTGTACCTTAAATTGCTGCTCGGTTCACTCCATTTATTAATTGCCTTAGTAATGGTAGATCAGTGGGCTCAGTTGAAATATTTTTTTCGATAAAAATTAAAGTAAATGAACTTAAAAATTTACAATATTCTTTTTTTTCATTTCTTTCCTGTCCATCCAAAGTTTGTCTGATAGATATCACTATTAGCGATAAGACCGCCATTGTACCCATAGTTTTTAAAAATCTTAATATTTGTTTCTCTTAAATATGGTGTACAATAAAGATTATTCTATTGTATTCTAAATATAAATAACCTAAAGGGTAATTCTGGTACTTAAAAATGTAAATAAATAAATCATTCCGGTATTTTACTAACAACGTCAAATGCGAACAATCAAATAGAGTTAAAATCGAAAACTGACCCACAACTTTAAAGCGGCGCGCGGCGGTAGCCTAATGGCCAGGGGGTCGGACTTGCGATTATGTGGTTGCTGGTTCGAAACCCACCCATTACACTACTGACGTGAACCCACTCGTAACACAAGCATTTAGCTTAGCACGAGGGGTTAAAAAATACTAGTAATGTGCGACCCACATTGCTAGTAATCTTTAAAAAAAATGAATAATTATATTTCTAATTTTTTTTTAAGTACCATAGTCCTCTTCTGATTGATCTGAAATTTACTTCAAAGCTAATTAAAACGAAAATGATATCTGGGCATTCCTACATGTGTAGCTTTTCAAAACGGATCTGAATTCAATCCACTAGATTTTCCAGTTATTGCGAGCACTGTTACTTCGATAACTTACCCATCAAATACTCGTACTTTACGAAATCGAAACTGAGAAGAAACATAGGACGCAATCATATTACTACCTACACAAACCTCTTGGGGACGTCTGCAATGGTCCGAATCTTGGAAATTCTGAACTTGTAGTCTACTGTGGAGACTGGACGATGTTAAAAAATGATACATATATTATAAAGAAATTATAATTGATTACGATGCTAATAATATAAATGAAACACTGTCACCAATTTTAGTTGTTTTGAACATTGATTTTGGGAGTCTCATATCACAAAGTGTCATCTCATTGTTTTGAAAGATTACTTCATTTAGTATGAAAAAGCGTTATGCCGATTACATTTTCCTGTTTGCTTTTTGAGAAGCAGGGGTAGTCAACCAAACATTAAACCTAAGATCTGTTTAGCTACTGGTATGCAATATTTCTGTCTAGTTTTCTAGTTAGACAAGAAGTCGAATAGATGCTGCAGTTATTGAGGACTGCGATTAAGTATTAGATTTGATAAGTTCTTCTTTTGACGCAACTTTGGGACACCTGAAGCCGAATGCTTAATTCATTTATGCCTCAACAGTGTCACCTACATATGTACAACCTAGTAATGGAGACAACACCCATTCCTACAGATAGTACGTTTAAGTGTATCTGTTTAGGTGATGTTTGTATGACTAGACGTATAGGTGTACGGGGATACTTCGTGTTGGCATTCCATTCAATGTACACGATTGTAATTAGCTATTCTATAACAAATAAATTAAACTTTATTCTTTTTTTAAACACCCTGAGGCGTTTATAAATCCTGACTAGCTTACCACCATTAAACTTCACAGTTATATCCAAATAGAAATTCGATTACAGTTAGGTGATGCCGGTTAGTGTTTTGTAAGTAGGTAGTATGCAGAAAAATATTAGGATTCCACTAGCACCAACCACTTCAGATGCACGATGACCATTTTAAGATGGACAAGAAAGTAATGCCGTTAAACGATTTACATCAGAAGGTCAATATTTTTCTAATTCACACGATACAGGAGGCTGAAAAGCAGCTGATTTTCTTTAGTACTTTCCATCATTTTTATTTTTTGATAAGGCGGATAAGATGATGGAAAATCAGAAAAAATTTCTTTGGTGTCTCGCAAAATTAAAGACGATTTGCAAAGCATTTAATGACAAACAAATTTTATTTATACTTTCTTGAATAGAATGTCAAATTCCTGATGTTTATGTTTATGGGTCCGCTTTCGCAAATATTCAAAATATCTGTATGTGTTAATAGATTTTTAAGTGTATAATGTATTGTTACTAAAATCTCTGTATATTTATTATTTATGATCTAACTAAACATTTAATTTTTATGTTGAGTCATTAGTACTTACAATAATAACTCTTACTTAACGCTTAACATTTTTAAAGATATCTTATTTGTAAGAGAAATATTAGGTCTCAGGGTTCAAACTTGCGTCCTTTCGATTAAATCCACCGGTCGCTTTTATGAACCGACAAAATGCAAAAATGCTAAATTACTAATAATAATTGACCGTAGCAAATATAAAAGATAATACCGAATATATCGATATACCTAGACTAAAGCGTTAGATTGCATAGATATAGGATTTGGAAAAATATGTTTCAAAATACCTATACATCGTTAGGCTTTTAAATCGGTATAATAAATATCTCGTATATAAGTGCTCATTGAAAATATGACTACTTTATTTTATTGGCAGTATGGCAAAATATGGCCGGATATTATGAATACCTACGTAGACAGAGGTGGATACATTTTACGAGGCAGCCTTTCAAATTTCTTCGTCTATACGGGTAGATATAAATATGTGTGAGTTGCAGGTCTGGCTACTAGTATCGATTTCTGCATGGCTTAGCCCAAATGCCCTATCTTTTCACTAATGTTCTTCTGTGAAAACATGGCTATGTAACGCTGTACATTATGATTTTGATGCTCTTACTGCATCGTGTACAGCTAAGTCATCGCAAGCATTGTAAAATTATATTGTTATTATTATTTAGAAATTATGTATTCATAATAAAACACCTGTACATAGAGATACACGTCGATACTAAACATGACTATAAAACTTAGATTTAACCAATAACTTGATCTATAATATAAAATACTAACGGTACGGTAGAAATTAGTTGCAATTGAAATGTAAAAACTTTGAATTAATTTCTCTCATAAAACTACTCTAAATAAAATAATATGTAAGTGATAGTAAAATAGAGAATACAATTAAACAAAACGACGACACGATTAGCGTAGCGGTTGAGCTATCGGCTTCTGCGCCACGTGTTGTGGGTTCGATCCCCACACGGAGCAAATATTTGTATGATCTACAGGTAGTTGTTCCGGGTCTGGGCGTTTGTGTATGTGAGAATTTGTGTTTGTAAACGCACCCACGACCCAGGAGAAAATCCTAGTGTGGGGCAACGTTTTGTTTAAAAAAAAACAGTAATGATGTTGAATAAAATAAAAAAACTATTGGCTGAACTTCAAAACCCTTAAGAGAAACGAGGATATCGTATTGAATTTTACAAGTGAAGGCCACTGCCCCACCTACTGCCCCTTCATAGTAAGTACGTGGAAAAGGATTGGCCTAGTTTATCTAGAAATCGCTTTATTTACACGATGGTATACACTATATTTAATTAGTTTCACAACATAATTATACATACGTCTCTTTTTTATGTAATATTATAGCGGAAGGCCCTGTCTCCTGTAATACAGTTTTTAACTAGCACAGGAAACAGGTGATTATTTCCACTTTTTTTTCTCAGTTATGTTACGTATAGTATAAGATTTTAATTTGTATACCTGGTGGAAAAATACCTGTAACACATTATTTTGATACAAACAAATAAATAAATAAAAAAAAATAAATAAAAAAGTTACACAGTGATAGCCTAGTGACCATAGACTGCCAAGTCACAGGTCCAGAGATCGAAGGTATGACACTCACATCTGACTTTTTGAAATTATGGGTATATTATGTGCTTCAATTTCGATATTTTCTCAACACCATATGAAAAATTGAACACAGTAGACCAGCGCCTCTCATTCTGATAGAAGATGGCCAAGATAGCTGGAAAAGTTGGACGCGAAAGACTTGATCGTCCTTTATGTTATTGCATATATAAAGAAACTAGGTACATACAGCATTAGATAGCATCAAGTTGAGAGAGGTATCGTAAAAATTAACTCAGTAACGAAACTCATTTGATCCTGAAATTAGAAATTGGACAAAATATTTGACAGTGATAGATAGTTTGAATTACGCCTGAAAATTATAAAGTTTAATTTCATTCATTCATTTTTTTTTTCAAACCAATTGAGCCATGCCGTCCGCCATATGTGGCAGACGGCATATGCTTGTTTTCACAGTGCGATTCTTCGTCTTCAGCTATGTTGAACTGTATGCAGTATGGCTGACAAGGCCTGATAAATTATAACAATAGTGATGGCATTGGTACATTTACCTACATTTTGAGAAATAATAAGTTTGTAAGTGGAAATGTCGAGAGTGGAGTGTTGAGAAAACAATTAGTTTATTGCAAATGAAACGTATAACTGTTTGAATTGCTTTTAGTCATATTTAGAATAGCATTGGCAACATAATAAAATTTGAAATGAAATGGCTGATAAAATGGTTGACACGGCCCCACGGAATTTTACTACAGCGGCGTCAGCCATATATGACAGCCAAATAAATAAATATATTATTTATTTATTTATTTTACTATTATAATATGTAAAATGTAACGACTGTAATACTATAATAAGACATTACTCACATTACATGGACATATTTCACATAAAATAAAAGAACAGTTAGTTCATTTGTTAGTACAGCCTTAGATGTGTTAATTTTAAATCCACTTTCATCTAAATAATACGTATGTTTCGGATTTTTGTGACGACTGCCGCAACATAAATATATTTTAATCACTACATTGAATATATTAACTATTCTTATCAGATTAACCTCCTCCGTTTTCTATTAAAACAAGATTTAATTTATTTTTTCACTGATAACAATCAAAGATCCATTTAAGTCAATGAAAGCTGACTTCACTTTTAAAATTGGAATTCATCAATAATCTACGATTTCCAATCCAACGTTTCTTCAAAGAAATTCAAGAGAAATGCAATATTTAAATGTGACAGTCTACCTCTGATCATCATCAATCTATATTTTATCCTTAGTTTTCAGATTAAGCAGATATAGATATAAATATAGAATCTATATTTAACCGACTTTAAAAAAAGAAGTAGGTTTTTGGTAGTTTTATGTTCGTCTGTATGTTTTTTAAATGTTTCTTAACAATTAAAATTTTATTTTATTAGTATTTATATCGAACGTGATTTTCAAATAAAAAATTTACTTGGTATGAAAGATAATATTTTCACGAACAAGGAATAAATAAATCTAAATCTGCATAATTACTTTGAGTCTATAAAGAATATGATGCCCTATTATTAAGGGATTTGCTGCCCTTAGTTACCTGTTACAGAATACATAACCTAATTAACCCATTATACTGTGCCACTGCTGGGCACGGGTCTCAAAATGAGAAGGATTAGGCTATAGTCTCCACGCTAGCCTAATGTGGCATGGCAGAATTCACACGCCGTCAAGAAAATCTCTCAGGCGTGCAGATTTCCTCACGATGTTTCCTCCACCGTTTAAGCGCGTGATAATTAATTATTAATAACGACATGACTTGGAAAAGTTAGTTAATTTCATTCTCGTAATGTATAATTGCAGTTATTTGTCAGTTGTCACAATAATATAAATGTGATCGGCGAATAAAATGCATTTATGATATGTTATTTTAGCAATGTCGCTGATGTATAAAGCAAACAAGATTGGGCCTAATACAATTCCTTGAGGGACGCTATCTTTGTTGTGTCTATATTCAGATGAATATGAATCCCTGTGTTTATTTAACTTTGTAACAGTAACACAATGTCATCATTTTTCTAGATAAGATGAAAGCCACTATAATGCACGTCCTCTTATACCAATTTTCTCTAGTTTTTATAATAATAGGTTAAGTGAAAAGTACTAAAAAGCTTTAGATAAGTAAAAAAATAGTCCCGTAGTGAAAACTTTATTGTTGATATTTGTCTGTATTATTGCCAAGAGGTAAAGGTGGTTAGTGATGTAGATTTTTCTTTTTGAAAGCCATATTGTTCGGTTGCAATAATTTGAAATTTATTGCAGTAGTCAATCAGACTATGTTAGAGGCTCTTTTCGAATATCTTAGACAGAATAGGTATTAACGTGATTGGGCGGTAATTATTAACATCGTCCTTATTTCCTTTTTTAAAGAGGGATTATACTACTAGGCTACCTCTGCTGCAAAATAATGGTCACGAGTGGAAATGATAAAAATAAAATAAAAATCATAGATTAAATAAATATATAATTGCTACTATAATTATTGGAATAAAAGTTTGTTAGTTTATTCAGAAGTAGGTTCAATTTTGAGAGAAAAATATATGCAAATACCTATTGTATCATAAAAGAATTAATCATTTTGAAAAGATCTACGATGAATGTAATCGTAAAAGGATTAAATAACATTTTAAATAATTTGAAACCCCCGACTAAATAACTACACATCTGCACTTCACATCACACATCACATCATCAGCCCATGTTCATCCACTGCTGGACGTAGGCCTCTCCTAATGAACGCCACTGAGCCCGATCTTCGGTTTTTCTCATCCAGTCACTGCCAGCCTTCCGCAAGTCGTCACTCCACTTGGCCAGCGGGCGCCCTATACTACGTTTGCCTAAACGCGGTCTCCTCTCGAGAACTCGTTTACTCCAGCATTTGTCTGTTCTCCGACAGATGTGACCGGCCCATTGCCACTTCAGCTTGCTGATCCTTTGAGCTATGTCGGTAACCTTAGTTCTCTGACGGATAACTTCGTTTCGGATTTTATCCCTCAGAGAGACTCCGAGCATAGCACTCTCCATAGCTCGCTGTTCGACTTTAAATTTGTAGACCAATCTCACCGTGAGTGTCCACGTTTCGGCTCCGTAGGTCATGACTGGTAGGACGCACGCATTGAAGACTTTCGTCTTAAGGCACTGTGGTATGGGTGACGAAAAGAGTCGACGAAGTTTGCCGAATGCTGCCCATCCCTTCCCTCTCGAAGTTGTTTCTACCTAATTGCAAAATTTGCCCCAGATAGACATATTCCTGAACAACCTCGAGAGATAGACCATCTACGATAACCGGCTTCGGGGTACTATGATTGTTGTACATAACCTTAGTTTTATCTATGTTCATCCCGAGACCGATACTTCGCGAGGCATCAGCTAAGTCGGTCAGCATCCGTTCGAGATCCTGCAGCGACTCTGCCATAACGACTAGCCATCTTCACTTACCCAGAAGAAAATCCGTCGGGGTGGCTATTCTCATCTCTGTTCTGAATTTTAATACGAATGTAGTATAAAAATGCTATGATATGTCTTGTAGAACCAAATGCAACCATTATTGCATTTAGTTATTTTTTATTTTGAATATTTTTTTTTATTTTAAACTTTTTAGAAAGTGCCTTTGAAAACTCAACTCATTAAGTAAGTGACTTCTGACTAACAAAGTGGAAATTGTAATGACTTTATTTGTTTTAACAGATTTTTAGAATCTAGTTTCTAGAAAGAAAGAAAATGACATAACCACGAGCAGTGCTCACAATAACAATTAAAAATACTCATTAACTAATAAAATACTCTGCGCCCCACGGCTGTGATACCCACTGTATCTACACCATAAAGGTTTCACATATTAAAATGAGTTAAGAACTCTACCTACTTCATAAGGAAGAAATCAATGCGCTAGTCTACATGATCAAGTTATTATCTTAAAAAAGCTATTTTTTTTAATTTCCATTTCTATAAATAATTGTCAACAAAGATACTGCCCTGCTCCTCGCTAATTTCACGTCATATTGTTATGCAACGACGTTCATTAGAAAGATTGCATGATTTTTATTAGAACTGTATTTTGAAACTACTTAAGTAATTCGTAAATTTTGAGTTTAATACCCTGTTCATTCAAACAAATGAATCATCAAAATTTTATTGGCAACTAAAATCAGTGAATGACATAAATAAATGACAGATATACGAGTAGTAAAGAAATCAATTTTCATTGTAACAACGTCGTGTTAGTCTCTAGAGAAAAAGTTGTACCCCACTCTATTTAGATTTTACTTAGCTAATGCCCAAATAAGTCCCGTGACCTCATGTTTATGTTAGAATAACTGCACCAATAATATTAATTTAATTTATGTGCAAAACAATACATAAATCCGACCAAATGGAAAGAACTATAATTATTATTTATTATGTTTTTGAAAAAAGGATAGCAAACAGTGATAGTCTAATGGTATGACCGTTGGACTGCCAAGGCAAAGGTCTCGTGTGCGAACCCAAGGCACGCACCTCTGACTTTTCGAAGTCATGTGCGTATTAAATAGTTAATTATCACGCGCTTAAACGGTGAAGGAAAACGTCGTGAGAAAACCTGCATGCCTGAGAGATTTTCTCGATGGCGTGTGAAGTTTGCCAACCCGCACTAGGCCAGCGTGGTGGACTATAGCCTAATCCCTCTCATTCTGAGAGGAGACCCGTGCCCAGCAGTGGGATTGTATAATGGGTTGATTATGTTATGTTATGTTTTTGAAGGCGGTTTTCCTGACTGACGACCTCTGAGAAGAAACACCAAAACAAACTCAGAGAATATCTCAAAAGTCTTTAAAATGCATTCTTTACCCTCTGCAAATGTATGAAACAGCTGATAATGTTTTTGTTATTATGACTGATAAGACGAATGACGGTGACGAACGATATTATGATTGACATGAAGACAATACTCTCCATGGCACCTATCCTGACGCACAGAAACAGAGACCTTTATCTATACATAATTATATTAGGTCTGTAGAGAAATCGTGTCTGTAATTGCAAGATAATAATTTATTTATTAATTTAATGGGACTTAAAATAAGTGGGGAAGCAAAAGAAAACTAATTAAGCGATACTGAAGCCGAATTAATGGTTTTTGGAATTGATGCTTCTGATTGTATGTATTTCTGTCTGTCCGTTTATAACACAATATCTACTCGATGGATTGCTATGAAATCTGGTGTATAAGTAGATTATAAACCTGATCAATATGTAGGATACTTTTTATCTGACTACAACTTCGCAAAAAAGAGGTGTACTGTTTTTTCCTAGTTTTCATTTAGAGAAATTGGAAAGTAATACATTGGCAGTACTGGCAGTGTCATAAGGCAACATTTGAGGTTAATTTTATTATTACCATAGAAGGAAATTTCATATTTAAGTATGTACTAGACTTGTATCTAGACTGTATGTATTCAGTATCTGTAGAGGTTAAAAGAGGTTAAAAGTGTTATACTTTTAACCTCTTTTAACCTCTCTTTTTAAAATAAAGCATTTAAAAAAATACACGTACAGATACTGAATAAGATAAAGAAGTAAATGGCTAATGTACTGATTTAACTAATTTTGAGTAAAGTAAAGAAGTAAACAAATGTTATCTATACATTTTTTCTCTAACAACTAATACGGTGACATTATTACCTCGATGAGTATTTGATATGACATTACAGCTATCATTCACTAATCCGGAGGCTTGTCCGGAGGTGACATGACAATTGTTTGTGGTGATGATGAACGAAAGTAACTGTCAGTCTGTTATCTTTTCACGCCTAAACCATTGAACCAATTTTGATGAATCTTAATAGAGAGATAAATTGGACCTTGGAAAACGATATAGGCTACCGTTTGTCTTAAAAAGTCCTTTAGCAGGCAAATGAAACCGCTATACCTAATATTGTAAATGCGAAACTCTCTTTTTATTTGTTTTCTGTCACCTTTTAATGCCAAAACCGCTGAATTGATTTCGATAAAATTAGGCAGTGAGAAAGTTGCATCCTGAGGAAGGACATAGGCCTAGACTTTTTGTCTCAATAAGTCCAATAAGTCGTTTTACGATGCGAGTGAAACCACAGGCTGCAGCTAGTATATGATAAAACCTTTTTTTTATTGATTACGTTGGCAAACGAACAGGCAACCCACCTGATGTTAAGTAGTCATCACCACTTATAGACACCTGCAACACCTAATAAGTTTCTGACGCGTTACCGAACCTTAAAACTGCCAGTGGTGCAGCAACCGAAAAGGAAAGTTGTCTCTCACGCGCAATAGTCAAAACATACCAACGAGCTTTACGACAGACTCCGACGTAAGGGTGGTCGCCAGGCAGTCAGCCCCAAGAGGTCCTGCCCCTGAGCAAATCAGGTATTTTCTCGCT
The DNA here is from genome assembly GCA_910591435.1 of Acronicta aceris. Lineage (NCBI taxonomy): Eukaryota > Metazoa > Arthropoda > Insecta > Lepidoptera > Noctuidae > Acronicta > Acronicta aceris. Next base: position 8,893,993 of record OU342763.1, on the reverse strand, counting down.
TCTTACGAGATGCCTGTCTGAATGGCAGTCAGGAACTGTATTTTAACCCGTCCCCACATGGGATAACTTTGAAAGGCAAAGAATCAGATTCTTCTGTCAAAACCAACCCGGACCAAGCTATGCGATCCCTCCTTACGACGGACGTGGAAGATGCACCTGGCTGACACACAGCGTCTGGTAACCAAGCTATTTGATGCAACACCGCCTACTGGTGCGATATGAGCGCTGGGATGAAGTGCGATCATAGATGGTGACGTTATTAAAAAACAATCCAACGAAAACTCAAACAAGTTTTAAGTGGAGTTAACAAATAACATTATTCATTCAGATTTTAATTACGAAATCGAAAATCAATTATTTATTATTGTTGCTATTTTATTACTGCTCTTCATATTTATATCACGGACATGTCCCTACAACAAGTATCCTTTTTTCATTTTATTTACAAGTAAGGCTTTATATTCAAAGAGAAAATAGAACTAAAGAACTATTATGTCCGTTCAATGTAAGCTGTTACATTTTGCTCCACCGCAGAGTGCATCTAAGTCTAATTATCAGAAGTGAAGCGCAGCAAAAGCTTCTAGTCTCTAGACCTTTTCGAACCAATTCCATTAATGGAATGTAAGTATTACTTGAACATCTTCTATGTTATACAATATTATTTTCCGAATAAATATGGTGGGACCGAGCAGAATTCACGAAAAATGTGTTCTATTTAAATGAAATCTGTAATTTATACTTAGAATTATGTAATGAGAAGTTTTAAATATACAATGGTTGATAAAACTATACTTACGAGTATTTAGGTTACTTACTAGTTACTTACTCGCAATATAAAATAAGGACACCTGACATTCTGCCTAAATAATTAATAAAGTTGATGAACCAGTATCTAATTGACATACGCTAGTGCAACAAGTCGTTATAATCTCCAAACCTATTACCAGAAAACGGAGATCTATTCCCTCTGAACAGTTAATAGGTATTTGGTTATAAAAATACACAGATCGATATTATGTTAGCTGTCTCGATGCTCTCAGTGTATTCAGTGCTGCATTTTAACGCAAAATGTTGTATAGTACATTAGAACGTCTACCACTTAAAGTAGCAGTTTCGAGTACCTAGTTGATTTATTACTGCATACACATTTGTAAAAATAACAAATACATTCATCTAAATTCAAGGCCATCGATGCTGCTGCAATAAATAAAACTACAATGAACATGAATGATGGTATGCACGAGGCAGTCACCAGATGACTCGTTCTGGGAAGCTCGGAGGTATAAAATGCAGTAAATGATGCTTCTAATCACTAAAAAGCTTAATGTTTACACTACATACGCTTGTCAGGATCGATCACATCTAACTTACCGTATGATCATATCAATTGGAACTATTATCCAACTACCAATACAGTGTTATAGAGCTGACTGCTGGTCTACTTGATACACATTTCTGCTGACAACACAATCGATCAGATATTATTATCCGTCTAGTTGTATAATGTTACACAACTTTGGATATTATGAGACCTAGAAGGAAATAATATTCGTATAGTAATCTCCTTTCCCCTAATAGTCCGGATATATCTTTCTACATAATTTTGTTAGTCCGTTATTCTGTAAACAATCCTACGTTTTTGTATATGGTTATTTCCGAGATGGTTTTACGTACTGAATCTTGTAAGGAACAATATCATCATTCATTTTCCTATTCCGCTTCAACTGAATTTAACGATTAAACCCCTAATTACTTTTAAAACACAATGTTTAAGTTAATTATTATTCATAAGAACGCTTAATTAACTGTAACGTAAACTACCAACGCCTTAGAAAATTAGATTTTGCAACGCGATAACTCATTTAAGAATGACACCGATGCATCCGGCATTTAAGGGCGGTGTCGAGTGTTTACAGCAATAACGAATTAAGATTAAAGGCTGGGGACGTACATAACCATATGCACAACCTCGTCATGCACCTCATTCACTTTTTAAGCTCAGAACCAGAGCGCAAAAATGGGAAACGTCAAGTGATTAGCACTGATGTCGTGCAGGGCGCGGCGTGCGTGATGGCCCGGTCGGAGCGCGGCGCGGCACACACTAGGGCGGGCGGCGGACACGGCAGCGTTACGTCAGCGCGGGGCGCGGGCTACGGGAACCGGGGGGAAGGGAGCCCCGCACTACTGCATCCTCCGAGCGCCCATCTTCGCCCGGCTTCGCTGAAAAACGTGACATCTCTGCTCCGCGCCGACCGTTCCCCGCATGCCCCGCGCCGCTCCATCTCTCTCCAAGGACCGTACCATCACTCACTCGCGGTCATTTTGTGTAGAAACTCATTACTTTGATGCAATTACTGGCAATGTTCACTTTTACATTAGTTTATTTACTTTTAATGAGGTAGGTACTAAAATTTCAATTTAAAATACTTCTAGATACCTACTTATATCATAATATCTTTATTAAATAACAGGGAGCGGAGTTCATGAATATATTCATTGATATACCAAAGAATACTGTTTTAAGAGAACTCTAAATAGTATAAAAGTGTCAGTTTTTGTAACTTTTTAAGAAGAAAACCTGGACCCACCACCACCCAACCCGAGAAATGAAATAAATTTTTACCCGACTACGAAAAAAGGAAGGGTAATGAGTTTAACTGTCTATACAACGTGTAACTGAATAAGCGCCACACCTCAAACATGTCAATTAGAATATGGAGTCAGAATTATAATAACGAAACCCTAAAGTGATTTTCAGACACGTAAGCATATTTTTTTCAAGAGTATAGTTATATCAGCTAAACGCAAATCGTGTGGCCGTATTAGAGTCGTACTTACCACGACTACGATTTCGCGCGCGTACGCACACAATAACAATTTGACCAAATAGGTTTCAGTTTTCCATAATTCGACCCACTGATGGATCATGAAGACCATAATTTCAGGTATTGTAATTCTTTTAGAGAAAATTTTACACATATTAAAAACCACTGTAATCGGTTCAGTAGGCGATTATGAATTAACTACTTTCAGGTCTTGCGCTTATTCTGTTACAGGGTGTATATCTATATATAATATGTATATTTGAGCTGTTGGTTTTTGAGCCGGATGCGTTCGGAAACACTTCCAATAGATTTGTTTGTGAGCAGTCAGCCGGCAGGTTGTGCAAGTTTAAATTTTATTATATTTTTTGGTTTCTATATAATATTATAATTATATTTAGTATTTATCTATAAAGTATATTATTTATATTTTTTTAACTATGTCAGATGATGATTCCTTCTATTCCGCCTGTGACAATTCTTTTAATTCTTTCTCCTCTTCTGATGATTTTGTCTCAGTGAACTCTCATTTATGTAGTGAATATCAGCGCTTTCCTAAATGCTTCAACGTAGCTCACGTTAATGCTCAACATCACTCTGAGTTGTTAGATCTATTCAAAGATGTTTCAATACACGCTATTTTAATATCGGAAAGTTGGCTCAAACCCGAACTTCCTTCTACTTTTTTCAGCCTACCTGGCTTTGTTCTTATTCGCAACGATCGCACGGGGAAAAGGGCCGGGGGTGTCGCTATTTATCTCTGTAGTGACATACCCTACAAAATTCTTTCATCTTCACCCTCACCCTACAATGGTGATCCAGAATTTCTTGTTCTTGAAATTGCTGTCAAAGGGGTTAAAGCCGTTCTGGGAGTTATATACTGCCCTCCTGCTATCAACTACTTTCACAGTCTAGAAACCCTTTTTGAATCTGTTACTTCGGAGTACAAGCATCTCATAGTTATGGGTGATTTTAATACCGATCTCTCGAAGAACAGTCCACGTTCGCGCAGGCTGAGAGCGATCCTGGAGTCATCGAATCTTTTGTCTCTCCCCCTTAACCCGACTCATCACAATATTGATTCCGATGATTCTTGGATTGATCTTATGTTGGCGTCTTCCGTGGATCATGTTGCCAATCATGGTCAGGCCGCTGTTCCCGGTCTCTCTAGACATGATTTAGTATATTTATCATACAAAATTAAACCACCGAAGCAGCGTCCGGCCATCATTGTTCTCCGTGGTTTGGCGAGGGTCGACAAAGCTAAGCTCAACAGCGATGCACAATCTATTGACTGGACCAATGTTTATCAGGCGGCTACAGTAGATGAAAAGGTTGATTTGTTTAACAAAACAATATTGAACCTTTTGGACACACATACACACACACGCTTAGGGCTGTTAAAGTTAAACGTCCACCTGCACCTTGGATTACTTCTGGTGTTCGTATGGCGATGAGGCGGCGCGACAGGGCTTTTCGAAAGTATAGAAGAGATCGCAGTGAGGAAAATTGGCTCATTTATAAGCAAGCAAGAAACCGTTGTAATCAGATGGTAAGGGCTTCCAAACGCCGTTATATTCATGAAAATGTTCTTAATTCTTCTCAGGCTGACATATGGAAGTTTATTAAATCTATTGGCATAACTCGGTCCCCATCAAATATCATACCATCGTGTTTATCTCTTAATGATCTCAATCAACACTTTTCTATATCAGTTCCTCTCCCTGTTAATATTAAAAATAATACTATTCTTGATATTACTTCCATGGCAACACTACCTCCAGATTCCTTTTCATTTTCGCCCGTGACTGAAAATGACGTCCTGAAAATTTGTAATGCTATCAGATCTAAAGCAGTGGGCTGTGACGGTATAAGTAGGACTATGGTTTATCTCATTATTGACAGCATAATTCCAGTACTAACTCATATAATAAATAGTTCTTTGCAGAACGCTGTATTTCCTATATCCTGGCGAAAAGCTCTTATCATTCCTCTTCCAATCCTTCCTTCCAATCCCAGCTTAGCAAATCACTTTAGGCCTATCTCAATCCTTCCTTTCCAATCTAAAGTTTTAGAAGCAGTAGTACACAAACAGATCTCCTCGTTTGTATTTAAGAACATGTTATTATCACCATTTCAATCTGGTTTTCGGCCTAGACACAGCACGTCCACTGCTTTGTTGAAAGTTACTGAAGACATTAGGTCTGGCATGGAGAAATCAATGGTAACGGTTTTAGTTCTCATAGATTTTTCCAACGCCTTTAATACAGTTGATCATGATATTCTCCTTGCCATTCTTGAACAAATAGGGATGTCGACATCATCACGTGGCTGGTTTTCTTCATATCTTCGTGGTCGCCAGCAAGCAGTGCGCATTGGTCAGGATTTATCTGATTGGTGTGACTTGTCAACTGGCGTACCACAAGGCGGTATACTTTCTCCTCTCTTATTCTCTTTATTTATTAATTCTATCACTAAAATCCTCAAATGCTCTTACCACCTGTACGCTGATGATTTGCAACTCTACGCACAAACCGGCATAGATAATGTTGACAGCTGCATAACCAATCTCAATAATGATCTGGATGAGATTAAAGTCTGGTCTAGTAAATTTGGAGTTGCAGTAAATGTCAATAAGTGTCAAGCCATCCTTATCGGTAGCTCGTTTCATTTAAAAAGCCTTGATGCAATGACCCTTACTCCTATTTTATTTAACAACTCCGTCATTCCTCTTTCAAAGAGTGTCAAGGACCTGGGCTTGCACATTGACGATAGGTTGGGGTGGGATAAACAAGTCACCCAAGTGAGTCAGAGTGTGGCAGCCACACTGCGATCTCTCTATAGGTTCAAGCATTTTCTCCCTCCCTGCACTAAAACCCTACTGGTCCAGTCCCTTGTGCTTCCTGTAATTGATTATGCAGATGCTTGTTACTGTGACTTATCCCAAGAGCTTCTCAATAAATTGGATCGTTTACTCAATAATTGCATCCGCTTCATTTTTGGCCTTCGGAAGTATGACTACATATCTCTTTTTCGTCTCCAGCTTAAATGGCTTCCTATCCGCCAAAGAAGATCCCTAAGATCTCTTTGTATGCTTTTTTCTATACTCAATGATCCTGGTTCTCCTGAATACCTTAAAAGATTTTTCCAGCTTTTAGGCTGTTCTCATAATCGTAACCTTCGAGCATCTGAAAATCTCATACTTCAAATCCCTTCACACCGGACAGGTTTCATCTCTAATTCCTTCGCTGTATCTGCTATAAAACTATGGAACGGTCTACCACTTGACATTAAAAAAGCTCCGAGCAATTTCTCCTTCAAGCGCAAAGTTCGCGAATACTATCTTATGTCGCTGAATTAACCACTGTTTTGTTTCCTTTTTGATTATACTATATTTATGTTATCTCTGGCATATATAGTTAAATTATACATATGTATGTATTTGTGTATATATTCATATTATTGTGTATTTTATAGTTTATCTCTTTTTAAACAGATATTTATTTTTTTTGTACCTATTTTTATCTTTTCTCCCAAACCCAAAGGTTGACTGGTAGAGAATGCCATATGGCATTAAGTCCGCCTTATGTACTACTTTTGTGCATAGAAGTATAAATAAATAAATAAATAAATATAACGTATCAATGCACTGCCAACTACAGGAGCTAGATCCCGCTGAAAGTTTGCATGCTGGTTCGTTTTGCACTGTAGAGGAGCACTAAGAAAGGATTTTTGGAAATTCAACCCCTAAGGTGGTGAAAAGGGGGCGAAAGTTTGTATGAAAGTCCGCACACACCTACCGTATATGTATGTGTATGTGTATTTGTTTGACATACAAACACACACACATAAATACAAATTTATTAAACGATGACATCGTCAAGATATGTACGTACAGCTGTCATTCGCTTCCTTATAAATTAGACTTAACACATTTTATGACATGAAACCTTCATGGTGTAGGTACAGTGGGCACAGTTTATTTTAGAAACGAAAATAAACTAAGCACGGAGGCGAAGCTGCGCACCGGAACTCTAGTATTATAATATGTATATATAAAAGTAGAAACTGACGTATCAACGCACAACCGAAACTACAAATGAAATGAAATGAAATTATTTATTCTGTAAGTAGATCTTTAGAGATACTTTTACATGTCAATGGTTTGGGTTTTTTTTTAGCTAGATGGCTTCGGCATTTCCTAACTGACGACCTCTGAGAAGAAACACCGAAACTAACTCAGAGAATCATGGTCTCTTTTAAAGTCCAGACATGGAAGAACACTTATATGTGAGTGGTACGATGTAGGGTAATGTCTGAAATGGCCTTTTGAGGAAAGAACCATAGCAGCTTTGAGTAGACCAGTCCCAACTGACGGCACGCATGCATCACTAATCGTGTAGCTCAACCATAATTTAGGGCCTCAACGACCTGTCGTACGACCATACCAGAAGGACATTCGTGTAGGTCTAATGAAGTTCCCAAAGCCTCCAGACTATAATAAGCTTGTTTAATTATCATGTATCACAAGCCACATGGTACTCACATTTACAAATTATATATATATTTTTTTATGACTTGAATATAAATGTCACGGTTCAATAATGTCGCGGCAAAATAGTAACAAATTCATGGATGTCAAAATTCAATTCAATAATATAAGAGTAATCAAAATGTCTTATCAATTAAGATGTTAACACTCAAAATAACATTGTCACATTACATTTCGGATACGCAATGTCAAGTCCCAAAAGTGGGTCATATAAAGAGGAACCATCAAGAACTTCCAGACTCCTAAAAAAAAACATATTTACAACATTATTCTTCAATAACATTAACGATTCTGTTCTGTGTAGTTTGCATTATGCAGTTTGATGTGACCCAATAAATAACAAAACATTGCCATAGCAAGTAAATACCGACCAGCCCCGACAGACAGCACCCGTTCACGGGCATGACGTGTGTATCGGCGCCGTTCGACTCAACCATGCTGTAGGGAATAAAACGGCCCGTCACACAACGACACCATCAGCAGGACATTTGAGTGAGCTTGATCAGCTTTGACCGCCAGGCAATAATATACATATCAATACAGGAGCAAGAAGCCTGAAAGTTTAAATGCTGGTTCCTTTTACACTGTAGACGAGCACTAAGTAAGGATTCTCGGATTTTCTCATTTTAAGGGGGGGTGGAAGTTTAAGCATTACTTTAAGTCGCGAGTGAAACCGCGGGGAACTTCTAGTGTGTTTATTTATGTATCGTATGGATGTTCGATCCTAGCTCAAAAACGAATCATCTGATTTTAACGAATGAGGTGTCGATTGATTCATATTTGCAGTAAAAGTGTCATTGACTCTAAATTTTTGAATAAACCCAAGTTAGTCCCAAGAGTATCGTACGGTACATCGTATTACAGGTAATCAAGTGAAATGTACCTGCTGGGACTTTCTTACTACTAGCGCCATCTCTTTAAAACGAAGAACAATTTATGTTTTGCCATGACCGATTAAAATGAAATAGTGTGTGAAACTTCCATCATAATAGTGAATAAATTTAGTATGAGTCACCAAAAAGACTGAAATAAAAACGAAAGCTTAAAATACTAAACGGAAAAGTATAAAAATCGACAATTTATCTATGTCCACGAATAGTGGTAGTATCGTAATTATCTCTCCTAGATCAGCAGTGACCGCCGTCCACTGCCTAGTTGTCCTCCCCAGCAACGCCCTAAGCCGAGGTACGAGTCCCGTTAGAGGAAGCCCTTAGCTGCTGTTGCTTAATTTATAAATTGCTGCTGGCTGGAGGCATTCGGTGCCTGGCCACCATGTCGCGTTAGCTGTGAAGATTCCTTGAATCTTCAGCCTACGTCCTTCCATAAAAAATCGCCGTAATTTAACGTTTTAAATTTGCACCTACCGATCTTAATAGCGACATGTGACATTCGTCAAGTAGACCTTGAGTTATAAGTGGACCTTCAGACTTAGGTACATATAGATGATACAGACAGATAAAAATTCTAAAAATCATTAATTTGGTATCATCTTCTGTATCATTTAGGTAAATAGTCACTCCCATTTTTTTTTATTATATTGCAAAGACACGACTTTTCTACAAACTTATTATAAAAGGTTTAAGATAACTTTATTTCTCAAAAGAATTTACATTCACTTACATGAGAAGTTGCACTTAACTTACATTATATGTATAGATAAAACCAGCACTTGATCAGTTATTATCATAGGTGATCACAAAAAAAAACAACAACACTTTTTATAATTTATTTTTCTTTGAATAATAATAAAAAAACAAAATTTAAACTCTAAGAAAGAAATTCGGCATCAGCAAAGATATAATTATGGAAAAAAATAATTGCTAGAATTTATAAATGTTAATTAACTTATCAATAAACTCTATTTAACGTAATTAAATTATGAGGTAGATGTTTGCAAATAGTCTTTCATTAAAATCTTATAAATAGCTACATTACAACTACTGCTATATAAAATGAAATGCAAAAAGACCCGTAGTGTATAATATATCTAATCCGACCTGTCTCTACCGTGATGTCACACTGACTGCTTACTAAAACATTTAAGGATCCGGCGTCGGACCGAATTGCCCGTATAAACGTCATACCAAAATAAATTGTAATTAAAACAGAATCAAACTGTGTGATTATTCGAATTCGGATATCATTAATCGAGGTTCCCATCTTCCATTTCGTACAAAATAAACTGGAAATAATGTTAAGTGAATGCAATTTTTGATAACTACGAAGTAGTAGTAAACGAAATGGTAGAGTAGGAACCTAGATTAACGGTCTCCGAATCCGAATAATAACACAATTTGATTAAATTGTGTTTGAATTTTTGGCAACGTCCGCCGGACCCTTAATATGAACTGTTCAATAAATCAATTTATCGTCAATAAATCCATTTATATAATTATCTGGTATAATATGGTAATGTTTTAATTGATTTTAAAATATTGCCAATGAGACTACCATTTTCCGATTTGTATATGTTTTATGGTTTTTAGTCCTGTTTTGACAAAATACTTGAGATATTATTTTGTAACGGATTAATTATATAATATTCATGACGATCGAATTCATTATGAGCACAAATATTATTATTTATGTAAATGGAACATTATATTACTAGTACTGGTAATAACCTTGCGTGTGGGCACCACTGTCAACTGAGACATAATGTATAGATTTTTTTATATTACTTTAATTTAAACAATCTAAATAATTGTACAACATTGTTTTAAGAAGAATTAGATTCCTAAAGCAAAATCTTAAATTCATTGGTATCTATCGCAGGCGGACGTTACTCATTAATTATTCCTTAACTAGAGCAAATCATTGTAGGTACATTAACTTGTGTATATATAGTTATAAAATGACAGTGTATTTATTACAAGTAAAACCTTTTGACAGTTTCAGTGGGCCTATAATGATTCTATGAACTTGTTGGCAATGACAGTCAGTGTTATAACCTAAAAACAAATAGAGTAAAATATCTTAACTACAATAACTAATACATACTCAAAAGTATTGAGGTCGATTATTACTCCTTATTAATTGAATTTCAACTACCTAAGTATTTGCGTGTAAAAAAGGCTTAAATTAACATCGATGGGTATATATTCTGCAATAGCAAAACAAAAAGTGTAAAGAGAATTTAAAAAATGTATATTTGCTACCCCTAAAGCGGTGGTTTACTCTTTAAAACTATTGTAAAATATGGCATCGGGTCGCTCTTTCTGAAGTTATACTTTTTAATGTACCTATATTATAATAAATTGTAAGTCTCTACGTATCGCAAAAAAAAAACGGTAAGATACTATGTATGGAATATATACTTATTTTTTTCTAAACGTGAGGTTAATATCTGATAACATTTTATATAAAAGTTAGCTGTTAACTAAGTATCAGTTCTATTGAAACAACAAAACCTTACCGTTTTCATATATTTTCAACATTCTTAGACGTATTATTTATGTCCGTCTCTCAATTAAAAGGATCTTGTACTAATTGAAGGGCTCTGCATGAGTTACCCAATATCTTGGAATCCTAGTGTGCATCAAATTTAACGTCGAATGAAAAGTAACACGTCCCTAACAGTAAAAGCCTGATTGCAGGATTGATTAAGTACCCACACTAAACTCAAAACTTTGATTTACTTAATTATGATTAGGCTTTTGAGCAAACATAAGTCGCAATTGCTACACATGGCAAAGTACTTTACTAAAACACTCATACAAACGTTGAATTAGTAGGGTATTTAAAGAGCAGTATTTTTTGCTAGGGCAAGTACATATTACAAAATACTGAATCTAGTCTAATTAAAATATTTTCTAAAATTATTGCAACAATGTTAATTTGACTTTGGCACATTACCTTTAACGTTTACTTTGTATTTAATATCTGAAAATTAAACAAATAAAAATGATATTGTTTTGATTCCTAAGTTAACTCTAACTGTAACAAGGGTAAGGGTTATGGGTATGACAAATAATTATCTACCTATTTCTACAGAAATTTTCGTAGTGTACTTCGGTCTTAAAAGGTGTTTTTTTTGTTTAACTACTCTGTAGCATCTGTGTCTTCAGTAACAATCTGGTTTCGAATTTTGAAGTTGTAGTACCTCGGCTGTATGTATTGCTAAGCGTACGTAAAACCCTCGCATTTTTCATAGCCTGTTAAATATTTCTAACTTAACATTATAGTAGTTATAAGCTAAAATTAACATAGTTTGTCATAATATAATATAGCAACAAAATAATAATAATAATATAAACACACACTTAACTTTGGATAAATACCAATATACGTAAAATAATTAAGATATTGACACTCGAACACATAAAATTTGTACTTACGTTACGTTTGCGAACTTAGATCCGTAATATTACTATCATTAAAATTATTATGTAAAAAGTATATGTATAGTTTGTACTAGAATTATGGATTTGTACCGATCAGTCTTGTACTTATTTGTATAGTTTATCTGTTACTATAGTGAGGTAGATGCTTTTCCATAACTGTCGATGATAGCTTGTCGTTGATAAAATATTTCGCGAAGTAAAACCTGTCAATTCAATTAAGTCGTTACAATTTGGAATGGAGTCTCTAGACGGACGTAGGCCTTGTGTAAACTTAAAAAACGTTATAACATAGTCAAAGTAAGAGCGAAGAAATGCCGTTAGAAAGTCTACAAGTTGCGTTGGGTTTTGGAATAAAGTATGTGTTTTGATAGAGTTACGAGTGCGATGGGCTGCCCTGCTGACCACCCTGAGAGCTGCTTGAACTCGATTTGCTTGCTTCGTCCTTCTTCTTCTCCACCTTAAATATAAGTTGGAAATATGGAATATTAAGTCATTAATATTGCGGGCCTAAAATAACAATGTACCTATAGCACGAAGTGTAGTTGTGTTTTCGAGAATTATTATATTATTAATTTTATGATTCATCAAAGTGTCAATTTTAGCCACAGCAATCCCAGCATATTTTTTTATCGAAATATTCTTTACGATGCACTTAGAAGTTTACTTCAAGTTTACTTTAATTATAAATGTCTATGCTAAGAAACTTTTTAGTTTTTATGTGATTTGATTAACAAATGTATAATAAATCAACAACACAATACAACACACAACTGGGTAATGGACTGTAAAAGATTTCACAGAAGACAAATTTCTTTATTTCCAAGAATTTCAGACTTAAGACACCAATACCTTAATTTGAGGCTCATTTTAAATTGCAAACCTTTGATTGCTGTATCTTGTTTATGCTGATTTTAATCAAACAACATTAATGGTTGGACAGAATTCACGAGCAGAGGGAACTCTGCTAGAGGGCGCTTAATTGGTGGACTATTTGCGTATACAAGAAATAATACCTTTATTGGACAGTCGGCAATGAGGTGGTCTTCGCTCTTGCAATTGTGACATCTCTTTGGTTGTGGGCCAATGCTGCACTTAGCTGCTATGTGGTTAGCGAACTCACCACAATTGTAGCAACTGAAATAAATTTAATATTATTTAGAGAGTTTAACAATATTTTCACACTTTAACATTTTCCCAAATCAACTCAGTAAAAGGACCTAGAATCAAAATATTCTTACTGCAATATCTAAATCAATTTATGAATTTAATGATATGCCAAAAAGGTTTTACAGGCATACTGTTATATTTGGCGATGTAAGCGAGTTAGTAACGCCTATGTTGATTATTGAAAACAGAAGTGGACATGCAAAAACTATCAACAAGGAATAAAAACAAAAGTTTAAATTTCATAATTACTACTGCCATTATGGAACGTTAATATTGAATACAGGTATTTAATAAGTAAGTCAGAACGCAATTTTATATTTGCTATTCTACTGACATTTTTCCCTTGCCATGCAAAACTTAGCTTTTCTATAAACATCAATTTTGCATAGGCTGGTAAATAAATTGAACAATTTGAATATTTTTATTGTATACTATAATAATGTAGGCAACCAATAGATCCAGCGCCTTATCCTCAGGTATAGATCCTTCCTTCTCGAAGATCTTATGATATTACGAAAAATATGTAGATACTAAGACTGCTCTAAAGACACCTACATAGATATTGTTGGGATATTTCACATTTCGTTTATGTATTTGCTGACTGTGTAATCCATAATTCACCCCCGACGAAAACAGAAAGAGTTAATAAGTTAAGTAACTGTCTTTAAGATAGTAGCTCACTAACAACTGAACCAATTTTGATTTAGTTTTCTTTTTGCTTGAAAGATAACTTGATTGACTGTGTTCTTAGCTATAATTCAAGAAAATCTGTTCAGCTTTTGGAGAGTCGTCAATATTCTAGTTGCTGAAGGGATCTGAACAAAATAATGCCACAGGTCTGATTGATTCGGAAATTGGTATCCTGTTACTTAATTTTACAAGAGCATGGTAAACATGAACTAAAGCTGCCGAGGTTTTTTTAAGTTTTACTTGTTTTACAAATATTAGTGACGAATCGCATCGCGTGATGCGATGACTAGTACATTATTGGTCTATTCAAATTTGAAACCCAATCAACATGATAAATTCAATATTATCAACATATTTAACATTGCTCAAAATAGAACTTTATCTAGCATAGCTGTACCGTACAGTAAATAATTTCATTTAAATTTTGGGTAACGTTATTAGTTGTGGTTTTGTAGGCTGTATTTTTTCCCTTGGTTAGATAATATAATCTTGTACCTAGTAAGGAGATGTAACATAACTAACATGATTATTCTAATAAAAGAATCAAGTATATGAAATGTGACACGATTTATCTTTTCGAAGCCATTGCAGTTTCACTTGGTGATATTAATATATCTGATTATATATATGGGTATATAAATGCGTAGGTATATCTATTATTTGAATTTCAAATAGATACTTGACGGATGAACGCTGTGATATTGATTTCAATAGGTTATCATTTGTCTATTAGGTATTTCATGAAGTTGTTTAATTATTTTGATAACTTATTGGTTAACTTTCGATATGAAGAAACTATGGCAAGTCAGATTACTTTTGATACAAACCATCTAACATACGTTTGTATTGCACACCGTGCTTATTAGCGAGGGCGACTAGCACATGTACTACGTACGTAAGCACAGGTTCTTTTATAGTCTTATAACTAATTGTTTTCAGTCATATAGTAGACGATAAAGGCAGCATTAGGAAAAAAGGAAAAGCCGAGCAATATACACATGTAAATGGAATAGAAACAAACCCTCACAAAATGAGATCACAAAGTGCCCGTCAGTCGTGTTAACTAAACCCAATGCTAGAGTAAGTAGGGAGTCACCACCACCATTTCTATGGAGAGAGGTCCAGCAATATCACATCGCAAGCTCGGAAGTATTGTTGATACATACATATATACAGGCATTAAAATACTTCCTCCTACGCTACTTAGCAAAGTTTACCGTATCTTTCTGAACCGTTTCTTGGAGAGCGGACGCCGATGCGATCCTTGGCAGTCCACGGACGAGGGCCCGGACACTCGTGTTGCCTCCAGACCTTTATCTGACTCCTTGCACTCGAATTCTACCTCTTCCTCGTCACCCAACGATCGGAACCCTGGCATCTGGATCACGCTCTGAAAGGAAACAATTAAAGATATTGAAACTGTCCAAGATAGCACCAATTATACAAAAAAATACACAGGGAAAACTATTATAGTCCAGGTAAAAGCATCAGTACCATGACGACGTGACATAGGTACCTAATATGTTACTCATGTGTAATGACCACTTCAAAAAGGATTAAGAATTAAAAATGTAAATAATATCGGTAAAAGTATACTAAGTTATAATAATATTTGTGCATACAACGGAGTCGGCGGCGCACCGGGGCGGTCCGCTAGTTCAGTATAAAAATAACGACTTCATGCTAACTATTATTATTGACTTCGGAATACTCTGAATCCCTTCAACGGGCTATAAATTTACTTATCGCTTATGAGAAAAAAATCAACGTTATCGGCATCCAGTAACATAGTCTTGACCTAATATAAGTTTTACCGCTAGCGTTGCTGCAGCCGAACGAAGTACAAGTTTGGTGGCGCAAATGTATAGAAAAAACATCCGGCCTTGATAAGCCGAACAAACAAATAAGCGCACTATCGGGTCAACCGCTAGATACGCGACAATATTTTTTTCTGAATGGTTTTATTTTTCTAATAACTATTGTAAAGTAGGTACGAAGTAATTTGATAAACTTAATTTAAGTTTCATAGTCAATTTTTAAAATAAGATTCGTTGTATGCATGCGTTGCGGAATAAAATGATAACAATCACCTGGTGCACGAAAACATCTTGCCCGCCATCGTCAGGGGTAATGAACCCCCAGCCCTTCGCGACGTTGAACCACTTACACCGACCGCGGCGCGTCACCCCTATGACGGCGCTGCCACTCGCGCCCGCTGCACCTGCAAATAATAATTATGTTCACTTTGTTACTATCGCTTCAGCAGAGGCGAAGCCGCACCCGCCGCCCGCTCGCTCACTCCGCATCGCTCCCGTGACTCCCGTGCGTCCACGCAACGCTCCCCTTTTACCTGTTTCGGAATCTACAAACTAATTGAGTTCTTATCAATTTTGACTCCTTAGTTCCTTTAACACATAAAGCTCGTTTCCGGTACATAGCTTCAGCGATGCATCGATATGAACAGAATTTTAATCTAATTAACATAATGTTAGTAGTACGAATCGTATATCTACGACAATCTTAATAGAGGTAATTATGATGTGTAATGTTAATAAATATTATTAGTGCATACTTAATCAGAATCACTTTTGTGTCGTTTGTTCACAGAACGATCGATTCGATAGAATCGACAGCAAAGTAATAACATCCAAAATGTACATAACGCGTAGCGATTCGTCTAGTAGGTATAGATGTCTAATTTATTCGCTACAACATTATCTTAAAATAAAATTATTCCCGGTACATACCTACGACTTTAACATATTTTCATTGAATTTAAAAGTTCATAAAGAATTCACTAATAGTAAAATTGCATTAAGTGGGTCCTTTGCTTCTATGCATTCGTAGACATTAAATAACGTTCGGAAATCTACTAGTCGAAGAAAGGGTACACTGTTCCCCTTATCGGGCACCGAGACAACAAATAACGTGGGAACCGAACGAAATAAAGGACACCTTCTTTTACACTAGCTATTAATTCTATGTCATGCATTTAAGCATATTAAGTTTCATCCAAATTTAAATAGAATATTATTTGAATAATATAGTAGGTGGTAAATTATAATATAGGTAAATCAGCTCGTCAAAATATATTTATATCAATTGTAGCGATGACTAACGTAACGGAGCTTCCTTGAAAAATATTGTGACTAATAATATTAGAAGTAAAATCCGGAAATACTTCAGATGATAAATACGGACTCGATGCCTACTCAGGCTGATTAATACCTAATGGTTTTTTTTTATTTCCAAGAAAGTATTATTCATTTTTTTTTGTATCTTACCTACGAAAACCTACCTAGAATAAATGTAACTACGCAATTTACTTTAATTGAAACTTCATTAATTTATTGAGCCTAATTGCTAAAACATAAACGGTCCGCTACTATAATATTACGAGTCGAATCTAGACCATAACAAAACAACATTTAAATAATCCAAGCTCGTGGTTCTCACGACGCTCTCTCATCAATCGAGCTTTAGTATCGCGGAGGCTTACTCAAATGTTAGTTATATGAGAATTTATTGGTGGGTTTGCTAATTCGATATACATTTCCATGTGTTGGTATGTAAGCTAGGCATATTATTTCGGGCGGCGGCAGCGGTAAAAGCGTGGTGGCAGCACACGTGGCGACGGCGGCGGGGACTGGAAGAATGCTCGGTATTTAGGTTGAGTTTCTGGTACCTTTTTCATTCATTGCCGTAACAGTGCACCTAGCCGGCCTCGTCGCCCGCGCCGCCGCACAACCTCACCTTGGCTCACCATACTCAATATTTATTATTCCCTAGTCCACATTAATGAGAAAGCTTAGAGACTTGTTTCTGAATAACGTAGGATCCGTTTTAACACGTTCCATACCAACACAATCCAATCAGTTGCTTAGTTAATATGTATACAAAAATAAACTTGTATAACTGTTCGTCGTTAAGAAAAATAAATGTTTTTTCTACGAAAAGACTTGTTTTTATAGTGTTTAAATATTTTTTGAAGAGGACTTAGTGTTTACATAACAAACGGGTAAATTCTTGAAGGCTTTAAACGTTAACCATAGGACCCATTCAACAACTTATGATTTTCATTAATAATTAGCCTGGTAAATTAAACTTCAATGAAGGTACCTTGCCTTCGTAAGTTCCAATAGTCTCTTTGTCGACTGTCTACACATTGGCTTTAACTATATCATAGGTAGTTAGTTATAGTATTACTCCAATGAGTTTATGTTTGTATCATTTAGAGTGCACTATTATGTGAATTTCTATACAATAAAAAAGTACCTACTGGTATTTACAGTGCGTTACAGACCACCATATACCTATAATTTAAATTAATATAATTAATTTCTGTGATTTCTGGAACACAGGAAATGTGCACCTCTGTACGTAACCTCATAATTATACAATAAACAACATTTATTATTGTGAGCTTGAAAGTTTTCCGTGCATTTGAAAACCACGACTTCTTTGTAAATTAGATACTTATTCGTTAAAACATGGTTCATTATTTTTATTTATTTATTGTTTTAATTGCATATAACTTAAAATATAGTTCTGTTATTTTCTTTAATTAAGTGTAGCAGGTTATAAGTTATAACAATACATGGCATTAGTACAGTAGCAGTGCGTTATTTATATATCCTACTATGTAGTGGGTGAGGTAGCGCTGGCGCACTCCGGCGCATCCGACTGGTGTACGTACTATGTGCCTGTTTTGTAGTTTTGTTTACTCAGCATGGTGCGCGCGAGCCCCCCGCCTGCGCCCGCGCCCCGGCTACGCACATTCCACGCTACACCTCAACATGCGTCGGAATTTCTATGCAACAGATGCATTACACGGTATTCGTCTAATGCAACACTGACTCGCCTCTTCAAATATTTAACCATTACTTTGCTTCTACAACGTATCAAATTACCACAACTGTTGTGCAACGAACTCTGGGGCCGCAGATTAAAATGTCCTAGTTTCTACTGAATACAACGAAAAACGTTTAGCTTGTCTACATCCATAACAAAATACGGGACAGAAATCGTGACGTTTCTGGTTTATTGTCAGTTCCTGAAGCGATTAGGTGCACTATTTTTAACTGAAATTTAAATTTAAACTCGTGGTATTTTAAAAGCAGGAAGGGGAAATTCTACGCATATTTTAAGTGGAACATTTGCTGCTCACGCGCACCCCAACGTCTTACTACGTTAAATAATTTACGTGGGCGGTGTAAGTAAGCACAGTTGTCTATGTCTGGGGCGCGAACTTATCTGTAGTCCAAGCAACTATCCAGAATTTTAGATAAACTTTCCTCGATGCCAACTTTAGAATTTGTTGAATTTGAAAACGGTTTAGGTAGATATATAATTATAATATTTCCGTTTCATTAATCTGTTTTGTGAGGTAAAGGATCACTTCCATGAATGGAATAAAGTTTCGTCAATAAACGAACACGTGTTGTGTTGACCCACGCATCTGTCGTCTCAGTCCATGTGTATTGCGTATTCGACATAATATACATACACATTTGTCAGGGTTTCCATGACTGTGATGATATAAGCTTAATTAATGCAGTACTTTTTTTCGAGGAAAATAAGACTTGATGCTTAGTTAGCTCGCAGCCAATATAGGTTCGTCTCTTCTTCAGTTTATCTCTATAATTACTGAAGGCTGCTTATAGTCATCCTAGGATAGTATAGATTCGGTGAAAATTGGTTTTCTTTAATTATGTGGGCTTCTTTAAATCACATGGCTGATTGGTCATGCAATATACATAATATCTTTGTAGTCGTTTGTTGTATTGGTGATGGTTAGTGTTATGGATGCGGGCCGATAATTTGTATCAAACGCTAAGCGACACATCTAATGCAACATGGAACGATGACGCGCGTGGGAAGAGCTTGTCACAACCATTATTAATTATTACTATAAAGTATAGCTTCATTCAAACAAATTGTCTTTTCCCAAGTCATTAAACGCCTATAAATAAAAAACCGTGATATCTCAATGAGAAGAGACTCTTCAACATCGTTATGTTATAAATTAAGTGTTTGTATTGTTTTTAATAATTATTTTATATTTTGAACGTCATTTCTTGGAACGAAGAAAGCGATATCTTGGATAGGACACGCATTGTGAGGAACTTGGATCACTTTTATACATAAATATTTATATTTTTTTACGGATTTAGTCGGCAAACGAGCTGACGAGACACCTGGTGGTACGTCGCCCATGGACACCTGCAACACTAGAGGAGTTGCTGATGCGTTGCCGGCAACATACGGCTCTTCCGAGATGCTTATCTGAAAGGCAGTGAGGAACAATATTCTAGCGGGGGTGATTTTTTTATACCAATTAAGTGCCAATAAGCATACAGCCCACTTGATGGTAAGCGGTTACCGTAGCCTATGGACGCTTCCAACACCAGGGGTATCACTCGCGCGTTGCCGACCCTGTAAGCAGGAATAGTTGGGCTGGCAGCATAGGAGACATGCCGCTGCATGACAGCGCCTGTAACAAAACACCACCGGTCCCCCACACTGCCAACACAACGCTTCCTCGCAGAGCTCTGGCGACCTTGCTCACCGTTAGGAACACAACATAGCACGGAGCTATGTTATTTGGCTACGATTTTTTGCAAGGTTGAGGTACTTCCCCAGTCGAGCAGCTCCAATTCTGAGTGAAATTATTTGACTCCACTATTCCCTACCTCTCTACTCTATTTCTTGATGTTTATAAATGCATTTCGATTTTGTATTTGGTTTGTAGCGAAAGCTTAATTCGACTTTGATGATATGTCAGTAAACCGGCAAGCAATGTCGCAAGTTTATTTTCACCTTTAACTGGATCCGTAACCTCGCCAGGTGCATATGCCTTATGCGGTCCTATTGCACCCCCGCGCCTTTATACCTATTTTAAAACCCGCAACCGAAAACAACGAATGGACACAAAACAGTAAGACAGACAACAAAAATATTAAAAAATAGAACCAATAGAATTACTAACGATGGAATCATACCTAGGTAACTCATACAACATACCACAATATTTGAAAAGCTGCGTAAATATCATGGTTTTACCTTAGAAATAAATATAAGCCCAATGGAAACTACTTACATATTTAGTCCAAATTTTCTAATATATGGTAGTGGCAACCGCTGGGCATACTTTTAGATACTTTCAAATATTTTTAGGACAAGTTTGCCACTAAACTCCTACAATTGATACCTTTCTAATTGCTGAGAGATTGCAAATTGGGACATACGTCCAAGCTTTATAGGGTGGCAACTCCCGAGTAAATGAAAAAAACTATCTTAAAATACGCAACAAAATAATGAATGGAAACAAAATTGAAGGATTGAGAAATATTAGTTTACTATGTGGGCCAATAGACGCATGTCGATTTCAGGGAGGCAAAAAGTTACTGACGAGGAAGCCCTACGGCAACCGAAAACTTATACCTACCATCAAGCAAAGAAAACTTTTATATTGGGGCCACTTGTTAAAACAATCCAAATACAAGCTCTTACAACTCATCATGGTGAGAAAAGTCGCTGCACAAAAGGCGAGCCCGTAGAAATATGTCATGTCTAAGGAACAATCGAAAATAAATTGGGAGTTGAGAGTGCCTCAGAACTGTTTTTTCTCGAAAGCAAAAGCTAAATACTTATGTCAAGTCTCCACAAGTTGGAGAGGCACTGCAAGGAGAAGATCGTTAGCATCAGGTAGGAAACAGAAAACAACTGAATTTTGATTTAAAATTGTTGGCACGAGAACATGTGCCATGGTGGCTAAATATCAGTTGAGCATTTTATCTGAAATAAATTTGTGTAATTAAGAATGCGTAGCAAATCCGTACCAATTTTCTGTGTGATTAATCGAAAGTGGCCTATAATTGAATCTGTATAAAACCTCCTCACCACTTAGCCTTGTTTTGAATAGGCGTTTTCTTAATCAGGGGTAAGTACGTAAAAAGTATTAAAGACGACAAATGTAGGTCCTGCTACCTCAAATCACACACAGTTTTTTATTATAAGGTTCATATACTCATTCATAATTTCAATGGAACGAGTCACGCTTGTAGTAAACAAAACGCATACCAATATGATTGTAGAACGCATGTCCAGCAAGCAAATGATATGACCTAAAACATTGTGCCATTCAACACTTTTTGCTGTTATCAAAGGTAGGTATGGAATTTGAACGTGAATCATCGTCAAGTGGCGCTTGTGCTTTGGTTTCTTGAACTAGGAGGGAAAGAGACAGCAGAATGTACCACCATTCGGATTTAATTGACTGGTTACGAACTCGGACCCTGCCCTAGGGACGTCACCTCACATTTCATCGACTTTCTAAAAATTCCGGATGGTACTTCAATAACTCTCTACGATAATTCCTGTTTGGAAAAACGCTCTCGGTATATTTGTTTATATAAGATTTGTACATACATATTAATATTACAGATGAAGTGAAACTTTATAACAGTATCACAAACTTTATTTTCCTATTACTAACCTCTACTACGCACAACTTAAATACAAACCCAAAAGGTACACGCATATTGAGGATGTGCTTTAACACCTCGGCCTGAATAATATTGTTGCGTAAGAATGTAAACAATATTCTAATCAGCATAAAAATATCGATAGTGTGCTCCTCACTACAGCTCTGGTATGCCGACGACAAAAACACGTAGTGCAGGAGGAGTGGGGCGTGAGATTAAGGTCCTTCTAAAATGCAGTCGGCTTACCTAAACACATTCAAGCTTTTATCACTCACACAGATAAATATAAATAGAAAGTAAATATTTTGTAGTATAAAACCTATAAGAGTGTTCTTAGAGTTGAAAACAGCCCAACACAGGCGCCAAGTCGCAGGCAGCACGCATGCGAGCAACTAAAACGGTATCGTAGGAATAGTAAACAATTAACTGCTCGATGCGTAGACCTTGTTTTGTTTGATAAAATGTTCACGTCACATGTTTCCAATTCAATACTTGATACTCATGTTTTACAAGGACTGCTAGTACGTCCATTCATGAATATACGCATTCGTTTTTAATTCAGTTCGTACCAAACTTAACAGATCTATGCTGATAGATGACTTATTGGTGCTTTGAATTCCAATTCCTTATAAATAAATACTATTATTCTATTTCAAAAATTAAACGATGTTGCGTATAATGTGACGTCATACCTTACAAGACATTCTCTAATTAGGAAGTACGAATTTATAATTAGTATATCTTGTTGTTGATCATCGTTATACCCAGTAAACATGGCACACATATGTGTGACATCAGTGAAACGAGACTCTATTAACCTCAATTTGAATAATTTCAATGATGAACCGTTTGTGATTGCCTCCCTGGGCACTGCGTATAACACATCCGTTCGATAAGGGCTATAGTACGTTTCAACACATGAAATAGTTCTTTGACACGAATACAATATCCCGGCCACATTTTCCGCACATATAAAAATAAATAACAATTCCAAGAAAAAAAAACAAGATATTAAAAAAATCTTAAGTCACTACTTACTCGAAGAGGGAACTGCATTTCCGCCTTCCCTCCCGCTCATGGTAACTAAAAATTATCAACTGGCACCACAAATATCACCTTTCCGTAACATACATCCTCTGATTGAAAAAAGGCACTTTGTTTATTATAGGTTCATTTACCTTTACACGTTAAAACTTATTAACTATCAAAATGTGTAAAGTGCATGAAGGCGGACGCGCGTGCGCGCGAAGCGACCAACGACGCGTACGCAGGTCGACTGCATCGAAAATGAGTGACAGTGGTGTAGAGTCGACGCCGCGGTGATGCGGTCGGTCCCTTCCCGGATATCGTCAAGCAAGTAGTTTTTAAAATAGAGAAGCTAACGAAACGTGTACACCGCCCGAAAGCGCCGGCCGCTTTACCCCAACCCAAATTGTGTCACTTGTTGGCGCGGCGGCGGCGGCGCAGCGCACAGCGTGGTGAACGAACGTTCCCTGCGCTGCCAACAGACACGAGCACGCCACAGGGTGAACGGCATCAACTACCTACCTCATACATATATTGGTTACAAACACCCAACAACATCTTCAAACCTCACAAAAAACATTTTCAATAGAAGCCGCGAACAACCGACCGCAAAGGGATATATTGGGGATAACCAACTATCCAAGTCCTTTTGTTTCATATCCTATGAAGATGAATGGTTTTTGTTATGCTGGTTTTGGAATTGTACGAGATTGGGTATTTTTATTATCTTTACTAGGTACCTACCTACTTAGTAAAAAGGATCTTGCATATCCCACTATGCTAATTGAACAACGTTGTGAGAGATTTCGGTTGCTTGCTTTATATTTAAAGTATTAACTACTTTAGAAGGTTACCGTATTAACTTATTTAATATTACTAAAGGGATAAATATAATCTTTATCAATTTTTAATAGAATAATCGATTTGTAACTTACAACTGAAATATAGAAATAATTAGAGAAAAAGCATGAGGAAATGTAAAAAAAAACGGTTTCTTATTAAACTTTCATAATCAACCTATTATTCAGGCCCAATGGTCTCCTCTCAGAATGAGAAGGATTGTGTTAAAATTCACTTAAAAGGGGAAATGAGGGAAAATGTTATGTTCTAAGGTTCTACTATAACCCGTTTAGCTTATGTGAATCCGAGACCAAAGTTCAATACCTGCAAAAGCTTTCCATTATAAATTCATATGGCAATTCTTTTTACGACCAAGATTATACTGAAATTATACAACCACCTTGAAAAATCTGTGTTATGAGGTTTACAAGATTAGGTATGTACTTTAATAAAACGAGAGAGTAGCCGAGTATTCTATAAGACTCCAAAACGATTTGGTATTCAAAAAATTCAGATGAGTATCAAAAATCAAAACGTATGTCCCTGTAGTATTTGGGAGACAACTTTGATCGGAATGCAGAGTTTGCGTCCAAGTTTACGGCGCAGTATTAATCGAGATACCCGGTCCTATTGGAACCGCGACTGAACGGAATGAATTTCATTACATAAACTACCTTTTAATGTCAAATTATATTAAAACCAGCAGCAGTTTCAATTTGTATTTAAAAATAATTGATCGCGACTTCGATTTGGCAGTTCGACTTGACTGTCGTCAAAATAAATTATATCAAAGATTCAAAGGCTTGGTGTGTAATTGTGATTCTCGAAAAAAATGTTTATTCGAGATCAGTACTACCTGGTACTCATAGATTCAGATTTTGTATAGACCATACTGATCGCGTGAATGCACATTTTAAAGAACCAAAAGAAGACTACGTTCCCGTTCGTTGGATACGTGTACTTAGGACAAGGAATATCTCTTTAGATATTGGATCCAAATTCGACACCAATGGATATACCCCATTAGAAAATGTACTTTGTAAGGGAGAAAACGAAAGGAAAGAATCCCAGGCTTGTACAAAAGTCAGAAAGTTGAATAAACAGATCAATGAATTCGTTTGCTTATTTAAATCCGCGATCCCCTCTGAATTTGGATTAAATTCATTATAAAACTTCAAAGCTATTGTTATTAGTGTGACAATTTCACGTTGGCATTTGTATATTTCGGTAGTGGGTCAGGTATGGCGAAATTGGATCGTATCCTCCCCAGCCGTTAGAGGGAGTCCCCTTCCGTCACGTCACATACTGACGACCTGACCGACCGGGCCCATTGTTACTGATCTAATCCACGTATGATTATGCATCAACAATATTCGACAATAGTTGCTTCACAAGAAAAACAAGTTTTGTAAATAATGAAACTTGACCAATTGTCATACTCACTTTCTCTGATCTTTCTCCCCTAACCAAAAGCTAGTTCATTTTTTCAATGTCTATGATGCCATGTAAATTAAAACTAACTGATTAATCGATTGTTAGTCTTGCCTTCTCAGAAATATGACACACTAATAGTATAAAAATGTGATGAATAATAAAATTCTTAAATCTTAAGGGTTCCTCACAATATTTTCTCGACCTTGAATAGATAAATCAACAACTACTTCTGATCATCCTGCCTACAATAGAGGTCAATCAAATACAATGTATTATAAACTTGGAGGAAATATCAATAATTCAAATGGTTCTCGCATTTGCTGGGGACTTTGTGCATTTTATTTATACAATAATGACAGAATTACTTAAATTTTTTGTATTATTTAAAGTGACATAAGCTTACAAATTATCATCATACATTACAGTAATTAAACAAAACCATTCACTTGAAAAAAAAATCAATTTCTACAAAAAAGGTTCAAAGATAAAGCAAGCTTCGTTCTGTCCATAAGTGTCCTCTCGTGATCAACACTTGTACAAAAATATTTCTATGAGTGCTTCCCTATTTGTTAGCGCGTTAAGTTAACTGTAGAGGGCACTGCCATCGTAAATTTTGTGCTGCCATCTGTTTTCATATTGAAGAACTTCAAAACGCTACCAGAGCCACGGGTACAATTATCCCAAAATCGCCCCCATGCATTATGTTAATTTTCGATAGAGGCGTTCCCTGTTAGGGGTGGTGCTTGGTAGTACCCTAAAATATAGAACAAGTAGGTAAGTACATTTTGGTTTCTTTCGAAGTTTTACTTTGCAGCTTATACTTTAGACACGTCTATGGCTTTATATAACCTAAGTCTTAACAATTTATAATACCTAACCGACGAAATCAATGTCTTTAACTTTGTGACGTTGTAGGCCAATAGTTCTTACGGCCATCAGTTATTATTATATTATTATTTTCTAATTGGACTCACAACGACCTTACCTGTTTACGATATTGTATCAATTGTAAAAGTAAAGTAACTAGTTTCTTATACGAAATGTAACTATTTCGTTATTTAGACTTGATATAAAAAAATGTTCACAAGGGATGTGAACAACTTTCATGAACCAGAAAAGAACTGATAATCTACAATCGGCTAGCCAGAATAGCTAAGAACAATCTCGATCAAGTCACCTTTCAGACAAAAAAAACTGACTCAAAATCGTTCCATTCGTTTGGTGCTACGATGCAACAGACAGACACACGGATACACACGTTAGACTTCTAACACCTCTCTTTTTGCGTCGGGGGTCGAAAATCAAAATAAAAAGTCATCATGTAATAAAAATCATAGTCTTCTAAATCCAATAAGAATATTTCTAATAAAAATAAAAATACCAACACTCACCTCTCCAAATAATTACAGCTGATTTGTTATCTCTAAATTTTGGTTTGACTTTTTCAGCCTTTATTTTTTTGCAGATTCCAAATATTTTGTTTTATTTCATTGGCGTTTTCTTATACGGAAAAACATAGTTTATTAATTTTTTTTTATGGGATATTGGGTAAACAAGCTGTACACGTTGCCAAAGATCGCAACAAATTGATGATCCTTGTGCAGACGGATTGCCTGATGGTAAGCAATTACTGCCGCCCATGGACACACATTTTACAAGGGGTTTGGGCCTCCGGTATCCTTACTCACTCGACGAAACACAACGTAAGCGTGTGTTGTTTCACGCCGGTTTTCTGTGAGGTGTACAACTTTAATAGATAGAGAATAGGTACTACTAACTCTTCTTCCAATGTGATTTCAGATTTGATAATAATATTCTACTTAGAATCAAAATCATTTACTATTTATTATCTTACGAGTATCTTTGATTTTAACTGACCAATTACATTAAGGATAGATTCTTCAAGACTAAAAGATTAATTACAATCTAATATCTTAGGTGAATTATAATTAAATTACTATTGCTAACATTAAAATTACTAACATGTATGCAACTAAATCGAAAAATCCCTAGGTTGCGCCAACATATTCCAAATCTTATTCAAAAAGCTTAACAATATTGACGCAGTCACTTTTAAAAACGCAAATTCCAACATTTTTAAATTATTCTAATTATTTAAAAAAAAATAAACTATTCAAATTTATATAGGTACGTGGTTAATTTCTGATTATAATATGTACACAAAACCAAAAACATGTTATATAAAGAGCAGATTTGTAATTAGTATGACAATGTTTTAATAACTATATGTATAGCTAATATTCATTATGAATTAAATAAAGCGGGTAGTTATGCTAGACCTGTAACATTCTTGACGAATTAGCTACATTATAATAAAATAGTCCGCCACTAATGACGTTAATCTTTATGATGGTGATCGAAAAAGTAGTCTATAAGAAAAATAGTCACTACTTTTTGGACCAGATGAGGTATTTGTATTTGTGATCAACGGTTGGCCGCGATTTCACCCGCGTCTCAATAGGATATTTACTATTTCTATTCTGAGACTAAGGTCACCTAGGTTGCTATATCCTTCCTCAAGATACGATCTGTCCTTGGCAAATTTTATGGCATGATATTAAATAGCTTAAAACTTCCTCATGAATCACTCCGTCCATTAGTGAAAAGCGAATGAAAATCCGTTCAGTAGTTTTTGGGTTTATCGCGAACAGACAGACAGATGCGGCGGGGGACATTGTTTTATAATAATATATATGTAAGGAAGACTTGAAAAGGAAGGACTCCGTAGGAATCTTACAGTTTCCATTGTACTGCGCAGTTCCGTTGACCGAGCCGTTGGTGACGATGATGGGTGGTGATGTGTGTGATTGTGGCGACTTGCTGATCTCAGCCGCGTGGTTGGCTGCCCACGACGCAGCCGCCGCCGCTGCTGCTGCGGCTGCGGCCGCGGCCGCTGCGCACACGGTGCACTCTACAATAGAACAATACCTGATGAATCATGGGAATAAAAACAAAAACTAAAACCGCCTTCTAAAAGCTATTTTAATTCAACATTTTGAGTGGAGATAAGAATTTTACGTACCCTGACGATGTCTTCATTTATTCGGTCGGTACGTGTTATTGTCATCAGGTTCTAAATTTTGTAATCAGATCTCTTTCATATAAAAATCGATCCACAACTGACGAAAATATCGGTGAACATATATAAAAAAATACAAACAGATGAACATAGAACTCCTCCTGTTTTAAATCGGTTAAGATTCGCAAATAGCGACAAAGTAAGTAACAATTACTGTGCCATTTAGTATTATTGTGCCATGCATAATCTAACTGTTGTATTCAAACGATCACAAAACGGGTATACCTAACTTCAATTTAAAAAATAGACAAGTGCGAATCTGACTCGTGCACCGATGCTTCCGTAACAAATTGGTACTTGCACCAAAATCATTAACATACTGAAATTCGTCAGATAAGTTTGTATGTTTCTTAGCTTTCCAAACATAGCTCTAACAAAAACTTTAAAGCGTCGGTAGCCTAATGAATTTTTTCTTCATCTTTTGTATAAAAAAAATAGAAAAGAATGGCTAGGGCGTCGGACTTCAAATCATGTGGTTGCCGGTTCGAAACCTACCCATTGCACTACCGACGTGAACCCACTCGTAACAGAAGGACATTTATCTTAGCACGAGGTTAATAAGAATACTAGTAATGTGCGACCCACGTCCTAGTATGCTTATTTAAAAAAAAAGATAAGTCGGATTGAAGAACCAAAATAAGGTTATCGATAAAAATATGTTTTCCCATGTCACGGTCATTTCCCTTACTGGAAATGAAAGTTTGTAATCAGATAAAAAATTATGTGTTTTGATTTATTTGCGAGTGTTTAAATATGCGGCATAAATGGCCGTATTTTTTACGGCGTTGCCTTAGAACTTTGACTTTTTAAAGCTCCAAGAGACCGTAGTAGAACTAAGTAGTATTCTTGAAAATAAATGGATCTAGACAAACAGACGGACGGACAACGATGTGATGCTATAAGGGTCCTTTTTTAGGTTCAGAACCCGTCAAACACTATATTCGCGCTATTTAATCTTATTTTACATACTTAAATAATGAGTCGTTTGGTAAGTCATTACTTTATTCCTAATTTGGGTAGCTCGTGGGTGGATAGTTAATTTGAAAACGGGTTTGTTTTAATAATTTTTCCCAAGAAACAAACAGGATTGTTAAATTACAGTACCTATACAAAAACTACTAGGATTTAATAAATAATACACTCCTCACTTGTAAAAACTTAATTTATGTGAAACTCTCATTAAGTACTGTAAATAAGTAATGCTTTGTATGTAGGTACATAATATAATTAATGACCTTAGTACCTATACCGCGCTATAAAAATATTATTATATTGTTTTATGAAATTTTTAATAGCTCGGGGTATAAGTTTGTGCCAGGTTAATAAGCATGGTTAATATAATATAATAATAATTAAATATCTAGACTTGGGGAATGAGATTGTCGACATGTGGGATGTTGACTCGGCAATTATTGTACCGATAGTTGTGACCGCCAATGGCCAAGAATAATAATAGCCAAGCGATAATAGCTAATAGCCAAGAGCCTCGACTCACACCTATGGAGGCTCTCGTTAGACGGCTGGGTTAAGGGCCTGCTACAGAAAGCGGTACTCCTGGATACGGCGCATATTGTTAGGAGGTTCCTCTCTTTGGGGCCCTGACCACCGGTAGCTTGGACCCTGTTCCCGATAATGGTGGACTACTACTTTTTTATATTTTTTGAATGTTGTTATTGATAAAATATACGTTGATATTATCAGGATTTCATTACTATTCATGCTGAGAAAACTCATCTTTTAAATAATAATTTGCGTTCTTCCCATTGTTCTTAAGTGAATATTTATAATCCCTTAATAAAGTACTTATATCCAACAAATTTAAAAAATATGTGCCGTTCTTACATAATTGTGAATATTTTATCTATCTTATCGTAGCATCTAGTTTGAATATAAGATTATTTGCAACAGCACTAACTTATAAAGAATTACAAAAATATTGACGCGAGTACGTATTAAGGCTATATTTTTAGTAATTTATAAAATACGTCTTATCTTTAATAAAATAAACTAATTATACTTTTAAAATAAATGTTTAATATTTTTTTTTGTATTAGAAAATTTTGTTTCCCAAAACGATAGCTTATGAACTGCTGAACAGATTCCTAAAAATACTAAACGAATTCCGTTAGATACACGAATTAATTTATAATTCTTAATTTAAATAAATAATTCGATGCATAAAGTTTGTATTAAATGCCATTCACGCTATGCAGGCTCAACCCGCACATAGCCAAAATAAGTACCTAAGTAGTAAGTACTTACATGAAATAATAAACGAAACAAAGTGGGTGTCTAAATAATGATGTATACCAAAAACATCGTTATAACTAATAGTAATGTGAAACAACAGTAAAGTTATTCACATTTATTTTATTACTTTTTGTATTTTGTGTCAACTTATGCAACTAATCGGGGTTAACTATTTTATTATTAACAACTGTCTATCTAACAATTTTATCGTATGCACTTGGTAGGTTATCGTACGATGCATTTTTATTTGCACTTTTTAGGTTACCGAAATCGGTTTTAGGTCATTTAGTCGGATATTACTTTATCTATACCAAATGTGTTTTTAGGTTAACCTCATTTATATTTTTATTTTTAAATATACCTACCTACATTTTTAGATTAATAATGTATGTACATTATTTTTGCTTTTCAGTCCCATCGACCGGTAATTCATTAAGACAATGTCTCAGACTTTTCACATTCAGGTGCTATTTATGTTTGAAATGTGAATATTCTGTTTTGATTTTTATTTACGACTGCAAATTCTGTTAACTGATCGTTTCAAGCAAGTAGGTATATAAAAGTGTCTCACCCTTCATGTACGCCGCGAGCCGCCCCTCTAAAGAGAAACCCTAACACGCGTATCACATACGCACTGCTACTTAAAAATATTGATACATAGGCTTTTTTATAGTGACGAACATAATTCAATAAAAAACACAATAACACCACACTTGTGACCCAGCGACAAAGCCGGGAGGGAAGATATGAAAGTCGCGCACCGTACCTTAGACCCTACTTATTGATTGTAAGAAATATTTATTAGGTTTTTTATAGTGTCGTAAGTGTGAAACGAGAGTGGTATACATGCTAGAGTTGCGGTACGCGTGACGATTACCGTAAGACTGCGTGGTGCGTGGTGCGTTTTGATTTGGGGTGACGCGCATGGACGGGGGATGCTGCCTACATTTACTACGAGTAAATACAACAGTTTGCTGTTACGATGGATAAAATATGTATTACTCCAGAATTCAAAAATAATAGTTAAAAAATGTATCAATACGATTGAACTAAAATATAATTCCATGATTGTATTAGACTCTTATCCCATGAAGTTCTTACCTACTTAACTTAACAATAACAATTGGATTAACCGATAATCATGACTGTTATTAATTCAACAATTTATCCGCAATTTACCATATTCTTAAGAATATATCGCTGCTAGTACACTGATTCGATACCTATTATTTATTATTATTATTATTATTAAGCGCATTTAAGCGCTAATAATGTTAGTATGTATATAGTGCAACAACTTTGATTGACAACATATTAAATACGTAATCATTTAATGAATACATACATTTCTGTTTAATTTAATATTGTTTCTAATATACATTTGCAGTTGTACCATCTAACACCTACACCGACATTGAAGTAAGCAGCCCGTGTAGTATTGATATAAGCTTTATATAGTGTTATAGAAAATATAAAATTAGGAACATATCATGTGAATTTTATAATTCGTACCCCTTTTATAACAAATTTCGTTTCGTTCTTCTTTATACAGAATATTTTAATTTCAATCCAATCGTTTTACTTGTTCTTAAAGTTTTAGTCAAAAAAATATTGCTGAAACGAATAGAATTTCATAAAATAGAATTTGATATATTTGTACTTGCCTACGTTTATAGAATTAATAGAGAACTTTCATGTATTTTACAGGAGACAATATTGTATTCTGTTTTCAGAACCTATAAACATACCTACATACATTACACTAAACAAAATACATGTTTAGTTTAATAAAATTTTGAGAAATAAATAAATCAAAAATCTCAAAATAAAAGTGAGTTGGTCGGCGGCCATATTTGCGAAAGTGCGTGAAGGGTACGCATGCGCTCTACGAAGAGTGAATACAAACAGCCGGCCGCACATCTGCTGGTCAGCTCGTGGACACAATGCCGACTATGGTCACCAACATTTCAATAAAATTGAGATATCAATATATCTAAATATTAGTCATAAATCAGTTGAATATTTATTCATTTTTCTGTTTAGGTACTGCGTTTAAGTCTTTTGTACCTACTTGACTAAGTTTGCAAGATGAACTTTGACTATTTGTAATTGTACTATGTTTTCTAATACAATGTTACTCAATCATTAAGATAATTTTAAAATATCTGCTGTTGTTATTAAAGTGGGTTCCCTGCGCCATCGCCACAGCAAATCACGTTAGTTCGATCATGTACCAAACCGGCGGGCGTGTGAAGGGCGCTCGTTTTTGGGGGCTGTCTATAATATAAAATGTAATATATAAATGTATGTATAATATAAATTTTCAAAAAGTACTACGTACATAGGCATATTAAATAAATGATTTTGACTGAAGACACATAATAAAGTGGAATACTTGCGGTTAGGCCACATATGGAATTCTGCGCTCACCTTTGGGCTGGGGCACCCCAATACTTTCCCCTTCATTTTGACCGTTTACAGCGTAGAGCAGCTCGCATCGTCAGTGATACTGAGATTTCTGGACGATTAGATCCTCTGGCCTTACGGAGAGACATTGCGTCTCTATGCATCTTTTACCGAATTTATTATGGAGAGTGCTCTGAGGAATTATTTAGGCAAATACCAGCCGCTCAGTTTTACCATAGCCATAAGCCATAATAAGCCGCACCACAGGCCATAAGACTAAGTTCCATCGTCACCACCTCAATGATTGGCAATCCATCACAGTCCGGTTTACACGAAATTTCCTGCCAAGGTCTATATGACCTATGGAATAACCTATGGAGCTGTAGAATAAGCTCCCTGCGGCAGTATTCCCGAACCAGTACGACATGGGGGCCTTCAAGAAAAGAGCATACACATACTTAAAAGGCCAGCAAAGCATTAGTGACAGCTACAATGTCGCTGATGTCCATGGGCGGTGGCCGCCACTTACCATCAGGTGACACGCATGTTCGTTTGCACCCTCTGATATAAAAAATTATAACAGTTTCGCAGTATGCTGTTGGAAGTTATAAAAGTAGAACTTACTTGTTGCCAGAAAGATAAAAACCAAAAATCCCACTTCATACGAGCTATGTATACCTACAACTTGTGCTGCAAATTCAACTGTCCTTAAGTTTTATAAAATTGGAGACACTCTAGTATTACCTGACCCACACAAGCGCATACATCAATGCTCCCATTTTTTTTATCAGCAGTTGCCAAAATCAATGTTACGCGATTTAATATACACATTTTGATAAATGTTTATTTGTATAATTAAAAAATATACCTACACTAATATATTTCATATTATATCGGTATAACTTTGTTGTATCTAGGACGATTTCGTCCAAGATTAGCCTATGTAAGTAATTGATATTGAAAAATATTTATAACTTGATTTTGTTAATTATAACTATTACAATTTACAAGTTATGTTAATAAATAAATATAAGTAGAATCTCTATCCCTAACCAATTATCTGTTTTAATTTAATTTTCAACTAGCAACCCGCGCGCGATTTTATCCGCGTTGCTCCATTCCTAAGAGGCATAGCGAGATGTTATATAGCACATAACCTTCCTCGATAAATGAACTATCCAACACAAAAAGATTTTTTCAATTCCAACCAGTAGTTCCTGAGATTAGCGCATTCAAATAAACAAACAAACTCTTCAGCTTTATAATATTAGTATAGATCAAAGCAGCTCGATTTTGAATTATACAATAAGTAATTAGGTTACTTTTAGTTCAATAATGTTAATGTTTTAATATGTCGTTCTATGACAAATTTCCATAAGTTTAAAAACCGATAGAATTGTTATTTTACCAGAAATTGATAATTGTCTAACAAAAATAAAAACGTCATAATAAAATCTATCATGATACTATAACATGAAATATTTATATTTAATAAGCGTTCAGATTAAAGGTCCCTGATATTTGTAAATAGGGGAGGTTTTTTATCCATTAATGCAAAAATATTAGCAGCGAAAAAAGTGGTTGTCAC
Organism: Acronicta aceris; assembly: GCA_910591435.1. Lineage (NCBI taxonomy): Eukaryota > Metazoa > Arthropoda > Insecta > Lepidoptera > Noctuidae > Acronicta > Acronicta aceris. The sequence goes on along the minus strand of OU342763.1, from coordinate 8,859,289 downwards.
AAAAAATTTTGATCGGACGCGTGTCATAGGTCTCAGCACGGACAATAGGCACAATGTGCACGATAATAAGTCCGTATACAATGAATTCGAATTATAAATAAATAATATATATATAAAAAAACACAAAAATATTGCAATTGGACCACAAGTGGATTATGATTCGTATTTAATAAAGATGTGTCCTACCATGGTGGGTAAGCAACTCAAGGCAGAAACAAATATACGGACAAATTATGAAGTACCTATTTGAAAGATTTTTTGTTTTACATAGCTTAAAAATCATTTGTAAAACTGGTTCTATCTTCTAGGATATATTACCAATATGACCATATTGTATAGGTACTGGTAGCATTAAGACGGCATGGACATCACGTACGATGACGTTGCGAAAAATCCATTTGCTATCACTAGGGATTATTTTTATTATTCCGACGCAAATGCAGATGGCAATTTGCGAGTGACCGTTGCCTGTCAATCAATCTCAACGAGGCAGGGGAGCATCTAAAAAACTGACCCCTCATTGACCATAGAAAAAAAGCCAAAAAAACTCACAATAGTCCCAAAAAACCAAATTGAGAATTGCGAATAAACCCTCGTATTAAAGAAAGGACTGTTCTTTAGGATAGTCGCGTGCCACCCCTCGAGCCAATAAATAGTGATATATTTTAAAATTAGCGACTGTCGGATACAACCGCTGATTTATGTTAATCACTTTATAGAAATAGTTCTGATTTTGCACAACAATTTGTAGGTATTAGTTTTTTTTTACATTCGGTATACAAATTAACAAAGATAGCCTTTTTACACAGTTTCGCTGACACACAACACTTGATAAAAAGGCTGACATTATGTACTTAAAATACACCTTCATAGGAAACTCACGCGTTTTTCCCACAGGAGTTAGCAGACACTACGGACCTCAGAGGAAAGACAGACACTCTTTACTCTGAGGTACAGACTGCCACTTGCGTTACGCCGTACTCACAGTACGATTCTGTTGCTTTTTAATTATTTTTTTTTGAGGATTTTTGACATCGTCGTATGTGCAAGCATGAGAAACGTCTTCATTCAATATATCTAGATCCTGCTATGTCCAACAACTTACAATAAGCTTTTACTTTTTAAGGTATCCTTTCGAAGGTGCGTCGTTACTTCACGCCGGAACAATTTGCTCACATTGTATTAAGCACAAGTTCGGTCGTACATGGAGTACTGTTCGCACCTTTGGGATGGATCGGCTAAGTACCAGCTCGAGCCGTTGGAATCCGTCGAGAAACGTGCTAAGAAGCTCATTGGCAACGACTACCTTATCCGGGCTAAACTCCAAAGTCTGGAACATCACCGCAAAGTTATCGGTATCGCATATCGGTTTTTTACCGGATACATTTCGGAGAGTGTGCATCTGATCTCCACGGTCTTATTCCCCCTAGCCCTCTCTATTATCGGATGACCAGAAGCACGAAACAGCGACATCATTTCATGGTGGATATTCCAAAAACCCAAACGAAACGCTTTAAGTCCACTTTTATCATGTATACCCCTGAAATGTGGAATGCGCTTCCGAGCGCGCTTATAGATAGATTATATCTATCGGGGAAGACCTACTCTTCCCCGATAGATATAATCTAGGTGTCTTTAAATCAAGAGTGAATCGGTTTCTTCTAGGCAAGCGCGCTCCATCGTAGATCGCAGTATCGCTTAACATCAGGCGATCTGGGGGGGTCAAGCGTAAGCCTATCACGAATAAAAAAAAATTAAGGTGCCAGGCTAAGAAGTTTAGAGCGCACTACACTTATGTCTAGTATTAGGAAGGGTAGTGTAAGTAAGGGAAGACTTTGTAGGTCTTTTGATGACTTAAATAGACCTAAATTATTAAATATACGTTGACCTTCCATCTGGGTCAAAGTAAATCTGATTTTTTATTTGAAACCATTTTTTATTTTGATATGAATATAGGTAATTTTGATGTATATACCTATTTCAATATAAAAATGTTGTCAAGTCATCATATCGTAGTAACGTGGCACACACTTCATCCCTGAGAGCTGTGGGGGTGTTGCACCCTCGCGTAACAACTTTTTGCCCACGCGCACAATACCACTCATTCGCTCAATCATCGCGTCACGTCCACAGTTTACATATTCGCGAAACAAACTCTCGCGAACAATGACAGAATCAAAATTTGACATGTTTAAGTCATGGTGAGTTTGTTTATTGGTAGGTTTAGCAGCAATATTTGATTATGCTGAGGGCGTTTTCAATAGAGCTGTTTGAGTGGCTGTTAGTAACAACATGAAAAAATTATAGATCTATGAAGAAGTTAAACGCTTTCTGAGAATTGTAATGTTTCCGTAAAATTCTCTGAAAAAATATTAATAATTAGCTGTGCCCCCGGCTATAATGCTCCTTTTCGATACCCTCTCGGGCGTACGCTAAACTACCTACCAAAGTTTCATTAAAATCAGTCGAGTTATTTTCGAGCTTTTGCGAGACGATCGCGCTGCATTGGATTTATATAGTAGGTACATGAGGTAATCATTATCAGAACGATACATCTATATATACAAAACAAAGTCGGGTTTGTTATTACGCTTATAACTCGAGAACGTCTGGACCGATTTCTATAAGCTTTGGTTCATTGGATTTGTCTCCTCCCCGAATAGCAGAATAACTATTAAAACATCGAAAAAATTCAAGAAAAAGAACATTAGGTAGAAAATGTATTTTCTCATACATTTTGTATCGGAAACGGCTTGACAGATTTGACAGAAATAAAACACGGACACAAATGAAAATGGCGTTGTTTTCTGTGAGGTTTTCTGTTTCGGTAAGGCCAGTAAATAGCGTTATGTGCATTGTTCGAACTCCTCATAAGCTGCTGGAGTGATTTTGTTTTTTTTTGTGTATATTTTATTGGGTCCTTGGATGGTTTAGATTCACAATTTAGGTTTAGGTAGGTCGCACCGCAATCGGGTTCTACGATTTTTTTTATATACAGGGTAAGACATGGGAAAGGGAGTTAATAATTGAGGTGACACATGACGGCTGATAGGAATGAATGGGAGAAAAGGACATGCTGCGCCGACCACAAATAAATTGGGACAAGAGCAGGAAGATGATGATACAGGGCAAGACAACGTTTGCAGGGCCCGCTAGTTATTTATTATATGTAACTTTAGTTCTTAGGCACACAACATCACTTCTACTATGGGACCCACCCTGAAATCGTGAAAAATTACAGCTGATTCGTCATCATCATCATATCAGCCAATAGAAGTTCACTGATGAACAAAGGCCTGCCCCAAAGACTTCCACAGGGATCGGTTATATCTATACCGCCTGCATCCAACGACTCCCAGCGACCTTTACCAGGTCGTCTGTCCATCTTGTTGGAGGTCGTCCCACACTGCGCTTTCCGGTGCTGATTCATAGAAAAGAGAACAACAAAATGTAGGATATAGCTAGCTAGTTTATTCGCCTATTAAGATTGTCTCCATAGCTATGGAATATTGTTATATTATTACAAAATAGGTACGCTTATCATTATCAGAAATCAGAAATTAATGTCTGATAAGTAATGGTAATAATGACGACATTTTGGTTGTAAGACGATTAAAATGTCACGGTGTGCAATAATTATGTCCATGTTGGCCACGATTCATAATTTAACCTTAATCTTGTTTAAAATACATAGGTGTTGTTAAATACATTTTTAACTTATCTAAACTAAGCAGTCCATTCTTCCTGAAATCATTTAAATAAAATAAAAATACATACAAAACAAGAGTAGATGTTGTACTAATACCAAGTCTATATCCATCTGAAGATTTTTAATTAAAGAAGAGATCGGTAGGACTGGTTTTATACATTCGAATTTACCTAGGCTACTATCGTGACTCATGAATTTAAAAGTTCACATAAAATTGCATCTTATGTCTCCAATTTTACAGACTGGATATTAAATAAGTACTATGTATCATATCATATTTTAACTGGGACTAAATACCATCTCATAGATAAAAAAATCCATTAGTATTATAAATTTCTAAGCAAACTAGCCAGGGCTTGCTCTACTAAGGTGTAGATAAAAAAAAGGCAATGATATTATCGATTCATTCTGTCAATTTGCTACGATGCGAAATTTTGGCATAGAAGAACAATACGATTTTTTGTATCATGATAAAGGGCGAGCACCCTCACAGGGTCCTTTGCTGCCATTGGTCGGTTTGAGGAGGGACGCTGCGCGCACCGCGAGGTCGCTGCGAGACCCGCGCAGCCAATCAATTCGCTTATTTTTTAAATAAAGCACAAAAATGGTAAAAAACTTTCGCGTTTTACGAACCACTCATATGTCTCACTCATGTACCCTTATGTAACATGTATGATTGATGATCAGTGACTGCGCACCGAGCTTTTTTACGTATCATTCACAAATACGGACAGTGAATATATTGTACAGGTAATTGTGTTTTTTATTTATATAAATATGTACTTGAAAATATAACTATCAAATAAATATCAGGGCGAAATAAAAACTATTGAGTATCGAACCCGATGTAAATTTAAATCATTATCATTATGAGTATTTAATGTTCTACTGCGGTGCAAAGACCTTTCTCTACTATTTCCACACCTTGTAGGCATCAAGTTGGTTGTAGGCGTCACCTTGTAGCCGTTCTGAGTCGACTAAGGCGATAGTGTAGAGCCGATAACTAATAAAATATATTTTATAAACATTTCATTCACTTAATAAGTCAGTCAATATTATTATTATGGGTTCTGTGGCTATAGTATCACTTCAACCGTTGTCGTCTATATCGCTACAACTATTTGTTATCCAATCTTTAAAATATCCTCCTTTGAAACATTGAAAATTCTAAAATCAAATAAAAGCCTGAAAGCAGCTTTAAATAAAATAAAATTAGTAAGTAAGTTAACTGCAAGCAGTATCATTCCACCCGTGGTAGTTTATCTGACGTTGCTACTAGTAGTCATAATTTAATAAATTCTCATAAATTAATGGCTACTTCTTTCACGCATCAGCTTTATTAAATCTTCTTTCAATCGTCCAGTTATTGTAAGCATTATTGCTGAGCTTGAGGTTCTGGGTTCATTTCACAAGTCAAAAAAAGAGTAATTGGGTTTTTTAGAAAATTTCCAGTAGCAACCTCTTACCAGATTTTTTATAAATTTCTGTATAATACAAAATGCATGAAGAAAATTAAACATGAATAATTTTTTTTCTGTTTTTCATAAATTTGTGAACACTGAATTCTAGTTTGTTAAACATTTTTTTTTTGTTATGAAGTCAGTTTCTTAATACAAAAGTTATTAATAAATTTTGTTAAATACGAATCGACGCAATTTACATGTGACTCTATGACCACGTAGTAGTCGCGGTTAGGACCACTACACTGTTTAGGCAGAGTATTCTGGCGAGCACCATATATGTAATCCGTAAAAGTAATATTTCACCAAAAAATATTGCCAACAAATTGACGATACGTTTGGCGTAGCGGCTTAGCAATCTGATTCTGTGCCACGTTTTGTGGATTGGATTCCCACACGGAGCAAATATTTGTATGACCTACAGGTACTCGTAGTTGTTCCTGGTCTGGGCGTTTGTGTATAGAAAAAATTGTATTAATAAAAATCAAAAACCCGACTGCATAAAAGACAAATTAAAAGTAATACACTAAAAATACCGAAACAAAATTGAGAATAGAAAACAAAACTCAAAATTTAAAATATTGAAAAAAAACCCACGACGATTGGGTAAAAGGATAAAATAACATTTTCGAAACCCCCGACTAAATGACTACCTACACATATTCACTTACCCACTTACTCTAAACGCATATACCGTCTCCGTTCCATCGTGGGTGAAAATTAAAATAAACTATAAACAAAGTAAAACCTACGTCGGTTTAACAGACTTTATTATGAGCTGAAAGCCTAAGTTAAATACTTACCCGCAATAAGATTCGTTGCAAGGGGAACCCATTAATTTTCTTTCGGTTTATAATTTGCAATTGGGTCCCGCCTGCTACTAAACTTAATGCGAGTAAGTTAATTTTAGGCTTTCAGCTCATAAAGTTGGTGGTGTAATTTCATAGCGGCATACGACCACGACTAAAAACTGGATACCACTGTTCTAGGACATTAGAAAATTGTCTTCTTTCATATTTTTCAGTTGATCTTTTTTTTATTAACTTTCGTTTTATAATAGGTACTTAAGTAAATCATTTTGGGACGCGAGCGATACCGCGAACAACAGCTAGTGTTACATACAGCCACAGAAAAGGAAAAACGACCACTCACTTATATATGACTTACGTATTACTAAAATGTCGATTGAACTAAAATTGGGAACATGTTTTTAACATGACCAAAACAATGTATGTGTGTATAGTTGATCGTCATGACGTCATCCAAAACCCATGAATCATGATGCAACCATGCAACTGTACGTTGTACCTGTTATGTTAGTAAAAGAACAGTTGCATATCACATTTTTCAGCACCAAATCTGCTACAACTATGCATAATTGTGACGGTCTTAATTACGTATTTATACGTTAAATTAAAAAAATACTTTGTGCCAAATTGTAAATCGTACGAGATTTTAAGTGCTATGCTTACCTTACCTTATATGGGGCCGAGGCAGCAAGGCCTCAGGATCTTTTGTGCTTCCCCTAGAGACCTTTTACTCATCCTCATCCAGTTCTTCAAACAGCTCTTCCATAAGCTTTATAATGAGGCCTGGGGGAATGAGTCTGTAGTCCTCTGGTCTTGGATAACCCGGCCCCAAGAGGCGCATTCGCTTTCTAGCCACTGCATCGCATGTACACAAAAGGTGTTCCATGCTCTCAATTTACCTTTTGCAGGCCCCGCAGGCTGATGTCTCTGTCAGACCCATCGTAGGAGAGCGTTAGTATGTTTACCTTAGAAAAATAGCAACCAAGCGAGCCAGTTTTAATTGTTTAAAAAATTATCCACATTAACATCTGTTGATTGATATCGTAAGAAGCCTTGTAGAAATTTATTTACTTGTCAGAATTCACTTTCTCGTAATATTAAACAATATTATAGGCCCGCCACCTATTGTCAATCATAGGAACTGCTATGTTACAAGACTTATTCATTCATTCTACTATGTAGAGCAGTTTCACCATTCATTAGCACGTAGCTTTACTTAGGGAGTTGCGAGTAGTTTCGCCTAGTTTCACTAGATGGCGATATTGGAAGATTTGTGCAACTAAGTAACAAGACTACTCAGAATTTAAAAAGTTCTTCATATGAACATATTACTTAAAGTTGTTTTACTAATTATCTCAGACAGACCTATTAATTATTTTACTGAAAAGAGATGCATACTCATGCTTTAGTAACAGTAATTCAAAAAAATATGTTTAATTACATGACAGAGAATTTTAGGTACTTTATTTTCTGTTATTTAAGTAGCAGTAATATTATGTATTGGTAAAGCTCGGAACACATCATCTAATTTAAAACTTGGCGAAATCACAGCTAACTTTAAAAGCTCTGTTCTTTCAGAACAACGGAAATTACGAGCACTAATACGAGGTAACGGAGGATCGTCGGCTGTGATTTACCAAGATTATCCCGGCAGGCTCTTAGGGCGAGGGCCGTCTAACGGGACCGCGTGTTTCGATTTCGTAGAGCATTTCTCCGCGCGGTCCCGTTACTCGGCCGAAAGTACTTTTGTTGGTTGCTCGCGCCACACCACTCGCTTACACGACCGATCGCTCGAGTTCACTGTATTGAGAACAACGTTGTTGTTCAGTATGAGTTCACTCAAAACAAAGAGCTTTTCAAAATAAAATGGAACTGCAAGGAGAATGTTAAGTTCTGTTACACGTACAGTTATAATATCTTTGAACATCATTTTCATAATTTATCATCGCACGCTCTATACTTGTAAAGTTACGCAAAGCGCACAAGGGTCGAGTATATTGCTTAAGGTAAACAAATTAAAGAGATCCAAAAGAAGTAAGTCGATAAAAATTTACTGGCGAGTTGTGTAAGCGAGTGGCCTTGCGAGCGGCGCGGGTCGATGACTGCCGCTGACTGGATGATGTTTACCTTATCGACTGAGTGAGCGTAACCAACGAAAGTTCCAGCGCCAAACTTTGTGCCCAAAAATTTTGAGAGCGCTACACTTTTATTGCGTGAGGCTGAGCGACTACGGCGTAGCACGTTCATTACATTGCTACGATTACATTGTCTTACGAAGCATAACAACTGTAGGCGTAAACATAAAACTTCTTAAAAACTTATTACCTATTGATGTTTATTAATTTCTAAGCACAAAAACTAACGATAGTAAAATCTCTATAGCTAAAAAAACAACCTTGAATTTGAGCTATCGTTTTTGAACTTGGGTCCTTCAACAAAAAGTTAAACGAACATTTTTTTGGGCAATAGTCAAGTATAGGAATATTCCATAGCGAGTTCGTCAGTTGGCACTAGGCGTCGCGGCGCGGTGATCATGGGGGGGAGGCTTGCGCGGTGACGTAATCCATGCGGTTCGATACTCTCGAAAGGCTGCGGGGTCGACGGCCGCTAGACGCGGAACCGCAGCCTACACGACTGCTCAATTAAACATTCCGCATGTACATTATACCCACACCATGGAACATCATCACATTCAAACTATCATATTGATAATACATCACACTTTTGTATCGACACCGAAACAATTCGCGGGACGAATGCTTTATCAATACGTAAGTCAAGGACCGGCTAATGATGCAAGAAATTAATGTAAATACGCATATTGTTATAATACATTATTAACTGGTTACTAACTCAAAAGTATGCCAGTAGTTTAAATCACACGTTTAAGTTTAAAATAATCTTACAAATCAACACTCAACATGTAAATCACGACAAGAAATAAATTTTTAATCTCTTTAATTTTCTAATTTCATTCATATTACTCGTATTTATAGATGGATTTAAATTTCAGTTTTGTTTCAACTTTAAGATATTTATTATCTGTATTCTGTAACGTTGTCGTAACTGTACATAAAAATAATGAGTGTTGCGAAATATAAATTATAGCTGGCTAAATATAGTCCTATAATCAAACAAATGGTGACCGAACCTACACAATTAATCAAACACCCACGTCGTCGGTCTACAGATTGAATTGTTCTGTCACACGTCTTACTCGAGATACTAATTATATTATTTAACATTATGATTGTACCGTAAGAAATAGAATGACGAAGCGCCACGTTACATTGAGAGTAGAATGGCCATTTCGAGAAAAGTAAATAAGTGCAATAATGAGTCCAAGTGAGAGGTGCGCGAGAAGGGCCGAGAGCGAGTTACACAAGAAGGGTTACAAAACTATGGCAATGAACCCAAGTGAACCTAAACCTTGCGAACCGCTAGCCGCCGATGGCGACAGGCGTCGGCAACCTGCGGCACCATGCAATGCACTTTATTGTTATTCACCGTCAACCACACGTGTCGTAAAATCGAATACTATTTATAGGTCTACGGAGAACTAAAACGTTCCTGCGGTTTGCAGTGAAGTTTCGAGAATAGTTTTTTTTATATGCACCGTTATTATATCGCACCACTTCAGCCTATTAGACTTTATGCTTGTAATCATGTCATCAAAATATAACTCCTGGCTTATGAATTCACGCACAGCTATAACTTTATTAGCCTATCAGTGAAGGGTTTCGATTTGAAATAAGAGAGATATGATTATATGTTTGCAATATTTGGTAGTCTTAGTGTACTGTTACGGGGTGGGATGTTAGAGTCTTTTTAAAAAAACACTTTTATTAAAACTGGAAATAGAATTTAATTATTAATAGATGAAACAGAATTAAACGTGTGTCCACATCGAAGTCTATTACCGATCTACCCAGCGACACGAAAAATGCATAATCCCAGAAATCGCGATTGACGTAAAATTCTGTGAAATACCTTTAATTGAAATAAACAACTAAAGACAGATCAGCAGTTTGTTTTATATGCGCTGTAATTAAACAGATATTATAACAGCCCCCCCGATAAGATTGATCATCACAGATTAAGTGATGAGAAATTAAAGGAATCTTTAAAATATCTACTTGGATGTGGACATAACAATTTAAGATTACATAGTGGAATGTAGAAAATAATATCTATAATTAATTATGTTATCAACTAAGCTATTTAATTATTATTATTTTTTTTTATTATTTTTTTTTAAGTTTTTTTTTTTATTATTTTTTATTACCATATGTAATCTTTTTTTTATATTTATTTATTTTGTTTTATTGATATCTAAGGACATTTATGACTAATTTAATTAACTATAATTAATTACGTCTTAAGAAAAATTATAATAGAACACCAACATTAATAATAATACAATGGAGTAAGTATTATTAACAAATATGTATTAAGAATACGTATAAATTTAAGACTTTGTATTACGTTTAACTGGAACTGGCAGAGATTTAACTGATATATTATCAATTTCAGGTTCTGATGAATCTGAGGTATAAGCTGGGTTAGAAATACGAGTGTTTGAATTTTTATGGCTACTATAATTTTTGTTGTATATTTTTATACAACAGCTAGAACGGTTAGGACAAATATATTTTCTAATCTTAAATAACAAGTAGATAAGGAAGATAACTAAAATTATATAAGTGCCTGAAATATAATGAATACTATATTTTTCTAGATGAGAAGGCTCAGCGATTTTGTTTAGGTTTTTCTCGAAATCATTGAGTTGTGTACTTGCTTTCAGTAAGGAATCAAAGTTGTTGAATTCAGTTAACTTTATAATGGGAATTTTATGTAGAGTTCTATTTAACTTTGAACTATCACAACAATCGTCATTGACTATATTAAAATTAGAAATAGATGTTGTAACATTAGAAGTAATGCTATCGCTAGGTACAAAAGTTAAAGTTTTGTAAAACGCTTTACAAGATTTTGGTAAATGTAAGACTCCTGTACCAAACAAAATTTCATCGTGACTCCTTAGATGGTTACTGCACATGATATGGCCTTTACTTGGTTCTGACTGGACATAGATCCATCGGTTATTAGATATTTTCTGAAATAAATCAATAGAACCATGTAGAACTCTTGTTTGGCACGTCTTAGGCAATTGGTCAACGACATCTGTTAACAAAGTAGTTTCACACGTAGGATTCGCTATGGTCGAATACACATTATTTAACGCACACACAAAACACTGATCCTTTATCATTTTGCACTCACTAACACTTTCGAATTGTGAGTAAAATAGACGATCCGATGTTATTGCCAGATATTGTTTACTAGGTGCAATTAAGACGTATGTGTTTGGCGTTTTTTTATCTAAAGAAATAGGTAAAGGGATGTTATGATAAAGGTTATAGATTTGCGAAAGTACTAGTGGTATCTTTAACACTAGTATCAGTTTGTTGTCGTGACAGTAGCATATGATGGCAGATACGTCTATTATCTCATTAATGTTTTGTAATGACAATGAAGTAGGTAACTCAGCGTGTCGGGGTAATTGGTTTACATGAAACTCGAGCTCTTTGTACAACTGCATAGGACTTAGTACAGTCGGGTGCAAAACATTTATTTTACTAAATAATATAGCATTATTAATATCATCAATGTCAAAGGATAAAGTCATAATTATACTTTCTAAAAAACTAAGTAGCAACGTTAATTGGGACTTTATTTCTAATTTATCAGTAGTATTTATAAGACCTTCAAAAGTTCTTTCAATGTTGTTCAAGTTTTGATTTAAGCGATTTTCGTTTTCTTTAACTTTTGACATTGTATTATTGAATGTCGTAATTGTAGATTTAATAATATGAATATTATCACGCATTAAGAGAGTTAACTGTTTTTCGTCTGACTGTACTTTATTTATAGCATTGGTAAACTTATTCGCGTCATCGGAGTCTAAAGTGCCGAAGAAGGTTTTTAATAAAGAACCACCTGCATCTATCAATCCACGTTTAGAGCGTTTAGTTTCCTTAACTTGAACTAAATATGATATAGACGAAAATTTCTTAACGTTATTATTATGCTGTGCTCTTAACGAATTGACGGAATTAGAACAATCCATTTTAACCTTAGAGGACTGAACGGTATCACAATATTTAGAAATCTTTTCAAATAAAAACTCAACATTTTCTAAATGCGGTTGAATATGACTAAGATCTACGTAAGTTATTACATTCCAATAATCATTAGTGAATTTTACATCCAACAGTTGGTCAAAGTACAACCCGGGACTGTCAACAATTTGTGTAACAAATTGATCAGCGTAAATTGACGACGCACATCTGTAAACAACGGACAGAATGATTAAATTACATTTTATAAGTAATGAATTAACAAATAATTATTCAATTATAGTGTTATTGAAAGGCAGGTTTAATTTCATCATAATGATGACGTACATGTTTCCGTTCGACCTGTATAGTAACAGTATGATTACCGTTTAATTTTATTATCTTGTAAGGGCCTTTCCACACAGGAGATAACGCTTTATTTTGTTTATGATGGCACCGAATGTATACCATGTCGCCTACATTATATGTTATAGGACGGGAATTCGAATCATAATATCGCTTAGAACGTTCTTTCGACTGTTGAATATTTTGTAACGCTTTTTGTCGGCTATAATACAATCTATGATTAAGTGCACGGATGTAATCGGTATAAGTGTTATTTTCAAGGCTATCGATGGATTTTGGGATATAAGGTTTGAAACCGAACATAAGTTCGAATGGGGTATAACCAGTTGTCGAATGAACATTAGAATTATAAGCTAACATTGCGGTGTTTAAATACAACTCCCACGTGTGCCCATTTTCCTCTATATAAGACCGCAAGTACTCCTTAAGAGTAGAATGGCTTCTTTCTAACGCGCCACAAGTTTGTGGATGATACGGTGAAGCAAAGATGTGTTTAATACCGAAAAGTCTCTCTAATTGTTTGAACACGTCGGAACAGAAGTTAGTGCCTTGATCGGTAACAATATGGCGCGGTATTCCTATGTGAGATATAAAATGAACTAGACGTTGAGCAGTTTCTTGGGCAGAACAGGTTTGCATGGGATAAGCTTGCGAATATTTAGTTAGGTCATCTTGAAGAGTCAGGATAAACTTGTAATTGTCGATTCTAGTTACAGGAAGAGGACCTACTATGTCTAAATAGAGCTTTTCATTAGGTCTAATGGCTGTCGAGGTTATTATCATGGGAGCTTTATTTGAGTGACGTAAGGGTTTATTGACTTGGCAAGACTTGCAGTTCTTAATATAGTTTTCTATATCTTGGCGCATATTTTTCCACCAGTACAAAGTTTTTAATCTGTCATACATACGGGATATACCAGGATGACCTGCTGAAGGTAAGTCATGATTATCTTTCAGGATACGCGGAATTTCGGATGGTGTTGGGAATAGTATATTATTATGATATACGTGAATTTTGACACCTGTACCGTGAAATAAGAAAATTAAAATATTATAAATCTTATTAAATGAGATTTTGTTGAAGGGGTCTTGAAAATCTGAAATGGCAAATTCCTTTTCCTCCGAATACCAAGTTGTCAACATATCTCGATAGTCTCGTAGCATATTAAATATGTCTTTGTAAGTTAGCTCGTCATAGTGATGAACTCGTAGGAACAAATGTGTGAATACGTGTTTTTCATTGGACGTGCTTTGGTATGTATATAATTCACGTTCTGCATTTCGTATATCAGGTAAGTTTTCATCGAATTTGGACATTTGTAAAATTTCGGTACAGTATGGTATAGAGTCGTCTAAGTCAATTGCAGAGGGATAGGCTATCATTTTACATTTCGTTTTTAGTAGTGAGTCATTATGTTCTTCAATTTTTGTGTCGTAGGATGTATTATGATGTTGAGAAATTTGTAAGTATTTGTCATAAGTCTCAGAACTAGAAGGAATGTCGGGGTCAATAGCGAGAATCGGATTGCGTGATAAGGAGTCGGCGTTGCAATTTGTTTTGCCCTTTTTATAAACTATTTCGTAGTCAAATTCTTCAAGCTTAAGACGCCAGCGAACTAGTTTTGAACTTGGATCTTTACAATTAAATAACCATTGTAACGGTTTATGGTCGGTGACTATTTGGAATTTGCGACCATATAGGTAAGGCCGGAAGACTTTTGTACCAAATATTATAGCTAGACATTCCTTTTCAGTTGTGGAATAGTTACCTTCTGATTTATTTAAGGTGCGAGAGGCAAAAGCTATGGGAAGATCTTTATTTATTTCACCTTGAGAGAGAATGGCGGAAACAGCGAAATTGGATGCATCGGTCGTAAGTAAGAACGGCTTAGTAAAGTCAGGATATTGCAGAATCGGTGCAGTTATAATTTTGTTTTTTAAAGTTTCAAATGCCTCTTGTTGTTCGCTTAGCCAAATGAATTTAGTATCCTTTTTCAATAGACTAGTCAATGGTTTGGTAATATGTGAAAAATTGTTTATAAAGCGTCTGTAGTAGCCAACAAGCCCTAAGAATGACTTTATGTCTCGAGGAGTTTTAGGAACTGGGAATTTCTGTACGCACTCAACTTTTTTAGGGTCAGGTTTCACCCCTTGATCTGAGATAATGTGGCCCAAATATTGTACTTCTTTGCAGAGGAATTCACTTTTGTCGGGTTGTAACTTAAGATTATGTTCGCGTAATTTTTCAAAGACTAATCTTAATTTTGACATATGTGATGATAAGTCATGGCCAAATATGACGATATCGTCTAAATACGTAAAACAATGAATACCCTGTAAGCCGGAAAGTACAATGTTCATGAGTCTTTGGAAGGTAGATGGGGCGTTTTTGAGCCCGAAGGGCATCCGGTTAAATTGGTAGTGTCCTGGTAAACCCGAAACTCCCGGGACACTAAAGGCTGTTTTTTCAGCGTCTGATTCCTTAGTTCTCACTTGATGAAATGAAGATGCTAAGTCAAGGGTAGAAAAATACTTGCTATGTCCAAGTTGGTCCAAAATGTCGGTTATATTTGGTATAGGATAAGCGTCACCGATAGTAACCTCGTTGAGCTTTCGATAATCGATAACTATGCGCCACTTAGGTTTTCCAGAGGCATCCTGCTTTTTCGGCACTACCCATATAGGAGCTGACCACGGGGAATTAGATGGACTAATGATACCTTGATCTAACATATTTTTTATTTGTTTACTAACCTCCTCTTTGTGACATTCGGGAAACCTGTAACTTTTAACATGTATAGGAGTTTCTGAAGTGGTACGAATTTCGTGTTGAACGGTTTTAGTCGCGGTTAAAATGTCTCCTTCCAAATAAAATATGTCATTGAACTCGGAACATAATTTACGTAAACATAACTCTTCTTCTTTGTTCAGATGATGGCACCTCAGTGCGTCTTGTACTCGAACGTCATGGTCTAAGTCAGGTAAGGTCGTTGGAAAACAAGGAAATATCTTGTCTTCTAAGTCAGGTGGGGTAGAAATATTATTACTACTGTAGCTTTGTTCTAGAATGAATGAAACTGGCTCTAATGTTAACTTCATAGGATTTAGAATAACTTTATTTTCTGAAGTGTTTAAAACGGAAACATTGATTTTGTTATTTGACTTAACCCGTGCAAGGCACTTAGAAAATAGTAAAGTAGGATATTCTTTAAATTTTGTTGTCAAAATCAACCCTTCTTTCAACTGAGGGTTTGTGACTGAGCATTCAATTAGCATTTCGCTGCGCGCGGGAATTATATAAATTGGCTCAGTGTTTAGTTTAACGTATACAGGAGGATCACCTGAAAATTTTATCCGAGATTTAGTATATGAAATAGAAGCTTTATAATTCGAAAGGAAATTTGTCCCTAAAATACCATCGTAATCAAGGTTTACTTTATCTACAACGTGGAAATAGAACGGAAACGATATATTGTTTTGACAAACTGATAACATAAATCTGCCTTTTGTTTCTGAGTATGAACCAATATCGTTTATACCTTTAAATTTAACTGTATTTGAATCGAGAGTAGGAATTTGAGATAAACTAGTTTCTTTAACGAGGCAAATGGAGCTACCCGTGTCGATAAGAAGTTTTAAGGGTGTCTTAGAATGAGATGTTTGAACTAGAATAAATGGTAATGACGTTTTCTTATTCTGGGATATGTCGTAAATTGTTGGGCAGTCCTCAGGATCGTGAAAAGCTTGATCGATTAAGTTTTGGTATGAACTAGGAACAGTGGATTCAGTGGAAATAGAAGATTGTATATCTTTAATTGGATTTAACTTTTTGTCTACGATATATTTGTCTGAAATAGAAGATAACGATGACTTTTCTTCGTTACCGATGGGCCTATGTGCCGAGATAGAAGGTAACGCTTGGGATTCAGTGGATATTGAATTTTTAAGATTATTAGAATACTTAGTAAAATCATTAGAATTAGTAGATTTAATAGAATTAGTAGATTTGGTAGAATTAGAATATTTAATTGATTTTGTTTTGTTACCGATGGGCTTATGTGCCGAAATAGAAGGTAACGCTTTGGATACAGTGGGTGTTGAATTGGAAAAAATATTATTAGGTTTAATAAAATTATTGGAATTAGTAGGATTAGTAGAGTTAGTATACTTAGAAGTAGAATTAATTTTATTTGTATTAATAGTGCCTTGAAACTTCGGTTCACGACGGCACTTATACGTGAATCCAGCTTTTAGTTTAAATCATCGTCATTTTCCATTTCCTGTACTTGAGGGCGTGACGATATTTCGGGCGTTACCTCTATGCAATTTTGTTGATACGGCGGCTGAGATTTTGGCAAAAATTGGCGAGAATTATTGAATTGCCGTTTTCGGCATACCGAAATATCGTGGCCCACGTTTTTACAGTATCTACAGACGACGGGTTGAGAGTTTTGATTAAAATTGGACGAGGATGGATAGAATTGCCTACGCGGTTGTACTTGAAATCGATTTTCATGACGTTTATTTTTTGAATAACATTCCGACTCTGAATGTCCCACTCTATTGCAGTTTTTACAGAACTTATGTTTAATTGAATTAACATTTTTTGTATTTAAAATTTTTTCTTCTTCTATAGCAATATCAATGGCATCATTCAGAGATTTCGGATTCCGGCAACGCACTATATTGCTCAAATTCGAATGTAACCCAAGGCTGAATGCGTGTCTAGCCAAATCTTCAGTCATAGCAATGCGACCAGGGAGTTCTTTTTTTAAATAATCAGAATTATGAATTTCAGCTTGCAGGCTGGTAAGACAAGTCTCTATTCTTAACGAATACTCAACTACAGTCTCATTTAATTGTTGCTTACAAGTCTGTAGTTCTAACAGTAAATTATTATAATGCTTTCGCTCTCCAAAATTTTGTTTAAGGAAATCTTTTAGGCTATCGAAAGTATCAAAAATGCGATTAGAACATGCTATCTGCGCTTTGCCTCTTAACTTAGAAATAATGAACTTTAATAAAAGCTCTTTCTGTGATTCTGTTGCTAAATCTAATGTATGTCTACAGTTTGTTAAAAATGCAGGCAAAACGTCCCGATCTCCATTGTAAGTGTCTATGAAATCACAGAGAACTTTTATTGGGTATTGTTCAGACATCAACGGAACAGATTTGCCTTCACTTCGAGTAGCCATATTATGTAAGGAATTAGTGTAAAAAGTATAGAATTAAGGAGGTGGGTAAGTATAAAAGGCACAAGATAATAAAGTAACGAATTCGAATTGAAGGTAAAGCCTTCAGGGTTTGGCAATAATATCGAATGAAAATTTTACTCACAGCAGGAACAAGCACCGGGGCAGCATATTCTTCTCAGAGAGACGTAGTTTCGGGAACAGGATCGATCGGCGGATGCGCGGTTTTTAGAACAGCGCTTTTGGAAGAGCGGCGTAGACTTTCTTCAGGTACAGCGATGTAATACGACCAACTGGTTGCTAACCCCTAGTGACAGGGACTGGGGTTGTTTCAGCGTTAGACGACAGGAACAAGACACAGTGGTAGGAAACAGTGGCAGGACACAGCGCCACGTCACAGCGCAGCGGCGAGAAACAGCGACAGGAACAGAGAAGAGAAACAGCGATGGACAGTTTTGATAGTCTTAGCGATACACTCACACTCGACACGAAACAGAGTTTGTGTGACACACTAGTTCATAGCACAATACAGAGTCCAGAGTTCAGATTTTGTGAGATGCGGCGATGTGGACACGTGGTAATAACCAGGTTTAGCACTTGCAAAAATCAATAATCTCTCTGAACATCCCACTTCTGACACCACTGTTACGGGGTGGGATGTTAGAGTCTTTTTAAAAAAACACTTTTATTAAAACTGGAAATAGAATTTAATTATTAATAGATGAAACAGAATTAAACGTGTGTCCACATCGAAGTCTATTACCGATCTACCCAGCGACACGAAAAATGCATAATCCCAGAAATCGCGATTGACGTAAAATTCTGTGAAATACCTTTAATTGAAATAAACAACTAAAGACAGATCAGCAGTTTGTTTTATATGCGCTGTAATTAAACAGATATTATAACAGTACAGTGCAAGCATGTACAAATAAGTCTATCATTCTGTCAGCACTTTACCTGCTACGTGCGGCCTACATTTCAGTACACAAATATCATTCAAATCACGTGCACTCATTTATCATTCAATCAATATAATTATATTATTATCAAACGTATTTTGAGTATCAATCAATCACTCCAACTACTATCATTAAAAGCTGTAAGGTCATAAACCCTACATCTTTTTGGTCCTTCGAGCTTCCGTATAAGCGGGACTATATCGCGTACTGTACAGTGTGTGAATACTGCAGACACGTAAGTATTGTTCCTGCGACTACGGCCTGTGGATAAGGTAACATCAACCCAAGTTATTAGCCAAACTATCAATCAAGGTTAATCATGAGCGTCAACATGGCAGACATTTTGGCCAATCAAGAGCAAGTCATGAAGGCCATGGAGCAGCAACTGAAAAATTTCAAGAAGGATTCTTCGGAGCGCAAAACTCCGGCCAATATCAAGAAACGGTTAGACACCCTGGATGCGTACTGGCAGGAATTTCAAGAAAATCATGTAAGGCTGTGTGAATTTGGTGATCGCGGTTATGCTTATTTTTCGGAAAACTTCTATAATAAGACCATGATCTTCTACCAAGAAGCACGGGAAATTATTCAACAGTACAAGCCTGCTAGTAAGTTGGAGAAGAGAGAGGGGTCGCCTAGCAGTATATCAATTCGCATGTCAGACAGTCAAGATCAGGATGCATCGACGTCGAATGCATCGTCCACTGGTTCGGATCAAACAAGTATTAAGCCCTCTGGAAAACAATCAACGTCGTTATTCAAGAAAGTCGTTTCGCAGGGAAACGCCAGTAAGTTAGAAGAATTGCTGCGTAAGCAAAAGAGTAACTTTAAGGCATTAGCGCGCGCAAGCAGAACCATTGATTTAGAGAGCATCTCTGAAAAATGGGAATTCGAAGATGCGCTCAAAACCATCCAAACAAAATGGTTTACTATCGATTCTTTACACTGGGAAATTGATAGTGAGATGTATTCGGAAGATGAGGAGTATGAAGAGGAATACAGCAAGTACGAACAGCTGTACAACGACATAAAAAAGTCAGTCAATAGCAAAATGTATTCTGTCTCATATAGGGAAAACTGTACACCCAAAATTGATATTCCTATCTTTTCGGGAAATTACCACAAGTGGACGTCATTCAAAGACTTATTCAAGGAGACAATCCACAACAACAAATCAATCTCAAATGCCCAGAAGATGCAGTTTTTAAAGAGTAAGCTGAAAGGTGAAGCCGAGAGGATAATTCAGCATTTAAATATCAGTTCAGAAAATTATCAAATCTGCTGGGATATCTTGAACCATAGGTATAATAACAGCAAACTAATTTTCAGCTCACACGTCAATATACTGCTATCAATACCTACGATGCAACATCAAATTGACACACTTATCAAGAACCTGTTCGACACTACCAACGAATGTTTGAATGCCATAAAAAATCTTGGTATCGACATATCAACCTGGGACCCGTTGATTGTACACTTGCTCTCGCAGAAATTGGACACCCAAACACTTAGTGAATATATTCAGTCACTAGAGAATCCCAGAGAGTTGCCTACTTTAGCAGATTTTCTAAAATTTTTAGAGAACAAGTATACTGCACTCGAATCAGCACGGCGTAAACAAAATGTGTCGAGATCGTCATCACTGACAACATCGAGCAGCAACAAAGATGCTGAGCACAATCCCAAGAAAAATAACAATTCAAATAATTATTTTAATAAACACGATTCTAACAAATCATTATTACGCAGCTCAACAACAAAAAGTTTTGCATTGAGGACACATAACTGCCCACTCTGCAAAGATAGTCACGGATTATTCCACTGCAAAACATTTTTAGAATCTGGGGCAGACGCAAAAAGAAACACAGTTCAAAAATTAAAATTGTGCAAAAATTGTTTGGTAGACCACAAGGATAAAACTTGCCATTCGGGAGCGAAATGCAGGGTATGTCAAGGAAGTCATAATACGTTACTACATGATGCCTTCCAGACAAACGTAGTGTCTAGCAACATGAATACGTCACGGGAAGACAAACCACTAAGTAACGTGACACATGTTTCCAGGGAAAACATTGTAGAGATTCTACTTGCGACAGCACTGGTCCGCGTCCAAGGAGCTAATGGGGAATATCATACAATGAGGGCTCTCATAGACCAAGGCTCTCAAGCCTCCCTCATCACTGAAAATGCTGCGCAAATCCTGAAACTTCCACGTCGAGCGTGCAAGGGCGTCATAGTTGGCGTCAGTGCCAATCAAACCAACTGCAAGGGAGTAATCAGTTTAGTGGCTTCTTCCGTACACTCCGATTACACGCTCCAAACGGAAGCTATCATAATGAAGAATTTAATTAATAACTTGCCGAATCATACTTTTACAAAACCATCATGGGCTTATCTTAAAAACATCCAACTTGCAGATCCTGATTTCAATATCTGTCGGTCAATCGACTTATTGCTGGGAGCAGAAGTGTACTCCGAAATTATCATGGCCGGTATGATCAAAGAAAGCTCATCATTACCGATAGCACAGCAAACTCAGCTCGGTTGGATATTAAGCGGCAATGTAAAATCCTATCAATGTAATGTCGTTATGAACAACATTGAAGACATACAAAGGTTTTGGGCCATCGAAGATGTTGCTGATTCAGACACCAATATGACTTCAGAGGACCATCAATGCATTCAGCAATACAAATCCCAAACAATACGACGAAAGGATGGCAAATATGTGGTTAGGCTACCACTAAAGCCAGACATCAATCAAAAATTGGGGGATTCAAAACCAAGAGCTGTAGCCCAGTTTTATCAGTTGGAAAAGAAATTTATGAAAAACAATAATATTTCAGAGGATTATAAAACGTTTATCAACGAATATATTCAAATGGGTCACATGCGACAGTGTACAAAAAAGAACTTGCCGGATTGCATTTTACCTCACCTTTGCGTTTTACGCCCGGACTCGGCAACAACAGCGTTACGAGTGGTATTTAACGCATCAGCAAAAACATCGACAGGTTACAGTCTAAATGACTTAATGTACAGCGGTCCAAATCTTCAGCAAGATCTATT
This sequence comes from Acronicta aceris, assembly GCA_910591435.1. Taxonomy (NCBI): domain Eukaryota; kingdom Metazoa; phylum Arthropoda; class Insecta; order Lepidoptera; family Noctuidae; genus Acronicta; species Acronicta aceris. The sequence goes on along the minus strand of OU342763.1, from coordinate 8,837,600 downwards.
TACACTTATTTTGAAATGGAGACAGTATGAATTTGCTATCACAGCTGACATCGAGAAAATGTTTCGGCAGATTGTCTGTAATGAAAAAGACGTACAGTATCAGAAAATAATCTGGCGTGACTCACCGAACGAGGCATTACGTGAATACGAGCTGACAACAGTCACCTATGGCACCAAAGCGGCTCCGTTCCTGGCCATGATGACGCTGAAGCGTCTAGCAGAAGACGAACGCTCAAGGTTCCCAACAGCGTCAGCTGTCCTTGAACAATGTTTTTATATGGATGACCTGTTGGCTGGACATCATAGTCTCGGAGAAGCAAAACAACTCAAGGCTGACCTAATTAAATTGCTGAAATCTGGTGGGTTTAACTTGCGAAAATGGTCGTCAAATAAACCTGACGTACTTGATGACGCCAGAATAGATAACAAGCAAGCGTTTGAATTTAGACATCAGGAATCAACCAAAACATTGGGTCTGCGTTGGCATCCACAAGATGATCATTTTAAATTTCAAATGAAGATTGACACAACATCGTTGACACCCGCCGTCAAAAGATCTTTACTATCTGATATTTCAAAGATATTTGACCCTCTTGGTTGGTTATCTCCAGTTACTACCAAACTAAAACTTCTGTTCCAAAGTGTTTGGTCGCTAAATCTTCAGTGGGATGACCCAGTACCCGCTAATATTAATGCAGAATGGATTAATATAAAGAAAGATTTACGATCAATCGAACATATCAATGTACCGAGATGGCTGCATACACAAAAAAATACGAAGATAGAATTGCATGGTTTCTGTGACTCATCATTGAAAGCTTACGCTTGCGTAATATATGCCAAAATTATTAATCAAAATGACGTGGTTAATAAAGCTCCAGTGATCATCGTAGCAGGCAAATCGAAGCTTGTTCCAGTAAACAAAACAATATCTTTGCCTAGATTAGAGCTTAGCGCTGCGCACTTGTTATCAAAACTCATGAAAGTAGTAAAGAGTTGTTTATCAGACAATAATATCAAGATATATGGCTGGTCAGATTCTACCGCAGTGTTAGGTTGGCTCCAGGGTGACCCCAGTCGCTGGAAACCGTTCGTGGCTAATAGAGTCACACAAGTTACAGAAATAATACCAACGCATAACTGGCACTACGTAAAATCGGCTGAAAATCCTGCTGATTGTGCGAGTCGAGGATTGTCAGCAGAACAGCTGAGACAACATCAACTGTGGTGGCATGGCCCAACTTGGTTATCATCATTCAAGGAAAGCGACCAATATCAACGACCAATTTTCATCACACAAGAAGAAATAAAAAAGTCAGCAAAAAGTAATGTTATTCTACAAAAGGAGGACATTGGTTTACAAATATTGAACAAATACAGCAACTTTGATCGAGCAGCGCGAGTTCTTGCTTGGATTTTGCGCGCTATAACACGCAATCAATATAAACCAAAGTTTTTGACTATCAGCGAAATGAATAACGCTAAAAACATTTTAATTAAACAAGTGCAGTTATCGGAATTCAAGGAAGAGATTTCTACTCTTCAAGGTGACAAACAAATCAATGCGAGAAGTAAGTTGCTGAAGCTGAACCCATTCCTGGATCAAGAAGGCCTATTGAGAGTTGGTGGTAGACTCAGCAATGCAAAGATGAGTCAAAACATGAAGCATCCCATCATCATTCCCAACAACAGCCATCTTAGTAACTTACTGATCGACCAAGGACATCACATGACATACCATGGAGGCGCACGAGTTACGCAAGCTTGGCTGCGTCAAAAATATTGGATATTGGGAGGAAACCGAGCCGTCAAAAAGCGTCTTCGAAACTGTGTAAGGTGCAGAAAACACGATCCAATTAAACATGAGCAATTGATGGGCGACCTCCCCGTAGCACGTACCAATCCGGCACGCCCTTTTTATCATACAGGAGTGGATTTTACCGGGTTTGTTGACGTGAAGGCAAGCAAGGGCCGGGGAATCAAGACGACCAAAGGGTATATCGCTGTGTTCGTTTGTATGGCCACAAAGGCTGTGCATCTTGAATTGGTTTCGGACTTGACCTCATCATCGTTTTTAGCAGCCTTGCGGAGAATGAGTGCTCGACGAGGTGCACCGGCCCACGTATACAGCGACAATGGCACGAATTTCGTGGGAGCGAACAGAAGTCTTAGCGAAGAGTTTATCAATATTCAAAACACTTTAGACGTCAGTTTTTTCGAAGCAATTACAAGTATGGAAATCACCTGGCATTTTAATGCCCCTTCCTGGCCTACAGCAGGAGGACTTTGGGAAGCTGCCGTCAAGAGCCTCAAATATCATCTCAAACGAGTGATCGGCGAACAGAAGCTGACATTCGAGGAATATTCGACGTTGCTCGCCCAAATAGAAGCCTGTCTAAATAGCCGTCCCTTATGTGCACTCACCGAAGATCCCGAAGATTTAGATTACCTCACACCATCTCACTTTTTAGGAAGCGGTCCAACGTTGACAATCATAGAAACAGAGAGAGATCTACGGACAAGATGGCAGCTGACGCAGAAAATACTTGATGACCTGTGGAAGCGATGGCGCGCTGAATATCTGTGTCAACTTACAGCTCGCAGTAAGTGGCGTGAGTCTCAACAAAACTTGAAGATTAATGACATCGTCATCATTCACGACGTCAATCTGCCGCCCGGAAAATGGCCCATGGGCAGAGTCATTGAACTTCATCCCGGAAAAGATGGTTACGTAAGAGTGGTGACACTACGGGTGAAAAACGGAACTATCAAGAGACCTATCACAAAATTATCAGTACTGCCAATCAATGAAAATAAAAGCCAAGACACAGAAAATAAAGGACCAGAAGTTCAAATATCAAACAACCATTCAAAATCAACTTCGTCGAAATTATGCAACTTCATATTCACAACAATATTACTTTTGACGTTTATTTGCTCAGGAACATGCGAGCACCAAATTGCAAAACTCGTCGAAAATAAAAACATCTTTTTTGACAAGATAGCCAATATAAGACTAGAACGCGAGGAATGGAAACTCGTTGTTTACTGCGAGATGGCACCGTATTGGCGTGGAATGGAACTACTGGAAAAGTATGTGAGTCACTTGGACAACATATGTTTAAAGGATCAAATAACACAATGCGACGTAGTCCGATTACAACTTCGTCACGGGTACAATGAACTTGAACATAATAACAATGTTTTACTTGGTCAGCAAGGTCAAGTACGCCGACGTCGCGGTCTTATCAATGGCGTAGGCTACGTTGCACATAGTTTATTCGGAGTTTTGGACGATACTTTTGCAGAACAATATCAGAAAGACATTGCCTTAATCAAACACAATCACAAACACCTAAGTCAGCTGTGGAAGAATCAGACATCAGTTGTGGAATCTGAATTAAATATTATTAAAAGAATTGAAAATACCATGGACCAACAGCACAAAATTATCAATCAATACATGATAAAATGCAACTTGGCCATGAATCAAGTAAAGAAAGAGATCGAAAACGCAGATCGAAAAGCAGAATTTACATTGTCAACCATCGTAGCAAACAACATGTTGATGAATCTCAAAGATATTCAAGAGACGCTAGTAGATACAGTGACCAACATCTTCTATGACAAATTTAATTTTCACTTGTTAACACCAGAACAGTTGAGGGACGAACTGAATATTATAACAGGTCAAATTTCAAAGGACTTAACCTTACCGATCAACAATATTCAGATCGATTTGGCGAAAATATATCACCTATTGAAAGTTAAAGCGAGAGCTACCAGAAAGTACCTGATTTTTGAAGTTAGCATACCTCTTGTGAGTAGGGAAGACTATGAGCTTTACAACCTCATACCAATTCCACAAAAAGCTAATGAAAGCATGGTCAACATAGTGCCAATAGCAAATTACTTAGCTATAAACATTCATAAAGACTCGTACATACCGGTGTCTCTAAGCGACTTACAAACATGCGTTCCTTTCGACACTGACGAGTTCATTTGTCCATTGAAAAAACCTGTGTACCAAATGGCTTCAGACAATAATTTATGCCTGAAACATCAAGCTTCTAATCAATGTCAAACTGAAACAAAAGAATGTAGAGACTATTGGACTGAATTACATTTATTTAATTCATATCTATACTTTTGTTGTGAACAACGCTCTGTGCGTATCATATGCAATGACGACATTACGTCCGAGCAACTCAGCAAAACAGGAATTATAACACTGAGTGATGGTTGCGTCATTAAAGACAGAATGTTTACGATTTATGCGCACAGGAGTTTATCGAACGCCATCAAAACAAAAATAGATGTCATGAACATAGAAATTCCACCGATCAACCACCTTATCAATCTGTCTATACCATTAATCACTTCACTGAAAGACACTGAAGAAAACATCAAACGACGCGAAGACATAGAGGCGATTGAAACAGCACTCAAAGACATGAAAACCAATCAGGCAGATATATTGACTGATCGTGTAACATTCTATGACATTCACCACTTTGTCGCCATCTATGCATTGGTTGGAATCGTCATAACGTGCGGCGTCCTTTACGCATGCCATCGTATGCGGGGGCACCTGCCGCGACCAGGACCACATCCAGTTGCAGAACAAGTAGAAGCCAGCGTGAGCTATGTAGCCTCCGCTAGCACGGCTGCTGCAGGGTCTCCTACCATTGCTAACATCGACAGAGCGTCGTCGCCGACCGTTCGAACTCATTTCAATGAAATATCTTAAGTCTAGTTTATTTAAGTTTTTAAGCAAAACTGTTACTTATCACCTTGTAAATCATTATCACTCATCTCATCTCATTCACATCTTCTAGGGCTCCGGAGCATGTACAGTGCAAGCATGTACAAATAAGTCTATCATTCTGTCAGCACTTTACCTGCTACGTGCGGCCTACATTTCAGTACACAAATATCATTCAAATCACGTGCACTCATTTATCATTCAATCAATATAATTATATTATTATCAAACGTATTTTGAGTATCAATCAATCACTCCAACTACTATCATTAAAAGCTGTAAGGTCATAAACCCTACACTTAGGACAGTAATATTAACTAAATTGTCATATTATCTTTCAGGCTATTTTAACAGAGCAGTATTTAGATTTCTCAGTAAAAGTATCATTATCAACACCATCATGAACCCATTTACTGTCCCATTGCTGGATACGGATGCCTCTCAGAATAAAAGGGGTTAGGCTATTATCCACCACACTGGCCTGATGCAGACTTCACACACTGTCGAGAAAATCTCTCAATCTCTCCGTTTAAGTGAGTGATAAAATGAATTATTACGCACGTGATTTCAAAAACTTAGAGGTGTGTGCCTTTGAATCAAATTCGAGGCCAATAAAAGAGTGTTAATAGAAAAAAAATAGATATATATAATGTGTTTCTTTTTATTTTTGTGTTCCTTATGAGCCCATGCCAAGATAAGGTCACATCACTATCAGCGTTTATCATAATCAAAGTTGTCACAAGTGTATGTAATCGGTCATGCTAAAAGTTGCACGCAAAAAGTTATTTTGAACCACACTAAAAACTCAGTGATGAAATACAGAATTTTACTGTGAATACGATCAAGATTTTGACAAAGTTTACCGCTTAATTTTAACTAAGACCACACTTTCCATCTTATATGGTTACATAAAACAGTGGGGATGAATTATGCTGTGATTTTGACACCAAGATCATTTTAAAGACTCCTTACATCATTTTCGTAAGGAGTACCTACCTATAATTTATATTTTCTTTCCTAGTAACATAAAATGTTGAGCTTTCCCTTGGATCGTGTTGCAGGCGGCTCGACAACGGGCGCGGAAATGTTCCCTGCAGCCTGCAGCGTAGCAGTGCGGGCGGCGATCTGCGCGCGCAATGCGGAAACTCAACTTTTTGCTGCGCCTGCGCACACCACCATATCAACTATAGCTTTTAATTAAAATAAAAAGTATCTATCGTCATGACGTGTTAACTAATTACTTTATTATACTGAAGAAAGTTAATAAGGTTTTCTAATTGATAAGTCTTATCGTGAAACATCGTCAAATATTATGAATGATAATATACATAATTGCACTTAGGCAGGGATACATCTGTCCCCAGTCCCCCACACACCAGTATTGTATAGTCAACGATATGTTGATGTTTAGTTCAACTTCATATACAATGATAATAAGAGAAAAGTGCAGTAATCATGACGACATCATTCGACGACACCTTTGGCGTAGCGGCAGAGTGATCGGCTTCTGCGCAACGTGTTGTGGGTTTGATCCCCACACGGAGCAAATATTTGTATGATCTATACGTAGTTGTTCCGGGTCTGGGCGTTTGTGTATGTGAGAATTTGTGTTTGTAAGCGCACCCACGATACAGAAGAAAATCCTAGTGCTGGGCAAGGTTTTTTTTAAAAAAACAAACACATGTAAAAAACAATATTTGCCATTATATCTACCTCACCGCGATCACTTATGAGAATTTGAAGATATTTGTTGATAATGATAATGATAATTCTGCTGCATCATTTTGACAATCGCCACATAGATAGATCATTGTATTACAAAATCTGCTAGCACCAGGAAAGAGAACAAACGTTCTATAGCGTTGAACTCATATATCTTACATAGTCACTTCTGAATTAGTTTTATTATTGGCTTCATCCCACACCATAACATTATTCTTCTGTCTTCAAGACCCTGTACTATAATTATAATATGTACTGTAATTATATCCACCAAGTTTGAGTTCAACTAAGATGTAACTGATTATCGCGTAGCTGTAGTCACTATTATTTCAATCCATCTTGCCTACTGTTTTAAATGACTCAATTATAAAGATTCATTGTTCTGTTGTTAATTGTTTTTTTTTTTTCATATATATATTCTACATGAAATAAGGTTAATTCACTGTAATTTTCTGTGGCAACAATTTTAAATTAGGCTAAGAATTATTCTTAACGCCCGACGCAAAAAGAGGGGTGTTATAAAGTTTAACGTGTGTATCTGTGTGTCTGTCTGTGGCATCGTAGCGCCCAAATGAATGGACCGATTTTGAATCAGTTTTTATATTTGTAAGGCACTTGATCGATAGTGTTCTTAGCTATGATTTAAGAAAATCAGGCCAGCCGTTTGAAGATTATTCGACTATGAAGGGATGTGAGCAACTTCCACAAGTCTGATCGATTTGATATTTGGTATCCTGTTACTTCAATGATATTGCAAGAATAGGGTAACCATGACTTGATGCTTCGGGGGTTTTAAAATTTGAAATTTAACGTTATACTAGATAAGAGTAGTACTTATATATCAGTTGCGTCCAAAGAATAAAAGTATAATTCTTACAATAGGTTATGAACGATTTGAAAAATTATGTAGAATAAGGATGGTACGAGTAGGTACAGTAGGCGCGAGCAAACGCTAGAACAAACGACATCAACGAACGTGCGCGCAGAACACACCGCCTGCGCCTGCGCCGGCGTCTGCGCCTGATTGCATGTACTGTTAAATGTGCTCTATCACTCATAATTATTAATGAGTGTATTAATTTACGTCACTTCCTTATTCATTTGGATTTCTAACAGTCAATGACTTCAACCTTATCGTGAACTTTCATGCAACTTACTTTTCTGATACTACGAACAGTTTTATGGTGCGTTTTAAACCGCCTTATAACCGCCAGCGCGCATATTTTATTGTTATCTTACACTTAGTCAAGATTTACATGCATAGTGAATGTATAATCAACATTTAATTGTTGCAGATTGCCTTTATCGACGGATAATCTGGATCTAGATAGTTACATGTAGTTTGGACTACTAGCTAACAATTATAAACTATAATTGTTGTTAGTGATTAGTAAATAAAGTAACATTAAACAAATTTTGTAAATGTTTGCATTATGTTTTATATTTAATGAATTATACAGCACTATATATACTTATTTGACGGCAGGATTGGCGCAGCGGCTGGCTTTTTGGGTACTACTGGTCACGGGTTTGATCCCCGCTTACAACAAATATTTGTATGACAAACAGTTGTTCCGGGTCTCGGTGTTTGTATATTTGAGGCTTTGTTTTATCAAACGCTGGGTGCGTTGCTATACATAAGAAAATCCTAGTGTAGAAAAACGTTTAAAAAAATAGCATACTTAAGTTTTTTCCTCTAAAATTTTTTTTTCTGCCTCATTGTTTTTAACAGTGAGTCAGACATATGAAATAAATTTTGAAGTAAAAACCCAGAGTCCTGATTGCAGGCGTCATCAGCCTTCGTCACGTGTCTTGTCAGAAAAGTGCGCGCTCGCAAACTGTGGATTCCCGCCAAACGCGAACACCTCGAGGTCGATGACCGCCACTCACATGCTCGATAAAAGTAAAACCTCATGCTCTGCACGTTACCACTTTTATTACAAAATATGAAATGTTAATCCAGTGGACACCCACAATTACGATGACACACATTAAAAATATTTTGGAATGAACCTAATATGAAACAAAACCTTTCAGCAATCGAATACGCAATACATTTTTGTGCTTACACATCGTTTATCTTCTCAGAAAGTCATGAAGACTTAATATTTCACATGGAAAATTTTTACGTAGGTCTTCTTAGAACCTAACTATATATTCCATGGAATATGATAAGAATTGAAACTGAAGCTCGGCCGATGTATCAAGCAGGCCACTGCTGGTCTTGGCAACTACTGCTCTACTTAGTTATAGCTGAAGTACGTAATTTTGTACCTATCCTAGGGTTTCAAACCAGAATAATAGACTTAACTTTGCCTGAACCTACAAATGCTCTAAGTTGGAATCTAATTAAGACGGGTCGTTAATGACAATTAACGCAACTAAGTTCACTAAGCCATCGTTGAAGTGAACAACATGAAAAAAAAACAAATGAAAACACATAACTACGATGTAAAAAGTGAGTTTTCATTATTAAAAATAAAGAAGTTTACAATATCCATAACAGAGTGAACGTAGATGAAAAGTGAATCAACCTGACGTTTGGTTGCGCGGCCACTTGCGTTCGTTCACCTCACAAATTTTCGTTTCGTTGGCGTAGTGTGCGTGCCGCCTCCCCCCACCCCCTGTGAGCAAAGCCCCCCATTCCGCCAACTTAGATCACCAACAAAACTATTGTTCATATACACACAAAAACTTTAAGTCTTATTCGACATGTCAGCTGAAACCAATATTTCCTAGACAATGCCAATCAGGACTGTGAAGGATCGAAATCCAAATATTTATAGAATTATTGATATCAAATAATAATCTTCCTCACGAATTAAAAAATACCAAAGTTATGACAATAGGTGGTATACTTATCATTTTTGCAAAAGCCGGATGTACTCTACAAACATCATAAAAAGGATTTGATTTACACGTATTGTGTTTCCATTACTCTTCATTAAAAAGAAAATCGAAGTAGTGAGAACACAGCGTTGAATAAGCATTGTTGATTCAAATAGAATAATGGTAGTGCGAGCAGCTAGGCCTTGTCAATGACCTCTATTTCGCCACCGAACATTACAAATGGCGAGAGAGGTCGATGATTCGCGTCACGCCTGCTACGGAGGCAGCGCGTTGAAACTAACTCATCTACAACTAGCATTTTATAAATAATATTTATAAATGGTATTATTATTTAAGTTATACGTAACTTCATGATATTCTCAGGTCACCTATGTTTACCAAAGATTTCTTCTATGCAGCGCAGCAGAATCGAGGGATTCTAGTAAGGGATTTATGACTACGTTACAATCTCACGCATCAATAAACTTGGCTTACCAGGGCCTGTCTGTGTATGCGTGACCATTTTAGCAAGTGTTTTACAATATACAAATGTTAAAGTTTTATTATTAATTAATGCAGTTTGTGAGCTTACGTCTACTTAGAGTTACATATGTCTACCGGTTAAACAATTTGACAAAAATTGTCTAACCGAATTTATATTCAGTGATAGCAGTTGGATCAGGTTAGAAAACGTCAGGTTTTAGAAAATCTAGATAGACATGCAACGTCTAATACCATTTTTATATATAGTGGGTATGTAACCTCATATAACATAATATGTAAATTTTTTTAACAAAAGGTTTTCAGAAAGACGTAACTGAATTCAGCAAATCGCGTAATGATCACAGACAATAGATTTGGCATTGTCTATAATTTGTTACTTGACAGACTAAAGTAGATATTCTATAATGAAGTTCCTATTTATAAAATAAAATACAAACTTAACAGTAAACAATAATTCTGATGGACATTGACAATAATCTTCTAAATTGTACCCCAGCGATAATAGATTATGCTGTAATAAGTAGACTAAGCTTTATGAACTGGAAACGGTGACATAAACAGTGCCAGTATGTTTGCCAAATCTCATTAGGACAAAGAAGAGGTACGGTGAATGTATCGCTCAACGGTAAGTTCACGACACGTCTTTGAGCACTAATGTGGGTACCCTTCAGATGGCGAAGATAAAGTCATGGTGACGGATTGATAGAATGACAATTTGGTGAGTAGGCCAGACACCGCGGAAGACACCGGTCGCGGTTCACCATGGTTCAACGTGACACTTTCCGACGTCATAAACAACTTTCCTACTAGCAATGCGCTCGCGCAGCGACGCCAGCGCCGCGCGTCGCGCACGCCGCCCACGAGAATTATTGTGCGCCACTTTTCTAGAAAAATAATTAATTTATACTACGTCTATGACTTTTCTTTACATTGCTTCGCACACTATTAATTGCTAATGACTGAAAATATCTGGCAGGTGAAAGCATTGCGTTAATCCATTTCTAGTCTTATTTGACATCGAGACTTATTAAACCTATAAGAATTCGGACTATGAGCTGGTAACCTAGAAATGGTTACCTCACGCTACATAAAAACTATACCTAACTACTCAAATTTGAATAAATGCTACCATTTTAAGCTCAACTTTAAATTTGTCACCATTTTTTTTGTAATTTAAATAAAATTAAGATTGCATATTTTACAGGATCATGAATTTCTAATAGACTATTTTATTGGTAAATAAAAGTGAAGTTAAATTTCTACTGGATCTTACAGAATGTTTTTAATCTGCGAAATAATCATCTTCACTCCTTATTTGGTGGCTGACTGAACGAATAATTATTGAGATCATCAAACTTCAAACTTCAAACTTCAAACTTCATTTATTTGCATAAAAGGTGGTTATAAAAGATGGTAGGTACATAATATAATAAAAGCTCTGACACATTTTGCCATAATAAAATAGCATGCAAATTTGAATTTTACATATTTAAAGAGAGAATCAAATGCATTCAAGTATTATATTTGTTATATTATAAATAACTCAACAGTCACTTAATGATTAAGTACATTTAATAATGGATTATCAAAATGATGGTTCCACTTACCTTAATTCTGTTAAAAATCAACTAAAATTCAATTGTCTACAAAATGTGGTCATAACATTAAATTAAAAAAAAAACACAGTATCAAGTCATGGTTACCATGTTCTAGCAATATCATTGAAGTAATAGTATACCAAGTTTCAAATCGAATGAGATGATGAATATATATGAATGAGACCTGTGGAAGTTGCTCGCATCCCTTCATGAACTAAAAAAGGCCTGATAATCTTCAAACTACTGGCCAGATATTCTTAAGTCAGCTATGACTTAAGAGTCCGGCGGATCGATTTTCTCTTACAAACGTAATACCGAAATAAATCGTAATCCAGACAATATTCTATCAAATTATGTTATCATTCGGATTTAGATACTTTTAATCTAGGTTCCTACGATCCTATTTCGTTCAAAATACTTCACAGGAAATAATTGTAAGCGAATGCAATTTTTGATAACTTTACGTTTGGAACGATTTTCCGGTCTTTTAATTTCAGTGAAGTAATAGTGACTTATGAAGAACACTCTTAAAACTAAAACAATTGAGTCAAAAGTAATGTGCATCCCACATTGCTAGTAAGCATTATAAAAAAAAGAAAAAAAAAGAAAGAATGGACCCATTCACATTAAACTTATTACACCCCTCTTTTTGTGGCGCGAATTAAAAATATCAGATAATATAGACTATTTGGAAATGTTAGCTTCAGGTGAATTGATTAAGTTTATAATAAATTAATGTTCCATATGTTAACAAATTGCTTCAGGTTGAGACTCGTTGAGTACTTATAATCGAAGATTGTCCAGGAACACGTCACCGCTATCCCACATAAACAGGTTATTGTCAACTGACCACTTCAGTCTCTCTACTTAAATTGAAATTTAATGAACGTTTTACATTTCGAAATTCCATTTAAGTGGACTTTACGTATTACCCAATTTGTAAACCTTTTGGGCGTATCCACGAAGATCAAATGTTCATCTTGATTAAGAGGGTTGTAATAAAATCAAAATCAATTAATAACAGCAATTAAATAAATTACATTGTACGTTGAGTACATTTAACAATAAAAACGTTTAAAAAAATGTGCAATGAGTACACAATTAATATTTCGTCGTTTTGAGAAATGTAAGTAGGTAAAAATCGACATATAAATCGATAGTAATCGCTAATTATATTAATAAATTAAAACAAAAATATTTATAAAACATCAATCAATTATATTTAAACGTATACAAGTCATATGTCTAAATATTTTATTTCTTGTGACGTCACGTTCACATGAAATTTTGAATGGTTCCTATGACTTACCATTACCATTATGATATTAACAACTGCTTTATTATGTCACATTTTATTGTAATAATGAGGTATACAATGATATATTAAATCAAGCACTTGCGTAAACGTTTCGTAGCGCCCAAAGAATGCAGTCGTAGAGGCGAAGCTGTTTCATACAGGGGGTTTTCGGTTTTCAATACACTAAATTCCAGTTTCATGCATCTCTAAATCAAACCTTGTCTGTATATGCTTCATAATATATTAAATATGTAGTTATTTAAAGGCTCAATGTTCATATAGATTTCAGCCTTAGGATGGATTGCCAACAATTTATGAAAAACATAATATAATTATTTTTACACGGAGTGCATTCAACATAAGGATGTTCTACATGCACACATATCATGGCTGATACACACAGTATTGAGAATTTTACTTACCCTAATGCAAACAGAATCAACATAGTTCGTTGACTGAATTTAATAGTGGTAGAAGTCAAAATAATATAAACCAGCAAATTGGTTCCCTTAATGCAAAAAATGTAGCATGCAATTTTAAAAGCGGCGGTAGCCTAATGGCTAGGGCGGCGGACTGGCGATCATGTGGTTGCCGGTTCGAAACCCACCCATTACACTGCCGACGTGAACCCACTCGTAACACAAGCATTTAGCTTAGCACGATGGGGTTAACAAGAACACTAGTAACGTGCGACCCACATTACTAGTAAGCTTTTAAAAAAATATATTTAGAACGAGAATCTCAAAATGCCAATATTTTTACTTATACTGCTAGTAAATTTAGTTAATAAGTGATTAAATTATGGTAATTTAGAATCAAAATCTGTGTGCGCACGCGTCGTTATACATGTACCTGCATGTTACTGTATATTTCATTACGTAACAGAAGGTGGTCCATCAACTAGTAATTTGAAGCGCAGCTCGCCTCCGACCCATCTATCGGCGCATCCATCGTGCCGCCTTACCGGCCTTTAACGGGACTTGTGCCTTCTTTTACTTTTTTCCAACAACGGCCCAGCGGCATGCGTTCACTTTTAATGAAACCTCACTGTCATTTTTCCTGTACATTTTACGAAATTGTGATAGTCTGGATGTCTGTAATTTTACGTTGATACTTTTGTGTTTGTCTGCGAGTTGAGAGTTTTATAGGCTGATGATGATGATTAGCATCTGGCTCAATTTTTTTAATGAAATCTCCTTATCAACAGTTGTACATAATTTAGGTAATATGACATCCACTCTAAATAACATAACATCACGCCTGTATTCCCCGAAAGATTAGGCAAACGCGTACTGTTCGCCGGTATGTTTAGATCCCATGTAATAGGGGGCTAGTCTATTGCCATTAACGGGGCACAAATCCAGACTCCGAGCTGCTACTAGAAATTTCATAGAAAATCCCAATAATACATTGCTCGACCTGGGGATTGAACCTAGGACCTCTGGCGTAGCAGTCGCGCTTGGGACCACTAGAATAGACTAATGTACTTTATTAACATAAATACAAACCAGTTTACATAAATTCATGTTAACTAACAATATTTTTCCGTTACCAATTGATTTATAGCTTTAAGTTCAAAACAATGTGCAGTGAGCAGCTACTTTGTGGTCAAACTAGAGGTCCATTGTTTACGAGCCCTTTGTGCGAGTAACGGGAGCCATTCGCCTGCGTGTGACGTACACGCTGTGACGTCACATGCTGCATTTCCAACAAAAATGCACTTTTGCCATCATGCAGAGCCCGCTACAAAGTAACAGTTCCTCTTGTAAACCGGGATCTATAGTAAATAGCTGTTTCTCAGAACGAACGGACCCTTAAGTACAAAAGATTAGAAAGATATATGGCCGGTCATTTTTCTCCGGTCTGTGACCAATTTGAGGTTTAAATACCATATTATCTTTGGACCGCGTACACTTTTTGTTTATATTTGGCTCAGGTAGTAGTTGTGGTTAAAAAGATATAAATTATTGTTCATCATTTATGTTTTACACATTTTTAAACATTTTTTTGTGTTTTCATTGCGTTTTATCCGTTGTATTTAGCACATTAACTCTATAAATATAAAATCATCGTTACAAATTCCACCACTTTCCTTTCCTTAAGTAAACACAATTGATTTTTTTATTTTCTTATGTATATAATTTAGGTTTTCCTGCGGTATGCTAAAATTAATTTTCAGGAGAAGCAAACACTGACTTACAGAATTGTTTATAGAACGAATAGATGATATTGATCAGAATGATATTATTTTCTAAGTGATAAACATACGATTAAAAATATATATTCTTTGTAGTAGTTTAATTAAGGCCAAGCAGACGAATAAATTAAACCAATTTTCGATATGATAAAAATCGTCATCATATTATTTAAGCAATGATAGCCTAGTGGCATGACCGTTGGACTGCCAAGCCAAAGGTCTCGAGTTTGAACCCATGGCACTGAACTGTGACTTTTCGAAGTCATGTGCGTATTAATAGTTAATAATCACTCGCTTAAACAGTGAAGGAAAACATCGTGAGGAAACCTGCATGTCTGAGAGATTTTCTCGATGATGTGTGAAGTCTGCTAACCCGCACTAGGCCAGGTAGGACTATAGCCTAATCCCTCTCATTCTGAGAGGAGACCCGTGCCCAGCAGTAGGACAATGTAATAGGTTGATTATGTTACGTTTTGTTGTGTGTCATATTATTTAGTAAGCGGCCATTTACCCTTGAGTATTTTGATAGTCCCTTATTCTAATTACGACCTGCAAATTTCTAAAATTCAGATTTTGTACATTCAAATTTTCGCAAGTGTTACTCCTATATACAGAATATCGACCAACATATATAAATATTTCCGCTCGTAAAAGGTGTTAAAATAATTAACGAAAAAAGCAGCTATTGATTAATAGTGATGAGCAAAAAATGACATTAGCAAGGCGGACCGAAGTAAGATGGCATCGATAGTAACAGATTCAATTAACATACCGCCCAAACGAGCAAACATCTACGTTTTTGTAAAAAAAAAAATACTGTTTTGGCATTAACAATAGAAAGGGGTTTAATAGAGAGGATGCAAAAAAGCCCGTGATTACTTAACCCATATCCGGCACCGGGGCCACGGGGCATATGGTCGCGTAACCCTTTGGCCCCGTTATATTGCATTTGTTGAACAGTTGCATAATGAGTATAATAGCTGACTTTTTCTGTAACCAATGTGCACCAGGTGATATGTTTTTTATCTAAAGTCCAAAATGTGTTCTACTTATTCGGCATAGACAGATAACTCTTATATATTTTGGGGTATACACAATTATGTGATGTGCTTAGATAATATGGGTAATACACGAGACAGATCTATGGCACAGATGCGTTGTCAAGGTGTTTAGTAGAAATATTTTCACTTTTCGCCTTATGCAGCGCGAAGCGAGAAAACCGTGATGCTCGCGCGCCGTCGACGTGTGGATGTGTCGCCGATTCCTGGAAGCGCGCGCTTTCCACGCACGCTGACTGAACTGCATCTTCCCGATGAAATGCACGCGAGTTCGTTGCACTTACAAACTCATAACCCCCTTTCTAAAGCGCCGATCCAATTATGTGCACTTTCGCAAGCCGCTACTGTCACTCGCCTAGATACGGATAGGAAACTCAGCGCACTGCGCTCGCGCACCCACCTGTCCGTGTAACCCTCAACACCATGATTTACAACATTGTGCGAATACAAAAGAAATGCCGAAGCCTTGTTAAAATTTAATGTAATTTTTATGTATAATGCTCTGAAGATTTACCAAGCATTAAGCAAAAAGTGGGTTTCGACTAATTATCACTACGTACGTAGTGCACATATGTATACTATGAACTATAAAGTAGGCTACTGAATTGAAAGTTATTCTAATCACAGGCAGGTTATCTTTGTTATACAACAACATAGAAACTTAAACATATTTATACCTGTAGACTAGAATTTAATGTAGCGATAGACTATATATTTTTCTTAGACCCAAGAATTTGAAAAATATCGATCTCATCCCAAGTATGCATTCGGCAGCTAATAAAGTCGTGTGCGATGTAACATGAAAGTTTTTCAGTCGTAACCAGTGCCCGTAGCGCACGCTAATGAAAACGAGACAGGCTAACGAACCCGTTTATTGCATCTCCTAGTGTCTGTCAGTTTGCTATTTTATTTAAACAATATAGAATTAAGAAACTTTGTAATTAAAAAATTAAACAAGTTTAACAATTTTATAGAAATATAAAGTTAAGGTTAAATACCGTCAAATGCTTAAAAAGAGAATTTTTTTAACAAGATATTTACGAAATTATGATAATGATAAAATACTCGTGTATAAAGAAAACGTAATTTCTAATGGGTACTAGGAAAAAAAAGGAACTTCATATCAAATTTCTGGAGAAGTTCTTGAAGGCAATACTAATATCATTCATCGGTGCATTAATAATGTCTCAGCAACATTTTTTGCGAAGTAAGTTTGTTCCATATAGGGCTAGGGAGACTAGACGAGTTGAACTTGTCATGAGTGATTGCAGAGAGAAGGATGGGGGGATTAGAGTGCATTGACACACTTACCTACTGCACACTGCAGCGGCGAAATGCATCGGCGGCGCGTCGCCCGCTTCTGCGGATACGTCTACACTAACCAGCGTCATTAGAACTCCCGCGATCCCTCGCGCTCACTCACAATCACAGAACAAAAGGAAATCTCACTTAACTGACGAAGTTCTAATGACACTGGTTGCCTTATAAATCACCGACGATGCCTCGGAAAAGTAGAATGACGTCCGCGGGGCCATGCGGTTTTCACTCACCAACACGAACTTAAAGAGAAATGGAAAAACGTGTTAATTTTAAATAGGCTTGTGAGAAACAAGGCCAGCTTTAGCAAGATTACAAGAAAATCATTATACTCAACTTGCAGCATTATAATTATATTCAAATAAATTTTCATATTTTATTTATATTTGTATTATATAATATGTTTAATATTCATGTACTATATTTGTTTTTGTATTACAAAAAATCTGTTTTGCAAGCTTAAACATAATTCAACAAAATAATTTTTACAATCAGCTTTTTTTATCAAAGAAAAACATTGGCTTCACACGTATCACTCAATGACAATTATTATTCTGATTAATAACTGTTCTGAAATTATTGTTTGAGTATCTCAAGATACTCAAACAATTATTTTCTTATCTCTATAAAGAATAAAGACCACCATCTATCGATTTATATTGTTAATTGTATTCACCGGTTTTCAATATCCACGTTAAGAGCATCGGTAGGCAAGCAAGGCATACTTACCCCTAAGTTATTATTTAGTTAGTTACTTACCCATAAGTACCTATGGGTGTAGTAATTAGAAAATCGCTTAGTAGCGAATACCCCATTTCACACGACCGATTCATTCAGCGTTTATTGCCATTACTGGATCAATAAAGTAGATATTTGAAAGTGCGCCTAATAGGAATATATTTATTTTCAATACCGGCTGTACCAATCTTTTTATTGCCCCATTATAGACTTTATCACAAAATCTGTGAAGCCATTTTAGTAAATAATAATTAAGTATAATATACAAGGTTAATCCAATTTAGTTAACTTTAATGGTGGTAGGTTATCAAAAAAACTTAACTTTTAAACTTAATGACAATATAACAACATAGAGCAGATGCATAAAAGTATTGAGTAAGTTAAAATTATCTGATTAACGAATATTTTAAAACACCCGTCTATACTTCTGTATTCCCCGAAAGGTTAGGCAGAGGCGTACACCCACAGGCCACCGGTATGTTTATGTCCCATGTACGAGCCTATTGCTATTAACCACAAATCCCAAACTGCGAGCTGCTATGGAGAATTTCATAGAAAAACCCAATACACTTTGCTCAACCTGGAAAATGTTATTACAATAAACATTGTTATTTTTTCTAAACTAATTAGTATGCATATTTAAAATTTGTATGAAAGTTAATATGAATGAAATACCTAGACAAAACCATGATGTCTAAATCCGCAAGACTTTGTGTGTGGGTGGTAAAGATTTTTTAGTTACACATTCTAAGCCTCAGTACATATTTGGTTTTGAGAGATGCAGAAAGCACAATACTATGATAAATATTTTATTTACTTTGACTTTTTTGAAAAAAATTAACGAAAAGACTCGAGCTATTCGAATATGTATAAACACTTGTATATAACATCAACATAGACGGACTACGTTGTTCCTCGAATCATTTATTAATCGGTAAATAGCTAAATGGAAAATATAATTCATATGTTATATGTATTTCCATTGTCACATCCTAAAAGGAAGAAAGTAAGAAGCGTAAAGTAACTACTGTCTATCTTGTATTGTGCTTAATAGAATTTGCTTAATATTTGAAACCACTAACAATATTAAACACTTTATTTAGTTTAGTTTTATTTAGTTGCAAAATGTAAACAACAACACTGACATTGGTACGAATTAATGTAGAGCAGGTCATTATCAGCGTAATTCCAATACGACAGAGCGACTGTCGTGATGACAAATACTCGTAACAACTTACTTATTCAGTCTAGATATTCGTTCAGTGGTGACCGGAAGGTGTATAAAGGAACCGTCTCTATGTTGACATTCAAAACTAAAATAATGATATTTTTTTATTTAACCTTTAGGTATGTAATAGTCTGTATACATCTCTTACCTACTTCAATTAGGTATTCCTTAATGTTCTCCATTGTTAACCATTCTAAACAATTTTCATTATTTAATCCACTTATGATAATGTGGAGAGAAATTAATCTAGTTGATTATAATTATTACAACGTTAATTTCTCACCTAAAATAACGAGAAAAGAAGGGGGATCGATGAATTACCTATTTACAGGGTACTTTTGAAGGTATCAACTGACATTTATATAATCTGTGCCATCTATTACTATGCCATTCTATAACATAGAATGTATGGTAATGTTTCTATACGGGATAAATTTTATTTTTCACAGATTCAGATTGCAGACTTCGTCTTCTTCCATGGTGTTGGAACAAGCCATACAGTTTAACCAGGCAGCCATTTGGTAGAGGGACAGTCTGCTTTAGCTGCGCCGGACCATCATTTTTATACTATCTTTACTCTATGATTTTCGCTAAAATTGTATTTAACTTTAAACCGTAATATGAGCTCAATGCACTTGACAGTGAGTGACGTTCGCATGCGGCTGTTGCGCCATTGTTACCGCCGCCCGCGCCGCCACACTGCACGCCGAAACGTACTTACAATCGGATACCGTAGCTGACCTCCCCAGACAGATCTCCTTCTCTGATAACATGTAAGTATTATTTTATACAAACTTATACTGCCAATGACTTAGTATATATTGTAATCATAGTTATGCTGCAATAGGTTTACCAAGAAAAATTGACATGGTTATGTAGGTAAGTTGTATTTTTGTAATCAATGGGAAACATTAAGGATCGCTTTTAGTGCTAGTAGTGACTTTACGCGATGTTTATTATCTCTGACGAGTTCATAGTAAGTTTTTTATCAGTACAACCTTGACTGATAGCTGGTTCAATGTTGAGTAGTGGCATAGGTAGTGGTGTGCGTACACTGAGGTGACAATGAAAGTACGCGTCGCGTTTCTCGCTTGCGATAGTTTGCCGGAATAAGGCCAGCGGCGTTCATCGGCCCCGATCGCACCGTTACAGCGCGGCGCGGCCTGCCGGACCGTCCGCGACACTCTCCACTAGAAGCCTCATACTAACTATAACATCATATAAATATATACATATTACAACATGTATTTATAGATTTGACTTTTCCTTCTGTAATGGTTTTGATATGCATTTGAAATTGAAATCCACAAACTATTATTTGGGAAAGAACTGCGTACTTAATGTTCTTTATATACTTACGTTAATTGTAACATAAATATTAAATCATCACGCCTCTATCCCCTGAAGGGTTAGGCAAATGTGTATTATGAAATCATCAATTTTGCAATTATCCTATCCTATCCTATCTTCGTCCTCTGAGGTTAAATGGCAAGTAATCTCCACCACGCGTCAATTCATTCGTACGTACATAGTAGATAGGTAATATACTACATGTATGATTTGTTAGTAAAAAAATAACTCGAGCACAAAACAGGAAATTAGGAAAATTCATCGCTTTGTAGAAAGTAATAACGGTGTATATATAATACGTGTCGTGCGTGAGCGCATGATTCACGAAACTTGGCCGCTCGGTGACATAAGAAGCCGAATTAACATAATTCTGCTGCGAATTTCTGCTTAAGCCTTTCCTTCACTCTTACTCATGCTGCGTACAGAGTCATAGCTTTATCTAACTTAAGGAAACTTGTTTAAGCTCTGTTCTATTTACCAAGTGCAAGCTCCTAGGTAAAGGCCAAACTGGTAGTTATACGAGTATAAATTGTGTAGGCGATAGCGCTATGATAATTCTGAACTGTGAAGTAGATACCTACTTTTGCCACTGTTTTTAGTCATAATAGATATCTATTACTTTTCTCAGTAGATATTTTGATTCCTATGATTTAAAAAATATTAATACCATAAACACCCTACATCTTAAAAAAGGTTAATAAGGGTTTTTTCTACCGATATAAATTTAATTAATGGAATACTCCCCGTGCAAGTATCGGTAACAATTTATTAAAATAAAACAACATTAAATATATTAATACTATGCAGAAAAACCCAAACCCAAATTCTTAAGTTGAACCCAGCGAAAATTTGGCCGCGTTTTGTTAGACGCAAAGTCGGAGTCGAACCCTATTGTGTGCAGAGCGGCCGATGCTGCGGGCATGTAGGTGATTGCAACTGCTTTCCGGTAATGTAACCGTCGCGTATGCCTGTAAGAATTCTGCTTGAAGTTCGTTGAACTTTCGCGAGTGCAGAACTGAGCAGCAGGGTGGGGGAGCCGCACTAGGTCATACCCGGCCGTCGGCACACTTACCTTGACTCCACGCACACCGCGCCGCCGCCGCGCCGCTGCCGCAGCCACCACCACCGTCACTGCCATGCGTTCAACTTCGACGCATAGAAAACTAGGCATGCCTCGCCCGACATTTTCTTCCAATTATTTTAATATAACTATCATTGCGTCTGTCTTACATATGATTTTTCATATGATTTGGAAGATACCTACACTGCGGCAGTCTATAGGTAGGTATAGTATTTTTTATTTTTGTTTCGTATCATGTATGTATTTGAAATACATACATGATACGAAATAATTAAGTTACATATCATTTAAGGCCAGAAAAGGCCAATCTAAAAATAAAGACATATTTTAAATTTAAAGTAAAATATAATACAATTACAATACTTTAATTCATAAAATAATTTTATTTAATTCAGATCGAGTCCTAATTTTACAAGTTATTGCAGTAATTATTATTTTCCTCATTTCACTATTAATCATCATTATTGCATTATCTTATCCGCGAAGCACATATATTCGACAATTCGACACACTCTAAATTTTTTATTGAAAAATACACAAAGGGGGTCGGAGCTTAATTGTATGCGCGAATCGTACGACCAATACTGTACCGTAGCTACAGTTGGTTTGGCCAGACTACCTAGAACAATCTATGACATCAGATCTACTTTGACCGCGAATAGCTTTAATTCTCTACTAGCATAATTGACAGTGCTAAGCAGCGGTATATATAGCTTTAACAATAAAAACTTCTCAGACAGCCAAACAACTCATTTTATATGCTAAATCTAGATCTGATATAATACTTCAAAAAACTACAACAAATTTCAAAAAACTGACACGTAATTGATGTGAGATGGAACAAGGACGACGTGACGAGAGCCTCTGCACAATATGCTCATATTTAAGGTAAAGAAAACAAAAGCAACTTATAGTCGAACATGCACCGCCGGACATACTGAGTACTCATGTTATTTCGCAGTTGCCTTAAGATCAAATCTGTAACAAAATAAAGAAGTATAAACGTCTAACGTCGTCAACAATATAATTTTGCAAATGCAACATCATAATAAGACAATTACGTGGCGCTGTTTGATCCACTTGGTTCTAATCAAAACATTAATCTTGACTCGAAAACGTTGACCTCGAGTCTTGTACGTGCGAACGCAATACATAACCACATAATACTTTCTTCTTTATTCAAACTACATACATGACTTTGTTTAAAGAACGTTTAACGAGCTGTTACAGTGAGTCAATATAATTATAAAAATTCCATCGCTAACTAAATGCCATTTCTGATACATAAAATGGATGTAGTAGGAAGCATGGACTGTTGCACGTAGATAAAATTCAGTCTTGTTAAGTATTTCCTAAAACTATAAAATTTGGCGCAGGATAAACCAATATTCACCGATGTGTTTTTAAACTACCACTGATTTTTTTTTTAATATAAACACGAAAAACTACTTAATCTAGGAATTAAACTGAGGACATACTAAGCTAAACCGCCACGTGTAGTTACTTTAGAGTCATTTTTAATTAAATAACTGCACAGACATTATTTGTATCAATATCAGTCTAATTAATATAAAATGACAAAATGTATAACCCACATATACACCATCGACCCTGTAAATCACCCCCCGAAAACTAATCCTTTTGGGCTATTAAATGGGAAGTTGGCTTGTATCTATTCTGCTGCTATAATATATGGTATGCAACCATAATGAAACCACAGGGTTAAATAAAAAAAATAGTATTAAATAATCAACATTTTTATTGCTTTATACAATATTTATGGGTTTCAATCTACGATGAAAATGTGAAAATAAATCATGAAACATGATCCAGTTAAAAAATATCAGTCTTGGGTATAACTCCGATAATATGCAAGAGTTTTCTGGAAATATAAATAAGGTAAAATACACCAAATTCTTTTCTGAAACAAACGCTTGGTTTTCAATGACCGAGACATTGAAAGCTTCTTTTTAATTCAAAGCATTTAATTCAAAGTATTACATGTTTAAGCCCCTGTAAAAGTTTCAGTTAAGTTTTCCGGCAATTTTCAATTCAATTTCACCAAACTGTTTTAATGGGATTTCACATCTACCTAGATGGTGGCCAGCCTAGTTATCAGCTAGTTTCTCGAAAATAAATTTATATCTGCGGTTTGCTGTAAAAATCGTAGATTAGATTTATTTGTTACCTATTGTAACATGTTCAAATAAAAACTGGCATTACTTTGTTTCTTCAATTTACAAATAAATAAATAAACCTTGTTTTCCAAGGTTGATATGCTGTTGAAAAAATCATTCAGGTATGCAGCTTTCCTCAAGCTATTATTTTTTGCCATTTTAATGAATTTTCAATAATGAATACGCACATGATTTCGAAGAGTCAAAGGTGTGTGCCTTTGATTTGTACTCGATACGGCGTCATTAACAATAATTCTTCTTTGTAAAACCTGAAGTATCTAGGTATTGATAATCTTCTTATTTTTATCTTCTTCGAAACGACAGCAAATGGAAAGAAAAGAAATCATGAAAACATTAAACTAGTAAAATAATCTATCTATACTACTATTATAAAGCAGTTTGTTTGAACGCGCTAATCTCAGGAACTACTGGTTGGAATTTAAAAATTCTTTTTGTGTTGAATAGTCCATTTATCGAGGAAGGTTAGGCTATATAACATCACGCTACAACCAATAGGAGCGGAGAAAGGCGGGTGAAACCGCGGGCGCGTCGCTAGTAAAATATATTGATAATAACATATTCCAAAACACTGTGTCGTATTTATTTGCACTCACAACTCTACTATGTTTTATCGATTGGTTCTCCATAATAATTTTAATCAATAGAAATGTTCAAACCAATGATTTAATGAAATTATATAATGTCATTTGTTCAAACCAACACTTTATGTCAAGATAATTCTTTACAAAAAACTGCGTTGGCCGGCTCTATGGGCCTCTATGGTATGGTTATAGTCCAAGAGAACCTCACTCTCCCTCCCCCTTTCCAGCAAGTACAGGGCTAAAGGTTTTATTTATAGTCGATTTACCTGCATTGGACTCTAGTTCATAGTGGAATCGAATAATTCCACTCACGATTGGAGCTGCCCGACTGGGGAAGTACCTCCACTCAGACACACCGAAGTTTTATGGTAAGACTTCGGTGTGTCTGTGAGTTTGCATGTAAAAAGTAAGGGTTCTTTATATAAAATATATCATGAATACCTAATAATTAAAATGGTATCTATTTAAAAAACATAACATGCAGATAGATACCTAGGTAAAGGTAAGTAACGATGAACCACCGAGCTGTGTAAATTATGTTTGCATTATAGGTACCTGTGTAATAAAAGAAGAAATCACGAATTAGAATGAAAAATTGAAAGAAATTGATTAAGTCATTCATAATTAAATTTGTTAATAAATAACATTATCAATAAAATGATACTGTTACTTTATTATTGAACAAACGGTTTCAAACCAGTCTGTTGACTTTTTGTAGTCGCATTATGTACTTAAGTGTATGTAACAAATGTGTTCACTGAAAAATCAATACTAATTTGCACGACACTTACGAAAACAACATTTTTATTTGTATTTAAACATGCCACTATTATTCACGGTCTTTGTCGCAAAATGTCAAAAACCTCTAGTTATGCGGGTTACATGCTCGTTATCTTTAAACTATACATAACAGATTGGCTACAACTGTGGAAAATAACTCAAGCTCTTTGTACTCCCTTTTCAAGAAAATCATTTTGTGTTGGTACGAGTGGGTTGTCAAAAATATCCCCCAGCTCATGCTTACTGTAGGTTGTTATGTGAGGTTTGTAAAAGCAATTCAAACGTCGTTAGTTCGTCATATAAATTGGCTAATAGCAGGCATTGACTCTGTTCGGCACTCAAAAGAGTTCAACGCTCGTGGACTTGAGCTAGCTAGTCTCACGACTCTTTACACAATGGCTTTTTTGTGCATTCTTGCTTTTGGTTATGACATCACCTCGGCTAGCAACTTGACGCTACTCTAGGTATCAGGCTTTGCACATGTGTTATAATTATGTAGGTAGGTATAGTATGTAGAGTTAACTATAGTGAAAAGTGATGTGCGCTTCAATTTTATTTTTAATAACATTTATCTATTCTTTGCAACCTGCAGTCTTTCTAATATTTATTATTATAATATTTTCTGTTTATTAATTTTATTACGCAAAACTACAGATGAAATGAGGGATAGGAGTCCTTTGCCCAACAATGGGAACGAATAGGCTAAAGAAAATGAGGAATAATATATCTATATATAATTTATTTAAACTTTAATTAACTAAATGTCTGGTGACAATAACAATAATCCAATGTTATATTGTACTCGTATGGTGACAATTAGAATGAAGTAAAGTCGCACCAGAATAAAATTAAGTAATTAATTAATTTTTCGACTGCCTCATTAGTCTAGGTCTCCCAAGCGCGACTGCTACGCTAGAAGTCCTGGGTTCGATCCCCAAGTTGAGCAAAGTGTTATTGGGTTTTTCTATGAAATTCTAGTAGCAGCACGGAGTCTAGATTTGTGCCCCGGTTAATGGCAATAGGCTCGCCCCCTATTACATGGGACCTAAACATACCGGCGAAATGTGGGTGTACATTAGTACGCCTCTGCGTACCCCTTCGGGGAATACAGGCGTGATGGTATGTTAAAAATTTTAATCTAACTTTAGACTAATCTCTATTTTAAGAAAATTACATATTAATACGAAACAACACTATAGGTACGATACGTGTTAAGAAATGTGTATATTAAACTTACTATACTATCGCAACTAAATGATGTGAATATTGGAAGGTTTTTTACTTTTTCTGGCAATAAATTTAACCTTTTTTTTTATAAAACTTACTAGCAATGTGGGTCGCACATTACTAGTATTCTTGTTAACCCCTCGTGCTAAGCTAAATGCTTGTATTACGAGTGGGTTCACGTCGGTAGTGCAATGGGTGAGGTTCGAACCGGCAATCACATAATCGCAAGTCCGACGCCCTAGCCATTAGGCTACCGCCGCTCGTAATTTACATTCAACGTGTTTTAGTAACTATCTTTGATAGAAATCAGATCATTTATTCCTAAAAATAGCATAAACCCTTTTTTTAATCCGTGATAGGCTTACGCTGGACCGCCAGTTCGCCTGATGTTGAGCGATACTGCGATCTACGATGGAGCGCGCTTGCCTAGAGGAAACCGATTCACTCGTGATTTAAAGACACCCAGATTATAACTATCAGAGAAAAAGTATTGTTTTATCGTTACAAAATAGTTATACCTACTCGTACCTACTTTATACTCTATATTAAAAAAAAGGCTGTCCGATCCGAAAAGCATATAGTTATCCCATTCACATCACCAAATAAGTAAGAAACATTTAATTTTCATGAAAGTAAACATTACTGAAGTTTAAATTTCAAGGTCGTAGTGCCCAAATTGCCGCAATTACACTAAAATCCAGCAATTTTTTTAAATGTTATAAAACCATCACGAGCCCTATTATACAAAACAGAGCTATTATGTTTGGCACCCAAGGACGGTGTAAGTATTGCCATTACAGATTCCTCGTTTTTTTTTCTTGTACCTAAATTGAAAATGATCATATAAATAGAACCAGATCTCGACACCTTATAACGATTCTTTCACGGATCGGACAAGGTTTTCTTAAAACACGTAGGTATAAAGAAATTATATGCCAAAACAAGTTATCAAAACAAGTCAATTTCATTTCATATTAGTGCCATTTGATGCCAAGGTATCCTCGTGTCGTATACGTGTCGAGATGTTTTTAGTAGGTAGGAGTCCGACTTAACCTAACCTCTCTAAGAAACAAAGAGGGCTGTATTTCTTAGAGAGGTTTCTTCAAACGAGAGAACCATGTATATTTACATAAAAAAGAACTAGTAATATTATTAGAAAGTGCTTTACACCTCCGCATTGGAGCCTTGGTCCTAACAATGAGGGATTAAATACCTATATAGGCAACTTCCCTCAAAGTTTAGTTTAAGTTGTGAAAACTCAACTCAACTTTGAGAATAAAGCCTATTCTGTTACCTTAAACTATCACCTTCAAAAACACAGAGATTTAAAAGAGTTTTTAGCTGTAGCATGCTACACACATAGCTACGCACATACACACTTTCAAACTATCTCTACATTATCTTCAATAGAAATTGCTAAAATTTCTATTATATCGACGGTATGAAACCTTAATAAAATGATGGTTAATAAAGTAATAACTACTGAATTCTATACAGCTTCCTACCGACCATCAAGCTCAGTGGTAAAGCCATGTGGCTTGTAGTTTTAGCATAAACACACAACGTGTATTAACTTACATTACCATATACCTGGTTTATAAAACTAACAAACAACACATTATTATGTGACAATACCTATGCAAACTAATTTTGAATCTTATGAAACAACAATAGGTAGGTACTCCATTCTCATGAATAATATCCTCCATCAATACTCAAAATCAGTCGTATAAAACCAGCTACTGCCTGTAGGTAAGAAATTATTGATAGGTACCTAATAGGAATTGGGATTGAAATGTTTTTATGCACAGTTTGCTATCCGTCGGGACGTGCAAAAACTTTAGGAATATTTGGTGGAGGAGGCTCCGTGCCCTCGGGCGGCGGCGGTTACATAAGTTCATCTATTTTCAAGGTCGAGGACATTGCTCCCAAATCGCTGATCGCGTCCTGCCGGCTAGTGGAGGGGAGCCTCCAACTGGCCAGTTTGGGCGTTCACTTCTTTTTTTTCTAATACCGTCTATTATACACAGTGTTAGGTACTGTGGTCTGGTTTTTACATAACACACAAGGATTCGTATAGTTTGGTGTTCGTTGAAGTTAAATGCGATTCGGAATTTTAATTACGTTCCTAGATGTTTATCAAGTTCTTGTCGAGAACAAAGAATAGAAATGCAAATGTTATTAGATTTTTATACAAAAATCTTTTGTGTGAATGACTTTTCTTTACTGATTTTAACAGTACAATACAAAAAGTGTAACAATTAATAGCATTACAAAAGAAACGACTTTTGTGTTGAGCAGCTACTGTCGTAATAAATCAATGAGAAAGTTATCTGACTATTTACAACTACATTCTCCTCCCTTAGGGTGGTCATAGTCAGTAGCAAAACAATGACACGAATCGAGTGCGCACCCTTTCTTTTTACAATCTGCTACTGCGTAATAAAACTCTTTTCTGCACTTTTTGTCACCAAGAAGTTAGGATGCGGGTTAGAACAAGCAGTGCTACTTTTAATTCCGTTTTTAATCCTGCTTCCAAAGTCTTAATCTGAGTTAGGAAAACGCCGACTCGATAACACCAAGCAGAAAAGTTTGGTGTTATCGAGAAGTAACCAAAAAGTTTTTATAAAGCACCGCAAGTGCAGACTTATAATTACTACTACCTTTCAAGGAGATTTTTTGCAAACGAAAATAAAGGACTACACTAATCAATCACTTTCAAAAAATGTTTGAAACAAACAAGCCGTTTGGTAATTTGTCAAGTAAAAAATAAACAAGAATATGAAACACATTTTTTACTTTTCTTAAATTGCAAGTATTTTGTCGCAGGAAACATAAAAGTTCTGTGTCATTGTGTTTTTGTCATTGCAATGTGTGTTTGGGTGGAAAGGGACCGTTAGATTTTTTTACACAACCATTATAACGGCCACCCTTTAAAAAAACTTAAGAGTTCGGCAGGTAGAGCAAATCTTTTGATCGAAGCCTGCGATTAACGCTGCGATTGAGCATATATAATGTAGATTTTTTATTGTTCAGATGTTCCAAATTTCTGTAATGGGCCAGACGTAACTGTAAAACCCCATTTCATAAATTCAAACATTTACCTCTTTGTCGTTTGATCGTTTCTTTGATTGCGCCAGATAACTGAGCAGCGGAAGGCATATGGCACAAGTCATTGTTGATCATTGGAGGTACATGTGTAGGTACTCGTAACTGTATAATATGTTTTGTTTTATATTATTTTATGGTTTTTCTTTACATTTCAAAACAATTTCCTGTTTTGTTGATCCCCAAGCCCGAACAGAACTATGAACTTTAAATATGGACTGTACTATATTGTAGAAATGGCAACAAATCCATAAACAACCATCTGATGATACCTATTTATATAATATCCAATCATTGGTAAAAAATTTGATTATTCCCACAGGTTTTTTCTTCCATTGCTGGAGGTAGAAATCTACCTACGCCAGAGCCTAATATAGTCTCCTCATCTGACCGTGGCCGCCTTGGGCATGTCATCACTATACCAAGCTGGCAACAATTCGCGAAAATTGACAACGTTTGTCAGCTACCGATAAGTTGTTATGCTTCGAGATCTTTTAATTTTTTTGATGAAATAATAACATGAAGCAGGCATTTGTAGGACAGGTGATTAACTTTGTACCAGATGTACTGTCGTATGTACCTAAAAACTTGTACCACGTATAAATTACTTTGATCTTTATCCTAGCTGTATCTGCTACACGTGGCTTGGAGACATGCCAGGGCTCGGCCAGAGTTGCGCACAGGTTTTACTCAGTAAAGGAAAATAAACGAGCCGGCCTTTACCAACTCACAATCGGTAAGTGTTTATCCACAAGGTAAAATCTCTGCATACCCTTGTATGTAATACGAAAATATCACGTAAAACCAAAGTAAAAACATAAAGTAATTACACATTACTTTAATCCGTTATTGGTACGTAGCAAAATTTATTTGCTAAGATCTTTTTTTATTAGAAATACACAGCAGCATCCGCATAGTTATATTTAGAGTGGGATATCAAAGAGAAAGACCAATTTAAAGTGGTCCAATATGGGTACATAAATATCAGATAATTCCCCTGAGTCATAGTAATTGGTGTTGAACTTAGAACTTAAATAAATGTATAAACACAGTAGTAATATACAAGCACTGGAGATAATGCGAGACCATTCGATGCCGACACCGTTTTATATTAAACGATAGGGAACCTGCCTGGTAACTGTAACGGAAAACGGAAAAATATGATAAAGGGATTCAAGAATTCTTTCAGAATATGACAAAACATTCTCCGAAAACAACGTGCTCTTATAAAAAGAGGTATGAAATCGTTGAGAACTACAGAATTGTATAGAGATCGTTGCTCTGTACCGCTCCGCTAGCTCCACCAGCCTCGAATCGTTTGTTATGAAGATCCTGAGTATTTTTATTATTTAACATAGTTGCCCACAGTCACGCATCTCTCTCATCTTTGGCGGACTTCCTTAAATACTAAATCCTCTTTGTACTACAGGTTTAATGGACTCATTTTGCTAATAATACAATCAACAGTCCACCTTATATAATTTTAAAACAAATATTTAATTAATAATTTTACCATACCATCACGCCTGTATTCGCCTAAGGGTGAGGCAGAAGCGTACTAATGTACACTCAGAGTTTGCTGGTATGTTTAGGTCCCATGTAATAGGAGGCGAGCGTATTGCCATTTACCGAGCACAATTTACATACTCCGTGTGCTATTGAGAATTTCACAGAAAAATCGAACCCAGGACCTATAGCATAGCAGTCGCGCTCAGGACCACTAGACTAGTGGGACACTTATCATTTTATATTTCTCAAAAACTTTTAAAGATGTCGTAAACGTGCACTACAAAGAAACGTCTTCTACGAAATCGCCAAAATAGACAATCATGATTATTTTTATATCATATTACAAAAATGTACTTACGCGTCGATTTGCCAGTTAGATCTGTTTTGAAAAATCAATTTCTTTTTTAAATAGGTATTTTAGTAATTAACAAAAGGCGAGATTTATTAATAAACTCTCCAAAAAAGGTCCTCTCCTACTATTGAAGTTCAATCAAACTATAAAATATAGTTAAACGTTAAGGTAGGAGGGAACTTATTTCACAGTTTGCTAAACATATCTCAATATTACATCAATTTAAAATGTTTGAGACAAATTCTGACAAAACTATACGACCACGCTTGATGAGGCACTATCATTCTCCGTCCCTACAGGCTTGTATGACGAAACGAATGTACCTACAAACACAACGTGTTTTAATATAATATTACGAGTAATACACATAATAATATTATATATATATATTATATATATATTTAATATAATATTAGCCTTACCGAATACTAAACACAAACAGGCTCTAAGACAGAGTAAGGAATTCTAATAAAACCTTTTGAGTCATTTTATTAACAGAATTATTGAATCACACCAAAGACGTATTGTAAGTTTTAGATTCGCGAACCGTGACTTTACATGCAGGTGAAGCCGCGGACATACCTAGTAATAAATATAGGAATGTGCCAAAATGGGATGGGGAATCGCACGTGATGATGTCATCACGCGCAGGTGGAGGTTTCCGCTTATTCACCTAATAGACACGGTTCAAAGTTGCTAATTACACGGCCGAGTATAAAAATGAATTACACTTTTGATTTAATTTAATTTTCGAAGAAGCCGTACGATATTTTTAGGGGATATAGGATGTGTTTGCAATTAGGTACCTACTTAGATGTTTTAATAGATTCATTTTTAACATTGCAGACATCAAGTCTAGAGGGCGTCAGACACCAGGTTGCCACAGCATGACTCTATCACACTGCACGTAGCAGTCAATGCATATAATTATCTACTATTAAACTATATGTCAGTATAGGTAGTTGTTACATCGAATATACATAAGATTCGACTACATCTTTGAATGGAATTAAATCGTCTTCATCTATTTCATCTGCTTTCAATTGTCTCATTAATCTAGTGGTCGTAATCGCCACTACTGTGTAGCCGGTAAGAGGTCCTGGGTTCAATTACTAGGTTCAGCAAAGTGTTATTGGGTTTTTTTAATGAAATTCACAGTAGCTCAGGTGGATATGTGCCCAGTTAATGACAAACATCTATTACATAGGACCTAAACATACATGTGAACCGGGGATGTACCTACATCAGTTTGGCTTTGGCTCACTCTTTGAGTTATACGGACGTGTTGGTATGTTATATATTTCATGGTTTCATAGTTTCCTCAAAGCTTCTGAAACTCACAAACATTTAAACATACCTGTGACATGTTTAGTCGGATTTTATCATATCATCATAATCAACCCATTATACTGTTCCACTGCTGGGCACGGGTCTCCTCTCAGAATGAGAGAGATTAGGCTATAGTCCACCACGCTGGCCTAGTGCGGGTTGACAGACTTCACACGCCATCGAGAAAATCTCTCAAGCAGGTTTCCTCACGATGTTTTCCTTCACCGTTTAAGCGCGTATAATTAACTATTTAATACGCGCATGACTTCGAAAAGTCAGAGGTCCGTGCCTTGGGTTTGAACTCGAAACCTTTGACTTGGCAGTCCAACAGTCATACCACTAGGCTATCACTGCTTCCATACCATTATATTATTCTTAACGATGGATTCTTTAGAGTACTGGTAGAATGAGTGTAGGACGTTTAAATGTTATATTCGCGTAAGTGTCGGAAAGTTTGTTTAGTCATATTATTATCAATGTCGAGCAACCTGATTTCCCAAAAGATTCTGGAATTGAGACGCATATCAATCTTGTCAGTCTATAACAGCGAAGATATTATTGTGGATAAGACATGCAAGTATCCGTACCGTTATCATTTTATAGTAAGCAGGTCATGGATAAATGTTTATTTTTACTTGTGTATTTTGTTTTCGTCAACATTTTGTGCATTCTTCTTTAAATTTATACAAACTCATTATGACATTAGGTAGGTGTGAAATATTAAAATTCATACATTAAGCATAATTAATATTATGCGGAAGTTAGTTATATTTGGTTTGCATATTACTGAAGCATTGTAGTTATGATGTCTTTATGTAACTACTTCATGTATGTAGTAATCTCTAGGCTCCCTAGAAGCTTGTTGTCTAGATTTGTGCACCATGAATGGCAATGAAGAAGCTATCTGTATTACATGGGACCTAAAACATGTTAGCAATCTATCTGTAGGTGTACATCACAATACACCTCTGCCTTACATTTCGAAGAATACAGACGTGAAGAAGAAGAAGAAGCTTTATGGAAACCAGGCAATAATAATTATGATAAAAATACAGTTTTTTTATTGATTATGTCGGCAAACAAACAAATGAGTCACCTTGCACAGACACCAGTCTCTATTTAAATTGTTATTATTTTATTGTGTAATGTATGTATGTGATGATGAGAAAATAAAATTTATATTATTATTATTATAACCTGATGGTAAGTAGTCATCGCCACCCATGGACACCTGCTACACCTGAGGAGTTGCTGATGGATTGCCAAACTTTAAGAGCCCCAACGGCCTGCAGACTGACTGAGCTGCAGTAACCGAAGGGGAACTGGCTCTCACGCGCAAGAGTCGAAACTCACATGAAGGTGCTTTACAACAGACTCCAACGTAAGCGTGGTCGCCAGCCAGTCAGGCCCCAAGAGGTCTTGCCACCAAGCAGAATGTGTTAATTTTATAAATTAGTCAAGTTTACGGAAACTGTCTGTGTGTCTAATCTTAATCACCCATTACACCGCGATCCACTACCCTACTACCATTATATTTTCTACCAAAAATAGCACACAGGATGGAGATGGCATAATGATTCCGCAAAAGTAATAAAAACTGTATGTTGCATAGGTAAAACGGTCATGTCAGATAGTAACTACTTAATCCATGATACTGTTTATTTGATTATTTTCCCACACAATTAAAGCTCTTTGAGCAAATAACTTTGTATATAGTCAATAGTCAAACTTTAGCTGAGCCATATTGAATTCTTGCGCTCTTATGAGAACAGAATTCAATTTGCGCCGGTGCAAATTGAATCATGTTAGTGCGCGGTCTGAACTGATTTCAGTTTCAGCGAAATCGATGTGTGAATTGGGCAAAACATTATTTTGACACTTGTACTAGATTATCTTGTCGATACAGGAGTAAGATTCAATGTCAGCTTCGACCATGGCATTGGAGTGTGGGGGGTGGGGAAGTGTGCGGGAGGAGGTGCGCCATGGTATTCCGTCTCGCTCTTGCGCAGCAGTTCATTCACCCGCACGCGCGGCGAGTGCGGAAGAGCAGCGTTGCGCGGGCGCAGGTACCGAGGCGGACGGACGCTGTACACGGGTAGTCGCGCAGGAAAGACGTCTCCGACCATGAACCGAGCTATATTTTATCAGTTATCCGGAGGTGTCGGTGCGCCACGCCGCGTCGCAGTACGCTCCAACATGACCCTCTAATATTACGATACTCAGTGACGTTTTGCATTTAACTAGACTGAAAGCAACATAGATCTCAAGATAAGACTTATTTTTATAATTTTCTTTATTTTTAGTGACGGTTTTTCTGTGAGGTGTGGATTTATTTTTAAGTGTTAGTGACAACATAAACAAACATTTCCCATTAGGATTGTACGATTTGGATTTTCTTCTAATTCTTCATCTCATCAGGATTGTACGCCTAATGGTTAGTATACAAATGAATGATTATAAGTTAACTATTAACATAAACATAAGTTTTGTAATCATTACTAATTATAATACTTACGATTTTCTTCGCGCAATCAAAAGACATCAACGCGCGTCTTAACGAAGGAGCTAATAACAAATTAACATTTTTATATTTTTCAAATAGTATTTAGTGGACATTTATAACATTTTCTAACATATTAAAATAATAAAGCTTTACTTACGTATACATTAAATAAATCTTACATCAATTAAATAATTTACTGACCAGGTTACAGGTACTACATCTAATCTTAATAAATTATAATAAGAAAGAGATTAATGTAAGTTAATCTCTTACATATTTTTTTTTGTAATATGTAATATTAATTTATGGTCTTAAAAATATTATTTTGATATACGACCATAGTTAAAATTCTTACTTTTATACGCCATGAAGACAGGGTAATATGTTAATATTTACCATGGTAATTCTCACACCTATACTACTAATTATCTTAAGTAATATAGTATGATGCTTTGTATATTGTACCTTTGGCCAAAAGGATTCGACATAAATATACTAACCCCTTGCTAAAGTTGTATAAATTCTCACACCATTACATGTATCTCTCTAAGATCCTACGAGTATTACATAATGATAAATAAATTCGGAATGGAAGCAACAGCATTGAAGAGGGGTCCAGTTTTTTGAGTAATTACAGAAATCATAACATGCGAGGCCATCACGCACACACGCGCAACTATTGTTGTTGCGTCGTCCCGGGTGTGCAAAAACAAAGCCTTGAACTTGTGAAGTTCAAATTCAAGGCGAACATTTAGCACACGTGATCTACCTACGCTTAAATTACGTAATCCATGCAGAGATTTATGTAATGCAGCCACTTAATTATATGCGTTCATTTATTTATAATTCCGTATTTCATAATAGTAATTATATAAGTAGGTATATCTATGTAAAGCTTAATTCAATGGATTTTTTTTGTACATATGTAGTAAGCTAAGAAAATGAGTATCAATTGTTTTAAAGCCTTTTTTTTGTTTTAATTACCTTCATATCTCAACATATAAATTACAAGATACACTACATATATGAATGAATACGTAGATAAATTTATATGTTCATCAAAAAATCAAATTATAATTACATATCATGCAAAACAACCCGTAACTTACATTGGAACATCAATAATACCTATCCATCTAATTAAAAATAAAATTATTTTTAGCATAGCATTGAACAAACGGCCGAGTTATCGCAGCCATTATAAGTTTAATACATAGAAGCAAAGTATAAACATAAACGCGCGGGCGCGTATGTAGATAGCTGCGAAAAATAATAATTTGAAAAGGCGACAAGCAAAACTGATTCTAAACGCAATCGCAAAGATAACAAATTAGCATGCGCGCCGGTCGCCGCGGTTTCGGCAATGACAATGACAACGACCGATGATATAACAGAAGGCTGTCAAACCCGTGAAAACTCGGTCATTGAACCGCGCGCTCGCAACTGAGCCCCACTTCTCGACGCTTTCGCTCGCGCGACTTTTGCACCTACGTCGTTGATCATAAAGTCTAATTTGATATTGAATATAATTTAAAAAATATACAGTTACGATTTGGACTGAAAATTCGTGACGCAAGTATATTATAATCTTTTCTTCATATTATTTGAAGATTTGGGGTCTACTTACATAGTATACAATAAAAACATCAAAATCTTTTGATGACAATATTAGTCAATATGAACGATGACGTGGGCGTTACGCCCCCTTAGTATATATATAATATGTATGACATAAAGAATTGAATGGATTTCTTATTACGTGCGTCATTAGCTTTTATAACGATTGCTCTTTATTTAAAACATAACATACTTTTACCTGTATCTCCAAAAGGTTAAGCAGAGGTGTTCTGATGTACTCCCACAGGCCAACAGTATGTTTTTAGGTCCCGTCCCCAGTCATAGAGGGTAAGTCTAAGAATCGATAAACCACACAAAAGATGAAATGATGAGCTAAATAAAATTAACAACCTGCTACAAGTTCATGAGATTGTTTAATATCTTGAAACAAGGATATTATTACCTGTACTAGCTATTGTATTACCTGGATTACTAATATGTACATGTAATAGATGGCAAATCTATTTCTATTAATCGGGCACAAATCCAAACTCCGAGTTGCCACTGAGAGTTTCATAGAAAAACCTAGTAACACTTTGCTTGACCTAGAAAATGAACCAGGACCTCTAGCGTAGCAGTCGCGCTCATGACCATTAGGCTTATGCGACACTTTAGGTCTACGAAGGATATAGTAGGTAGGAAAGTACACCAACTGGTCTTTTACTCAAGCAATTTAAGCGTCCCTGGGCCACACACCCAGTCAACGAAAATTCAAATCAGTGAGGTCACTGCCATCATTTTAATATAGTGTTGTCATGGGTGTGCCAGGAAGGTCCTTGATAGGTAGAAAGTAAATGTTGAGTGCAGGCAGCGCGCGTGGCAGGCGGGGGTGCGCGGGCGGCGGGGGGCTGGGCGCGAGGACGTGAACGCTGTAATGCGTGGAACCTGTTCGAACAACGGTACCTCCGTATCGTGCCCCGGGCGCACACGCACCCATTATGTAATAAGTAATAACCTTTTTCTCGCTCCACTGACTCGTCCCTTCAACATGTGACCTTAACTTTCAATAGCGATTTGTTTGTTTATATTAGGCTTAGGAGAATCTGATGGTGTATCCACACAATGTTAAAATTCTTTTGTGTATTATCGACTAAGGTCATGTTTCTAAAAACACCGACTGAAGATAAATCACAGAATCTTAAAATTTGACAGATAATTAAGGGATTAATCTGTTTATGATTAAATTTAAATACCATGTGGAGTTAGTTTAACATAGTATAGAACCATTTATACTGCATAACTCGCACGTAACTGATGTTTTATAATAAATTGAGCAACTTGTTGTTACTTAGATTAATCGGAACTGATCCAGATAGTTGCAGTAAATGCCTTCTACCTACGAGAAAAACTTCATCCCATCGCGGCGCTTACAAAGCACACATTTAATTAGAAAAAAGTATGCAGTTAAACGCCTGAATACTAGATGATTCACTTGTTCCTAGCATCTAAGTAAGCCAATAGAAACGATCAACTTTAACTACCGAGAAAAAGAGATATCAACTTACAAATGTACATGCAAAATAGTCGAGCCTTGCATTTATTTAAAGTCTGCCTCGACGCAGATCAATGCAAGTGTTCACAGGCGCCTAACGTGATAAACTATTTATTATTCCGTATAAGTTATGAAAGTAAAGTTGCAGGAAGTGCAATAGCATTTGTTTATAAAAATATCGATGACAGTGTGTCCCACATGCATATGAGCTAGCTATAATATGTATGCCAACAGCCTTCCGGTGGCCATCCAACGGTTATCGCACCATAATTCATAGTTGCACTATTCATCTATTTATTTCTAGGCTACGATGGTTATAGTAGTAAGTTAAATAACTAGTTTTATTGACTTTAAATACATTAGAGCTAGCAGAAAAATAAAAATTGGGAAGCTATGGTAGTTTCGTATAAAGGTGCCTACTTTTAAATAATAATAATTACATAATGACGTAAGTATATTTATGCAAGCAAATATACTTATTTGATTAGCTTGGTCACAACAACTACACAGACTGCCTCTTTAGCCTAGTGGTCTTGAGCGCGACTGCTACGCTAGAGTTCCTTGGTTCGATTCCCAGGTCGAGCAGTGTTATTGGGTTTTTCTATAAAATTCTCAGAAGCAGCACGGAGTTTGGAATTCATGCCCGGTTAATGGCAATAGGGTCGCCCCCTATGTTACATGGGACCTAAACATACCGGCGAACTGTGGGTGTACATAAGTACCCTCTTCCTAACCCTTCGGGGAATACAGGCGTGATGGTATGATGGTACAACAACTATACTGTTGCTAAAGTTAAATCGAAACCGAAATAAAATGTCTCAAAAAAACTCATCAGTTTAAGATTTTTCTAGAGCTTAGATTCCTTGAACGCCAAAGTAAACTTTCAATGTATAAATCTTACAATTCCTAACGTCATGCATTAAATGGAAATGTAATTAGTCAGCATAAAAATACAAATCAGAACTGATCAACACAGTCAATATTTTCATTAACAAAATACTTCTTTCCACCCGCGCCCGCCCGTAGGAATCAAGCCTGCAGGCGACGATGCGTCCCGCCGGGCTCTGATTTCACCCTCCTATTTTTTATTTTTTATCGACACGACCTAACGGTAGTGAGATGTAATAGGTGCTGCATGAAAAACAAGCATGTACGTACATAAAGCTATATATGTAGACGGAAGGACGGAAGATATTATCGTGCTTGACCAACGGGTATGTTCAAAAATTATTTCTTCACTAGACTTTATAATTAAAGAATCAAAATCATCATTTATAAATTATTTAATAAGTATTATAATATTATATGTATGGTCACAGAAATTTCAATTGAACAATATAATACTTATTACAAGTTTACACAATTTTCCGATCACGATTTAGCTGCTACTTCTATGTACTAGAATAAGTCTACATAAGTACTTGCAGTTCTGCAATCCATGTCCTGTTGACCAGCACATTGTTTTTGCTTAGCGGTATATTCCTATGCGTATTGATTCACAATATCATGAATCACTATAGTCATAAACCTTGTTGGTCGGTGTAACCGGACATTTCTATGATTTTTAGCAAACAAATTCGCAGGTGTACTCTAAAATCTGAATAACAATGAATAAATGATCATATTTCATATCCAGTTGATAGTCGTCTCAGCAAACAGATCTAACGGTACTTCCCCATAAAAAGGCTCTGCAGTCCCGTCATATTTTTTCTGGGTGCCGAGGCCTACCTGCGATTTAACTATACACTTGACGTCCCTTTTATATTTTTTTGTGGTGGTAGTCACCATAGATAATCTCTTTATAACGTGTTCCTATTAAAATATCCCGTTTTAAGTGCCTATTTGTGTTTTTATATAATTATATTTTTATAAGTTCATCAACGTTATGAAGTGTACATTACAATTTTCATATGTAAATTTAGTAGTCTGCGGAACCCAAAACTAACAAAGGAAAGTAAACCGTCGATGCGGTTTGTTCGATCGATGAAAGTAAAGGCCTGAGTAGACGGTCGAGGAGTCCCGTTAGCCGGCCCGAGCTCGGGCTCACGGAATACTAAACGCTGACACACTGCGCGGCTTTTGACCCTAGCCACATTCTAGTCTAGTACTTCAACACCTCTGTGCACCGATTCTCCTACCTTACTAATATTCAACATTACCTCCTTCACAAAGGCGTTCAATATACGATCATATAGATCTGCCTAGCTAAGTCTATTACGGTTCAATTCAATAATACTTTTAATTAATAATCATAAAATGTATGTACTAGAATAAATTAAAAGGGGCTATTTTAATTATTATTAATATAACACAGGTGTTATTTTTATGTAAGAATGACCTTCGGCGTACCTTGGTTAGTTAGCCTCGGCCGTCTGGCAAATCTTTTTAAAGCAGCATAACTTATACCGAAACGTTAGAAAAAGAATAATGTAACTTATCTAAACCATAAAATAATATAAACCAGTATTCCGAACGCGGTGCAGACAATCATTGTGGGCAAAAATTCACCCACCAAACCAACCTTGGAATATCCATTTGTCAAAACATAAACATGTAAATAAAAAACACCGTTTTATTACAAATGGTTGTCTTAGAACTGTTTTCCGTCCTTCCTAGACTTGCGTTTTTTTAACGTCACCGTCTCATTGTTATTGCCATTTCATGTTTTCTTAAAAAACTCAAACTATTCAATTTGCTAAAAGCAAGAAATGCAATTTGTGCAAATGGCACTTTTTAGTGCGTCCTATTATGTTACTGACGTAATTGGCCATAAAAGTCGGCAGTGCGTTGTTTCTTAAATACCTTACCTATCTCAGCGACCTTCATTATATTATTGAACAATCACACAAATAGTCCGACAAAGGAAATTGCACATTTTGTGCTAAAAGTGAAAATTACTTACAAATTATAAAAACATCAAAGGAGAGGTTGGGCGGCGGCTGGAGTCGAGAGGTTTAGAAATTTAGCCAGACTTATCAGGACATTTAGTTACATGCTAGCTATGCTGATAGAGATGTAGGAGAGGACAACGACCCTACGCAAAATTCGCTGCATTGGGCTAGGTCTAGTGCATGCGCGTATGTAGCGGTATCAACGCGGAAGCGTGGTGAGCAGGAGCGCGCTATGCGCTCGCTCCCGGCCAGAGCGGGAAAAACGCATGAATGAGTATTGAAGCCTTCCCCAAGAAGGGGGAAATCGAGTTTGCACTGCGGCCACCAGCACTTGCACAGATATAGACGAGCCCTATACATTATACTAAATAGGATCAATAGTGCTTTACCATCAAAACTTTTAACGCAATTACAAAACCTACAAGAACAAGACTTTAATTCTTCGTAATACTTTCTAAGGAAAGAAGTGATCACTAAGGTACCTCTATAATTATGTTAAAATCTAGATAATATAGTAAATCTATATTCATAAACGTCTTCTTTGTATATACTATGTGCTATGGAACAGGTTTCAATGACTCGATGAAGGTAAATATTTACGTTAGCAATAACTTCATAATATGCTAAATCTAGCTACAACCATCCATTATTATAATTCAATATGCAAAGGGTAATTTATCTCATAATTCGTAATAAGAAGAAATGTTTATTTTCTTACATTGTTCCCGTGGCGAACACCAGACTTCCAAGTGGAATAAATTTCTAATTAGCTCAACAATATCAACAACCTCAATGTTAACATTATCTATTAATTGTTCTTTGAGATACAATCAAGAATACTTACATTTTTTATATTTATTTAAGCTACCTGATAAGTTAGATTAACTATTAAGTTTATTTTAGGACTCATAACATAATATAGTAAATATTATTAGGTATCACTGAAATACAACAAATATTTTTATCTTTCAAAATAGAATAACATCAATATTGTTGTAACATTAATATTATGTACTTTTAAAATTTATTATAAATATATTCCTATAAGTATATATACTTTATATGTTATTAAAAATGTGCATCTACAAAAAAACAACAAATGTGCTATCGAGCTATTTCCTTATCGTTATTATTCGCATTTTAGAATCAGAATATTGGTATACTTATAATATTGAAGCTTTTTATTATTCATCTTTAGAGATGCATAATAAAAAGCTGTTAAAGTTTCTATTACAAGCCCAAAGAAAAATTTGTGATGTGATGTCAACGACCGTGTGCCCAATACTTGTACAGAAAACGCATTTCCCGGCGCACACGAGCGCAGCGTGCGATTTATTCGCGCGTTGCGCGGCGTCTCGCTCGCGCCGAGCGCCGCCGGGTGGCGGGGGCTAGCGCAGTGGGACGAGGCGGCTGCGGCCGTTCACCCCGGAAGATTCAGTGTTTTGATACCGCTCGAAAGCCTCCGCTGCCGCTGGAAAACTGCATTTTCTTTGATGCGCTTCGCTTTTCACGCTCTAATTGACCGACAATCGGATAATTTCGTTTTTTAAATGCACAATTTGCCTCGAGGCTATTGATTAGTCATTAATTTGTATCAGGCAGTATTTTTTTAATTGAATCGAAACATAAATAATATTTTATTATAGTTTGAATTATAACATTATAACATTTTGAAAATATGTTTATCAAGAAATCAGAAAAGAAATATACATAGGTATTCATAATAATTCAGAAATTAGTTATTACATAATGAGAGTATAATAATTTAGATTTTAAATAATAAAGGTGATTTTTTTTTCGATTGTTTAAATTAGAAAATAAGTTCTGTCACCTATTTCCTGGGTCCGGCTAACGCTGAAATGCCCATATAAACGTAATATCAAAATAAATCGTAATTCGAACATTATTTAATCAAATTCTGTTCTCATTCGGATTGTGATACCGTTAATCTAGGTTCCTGCCGTACCATTTTGTCTAGTACTACTTCACTCGAAATAAATGACCGGAAAAGCGGTCGAAACTTCGTAAATTTATCAAAAATTACATTTACTTAAAATTATTTTATTTTATTTTATTATTATAGGAACCTGGATGGAATAATAACACAATTTGATTGAATTCTGTTGGAATAACGATTTATTTTGGTATTACGTTTGTACGGGCAAATCGGTCCACCGGAACCTTAACCATACAAAATGCACACGTACGCAAACATACCGAAAGAAACAGGTTAAAATATTTTATATTCTAACTTACAACAAACTTCGTATCACACCCACATCCGGAAGTCTTATTACAAAAAACCAAATCAATGAAGTTGTGACGACTACGTTTAGACGCAGACGTGTAGTAAGTCTAAAAAACGCAGTGTTTGGGGTAGATCACGAACGCTCAGAAATAACCAGACGTTATCGTAGGTCGCGATTGTAAAGGGTGCGCGGCTACAAACATATATTACGAATAGTACAATTGCACTGCATTAGTAGGGTGTTCTAAAATATATCCAACTTTATTTCACATATGATCAAATATTTAATGGTAGGTACTTCTATATAATAGCTATCGATAATAAGACCTTCTTAATTACGCATATCGACAGTCTAGTAATTCATTATTAATTTTCATAAAATATCTCTATCTTTCAATCTATTAAGCGATTAGCTTGATTTTTTATTCTATTAGAGTCTGAAATAAATCTAAGGTTACATCAGGAAACGTGGAATAATGAAGGAGATAAACCAAGATAGATGCCGGAACGTTACATGGTACATATTACATACCGAAAAGCAAAGAGCAAAGTTGTTTAAAAGGTAGAATGTACGACGCGGCTCATTCGAACTAATTAAATAGGCAACGCTTCAGTGTCGACAGTCAAACGTCTGCTCCTTTATACTAGTAGAGAAGTTTGTAGCTGTTAACAGATTACAGGCTGTAAATAGTGAAATCAATATTGGATAATGGTAGGCGGCAGGGTGCGGCGTGGTGGTGCCGGAGAGCGGGATGCACCCTTACCATGAAACTTAGTATCTATCTTATTTCACAAAAACACTTAGTACGTAACAGAAAACTGTTTATTGAAAAAGAAAATGTAAATAGCACTAACTAAGTTTAGGTGTAAAAGTAAGGTGATAATAA
Source organism: Acronicta aceris (assembly GCA_910591435.1). Lineage (NCBI taxonomy): Eukaryota > Metazoa > Arthropoda > Insecta > Lepidoptera > Noctuidae > Acronicta > Acronicta aceris. Next base: position 8,793,194 of record OU342763.1, on the reverse strand, counting down.
TAGAATTCATTGTATAATTAAGGGTTCTATCGAGAATCAGAGGTAAGGGTGCGAGTGCAGGCTGTGTCGACGACCCGTGAGAGTGAAAGCGTGTTCCGGGGAGGCGCGCAGCCCGCCGCCGCCGCCCGCCCTGCATGGCTTTCGCTGCCGTTCTCACGAGACCCGCGAACGCGTTGTTTTCAACTTTTATTAATTAACGCTCTATAAGCTGTGTTTATTATATTAATATATCGAAAGATATTTACATAATAAACAAAAGTTAACTAACTTGTATATTATTCTACATAATTTTATTTTAGTTTCTCAGAAATATGGATATGTACATAATATATGTACATTAATTCAAAATGCATAATGCATTTTGAAATCATAAGACTGAAATTTTAGCGCATAGTGCGTCATAGCTCTTCTTCAATTTTATCATCGACATCAATACATTTTGAGTGTAGTGTCTGTGGCATACAATTAGCTTTTCCCGCGGCTGCTCTCGCGATCATCGTCACTACTAGAGTGTTTGCGGGGATCGAGAGCACGGTCACGGCGCGCGCCGCGGCCGCCACACTACGGAAGTAATGAACTTGAATGCAGTCCGCGGTCGCAATGCGCTGTGCCGTCCCGCTCTCCTCTAACAAGAGAATAGGAGGCGCGAACGTGACGTACTCACTGCATTTGCTGTCAAATTCGTCCGCATTCTCCGTCACAGGCCGCTTTCGTCGTCGATGCGTTTATCGGAACGAGACGCGAATATATGTGTCGATTGCATTCTCGTCGTCGTAAAAGTGCATCTAGGTCGGTGGCAAAGCGGCGCGGCTGAGTCGGGTTAGTGCTCCGCGCTCGCCGGCTAGACGTGAGGCAGGTCGGCAGCACGGCGGCCTCTGCGTTGCATAATGCGCACCGCGCTCCGCCGATGAGCACGGCAACATCACGAGTCGGCGGCGACCGCGCTTGCCAGCCGCTGAGTGCGCCGCGCGGACCCCCGCACCACGGACATGAGAGCGGCGCGCCGGCTGCGGCCCCTCGTCCCACTGCTGGCGCTCCGCATCCTGCTCGAGTACCTCAAGTCGCTACACCTCGCACCCGCCTCATAGGCACAACACCAAAACAATATTTATGCACCAAAGACGATAATAATACTCTTTGTTTATTCGCGGTAATATAAACATAAAACGCGCTAACTATGAACAGTATTTCAAGAATTCCATGAACGATGAATATTTATGATTGTAAGTATTGTTAATATTTTTAACCGTAACTCTTTCTACCCTCTTCTTTAGCTTGGCTTACTTATTAAAGTTTGTGCGAAGATTTATTTTAATGTATATATAAATTGAAATTAATGATTTTTATAGACTGTACTCCAAGAAGTTGTAAAAAGTAAATTCATTTAATATACCATAATCGGACATAAGGGTTAGGCAGAGGTCTAGTAGTGTACACCCACAGTTTACCGGTCCCATGTAATAGAGGGCGAGCCTATTTCATTTAGTTTTGCCTTTTATTCTGAGTAAATAGAGCGACTACTATTTACTCAGAATCAAAAGGCAAAACTAAATGAAATAGGCTCGTCCCCTTGTAAAGTTCATAGGCTAATTTGGAAAATAATTAATTATGGGTAATTCCGTGTTACACTTATGATTATAACTGGTTGGGCTTGGTTTAAGTGAATTAAATTCCGCATATTTACATAATATAATCTTTATCTAGACGATAGGTAGTCGTGACTATTTGTAGTGGAATTATATACACGGTTTTAAATGTATTATTAGCCTGCAAGGTTAGTGTTCCCGTTGCACTCTCGCATGGCTATGTAACATATGTGTGAGAGGCGTTGTAAAATAACTATGATGATTACGACAACTATTTTACAACACCACTGTTTAAAACATTATTCGATGCATGACCTTGCCCTCTTACACAATATAGATATTGTTTTACTTTAGAATTGAAAACAAAAGTGGTTTATAATGTTAATACTTAAGTATTTCTTTGAGATTACGTAACTTTATAATTAGCCTAAAAGACACAAGAGTATCCCTACAATTTTTCTATCAACTTCCGCGTCTATTGATTAATTCACATATGTATGATATTATAGTTACGAACTACAATCAGGAAATAAGAATTTAGATAAGGGGGCCTTGTGGAGTCCGAATAGATCAAAACAATCAATTCATCACATTACATTAATCACTGAATAATAATGTTCTACGTCAACGCGTGTCGGTAGGGTTTGGCCACGCGCATATGACCATTTCATGTATTACTGAAGTTTATAGCGATTATCGATGTATGGATGAGATCTTACTTATCTAGGACGATTTATCCACCGGCCTAGTTACTCATGAGAGAAGCTCAGTCTTTAAGCATGTAACATACATATTAGTCTAAAATTGTTTCAAAAAGTGTTAAATGTATTGATGAAGTTAAATTTGCAGAGATACTGAAAATAGACCTCTATTACATCAATACATAATATTTTTCAAAATAAGTTAACGTCAGATAAAAATTACTGGCCTACACCAAATAAGACTTCACATAATATGTATTATGTGCTCATAACGCAATCGTGTCATACATAAGTGTCGGGAGTATGCCCACCGTAGACGCTGCGTATAAGCTGCGTAGACGCCACAGGTAGGCGCTCTGTAGGCGGCCGCGTAGCGGTCTACGCTGGACCAAGCGAAGGAAAGGTCCTAAACCTAATACTATAACAATATCAAATTTTATGGTAACGATAATACGAGTAATGCTTTATGCTCATGTTTTTGACGAAGAATTTTTTCTGTGAAAATAGATTCCACTCTAGAAAAAAAGTTCAATGTACAGCCACGTAAAACAATCACACACAAATCAAAGTGGTAATTTCACTTTACTTATTATACATAATGTAACTACACAATAAACTCGTTTTCATTTGTAAGTAAAAATAAATAAAAGTAAGAGCTGGTAACCCTAGCGTGGTCGCAACGTGCTAGCATAAAGGGCAAGTTCAAGAGCGAGCGCATCATGCGCATGCCCAAGGTTGCTTCCTGGTGCGCGCGCGGCGATGCGCTCTGCGACGACCGAGCACTACTGCTACTGAGTACTGTGCGATAGTTATGCACTTTGCGTCGCGTGCGCAGTATGGATGATCTTCATCTATAATTTTCGGACGCGTTAAATATGTTTTAAAATTGAAATTGCGATTGTATTTGTTTGTCATGGTATTTTCTTCTTATAATTGGATAAACCCCGGAATGCCAATTGGTGTTTTGATAGAGGCAATTTCTTTTCCGGACTACGCAATTTATTAACGTACCTAATGATTCATATTTGGTAGGTATATACAATTAGTTAAACCTATATTTCATGCTCCGTTTAATTAAAATTTTGTTTTAAATTATACAGAACGAGATTATCTATGAAAATACTAACTTTAAATTAACTCAATTAATTATTAAGCCATGATACCGGTTTTCTATATTGACATTGACACGAACATTATTCAGTGTATATTGTATTTGCTAGTAGAACACTACCAAAAATAGGACCATTAAAATATTTTTTCAATTTGATGAATTTCAATTATCAAGTACTATATTTATTTATTTATTGACAAGCCAATGTCACACTTTCTCTAATCGATTTATGTAATTCTAGGATAGAAGAACAAATACATAATATTTACATAGAATACAATCGAATCTATCTAGTATCAGCGTTATCTCTGAGTACTTAGTACTCATGTAGTGGTTGCCAGGCAGGGTTGCGTGCTACGTGTGACATTGCGCGGACGCATTGCGCAACCTGCACTCACGGTCACGTGCAGGCACCCCCTCTACTCGTCGTCATTCGCATAAACAATTCCCCGCCACTTACAACAACATTAATATTCAGCCCTTGTGTAAAAATTAATCATGTAATTATAGGTAGGTACCTATCCTTTTTGACAGGGGTCTACTTTTGATTTTATTTACTTTCATTTTCATATCGAATTTATATCGTATTGTTACCATATCCTACCTTATACCAAATCCTACCTTAAGGTATACTCGTATTTAGTGTGATATGTTAATTTATCGTAATTCTAAATTCATGTACAATAACCGCGACTTGGAGGAGTAAACTATATTTTTTCTAATATACCTATATGATGTGTGTGCTAGAATCATGTGCTGAATTTAATAAAATTATTAAATAATGTATATATAAGTACAATAAATACTTAGCAATGTACCACATTGGTTACTATACTCATACATAAAACAATTACAAATGCAACGCATAATGTTTACAATACTGGGTTCGAGCCGGCGCTTGCGCAACAATTTGAATGTCAAATGGGGCCGGTTTGGAAAACAAAATTTTCGTTCTCATCGAGAGAAGTCGTCGGCCGCGAGCCGCCTCGCTTCCGCAATTATGCAATGAAATGTTGAACTTCAATATTGCCTCACTGCATCAACATGGGTATGTATTCTTTTACGAACCTTACCTGAACCGCTCCGGCAAGAGTCACGTTTGTTTGTGTCTATCACTGTAGATGCATTACATAAGTACTATTTTAGAGAAAAACCAATTATTTTCTAACCAAATGCAACTTTCGAGTGCAATGTAGTTAATTTAATATTTCGGATAACCCGTAGTAAACTTAAACCCCTAGGACTGGGACATGATTGATTTCTTTAGATTTTCGAAACTTTCGAAGGTTCCTACTCATTAACACGTGGACGGAAAAGAAACAGTCGCAAAAAATATGTCCTTTCAGAGCAACATTTACTTGTGAATTTACTATTCTTCATCCAGTTTAACTATGAAGTTACTAGACACATCCTAATGTCTCGGAGGAGATAAGTCATATAAAAATTTATTTTTCCACAAACCTTCAAAATTTTATCTGGAATTCAAAAACATTGTCATTTGTTATTTATAACCTCAAAATTGTTAGAAATACAAAGCATTTCAATTTCGTGACCAATTCAATGTTCCTTGTTCCACGTGAGTACTGCCAACTTGGCAAATATTCAATACATCTACCGTCAAGAGAGCAAAAGCAATAATTTTGATATAAGTCCTATATTTAACTAACGTTTACTGTTGCCACCGTAATTTATAAACATCGTCATTCATGTGCCCTATTATTGGTTTTATGAAATACATGTTTGCTTATACATAGTGATTGAAATATCTTTATTGAAATTATTTAATAAAATAACAGTCAGTATTTGTAAAAAACCTTTAAAGTCATAATTAAATTTATTTCCTTAATATCATTTACAAATCAAAGTAATATAGAAAATTTATACAAGTTTTTTTGAAACATGCATAATTATAATTTATATATTTTATTTGGTTCCAGGTACAAATTACTTCAATACGTAGAAAGTAATTATGGGATTATCAGTTTAAAGGACCAACAGAAATAAATCAAAATGAGACTGGTAAGTACATTAAAATATGAATTACCTTTGAATCGCATGTTAAACATTGTTATCAAATGACACTGCAGCTGATTTTATGACAAAATAACTAAGTATTCAATTGAAATTGGTGAAAATATAAATAGGCAAAGGGGAAGTGTCGGTGCGCAGTGGAAAGTGCGCACTTATCACAAAACTGGGTCAGTAGTGACGCCGCCCCTTTATCGAACGTCGCTTCTCGCCTCTCACTTAGGAAACTAAACTCTTTCTAGAGGAAAATAACACTCAAAGTTAGGCGACACGGCGGGAAATGCACACGGCTTTATAGAGGGAAAATGCATTTCGTTACGACGTTGTTTGCATATTTTTGGGGTCTGAAAATGACCGACTTACAGACCAAACGTGCTAAATTCTCACTGCAATAAAAAAGCTGAATATTTTCCTGTCGTGGTAACAATAATGTTTTAAAGTGAATTAAAGTTTAAATGTGAAATATTTAGTGATACGGAGTGGGGCAAAATTATAATGAAAGCCCGTATTGTCAACAGTCAACAAGCGAAGAAGTACCAAGCACAACAGTGGTGGGTCGCACCGGCAGTCCCGGCGGCGCGGATGCTGTGAGCGGTGTGTCTAGCGCGGGCGCATACGATGTGACGCGCATGCGTGAGGAGGAGTTCGAGAGGCTCACAGTATACATCGTGCCCGACGTGCCATGTGAGCGTGGCACGCTCAACAGAGCCGAGAGGACACTCCCGCGCAGCCTCGCGCTCAGACCATCCGCGGTATTATCCACTCCAAATACACCGGTGCGCATACATTGTAACTACATAATTGTAACCAAATATTTAATATCAAAACTTAAACGCGACCACAACTAGATCAAAAAACATTATCAAGAAAAGTGAAATCATATCATTAAGCTTATCAATTATTGCAGACGGAAGGTGTTTGGAGTACAGGAGTGATACCTCGTGGAACACGCTTCGGGCCCTTTGAAGGCACCCGAACTCCGAATAAACCTAATGACAAAGTCTCCTGGAGATACTATTGGAGGGTGAGTGTTACTATAAATAAATACTTAGTCATTAAGATATGACCCGTAATCGCAACCCGCTTTGCTTTTATTATTTTAACTTGGTTGAGGCTTATATCTGTACATTCAATAGCACAACCTATTAGATGGCAATACGACTATCCTCAACTGAGCAAACTACTAGACTAATAAATCTTTGGCTAGTATTTTTATAATTTATCTGTTTAAAATGCACTATGATTTTCTTCTTCAATTAACCGTACTCTCTCTTTGGGCCAGGTACAGGAAACTGTGAGACATCATACTTATGGAAATATTAAGGTGAGATTGGGCTTTACATTCATTACCTACGGTGGTGGTTTTTACCAAAATTTACCTGAACTTTTGATTTTTGAATGTTAATACATTCATGTCATAAAAGCGTGCATGATAGGGACTAGGAGTGATTTCACTAGAATATCGTTTTAAGATAAAGATAACATTAGTTTAGTAAAAATATTTAAATATAGATTTAGTAGTGGTAATATCGTTAAGTTATCGCAATGCATGTTGCTGAAATCCCTGTTCGCGGCACTAGATGAACCACAAGTATTGTTCAAATATAAATCATTGTTCAAACGTGCGCTATCTTCCGCGTCCTATATTATTACCTCTCAAGTGACATTGCATCTCGTCCTTGACTCCCCACTACACTACTATAATGTAACGTGCCACTATCAGTTGCACGCGCACTGTAAATATCCTGCACGTGCCATGCGCACGAATAACATGTGTTTAACTCAATTATATAACTTTGATTTCAAACATACATAATAATTATAATAAGCACACAAAAAATGATTGCATTATAATTTAATTGAGAAAATTCCCAAAGCGTAAGTGGTATTGTTAACCAATGATTACAAATGGCAAGTAATTACTTTTACAAGAGTAAATAGCATTTTTGTAAGAATTACAAGTAAAAGTCACTTACATTCAAATTAAAAATTCACACTTATCGGCCAGGTTGTGTCAAGAACACAATAAACTCGGTTTCCTATAAATTAGATCCTTACGTATTAAATTATGTGTGAACCTTTAGTATACGTGGAACGAAAGCGTTATTATTATTGTTGATTTATTGCAGATATTCAAAGACAGTGACTATTATTACCTGGACGGGTCCGACACGAGCGTAGCAAACTGGATGCGATACGTCGCGTCTGCGTACTCTCTCTCCGTGATGAATCTCGTTGCTTGTCAACATCAGGAACATATATATTTTTACACAATCAGGTAAGTTCACTTCACAACACATCCCGGTAACCACTGGTATTCACATTACAAAACAAGCTATTAATACAACTCCTTTATTTTTTCAGAGACATAATGCCAAATGAAGAGTTGATGGTATGGTATTGTAAAGATTTTGCAACAAGGTTGGGCTATGATATTGATCCCGAGAGAGCAACTTACTCTATCTGTAAGTATCTCTTAACCACATTTTAAGTAGAGCACCTATGATTTGTTCATGAAACAAATTAATATAAGGAATTTATTAATTTACAGGTAAAGAAGAAACAATAAAAAAAGCATACGGCTTGCCACCTGCACCAGTACACCCTGAAATTGCCTTCAATCACATGAAATATGTACTCGGCCTAACAAATACCAAGGAGCTTCTTGAGGCTGAAATTCCAAGCCGTCGGCGGAAACGTGAAGCAACTGAAAAACCTTTTCATGAAAACGCAGCTACCATACTTCGTGAAGATCCTCGATGTATTAGCAAAATTGACAGGCCAATCCTCAGAACAGATGTTTCTACCAACATAATTCATAATAAAACTGAGAACTCAATCGTTAGTGAACAAAGGCCATTATCACCCACCAGCTTAATGCCTTCGCCCTCACCAGTTAAAATTCTTAGAGAAACTCCGACTTTAATAATACATCAGCACAAAGAGAGCACATCTCAAGTGGTTATTCACCAACTCGAGAATCCTAGAATTCAAAGTAATAGGTCACCTGCTCAAAGTCATAATTTAAGAGATATGCGAGGGCCATCACCAATGGCACAAAATAATCAAGAAAAATTAGGAAACAAATCTCCAGTACTCACTCATTGTGGAGGACCGCACTACGAACACCAACTGACTCCAAATGATGGATCGGTACGATCCGATGAAGGATACCATAGTAATGGCTATCACGATGAATTCACACCACCGGAAGATTCAAGTGATTCTGATGTAGAGAATTACGTTCTCGACTGTTCCAATAAAACCAACGAACCCAAAGAGACAGTAATAGTTCAAAAAATTGATCAAGACATGCATCGCAATGAATACAGGAAAGTGAAAATAAAAATGCCCAGAGCATATCAATATCAAAATCACAAAGATATGGATTGTGAAAGTGAAAAAGAATTAGTAATAGCCGAAGAGACTCCAAATATGCCCCAAAATTTATCACCACCTAGACGAGATCCAGCCACATCAACTGTAATCGTATTAGAATCTTCTCAAAATACAGTGGTACCTCTAAATAAGCCATACTACGAGGAGGGTACTGTTTCACCTACACCACAACCGGCTTTCATGCGGTATTCACCACCAGATACAAGAATATTAGAAACAATATTAACTGGAAATAGAATAGATACAAACAATAATGATCCTAACCGCCGTCAACCAAATGCGACACCACCTCCATCTTCTCCAACAGAAATGGCTTATTCTTATAAAAAAAGTCAGAGGTACGGCAACGCGTGCAGTCCGGATTCAAGCTCTAACTTAACCCCTTTGCCGTCATTATTGCCATTGCCTCAGCAGCTACCTACGCCCAGCGCTGCCTCGATTTATTCCTCATCGCCACCACACACAATTCCTCATACCACTGAAATTCGGGAGATTAGAGAAATAAGAGAAATTCGAGAAACACGGTATGAAAGTCACTACCCTAATTACTCATACAACCTGTACTCTCCACCAAACTCTACTATTATCACTCAACTAGGGTCTCCACCCGGCAATTACTCTCCGACGGTGACATCGTCACATCAGTACGAGAGATCACAGAATATGCAAAGTAACCACCACTACCCATCTTCGACAAGTGTGATCACTCTAAAAAATTGTTCACAGTTAAGTTTAATACAAAATACAAATGTGAACAGTCAGCTGGTTCCTCAACATGGCAGCGTAAGTCCCGACGGATCCTGTGGACTGATGGTGGCCCCAATGAGTCCTGGCTCACAATCCTCTCGAGGCTACAGAAGCTTGCCTTACCCACTTAAGAAAAAGGATGGGAAAATGCACTACGAATGCAATGTGTGTTGTAAAACATTTGGTCAGCTATCCAATTTGAAAGTTCACTTAAGAACTCATTCTGGTGAACGGCCATTCAAATGCAATGTATGCAGTAAATCATTCACGCAACTCGCTCATCTACAGAAACATCATTTAGTACATACCGGGGAGAAACCGCACCAGTGTGATATTTGCAAAAAACGATTCTCCTCAACATCAAATTTAAAAACTCACTTGCGCCTGCATTCGGGACAAAAACCGTATGCATGTGACTTGTGCATGCAAAAATTCACTCAATTTGTACATTTAAAACTTCACAAGCGGTTACATACAAATGATAGACCATACGTTTGCCAAGGTTGCGATAAGAAGTACATCAGTGCTTCCGGACTACGCACACACTGGAAAACTACTAGCTGTAAGCCCAACAACATCGAAGAAGTATTAGCAATAACAAATGCAGCAAACACTGAATGCATTGGTAAGTTATTTTTATCACTGATGATAAGCAAGTATTTTTGAAGTACATTAAATGGATCACTTTTAGTTTTTTTTGCAATTTAGATGTTTTAAATTAATATCAATATAAAATCAAATGAAAGAGAATTAACACGACCGCGGTCGCGAGAGCAACTGCAGCGCGCTGCACTTTCTCTCCGTAGGTGAACCGCAACTTTCACTTGCGCTCTCACTGAACGCGGCCGATTTCATTTTCGCGTGCACTTTGCAGGTACCGTCGACAAAGACTGCCACGAAAGAGAGGGGCACGAGGCTTACGAGGTGCACTCTCCATCGCAGGGAGGGCTGGTGGGAGCCGGTGGGGCGCGTGTTGCAATGTCTCACAGCGAGGTGCTGCTGGGAGGGCAGGCGCACACGACGACGCCGCACCTGGTGACGCACGGGCAGCTATCGCCGCACGCGTATCGCGGGCTGCCCGAGCACGAGCCGCACTACGCTGCATCGACGAGCGAGCCACGCGCCAGCGTCATCGAGTCCAGCCAGCCTCTCATCATAGAGTGCACCTGAGTGTTCCATGCGCAGCACGCACTCATCGGACGCGTGTTTCCCCGCCGCATCATGTGATTCCAGTTTTGTGATCAATCGAAAGTATTTCGTAAAACATTCGGGCGATTACTTCGTCCCTTGCAGTGGCTATGAGATTACGACATAAACTTTAAGCTGTACATATAATTATTACCTACTTGTAAATGCGATGCGATATTAATAAGTACTAAGTACTTGTGTAAAGTTAGTCCCCTTGGGGAAAGTGTATCATATTAAGTTAAGAATTTAAATATTACGTGTAAGATTTCAGCAGCCTTTGTTTATACTAATGCTCAATTTTATATGTATAATTACAATTCTATTGTAAATAGGATTTGAAACATCGACTTATTTAATTTTTAACTGGTTACAGCTGTATTTACCTACTTCCAAATATCTTCGTAAAAGTGTTAACTTGATTGAAGATAATCCATAACGATTTGTTGTTGAATTTTATGTAGTGTTAATCATCAACATGAACTTAAAAATGTTACTATTATTAAATTTCGCCAAAGAATATCTGAACAGCAATACAGTGCCGAGCGAATACTTTCTTGTATAATTATTTTTAATCGGTCGGAAATACGTTATTAAACAACTGATTAGTGGTAAGTGCCAAAAGCACGTTTATTTTAGTTAAAATAAAAATTTAAGAGAAGAGCGTATAGTATTTTTAAATTGTTGTTCCTAATGAATAATCGGAAAGTAAAGCACTTAATATGTGCATCAACGTAATTCTAATGTTATTTAGATTAAATCGTCAAATTGTGTACATTATCCCTACGCTAGAACAAATGGTGCTTCACATCGTAGAGTAGTGGTCGCTCGCATCGCACGCGCCGCCTGCGCGCGCGCTGATGGACATGAACTACATTGTAATGTTAATTCACCGAGTCTACTAGTTACTATTTTATATTCCCAATAATTATGATTCTCCTATTCGAAAAGGCTGAGATAATTAAATGTAATGTAATATTTGGCAAATATATTAACGTAAGTAAGTATTGGTTTACATTATGTGTAACTTGTGTAAACGTGGCTTGGATGAAAAAAATGATTGTGTTTTATTATGTATTCACAGCTTATACGTGATGTAAAACCAAACGATAGCGTTTTGTATATTTCTATTGTTCATACGAATAAGATTTTTACACGCAATCCTTAGTAGATTTATTAACTGTATATTTTCTACTGTTTACAGGGCAAAAGAATTTGTATTATAAGGCCAACTTTCGCATTTGGCTTATATCGTGTCTACGATTATATTAAAATGTGCTGGTTTCGACGTTCACGTAATTACAAGAAATTGTTTAAAGTTACAATTCTTTTATCTTGAATACGTAAATTTATATAATGTAAGTCCAATGTACCTATTACTCTCCTCTTTCTTCTTAATTTGTCTATTTCATAAAGTCTCTAAACTATTTACGAGAGGTTTCTATAAATCATATTTATAGCTACTAATCATTAAGGACATTACTATAAGCTAGCATTTCTAAGTTAAAAGAATTGTAATTAATTGTAAACAATCCTATAAGCATATGTATCATGGAATGATTCGTAAATTGTTACCTACATAATAAAAATTCAAACAGTGACAGGCCACATGAGCAGTAACACCAAAATATCTAATACCCCTGTCTATTATCTACCATGATTTTTCAATTGTGCACGACTAATTACTAAATAAATTTAATTAATCTTAAAATGAGAATATTTATACATTATTAGAAAGAAAATTACAGGGTTCTTAATAATGTATACCTATCAAAGGTCATAATATTATAATAACTAAACAAAGAAAAAACGTCGTGATGTTAAGTTACAAAGACTAGTTGACAGTTTTTTCATTTTGAGTCTGATATGTTTACATACTTTAAAAAGTTTTTAACGAAATCGATTTCAAACGTCGAAATTATCGAATGATTATAATTATTGTGTCAATGTGGCTAATTTTATAGTCGAAATATTATATTCGTAAAAATCTATTGTTTAAATGAAAATTAACTATTGTTGAGTCACTCAAACACAGCATGATGGCTACGATCTTGTTACATTATACATATAAATCTCGTTGACTTCTCGCCATTCCTTATATTGAATATAGTTATAGTATTTTGTTAGATTTTAACTGTAAGTAGAATATTTATTTATCTTTCACATCGTATCACAACGCTGTTATAGAACTTAACAATTTTTAATTTTCAGATGCTTCCTTCTGAGCATTCAATAAACAAGTACATCTACTTAAAATCAGAACCACGTAGAACTCGACCAGCGCTTTTTTATGAATATGAAATATTAATCGTCACACAAATCTCACTCTACAACAAAAATAAAGAATTAATGTATTCAAAGAGAACGTTAGTACACTTGTATTATTGGATTAACATATTTTGACTATTTTTCATTCTTTTGTTAAGTACAATCACGTACTTAACAAGCAACTACTTAATACTGTACATAATTCCGATGAAGTATAAAATAATGTGGTATATTTTTAAATTATATATATATATGTATCAGTCACTACCAACATCATCGTAATTATATAAATCAATCTTGTAAGTATAAAAATTGACACCTAAGAGAGATTGATGGTCATAATAAATAATGTAAGTACAATACGTTACTCGTACAGCAAGGTAAGCAATATTATCACTGTATGTATAGCGATACCCTTTGCTACAATATATATAAATATAATGGACTCGCATACACCTCATAAGGAGTATAGGTGATATTGTAAACTACTTAATGCGCCAGACACTTACCTACATACTTTAAAGGCCTGTAATTTTGTACACCTTGATCGATAGTAATTATTTTACAACACCAAATTCAATAAAACGGGAGTAAAATTATATATCGTGGTTTTATTATATTTTTAACCCCTTTTTCTATACGTGAAAGTCCTCACAAGAATTGTCGAACTTTTATCCAGATTTGTATTCTATGAGAAATCTACATTTCTTCCCCGTCCACAATAATTACCATATTTTGATATCCCTGATAAATGTTGTTGAAATAAGTAACACAGATATTTATTTTCAAATTTTATTAAACATGTAAATACCTAAAGACTTCGATACCCTGACATACATAATTCGTGAATATACATATAAAATTAAATATTTTATTAAATAACATAATTATATAGCAACAAGGTGACTTGAGTTCCTAACATGGTATGTTACGCCCGTATTCCCAAAGGGTTAATCAGAGGTGTAGTGTATACCCCCAGTTCGCCGGTGTGTTTCAGGTCCCATATAATAGGGGGCGATAGATACTTAGAATTTCCTAATGGCAAAGACCAATAACAATTTGTCCGACGTAGGAATCGACCTCACACTCACCAATCGCACTTGCGACCACTACACCAATGAGGCAGTTTGAGCTCCTACTAAATCTAATTATATCATCGCCATGACGTCAATTCTAAACATCGTAAGTATGACTTTCGTTTTCTGATAGACTATCATTAGTATAGAATAGTCTCTCGGACTCTAGAAAGCGTGAGTTTCCTTGAAAGTAGTGCGAAATGCACATAAATACCATGATAGGTATATACATGTTAATTTGTTAATACATACAGGTTGTAATGTTAATATTTTATTATGGGGCCCAATCCGTTACTTTAAGTTACGTTGATTTTTATAAAGAAGAATTAACAAATTCGAGAATGGTCTCTCTGAAAGTCCACATATAGTATCAAATGAGTATCTCATTATTGTTTTGCTCAGGATATTTTCAATAATGACCAAAGAGATTAAAAACGGCGATAGAGCGAACATTGGGAACATTTTCATACAACAATGTTGATCCCATCTTTTTCTCTCTTTGTGAGGCTTTTTTCACATATGACAGACCTGTGTCGCAGTGACACAGGTCTGTATGTGAGTGAGTGAGTGGGAACACTCACAGATTACGATATTGTTCAATTTGATAACGTTCACCCCGTCCATCGCTAATAGTATTTAATGTTTTTGATAATGACAAATAAAAAAATCCACCTAATCGTCAACATCACAAGGTTTGCGTAGTCGTAACTGTGTGTTGTATCTCATTATTAGGCACCGGTTCAGGCGCGCGACACTTCTTCAGATGCGTCCTCATGTTAGAAGATTGAGTGAAGGACAGCTTGCATCGTGGACAGGAGTACGGCTTCGAGCCGGTGTGGAAGTTCAAGTGAGACTTGAGGTGATGTTTCTTTGTGAACGACTTCGGGCACAGTGTGCACGAAAACGGCTTGACTCCTGTAAATTAAAAATAATTTACTTTTGTTTTTTTTAGTAGCGTATCTTTCATTGGAAATATTATAAACTAGCTGTTGCCCGTAGTTTCACTCGCACCGTAAAAGGACTATACTTTTTGACTTTTTTATCGAAAGTGTTCAGCGGTTTAGGTGTGAAAAGGCAACAGACCAACAGGCAGCAATACTTTCGCATTTATAATTTTAGTATAGTTTAAATATATATTTGTTATTTTTACAACCTCCTATATATATTAATTCTTGTCTGCTTTCGAATCTAGGGATACGTGATAACAACTTTATGCTATTTATTAAATATATTTGCATTGATAATCATGA
This sequence comes from Acronicta aceris, assembly GCA_910591435.1. Classification (NCBI taxonomy): domain Eukaryota; kingdom Metazoa; phylum Arthropoda; class Insecta; order Lepidoptera; family Noctuidae; genus Acronicta; species Acronicta aceris. The sequence goes on along the minus strand of OU342763.1, from coordinate 8,777,843 downwards.
ATGACGACCACAAGGTCATATCACTGTAACTAATCACTGTATCTGAACTTAAATACTATATAATAATTCACAGTTATCTGTGCAGAATAGATAAGTATTTTTAGACAGTGACTATCGACGCACGAATAGGCGGCCTCACAAAACACCGGCGTGAAACAACGCTTACGTTGTGTTTCACCGAGTGAGTGACGATACCCGAGGCCCAATCCTCTTATAAAAGTTCGGCAACGCACTTGTGACTCCTCTGGTGTTGTGGGTGTCCATGGGCGGTGGTAATCGCTTATCATCACGCGATACGTCAGCTCGTTTGCCCCCTATCCCATAAAAAGTCCATTATAATTAAACTGTATTTAAAAAAGTTCGCCGATATATATTTCAGGTTCCATATGCCTAATAAAAGACGAGCGTATTAGTCGGGTACAAACGTAAACTCTGAGGTGCAACTGAAAATTTCAAAGAAAATCCCACTCCACCCGACTTGGGTATCTTACTCGGACCTCATTCACAGTCGTGTTTGTTAGTACTGAGGTAGCTTTTTATAGGTTACCTGTATGTAGTCTCAAGTGCAGCGTCATATTGGAGCGGTCGGCGAAGCGCTTGTCGCAGTGCGGGCACGCGTACGGGCGCTCGCCCGAGTGCGTCCGCTGATGCTGCTTCAGTAACATCTTGCGCGAGAACGCCTTGCCACACTCCTCACAAACGTGAGGCTTTACACCTTAAACGACAACATGTAACTTCAGCAATAAATGGAAAAGTAGCTGGTGTAGAGCTGCTTAAAGGTTAGATCTATTTCAAAATTCTCAAGAGGACCTAAAATTACATTTAGAAATTAGTAAATTTGTAATTTTAATTTTTAATTAGTAAACCCATCTATATTCCCACTGCTGTAACTGTAAGTGAGAGGAGTTAGGCTATTACAGTCATGTGTGTTGGTAGACTTCACGCAACTCCCCGCTTGCCGTCAGAAGATTCTATGCCTGAGATTTTCCGCTGAATAGTAATTTTAATAATTAATTTTCATTATTACTTAAATCTGTGCTAAAAATATTTTTATTGTCTTAATCCGTCCACGTCCAACGATTAACTTGAAACACTTAGGACTTGTCCTACCGTAATTACCTCTCTAAGTAGTAAATATGATTAGTGAAGTCTATAATTCTATTGCATTCTACAAAAATACTTTGCTTCATATAACAAAATCGTATAGCCCTATATTTTTTTCCTGCCTAGATACACAACTACTCAGACTCAGAACAGTTACAATATATTAGCTAGATCATACAAATACTTGCTCCGCGCGGGAAACAAATCTGCAACCTCCAACGCGCATATTACTCATCCACTGCGTCAATTGAGCTCTAGTGTCGAGAACACAATTGAATTTCTATGACAACCTTTCACCATCTATTTGATATAGAAATCGTGCACGTTCGGGAAAGTGCCAACTTAACACTACGTAACTAATTTTATGTGTACTTGTTCTCAACACTGGTTATCAGAACAATAAACAAAATATATGTTTCAAGAGTAGAAGCAGGTATTAATTATTGTTGTGACAGAAGCAAAAGCCACTTTTGATGAATCATATTATCAAATCAATTACTAAGGATAATGATATGAATGCTTAGAATAAATTTCAGAGGAATTACCCAATGTAACCTTTTTAAGCTACCTGTTCCCATTCCTACATGCATATTTTTTATTTGCCTGAAATAAATAAAGAAAAAAATATTTTAATGCCAAATGACGATTTATTTATTCATTTTTGCATTAATTATAACATCTTTACAATAATTCTAAATTGATGTTATAAATACAGAAAACTTAAGTAAGAAAACACAAATAATTTAGTACAGTACCTAGATATTTCCATTTTCAATAAACCTCTGTGCCACTCCTATAAATTTCGGCAGGCTATTGAGAAATATATCAACATCCTCCATGATGATATTGCGCGTGACGATGACCTATGTATAGTAGTAGTGTGTATGGGTATAGTGTATGTGTGGAGAAACCATGTGTATTACAGCCTATAGGTCAATATATTATATCTACGTATAGATAAGTGTGACGGCCATAATGCCTTGAACAATATCACCAACCAATGTACCTACTTAATTTGGTGATTATGGAAATTATTTTTGTTCTTATTATTCATAGAAATTTATATAATATTTCTAAAATATTTCAATATTAAAAATTATTAATATATTTTTATTAACCACTAGACTGACCAGAGATTGTCCTTCTATTAGCTCTCGTCATTTTATAATACTTAAAAGCTTTTGTTTGTTTTTGTTAGCTACATTTTATGAAGTTTCGGGCGATATCACTACATTAATAAGAAGACGTTCTATATGTTTAAAATGTACATTTACACATTTCCTTGGCAATGTACCGTTACAAGTCCACAGCTTGCTACGCCGCCGCCGTCGCCGCGTCGTAGGCCGCGGCGTAGCAGTCTACGAAATCGTTAATACAATGAACATTTTCCGTTGCATATACCTTTCTTCAATGATGGTTCCATAATAATAATTATGTAATGTAACACACACCACCACGCATGTTTCCTCGAAGGTTTAGTGAGAGTGTACAAATGTACACCCGCAGTTTGCCCACAGTTAGGTCCCATTTACCTAATAGACGGGGAGCCTATTGCCATTAACCGGGCACAAATCTAAATTCCAAGCTGCTCCCTACTGATTTCATAGAAAAATCCAATAACACTTTGCTCGACCTGTGAATCGAACCCAGGAGCTCTAAGCTAAGTCGCACTTGGGACCGATAGACTAATGAGGTGGGTGGGTGTATATTAGTACACCTCTGCCTACTCTTTCGGGGAATACCTATAGGCGTGATGCTCTGTTCTGAATTGTATTCCACAAATGTATTTGTATTTTTTATTTATAAATAAATGAATGAATGAATGAATGAATGTTTATTTGCATTAAAACATGGTACAAAATGGTCTTTCATAATGTTGAAGTAGCTTTACATGTTTCACCAGGAGCTTTGTAAAAAAAATAAAGATAATTAAGTTGCTCGGACTTGCGAATTATTCGAGTGTGCAATAATATTATCACGATTTTATATCGATTATCCAATACAAATATGGAAACTACCATTCCACTTTTGTATTGGATAATCAAATTTATTAATTATTAAGAGAATGTATGAAAGATAATTTAATGTAAATCAGTCTCCTGGCTTCATTCAATCCGTTAAGATAAAACTGCACAAAATATTTATGTTGTAAAGTGAGTCAAGCAAAATCATTCTTGTATATTCATTTACCTGTGTGTATCCTCACATGCATGTTGTACGCCACTCTTTGGTTGAATGACTTTGGACAAAGTGTACACTTGTATTCTTTACGGTTTCTGTAAACAAATATAGATAGATAGATAGATAGATAGAGTATTCTTTATTGCACACCAAAAAACTAATGTAAAGTACAATTTTGTAACTTACAGAAAGGTACAATGGGCGGTCTTATCGCTAATAGCGATCTCTTACAGACAACCTTTGGATGGACTTGTGAGAAAAGGAAAGGCGAATACTAAGGTAGTCTGGCGTACTTAGATAGAAACAGGATTCTTAATTTTTAAACACGAAAATTACAAGAAAAAATTAAATAAATAAAATATATACCTAAATATATACATACTGCTAAATATATAAATACTACTAAACATATACATAATTATAATAAATATAAATATATTAATTCAATAATGGAGAACAAATAATCTACAGCGACAGATAATGCTCCTTGACCATTTTTTTAAACGTAGGCAATGTTTGTGCACGCCTAACTAAGACAGGCAAGGCATTCCACAGCCGTGCAGCTTGCACTGTAAAAGATTTGTCGAGGAAATTTGTAGAGTGCACTGGCAACTCAAGCCTCAAATCTTCCGATGATCTTAGATATCTAGTATGTGTGTCATGAAGGAACTGAAATCGTTCTTTGAGATAAGGGGGAGCTATGGGACTGAACAGAATACTGTAGAGAAGGGACACTACGTGTAAGTTCCGGCGAAAACGTATTGGAAGCCACTTGAGTTTTTTACGAAAATCCGATACATGATCATACTTGCGCAATCCAAATATAAATCTTATGCAGAAGTTCTGGAGACGCTCAAGTTTATTTAGCTGGATTTCAGTGAGATCTAGATAGCTGACATCGGCATAATCAAGGATAGGAAGAAGAAGAGATTGTGCTAACGCAGTTTTGGTGGCAGTTGGTAAAAAGTTGCGTAGTCTCCTCAGCGACCCCGATGATGCGAACAATTTACGACAGACTTCATTTATCTGAGAATCCCAAGACAAATGTTTATCCATTGAGATACCCAAGTTTTTAACCTTCTCGCTGACTGATATTATAGTCCCATCAAAACTAACTTGAGGAATCTGAGACCAATCTATCCTTGCAGACATTCTAGGGCTGCCAATGATTATGACCTGGGTCTTTGTAGGATTCACCTTAAGTCCATAGGCCCTGCTCCAATCGTTTATGGATACTAAATCCATGTTGATAATGTGAAATGCATTTGGAAGCTCCGAAAGGGAAGCCTGTCTATAGATTTGCAAATCATCTGCATATAGGTTTTTATTAAAAAAAATGCGACAATTACAGGTGTCAGCTTGTGTATCATGAGTGAGTTTGATACAAATCGCACGTCTGTAAACAGAATATAGGAATAGGAAGTCACATATAACTAACTGGAAAAATATTTAGTCAAAAATAGAAAAATAGAGTCTTAACACACTGAATGTAAATGATCATCTTCTTATGCTGTCTAAGATTAAATACTCTAGCCAAATTTGAACGCTCCGCTCTGTAATAATGGCGACTGAATTTCTAGACTGCGGAGGATAGCCCAATCATTAATACAATTGAATAGGTAATATGACCTTCTATTTCTCACTTACTTTTTGAGCCACTGGGTTTAGGACACCCTGTATACCCAGAACAGGAATACCTACAAACACGAATCGTTATGCTTTTCCCATGTCAAGCGCCACCCTAAGAAGTAGAACTGTGTCGGACTGCGGAGTCTGTGTATTTGGCTAGGTACATCCTGGGACACATTTCGGCTTGGGTGATTGGTGACACAAGCATGTTTGTCAAGAAGTAACGTTAGTTCTTGACAAACATGCTCTACATACATTGCTAATCTATCAGAAGGTGAATTTACAATATTGTTTTATTTTATTATGTTTCCAACCGTGTTGCGAACACCATTAATTTAGCCTATAATATAAAACAATGGCGAAATTAGAACATTTAAAAATATTTTTAGAAAAGTTTATTTTTTGTTCTAGGCGTCCATCAAAGGCATGCCATTCGTTGTCGTCATATATACTAAACTATACAGGTTTGAACTACAATTGTTATTTATTCAAATAAAATTAATATCACCTGTGGATCTTCATGTGGCTGCTGAGATATCCTCTGTCATTGAAGTACTTGCCGCAGACAGTGCAAGTGGCGGCGAACTCCCTGGTGCCGCGGTGTATGGACATGTGATACTTGAAGTTCCGCAGCTGCGAGAATGTCTTGCCGCACTCGCCGCAGCAATACCGCGCGGTCGCCGAGTGCCGCCGCATGTGTACCGCAAGGAACTCACTACTCGTGAACACCTGAGAAGTGATGCATTATCTGCGGATCTTATTTTCTCCAATTCCCATATTTTAATATCTACTTTTAAATAATATTATTTTTATATGTGTCCTAAATTGGCTATTTAGGACAGATTCTTAATTAAACTGCCTCATATATCTAGTGGTCTCAAGCGCGACTGCTACGCTGGAGGTCCTGAGTTCGTTCCCCAGGTCGAGCAAAGTGTTATTATAGTGTGCTTTATTAAATTTTCCTCGGTTTGATAAATAAGATGACCTAATTATCTAGGAAGAAATACGCAGACTGAGCGGAAGATAAACAATTTTTTAATATTTATAAAGCATAAAAGACTTGGCCAAGTCAACCGATTGTTCAAAATAATAGAAATTTCAATAATTTGTGTGCCTATGAAGAAACATTACTAGTTACGTGACTACACATATAACAAATAACATAAAATAACTATAAAATAATGCATAACATGTAAATATAGTGTTTATACAGGCATCCCAACTTCGGGCACTTTGCTAAGACCAAGAAATAACAGCTTAGTGCCCATAGCATTTCAACTGCGAATGCAAACGACTACATGAATATAAATGCATTTTAGCGTAAAACATTTCCACTCAGCATGGTGAAAGCAAAGCAAAGTATTAAGAAACGTTATCGATATTGCTTCAAGAAGACATGATCCTTTAAAACGGTCTGTAAAACGGCAATTAACTAATGCCAAATAGTCAATGCTACATACCGAGACGTACAGTCTGTCATAATAAAATTAATGCATATATTTATTAGTATACCCCGTTTTCATTCGCGTTCTATTACATCTATCAGCACTCTTAGAATCATCACGCCTCTGTCTACTTGAAACAGAATACCAGAATCATCGTTTCTTCAACATCGATTAGATCCGTTTATCAGACCACGTCATTAATTTAACAGAGGAAGAAAGGAACGTGGCGCATTTTGGCGAGTAAAAGCTTACTCATGAATACTAATTATATATAAATAGACAACATAATAACTATGTATACCTGATTACAAATGGTGCACTTAAAATCATGTCTCCGATCACTTGACAGACAAGATACTGTAGTTATAATAATCTCGTCCCTGTCAGGAATTGCTTCGCTCACCTCTTCTAAATTCGTTGATGAATTTGATTTTGAAACATTGTTATTGCTATCGTTAAGGATACTACTCTCATTTCTCTGAAAAGTAGATATAATAATATGTTTTTAAAACACTTGTAAAAGATATACACTTATATAAAATATGACTAAAAAGTAGCCACTTACTTTTTGTTTAGATAATTGTGACTGAGATGAATGTTCACTTTTTCTACGGAACGGTTTGTAATTATTAGGTATTCGCGGGCTCCATGGACTCTCTAATACATGATTTAAAATGGTAACTTTAGCTGACGATGTCGTGTCCATTTGCTTACTGCTTTCATTACTAGAACTGTCAACTAGGCATCTGTTTTTACAAGTTTGTAGCGTTTCAAAGGAGCCTATTGGTGGTGCAATACTAAAATCTAAGGAAGGGAGACAACTTCCCGACAGAAACGGTTCCTGTTTTCCCATCTGAAGTAATGGCTTCGCCGATATAGGAGCATAGTTCATCAATATATTCTTCGATATAGTGTTTGTGTCAGTGCTATAAAAATTTGCCGTATTACTTTTCGGAGCAAAACAATCTTTTAGAGTTTGGGAAGTTTCACCGTAATCTAGTCCATCTCGAGTGCATCGCTGCTGCTTACGAAGGTGAAATACTGTAGGCGAATGACTTATGTGCTCATTCGCCTTTTTATATGGTTCTAAGAGTGTACCGTCTGCGCTGAGATGTTTGCCATTTGCATTCGTCAAGAGCACAGATGCCGGAGCACGATAGTATTCATTTGATATTGCTAGCACGCTTGTCGTCAGACCGTTAACATTACCGTTTCGAGGATACGTCTCGATAAATAAATCACGTAGAAAAGAGTTTCTTTGTCGGTCCCCATACAGCGATTTCAGATTTCCTAAAGAAGAGGTACGCTCTCCTCTCGAATTCTGACGACGTACCAGCTTATCTTCGCAATCTGCGTTGCTAACCGAGTGTTTTAATAGTACATCCTTGCCTTTCTTTATATTAATGTATCGTTGATCTGTACAGCCATCGAAACCTAAAGTAAATATATTCCTTTGAGACGAATCAGTGTCATAACGAAAACTAAGTTGAGAATAATTATACTCCATTTTATCCGACATTGACGGCAAATATTGACAGTCAATAAATATTTGCATTGCTTTTATGATGTCTAAGAACATTTCTATTTTATCTCTCTGTACAGAGACTTCTCCATTATAAATGTAATAAAGCACAGACGACATAGCGTCTAGGTCAAAATCAGGTAAGACGATAAAAGTCGGCGATTCATCGGAAGGACAAGTAAGGAGAAGATGCTGTAAGGAAATTCAAATTAGTGAAATATTGTACAAATAAAAGGATAATAAAAAAGCTTTCAATGTAATAAGAACATTTACATACTCTGAGAAAAGTGCTAACACTAGCGAGAACGGCACGATGTGCGCTGAATGCACGCCCGCCGCACAGGAGTTTCACATCGCACCACTCTGCGTACGACAGCCATTCACACATCTGAAATATCAATGAAAGTGAAATACATTAATAATATCGTACCACTATTCTTTATAATATTATTTTCTCATAGGTAGGTAAATGGTACCTATATCTAGCAAAATTAGCCAAATATAAAAAATATATACCTAGCATATTAACGTTATGTATAACAGCATTGATAAAATGCACAGTATTTTAAACATTTACAGTAGAACAATCTAATCGTACCCACAACTCTTGATAATAGCCTGTGAAAACACACCGTTACAAAATGGATTAGAGAAATAATTTTAGAATTTCTTTCACGCAATACTCGAGTAATTTGGATGGGGCTCAACAGTGATACGGTAAGCGGAGAACCGAACTCGGACGTCTGTAAACACGCTATGTTTGTGGCATACTTTTAATTTCTCGCCAATCGTGCAAATAGATGCCTCTGCTCGGTATCTGTGCTGTAGCAGTGTCGTGCACGCCCGATGTCTCACACGCCAGTAAAGGCTAAATTAACCAAACACTTCCGACCAGGTCAACGTTTTTAAAGTAGCACCACTCGTGAAAGTGTAGAGCAAATAGGTCTAATCAAACAAGAGGAAAATTAGAAGCATCATCTCGCCAACCTATACACTTCCTACTGCGTCTGACTTAACAGTACTTACTCAACCAATAATAAAACTACTAATTTCCGAAAAATATTTATTTAAGGCTATAAAATAAATGCGCAATGTTTTCGATAAATGTCAAATCTTATCTTACGAGTAATCTATCATATATAAACATAGAGGTTATCATCAAACATTTCAGATTTGCAAGATCAATTAACGTCCAATAAGCGTGGTGTCCGAGTATTTATTGTCATATTAACCAGGTGCGACTGTGTGCTTGATTAATTACATCGCTGCGGGGATCAAGTCTGCGGTGACATGATACAATCTCTGGCGCTTTTCTTCAAACGTTAAAAAAGCATGAATCATACTAAATTCCTTTCGAAAGGCTAAATATGGAGATAATGACAGTTATTAAGGTCTCTCATAATGTTTATCTATTATATGCTCGCCTAGTAACATTCTAAAATGATTTGGTGTATACAGCCCTGGAAAAATATCATGAACTTGTTTACTGTCATCGGTCTCAGAGTGAGAAGTACAAGTCCACCACGTATGCAGGTTTGCTAACGATGTTTTTCGTTACCGTTTAAGCGAGTGGTAATTTAATAATTACAACGAGCTTCGCACATAATTGTTAAAAATCAGAAGTGCGTGCCCTGGCTTTGAACTCGAGGCCTATGACTTGGCAGGCCAGTGGTCTTATCACTAGGTTATTTTTGATAAATAAATAAATAGATACTTTCATGAAACGTTTCAAAAGCTACTTTTTATTTATCCATAAAGCTTACCTACTACTCAAAATAGAAAGCTAGGGTCAGATTAGTTTCTAGTACATTATCAATTATCTACAGCATATTGCAGTAACCAGAATACACATGCTATCGATGCTGTCGTATTGTAACGTTAATTACCGATTTGCCGATATCAATTAACTCGTGAAGGTATTTTAAGATTAAGATTAATAACCCGTGATCCATGAAACATTGTAAGCCTCTTTCTTGTCCTACTTGTCATGACGGGTAGATATTGTTTACAGGCCACAACGTTTGTCGGTTATATACTAGGGTAACGATACATTTATATGCCCATCCCATGGGTCAGTTCAGCTATTCCGTATAAAAAAAATTGAACATTATTAGGTAGTTAACATTAAGTTGTGTGTTACGTTTGAAATAGTTTAGAAATATGATGGTGTCGCTCGTATTATTATGTTATTACAAAATTTTACTTATGATACACTCACAGTTCACCAGTAGTAGTAGTAGAATTTCATAGAAAAACCCAATAACATTGCTCGACTTCTGTATCGAAACCAGGATCTTAGTTTAAGCAATCGCGCTTGAGACCACTAGACTAACGAGGCAGTTACAAAATTTTATATAGGTACTTAAATAGGTAACGCTCTTTTATTATTCATGGTCCAAAGTTGCGATGATAAATCAGACCTAATGACAAGACTTAAAAACTATTGTAAGTAGTCGTAGTATGTGGCACTCGTTTATTTATGGCTACCTTCAATGGCACATGTTTTTAGATAACTATTCTCAAAAAAAATGCTATAAGCGTAGCGCCCTTGTCGAAATATTCCTCCGCAAAATCCCAAACTGGGCACACTTAATCTAAAATCCAAGTCCTAGTAGATGATAGATGATAAATACATTTATTCATTTCAGGGCATTATATAAGGCATTATTATAGGTAAGGAAGGAACAAGCAAACTAAACATATCCAGCTGAATAGGGGTTAGAATCAAGGCTGTAATCTCTCGAAAGCTCGTCACGAACTTTTGCAGACAGTAGCCAGGACATCATTCCGGTAAGGTGTTTCGTCATTTAGCTCTGAACCAAAAAGAGTAAATAAATAAAAATTTAATTAGCTGTTTCGGGTGAGGGTTTCAACTGGTTCTTAATTCTTTCCCGGCATTTTCATGTCACACATCACCATTTTTCTAGACGAAATTTAGTACCTATACGTTTCAAACATAATTTAAGTTAAAAATGCATAATATTTATAATTATTATATTATTGTTGACCCAAGCTAACAATTCCAATAGGTTGGTACTTGCGTATAAATATTGTTTAACATACTATTTACAGGATAGACACATTTTTTTTATTAAATCTAAACTCCAATCTACAAGGTATATAAAGGTACGTTTGTTTTTAAGGTTTTATTTTACTTAGATATTAGATATGAAAACTATATTACCCATATAGGTAGATAACAAACATAGCATAATGAATTGTACCAGTGTGTTAAAACAAAATAAATAAATAATTCACTTACCTTGCGATTTAAAACCTCCAATATTACATTCAAATTTACACTAAGAACATATTTTCGTCCAAAAACGCGGGAAATTCACCCACAGGAGACCGAACCAATGTCTGCGCGTGAGTCTTCCGCACTGACGGCGGTTTCCAACGTGGACGCTCCGATGTGTAAACCATGTAAGTACTACTACCACTTTTAATGGCAAGCGTTATTCCATATTTTAATCTTTACTTGCGCGAACAAAATCCGTATATTGGACTTTCCACAAAAAAAAATCGACTGCCTACTTAGTTGCCTGTATCTAGTTGGTGAATATTTTCATTTTTAGTAGTAACTAGTTATGCAAATTGACGCAAATGTATGGGACACAAGTAACAATGTACAGTTATAGTTATTAGTCATATAGATTTATGTTACTTTGTCATTATTTTTAAAAATTATGAAGTATTGTTAAGGGCAAGAATATTTTTCTTTCTCACCCATTGAAAAGCAAAAAGTACCTACGTAGGCACCTACCAGTCGGCTTATTTTTCTTAGCTATCTTAAAATGTAAACCAACTCTTTGTACCCGTTTTAGGAGTACGTACTGCAATAAAATATTGCACATTGTATAAGAAAAAGATCTATCTACATGATTCTTCAAAATCCTTTTTGATGAGGATTTTCCGTACTATAAAGGACGGAAAATCCTCATCAGGTAGAGTAGTACCTACTTGCCTTCCCTTGCCCTATAGTCACGGCTACGGGGCTCGTGACACGACTACACGACCATGACGGGCTGTGGTTGGGCGTTCGCTAGACCCCTTCAAAGGTTCTTGATAATCCTTACAGAATTAGTTTGATAAAATAAACAAGATAAAATCGCCAGGCGCCTGGTAACCAGGTGCTACTTATTTGAGGTACTTACCTCAAAAGAAAAAATCGGAACCCTTATAGGATCACTTAGTTGTCCGTCCATCCGTCTGTCTGTCAAGACCCTTTATCTCGGGAACGCGTGGAGGTATCGTGTTGAAATTAAAACAATATACTCAGGTACAGTCCCTTGAAGCTATGAAAAAATCTAACTCTAAGTTAACGTAAAAAAAAGATACGGCCGTTTATGCCGCAAAAAAAAACTACTTATATTTCGACACTCTCAAGATAGGGTATTTCCCGTTGACCTACAACTATGAATTTTGGCAAGTAATACCGTCTTATACTACTAGTATTATTTGTAATTAATATTAATTGTACCTACAAATTTGTACGGAACCCTCGGTGGGCGAGTCCGACTCGCACTTGTCCGGTTATTTTTATTTACACTCAGTGGCAGATTTACCAGAAGGTTGAGTAGGCATAGAGCGGCAGATTTTAGGGTCGGCAAATTTGAGACCAATTTTTTCTTACGTATAAGGTCTTACAGAAATTATTATGTAACTAGCTGCAGCCAGCGGTTTTACTCGCATACCAAAACGACTTCTTGAGGCAAAAGGTCTAGACCTATGTCCTTCCCCAGAATGCATCCTTTCCTTTCTCCTTGCCTAATTTCATCGAAATCTGTTCAGCGGTTAGAGCACTAAAAGGTGACAGAAAACAAATAAAAAGAGAGTAAGTTTCGCATTTACAATATTGGGTATAGCTGTTGCTCTCGATCGAGAGCAACAGATATACCTAGCTAGCTTTTTTTTCTTGAATATCAATACAACGCGTAAGTATTATTATTAGGATGGAATTAATAGAAATGATTTCGTTTTTAAATATATAGGTACTGTTTCTAAACCGTGGAGATTTCACGTTTTAAAATGGATTTGTCTACGTTCCTTCAAAGGAAGAAAACAACTGTCATGTCAACTTAAATGAAACCTGTAATGTCAAATCAAATATTGAATGAGGTAATAATGACATCGTATTAGTTGATAGAGAAAAAAAATTACACCCTTTGTTAACTTCTTTACTTTACTCTAAAATTGGTTACCTAAATCAGTATGTTAGCCATTTATTTTATTTTATTCAGTATCCGTAAATATATTTTTATTTTTAATATGCTTTATTTTGTTATATTTTTAACCTCTGCAAGTCTAGTACATATTTTTTGTGAAATTAACTTTTATGGTTATTTTTAATGTTCGTTTTCAACGGGTAGTTAAATATTGCAATAACTTTTGATAGTGAACAGATTTAACTAAAATTAAGCTCAAAAGTTGCCTTATGATAGTGCCAATACTGCTAATGTTATTCTTTCCAATTTGTCTGAATGATTAAGGATGTTCTAAGAAAAGTATGGAAAAAACCGTACTTATACCTCTTTTTTACGTAGTTGTAGGCGGATAAAAAGTACCCTAAATGTTGACCAGGCTCATAATCTACGTATACACCAGATTTCATAGGAATCCGTCAAGTAGATCCTGAGTTATAAACTGTTGTATAGATAACTATGATTGTAAATTAAATCATAAAAATTACGAAAAAAAGGTGGTGTAATCAGGATGGTGAACAGTTATTGATTGTAAACTACTGTACTGTAGGTATCGAATTGTAGAAGTCGATAGGGGGCGGTGAAATTTAAATAGCCTATGAGCGGCAAATGTGTAAATCTTTAAACCTTACGGATCGCGACAGCCACGTTATTTAAAACAACGGACACCAAACAATGACATTATATATAGTACCCCAAATGAAAGTAATTGGTGACCCCTCTGTCTTCGTGAATATCGGCTCGCAACCGGAGAATGCAAAGGTTTGATATTGAACTTGATATAGGTACTGTAGGTAGGTTCTGTCGTAGGTACCATCAGCCATGGAACAGAAATAGAGCAGAAATGCACAAGCATTTCTCATCCACGGCGTTGATCTCGTTAAATCATCTTTGAAACCGTACCTACACAACGCAAAACAAGATCATAATAATAAATAAATATGCTGACAGGACTTCTGCGTTCTCTAGACAGAAGGTGAGTATCCATGAGGAAGAAAGAAAGATCGTCGAACGATTAATTGAGAAATTAAGGGTTAAAATAATGTCGTCACGCTCGTCCAATATCTTATAACACCGCTATATTATCACGTTCCCACTGTTTTTTTTTTAAGTGCGGTAATGGTGTAATTAATGTTTCTCCTAATAGGCAGTTTACACACAGAGTACAGTGCTACACGTAAACTTGTATGTAATTGTAACTCAACTCGCAATTAAAGACCGAGGCAGACAAGTTCTCAGAATAATATTTTCGGCTGATTAAGTACAAGGGGTGATAAAATCTAAATTAGAAAGGCAATTCAGGGTACATAAAAGTGACTCGCCAGTTGCCTGACATGCCGACCTCTACTACAATTGGGTTTATGTAGTTTGAAATGAAAAGCCATGTAAATATTTAAATGCAACTAACTGTTCCACTGGTATATGTTGCAATGCCTCTTTTTTGTTTTTTTTTTGTCATAAACTTTTCCAGGTACGCACACAACTTACCAAAATATCATCGCAATCGGATGAATGGTTTTGGAATGCATTGAGGGCAAAAAATAACATTTAATAAAAAACATAATCGAGATTGACGTGAGAACCTCTTCCTTTTTTAAGTCAGATAATAAACCCAATACAAAGATCGACCCGGGAATTGTCGTCATCGGAAACAAATATCTAGTCGTCATAGTTATGTAGGGGTGCCGTACCGTTTTGTAAGATTGGGCTGTAGTGCGGGATGCCCGGTCAGAATTCCTTAAAACCTGCGTTGGGAAACCTAGCTTCAAAATCTGTGGAATGCGTGTGGACAGCGTTATTATTTTATAAAGCACTCGAATGGATACTTATAGCCTTATTTCGTTAGTTAAGATAAATATGACTCGGAACTAAATGATACCCGAAACAAAAGACATGTCAATGACGTCATGCACGAAATGAAGAAATGGATAATCACGGAAAAAAGTAAAGCAAGTTCTTACGAATTAAGGTCACAGCTCATTAGAGCCACCTGCCCAGCACCTGACCAGCACCGCCTCGTCGTTCAGCATCCACTCGTTGTCGAAAGGTGGTCCACGGGTGGACGCCGCGTTCTCAACCAGTGAACCTCGCGTGGTTAACAAGTGGTCTGTCAGCGATTGTGGTACCGATCGCTGATTCTGAGGTCTTTCTTTATTAATTTTAAAAGCAAAAACGATACTTCCGACACATTCGAAAGAAAGGCTGGGAATGAAGGACTTCCCACCCAGTACCCGGGTAGGAAGCAGCTGCACTGTGGGCCACGCGGGTCACTTGCCTTAGTAATAACTTTTAACAAAAAAAAGTATATATAGAGTAAGTATGTATAAAGTACCTAAAACCGCCTTCAAGAACATGATATCGCTCATTTGGAGCGTCAGTGTCACAACTGCAAATTTGTAAATTTTACGCTACGCCATTTTTAAGATTTTTTCGTAACACAAGTGAAGATTGTTCATATTTCTTAGAGCTAGTAAATATGACGAAAACTAATAAATATTATAAACTAATAAATATGACGTTTTCACTCCTAACGTAGATTATTATCGGGATCATTGTGATGTTAATTCCGCATTTTTTTGCAGTTGTGACACTGTCGCTCCAAATGAGCGATATGTTGTATGTATATGTTCAACATGATATGAGCCGACTTCGAAAAGTCAGATGTGCTTGCCTTGGTTTCGAACTTGAGACCTCTGACTTGGCAGTCATGGTCAAATCACTAGGCTATCACTGCTCAATATCTAGCTTGCTGCTAGTATAAGCAATATTAACTTTTACATATTTTCTAACTGGGATTCAAACCAAATCATTCATTACATAAGTACCGAGAGGATACAAAACCAAACACATTTTGTTCAACAATAAAAGTACAAAACTATAACTTTATTAATATTTTACATGTTTCATTTAACAAGTTTCATCAAAAATATTACAATTCATGTAATCAAGAGAATCTTTATCTTCTACACAAGATACAAAATATTTTCCATCTGTTGCATAGTGATCATATTTATTGCAAATACAATAACACATACTCTTGCTACATCCCCTACATTTATTGGAATGTTTAAGAGTTATTTCATCAGCAAATTCACAGTCAACAAATTCATCTAGATCAATCTTAAAATCTGCTTTATAATCACCAGAATCAGTTAAATATTCATATAAAAACTTATCTACACTTTCAAATGTACTCAGATGATTGAACACTAATTTTTGTTGTTTAGTTAACACTTTCTCTAACATAAAAACTAAATGATGATGGTAACACTGAAATGTCATTTTATCACTATCTTTATCTTTCATATCCATCCACATTTTTACACAACTTAAAGG
Organism: Acronicta aceris; assembly: GCA_910591435.1. Taxonomy (NCBI): domain Eukaryota; kingdom Metazoa; phylum Arthropoda; class Insecta; order Lepidoptera; family Noctuidae; genus Acronicta; species Acronicta aceris. Next base: position 8,761,422 of record OU342763.1, on the reverse strand, counting down.
AGTTTTTGTGGCTCCACTGAACAGTCCTGGATTTGTCAGAAGACCACTAGCAGCCATTACACCCCTGCATTTCACTTTTTCGTACAAAGCATCTGCATCACCCAAAGTCTTTATTCCCCCATTTGCAATGATAGGTATTTGCACAGAGTCAACCACCTCCCGCAAAGCTAATATATTTATTTTATCACCACTCTTCTGTGTTGGTGTCCTTCCATGCACTGTCAAAAAATTTACTCCACATTTTTCTAGCTGCTGACACATATCAATAGTTCTTTCTAATTCTCGTAATATCCTTATTTTCACAGACACACTAAAGTTGTTAGGCAAAGTGTTCCGAATACCCTTCACTAGGTCATGTATTACTTCAGGTTTTGATAAAAGTGCACATCCATATCCATCTTTCATAGCCCATTTTTGTGGACAACCACAATTTAAATCCACACCATCTGCATAAGCATACACCAATTTTGAGGCATCTACAAAATCTTCACGGCTATTTGCTGCAAACTGCACAATCAAAGGGGAATCATTAAGTGTAGTTGTAAACTCATTGGAGCGAGCCTTTGAGTTCTGACAGAATGAGTCGGCCAATATCATAGGAGTAAAGCATAAGTCCACACCATAACTGAAACAACAGCAAATCTGAATTATCTTAACCATTTTAAATTTGAAAATAAACACTAAACATTACCACACCAATTTAGTCAATCATCTTTTTTTAGTTAGTTAAAAATAGCTTTGCAAAATATCCACTTTTTAAATTTTCTAACAAAACGATATCAATGACTTACTTTTTAACAAGTGTTCTGAATTGTACTTTGCTATACCTAACCATTGGAGCACAAACTTTTAAATAAGTCTGATTTGCATCTGCCTCAACAAACAAATCAACTATATTCCTTTTATTTTTCATTGTAAGGTCTATTACTTTACGGTATTTTATACAAGCTTATATGAAGCTTTGTATAGATTTAGAAATAGAATTCATTAGAATTTCAATGTAACTTATACAGGATATGTAACCTAAAAAGTTAAATTAAAATCACAGACTAATAATAATACTGTCCAAACAATATCACATCAGTCGATAGACTTGCCTAGTAAAGACAGGATTTTGACATTAGGTCCATACAAGTAATGTCAAAATCCTGCCTCTATGCAAATCTTTCGACGGATTAGTTACTGAGATTGAGACTGGCCCAGACAGATACTGTAAGACAAGAAAAGTAGAGAACGAAATGTTGTATAAAGTATATTCTTTCCTATCTGTATTTAACTATGTATAAATGTACTCTGTGATGTTTAAATACAAGTTTTATTTTATTTAATGTAATAATGTTATTGATAGAGTTCAGATTGATTGATACGCACCACAGCTGTCCACAGCTGTCATCGAAATCACGTTCACGCGCATGGCATAGAGTATGAGTAGAGAGGGGTTTTTTAGGCGGGAAAATGTAAAGTGCACTTTGTCGGTTTTATATTATTTTCCAAAACTCGTGTTTCCCCGAAGTTTAATGTGTAATTATAGTGGATAGTTAACCATTAAATGTTCGTGAACGTGTGCGAGTGTAGGCAAATGATATAAAATTGAAAATTGTGACTTTTGTGTTCACTCACTCCATCGAAGCCATAATGAAGTTTTTATTTGATGTGTTTACTACAAAAAAAGACATGACTTAAAGGTTTTTGTTACCAGGTCATAAAATTCCTATAAAAAAATGAGTAGAGAGGTTAGTGTTTGACAGTCAAAATGATTTTTATATTTTATGTCAATGACTTACTTTATTGACAAAAAGGGATGTTCATAGTGTCATATCCGTCGACTGTGGTATATCGATGATGAAAATATCATAGATTATTAATTTGTTTTAGTCAGTACGACTCCTGACGCCTTACAAACCAAAAAATAAAATAGTAGTAATGGTATAACATTGTATGTTCTAATATTCTCATAATTTTATTTCATGTTTTAGGTCATGTTAAAACCAATTATATTTAAAATATGTTTTTTGTTCCAACAAAACCTCAATCCTAGAAATGTCACTCTAGTGATGCGACTCGAGCCCGATTTTACCACTTAAGTCATGCGAGTCATTTTGCAATATCAATCGAGTACCACTCGAATGGTCGAGTCATCGAGTGGTTTTCGAGGACTGAAATCACTCGAGTAATCGGTCATAATCCTTGATAAAAACATGTACCTATTAAAAGAAACGAAAGAGTAATAAAACCATAAGCTTATATAATCAGTCATAGTTCATGTTTAACATTAAACATTAGAGTTTTCTTTAATATCGTGTATTTTTATATAATCTGTACTGTTACAGGTTATCTATATACACCATAAAACTTGTGGTTGTACCACAATCTTACTCGCAATGACTACGATATCGATGCACACACGCACACAATAACAATTTGTGCAAAAAGGTTTCAATTTCCCATGCCTCGACCCACCGATGGATCAGGGGGCCATATCTCAGGTAATTAAAAATAATGTACAAATCACTTTTTTTGTAGTATTTTCTTCGAAACAATTCCAAACCAGCGACTTTTTACCGGTTTCTGTATCATCTTCACTCATTTTGAAAATAAAAGCTTGTAAGAAAATAAACACTTAAATTATCTTAATTTATAAGCACCGAACATTCACTTAACATATCAACACAACACTAGTGCTTTAACTTGTAATACTCGTACAGGTATAAACTTGTTTGTCTTGGCGAGTGATGAGCGAGTAACTCGAGTGCATGTGAACTTAATTCAATATTTTTTTCAATCGTGTTCGATGTTTTCCGTAGTGACTCGAGTCACTCGAATAATAGTGAACTCGAGTCGCATCACTACACTATGTCACTCTGACATCTCTTCCGACATAACTTGGCCGGACTAAAGTTAGCTGTTTATCAGTTTTTGGTTGCGCAGTACACAATTTTTAACGTAAACAATCCACTGCGCATTAAAACGGCGAACTTCACTCCGGCCAACTTATGCCGCGCGTGCGTACTGTATCAAGCTACGCTATGTATCAAAATAATTTTCATTAACCTATTTCTTGTAGGTACTCAATATTTTTAAGTCTTTAATTTTCATGCTTGATTGAAGTAAATAATTTTGAACATATGTGCAGATGGACTTGTTGTTTTATTGCATTAAATACTAGCGCAGCAAGAAGACAGCAAGTGAAGTGAGATTATTTAATCATTGTTAAAAGGGTATGATCCGGACAATCATGGGTATTTATAGGACTCTCGTGTAATTTCATTACAAATACTATAATGGACTCTGTGGAGAGAGAAAGTCGTCTCCAACGAATAAAAGTTAAGGGATATTTTAATTGCAGCATTTGTTCACATACATACTGTAACGCCTATCTCCCATTGTAGTAAGCAGGGACTATAGTTTCTAGCCTGCTACAATCCCACCTCAAGTTTTAAAATATTTACAATTGCTTTTTCTTATTCTCTCAGAAGGATTTAACTCAATATTTATTGCATTCCACAATAGTTCATGGGTGGTAAATTACAATTGATTTGCTCATTGTGCACCCAGTCAGGGATAGCAATGTTGGAAAATGGAAGCAGATCAGCACATATACAATCTACTTTAATAATATTTCTTTCATATTGGAGAAGTTTAAGGCAGATCGTTCACCTGAGCCCACCAAATTCAAATTTCAAGTGGTTTTTCGCAATTTGTAGGTCTATAATAATTTCTACATTCATGGCAATAGTTTGCGATATTAACTATACAAAATACACAATTTTTATCTAAAACCATTGCTTAAAAATCATTATTGTAGCTAAAAGTAGTGTAAAATGACAATTTTGACCAATTACACAGATTGCAGAAAATAAACATACATCTTTTATGCAAAATATTTATACTATACATACAATAAAAATAAATAACTTAGGCTACTTTTGGTTGCCTAAGGTACTATTGATCCAGGTTGGGCTGGTTCAATAGTACCTTTCCATCTTGAAAATATTTGCTGTCATGTTTTTTTTACTTACAATGAATTTTGTTTACAGCTGGAGCATTTCTAGCAACAATTGCTGGAATTTCTGCTTTTGTAGGATTTGGAGCAACACTCTCTACTGCAAGGAAAACAGATCCCAAATACTTTAGCAAGGGTAATATTTTGATTTGTTTTTAGTTGTTTTATATTTCCATTCTAGTCAGTAGGTACTAATTACCATGTAGATGATTGGTTTAGTGCTGAGGGACCATTTATCAATCACTTTGTTCTTGATTCTTCATTGACCACCGGTTAAGAATCACTGATCTGGATCTTAGCCACATTTCCTTTTATCACAAAGCCGATATATACAAAAAATAAACAAAAAGGGAGTTTTTATTACCAATCTCAGAATGTAAGTTGTGCAACCAACCAGTGGCTGTAAATTGTCATAATCTTTTAAATTTTGTTTTATACATCTATATCTGTTAATTCATAGGATTACATGGCAGTCCTGAGTTAGCAGATGCTGGTGCTATTTTAGCGTTAAGAGCTCTTGGATGGGGAACAGTTTATGCTATAACTGGCACTACATGTTTATGTTATGGCATATGGAAACTGTCTGGTGCTAAAGATGTAAGTTTTCTTGCTTAACTTACCCTAAATATTAACCTCTATCGATGCTTTACATTAATATCTACAGACGTAGAAAATACTGGACACATTAATTTCAAAAAATAATATAGAATCTGCTTTATCTTTCATAATCAGCCCTGAGACAGGCATATTATTATTCAGGTGCTGTTATGTTTTGACTGTTGGGTGCCATTTAGTAAATTTGTTTAGCCCATAGCTCATTTGAAATGCGGCCAGCCCAGTTACACTTCAGGCTGACAGTCTTTTGATCAATGTTTGATCTAGGTTTTGAAGCTATACTACAGTGATACCCAAAATGGTCTATGTCGACGACGTCCTACAACGGCGTGTCGTCCGCGGAAAAAAATAGGAATCCATGAGATGTTAATGGTATATTCAATTTGAAAAAATACTAAATTTAGGCAAACAGGGAGTCTAACCAAAAACTGTACAATATTAAGTGATTGACAAGCTATGTAAGTTTGGAGACCTCTGCTATACTATTTTTGATGCAGTCTGCCAATTGAACTATAAATAATTATATAGTTTTTTTTATTATTTTGACTTCTTCAAACAAAATTCTTGCCCACTCGTTCTTATGCAGCAAAATGACCAAAAGCAACTCCTCTTTTTACAGCTTAAAGACTTCAGAATAAAAATGGGCAATATCCTACCTATTTTACCAAAGAATGATCCACCTACATCAAGAACCGAGTTCAGTGGTCTAAATGACTTAATGACATACTTATCAGAAGATTATGGAAAAACAAAATAATTTCATGTAGAATTGTAGACAATTACTTTATTCTATTAGAAATATAATTCTTAGTTTGATAAATCTTGTTTTATTACAAACTCCTCTTTGTAGGCTGGGCCTTCACTACAAGACGACTTGCAAGTGTACACTACAAGCACACCCCAGTCAATGCTATTGATGTCTATTCCAACTCCAATAAAGTTGAGTAGTTGTGGCATTATCTGTAAAAATAATGATGATTACTTTTAGGTATGGCTATACACTAAGCTAAGTATAGTATTCCAGTATAAGCTGACCTCTCATTGTACAGAAAGTCCGTACAATCATGTTGGCTCACACAAAAAGAATACCCAGAAGTAAATGGGCGTAATTCTGTTTCCACTAGTCTGGTTCGATGTACGCACTTGCCGTACAAAGTGGTCTCAGTCGCGGTGGCAGATAATCAACGTACAAACTTGCGTCGAAAACTTTAAGAAATGTATTAAAATGCCCTCTAGTGCCATTTAAGAATGCAAAAATCATAGCCGCATTAAAAATCTATCACATGGAGGGATTTCATATCATCGGGAAGTATTATTTTCAGTTTATTTAATAAAATGATAAGTTAGAGTGTTATTGCGCCAAACGGCACAAAAATGAAAACTTGATTTTCTTTTATTAGCACCATAGGAACTCACGAACGGGCAGTGACGCACGCGCGAGCTTTGTTTGTCACCTACTTCACCGATCCGACTGAGCGATGTTTTAAAAATGGAGAAACATAAAAAAGGCAAAAAAAACTGTTATTATCCGGATTCCGATACCGTTAATCTAGGTTCCTACTCTACCATTTCGTACAAAATACTTCACTGGAAATAGATGTAAGCGATTGCAATTTTTTATAAATTTACCTAGTTTGGAACAATTTTCCGATCTTTTATTTCCAGTGAAGAAATAGACGAAATAGTACCGTAGGAACCTAGATTAACGGTATCCAAATCCAAATAACATAATTTGATAGAATATTGTGGTAGCCTAATGGCTAGGGCATCGAACTAGCGATTATGTGGTTGCCGGTTCGAAACCCACCCATTGCACTATCGACGTGAATCACAGTGACATTAAAACATAAATAAGATATTTAGCAAAGAGTATAATAATAAATAGGAGAATATTTAGTTTCATTAGCACACTAACGTATGCCGTATTCTTAGGTTAAAGTAACTATGCACACATCATAAAAATAAAATAGTTTTCTGATCTACTTACATACTACTAAGACCTAGCCTAGGTAAAAAATAGAGTAATAGGCACATACCTAACTAACTGGTACCTAATTAAATATTCAGATTATTATTCTAAGAAGACTATCCTAATGTAGTCACAAGGCAACGGCAACTTCTAGGTTAATATAACTGTAAAATAGGTAAGGTAGTGCTGTGCAATCTGAATTGCACTTAATTGTATCGTAGCAAGAGTCCCTATTTCTTTAATTGGTTTTACGGAGTGAATCTTCTGTATCTGTACTATTATTTATTAGACACAGAATAAATAATAGACTCAGACAAGATATACCAACCAACGTTATATATTTTATATTTATTAAATATAAACTTAGAAAGGCGGCCAATGTATAATTTAAGATGCATAAAGTTTAAATATATAAAGGCAATGTTCAATAGAACTCAATTACTTACTTGGAATTCAAATTGTCTTTCACCATTACAGTACTGGCAGTTTGGCACATTCACTATACTATTACCAGAGTTACCAGTAATCCACAATGGAAGGCCTCCTCTATCATACCTCAACACTTGGTCAGGGTGTCTAGCAACTCTTTTACTGAACTTATTAAAAACTTTGTCTTCCGGCAATGTCTTAGTATATTGTTCTAATTCATCTTCACTGACATTACTTAAAGTACCAGCTTTTTTCTCTTGCATTAATTTTCTCAACTTGTCCATTTCTTGACCTACATCTACATCTCTAGGATCCTCCTGTAAAAAAATCAGTTTTATATATTGTATAAAATTAAATATTACTTAAATTAATCATTAAAGCTATTTTGATCTAATTAATGAATACCTCCTCTTCTTCATCCACTATAAGTTCCCATTCCTTGAATAATAAAGATTTTCCTGCTTCAGTAATTGTAAAATTGTTTGCCTTGTATTTGTCAACTGTCTGTAATATTAATGTTGTTTACTAAGGGCAGAATGATAGATTAGTAATAATTGTGCATATAAAGCCTAAGCTTGTAACCACAGAAGCTTTGTACCCACATAAATGTGTATTGTAATAAGTTACAACTACCTCATTAGCCTAGTAGTCCTGAGTGTGACTACTATACTAGAGGTTTTGGGTTGGTTGGTTTTCCCAGGTGGAGCAATGTTATTGGGTTTCTATGAAATCAACGCTGCTCAGAGTTTATGATTTATGCCGAGTTAATGGCAATAAGCTCACCTATTACATGGGAACTTAACATATGGCCGAACTGTAGGTTTAAATTATTAACAGAGATGTACTGACTAGTTGGGAAACCAAAAAACCACACACGCGATTTCCTTTCTGAAATTGTACTAATGAGGAGCACTAGTTGTTAGTCTAACACAATTGATAATTTTGCGGTGTCGTTTTTTTTCCTATATTATGTAAAACCAGTGTTGCAAGTAAATAACTAAAACATAAACAAAACAAAATTGTCAAATCATGAATGCAAGACAAGTGGTACCAAAAAGAACATTTCTTATTGCACTTGAACTTAGCCGAAACCAATGATTGACACAAACAATGAAATAAAGAGAAGTATATAATTATGGGTGCATATCACTAAATGTTTGATTGAAATTCTTTGTCAAGATTTTTATTTAGAAGTTTGCAAACTAAGTAAACACAGCCTCAAACAAATTAAGGCATAATCCTCTATACTATACAAAGATAAAAAAAAACGTTAATTCAAACTATTTTCCCGAAGAACACAAAGATCTAGTTTCACCCCTGATAATAGTGTAATAACACAGACTTAATAAGATTGTCAAGTAAAATACATAATGATGTCATTATCTTATTCCAATTAAGTTGGGGTTGGCTTTTGGTCTATGTAGAAGTGGCTGATTATTCATATTTTACAATAAGCAACTGCCATGACCCTAACAGAATAAGTTTAGTAGGTATATACTTATGATATTATTAATAGCAACTCACAGCACATCATGAAAATAGTATACCTGTAAGTCTGGACAGAGCTGCTTGTGACCCTTTTGCCAGTCTAGGACTTGATGCTTACGGCTGCAATAATATGTCTTTTTGCATTTAGAACAATGTGAAGGTGCTTTACAACCACAGAGGTCACATAAGTTTGGCCACTTATCCATTGGGAAAGTCTACAAGAATATAGTTATTAAATTATTTACGATAAGCTGATGAGGATAACATTGTGTCAGGTAAAATATTATGAATAACCTTACTTCATTATGTATTTCTTCATATGGTTCATAAGAATAAAAGTCATTTTGCCTGGGCAATTGACAGCGCAAAACTAAGAAGTTATCTGAACTATTTGTTTGACAACATGATCCATTTCTGCATACAAAAAGAAATATTGTTCTGTGAAAACTTGTTTCTGATTCTTCATATGGTGCATAAATCTGTAAAGTGGTACAGAAATAAACACTTAGGTACTAATTTTATCTATAACCTACAATATTATATTATGTATGTTTTATAATATTATGAAAATAATTTTTATATGTAGGTAGGTAGGTTACCTGGCAGAGATACACCAATGGATCATTGCATTTTTTGCAAATTACTTCATTCGAGTTCGGCAAATCCTTTAGATTTAACCATGCTGGTTTACCGCCTACTTTGCTAGGAAAGAATTTTGGGTGTAAAAGCCAACTATCCTTCTCCTCTAAAAAACCGATATCAACTTTGTTATTAAAAGCCATAATAGGGTTAATAAATTGATAGTAAATAATTATAATAAAATTATAGCTGTGGTCAGCGGAATATGAGAACCATGGGTACCATGTACAAATGAAACTGAGCGTCGAGTGCTTTCCTCTGAGGTCGAGAGCAAGGAAGGAAAGTGGAAACAAAACAAATCTGAAACTTGACATTGACACTTGACAATAACGGCCTTAATCCATTACAGACTAAATAAAGTACTAGGATTAAACTATGTACTAAATAAAACGCTATTATTAAAACGCAGTTTATCAGTAAAGCAAGGATTATCTCTGGTACCAAAGTTAAACCTCTGAAACCCACAAAGGCCTCAGCAGCCATGCCAAAATTTTCAGAAAAAAGGAAGGAAAATTTAATCACCGTTTTATTTTGGATAGATAATAGGCAAATCTGAATACTAACGAATATCTTGTCAATTACATATTAATATAAGATTGCCGTGAATGTTCAGTATGCCTATTTTAAAAAGTATTCATATTCATATGAATACTTACGAACTTACGAACCTTGACATTTTCAATATCAGTGTACCCGGGCGAGGAATATTCTGAGTGTGGACTTTTTCTCATCACTGTCGTTTATGCATTAGTTGCTCATAGGCATGGCTTTGTACTACATAGTTCATGTAAACTCACTTTTTGTACATATGCTCTAGCATAATTTTCTATGTTGCTATCAGTGAGGACATGTAATTGGCCTACTATTGTTAATTGTGTGTCTATTTACGTCGATTGTGTTGTTTATCCTCCTAAGAAAAAAAAAAAATATATTCATTTAAAGAGAATAGGTACGATATCAATATTATGTTCGAGTAGCGGCTACCGAATCTTAAATTGGCTGACTAATATTTGACTATTACCCGGTAATAGTCAAATAATAATAATAGGTATGGTATGCTAATATGAGTTGGTGAATATATGCATTAATAGGATTACCGAACTAACACCCTAATATAACATCACTACTTTTCACTGCTGTTTTTTCTTTTGTTGTTCCATTTCATTTTTATTTATCACTATTTAGCCACACACAATCTCTCTAACCACTTATAAGTGCAATACCTATCTACTGAATTACTGAGAAGTACCTATGAACAAATTATATATGATTTTATTAATCATTTAGATAGTAAATGTACGTAAAAACAATCTAAACATGTTTAACGAGTCAAATATTGCGCGCATAGTTTTAGTTTCGTTTCACTCAGAGTTGAAGAAAAATATAAAAACTTGATTATAAAAAGCTTGTCAAAAATATAAGCTGTGCTTACTCAATAAATTGCAATGTAAACGTGATAGAACTATTCATTATATATATTTATATTATTAAATAATTATTAAAGAATTTCATGTTAAGATACTATCAATATTTAGAGAAACGGAACGTTACTTGGAATGAAGCCTGTACCAACGAATGAAACATTGTAATTTTTTGTGTGGAATTTTATTTAAATAAAGCATTTCAAATGCTAGGATACTATCAATATTTAGAGAAACGGAACGTTACCTGGAATGAAGCCTGTACGAGATTGTAATTTTGTGTGGAATTTTATTTAGTCTTTAAACGAACTATGGTAGTACGATCCTTTCCTCTGAGGTCTGATCCCTCGGATAGTCTTGGTTCTGCTATGAGCACTCATATTGTTCCTGGTATTATCATTAATATTGTAACAAACCAAGATCTAAATCCGTAAGATCCGGATCGTAAGTCCGGGTTTAAACCATGACTTACGCATTTTTTTATCTAACTATCCACTAAACTCAACAAATGATTGTCTACTATTATTAAATAGCACAAATCCACACGAGAGCCACGGTGGTAAAAAAAGAACTGTTCAGACCTCTCATCGTGTTGCGCAGTTTTGATATTTTCTATTTAAAAAATCTCCGTACACAGTATGTAGATCGAAGTTGGAATCTGTGCACGGTCAATAGACTCACGCGAATCACTCAATCCGCGAATACTTAGTATAAAAAAAGGTAAAAAGAAGAATACTAATAAACATTGCGACACTTAATTAATTTCGTTTAATTTTTTTGTCTAAGGGCTTATAAAGTAACTATAAATAAAAAAATCACAAAACGAAAGATAAAGTCACATTTTAATTTACTTTCAGTTTTGTATTTTGTGGAAGCTAATATGATACACAAGTAAAGTTTTAAATCTTTACAATTATCTTTATAAAATAGGTACAGTATTAAATACATATAGTTAATAGTATTAATAACTAATATTTACAAGTCCATAAAACAACTATACATTTTATTAAATTAATAATAATTTAATAGACATGGTATATGGACAAGCAACAAGTTTCAACATTCATTCTTTTTGAATTTCTTACTTGTTTCATTCATCACATCATCGAGTTTATTTACCCTTCTCGACTTCAGGAATGAATGGCTGTCACTTTCACCAATGTTTTGTCGAATACAGTTCATACTGGATACATTCTGATTATGTACACCATGTTTTTTATCACCCAAACTTTTATTATTCTTATTAACTATTAAAGTATTTTGAATGTCTTTAACCAAGTCACTTGTGTGTGTGTGTAATTTTATAGGAATCAAGATTTGATTTTCGCTATCACCTTTCTTGATAAATTCTTGCTTTATTTGGACCATAGACCTATTTTCTGCATCACTTGAAAGTCTTATTGTTTTACGCAAATGTATAGTATCTGAAGAGTCTGCATAGTTTCGCTTCACAACTATGTCACCAGTTGGCATTTGTTTTACAAATGTGAGTGTTGGTGTTTCAGACTCCTTTACTTCATTCTTTTGTATTTTACTTGAGGTTCCTTTGTCACCATCAGAGCCATCTTCTGGTTGATCTTCAGTTTCAATCAATTTACCTTGAAAAGAAGAAATACGTTAATAAAGAAAAGTATAAAACAAAAGCTTTCACCAAACGTTTATATATATATGGAGAACAATATTAGGTGATTTATATCACAAGGTTATCCTATGAGAATTAAAAAGGCTGACATCGAAAATAAACACTGCAAATACTTTAACACCATACCACCATCTACATAGCAGGGATGTTGCGAATATTCGATTTGGACATCTGCATCCACATCCGCAATAATCAATGCGGATGCGAATGTAATACAAGTTGTGACAAGAAAGAAATTGGGCCGGGCCGGCGAATGGCGCGTGCCGTTCGCACGTGATAATGACCAATGGCGAAAAAATTGGCGACAAGATCCGACGCGTTTGTTGTGGTGCATCATTTGTTTCTTGTAAATAAATCATTAAGTATAATGCTCCTATTTTTAATTTCACTTACTAATACTCGTATGAAAAACTGAACTAATTTTCATTAATAAAAATGTTAATAATTACTTTATCATTGTTTTAATTTTTCATTCATACACTATATTTATATAAGATCTTAAACATCCGCATCAGCATCCGCGGATGTGAGCCTTCAAAAATCCGCATACGCATTCACATCCGCGGATATGAAAAAGTCGGCATCCGCAACATCCCTGCTACATAGTATACATACCATTTAAAGTAGGGAATGTAATATCAGGCAAAGCCAAATGCGAGTCTGGGTTATATTTGTGCATCAATGTTTTTAATAATTTCGAGATCTCTTCACGCTTTCGCGTTACGACTATTTCGTCGAACCAATTAGCTAGTTGTTTTATAGGCAAGGAGTAGTCCAATATTGGATCCTGTAAAAAAATAAATATTACTTTAATGTTACTCATTCGTTTACTGCCATTTGTAACACTAAGGTTTATTATATACTACTCTCTTCCAAAAATGGAAGTCAATACTGGTAATATATTATAATAAGTTTTAAACACATTAAACTAGGGCAATTTTACCGATATTACACTACAAGAGCTAACTATTGTAAAGGAGCTCAATATATCACTTTATTTGTGGTATCACCCATATGAGTGTCCTATTTTGTTAATGAACAAAATATATAAATATAAAACATGCGGGGCAGTTTTGGGGACCGCCGATAGAAGTGAAAACTAAGTAACTTATGAATTGTATCGTCGAAAAGTGGGAAGAGTGCGGTGACGATGACGCGAGTTTCACGCTATTTCTTCACCCAAAAAGTACACACATATACACAGTATACATATAGCTCATGGAAAGCGTTTGGTGACGATGACGTGAGTTCCATGATTTTTGTTCACCCAAAGTGTTCAACGCGCCTAAAGAAGTTTTCACTTCAATTAAATAATGATTGTTGGGCTTACCTTAAAAAATTGCTCAACATATTGTAATAGATACAATCCACAATCAGTGAAATTATTTTGCTGTGGGATTTTAGGGCAACTTCCCTTAATGTTGTCTTTATTGAAAATTTTATTAGGCGAGACCTGTAATTTAATTAAAGTAAAGCATATAATTTCATGATGGTAGTAAGTTAACACAAATTGCATACAAGAATAAGGTACATACTTTAGCTTGATATTCACAAGTCAGGTAATCTCTTAATGTGGCTACAACCCTAGATCTAGATGCCCCAGCTAACGAATCGAATATCAGTATACATGGTCTGCAAAAAAAGAAACATCCTTAGAATACTTTGAGACATTATCACGTAAAAAACTAAATTATATATATTAAAATAAATTCATTATTGTATTGTTGTAAGGTCTTACAACACACCTAATAATAGAATCTTTTTTTCCATGCTGATATATAGATGGTTCCAATGCTGATCTGAGAATCAAAGAAAACAATACTATAACAGGCTGCTTACTTTACAAGTCTAAATTCTGTACTCTATTAATTTTATTTGGTGGATGAAAAACAGGATTGACTGCAATAATTGATACGAAAAATACTTACTGTTTAATAGGGTCGATTTTTCTATTTGGTTGATTTTCATTTTTCTTTTCCACAGGATTTTTTTCCACTTCGTCCTCATCTGAATCACATTGCATGTCCAAATCGCTTTCCTAAAAAAAATATTTAAATAACCTGTGACGAGGAAAGACTCTTAATAAAAATATTAATAAATAATAAAATTAAATACCTCAGCTTCAGCCTCATCCCTTTCACTAAGATTGTCAGAGTCACAATTCAAAGTTAGTTGTTCCTGTTTATTTAAAGGTGTGATTGTTGTGTTTCCTATTTGCATAGACGATCTACGTTCTGCAATTATTACCAAATTTATAAGAATAAATAATTAATGATTGCATAAATAACAAATTTTATACATTTAATTATAAGAAAGCTAGCTCACCCTTTTTTCTTATCTCTTGGGGGGTAACTAGGCGATTATCTATCGTACTCCGACAGCCATCTAAACTTGGGTAGCAAATAATAGCCACAAACCAATGACAATTTTCATTAATAGGAACTACAATAAAATCTTTTTCAAAAATGTTCACATTCTTAGTCCATGTTTTGACTCTGGCGTGTCGCTTTTGCGCTGGAGTTAAACTACTGTCCCATTCATGAGGATTTGAACTTCTATTCATTTTGCTTGGTTTAGTAGTAAGCCTTTTGTAGAAAAATGTGCTAAAAATATGAGTCTTTTCTCTCTGACTGTGTGTTAGGACATCATGAACCAAATGTTTTAAATAAAAATCTATGATGACATCGTTTAAAAACTGGTCTTGGGCTAGGCACATGTAGTCTTCAGTGTTAATAGGTATACCGCCTTTCCCAGGTGGATAAATTAATATTTGTCGTATTTCAGCAGGATTAGAACTGTAAATATACAAATATTTAATCAAACTATCCTGCACTGTAATCAGATTCAATGCAATCCTGTTGTTAAAAAGTGACAAACTATTAATACATATCTATACTTATAATAAATCTGTAGAGAGGTCAATTCTGTACATGAAATATATTTCCAAAATAACTATCAGCTGGTGATTAGTGTACGATACTGACGCCAAAATTGCAATCAGTAAAATTTTTGTCTGTCTGTCTGTCTGTATGTTCGTTATAGAAACAAAAACCACTCGACGGATTTCAACGAAACTTGGTACAATTGTTCTTCATACTCCTGGGCAGGTTATAGTATACTTTTCATCACGCTACGATCAATAGGAGCAGAGCAGTGAAGGGAAATGTTGGGAAAATGAGTGATTCATGGGAAAGGTTTCAAGCTATAAAACATCACGCTACAACCCTTAGGAACGGGGCAACGCAGGTGAAATCACGGGCGAAGAACTAGGGAACAAAGTAACTATTCCACGCGGACGAAGTCGCTGGCAAAAGCTAGTAACTAATAAATATATATATATATATCAAAAAACATTAAATAATAATTCCCTGCTCAACACACCTCTTAGCTCCAGATGCAATGGAAGCACTTGCTCTTGTTGCCATTTTTGTAACATTATTGCTTTCTTTAGGACAAGTTCTTACTAATATATCATTGGCTTCCCGAGCATTCAATTCATCCATTACTTTACCAAATAAAACTTTCAGTGTCATTTTTGCTTCATCTGATATTGTTTCTGGTAATAATGTTATCCTTTTGAAAGGATCTATTTTTGACATTGGATTATAATAAGGACCTGTAAACAAACAATGATATTGTTGATAATAATAGTACATAGTAGGGTTTATAGTGTAGGTAATGTTCAAATCATGATTTTGAGATATATATCTAATTCTAGTAATTAAAAGAATTGAAGTAGCACTTCAGAATAATATTTCAAGCTATGCATATAAAAATTCATTGACTGACCTGATTCCTCGGACATATCCAATACTTTCCTAATATAGCCACCACATTTGCTCATAGTGTATAAAAAAATTACTGGTAGCCCTTTACCAAAATGTACTAATATTCTGACAACTTCTTTAAGTTGTATTTGTAGAGCCACATCACGTGATTCATGTTTGAGTGAAGGTGCAACAATTTTTATACCTTTTCCTGATATGTATACCTGTATAAATAAAGAGACACATGAATTAAATGTTTTAAATTATATATAAGAGATTTAAGAAATTATAAACAATAGTTTATATTGTAAGTTCATAAAATAATGATTACCTTTTCTTTTGGTGTATATCTGTATGACCCAATCCTAATAGTCCGACAGTTGAGTGAAGTAACTTGTACAGAACTCTGACCGATTTCTTCTCTGCTGCCATCTGATAAAATGTAACAATTACATATTTACACTATTACATATTTTCTATTTCACTAGTCAACAAAATTTTTTTTGTCCACAGGGAGTTTACAATCTTGCTTTTTTGAGGTCAGGAAATTTTTACAGTCATTTCTAACTTTAAAGCATCCATCAAAGAAAACTAAACTAAACTCTTAGCAAAGCAAACTAAAATGAATTTGAAAGGAGAAGAAAAGCACTAAAGGATGCTTTAGTTAGGACTGACTGCAAAAATTTCTTGTCCTCATAAATTTTATTCAAATATTACTAGAAATGTATTTTTAGCACTTTGAGATTGGTATATCTCCATAGAGCAAAAAATCTACAAGAAATGATGTGTCTCACCCTGAAGACAAAAATGTTGTAAATTAGTGATGTAAGTAATAACATAATAAAACTCTATAATGAATAAGCTATGTAATGGCTTTCCTTTTACTAGATATATAACAACTACCAATTTCATCTGACTTTGACATTGGTATTTTGAAGTTGATGCATTAGCAATACCAATAATGTATTGTGTGAATGTTGTCACCCAAATTAGCAAGCTCTCATAAATACAGTTAAATTATGTATACAATGTTGCAAATCTACTACATCTTTATAATCCAAACCTACAGTTCGGTTAAACTAACTATGCATGTTTGCTCTTCCAAACAGCTGTAGCAAGGTAAAATTACTTATTTAATCATTAGCCACCTGACGTGTTTTTCAGTTACATTACCACCTGACGTCGGTGCTGGAGACCGCTTGCGTATTTTCCATGTTTAATAACAATTTTTTTTATATTACATTAAATTAAAGTCGTATCTGTATTTTCATTATATTTTTATTCAATATAAGTTTTAAACTATGCGAAAGTATTCATTTAAGTATCTAAAATCAACAAATATCATAAACATACAAATTTTTGGAAAAAAAATCAGAACTTCAGAAATCTAAGATCTGAGTAGGAAATTTCACTATAACATAATATTATATATGTACTTATTTACGACCAGTTCGAGATATAATCTCCAACTTATAATTATTTTCGGCATGATTAAGGCATAATTATCATAAAATTACCACAAACTTTTGCAAGTTGAGGCGACACTATCAGCACAAATCAACGCTTTCATATTCCCATGTAGAATACCTTGAAAGTTTGGTTGGAGACCGGGTGGTTGCTGAATGATGTTATGCTGCATAGTCCTTGACCTTGAAACTTGGGGATGGGCTGATCAACGAAATCGGTTCTTACCAAAGTAGTTTCTGTACCTTGCCAGTGGAACATCATCATCAGGAGATGAATCTTCCATCATCCGTTGCATGGTGTTGTTTTCATTTTCAATAAGTTGAAACTCAGACCTGTCACCGACCACTTCTGATTCTGATTGACACTCGCCATCAATAATGCTACAGGAACATCTTCTATGTCACTGCAATCTTCATTTGGGAGTTCCATCCATTGATCCATTAAGATGGTTTTCAGAGTCTGAATCAGTGTCCTCTAGCCATCGTAGAATGTTTGGATCAGACATTATAAGCCTACACAAAAATAAACACCAAAAAGAAAAAGTAACATAACTACCTGACATCAGTTTCTCCAGTCTCTCGACCGCACACGAAATCTGGAGCTGCCGACCGCTTGGCGAATACTGGCGGGGGAGGGGAAAAGTACACAGATGCACGGTTTCATAGCAACAGAATAATTAATTAGAAAAATAAAATCTTCAGTCTCTGAGACCGACATCAGGTGGTTAAGGGTTAAGTGTTTTAGTATACATGTATAAATTATGAATGTGATACATTTAAAACATCAATTGTCTTTTCACTAAGATTTTATATAAAAATTTACAACTGGAAATAACTTCAGACAAAGATATTTTGACCGAACTGTATTTTTGGTTGAAATCACAAATAGAATGATATTGCCAGCCTGAATCCTGAACTAATTTATCTTTATATCATATATAAATTATATCATTTCATAAGAGCACATTGTTCTTGGTACTAAATACCTATAATAACATGCTCCACAATTTTAGTAAAAGAAAGAAAGAAATATGTTTATTTAGCCAAAGCAAAGGAAAACAAACAATTACAGTAACAGCAAGTAACACAGTACAAGTGAGTAGTGGGTCCATGTCCGTGGGTCCATGGGTTGGGCTGGAAAAAATGTTTTCCAGCCCAACCAAATAGGCATCTAGGTTCAGCTATTGTCAAGTATGTTAAAGTACTTGATTCTGTTTTTCACCTGGACTAGAGATGGGTATATGTCAGGGCATTTATTTTTTTCGCCCAAAATGCCTGGGCGGAAACCCATCTTATAGATGGGTTTATGCCAGGGCATTTATTTTTTTCGCCCAAAATGCCCTGGCAGAAACCCATCTATAACCTGGACCCATTGTTTCCTTAATGCTAATACTACAACTACAATAAGTATATGTATGTTGTGTGTATGCATGTGCACTTGAGTAGACATCCATGATCATGTTCATATTTCTAAACATATTGTAGGCACATAATTTTTTTAAATTTTATTTCAGAACAATAAAGCTATTTCATATAACTACACATGTAGGTGCTTTTCTTTCAGTAATAAAATAGCTTTATTGGGTTTCAGCCTACTTGGGTATATACTTAGGTAGGTGTAAGTATATCCTCCGGAGACACCAATGCGTATTAACAAAGAATTTTAAGACTATGTTACAGTAGGATATAAAGCATTATCCGTAATGTGTCAAATTATTACCCATTGATTCTCTAACACAGTAAAATATAATTAGCGGCCACTTCAAAGTTCAAAAACGAATTTAAGATAATATTTATCCTATGCTTGATAAATGAGATATGTACCTTTATTATGTTCGAAGTTACTCCTGAACATGTTGTGCATATTCAGTGAAATAAGTTCACAAAGAATAAAACATAAACGCTAACACAAGACGCATTGCGCCCAATCCACCATACTTCATTGCAATTTTCACAGATCAGGTAAAATAATTCGAGTTAGTGATCAACACGAGCCATGAAACTTGAAAGTATGCTTTTTGCACAGAGTAAAGACTGAATTGATTTCTAAACGTGAACTGTATGGAGTACTGTAGCTTATTCTTGACAATATCACCGAGCAATGTTGCCAGACAAATTTTACCGGTTTTGTTAAGTTACCGGTTTTTAGTTTTTTCAAATAAACTAAGTACACGTTTATTGAATTTAATCTTTAAAGCCTTAATACCGCTGGTTTTTATGTTCAATAAAATAATCGTAACACGAAAAGTGCTTTCAAACAATAACAATAGTCTTTTGCAATTTTTAACAAAGTTAATGCTATTTTCCAAAAAAAAAATTGGGTATTTTTAACAGAAAAACACCAACATAATTTTTGAACCCTATTTCTCGTTTTTAATATTTTTTTAAGAATGATTATAACGACTGCCTAAACAAGAACGCAATTCGTCGAAGTTTCGTTCAAAATAAAAAATTTTTTAATGAGGGAACGTGCACGACGGCGCCATCTGGTGGCGCAAATTCGAATCTTTACGAAAACAATACTTGAAATTAACACTTCACGTTATAAAATAATCACAATAACTGAAAATGTTGTATTGTTGCATTTCTGGATGCTTAAACACTTCAAAGAAAAATAAAAATAAGTCAAATGGTGTAAAATTCTATTACTTTCCGATACTCACTTTCCACGCAATAAAAAACATATGAATGTAAGTGTGATTTTCAAAAACAATTGCAAATTACTAATACTTTTATTTGTAAAAATAGCTGTTTTGTATGTAGTAGTACTATTAAATACAAACAAATCTGTAAGTAAACATGACTTCAAATATTAATTTATTTTATTTTTTGGCTTTTTTACATATCCTGACCACGCTGACGATAAGTATTAATCAGCCAGAACCCATATTTTATCATTGTAGTCATAATAAAAACTATTTAAATATAATGTAAACATTGACGGCAACACGATGACAGTACACTGTAGCTCTCGTGTCGATCTGTACTGCAACCTAAAGTTCATGTATGTTTCCTATCGCGCGCCGCTAGATGCGCTAGTGTAGCATGAGGTCTCAGAAATGTCAAATTACACTGTGCGTAGGCTACGCGGATTTTTTAACTTTCTATGGGCCGATTTTTCATCACCAGATGAGAAGAAGAGAGAACCAGAAGAGAACTTATAGCCGAGGAATAAAATTAATGTTTGACAGATCTTCTATAGAACAAACAATTACTGTCAAAAATTCGAATTTATTCCCAGGATTAAAGTTATTAAATAATTATTTAGTGAATATTTAGCAATACCTGAGATTTAATTATGGCAAATGTCGAGTTACGGGTCAATTAATGTTAGTGTTTTGTGACAGTTTTATCTTTCGGAAACATACTAGGTCCTCCTTATTTTTTTATCTCTACGGCATGCTAGATATTTTTACGGTGCGATAATCAAATTTTTTTTAATATTTAATATATTTAATTATTGAGATAGCTTAAGCAAAAAGCAGTCGTAAAATGTTAGTTTTAGTTCATAAAATAACAAAATAAATTTTAAAATACAATTCAAAGTATTTCGTTTCTTTAATCGGTTTTTTTACCGCCTTAAATTGTAGCCGCCATTTTATTACGACGGCTGTAAACTAAATTAAAAAGTGTCAACTGTCAACTGATTAGCAAGACTTTGTACTTTTATTATTGATAATTATGCATTCAGGAATAGCACCAACGATAAGTAGAATAATAACTCATTTTTAAATTATAAACAAAATTTCAGCGCATTTGGTTACACAGCCAACTAACGTCATAACCACAGATTAATATGGCGTCCATGGCGCGAAAAAGTAAATTTTAAGTGCCTTTTTATGGCACCGATGGACTAAAAATGTTATTTTTTAGTGGTTTATTAGCATTAAGGCGGATCGTTTCCCTGTGCCGTGTGAATTTTGTATAGTTAATGTCGCAATTACCATTACCATGAATTTAGAACTTATTATAGACCTACAAACTGCGAAAAACCACTCGAAATTTGAATTTCGCGTGCACAGCGAAACGATCCGCCTTAAGATAAGGTATTGGAGCGTGTGATAAACACACAGCTCCTGGGATATCTGGAGGGTCACGTGGCTTTCGTCACAGTCGCTCAACTGGTGACCCAGTTTACCTCACTTGCCGTTGAGAGTCAGGGTGAGACATTGGCAATAAGCCTAGATCTAGCGAAGGCATTCGATCAGGATTGGCACCGGGGTCTTGCTAATCGAAGCTGACGCGAGTGAAGTGAAGCGAAGCGAGTGAAGGTGTGGCTGGATAGCTAGCTTTCTCTCCAACAGGTGAATACGAGCCGTTGTAGATGGCAGTTGCTCCGATACTGTGGACATTAACGCTGGCATCCCCCAAGGTTCCGTACTGTCCGCAACATTGTTTTTGCTGCATATCAATGATTTGCTGTCTATAGATGGCATTAATTGTTATGCAGACGACAGTACAGGGGGCGCTTCTTATACGGGGCGTGCTAGCATCACTCGTTCCAAAGTGGATGAAAACGGCATGCAACTTGTGTCTGAAATCGAGAGTACTCTAAGTAGTCTCCGATTGGGAACGACTAAACTTAGTCCATTTTAACCCTATTAAGACACAAGTTTGCGCGTTCACCGTAAACAACCCCTCCCTTATCATCTGTGACAGTATTGGGATCCTTGACGTTGACATTTCTAGCAGCGTTCAATTCCGCAGTCATCTGGAGGGCAAGGTCAAGCTGGCATCCAAAAAAACTAGGGGTGCTTAATAAGGCAAGACGGTACCGCCGCGGCCTAAACTTATTTTCCAAAACTTGTGTTTCTCCGAAGTTGTAATGTGTAATTATTTATCAGTGATCGGAAAAAGGTGCGCTAATTTTTAGGTAAATTTTTAGCTAATTTATCTAAAGTTTGAGGAAGTAAGTAACATAGAATTGATAATACCTCCTCTAAAATCTCGGATTGTTTATGAAACATGACAATTAAATCCCGGGAATTAAGAAATTGCAAAATACTTATTGCGCTTTGAATACATTTGAACTAAATTATGATATTGAATAATCATGTTCTTTTTAGAATTTCGTGCTAAAACTTAAATTAAAGAGCGTAGTTTTACATACAAAATTAATTCTTGGTTACTTACCTGATTATATTGTAATAAAAAGGGTCTCAAAGGTTAAGCGACACTTGCCTAAGTTAGTGTGTGGATGGTAACCCATCCTTAGGGGAGTAAGGGGAGAACGGAGCATAACATTGAGTCCAACCCAAATGTCAGCCCAAAAGGTTGCCGTGGTGCTCCCTGCTGTACAACAGACGGGGCTCTGACGTCCGAGTCATTGGCGGGATAAACAATACCCTGACCGGAACCAGAAGAGGTTTCGCCAGCCTTGAGGACTCAAAAAAGTGCAAATGCAGTAAGACGACGGGTGCTATTGCATAAAACAAGCCCCAAGATCATCAACCCAAACGAACGAACGAACTTGTCAGAACAAAATATGAAAAGTACAACAAAGAAGAATATGTAAGTAGTATGCCCAGCAATCCGGCTAACGCCCGGCGTTTGGAGATAATCAGGTCACCTGATGTGAAATGTGTGAAACCGGAGAAGAGAAAGAGCAAGAAAAAGTAAGGGATCCCATGCAATTCTCGAGAAGAATCAGTAGCTTAAAGTAGCGATATAGAACGTGAGAAGCCTAATCAAGCCAGGAAAAATGGAAAACACGGTACAAGAAATGAAGAGAATCAAATAAGATATCTTTGAGTGAAACAAAATGGTATAATAAATAAGGATGACGAAACTTTATACTACTCTGGTAAGCCAGCAACATAAAAGAATCATCATTAAGGTGTAGGAATAATGATCAAGACATTTAATAGTAAAGGAAAAAATTCAGGCTCTGACCTCTAAGCCACCGCGGTGGCTTAGAGGTCAGAGCGTCTGGTATATGAAACCAGAAGACGCAGGTTCGAATCCTGCCCGCGATTGAATTTTTTCCTTTACTATTAAATAACTTAATAATCTTAGCATGGAAAATGCAAAAAAATCACAAAAAGATGATCAAGACATATCTAATAAAGTACATGAGTAATTTTGTTCCATTCTCGGACAGATGAATGATGTTACAGTTCCACACATTAACATAATTCAGGTGTATGCGACAATACACTTGAATTATGAGCTCAGAAGATGACATTGAAATGTTTTACAGAGACATAGAAGCACAAGACAAATAACAGGAAATAGTCATAGTGCTAGAAGACATGAATGCAAAGATCGGAAAGGGAGCGGTGGGAAAAACAGTAGGAAACTATGGCATTGAGGAAAGAAATGTGAGAGGTGTTCGGCTACTACAGTTCTGTGCTGAAAAAGACCTTATAATAAGCAACACATGGACTAGACTATACATGGACATCTCCGCAGCATACACCGGGCCATATAGTGAGGAATCAAATACACTAGATTTTGGTACAAAACCGCTTCAGAAACTCCGATAGTAAATGTGAAACCCTACCCAGGCGCTGGATGGATGGATAACATAAAATACTGGACCAACTGCCAACTGCAGACTGGCACAGGATAGACAAGTTCCGTGGAGTGGTCGCCGACATCCGCTGAGGATATGGCACGTGAAGAAGAACCATACATATGGTAGTCGTTAAAAAAGTCTCAAAACAGCTAGTCTAACTAAGAATATCGCATCGCCTCATACTGGGTTGTGAACGTCGCTTTGTCGCTTTACGTAAAATACTGATAAAAACCAACCCAAATGTAATTGGGAAAATGTTGGGAAGATGACGATTGTAATATAAAGGGAAACTTTAAAAAAAAAGCAAATAATCCCACTAGTGGCAATTGCCACCTATTTGCCACAACTGGTGGCGTCTACGGTGAGGGCAACTGGGAATAACAAAAAAAACTACCTACTTGTTTATTTTTTACAGCGAGCATTTGTATTTTTGGTTCTTTGTTAAGTTTTAAGAAGAAAACTTTTGTACGTAAATATATAAGCTGAAATTGACCTTCTGAAGATATGCCAGCCCATACATGTACACTGCCCCCACCATACTGGACTCTTTCTGAGAACCAGGCTTGAAGGTATCGCTAACCAGGTCGCCTGTAGACACTTCGCCTTTCATCGGAAGTGTAAACTGAGAATCAAGACTCATCTGTAAATAAAATTCTTGACCATTCCTCTTCATCCCACTGTATGTGTTCACGGGCGCATCGCAATCTTACTACTCGATGCTCTCTCTCGAGTTTGGGGCCACTCGGTGGTCTTCGGGGTTTCAGGTTTACTTCAGCAAGTCTTCTTCTCATTGTACTGTAGCTAATATAGTCCCTTCGTGTCTGAAAAAGCTGTTGCTGGACTTCAACTGCATTTAGGTGGCGATTTCTCAAGAGAGTGGAAACAATATAACAGTCTTCTCGGCCACTACTGCACCTGGGTCTGCCATTATAAGGTCTCCTCAGATGGTTTCCGTCTCTTCGTAGCTTCACTTCACCTTCTGGACCATTCGTAACGTTACACCCACCATTCTTCCAGTATGATACATACTGATACCTAGTTCCAGAAAAGTCATGATCCTAGCTCATAATTTTTTTTTATGGGATAGGATGACAAACTAGCAGACGGATCGCCTGATGGTAAGCGCTTATCGCCCATGGACACCCGCAACACCATAGGAGTCACGAGTGCGTTGCCGACCTTTTAAAAGGAGATTAGGCCTCCGGTAACCTCACTCACTGGCGAAACACAACGTAAGCGTTGTTTAACGCCGGTTTTCTGTGAGGCCGTGGTTCACTCCGGTCGAGCCGGACCATTCGTGCCGAAGCATGGCTCTCCCACGTCAAAAATTTTCTTCAGGTGAGAGGCATAATAAATAAAGTTTATATGCTGTTGTTGTCTAACTTAGCTTACAAGACACATCGATCAAGAATAAAATTGAAAACGAAAATTTAAAAAATAAATTGACTAATGATATTATGAAATATATTTTTTTGTTTATAAAGTCTTTTTCAGTCATTTCTTAAAAGAAGGTTACCGACTATGAAGTTTTTATATCCCAATTTAACCTTTTTTTCAAGTCCTTTTTATTTATAAAGTTTATCTTGTGTACATAAAAAGTTATTGCAATTTTAAAAGTGTGATACTTAGTTTTGCAGGCCACTGTATCTAATTCGCAGAAACGGTATGTAGTTTTAAATTATTAATGCAGACACACAGATGCAATGAGGACCATAATGTCTAAATAATGTACATGTGACTCATGATAATTTAGTAGCTATTAATACTTAGTTAACTTTAAATCTAAATTGTATAACCTACGGGAAATAAAGAACAGGCAAAAGAGTGTAGAATATTTTTTTGATATCCTCCCACCGGCAGATTAAAAGTTCATGATCAACAATAATGCTGCTTCTGGCGTACTCAAGTAAAAAATGAATTGTTTCTTCTCTTCCTTTTGGCTATTGTGTCGATGGCCACTATTTTGTTTGCTAATGTCAAGTTTTAAAATCAAACGATGACGTCAACGCGAAGCAATCACGTGACCTAGCTGTTATGGAAACACAATAGGTATCTGGCGGGTTTTATAAGCGCCTCGCACTATATTTGCGTTTGGCAGGTTCGATACAAGATTTCAAGCATAAAATAATTCCACCTCTTAAAGAGGCCAATTGCCTTAATCAATCTGCATATTTTTTTAAATGCTGTCATATTAAAAAAAAACGTATTTCCTCATTTACATAAATAGACATATACTCACCATCCATGTTATCGAAGCCAATCCCACTGTCCGGCGTTCCACCCTCTATTTCACTTAGTGATGGTTCCTTCATATTTATTGCTTGTTCATGCTGGAAACAAAAACAGTTTTTAAAGATCTTTTAGTGCATACCCCACTAAAAACGGGATTTGAATATCTTATAACGTAACTCCACTAATTTGATCAGGATTCGTTTATAAAACATCATTATACTTAAAAACCATTTTTCTCTTGAATGAATTGAATTGAATCATTCAAGAGAAAAATGAATTTAATCCCTTACCTAATTGAATTGAATACCTTACTTAAGCCGTGAACCCTTGGATTGAGCCCTAATGTTAAAGACGAAACTACGTTTGACCTATATTATAACGTTATTACGATCGTGAAATTCTGGTACCTGAATCTTTGCAGAGTTTGATATCCATAATTATCTCTGTTATGAAAATATTTGAGGTAAATACCTTCATTGGGGATTTTTTTCATACACTCTATTTTGGATACAAAGAAAGCAAGAAACATGCTATTAACTTAATTGATTTTGACTTT
Source organism: Acronicta aceris (assembly GCA_910591435.1). Taxonomy (NCBI): domain Eukaryota; kingdom Metazoa; phylum Arthropoda; class Insecta; order Lepidoptera; family Noctuidae; genus Acronicta; species Acronicta aceris. The sequence continues at coordinate 8,734,678 of OU342763.1, read as the reverse complement.
GTAAATACTTAACTCACGTGTGAGCCAATCGTAGATGGGCAACATGGCCGGAATTCACCATCAGACCGCGGCCGTGAGATCAACGCAGTTTATTCCTAAAATACGACTTTTTTTCTTCCCTGTGGGTGTTATTATTCCTATACTGTCAAGATTATGGCGAATATAATGATTGGTACGAGGCCGTCATACCCTGATACTTGCCCAGTTGGCAGTCAATCTATGAAAATTTTCCGTACTGATTCATTGTAAAAAAATACATAATCCTTAACATTAAAACACTAAATAGTATTGTAAAATTGTAATTTGATTTTTCATTGTCAATCAGGGAGTGTTAACGCCGATACTATGAATGGTAATGAAAGTTCCAGTATCATGAAAGTAAAATTAATGCCCTAGAGATGAGAACTTTGAGAAGTATATGTGGTTTAACATTTCAAGATAGAGTAAGTGAGGGACAGCGTAATAAGAGAGCGTTGTGGAGATGAGTAACAAGAAAATGTTAGTAACCAGGATTGAGAAAGGTTTGCTAAGTATGTGCAAGCAGGTAACAGCACAGTCGAAATGTAGGCGTCTGAAGTTGTCCGCAAGTTGTTTTACAGTGGCAAAGTTTAATATAAAAATTCGTCGTAAAGACAATTGGGGTCGATGAATGTTTGATTAAATATTTCGTTCAAGTTGTGAGCCAGGATCGTAACAAGTGGAAATCTATAGTCTCTGACTACCCCAATGGGAGACAGACATGGAGATATGTATTTTTGATAGCTCGAGTGACATTAATTTGGTGGATTAAGTTTAATTCATTAAAGAACCGTGATGCACCAGATGGCCGTAACAATTGTTTTTCTATTGTGCCTGCTAATTGTTACTTAACGGGTTAATACGACTTATACTTTCTGTTACATGATACCATGGGTAGTCTGACTAAGGCTATCCGAAATAACATTAAATTTCTTCTTGATTAGATCCTTTTATTTCCTAGGTTTATCTAAAACTGTGGCTAAGTAATAGTTACGGTGTTGATTAGATCTACAAGGTTAAGCTGCGCTTGCTATGCTCAGTTTATGGATGGGTGAGGATTATTAACACATCGAGACACCTCCGTGCCTCAGAAATAACTTAAAGCCGTCGGTACCAGCTTTTATACAAATAAGTGATATTCAGGTGCTAAAAAAGCCTGATAACCAGTTTATTCTTAAGATATTGGTATTAGTAAAGAACTCATGAACCAGATAGGAATTCGCTTGGTGTAAAAATACTGATGTTCAGCCGGATCTGGCTGAAAGCCTTCCCCAACTTAGTTGGAAAAAAGTTGGTGAGATGGGATGATGAAACTGTGAAAGTGAGTCTATGAGTTTTCTCTTCTTCGTGAATCCGTTTCAAATTATAATATTACTTCACGTGAGCGAAGCCGCGGGAAAAAGCTAATACTATTATATATTCATATTATACCAAGCCTGTCTCACTCCCGTGTAGGTATTGAAAACGTAAGTACACGCGGCGGCGCCAGCGTGCCTAATTGAGTAGGGACTTACAAGCGAGCAGTGACGCACGCGCGAGCTTTGTTCTTCACCTACTTCACCGATCCGACCGATGTTTTAAAATTTGAGAAACACAAAAAAAAATACTGTGCAGTGTTTACCTGTTTAAACACCGCACTGAATAAAACTTTTTCCTGTATAGTTTGCGCTACTGAAAATAGTTTAGAACCGCTATTATGATTTTTAGGTATTTTGTTTGCGTAGTATGTAATTTACATTTGATACGCATGTACCTATATACCTACATAAACACCTAAATATTTAGTTTCATAAATACAGTAACGTATTTCGTATGGCTATCTTCTTTAAGTAGGTACATATGCAAACATCGTAAAGATAAAATAGTTTTAAGATCTACCCACATACTACTAAGACCTAACCTAGGTTTATTTGAAACGACATTAGTTCACAAAAGCAGAGTAATAGGCCCATACCTAACTAGTAATTAAATATTCAGATAAAAAAACATACAGTCGAATTGAGAACCTCCTTTTTTGAAGTTAATTATTTAATTGTGATTTTAATTAAGTTAATTATTCTTTAAAAGAAGACAACCCTAACGTCGTCAGAAGAGGTAAGAGTTACGCGATAGAAAGAGAGGCAACTTCTAGGTTAATAAAACTGTAGGTAAGGTAGCGTTGTGTGATCTGAATGAGCTACCGCGTGTGAATTCGCCGCTAGAGGCGCTAGTGTAGAGTGACGTCTCCTAAATTTCAAATTACACTGTTTGTGGGTGAGCTACGCGGGTTTATTAATAATTAGAATAATTTAGTGAACATTTTGCAATATCTAAGATGAGTTATGGCAAATATCAGGGTCAATGAATGTTAGTGTTTTGTAACAGTTTTATCTTTCGGAAACTTTTATCCTCCTTTTTTTTTAAATACTTTTAGTTTCCTTTAATCATTTTTAAATTCTTAAGAACCATTTAGGATCCAACGATTTAAAGTTGTTTAGCAACCATTCTCACAAAATTTGTCAATAAGTGGTTAAGAGTTAACGCACGCGGCGCCCCTGTAGACCCTGGCGTCCGGAGCGGCCGTCCGGGTCGCTTCACCTTAAAGCCGGCGGTGGCTATTATTTATTCTGTTGCTATACTCAATGTAACAATAATATAATGTAAATACTGATTTACCTGACTCATCATAGAACTGTTTGAATCTTCTTCATCTGAGCTTAAAGTTAAAATTACTGGCTCTGGGTCGGGTTGTTTGCCTCGTGGCTTCCTCACTCTAGGTGGCTTCTTTTCTTGTACAGGCTTTAAAATATAAACAAGATTGTGAACAATGTTCTATTGTAATAGACATAATATAATGTAAATGTTAGATTTATTTTGAAGTAAAAGTCAATACTTACAGTTTTATTGTTAAGTGTCTTCATAGTCGTCTTTAGTAAATTTAATTTTATACCTTCCCCACATGTGCTGTAACATAAGAAAAACATAGATGTAATGCATATCAGATTTGGTGGTGCACACTGAAGTCCAGACAACGGCAAAAATTATATTGTAGCATGCATGTTAGCCCACTATGCACTAGGACCAATAACATTGGGTTGGTTGAGTTTATATTTTTAGAGAAAAATTCTTCTAATTCAATTTATTAACATAACCAAACAGTACAAAATGTAATTGAAGTTGAAGAAGAAAAAGTTAACTTACCTTTGTTTTTCTAAGGCCAATACTGGTTTCTCTGGTTCTTTCTTTTTCTGTTCTAATTTTTTACTTGGTACACCTTTAGGTTCTTCTGTGAATACTCGTTTACACCTTGGAAGAAATAGGTACGTGATGAATATAATGTACATATATAAACATATTATATATAATTTATAAAAAATAGGATAATATGAAATCGAATGAATATGCATACCTTTCACAGCGGCTGAAGTCGTATCCCGTGTATCCACATGACTTGCAAACAGCTAGCATGCCGTCAACTAATCGTGGCGGAGGCGAACGCGGCCCTGGAGATTCTGGACTGTTGTTTACTACAACAATAACATGCAATTTTATAGCCAAATAACACAAGTAATACAATATAAAACAACTAAATCTGAAACGTACTATGTATTTGGTTCAGGACAATACTGAGCTCATTTCAATCTAGAACTTTTTTTGGTGCTTACATATAAACAAAATAATATAATAAAATATACTGATTGTCCATACCATCTGGACACTGGGATTTTTCAGGTGTAGACATTTCACTACTTTGAGGTTGGGGCATAACTGTGGGGGAATTCCTACTGCTAATATCTCCTATTAACATCTGCAACAATACAATGCAAATAAATATTTATTGATAAATTAATTTCAGTAGAAGAATATCAAAGACCATACAGACCGGGTGATTTTCTAGCATCTCCTCGATTCTAGTCGTGGAACCCACTGATACAAAGTAGTCAATTTCACTACTCGTATTCTGCATACATTGTATGTGGGTGTCTGCCGAAAACGGAACATTAACCTGAAATATATATCAGTTTTAATTAATATTACCTATTATATTGTAAGGATGTGCTAGCAGGGTAAAATAGTAATTGTCAATATCATCATTGATTCAGAGATTCTCAACGCGAAATACTCTGGAATTATTTTAGTCCATTAGTTGGAATAAGCTATGACAATGATGATATATTGGTGTCGCCTTCCAGACAGATCCATGATTTCGAGAAGTCAGAGGTGCATGCTTTGATTCAACTATAGATCTCTGACTTAAAAGTCCACGGTAATATCATTAGGTTATCATTGCTATGACACAACATAAGTTGACAAATAATAGATATATATATAGTAAGCCTAACCTGTTCAAGAACTTCTTGGAGGGTACAACTTTCTTTGGGCAGTGTGAAAGTGATCAATCTCTGTTCACCATTTTGAAGGAATATTAACATTTTAGCTGATTGGGTCTCTGACATTTGCTCCGAAGGACCCGATACATTTTCGCTATTTTCTGAAACAGAAAAACCAGCATTATTAGGGAGACATTTATTGAAACTGTAAAAAAGTTAGTTATGGTAATTTATGTCCATTGTTTGTTACTATTCGATAATGCAAGTTTAATCCATCTTAGCACAAATAATCCGAAAACCATGTGTAGATTTATAATAATACTAGCATAATATGGCCCACAGTTTCATTCGTATCACAAAAACTTTTTGAGACAAAAGGTAGCCAGTGAAAGGATATTATATCCTTCTCCAAGGTTCAATGTATCTCTATACCAAAATTTATCTATCACAAATGGTTCAGCAGTTAAGGCATGAAAACGTAAAAAATATAGGCAGTATTATATTCCCGTTTATAATATTAGTATGGACTAGCTTTTGCCAGCGACTTCGTCCGCGTGGAATAGTTACTTTGTTCCCTAGTTCTTCGCCCGCGGTTTCACCTGCGTTGCCCCGTTCCTAAGGGTTGTAGCGTGATGTTTTATAGCTTGAAACCTTTCTCATGAATTCTCATTTTCCCAACATTTCCCTTCACTGCTCTGCTCCTATTGATCGTAGCGTGATGAAAAGTATACTATAACCTGTGGTTTGGGCTGTGCGTTGATAGATCACTATGTCAGTCAGTCAGTCACCTAACGTAAGAGTAGACAAATATAATCAGAAAGCTCCGAACTGCTAAGCTATCGGGAGTTACACGTGTTATTGTGAGTCAACCATAAAAGATAGACATTTGCTGTCGTGGAATATTTTTTACATAATTTTAAGGAGAACATTTCCGTCATACATGATTTCTGTGTAGCTTTAACCATTAAGGCTGCACACGCGACGGAAGATTAAAAAATGGAGTAAGTTCTCCTGTTTCCCCAACATTTCCCTTCACTGCTCTGCTCCTATTGATCGTAGCGTGATGAAAAGTATACTATAACCTGCCCAGGAGTATGAAGAACAATTGTACCAAGTTTCGTTGAAATCCGTCGAGTGGTTTTTGTTTCTATAACGAACATACAGACAGACAGACAGACAGACAGACAGACAAAAATTTTACTGATTGCATTTTTGGCATCAGTATCGATCACTAATCACCCGCTGATAGTTATTTTGGAAATATATTTCATGTACAGAATTGACCTCTCTACAGATTTATTATAAGTATAGATTATTTAGGTATCTATTGCTAATCTTGTGCATGTTTACCGATGTACTGAATTATCGTGCAGCTTAGTAAGCCTGTTTAAGACATAACATCTAACCTACTATACAATACCTCCAGTATACTGCTGGGGCTTTCTACGATTTCTGTAACAGCGACGCTACATTTGTTAGCATAAGGACAAGAAATACGAGCTCTAGCAATATGCCAAATGTACTATACACACACAAATACATAAACATATTTAAATATTAGTTTTGCTAATAAAAAAACAAACCATGCTGAGGCGTTGTCGAATTGTTTGATTGTGCTTGCATGGGCGGCACTCTCTGTACAGGTCTTTGTTGCTCTTTACTCCTCACTAACGTTTGCCTTGCGGTTTCTCTGTAAATAAATAAACGATTCTTCATTAATTTTGTAGGAATTATAATTCATGTCGGACATTACACATGATATATGTACAATTTAGAGGTAGGCATATAAAACACTAGCGACTCGCTCGCGGTTTCACCTGCGCTGCTCCGTTCCTTAGAGGCGTAGTGTTATGACAGCTTATAACCTTCCTCGATAAATGGACTATCCAACACAAAAAGAATTTTCAAAAATCGGTTCGGTATATCCATAGATTACCCCCACGTTAAAGTTTGTGAACTTGACCTCTTTATAATTATTAGTATAGATTATATGATATATATATGTACCTTCCTTGTTGTTGTTGTTGAGCAGGCGTTCGTGGAGGCTGTTGCATACGTTTATACTCGGCAACGGTTATTCTCTGGCCGTTAGTTAAGGTTAATACTTGGCGTTCTTCTTCCAAAGAATCTGGTTCCATCAATAGCTGTGTGAGTGTTTGGGGATGTTGTTGCACGTGGGGTTGTTCATACGTTAGTTGTTGCTGGTATCCATGCTGCGAGTTGAAGTTAAGTTGTTGCGCGACGTTGGGGGCAACGTGATTAGGCCGCATCGCCGGCGGTGGGGTGTGGAACTGCTGTGGTGATGGATTCATATTTTCATTGACCGAGTGTTTAGTGAGAATGGCGGCTGTAATACTCTCTTCAAGATCATCCATATCACTCGCATTGTTCGGTTGGACTACGACCTTTTTAACTTGCTGTACTTGTTGTGGGTGGGGTGAAGATCTTTGCGGAATGGTAGTGAGCGTGTTCTGCTGAGGTAGAGGTCCATTGTTTTGATTAGCCGGAGATACTGCGTGTTGGGGTATTTGTGAAGGTATATTTTGAGTCACTATTGTCCCTTGCGGTGTTATGATTCGAGTAGCTTGCGTGTGTGGTTGGTTCTGTTGATTCAGGAGCTGAAAAAGATAATAATAGAAAAGTAATGCACTGCACTAAAGTCACAGCAATATTTTGTTTATCAAAAGTACTAAAATAACACAAATAAGAACATTTCGCTTACATTAATTATAATAGTAGTTACAAAAATAAAATTGATAACAATGGAAAATAAACTTAAGGCTTACTTGATGGGTGGTGAGTTTGAGTTGATTTAACTGTTGCTGGTGAACTTGCTGTCCCAAGACGTGCTGTGCGAGTTGATGCTGTTGGTGTTGTTGGGCGTGTTGGTGTTGCTAAAAAACGACAAACAAAAATAAGGAAAAACATTGAGGATTTTTTTTAAAAAGCTTAATAGTAATGTGGGTTGCACATTCATTAGTTCGGTTTACGGATATAAATGTTTGTAGGACCATACATGGAACAGTATGTGATTATTATATAAGTCTTCCATAATATGATGAAATTCACTAAAATCGTGACTTTTTAAATATATTTCACGCACCCATTCGGTTTTACGACAGCGACGACGCCACCGCGGTCTCCGAGTTATAAGAGAATTATCGTGAAGATACAAATTAATCATCGCGCTCCAACCAAAAAAGAAGACTTCACAAAATGCGCTGTCACTAGAACACTACATATTTGACGAAGAAAAACATATTCAGTGTGCGCACTCAATTCGTACGACCACGACCGTACGTAAACGTACGATATGAATTCGTGTCCTAAGTGCGCGCAGCCTAATGGGTGTGTTCCGAATCGGCAACCACATTATCGCAAGTCCGACGCCATAGCCATTAGTGAACAAATCCTAAAGTGGCGCTAGCCGCTTTAGGTGTGTTATTTTTATTTTTTATTATTGGCTCACCAACAATTGTTGACACATAATATACTACAAAAGGAAATGGAAGGACTTAAAATCTAGTGTCACAATCTCTTACAGGTAAGCACAGCTTTTACAAACAAAAGATTAAGCTAAAAAAGTTTCATATTTAGTACAAGACAAATATTTAGTTAAAAACAACACAATATCATAGTAAACAAATGAGTATAGTAGGTAAGATGATTAAGTAGGCAAATCGGCAACTTACAAAATGTTGGACAAGACTTTATGGAGCTTGGCAAGTGAGTCAGCATGAAAGTCAACAACGTCACTGCAGCCATTCAGCAACTTACACATCCGCGGAATGGGTGATTGCGTGCCGAGAACGGTTCTACGTAGTGGGGGGTGAAATGGGGTGATAGGGGCACGGGGATATCTTACTGGGACTCGAAATTTAATTTTGCCTAATAGTGGGGAGCAGTCGATTTTGTTTCTCAGTATCTTAATTAAGAAAAGGGAATCCTGCACTCTTCTACGTTTTTCTAAAGAAATCATATTAAAGTGAGATAATCTTGCTTCGTATGATGGTTTCTTTTTAGTTATTCCAGAAGAGTATGACAAGTGCCAGAGAAATCTTTTTTGAATTCTTTCTAGTCTTAGTTTGTGCGTGGCATAATGTGGCCTCCAAACAGGACTACAGTATTCCATGTTAGAACGTACAAGACAATTATATAATATGGTTTTAGTTTTATTATGTCGAAATCCTGCTGAGTTTCTAATCACAAATCCTAGCATCCTAGACGACTTTTTGATTATGTTTTCAATATGGGGTGTAAAGGTAAGTTTTTGATCAAATAATACACCTAAGTCTCTAATTGATTCCTTTTCCTGGATTATATCAGAATTTACATGATATTCCGATGTGACTATTTGTTTTTTCCTTGTAAATTTTACATTGATAACATTTCTTTGTGTTTAATATCATATCATGAACAACACACCACTGAGCTAAACTATCTAGATCTTTCTGTAGCATATCAGCGTCTTTACTTGAATTGATAATTTAATAAAAAAATGTAATATGCATTTATAGACAGGCTTGGCAAAATTATTTTTATATTTCAACGTAGCAACGCGACGCCTACGAGAGTGAGCGCTGTCGATCTGTATCTCGACAATTGATGCATCGGACGCCAAATGCTGTTAATTATCTTCGGCTTTCAGGAGTCGTGTCAACGGCAGTGAAGAATCATGTTGCGCGGCTTCAAATAGTCAGGTGTTCAGTAAGTTGAATAGATTTCAACAAGGTGATATTAAACAGTGGCATATAGGTCACCTGTAGTGAGTGCAGTAGCGGCGTGCGCGGGCGCGGCGGGCGGTGCTGCACATGCGCCGCCTGCGGATTGAGCACGCGCGGGGCGCCGGCGCGCGCCGCCCCCGCCCCCGCTGGCCCCGCCCCCGCCGGCCCCGCCGCGCCAGCCCCCGCCGCGCCCGCGCTCACTCCCACTGGCGACGATGCCTGCACCTGCTGGGCCATGTATACAATATTTTAAAACTATCCCTATAACGACGCGAAATTAACATAGGTAGGTACACCAATATTCAGACAGTGGTCTTATGTACAATTTATATCAAACTAGCCGGCCCGGTAACGTTGTCATGCCCTGTATCATCATCTTCCTGCCCTTGTCCCAATTTATTTGTTGTCGGTGCAGCATGTCCTTTTCTTTCATTCATCCCTGTCAGCCGTCACCTGCATCATTCACTCCCTGTATATAAAAAAAATCATAGAAACCGATTGCGGTGCCACCTACCGGCTCAAATTGTGAATCTAAATCATCCAGGGATCCATTTAAACATACACAATAAATAAAATCACACCAGCAGCTTATGCGGAGTGTGGACAGTACACAGAACGCCATCTACTGGAATTACCGAAACAGAAAACCTCACAGAAAACAACGCCATGTTCATTTGTTCCGTGTTTTATTTCTGCTGTCAAATCCGTTCCTGATACAAAATGTATGAGAAAATAAATTTTCTTAATAATGTTCTTTTTCATGAATTTTTCCGATGTTTTAACAGTTATTCTGCTATTCGGGAAGGAGACAAATCCAACAAACCAAATATCATAAAAATCGGTCCACCCGTTCTCGAGTTATAAGTGTTGGAACAAACCCGACTTTTTTATATATATATATAGATAAATACAGTGGCTACTTCCAATTATAGACGGTGCATTGAATTATAATGTTCAAAATATTCCACACAACCAATACAGCGTGCGATTAGAAATGATTATATTAATAGAATGTATTACCGGTTGCATGGAATTGAGCATGCGCGACGGCGTGTGCTGCGGGTGCTGCGCGTGCTGCGGGTGGAGCGCGTGCTGCGCGCGCTGGGCGGGGCGGCGCGGGCGCACGGGCCGGCCCGGCGCGCGCACCAGCGTCACGGCGCCGCTGTTCAGCGTGGGGTTCAGCAGCCGCGGGGCGCCCGCGCGCGCGCCGCTGCTGCCCTGCACATACACGCACCGGGCATGTGAACACCCACTCCGACGTAGCTTACGTTAAGCTGGCCGCAAACGAAAATTTTCAGAAATTCAGGTTTAGAATTTCGTCGCTGGCCGCAGAAGTTCGGTTTCTTGATCAGTTTTCAAATCAGGAATTAAAATTCAGAATCTATACGTTTATAGCTGACTTCACAACATATTCTCACACCCGACTGCCACGGCAATGTGTAGATCAGACATCATATATTACTAGCACTATTCATCTACTCCCCGAAGACCGCAAAAACCCGTTTCCGCTCCTCGCTTGTTCAACGATGTACCGAGTCAAGTAACCTAGCCTTTTAGGCTCAATCTATCTATCTACCTTTTAACCGCCACGTCCAAACAGAAAAAGCGTGACCTCTATAGGAATCTGTCATACAGTCGCGACCGTGGAGTGCTGGGCACATTTTGATTTGTCGTCTATACAGGACTGTGGCGGTCAAAAGGTTAAGGGTCCGGCGGAGCGTGAATTGCCCACAAAAACGTAATACCGAAATAAATCGTAATCCAGACAATATTCTATCAAATTATGTTATCAACCGGATTTAGATAATCTAGGTTCCTACGATCCTATTTCGTCTGATACTACTTCACTGAAACTAAAAGACCGGAAAATCGTTCCAAACTTAGTAAAGTTATCAAAAATTGCATTCGCTTACAATTATTTCCAGTGAAATATTTTGGACGAAATAGGATCGTAGGAACCTAGATTGACAGTATCTAAATCCGAATGTTAACGTAATTTGATAGAATATTGTCTGGATTACGATTTATTTCGGTATTACGTTTGTGAGAAAAAATCGGTCCGCCGGACTCTTAAGGAAGCAGCTTGTAATGGATTAAATTTATTTGTACCTATGGCTTCAAAAAATAATAATTAAACTGTCAACTTACTATAACCCAACATTATAATAAACAGTAAAATAATACGTTTATATTTTACATAAAATAATCTATTAGAAAGTTTTTGGTTTTATTGCATTTAGCATACTAAATTTTTAATCCGAATCGAATCCTGTGCAAGATGGTGTTATTCTTTCATTAGAATTGATGTCTATTGGAAATACAATAAACTTACAGCTTGATTTATGTATGCTGCATGCATAACAACTTGCTGGTGTGGTATCTGCTGTGTCTGCAAATGTTGTTGGTGCTGCTGCTGCTGCTGCTGTTGTTGTTGTTGCTGCTGCTGTTGCTGTAACTGGTGTTGGTGCTGCAACTGTTGTTGTTGTAGCTGCTGCAAATGAATTTGTTGTTGGTGCTGTTGCTGGAAGTGTTGTATAAGTTGAGGCGATGCCCGCGATAATTGTTGTGTTTGCTGCAAAAAAGAACATTTCATAAAAGTTACGGCCAGTTCCAATAACAAATCTATCGATAGATTTGCTTACTAGAAATAGGATTTTAACATTACTTGTATGGACCTTATGTCAAAATCCTATCTCTAGTAAGCAAATCTACTAACTGATTTGATATTGGGACTGGCTGTTAGAGAATTACAACGATGTTTATTTTTTACTACTTTATCAGATTTGCACTCAGAAATAGCTTTATATGATACATGTGAATACTGTATTGTGGTATGTTAACAAAGTATTAGTAACAACTGACCGTTGGTTGCGGAGCATGCTGCGGTGGGGGTGGCGGAGGTGGGGGCTGTGGCGGCGGCTGCTGAGCGGGGTGTATCACAGTTGGTTGCGAGAGCACGTGCGCCGGACTTACTAGTTGCTGTTGCCAACAAATTATTTTAAATAATAACCAACACTGGGATGGGCCCCGATTCATCATTTTACACATGCTTTAGACTTACATCGCTTGTCATTTTCGCCCCCTAGTGTGAATTACAAAAATATTACCGTTTATCATATATATGAAGTACAGGGCTGAATGTGTAGGTATGTACTTATACGACAATAATATTATTTTAAAATTAATGATAAGTTATTTTTCACTTTACTCTTATTTGGTCACTTTATATTTTATTTTATTTTTTTGTAAAATTGACTTCATTATCTTTCTACTACTCTAAAATATTATCGTGACATCAAGCAAAGCAAACCTACAACTATTAAACTACTGTCTTTGTAGAGTATTGTGTTCTTCCAGCTTTATGTAGGCAATTTAATTTTTTGAAAAAGAACCGGTAGGGTTAGAAACTAAAGCATACTAGAGGGTTCACTCTCTATTTTAGTTTAGTTAAATTTATTATTCGGCTTTTCAGATCGAAATTCAAGATGTGTTTCAGGCTTTAGTTTTTTTCTCATTATGAGGCTTAAATAGGACATGAAAGTTTGAATAAAAAACTAATATTTATGCATGTTTAATAATAAATTAGTCCCTGGGTAAATTGGGGACTAGGAATTCGGTTTGTAGATTTTGTCAGACATGCTAATATTAACTACATATGTTCGTTAGATAATTTAAATATTTTTATTGGTTTTGCGTGTTATACCGCAGTAGTTTTATAACGACATCACAAAGTAGTATAAAAAATACCAATATACATAGAACCGAGTTTGTAATAGGGAAGACTACGGTGTCCGCCGTGAAGTCTAAGTTAGTGATATAGTTTGTGACAAGAAGACTAGACTTTAACGGCGATATCTGACATCTTTGCAAATGAAGTTACGGGTGAGATCTAGTCCACATTAATATTATATTAAAAGTTATGCAAACAAATGATGACACCAATATATTAAACTCATAATATCTATTTGTTATTATTATTAAAACTTCACCATGGAATAAACATAGATATACCATTATAAAGAAGCATAGCATTATTATTTGTAAGTTATGGAAAGGAAATAATTATTTACAACTAAACAATCACATCCACGATTAACAAAAGTCTTCAAAATAATTATTATTTCTATATCTATATACATGAAAACAAGTTGAAAAATAAAATACTATAAGCGAACCAATTCAAATATAGAATTAGTTGTTAAATGAAGTAGATATTGGCAAATTGTTGCACCTATTGTATCTTCCTAGTTATTAACTGTGACTTCCTCACCATTGAAGCCTTTGTTAAGGTTAGTTTAATAGTAATTGTTAAAGCCGTACACCATTACTAAACTAAAGGCAGAAAGTGTTACTGATTTTTCAATAAAGTAGATATATCTTTCAAATCTTTATACATTTAAGTTAATTGTAATTTTAGAAAAATAAGTAAAAATTATATTAGTCAATAAGTCTACCCCAAAAAACTATTTGGACTGCCAAGGAATTGATTTCAAATTCAATGTCATGACAAGTCATTGGTTACTATAAATTTTATCAAATCAAGGAACTTTATCCAGCATTTATTTTGTATCTCCTAATCAAATTAAGGGCTTTAACTGTATTATTATCATTTAAGAACAGGATACCCAAATGAAATAAAGTCGTTTAACTAAAAAAAGTAACATGCTAAGCATATTATATCAAGGAGTTCTAAAACCATAATGCAGTAGTTTCTTTTAGTGCATAAATCTAATACACAATGATCTAGTCAGGAGACATACATGTTGTGGTCGTTGTGAAGGTGACTGTTGCATCAAAGATGCGTCAATGATCTGTTGGGCCTGTTGTAACACAACCTGAGCATCCACAGGTAAATCAGATGTGTAGTATACCTACAAATAAATTACATGTCATAACTTATGTTATATTTGTTATGAGCTAAATATATTTCTTTTATCATAAAAAAACATTTTTCTTATAGTAACCCTTGAACTGACATTGTTTAGCCCAAAATATATACAAAATAACTTTTGTATCTAGTTGGGTTAATATGTAAAAGTACAGAGTGACAATTTGAACAATACTCACTTGGTGTCTATGTAGTGCCTGCTGCTGTTGTTGTTGTTGCTGTTGTTGTTGTTGTTGTTGCTGCTGCTGCTGTTGTTGTTGTTGGAAGTCGGCACGGGGCGGTGGTGGAGGAGGAGGCTCATGGCGAATAATGTACTGCTGCTGATACGGCAAGCCATCACTCACAACCAATTGAGGCTGCACACCTTCACTCACTATAATATCATTCTGCTGATCTGTTTGCTGTACCACCACCTGACATAAAAATAATGATTATTGTATTGTATACAGAGTATAAAAAAAGTATAATACTCATAGTAAAAAAAAGACGTGTGGCACTCGGGGACTGCCGCGGTAAAGCTATTGCATAGCGTTTTTTATCAACTTATGTAATACAACCAATGCCACCTAAAGGCGGGTTGCTGAACTAAAGAGACAAGCGTGTTAGGTTTTTTTCGTTACGGAATTTCTGGATTCGGTCCCCACGCTCAAGGCCCGCGATAGAAGCTATGCAATAGCTTAAAAACACTTTTTAAACTATATTAAATCTTACCTGTTGCTGTGCATATTGCTGTTCATCTTGATTAACTATTATTCCATCCAAGCATAAGCTTGGACAATATCTTTGTAGATCTTCAAGAGTCAATGAATGTCCTTGTCCAACTATTTGATAATATTGAGCCATTGCTAGTGCTTACCCTAAAATATATATGCAGATATTATTGAAACATATTTTGGTTTGTACTTTTACTAAATCATAAAAGTATAGGTACAAGACTGGACTATTATAAGCATCTTTCAATCAGATGTAGTCTGTCATAAGATTGTGAGGGGACTATAAAGTTTACCACATTTTAATTAATATTCCTACATTTCAAATAGAAAATTGCGGATTCAAAAGTGTGAAAGGCGTTCGATACGGTGTTCGATAAGTTCTCCAATGCCGCGTATCCCATAACAGATAAAAATTTCGAGATTCAATTTTCACAGGATCCATCCACAATCTTTCAACAGTTAACAATCTGACTAGATTTATTAGAAACTAATGGTGCTTACAAACATTCAGCAGCACATGAAAAATAGCATAGCACACAAATTATATTATCTAAGTGTTTTCCTCGTTTTACACTCAAATTGACTCTACACAGATACTTTTACAGATTTGGTTACGAAAAATAATATTTTTAGTGTTCTTCTGGAGCAGATTAGTGGAAGAGCATTAAAAATATTATGAGTCGTATTATAGTAAGTCATATTATCGTTTCAGTATGGAATTGTACGTATTTGAGCATAGAAAGAGGTAGTAGGTTTCACTGCGCATTGAGCTTAATTTGCATTACAACACATTAGGTTTCTATGATGCCGTAGGTGTCCGCACACATTAACCACCGTTTTCAGTATTCTATATAGGTAATACGCAACAGCTCGAGTTGTAAAAAAGATGCGCCTTACATTCACCTTCCTCCATAAACCCTTGCTGTTGCAGTACAACACAATAGGTAAACGCGACTACATTTGTCTATTTCTAATAGATGTTTCATTATCAACTTTTTGTTCTAGCCTAATAGTTGCATCCGGTATCGTCAGGTACTTCTCAACGAGAGGTTGAGCGACATTATGCAGGCATAATCTTTCAGCATCGAAACTTGTCTATCCGTCTGTCGGTGAGATTAGGTTCAGGACGATGATAGTGAGCTTAGTGATAAGATCACATTCATCATCTTCTCAAGACCTCTCTTAAAATATAATGTCGAAAACTTTGAACAAAATTACAAAATATTACGAAAAAAGGAAAAGGTTTTTAAGGAAAATGGAGCAATTACAATTTGGCAATCATGTTTCCCGCTTTCCTGCGCTAAGGATTAGGTACCCCGGTCCAGTCGAGGTCGGAGATATTAAGGCAGCTTTCAAACACTCCGAAACTATTCTAAATTGCGCAGTACGAATTTCATAGATTTCGTAGTATAGGTCTCATGATATAGGAGCGAGGGGAATACAGGTGTAATGGTATGATGTTTGTAGATTTCAAACTTCTATACCTACGTAAAAATAATGTAGATAGGTACATTATACAGATGCAGTAAGCCAGTAAGGGATATTTACATTGAAGCAGAAAGAGAGGAAATGTAAACAGGTACTTAAACAGGTTGGATGGATGTCAGGTGATTCAAACTCAAATATTTTCTCAATTCTCGAGATTAGGGATAATTGACGCTCTGTGTGTATAAATTGAATCCTTATTTATATATTGAAATAAAACTACTTTTTACGGATTTTATCGCGTTGTATTGATATTATTTGATTCCCGACGTTTCAACGTTTTCGTCCAACAACTTAGTCTACCCGTGACCATGGATGCTGTAAAGGGTCCGAAACGTCGGGAATCAAATAATATCAATACAACGCGATAAAATCCGTAAAAAGTAGTTTTATTTCAATGTCTAATATTCGCGTAAGTGTCAGAAACCAGTACCTTATTTATATAATTATGACCTATATTCATTTACAGAAAAAATACAAGAATAAAGTGCCAAAAGAGGTGTTAGTAGGATTAACAGAAACCTGAAGATATTTTAAAATGTTCTTTTCTAGAATGTTTGTTAGCATTAATCATTTAATATAAAATAATTAATAGACCATTTTATCCCCAAAATAATTATGTAGGGTAGTGGTGTCTCTATTGACAGTGTATGAAATTTATGCATTGCCCATAAATGTGTTAAGGAATTTGTAGTATTAAATAACGCTGCTCAGTAGTGGGATAGTTAATAGGGTGAATTACTATATATTTTGAGACAAATTTCTATCAAGATCATTCAAATTGGCAATAACTCCCCCTTATGGATGCTAGAGTCCTACAGGGTAAAGGGCCCATCGAAAATTGAGCGTGTCAAAGTGGTTTAAGATGTGGTAAAGTTAAAAATTTGCACTATAAATAATTTATGCTTAAAGTGAGTGGTAAACGAAATAACCATGATGTTCTGTTAACACACTGTTTATTAAAAATATCTATGTGTTAGGTTTTCAAATAGCAAAATTAATGAGTTCAATATTTCTTCTGAAAGATCATATTCAACAAAATCACAACCCCTTTTCATAAAATACAAAGGAATATTGAAGAAAAAATTACACCACCCTGTCAATAATAATACAAAATTACCTGAACAATTTTATCTTTTGATCATAGTGATAAATTTTAAGTTAGAATATATAAGTAACCTGACTCAATGTCAAATTAAACAAATTTTTAAGTCAAGGTAGCAATATTTACAGACCTATACAATATACATACATACACAAGAAGTTCTATGAATTGAATCTACATATAAAAGCACAGGTTTTATGCTAAGTGCAGATTGTCAGGGTGTAAGTTAAAATGTGTACAACCAAAGGATCATAGACTCTGGCATACGGTGGTTTTATGTGGAGGCTGGAGAATATAACAAATTGCTAATTACAAATTTGTTAATATCATATTCTTTATATCTTATGTTTATTAGTCTGTAAGCCTTCAGTAAAATAAAATAAAAAATTAAAAGTATTTCTACAATATGGTGAAAAACCAGTAAATAATGCATATTACTTACAGATAAAAGAAAAACATATTAAATATGATGAAGCATTGTTGCCGATGGTATTGTTTTCACTATAGTATGAATGCTTCTTAACTGTGTATACTTGCCATGTATTACCTATTCAGCAGTTTGTAACAAGTTATAAACACTTTTATAATTTCCCACTATTGTATTATATCCATTATTTTTAACACATACCTAAATAGTACTAAACAGCTTTTTTGATTAAAAATGCTGTAGAGCTGTTTCCTCAATACTAAGTTAGCTTTTAGGTCCCTGATAGGAAATCATTATTGATTTTTTATATTGCACCTTGGACTATAGCCTAATCCCTCTCATCCTGAGAGGAGACCTGTGCCCAGCAGTGGGACCATATAATGGGTTGATTATGTTATGTATGTATGTAATGATGAAATATATTTTTTTTGAATTTTAAAAAATGAGACTAATCATTGGTTATGAAACAAAAATATAGTACAACCTTTTTTCATTACTGACATACCTAGTTCTCAAAAACATAGTAGATATACAAAGTATTTGGCATGTTGTAGGTGAATAATTATGTACTAAATATAAAATAAACAAATAAGAATAGTGTACAAACTACTATTCAATTTATTCTTGTAATTTTAGCATAAATCTGTTTCTCAAAAGATTACAAGATGCACTCCAGGATTTGTTTACAATGTAAAACATAGAAAAAAAGTGTACACTGTTGAAATCACACTATATTCTACATTACACTTATAATTCAACTCAAACAATTATTCAAGAAGGATGTATTATTGCGACTGCCTACCTATTTATCGGTGACAGTTATTATGCCATACACCCTGAACACTACATACGGTGCAATAACACCAGCAATCGACTTCTGAAATCGTACCAACACCTCAACTATGGCGACGACTGAGCAATCACCTTTTGAATTTAACTCTTTGTCCGTCATATAAACATCACCATTAACGATTATAATAAAAGGAACAATAAGAAATGTAACTTCAATACCGTTTACACGAAAAGAACGAAATGGCTTCGATTCCTTTGATCCAACCTAAATACTTTGAAAAGAGAATGTTTAACACAGATTATATCTAGGTTATTGATTTATTTCTTACCAATATTTACTAGGGACATTTTAAATGTCTTAATATCATTACAAACGAATATATAACATCAAAATGCAATTTTTTAACTCAAACGCCAAATCGAGAAGCAATTTACATTATGGCGTGTGTGTCACTTTTTTATAAATGTTTTTTTTTCGACTGGGGTTACCAGTATATTATTCTCAGAAACATTATGATTAATAAGACAAAAGAAGACATTCTCAACAAATTGAATTATCGCAGCTTTACGAAGTTATACGGTTATGATTAGTAATTGTTATTATTTAGTGTTTTAAGAAAATATAGAACATGATCATGAAATTGTACTTCAAACTTTTTTAGTATGTGAAAGAGGTCTTTCTACCACCTAAAACCTTCTTTAATATAATTTTCTTTATTTTTTTAAAACCGTTAACATTCACGAAAGTTATTGCGAATTCTACGTCTCTCACTGTCTACTATTACATCACTAGTTGATTGAGCCTGCCTGCTGAAACAACGATCTATGATATACGGTTTTCTTGTGTTCTAAATTATTTCATTGCACAAAAAATACTTTTATTCATTTGAATGCAGCAATTTGATGCAAATAATTCTATTAAATAAATAATATCCTTGTGTAAAGTAATTTCACGCAGTAATTTCAAACTTATATGACATTTTGTCACCGTCCTCATCAGTCGTGCAAATGGATGATACAGTGATTTCGCCAGGTATACTGCAGATAAAACACTGACGACAATATCATAGTCGATATTTAGATGAAAAAATAATTATTATGCTGATTTTAGGTAACAAAATGGGAGATTCAGCATCTGAAAGCGACTCCAGCTCATTGGATGGCGGAGCTATGTTGCCTCCAAGTACAGTTTCTCGTGATCAGCTACAGAAAAGAATTGAATCTCTGCAGCAACAAAATAGGTATTGTATATATGTATATTTGCCGTAAATGATACTATTCTATTATTTAAACGTTTTACACTTTGATCCATTGTGGTTTTGTTTTGCTATGCTATATTTGTCTAACTTGTTTATCTTGCATTCACCAAACCTTACTGTTGTAATAATTGTAATTTTTGTTATATTAAGTTCTGAAGCTGAATTATTTTAACCTTACTTAAATTATACATTTTACTATTCTTTTGTTATTCCATTATTAAGCAATTATGACTTATTATATTTTATTATTCTTTCCAAATAACAATGTAAACTAATTAATTTATAATTGTGCTATTTTAGGGTTCTAAAAGTGGAACTAGATACTTACAAGCTTCGAGTGAAGGCTCTCCAGGAAGAGAATCGTGCCTTGAGACAAGCATCAGTTTCAATTGTAAGTCATGTGACTATAGCATGTATAGGTACCAGTTCAATTTTGAAACTTGGACATAATAAATACATTACAATTAGATATTTATTTGAATAATAATTATCTAAATTCCTAATCTTTGCAGCAAGCTAAGGCTGAACAAGAGGAAGAATATATTTCTAACACATTATTGAAAAAAATTCAAGCACTCAAAAAAGAAAAAGAGACATTGGCCCATCATTATGAAAGAGAAGAGGAATGTCTCACTAATGATCTCTCCAGAAAACTAAATCAGGTTAAAGAAATCACTTTTGATATTATTTTATTTTTCAACATTGGCACACTGTTTTTATGTGCTTTGATTGATAGAATCTATGGACAAAAAGGCCAATGTTGACCCTTAAGTAAATTGGTAATAGGAGAGGAGGATGACGATGATTATGAGTAAATATTAGGGATGGATGGAATATATTTTGTAGCATATGTTTTGGTATCCTACAAATGCAGTAGTTTTACTAAATAATTACTAACCTTTTGACCACCACAGTGTTTAGATGTCAAATCAAAATGTGCCCAGTACCCCTACATAGGTATGTGACTAGACAACAGATTTCTAAAGAAAATTTGGAAGCTTGGCGCCGAGGGCATGCTTTTTCTCTTTTGACATGGTGGTCAAAGGGTTAATATTCATATGATTAATAGGGAAAATGCATGTCTTTTTATTAAAATATTAATATTTAATTATAATATTGGCCACATGTGATGTGCCATCAGCTTCCGCAAAAATAGTCTCTGTTTTATCGTTTTTATTTTTTTATTATTATTATTACTATTGCAAGCTGTCGCCTTTTGCGGGACATTCAGCAATATGTAGGTAAAAGGTGGATGGCTTGGTGAGACTAGAACCACCGTCTCAGATTATACTCAGATTATATTGATGTTTACCATCCGTTTTTGTAATAGATCATTTTAGGAGATCCTGGGGTATTCTGCGTTTTAATCTAGGATGTTTGGCTAGGTTTCATAAGAGGATTAGCCAGGGTGTTAGGGTGATTGGTCAACCTTTTCTTGTATTTTGTTGTTATTTTTATAATTTCTTCCTTTACAGTTGGAATTCTAAGGTTGTGGTGAAGTTGTTCATTAGGTATGAACCATGGGGCGTGGGTTAATGTTCGGAGAGTTTTGTTTTGGAATCTCTGTATTATTTCAATATTTGAGTAAGATGCCGTTCCCCAAAGTTGATGCCATAGGACCAGATTGGTTTCAATACTGTCTTGTAGAGGAGTAATTTGTTCTCTAGAGATAGTTGGGACTCTCAACCGATAAAATTTATTGATCGTTTTATCCAATCATTTGCCTATATTTTTAAGTTTACTAACTAATTTGAACATGAGAGAGGACTGAAATCAATTTAATACCTAGACCTAAACCATGAGAGTGTCACAACATAGATTTTGTGTTATGTTCCGTTATGATCTATTAAATTTGCTGCACAGTTTCTTTTACTTTTAAATAATTAAAATTTTGCTGGATAAGCGATTATGTAAAAATTAGGGCATGGACATCATTCTTTAGCAAAAGAGATTACAAATAAAAATATTTTACTCAAATTTGAATCTTATTCATATTCTCTATTGGCAAATTCACCAAGCTTGTTTTACTGTAAAATGTCCAAATCCTAGTTCAATGTCTGCCTCTCATTTAGTTTTTTTTAAATACCAACTAGCAATGTGGGTACATTGCTAGTATTCTTGTTAACCCCTTGTGCTAAGCTAAATGCTTGTGTTACGAGTGGGTTCACGTCGGTAGTACAATGGGTGGGTTTCGAACCGGCAACCACATGACCGCAAGTCCGACGCCGTAGCCATTAGGCTGTTTACAGTGTAGGAACATAAATTATAGATTATTTCAATTAAAATCTTTTGCCTCAAGACTAGATAATAAATATGAGGATAACAGGGTGCACATGAGAGGACGACTTAGGACAAAAAGACTAGAAGTGTTTGATGAGCCATGCACATGTTAAGTTTTACAATACCTATGGTTTTACAGCTACGTCAAGAGAAATGCCGTTTAGAGCAGACCTTGGAGCAGGAACAAGAATGCCTTGTAAACAAATTGATGAGAAAAATTGAAAAACTGGAAGCAGAAACTCTGGCTAAGCAAATGAATTTAGAGAGACTTCGTAGAGAAAAGGTAAAGTATTTCATAATATTTTCAAAATGACTGATTTACAATATTAAATGTTAATAAGTATTTATTTATACCAAGAGATAATAAAAGAAAAGAGAACATAGTAAGTTTTACTATCATGAACAGAAAAGTTGCAATATGAAAAAGATGCATCAGTGCATGAAATAGTACTGCCACAATGTTTTATATAATAAATGCTAGTTTAAAGGTGATTGCAAAGTTTCATTGACAGAGATATTACTGTCAGCGTGAACTGCGTTATAAGTGATTTTAATTAATGATAACAAATTAAACACATGATAAGAAAATCAAATAACCTTAACTGAGTAAACTTAAACTTTGTTATCAAACAGTAAAACATAATTTTCTGTGGAAGAGTCTCTGTCATACTCTAAGAAGGTAACATCTGCCTTTATAACATTAAATGAACATTCGAACATAAGAATAAAAAAATATTGACATTCTTAAAACAAAATAACTACCCACTCAGGTATACATTGCAGGAAACAATTGTATATCAGTGTAACTACCCCCGAAATAACAGTGTGCGTTTGAAGTAAACCATTGTGAATAGCCGCGCAAGTCAAATAAATTAAGTGTTCCTAAGCATATATATCGAAATCGACCATAATCACGAATGCGAATCATTTGCAACCTCAACTATACTAAACGAGTTTTTATATTAAAATTCACCACGGCAAAACCATTTGCAATAACTTCATACGCGCATTGTTATTTAATCAATACTCAATAATTTATTGCATTCCATAATGTTTTACAAAGGTGGACTATAAACAACTTAGATCTTAATGGACCGTGTCGGGCAAATAATTAGGAGAGAGGAAGAGGGTTTAGCGTCATTTGGCAACTTGATTGCCCATAATGTACCTATACCTGGTATATACATATATTTATGGAGTTTATATTCTTATTATCTTATCTTATCTTATATGGGGCCGAGGCAGCAAGGCCTCAGTGCACTTCGACCCAATGGGATCTTTTGTGCTTCCCCTAGATACCTAGTCCACATCCTCACCCAGATCTTCAAACAGCTCTTCCATGAGCTTTATAATGAGGCCTGGGGGAATGAGTCTGTAATTCTCTGGTCTTGGATAACCCTGCCCCAAGAGGTGCATTCGCTTTCTAGCCATTGCATCGCATGTACATAGAAGGTGTTCCATGCTCTCAATTTCCCTTTTGCAGGCCCTGCAGGCTGATGTCTCTGTCAGACCCATCTTTTAGCTATTAACCGGGCACAAATCCAGACTCCGAGCTAATACTGAGAATTTCATAGAAAAACCCAATAACACTGCTCGACCTGGAGATCGAACCCAGGACCTCTAGTGTAGCAGTCGCGTTTGGAACCACTAGACTAATGAGGCAATTATGCTTGCAAAATAAATTGATTGTCATTTGTGTTCAGGTGGAACTTGAGAATACACTGGAACAAGAGCAGGAGGCCCTAGTGAACAGGTTGTGGAAGCGTATGGATAAGTTGGAGGCTGAAAAACGATCACTGCAAATCAGGCTTGATCAACCAGTGTCCGATCCAGCTAGTCCTAGGTGAAAATCTCAATTTTTTTATAATTATATGTTGTGTTTTTTCTATGTTGGTTTATTTTTTTTCTAATATTGTGTTACTTTTATTGGGGTGTAAAACTTTAACAAAGTTTTTAATATATACAACGGAGCATAGTAATTTGAAACTCCTTTAGTAAAATAACTTAATTTCAGGACTGAAATTGTAAAATTCACTGGCATTCAGCCCTGTAATTATGTCTGCTTCTTATATAAATGCATGATCAATAGTTTTAAGGCATGGAGTACCTGTTCATTTAAAATAATTTACAAAGCATCTTTTCTATATATTCATTGTTTTATTATTAATGGAGTTTTTTCTTGCTAGGGACATTAGTAATGGTGATACAGCATCCAATTTAAGCAATCACATTCAGACCCTGCGTTCTGAGGTTGTGAAATTAAGGTAAGTTAAGTAATTATTTTTTACATATCAGTCTGAAGGATTTTCAAAAAGTGAAGGAAATTCTGTATCTTGTGCTGCAAGGGGATAGGCTCTGCAATTATTAACTAGAATTCTGGTCTTAGGGTAGCCATAAACCCAAACTGTCAGTGAATTTCTATGACTGGTAATGATAACCAATTAAACTGTTTAATTGATTTACGTTGAAACTGCTTATGACATGAGCTTTATTAAGTGAATTCTGTTTTTAATAATTTTCGCATCAATATTTTTTTCTAGATAAAGCCTATGACACACTAACTTTGCTTAAGCTAAAAATTGGCCCTATGTGCTTGTTTTCAGAGAATTAATAAATGTTGAATAAACTGAAGAAAAGGCTAGTGATAACCATGATTGGCTAATGTTACAAAAATCAATGAATCTGTATAATATTGCCATTATGTTATTCAGGTTGTTTTATTCCAACGTTTTTAGCTAGTTCAGTCTTAATACTTTCTATTTTCAATTTCTATAGACACATGCCAATATAAGTGTATTCTTTAATTTTGAACAGAACATTATTAGTTATTAATTATTAGTAATTTTATATTTCCAAACAAATATTTTCAATGCAGTATTTAAAACAGAAATCAGCTGGCAGTTTCCCAAAATGAGAACAAGGAGAAGATGCATCGCTTTGCACTGGAAGAGAAGCATATTAGAGAGGAGAATGTTCGTTTGCAAAGGAAGCTCCAACAGGAAGTGGAACGTCGTGAGGCGCTGTGCCGACATTTGTCTGAGAGCGAATCCTCGCTCGAAATGGAGGAGGAGAGGCAGTTCAACGAAGCTCTAAGCGTAAGTTTTTTGTCCATTGTCAATATGCTTAAAGACTTTAACAGTGGCAAAAGTTTTTTTGTTTTTTAAAACTTACTAGCAATGTGGGTTGCACATTACTAGTATTCTTGTTAACCCCTCGTACTAAGCTAAATGCTTGTGTTGCGAGTGGGTTCACGTCGGTAGTGCAATGGGTGGGTTTCGAACCGGCAACCACATGACTGCAAGTCCGACGCCCTAGCCATTAGGCTACCGCCGCTTCAAGTTTCTTGTGTTTTGTACAGTTGACAAGAGTTTGATGTTCAGGTAGCGTACCTACGGTATTTACGTCTCGACAAAGATTGCGTTATAAATAAATATACACAAAGTGTTTGTTAACAATACCTGCGTTTTGAGAGATCACGCAATATGATACATATTGTGTGATCTCTTTACAGCTCTTGTTGACTGTATATCAGTATGATAGGATGCTACAAAATATATCAGAATTTCTCTATCCAGACTGCAAGGTGACTAAAATTATTTTTGCTTTTCTTTAATTTTCGTGGGATAAAAAAATTGTAATGGATCGTGCAGGCACGATCGCGTAGCGTGTCGTCGCCGGGCGGGTCTCGGCCTCTCTCACCATACGCGTCACCATTGTTGCCTAACGCCGCCGGTCTACCGTTGTCGCGGCCTTCACTGCATCTCAACTCTCAGGCGAGTACAATGTTATTCAGTATCATAAATCAATCAACACCTCATTTGTCAAAATCTGATCAGTAGTTTTTGAGGTAGGATCAAACATCCATGATGTCTATTATCATAACATTAACATATCCATATATATATACATTAGATTTAGATTATTAGATTAGATTAGACTATTGAACTCATTGCCCTTCATTTTTGTAGTCGGGTAAAAACGACGATAATGTTTACAATATATCTGACGTTGACGGCACGATTAGCGTAGTAGCTGAGCGATCGACTTCTACGTTAAGTGTGGGTTCGATCCCCGCACGGAA
Source organism: Acronicta aceris (assembly GCA_910591435.1). Taxonomy (NCBI): domain Eukaryota; kingdom Metazoa; phylum Arthropoda; class Insecta; order Lepidoptera; family Noctuidae; genus Acronicta; species Acronicta aceris. The sequence continues at coordinate 8,708,596 of OU342763.1, read as the reverse complement.
CAAATATTTGTATGACCAAATATGTAGTTGTTCCGGGTCTGAGTGATTGTGTATGCATGTGATAATTTGTGTTTGTAAACGCACCCACGATACAGAAGAAAATCCTTAACATAAGGGTCCGGCGGAGCTTGAATTGCTCACAAAAACGTAATACCGAAATAAATCGTAATCCTGAAAATATTCTATCAAATTATATTATTATTCGGATTTGGATACCGTTAATCTAGGTTCCTACGGTACTATTTTGTCTACTACTACTTCACTAGAAATAAAAGATTGGAAAATCGGTCCAAACTTGCAAATTTTATCGAAAATTGCATTCGCTTACATTTATTTCCAGTGAAGTATTTTGGACAAAATGGTAGTGTAAGAACCTAGATTAACGGTATCGGAATCCGAATAATAACACAATTTGGTTAAATTGTGTTTGATTTACGATTTATTTTAGTATTACATTTCTATGGGAAAATCGCTCCCACGGTCTCTTAAGAGTGCGGCGGACAGAATTTCTCTTCAGACAATTTCTTAGCGGCAGTGCGAAGTATTTTTTTTTATACCACTAAGGTGGCAAACAAGCTTACGGCCCGCCTGATGGTAAGCGGTTACCGTAGCCTATAGACGCTTGCAACACCAAGGGTATCACTCGTGCGTTGCCGACCCTGTAATTTAAGGAGGAATAGTTGGGCTGGCAGCATAGGAGACAAGCTGCCATGCATGACAGCGGCGGTAACAAAACACCACCGGTCCCCCCCACTGCCAACACAACGCTTCCTCGCGGAGCTCTGGTGACCTTGCTCACCATTAGGAACACAACATAGCATGGAGCTATGTTATTTGGCTAAGATGTTCTGCAAGGTAGAGGTACTTCCCCAGTCGAGCAGCTCCAATTGTGAGTAGAATTATTTGATTCCACTATGCCCTACCTCTCTTAATCGTACTTCGTATGGATTTGTTTTGGATTCATGGGACCTAAAAACACCAGTGAATTGCAGGCGTATGATAACGCTAAGGCTTCGGGTATAGAGGCATGATGATGACAAAATGTTAAACTTATAATTTAAATGGCGTATATTTATGTGCAGACGCGTCGTACAAGCGACAGATTCGTAAAGCCTGCGATCCCAGGCGGAGCGGTGCTTGGCGGGCGCGTGGCGCCGCTGGAGCCGCCGCTGGCGCCGCTGGCCCCGCCGGCCGCACCGCCCACGCCGCTGGCTGCCGTGATTCTGCCCGCGCCCAACCCCGCCATCATGCAGCCCGCCAGCCCTATGGATACCTCCTCTAAGGACTAAATTCGGCACCGTCCCTCATTGACACCGCACGTCGTGCGTCGCCACGTACGGCCAATTTACCGATTCTTGGAGATTTTCCCAGTAAACTGACACGGGAGCTTTGTCCCAGTTTATATATGTATTCACAAATACGGAAAGAATACGGTAAAATGTACCAGGGCTGCATAGTATGTATAATCATAAGGATAGCTGCCGCCGCTTAAAATAAATTATGCTGGGATCCTGTAAAATTGCCCGTGCGCGGTTGTGCGCTTGACGTTATAAGATTGAATAATAATGATGTCGTGATGTTTAACGGCAGGCTATCCATCATTTGATCCGTTCATATCCAGAGGCTTGATTCCAAAGGCCAATACCGATGCTGGCCTTATTATTATTTAATCTTATGTTTAAACCTCCTGTGCACTGCTCACTGCCCTTCGACTCGGCACGCTCCTAGAATTACACTCTTATCTCCGCTGGGTCGCGATTCATTTACTGATAAAATTGGTAATGAACGAGATTATGGAATACCAATGTATTTATGATATTTATCGAAAATGTTATAAGAGGAGTGTGAGCGATGTTATAACTTTTGATTAGGATAGTCATAGCTAGTACTGATTAAAAATCAATTTTGGAAATGTATCCGGGCTTAAAATTTTGCGGCAGTGGGTTTTATTTAATCATAAGGCTGTGTATAAAATTCACTTGTGAGTAAAGTTAGTAAAGGAGAAGGAGATAAAGATTGTAAGCTATTTGATATATCACACTCGGGGTCTAGCAATACTACTCCTACGCAATGTTTTATGAAGGAATGTAATATATGTTACGAATGTTGTGTTGTGCCCCCAGGGCAAATTGTTGTGTTCGATCTAAGCTCGTAGGAGTAGTGAGTTATTGTCCTCGGACTCAATTCAATTATGCAAATTGTCACATTTTTTTCATGTTATAATAAAACAAAATATACGCATTACTATTATGGAATATTTTATTTCTAACTAACTATATCCGAGGTTGCACGAATAAGACTCCACAATAAGTCTGCTACGCAGTTAGTTTTATTTTGGCTCTGATATTTCTAAATATTAACTTTTCGGAATACCTACGCCAGTAATATCGTCTATTATAAGTCGTCTTACGTGAATCGTAACGTCACAATAACCTCCTTAAGGATGTAAGTATAGGTTATTGTAAAATTACAATCTGCAATGCACAAATTACATATATTTTTTTTAAAAAAAAGCTTACCAGCAATGTGGGTCGCACATTACTAGTATTCTTGTTAAATGCTTGTGTTACGAGTGGGTTCACGTCGGTAGCGCAATGGGTGGGTTTCGAACTGGCAACCACCTGATCGCTAGTCCGAGGCCGTATCCTGGCTACCGCCGCTTCAAAAATGTTCTAAGTAAAAAATATAGCTCGGGGGTCTTTGATAGTCGCCGTCAGAAAAAATAAATGCCATTTCAACTATCTAATCACCCAAACGCATACCCTTACTCCGTGCCGTCGTGGGTAAAACTAAAAAACTGTTAGTTGACTGCCTTAGGGACCATCCATAAATTACGTCACCTTTTGTTGGACAAGTAGGTACAGAAGTTGACATTGCGTGGCAAGAGGTATGAGGGGTTATCAGGTTTGTGTCATCACGTGTAAAAATCTCCTGCTATCTGCTTTAAGGTTGGATGAAGCAAAATATGTGACGTCACACTAGGAAGGCACATTTGTGATACCCCGACATCGTTTGCATTTACGCAGAGTGTAATTTAGATGCCAATGAATGAGGAATAGCATTTAATACCTAAATTTTTTTGTTTCACATTGAGCACCAAGGTAATATACCTCTACCTATTGGTGCTGTAGGTAAGTGGAATAACTTAAAGGTGCTCAACAAATTGGTGCCGAAAGAGGAATCCCTAAAGTGTATGTCAAATATGAAGGGATCAATGAAAAGGGACATTTATTATTCAATTGTGCCTTTTCATTCTGGTTGATACCTATGTTACGACTAAAACCCGTGAGAAAAGAGTCAGAAAATCATGAAATTCGTGTGGCGTAAATTATGAACGGCTCCTTATTGCCTTGTTCGTAAGTGCAGCTGCTATGCTATGGGAGAGGTCCTATGCAGTACGGTTTGAATTGTGCTCGAAGGCTTGTCCCCTACTTATTACATGTGATATAAACTTACCGGCAAACTGTGGATGTGACTACATTAATTTCACTGTCCACCAAAAGTGAATAACAGGTAGCATAGTATTTTTTTACGTCATCCATTCGTCGCCAGGTCGAGCCGCGTCGTCGTTGCGACGCACTTATTTTTGCCGAACTTTGCTTGGCAAGACATTATATCACTCATGATCTGTTGGAAAGTATCGATGAAAATAGTTTATTTCTCATCACAAAACGAAATAAGATGTTTACAGTATCTACTAAGCAGATCAACTTTGTCAACTAGCCTACCAAGGATCTAGGTTACCATATCAGAGTTGGGTAACTGATGCAAGGCGTTAAACCCAGAACTTGTATAAAAAGCAAGAAATTATTCACTCACTGACTTACCACAAAATCGCACAATTATAATAACGCCTCTACATCGGTGAAAATATATGGTGGGTATGTTCCCTATTCTGCCGTCGTAACGAACATTTTACTAAATTGAGTTATATTAGGTACATATTCAGAATCAGAATTAAAAGGCATAGGTAAGTATATGCTATAATTTTTTTGTAGAATTTTAAGCAAAAAAATCACATAAAGATAGATACCTAACTAGATTAAAGAACAATCATTAAGCTCAAACGGCATAACTTTGCGACTTTTTATGATTTTTTTTTTAATTTAAAAAGATGCTGGGGGCTTACTCTTGAACTCAATTCCGATACATCGACATTGGAATTGTGCCGTTTCGTCAAGTTTCGTACTCTTGAATCCGAGACTAGAGCCAAATTGTTTCAATATTGCGCGGTGATTGAGTGAACTAAATAGGATTGGGAAACGATCCAACCATTGGCCAATCAGGATGCCAATACAAGGTTAACGGATTTATGCTCAAGAGTACGAAATCGCCCGACAGCCAAATTGACATTGGAATCGGATCACGTTTGGATTTTTTTTAAAAAAAAACGTTGCCCCACACTAGTATTTTCTCCGGTATTGTGGGTGCGTTTACAAAATACAAATTCTCATATAAGTCAAGTCAAATTTAAGTAGGTATACTTTATTACTTATAATATTTTACACTCGTTTATTTTAAGTATATTTATTTTGAGAACGTTTACCAGAAAGAATCTAGGGGTTCACACAGTTTGAAAATTGCTTATTTACAATCTAAATCGTGTAAAAGGAAAACCATAATTAATGGTGTGAAAATTTCCTAGTCAAGTCAGTTAGTTCACTGGACCATTGTGAAAAACTTTTTAAAATCGTTTTTACCCATGATGGAACGGAGACTGTTTAAGAGTTTAGGGTGAGAGGGTGTTTGTTTGTTTGTGCCATCAAACGAATATTAGGTACCATTTATCTCCACACAGGTTTGACCGATTCAGACGCCGTTTACTGTAAAGGGTTTGTAATTCATAAACGAGTGTTCGTAGATAGGTACCTATAATAAACATTTACAGCATAAACATCATATTACAATTTTAACCTAAAAGATAATTATATTGAGAACAAAGAACTTAGCCATTTTGAAAAAGTAACCATTGGAGTAAACTTCCTATTTAAGTACTTACTTCTGTTGTGCTTCTGTACTAGACTAGCACAGGTCAAAAAATATAAAAAATCTCGTATCAAAATTTTAAAATATACTTACAGGTACTAAATAAGATAAAATAAGTAAAAAAAAAACTGATAAATCAAAAACATTACTGTGAAAAGGAATATACCTACATAATAATAACTATAATCTTATTACTACGTATTATAAACGAAATTTAGATTGAACGACGTAGTAGTCTCTAGAAAGAAACCTGTAGTTTCTTTCTAGAGACTACTACGTCGTTTTTATTACCTCAATGAAAAATGATTCCATTATAGCTGTCATTCGTATCATTCACTGATTAGTTGCCAATTTTGACAATTGTTTTCTTCTTCTTTATGAAGTAGGTAGAAGACCGAAATGACTGAAGTCATTTTATGATGTTAAACCTTCATGGTGTAGATACAGTGCATACAGTTTATTATTATATATTGAACTTCTCAGTAGCAGATTAGGACCTAAACATACTGGCGAACTGTCGGTGTACATTAGTATGTCTTTGCCTTATATCTTCGGGGATACAGACATGTGTAGGTATGTAGACTAAAAGATGTTAACAGGTGATAATTTTATTGTATGTACCTAAAGGGAAACTACTAAACAAGCTGAGTCGGTACGATTATTGCAGGACTCGTTTAAGTTTGGTCATTCGGCAAAATGGTCAAAGAAATAATCGCATTTTACAGACGTATCGTAAACCTAAGCAAACCAGGATAAGGTATATTTGTATTTGTCTTGGATGCTGCTAGGGTTACAGGTAAACTGATTTGCATAATACCTCCCACGGTGTTCTTTTTTGCGTTATTAAAATGATAATAAATTGCTGAATCTGAATGACATTATTTTTGTCTTTACGAACAAGTAAGTATTTTAACTACCTTATTAGTGTTGTTCTAAGCGCGACTGCTATGCTAGAGGTCCTGGGTTCTTAAATCTTTGAAATTTTCGACGTGATAGAATCGAATTATACTAAGTAAGTCCTCCTTCCTATCCTTTTGGGACGCGAGTGAAATTGCGGCAACAGCTTGTCAGCAATAAAACAAATTAAACGTGCTAGAATCACTACGGTAGGTACTATCATTAAATTCTTTGAACAGTAGTACTTTCTGTATAGGTACTTCTTTTTTTAATTTAGGTAGGTACCTACCTATCAACGAGGATAGATTAGTGAGTTGTGTTTGTAAGAAAAAATAAGGGCGATAATGGTTAATTTTTTTTTTAGTTGAAACAAAGTGTGGAGAACTGGATGCAGATGTTGGTAAAAGTAAATTAGGTGGAAATATTATTTTTAAGTTAACTATATTACACTAATTTTACGTGGGAGGGCCATGCTTCGGCACGAATGGGCCGGCTCGACCGGAGTGATACCACGGCCTCACAGAAAACCGGCGTTAAACAACGCTTACGTTGTGTTTCGCCGAGTGAGTGAGGTTACCGGAGGTCCCATCCCTTTTTAAAAGGTCGGCAACGCACTTTTGATTCCTATGGTGTTGCGGGTGTCCATGGGCGGCGGTAATCGCTTACCAACAGGCGATCCGTCTGCTCGTTTGCCCTCCTATCCCATAAAAAAAACTAGTCATTTAGTCAACCTTTATGGTATGAGCAACGCGTTACCTGACTATAGGCGTAACATACATATGTATATTGCTATTACCTAGCCTGCCTACATCTGATCTCTCTACATCGAGGAGTTTTCCGTCGGATGTAGACATGTATGTTTTAACAAATAAACCGCGGAAAATCCGAACCTTAAAATATTTTGAGGTTTGGGGCATAATGATGATCCGTTCTCTACTTACTCCTAAGTTTTACGATTGCCTGATAAAATTACATTCACGTCAGATATTACTGTGTTAAAATAAAGCAAGTTTTAATTTAACATTCAAATAGAAACGTAGATCCAGCGGGTGACGCGTCGCGCGACGCTCATAAAACATATTGACAGAGAGACGAATACTTGGTGTAGCGTTATTGATCCTTCCAATAATTATCGAACACGTTTCATGTCACCATGAACAAACAATAAAGTGGACGAGTATGGCGGATACTCGGTGCGACTCTTGTTTGTAAGTTTACGCACGAAATCGTAAAATAGAGGCAGGCAGTAGGTAGAGCTAACAGAAAATCTGAGACAGTGAGAGCGACGCGGTTCAATAAACTTAGCGAATGGTATTTTCTTAGGAGGGTCTGCAGGTATTCCAATGACTGGAATAATTGGTTGTTACAAATATATTATTAGGTGTTAGCAATTGTAGATACAAGGAGCTAATATTTCAGGACTTGATATGAGTCGTTTTCTGTGAGATACACTATAATAATAAATAACATTTACAGCAACTTTGCTTCAACATGTTATCGAATCGAAATCATGAGACACAAAAAAAGTTTATTAACTACTTCCTACTTATATGTTTTCTTACCAAACATACAGGACTGTATAATAAAGCTTGCATCAATTTTTACGGAACCCTAAGTATTGACTGTATGTAGCTATGTAGACACATCTGGGAAGTTGAGAATTCAAAATGGAGGTATGTAAATGTTGATTTTCTATCATGACAATCCGAAACTGCTATCTTTAGCGTTTTGTTAACGCTTTATATGACATTAAAATATTAGGTGTTTCTAGAGTTAAACGAGTAAATAAAAAGAATATTTTATAGGTTCTTGTATTTAATTAACTGATTCGAATTTGATACTTAAGTACAATAACAGAACATATTCTATTTTGCTGGTCTTTATAAAACCAGGCTTTCTTGAAATGTTCAGATTATATTTACATGAAGTTCTTGCAACCTCTTTAAACAGCACAATCAATCAATCACTAACCACTCACAATCAATCACATAAATCAGTGGGTTACCTATCGTTACCTATGGGTTTAAGTATTGATTGCATTCCGTCGGAAGTCGTCACTGTCCATAAGATTAGCAGTGGAAATTGTTTTCATTCTTTGGAAAATCTTAACAGATGAGTTACATAGTTGAAACGCAATTTAGTAAGAATTCGACCTACAGAATGACCATTACAAAATTTAAAATAGCTCGTTAATTCACAACCATGCTTGTTGAATGGGTGTTTAATTGGCTTGATAAGAATTACTTGGCAATTAGCCCCGACCGCCACTGTAATCTCGTGAACCATAAACGAAGCGGACCATCAATAGTCCACATAACACAGACATGGCACGAGATGACGAGACTAAATAGTATTTACGCCAAGGTGTTAATTTCAGGAGGTTAGAGTAGCGTGAATTTTATTTATATGAAAAGTTAATTCATGCCCTGCTAGCACGTAGTGTTTAAACGGTAGAGTTAACATGGGGCTCCGAATAAACACTGCGTCTGAGTTTACGTGCGCCTGATGTGTTCGCGTGCTCACGCGTCTACACCACTGACAAATTCTTTTCTTTCGAATTATTCGTTATTTTTGTTTGTTTACTGATTTCAGATATCTTCATTAATCATAGTTAGGTATTAGTGTAGATCCGCGTAGTAATGTCACAGTGTCCAAATTATAATATTTATTTAATATAGTTAAGTACTTACAAGTCAATTTATAGCTTGTAAGCAGGAAGAAGAATCATGCATAGATAATAAGTTTTTTACGATAGATACGGAAATAAACAGGAGTCTTATTAATCAAATAAAATTTGAGGTTACTACCTAAGCACCAGCTACTACGTGTCTTTGCCTAGGTAATAGAAAAAATGGAACATGTGTGATTGATAAACGAATTTCTCTGTAGTTCTGTTATGAAAACTTCTGAAAATGTTGTTAACCCGCTATTTATCAGAAACTTTTAAAATTTGTCTTATTTCTATCTATGTTCCAATCCATATTGATATTGGGTGCTTAATAACGAATTAGGCACCTACTTCTTTTTTTCAACTTCGAGCTTCAGTTAGTGAGATGCCTACTTTTAAGGAAAGTTAATTACTATAAAATTACTTACATTATTAAATTTGTATATCCACTTCGTTATACCACTAATGTTACGAAATTGTCCACTTTGTATCGCTTTGTAAACAAATGAACCAGAGAATTTCGGTTCAGTAGTTTCTAAGAAGGGACAGGGGTAAAACCAACTACAGCAAGTTTTTGGGGCAAGTTTTGCTGGTAAATATTTTATGTTACATACATTATGAATATAGGATCTCGTTAGTACCTTTTTTTATACGAGTAGTACGGAAAATCCTCATGGATCGTCTGCCACTCTGGGGAAGCGGTAGGGTATGTCGAACTCTTACCGAATAAAAACCGTACTTACCTTCCTTGCCCTATGGTCAAGGCCATGGGATTCGTGACATTCATCACGGCCAATCTCGTTAGTACCTACCTAGATATTACGAAAATAGATAGGTAAGTTTATTTACCTAAGATTTACCTAATATGAGATCATCATTCTCATCAACCTGTAAGCGGTAGAGTAATACGAAATAAGATCAGCAAAATGCTATGCAAACAATTTTTTTCAGAGTAAGCCGGTACCTACCTAACTTCTAAGGCTAATTTCTAGAATTCTGTATGAGTTCATTATTTCACGGTTTAGCTTAAAATTATATCATGTGTAGGCTAAAGTAGACAGACAGTTGATTACAAATACAAATTTGTGTGTCTAACTAACCTAGATCTCGGGCATGAACGTCGACCATCGGCCAGCTACCTCTGTGGAAGTGCAATGAGAGTATCTATCTATCGGTTATAACACTTATAACGGTCACTGAGATGTTTAAAAATGAAACATTTCTGTGGAGAGCATTGAGCTGGCTCGTTGTTTGAGGTTTCCTTTTCCAATTAGCACTTGGTCGGCCGGCAGACCGTAACTGGGTGAGGCGGGCCCGATGCATTGGAATGCTGACTAGGTGTCTACAGCAGTTCCTCGCGGGAGGTAGGTACGTACCTACGTACACATCATATGCAACTATAGATACCTCGTGAAAGTCGTTTTATATTTCATCAATTAGAGCTTTATGATTAAGAAATAGGAGTTTCGCTCAGTCTCACTTCATTTTATCTTACGGCGAAATATTATTCGTCTTTTTGTTATGTCACAGATTGTTGCCACTAAGTAGGTACAAATTCTTTTTAACTTTAGTACCTACCTATCCTATGAAATAAAATGTAACCACTTAATACCAATATATGTGTAGGTTTGATAGATACATGTATTTATTTATATTTAAGTATGTGTTATTTGTTTATATAAGTCTATGTAGATTAATATTATTTACGTATATTTATATCTATCTCATCTTCATTTGTTTTGAAAGTATTTAGTGCTAAGCACCTGCCATGATTATCTCTGCACCACCCGAAGGTAGACTGGTAGAAAACGCATATAGGTACACCGTACCTACACATTAAATGTTTGCAAAAGTATAAATAAATAATCCATAAATGCAAACCTAAAATAAAATAGATACTTTTTACAGTTCCTGTGTGGGAATATAATAATGATCTAATGGGTTTTTTAAGTAGGTAGGTATGTTATGACTGTTTGAAGACTCTTCCAAAAAAAATATAGGTATAGTAGAGTTTTATAATGAAATAATGAATTCGACGGAAAGCAAAATCATGTAGTTTTTTATAAGTTTATTACTATTAAGAGATAAAACTGGGATTTGGTAGGTAAAAAGACAATGCAATGAAGAATAGTAAAACAAAATTAAAACTGTAAAACGTAGAAGATAACTATCTGGTTGCTTCGGTAAGCACAATATTTTCATGTCTCTTATTGTTAGGTAATTGGGTTCTGCCATGGCCGCATGGTGGTAGTCTAGTAGATAACCGATGTACCAATTAATTCAGGTAAATAACCCATTTGCCAAGTTAGTAGTTACCTACTGCCCTGCGCTGTCTGCTATGCCCTGCTCCTAACAGACCATAGGTTCTTACTATTATTTTGGCTTTAATTAGTTCTGAAAGTAAATAAGTGTGCAAAACTATTCAAATTCAATTAGGTGCCAACTTAGCGTGATCAGATGACTTCATAAAAAAGATATGTTAACTATGACAGTAAGCGGTGGCAGAGATTTTAAAGGGTTAGATATAGAGGGGTTATAATTGGGATTTTTTTTCTACAAAAACTTTGATCCTGATTTGATTTCTTATCTCTCTTTGTTAGTTGTCTATTGGTATTTATATTTAAATAAGTAGATACTTATTTAAATATAAAATCGGTAGATAGGCTATCACTCGATCATCTGATCGAGTGATAGCCTATCTACCGATAGACTGCCAAGTCAAAGGTCTCAAGTTCGAACCCAAGGCACGCACTTCTGACTTTTCGAAGTCATGTACGTATTAATAGTTAATTATCACGCGCTTAAACGGTGAAGGAAAACATCGTGAGGAAACCTGCATGCCTGAGAGATTTTCTCGATGGCGTGTGAAGTCTGCCAACCCGCACTAGGCCAGCGTTGTGGACTATAGTCTAATCCCTCTCATTTTGAGAGGAGACCCGTGCCCAGCAGTGGAACAATACCTAATATAATGGGTTGAATATGTAAAATATGAATATGTAAGTATCTGATCGGTGGCAGGCTCGGTTAATATTACATGCATGATGGGTCCTTAAAACAAAACAAACCAACACTTCTGGGACTGACCTTTCTGGGATTTCGGGCGTGATGGTGGTAAGTTTCCTGCCAATTTTTTTTCTAATAATAAGTTTCTATTTAGAAATAAGTATAGTTCACCCACGTAGGTAAGTCTATCTACTTTGAATATTGTTCTGTCTACGAGTCTGAAGAAGATTTCCTATCCGCTTATTTATCATATTATGCGCCTTTTACTGGTAAACAATAGGTAGGTACTTTTATTTTTTGTCTGTGTTGTAAGTAGGTACCTACCGATTGAAAAATCTTAAGTAAAAGTAAAGGTCAGACAAGAGCGATTCAAGATGAAAATCGTGAACAGAATACGTTAGTTTTTTTCCGTCTATAATCAAAAGTTCACACGAAAAATAACAATTAACTTTATACTCAATTGTAAAAGTATCTAAGTAGGTATGTAAGCAATGTCAGTATAACGTAAATATAACGTAACGTAAATATACAATTAAACTCATATTTACTAACTATTGGAAGCCGTGTATTGGCCAAATATGTGAAACATTCCACATACTGCTCTTTGAAAGGCTTGCGCGGGGATACAGGGAGCTTTGATCTAGATTTGAGCTTCATGTACTTGTACAGGTATCTATACAAGTACATGAAAAAAAAACAGTAACCTGGGACTCTCCAAAACTGAACTAGGTATGAGATGAGAGAGTATGAATATTTTGCGATACTATTAGTGTATATAACGATAGAATAAGTAACTCGGGTGGGTGCAAGAGTATCGTAAATGTTGTAATTGAAACAAAGAATTGGTTTATCAATGTTTGATAAACCGGTAACTTCTATTGCCGAAAGAAAACGACCTTTGACCCTCGAAAAAATGTCCTTAGAGATCGCAGACAGTGACTTGTTAACTCACTAAGTAGATGGGCCCCTGAAAAGCTGCCCGTACATGCAGGTGGGGCAAAAGCGGTGTAAACGGCTAAGTATGTAGAGAGGTGATGCCCCGGTTCCACGTTACGAGTCTTGGGGAGACCCAGAGTGAGCTTTATGGCATTAGATACTTCCACCCCCTAGCATATACATAGCTCTGGTGGTCCTCCTTTGCCCGGCCAGGTAAGGTAAGACAGAGTTGGGAGTCCTGCGGGCGCTCTTGGGGTTCCATTGCAGCTGCCCAATACGGGCAAATTTAGACGAGTTTCTCACAGACTCTCTGGGGTAATACCGACCGCAGTATCGCCTTTCACCATCAGCTCGCCACAACCTATTTTTAGACCTTATGCCATATCTTTTGAAAAAAACAGTTCTAATTTTAAGTTAGTCTCATGTTGGGGTTAGGTTTGCCCCAGAATTATCTTTGATACATAGGTTTACCATAAAACTATGTAGAGTTAATGTCGTGGCATGGCGGCGGTGAAACGAGGTAGAAATTTTCTGCATTTATAAGATATACCTACTACTTACCTACCTTTGCTATGTAGAGATTTATTTATGCATAGGTAGGTACCTAAAGAAAGTTTTTCAAAAATAATTCGAAACAAAAACCCCATTCATTTGTCGATAATTCAGGTCCTTACATCTTCAATTTTGCATTTGTTGATAATTTCATAAACACAAATCACGCCTGTATTCCCCGAAGGGTTAGGCAGAGGCGTACTAAGGTACACCCACAGTTCGTCGGTATGTTTAGGTCCTATGTAATAGGGGGCGAGCCTATTGCCATTAACCGGGCACAAATCCAGACTGAGCTGCTACTGAGAATTTCATAGAAAAACCCAATAACACTTTGCTCGACCTGGGGATCTAACCCAGGACCTCTAGCGTAGCGGTCGCGCTTAGATGACCACTAGACTAATGAAGCATTTGATAATTTCATTTTAAGAAATAAATTATATTCCATTAATAAGTACTTAATAATGATCAGATTGTTAAACTGGTAAAATTGTTAGTAGGTAGATTTGTTATACTGAATTTGTTAGGCCATAAAGCCAGGGAAATAGAGAATAATTGCGAAGACTGGAATGTAGAGAGACGCTGTATTTCTAATAATATCTATGTAACTGCAACGTGTTACAAAATACTATATGATTTTATATATATTTCACAGTAAATGTTTCAGAGAAATGTAATTGGTGGTATAATTTATGGAAATACAAGTGTTATCTAAGTGACCGCCTCAATGTTGCGCAGGATTGCCTTGCTAGCGCGCGGAGCCAGCCGCCAATAGCTTTGTTTGTCAACACATCAGAGGCGGGGCTTCGCGCAGTTAACCTGTTGGCATTTTGCCGTCAGGCACAATATAATATTAAGCTTTATCATAGGCTAGGAAGGTGCATTCTTGTTTAACGTCTCACAGCAGAAGATCTAACTCTTTTACACTAAATGATGCTCTACAGCAAGGCTTTATGAATGATTATCGTGTGGTGTACCCAAATTGTAGTGGGTATGTTGTGCTGTATATGCGCTAATGAAGTGTAGTGCGGTCGAGTTTGCGGTAGTTGCTCATGCTGTTGGCACGCCACCTCCGATTTGTGATATGTGACAAATATAGGGACTAATTTCCACCATATACATTCCTAATAAAGTCGTTTATACTGATTAAACAATAGTGTCAAACAGAACGCCCTATTAGACATGTATTTTGTATGAGTTAAATGTGTACAAATTGTGGATTGTGAACTGAAGTGATATTTTTAGGATTCTGTATTGTTATGTGTTTTATGAATCGCCGAAATTGAGGACAAAGTGACAGGCAAAGAAAGCAAAGAAAGGTAAGAGTATATATCACTTAAATAGAAATTATGTTTCCTATCACAACCCTAGGAATATTGTTTCCTAAGTAGATTTAAAATGTAATGCAGAAATCAATTACAAGATTTTGGGAAAAGTTGGTTCGGTACTTAGGTAAGTAAATAGAGTTCATTTTTTTGTAACAGTATGAATCGTATGATTCTGGTTTGATGGCCAGGTCATTGATATAGCATCATATATATATATATATATATAGATAATACCTACCTACCGTGTGACATCTTTGACTGTTCTGCGCATAATCTTGATGTTATCGCCTTTTTACTGCCCCTATCGATACCCAGAGGAGGTAGAATAACTTTAGCTTGAATTACCCTAATATTTATCAATGGGTGTACCTATATGTAATTAAGCTTTCTGTTACTGTAGGTATAAGTAATTTTGTGTAAGTGTATGAATAGGATCGTTCTTGGAGTGCTTAATTATCGGCATAATCGTGGGTATTTTTCCTGGTGATAATCAATTTATAATCCGCATAAACTAAAAGGTAGCTGCGCGTTCTGAAACGAATTCAAACGATTTGCTTGCGTAGATACGTTGGGCGGCATGGCAGATCATAATGCCGATTCAATTAACAATATTAATTATCAATGCATACCTACTTAGTTAATCTAACCGAAACTTCGTACGTACGTACTCTTTCGATGAAGTTAAGCTATGTGAATCAATTCGTTTCTTAGACGGCATAAGACATCACATATTTATTGTTCCAAATTAACGGAATTGGGGCCTCCTCTTCCAATGCTAAAATTACAAGACTATCATTACTATCGAGTAGGTATCTAGGTACAATAAATACACTGAATCGTTATTGAACACTTTTATACAGTGTTTTTTCAATCACGAACGACTGCTGGATCCATCTTCAAGGTCTAGGTTAATAATAGCTATCGCGCAGGTTCAAGAACTTGACTGGCATGTAGGGACACAGACTTATATTTTATTTGAGGAATGTAACAACAAAAACTTACAAATCATCTAAAAATCGAACATTGTGCAATAGCTATTTGCTTCTAGATACGGCCACCCTTCACTTTTTGAACAAGCCTTCAACTGAAGTTTTCAACAGCCAAATGCCAATGCAGATTTGTCTGATGAAGACTGAAGTAGGTACTACTTTAATACTATACTACTACTACTATACTAATATAGTGTTCACGGTTGGAAATAGTGCTTATTCGTAGGAAGTTTAAAGGAAGATCGGCGCTTACTGCTTTTTGCATTTAAATACAGAATTAGGCAATACAATGTTGTTATTGGGAAAATTAGAAACCGGGAAATGTTGGGAACTGTAGTTAAAATACCTACTATACTAGTTGTTTCCTGCAGTTTCACTCTCATCCCAAAGGATTTTTTGAGACAAAAGATAGTCAATGTCCTTTTCCAAGGTCCTATCTATCTCTATAGAAAAATTCGTCAACATTGATTCAGCGGAACATGAAAAGGTACCTTACAGACATAAACAAACAGAGTTACTCTCGCATTTTTAATATTAAGTATGGATTGTATATTCGTATATCTATATTTCATATAGTAAGAAAGATCTCAGGAAGGAAACGTATAGATGAATTCGAAATATAGTTATACAGGCATATGGTTTCTATTGGCTGGACTCACAAAGTCACCAAGTCTAGGGTGCATTGGTCCAGATCGCAAGCTCATGGACATCATCAAACAAAGAAAAGTTGCCCATCTCGGACACGTTTTTTGGCACGAGAGATTGGTAGGTATAACTTATAATGATGGGCTAGCGGGGAAACGCGGTGTCCGCCGAAGAAAAAGTCCTGAGTCCAGACTGAGGAACATTCAAGAATGGGCCGGAGTCATAAGTGCTGCAGAGCTCTTCAATCTCCCCAAAGACAAAGAGAAATATTGGGGAGTTGACGACCAACCACTGTGAATCACTAAAGGTTGGTCGTCAACTCCGTCGAATATTTCTCTTTGTCTTTGGGGAGAGGCACCAGAAGATGAAGATTTCATTTAATGTATTTAGAACAGATATGTTGAGGATATAGACTATAATAATTATTAAAGACTAATTTCTGCCCGCGACTTTGTCTGCGTGGACTTCAGGATTGAGTCCGACCTGGATAAAAATAGCCTATGTGAGAATTAGCTGTTAACATAATTATTATAAGATGAATTCTTCTATTTTACAATTTTATTTTATTATTATTACAACAACAATACATGCGGTTATATTAATACTGAAGGGAATCAAAATGAAATTAAAATATATTTTCTTAAAAGTAATGTCATTCTGTCTGCGCTGCCAGCGCTTTAGTACATAATCTAGGAAATCAAACTGTTATGGGTTGGGAACCTGGTGTCCTGAAACACAAGTCCAGAGCTTAGCTTAGGCACCAGTCTCCTACAATATATACTTACCTAAATGATGTATGAACTAGCTTCTACCCGCGACTTTGTCTGCGTGGACTTCAAGATTGGGTCCGACCTGGATAAAAAGTAGTTTATGTGTTATTCCATGCTAAAATCTATCTGTGTGCCAAATTTTATCCAGATACCTTCAGCCGTTCTCGCGTGAAAGAGTAACAAACATCCATACATACAAACTTTCGCGTTTATAGGTAATATTAAGTAAGGATATACATAAGTAGGCATACAGAGTATAACGTATGTCGAACTATCTTTGCCTATCTTTCTTGATTTATTCAAAACATTGAAGTAGACATAGGTACCTACCTAAGTATTGAAGAAGATGTAGGAGAGAAAAGTCTAGTAGATTTTTGTCAAACGTTTTCAAACCGTATTTGCAACGTGAGCACATCGCCTTATTACGATACAATTCTATTTTAGTTTCGGTTTAGGTGTACCTAGCTACATCTGCATCTTTTAAAACCTTACCATTAGCAAAGTGCAATGTGTTGTCCAGGGCCGAGGATGTTGACGTGTAGGTATAATAAAGTTTTGTATTTCGTAATAAGACGCGTCAATTTATATTACCTAGGCAGTTTCTTCTTCTCTTATTTTATGGTAGACGTTCGCAACTTAATTACCTACATTGCCGCCAACGTGCATTGCTCGTCTCCAGTTTTGGTTTTAGTTGCAGCTATAAAAGGAGCAATATGCGTTAGGTAGCACCTGATGTCGGGATTTATAGAGTGAAGACGCGTGCGGTATTGTGGCCGGCGAGGTGCGCGCGGGCACAAAGGCGGCGGCGAGCGGCGTCGGCGGTGGAGGTTCCGTCATCGGCCGCGAGGCCCATCGGCGCGTCCGGCTCGCCACAAAGCCCTACAATAAACTTTTACAACACGCATAAAACCCTGACTTTTTAACCCGAGTTATTTGAATTAATATCAATTCGGAGTTCCTCAATGGGCTTTACTGGTCAAACTTTAAAGTTTTATGACAACCACAGAATTGAGGAATAAAATTTAATTGAAATGTAGCCCCAAAAAAGTTTGATTGCGGTTATCAGCTTCCGAATTTGAATATTTACACTGAATGAAAATAAAAGACATCAGAATTGTCTACGATTCTTGTATAAATGCTGACAAACAGACAAACTTTAACATTTGTTGTAGTCGATTTGTGTATGCCATATTTCATGTAATAGTTTTATTAATGTAAATTAATAAGTGTCAGCAAACGTTGAAGTATTCATTTTCAGTATCTATGCCAACAAACTTATTTAGATACCTACCTACTCAATTTTGTTCAAAACTTGTTCCGTTATCGCAAACGATATAATATAATATGGCTTTAAACAAATAAAATTTTAATGAAATGGCAAATATAATAAACGGAATAAATCAAAATGTTGTAAAACTAGCTATCAAACTATGTTCAGTAACAACAATAAAATAAAACTAAACATAATTTGTTGTAAAACCCATTCCGTCATATTTGAATGACAGTAATTAAATGGAAGTTTATTTGACTAGTATGTAGGTACACGGATTATAGTAGAGCTAGGAACAAAATTATGTATTACTAGCTGATAATACACCACTACTTATAATTACAAAGGAAATATGGGCTATGTGATTACGAGAGTTATCCCTGACTTTATTTTACTAGATTTTATAGTACGAGTAGGTAGTATCTAGATGCTTAGTAGAATAAAAACAACAGTCTAAATCTTTAGAACAGAATGATTGGTTAAGAAAAATCTTTTAAATTATGGAACAACTTACATAATATTATAATAGGTAGGTACACTCAATATTATTAAAAAAGTTAATGTGATAATATTAAAATCTAAATTTGGTCACTTTGATTCTAGGTGTGCGTAATTATTTACTTTGATTGAAAACACCCTTATTTCTTTAAGGCAATAAAAAAATACACTTTATAATATTTTGATGCTTGTGTAAATGTTTGCAGTCTATACAAAGTCGACTGCGATATCTGTTTCACGTTTTACATATCATTATGCTCTTATACATACAGGTTGTCCTAATTCAAGGGCTCCAAAGTAAAATTTAAAATAAGAAATCATACTACCCACAACAGGTCATTTTGGTTTTTCTTTCTAGTGCCTGTAGGTATTTTGACCAGAAGTGGAGTGACAAAAATTGCCCCTTTACATGCTCATTATTGAAAAGTTAATAGGTATCCTACTCCTACTCCAAATTTTTCGGATACTGGGACAGCCTGTAACATGTTTAATTGTATAACTTTAAAAGTCTAGACATAATTCTTATTATTATCAAACATATTAAAAATGTTGTATAAAGTTAACATGCTTAAATCCAACTATAAGGAAAATGCCTAGAGGTAATCTCTACATTTTTACTACAGACATATGTGGTTGTACCTAGATACAGAGTCGTATTCGTCAGTATAATGTATGTATATAGATATATTATGTGTCTGCACACGTCAGGGAGCTATGTGTCCGGACTAATCGAACATTATGTCAACAGATAGTCAACAGTAGAAAAAGATTTTATTTGTAAGGTCAAACCTTATTGATCATGCGTTGCGGTTATTTGATTTTAGTCTATTGTTTGATTAACATATCAAGGTTGGTGGTAGTAGGTATATACACGTAAAGTGATAATGAAAATTCAAGTTTGAAACATGGATGACGCAAGACCATTAAAATACTTGAGTTTTCGGCATCGTTCCATTTGCATAGCCTTCTCGGCCTTCATTACACAGCCATTCTGCAAACTTCGAAATTGGAAAAGACAACACGAGAAGTATTGTTTCAATGGTTTCAATATCGGTTTGGTCGGTCTTGCATTTGATAATTAGCACCTCTTGGCTCAGTTCGGACGAAGAGGTGCGCTGGCACGGCTGTGCGGGACAATTGCGCCTCGATAGCGCATATGTATATTTATCGAAGCGAATGCCATAAACGTCCAATCACTGGACCCTGGTTCTTTTCGAAACAGCCTTCAGAGCCACTCGTTGTTATCTTTGATATTTTATAGGATCTGTAAAACGTCGGCCCTGCGACGCGATTAAGCGACATTCCACCCAGCCCGCGCTCGCTAAGGCACGCTCGTGAGGGATGAAGCGTCGCTTACAGATAAAAACGTTATTACACATAATTAAAAGGCGATAACTATTCACATTGTTCGACACGCCACGAAGGCACATTTTGTTGCCTCTATGATGGTCGGAACCGAAACCGGGGCCGACATTCGCATCGCGCATCATATTATTTAACCTCGCCATTAAAAAGAAAATGTTCGCAGTACATCTATACGACTAAGTTTAATATTTATAACTCATGCAGTCGTAAAACGATGAATAATGACGCTGCAGTCGAGTGGGCTAACGCTGTAATTACTTCGCCTTTATACATACCCGTTGGTTGCTTTCTTGTTGTTTAATGCTTAAATGTTGTAGGAATACGATCCGAACCTACGGATCTATTCTCTGATGTGGACGTAAAAACAAATTATGAGTTCTTTCTCCTTCGCAGAGTCTTTATGATAAATATATAATTTTCAATTTCAATAAAGTTTAGCATCCACTTTAACGTCGGCAACAAGAAAAGGTCTTTCAATATTTGTGTTACTATTTTGTACGTTATTACATTAGCTTAGTAGGTAACTCATACCCAACCTGCAGAAATAGAATTTGCGTATTCTTTTTGTAAAGTTGGGTTTAACAATTTACCTAACATTACCTTCTTATGATAGATACTTCGAAAT
The DNA here is from genome assembly GCA_910591435.1 of Acronicta aceris. NCBI lineage: Eukaryota > Metazoa > Arthropoda > Insecta > Lepidoptera > Noctuidae > Acronicta > Acronicta aceris. The sequence goes on along the minus strand of OU342763.1, from coordinate 8,688,067 downwards.
ATCTTGCATTATATTATACAGTAAATTATCATAATATTAGGAATATATAAGGAACTCCTTCCTATAAGGAACCCACATATATATACTTAATTTTGTAGCTGAGAGCTAAGGGGTTACAACAGATTTGTGTTTCTATATATGTATTGGGAAACCAAAATTCATTATAAAACGAACAGGACTTATTACCTTTTACATTAACTAGAGATTTTTAAGCATTTACAGCTTCTGAAAATTTGTGGTACTTAGTCAGTGATTATGTACTGCTTCAGAATTTTATTGCAAACTAGCTTTTGCCAGCGACTTCGTCCGCGTGGAATAGTTACTTTTTCCCTAGTTCTTCGCCCGCGGTTTCACCTGCGTTGCCCCGTTCCTAAGGGTTGTAGCGTGATGTTTTATAGCTTGAAACCTTTCTCATGAATCACTCATTTTCCCAACATTTCCCTTCACTGCTCTGCTCCTATTGATCGTAGCGTGATGAAAAGTATACTATAACCTGCCCAGGAGTATGAAGAACCAAGTTTCGTTGAAATCCGTCGAGTGGTTTTTGTTTCTATAACGAACATACAGACAGACAGACAGACAGACAGACAAAAATTTTACTGATTGCATTGTTGGCGTCAGTATCGATCACTAATCACCCGCTGATAATTATTTTGGAAATATATTTCATGTACAGAATTGACCTCTCTACAGATTTATTATAAGTATAGATAAAAGGTATCGATAGGCGAAGGTTAATAGTTAGCAGGTAATATTTAAGTAATATTAGAAAAGATTTGTTTGTTCAAATTCTTAAAGAAAGAATCGTCATTTAAGGATCAACTAATTAAATTATCGGGCTTTCCTACAACAGAATTTTACATCTTAAGTAAACTTAATAACTGTGACACAATTTCACATTTGCAACCTAAACTACAGATAGAAGGACAGTATGTCTGATGTTTGATGATGACGATGTTTGTCAATCAAATATCAATCAATAATAATGTACATAGATTTGATCCTCCATTAAAAATATAATTCTGGGTATTCATAAACAGAAACTCATAGTCGCGATGCACGATGGAACAAATTAATTGATACCTTCTTCTATTGTAATTAATTAGGTGCCAAGGTTATACTTAATACTTCCTTCGATACAAATGTTTACCTTCAAATAAAAAAGAAATTTAGAAATCGGTCTATAATTGACGAAAATAACGGTGAATATACATAAAAACATACACAGGTACAGAGAAACATAAAATATCCTCTTTTTTTAAAATTGTTATGTATATCCAAATATTTAATAATTGCCATGAATTACGGCAGCTAATTAAGTATATGTTTGTCCCTTACGATGAATAATAATAATTAATATATAATAATTTATTTTTCTCACTACAATATACAGTTGACAACAAACAGTTTAATATCCTTACTTCCTTATTCTTACTAATTATTATAAACGTGAAAGTTTGTGAGTATGGATGTATGGATGTTTGTTACTCTTTCACGCTATAACGGCTGAACGGAATTTTATATCCAGGTCGGACCCAATCCTGAAGTCCACGCAGACAATGTCGCGAGCAGAAGCTAGTGTATACATAATTTAGGTAAGTATTTATTGTAGGAGACTGGAGCCTAAGCTAGGCTCTGGACTTGTGTTTCAGGACACCAGGTTCCTCTCCCTTAACAGTTTCATTTCCTAGATTATGTACTAAAGCCCTGGCAGCGCGGACAGAATGACATTACTTTTAAGAAAAAAATATTTTAATTTCATTCCCTTCAATATAATATCAACAATATTAATATAACCGCATGCATTGTTTAAATTGTAATAATAATAAAATAAAATTGTAAAATAGAAAAATTTATCTTATAATAATTATGTTAACATCTAATGTACCTACTCTATTTTAGTGAAAAAAATACATATCTTAGAACAGTGTTTTTCAACCTCTTTCATGAAACGGCCCCTTTAGTATGAAGAAATATTTCGCGACCCCCCTACCCGTTGCTTTTTTTTCATGTATTTTATTTTGTGACAAATATTCAATTTGACATATTTATTCATTTTCGGATAAATACATACAAATGTTTAAGATGGAAGAGATCTCATAAGTTATTTTTATTTTTTGTTTATTTGATACAAATGATTATGTCCTTTAGTTATCATTTTTCTTGATAAATAGTTTTAAACTTTATTGTTTTTTTTTACTGCAGTAGCTTTCCCAACCTTTAGCAACTCCGCTATAAAGAGGCTTCGCGACCCCCCAGCGGGTCGCGACCCACACGTTGAAAAACACTGTCTTAGAATATCAAAAGTTTATGCAATCAAAACGTATCGACTTGTGATAAGTTACCTACTATACTCGTACCAATACAATACATTACCAGTGGTATAATATAGGGCTAGTGGCTAAAATATAGGGGTAATGTCATGGAGGAAGAATAAATAATTCGTGGTAATATGGATTTGATATTCCGAGGCGAGGCACTTATAGTGTAATTAAAGTAAACCGTAACCTAATTTTTTTTTAATAAAATACTATCTATCTATAGGTCTTCATCTAAAAACGACCAGGTCACGATTTCATGAGCTTTCGATGTTTAGAACCATCTAGGCTTGCCCTTTCTACTATGGGACGACCAGTAGAACGGAAAAGCGAAACGGAACACGGAAATGCTTTAAGTCCATTTTATCATGCGTACGGCTGAAATGTGGAATGCTTCCCGAGTGGGTCTTCCCCGATATACAATGTGGGTGTGTATTTAAGTCACGAATGAATCGATTTCAAGCGCGCTCCATCGTAGATCGCAGTGTCGCATAACATCAGGCGAACTGGCGGTCAAGTGTAAGCTTATGAAGAATAAAAAAAAAACTAGCTTCAGTAATGACGACAGATTACTTTTGCGTTCCAAGCTCCATTGCTTGATTTATTATTACTTACATAATTGGCAAACATCATAATAATTCCGAGCACTCATAAATTTTTGGACTGTAGTGATAGCCGTACGTACGTATTCATGATAACAATTAACATAACATCACGCCTGTATTCCCCGAAAGGTTAGGCAGGCGTACAGACTAATGTACACCCTCATTTCGCCGGTACGTTTAGGTCCCATGTAATAGGGGGCGAGCCTATTGCCATTAACCGGGCACAAATCCATACTCCGAGCTGCTACTGAGAATTTCATAGAAAAATCCAATAACACTGAGGCAATCTAATGAGGCAGTCTATAACAATTAATTGTTTTAATAAATCTTTTGCTTAAGCAGCTGAAGTCTTTTAACCGTACTAGACAACTGGGTGAACAATATCGTAACCCTTTATTCTGAGAAGAGACCCGTGCCTAGCAGTGCGCCTGTAATTGAGTGGATGATGGATGATTGCGCATTCCATCTTCGTATCTAATTTGGCGAACGCAAATCAGTTTAGGCAATATCCTTATTACTGGCGTCATCTTTTAAGAATACTCTCTCTCAAGAATACAAGTACAAAAGATCCCTAAAGTCCCTAAAGTAAGGCAATTAACTAAGACAGAAATTACTATAAGTACCTACATTTTTATACGTACCAGTTTCAGAACAAGATAACACCGTTATTTGGTCTGCTACATTTCAGCCGTATGTAAGCTGAAGAGAAAGCGTGAGTCGTGACCCATTTGTCGTTGTTAACATGATATTGTATTATTTTATAAGTATCTGAAATACAAATAATATTCAATCATGTATGAAACGAAGATAAAAAGCTAAAAAAAATTAAAAATTCACCCTACCACGCGTTGATGTCTTTTGTTCCGGGATTAGTTATCAGGGGCTTCGCTGTGGCTCAGTCTATCTTCATTGATCATATAGCCTTTTTTCTCGACATTTAAATACGTACGTGTTGCATATACAACAGGTACGTATTTAAATGTCGAGTTTCAAGTTACTCTACTTTTCGAGATTTGCGACTTGTAGGCTAATTTTTGATATAGGTATATAAATTCAGTACTTACATTTCAATTATTTGGAATTGGTCTTATTCCAAAATGTATAGGGATTGGGTTAAGGCTGGCTTCTAAAAAATTTAATAAAGTAGATTCTCTTAAATCTACAGATTACTCAATATTATTGGGCGGACAATAATAATATGGACAACAATAAAATGTTACACTATTTGCCCCGGATAGGAAATTGTACCATCATGATTGTGAAGTAGATCTGTCAGGCTAATGAGTGTTATTTACGGCTTTCTTTTCAGCCATTCAAAACAAACAAATAATTATAGCATAAATTATTATATATAATTTGATAATTAAAAACGTTACTCGATATTATGTTACTTATATTTGCAAGAAACATTGTCAGAGAGACTATTCTTTAGATATTCAAGAAGGATTACTTCGTGCCGTTTACAACCAACGTAAACTTTGATGTTTGTTTTAATACCGATGAATATTTAGGATTACCATAGCTAGGTAACATGGACATAAAACAGATTGTGTATGTGTAATGTATTGAAAAATCCGTGTACCTACAGTCAACAGCACATTAACTTACCACAAACTATCAAATTTCCCCAATGGATAATAAACTCTATTATTTGGAGATTAAATTATAATCGATTGAAGAAATTAGTCAGTTTTGAATACCATGATGTGCTGTTGACCGGACATGATTAAACCATCGTTGACGTAAGTAAATTAACAATTAAAATATAGCTACATAAAATACTTAATCTATGTATACATATTATAATAAGTCGGTAGAAAAGTTGTATCTTCTATAAGTTGTATATTCTTCTATAATTGCGAAATAATTTGAAAGAAATAAGTGGAGGAGACAAATTTAATTTTTAATCGTTTTAACCGTTAGGTACTTTCTTAGATAGGTATCCTATGTGAGCGAATTCACTGGCAGAAGCTATATTTCATATATTTGTACACAACAAATGCAGAGGCTCGTGGCTAAGTAATAACAATACGCACGGTCAGTCTATAGATGGGTGACAGTTCTCGCCGACACATTCGGGACCGCTCCGTGCCTCAGTTCAGCTATCGGTCTCGGATGACATATCGACCAATATCTACGACAATTGAGTTAGTGGTAGTCGTAAGCTGTAATAAGCGTCACAACAGTTTATCCTTCGGATATCATTGTTGCCTAGGAATTGGATTGCGGTGTTCCGGCGGACGCTAAATCTAAAATTTATGAATAAATCGTAAATCAGGGCAATTCGGTTCTCTGGACCCTTAAGGCAGTCGCTTCGTGCCGAAAATACCGATATTCAGCAGCATCTGGTTAGGCTGCATGCCTATAGTCCGATAGTTGTGACTAAAGATGGTGATTTTTTAATATAACAAGAGCTTTATTTAAATTAAATAGAAATATGTATTTGTATTTTCGATTCAAAATTTTCTTCCATTCAACTATGGTAAAATACTTAGTTCGCGGACATAGCTATATAGATATCATCATCATCAACCCATATACTGTCCCACTGCTGTCCCACGAGTCTCTCTCAGCGTGAGAAAGGTTACACTATAGTCCACCACGCTAGCCTACTGCGGGTTGGCAGTATATGGTCCTCTAATCGAAATTTGTCTCAATAATGTGATTTAAAAATGTGATTTCTGACTACGTGCTGGTTTCCAGGGAAAAGCGTACGTACCTACGTATTTTTGGGTAAGTAGTTAATTATTTTAATCTATTGCTAAAATGTTTTTAAAGCGATTAAATTAGGCTGAATGTTTTAAGAAATCTGTACACCATTTTATTAGCGCATAAAATTCCATAAATTAACATCAGTTTTCATAAAGTTATAATTCTCATATTATGTTGGTAATGCGTTAGGGTACTAGATCGAGTTTTTCTATTCCATCTGCGTTACATTTAGATTAAAAGACTATAGAGACACCAATATCTAGATGTGTTTATTCTATAGGTAAGTAGTATCTATATCTGTATTTCATCTATACATAACAATTTGTCTGATGACTCGCATCTCAAATACTCTTCTGAGTCATCCTGTGGCGAAATACTTTTAATAGGAATATAGCAATGTGAAATGCACGCGTAGCACTAACACGACATCGGATAATGAAAATTTTAAGAATATTCTTAACAAGAACCTGAATATGTCAAAAATACTTTGTCAGATGGATTGGGACGTTGAACCAACGTAGCCGGCGATAATAGCTTTAATAAACATTGGACGAAGCGATCGTGCCCGAGCCAAACTCACAATAAAATATCCGGCTTATTTGCCACTGCAAATGGATTTCGTGTTGCCTCCCGTTTGGACACTACTAGTTTTGTAATTTGAGGTAAAATAAAATGTATACATTTTAGGAAAAAAATCTAAAAGCTTATGCTTACCTATTCTTTTATTTATTATTCCATTAGTTACTAACTAAGTAGTACTGATTAATATGTACTTCTACGATTACTCGATTTCTTACTATTTTAATATTTAATTAATCCTTAAGTAACTTTTAGTTTATATACCATCGATTCATGAAGTTGTAGGAGGTCCAAGGTCCATTATAGGTAGGGACGTAAAGGAAGCATGTAAGTTCTTCAAATCTTCAAAGCATTTCGTAAAAAAAGAAGATTAGGAATTGATTATGACCATATTGTATAATTTTATGAACTAAACATGGCGGCAACTTTTGTTTATTTTAGTCATGTTTATAATTAGTACCTATGTAATTATGTATGAATGCAAGATCTCTGTTAAAAATTAGGAGTAGTTTTCCAGGAGATCAAAAATATAAATTCTGATTTTGGCTTGGAAAAAGAAAAATCAACTTCTGCGAAAATAGTTTATCTATACCTATAATAAAATTGTAACAGGCCGATGTCTGTACATTATAGATATTAAAGAAAAACTAATATGGGGGGTCTTTATTAGAATCCAAAATATCAATTTTTAGATATTTTTGTGTCTGTCTGTATGATTGTACGCGACTCACGCAAAAACTACGCTAGAAGTGTAACTTAAAATGTGGTGCATGTTTCATCTTGATACGCCGCTTAGAATCGGAGTTATAATAGATATGTTATTATTTTTGGGACGTGAGTGAAACTGTAGGCAACAGCAACTAGTAATAAATAAAATCCTTCGTAAAACTGCTTACCTGTCACATTTGTTAGCAGGTACAATCACTTACATAAAGTGTACATATGTTGCCAATTTGTTTGCCGACATATATTGATGGCGTAATATAGTAACACGGGTAATGTTTGGTTCGTAATTGAATTGATACATGTTTCTAAAACAATGTTTGTTTTATGACACCTTTTGTCAATAATCGTGACGAGACGAGCGAGACGCTTGAGGACAGAAAATAAGAATTTAAATGAAATCTGTTGAAGGCTCGTTGTCATGTCAGGGTTATCTTACCTATGCTCTTAAGCATTTTCAGTCATTGACCAAAATTCATGATATATTTTGTAACAGCACACAATTGTTTTTTCACCTTTTTTCAGGTAAGTAGTTAATTCCGTGCTATTGCTAATTTTCTGCTCTAAACCTAACGTAATATGAGGGGCGTAAGAATAGTACATCCGAGATCCACGCTACCGCGTATCATCTTTGGTTTACCATTGACGGTGGAAAACTTCCTTAGTCTACTGGTTGCGGCTGTATTTAGAGTAGATCACACAGGTTGTTGTCTGCCCTGCGTTGAGCAACTCGTGGAAGTCGTTTGTAGATAAAGAAACTGAGTCCGGTAGGCTCTACTTAGATTTGATTTTTTCAGTGACACAAAAACTGCCGATCAAACTTCTTGCTAAGACGAAACTTTTTCCATTCCAGTTAAAGTTCAGTCCAAGGTCTATTTCATATAAGATACATAGTTAGATTGATTGATTTCACAGGAATTTTAGGTTTGTAAGTACTGTACTAATTTGTGCAATCATTAAAACATCGTTTTCTTTGTTCAGGATGGCCGCATCGCACATCCTGAGCGCTGTAGAGCCGACTGTGGGCGGTAGCAGTTCCCGCAGCGGACGCGAGCGGGAAGTTAATGTCGCGCTTGACGATCGAGAATTGTGGGTGCGTTTTCAGACACTCACCAACGAAATGATCGTCACTAAGAATGGAAGGTAAGAATTTTGGACTGGACCCAGCTACAGCATAGCATATTTAGGTAGGACAATATGAGCCGGATGTGACCTGCGGGCGACTGTCTTGGGGCCAACCAGACAATGGCCCCAGGACGCGGCATGTGTGTTTGCCACACGCGCGCCTTTATGTAGCATGCGAGGCGAGCCGTCTCCCTTTGAAGGGTTCTAGCGGTCGCTGAACTACGTCGTGGCGAATGTCACGAATCCCATGGCCATGACTATAGAGCAAGGAAAGGCAAGTGCGATTTTTAGTCGATAATAGTGTGACATACACTTCCCACCTCCCTAAGCGGCGCGGCGGGTAGGTATGATTCATGAGACTTTCCGTACTATAAAAAAATTTACAATAAAGTAGGTACGCAGCGCTGTCTCTGTAGCCGTGTTTTGTCAATCTCCTTGTTGTTTTTAAAGAAATGTCAATACTACCTATATAATACCTACCTACCTATATCATAGGAAGAAATATTCTTACGGATATGGCTTGAATGAATGGATTTTAGGTTTTCATTATGCATAAGTAAGTTTAATTGATGTGAACACACTATTCTGAACACGAGCAGTATTTTGCTGATTTTTTTGACCAGTTAATAGCGTTACGTCGACTAACTAGATCCTGTAGGTTAAGTTTTGCTTAGCATCCATACAATCTGGCAAATACGAGAGGATTAACTTCGAAGATTAAGTAATACCTACATTAAACACTCATAAACATAATGATATAGTCATTTAATTTTTAGGCATCTGTGGGCTGTAGTGCAGCCTAATCTGAAGTGCAGCCTAATCTGAAGTGCAGCAGATACATTGAACTAAGTATTGGGCCGATACACACATTATTTATATATAGAAATGAATTAAATTTATAGATTTTCATAATCATGTTAAAAATGTCTTGTAAAGGTCTCGATATATATGATAATTACAATTAGCGACTCCTGTGTAATTCGGGAAATTTAATTGAAGTAAGCAAGCATATCCCAATTTCTAAATAAGGCTAACAATTCGTTTTAAAAGGAATTAGGCTTTAAAATATGAGCGATTTGCATCGCATTAGCAGCATCGTGTTATGTAAACAACTATTCGTAAAGTAAATAGCATTTTAGTTAGTTATATTAGAGTAATTTATTACGGAAAAATGGAGGGGCCGCGTCGAGCTGGCTGCCGCGCAAATCGGATCATTAGCGATGTAGATCTGCACCTGGTGGAATCGCTAAAGTAAGATATGCTTGGGAATACTCGTAGGAAATTGAGTAAACTCAATCAAACATCCATGAGCCTATGGACGACCAGAGGTTTCATTCGCGCGTTGCCTTCCGTGTAAATCAAGGAGGAATACTAGGGCTGGGAGCTTAGGAGACAATGCGTGATGCTTATCCTATATGCCAACACAACGCTTCCTCGCGGAGCTCTGGCGACTTTGCTCACCATTAGGAACATAACATAGCACGAAGCTGTGCTATTTGGCTACGATTTTCTGCAAGGTGGAGGTTCTTCCCCAGTCGAGCAGCTCCAATTATGAGTGGAATTATTCGATTTCACTGTATTCTCTTTCAATGAATCGTAAGGTGCCATGAAATAATAGTTATTATGATACAGATGACCTGTTTTCATTCAAGTTAAAAATAATGACTGACCAAAATTACTCAGAGGAAACGTTCAAAACACGATGATGGTGTACTTACACGGTCACATTTTGCTAGTGCTAACCGTTCGCCGACCGGCGGCTAGTTTTCAGCTATTAACGCGGTAGGTCTTACTAATTAACGCTGGGTGGCTAAATGATACCGCCCGGTGCCGATGAGCAATGACGGAACCCTTACCCTTGACGAAGTGACGTTTTGTTCTAGAGTAGCTTGGTAATGACTACTACTGTGTACTTATTTGCTGTGTTGCAAAAACAACGTGGAAAGAAAATCGAAATCCATTTTTCACCTTTTCCAGTTATTTGCTCTTTTTATGATGAATGAAGCGGCGTCGGACTCTATCATGTGGTTGCCGGGACGAACCCCACCCATTGCACTATCGACGTGAACCCACTCGTAACACAAGCATTTAGCTTAGCACGAGGGGTTAACAAGAATACTAGTAATGTGCGACCTACATTGCTAGTAAGCTTTTTTTAAAAAAAAGAAACAAAATAATTGTCTTTTGAAACGTAATGGAACAAAAATCAAAATTCTGTGATATTAACAATTTACTTTGAAATACTACGTGAACTACTACCAAACCCATGTTTAACCACTACCTGTTCTCATCAGAGTCACTGTGCTTAGATAACACACAAAAAATACATTTGTCGATGTTTTTTTTTACCAATATCGCTTAAATAAGCAGAAATCTAAGAAATCATCCCTTTTTTACGAAGAGAAACCTTCAAAAGGCGATCGAAGGCTAGGTGAGTGTGGGATTCTTACCCATTAAAACCATTCCGTGAGCACCATCAGGCATCAGAACATGGAGAAGGTGAATGCGTGACCATCTTACTTCGGACGTCTTGGTTCAGCTTTGTGTGACATACTGATATTCAGTCGCATCTACACAGACTGAAAGCCGACTCTTTGGGATATGGCTAGATGATGATGAATTTAAAAAAAAAGAAAAAAAATGGGCGTTTTATTTATATTTATTTTTGTTTTTTTTTATATGAAAGATTTATTTTAGCTATCAGTGACAATAATAATATTATTGTTTTCATTTATTTCAATTTTATTTGATAACAATGTGCTACTATCTATGAAACTCAGAGTTATCTTTTTGTTTCAGGCGAATGTTTCCTGTAGTAAAAGTAACAGCCAGTGGCTTGGATCCAACGGCCATGTATACTGTGCTCTTAGAATTTGTGCAAGTGGACTCTCATCGCTGGAAGTATGTTAATGGAGAATGGGTATGTGAAACAATGTGTTTTTGTTTCAACAAAATCCTACGAAATTGTTCCCTGTTATAGTTTTAACGACATTTTATTCTCTAATATAAAATAATCTATAAGCACAGATAGCTATAAGTAACCTTGTGAGATATATAAAGTTCGAAAGTGCGTCGTCAATGTCTAGCTCTAGCTTATAAATAATTTTATTATTTTTCTATAGGTACCAGGTGGCAAAGCGGAAGTTCCACCATCAAATGCAATTTACATACATCCCGAAAGTCCAAATTTTGGAGCACACTGGATGAAAGAACCGATATCTTTCGCAAAAGTGAAACTGACGAATAAAACTAATGGAAACGGACAGGTATGGTCAAATTAATTAGTTTTGATTGAAAGTGATAAAATAAGAAGTATTTCAAATACTTAAATTCAAAAAAATATTAACAAAAAAAAGCAAACACAGTTCCAAAACTGTCCCGTGTCGTCACATCTCGTTGCCACAGCAACATCAGTATGTTTTGTATTAGAAGTAAAATATTTGAATCTAGGAATTGCTAAGATGCGACTATTAACATTTAACAGCGCAATAATGTGGATGTATTGCATAAAATAAAAATAAATTTGCGAATCAGAGGTCCGTTTACGAGATACTTTGTAGAGTTTACTACGAACATTTACATTGTTTCTCCTAAGCATAAATGAGTTTCGAGCAGGATAAACACAAATTATGAATTCAATATTTATAGCGGGATCCACGCCAGATTATGTGCCTGCCCGAGCATAATAATTAGTTCACGGTATTGTCAGAATACTAATTTTATAACAGAAAGCTCTCGGTGGTAAGGTGTGAGTGTGCTACAGTTTCGTAGCTACCGCTAGTTCGTAGAAGCCAGTTCTCACGGTTGTATGTGGTGCGAATGAATATGAACGCAAACATCTGATACATCTAGATCCATATGTTGACGGCTCGGTGTGAAATCTGTAGCTTTACCAACTGTTTAGCGGGTGTCTGTACGCACTATCATTTGTAATAATTATTGTCTCTGCGCTATGTTTACATTACACATATTTTAGAAATAAGTTGATGCCCCCTGCAGTCGATAAGCTAACAGTGTACTGTACACACTACATTATAATTTATATAATAAATATAAATAATTAATACGGTAATATTAATAAAGACACGCGCCATACCAATGTTTATTTATATTGAGACTTAACGAAATATCTTAGACATGAATGGGTGAATTTTCAGGGGATTCAGTTTCAGCAGGTTGTGTTAACCACTACATACTTACCTAAAACCTGATTGTTGTTACAGATAATGTTGAACAGTTTGCATAAATACGAGCCTCGAGTACATCTTGTGAAAGTGGGCACTGATCTTCGTCGGATTATGACTTACCCTTTCCCAGAGACGCAATTCATTGCCGTCACCGCTTATCAGAACGAAGAGGTGACTTCGTTAAAGATTAAATACAATCCGTTTGCGAAAGCCTTTTTAGACGCAAAAGAGAGACCTGAGGGTTATTATCAAAGGGATTTTGTGGGCACGCATTATCCACAACAAAGTTCTTCTCCACATCAATATCCGCAATGTGAGTACATATTTAAATTTATAAAATTCATTAAAGTGACGTTCAATTTCATACAGGTTAGTCATTTTGTAACAAGAACTTGTGTGGATCTGGGTGAAATCCACACAAGAATCCACCAGAATCGAACTTGAAACAAAATAAATATAGTTTGCAAATACAATGTATCGGTTAAAAACATCCAAGTTTTTGTTATACTTAAAAAAAATGCAGAAAATTGGAAACGCCTGTCATGAAAAATATCCGTAATATTATGTATTTAACTGCAATAAAAAAGGTATAAGAACTTTATTTCTCATCTTCTTCTATCTATACTTATAATAAATCTGTAGAGAGGTCAATTCTGTACATGAAATATATTTCCAAAATAACTATCAGCGGGTTATTAGTGATCGATACTGACGCCAAAAATGCAATCAGTAAAATTTTTGTCTGTCTGTCTGTCTGTCTGTCTGTCTGTCTGTATGTTCGTTATAGAAACAAAAACCACTCGACGGATTTCAACGAAACTTGGTACAATTGTTCTTCATACTCCTGGGCAGGTTATAGTATACTTTTCATCACGCTACGATCAATAGGAGCAGAGCAGTGAAGGGAAATGTTGGGAAAATAAGTGATTCATGAGAAAGGTTTCAAGCTATAAAACATCACGCTACAACCCTTAGGAACGGGGCAACGCAGGTGAAACCGCGGCCGAAGAACTAGGGAACAAAGTAACTATTCCACGCGGACGAAGTCGCTGGCAAAAGCTAGTAAAGAATAAAATTAACTTACATGAGAATGAACATTTTGGTTAATTATTTCTAAGTTAACGTCAAGGCGAGTTATCAAGTTACACTAATACTACTCGAAGTAAATTTTATTATGTTTTTTGAATGGATAAGAACGGAGGCAGTTTGTCGTGAACTTGTGGTTTTTCATACAAAATAGTAGGTACTTTTACTATAGCTTGTTCTACAGCGCCTTAGTATTTACTTTAATTACTTATTGTAATATTGAAAATAATGTTTTAAAAAGTTTTAAGTTAGTAAAGTTTTAAAGGTTCTTGATAACTTATTTGAGGTTATTCTATGAAATTCTCAGTGGCAGCTCGGAGTTTGATTTTGTATCCGGTTAAGGCAATAGGCTCGCCCCCATGAGACCTGAAAATAGTGGCGAACTGTGGACGTACATATAGATTACTACACCGCTGCCTAACCCTTCAGGCACAGTATAAATATTATACAGTATTGTGACTCGGCCCTGACCCTGAAATAATTACTTACAGCCGCGTGGTACGTAAAAACATAGGGCTGCCCGCGTACAGTATTTTAAATTCATCTACTTACCTATATCCTCCGAGGGTTTGGTTTAGAGAAGACCGCCATCATTGTCTCTAAAACAAAATGACTATTGATTAGACTGACTAACATTATTGAAGAAATACGAAGTAGAACGGAAGACAAGGCAATAAGGTCTCAAGACTATCGCCTGACCCAACCATGGGGTGAACATAAAACCATCTCATCACGTGTGAGATATGTACAGTATAATCAAAACATCTATCTACTACAAAATATTACTTAAAAAGTAAATTATGTACCTATAATGTAAATCTTACTAGGTACGTACCTACCATTTATTACTCTCATAATATGATATTTCGTCTAAGTAATAGTTCAATAATACACTGTAAGTAGCTAAGTACATAAGTAGGTAAATAGATAGCCTAGCCTAGGACACTATATAAGTAGGTACTAGTTTTTTTTATTGCGAGCATAGGTAGGTCCGTCGTGTGTCAGCTATAGTCGTTTCGCATGATTTCGGGTAGCACGAATCGTGCGAAACGACACTTTTCAAAATTGGTTATTTAGTAGGTGGCGTTTCGTACGAAGCGTTTTTATTTTCGTGCCAATCAACCACTTCATAAATAGAACATGAATTAAAATAAAAGAAAAGTACAGTGGCGTACAAGTGTCGAGAGTAAATTACAACTTATGTTCAGAGATGTGATAGCTTGTAACTATGTTTAGGAAAAACTGAAACAAATGCCAAAAATCTTCGCAGTTTTCGAAATAACATGGTAGTATGCTTATTTCTTTAGTGTATGTTTATTTGAAGCCTTATTATGCACATAAAATGGTAAATTAAATTTTTTGCAATGTTTGATAATAGAAAATCATACCAACATTATTCAGTTCAATGTTTTTATTATTTAGCCAAAATCCGATATTTTTTCATTTTGGATGAAACTATGAGGCGCAGTGGCACCACTTTGATTTGATAAATTGAAGCTAATTCAATTTCCTATAAATTATTTTCTCATGACTTTTACCTGAGGAGCATTAGTTCAGCCGTTATGTGTCTTAGAAAATATTCTACCACAAAATGTTTACTTAAAAAAATTGTCCACCTTTGAATAGCTGTATCTCTGCAACCAATGGACCTAGAGAATTGGGGTTAATCTCACGTTATAGCAAATTTAGTTACCCTTATTAAGTTACGAAGCAAACTTACTTGAAAAACGCTTCCTTAGACTAGTTTTTTAGAAAAAACTGAAACAAGTGCAAAAATTTCCAGTTTTCGAGCACCATGGGGGTAACACAGCGTTTTCATGGTTGCAAACTTGGGTGTAAACTACTCTGAAGGGTAACAACATATAAAAAAATCGTAGATACATACATGCGTGTTTGGGATGTTTGATGTCATTCGTTTATTGTCGTTGAACTAGAGTGATAACAATCAATTACGATAATTTGCTTTCTTTCTCTCATTCCCTATATCACTACTATCACAAAACAATTTTGAAAAGTGTCGTTTCGCCCGATTCGTGCGAACCTAATTCGTGCGAAACGACTACTAAGCCGTGTGTCACTGTTTTTTACCCTATACACTTATTTATTTATTAATCCAGGTATTTTACTCAGTGGAAAATGCGAAATACCTATCTATAAAAAAAAGAAACAAATTACGTACAGTAATTTGGATAATACTCAGGCCATAATACTCAGTCCCTTGAAGCTGTGATAAAATCAAACTTAACTTAAGTTAACGTAAAAACAATATATGGCTGTTTATACCGCAAAAATAGATATAATTCGATACTCCGTTGATAGTTGATAGTTCTACTATGTAATTTGGTAAGTAATACCGTCTTATACTACAAGTATAGGGAAAAATCTGCAAACTACGAGTATACATTTGTAATTAATTATAATATGTACCTAGTACGAATCCCTCGATGTTTGAGTCCGACTCGCACTTGTCCGGTTTTTTGTTGTGTTAGTAACTGTACCTCTGATATTAATAAAGATTTTTTAAATTCCATCGGAAATTTACGCAGGCGAAGTTGAGCACAGGTCGCTATTTTCATGTAAATACATAATATGTATATAATGTCAAATAGAAAGTGTTTATTGACACAGTCATTAACAATGCATACAATGACATAAAAGAGACAAAAAGCGTCCCCTGGCTGTGCCAATTACGTCCAGTTTAGCTAAATGCCAGATCATCAGTGACCACCAGCGAGTTTTCGAAATAACGATGATCGGTATAAACTGATTGTAACATAACATAACATACCATCACGCCTGTATTAAGGGCGCGAAGGGTTAGGCAGAGGTGTACTTAATGTACACCCACAGTTCGCCGGTATGTTTAGGTCCCATGTTATAGGGGGCGAGCCTATAGCCATTCACCGGGCACAAATCCAGACTCCAAAAACGCAATAACACTTTGCTCGACCTGGGGATCGAACCCAGGACCTCTAGTGTAGCAGTCGCTTGGGACCACTAGACTAATGAGGCAATTGATTGTAACTGTTTCTTATTTGCAGTCGGTGGATGGTTTGTGACCTCACAGTCGTTGTATGGAAGTAGTAATGCTGCATCTCGAAGACCAGCGCCGTATCCTCCGCGGCCACCGTCGCGACCGAGGACTTTATCACCACCTTGTAAGTAATGAACTACAAAACTATAAAATAGAATCGTGTTTTTATAAAATTTGTAGTAACTACCTAAGTATGTCTTGCTTCTATTCAGAGAAAAAAAAATTATCAAATTCCCAACAACAGTAAAGTAGGTAGGTAGCTACAAGACTAGAAGCTATTGGAAGGAAGCCTCAATATCACCTGCTATGATACGGCAGCAGAATGTGCTATTCTTATATAACTACAATAATTACCTAAATAGGTACTTTACGGGGTGTCCATGAAAACGGGACAGCTAATAAAACGGATGAAATGGCATGATACTAATATCCTATTCCACGAAGAATTTTTGGTCAAATCCTATCCTTTTTAAAGTTATAACCTGTAAACTAAACGATTTTTAATGGAATCTGGTATTATTTTGTCATTTTAGTAAGCAGCGGTTTTTGAGAAAAACACAAACATTTAATATAAAATACATATGTACGTACAAATCCATAATTACAAACAAACTACTTATTATGTATAATGCATCTTAGGGAAGATGTATTCACGCATCATCAACTCACATACATACCTACCGGACGGTATGTGATTGAACGGATTGCTGGGAACCGATCTATCTTAGAATGAGTGTTTAGGCTATAGTTCACGTTATACTTCAACATACAGCAGGTGTCCCGTTTTCATGGACGTCCTTTATACTGATATATATTAAAATATTTATTCTACGCCTTATCCGACGCTACACTAGTACTTTTACCCTTGAAGCTGTTTTTAAGAGCCTGGCAAAAGGGTCACAGTCATTGGCAGATTAACCCATCTTCATTTCGCCGAAGATATAGCTTTCTTTGCTTCTTCAGCATACGAGTCGCAGGTAATCTTAGATACAACTCCGTTTATCTCAAGTCATGATCAATAGGTAGGTACCTATTATAATAGAGCAAGTAGCGGTCGATGGATGGATAATTGGACAGGCTATAAGTTCAATTGGTGTTGGCGAAAAGCACGAATCCCATGACGTGACTAGGAAAAATAAGTTAAGTACGGTTTTTACTCGGTACGATTCCGACATCCAGATTTGACATAGACGATCCATCAGGATTTTTGTCACTATAAAAGTTCAATATGGCGATGAATACTTAAGCTGCTGTTGCTTTCACTAACCAGCAAGATAAAAGACAAGAACAAGAATACATAGAAGTTTTACTTACCATTGTTGCTGAAACGACAACTGTTTATCCTTCCTTGCTTAACCTGCGGTTCCCAAAGTAGGTCACTGACCGAGTTACAGAAGGTCTAATAATCTGAAAGAGCGTTAGAGTGCAGCGTCGACGCGAAACGAACAGACTGAGTCTGTTGTTACACCGACCTGTGTTTTAATTAAAGTTACAGAAAAAGTCTAAACCATAGCATACCATCACAACTGTATTCTCCGAAGGGTTAGGCACAGGTTCTCAGAGGTATACTAATGTACACTGACAGCTCGTCGGTGTGTTTAGGTTATATGTAATAGGGGTCGACCTTATTCGTATTAACCGGACACAAAACCAAAATCCGAGTTGCTACTGAGAATTTTATAGAAAAACCCAATAACACTGCTCGATCCAGGACCTCTAGTGTAACATTCGCGCATAGGATAACTATGCTAATGAGGCAGTTAAAAAAGATCTATAAGCTTATGTCTAAGATCAACTTCAACATTGTAATGTTGCTATTTATACTATAATCATACAGCAAGAGAACTAATTAATATAATTCTAATGTAAAATACTTTTAAAATACCTACATAAGTACTTAATTTTAATTTTGAAAGTAGGTAGTTCCATGACATATTTTGGAATAAGGGCAAATAAGGGTGATGTGCCCTTAGTCTGTACTTGCTGGCCTGCCTTATCATAATCAGAAAATTATAAGTTTTTCTTTATTACGCAGCTTCCTACAGTAACTCGGACCGTACGACTACAGCGACAAACGGCAGCGGCAGTTACACGTGGGTGAGCAGCAGTGGGTACTGGAACTCCACACAGGGCGGCAGCTCTCCACAGCCAAATACCTCCCCCGCCCCGTACCGCACCCCACCTCATGCATATCCAGCCCCCTTGGAGTATGCGCCGGCTCCGCCAACCAGCACCTCTGCGCCATCAACAGCCCCTGCGCCGCTCTACCCGCTACAATACGAGGCTCCGGCGCAGCATCACTCACCGTACTACCAGCATGCTTATGCCCCGTACGCTCACCATGCGATCGAAGACATTTCTTACTGGCCAAACAGGTAAATTTTAAATATGGTGGCATCGCATACTTTGGAGTAAAAATTGTTTTTGTTTTTTTTCTTCAGTTTTTTCTTTTTCCAGTTTAAATAGTTACGGCTACCAGCCATCTGAATACGTCGGGACAGGGGAAGTAGCGTACGGTGCAGAGGGCATGTCTTTTGGGCCGACGGGTCCTACGCTGGAAGCCGCTACGGCCGGCGAGGGTCGAACGACGCCCCCTGTGCAAGAACACCCACAAAGCGAAAGAGAGTATAAGTTTAGTGCTGAAGAAGAACGCCAATCGCCTTGCGATGAATCCGCTTTACCACCGCGCTCACCAACGCAGTGACCATAATAGTTTACATTAGATGCAAAATATAGTTAAGTAGGTTGGTACCTATGGATTCCGAGGCCTTTAAAATATATTTTTCTATTCTACGATAATAGGGTTGAATTTGAAAAAATATCGAATAAGTAGGTGTAATTACATAATTATGAAATACTTTCTAGTTGTAAATACGAATACTTAGATGTAATTATGTATTACTAAACTACTTAATTAAATAGGTTAAAATGAAATGTATGAGAGTAGAAATCTACATATTACTTATAATAGTTTCAATTTCTTGTTTATTTTTGCACATTTGCACATAAATTAACTTTCATTGATCTAAATGAGTTTCCTAAAATGATCTAAGATACCTACGTTTTTGTTCATGGTCATGGTCTTGAAACTGTTGACATAGAAAGTATCATAGCTAATAATAACCTTATCTTATTCCTCTTTGTATTTTCGTCTTTTGAAATATGTTTCCCCAAAACAAAGTATGGCTATTCGAAAACATTTCTTCCGTTTTACGGGTTATGGATCAAAGACTGGATTCCACGTTCTCGATCGCTCGACTAATAAGCTGTGTTATATGTACTCGAGTTATGGGTTTTTCACTAAGCCATATTATTATTATACGTGTAATGGTAATAGTAATTTAGATTTTTTTTAAAAGAAGGTATGTAAGTACCTACATACATGCATGTTTTTTGCATCACAATGGTAACATAGTGGTTGACCTATTACATAATGTCCTACTTATCATTACAGGTAGGTATGGCCATTACGGTGGAAAACTAGGGGTTAATTTATTTAGTAGGTTCATATACCTACATATGTTTAATTAAAATAATGCACGTATTATTGGTATTGCTGCTAGCTGGAGATGAAACAAATACCTACTTTGGTTGTACGCCATGTTGGCACTGACAATAAACCATGTTTCTGTTACAAAGAAAACATTTTCATTTTCCTTGGGTGTCCAACGTTTTAGAGTAGGTACCTAGGTACCTTCTCAAAAATGTCGAAAAAGAAATCTTTTCAATATCTAATAGTGATTTTTCATTGTTTTGTCCATCCCTTTTATTAAACAGTTTTATTTTGAGGGCAATAGGCAAAAATTTGATAAAACTGTTAGACTATAAAGTTATTTTAGTATAGAAAAAATTCAATCGAGGTCAGGATTCGAACCTGCTTCTCCTGGTTGGATACACCAGACGCTCTGACCTCTAAGCCACCGCGAACCCCACCCACTAGATTGAATTTTGCCTTCACATTCGCGGTGGCTTAGAGGTCAGAGCGTCTGGTGTATCCAACCAGGAGACGCAGGTTCGAAACCTGCCCGCGATTGAATTTTTCCTTTACTAAAATAACTTTATAATCTTAGCATGGAAAATGCATAAAAATCACAAAAAGAAAACTGTTAGACGTTGCTAATTTTGTTTCTTAGGAATTTTTGTTTCCTAGTAGTCCTGAGCGTGACTGCTACGCTAAAGGTCCTAGGTTCGATTTCCACATCGAGCATAATCTATTGGGTTTTTCTATGAAATTATCAGTAGCAGCTTGGAGATTAAGATTTGTGCCCGGTTAATGGCAATAGGATCGCCTCCTGTTACGTGGACCTAAACATACTGGCGAACTGTGTGAGTGTAGGTATATTAGTAGGTAAGCAGATACCCCTCTGCCTATCCCTTCGGGGAATACATGTGTAATGATGTTACTGGACATAAAATATTTATACTAATATATTATATAATATTAAACTCCATGACCTAGCTCAGTTTGATTCTAACAAGTAAGCCAGGGTCGAATTCGGAAGTGTACGAAACCTAGAATTTTAATACTAAAACAAAACTTGATAAATAATAAACTAACTCAATCATTAAAACAAGGACAAATATTTGTTCTCTGGTCTAGAGTACCTACCTACATCCCCTAGTAAACTTCAAGCTAAGTAGGTAGGTACAAGTAGCTTGAAGTTTATTGGGATAGGAAGGGAAAAGAAAAGGAGGTCCTTTTCTTTTTTAGATTTGCTAGATTTGCTTTTCTATTTTTCGGTTTGTGCGGTTCGTCTACATGCAGGCTTTTTATCAACCGGTGTAGGATTACTGATTGGTTGATCGATTTCAAGAAATTTCAATAGATATCACTCGAAGTCTCATTATAAGTATTATTAAAAACCAGATAAAAACCACGAGCAACTCACTACCAATTGTATGCGCGGCCATTACCGTTTTCTTTTAAACTAGCTTTTGCCAGCGACTTCGTCCGCGTGGAATAGTTACTTTGTTCCCTAGTTCTTCGCCCGCGGTTTCACCTGCGTTGCCCCGTTCCTAAGGGTTGTAGCGTGATGTTTTATAGCTTGAAACCTTTCTCATTAATCACTTATTTTCCCAACATTTCCCTTCACTGCTCTGCTCCTATTGATAGTAGCGTGATGAAAAGTATACTATAACCTGCCCAGGAGTATGAAGAACAATTGTACCAAGTTTCGTTGAAATCCGTCGAGTGGTTTTTGTTTCTATAACGAACATACAGACAGACAGACAGACAAAAATTTTACTGATTGCATTTTTGGCGTCAGTATCGATCACTAATAACCCGCTGATAGTTATTTTGGAAATATATTTCATGTACAGAATTGACCTCTCTACAGATTTATTATAAGTATGAAGATGAAGCACTCCCAGTTTATTAAAAATTAAATTCAAATGGACAAAACCAAGTTTGATCCTTAATCTATTTATAATTAAATCATTAAAAATATCTAGTAACTGAGACATGTGTTTTACAACGAAAATATTGCACTGAAAAACTTTATTTTTAATATTTTTTGGACATATTCATATTTGTTTCTATACCTACCCCTGAATTTTAAATAAACACCCGCGACTTGGTCTGCGTGGATTTCAAAATAGGGTCCGACCTGCATAAAAAGAAGCCTATGTGTATAGACTATAATCTATCTCTGTTCCAAATTTCATCTAGATCCGTTCAGCCGTTCTGGCGTGAAAGAGTAACAATCATCCATACCTATCCATACTCACAAACTTTCACGTTTATAATATTAGTGAGGATGAAACAAAAGCTTTGGCATGGCAACCACCGTCTTTTTATGGGCCGATTTTTTCATCGCCAGGTAACTCGGAGGAATTAATTCGAATTAGGTTTTCTGGTTTCTCTTCTATATAGTAAATCTGTAAAACTGTCTGTCTTTCCCTCAGAGGAAAAACAGACAGTCTTTCGTCTGAGGTAAAACGTCAATTTTATTTCTCAGTTAAAAGCACAGACTACAGTAGGTACGCGTGGCATAAGTTGGCCGGAGTGAAGTTCGCCGTTTTAATGCGCAGTGGATTGTTTACGTTAAAAATTGTGTACTGCGCAACCAAAAACTGACAAACAGCTAACTTCAGTCCGGCCAAGTTATGTCGCACGTACTGTACTTAGAGATACTGTTAAAAGTTAAGTTAAGTTATCTGGCGATGGAAAAATCGGCCCTAAGTGTTGACTTGACCAATTTCAAGGTCAAGTTAAAACGTGAATTTTATTGAAATAAAACTACTTTTTACGGATTTTATCGCGTTGTATTGATATTATTTTATTCCCGACGTTTCGGATCCTTCACAGCATCTATGGTCACGGGTAGACTAAGTTGATGTAGACTAAGTAATCTAATATTCGCTTAAGTGAATATTAGACACTGAAGACGTGAATTTTATTGACGGAAATACAAAAACGTATTATTAATCATAGTGTACACCATTAATCAATTATTCTAGTAGATGAATGGAATTGGAATGGAAGAAGCAGTGATAGCCTAGTGGTATGACCGTTGGATTGCCAAGTCAAAGGTCTCGTGTTCGAACCCAAGGCACGCACCTCTGACTTTTCGAAGTCATGTGCGTATTAAATAGTTAATTATCACGCGCTTAAGCGGTGAAGGAAAACATCGTGAGGAAACCTGCATGCCTGAAAGATTTTCTCGACGGCGTGTGAAGTCTGCCAACCCGCACTTGGCCAGCGTGGTGGACTATAGCCTAATCCCTCTCATTTTGAGAGGAGACCCGTGCCCAGCAGTGGGACAGTATAATGGGTTGATTATGTTATGTTATGTGAATGGAATATTAGTGTAACAGTTTACATTAAAAGTTTAAAAAATCAGATTATGAATATTCGACTCAAACATAAAAAAAACAACTTCGACTTTATTTATAACTATAAAGTTAATCATAATTTTTGAAAAATATTATTTTATTATAATTGAATTTCATTCGGTGGACTATAAACACATCCCTAGTTGTATGGATAATGGATTTTGTTAAAAATAAATTATTCTTTCAAAAGTTCAAATTTTGGTTGGTAGGTTGAAGTCGTTTTGGCCTTGACTTTTGCTGTTGTGACTGAATGTTTCCGAGAATGTTAAAAATCTATATATATAAAAGAAAGTTGTGTTAGTTACACTATTTATAACTCAAAAACGGCTGAACTGATTTGGCTGAAAATTGGTAGGGAGGTAGCTTAAAACCAGGAGAAGGACATAGGATATTTTTTATCACGTTACCGTGGGATAATTTAATTTTACATTTTAACCCATGTAGCGACATTACAAGTACAGCGCCATCTACTCGATTAAGGAAGAACTAAGTCGCGAGTTCTACATCGCGCAAACAGATTTCTCCGCGACTTAAGACCAAATAGTAAAATCCGACAAGAACTGTCGGGCAGTAGCCCACCGGACCAAAAACACCCGTCCGGTCGGAGAATCCTCCCTTTTCTACGGTGCATGGAGCGCTTTACTTTCTGTGCTTCATACCCCTAAACCCATATAAACTGTTATTTTGATAGTTGTCATAGTTGCCACATAGTATGATGGTTGTCATTGTTTGAAATCGTGCATATAAAAAAGTGTATTTAATGTGTTTAGTATTGTGCTGGAATGCAGAAAAAAAATTATTGACGTCAATCGTCTATTTGGTGCGACCTAGAAGAATGGATTCAGACTGGAGTCAGTAGTCAAGAACATGATAGCTATTTCATAGAAAAAACTGTTTTGAGTATTTTTCAAACGACTCAAGATAGCCTTTCAAAGACATTTGATGACATTTTGTGTTGCTAGACTTTTTTAGATCAGATTTTTTTTAATAGGTATGGCGCAACCGGTGCAAACCGAAAAAAATAGGCACCTTATTTGTTGACATTCGAGTCTGTAATAGAATAACTGCATGAACCATAACATGGAAAATAGACTTGCAGTCAGAACGATACAGAGTAGAAAATCAAAATTTTCAGCCATTTTTTTCAAATCGTTACGACAGGTCATACGAAGTACACCGGGTCATCTAGTAAAATAAATATAATGTTCTTCAAAAACTACTAATTGAAAAAAAATTTCTTTTCCATTTTGGCGGATTTTATGACTTGACAAGCAATAAAATGATTGGGGATTTCCCCAACAGTGGCAGTATTGCTGAACTATGTGCGTTTCATTTTATACATTTTTATAATTTTGGATTAAAATTCGACGGTATTACGATTACACGGTAATTAATAATAAAAATAACGTATAAAATTACACTATAATCGATCATTACCGTAGACCGTGTTTGATCAAAAATACCGTGCATTTACGGTAACTACTTTAGATCTGGTAACACTATTCATACTCTTTCGCTACTCCAGCGCCATTCATGAGGGATTTGTTTGTTTTTTTTTTGTTTGGTGTGTTTGACTTTGACAAGAGTCTGACAAAAGTTATTGACATAGTAATGTTTGACAATTCACCGTTTGTCGCAACAGGCGCGCGCGACGATTTTTTTGTTATAATTTGTGAGAAAAATGGAGTCAACTGTTTCAGTTTCAAAGGTAATTATGAATCTATACAAATGAATACAATTATGTAAAACTTGGCTAAACTCTAAATGTAATTTCCGATAACTACTTATGTCAACTTGAAGATTAATTTGTATTGACAGTTTTGAATATTATGAGTTGTTTATTTTATTGTAGTGTGCCCAAAGACATTTAATACAGTGTGCCTTTCCGTTTTAATTACAGGGTGTTTTTCTTTTTACAAATGGATTAAAGAAGGGAAAGCCAAAAAAGAAGAGTGACCAAGCCCTGTTTGAAAAGATATTTATTAAAGAACTTTGGTATAGTACTTACAAAGAAAAATGGAATTACATTGAAAACAAACTACAGGTATATCAATTCATAAATGTAATTCATTCATTAATGTCATAGATAATGGAGATTGTCAACTGCTGTAGAAATACAACATTTTCAAAAGTGAGTAAGTATTATTAGTGAATTAATTTTGACTTTGACATACTAAGAAGTAGCATAGCTTGCATATGCTGACATGATTATTAGGAATCACAATGTTTTGCCACCAGGAACAATGCCCAGAATTTTTTAACTAATGTAACCTTAATTATTAACCCCTATTTCCAGGATCTTCATCAAAAAACATATAGCATGCTACTGAATGATATTGTCAATTACATAAAGAATCATGTTAGCTATGAATCTTCTACATTGGATGGAGTCATACCAAGTGCTACACTTTTAACCGGGGTCAGTCAGCCAGACCATGTGTCCCAATTTAAATCACTTATTGATATTATAAGGTGAGTTGAAGAACAATTAAAGTAATACATCTTTAGAGCATGTTTATATAGGTAATGTTCTATCCTAAAGATTATTAAAACTAAGTAGATTACAGTAACCCTTTAGTTGAATAGTCTAAAGAAACCGTAATGAAGAGTAAGTCAAGGCAATAAGACTTTATATTACTTTTATGCAGTTATAAAGAAATTCCGTCATTCAATACAAAATAAACAAAAATGTGACTTTTATCAATGACTTATAAGTCTTCGGAAACAGTTATAAAACTAAGTGATCAATACGAACACACAAAAATGACCATAATCGATTCAGCAGCTGATTGTGAACGAACTACTTTCAGGGTGTGTTAATTATGTTACATTGCTACGGAGCACTCCATATTAGTACAATCTTTCAAATGTACTAGTTCGGTATTCTAGTACTATTAGTACTATGGCACACTGAAGGAATAGTGATAGTATAGGGAAGGAATGGTGATGGTAGGGTCATGAACATAAAGTTCAAAGTAGTGTTATGAATCATATTATGTATGAGATCCATAATCATTCCTGCTTGTTCAGTCTCATTCTATGTTTGCTTGTGCTAGTGAGTGATAGTTTATAGTTTATACAGAGCTAGATACTAAGAATACATCGAATGACGAAGTACTAAATTAATTATGTACTAAAAATAAAAAGGAAAAGGAATAGTTCATACTATTCAGTCTCAGGTATTAATTCCTATTAGTACTTAGTATGTGAATTACACAAGTCTAATTCTATTTCGTAAAGTTATCTATTAAATCAAATGAAAAAAAAACTTTATGGTTTCTGTTGGTTTTAAAAATATTACTGTAATATTTCAGAAATGAAGTAACACCTCATGTGGCTTTAGTAAATTCACAAGATGCACCAACTATTAAACATTTAGTTGAAAATGCTGTTTGGCAGTTAATACATGGTAACCAAGTTTTGGTGAGTTATTACTTGTCTTTATTGTTGTGGAAGCATCTGACTATCCAATAACATGTATGGGATGAACTTTAGACTAGTGATAATGGACCTTGATGTAATAGTATCAAGGTCCATATTCAGAAGTAAATGTTTACATCTGCTGATATCTAACTTTGATACTAAGCTGATCTTTTGAGTAAAAAAGAAATAATAATGCTTCAGGATTCTTATGATGAGGATGAAGACGGTACCATTGGTCAAACAAAAAAAATTAAGAAGAGTCAATGTACCATGAAGACTCTTAAAAAGTGGTATCAGTCAACATGCATGTCATCACCATCTAAGAAAAAAAAATCAACAGCAAGGAAGATACTAGTTATTATAATACCTGATTTTGAGAGCTTTAACTGTAATGTCTTACAAGACTTTGTTATGATTATAAGGTAATGTATTCAAGTTTACTATTGGTTTCAAGATTTCAGATATAGAAATCAAGTTTTTAATATAGTTTAGTGGACATAGTAATTAAGTAATTTGTAAATTGTGGAAATTTAAGTGAGAATTTATAAAGAGTAGGAATAATATAAGTGTGTCATTCTGAAACTTCTTGTAAAGCAACACTGCACATGTAAAAACATGTTAATGTTGTCATGAATCAAGAAGAATCATGTAATTCATTCAAATCACCATCACTTTCAGACACATTACATTGACTTCCTTTTCTCGATTCAGAGGCAGTCTGTCTCAACTATACAGTACCTACATATGTGTATGTGACACGAAATACCTAAAAGGTATAGACAGTTACATTGTTAGTTAGAAAAAAATATCAGTATTGTTTTTTCCAGTTCATACATATCATCAATGCCGATAGTATTTGTGTTTGGCGTGGCGACGTCCGTTTCCGCACTTCATAAGTCGTTTCCCTACCATGTGTCCTCAAAGCTTCTAATAAAAGTATTCCATTCACATTCTTCACCAGTTTACATGAATCAAGTAAGTTTATTATACTATTTACCTATGAAGTTGTACTATGTACATACACTACAGCTGTATGGTAGAATTGTGATTGAAGTAATATCTGTTTTATTTCAGGTATTAGAGGACATTTTCTTAACTCACACAAGTCCCTTACATTTGTCTGGCAAGGCATTTGAATTGCTGACTGATGTCTTTCTTTTCTATGATTTTTCTGTAACAGGACTCATCCAAAGTATTAAGGTAATTATGTTTTATTATAATTATATCTATCATAAGATTTGTCATTGCTAAAAAATCTTTTCATAATTAGTATTGAGATCAGTATAGATAAAAAAGTCAAGTAAATTAATCCTTTAAATTCACTTCTAAATGTTTTAGACTTTTCTGTCCCACTGATGGGCAAATCAAAATTAAAATGAAATGTATAGTGCAATCTTAAGATAACACAAATGTGCTTAGGTATATAGGTACTATAATAAAAAATGATCTGTATAAAAAGGTTGGCATAATTCCTAAATTATGCTTATGCTACTTTTATCTTGTTTCCAGTATTGTATGATGGATCATTTCTATGGAGATAATTTAAAATCTCTGTGCTGTGACAGAGACAAACTTGAAGAAGTTATTATGGAGTTGAGTGCAGATGAACTCGAGAACATACGACAGTTAGTGTCATTCAGGCCATTTTTAGAACAACAAGATTGTAGAACTAAGATTAGCTTATTTGAAGATGATAATTTCTTTAGAGAAGCTCTGTTTAAGAAGATGAACAGACTTCATGATTATCTGTACAGTTTTTATATGTGTCTGAGAATGTTATGTGTGTTTGTGAAAGAGTTACCAAAGAATATGCTCGGAAAATCCGTAAGTACCATTTTATGAGTTACATAAGTTTTTTCATACAACATAGCAATGTTGACTCATGAACTAATTATAAATTGACTGGTAATGGTATGGTATGGTATGGTTTTTACACGATTTACTGAATTGATTGTTTTTATTTATTGAATTTCTTTGTGTTTTGGGGGCATTTATTAACATACCTACTGCCATATTTATTTTTTACGGGAATCTAATCCGTTGTGGGGAAGCCGATCACTCAGTGCAGTAATCATGCCAATGTATGTAAATTTTATTGTATATAAAAACATATTATTTTTTTATTGTAGGTGCGGGAAATCTATACAAAATGTGCCCTAGAATGTGTAACAGACACACCAGCATTCAAAGATTGCATGCAACTGTTAAAATTTCAATCACAATTGAAATTGGTT
The DNA here is from genome assembly GCA_910591435.1 of Acronicta aceris. Lineage (NCBI taxonomy): Eukaryota > Metazoa > Arthropoda > Insecta > Lepidoptera > Noctuidae > Acronicta > Acronicta aceris. Next base: position 8,659,204 of record OU342763.1, on the reverse strand, counting down.
GAAAGTATCAAAAGTGCCTTGAAGATAGTCAATTCATACTTACAAGTTATTTCACCAGTCAAACCCCTTCGATCGTCACCAATGAAGAATAATCTTAATAATATAATTATCAATGATGATCTAGGAGAAAGTTTTGTTAAATCTTTGAGAGTGCATTTACTTACATTCTTACGACAAATAGAAAATGCTAATACAGATACTACTACTGTTAGCACAAATGTTTTACCAGATACAGAGAATAACGATGAAAATGCTCCTGGTAATAGATATAGACTGAAGGAGGTAAGTTTTTGGTAAAAGTCACGTTGCCTTACCTGCTTTAAAAATAAAATTTTTTTAGGCAGAGGAACTCTTTTACTTATTTATTTTATTACGAAAAGTATACGATTAACTTCACGTGTAACACGGTGATGACGTTGTCGACGACGTATGATGAAACTTGCCTAGAAAGGATCTTTGGCTAGAAGTAACAATTTGTTCACCATGTATAACATTTATTTACCTATTGTTAAACATAACATAACATACCATCACGCCTGTATTCCCCGAAGGGTTAGGCAGAGGTGGACTTAAAGTACACCCACAGTTCGCCGGTATGTTTAGGTCCTATGTTATAGGGGGCGAGCCTATAGCCATTAACCGGACACAAATCCAGACTCCGAGCTGCTAATGAGAATTTCATAGAAAAACCCAATAACACTTTGCTCGACCTGGGGATCGAACCCAGGACCTCTAGTGTAGCAGTCTCACTTGGGACCACTAGACTAATGAGGCAGTCCTATAAACTATTGTTAAAATGATCTAAAATAGCCATAAAGTTGTTTTCTATTGTTTTAGAAGCTATTAAAAGCAACAAGAGTGGACCGAGTTCAATCAGAATTCGAGATGGTTCGGTCGCGGTTCGTTAGTTATTTAGAGGACATGTTCAGTAAGGGTTTGCAACCGGCGAATTTGCAGACATTCCACGAAATATTATTCTTCAGCGATGTGTCCAATGTAAAGAAGCATATAGTTGGATCGCCGCGCGGCGCTGTTCACACTGCACTAAGCAATCCTGTGCATTACTTACAGGTCTGTACTTGGTTATAAGTAAAGTCAAAAGTACTCCTTGACTGGATTGGCATTTTATCTGTCCATCCAGTAATAGGCTACCAAAATCATATTAGTAAAGTCAAATAATAATATTAACTCGACATACCTACTTATAAATTAAAAAAAACCGGCCATGCCTTTCTTAGTTTTTTCATAGAATTCGTATCTAAGGAGCGAGATATAATAATTTCCTTGTCTTCACAGTGTTCCTGTTGCCACTTGCCATCTTCGGACAGCGTGATAGATACGTTACCCGATGTTTGCCTGGCGTACAAACTGCACCGCGAGTGCGGCAAGCATATCAACCTGTACGACTGGTTACAAGCCTTCGCCGCAGTGCTGCGACCTGATGAAGATGAGGAGCAAAGACATCACGATCCTCATACGCAGTGAGTGTACAACTGAATATACAATTATCAAAATAAAATCAACGCTCCGCTTGTCGCGCATTAGCTATACGATGCGAGTGGCTTCTGGGAAGGGAATGTTTTTATGGCCAGTGTCATGCCGTGTCGTTCACGTTTCAAAATGAGAACCAAAAAGGAACTGTTAGGAATGACGTCTTCGCTTCGTCGCCATTTCCGTTCTTGTTAAATACCTATTTTATTTATTTATGTATATCATTAAAATATTTATATAATTAAATAGCTTTGTACATTGTATATTTTGTTCCAGGTTAAGATTCACTCGTGCAGTGGCTGAACTCCAATTCCTGGGTTTTATAAAATCATCTAAAAGAAAAACTGATCATGTTATGCGTTTGACTTGGTGAATTTTATTTGTCTATCGCGTTTTTAATTTATTAAACATACTAAAATTGATAATTAATTACACTGTTTTATTATTGAATAAGACATTCAAAACTACAAATGTATCAAATATTAGTTATTATTAGATATATTATCGGCTGAGAAATATGATAAATTGATTTGACCTAAGGAATCTATTAGTAGCAGGAGATCGGAACAACAGGGTTCTGTCGATTGTTCAAACAGAAATAAATACATACATACACACGCCTTTCTCCCACAGGGGTAGGCAGAAACTATAGTCTTCCACTTACTACGATTCTTGCATACTTCTTTTGCTTCTTCCACATTCATACATCTTCTCATACATACACGCCGGTTGCGAGTGCTACGCACCTGACTTTTTTGATGGATTTCGCCAATAAGATCGGCGTAGGTCCTTCTAGACATTCGCCTTATAAATTCCTTTCGTTAATCGTCTTTCATTCATTCTTTCAACATGTCCAAACCATCTCAGCATATTCTTTTCAATACGCGTCACTACATCATCTTTCAGTCCGCAACGTTGTCTTATCACACTGTTCCTCAATCTATCATTCCGAGTTACACCACACATACTTCGCAAGGAACGCATTTCCACTGCATTTATTCTACTTTCATGTCTCTTCTGCCGTACCCAACATTCACTTCCATACATAAGTGTCGGTACCAGCACACCATTGTGGATAGCCAACTGTGCCTTTTTTGACAGGGATTGATTAACCACAACTGCATGCATAGAACCATTCACTTTATTTAGAAATAAATAACATAACATAATCATCCCAATATATTGTCTCACTGCTGGGCACGGGTCTCCTCTCATAATCAGAGAGATTAGGCTTAAGTCCACCACGCTAACCTAGTGCGGGTCGGCAGACTTCACAGGCCGCCGAGATAATCTCAGGCATGCAGGTTTCCTCACGATGTTTTCATTCACCGTTTAAACGTGATAATTAGCTATTGATAAGCACATGACTTCGGAAAGTAAAAGGTACGTGCCTTGGGTTCGAACTCGAGACCTTTGACGTGGCACTCCAACGGCCATACCACTAGGCTATCACTGCTTAAAAAAAATGTCTCTTAAGTAGATTAGGTATATAATAAGTTATGTTTCATCGAACACCAATGGTGGCAGTTTTAGTGGTGGCCGTTGAGAGTAAGCCGTGATGTCGGATGCGAGAATGTCCCTTGCCCTTTGAAGAAGTCCGATGCTGGAGCGCAGCCTGTCATAGCCGTGGTGAATATCGCGAATCCCATAGCTTGAAGGCAAGTACAGTTTATAGTAGTTAAGGGTCCGACATACCGTGTCGCTTCCCCAGGTGGCAGACGATCCGTGAGAATTTTCCCTGCTATAAAAAGGTGCGCAATTTTAAGTATCTCGCACTTGACTGATATTTTGCTCAGAACATTTTTTCTTGAATTCATTGGAGTTTAAGTACGCAAACAAGCTTGCCCAAACACTACAGGTATTATATATAAGTTCCTAGTTGCGTAATCATTATGTTGATGTCACTTATTTAGAAAATACTTCCAACAACAGCAAACAAGGTTATTAATAGATAAATGTTGCAACAGCGCGGTACAGTACAGAGACATTGGCCTTGTAGGTAGTAAGTAGGTACAGTATCGACAATATAGGTAGGTAACTGTATCATCCATCGTCCAGTCGATATAAAATTCGCCCCCCACTCAATTGGAGGTGGTAAGTATCACCCCCTGAAATGAATTTCTGGCTACGGCGTATTTATAAGATTTTACAGTTTTGGGTCGAGGTGAACCTACTGATGAGCATCCACAGTTTGCCCGACTAATCTTATCAGCCACGTTTTTTTTATATGGTACGGAAAATTCACATGGATCGTCTGCCGCCTGGGGAAGCGGCAAACATCTCTTGTAAGTAGGTACTACCCACCTACATCAATAATCATCAAAATGAAGTTATAACTTACGTTCGCATTTATAGTATTGTTAATTTGTTATGAATATCATTACTTTCAATAGTTGTTTAACGGAGTGAATAGGTACTGTAATTTTGCGGCAAATTTTGAGGAGCGAATGGGATCGTAGCCTCCCTATGTTCTCCAAACTGTATCTGTTAAGATTATACTTACCTATATACAAAATAAAATAATAAGTAGAGTAGGTGGGCTTTTATGATCTTTAGGTACATAAAAAACAATGTTGTTGTAAAATACGATGTTGTTGTACTTACCTACTTATTGTAGATAACTACAAAAATTAACTTTTTGCAAAGTCACTACATACTGTCTTAAATATTTATTTTTACTTAGAATTTTTACTTAGAAAAACGAATGCCCGATAATTAACTGGCGGCGCATTTTATTATTGTAAATACCTAGGTAGATACCTACTAACAGAGATGTGACTTATCTTAGATAAAAGTATCTGAAATACAGATACAAGATACAAAATACGTATTTACATCTTGTATTTGAAATACTTTTTATTTTGTATCTTATATTTAGATACATGTTCCTGGTATCTTAGTATTTTGAAGATACTTTGTTCCCCAAGATACTTTTACTAAAATAAATTTCAGTTTTTCTTTCCGAACGCAACTGAACGCAGCGCGTTGTATAAACATTTTGTCGATATTGCCGGAAATCAAATGACCTAATCAAATGGCCTAAGATGTCCCACCGTCACTCCTGTCACTCGTTCCGTATTTTTTCATATGCACGTGTTGTACGGTGTTTTAATCGGTGTTTATGCTACGATAAAAAAAAAACCTAAAATATAACACCTGTTTCCCCAGCTCTGCCCCTGTGGAGCGACTTTTTTCCTTTGGGGCATGATCATGAGGCCTGGCATTGAGGCATGTTTGAGGAATTACTTTTACTGAAATCTCAAATAAAATATAAAGATAAAAAAAAAAAAACAATTTTAATACATACCTTCCTATATTATCGAAAATTGTTTTCTCGAATAAATAAACTTGGCAGTTCAATTAAATGTTGTTTTCTTACAAAAGTATTTTATCTTTAAAAAGTATTTGAAAGATAGGTATTTTGTATCTAGTATTTCAATTACCTTTTTAGAAAATTATTTGGTATCTAAAATGCTTTTTTTTTTTTAAGTATCTTGCATCTTGTATTTCAGATACTTTGTATAAGGTACCTTATACTTCACTGCCTATTAAGGGTAGTGTACGCAATCACGAAACGTTTTACCCGAATAACTACATCACGAAAGAACGCGACCACGAATATTTTTAAAACGAATAAACCTTACCCGAAAGACTATACCCCGAAATCACGCCACCATGAATTGATACACCACGAAATAACGCTACCACGAATGGTTACATTATGGAAGCAAGACACGCCGGGATTCATCATTTCACAAAACTTTTCACAAAACAATACAGTGTAAGCATACATTGATTTAGCATTTTGTCTATAATGCGGGAGTTAATGGATTTACGCATAGGCATGATTTAGAGAAGCCAGAGGTGGGGTGACTTGGATTTTTGCTCGAGACCTTTAACTTGGCAGTCCAATATTCATATGACTAAGATATAACAGCTTATAACCATTATGTTCCTACATAACATTAATGTTCTATATGTCTATGAATAACTATACCAACCTAATCTAGTTATTATAGGAAACTATACCTAATCGTGTGTTTGAAACAGCTTTACAGTTACGTGGACATTGTACAGTTTAAAAAGTAATACATATATCATTTATATATTTGTATTTTTTTTCGGCCGGCCTCCATAATGTAACCATTCGTGGTAGCGTTATTTCGTGATGTAGTTAATTGGGTAAAACGTTTCGTGATTTCGTACCCTACCCCTTAGTAGGGTTAGGGTAACCCAATAAATTTGAATTATTTTATTTTTATCACATTGAGTCATTTCGTTTACTATAACATACCATCACGCCTGTATTCCCCGAAGGGTTAGGCAGAGGTGTACTTAATGTACACCCACAGTTCGCCGGTATGTTTAGGTCCCATGTTATAGGGGGCGAGCCTATAGCCATTAACCGGGCACAAATCCAGACTCCGAGCTGCTAATGAGAATTTCATAGAAAAACCCAATAACACTGCTCGACCTGGGGATCGAACCCAGGACCTCTAGTGTAACAGTCTCACTTGGGACCACTAGACTAATGAGGCAGTCGTTTACTATATATGTTTATTATAAAAGAAGAACCTTACTGACTGATTGACAGGAGATAGATCAGAAAGAGAGAAAGTCCGCACGCACTACCATGCGTTTGACATACCTACACACACACACACACACACACACACACACATATAGATACATATTGAATAGGTACATTTTTATTAATTCGTTTTATCTTTGTTAACTAAAGGTATTTTGACACCTCAGGCAGTTCTGAGTTTTCAGGGCAGTTCAAACTATACGCTCGACCATCAACAGTGTCTTATATGCATTTGAACGATTTTAGAAACTATTTCGATCCTTCCCCATAATCCTTTCGTCTTCCCCCTGTTTCATTATTGAGATAATTATTTTTTTCTGTTTTGGAACCGCTGTTAAATCGGTTCCAAAACAGAACAATTTTTTTTTTACTGTTATTATAAATCTATAGATAAAACAAAGTCGGGTTTGTTCCAACACTTATAACTCGAGAACGGGTGGACCGATTTTTATGATATTTGGTTTGCTAGATTTGCTCCTTTCTGAATAGCAGAATAACTATTAAAACATTCGAAAATTTCACGAAAAAGAACGTGAAGAAAATGTATTTTCTCATACATTTTGTATCGGGAACGTATTGACAGATTTGACAGACAGAAATGAAACACGGTTACAAACTCGTTACAAATATATTTATATAATTTTTTTTGTTTACACGGCAAAACAAGGGAAAGCGATGATTGAGGTGACGGCTGATGGGGATAAATGGAAGAAAAGGACATGCTGCGCCGACAACAAATAAATTGGGACAAGGGCAGGAAGATGATGATTCAGGGCAAGGCAACGTTTGTAGGGCCCACTAGTAGGCTATAAAAATATACTCTCTGCTCTTTACGTACTACAAATTTAAGTTTATCATAAGCTAATTAATAAACATATTATGCACTGTCCTACAAGACTTCAAATACAACACTGCCCATCTCATCAAAAAACCGTTCTATCTTCTTTCACTCACCCTATACGTATTTTTTATATTGCGGAACGTCCTCATCCTTCATTCAATCCGTCGCCTGGTGAGGCGAACCTGTAAATTAGCCTAACCACAAAATAAATTATACTATAGGTAACCACTGTGTACTATGTAACTCGTGTTCTATCTACAAAATAGTTTCTTATTGGTCCACTTACCAGACGCGTACTATTAATAACTTAACTTACTAAAGATATTGGTGATGGCACACAGAGGCCTTGCTGTTTAATTAGTAGTTAATAATAGTGGTAATATACACATCCTCGTCATACTCCTACCTACCTGTGTTGTAAAAAACAAACCGACCTTGAATTATAATTTCACGATATTATAGGTAGTATGGACCCGACCTCTGGAAAGGTTAAGAGCACATCACTTTTATTCGTGTCGTGCATACCACAAGACAAGTTTTAGCCTATTTACACCTGTATTTATTACCTATTCTAGACTCCAGCCATTTTTTATCGTTTGACCTTTTAAATATTAATTCGCTCGCAGGGAACCTCTCGGGTTGACTTTTGTTTCTGATTCCTATTTTTATATTTTATTTATTTCTGTTGGATTTGGTTTTTTAGGGACTTTGAGCTTCGTAATAATAATTTGTGGAGATACCTACTAACAACGCAGTGTTTTCTATGCTAGTTCTATTATTTATAGATACCTACATAAAGCCGTCTGGCGGGTGATCTAAGCTTTTAGCAGTTTTAGATAATAGGTTACACAATTTTAGCAATCTGTTCAAGAATAGAGAATTGCAGGTTTCATTGTTATTTTATGTACCCTATAATAAATCTTACTATTTTCCGATCCAAACATGATTTGATAATTTAAATAAAACTACTACTTTTACGGATTGTATCGCGTTGTATTGATATTATTTAATTTCCGACGTTTGGAATCCTTTACAGCATCCATGGTCACGGGTAAACAAAGTTGTTGAACGTCTTAATGTTGCAATTACTAATAGCTACCTTACATTTTTGTTAATTATTGGCGATCCAATTTATGCAGAACGAGCTCAACGTATCTATCGTTAGGTCTTGCAGTTTTGGGCTTGGATTTTGATTTAATAGAATCTATAATGGGGTTCTAAGCAGGTGGTAAGACCCAGCCATCTTCTCTATTGAAATTTGGATTTGGCGATGTGTTCCTTTACACGGGAAAAAAGAAACTTATTAACCTGCGTAAAAGAAACATCGATGTCACACCGCCTTTCCAAAAAGTCATCAGTTTGTGAACATACTCTTGACAAGGCCTGACCCTTGATAAACCACAAGACCTCGCAAAAGAAAACCGACCACCCAGGTCACCTACCCAGGATGATTCGCTGCTATTGAAATTTAAAAAAATCCAAATTTCAATAGAGAAGACGGCTTGGTCTTACCGCCTGTTTGGAACCCCATTAAACATTCCCCGTTTATTTCTCAATTATTGACCAACTTCAAAAAGGAGGAGGTTCTCAATTCGACTGTACCTACGTCAAGATCTGATTACAAAAGTTAAAACAAAATGACAATATCACGTAACAACGGAGTAAATGATAACGTCGTCTAAGTATACGTAAAATTCTACTCGCTACTCCAAATGTTAAAATATATAACTTTTAAGAAAAATAAAACCGCCGTCAAAGACCTAAAAAATAAAATTATGTTAGAAACAGTTTCCGAAGTGGGTGGCGAAACTTCCGAAACTTTTTGATTTAACCGTTTTTGTTTTTGAAGGTGGTTTCTTTTTCTTAAAAGTTATTTTATCTACAAGTAAATAATACTTTTACATAGTTACATACTTGTTAAACTTCCAATGTTTTACGTACAATGGATTATAAAAAATGTCACTGGGCCAGTTGGCTTAGTAGTCGTTTCGCAAGTATTCGGTTCGCATGAATCGTGCGAAACGACGCTTTTCAAAATTGATCTATTTAGTAGGTGGCGTTTCGCATGAATCGTTTTTATTTTCAGGCCAATCGACCACTTCATAAATAAATAGTGGGCTATTCGCACGAATTATATTACACGAATTAAAAGAAAAGTACAGTGGCGAACAACAGTTAATTACAATTTATATTCAGAGATGTGAATAGTTTGTAACTATGTTTAGGAAAAAACTGATACAAATGCTTAACAAAAAATACTTTTTTTTAAATTGCCCACGTTTGGCTAGCTGTATCTCTGCAACCAATGGACCTAGAGTGCTGGGGTTAATTTCAAATTGTTGCAAAAACCGCTTAAAATCGCTTCCTTAGAGTATTTTTTTAGAAAAAACTGAAACAGGTGCTAAAATTTCCCAGTTTTTCGAGCACCATGGGGGTAGCAAAGGGTTTTCAGGGTTGCAATCTTGGGTGTAATCTACTCTCAAGCGACCTAACAACATATAAAAAAATCGTAGATACATGCGCGTTTGCGATGTTTTATGTCGTTATTGACTGGCCTAGAGTGAGTGAGACAACAAGCAATAACGTTAATTTGCTTTCTTTTTCTAATTCCCGAAATCTCTAGTAAAATTTAGGTGTGTACAATAATTTGACAATTTATTACGTATTTCAAATATCTATAGGTAATATAATACATATAAACTCAATTATGGTTTGTCAATTTTTAAATTTATTAATTCCATAATGTATGTTTGCGACTGTACTTGGGGTTTTTTAATCCTTATAATATAATTTGTCGAATAGCCCACTACTAATAAGTAGTGGGCTATTCGACAAATTATATTATTATGAAGTGGTCGATTGTCACGAAAATAAAATCGCTTCGTGCGAATAAATTGTGAAGTGTCGCACGATTCGTGAATGAATTCGTGCGAAACAACTACTTCAAGTTCAAGTTCAAATGTTTTTATTTCAAATAAGCTTTTACAAGCGTTTATGAAACGATAGGATTCTAGTTGCACGGTTCTAAAAGGTTGATCCTATGGAGAAGAATCCGGCAAGAAACTCCATGGACACTATTTTAAAATAAATGGTGTTACAATCTAATGGTGCTACTAAGCCGTCCAGTTAAGTAGTCATTCAAAACTAATTTATTTTTAAATAAATCCTTGTATGTTCACTATGCGTGAACACGTACGATGTACCTTACACATAAACACAATGTGGTCAAATATACTTGCATGTGTACATAAGCGCATACGCTTGTGAGCATCGATGACCGAATCTAAAATATCGACACCGAATGTTTGCAGGTTGTCTTTTGACATTACGTTAGATGTGAGAGAAATGTATAAAAGATAATGTGGCGTCCTCTGATGCATCAGTCGCTCATCAGCAACAGAACCAACCTAAACTTATCAATATGAAATCGGTACGTCTATTTTATTATTTAATGTGTTAAGAAAAAACCCTGTCTGACTCGTGAAGGTATTGAGATCCAGTTCTGTATATATAATCATTTTCATTTTACGAGAAAAAAATCCCCGAAAAAAATTTATAAAACAAAGGAACTGAAATGGCAATAATAACGGTGGCAGCGACACCATCATACTAGTATCTGCAAGTAGTGTGTGACACCGCCCCTGGGTGCCAAACGTATTATTATGCCTATGATGCTATTATTATTTTTTAAAACTTGCTAGATTTTGGGGTAAATGCAGCAATTTGGACACGACAATCGTGAATTTTAAACTTTATTAATATGTTAACTTTCGTGTATATTTAGTATTTCTTATTTTATTTGGTGATGTGATTGGGATACCTATTTAAGCCTTTCCGGTCGGACTGGGTGTTTTAAAACAGTTAGGTATTACAATTACAAAAAACTCTTACATGTCAGTAGATTAGACTAATTATTTGATTTTCACCATATTTTTCTTAATAAGTAGATACTTGTTAGATTTTATTATATACGGCATTAACACATGTACCTAACCGGTGTTCGAATCCTGCATGAGATCGACTTTTTCTCCCTCTTCATATTAAACTTGTCTTTTTTATAGTCTTTAGGTCACTATTTATATTGGTCCAATGACTAGGAACTTATATGAATGTAGTAAATTTACTAAAACATGTAGGTATATTATTTAATATAACGAGTTATGGTTAACATTTTGAAAATACTTTATTAGTATTTTATTGATCTTTTCTCTACGGGTGAACGCCTATTCCTAGCGGTGGGAGAGTACTGGCCTGGATTAGTATTATTGTTACATAATTTTTTTGATGTTATGTATATAAACTCGCAGATGATCGTTGTCGCCCTTGCTCTCGTGGCTGTCGCCGTCGCTGTCCCCGTTGAGGTGCAGCCCGTAAAGATCCTCCGGTCCGAGTTCGAACAGCAGCCTGAGGGTAGCTACGTTTTCGGGTAAATACACTGTTTCATTGGATGGATGAATTTTATTGCAACGACCTATGAAAAATTAATAAATTACTAAATCTGAATAATATTTACAGATTCGAGGCCGATAATGGCATCGCCCGCAGCGAAACTGGTGAACTGAAGGAAGTTTTGGATGAAGAGAACAAGCCCCACAATGTGGTCGTCGTCCGCGGATCTTACAGTTACTTGGGTGAGAATGGCATACCCGAGACCGTCAGCTACTTCGCTGACGAGACTGGATACCACGCGGACGGACCGAAGCCCACCAGGAGATAAGCTGCCAACGACATCCTGACTGCCAATGAATGGTCAATTGATACGCAAAATTGAAAATTAATTGATTGTTCAATAGCCATTATGTTTTGAGACATTGATAACGTTTAAGGAATAAACAGAACGGGATCCGTGATGAGTATGGTGCGGAGTATCAGCCGCGCTTACTTCGTGTTGATCGTTGTTACTGATTCTCACTGCCATATTTTTGTACGTTTTTTATATTATTTGTTGTGTTTTAATGACGTGATTTACATAAGTAAATAAAGTTCAATTGAAGTCAAGTGCATCTTTCAATTGCAGTCTAAATAGTTTTCAGTGACAATCTTAAATTCAGAATAAAAATATATAGTATACAACTCAGTAAAACTAACACTGTAATTACACCTCTGCCCCACCCTTCGGGAATATAAGGGCGTTCGTATTATACGATTGAGATAGAAAAAGGTAAATTAAATGGTATGTTATGTTTTACATTCATCGATGCTAATATAATTGATATTTAATTAAATCGTGATGAAGCCGATATGTGTGGATCTAATGGCACACAGAAACTCAGTTCCCTAAGAATACCTATCTAACAATTTAATTCGGTCTAGTTATTTTACCCGTGACTATGGATTCTGTAAAGGATCCTAACCGTCCATCCACAAAAAGTGGGTTTATTTCAATTGAATTTGGGTTAAATCGTCTATTATGATAAGAAAGAATGCAATGAACATTTTGATTACCCATGTCAGATGTATAATTAAAGACTAGTAAAGACTATAAAAGACTTTTGAAAAAAAAAGCGACTGCATATAGACTGAAGATTTTACATATTACACAAATTATGAAAATCTTATTCCGTTTTTTTTATTAAAAAAATACTGTCAAGCAATTAAGGCAACTGCTGTTTCATAATTTGTTCGGGATCCTATGGCAAAGTACAGTCAACAGCACATCAAGTTAGGTACAAAATGTAAAATTTCCCCAATGGACAATATACTCTATTATTTGGAGATTAAATTTAAAATCGATTGAAGAAATTTGACAGTTTTCGATACCATTGACGATACATCGATATATCTGCCTTGTCTAATGTAAGATCGCAACGCCATGCTGTTTAAAATATTATTATAAAATTGGCAAGAATACTACTGTTAACAAATACATGTCTAACATAATCAACCCTTACATTGTCCCACTGCTGGGCACGGGTCTCCTCTCAGAATGAGAGGGATTAGTCTATAGTCCACCACGTTAGCCTAATGTGGGTTGGCAGACTTCGCACGCCGCGCCGTCGAGAAAATCTTTCAGACATGCAGATTCCTCACGATGTTTTCCTTCACCGTTAGATTAATAAATAATAAATAAAACTAACTGAGTAGGTCTAAAGGAATACTGCATAGTTATGGTCTTAACCCTACTAAACTAATAGCTTATTTGCACGCCTGTGTTATTGTAGTCTTAGGCAGAGGTGAACTGATGTGTTGATACTGTTGTGTTCGAGACATTCTAAGAACTGTGAGAGTTACCTAGATAATGAGAGTCATTTAATAGAGGCGTGTCGGTTTTTGCTACTGCTAATGAGATGTCTACGGTCTGAGAATCGAATTATAGACACTAAAGTATAGACCTTCTCATCGTTATCGATGACGGAGACCCTGACAGTTTAAATTATTATTATTTATAGACACTAATGACATAACATACATGCCATCACGCCTGTATTTCCCGAAGTGTTAGGCAGAGGCGTACTAATGTACACCCACAGTTCGCCGATATGTTTAGGTCCCATGTAATAGGGGGCGAGCCTATTGCCATTAACCGGGCACAAATCCAGACTCCGAGCTGCTACTGAGAATTTCATAGAAAAACCCAATAACTCTTTGCTCGACCTGGGGATCGAACCTAGGACCTCAAGCGTAGCAGTCGCGCTTGGGACCACTAGACTAATGAGGCAGACTAATGACATATAGGTTAAAATGAAATACAAAATCGGAAATATAGCAACCATAAGTATTACAATATTATTAAAGTAATTATTTACTTATAGTTCTACCACGATTTGATAGTAATAGGTATGCTAGGTAATATGCCTAATTGTGGTATAACCCGAAGTTTAAAATAGTAAGATAAATTAATGAAGCGTATGTACATAATCTATTAGACTGCGCACGAAACGGTTGGTGGTCAAGGTCATAACACTGTCTGCATAGCAAACGACTGAACTCGTACGTGTTTGTATGTCAACGAGTAAAATAACCCAAGTGCTTTTAAATATAGCTTAAAGTAGGTGATGGAGTTTGTGGATGGATCAGTTTTAGTTAGCAACCGTTTCTTTGAGAATATGGTAGAAGGGTTAGGGTTTGGGGGTTGAAACAAAGATGACACTCCTGATCATTTTTTGAAATCGAAATCCATAAAATTATTTCCTAGTCCTAATATTTAGAGAGAGCAAGGTTTTTGGTTTATAAAGGAATCATCTATAATGTAATTTTGCGGCCGAAAATGGTAAAAGGTATTACTAAAAATAACTACGATCCATTATTGAGTTACGAAATGCGGCTTTGCTTTTCTTAAATGTAAACAGCCTCTTACCCTAAGCGCATATACCGTCTCCGTTCCGTCGAGGGTAAAGAAAACTATAAAGTATAACGATCAAAGTATGATATGACTGTCTCATAACCATTTGGCCGTAACCACAACATTACGCGAGAGGTCCTGATTTCAATTCCTAGGTCGAGCAAAATTTTATTGGGTTTTGCTTTGATCTTAATATTAAGCTCGGAGGTAGGATTTGTGCCCGGTTCGTGGCAATAAGCGCGCCATCCATTAAATGGATCCTATGTAAACGTATCCGCGATGTGTGGGTCACCTCCACCACCTCTGCCTAATCCTTCGGGGAATACAGGCGTGATGAGATGTGTTTATCAAAGTATAATAAAAATAATGAATGTTTACTAGAGTCAGGTTTATTTTAATCTTGATTTCAATTTACGTCCTGATGTTAATTAATTTGTGCTTGTTATTATTAGGTATCTTAAACAGTACAACTTTACTACGTTAAGCACAAGTATTAACATCATTTAAAGACATTGAACGCAGTTAATTACAAATTTATATCTATATTTTTTTGTATACCACTAAGGTGGCAAACAAGCATACGGCCCCAATGATGGGAAGCGGTTACCGTAGCCTATAGACGCTTGCAACACCTGGGGTATCACTCGCGCGTTGCCAACCCTAGGATAAAGGTAAATCAAGGAGGAATAGTCGGGCTGGCAGCATAGGAGATAATGCGTGATGCTTATCCTATCTGCCAACAGAACGCTTCCTCGCGGAGCTTTATCTATTATTATATTATTTATCTACTATCTGCTTATTATTTTTAGATAATCGGCTAGGGAAGCAGACCCATTATCGTTTATGTGTTTTTTTTCTTCATATTATAACTAATTTACAAGGACAGTTGTAAAATTTAAAATAAAAAAAGTATCATAAATGTGGTATGTTATCATATTAACAATTCCGGATTGACGACATCGAACATTTGACGTTGTACGCCAGAGAAATGTATAAAAGCTTATTTTGGGATCGGTTTTCCATCAGTCGCATAGAAGCCACCGAACAAACCCTATCTAAAATGAAATCCGTACGTTCACTATTTAATTTCACATAATTTAAACATAATTATCCTGCCTTTTGTCAACCTTATATTTTTTTTATTCTACTTAATCATCAGTACTTTAATCTTGTGACTTTGTAAACTATGTTGTGCTAATTAATAATTATTTCATTCCCTTATTTAATTTATTTGAATTTTCAATGTTATTGTAATATCTGTACCTGTAACATTTTGTGTATTATGTGACGTAGATGATCGTCTTCGCCCTCGCCCTCGTGGCCGTTGCCGTCGCCGTCCCCGTTGATGAGAAGTTCGTCAAGATCGTCCGGTCCGAGTTCGACCAGAAACCCGAGGGCAGCTATAATTTCGTGTAGGTAACTGTATATTAATATTTTTCTGTTTTTTAAAATGAATATTGCTAGGTATTATTAATGATATTACTGATGATTATCGAATCAAATATTAATATTGTGAATAGGTTACATACCCGTTCAAAAAATTAAACATATGTTCATCTGAATAATGTCAACAGATTCGAGACAGAGAATGGCATCCTTCGCAACGAAGAGGGCCAAGTGAAGCAAGTTCTGGATGAGGAGAACAAGTCACGCGACGTGGTCGTCGTCCGCGGCTCTTACAGCTACCCCGTTGACGGCAAACGGGAGACCGTCAACTACTTCGCTGACGAGACCGGCTACCACGCGGATGGACCCTCCATCCCTAAGGCCACCAGGAGATGAGCTGTCAACGACTACCTGACTGCCAGTGAACGGCCAATTGATACACAATGTAACTTAATTGGTTGTTCATGGGCTATTATGTTTTGAGACTATGATAACGTTTAAGGAATGAACAAAACGGTCACCGGGACGCGACGGGTGGTGCGAAGTATCAGCCGCGCTTACTCCTCGTTTCTCGTCGTTACTGATGCTCACTGCCATATTTTTGTAAATTTTCATTTTATTTGTTATGTTTTAATAACTTGATTTGCATAGTAAATAAAGTTCAAATGAAGTCTCTGATGTTTTCATTTCCGCACTCTTTAAATTTCATCTTCATTTAATATTTTAATACCTGAATTACCAAATGCATACAATACTGTGTCGTAAATCTAATTAATAGGTAGACTCTACCACTTCCAATAAATCGTTATGTGTTCAGTCGTGAAGGAATTTGCGTATAATGGTGAATAATCCGAAATTTTGTTACTGTCCGTTGTAAAGCATATATTTTAGATAAAAAACAATTATGGAAACGGCGAAGCTACTTACAGAATGTTTACTTTTAAACCTGTGTCCCATTGGGGAAGGCATAGACTATAGACTTTACGATTATTAATTGTCTATATATGTCCAGAGCCTCTAAACATACCCACCTAGGTACCTAAATTCTAGTTACTACAGCTACTGTCACTCCTTTAGCATGCTGATAAAATAATAATAGTTTATTTTCTTTAACTGTTGTGTACCTACCTATAGTAGAAGTGTTTAAATTAGTCAGATTCATACACTTACTAATTAGTATCGTTACACCACACAACTCCACACTTTTCACAGCTCTCATATCTACTGCATTAATTCTCTTTCATGTTTGTTGTCTTACACACAACTACTTTTGCTGCAGTCACTACGAATAAGATTCAGCATTCACGCCTACGAGAAAATTTCTCAGACATAAAGGTTTCGCTCGGCAGGCATATTTTCCTTCACCGATTAAAAGCGAATGATTGAATATGCACATTCTTTAAAAAAGTCGGACTATCTTGGATCCTAACTCGAGATCTATGTCTTGGCAATTCGCGCGTATATAGAGCTAGTCTATCACTACTATTTTTTTTAGTAGATAATACGAATGTGCATCTCATTCATTTTCGAGTTGCAAATTTTTAATTTTTTATTAAATTGACGTTATTTGCTAGTTATTTTTTATTTAAATTTTTATTACGAATGTTGTGATTTAAAAAGTTACGAAAAACAATAGCTTGGAAACCGCGCAATGATTCGTACTGATTTTTATTTCTTTATTTTATTTTATTTATTTAGGAAAACAAACAATTGTACATTTTGTCTTAAATCTAAATACTTATATGATAGAGTAGATTAACCCACAACGTTTCCACAGATTACTATGTTAAATACGGTGAAGGCGAAATATTGGCATAGTTTGCGAAATAATGCATCATGTGACAAGGCAAATATGTTAGTTTTAACAAAGTGCATATTATATATTTTAACTAACTATGGAGGGGCGCCCATTCACCAGCATTTGTACGACTAGCAGTCGTAGCAAAAAGCGGATAAGCGCGCGCCTCTTGTCTTATTAGAGTCCTGGGCACGATATACGAGAGTTTGCACTTTCAGTTGATTGGGTTATTAATGAATGCATACAGCAAACTGTTATAACTGTACTTGTTTTTAAATTGTAAACTCAAAAATAGTTCAGTTCCTTTTACTATGAACATTACAGCAGTTTTTTGAGCCAATGAGGTCGGCTCTATGTTAAAAATATGCCTCCGTCCAAACCCTTAATTAATATAAACCCATAACTAAAACATTGAAAAACTCATTGATCCCTTCTGTCTTTGTAATTTAATGTCAATGATTTGACATTGGGAATGTCTGAATGTGTGAATGAATTTAAAAAATCGGAAGTTTTTTCATATTTGTAGACCGCTAAGGTACTTTTACTAATATGTCCTTGCTTATCTCACATTGACTTGAGAAATAGCTGCTTCATTGATAAAGTATTGTTATGTAACATAGTTAAAAGTATAGGTGCTGAGCGGGAGGATACGAGTATGTGTTTGAGTTCTAAGACAGGCAAAGTGTAATTGGGTTTTTGTCTATTGGGAAACTATCAGAAGCCCGGTTAGTTTATTCCCTGGCAATAAATTGAAAAGCCTCACTCCTTATTATATGGGGCCTTAAAATATAAATAACTATTTTAATTAAAATAAGAAGAAGAAAGATTATGGAGAATAATTTTGTATTTTCAATATATCTACTTTAGAATAAGTTTCATGATACCGATCAATGATATAATACTAACTATATAATGTCATTGATACCGATAAACAAAGTTGCCTACAAACTTCAACCTTTGGGGGTTGAAGTTTGTGTATTTCTAGTGATGTAAATAGGTATACCTAACTTAGTTTATGTGTCTTTGGAAATAATTTATTTAATCATTTATATGCGCTGTATATTCGGAAACTAGGTTTTTCTTGTCACAATATAATATATTTTCTGTAAGACTAGTCATTTATACATATAAAATGCTTTGTCCTGAATAACTGACTGACGGATCAATGCACACCAAAACCGCTGATCGTAGAGACCTGAAACTTGTCTACGATCAGCGGTTTTGTAAGACGTAGGCATCCGATAAGAACGCATTTTTGGAAATTCAACCCCTTTGCTGTTGATAAGAGGGGTGAAAGTTTGTATGAAAGTCCGTCATTTTTTAGCGGGTGAAACCGCGGGGTACAGCTAGTGTAGTTATATATTATAATTATAGAGAGCAATGGTTATACTATAAAATGTGCGAAAGTTACTCTTGGTTGAAAGTAGATTTGATCAATTAAAAGTAAGTTTGAAGGTAAAAGCATAATAATTGGTAATCGTACAAATAACAAAAATCCACTGCATAATTTTATTCGCGGGTGACAATATTGCGTAGGTGACATGTGAAAGAAGACTCCCTCTAACGCAATAGCACTTGCACAAGTAAATAACACTTGGCTCAAAAGTTTTATGACGAAACAATGATTTGAAGATCTGTACAAATTAAACATGACTGTGATTTGAAGCAACGTTTGGTCTTTAGATTTGTATATTCGATAGGGGTCAAGCAAAAGCGGTTCTAGCGATATACTGTGACCTTGGAGTGGACTATGCGGCGGATACAGTATTTGAGTTACAATGACCTTATAGACATTGAGCTGGCGACTTGACTTGTTCATATCGCCCAATCGTGACCGCTTAGAGAAGAGTAGCAAGCAGTAAAAGAGATTTCATGGTATGATAAAAAAAGGATAAGTACATTCCGTCGCATCCTTGGCAGGCAGCGTTATTTGCCTGCTGATCAGCTAATCTTTTTGTAATGTCGTAAGCTACATTGTTACAGCAATAATAATCTCAAATTAAATCAAGTCTTGCAAAGCTATTTCACTCCTCCGTGCCGTATTTTTATATTGAATAGGCTTGTGTAAAGGTACTTTCTCATCTGATGCTGAGTGATGATCAAATCGAAGATAGTGTAAGGTTATCTAACAACAAACCTACTCACTCATGTCGTTTACAATTATTAATAACATCATATTATGCGGGAATTTTTGAAGTGGGAATTTAAATGTAAAGTATTAACATGGACCTTAATTTTTCGATATGCCATTACTGAGACATAAGCATTAAAAATAATAAGTAGTTATTGTTCAAAAAACAAATTAGATATCATACAATGAACTGCCCTGCATGAGTTCCTCCATTCAATTCCTATTTATATTCCTGTTATACTTATATTGTTATACTTTAATATAAAAAAACATACTTGTACTTATTTGTGAAACCATACAGGGTGGAAAATACTGGCGACTGTGAGACAGTTCATACTAGTATAGTCGTCAACGTTAACTCTTAAAATAATCAACTCATTATACTATCCCACTGCTGGGTAGGGGTGTCCTCCAAGAATAAGAGGGATTAGGCTACAGTCCATCACGCTAGCCTAATGCGGGTTGGCGAACTTCACACGTCGTCAAGAAAATCTCTCAGGCACGCAAGATTCCTCAGGTTATTTTCCACTACCGTTTAAGCGCGTGATAATTAACTAATAATACGCACATGACTTCGAAAAGTCAGAGGTTTGTTTGAGGAGCTTTGGATTCGACCTCGAGATCTTTGACTTGGTAGTCCAACCAACGGACATCACTGCTATCACTGCTTATTATGTAATGTAAACTCTATATAAAATGTAATATAAATATAGTGGTATTTTTTTTCTAGAATAAGAGAAAATTGAAAATATTGATAATATATAAAATACAAATTACTGAGTCGACCAAAGTATTATTGGTTTTTTATGAAATTCCCAGTAACAACTGAAAGTTTGGATAGTGTTCAGTTAATGGCAATAGGCTCTCTCCGTATAGATGGCAACTAAACATACCGGTAAACTGTGGACCGTGTAAATACGTCCCTACTTACCTAACACTGCCTAAACCTTCGCTAAATATGGGAGTGTCGGTATGTAAGTAGTTATTATTCAATTATAAATGAAGAATAGATGTTTTAGTTTCAAATGAATGCAAAAACATTAACATAACTTATGACTTAATTAAGTATAAGTGATACTAACCTAACACTAGGAATTTATAATAACCATTATATAGGCATTTCATTTAAAATTTATGCGGTTAAAGGTTAGTGTCAACTTAAAAATAAATATCAAGCACATAATTATCAATGACCGAATCCGGATTAACGACGTACGTTTGATATTAGGTTAGGTGTTGGAGAGATGTATAAAAGCTTATTTCGAGACAGTGCTGGCATCAGTCGCATAGCAGCTATCGAACCAAACCTATCAAAATGAAATTGGTACGTTATTTTTAAAAAATATTCCATACTTAATATTATAAATGCGAAAGTAGTATCTGTCTGTCTAGCTCTATTTTGAAGAGATAGATTAGATAAGATCTATAGATAAGATTAGAGAAGGACATAAGCTGCCGATTCTTTCAAAAACTCCTTTGGGATGCGAGTGAAACCGCGATCAACAGCTAGTTAATCATCCTAATATAATATAAACTAGATGTTGTCCTATATTAAATTGCCAAAATTTCTTCAACGGTTTAGGCGTGAAAATGTAATAAAAAACTAACTAATAGACGGACAGAATTACTTTCGCATTTATAATATTAACATGGATAGTACAGATTATTTTATTTGTATTATTTTCGACAGTGTTTTTATGGATTGTATGTACAGGTGATCGTCTTCGCCCTCGCCCTCGTGGCCGTTGCCGTCGCCGTCCCCGTTGATGAGAAGTTCGTCAAGATCGTCCGGTCCGAGTTCGACCCGAAACCCGAGGGCAGCTATAATTTCGTGTAGGTAACTGTATATTAATATTTTTCTGTTTTTTAAAATGAATATTGCTAGGTATTATTAATGATATTACTGATGATTATCGAATCAAATATTAATATTGTGAATAGGTTACATACCCGTTCATAAAATTGAACATATGTACATCTGAATAATGTCAACAGATTCGAGACAGAGAATGGCATCCTTCGCAACGAAGAGGGCCAAGTGAAGCAAGTTCTGGATGAGGAGAACAAGTCACGCGACGTGGTCGTCGTCCGCGGCTCTTACAGCTACCCCATTGACGGCAAACAGGAGACCGTCACCTACTTCGCTGACGAGACCGGCTACCACGCGGATGGACCCTCCATCCCTAAGGCCACCAGGAGATAAGCTGTCAACGAACCCACCGGTTAATGGTCGATTGATTAATCAATTAATCGATTGTTTATCGCAACACTGATAATAACGATTAGGAAATACTGCAGAACATATACCATGACATTGGAGCGTGCGGCGGAGCATCAGCCGCACACGTTGCTCCTTGTTAGCTGTCTTAGTTTTCTTGTACAGATAGCGTAATTCGTACTGTAAATAAAATAAGTTTTAACATTTAATATCCAAGTTTTATTTGATTTATGTCATTCACTATAAACTATCACTGCTTCTCTAAGGAGCAGCACTAAGAAGCAGTGATAACCAGAAGCAGTGATAGCCTAGTGGTATGACCGTTGGACTGTCAAGTCAAAGGTCTCGAGTTCGAACCCAAGGCACGCACCTCTGACTTTTTGAATTAAATATTTAATTATGGCGTGTGAAGTTTGCCAACCCGCACTAGGCCAGCGTGGTGGACTATAGCCTAATCCTTCTCATTCTGAGAGGAGACCCGTGCCCAGCAGTGAGACAGTATAATGGGTTGATTATGTTATGTTATGTTATGTTAATCAATGAAATATATACCTATACTTATAAATATACATACCATTACGCCTGTAATCCCCGAAGAGTTAGGCAGAGGCGTACTTATGTACACCCACAGTTCAACGGTATGTTTAGTTCCCATGTATTAGGGGGCAAGCCTATTGCCATTAACCGGGCACAAATCCAGATTCCGAGCTGCTACTGAGAATTTCATAGAAAAACCCAATAACACTTTGCTCGACCTGGGGATCGAACCCAGGACCTCTAGCGTAGCAGTCGCGCTTGGGACCACTAGACTAATGAGGCAGTCATACTTATAAATATACTCAAGTAAAATCATATATCTATAATTAATTCATCTCACCCCCTCCCTAACATTCTTAGTCTTACTCAAATACACAAAATCGCACCTACACAAAACACCAACACACCGCACGCACACCCCTTTACTAATCCCATACTAACACTTTTTAAAATATTATTTTATTTTAAATACTCATATGTAAAGTTTACTGACTATATAATCTAATTGTAAAGACACTTACGTGTAAAATAAGAAGTACATAATATTAATAGTAATCTTAAAGGGCAGAGACCTGGTGTCCTGAAATACAGGCACCAAGCCTAGTTTAGGCACCAGTCTCCCACAATATAATTTATTAGAATGTATTGTGTTACCTCGTCATGTCTAGTACGTGTTATATTTTGGTGAGAAATAAACTTTTATCTTATTTTATTCACAACTAGCTTTTGCCAGCGACTTCGTCCGCGTGGAATAGTTACTTTGTTCCCTAGTTCTTCGCCCGTGGTTTCACCTGCGTTGCCCCGTTCCTAAGGGCTGTAGCGTGATGATATATGCATTGATAGCTTGAAACCTTTCCCATGAATCACTCATTTTCCCAACATTTCCCTTCACTGCTCTGCTCCTATTGGTCGTAGCGTGATGAAAAGTATACTATAACCTGTGGTTTGGGCTGTGCGTTGATAGATCACTATGTCAGTCAGTCAGTCACCTAACGTAAGAGTAGACAAATATAATCAGAAAGCTCCGAACTGCTAAGCTATCGGGAGTTACACGTGTTATTGTGAGTCAACCATAAAAGATAGACATTTGCTGTCGTGGAATATTTTTTATATAATTTTAAGGAGAACATTTCCGTCATACATGATTTCTGTGTAGCTTTAACCATTAAGGCTGCACACGCGACGGAAGCTTAAACAATGGAGTAAGTTCTCCTGTTTTCCCAACATTTCCCTTCACTGCTCTGCTCCTATTGATCGTAGCGTGATGAAAAGTATACTATAACCTGCCCAGGAGTATGAAGAACAATTGTACCAAGTTTCGTTGAAATCCGTCGAGTGGTTTTTGTTTCTATAACGAACATACAGACAGACAGACAGACAGACAGACAGACAGACAGACAGACAGACAGACAGACAGACAGACAAAAATTTTACTGATTGCATTTTTGGCATCAGTATCGATCACTAATCACCCGCTGGTAGTTATTTTGGAAATATATTTCATGTACAGAATTGACCTCTCTACAGATTTATTATAAGTATAGATATAGATTACTTAGGTACTATTTGAACAAGATAGTAGAGCAGTACCGCCCAGGTTTTATTTATTTACTAGCTTTTGCCAGCGACTTCGTCCGCGTGGAATAGTTACTTTGTTCCCTAGTTCTTCGCCCGTGGTTTCACCTGCGTTGCCCCGTTCCTAAGGGTTGTAGCGTGATGATATATACATTGATAGTTTGAAACCTTTCCCATGAATCACTCATTTTCCCAACATTTCCCTTCACTGCTCTGCTCCTATTGATCGTAGCGTGATGAAAAGTATACTTATAACCTGTGGTTTGGGCTGTGCGTTGATAGATCACTATGTCAGTCAGTCAGTCACCTAACGTAAGAGTAGACAAATATAATCAGAAAGCTCCGAACTGCTAAGCTATCGGGAGTTACATTTCCGTCATACATGATTTCTGTGTAGCTTTAACCGTAACTGTAGGCTGCACACGCGACGGAAGCTTAAAAAATGGAGTAAGTTCTCCTTTTTTCCCAACATTTCTCTTCACTGCTCTGCTTCTATTGATCGTAGCGTGATGAAAAGTATACTATAACCTGCCCAGGAGTATGAAGAACAATTGTACCAAGTTTCGTTGAAATCCGTCGAGTGGTTTTTGTTTCTATAAAGAACATACAGACAGACAGACAGACAGACAGACAGACAGACAGACAGATAGACAGACAGACAGACAGACAGACAGACAAAAATTTTACTGATTGCATTTTTGGCATCAGTATCGATCACTAATCACCCGCTGATAGTTATTTTGGAAATATATTTCATGTACAGAATTGACCTCTCTACAGATTTATTATAAGTATAGATTTATTTACACAAGGCACATCAACAATATAAACACAAACATTGGTTAGTAGCAAAATACAGAGACAAAGACTAGTGTTTATATCAATTATAGATATGCACAACATTTAGGATAACATTTCACAGTAGTTATATATTATAATTATATTAAATAAGCTGTTGTTAATGTTAAATAATAATAACGTTAAAAATGAACTAAAATTGTATTATAATTTGTAAAAGTAAGTAAGAATTAGTAGAAATTAATTAATATTAGTATTAGCTTCGAATTTATCATGCTTCTTCTTTATAATCTTTAACCTAAAACGCGTGGGGTGGTCATAGAATATATCTAAATCATACAAAACGCACCAACTATTGTATGTTGACATTAGTCTGGTTAACGGAGTATTCAAACCTAGATTTGTTCTGCATCGGGGAATGTTGAATAGGGAATTACTTTTTCTTCGAGCGTTTATATTTGAGCAAGTTTGAACAGCAATCTGGACGTCTATTGAATGTCTGTCACATTAATGCTCAAAGTGTTGCTAGTCACTTTAGCGAATTTTATGATACTTTTTATAATTGTAACGTTCATGCCGTCCTGATATCCGAAACTTGGCTGAAACCTACTCTGTCGTCAACTACTTACCCTCTTCCCGGATACATACTTATACGAAATGATAGGGTTGATAGAAGAGGGGGTGGTGTGGCCATATACTTACGCAGTGACTTTCCCTACAGAATCCTATCTTCTTCTGATAATTCTTCTAATGCCGAATCTCTTTTCCTCGAGGTTTGTGTCAAGGGAGTGAAAATTATACTTGGTGTCGTTTATTGTCCTCCTAATGTTGACTACTTCACTGAATTCGAATCAGTACTGGAATCTTTAGGTTCTGAGTATGTGCACCACATCATTATGGGTGATTTCAACACAAACATCCTAGCACACAAGTCGACCCGATCCTGTAAACTCCTACATCTTATTGAGTCAGTAAGTCTGCACCTGCTGCCACTGCAAGCCACACATCATAATACTGTTGGTGAAGATACTTGGCTCGATTTAATCCTCACCTCGAATCCTTCCCTTGTTTCCTCTCACGGTCAACATGTTGCTCCTGGCTTTTCTCACCACGACCTGATCTTCCTATCTTATAACCTTAAGCCGCCGAAACCTATCCCTAGAGTTCTGCACAGGCGTTGCTTTGCTCGCATGGATGTAGGTGAGCTTTGTAAAGATGCTTCTGAAATTGATTGGAGACCCCTGGTGGATGCTGCTACGGTAGACGATAAGGTGAATATCTTTAATCAGAACGTCATTAAGCTTTACGATGTACATGCTCCCTCCAGGAAAGTTAAATTGAAGCGTTCACCTGCGGCGTGGATGACCACAGGAATTCGGATGGCCATGAGGAGAAGAGATCGAGCG
This sequence comes from Acronicta aceris, assembly GCA_910591435.1. Lineage (NCBI taxonomy): Eukaryota > Metazoa > Arthropoda > Insecta > Lepidoptera > Noctuidae > Acronicta > Acronicta aceris. Next base: position 8,633,150 of record OU342763.1, on the reverse strand, counting down.
TTCCGTAAATTCAAAAGAGATCGTTCGGATGATAACTGGGCACTATTTAAATGTGCAAGGAATCGGTGTAATCAGATGATACGCAACGCTAAACGCCGCCATATTCTTGATAATATTACATCTACATCTTCTGCCGATGTTTGGAAATTCCTCGGAACTCTAGGCATTGGCAAATCGCGATATGTGGACCTTCCTCCCACTATTAGTTTAGCCGATCTCAATCGTCATTTTTCCAGTGTCCCCACTATAGATCGGCTTACCAAAAATCAAACTCTCATTTATATTTTTGGTCTGACGCGTCCAGATATTGAGCCTTTTCATTTCAGCCCAGTAGACCCGGAAAAGATCAAAAAGATTATCCTTTCTATTAAGTCTAATGCGGTGGGGTGTGATGATATTTCACGACGCATGATCTTAACAATCTTAGACCATCTCCTCCCCGCTATCGCTCATATCATTAACTTCTCTCTTGATTCTGGTGCATTTCCCATCCTATGGCGTAGAGCCTACGTAAAAGCCTTGCCCAAGATTCCCAACCCCTCTCTTCCTTGCCACTTTCGGCCTATCTCAATCCTTCCTTTTCTGTCTAAAATTCTAGAGGCCTGCGTTCACAAACAGTTTTCTCAAATCAAATCAAATCAAATCAAATCAAATCGTTTATTTGTGATACATGGGTTACATAAAGGTGTTCATTATAATATAATTATATATTTAATTATTATGTTCATACCATGATCAGCCACTAGGGCACACAAATTATTAATTATTATATTGCAAAAATGATTGTAAAATTTTAATTCCATTGATGATTAAATACTTATGAATTTTATTATTACTGTTAGTCATGCAGGACGTATACAAGACAATCAACATCAAATAAATTATCGTCAAGCAAACATGAGACATTAAAAGAGTCTAGGCGATAGAAAATCATCAATTGAGTAATAACAATTTTCTACAAGAAGTTGGAATAGTTTATTTTTAAAGACGTGAATACTGCTACATTCTTTTATGTTATTGGGAATCATATTGTAAATCTTTGTGGCCATAAAAAACACACTTTTACCAAAGAGAGTAGTTCTGTACTGCCTGGTAAGATTATTATGCATGTGGCTTCTATTTCGTGATTTAAGCTCTAATGTAAATAGTGATGGATGATGTCTGATAAACAAAGCCATTTCCATAATATATAAAGATGGCACGGTAAGTAATTTTAATTTTTTAAAATATTCCTTACAGCTGTCAGTTCTTTTGAGACCACACATAGCTCGCACGCACCTTTTTTGACATTTAAAAACTTTATCCCAGTTGGTAGCATTTCCCCAGAATATGATAGCATATCTAAGTCTAGACGCAACATAACTATGATAAGCTACGAGTAATGTGTTAAGATTGACCTTTTTCGCCAGCATATATAAACTATAAGATGACTGTGACACTTTTTTGCAAACAAACTCTATATGACTTTGCCATTTCAAATTGTCATCTATGTGTACGCCAAGGAATTTTGTTGTAGTCGTCAATTCAACTTTGTCACCGTTATATTCTATTCTAGTATGTAAAATGTTTTTTGTTTTCTGTTTAAATTGCATTAATTTAGTTTTATCAATATTAATTAATAGATTATTATTTTCTAACCATTGAATTATTAAATTTAAACTATTATTTATTATATTTTCATCATTGTATACAACAGTGCAGTCGTCAGCAAATAGAACCATACGGTCTGTAGTAGATTTTGGCAGGTCATTGATATAGATAATAAAAAGTAATGGGCCCAAAACACTACCCTGTGGAACTCCATATTTCACTTTTCTACTCCTAGACTTATAATTTATTTCACGTTTCGTATTCGGACAGACTTTGACGATACTCGTAATCTGACTTCTATTACTGATGTAAGAGTTCAGTAAGTCTAAAGTGTTGCCCCTAACACCGTACGTCTCCAGTTTACTCAGTAGAATATCATGATCCACGTAGTCGAACGCCTTTGACATATCCATATACAGCGCATATATAGGCTCTCTTTTATCAACTCTAGGATATATCAAACTTAAGAAATCATATATAGCTAAATTTATGGACATATCTTTACGAAAGCCTTTCTGATCCGTAGTAAAGATATTATTCTTTTCAAAGTAGTCATATAAGTTATTATACATGGCTTTTTCAATTATTTTAGAAAATGTTGGAGTAAGGGCTATAGGCCTATAATTCTTTATATCTGATTTAACATCCTTTTTATGGAGCGGCTTAATTATAGTGGTTTTTAGCACAGATGGAAAGATTCCCTGTTCGAAACACATATTTATAACATAGCTCAGTATAGGTGCAATTTCTCAGTATATTCATTGCAATTCTTTAATCAGCCCTCTTCAATCGGGGTTCAGACCGGGGCACAGTACTGTTTCTGCCCTTTTGAAAGTGACTGGCGATATTAGAGCGGGTATGGAGGACACGAAAGTGACCGTACTCGTACTGGTTGATTTTTCAAATGCGTTTAATACCGTCAGTCATGAAATCCTTCTATCTATCCTTTCCTATCTAAAGGTCTCTCATGTGGCACTGGGTTGGTTTTCTTCCTATCTTCAGGGGCGTCAGCAAGCAGTTCATGCTGGTGAGGCTGCTTCAAGTTGGTGTGATCTTGAAGCTGGCGTTCCACAAGGCGGTATTCTTTCCCCTCTTTTGTTTTCTATTTTTATAAACCTTTTAACACGTGATCTTCGGTGTGCGTATCATCTCTACGATGATGACCTGCAATTGTATTGCCACGGGATGCTTGACAATATCTCGAGCGCTAGTGATAAAATAAACTTGGATCTGTCAGCTATTCAGAATTGGTCTGACAGATTCGGTGTGGCTGTGAACCCATCTAAGTGTCAGGCTATAGTTGTGGGTAGTCAACGATCTATTAGTAAACTTGACAGTGTTTCCCTGCCACCTGTCATCTTCAACGGGACTATTATAGCACTCAGCTCCGATGTTAAGGATTTGGGTTTGTATATCGATACTACCTTTAACTGGCGAGCGCAAACAACGCATGTGAGCCAGAAAGTAACTGGAACGTTGCGATCTCTGTACCGGTTGAAAAATGTACTCCCATGTAATGTGAAGGCAATGCTTGTGCAAACTCTAATTTTTCCTATAGTCGACTATGGTGATGTGTGCTATTACGACCTGAATGCAGATCTCCTCAACAAACTTGACCGGCTTCTGAATAACTGCATTCGATTCGTTTTCAATCTCCGAAAATATGACCACGTGTCCGAGTATCGTACACGTTTAAAGTGGTTGCCTATTCGAGAGCGTAGAGTGCAGAGAGCACTGACTACTCTATTCGGTTTTCTCGATTCTCCTGTCTCTCCTTCATATTTAACATCACATTTCAATTATATATGTTCTAAACATGATAGAAACCTTCGCTCTTCATCTAATCGGCTCTTACGATGTCCCCCTCATCACTCTGACTTTCTACATTCTTCTTTTTTCGTACAATCTATTCTTTTGTGGAATGCTCTCCCTTTGGATATCCGGATGGCAACTACTCGTTACACCTTTAAAATAAAGGTCCGAGAATATCTCAGAAAGAAATTGGCAGAATCATTTCAGCATTGATATACTTTATAGTATTAATATATTTATGTTTACATATTATATATTATGTATTGTATATAAATGTATTTATTTAGTTTTTATGTAGGTGTATATTTCAAGTAGTATATATAGGTATATTATAGTTTATGTATTAATCTTCTATCAACACACCCGGTTATTGCATCTGCCACATTTTTCTCTGTATCACCCTATGGTTGACTGGTAGAGAATGCTTATAGCATTAAGTCCGCCTCTGTACTATTTCGTGCATAAAGTATTAAATAAATAAATAAATAAATAAATATATTGGGAACATTTATACCAACGCGTTCGAGAAGACCCTGAGTCATGGAAGATCCGGTAACAATGTTTTTTAAACATAGCAAGTCAAGCATACGTAAGCGTACGTTTTAATTGAATCTAAAGTTTCCACAGTCCATAAACGAAGTATACTGGGAGATCATAATTATACTTAAATCTTCTGTATAACCTGCCGCAGTGTAAGTATTTTTGATCTATGGTACGGAAACGTTTTCAGAAATCAGCATGTTTTTTAGCAGTGATAGCCTAGTGATAGGTATGGCCATTGGACTGCCAAGTCAGAGGTCTCGAGTTCCAGTCCAAGACACGCACCTCTGACTCTGACTGATCACATGCTAAAACGATGAAGGAAAACATCGTGAGGAAACCTGCATGATTAAGAGATTTTCTCGAGGGAATGTGAAGTATACCAACCTGCATTCGGGCAGCGTGGCCTAATCCCTCTTATTCTGACAGGAGATCCACGACCAACAGTGGGGGAATATAATAGGTTAATGATGACACATCCACAGACTAGCCGCGGCCGGCGCAGTTTAACCTTGATCGAATGATGATGAATTGATTCATCATCATTCGATCATTGTAGTTATTATTTACCAACGAGCCACGAGGCTGTTAGTTTAGAAAAATAAATAAACTAGGTTTTATTCCAGTACGCTTAGTCAAATCTATACTTATAATAAATCTGTAGAGAGATCAATTCTGTACATGAAATATATTTCCAAAATAACTATCAGCGGGTGATTAGTGATCGATACTGACGCCAAAAATGCAATCAGTAAAATTTTTGTCTGTCTGTCTGTCTGTCTGTATGTTCGTTATAGAAACAAAAACCACTCGACGGATTTCAAAGAAACTTGGTACAATAGTTCTTCATACTCCTGGGCAGGTTATAGTATACTTTTCATCACGCTACGATCAATAGGAGCAGAGCAGTGAAGGGAAATGTTGGGAAAATTAGTGATTCATGAGAAAGGTTTCAATCTATAAAACATCACGCTACAACCCTTAGGAACGGGGCAACGCAAGTGAAACCGCGGGTGAAGAACTAGGGAACAAAGTAACTATGCCACGCGGACGAAGTCGCTGGCAAAATATTTTGAGAGTTTATCCCTTGAAATGTTTTTATAGGATAGTTTAGTTTATAACCAGAGTTGTATTAGAAAAAAATATAATTACTAATTAAGTTAGTTATTTGCTATGATAGTTAGGGCCTGAGAAGATTTTAATGATTTTAATAAAGCTGTCATTCGGTCAACCTATTATTTATGATGATAAATGATATTTATTTCTGCAAATATACCCTTTAAAGGCACTTTTATAAGTCAATATTCTAAAAATTTTTAATTAAATAAATATTTTATAAATATTAATAAAATAAATATTTAAGGGGCTCCCATACAACAGATATGATTTTTTTTGCCGTTTTTATAGATGACAAGGAACCCTTCGTGCGCGAGTCCGACTCGCACTTGGACTAGCAATGTGGATGGCACATTTCTAGTATTTGTTAACCCCTCATGTTAAGCTTAATGCTTGTGTTACGAGTAGGTTCACATCAGTAGTGCAATGGGTGGCTTTGGAACCCGCAACCACATAATCGCAAGTCCGACGCCCTAGCCATTAGGCTACCGCCGTTTCGAATTTTCTATTCGGTCTATCAATATATAATGATAGTAATAGTAAATATAATGGTTTAATAGCTAAGAGCCTCGACCGACACCTAAGGAGGCTCTCATTAGGTGGTTGGATCAAGGGTTTGATACAGAAAGTAGTACTTCTGGACACGGCCCGCATTGTTAGGAGGTTTCTCTCTCTGGGACCCTGACCATCGGTGGCTTGGACCCTGCTCCCGATGCCGATGGGCTACTATTTTTTATATTTTTAAATGTTTTTCTTATTTTTATAAAAATATTTAAAAATATATACAAATAAGTTAAAATAATAATAATAATGTATATTTATTTCAGGCATTAACCCATAGAATTACAAATTACAAATTAAAAAGAGGTATTCCATGAAGCACACCCAAACGAAGCACACCCAGATGAAGCACACCTAAAGTATTCCACTTAGCACACCCGTAGGTGGGCTTCAAATAAAAATAATTAATTTCCTATTCCACGAAGCACACATACGAATATCACTTGCATAGTGCGGAGACTAAGAAATAAAAATGTCGATAGAAGAAAATATTTATTATTTAAAAGACTAACTTAAATTTCTAACATCATTCAGTTTCATTATAAAAATGTGACACAATATTTGTCATTTTTGTATCTTACTATTTAAAATCACAGATTGTTTCATAATTATCTTTCCAAAAAAAAATTTATTTTTTATTTTTTAACTATTTTTCTATTATTTTTCTTTTTTGTGCTCTTAATAAAATCACTGATTGTTTCATAATTATGCAATAAAAACTTGGACAAATATCAAAAACATTGTAAATATTGTTTTCTATAGAGATCTATGTTGATGTTTTCTTATACCTACCTACCTTTAAACTACCTTTTAACTATTAATAAAAATACTCTAGTTTTATGTAAAATCACAGACTGTTTAAAATCACAATCTTTAAGATTCTTAAATAATCTTGAAGAAATGGGAAATTTAGTATCTAAACTTATCAATTAAATAAATTATTATTAATCAGAATCTTAATTTCTCTAGACAATGTCCAACTAAAATTAAGCCATTTTTATAATCTTTTATTGAGTTTTCGATTATATTATTTTTTATTTCAGCATGTTTTTGATGATTTGAATAACCCATTTTTACTCTTATTTCGGCATAATTATTGTAATTTTTTGGAAGCAATCTAAAAGTTTTGCCAGATTTATGGATCTGTTTTTATTGAAAATTTTATTTAGTCCAGAGTAATGAGACTCTGTATAATTATTAGTTTTATTTTTTACGTTATAACACGACCATTTGTCGTGCCATAACTTATGTTCGAGCCACTGAGTTATAATGTAATCGTTAAATCTAGAAATACTTTCTCCTTGAGGACATTCGCTCATGATGTAGAGCCAGGCCTCATCCAAGTCTTTCAGCGGTAAATGTGGCAAAACCGTACATAAGGCCACATGTTTTCTATGTATGCTATTCTTATCTAAACCTAAGTACCTAGTTTTTTATTAATTGCTTTTTTAAAATGAAAATAGGATCCCTTTATCTGTGCATTAGGAAATACTGCTATAACACTCCTGACGGCAGCTTAAGATCCAGATATTTAAGTTAGCCTTTTAAATAATAAATATTTTCTTCTATCGACATTTTTATTTCTTAGTCTCCGCACTATGCGAGTGATATTCGTAGGTGTGCTTCGTGGAATAGTAAATTAATTATTTTAAATTTTTATTTGAAGCCCACCTACGGGTGTGCTAAGTGGAATACTTTAGGTGTGCTTAGTCTGGGTGTGCTTCGTTTGGGTGTGCTTCATGGAATACCTCATTAAAAATTAGTATTATATAGTAACACACATTTAACAATACAAATATATTATTCAAATCATCTAGCCTCTCTACTCAGATAAACAGTACGGAACAAAGTAGCGACAATATCATTTCCACTCTCACTCGCTCGTGTATAAAAGGATACCTTTAATTTTCGCAAGAGCGCAAAGAAGTCATCAACTCTGTTCTCAGCGAACATGCCAGTCGCACTACACCGCCAAGGTAAGTTGAGCATTACTCGAAATGCGTTGTTATATTGTACACGAAGAGTATTGTAAGCACTCTTCGTGTATCTGTACCAGAGCTGACTTGTGTAGAACGACTGACAGTAGGCCCTGAACAGAGTTATTTTAACTGGATTTGAACAATGGTGGAAACGTCTTGCTAACATATTACTTCTGCAAGCAATACCACGTCTTTGTCTTTACAAGTCGTGATCGTCGGCTAAATTTTCCGTTATAATATGCCCGAGGTATTTAAACATTTTAACTATTTTTAGCTTTGTACCGTACAAGTTTATCGGTAGTATAACCTCTGGACCTTTACCATATTTAAAAATCATTACTTCCGTCTTAGTAACGTTGTATGTCAACTGATGTTTAGTTGCATAATCCTCACAAATCGCAATGAGCCTTCTGAGGCCGTTAGCCGAGGGGCTAAGCAGCACCATATCATCAGCATAACTAAGATTGTTTACACATTTACCATTAATATGGCATCCGACTCTAGTGCTGCTTAACTCCTCGATCAGTTCGTTGACATACAAATTGAACAGAACCGGTGATGTGAGACCACCTTATCTCACTCCACTAGTCAACTTATAGGTCTCGGACATTGTATTATTCCATTTAACTTGATTTGTTTGATTTTTATACCAATATTCTAAGAGATCTATGACTTTAGGTGGTACATTAGTTTTTCTTAATTTGCTCCATAATAAATCATAATTTATAGTATCAAAAGCTCTGCTTAAATCTAAAAAACAAGAATAAACTGACGTATTTCTACATAAATATTCATTGACAGTATTTTTAAACGCAAAGATAGCAAAATCGGTGGATAAGCCACGTCGGAATCCAAATTGCGCATTATTAAGAGGGATGTTCTTTTCGGTTTTCGGTTTGACGGTATTGTATTAATTTTTTACCTAAGTCTTAATTGGACCCATTAAAGTGAATTAGTCCATTGTATGTATTTTCGTATTAGTAGGTACCTATTGTTTAAGATTTCAAGTGCAAATAACTCAAGTAGCAAGAGCATAATTATTATAGTAAGAGATTAATGAATGATAAACAATTAAAATTACCTTATTTGATGTATCTATCGTTTTATTAGCTCTCGTATTAAATCAATATGTTTGATCACAACAATCACATTTTTTTTAGTGTACCCTTCTGCTTCCCCAAATGTCTGTTAAACCCAAACATCGCATTAGACGCAAATGTACCTTTACAATATGATAATTGAATTGAATGAATATTTTAAATTTTATATTGACAAAAATTAAATATTAATAAAAAATTAAATTAAATATTAAATAATTCTTGTACAAGTACTTTTTAAATTTAGGAATGGCTAGATCATATCTACTCTTCTTAGGCAGGTTATCGTTGTTTAATGGTTCAGTCACTTTAATATATCTCCGTTATACCTATTTAATTTCATTTCATTTCTACCCATGCCTATGGTTATACTTAAAAGTAAGAGTTTTTATAGCATATCTACTTCTTATAGATAATAAGCAGACATAAAATACTACATCTAGTCAAGTTTTTATGTAACTGTTTAATAATGAAGACTTAAATGGCTCTAATTGATTATTTTAATATTATTTTTCAATGACTAAATCCGGATTAGCAACATCGTTCGCATGACAGTTGACATTATCCCGAAGCCTTGGGGAAATGTATAAAAGATTTTGGTGTGATAAATAATGCATCAGTTGCTCACAAGCCACCGAACAAAAAACCAAATTTTTCAAAATGAAATCCGTAAGTCTATATTTAAAATCATCTTCAGAATCGGCTAAACTGCTAAACACAGGTGATACACCTGGTGAACGCTACGTCACCTGATCTTGGAGTCTCCTTACTTCGTCACTGCCAGCTGCCTTCCGCAAGTCGTCATTCTATCTAGCCGCCATATTTTTTTTTCAAATATCCATTTGGTAAATAAACGGTGCTGTCTAGTTTTCACTTGATCATAGGTTTTAGGTACTCATAACTTTCATGGTTGTGGTGATGTCATGAATCCCATGGCCGTGCGGAGGAGAGCAAGTACATTTTTAGTCGGTACTAGTCAGACATACCCTGTCAACTCCCGTGGTTGTCCCCATTAATCCTTTTTCATAACCTCTATAAATTTTACATTATCGTATGTTCGTGCAGGTCATCATTGTCGCCCTCGCCCTTGTGGCCACCGTCACCGCCGTTGAAGTAGATGTGCCCGTCAAGATCATCAGATCCGAATACGAACAGCAGCCCGAGGGAGGTTACAGATTCAAGTGAGTATTGTTATATTTTATAAAGCTCTAGCGGATAATTAAGTTTGAGGATATTTCAATAAACTGAACATTTTTCACAGTTACGAGACTGCAGATGGCACCGCTCGCGATGAAGTTGGTGAATTGAAACAAGCTTTAGATGAAGAGAACAAACCTCACAATGTGGTCGTCGTCCGCGGAACCTTCTCCTACATCAATGACGCAGGCAACACGGAAACCGTCAATTACGTCGCTGACGAGGACGGCTACCGCGCGGAGGGGCCCTCCATCCCCAAACCCACCAGGAGATAAACTACCAACTACCATTCGCTCATCAACAATTTGATTAATCCATAACAATGTAAATGGATTGGATGTACATTAACTGATTCCTATCATAATCGTTGTCGTCGTCGTGTTGTGTATTTAAATTTTTTGTTGTTTACAATTTAGATAAGTACAGACGTTTGTGTACCTTCAATACATTAAAGGTTCGACCAAGATTTTTATTTTTTTTTCTTAAACTTTAATCGCCTCATTAGACTAGTGGTCCTGAGCGTGACTGCTATGCTAGAGGTCCTGAGTTCGATTCCCAGGTCGAGCAGTGTTATTGGGTTTTTCGGTTCATGGCAATAGGCTCGCTTCTGTGACCTAACATACCATACCGGCGGAATGTGGGTGTACATTATGCCTCTGTCTAACCCTTCAGGGAATACGGGCGTCATGGTATGTTCTGTTGGTATCCATTTTTTATAAACTATCAAAAATCCATATACTTTTCGTGTTATGGCTATATCGAATTAAATATTTGCATTATACAGAATTTTATTATATATTATATATATAATTATTTTTTGAGAATTATTTAATTTTACATATTTAAGGGAAACCCAGAATTTAATCATGATTTACGATTATGCGATACATCAGAACTACATAAGTGGTAATACAGATTTAGGACAAGAGAACTCAAATGCGGCTTTAGTCAGTACAGGTACGACATACCATGGCACCTCCCCTGGTGGCAGACGACCCATGACTTCCTGCAACTCAAAAAATATACCAATATACCTGCTAAGCCGTTAAAAATATACCAGAATACGTGTTTATTTATTTATTAACTTAGGTTTGCCCACAGAACATATATACACATACGAGTACATACACAAGATCTTAGGTAATATTCTAATATATATGCCAATTACGGGCAAACACAACATTTACAACACAGACGCCAGATAATCGCTTAGTTGCTAACATAAATAACATTTGTTATGCAAAAAGAAAAACAGAAGACAATAAAGAGAAACAATTTAGGTTATAAGAAAAAAAAAAACAGTATATATTATAAACAGAGTAAACAAGAATGGACTCGACTACGTTTCTTTAATGTGTAGGGAGGCCGAAATTCTTGTTTTGACGTGTTGCATACCTTAGGAGTGAATTTACAAAAAATCCCTTCTTAGTGCTCATCTACAGTGCAAAAGGAACCAGCATCTTTCAGTTTCTTTTTCTTTTATATATATAGATAGAGGATTAAGGCTTTCCCATAACTTCTGTATACAACAGGTATTTGTTTTACAATAAGTATTCGTAATGGTCTCCGTCTTTAACTGCTGATCAGACCTCACTCATAAATTTCATATAGAGACATAAACTAATATACCATCACGCCTGTATGTATTCCCCGAGGGGTTAGGCACCTACATCTATTGTACGTACACGCATAGAGTCTAATCAAAACTCCATACCGCTACTGAGAATTTCATAGAAAATCAAAATAACACATTGCTCGAGATAATGATGCAGTAGAGAGGCATTTCAACCGCTAAGGATGATCAACAAAATGACAAGCAATTTCAATTATTTTTTTGCATTAACGCATGCTAAACTCCGGTGTACTTAACCGGAAGGACGCAGGTTCTAACCATGCCTGAGACCGAATTTTTCTTCCATTAAAATGTGTATTTTTGGAAACATTCAATTTAATAAGAATAATTTTCTAAAACCTTGAACACGCTTCACAAACAATAATATTGCTTTTTAATCTTAGGTATAATAATAATAAAATAATTTTAATCATAGGCGTTATTTTTCACCTGGTTCTTTTTCACCTAGCTAGGAGCATGAGTATTACTGTTCTAAGCTTCATGATCTAGATACTACCGCTTTTATTGTTATATCTACCAATAGAAAGCTATCTAGTTGCCACTATATTCCTTCCTAACTATAGCAATCTCCATTATACCATAAAGAAATAAATAATGTACATAATAATTGCTTCAATACATTGTTTCATCAAATTGACATGTTTGTAAAAGTTTAATGAAATCCAAAAAATTATCTTTACAAATAAAAATGAATCGCTGACGTCATAGTCAAAATCATTTATTCAGGAAAGACTACTTGGTAGTACTATTTGAACGTTATTTTAAACCCCAAAACGCCCGCCCTTCACCGCCTTCTAGTGTTTTTGCTGGGAAGAAGAAGCGGCGCAGCTCCCCAGCAAAACATTTCTGTCTGTTAAGTTACTAAGGCGTTAAAAGTTACATAAAATAGAATTTTAATTTTTGTATGGGGTACATAATTAATAATTTTCTCATTGCTACATGTCAGCTGGCGCACACGTTATATTATGGCATCGTTGTTAATACTCAAGCATTATATTTATAATATTAACCCAAATGTATAACTTCCGAACGACTACACATGACTGCACCAAATTGGATTACTTTTTTTTGTTGTGTTCGTTATTGTTAGGACAAGGTTTATATTTATAATGCGAAACAAGAAATGATAATCCACTGGAAAAGTCAGAAATTAAGGTGATGAAATTTACACAAACGAAGTTGCGCACGGGTCCCTAGTTTTTAATAATACTGCTTCAAGGGCACGGCTGAAGAAATTACCATGCTCTTGATCTACAACGTTAAGACGCGCATGCAGCGGTAAGTCTATGCATAGGTGACCATTCTGTAGCCCTCAATCCCGGTTGCCATACGATGAAATCTCGAGTGGTACCTAGTCGGAAGCCTGAAAAGCCCCTATAATATCGGTATAGCCAGAAATAAAGTTGCGGAGGTCTAATGGCAGCCAATTAATGTAAAATACAGATTACTCGGGATCGGGATTCATTATAAACTGAATATCAGTATAAAATTACAAGAAAGACACATATACTACTTAAGGCATTCGTTAGAGGATTTTGTTTCTTGCAAGTCTTCGGGATGAACTTCTTAAATATTAATAATAATTTCAATTCATAATGCATGTATTTGTTATGATTTTCGCTGCCAGTCGGAGAAAGAATTACAGCAGCCGCAGTAACTGATGCAGAGTAAAGAACAGAATACAAATTTCAAGATTGTGAAGTCACATAGTCGTTGTCTAAATGCTTTATGTCGGAACAATTTTGAAATAATTTCATAGCTTGAGACTATTATCCATAACTAGCTGTCTTTATCGACAACATTGTTGCGAAGAAATAAGTAGCAAAGTGTAATTCTAAAATAATAAGTCAACGGTACAAATGAATTATAATTAGACAACATTTCAACTACAAATGAAATGCGTGTTTATTTTCTCACGATCGGGTTTTCTTAATTTTAATTACTCGTTTTTAATTTGGTTCTTGTAAGCTTTGTTTACATGGCTAAAGGCCATAGTCTCTTACTTGATCTTTGATTGATTTCTAAATAACTGTGTCCTTTTTTACGCGACTACGCAAAAACGTAGGGTAATGAGTTTAACAATTTAAGTAGTGTCTATGTATGGATGTCAGTGTCATCACTGATTCTAATAAATGAGGGGTCGATTGATTTGTCTTTGCAGACAAATTGTCATAAGACATGATTTTTTGAAAAAAAAAATCATAAGCATGAGAGAAAAAACTAATTTTTTACAAATTATTGTTTTGTCTTTATCCCCAGAGTATCATATAGAGTACAGAAAATCCAATATAGCAAACATGAATGGAAATTGTACCTGCTGTGACTTTCTTACTACTCGTAGTAGCGCCATCTCTTTATAACGATAATCAATGTATGTTTTGTTCTATAACCTATTGAAATATAGGTAATAAATATAGGTAGCTATGTAACTTGCATCGTGATTGTGAATAAAGTAAGCACGAGCCACCAAAAAGTATAAAATAAAAACAAAAGCTTAAAAACTACAACCCGACGGTGAAAGATCAACTGAAAAATATGAAACAAGACAATTTTAAATGTGATCACAGGAAAACCGTCTTGTTTCATAATTTTTGGTTGTATGCCGCCGCATAATACAGGTTATAGCGGCGTGCGACTCCTGGACTTCCTGCACATACATTTTCTTGTTTCGTTTGTTTTCAGTAGTTTTTTTTTGTCGTCGGGTTTTAGTTATTTTAGGTTATTTGCAAAGTTATTTTCTGTGTGTACCTAAACAGGTGAGTTGTCTTGTGAGAGGGTCGAAATATAACGCATATGTGGCTGTATTTTTTCATAGCGTTGACCAATGACATTATATAGTTAAATTATATCATTAGCGTTGACTAAAAAGCTTGACATTTTTACAGGTCCAAGACACCTTAGATCTACGTATTTTTTATTAATTTAGACCAGGTCCATACAACTCACAGATATGAAAAATGAACAAGCAAAACAAGGTCATCAGGATGAGCTGTCGGATTGCTTGCCCCGAATGGGTTGCCAGCTCAGCATAATGCTAATAGGAATTAATACCCAGCGCCGGTTTTAAGCTGGCACCCTAGCTGTGACATACAGACACAGAAAAAATTAATAAATATAATATATTATAATAAAATAAACTAGTGAACTTGTACTATAAAATATTAAACTACTTCAATATGTAAAATTATAATATCGAATGGTGGGGTGCGGTGTGAGTGTACTTCGCACTTCACAGATCTATCGACAGTCCGTTTACACAAGTATAGTGAATGAAGCAATTTTTTTACCCGACTACGCCAGAAAGACGAACATGTTCTCAAACGACATTAAAATCCGTTTGTATTCGGACATGATTTCATATTACGCTTTAAAAATTACGTAGGTATTACCACTGTACCCATTACATATTACTTAGATGGTTTAAAATTCTCCCCCCATTTTAATATCTTCCGTGTTAGTATGTGGTATAGGTTTTTCAAGTTCTTGAATTTGTTAAAAAAAAACGAATAAATGTATAGGTACTTGAACCGAACAGTCTGTACCTACGAGGTAACCTAAAATATTATCGATATAAAAACTGTGTTAAAAAGAACTGACTTTAATGTTGTGGTGTATTTTCAGAACCGATGACTCTTGTTATCAAAAAAATTTGGTTGGGGTCAAGTGTCCCATGTTACCCGTATAAGTTAAACTTTAAAAGTACTTACGCTAGAGATTGTAGGATTGAGTTTCATTAGTAGCTACCTTAATTTAACACTGGTTTCGGTACATGAAAATTTATTAAAAATATCAATCAATTATTATGGAGATACAATATGGAAAGTTACGTTTTATCAATTTTGTCTTATAACAAAAATACATCCTATAACGGACAGAAAGTTGGCGTTGGTGAAAAATTTAGTTTTCTGCCTAATTCATCAGCTTAGAGCCGACAGCATCAGTGTTATATACTACTTAGGCATGCAACTTATAATCTCAATTACAAAGGCTATTCAGAGATCCGTAATAATGGTCCAAAAAAACTACCGCGTATCTAATTAGTTACTTAACGTTGATGTAACCATGAAAATTAATTGACAATAAGATCTGTATCTTTTTGTAAAACGTAATCAAAACCAGATTTTTGGCCTTCTTTAAATGAATAATGAGTGCAAATACGACACAACTACAACTATTCTGAACTTTAACAAAATAAAGCGGCTATGAGAAAATTTAATTATTTAATTAATTATGAGCACAGCATGCGATTTTGTAGATATAGTGGGATTATAGGAACTGGGGTCTATTAAGGCCACATTAAGCAATTCCTCTGATATTCATCATAAGAGGCATTTTTTTCAAATAATGTTTTCGATTAATTATAATGTGAATCATATTAGAAAAAGTCGAAGGATCGAATGCTACGAATTTTATAAATCTTATTTAATTGCGAAGAAATTGCTTTATATGGCGTATTTAGACCTCTCTTTAATTATATGCGATAAATTAATAAAATAAATTTCTTATTACAGACGCAGTCGTTTTATGTGTAAATGCATCGTCTGAATAGTGATACTGGAAGCTGTAAAAGGCTTGGATGACGATGATGAGTTTCATGATACATAAATTCATCATCAACATCAACATTCATTTAAGCGCAGAAAAGATACAAAGCCCTTTCCCTTTTTGGAAATAGTGTAATTCAAAGGTTATATTCGCACCTTATATGTAACTGAAGTGTAGCAGCAGAGTTTATAGATTACAGAACAATTACAATTTAATACTGAAAGATGGTTGTCTTTTTTAGTCAAATGATATTATTAGTAATTGCCTCATTAGTCTAGTGGTTCTAAGTGCAGCTGCTACGCTAGAGGTTCTGGGTTCGAATCCCGGGTTGAGCAAAGTGTTATTGGGTTTTTCTATGACATTCACAGTAGCAGCTCAGACACTGGATGTGGGCCTGGTTAGTGGCAATATGGTCGCCCCTATTAAGTAACTACATGGGATCAAAAAATATACTGTTGAACTGTGGTTGCATATTAGTAATCCTCTACTTATCCCTTCGGGGAATACATGGTGCGATGGTGTGTGTTTGCGCATTAAAAGAGACAATAATCTATTTATATAATAATAGCGTTTAAAACAATGTAAGTTATAAGTTGCTCTATAAATATTGCAGTCTTACTCTAGCTCTAAAATATTTTTTTAGCTTAAGTAGGTTCTTGCTTATTTATTTCGATATGTGGGCCTATTTACTAGTTAATTCAGAGGTTAAAAATCAAACAATAATAAAACATCTGTATACTTGTGACAGTTAATTATAAGTTTACAAAGTTTTCAGTATACTGATTGATTAGTCTTGTGGATTACGACATTTTCTTTACACACCACAAATACTTTGTGTGGTGTGAATTAGGCTTTAAATTTGTTATATTGGAAATGATTTAAAAGAATATTAGGATGGTTTTGTCTTACGTTATGATATTGATAACATAACATACACACACATGTAGTCGAGCGATGTACACCCAAGGTTTAAGGTGTCAATTAAGGGGAGGAGCTTGTTGCTGTAAATAGGGTACAAATGCAAATACCAGCTGCAACTAAGAATACTCTAGAAAAACCCAATTACACTGCCCGGACCGAGAACTGATGTTACAGGCGTCTATTGGTTGGCCCTTACCATCCGTTGTCATAGGTATCTTACTAAAATAAAATAAAAAACAAAATGACTATGTAGGAATCGTAAAACGTAGCGTAACGTAGGTGGAAAAAAGTCATGAAAGCACGTGTAACTTGTATCCATATCGAATTACGGTACTACTACTCGTACTATGACCTAAGTAAATAGTTAGACTGTAAATACCCTTAGCTGACAAAACTTTGATATGGGCCTAGACTATGCAATAATTAACGATGAAAACATTATCTAATTCAACTTCACAGTATACCATACTTAGGTAAATCATATAATTATTAGCAACTATGTTCTGTGTTACATTGCAAATATTTTATTCTATTTAATGTTGTGTTTACCGCATTTATGGAATACTAGCTTCTGCCCGCGACTTTGTCTGCGTGGACTTCACGATTGGGTCTGAGCTGGATAAAGAGTAGCCTATGTGTTATTCCAGGCTATAAACTATCTGTGTGCCAAATTTTGTTCAGATCCGTTCAGCCGTTCTGGCGTGAAAGAGTAACAAACATCCATACATCCATACATTCATACATCCATATTCACAAACTTTGACGTTTATAATATTAGTAAGGATAACATCTTAATATTGGAAAATATAATCATAGTCTTAAGCAAATTGAGTTCAGCTACTCCCATTGAAATTTACTGATTTTGTACACGACATTCGAGACCACCCAATTGTTATTCTGCAATATAATTGAGTTGATGTATTAGAGTAAGTGCACCCGTAACATTTGCTATAATTTTGACTTAAAATTACTAAATGATTATAACCATCGTGTTCGTGTTGAGCTTTGGTGGGTACTGGCATCTACAAGGCGGTTAATAACAGCTGATGAGCAAGAGAGACGTGTGTAACACTCACGTTTGAACGATGGCATAACAAAAAATATCAGCACAAAGCAACCCTGCTGCCTATAAATGGAATATTTAGGTCCCACGCTAACAGTAACACTTTGAGTACAACGAGTGCAGTCGATTTTAGCATTGTTGAGGTAAACCAGCGCGCAGCGTCTTGTTTTTTGGATTTTGTTAAAATATTAACAAATATCATTTTAAGAAAATAATTTTGTACATACATAATGTAATAGTTATGCTTTGTTGTATTAATTACCTATGTAGTGATGTTATAAGTACGTAAATAAGTACAATTACCTAAAATATTTTCAGTAGTAAGCAGTATTGTATTGTAGGTACCATTACTTGTAATATTTTCAGTAGCAAGCAGTTTCAAATTTTACGTTGTGGTGATTGGGAACACTCCTAACTTTCTAATCAGTTTGCTACTTAGGAAAAATAATCTAACATATATGTATAATAATTGTGTACATACACCTTTATAATAAAATAACCTGTATATCAAATAGCTTAAACTGTCAAGGAATAAATACACAACAGAAAAATAATAGTCACCATTGTGCAATTAATTAATCAATTAAGTAAACAATCAGACATACCTAATAGAAAATGTTATACCGCCAACACTCAATGAAAAATATATTTCAAAAATTTTAATTCTCCTTTTTTAGAATGTTGCATCTCATCGGTTGTGTGCTGCTATACAGCACTGTGGCCGCGGCACTTCCGTTTCCATTTCCTGCCGTTCCTGTGATCCCACCGACGCCTGTGGTACCAACAGCGATCCCCTTCGCTCCGGGAGCCAGGCCTCTCGTGCCAGGCGTCAACAACCGCTACTATAACTACGCAGGAGCCCCCGCAGTTCCCATCGTGTCATACTCGAGCGAGCATGGCTTAGATGGGAATTATGCTTTCAGGTTTGAATCTACAATACCTGGTTCATAAAAGCAATAGATAAAACATAAATAAACGACAACCCTCTTTAAATAATTATTCCGTAAGCGTTAATAAGACTTAATTTTTTAAGTAAGTCATTTTTGTTCCCAAGTGAATTCCTTTTTTTTACAAATACGCTGTATTTGTTGAGAATACGTGTTTTATGATTGTATGATGTATGATTGAATTATGTACCTAGCCCGTAGGTACAGGAAAAAATACCAACAGCCCATGTACAAGAATTACATTAATTATTATTATTGTTTGATGATTTATTTCGAAAAAATATCATTTTTATTATTTATTTATTACATTTCCACTTAAAAATTTTAGATGAGTTGAAATGTTATTAAGCGGATATAATTATAAAGTATAAATTTTAAAATTCACAGTTTTTCAACTGCTGATGGCAAGCAAGCGCAGGAAAGTGGATACTTGAAAGATGCTTACATTGACAATGCTGGAAACCCACAAGGGACACAGGTAAGTGAATGACGCAATAACAAGTTGAGTTGAGTGAATATATTAAAGAATATTTTACAAAAAGCAATTTTATTACGAGAATTAACCGTAGCATAAATGCACTGATAGATTGTCTTTTTTATGAAAAAGAAAACTCTCTAATGATCATTTTATGATTATTTTCAACATGTATGTATTTTAGTGCCAAATTAAGAAATAAATTAATTTACTTTATATAGTTATTATACTACATAATGCCTTATAACTATGCGTTTTAAATGCAATGCCCTGATTGTTCTATCTTATTAAATTATTGTCAGAAACTTTAGCGAGCGCATAGACAATCATGTTACTATATCAATCTCACTATATTAATCATAATCATAAATATTTTCATCGAAATCGGATTAATGGTATATGAAGGCATAGAGCATGAACAAACAAAGAAATATTTATTTTTATTTATGGGAATTTAGTAGGTACCTATATATCTCTAGATATCCATGATAAAATTATAGATAGATAGAGATAATATTGGTTGTAAATTATTATTTGTGATCCCTTCAATAATTACATATACTAATGATTGGTTTCAGGTTGTTCAAGGAAGTTATGCTTACATCTCGCCCGATGGCACACCCATTCAAGTTAGCTATGTCGCAGACGAAAATGGTAACGTTTAGTGTCACATGATGACAAATTCATTCCATCTAAGGCCTAGGCAATATGCAAGTCGGTTTGGTAGTAAATTTACTTATGAACAACTTTTGCGACGACCAAAAATTATATTTATCTTGCCATAAATAATCATATTTGCAATTCTCTTAATAAAAACTATACATTTTTATTTTATTAATAGTAGATAGGTCAGAGATAAAAATGAGGATCTTGTTATTTCTTTCAATTTTTGTATAACGTTACAGGGTTTCGACCATCGGGAGTACACATTCCAGCCGACGGAAAAGCTATCGCACCTATAGTGCCTATAGTGGGCGGAGTCAACAAGCCAATCATCGACCCGACTTATAATCGTTATGATCCTTACAATCGATACAACGCTTTCGGACAGTACAATAATCGTCCTTATGACCCGCGATACCCTTATGATCCCCGTTATCCTTATGACCCCACGAAGTTCAATCCCTACTATAACAATAATTATAAACCCTTCCAAATTGCTGTACAAGACAAAAATGTTACTAAAGAAGAGGGCACAAAGGATTCTGCAAAGAACAATTGAGTATTGAAAATCTCTAATAGAATTAAATTTTGTAATGGAACACGGACGGTATGTAAGATGTAAATGTATATATTATATATTAAATTATTAATCAAATAAAACCCGTGATAAAATTGTAGTGTTTGTTTGCTGTTGTTGTTGTGTTGTCTTTATAATGAAGTTTGGTTAACAGTAGACAAAATTTCTTGCGATTTTTTTCTTATTTCTTTCTTTCTTCTTCTTCTTCTTTCTAGCGTTTTTATGTTTCTGCTAATTTAATTCTGTCCAACTCTTGATTTCGCCAGCATGTTTATAATGTATGTAAAACGGGAAAGTTGTTAATAAGTTCATCAATTAAAATTATGTTTTCTTAAATACAAAAGTATAGAAGTATGTGAGAGATTTTTGTGACGGCCTGTGAAGTCTGCAAACTCACATTAGGCCAAAGTAATCGACTATTGCCTAAACCCTCTCATTCTTAGAGCAGACCCATGTCCAGCAGGGGGAAGTAAATGGGTTGATGATGATTTACTGCTATCATGAACACGAACATTATATTTTTTTTCCTAATAAAAAACAGGGTTTTTCTCCTGTATCGTCACTGGTACGTTTGGAAATATTTTTTTCTTGAAATAATAACTATGCACGAATAATAAAAATATGAGGAAATATTACACCTTGCGGAAACCAACCAGGCGCGCCTTACCCACTGCGACAGTCGTGGCGTCAAGTTTGTGTCATTATTGTGCTTTTTACCTTTACTGTGACGAATATCTACCTACCTGCAAACGGCTTTTAAAGACGTTGTATGTCGACGATTGGCCAACAGTCACACCGTTGCCCCGCACTTCATATTCATCAATATGGCGCACGAGATAAATAGCCGAATCGTTTATTACAATACGGCTTACATACTTTATGGGCCGTATCATGTAATTTAGGCAGGCACAACTTTAATTTTATGGCAGAGAATATAAACAGCTGCTTTGTCGGTCGAGCTGTCTTGTTAATTGAATGAATTTGCTTAATTATTGACGTAATAGTGGTATCAGATTTATGGGCGAGCAGTTCCTCTAGCAAGAAGAATTTCTGGATTCTCTAGAGACATTCTGTAGCATAAAGAAATGAGTTTCAGAGTTCAAGTTTCTTCAAGGTTCGCAAATGTCAATACCTCACCTACATTTTTATAAATTTCGTGACGTATTCGCGATAGAGAATGCCATTTATTTAACAGACGTAGAGCCTGTGCATGTAAAAGATCTCCATTCTTCATTTTAAAAATATATACTTATTGACGATTAATTAATTTGAATAAAATATAATGGATCTAGTATTCACCTACTAGTTACGTCTAATAGGTACTATCCGTTACACAGAAAATTGGTTAGGAAGTCACAGCATAGGACAGCCTCCAACAAGATGAACAGAAAACTGTTGTATAGGTCACTGGGAGTCGTTCGTTGCATGTCGTTAGAGTCGGCATAACACGACCGGTCCATGTGGAAGTCTGTGAGAGATGCTTCTGTTTAGTAGTGGATCTTTTTTGGCTAATTTGACTATGAAAAAAATCCAATCATCATGATTGGATGTTTTGAGCTTCGGCGGCCTATTGAAACTGCGAATTTTAGTGACGCATCTATGATGAATCTATTTTTATCACGGATGAATGCATATTATAATTATTGAGACTACTTCTACTTTTTACTGTATTTCATCATAAGAACTTACCTTCAATACTACTTACCTATTTAGAATATTTATATTAAATCATGCATCTAGGAACCTGTAAGTATTATGAAGCATTTCATTAATATACAGAACCATACATTTAATTAATATACAAAACCTACCGCAGCTGATTAAATTAGTCGGTACAAGAAAGACGTCGAGATTTCACCGAAATACCGACACGTATTTTTCATCTACATACATGTATCTATATGTACAAGAATTTTTATACTCGTGTTACCAGTCATAACTTTAGCAGAAATATGAATGTAGCAAGGCATGGGTCTGTGATCAATTTCGTGTTTTATGATCTGGTAATTTATATATTATCACTAACTATCAAGTCACGTCATTTGTTAGTTAAGACCATTAATTTTCCAAATAAAAGTAATGTGCTTATCCACACTCTAAAATTATACATTGTGAAAGTAACTCTGTGTCTGTTTGTTATGTTTTCATGCCTAAAGCACGGAATCCATTTTGATGAAATTTGGTATAGTATAGATTGGATTTTGAAAAAGGACATTTCTATGCTACCTCTTATCGTAGCGTTAAATAAATAGCTCATCCGTCGGTTCAGGCTTCAGATACTGCTGTTTTTACTTAATTGAATTATATTAAAGGCATCTGAAATATTATCCTCATAGGGCCTGTAGTAAGGCTCAGTAACTCCCCACATAGTAATGCACTTGGCCGGTTTTATTTTCTTAAAACCTTGTTGAAGTATGTCACAAGCGCAAGATGCGACTGGTTTATGAGATGCGCCTGCTCTGATGTGCCTAAGAGTTACTTTACTACGACATCTTATATAATAATGTCATATTCTTATAAATTGTTTTGTATAGTATTTTTGCGTTCCGCAAGAAAATTGTAGACCCTTTTGTTATTTATTTATTAATTTATGCACACTTAAGAATACAAAGTAAAATAAAAAACCTAGGACTAGGTACTAAGTATAGAGGCACTGCTTATTTCTAAAGCAATTTCTTCCAGCAGACCTGCGAGAGAGGAATACAAATAAGAAATGTAGACAGAAGTGTGAAAAAGAATTTTTTTTTTGCAGATTTTTTTTTAAACCATCTCATAAAGTGGGGTCGACTTTAGTCGTATGGTTAAAATGGCTTAATACGAATATAATTTATGTTTACTAATTGAGTTTTTAATTTTTTTTAACATAACTTGAGTAAGTAAGGTAATTATTATATATTCGTAGAAAATAATTAATAAAGTAATTACCGAGAGTATAAATAGACGAAGCAATTATTTGTGGAAGCCAAAAGATCCAATATTGTTTTAATTGGTGTCTTTATTATCGTTCAACTTTAACATTGCGTAAACCTTTACTAATAAAATTGAAATTAATGCATTGAAATGTCGCCCAAAAGCTATAATTTCCAATTTTATCTGCTCTTTTCAATGTTATTTATGTCGTATCCACAAGAGAATTAAGTTCTTTTTCAGTTGTTTTATTCGATGCCACGGTACCATAAGGGACGCCCCAGCTGTCCTTCGTTGTACACATGATCATAAAATATTGTACAGAATCCGCAACGATGCGTAATTGCGACAAAAGTTTTCGGTATAAATACGGGGGGTGCATCCAAAATGCATCATTACATTTCTTTTGTGGCATACTACGTATCCATCTTACAACTGTTCTGTACTTGGTTCAACATGAAGTGTGTTGTAAGTTTTTTAAAGTTTTTAGATGTATCGTAGTTTAAAATTCGGACTTGGCAAACGTAAGCTAGTTTGTTATCAAGTTTTAGTTACTTATGTGGCCCTTTTTTCTTTTTCAAATTTGATTGATATGAAACAGGTTGTGTATTGTTAGTATGGATGAAAACTCTGAGACTAATAACTCTGACTGACTCTGAGACTAATAAAGTAGGTAGTATACTAATTACTACTGCCTATTGATTAGACAGAGGCGTGTTGATGTACACTTACGATTTTTCCAGGTATTCAATTTCCTATGTAGTAGGGTAGAGCAGGGTAGAGAGCCTATTGCCATTAAACGGAGACTGAGACCCGCTACTGAGAATTTCATAATGAAAAAATCCAATAAACTTTGCTTGACCTGGCAATCGAAACCAAGACCTAACGATCAAAAGCTGTGCTAAAACCCACTAAATCAATTAGCCAGTCGTAGAATATATAATTATTGTGTAAATTGCTATAATTAAGCTAGCTAATAATTTTATTTTGAAAAGCTGAGCCAGGATCATGTTGGATGTGAATCTCCATTACGTAACATCTTTTTTACATCATAAATATAAAGCCATATATTTGAATATGTGTCACCAAAATCTAGACATCTTATATTATTACGTAATGTTACCTCTACCTCTCCACTGTATAGGTAGGTATTCCGGGTTCTTAATTTAACAAAAACAAAAATAAATAAATACTTACTCTTCACGAGTGTACATGATAACACATGAGGTATTATTTAGTTTATGTAATTAATCACAAATATTATAATTATTATCTAATTCTATTATTACACCCTTAAACGGAGAAGAAAATCTATCTTCCGTTCTGTTCTTGTTTGTGTAAATGGGTAGATTGTGATATTCGCACTCGACGGATTACGGATTTAAAATCATTAATGACGAAACCAGAGTGCAGAGTACATTGATGGAGTACATGAAATAAGTCCTAACGAATGAATAAGTCTTATATACATTTTATATTTTTTCCAGTTGGTTATAGCATTTTTAGTTGCTGCAGCATACGCTGACGTCAGCAGTTTCCAGCCTTTCCAACAGCAGGTCCTGTACCAACAACAACAACAACAACCGCAGTACACCACAGAACCTATCCCCATTATAAGACAAGAACAAGTCCAGAATCCAGATGGATCATATAAGTGGAGGTAAGCCCTATTATTGCTGTTATATTTGGATAGGTATTTATTGCGACTGATTTATTATATGTAGATACCTACCTATTGAAATATATGTAGGAATAAAAATAAATTGTGGTATTATGAATTACTAGCTTTTTACCCGCGACTTCGTCCGCGTCGAATAGTTACTTTGTTTCATATGAACTTTCATCCCCTATTTTATCCACTTAGGGGTGGAATTTATCAAAATTCGTTCTTAGGGGACGCCTACGTCATAGTAGCTATATGCATGCAAAGTCTCAGCCCGATCGGTTTAAAATTGACAAAGTTTCATACAAACTTTCATCCCCTATTTTATCCCCTTAGGGGTAGAATTTATCAAAATCCTTTCTTAGCAGATGCCTAAGTCATAACATCTACCTGCATGCCAAATTTCAGCCCGATCCCTCCAGTGGTTTGGGCTGTGCGTTGATAGATCACTATGTCAGTCAGTCACCTTTGAGTTTTATATATATTAAGATATAATAATATGAATTAATCTTTCAGCATTTTAAATATCCAAATATGTAATAAAAGTTTGTAACATCACATTTCACATTTAAATTGATTGCTGTTCAGATTTAGTGCCTTTTTCAGACGTGGCAAAGATAACTAATTATAAGTTATAGCTAGGTACCTACATAAAATAATATTAAAGCTAGATATTAGTAATATGTATTATGATATTTATTTTTCATTAATTTTCATATTAAATTAGTTTTTATATAGGTAGGTGATTTTAGATAGCTGATCGTATGTAAAAAATATGACAGGTTTTTTCAATAAAATTTTTACTGCAATTTCAGTTACGAGACAGGCAACGGCATTTCAGCGGAGGAACAAGGATACGTGAAGAACCAAGGTATTCCAGAGCAAGAGGCACAGGTCGCCCAGGGACAGTACCAGTACACCGCGCCCGATGGACAGGTAAATAAATCGTCATTTATAATTAATTAAAAAAGGCACTACTACGCTACAATCCTCGGTTCGATTCCCAGGTCGAGCAGTGCTATTGGGTTTTTCTATGAAATTCCTAGTAACAGCTCAGAATTTGTAGTTGGGCCAGGTTAATGCCTTTTATTTAACGACCATTGCATTATCTGGGCATTTATACCTAACCCTTCGGAGAATACATGTGAGATACATCACACATGTATTTGAAGAATTTTTCATAATGCATTACAATGCATTATGCAAAATTGTAACCTTTCCGCTTGGTTCTGCCATAGTCGGGTAAAAATAAAATAATCTTCCATCCAATTCAATTCATCAATCAATCAATAATTCAATCTATCTTGCTGCACTGGCTAAATATAAGAAACAACTGATAAAATCGTGTAGGTAATTAATCAAATGCCTTCGAATATGAACTTCTTCAAAACCTTGTTTATAACCAAATTGCAAAGGTTTAATAATGCATTTTATATCATTCTACGAGGGTTATAAATCAAAATATTTCCCTGAAGTAACAGTTTTTTTACAGAACTAACACTGCGCCTATGTAAACTCACGAAGCAACATTTGCTTTGTCAACTTACACAGACAACTTTAGATGAACTCAGCTCTGCGTTAGCTGGCATTGTAGAACATCTAAAAATCCTTCAAAATATTAAAATTAATATGAAATTTATCACTGCCATATAAAGTCAAGTTCATTCCTTTGAAATTTAGAATCAATATAATTTTATGACCGATAATAATTAAATAACTCGAAAAATCTTCTGTTTGGTTACGAAATCATGTAATAATCTTTAATTTTAGATGGACTCCCTCATAGATTAAAGAGACTTCTGTCTAATTTACTTCTTATAATCAAATTGATAAATTAGAAGTCATCCGGTTTTAGATGTCACGTTGCTTAGTAAAGGTATTATTATTTTTAACAAGCTTCGAAGGTGTATTTACTTTATTTACGGAAAAACATACCTACTTTTTAACGCTTCGTGTATGTGAGTAATGAACTTGAATTTATGACTTGAATAAATAGTATGGAATTCATAAATTCTGTTTTATAATGATGATAATTAAATTTTCCTTGCCGAATCCAACAATGTATAAGTTCCGACAAATAACGTTAAGGTCTAGTAGATTCAATATTTTAGTTAGTCTGAGGATGTTTGCGGAATGCAAACATTACTTACAATACAATTAAGTATATATACATATTTTAATGATTGATGATATTCTGTATTTATGCGTCTATAAATATAATTATTTGTTTCTACCTCAGTTGATGACTATGGTTCCCCATTCCTCATTTAATATGTCCTTAGATTAACGTTTTTTGGAGTCATGTTACCATACCATACCAGGTCTGCCAATATGTTTATAACACCGTTGACAGTCCTCGTCGATTTTTCGACCTCCATATATATTTTGTATGAATTAATCCCTTTTTTAAAAGTTTGTATGGACTTGCACTAACAAACACACATTTTTACATACCCATACTGGGGACAACATTCTTTAGGACATAGAAATTTAGCCTCGCGGGGAATCCGTGCAGGGATTGAACCTATAACTCATGGCATAGAAGCCGATTAGCCTCTACGCTTAACTACCCGTCGAAATTAACAATTACCTAACTAAAAGTATTTAAGTAATTTGGTGGAGGTAAGTAACTTTCTTATATACTTTTTCTACTTTCTTATAAAAGCGTGAAGTTAGGCTTCAGTATTAACTTAAAATTACTTTATTTTGTACCGTAATTATCTGTTCAATGCGGGACACAGGATATATACCTCAAATTAGAAAGCATATAAATGTAATCTAGATTTTGGGATTGCTATCTAGTATTCGTCAAAATGGATTATCGGGAAACTCAATTTTGAAACTGTATTAAAAAAATAATGTTTTAGATTAAAATTCTTTATTCGCATTGATAGTAAATGTTGTACAATGTCAGTTGGATATTAATAAGGTATAGATTTCTCAGTCAACTCATCCAAAAATAAGTTTTCTAAAATAGTTATTCTTCTCTAGATAAGTTATAAATATTAATTTAAACCGGAGGAATGCAGGGAATGTTTATTTTAAAAAATACCAAATGTTAAGTATTGAGTTTATTACTTTAACCAAATTACAAATTTACAGGTGATCCAGTTACAATACTTAGCCGATGAGAATGGATTCCAGCCACAGGGCGCGCACATTCCAACTGCACCGCCAGTCCCCATTGAAATACAGAAAGCGCTCGATTATCTCGCCACGCTGCCGCCGCCTAGCCCAGACACTAGAGAGTACATCAGGAATTAGATACTATTAGAAGGAAACTAAATATGAACTACTTAGGACTTAAATAATTAAAACTCAATCTTATGTTACGAACCCACTCTTGTGATAATCTGTTTAAACACACGTAAAAAAGATACTTAAGATGTTATGTAACGCTGTTGTTAAGTAGTTAAGATGATTTTTTTTTGTAATAATTTGCATAAGTAATATATTATGGTTTATGTTAAGTGTAACTGGTTTTATTGGATTTTCTATCAAAACAAGTTTTCGTTTCAGGATCTTGTCATTTCTATAAAAATCTAATCTTAATTGGAATGATGGGATCGAACCTATAATTTAATTCTTATTTATAAACCTGTCTATAGAAACAAGATATAGAACAATCTTTTTATGGATTGCATAATTTAATGAAGAACGGATTGCTAGTTAAAGGCTCAATTAAAAATCGTTTATTTTGATCTAATAATTTTATTTCTCAACTAAGAGATTAAATATTGGTTTGTCCATACACAAGGTTAAAACTAAATAAAAAATTACAGTGATTAGTGTGATTACTGACTCACGGACTGTCAAATAGTAATTACACGTTGAGCCCGCGTTGGACACATGTTTAACGCAAGAAACGTCAACTCTGATTGAAATCAAGAAAATGGGCCGTTTTACTCGTAGTTTCTAAGTCACTTGTGTTAATTGGCTAACAGATGAGGTTATCAGAAAAGTAGGTGTTATCACATATCAGTTCTTATTGTTGTAGTTTTTATGGGCGTAGTTCGTACATAATTTCATTAAATTTATACCGCGCGACAGTTTCAATAGAAAATTGAATGTTGATAATATGTTGTATCCATAATAATTAAATACAAGTTTTATTGATATAAATAAAGAGCTGCACAAAAGTATTTTGAGAACTTAGAACCCTGGTAGCGATATAAGTACCTATAACGTACAGTTAGTGGCAGTTACACACTGTTTTGTCTCGTTTCGTTGAAATATTGTACCCTAAATACACATAACATACCATCACGCCTGTATTCCCCAAAGGGTTAAGCAGAGGCGTACTAAGGTACACCCAAAGTTCGACGGTATGTTTAGGTCCCATGTAATATATAGTATATATAGGGGGCGAGCCTATTGCCATTAACCGGGCACAAACCCAGACTCCGAGCTGCTACCGAGAATTTCATAGAAAAATCCAATAACACTTTGCTCGACCTGGGGATCGAACCCAGGACATCTAGCGTAACAGTCGCGCTTGGGACCACTAGACTAATGTTACCTATATCAAATAATAAAATAACAATAAAAGATATCAGTTGGCAATTATATTTTTTTTTTATAATAATTTTGAGCATTAGTTATTCAAACAAAACTAAAGTTCACATGTAGGTATATTTTAGGTCGTATGTAACGAGCGAGCTTATTGCTGTTAACTTGACACGAATCCAATCTTCGAGCAGCTACAAAGAACTTTGTTTGAAAATCTAAGATTATTGTATGTTTATTAGTAGTAATTACACATTTAGAGATTGCTAATTAAAATCAGAAGTTTCCGGGTTATTTTAATAACCCTCTGCATTATTTTATCAAATGCTTCTGTGTCAATGGAAAATTTTAGCTAACGATTATTTCAAAATTTACGCATACCGCACATGCTCTATTGTATTATTAACTTTACATGTGTGTTTAAGTCCTAAGCGGTTGAAGTTCGTTTGGCGCGACCCCTTGCTCAACAACCGGTCGGTTCACTTTCCCGGCGACGCGTGTCAAGGTCGCACGATCATCATCTCTGTACGCCAAGTTAGAAGAAATATCGGAGAATCACCAAAATACACCAGATTTATGCATCGAATCGTACCTAATTGTGAAGGTTAAACCTATACTTTTCGCAACTCATTGACCTGACTCGTGTTTCAAATTAAAATAAATAATAATATATTTTTTTATTATACGTTTTTTTTATGCGCGGCATCCGGCATTAGTTTATAGAATAGATATACAGATTAAAAGGATTTTAACAATCCAGGAACTTCCTCCTGCAGTAATGACAACCCTTGGAACTTCATTCACCACTCTTTTAGTTATATGTGAAACGCAATGACTATAAGAGTGGTGAATATGAATGTGGAGGGACGGAGGCGTAGAGGGAGACCAAAGAAAAGATGGATAGATTGTGCTAAGGACGATATGATGGAAAAGGGAGTGAATGATGAGGTTATGGGTGACAGGGATGAATGGAAGATGAGGACATGCTGCGCTGATCCCAAATAAATTGGGACAAGGGCAGGAAGATGATGAATGTTGATGGTGAATGATGATGATGAATGTTGATGTTTGTTAAAATAATATTTAAAACCCATCAGTAGCGAGTTTCGCCTTGATGTCAGAATTGCTTGCTTTTGTAGCATTCTCATGAAAGTTCATTCTAGTTTAGAATCTCATTGAGCTTGCTTATGACTTACTGTTCCATGCCACTATGCTGTATTATGTATGTATATGTATGTATACCTATATAAAATTTGGATGATGAAATGATGACTAATTCTTGTTATTGGTATGTCTTTCCCTTTCATGTTTTAGAGTTTACCTATGGCTACTAAAATTCAACGAGACATGTAAAGGTGGAAATATTAATAATATCTACTTTAAAGTATAAGGAAAAAACTTCGTTACTTGAGCAAATACACGTTGAAGTTTAAATGTCAAATGACTTCATAAAATTATCATAGCCATACATAAGTCACCCGTAGGCCACTCCCAACAAATAGATGTTAATGCAGCAATACCAGAACTTGCCTGAAGACATTCTATTCAATAAAAATGACTACAATATGATTTATATAAGAGATATGAGTGAAATCTTTTGTTGTCTATACACCTATTCATAAAGACTCCCATGGATGGCGTCAGTTGCATAATAATGTGGTCGTATCGAGCCGATACCGGTGACTTACAATTTATGATTGAAGCACTTATTATTGATCACTTAGTACTTAATCTCACGATGGGATATGAAGTCAAGAGAAACATGAGAAATATAATTATAATATCTAAAGAATAGGCGAGATTTCGTTTGTCGTTACGTGTTATGTTTTTTATAACACAAGAAACATTTAAGTGGCTACTGCTATGGTTGTTTAAGTTAAAGATTGTGTGAAATTTTTAGTATGAATAGTGAATACACTGAACTAATATGATAGTCTCATGTATGAAGTGTATGAACATCACAAACTTACCGAAAACGACCGTCGTCGATGACGGCAGACTGTCAAATCAAGTTGCAAAAGTCCAACGAAGAAAATTGAAAGTATCTGAGTGAAATTAGAATGTAACATCTCAGTAACTGCAAATTGATAAAATAAAGAAGTACACTTATGATTCCGATAAGTTTATTTTATCAATTTACAAATTACCTACTTTAGATGTTTCATAAACCAGTTACTGAGTTATTCTATTTTTTTACTCAAATTTTATTATTATTTTTGCTTTTTTCCTCAAGACGGGTGCAAATTTAATATAGAAACTCGATGATAATTTCATATTCATATAGCTACAAGATTTGCTTTCGATGACCATAATATAGGTAGCGGATGGATGGGCTTTTGGTTTGATTGATACATTGTGGAATGGGGACTTTTTCTCGTTAAGCCTTAGAATGAAGCGCATGCATATGCATATAATTTTTAAACATAGTATATCATCTTCTGTTAACAAAACATTACCTCATTACTATAAAGGTGACTGCATCATTAGTCTAGTGGTGCTCAGCGCGATTGCTATGCTAGAGGTCCAACCTCAACCTCAGGTCGAGCAAAGCGTTTATTGGGTTTTTCTATGAATTTCTCAGTAGCAATTCGGAGTCTGGATATGTGCCCGGTTAATGGCAATAGGCTCGCGCCCTTTTACATGGGACCTAAACATACCGCCGAACTGTGGGTTTATATTAGTACACCTCTGCCTTACCCTTCGTGGAATACAGGCGTGAGGGTATGTTATAAAGGTGAGCCAACGAAATTAAATTACGA
Organism: Acronicta aceris; assembly: GCA_910591435.1. Classification (NCBI taxonomy): domain Eukaryota; kingdom Metazoa; phylum Arthropoda; class Insecta; order Lepidoptera; family Noctuidae; genus Acronicta; species Acronicta aceris. The sequence goes on along the minus strand of OU342763.1, from coordinate 8,600,599 downwards.
TCACCCATGTCAACGTTGATGGAATGGCAGGTTTTCCTTCTCGTTATAGACGAGCAAAATTGAAAAAAGGAAGGATAATTATGAGAAATGAGTAAGGATTAAGTTTAATGAGCGGACACAAAATTGTCAAACTATAGACTTGATTGGATCCATGTGTCACGGGTCCTCTCGGCAGCTTTACGTACTTTGGCGTAAAGTACGCCAAAGTACGTAAAGCTGAAACGCTCTGAACTTGCTGCTTGGAGTGGTCCACGAAGAAATTTTGCTATCACGCATCCGCTTCGTGAACTTTACCTCGAAAATAGTTGGATCGCGTGTACGTATGGTAGTTCGACTAGTTTATTGCCTAATTCATATTGCTACTGCATAAACAATCGTAATCTTTATTCAGTAAGCATCGCAAATGTCAGATTCGAAACTGGTTTTTTTCAAGACAGGGAATAATGTGTGTGTGAATATGTAGGTTTCTGTCAAATTCGGTCGTTTGTATTTGTATGGCACTATGGATGATATAAATCTTTTGTGCAAACACTATAGTGCGCTGCTAAGGCCAATACTGAACAAATGGAAAATCCGTTAGGTTTGTTGACAACCATTACGTCGCCCGCCAAGTTGACATACACGAGGCGAGGTAATGCATCCAATGTTTACTTATTTCATAGATTTTTGCGACATCACAATGAATTGTGAAACTAGAATGCAGGGAGGTGGGCAAATGTGATAACTATAAAAACTTAAATTTTCAGTACTGAAAGCATCAGTCGACAACAGTTATCACTGCTTGTTCCACCATCACCAAACATTACAAAAATGAAATCTATTGTAAGTGTTCAAAATAATCAGTGCAAAATAATATGTTCAAGACTAAGTGTTCTCAACTATGAGTTCAGTGAAGTTCACTCCAATAATATAATTCCAGTATCTGCTAATAAAAAATATGTTAACATCAACGATAACTGCAGTTGACAAAACGTTAACTAATTCAAATGGATTTAAATTTACAAATTATTTAAATTAATCTTTAATTAATACATGTCATCAGAACACAGCGCTGGTATGTCTTTAAATCTACATACGTGATTGTCTAATCAATGTTTTCTTATGTCAGGTGTTGGCTTGTATGCTGGTAGCTGTGGCGTTCGCTGCCCCTCAAGGACCCCCCGCAGAACCCATCCCCATAGTGAAGGATGACAGCCAGATCAACGGAGACGGATCCTACCAGTACGCCTACGAAACCGGCAACGGCATTGCCGCTGATCAGAAGGGAGAACTGAAGAAGGTCGGCGACGTGGACGCTTTGGAGGTCCAGGGAGAGTTCTCGTACCCCGGTGAGAACGGTGACCACATTCACCTCACATACACCGCCGACGAGAACGGATTCCACCCGCAGGGCGCTCATCTGCCCACCGCTCCCCCAGTACCCGAGGCCATCCAGCGCGCGCTCGCCTACCTCGCCACCGCTGCGCCACCCCAACCCGAAGGCGCCGCTGCCGCACCCGCACAATAGATTTCATGTTGGCTGATGCAACAATACTCATAGTCACTATATTGTGATGTGTATTTTATAATTTTGTACTATGAATAAAGCTAATGTTATACTTTACCCTAAAGTTTATTTACATACTTCATCCTAATCAACACTCAACAAAGAATAATTCATACAGAATTGTAGAAATTGCATAATAATCGAATTAATCGATTTCGTCTAGCCATAATTAAATTCAACTGACTTTTTAATATAATTTATTTACTCTCTTTTGTATTTTGACCTATTTGAAGGACAGATATTATCAAATGTATCATGAACAACTTGCATTAAGAACCGGTCACACCGGTAGTTATCTAATTAATTTAAGTATCACTCAAATAAAATTTGCGAAAATATTCAAAAGAGAGAATTTAAAGTAGGAGAATTCCTGTTTATACTCGTATTTATTTCAAATCACAGTAAAAATATTTTAATCAGACATTAGAAATTAAATTTATACGAAATCATATTACTTTTGCAAATATAAATAACATAATATTTCAGTTACCCCTGACATTATCGTTGCGATAAGAGTTAACTATCGCCACACCCGGTCTCTAAAAAATATTTTTAGGTAATTATGTTAACAATCCATCTTGGTTAATCCAATCAAGAAGCGTGTCTACTGAGAAGCTACGTGTTTAGGTCATTAATATTTAGATATTATTCAATTAGTGTCATCTGAATATTTTAAGCAGTCTGGCAGGTCTATAGCTAACAAGTTCCAACGAATTTATAACTTATTTATGGAATGCTGATTTCTGACTCTATCTAAAAATACATACACTCACACCTTTTTCATATGAGTGTAGGCAGAAAGTACAGAATGCTACATTTATACAACTTGTTTACATACGCACCGGTTGCGAGTACTATACATCTGACCTTTTTGAGGGACCTCATAAATAATTTTATATCATTTATAAATCGATGATCGAAATGTGATAATCGCTAATTTTATAAATGCCTTTGCTAAAAATTATAAATATATAGTAGTTATACCTTATGTAGTGTCGAGCCACTGATTCTGCAAGACCTGACTCTATAATCCCAACATCTTGGCATCTTGCCAAAAATTGTGGCTGTGTTGCCAGCCTTAATAAGGGATCTTCTTATGTATGGTCAGGATAGGTATACGAGTATTATATAGGACGGCTTCATTAGTCTAGTGGTCCCATGTGCGATTGCTACACTAGAGGTCCTGGGTTCGACTCCCGGGTCGAGCAAAGTGTTATTGGCTTTTTCTATGAAATTGTCATTAGCAGTTTGGAGTCTGGATCTGCGCCCGGTTAATGGCTATAGGCTCACCCCCCATAACATGGGATCTAAACATACCGGCGAACTGTGGGTGTACATTGAGTAAGTACACCTCTGCCTAACCCTTCGGGGAATACAGGCGTGATGGTATGTTATGTTATGTTAGGTATATTTAAATTAGGAAGTTAATGCGCAACAGTGCCCTTCTTACATTTCATGGTACGAGGATATTTTCTATACAATCGCAAGTAGACCCTATATAAATAAAATATATAAGCAGACTCCTAGTAGCGAAGCAATCAATTTAATTGCAGTTTATAATGCCCGTGGTTATGACTTTCAAAACAAACTAATTGCCGTTTTGCGAAAATAAAAACTAACGAATATATTTTAGAGCCGGAAAAATTAATGAATAAACAATTTATTTGTAAGTATGTAACAGCCGTGCAAACCATCCAAATAATTATTTTAAATTTCAAAATAGGAATTTTACCCACAAAAAAAATTCACCAAATTGTAGAATCTTTTTCTTAAAACTTATAACTTGTGAAATTGCTTAGCTTAGATAGTTCTGCAATTCAATTTATAAAAACACAATATCTTTGCTACGCGTCCGGGGTACCATCGACTTGTTATTACTAAGCAATCAGCCGTTTATTTGTATTAATTAGGGTAACTTTTAGGGGCGCCTATGGTTAATATACCATAAAGATCGTGAAGATGTCTATTATCATATCATAGAAAATCCCAATATATATCTCTCTATATAATTATTTAATATTCGAAAAATATTCAAATTATATTACCTATAATTTAGAAGAACTAAAAGGAAGGCACAAATATTAAAACTGGCATTGCTATTAATGTTATCGTATCCAGTATATTGTTACTAGCTCAAATGAGGATGCTGGCAACTTGATAAGATCGTAAATCCAGTTTAAATTTGACAAAAAGTAAGCTATAAAACTTCTTCAACGGAAACTATTTCTTGTTATAATAAAATCAAACCAACACGTTATACCTAATGAGTTTTTTAAAGACTTTATTACCCGTTTTATTAATTGATTAACTTAAGGTTTTGATGTAATTTGGCATTTTTAATGAAATTATATCTCCGTACATTTAGTATAATTTTACTCATCATATTTTTACGAAAAATCTACGGTTGAAAATGTCTCTTAGGTTGTAGACAAAGATATTTTATAGGCATGGTAGAACGATAAATTCTCACGCTCGACATTCTTTTTCTTCGACTAAAGTTCTAAACGATCCTGAGCAAGTCGATCATAAATCAAATTTTCCTTTATTTTTATTGTTGAACACGGTTTTCTAAATTTGCGGTATTATAAAGTATAATAAGCGCGCGTCAATGTTTTTCTGGGGCCATGGGAGTGTACCCAAGTTAGCTGCTAGTGGAAACTGTAGATCATTCGTCATAGAGTCTTTCGGGGGATAGGAGTTTATGTTCTTAGTCTATGGGTCCTAAGCGCGACTGCTACGCTAGAGGTTCAATTTCCAGGTCGAGAAAAGTATTATTGGGTTTTTATATGAAATTCTCAGTGTAGCAGCTCGGGGTCTGGATTTGTATCTGGTTAATGGCAATAGGCTGGCCCCCATTACATGATACAGGTGAACATTAGTATACACTCTGCTTAACCCTTTGGGGAGCGTAGGTATGTTGTTTGTGTTTGTTCGCTTCTCAGACAGGTTACACAAGTGGAATCGTCCTACCATTGTCGTAACACTATAGTATGGAAATATTACCGGCAATCGATCGGGGATCCCAGACGATACTCGTATTAGTTAGGTGAATGATGATTTGGAAATGGCTTAAATCTGGCACACTATCAAATAAGTTTTGGGGAATCATTGATGAGAGTAATGAATTAGACAAATAAAATTAAATTGAACATTTAAAAAACCCCCGCAGCATCAAGTCATGGTTACCATGTTCTTGCAATATCATTGAAGTAACAAGATACCAAGTTTCAAGTCGATCAGACCTGTGGAAGTTGATAATATCCCTTCATCAACTAGAAAAGAGCTAACAATCTTCAAACGGCTGGCCAAATTTCTTAAATCATAGCTAAGAACAATCTCAATCAAGTCACCTTTTAATCTAAATTAAAAGAAAAAAAAAACCTTTTTTTAAAACAAGCATTTATTATTACTTGTTAATAAAACGAACTATAAAGTTAAAAATAATTTAATTGTGATAAGATATTTTCCATTTTTTTTCTCCTGCCATCAAAATGTAACAGGGTTTATTTAAAAATTATAAAGTAGTATAATAGTACCTATCTTTCTATAAAATGGTAAATTTCTTATCACAATTAAATTATTTTTAACTTTTCAGTTCGTTTTATTAACAAGTAATAAGAAATGCTTGTTTTTAAAAAAGGTTTTATTTTCGTTTAATTTTATTTTTAACTTTTTAGAATTTATGATGCGGGATTTACTACGACGTAGTTCGTAGCAGCGTTTTTTCGTTATGTAGCATAGGTGTCGTTTTGAGCACTTAAAAAGGGGTTGCATACGGATATTATCTAGGACCAAAGTACTTATCAAGACGAATCAATCGAGCCCAAACTCGATGGGGTTGTGTCAGTTTATTGCGGAGTTCACATGGCCACCTCCCAGCTCCAGCATCAGATCAGTTTTATGTCATCATAATATTGCATTATTGTGAATTCTATAGAAATTCCCAAACACTTAGCTCGATCTGGGAATCGATGGTATCAGTCGCGCTTAAAAGCACTAGGCTAATGAGCTAGGTAAAATATAGGTAGGTAGGTACCGATCTATCAAGCTACTTAATATTCACGTATCAATAAAATGGTTTTTGTTATAGACGCTATTTCATTATCTCTAAACATCTCCACAATTCCTACATAAAGAAACATAGTTGATTAGTTATGTCTCTACCTACACATTATCTTATAATCAGACGACCTTGTATTACTGGTTTCGTAAAACTGGTAAACTATTGTGTTTTAATGATTTTAAGTCATCTTTTTATTGGAATTATCGTATAGATTTATCATTGTAGAAACCTGTTATAGAGTTTACATAATCGTACCGAAATAGATAGGAACTTTTTGTGATGGCATAAGAAAGTAAATAATTGCTGACAGATACCGAAAGTATTTTAACAGGAAACTTTAGAATAATAATATATTTATGTATGCTACTTAGTTACTAGGATGACTGATGATCGACAATTACCTACAATTTGTTTGTTTTTTAAAACTCGTAGTTCTTAATATTAATTTCCTATACCTACTCAAAGTAGGTAGTATATGTCATATTAATTCTTGAAAATATAAAGATATAATAGTATTTTTAACCGATTTTTCTAGTAGAAAGTATTCATTTAGTTCAATATCTACAATATATATTTTGAGTACGATTTATAATTGATGATAAAATGCCAATCAATCATCCGTCCACTGTCCTATCGTACCCGAAGGCAAAGAATTGACTGAGGACCGATTAAAGAACGATGCTGCAAATATCACGCAAGAACATTGACCACAGTAAGCACGCACATATTTTGTCGAATTTATTCTGACGTACCAAATGGTGCAATACCATCCAGAGGTGGTAGGCGGCATAGTGACCCGTCCGTATATATACCGATAACACTCTTACATCAACATTGTCTAGTGCCTTCACCGACAAACAAACACAAACATGAACATGAAAACCATTGTAAGTGTTGTGATAGTGTATTCAATAATTGGATACCCTAAAAAGTGCCTTGTGATCATAGTGCTGTGTTGTACATACATCTGGAATTCCCAAGTTATTTAAATAACGAAAGTCAAAATCAAACCCCTTAAAAACTTTGCGGTAACGTAATAAGTATTTATATCATTTCGTGTATTTCAGGTCTTCCTTGGTCTGTTGGCGGTCGCCGTAGCTGCGCCCCAAGGCCCAACTGAACCCATCCCTATCCTGAGGCAAGAAAGCGAGATCAACCCCGATGGCTCCTACTCATGGGCATACGAAACCGGCAACGGTATTTCTGCTGACGAGAAAGGAGCCTTGAAGAACATCGGCGCTGAAGAGCCTGCGCTTGAGGTTCAAGGACAATTTTCGTACCCAAGTGAGGAAGGTGGTAACATCCAGCTCACATACATCGCCAACGAGAATGGATTCCAGCCCCAGGGTGCCCATATCCCCACTCCTCCCCCGATCCCCGAGGCAATCCAGCGCGCCCTCGCCTATTTGGCCACCGCACCTCCTCAGCCTGAAAACTAAATTCATGTTTGAATCATAGGTTAAGCACTATTCAATGTAATATAAATTATAAAGTATCCCTCAATAGTTCAGTAGACGCAGCTCTATTTATCTATTGTGGAATACTTAAATGCCTATTTTATACCTTTTTATTTTGTACATAAAGTGTTTCGTATGATGTAAATATATACAATTATAAATTGAGTGATAGCATTTTATATGTACCCTTGCCCCTGCTTTTTTGAAAATGTAGAACCTAGCAAGTATAAAGTAGGTATTATCGAACTAATTAATATTACTTGAAGTAATAATTGCACCTATACATCTTAACAGCAATCTTATGGAAGAGATTGGAGCTATAGAGATAACATTTAAGTGTTTAAAATGAAAATGCAACGTAACAATATAATACTTTCTAAAATAATGACATAATATACACCGTTACATTTAAGTCGTTTTAATGCCGAAAGGACGGTATTATACTCATCACTAGGAATAACTTTTACTATGGAACCAACCCTGAAATCACAAAAAATAACAGCTGTTCCATACACTCTGACGAGTTCAGAGTACACAAAATGTATGGGAACAGCTGTTTTTTTTCGTGATTTCAGGGTTGGTTCCATAGTAAAAGTTATTCCCAGTGATGAGTATAATACCGTCCTTTCGGCATTTAAACGACTTAAATGTGACGGTGTATATTACCATTCATAGTATGACTGCATACCCACTAGCGAACAATAGAAACAATACATTATTTTCACAACTAAAAACAATATCCATCGTCCAATAAGAAACACACACAATCTGCTGGTACTAAGCAGGCATTATTTATTTCGCTATTAGGTACCAGTGCAGTAATTTTAAACCATTGCGCACCATTCTGATAATAAAAAACTGCAGACGTCATCAGTCGAACACAACTAAATTACCTATTTCTTTAATTTAGTATTGTTATATCCATTTAAAATAGTAGGTAATCGTATCGTACCTTTAACACAAGTTTAATTTTACCTTGGGTGCCAGAGTTTCACCAAAACACTAGATTATTTTTGTTACATTGTAGCTATATAAGATGCTTCGTTTCTTTGTGTACTTCTTATTTTTGGAATAAATTATTGTCTTATCTTATTGTACAAATTGAAAATTATGCATTCATTCAGAATACGCTAAAATCAAATAAAGTGTCCCTCCCCATTTTTGGATTATTAGATAACATATTTTGTGTTGTATGTCTATTAATTTCATCAAAAACTAGTTTTGCGAAAGGCCAGGATATTGTCACAGAAAATATTCATCAATAATAGTTGCATTTTAATCCGTGTGGCAAGCAGTATACAGGCAGGTATACCTTGTTTTGATGATACATGGTATAAAAGATCTGGAGATATTCTAACAACCCTCAAACTAACATCTAAATGTGATTGTCAATGTGAAATTGTTAATATTATCAAAACGACATTGCTGACCTATGACGAGTAAAAGGAGCCGATGATAATGTATGTAAACATCTTTCAAAGCAGCCTACTACTACATACAATCGGTATCCCTGACAATTTGACATTATCTTTTATCAATAAACCTATAATTATTGAGTTTTAAAAGCGGCAAACGAGTTTCGAAACGTTATTTTGCAAGTCTACAACAAATAATACATACTTATTACATGCGTGTTTGATTTAAATATATTGTTATACTGAAAAAGTTCCAAGTGATGTTACTATTACGAGTTTGTATACCTAATCATGTTTTAACAAATAATAATCTTTAACTTTATCTTTACGAAATTAGTGCGAATATATCCGCCGGTATCAAAGCCTAAATATATATATTGATAAATTAATATAACAAACATACTATGACGCCTGTAGTTATGAAGGGTAAGGCAGAGGTGTACTAATGTAGTGTGCACCCACAGATCACCGGTATGTTTAGGTCAAGTTCCCATAAGGAGGCCGATCTATTATCTACCACTAACCGGGCATAAATCCAAACTACGAGCTGCTACTGAGAATTTCATAGAAAAATCCTAATAGACTTTGCTTGACCTGGAAATCGAACCCAGGGCCCATAGTTATAGGTCAAGATCCCATAAGGAGGCCGATCTGTTATCTACCATTAACCGGGCATAAATCCAAACTACGAGCTGCTACTGAGAATTTCATAGAAAAATCCTAATAGACTTTGCTTGACCTGGGAATCGAACCCAGGGCCTCTAGTGTAGCACTTAGGACCACAAAACTAATGAGGCAGCCATATCTGTTTTGTAATTTCATTGTTCGCACCTGATTATGTACAAATTGCTAAAATGAAGTAATGAGATAAGACTGCATATTTTTATTAGTGATTCTACATTGAGGATGTTGAAATTTAACAGGTATGCAAAGTTTTCATAATCGAAAATTACTTAGAAGACAAATGTAAATTCGTGTTGAGGAACCGTCAAGGATACGGCCTTAATTCATTCATAGTTTTATGTATAAAGAAAGTTATGTGTGACCTTTTACGGCTTCGTCGCATATATGATAAAATTATACATTTATTGAATTTGAATTGAGTTTATAATTATTCTGTAAAATATTGCTATTTTTTTAATCAGGATGTCTTAGTGATTCGAAACGTGGAAGTAATGAATGATTAAAAGTTGGTATTGTACAAAACGAATGATGACCATGAACATAGTTATAGGGAGTGATTTATTTTCAAAGCGTCACAAGGTTATAATTCTGCGATATCATCTATAAAGATATCTAAACCGTCGATCGTTTATTTCAGTACAAATTGTTTCAAAAGAAAACTTAAAGGTGAACAAACACGTAGGTATTCCTGTGGTGTTTAGCAAATGAAGCGATTATAATGGTTCATCATCATCATTATCATCATATCAGCCAATAGAAGTCCACTGCTGAACAAAGGCCTCCCCCAAAGACTTCCACTTATAATGGTTATAATATTTAAATCTAGAGGTCGATGAAAAGTTTATGCTCCCATCTTGCGGCGGATGCTTGAACAGTTCAGTTATTTGAATATTGAACGACCAATTCATCTCATCTTTGGCATTTTAGTAAAGAAGCTGTGTTTTAATTTCATTATTTCTAGTAGTAATACAAAGATGGCGCTGTTCGTAAGATCTATATAATCGACATACATAATTATGTTTCAACTTTATTGATGCTTTGAAGATTTGGTGGATCATATTTTTGAAATAATACCTTTAACGGATCTGGTTCTTAATTAAATTAAAACCGCTAAAAGGTTCTCAGACCGTTAAAATAACAAATTCTCCCGAATTAAATGATTTTTAAAATAAATTTTAGAATTTTGCTGAAAAAGAGGCTAATTCTCTGTTCTAAGTACATACTAAATTCATTTCTAAGTAGATTGGGACATAGTTTTGTTACATACAGTCATACACATTATGTAATTATTATTATGTGGCTATCTTATTACAGTGGTATAAGTCCTGAGGCAAACGACGAATTGACGACACGTTTGGCGTAGCGACTGAGCGATTGGCTTCTGCGTCACGTGTTGTGGGTTTGATCCCCACACGGAGCAAATATTTGTATGATCTACAGGTAGTTGTTCCGGGTCTGAGCGTTTGTGTATGTGAGAATTTATGTTTGTAAACGCACCCACGATACAGGTGAAAATCATGGTGTGGGGCAACGTTTAAAAAAAAATATGGGACATGAAATGATTATTATTAACGGTAAATGCAAATAAATAAACACCAGCAACCACCACCAATAAATAACAACCACCATAAGAGCGAAAATAGGACCTGTTAAGCAGAGTTCTCACTTGTTTGCGTGGTGGACTTAGGTTTAATGTGAATCTCTTAATTTTCATATTGATGTGCAGATCAGAAATATGAAGTACCTATTAATCACTTGACATCAACTTCTCCTTCTTATTGATTAGGGAAATAAGGGAATTTTGCCAACATGAAATCAGCTTATTTCTAATGCTCCTCCTTCCAACTTATTATGTTTTACAATAAGCTCATGTTCATATTATGAATCTAACTTTAAATCTTCATCATTAACATTCATCAACCCATTTACTGTCCTACGTCTGTCTCGGGCTCCCAGGCTGTAGACTATCACGATGTTCTCCTTCACCATTTAAGCAGGACATTATTCATCAAATCAGAGGTGTGTGCCGTGGATTCAAACGGCAGACTTATGAAGTGGCAGATTTATGGCGTTAATTGTAAATTGTAAGGCTATAGGGTTAATTCGTATTTATTGTCATGTCAAAAAATATCTGTAAGCCTGGAAATGTATGGTCTTCGTAATTGAAAATTCAAATAAAGCGGCGGCGTGCAACTAAGGAAACTCTAGAAAATGTTTTGTTTTGTATTTATATTATATCTGTATGTATGGTTTTCTGTAACTAATAAATGTTTTTTCGTTCTTTCTTCTTTGAAAATAGGTACCGTGGAATTCAAGGTTTTATTAGTATTAAAGACTTGCCAGATTATTTATTGAAGTAAATGTTTTTACAAATTCGCCGATTGTGTTCGTATGGTTCATTTATTATTCATATATAGCACACGGGGAGAATTAATTAAATAATTCTATTCTTAGAATTCTGAAATCTACAAATTTTAGGGTTTCGTATCGAAAAGGTTAGAGACCAATTGAAATTAGGTTCATTTATAGGAATCGTTTGCTCACATATTTTATACATAATAAATACGTACCCATTTTCTCAAAAGTTTGGTTTTAAAAAAATCCAATTAATTTGTAGTGGTATAACAAAAAATAAATAAATAGAAGTAGATAATGCCGAAAAGTATACGTAATATTTTTTGAAATAAAATCCTGTCAGCTTGTGCCTTATAAATTTATTTTATTTTATTAGATTCAGGGTATCATGAATTTCCCTACTATTCATTCGTTCCATTCTGTATATAGTAAGGAACCATCGATGTGCAAGTCCAACGCGCACTTAACCTATTATTTTATTATTATTAATGAGAATATTCACCCCAGTTTTTTTTTGTAGACGTTATAATCGTCTTGTCGACCCATGAACTTTCAATGTTGAATGTCCGCCTTCCAATAGTCGCTACTATGTTGGTAATGTCAGAGGTGAAGATGATGCGATGGTGTGAGATTATCACTCTACTGTGCAGACGAATAAGTGACCTTGATGTTTCTTTTAAGACAAGAATTGAGAAAATATGTTTAGAGACATAGTTTTGACATTGAGAGAGAAGCGAAGAAGCAGAAATAGTTTTTTTTATCGCAGTACATACCTATATTGATATTGGTTATGTCTTGCCCAATTATTACGGCAACCACACATGGAGATAGAAAGACAGAGGGTAACCATTATTATCTGGTAATAATAATTGTAGCAGCCTATATTCAGCCGCATGGCTGGATTGCGTAGGTACTACGTTCAAGTTGGAAGAGTATTGAGTACTCGTAGAACGGTGACATTAAAGTTATAATGTTTCTGCCCTAAGTATTGAATATTATACTAACATTTTTTGTTATACCACTAAGGTGGCAAACAAGCGGCCCGCCTGATGGTAAGCGGTTACCGTAGCCTATGGACGCTTGTAACACCAGGGGTATCACTCGCGCGTTGCCGACCCTTTAAATATCTTTTTACACCCTTTTTGAAGAACTCCATGCTGTAGTCCTTTGGGAAAACCTCGGCGGATAGTCGATTCCACAACCTGAGTGTGCGTGAGAGGAAATTCCTCTGGAATCGCACAGTATGAGACTAAATTGGCTCTATGGTATGTGGATGAAATCTACGCCGATGGCGAGGTGCGGTGACATCAAAACATTCTTCCGCATCATTATTAACTGGAAGGGTATCCATTTAAGTATAGGTAATACCAACGTCTACACCAATCCGAACATTATATCGTTATTTTTGAGCCACTTTCAATCTCTTTTAGTACGTGGCTATCTGATCTTTTACTACCGATTTAGCCAGTTTGGCCTCGACAATTAATTATTATTACCTATTTTATAGGCAGCACAGGAATTAAATTACTATATTTAGTAGTGTACTTATAGACTAAACTGCTAATGAGTCGCAGTTGTTGTAGATAATATACGCTTGCCAATCAGTTAGATGAAAACACCATTTTAGTCAACAAGATTCTGATATGCCTTTGGTGTTGAAAGTGATGAAAGTCCTCAGTGATGCTCACTGTCAGAGGTAGACGACTTGGTTTGGCAGTCTAGTCAAGGTGGTGGCATTTACGAGTAAAAATTCATTTTTTAATTCAGTACTTATGTCACAAGCCTTTAAGTAATATAATAAAATATTTTTGTCACGAGCTAAATAAATATCTAATTTATTTTTAACATTATACAATTTAAATGTATGCTATATTGTTATTACCTACAAGGTAAAAAAAGGAACTTACTCATTGTGATACTAAATACTACACATTTAAAAATATGTATTATATGTACAATTCAAATATACATTTTAAAACATAAATCTTAAAATATTTTATTATACAGGTGTTAATGGGCGATGGACCATGGATACCGTGCAAAGTTATTTACATAATTGTTGACTGTAATAATTTTTAGATGTTTTATGATCGACAGATTGTACGTTTCCGACCCTGATGACCCGACGTGGTGATAATAATAGCTGTTGACATTTACAATAGGCATAGAAACTAGTTTTGTAGAGGCCCTCGTTCGGTTTATGATGAGTTAGATGTCGCGTTTCCAGATTGTGGCTCGTACAACCAAGGTTAATCAGGATCTACATAGTTCGTAGTTCAGTTTATCTTATATTTATTTGGAGTGGGCATTGTATCCCATTGCCAAATTATAATAACGTAGAATTAAGAAAACGTTAAAGGCGGTAGGTACTAAAAAAATAACTGAAACTTTTCTGACTGACTAAGCTGAAAACTGACTGAAAACTGAGAGTTTTCCTGGAAGCTTGTAACTTCTTTTAGGTAATTCACTGAAAAAAGGGAATCTTTCATGTTTTATCAAAATTACGTCTTCTTGAAGTGGGTAACCACAGATGAATTATGATTGGAAGCTAGAGCAAGTAGGTAATGTAAGAAATACGTGGTAGGGACAAGTCCGTGGCAAGGAGAGAGCACCTCTCTCCGAATCCGTAGAAGATTGGCTGCATTTTACAAACTGTTATCTGCGAGAAACGGAGCACATCGCATAAGCATAATAGTTACTGTTCTTTGGCAATAAGTACTTCGTTTAATCACGTCATCTACTCGTTTATGTATAAAAAAAAGAACCTCATTGACTGACTGGCGCCGTATCAACGCATTGTCGAGTCTACAGGAGCTAGATCCCTGAAAGTTTGCGTGTTGGTTACTTTTGCATTGTAGACGAGCATTAATTAAGGATTTTCGGAAATTTAACCCCTAAGGTGGTGAAGGTTTGTATGAAAGTCCGTAATTTTTAATATAGATATATAAAAATCGGTATTTAGCAACAGTAAATTAAAAAAAAACCTGCTCCATATTTTTTTCAAATTCAATACCTAAGGGTGAAAAGAGGGGATGAAAGCTATTATACAAAAAAAGTTATTATACTGTTTACCATTTTATAATAATATGAAACCTCCATGGTGTGTACACCACTCACTGCTCACTGTAGTGAGCACAGTATATTTTAGAAACGAAAATTACCTACGCAGTTGAAGCTGCGCACGAGAACTCTTGCGTATACAGAAATGGACAGAAGGAAAAACATTTCCAGATAATAACACAGTAACATGTGTTGATAAGGACAATACCCAAAATAGTAGCAAAACTTACCGTTACTTAAGAAAGAAATACGAATGGAGAACTTAGGTATGTTTAGTAACGACTTGGCAAAATTGTTCTCCATATCAACACAATTTTGTGCTCCACGCAGGTTTTCTACAGCACAAAATTCTTAGTATCCCAGGATTTCCAACACCTTAGTCTACCCGTGACCATGGATGCTGTAAAGGATCCGAAACGTCGGGAATTAATTATTATCAATACAACGCGATTAAAATCCGTAAAAAGTAGTTTTATTTCAATTCATGTAATTTACTGATTAGTTGCCAATTTTAACAATTGTTTGCTTCTTCTTTATGAATTTCACTGAAGTCATTTTATGATGTAAATACCTTCATGGTGTCGATACTCGATACTGGTTTAGTCACTAAATAACTTCTAAAAAAACTGTAGCATACAAAGTCATTACAATTTCAACTTTGTATTTTCACAAACTGCTGACTTCTTGGAACGGCGGTGTTTGTGTAAAGGATCCGAAACGTCGGGAATTAAATAATATCAATACAACGCGATAAATCTGTAAAGTTTTATTTCAATGTTCAATATTCGCGTAAGTGTCAGAAACCAGTAAATTACATGAATAACAGCTATAGTAATGAAATAAATTTTCATTGAGATAATAAAAACGACGTTTTAATCTCTAGAGAAATTTCGTTTTTACTCAGCCGAAGCTCGCCAAATAAGTCCCGCCATGTTTATCTATACTTATAATAAATCTGTAGAGAGGTCGATTCTGTGCATGAAATATATTTCCAAAATAACTATCAGCGGGTGATTAGTGATCGATACTGACGCCAAAAATGCAATCAGTAAAATTTTTGTCTGTCTGTTTGTCTGTCTGTCTGTCTGTCTGTATGTTCGTTATAGAAACAAAGACCACTCGACGGATTTCAACGAAACTTGGTACAATTGTTCTTCATACTCCTGGGCAGGTTATAGTTAGTGTTCGACCGAAAGTTCGGTTTCGGTTTCGGCCGAGTTTCGACCAAAAATCAAGTTTCGGCGGCAGTTTCGGTTTCGGCCAAAATTGGCCGAAACTTTTGCCGAAACCGATACTGATTTCGGAAGTTATCGTGCACGCTCGCCTTACTTCGTTTCTCGCGGCAACGCTTTGGTAGACGCTGACGGGAATTGTTGTGCGCCATTCGGATAGCTCTGTAGCAAGACAACTTAGTCAGTGCGTTATCGCCCGACACGAACATTCTTTAGAGGTTATGTTTTGATGGAACTGATTACACGTAAGTTTTAGTTTCGTTTCTGTACTTGAATCATTTAATAGGTGGGGGAAAAAGTTTCTTCGCATTTAATATGAAAACTCAAGACATTTTTTTTAAAAGTTAATTTACATTTAATTATAATATATAAGTACCATTTTGCTCAACGAATTTTTGCCATCTTGTGGGTAGTGACAATGATCCCATTGTTGTAATTTTTTTGTGACTTCTCATCAAAAAAACGTGACAAGTAGTTTTGGCAGTCCTCTCTTGATGTTAACCTGACACTGCCTAAAGAATTCTGAAGAGATCGAAACAAATGATCGAAATGATGAAATTATCGAAATCTGAAGTTCACGGTCAGGGCTATATGGCGGATGCATTAACACCTCCCAGCCAAACTTTCTTAATTTTTGCTGAGTGGCCAAAGATGTGTGTGGTCTAGCGTTATCGTGATGAAAGTCCACACCCTTTCTATTGATCAATTCCGGCCGCTTTCTCCCAATTTCTTACTTTAATCTCATCCATTGTTGGCAGTAAAGATCCGAATCGATGGTTCTGCCTGGCGGTAAAAGCTCATAATGAACAATGCCCTTCCAATCCCACCATACACACAGCATCACCTTACTGCGAGTTAACCCGGGTTTTGCCACAGTCTGTGAAGCCTGACCGACCTTTGACCACGACCTTTTTCGCACGTTCTTATCGTACGTGATCCACTTTTCATCACCAGTTATCAATCTCTTTAAAGCGGTTCACTTTTATTACGTCTCAATAAAGAATCGCAAATTCGAACAAATCGTACACGGTTCATTAGGTTTCTTTCAGTGAGCTCGTGTGGCACCCAAATATCGAGCTTTTTTGTAAACCCAGCTTTTTTCAAATGGGTCAAAACTGTTTTGTGGTCAATCCCCAGTTCTTCTTGCTCCACTTTTTCAAAAATTGCGTCAATTTTATCTGTAACAGGGCGACCAGAGCGAGGTGCATCTTTAACATCAAAATTCCCGGATTGAAATCGCTTAAACCAACTTTGTGCTACTCTTGCTGACACTGCATTAGGTCCATAAACGTCAGAAATTTTTTTCGCGGCTTGCGTTGCATTTTTCTCCTTTTTGTAATAAAACTTTAAAATGTATCGAATTTCTTCATTAGATTCATTCATTTTGACAGAAAGAAAAACAAATGAAAGATAGCGGGAAACAAATTTTTACTAATTTGTTTCTTTTTTTTAAATGTAACTTTTTTAATGTTATCAAAATCAGCCAGATTAAAATAGTACAGTCAAAGATTTTTATTACAAGTATTTACATACTAAATGCGATAAGACTTATTCCCCAACCTAATATATAGTTAAATATTGTGTCAGTAACTTTGTTTTCTTGTTATTAACAAATCAAGTCATTTGTAAAAAAGAGATTGTAAATGAAAAATGTGAAGTTAAACACTTCACAATTTGTTAAATTACGAACAGTAACAATTAGTGATTTGAATATTGATAACTGATAAACATTTTGCTATGAGAACTTAATGTGATTAATAAAAATATTATTAATATTTTTTTATTTTATATTAAATAAATGATTACAACAAAATTAATATACTGTGTTTCCATTTCATGTCCTAATTAATGCAGAATAATGGGTAAAATGCACCAAATTTTAGTTTTTTAAGGAATTTTATACTTGACCACGTGAGTTTCGGTTTCGGTTTCGGCCGAAACTGAAGCCACGGCCGAATATTCGGTTTCGGTTTCGGTTTCGGCCGGAAAACCAGTTTCGGTCGGACACTAGTTATAGTATAGTTTTCATCACGCTACGATCAATAGGAGCAGAGCAGTGAAGGGAAATGTTGGGAAAACAGGAGAACTTACTCCATTTTTTAAGCTTCCGTCGCGTGTGCAGCCTTAATGGTTAAAGCTACACAGAAATCATGTATGACGGAAATGTTCTCCTTAAAATTATATAAAAAATATTCCACGACAGCAAATGTCTATCTTTTATGGTTGACTCACAATAACACGTGTAACTCCCGATAGCTTAGCAGTTCGGAGCTTTCTGATTATATTTGTCTACTCTTACGTTAGGTGACTGACTGACTTACATAGTGATCTATCAACACACAGCCCAAACCACAGGTTACAGTATACTTTTCATCACGCTACGATCAATAGGAGCAGAGCAGTGAAGGGAAATGTTGGGAAAATGAGTGATTCATGGGAAAAGTTTCAAGCTATCAATGTATATATCATCACGCTACAACCCTTAGGAACGGGGCAACGCAGGTGAAACCACGGGCGAAGAACTAGGGAACAAAGTAACTATTCCACGCGGACGAAGTCGCTGGCAAAAGCTAGTGTTAGAATAATTTGCACTAATACGAATATATTATAGTTATTTTTATATTCTTTGTCACAATAATGTTTTTTGATTTATCAGTTTTTTTTTGTTTTATCTGATTTAGTACATGCGAGTATATTTTTAAATCGTATTACTTGATATTTTTATTTTTTTGACTGGTATTAATTTAGTACAGAAGTACTTAAATAGGATATTTACACCAATGGTTACTTTTTCAAAATGGCTAAATTTTTCGATATCAACAATGACACTATATAGTTAAAAAGAGACATCATCAGACAAACAGTTATCATCCTTCAAACGCGAATATTGTTTTGTGGTCAATGTGTAATTTGTAGTGTGACCTATGCGGTTGTCCGACCTAAGGTGCAGAAGTGTTTTGACAGCGCTATTGACAGCAATAAATTTTTATGTGCCGTTTTGTGCTGTGATACTGCACAAATCTATACTTATAATAAATCTGTAGAGAGGTCAATTCTGTACATGAAATATATTTCCAAAATAACTATCAGCGGGTGATTAGTGATCGATACTGACGCCAAAAATGCAATCAGTAAAATTTTTGTCTGTCTGTCTGTTTGTCTGTATGTTCGTTACAGAAACAAAAACCACTCGACGGATTTCAACGAAACTTGGTACAATTGTTCTTCATACTCCTGGGGAGGTTATAGTATACTTTTCATCACGCTACTATCAATAGGAGCAGAGCAGTGAAGGGAAATGTTGGGAAAATGAGTGATTCATGAGAAAGGTTTCAAGCTATAAAACATCACGCTACAACCCTTAGGAACGGGGCAACGCAGGTGAAACCACGGGCGAAGAACTAGGGAACAAAGTAACTATTCCACGCGGACGAAGTCGCTGGCAAAAGCTAGTTATTATAATAAAGTAAGAAAAGAGCATGGAGTGTCTTATCACAAGTAAGATATTAAGTTCTTAGCTTCCGTACAATTTATTTTATTTTCTTCGTTGCAAATAAAATTTAATATGAAGGAAAGAATCAGCGCATGCCTTATTAGTATGAGAGAAAGGGACCCAATACTTTTCATGTCACACGTCACTACATATGGACACACTAGGACATATCATACATACATACACTCACGTCTATTTCTCACAGGGGACATATCAAATGTGTCATATAAGACATCTGCTTAGTACTATTTCCTGTCATCATAAGCCCACCTAAAATGTTTAGTTTTATAGGTATGGACATGTAGCGCGACTCAATTTATATCATTATATTATCAATGAAATACGTTTGAGGTTAAAATTGTAATATTCTATTTTTGCTGTAAATGTTTATTGTACCTATCTACGAATACTCGCTGATGAATTACTAACTCTTTACAGAAAACCGCGTTTCAATCTGTCAAATCGTTATGGTGATAAATGGTAACATTCGTTTGAGGGCACAAACAAACAAACAAATACGCTCTCACCCTAAACGCTTAAACCATCTCCGTTCCGTCGTGGGTAAAAAGATAAAAGATATGGACGCATTTGTACGGAGCTATTCATTTAGCAAATCGTTAATATTGTCTTCATAGTAAAATTTAAATAATTTAATAATAGATCCAGTCTTAACGATATTTGCCTTGACATCGAGAAATTAATAAGATCAGTCAAGGTCACTCTCGCATGTCAATACCCTTATAATGCTATTCACTATTTTTTGTTATCCACTATTTTCATATAAAAAGACAACATTTTTATAGGACGGCACTTGTTTGTTTCTGACATTCGTACAGATCTCAGCTAAAATGAAATTCTTGGTGAGATTATCATTAGCATTATACTTATACCTAAGTTAATTTCTGCAGTAGAGATTTATTAATCACAACTAATTTATTATATTATACTAATAAAAACTTTCTTTAAATTCTTTCTCAAGATCAAAGTGCAACGAAATAGTATATAGTAGATACTAATAAAGCTTATTCCGCAGGTTCTTGCTTTGTGCGTGTGCGCTGCCAGCGCAGCGAGCTTCGGCTCAGGCTTCGTCCCAAACTACGGCTCCGCCTCTCCCTTCCAGTACGGCGTCGCCCAGGCTACAGCTTCGACCGGCCGTCCCGTCGGTTATGGCGCTAAGTCTGTCGTCCCCGTCGAGAACACCGCTAGCGCTGTAGCCCAGGCCGTTGTCACACCCGTTGAGTACGCCGCCGCTAAGACCGTAGCCCAGACTCCTCCCGCTGAATACACCGCCGCTAAGGTTGTGGCTCAGAACGTCGCCGCTCCTTTTGTGTTCGCCGGAAAAACTGTTGCCGCTCCCGTGGTCGCCGCCGGGAACTACGCCAAGACCGCGCTTTACAAGGACGGTGAAGCCGCCATTGTCCGCTTCGAAACTGACGTCCAACCTGACGGATTCAACTACGGGTAAGTGTTAACTTGCCCTTGGCTGTAATGGGACCTATATTAAAATATGGGTACTTAAAGGGAAGGTTTTAATGGCTCACACGTAATCGATCAGTACTAATTTAGAATGTCATAAATTATTGTTATTTATGTCATAAGTACTTACTAATACAATATGAATTATTATTATTATAAATTTCGATTAATAGATTAATTATTGACTATAATTTCTATCTAAATTCTGAAATATTTTCTTAAAACTTATCTATTAATAGGTATTTTAGGGTACATAATCTAATATCTACTTATTAGTAATTATTTAATTATATCAATTACAGCTACGAAGCCAACAACGGTATCAGCGCTAACGCTGCCGGTACCCTTAAGCAGGTTGGCGATGCCAGCGTTCTCGTGAGTATACCTCCTTATCGTGTCCTATTATATCATAATTATAAACGAAAATAAATAACTATGATATTTTAAATAATATACAATTTTTTTTTTGAGAACACTAAATATGTACAATAAGGTTTCCTTTTATTAATGATTGTATCATAAAAACATACGCGTATTGCAGATAGTCTTGTCGCAAATGATATATTAATTTTACATATGCTGACCTGAAACCATGTTAAATTTTTTTTGTTATATTTTCTAGGTTATCCAAGGTGCCTACAGATACACTGCCCCCGATGGTACTCCCGTGGACGTTACCTATGTAGCTGACGAGAACGGTTACCAGCCCCAGGTAAACATTAAATAAATTACATTTTGTGATTGAATACTCTGTTCGGGAAATGTATAATTGGGAGTCTCTCATATATATTTATAGAGAAAGATCGAGCACAAATAGGACGCGCAATCCTGAAGAAACCCATACGCTTTAGCGAACTTGTTTTTTAAGTCAGAGCTTGGTGGTATGTAGCGTGTGTAAGGATTAACCTTATCATCTTGAGATAAGGCCTGTGCAATAATATTATTATATGATTATTCATATTAGACTGCCTCAGTAGTCCCAAGCGCGACTGCTACACTAGAGGTCCTGGGTTCGATCCCCAGGTCGAGCAGTGTTATTGGGTTTTTCTATGAAATTCTCAGTAGCAGCTCGGAGTCTGGATTTGTGCCCGGTCAGTGGCTGTATGGCTCGCTCTCTATAACATGGGACCTAAACATACCGGCGAACTGTGGGTGTACATTAAGTACGCCTCTGCCTAACTCTTCGGGGAATACATGCGTGATGGTATGTTATGTTATGTTATTCATATCAATTAGTTGTTTCTATATTTTATGCATTACAAGTTTTTAATTGTAGGTACATATTTATAATACTATAGGTTTATAATAAAACCTTTTTTTTTCAGAGTGATCTCCTCCCCGTTGGCCCCGCAATTCCCGAAGCTATTGCTCGCAGTCTGGAATACATCAAGTCCCGCTCAGCCTACGTCGAGAAGAACCAGAAATACTAAATGTATTGAATCAACCAAGAATTGAGACTAACGTTTACTGAAGATCCTAAGGATTATAATTACAGACAATTAAAGAAGATGTTAAAAGGCAGCGAATTATACTTAAGTAAATAAAGAGACTGTGCCATATTTGTATATTTTTATTTTTATTTAAACACGCCCCTGAGATTAATACTGCTACTTCTGATATAGCGAGTAGATAGATACACGAGAACATACTAACACACTTATGGGTCTCAAAGAATAACTGAGTATGTAAAAATAATATTACCAAAGTATTTTAATAAGGAAAAAATCTAAATATTGTCCCTTTATCTATTAAAATTGTGATAGGCCGATGTTTGTACATTATAGATATTAAAGAAAAATTCATATGGGTGTGTTTGTGTGTGTTATAGCAACAGAATCCAATAATTCTAAAAATATCAATTTTTAGAATTTTTGTCTGTCTGTTTGTACGCGTATCATGCAAAAACTATTGCATGGAATTGAATGCAGTTTTCACCATATATATTGCTAGAGGATGTATTCTAAATTAAAATCTGGTGCATGTTTCATCTTGATATGCCGCCTAGAATCGGACATAAAGTATGTTAATCTTTTTGTGACGTGAGTGAAACTGCAGGCAACAACAACAATATTTCAATCCAAGCATTGTTGTGTCTGGACCACCCATATGCTTGTCAAAACGCATCGTTTGAGCCCAAAAATGCTGCAGAATTTTGTAATATTACTGACAAGTGTCAGGATTTGAAATGTCGAATCGAAAAGACTTGTGGAAGTTGTTTATATCTCTTCATCAAGAAGAGATGTGACGATTTTCAAACGGCGGAGTAGATTTTTTTTGAACATACCGACTGGAAAGTCGGTCACCGTTTCTTTTTTAAAACTGCTGAACTTCCCGGAAATTCTCCCGAAAATTCCGAAAAACTGAACTGAGGAACTGTAGGAAACAACTTAAGATTTCAATAAAATTCGGTACATATATAGCTTATGACCAATACATATTCAGTGCTTACAACCTTTTTTCACTATATATGTTTATACATAGGGTCAGA
Source organism: Acronicta aceris (assembly GCA_910591435.1). Lineage (NCBI taxonomy): Eukaryota > Metazoa > Arthropoda > Insecta > Lepidoptera > Noctuidae > Acronicta > Acronicta aceris. The sequence goes on along the minus strand of OU342763.1, from coordinate 8,577,330 downwards.
CAGCGGGAAGCGACTTTATTTTATACTGTGTAGTGATGTATGTTGGTGGTTTCCGATTTTTATTGAGAAAGTTAGAGTATTTGTCTGTGCACTGCCTGACTTGTTCGGTGGACCTCTCGGGGACTGACTGGCTGGCGACCACCCTTACGTCGGAGTCTGTCGTAAAGCACCTTGGTGTGTGTTTCGAATTTTGCGCGAAGAGCCAGTTCCCCCTCGGTTGCTGCGGCTCTGGCAGTCTGCAGTCCGTAGAGGCTCTCAGCAGCTCCTCTCCTCCTGTTGCAGATGTCCAGGGGCGGGCGGGCGATGTCCGGCGATCGTTTGCCGACCTAATCAATAAGATAAGTAAAGAGCTCTACCGATGGTACGTGTTGCAAAGGAAATGATCTATACCAGTTTGTTGTCACATGGGCACATTAATATGTGCCCTTATGATAAGGTTTAAAAGGAAGTAATTGTCATCTGAAAGTATAAAAGCTGCTCTGTCAATCAATCAAACAAGTAAGACTAAATTGATAACAAACAAGGCTTTTTAAAAAAGCACCTGCAGTCTTCCGTGTTTCTATGGTTATCAGACCTGGCCAGTCACACGAGAAATCAAGCACAAATTAGGGGTATGTCAAAGGGGTACGGAAAGTACCTTGAACTGAGACTAAGCGATAAATGAAAAGCTACGAAAATTAGAAGCACAACCGAGCATAACAAGAATACTGAAATGGAGATGGACGGGGCATATGTGGAGAACCAATATAGAAAAATGGACTAGATAAGTTAATGAAATGAAATGAAGTGAAATGAAATGAAATGAAATGAAATTATTTATTAATGGTATCTCAAGAATGGAAAGAGAAGGCAAATAAAAAGATGGGAGGAAGATCTAACAAAGGGATGGAGAAGAACAGTGGTAGAACGAAACAAGTGGAGGGAAATAAATGAGGCCTACTCGTATGTCAAAAGACAACCTGACCTGGTCGCCGAGTAATAAGTTTAATGATAGGCATGAGATTTAAGAATTAAAGTGAAAAAAAAAGTTAAGACCGGCTCGTTAGTCTAGTGGTCCCAAACGTGACTTCTACGCTAGAAGTTCTGGGTTCGCTCCCCAGGTCGAGTAAAGCGTTGGGTTTTTATATGAAATTTTTAGTAGCAGCTCGGAGTCCGGATTTGTGCCCGGTTAATGGCAATAGGTTCGCACCGTATTATATGCGGTGTACATTAGTACACCTCTGCCTAACCCTTCTATGTAAATACTAATCAGATTACAGGGAATAAAGGCTATTTTTATTTTATTTATTTAAAGATGTATAACTATGTTTTAATGTATTTTATATTTGGATAATAATAATAATTCTAATAATTGCTATGCAATTGCATTGCAAATTGCATGTAGGTTAAATCGTTTTCGAGTCAGAAGTAGTTCGTGTATTACACACGGCTGCGTCGCCAGTACCTTTTTCTGTAAACTTGGCTGGACACGCTACCACGTGTCTAGATAAAAACTATAGGTAGTAAATGTTTTTATCTTTTAATATTCAATATTCTGAATTGGTAATTTGACACTGTTAATAGATTTTGTATAATCTAATGTATTAACAGTGTTAAATTCATTGATTGTTATTTAAACGACCTCTTTTATCTTTGTGAGTGGTGGTGTGACTTGAATCTTTGCAGGTTTCTGTGGCATTGGCACTAACAGAAATCACAACGAGAAACAAAAGTAAAACCGCCCTCAAAATCATAAAAAATAGTAGTGTAAAACAGTTTTGTGGTGCCACCTCTCGCCCCAAATTGTGAATCTAAACCATCCAGGGATCCATTTAAACATACACAAAAAAAATAATCAAAATCACACCAGCAGCATATGAGGAGTTCGGACAATGCACAGAACCCCATCTACTGACCTTGCCGAATTCGTGTCCGTGTTTTATAACTGTCAAATCTGTCAATCCGTTCCCGATACAAAATGTATGTAATGTAAATATTTTCGATGTTTAACAGTTATTATGCTATTCGGGGAGGAGATAAATCCAACAAACCAAAGATCAAATAATAATCGGTTCAGCCGTTCTCGAGTTATAAGTATTGTAACAAACCCGACTTTGTTTTATATATAAAAGATGTTGAGTGGCGAGTAGAATTTTACTTATCTCGACGAAGTAATCGTTTATACAGTCTTCTTTTATAATCAGATCTACACAACTCATTGACTGACTGGCGCCGTATCAACGCATTGTCGAGACTACAGGAGCTAGATCCCTGAAAGTTTTCGTGTTGGTTTCTTTTGAATTGTAGACGAGCATTAATTAAGGATTTTCGGAAATTTAACCCCTAAGGTGGTGAAAGTTTGTATGAAAGTCCGTAATTTTTAATGGGTGTGTAACGGTTGATATAATAACAAAAAATCTAACGTTCACTTGACCTAATTTCAGTTAATATACTTTTGTTTAATATAACGATCAGTTGAGATAATGAATTGTTGATATAATTTCATTTTATCTAATTTCTTATGATATAATAAACATTTCCTATAATGCACATTTGACATAATATTCATGTAGTATATTATTCATTTACTATAATATTCATAATCTCTAATAACTTTTAATATAATTTAGAAAATCTGATACGAAAACTGAAATAAGATGTAATATTTATGTGATGCTATGTTATGATTAAAAAAATATTGTACTGTTTTTTTTTTTCGCTTTATACCCTATACACCTACCACCCTCAACTATTGTAACCAGTAGAAATTGGATGCAATCTGGACTTTCGGGCACCCCGACTCGGTTATTTTTTTATAAACCATCCAGAAGTAGGAGCCCCACGAAGCGGGGCTCCGTCGACCAAGCCCACCCTCGACCATGCATTGAATATTTTAAGATTTGGTTAGGTGCCATTTGAGTTTGATTAGAACTGTGACCATTAAACATGAAAATTAGGTCAAAAGAACATTAGGTCAAATGAATGTTATATAAAAAGAATATTATACATATTGAAAATTATATAAAATGAACGTTATACTAAATGTTTTATATTAAATGAAAATTATATCATATGAAACATTAGGTCATATGAAATTAGGTTATATGATTTTATAGCATATGAAAATTATATTATATGAACGTTATTTCAAGTGAAATTAGAGCATTTGTTATTATATCATACATTACATACCCAATTTTTAATATAGATATATAAAAATCGGTATTTAGCAACAGTAAATTAAAAAAACCTGCTCCATATTATTTTCAAATTCAATACCTAAGGGTGAAAAGAGGGGATGAAAGCTATTATACAAAAAAAGTTATTATACTGTTTACCATTTTATAATAATATGAAACCTCCATGGTGTGTACACCACTCACTGCTCACTGTAGTGAGCACAGTATATTTTAGAAACGAAAATTACCTACGCAGTTGAAGCTGCGCACGAGAACTCTTGCGTATACAGAAATGGACAGAAGGAAAAACATTTCCAGATAATAACACAGTAACATGTGTTGATAAGGACAATACCCAAAATAGTAGCAAAACTTACCGTTACTTAAGAAAGAAATACGAATGGAGAACTTAGGTATGTTTAGTAACGACTTGGCAAAATTGTTCTCCATATCAACACAATTTTGTGCTCCACGCAGGTTTTCTACAGCACAAAATTCTTAGTATCCCAGGATTTCCAACACCTTAGTCTACCCGTGACCATGGATGCTGTAAAGGCATCGCTTGCGTTGTGTTTCGCCGAGTGAGTGAGGTTACCGGAGGCCCAATCCCCTTTTAAAAAGTCGGCAACGCACTCGTGACTCCTCTGGTGTTGCGGGTGTCCATGGGCGGTGGTGATCGCTTACCATCAGGCGTTCCGTCTGCTTGTTTGCCCTTCTATCCCATAAAAAAAGGATCCGAAACGTCGGGAATTAATTACTATCAATACAACGCGATTAAAATCCGTAAAAATTAGTTTTATTTCAATTCATGTCATTTACTGATTAGTTGCCAATTTTGACAATTGTTTGCTTCTTCTTTATGAATTTCACTGAACTCATTTTATGATGTAAATACCTTCATGGTGTCGATACAGTGCGTACAGTTTATTTTAGACACTAAATAACTTCGAAAAAAAACTGTAGCATACAAAGTCATTACAATTTCAACTTTGCATGTTCACAAACTGCTGACTTCTTGGAACGACGGTGTTTGTGTAAAGGATCCGAAACGTTGGGAATTAAATAATATCAATATAACGCGATCAAATCTGTAAAAAGTAGGTAGTTTTATTTCAATGTCCAATATTCGCGTAAGTGTCAGAAACCAGTAAATTACATTAATTGTGCACTCCATTACTAATTATGTACCTACCTACATGTTATTAAGACTATTACTAATTATGTACCTACCTACATGTTATCTATCTATACTTATAATAAATCTGTAGAGAGGTCAATTCTGTACATGAAATATATTTCCAAAATAACTATCAGCGGGTGATTAGTGATCGATACTGACGCCAAAAATGCAATCAGTAAATTTTTTGTCTGTCTGTCTGTCTGTCTGTCTGTATGTTCGTTATAGAAACAAAAACCACTCGACGGATTTCAACGAAACTTGGTACAATTGTTCTTCATACTCCTAGGCAGGTTATAGTATACTTTTCATCACGCTACGATCAATAGGAGCAGAGCAGTGAAGGGAAATCTTGGGAAAACAGGAGAACTTACTCCATTTTTTAAGCTTCCGTCGCGTGTGCAGCCTTAATGGTTAAAGCTACACAGAAATCATGTATGACGGAAATGTTCTCCTTAAAATTATATAAAAAATATTCCACGACAGCAAATGTCTATCTTTTATGGTTGAATCACAATAACACGTGTAACTCCCGATAGCTTAGCAGTTCGGAGTTTTCTGATTATATTTGTCTACTCTTACGATAGGTGACTGACTGACTGACATAGTGATCTATCAACGCACAGCCCAAACCACTGGAGGGATCGGGCTGAAATTTGGCATGCATATAGCTACTATGATGTAGGCATCCCCTAAGAAAGGATTTTGATAAATTTCGACCTACAATGTAGGGGTGAAATAGAGGATGAAAGTTCATATGGAACAAAGTAACTATTCCACGCGGACGAAGTCGCTGGCAAAAGCTAGTTAAGACTAAAATTGGTCCCACAGTCAAACTGTTTGTACAGTTTTGTGGGGCTTTGTATTACTTTGTAAGACCTAATATGTACCTCATAAAAATTAAATAAATAAAATATATAATAAAACATGAATGACAGCTCAATGAAAGATAATGAAAACGACGTATTAATCTCTAGAGAAATTTCGTTTTTACTCAGCCGAAGCTCGCCAAATAAGTCCCGTGACGCCATGTTTATGTTAGAATAACTTGCATTAATACGAATATATTATAGTTATTTTTATATTCTTTGCCACAATTTTTTTTTATTTATCAGTTTTTTTACTTGTTTTATCTGATTTAGTACATGTGAGTATATTTTTAGATCGTATTACTTAACTTTTTTATATTTTTGACTAGTATTAATTTAGTACAGAAGTACTTAAATAGGAAATTTACTCCAATGGCTACTTTTTCAAAAGTAAGTGCAGAAGTGTGTTTGACAGCGCTATTGACGGCAATAAATTTTAATTTTATTTATATGTGCCGTCTTGTGCTGCGATACTGCACAAATTATTATAATAAAGTAAGAAAAGAGCATGGAGTGTCTTATCACAAGTAAGAATTTAAGAGTCCGGCGGACCGAATTTCTGTTACAAACGAATTTAATACCGAAATAAATCGTAATTCAAACACAATTCAATCGAATTTTGTTATTATTCCGATTGCGACACCGTTAATCTAGGTTCCTACGTTACCATTTCATCCAAAATACTTCACTGGAAATAAATGTAAGCGAATGCAATTTTAGATAACTTTCCAAGTTTGGAACGTTTTTCCAGTGTTTTATTTCCAGTGAAGTAGTAATAGACGAAATAGTATCGTAGGAACCTAGATTAACGGTATCCAAATCCGAATAATAACATAATTTGATAGAATATTGTCTGGATTACGATTTTTCGGAATTATGTTTTTGTGGCCAATTCAAGCTCCGCCGGACCCTTAAATTCTTAGCTTCCGTACAATTCATTTTATTTTCTTCGTTGCAAATAAAATTTTATATGAAAGAAAGAGTCAGCGCATGCCTTATTAGTATGAGAGAAAGGGACCCAATACTTTTCATGTCACACGTCACTACATATGGACAAACTAGGACATATCATACATACATACACTCACGTCTATTTCCCACAGGGGACATAACAAATGTGTCATATAAGACATCTGCTTAGTACTATTTCCTGTCATCATAAGCCCACCTAAAATGTTTAGTTTTATAGGTATGGACATGTAGCGCGACTCAATTTATATCATTATATTATCAATGAAATACGTTTGAGGTTAAAATTGTAATATGCTATTTTTGCTGTAAATGTTTATTGTACCTGTCTACGAATACTCGCTGATGAATTACTAACTCTTTACAGAAAACCGCGTTTCAATCTGTCAAATCGTTATGGTGATAAATGGTAACATTCGTTTGAGGGCACAAACAAACAAACAAACACGCTCTCACCCTAAACGCTTAAACCATCTCCGTTCCGTCGCACGGTGGGCTGAAAATCGGCTTTCATAGACTTAGGGATTTCAATTTGCAAGTGCCGGATTTTTTGCCGGATATCGCTTCTATTAGTTATTACTATATTCAAAAATGACACCCGACTTAATTCTGCACAAAAACGAAGGAATTATAATTTTTTTACGAAAAATTTGTATGAAGCTGGTATGAAAAAGTTAATTATCTCGTAAACAGCAAGGAAAACCGTAATATCCTTACAGGTGGTTATAGTACTAATTATTTATGATTTTTTGACATATGTCATATAATGGTTATCGCTGCTAATTTTTTTTTTAAAAATCGTCAAAATATTTTTATTTATTTTTACACATGAAACGGTTCCTTTTAGCGTTTAAGTTGAGGTACACAGACTTTTAACAACACGTAACATAAAATATCATCACCCCTATATTCCCGAAGGAAGGAAAGAAGAAGGAAGAAAGAATTCAGAGGTTTATAGTGCATCCACACTTACACAACTATGTTTGAGCTAGATATTTATCAATGCAAACTGAGTTTTAGTCTTCTAGTGAGTCTAAAAATAAGTGATTAGAAGAAACACTTAAGAAACCAGTGAAAACAGTCATATTTACACCAGAGAAAGCGCTTGGATTGCTTCTTTCACTAAAACTGTCAAAGTGGCAATATATTACTTTGCGAGAGGCTGCCATTCGTGAAGGTGCTAAGGATCTTTATCCATCCTACTATAAAGTGAAACAAACTAAGCTTGATTGCTACCCTCCGAAGCAATCTGTGAAAGTTACGGATTCCTCGGCTAGGATTACACTTCAAGCTTTACTTGACATCACGGTGACGAGGATCCTTCAAAGTCTTCCTGACTATGCCGATGTGCAAGATAAGCAGCTAAAGCTGATATCCAAGTGGGGATTTGATGGTGCTTCCAACCAAAGCCGATACAAGCAGAAAATGGAGGGCGAGCAAGATGATGCAAGCATTCTCATGACCTCTTTGGTGCCACTAAAACTGACTGATGGAGATAACACTGTATGGACGAACCCAAAACCATGCTCAACTTTGTATTGTCGTCCAGTTCAGTTTACTTTTTTAAAAGAGAGCGAATCAGTAGTCATTGGTCTCAAATGGATGATGAAATTCAGGCCCTTATCCCCACACAGTGCAGTAATAATAACATGGTAACTCATCAACTAATGATGACAATGATCGACGCCAAAGTCTGCACGTACCTTTCAGAGGCCAGATCAAATGCATCGTGCTACTTGTGCCTAGCAAAACCTACGGAAATGAACCGCTTAGATGTTGTAACATCAAAGACTGTGTGTGCTGACATATACAAATTTACAGGCTCGACTTCAAACGGTGGGCAGCGAGAAGTAATGAGGACAAAGAAATGTTGCAGAACAGAAAATAGATTATACAAAATAAACTCAAAGATCAGCTCAATCTGTTGACTGATATTGTAAAACAAGGCTCTGGAACTACCAATGACGAGAATACCGCTAGAAAGTTTTTCGAGTTTCCCAATAAAATCGCAGCTATTACCGGGTTGGACGAAGATCTTATTAAAAGATTTGCTGTGATTTTGCAAGCAATAACATCTGGCGAGAAAATCGATGTCATAAAATTTAAAGATTTTGCCCGCAAAACAGCTTAAAAGTATGTGGAATTGTACGATTGGTACTACATGTCCTCAACCGTACATAAATATTTGATTTTATTTCTATTTTTAAAATAATTTTCTTGTTTTATATATTCTTAATATTTGGGTCAATAACATTCTTCATAATTAACAATGTTCTTAATTCATTCACTAAAAGGAACCCTTTCATATGTAAAAATAAATAAAAATATTTTGACGATTTTTTAAAAAAAATTAGCAGCGATAACCGTTATATGACATACCTATGTCAAAAAATCATAAATAATTAGTACTATAACCACCTGTAAGGATATTACGGTTTTCCTTGCTGTTTACGAGATAATTAACTTTTTAATACTAGCTTCATACAATTTTTTCTTAAAAAAATTATAATTCCTTCGTTTTTGTACAGAATTAAGTCGGGTGTCATTTTTTAATATAGTAATAACTAATAGAAGCGATATCCGGCAAAAAATCCGGCACTTGCAAATTGAAATCCCTAAGTCTATGAAAGCCGATTTTCAGCCCACTGTGCGTCGTGGGTAAAAAGATAAAAGATATGGACGCATTTGTACGGAGCTATTCATTTAGCAAATCGTTAATATTGTCTTCATAGTCAAATTTAAATAATTCAATAATAGATCCAGTCTTAACGATATTTGCCTTGACATCGAGAAATTAATAAGATCAGTCAAGGTCACTCTCGCATGTCAATACCCTCATAATGCTATTCACTATTTTTTGTTATCCACTATTTTCATATAAAAAGACAACATTTTTATAGGACGGCACTTGTTTGTTTCTGACATTCGTACAGATCTCAGCAAAAATGAAATTCTTGGTGAGATTATCATTAGCATTATATTTATACCTAAGTTAATTTCTGCAGTAGAGATTTATTAATCACAACTAATTTATTATATTATACTAATAAAAACTTTCTTTAAATTCTTTCTCAAGATCAAAGTGCAACGAAATAGTATATAGTAGATACTAATAAAGCTTATTCCGCAGGTTCTTGCTTTGTGCGTGTGCGCTGCCAGCGCAGCGAGCTTCGGCTCAGGCTTCGTCCCAAACTACGGCTCCGCCTCTCCCTTCCAGTACGGCGTCGCCCAGGCTACAGCTTCGACCGGCCGTCCCGTCGGTTATGGCGCTAAGTCTGTCGTCCCCGTCGAGAACACCGCTAGCGCTGTAGCCCAGGCCGTTGTCACACCCGTTGAGTACGCCGCCGCTAAGACCGTAGCCCAGACTCCTCCCGCTGAATACACCGCCGCTAAGGCTGTGGCTCAGAACGTCGCCGCTCCTTTTGTGTTCGCCGGAAAAACTGTTGCCGCTCCCGTGGTCGCCGCCGGGAACTACGCCAAGACCGCGCTTTACAAGGACGGTGAAGCCGCGATTGTCCGCTTCGAAACTGACGTCCAACCTGACGGATTCAACTACGGGTAAGTGTTAACTTGCCCTTGGCTGTAATGGGACCTATATTAAAATATGGGTACTTAAAGGGAAGGTTTTAATGGCTCACACGTAATCGATCAGTACTAATTTAGAATGTCATAAATTATTGTTATTTATGTCATAAGTACTTACTAATACAATATGAATTATTATTATTATAAATTTCGATTAATAGATTAATTATTGACTATAATTTCTATCTAAATTCTGAAATATGTTCTTAAAACTTATCTATTAATAGGTATTTTAGGGTACATAATCTAATATCTACTTATTAGTAATTATTTAATTATATCAATTACAGCTACGAAGCCAACAACGGTATCAGCGCTAACGCTGCCGGTACCCTTAAGCAGGTTGGCGATGCCAGCGTTCTCGTGAGTATACCTCCTTATCGTGTCCTATTATATCATAATTATAAACGAAAATAAATAACTATGATATTTTAAATAATATACAATTTATTTTATTGAGAACACTAAATATGTACAATAAGGTTTCCTTTTATTAATGATTGTATCATAAAAACATACGCGTATTGCAGATAGTCTTGTCGCAAATGATATATTAATTTTACATATGCTGACCTGAAACCATGTTAAATTTTTTTTGTTATATTTTCTAGGTTATCCAAGGTGCCTACAGATACACTGCCCCCGATGGTACTCCCGTGGACGTTACCTATGTAGCTGACGAGAACGGTTACCAGCCCCAGGTAAACATTAAATAAATTACATTTTGTGATTGAATACTCTGTTCGGGAAATGTATAATTGGGAGTCTCTCATATATATTTATAGAGAAAGATCGAGCACAAATAGGACGCGCAATCCTGAAGAAACCCATACGCTTTAGCGAACTTGTTTTTTAAGTCAGAGCTTGGTGGTATGTAGCGTGTGTAAGGATTAACCTTATCATCTTGAGATAAGGCCTGTGCAATAATATTATTATATGATTATTCATATTAGACTGCCTCAGTAGTCCCAAGCGCGACTGCTACACTAGAGGTCCTGGGTTCGATCCCCAGGTCGAGCAGTGTTATTGGGTTTTTCTATGAAATTCTCAGTAGCAGCTCGGAGTCTGGATTTGTGCCCGGTCAGTGGCTGTATGGCTCGCTCTCTATAACATGGGACCTAAACATACCGGCGAACTGTGGGTGTACATTAAGTACGCCTCTGCCTAACCCTTCGGGGAATACATGCGTGATGGTATGTTATGTTATGTTATTCATATCAATTAGTTGTTTCTATATTTTATGCATTACAAGTTTTTAATTGTAGGTACATATTTATAATACTATAGGTTTATAATAAAACCTTTTGTTTTCAGAGTGATCTCCTCCCCGTTGGCCCCGCAATTCCCGAAGCTATTGCTCGCAGTCTGGAATACATCAAGTCCCGCTCAGCCTACGTCGAGAAGAACCAGAAATACTAAATGTATTGAATCAACCAAGAATTGAGACTAACGTTTACTGAAGATCCTAAGGATTATAATTACAGACAATTAAAGAAGATGTTAAAAGGCAGCGAATTATACTTAAGTAAATAAAGAGACTGTGCCATATTTGTATATTTTTATTTTTATTTAAACACGCCCCTGAGATTAATACTGCTACTTCTGATATAGCGAGTAGATAGATACACGAGAACATACTAACACACTTATGGGTCTCAAAGAATAACTGAGTATGTAAAAATAATATTACCAAAGTATTTTAATAAGAAAAAAATCTAAATATTGTCCCTTTATCTATTAAAATTGTGATAGGCTGATGTTTGTACATTATAGATGTTAAAGAAAAATTCATATGGGTGTGTTTGTGTGTATTATAGCAACAGAATCCAATAATTCTAAAAATATCAATTTTTAGAATTTTTGTGTGTCTGTTTGTACGCGTATCATGCAAAAACTATTGCATGGAATTGAATGCAGTTTTCACCATATATATTGCTAGAGGATGTATTCTAAATTTATAATTTATAATTCTAAATTAAAATCTGGTGCATGTTTCATCTTGATATGCCGCCTAGAATCGGACATAAAGTATGTTAATCTTTTTGTGACGTGAGTGAAACTGCAAGCAATAGCAACAATATTTCAATCCAAGCATTGTTGTGTCTGGGGACCACCCATATGCTTGTCAAAACGCATCGTTTGAGCCCAAAAATGCTGCAGAATTTTGTAATATTACTGACAAGTGTCAGGATTTGAAATGTCGAATCGAAAAGATTTGTGGAAGTTGTTTATATCTCTTCATCAAGAAGAGATGTGACGATTTTCAAACGGCGGAGTAGATTTTTTTTGAACATACCGACTGGAAAGTCGGTCACCGTTTCTTTTTTAAAACTGCTGAACTTCCCGGGAATTCCCCCGAAAATTCCGAAAAACTGAACTGAGGAACTGTAGGAAACAAATTAAGATTTCAATAAAATTCGGTACATATATATAGCTTATGACCAATACATATTCAGTGCTTACAACCTTTTTTCACTATATATGTATATACATAGGGTCAGACAGACAGCGGGAAGCGACTTTATTTTATACTGTGTAGTGATGTATGTTGGTGGTTTCCGATTTTTATTGAGAAAGTTAGAGTATTTGTCTGTGCCCTGCCTGACTTGCTCGGTGGACCTCTCGGGGACTGACTGGCTGGCGACCACCCTAACGTCGGAGTCTGTCGTAAAGCACCTTGGTGTGTGTTTCGAATTTTGCGCGAAGAGCCAGTTCCCCCTCGGTTGCTGCGGCTCTGGCAGTCTGCAGTCCGTAGAGGCTCTCAGCAGCTCCTCTCCTCCTGTTGCAGATGTCCAGGGGCGGGCGGGCGATGTCCGGCGATCGTTTGCCGACCTAATCAATAAGATAAGTAAAGAGCTCTACCGATGGTACGTGTTGCAAAGGAAATGATCTATACAAGTTTGTTGTCACATGGGCTCATTAATATGTGCCCTTATGATAAGGTTTATAAGGAAGTCATTGTCATCTGAAAGTATAAAAGCTGCTCTGTCAATCAATCAAACAAGTAAGACTAAATTGATAACAAACAAGGCTTTTTAAAAAAGCACCTGCATTCTACCGTGTTTCTATGGTTATCAGACCTGGCCAGTCACACGAGAAATCAAGCACAAATTTAGGGGTATGTCAAAGGGGTACGGAAAGTACCTTGAACTGAGACTAAGCGATAAATGAAAAGCTACGAAAATTAGAAGCACAACCGAGCGTAACAAGAATACTGAAATGGAGATGGACGGGGCATATGTGGAGAACCAATATAGAAAAATGGACTAGAAAAGTTAATTAATGGTATCTCAAGAATGGAAAGAGAAGGCAAATAAAAAGATGGGAGGAAGATCTAACAAAGGGATGGAGAAGAACAGCGGTAGAACGAAACAAGTGGAGGGAAATAAATGAGGCCTACTCGTATGTCAAAAGACAACCTGACCTGGTCGCCGAGTAATAAGTTTAATGATAGGCATGATTTAAGATTTAAAGTGAAAAAAAAGTTAAGACTGGCTCGTTAGTCTAGTGGTCCCAAACGTGACTTCTACGCTAGAGGTTCTGGGTTCGCTCCCCAGGTCGAGTAAAGCGTTGGGTTTTTATATGAAATTTTTAGTAGCAGCTCGGAGTCCGGATTTGTGCCCGGTTAATGGCAATAGGTTCGCACCGTATTATATGCGGTGTACATTAGTACACCTCTGCCTAACCCTTCTATGTAAATACTAATCAGATTACAGGGAATAAAGGCTATTTTTATTTTATTTATTTAAAGATGTATAACTATGTTTTAATGTATTTTATATTTGGATAATAATAATAATTCTAATAATTGCTATGCAATTGCATTGCAAATTGCATGTAGGTTAAATCGTTTTCGAGTCAGAAGTAGTTCGTGTATTACACACGGCTGCGTCGCCAGTACCTTTTTCTGTAAACTTGGCTGGACACGCTACCACGTGTCTAGATAAAAACTATAGGTAGTAAATGTTTTTATCTTTTATTATTCAATATTCTGAATTGGTAATTTGACACTGTTAATAGATTTTGTATAATCTAATGTATTAACAGTGTTAAATTCATTGATTGTTATTTAAACGCCCTCTTTTATCTTTGTGAGTGGTGGTGTGACTTAAATCTTTGCAGGTTTCTGTGGCATTGGTACTAACAGAAATCACAACGAGAAACAAATGTAAAACCGCCTTCAAAATCATAAAAAATAGTAGTGTAAAACAGTTTCGGAAGGCGGTGCCTTCGATTTGGTCGAATCTCTTGTTTTTGCCACCGACTTCCGAAACTGTTTGGCACATATTTTTTTAATGCTATATGCAAAACAAAGGCGGTTTCACTTTTTGTTAAAAGTTATTTTATTACGAAACTATCGGGCCCAGCAAACGTCATCATGCCCTGTATCATCATCTTCCTGCCCTTGTCCTATTTATTTGTGGTCGGCGCAGCATGTCCTCTTCTTCCATTAATCAAAATAATCTATAAGCCGTCACCTCAATCATTCAATCCCTTTCCCATGTCTTGCTCTGTATATAAAAGAATCGTAGAACCCGATTGTGGTGCCACCTCTCGCCCCAAATTGTGAATCTAAACCATCCAGGGATCCATTTAAACATACACAAAAAAAATAATCAAAATCACATCAGCAGCATATGAGGAGTTCGGACAATGCACAGAACCCCATCTACTGAATCGTGTCCGTGTTTTATATCTGTCAAATCTGTCAATCCGTTCCCGATACAAAATGTATGTAATGTAAATATTTTCGATGTTTTAACAGATATTATGCTATTCGGGGAGGAGATAAATCCAACAAACCAAAGATCAAATAATAATCGGTTCAGCCGTTCTCGAGTTATAAGTATTGTAACAAACCCGACTTTGTTTTATATATAAAAGATGTTGAGTGGCGAGTAGAATTTTACTTATCTCGACGAAGTAATCGTTTATACAGTCAGTACGTGTTACTGTTTTGTTCTAAATTTTATAATCAGATCTACACAACATTTTAAGGGGTCCACTGCAGGACGTTTCAAATAAAAAAGAAATTTCCAAATCGAGATATCAAACATTAGAGATCTCTTTTTTGAAGTCGGTTAAAAATGCAGTTTTATTTTATACCATAGATAGGTGTGAGCTTTATTGGTATATCTGATCACCAATTATCTCTCCACCACTTCGCTTTTTAATTTCCGAACGAGGAGCTTCAGAGTCACGTGTCCTTACCAGGATTGTCATGTGTTTATACATTCGAGACGAATAAAATCGGGGTTCCCCACATCACACTACAAATTTTGTATCGTCAATGTTATTTTTATCAATATTTATGTATAATTAATTTTGTCAAAAGTGAAAATATGGATATTACAAAATGTAATTCTAATTTTTTTTTTTTATTTCTTCAGGATAACAAACAATCACGTAATAATACAGAATACAGACAAGAAAACACATTTTTTTTTTATAATTACGTGACCAGCACCGCTATCCACAAAATAATGTTACAATATTATTAGTTCACAATAGCAAAGCTGAGTTTACAGTACAAATTAAGTACATATAGTATGAGGAAAAACAACAATGAACACATCGACGCCCCCAAGCAATAAGTCGGTAATGTGCTATTATGGACTTAATGCTGTTATGTCAAATTCGGCATCTATGGGTTGGGAGACATCTGCAAACAAAATTGTGACGGTAAAAGTATTGTTACACATCAATACAAAAGTTTCTTTCATATTTTATTTTGGTAAGTCGCGGTTACCGGATTATTGGCGTAAATAAACTTCATAGAGTTTTTGGTAAACCCTTACACAGATTTCTTGTCGAATTATTTAAAATATTCTTACTCCGTAATAAACACTAACAATATTTTTAAAGTAAATAATTGGCTAATAATTATGCGTAACATTTCAATACGTATCATTTATTCAAAATTGTAACACATTTAGTTCCGTTATCTGTTTTTATTTTGCCGCCCGATAGTTTGCAAGATGCATTTCTCAGTAATAGACATATGCCACCCCCCCCCCCCCACACGCGATGGCCGTTCGTCGACCGGTGCGTAATGTTTTTTTTTATGGGATAGGAGGGCAAACGAGCAGACGGATCACCTGATGGTAAGCGATTACCGCCGCCCATGGACACCCGCAACACCACAAGAGGGGTCACAAGTGCGTTGCCGACCTTTTAAAAGAGGATTGGGCCTCCGGTAACCTCACTCACTCGGTGAAACACAACATAAGCGTTGTTTAACGCCGGTTTTCCGTGAGGCCGCGGTATCACTCCGGTCGAGCCGGCCCATTCGTGCCGAAGCATGGCTCTCCCACATGTAAAATGTTTGTTTACACAAACAGTTGCAAATTTTCGTTTCATTTGATGTGGCATGTTACTCTAAAATAATATTGTTACCTACTTCGAGTTAAAGATTTTATTAGTATAATATACGTGTCAGTGCTTTATCGGTTCATTTGTGAAGTTAATACTTTTTTCCTTTAAATAATGAAATAATAAGTGTCTGCAAGACATTTTTTTTAAATACTTTGCAAATCGGTGAACAAATGGTATACACAGCAATTAAAAAAAATACAAAATCAGATGAAGGCTTAAAATATAAAAGGGGGATGCATGACAACCGACCAAATAAAATGAATACTGTCACAGAGGCTACTATTAAAGCACACATTGAACTATTTCCTAAAGTGGAATCCCACTATACGAGGAAGAGTTCAAAAATGTATATTCTATATCGCTTTTATATTATGTGGTTTGCACAACAAGATTACACCGATGTTGTGATGGCAACAAAGCGCCAATATGAAACCGTTTTTAATTCACAATATAACTACTCATTTTTTAAACCAAAAACAGACCATGTCCTTCATGTTCTGTTTATGAGCAGGCTGATTCTACAGTAAAAGCTACTCTAGAAGAAAAACATAGATGCCATTTACAGAAAAAAGAAATGATTAGATTATTAAAAAAAGAAGGAATAGATACAGCTGACCAAGACAATACAACAATAGCCATTTTTGATCTGCAAAAAGTTTTAAATATACCCCAGTCTGATGTGGGTACGTTTCATTGCAAACGAAAATATCCTGTCTACAATTTCACTGTCTTTGATGCTCTACTGTACTGTTATGTTTGGCACTACCAAATAGCAAAAAGAGGCAGCACTGAAATAGGAAGCGCTATGTTACTTTTTTTAAAAACTGAACATGAAAAAGTCATTATTACATTACAAATTTTTATTATTCTCAGACGGCTGTTATGGCCAAAATAAAAATCGATACATTTTTGCCCTTTACGTTTATGCTCCCAAATTACTCGGCATTTCCATCACGCACAGGTTTTTTGAAACTGGACATAGCCGAAATGAGGGAGACTCCATGCATGCATGTATAGAGAAAAATCTAAAAAATAAAGTTTTATATACTCCTGATCAAATATACAGTGTTGGTGGCGTGATATAGGCGGAAATGTAATCCACTGGGCTAATGTAATGGAGGTTAATGTATCAAATTTGGAAGAAAATAAACTTTTTTTAAATACAATTTTGAAGATACATATTCGGAGCTGGATATAAATAATCCACATTCTTCTACCTTGAGTGGTAGAAGAAGGGGACGAAAACGTACTCTAGATGTATCTGGAGGTCTAGATAATGTAGAGTTGAAACATGCATACCACCAACCCCTTCCGATTAGTAAAGCTTTACATACAGACCTACTTAGTTTATGTAAAAGTGGAGCAATTCCGAGATGTTACCATCCCTTTTTTGAGTCGTTGACGTATACTAAAGCCACGAATGAAAACATCAGTGATACGGATGAAGACTGAGACTTCGGTGTTCAATTAATGGGTTTCACTGTGATTGTTATTATCTAAATGTTGCTAAAACCTAACATGATTTTGTAATGTCATTTTTAATTCTGTTCAATTATTATACTTGCCGTATAGTTAATATTTTATGAAGCTGACTTGTTTTCTAATAAATGACATGTTTTCTAATTCAAGTTACCTATAATTGTTTCAATTGTTATCTTGATATAATTAATATTTTTGATACTCAAATATTTTTGAAGCCTTATAATTTAATTTTTCATTATTAAACATTATTAATATACTGATCATCTGTATTTTATTCTAATAAACCCTGACCTATTGCATTTTAAGCAATCCGAAAATTTTAATGGTATCAGATGGTTGCATAAAAATCTTATTATGAGTTATCCTGGAAAAACAATGTTATATAACAATACTGTTAGTATAGCTATTAAAAATTACCACAATAACATCGTATTAATACGTTACGCATCATCTCTACTACAAAAAATAACGTTAGAGAAGTCCGTAATATATTATTACGTTTTAACAATTTTGTCAAATTTACTGCAATAATCCCGTAAGTACCATTAGTAAAATAATTTAATTATCACATTTCTTGTAATATATATTTTCTTAGATTGCTAGGTTTAGCGCCTACATAATTCCATGTTGACATGACCATTACATTTCACAAAAAATAGCTTTCATTTGATATATCAATGACCGCAATACTCCGACTAGTTGGAAAGATATTTAAGAAAAACAGTAAAACATTTCTCCTGTAAAATTTGGATTTTACGGTTACCGACTTATTGCTTGGGGGCATCGACATGGTCATCCCCAGGTAAAGAGGGTTTTGACAAAGTCAGATAATAGAATACAGTGTAGCATGAATACTTTAAAATAAGATAATTCTTCGGAATAATGTAAAATATTTTATAGGTACCTACTTTATTTTCAGACAACGATTGGCCGTTACATTTCTTGACAATTGATTGATTGATTTTGAAAAAAATACGTACTTTTAGATTTTCTCGCGTTGTATTGATATTATTTAATTCAACTCAACAATTTATTTGGTATAACGGTGAATTAAAACATCGTAATCATATCTGTACACCTCAGTGGACTCCACCTTCAAGTCTCACACCGTCGAGAACTTTGTGTTGTTTCTGTACGTACCGTACTAGATCGCGTGGTGAACTATAGCTAAATCCTAATTGAGAGGAGGCCTGTGCCTAGCAGTGGGACGATATTGTGCCGATATTATTTATTAAATAAAGAGATGGTGTTTTGGTGTGATGGTGTATATAATTAATGATTAAACGAACTTACCTGTATGTGAAGTTCTATCATAATTATATGTGCTGTTTAGTCCGAAAGGATTAGTAATTTACACATGTAGTAACACCGTACGTGTCGCCAGATAAGCACTGTAGTTGAGAATATCATCTTTTTTTTTTTTTTTGACCCTTGACTTTGTCACTTCTTCCCGGCAACCGATAACCGTCATTTAGTTTAGAGTTATACACTTTTTTCAATTTAAATATGGGGGGTTAAAGGGTTGGGAGGGTTACTAATCCTTTCGGACTAAACAGCACATATAATTATGATAGAACTTCACATACAGGTAAGTTCGTTTAATCATTAATTATATTAGCTGTTTAGTCCTCAGGATTAGTAATTTACACATGTAGATCTTGAGAGAAAAAAACAAACCATATTAAATTGGAAAAATAAAACAAAATTTATTCTAATTATAACCAAACATAATTTTTTAGACATAGGTAACAAAATCAGTCTTTGTCTAGATTAAATTCTTATGATTACTAATTGTAATTCTCATGATTAGGTACTAAATGTTAAAATTATTATTAATCATATATATTCAGGTAATTATAGTTAACCATTATTAATTATAATTATAGCACAGTTAATATTAACTATCTATTTTCTGACATAATTGTTCTAGCAAAGCTATTATGTTCATTATCATTTACAATCACTCTGTTATAGAATTTTCCAAAAGTTTTTGAGCTACCACTCCAGCCCGCGGTTTTTCTAATTAAATCAAGACTTATACCAAGTTTTTTTGCTTTTGACGTAGCAGCATGCCTAGTGCTGTGTGCCGTAAAAATTGAAACATCTATACCACATTCCTCAAGGGTACATTTAACCCAACGACTTAAGGTCTGTGCTGTTACTTTATGATGTGGTTTTTTAAAACTCACAAAAAGACTAGTATGATTTTTTCGAAATGAATTTGTCATCCTAAGGTATGTATGAATAGTTTCAACTGGGCAAATTTCAGGTTTTTCCCGAAAGTAGGGTAATGATAGTATTGGTTGCAATGAGCCAATGCGTGACGTCTTAATAAGGTCAGGAATTTTTATTATTATGTGATCTGAGAAGTTTTCAATATTGTTAATGTCAATTTTTGACAGTGTTTGAATTCTATGAGCTGTGACGAGAGCTAACAAGGTTACCAATTTCTTCGAAATTGTCTCTAAACTCAGAGATTCATTTGGATACCACTTAATCATGTGATCTAATACTAGTGAAATATCCCATGTCAGATTATACTTTGGTAATGGTGGACGTAGTCTAAACACACCTTTAAAGAATCGATTAATGTTCTCATCATTTACAATCTCTCGTCCAAGAATTAGTGATAATGCTGACCTACAACTGTTAAGAGTTCCATATTGAGCTCCCGAATCAAAAAGGTGGGTGAGAAATTTTATTACAATAGAGACTGATGTATGAAGGACGTCATGGTTATTAATATTGCAATAATCATACCATTTTTTCAAACAAGAGTCGTACTGTCTAAGTGAAGACTCGGAAAGGGAAGCTTCTATTATGTATATAGATGAGGATGGAACCTGTCTTCTTAGCATGGACTGCCTGATAATACTCCTGCAACCAGGGTAAGCTTTTGATGAATTTGACGATCTGGTCTGGAATGAGATAATATAAGATTATCGTCTGGGTGAAAATATAATAACTTTGAAATAAGAAGTTTTTTATATATAGGAAACCATGGTTGCGTAGGCCAAAAAGGGACTACAAGAATACCAGTAGCTCTATCTTTTTTAATTTTACGCAAGCTTTTAAGTATCATTGTGAAGGGAGGAAACGCATAAAAGAAAAATTGTGACCAATTTGCAGTGAAGGCATTTATAGTGAACGCGTCAGGGTCTCTATTCCATGAAATGTACTTTCTGCATTTTGTATTGAGTCTACTGGCAAAAATATCTATATCGGGTGTGCCGAATTGATCAACAATCTTTTTAAAAGCATAGTGCGCTAGTTCCCATTCAACATCTGGATGTATTCGTCTAGACTCTGCATCTGCCACTTCATTATTTGCTGAGCTTATGTAAGAAGCAAATACAATTATATGCTTCTTTTCACACCACTGCCATAGGTCTCGTGATACTTGGGTAAGATGTGGGAATTGTACACCACCCATACGATTAATATATGAGATGGCGGTAGTGTTGTCGACTCGTAACAAAATCTGACAATTATTCAGGTTTTTTGCAAAGACTTTAAGTCCAAAAAATGCTGCAAGTATTTCTAAATAATTAATATGTCTATCGCGTTCAGTATCGGACCATGCACCCGATGCCGTCTCCTTACCGCATGCGGCACCCCACCCAGTAGTTGAGGCATCACTGAAGATTTCTATAAAATATTCATCATATTTAATTTTATTGGTAGAGTTATTCATAGCCTGACTCCACCATTTAAAATCAGATTGTAATGTGGTAGGTAAAGACATATATCTATCATAATTATCAGGGTTATTTCTTAAGTTTAAAAATTTGCATCTCTCAAGGTTTTTGGTATAGAGCCACCCATATTCTACAGCGGGGCATGCAGAGGTAAGTAGGCCAATCAGCCCTGCAAAATCTCTAATTTTGCACCGCTTTATTACCCTGAAGTGTTCTAATTGTTTCTTAATTTTATGAATCTTTTCTTGTGGTAAACTTATATAGAAGTCTTCGGTATTGATTATGTATCCCAGGAACTTACAGACTGTACTAGGGTTAAAATTACTCTTTTCTTCATTTATAATAAATCCTAATGAAATTAACAACCTTTTTGTAATATTTAAATTATGTAAGCAAGCTGCATAATTATCCCCCATCAAGAGAAAATCATCTAAATATATTGTAGATATGTATCCACAGTATCTTAACAATTTTACTACCGGTTTCATTATTTTTGTAAAAACACATGGGGCAGTGTTAAGGCCAAATGGTAAAACATTAAACTCAAATAGTTCACTACCAAACTGGAAACGTAGGTATTTCTTAAATTTGTCATTAATTTTAATTAAAAAATATGCATCTTTGAGATCTAAAGTACACATGAAAGAATTTTCTGAAACAAGTTTTATGGCTGTACGAATATCTTCAAGTTTGAAGTGTTCTGTATGTATAAATTTGTTAAGATTTTTAAGGTTAAGTATAAATCTGTTTCTACCATTTGGCTTTGGCACCAAAAATATGCTAGATAAAAATTGCCCTTCACATGGTTGGCATTGAGAAATTGCTCCCATTGATAAGAGATCATTAATACACTCCTGATATTGCCTCTTCTCACTCTGTGTATATGTTACTTTTTTGGGTAATGTAAGCTGAGTGACAGGTTGTGTGAAGGGTATTTCATAACCAGAAATATAAGACAGTATAATGGGGTCATTAGTTAACAATGACCACTGATTATAAAAGTTATGAAGTCGGCCGGCATGTCTTACCTCATTATCCATCAATGTCTGCGGTTCTGATGTGACATCCCTCGATGTGAGGATGTCGAGGATCTTGTGTGCTGCGGTTTCTGAGCAGGTTCCTTCCTCCTTTGATTCCCCTTCGGCCTGCGACTCGAGGGAGGAGGTTTCCAGTTTAAATTGTTTCTTGTATTTGGCTGTTGTTTGTTAGTTTGTTTGGTAATTTTAGGTGCTGGGGTAGATTTTAACTCTGCGCCTGATTTAGAGATGGACTTGGCAGTCTTAAGTGTTTCAGCTAAATTTACACCAAATAGGAAGTTGTCTATCTTAGTCTGTTTAATTTGTTCTTTTAAATCCTTCTTTAGATTATATAGAATATAATTTCGGCGTGTAATTGAGTCTGTATTTTGACAATCACATATAAGGCGACTTGCATCCATGAGTAGCTTTATGATATAAGTATTTTTCTCCTGTTCATTGAGTAGAATGGAGACAGCCTCGCTAATGCATGCAATGGCACATCCTAATTCCCTTTGCTTCATTTCTATTCCTCTGTCCCTTTTAATAACTATATCGTTTACAGCAGCATTAATTTCCGGATTCAAAGTGGGAGCATCAATGAGAGTGCAGTTACTTGGAGGTAAATATTTTTCCTGTAGGTCCCGGCGGAGCTCCTTAGATAAGCCTGTGGTTACAAAATGTTGCAGACGTATTGCCAGATCATTATTAATTTCTTTCCCATAGGATTTAGTGGCAGATGGATCCTCACCTAGTAAGTCAGAAATATAGTTGTCTACCTCAGGTTCCGCTACCTGTATTTCCTGATCTTCAGATGTAGGGGTCGGTATGCAGGCAGCATTAGTGCTTGTGGATGGTACAGGGGCAACAGCATCCTCAGTGTTGTTAGCAGAAGATGGAGTCTCCACAATTGCCACATCTTCATCTATAGGGTTTGTGAGTATACCAACAGGTGAGTCGTCTGAAATAGTTATTGAGTTACAAATGTTAAATAACTCAAATGTAATAATAATATAGACCTATATGAAAGCGTCTAGAAGCCAACTATTGTAGTTGGGTAGTAAATTGAAAGGAGTATGTTGGTGGTATAGCCTGTATAGTCCAGGTTATTATATGCTATTAGTTATACTATGGTTTAGCTAACTGTATACATGTTAGTATTGTGTTACCGTATTGTCAATGATATACAACACTGACTTATCACGTAACTGCCTACAAAGAGCGTTTTCGCCCGTGTGGTATGTAGGCTACCCTCAATAGACATTTATGTTACCGTATTGTCAGCGAGGATTTTGCTATAAGCGCTTCAGACGTTATAGCCTAAACACAACACTGACTTATCATGTAACCGTCATAAGGGATCTTAATTGTGAAATGAGGCATATCATAGGTAATTTACTAACCTTCCGTGCCTGACGACAGTATTTCGTCGTTAGAACTCGAGGAGTCTTGCCGACTCTTACGGCTACGTTTCAATTTTCTTTCGAGTTTTTTCAACTTCTTGACGATGTAGTCGTAATTATCTTTGGAATGTTTGCGTTTTCCCATATTTACTAATAGCTAAAACGGTTAAAATAATTTTTTGTGTGCAACTGGCGAAGCACGAAACTGTGAATGACGGTTATCGGTTGCCGGGAAGAAGTGACAAAGTCAAGTGTCAAAAAAAAAAAAAAAAGATGATATTCTCAACTACAGTGCTTATCTGGCGACACGTACGGTGTTACTACATGTGTAAATTACTAATCCTGAGGACTAAACAGCTAATATAATTACACATAAAGCGTTGACCCAACTCTTTGTAAAAAGGATACATATAAAAATGAATGTTTCTTTCATTTGTCCCGTATACGTTTCTATGCCATTCATCCGAATACGATAAAACTTTGGTGAGTACTTTTTTTGGTGAGGCTTATGGTATAAAATAAATTTTAAAAAATGTTAAAAAGGGGCATTACAACGCATGCTGGGGCAAGTTCAAGTTTAAATGTTTTTATTTCAAATAAGCTTTTACAAGCGATTATGAAACATTATTGAGTCTAGTTGTACGCTTCCAAAATAGTTGATCTTATGAAGAAGAATCCGGCAAGAAACTACATAGACACTCATTTAAAATAATTTGTATTACAATCTTCAAGTATAATAGTGCAATAACAGGATGTGCTGACATTGGAGGTCCAAGTTGGACCAAATTTGATATTATTAACCTTTTGAACGCCATTGTTGGCTGTATATAGATGTGTATAGATCCAGTCTTAGCGACATTTGACCTGACTTCGCGAGAAATTAATAAGATCAGTCAAGGTCACTCTCGCGTGTCAATACCCTCATAATGCTATTCACTATTTTTGTGAACCACTATTTTCATATAAAAAGACAAAATTTTTGTAGGACGGCACTTGTTTGTTTCTGATATTCATACAGATCTCAGCTAAAATGAAATTCTTGGTGAGATTATTACTAGCATTATATGCATAGTTAATTTCTGCAATATAGATTGATTAATCACAACTAATGAATTAAATATACTAATAACAACTTTTTAAATACTTTCTCAAGATCGAAGTGCAACGAAATAGTATATAGTAGATACTAATAAAGCTTACTCCGCAGGTTCTTGCTTTGTGCGTGTGCGCTGCCAGCGCAGCGAGCTTCGGCTCAGGCTTCGTCCCAAACTACGGCTCCGCCTCTCCCTTCCAGTACGGCGTCGCCCAGGCTACAGCTTCGACCGGCCGTCCCGTCGGTTATGGCGCTAAGTCTGTCGTCCCCGTCGAGAACACCGCTAGCGCTGTAGCCCAGGCCGTTGTCACACCCGTTGAGTACGCCGCCGCTAAGACCGTAGCCCAGACTCCTCCCGCTGAATACACCGCCGCTAAGGCTGTGGCTCAGAACGTCGCCGCTCCTTTTGTGTTCGCCGGAAAAACTGTTGCCGCTCCCGTGGTCGCCGCCGGGAACTACGCCAAGACCGCGCTTTACAAGGACGGTGAAGCCGCGATTGTCCGCTTCGAAACTGACGTCCAACCTGACGGATTCAACTACGGGTACGTGTTTTCCGTAAAAGAAAATTTTAAGAAGTGCTATCTCGTCACATCCTAACAAAATACTCTTGATAAGCTAACCCTACCCACATTTTACTTCCAGGAATTAGGATAGATTTTTTATTAAATGTAGGCTAACTTCCGGATTAGAATGCAACACAAAAACATTATTGTTAAATAAAATAAATACGTGGTGTTGTTTGAGAACGAATGTATATTTATATTTTTTTTAAATCAGTAGAGTGGTGGAATGGTACTTAGATACTTTGTCTCGATCTAAATTCTGAAATATATTCTCATCCGAGTTGGATGGTCTTCGATCACTTGCTTCAATTTATTATTATTTTATCGTTCTTATTAGTATTTTTTTTATTTCAGCTACGAGACCTCGAACGGAGTCAGCGCTAACGCCGCCGGTGCCATTAAGAAGGTTGGCGATGTCAACGTTCTCGTGAGTATATCTCCTTATAATGTCGTATTACATTATTATAAATCATATTGATTGAAGCGGTGGTAGCCTAATACTAGGGCGTCGGACTTGCGATCATGTGGTTGCCGGTTCGAATCCCACCTATTGCACTACCGACGTGAAACCACTCGTAACACAAGCATTTAGCTTAGCACGAGGGGTTAACAAGAATATTAGTAATGTGCGACCCACATTGCTAGTATATATCATATATCAATAATATCAATACAATATTAATTGAGTTTATTGATTGCAAAAGTATGCTGAACTGAAAATGTAGTTAAATTTTTTTGTTTTATTTTCTAGGCTATCCAAGGCGCATACAGATACACTGCCCCCGATGGTACTGCCGTGGACGTTACCTATGTAGCTGACGAGAACGGTTACCAGCCCCAGGTAAACATTAAATAAATTACATTTTGTGATTAAATACTCTGTTCGGGAAATGTATAATTGGGAGTCTCTCATATATATTTAGAGAGAAAGATCGAGCACAAATAGGACGCGCAATCCTGAAGAAACCCATACGCTTTAGCGAGCTTGTTTTTTAAGTCAGAGCTTGGTGGTATGTAGCGTGTGTAAGGATTAACCTTATCATCTTGAGATAAGGCCTGTGCAATAATATTAATATATGATTATTCATATTAGACTGCCTCATTAGTCTATTAGTCCCAAGCGCGACTGCTACACTAGAGGTCCTGGGTTCGATCCCCAGGTCGAGCAAAGTCTTATAATATCAACTATATTTTAAATTATTTATTGTGAATTCTCTGTTTTGGAAACGCATAATTAGTTATCTGTGTACGAGTATAGTGTGTTAGTCCTCTGCAACTATTTCAAAATTTTTAATTTTCCTCCAGTCACATGTGATTTTTATATTACACGATTTTTTAGTGTATAATAAATACTCCGCCGGGTCATTAGGGTAATGCTATGCATGTATTCAGAGAGAGGAAGCACAACTCTTGCAAATTCATGTACAGATGATTATAACCACGAGAACAATGAAGAAAGGCATCGTGATTAAACTTGAGATTAGGCCTCTGTAATGAGTAGATATTTATATCAATTCCCTTAGTAATATTTTATGCGTCGCTAGTTTTTAAATCACCTTACGTATTCCTAGTAGGAATTAAGTATAGGTTTATAGCACAAGGTATCGTTCCAAGAACTTCCAATATTGCTTTCATAATAACATTATAATATGTTGGCAAATGGAACAATCAACATAATATGGTAATAACAATATGAGGAATTAACACATATAATTATATTAACTTATCGCTTTCTCATTCATAAACTAATAAGGGTGAATCAACAGGTTTGTTTTATATACCTAAAGATGAAAAAGGAATCATGGAGATAACAAAGTTATAAAAGAATGGCTACTGAAATATTTCATTGATTTCTAATCAAACCTTTTTTTCAGAGCGACCTTCTCCCTGTCGGCCCCCCAGTACCCGAAGCTATCGCCCGCAGTCTTGCCTACATCGCTTCCCACCCAGTTTACGAAGAGAAGGTCCAGAAGTACTAAATCAATTGAATCAATCAAGGATTAACAGTTTTTGCGAAGATTCTAAGAATTACGACGAAAAGGCATAAAGACAATGTTAAAAAGCAGCGGATTATTGTTATGTAAATAAATAAATGTAACACATTTCTGTTTTAAATAAGATAAAATAAATCTATATCCTATCGATGAATGAACGAATCTATGAAGAATCTATACCCCATCTCTTACTGAATACGATTACCCAACTAGTGTAACCTGTACCTTAAGATTTAAGAAAATACACTTATAGATACCGAAGATAAAGTAAATGGCTAACGTATTGATTTCACCAATTTTAGAGTAAACTATAGAAGTAAACAAAGCGTGTTAATTGTTTCTCTAACAACTAATACGATGTAATTATTACCTCATTGAATATTTGATACGACATTACAGCTGTCATTTACTCATCTGGAAATATACAATAATAATAATATAATAACTTTTTATTGACATAATAAAATGTTCACAACAGTAGTGAGGCCCAGACTCCTGCGCATATAAGAATTAGCATGACAATTGTTTTCTTCCCTAGAAGGATCGTAGACAAAGTCATTTTGTAACTTGAAACCTCCATAGTATAGTTAGAAACGAAATGGTTCTATCAATTGTATCCTTCGAAAGAAGCTTGGACCTAGGGTTATTTGGACCCTGCTCGATACCGACTATATCTGCTATATTTTAAAATGTAAAGATATATGTACCAAAATAAATAATACTTATACAGCAATTGGGAAGGAAAGATTTAATTAGATACTGGTTTCTGACACTTACTCGAATATTAGACATTGAAGTAAAACTACTTTTTCGGATTTTATCGCGTTGGATTGATATTATGTAATTCAAGAAAGGAAGAAGAAAAGGATCCGAAACGTCGCGAATAAAATAAGTAATATCAATACAACGCGATAAAATCCGTAAAAAGTAGGAGTTTCACTTCAACCTTAATTAGATATTGAAAAATAAATATTGCAACGCATAATAAAGTATTCTGATACCAAAATAATTACCTATAATTCTATCTCTAGATGCATTTATATGTTCGAGCTTCACGTGAAGCTCGAACATTCTATAGTGGCCAATAGGCCAGTATAATAATATAGCGTACATACAATACTGTTTTCCAATTATATCTATGTAAATATGTCAAAGGTCGAGTTAACATAATATAGTATTTCGATTATCCCACTACTAGGGGATAAATAATAAAGGATTTAGATCTGGGTGCCTACTTTATCGTATGAGGATATGACTAAGTAGGCACCTAACATAAATACGTGGTGATGATGAACGAATGTAACTGTCAATTTGTTACCTTTTCACGCCTAAACCGCTGAAACATGTTTGATGAATCTTGATAGAAAGATAAATTGAACTTTGAAGAACGATATAGGCTACCTTTTGTCTTAAAAAGTCTTTGATGTTGCAAATGAAACCGCGAGCAACAGCTAAACCTAATATTGTAAATGCGAAACTAACTCTCTGATTATTTATTTTCTGTCACCTTTTAATGCCTAAACCGCTGAACAGATTTAGATAAAATTAGGCAAGGAGATTGCATCCTGAGGAAGGACTTAGACCTAGACCTCTTTGGTCTCCATAGTTGTTTTAGGTGCGAGTGAAACCGCGGGCTGCAGCTAGTATGTACATAATATTATATTATTATGTTCTCATGTATATGCAACCATGTTATTATACTAGTTATAACTATTGCTTTAACCAATGTGACTGCCTGTTGGAAATCGCTTTTAGACACGAATGTAGATTAACAACTTATAAATGAGGAGGAATCTAATCAGCCGCAAAGAAGAAATACCTACTAAAGAATGCATTAAAGCTTTATAATAAAATGTTGGTAATAAGTTCCAAGTCTTGTTAGAAACAATGCTAATAAACCGTAAGAATATGCGAAAAGATTTCATTTGCTGTTTATGGCAATTGTACTTATCATCGTGGTATTTATGAATAATAAGAAACAAATAGATACCTATATATAATAAAGCCTTGAATATAAATAATATCATAATACATAGGTATTTGGAGAATTAGAAACACATATCCATAATTAAATACAACATTAACCAATATAATATAAAGACCAATAACTATTGAAATATACATAGTAAGTACCTACCTATATTAAATGATATACCTAATAATTATATGTATTGATAATTTAATGGTATCGATATCCGGATCTATAACTGGGCATAACTACAAACTAATACAACGTATTACGTATAAATGGTTATATAACCGATTTCACTTTCAAGGTAAAATAAAATAACCCGAATTAAATAAAGACGAATTAGACTACGCTAATCTAGAGGTTCTGGGTTCGATTCCCAGGTTAAGCAAAATGTTATTGGGTTTTTCTATGAAATTCTCAGTAGTAGTTCAGAGTTGGGGATTTGTGCCCGAATAATGGCAATAGGCTCGCTAATATTATTATAGGGGCAGTGCGGCGCACTGTGGGTGTAATGTACGCCTCTGCCTAACCTTTCGGGGAATAGAGGCGTGATGATATGTTATTGTCTGAAAAATTTAAATTTGCTCCATGTGACAGGCTAGATATAATGTGGAAACCACTAGTCAAAAAATTTTTAGGAGGATTATGTAAAACTTTAAGGAACTGTAAAACTTTTGGTAATAAAGGATTATATCTTTTCTTATCAGATGGAGACGCTCCGTTCTCTCTCACATCTTCTTACGGAGTAGGTATGTAGGTAATATAAATAGAGATAGCTATCAAAATATT
Organism: Acronicta aceris; assembly: GCA_910591435.1. Classification (NCBI taxonomy): domain Eukaryota; kingdom Metazoa; phylum Arthropoda; class Insecta; order Lepidoptera; family Noctuidae; genus Acronicta; species Acronicta aceris. The sequence goes on along the minus strand of OU342763.1, from coordinate 8,547,187 downwards.
TTAATTATTTTTTTTCTGTTCGTTGCGTAATAATAAAATTGGGGTTCCTCCATACCAAATTTTGTGTCGTCAATGTCAATTTCTTCAATGTTTGTATTACATCACTCAATTTGTTAAGAAAAAACTAGAGGGCTCGTTAAACGTTGTCATGCCCTGTATCATCATCTTCCTGCCCTTGTCCGAATTTATTTGTGGTCGGCGCAGCATGTCCTTTTTATCCATTCATCCCTATCAGCCTTCACCTCAATCATTCACTCCATATCATGTCTTGCCCTGTGAATAAAAAAATCGTAGAGACCGATTGCGGTGCCACCTACCGGCTCAAATTATGAATTTAAACCATTCATTTAAACATACACAAAAAAATAATCAAAAGAATGCCATTAGTCCTTATAGATCAGGATCGATAATTTTTTAAACAATAAAAAAACCTGTTTGTGTTTTTTTTTTGCATTTTCCATGTAAAATAACAAAAAAAAATTATAGTAGGATGAAACCCATTGGAAAAGAAAGATAATATAAAAAAAATGAAAACATAATTTTCGGGCGATCTGAGGTCGGGAAGTGGATGGGAGTGAGTTTTTAAGGGTAAAAAACGGTTGATCAAGATTTCCGGCAAAACTACAAATCCTACAAAAGTTGTAGATCTTTTTATTACCCACAAGTTTGCTATTTAACTATTTTCCATAGGAATTGTAGTTTAGTAAAATATTTTTTCTTTCATTTTTGTTATATTCTCTTTCTTTTCCAATGGCTTTCATCCTACTATATTTTTTTTTCACTTTTTACAATTTTCAAAGGCTTCAGCCCTGGTCTATTAACGAAACAGAAAACAACGCCATGTTCATTTGTGTCCGTGTTTAATTTCTGTCATTTCGTTTCCAATACAAAATGTATGAGGAAATATTTTTTTCTCATATTGTTCTTTTTCGTGGTTATTTTATATGTTTTAATAGTTATTCTGTTATTCGGGGTCGAGACAAATCCAACAAAATAAAGACCATAAAAATCGGTCCAGCCGTTATCGAGTGTGTTGTAAGAAACCCGACTTTGTTTTATATTTATTTAAATAGAATAAGGATGTGATTTCTGTATATTTCAATACAGGAACAATAAAATAAAACCGATCTTAATAGAAGTCTATTTATGAGGCTTTTCGGGTTTGAGATATCTTTATTATTTCTCATAAGAATAATTAAAATTCACTTACATGAGAAATTAAAACTTAAAAATAAACAATAAGATCAGCGTACGTACATTAACAGAACTACGGTTAACAAAACCAAATATAAAAAAAAGCAAAAAAACAAAATATGTGTGGGTATACTAACAATATTACAATCCATCTAATCGAGCAAGACGTAAATCTACACAGAACACAACAACAACACAACAACTTTTATTCAACAGTAGATTTGTTTCGGCCGATAAATTGATGATGGTGAAACGATGAATTAAATTATCGTTGATAAGTACATACTTTACAGGACTACATAAGTTTCAGAAGGTGTGAGACGTCTGCAACTCGTACTAGGACAGCGTGATAAATATATACTTTCTCGCTACAAAACGTACCTACCTATGAGAAAATCAATTAAGTGATAGTAGGGTTGGTATTCTGCTATTCGGAGCGAAGACAAACCCAAGAAATCAAAGATCAAATAATTATAATTGGTCCAGTCATTCTTGAGTTATAAATGGTGTAACTAAACCGACTTTGTTTTATTACATTTAAAAGATATTTTGTAAAATGTACGGAACGATTAACATATCAAATTCATTAGTTTAGTCGGCGAAAGAAGTAAAATTTAAATAATTCAGTAATAGATCCAGTCTTAACGATATTTGGCTTGACGTCGAGAAAATAATAAGATTAGTCAAGGTCACTCTCGTGTCAATATCCTTATAATGTTACTCGTTATTTTTTGTTCACTTCTATTTTTCATATAAAAAGACAACATTTTTGTAGGACGGCACCTGTTTTTTTCTGACATTCGTACAGATCTCAGCAAAAATGAAATTCTTGGTAAGATTTATCATTAGCATTATACTTATGCTTTAGTTAATTTCTGCAGTAGAGATTGATTAATCACAATTATTAATTATATATACTAATAAAATCTTTCTTTAAATACTTTCTCAAGATCAAAGTGCAACGAAATAGTATTGGATACTAATAAAACTTACTCGGCAGGTTCTTGCTTTGTGCGTGTGCGCTGCCAGCGCAGCGAGCTTCGGCTCAGGCTTCGTCCCAAACTACGGCCCTAGAGCTGGAGCTTCCGGCGCCGTTCCCTTCCAGTACGGTGTCGCCAAGGCTGCAGCTTCGACCGGCCGTCCCGTCGGTTACGGCGCTAAGTCTGTTGCCCCCGTCGAGAACACCGCTAGCGCTGTAGCCCAGGCCGTTGTCACACCCGTTGATTACGCCACCGCTAAGACCGTAGCCCAGAACCCCTCCGCCACTCCCGCTGAATACACCGCCGCTAAGGCTGTGGCTCAGAACGTCGCCGCTCCTTTTGTGTTCGCCGGAAAAACTGTTGCCGCTCCCGTGGTCGCTGCCGGGAACTACGCCAAGACCGCGCTTTACAACGACGGTGAAGCCGCCATTGTCCGCTTCGAAACTGACGTCCAGCCTGACGGATTCAACTACGGGTAAGTGTTAACTTGCCCTTGGCTGTAATGGGACATTTTTTAAGGCATTATTTAAGAGAAGATTTTAACACTGTGGTATAAAGCTTAAGTTGGTACTGACAATTATAAAATTTTGGTGTAAATTCTCAAATATTTTTTTAAGAAAATCGAACGGAAAAAGGTTCAAATTATTATTATTTTATGATAAACATTTGTTATTATTCAATCATATTCATTTCAGCTACGAAGCCAACAACGGTATCAGCGCTAACGCTGCCGGTACCCTTAAGCAGGTTGGCGATGCCAGCGTTCTCGTGAGTATACCTCCTTATCGTGTCCTATTATATCATCATTATAAACGAAACTACATAACTATGATATTTTAAATAATATACAATTTATTTTATTGAGAACACTAAGTATGTACAATAAGGTTTCCTTTTATTAATGATTGTATCATAAAAACATACGCGTATTACAGATCGTCTTGTCGAAAGTGATATATTAATTTGACATAAGTGCTGAACTGAAATCATGTTAACATTTTTTTGTTTTATTTTCTAGACTATCCAAGGTGGCTACAGATACACTGCCCCCGATGGTACTCCCGTGGAATTGACCTATGTAGCTGACGAGAACGGTTACCAGCCCCAGGTTAATATAAAACATAGTTGATATTATGTATTCTATACCTCAATAGTCTAGTTGTCCGTAGCGCGTCCCTTTATTAACATCGGACCTAAACATACCCGCAAACTGTGGGTGTACATCAGTAAAGGAGTGCAGGAGGAGAGTTAGTGGACGGGGGATATAGGCGTAAACCATCACGCCTTTATCAAATGATAATGAGCACACGAATGATTGGTTAAATTCCCTGTTTCATTTATTTATATATCTATGTATGTATATAATCTAATAATGAATGTATAATCGGGTTTTTTTCCTCTTTTAAAAATTGCTAATATTATTAGTTCTCAATAGCAATTAATTCACAGTGTAGTTTAAGATTTGTGGATTACGTCACAGGCTTTCTGCGAGTGAACACCTCTGCCTGGCCATAAGTGCATGTATTTATGTATTTAGAGAGAGAGAGAGAGAAGAGAAGGGAGCACAACAGAAAAGGGAGTACACAAAAATATGTTGTACATAAACCTACAGTATTAGATATACATAAGGGGATTTAAAAACTGGTGCTGCATACAATATTCACGCCGGCCGTCGAGAAAATCTCTCAGGCATGCAGGTTCCTCACGCGATGTTTCACCGTTAATTAACTAAGGTCTCGAGTTCTTAAACCATGGCATGCACCTTTGACTTGGCAGTCCAATGGTCATGTTATTAGGCTGTCATTGCTTTTTTGGTTTTCATAGTTAAAGCGTAAAGAAATTTATGTAAAACAACGACATCATGAAAGAGATACTGAAGTATTTCACGGATTTTTAATCAAGCTTTTTTTTTCAGAGTAACCTCCTCCCCGTCGGTCCCGCAATTCCCGAAGCTATTGCTCGCAGTCTTGAATACATCAAGTCCCGCAAAGCCTACGTCGAAAAGAAATACTAATTATATTGAATCAAGTAAAAATTACGGACAAGTTTGCTGAAGATCTGGATTACGATTAAAGGAAATAAAACAAAGACGATGTTAAAAAGCAGCGGATTATTTTTATTAAATATAGAAACTGTGCCATATTTGTATGCTTTTATTTAATTCAGAAGCTTGTAACGATAGCTTTCAAGATATTAAAACCTCTTCTAGGCCAGTGCCTAGTAGAGTAAATTATACTTTATATCAGTACAACATAATCAACCCATTATACTGTGCCACTGCTGGGCACGGGTCTCCTCTCAGAATGAGAGGGATTAGGCTATAGTCCACCACGCTAGCCTAATGCGGGTTGGCAGACTTCACACGCCGTTGAGAAAATCTCTCAGACATGCAGGTTTCCTCACGATGTTTTCCTTCACCGTGCGCGTGATAATTTACTATTTAATACGCACATGACTTCGAAAAGTCCGAAATGCGTGCCTTGGGTTCGAACTTGAGACCTTTGACTTGGCAGTCCAACGGTCATACCACTAGGCTATCACTGCATATCAGTATATAAAGTATAATTTACAATATCGAAATACCGAACTGCAATTATAAAAATATAATTCAATCATAATATAAACAGATAGGTACTACAATTTTTTTATTTGAGATGTCCTTGATACATAATATTTGAAATTCTTCTTCTTCTTCTTTAAATTTTACCAAATAACTCTTCATTTCTTTGCTTTCAAGTTGGTGAAGGAGGCACTCGTGCGACATTACATCTTACTTAATATACCTAATTAAGGACTGTTGTCGGTTTACTGAAGCATTTGAGACGTGCGCAGACACTGATCTTATTGGTAACGGCCTCCAAAAAAAGTGCCCTAACATTTCATCATCATCATCATCAGCAGCCTATAACATTCCACTGCTGGACGTAGGCGTCCCCCCAATGTGTGCTATTTCACCCTCTCGAAGTTGTTTTTATCTAACTGCAAAATCTGCCCGAGGTACGTGTATTCTGAAACAACTTCAAGAAGATGACCATTTACACCAATGGGTCTCAGATCAATGTGGTCATTGAACATTGATTTTGGTTTGACATGACTTTGGTTTTATCCAAATTCATGCTGAGACCTACGCTTTGCGAGGCTAAAGCTAGGCTGTCCAGCATCTGTTGCAGCTCCTCTAGCGATTCTTAAATTAGGACTATATCGTCTGCGAATCGTAAGTGCGAGATGTTTTCGCCGTTTATGTTTATGCCTTACCTTTCAGCTCCAACGTCTTAAACAAGCCTTCCATTGCGCTCGTGAACAGTTTCGGAGATATTACGTCCCCCTTTCTCACGCCTCTGCGCAATTGGATAGGTTTAGATTGTTGGTCCTGTACTTGGACATTGTTATAGGCAGATTCATAGAGCGATCTCAGCACTTCGATGTAACGAGAGTCCACTTGGCACCGCTGCAAGGATTCTAGAACTGCCCAGGTTTCCACAAAGTCAAAGACTTTCTTATTGTCCACAAACGCTAGATACAGAGGGACCGATTATACTCTTCGAACTTCTGTATAATCTGTCTCACTGTGTGAATGTGGTCTATAGTGCCATACCCCGTGTGAAACCCGGCCTGTTCCGGAGGCTAAAACAGGCCAAGTCTCCTAGCGAGACGATTCGTGATGACTCTAGAGAACAACTTATATTATACTTTTGACGACACGTTTGGCGTAGCGGCTGAGCGATCGGCTTCTGCGCAAATATTTGTTCGATACCCACACCGAGCAAATATTTGTATGATCTATAGGTAGTCGTTCCGGGTCTGGGCGTTTGTGTATGACAGAATTTGTGTTTGTAAACGCACCCACAATACAGGGAAAAATCCTAGTGTAAACGGGGCAACGTTTTTTAAAACGTTGCCCCGTTAAAAAAAAACTTATAGACGTGGCTTAAAAGAGAGATGGCTCTGTAATTTTTAAGAAGAGTATTGTCTCCCTTTTTAAAAAACAGAACCACCACGCTCCCATGCCACGGCTTTGAAGTTCTCCCGCAGTGAACGATGGACTTAAATAGTTTTCGCAGCTGTCGTACTCTAAGGGCTCCTCCTATCTTCAGAAGTTCTGAAGTAATTCCATCTTCACCGGGGGCTTTTCCATTTTTAAGCTGTCTCAGAGCAAATACGATCTTTACGTGGCTGATACCCGGCAGTCCGTCGGTGTAGTGGCGTATCAGAGTGGCTCTAGAAACGCAGTTGTCCCGCTGTGGACGAGGTACATGAGCGGTATAAAGTCGGCCATAGAAGTCTTCAATCTCGTCAAGAATCCCCGGCTTTGACAAAACGTTCCTACCATCATTAGTGGTGAGCTTCGTCAGGTGGCTTCTTCCAAGCTGCTGAGTGAATACTTTGGACCCTGGGTTTCGCTCTATTGCGTTATACTTATCTGCTATATGCATATTACAGTGTTATTCTAAAAATCGGTGTAATGTGATTCGCCTGTGATTCTTCGTGATCTAAATAGCAGCTACTACCAAGACACTATTGTTGCTAAGAAAGGACATATCGTCCCGCCTGTATGCTTAAAAGGGTTAGGCAGCGGTGCACTAATGATACACCCACAGTTCGACGACAATGGATTAGATCCCATGTTTTAGGGCACAAATTTAAAAAGCAATAATACTTTTCTTAAACTGAGAATCTAACTCAGAGCCTCACTTTTGCGCAAAGGTAGATACTACACCAAGGAATATAATAGAATAAATTAAGCTCATCTTATGTCCACCAACGATAAATACAACGTTCAATATAACATTTAGCAAAAATATACACAGGATTATGATTATCGTTATAATGTGATGCAAATAATATGAGTTCTTGTACATCACAATCAATTCTACCATATTAAACGTTGACTTATTCTGCACCCATAAATACAGTAAGACGACCTTTACCTAAATAAATAAATTTGGTGACGCTGAATAGCAGCACATAAACTGTAATTAGTTTTTTTTATGACTTTTTTATAAAAGCTTACTTTTTACGGTTAACCCCTCGTGCTAAGCTAAATGCTTGTGTTACGAGTGGGTTCACGTCGGTATTGAAATGGGTGGGTTTCGAACCGGCATCTATCGGTTTGGCAATTTGAATTACTGGTTAATGTTAAATAAATTAATGTTATAAGACTGAAAAAAATACCGTTTTGTAGTAACACGTATAATTCTTTGAAAACTTTAAGTTTCACTTTTCAAATCTGTAGTAGCTATGTACTTATGTTCGTATTTAAAATAATATCAAATACCTTATTCCTCTGTAGTATTTATGAGTCCTGCTCCTGAATAGAGTGCAAACAAATAATGAAGTAGAGATTGTTGTTTGGTTTTGCTTTAGTTAGAGGTTGTTGTTTGCCATAATATGGGATCCAAAACGTAGATATAGGGGAACGCTGGCTGTACATACTGATGTACAGCTTCTAGGAATACGAGCAGGATGGTCCATGTGTTAGTACGTAAATGATATTATATTTTTGGTAGGTTTCCTTGATGTCTTCTAAATTTTAAATGTTGTTTATCATAAACTAGTGTTGCTGTTATAATCATAGCAGGCGTTTATTGATAATTTTTATTAATGTTGACACAAATATCTACAGTATTATAGTTCATAGCGATACTGACACTAGATACATAACTATTACTAAAGTATTACTATTTGACTATTATTTATTTAGGTATTTATTAAGAAACTACCGTTCGTAATCGTCTTCTGTCATGTCATAGGTAAGCATTTATTTCCTATTTTTCATTTAAGTACTTGTAATATAAATCTAGCTTTTGTAATAAAATTTATTCAAATGAATTTAAATACGAAATAAACTGCATTTTAAAGTAGGTACCTAGTGTAGCTCATAACGAGTTTGATCATTTTAATACAGCATCCATTTACAATAAGGTGACGGAGAACTATGCTAACCGCCTTGAAGGATTTCTTAGCAATCATCGTTACCGTTACCTTGCTCGATTGAAAATAGTGTTGTAATGTTTACCCGCTGTGTTTTCCGACTAAAAAAGAACGAGGTTCTCAATTCGACTCTATTTTTTGTATGTTTGTTACGTTTTTACGCGATTACTCCGCTAATTATGATTTAATTTGATGATTCTTTTTTTTGGTAGGCCATACTTTACAGGTAATATTTTTAAATTTTCAATATTTTTAATGAAATAGATTAAGCGCTCTTTCATGTTTGTTACCTTAGAGCTCCTTAATTTATAAAATAAAATAATTTATTTATTTGAAAGAATATACTCACTCATGAAATTCTTATTAATTTGAATGGGACCACTTCCCATTCACATTTGGATAAGATCTGATAACAAATTCAGAACAAACTGACAATAATACCAACTGAATAAATGAAGACATCGTGAAGGCACCTACGTAAAATGTTACTCGCCACTCAAAATATTGAAAAAAAATAACAGAAAGGAAAACCGCCTTCAAAATATAAAAAAATATGTAGTATTATGTTCAAAACAGTTTCGGAAGTCGCAGTAGTTTTACTTTTGTTGAATGTTTTTTTATGATGATCTTAGTTTACAACTTTCAGCTACCAAAAGCTTTCAAACTTAAAAGTTTCCTTATAAGGTAAAAACAGCCGTTATGATTTAGGGAAATTCTCAGGATATATTATATAATATGGTATAAGTATAATAATATCATCTAATTTTTTTTATCTATTATTGAACATGGTGCCTAAACTGTAGTTCGCTATACGTAGATCCCATAAAAAATATACCGGGGGAGGGTGTCTCATTAATAATGTCGTTTTCAATGTTCACTTTGTTTATAACCATACAAAAAGAACGCCTTAATATTCGAAATACCTATAGCCCATCGTATTCAAGGGTTTTAACCCAACGTTTAGCAAACTCATTGAGACCTTGGTAAAACCATTCTATGGGCGTAAATGCAAAAAAATTACACACTGCATTTTCAACATCCCCTTTCTAAATTTTTTTACCACGAAATAAAATCACCTTGAATTTAAATAAATAGTACCTATTGTTACAGTGCACGATCCAGACTAAATTCTGGACGTGATAGAATTCAATACCAAGTTCTTTAATCATATAGGCACCGCGCAACTTTCGCAGTTTAGGTTTAGCAATGTCTTGTTGTAAGAGCACCCGTTTTCGGTTAACTTAACCTGGATATTTCAGGCAGTAAGCCTCATACATTCGTGTCAGCTATCCATTATAGATAAATTTTGAACCTTCGTTTTTTCAAGTCCATTAAATGAAGTTTTTTCTGAACGCTGATAATTATGATATGTAATGATATAAATTATAATATTTTACTAGAACGATGAGTTGAGAGAGTGTTGTTTAGTTCGGGGTACGCAGTACCTACCGTTATATAAGTATGTGATCTGAAGTCAAAGTCAAATGTTTTATTTCAATTAGACCATTAAATAGGTACTTTTAAAAAGTCAAAACTAGATGCGCGGTTCCAAAAAGTGGATCTTAAGAAAAGAGCTGGCAAGAAACTCCATAGATACATATATATATTTTTAAAAACAAAAACATAAATACCTTATTACTCTTTACAACATTACTACTCTACAACTTTACAACTGCAAAGTACTGGCTATAAAACATACATTCAAAAGATGACGAATATACCTATATTTAAAGAATTATAGAATATACATTCACACAAATTATTGTATTTTTTTGAACTTTGCTTTTTAAATGTCATATGCGTCAATTATCATACATTTAATCTCCAAAAACTGAATCATCAACGATATGCAGGTGTTAATAAGTATAAATCTAATATTACTTCAATACTAAGTTATTTATAAAGAATACATAGGAATATGATTATTATTATGACTATGCTCCGAGGATGTCTATGTCATAAGCCATAAAAATAACATGTTAATATGTTTCAATTGAAAATTTGCATGCTACAAATGTAGGTTGGGTCAATTAACTGCATAGTTTATGTTGAATTAATAATTTAGTCATAATGAAGATGACAGGATTTCCAATTATGCATCAGTGGTCTTAGAATGTGATCGTACTTCGCCATATAGTACTTGTAAACATGAGTATGAGCAAATCATATAAAATATACGTAAAATGGCACATACGGATGCAAGTGACTTATAAATTAAATATTTTTAAAAGATGCAACATTTTAGAACATTGGTTTAACAATTGAACAAGGCGATACGTAAAGATCACAAGTTTGCCCAAGGGCAGATAAAAATAATATAATCAGTGGTTGTAAGGCAGATAAATAATATTATAATCAGTGGTAATAATAATATTTCTTATGTTACTTATTTCGAAGAAGCAGAATAATTTAATGATAAAGGTAACATGTTACACAACACTGCTGACGTCAATAAACATATTAAAGTTTGTCGGTAACATTTACACGTGAGAGAGACAGGGGCACGGCAGTGTCCCAGCCAATACTAGACAAGAGAAGCATGGCAGTTTCATCTTTTTTTAAAATAGGTAAAAGGTAGGTATAAAGGCATGCGGCTCATCTGTGGTAAGTCATTGCCACCGTAAACATTTGTAACACCGGAGGAAGCTGCGCTGCCGACCTTTACGAAAAAACCACTATCTAACCACTTATCTACAGTGGATGGTTAAACATTATTTTTGTAATGTAAAACTGTAGGATGATCCAGTCACCTCCGATTTTAGAAAACGTTACAATGCTGCCTCCAGCTCTTATAAGAAGCGAATTGCCGCAGCGAAGTTCTTGCACACCAGCAGCATTGGGGAGAAACTAATTTGTCATCCTTGCGGGAGTCGAGCCTTTAGGCCAAGGCTCTTCAGGGGAATTTTTGTCGCCCTTCACTTCTATTCTTGCACAAGCCTGACGACTCGCTTGCTTATTCCGCAAAAGAGAAGGCTGATCCTAGGCACTCTATTTGCGTCGAATTCGACACTTGATGACGGAGGACATACACCGCCTACCATCCAGCGGTGTGTGCACTCAATGCACGAAATTCGCTAAGCTTGGTTCGGCGTGCTCTTTTTTCCCTCGATATCAAGAAGTCCAAAGGGCCTGATGGCATTCCAGCTATTGTGTTGAGGACGTGCACTCCTGAGTTGGCTCCGGTATTAACGCGCTTACTTTTGCTATTCTACACCACGGGTCGAGTTCCGTCGTCGTGGAAGGTAGCCGGAATACCGTCCTATTACCACCTCATCGCAGTTACCTCCGTACTGTCCAAGGTGATGGAGCGGGTGGTAAATACCCAACTCCTTGGATACCAAGAAGAGCACCACCTTATAAGTGACCGTCAGTATGCGTTCCGCCACGGACGCAGTGCTGGTGATCTTGTACATAATCAACCCATTACATTGTCCCACTGCTGGGCACGGGTCTCCTCTCAGAATGAGAGGGATTAGACTATAGTCCACCATGTTAGCCTAATGTAGGTTGGCAGACTTCACACGCCGTCGAGAAAATCTCTCAGGCATGCAGGTTTCCTCATGATGTTTTCCTTCACCGTTTAAGCGCGTGATAAATAACTATTAATACGCACATGTCTTCGAAAAGTCAGAGATGTGTGCCTTGGATTAGAATTCGAGACCTTTGACTTGGCAATCCTATGGTCATATCACTAGGCTATCACTGCTTGGTGATCTTCTAGTGAGTACACTATTAACTAACATAACAATGTGTGATGTATAACCCATAGTTAGGCAGCCGCCATCGAGAGTATGGGAAAAGCGTTGGCTGTTAGCCTGGACATCGCTAAGGCAAACTACCATCTTACGCACTTCCTGACGGACTTTGCACGTGGGTTGCTAGCTTCCTATTAGGGTGGAGTAAATAGGTCGTTGTCGACGGTTTATGCTCTAACGTTAAGCCCATTATTGCTGGCGTCCTTCAAGGGTCTGTATTGTCGCCTACTCTGTTCATTTTGCACATCAATGATATTATGTTGAAAATTAACAACATTTACAGACAGACAGATGACAGTCCGGGCGATGCATACAATGCTGGTCGTGCAAATACTCCTGGATCCCTGGTGGCGGAGAGCAGAAAACGAATTGTGTCTGAGATCGAGAAAAAAAATAATCTCCAAGATTATTAGGATCCTTGGCGTCGAGATTACGAATGAGGTCCATGAGGCCATGAGGCTTCTAAAAAACTTGGGCTGCTCAATAGAGCGAGGCAGTACTTCACTTCGGGTCTTGGGTTTTATAAAGCTCAAGTCCGGCCTCATCTGAAGTATTGCTCTCATATTTGGCATATTGGTATCCAACGTAGGTCTATTCGTATTGTCCACGATCCCATACTTACAGACGATCTAGACACCCTTAGTTTTCGGAGAGTCATTGGCTCTCTGTGCGTGTTCTACTGCCTGTTTTTTGAGGAGTGTTCCGAGGAACTATTCGAACTGGTGCCTCCGTCACTTTATTATCATCGCACCATCCGCCTCAGGAGTAAGGCCCATATCCACATTCTGGAGACCTGGGTCTCCAAGAATGTTAGAGCATCGCGAGGTTTTCTGCCGCGCATCTCCAAGATTTGGAATGGTCTTTCTTCTGAGGTTTTCCCATTACGCTATGTCATGGAGATCTTCAAAAGGCGCGTATATAGGGCTCTTAAAGTCTGGCAATGCATCAGAAACTCCTTTGGTGTTGCAGGTGTCCATGGGCGATGATGACTACATACCATCAGGTGGCTCGTCTGCTCGTTCGCCGACGTCTATTGTATGTATAAAAAAAAAATATTTTAAAATAAGAGCATCTTAGTGTAAGCACCAAACTATCTGCCACATAAATTTTAAAATTAACGCTCTGAACAAAATTACCTATTATATCAAACTAGGCAACTTCGAAACTTGGCATCTTGTTTAATTGTTTAGAATTCTATGAATACTCTTTCAAATTTAAACCGGATCTCTTTATCTCAAAATAAATGTTTTAAATACAAATTTATTAATTTGTACGTTAAATGTCGTGAAAATGCAAGAATTTATAAAATGTTTAGTATGTATTTATACACTAAAATGTCATAATAAATTCTCTTTTATGATATCCAGTCATCCTAACAATCAATAAACAATGGCGGAAGATTGAGGAGATGTTTAACCATCAATAAAATATAACATATCATAACTTCATAAAATTTCACACATTTTCACATAATACAAAAGTAGGCTCTCATTATGAGAGTCTATATCTAGTGTCTATAGTGCGAAGGCAATGCTTGCTTTTTATTATACATATTTTTTTCTCATTATACTTTTATGCATAGTCGTAGGTGTCACCTTTCATTAATTTTAAAAAGATAAATTGACGCTATTGCCATTGATTGCCATTGACGTTGATGTCGATGATGAAAATATCGCATGCATAGACATCCGGATCCGGCTGTGACTACATGTGCGTGTTAGTCAAAAAGCGTCAATTTATGAATACATTGATATTCTTCCTTAAACCTGATTGGAACTTTACATAATTAGTATTATCATAATAGCCCAATTAAAGTTTATAAATGGAAATCATCCGGACCACTCAAATTTAATAAATGGTTTTAGCGAACTACTGAATGAGATGATACTATACGACTACTTGCTGTGCCTGACAGTATTACCCGTGTTGATTTCGCTTTTACAATCCCGGGAGAATTTTCTCTAAATCATATAGGCTATTTTTATTACCCTTTATCTTTCTACTAAATTTCAAGTTTGTAGGCTATATAATTTGTATCATAATTATACAGGCTAACTGGTGAGACACTAACGATACTCGAGGACGTAATACATATTTGACGATCATATATCTATGAAGAAAAAAATTACATTAAATATAAATATTTAATGACTACTAAGTAAACTTAACCGAAATTATGTAATTAATTACACAAGGCATGGACATAGCGTAGATACGTTGTACGTGCTGCGCTATCAACACGGTGTAGGTGCCGAGCTATTGTTTACGCCAAGACCTCACCTAGTGCTAACGGGGTAGCAGGCTACCTTTGATGAAGACGCATCCACACTTCATTTCTTTATAAGGAAATTTGGTAAAAGATTAACTAGGTACCTAATTTTATTACATAAATATAACGAGAATCGACTACCCAGTACTCTCCTTTAGTATTGTTAGTGTACCAATAGTCAGCCTGTATAAATCTTTCGGTGGCTGATCATAATATTCTTCATTGCTGGTCAAGTGGTCGTTTAAGCTCTTTTCGGAGCTTATTTTACACTTAAAGTTCTAAAATGGTTGTCTGGTAGAAAATGTCTCAAGCAATAAGATCGCCTTTGCACACAAGATACTGTACATCAAGTATATATAAAAAAAAAAGTTAACTGTAACTAAAGACTACTTTGTTAATTTAGCAGTCTCAAGCGCGACTACTACGCTAGAAGTCGTTTACACTAAAAGTGAAATTTCCAGATCGAAATAAGTGTTATTAGATTTTTTTTATAAAATCTCAGTACAATTTATGCATTTTTTTATAGTCAGATTGTGCCCGGTTAATGGTAATAGGCTCACACCCTATTAAAACGGACAAAAATATACCGGTGAATTGGGGATTTACATTAGTATGCTATGCTGCCTAACCGTTCGGAGAATACAGGCATGAAGGTATGTTAAATTTAAGAAAGTGAAAGGAGCCACTATCTTCCTTATTGGACTCACTTAATTCCGGGTAACTTAGTTGCTTCCGGGAAATTCGGTCTCGAAAAATTATATTATTACGAGCGCTATCCACCGCCACGCTGTCATTTAAAAATTATCTATAGCGAATTTCAATAAATTAAGTATATATATACACTATATTATAATTAGATCAGTTTTTGTTAATATTGCTATTGAATTAATTGACCTTCGCGATAAAAAGCGATGATGCAGTGAAGGTATCTACGTTTGTTCATAATGTGTATCGGATCTTATTAGAACATGAAATTAATTAATATACAAAAAATGATTCTCAAACTAAAGCCTCTCAGCTAACAAATTATAAATAAACATATCAAGGGTCCGGCGGAGCTTGAATTGCCCACATAGGTAAATGTAATACCGAAATAAATCGTAATCCAAATACTATTTTATCAAATTGTGTCATTATTCGGATTTGGATACCGTTAATCTTGGTTCCTACTGTACCAATTCATCTACTACTTCTTCACTGGAAATAAACGACTGGAAATTCGTTTCAAACTTATCAATAATTAAATCAACTTACATTTATTTCCAGTGAAATAACTACTCTACCGTTTCGTCCAAAAAGACGGTAGAGTAGTAGTAGAGTGGTAGAGTAGTTATGAACCTAGATTGACTGTATGGGATTCCGAATGATAACAGAATTTGATTAAATCAAATCAAATATAATTTTATTTCAGACGCTAGATCCATAGGTACAATTAAAATTTATAGATAACAGTTAGATTAAGATTTAGTATAATATGTATTATACTACTGTATGTTGTTGTACTGTATGTTTGTTTTATGTAAAACAAACATACATATATGAAGACAATTATATTATTATTATTGTACAATTATTGCATTATTACTAATTAATCATTCTACAAGCACCCTAACATGATGACGCAGAGTTGGACAGCTAAAGTTATCCGTGATAGCTTTCTGCCAGATAAATTGTGTTAGAATTACGATTTAATTCGGTATTACGTTTGTAAGAGAAATTCGGTCCGCCGGACTCTTAATACTTCGACTTCTATATTTGCCATATATGTGTTCGTATATTTGCGAGTATTTTTAACCCCGACGCAAAAGAGGGGTTTTATAAGTTTTTAGTGTGTGTCTGTGTATCTGTGTGTAAACGTTTTTTGTTTGAAAGGTGTGTTAGTCGAGAGTGTTCTTAACTATGTTTAAAAAAATCTGCTCAGCCGTTTGAAGATCATCACCTCGTTTCACATTCACCTTTTTCCAAACTTCCACATGTCTGATCCTGCAGCATACCCAACCCGACAGAAGAACTCCTTAACGGTGTACAGCATCTACGTTGTGTTTGGGCTCAAACGATGCGTTTTCACGAGCTCGTGAAAAACGAGTGTGTTGTCAGCCTTTTAAAAGGGGAATGGGCCTCCAGAAACCTCACTCACTCACTGTGTGAGAGATGATATGGTTACAAAGGAAGCAAATGATTAAATTGAGATTAAAATAGAATGAAAGAATAATATTATAAGAATAAACAGCAGCAGCAGCAGCATCAATCATGCTTGCCATGTTCTTGCAATATCATTGAAGTAACAGGATACCAAGATTCAAATAGATCAGACCTGTGGAAGTTGCTCACATCCCTTCATTAACTAGAAAAGAGCTGATAATCTTCAAACGGCTGGCCAGATTTTCTTAAATCATAACTAAGAACACTCTCAATCAATTCACCTTTCAAACTAAAAATCTGAACCAAAGTGGGTCCATTCGTTTGAGAGCTACAATGCAACAGACAGACACACAGATACACACGTTAAATTTATAACACCCCTCTTTTTTGCGTCGGGGGTTAAAAAACATACTGCGTCTAAATAGACATACCCCTAGTAACTTGGGATAGAGGCAGGAGGAGACATTAGTACGGTCAGCATCAGATATATCTGAACGTATAAACTGTTCAAAATGAACTGAACATCTGAGAAATTAAAATTATATTCTAATGATACAAGGGATGATTTAGAATGAAAACAATAAACTGCAATAGTGATTATAAAATGAATTTTATGCCATTAAGTTAATGCGCTTATGAACAGTCTATAATATTGAAAAATTTACAACGCAAACAAACTTTCAATGACCAGAAATGTGAAAATACTCTTAATATTTATTTATTTTAAATTAGTTATATCGGAAAAGGTTCTAATTGAATTTTCTATTACAATTTCCCAAATTAATGGACCATCAAATAATCAACATTCTTGAAAAATGCAACTTTGCAACGCTGCAACTGCCGAGACTAACAAACGGCGAAAATATAACAATTTTATTAACTGTTATATTTTTGAACCGTTTGGGATTGAAACGCTAGGGCCATGGGGTCCGAGTGCACTTTCTCTTTTTAAGGTTATTGCCAAACGCCTGCACGATGCTTCACGTGACCCAATGGCTGGCCTATACTTTGGTCAGAGAATCAGAATAGCCATCCAACGTGGCAATGCGGCCAGCCTTCTGGGTACCCTTCCGGCCGATAATGATACGGAGGACTTCTTTGATGCTCTTTTTTAGTTATATTTATTTAGTTTTATTTTAGTTAGTTTAATAATTTAGTTAGCTATTTAGGTAACTGCGAAGTTACTTATAAATTATTAGTCAATTCTACTTATAAAATTAAATTAAAAATTGTACATGTGAGTATTAATATTGATATATAATTTAAATTAAACTTTAAGTACCTAGTTTTTGTTTTATAATCATAAGTTAAAGTAACTTATTTCAATCATTGCTGTAGGTCTCAATTCAATATCACCATAAGCCTGCTCATAGTTCTGTCTATTTTTTTTTTGTGGATAAAGCTCGCTACACTAAGTCCCTTCCGCGGCTGCTGCAATTCCTGTAAGCTAACCTGGGCACCCTCCGGGAAATAACCAAGAAAATGAAGGTAAGTGCAATCCACAGAAAAAAATAAACCTTTTAAATAATAAAATAGGACTGGAGTACTTATATACCATCATAAATAAGTCTTCGCAGGAGAAAGAGTGAAGAGCCGATAAAATCCACAAAATATTTTGATTACAATTACGAATTTACGACCAAGACAAACGACGAGAAACCAAGTGAATCGTCTTCTTAAATTTCGCTGGAGGCGTTCTATTGAAAAAGTATGTGTTGACATTTTATTGTATTCAATAATGTCAGACGGAGCTCCTACTTTGCACGCCACACCTCAAAAATGTAGTTTTAAAATAAGTATGTCATACCGAGCAAGTTGCATTGAAAACATGCATTTTCGTAATAAAAAGATACCTACCTTATGTATATCTGAAACCAATGGTGTAAAGGAAAAATTCAATAGTATTAAGTTAATTAAAATTACCAATGGTATAAAGTTAATTACAGTTTAATCTATAAGGTTACGGCGTTCCTCTTATTTATCTATATGTAATTTGTAGATAGTGTACGCAGGATTATGTAGAAACAGCTTTAGTAGATATAATCATAAAAAATATTTAACTAAGAATATTTCTTCAAAATGAAAATTATTACGTCACTTTCAATTGTAAAAAAAAATTGTAATTCATGAATTTGTATAAAAAAATTCGGGCGCCATATTGTAAACAGCGAAAAACATTTTAAGATTCGTATCTCAAACTGCCGCAGTTTCGGAATAAATCAATGAAGATGACACCTGAAGATTGAGAAACATTGTGCTAATGAATTAGCGTCAAACCACACATTATAAATAAGACGAACTGGACTGAGGAACATTATAAAATTAGATAAAAAAGGTATAAATAGCCATTGATCTATAGAAGAGCACATTCAAGTAGTATAGTTCGCTTGATAACAACGGAAATGCGTGTCTTTTTGGTAAGTGATGTGAAATATTAGTGTCAGTACCATCAGTGCATGACTGAGTCGCATTTTTATGCAAATGTTTATAACTTATGGTATTAAATTAATTTATGAGAAAATTATTGTCAGATCTTTGAAATTTATTGTTAATTTTATAGTGGATTTATTTTACTTACTGCAGCTATTTGATTAAAATTATGTCTTTATTTCAGGCGATATGCCTGTCTCTGACAGTAGCCCTCGTGGCTGGACAAGCGAGGTAATTAAATCTACATTGTTAATTTTTTTTAAATACCCTCTCAACCTAAGATTGATAAATAAGTGATATATTGGCATATTTATTTTCGTAAAAATATTGTTGCTGTTATTATTTTAAGGGTCCGGCGGAGCTTGAATTGCCGACAAAAACGTAATACCGAAATAAATCGTAATTCAGACAATATTATATCAAATTATGTTATTATTCTGATTTGGAAACTGTTAATCTAGGTTCCTACGGTACTATTTTGTCTACGACGGTTTCACTGGAAATAAAAGACCGGAAAATCGTTCCAAACTTGATAAAGTTATCAAAAATTGCATTCGCTTACATTTATTTCCAGCGAAGTATTTTGGACAAAATGGTAACGTAGGAACACAGATAAACAGTATCGGAATCAGAATAATAACAGAATTTGATTAAATTGTGTTTAAATTACAATTTATTTCTGTATTACGTTTGTAAGAGAAATTCGGTCCGCCGGACTCTTAAGAGATAAATCCCCAGGTATCCCATACATATTTTAAAGAATCTATTCTTTTGCAATAAAGAGAATTACATTTGTATTTTTTCTATAGAGGATATAAATTGGCATGTACTTACACAAACCTGTTTCCCTGTTTGGCCTGTTTTTGTTTCACATTTTTTTCATTTCGTGTTGACCTAAAAACTTTATATAAATCACATCCGTTTGTGCTATTCCATGCATTTATTTAGATAGATGTATATAAGTTTATTTACCCGCCAAAATCACGATAAATGATATATTTTTTATAATATAATGTTTTACCATCCAGGACCTATAGCCCCTTCCCGTCCGTTTCGACCACTCGGCGCTATAATAGTTTCCTCAGTACGACCCCGTCGCCTTTCGTGTACAAGCCGAACAGATACTACAACTACAACGCAGCTGGCTCTCGGTACGATGCGTCAGGTCGCGACAGTGAGGGCCGTTACGACCCTAGCAGAGACAACTCCGGCAGATACATCCCTGACAACTCTGGTGCCTACAAGTAAGTGTAATTCACGTACAAATTAACAAAGGTTTAAAGTTGGAAAACGTGTAAGTACACTGGTGATAATGAAAGCAGTGTCTCCCTACAACTTTCCTCTAATGTTTGAATATTGCACAATGTTAAATATATTTATGATGGTTTTATTGAAACACATTTACCATAAAACGACTAGTTGCTGCTTAGAGGCATTTAACGTTTCTATCTTCTTAATTAAATTGGATGCAAAATATCATGGAGTTGCGGAAAATAGTCCGTTGCACCTATTTTAACGTGTATCGTCATGGATTATTATCATGCCTTCCAACCAAGCTAGGACACTTTATTATCGATACTTAATTTAAAATATTCAGCAGTTTTACCTATAACATAACATATTTTTGTATTTTATAACCCGCATTCATATACATAATCGTTAGACTGACTGACACAGAAGATGTATAGTTATCGTAGGAAACCGCATTTTCGGATGCAACTGAAATTCGTGTTATTTTATTGTATAAAGTCATATATTTAATTATATCAATTAAACACAGAACAATCAAATAGTTTCTATGGATTTGTTTCTAACAAACGTTTGGGTATGTCTCAATTGAAAAAATAAATATATATCAAGAAGTAGGTATGTAGTAGTTAGGTATTTAACTAAAAGTTTAACAAAAATCATTAGAATACGTAATGTTAATTGTATGTGTGTTTTAAGGGAAATCTCTTAATAGTTTCAAGAAAACATTATTTACTTAAATGGAACTGCTTTTAGAATTATTTATCATAAATTTTTGATGTAAAAATGTAAAGTTAAACTGGTGTTATTACCACGTCGTCCTTGCAATTAAGTTGAAGCTCTGCTTTTGGTTGATTTTGAATCCCTTAATTATTATTACAGCAGCAATTAATGCCAATATAATTCATCTAAGTTTGGCAATTGTCTGTTTTTGCGTTAGCTAATATTAAGGGTTACTTTACCTAACTGTGGCTTGACATAAATTCAAATTCAAAACACCTATAGTAAAGTCAATTAGCCGGCTAATAAACATAAAAAGATTATTAAGTTATTTTTAGTAAAGGAAAAAATTCAATCGTGGGCAGGATTCGAACCTGCGTCTTCTGGTTTGATATACCAGACGCTCTGACCTCTAAGCTACCGCGAACCCTACCCGCATGATTGAAATTTTGCCTTCACATTCTGAATTTACGTCATAAGGTGACATCTTAGCATGGAAAATGCAAAAAAATCACAAAAAGAAAATAAAAAGATTTTTTCAGGTTCTACTGTGCTGTACATGAGTCCATGAGAGATTGTCATGATCTGATTATTATTTCTAACTAGGTATGTCCTAATTATCCGCAGTAGGCTTACTTGGTTGCCCAATCACTATTTTTCTGAAAGAAGTCCGGTGCCTAGCAGCCTGTTTAATGGGTTGGTAGCTGCTCGGAGTTGGCATTTGTGCCCGGTTTATAGCAATAGACTCGCTCCCTATTACAAAGGTCCTACACATACCGGTGAACTGTGGGTGTATAATTAGTACGCCTCTGCCATATCCCCCTATAATACAGGCGTGATGGTATATTATGTATTAAGTATTTTGACATTATTTGTTCAGCGGTGACCGTGGTGACCGCGGGGGTGCCGGCGGCTTCTACACAGGATCCGGTGACGCGGGCGGCCCCGGCGGCGCTTACTCCGGCTCCGGTAGCGCCGGCGGTCCTGGTGGTGCTTACTCTGGTTCAAGCAGCGCTGGCGGTCCCGGCGGGTTCTACAGCGGTGCTGACGAGGCCGGCCGCTACAGGCCTAATGGCAGCGGTGCTTACAAGTTAGTATATCCTTGACTATGAATACCAAGCAAAAGCCAGACAGGAATTTAATACGAAGGTACTTAACGAAATATGAAAAAATGAACAAAAAAAATCTAAAGTCATATCGTCTATCATACATAACGAATATTGTAGAGAACGATGTAAATGTTAGTGTAATGTTATTGAAGTAGGTATGATGTCAATTTTATTATATCTTAGCTATATAAACATGATTTCCCATTATTACTTTTGCGGTAGTTTCTAACTATTCTACCCAATTGTATTCATTTCGTAGCAAAGTATTTGAAAGTGATTGGCAAGAAAAACATTTCTGATGTCACCAGAAACGTTATGGACAGCGGCGTATCCGTGATCTATATCAAAATTAATAGATATTTTAGAAGCCACAGTCATAAATTAACAAGTGTTAATTCGATTTGTTTGAATATTTAACAGCTTATGATGAGACTAGTTTAGTATTATGATGTTGGCCTTACTTAAATGAATATTCAACAGCGGTGACCGTGGTGACCGCGGCTCTGCGGGCGGCTTCTACACTGGTGACAAGTCTTCCGGCTCTGGCAGTGGATCCGGCAGCAGCACTGCCAGCAGTCTGACCACCAGCTCAGGCTTCGGCTCTGGAGTCACAGGCGGTGTTAGCACTTACGGCATAGGCTCAGTCTCTACCGCGGGCTCTGGCTACGAGTACAAGTACGGAATCATCCGCCAAGAGGGCGAAGTTCATCCCGACGGCTACCACTACCTCTATGAAACCGAGAACAAGATCCTTGCTGAGGAAGCCGGTAAACTGGAGCAGATCGACAGCGAGAATGATGGAATCAGGGCTAAGGGCTTTTACGAATATGTCGGTCCCGACGGTGTTACCTACAGGGTTGACTACACCGCCGACGAAAACGGTTTCGTTCCTATTGGTGCTCACATTCCCAAGTAAATCTAGTCTATTGGTTCCACGAAAACTTTTGGGACGATTAAGCTCAAATGTGCTTATGTAATATATCTCCGTACCTGTCCTAAATTAGTATAATAAAGACGCTATTTACGTATAACGGTGTTTTATTTTGACATATAAGAGAATTACATTAAAAATTAAAAACATACGTGAAAGGCGCTAGGTTTCATCATCAGTCCAAAACTTAGGTAAACCTGAAGGAACAACGCTGCTGTGTGCTGTTTCAGGTGTTGGTTTTCGATAACTCATTTAGCATATATGTAGGTATTGATGAAAGACCTTATGAGATAATAATGTATTTAGCCAGGAGATGTTGTGATGTTGACTATAAACCCAGCACGCCCTGTTACAGATATACATGTGCCATTAAAACACCCTAGGACGTTAGAATATAACTTTATTTATATATATATGTATATGATATACAGATCATCCTTTTTATGATGTACAAAAAGGATTGTGATCTTTGTAAAATCTACCTTTTTACGTTAAGCGTTACTATTTATATGACTAGACGTTCACTATAAAATGAAAAAACAAAAAAAACCCTGAAGTGGTTGAAAGCGTCAATGCATTTGAATATTATATATACACAGAATTTTATTATAGATTTTATTATATTCTATTGCGGATAACATAAAATAAATGTAGTATACTCGTATTATAGTATCCTATACTTGTCTAACATAATTTATTAAATTACACGAATTAGTAGATAATTTGGCCTTCAATGTTTATTGATAAGTAGCCACATTTTATTCAATTAATACACTAATTCAATATTCATTTCAAAGACTACATGCTGTTTTATCTAACATTTGAGTGCGTCATTCTTGGGTGTGACTGTATTTTTAATTCAGATGTAAAAGTAAAGTTAAAGGTCTCCGTACACTCAACCAGAACATTGCTGGTAGCTATTAATTATTTATTTATAATAACTACTTAATATTATAAATGTTAAAGTTTGCGATGTATTGATGTATGGATGTTTTGATAAGTGTTACTCAATCACGTTAGAAAATCTGAATGGATCTGGATGAAATTTGGTAGAAAGATAGATTATAGTCTGAAGTTTTTTTCCAGGTCGTATCCAATTCTGAAGTCTACACGGACGAAGTCACGGGCAGAAGCTAATTTATTATAATTTAACGACACTAAAAACGAAGTAATGTGTGCATATTATTTGATAACATAACATCCCATCACGCCTGTATTCCCTGAAGGGTTAGGCAGAGGCGTACTAATGTACACCCACAGTTCGCCGGTATGTTTAGGTCCCATGTAATAGGGGGGGGGAGCCTATTGCCATTAACTGGACACAAATCCAAACTCCGAGCTGCTACTGAGAATTTCATAGAAAAACCTAATAACACTTTGCTCGACCTGGGGATCAAACCCAGGACCTCTAGCGTAGCAGTTGCGCTTGGGACCACTAGACCAATGAGGCAGTCAATATTTGATTATTATATATTATCCTCTGTAATTCCAAAAACACCTACCTTCTTCTGCCTTCTATTTTTATGTTAATACAATGAAGTGAATAGGGACCTTTAGGAAGTTTTTAGGGGTAATATTGTGTTTAAAACATGCACCGAGGTATCGATAAAATATGTAGTTAAGAACTTCCAAAATGGATAAAATTTCGCTGGGGAAGTTGGACTCACACCGATTTAAAAAAGTGTTTCTCTCTGAACGCAATCTGGAATTTGCAGCATATTCTTCGCCACCCCAATAAATCAAATTTCGTCACCTAGCGTGCCAATTATAGTTTATTTAGTCTTTTAAGTTGTCTTTATGCATCCTATATAAGTACATGGACTCACAGACTACAATCTGCATATTAAAAATACAAGATTAAGTATTATAAATAGGATAGACTAATTTTTTTATGCTTCTAGTACATTTTTGGAACACAGTTAGTACAAAATAACATAAAACGGTTTGATCCTTTATGAAGTCGATTAGTTATACGGCTATATGTATATTTACAAACTCACTCATACAGTGTCATATTACAAGATTAAACAAACACATATTTACAGTTAGATAATTACATCATACATACAAAACAAAAATTACTGCATAGTTTGTCAGTTCATAAATTATTTTTTGCCCGTTCACGCTTTAATTGATCGGTCATTGACGTATTATCCGATTTATATATATATATATATATATACATCCTTCATGTACAATATGTTTGACTAGTATAAAAATAGTTGTTCAATTTCGTAATTAAAGGTTATCGACCTAAACTAAACGGGTTTCTGCACCTTACCTGAACATTAATGTATATTTTGCATATGTAAGCCGAGCTTTGAGGCATATAAGTAGACATGTTATTATTTACGAGCAAATACTTGTGGGGCAAGGTAAGTTGGTATCGTTACGCATAACTTCGATTTTGTGATGCCTGGGGAATATATTTAAGTAAACGTTAATCCCTTTATTTAAATTATGGATTGTGCAAATAAGTAAATAATTGTGCAATTAAGATATATGCACCTACTTATATAACGTTTTATCGCTGTTTATGGTTGCAACAAAATATTTTATAACTAACCTTTTTATTTCCTTAAGCTTAGTGATACGATACCATAAGGACTACCTAGTCAAAGGTTTCGAGTTCGAATCCAAGGCACGCACCTATGACTTTTCGAAGTTATGTGCGTATTAATAGTTAATTATCATGCGCTTAAACGGTGAAGGAAAACATCGTGAGGAAACCTGAATGCCTGAGAGATTTTCTCGACGGCGGCGTGTGAACTCTGCCAACCCGCATTAGGTTAGTCCCCGTGCCCAGCAGTGGGACAATGTAAGGGGTTGATTATGTAATCTTCCTTGATTAATGAAATTGTCTATTTTGAGTCGGGTCAAATAATAATAAAGCAACAATCGGACAAATTAATGTTCAATTGAAAAGCAACATTTTATATCAAAAAACATTACAAAATTAATTCTAAATAATGTCAAGTTAATTTTGCGTTCTTATGCATCTATTGGATATTAAAATATTTACCTATATATATATGATGATAAAATATACTGATACTGTATACTGTATATTCAACCATATTAACACGATTTTGTACCTAGACTTTTTGTTCATAAGCTTTTTTATTACAAAAGTCATCCGAAAGTCTTATCGGAATTCCAATCTTCTTCAATGTGTTGAGGATAACTGTTGTCGACACAGGCCCTTAACCCAGCCGCCTTAGGATGGGAAATGTCACCACAGACTGGAACCTTACTTACTTTACTTATTTAGCTTTTTGTAGGCATTCAGTTTTTCGAAATTCCCGAAAACTGGTTTTAAACAAAACATCTGATACTGGCAAGCGAGAAAATTTTGTTACTGATGGGTTCCCTACTCTCAACTCACTCAGTCTCTGGAATACGGTCTTTGATGGTTAAGGATACATAACATACCATCACACCTGTATACTTCGAAAGCAGAGGCATACTAATGTTAACCACATTAACATTAGTATGCCTCTGTCTAACCTTACCCTGCGTAACGTTCGCCGGTATGTTTAGGTCCCATGGAATACGGGCGAGCCTATTGCTAATAACCGGGCACAAATCCGAAACTCCGAGCTGTTACTGAGAATTCCATAGAACAACCCAATAACACTGCTCGACCTGGGAATCGAACCTAGGACTTCTAGTGGGACCTCGCAGTCGCTCTTGGGACCACTACACTAATGACGCAGTTTAACAGATAATCTTACTAATATAGGTAATAAAATTGTAACGGGCCGATGTCTGTACATTATAGATAATGAAGAAAAATTAATATAGGGGGTCTTTATCAGAGCAGCAGAAGCCAATACAACATTTTTTCTGTCTGTATGTTTGAACACGCAAAACTACTTCACGAAATTGGATGCAGTTTTCACATTTGTATTAGTCTCTAATACAGTCAATTTAAAATCTGGTGTATGTTTCATGATGATACGCCAACGCGAAGCCGCGTTATAATATAGTATCTAAGTAAATCCTTTTGGGATGCAAGTGAAATCACGGGTAACAGTAACTAGTACTCAAACAAGAAAACGCGAAAGCATAACAACTTAACGAAAATATTCTCTAGGGTTTTTAGTAGGTATATCATTTGTAACCTAAAATACTGATTTAAATCCCGTTAATAAGGATCTGGGTTCATGCATTGCAATATTTCTCATTTATTTATCACATTGACAACAACTAACCCAGCAGTCTCTAATACGGTACAACGCAAAACTTCAACTCCAAATTTTCTACCTCGGTAGGTAAATTATTAATATTTTCTAAATGTATTCCTTTACGAGGTATGAAATATGAATAAATAACAGATTATATAAACTGGTGTTTTATAAATAAAAGTGCAAATGGTAATTTTATAAATAAATTTGTTGTTGACTGCATATTATTTCTATCTATTAGAAATAATATGCAGTCAACAATAAATTTATTTAATACGATGATATTATGCTATATATGTCATAATACATAAGTAGTCTCCCACCTACTTATAGACAGACGGACTAGATTTTATATGTCAACAAAGCGACCATTCTAAGGATCTAGATGTAAATGGAATAAGGTCTTGAGAACGCAGTGGACACTATATTGTTGCATTTTAATCATTTTTGTTTTATGCAAATCGATGTGTGAAGTGGATCTTCCAACATTCTATAAGAGAATTACGACTCTCCTGCAAGTCGGTCGTCTCGAAACTGTACGGATATTGCTCTGTTAGTGACTCAAATATATTTAATATTATAAAAAACGCCATGTTAAAGTGCAAAAGTGAATGAATATATCACTCATCCAAGTGGCAACGGAACTATTATAATTTATAAGCTATGCTAATGTTTCTATCTGACCTCGTCGCACCTTGATTTTAGGATTCTGTTCCACTTTTGGTAGGTTTTTAAACAAAATTTATTATTCATTTAAATGTTAATTAAATGTCATTGAAAATTAGTTGATATTGACAATATAAATGTATTTCCTGCAAGGTTTGATCTAGTTTCAGAACTAAACCATAATTTGTGAAGTTGGCAGGCTGGCTGGACGAGGTTTTGATATCAGTTATCAGTATTTTTTTGTGATCATGGCGAGTGCTCTGAATTTTGTAAGTTTATTTTAAATTTATATGCATCGTAATGAATATGTGAAGTGATATGTTTGTTGTGTAGTACATTTAAATTATTAAACAGTGAACTAGTATTCTTAAAGCTAAATACTTAGTCATCACAACAAGGTGACAATACAAGTTTGGAATGTCAAGTAAAAAATATAATACGTTGTCATTTTTAGTATCAAGAGTCTCTGGGTCAGCCTATGAACCTTTGTGTTTTTATTTTTTATACTTTTTTGTTTGCTATTAGAGAAAATTTTGTGATCAATATTTTATTTACTATACAAACATTAAGAGATGTAATTTGTTTTTAGTTTTATTTCTAATGATTTTACATTAAGTAACCTAATCAATTATCTATATTACATATTTTTTTATTTTCAGATATTTGTGTTAACATTATGGGCAGTCATACATTGTTCTCCATATGATGACGGGAAATATAATCCAAAGAAATACAGAATATATGATGATGGAAGATATTATAGACCATTAGATGAAGGAAAATATATTCCTGGTGATGAAGGACGGTACACGTACATATACCAACAAGGTTTATATCCGGAAGACGATGGAGATTACAGATATGTTCATCAAGAAGGCCCTAACGGAGGATTTGGGGGAAACGAAGGATTCAGTGGTAACGGAGGTGGGGGCCCAGGCGGACCCGGGGGTCCCCCAGGCCCCGGTGCTCCAGCACCTAAGAAAATCGATTATATTGGAACAAGGACTTATGCTAGTAGATATCCGTACGTTCACAACGTGATCAAGGCTTTGGTAGACAAATATGTATCGGCCGAGGCCATTAATTTTGGTGAATATTACCAGGAAAGTACTAATAACTTTAGGAAGGTTTATGCGGATAAAGAGATTGCTGTCAAATGTAAATATTTGGAACCTTCGTCCAACCAATCGGAGTTTGTTACCCAGTAAGTAAAAATATACTATTATTGTTTGAAAGTTCACAATCAATTTTTATGATTTTTGATAAGTCACTGGTGGTATCTTGCTTATAAATATAGATACATATCTTAAATAGATAAATTATATTTTTTACATTGTGTAGTAGGTACTTAGGACTTTATAAATATATGTACAATGTTGTTAAATTAACACAGAACGGACTCCATGAAGGTCAATAAACAGGGAACAACACATAAAATAACCTCTTAATTTTATCATTTTGTCACTTCTGTTGATCAGGGTTAAGTTAAGATAATCTACATGTAATATTGCCATTGTAATAAAAAAAACGATGAAATGTATGATTATAGATGTTATTTTTTATTTTTCAGATATCCTCCTACGCTAAAACTTCCACAGGGCGAAAAGTTCGGATCATACTACAGTTTTAGAGGCACCAAGGTTCTAAATGCAGTAGAAAATGCCCTATCTAGTAAATTGAAGTTAGAATATGAAGTGTTTGTTAGAGTTGTAGATACTTCTGAGTAAAACTCCCTATTTAATGTAAATTATATTCGTGATATTTATGATACTATGTGATCTGGCTGTACTTTTATTTACTATACTTATTATAAGCTATACAAAACAGAAAATACGAATTGCTTTATTTTACCTTTTTTATACACAAAAAAGAAAAAGGTTGTCGAACATTGTTGTGTGGTCATTCATAACTTGAGCTCTTCAAAAAAGGCTAAGGCCCTAACTTTGGGCGGGTTGGTGACCCCAGCGCTCAGCAATTGTATTTTATCGGGGTATCCAAAGGGTCTATTATGAAAATCAAACCATGGAGATTAAATCAGAATCTAAACGAAACAACAATTCACAGTTATAATTTATGATTGGATATATGATTTCAATAGGTACTAATATTGTGGATTCTGTCTGTCTGTTAGGTACTTTCCCCCCTAAATCTCTAAAGAGATTTCGATATTTGGCAAGGATTTGGTTTGCGACATGATTAATGAGGGAGAACAAAGAACTTATATCTCAAAAAATAAATAGTACTTTTGGGCAAGTAAATTACAGAAAGTAATGGACATCAAATAACATTAATAAGTAGCGTCAACGAAGTCAGAGAAGTTAAATCGAGAACATCGGGATAGGAAAATTATACGCATTCTGTTCGTATAAGCAAAGGGCTTTGATTTTCGCAGTAGAATTCAGGCTTATATATTTACATTTAATACTTTTAAGAGTTATAGATCAAACCTCTTCGTAAAAACTCTGCCAAATTATCTACCCGCTAGACTGTATTTTCCTTGTACAACAGATTAAGTAGGTATATTGAAATGTTTAAAGCTCTTTGATTATACCTATCTGATACACCCTAAATACGGTCATTGCTCATAATATGGTAGTTTCTAGGACGATTTGGTAGTTTGTAGTAAGCGAGTTCCATTAAGGCCAGTCTGACCCTGACTGGTAAATTATTTGTTGTTTTATCTGAGGGCAACGATGACGCCAATCAGTGACAAAATCTGAATATATCGATTTGTTTTATTTACCGATTTTAGATCTTTTAGGTATCCAAAATCATTCGATTTGAAGATGATAATTGTAGGTAAAAAAATAAGTTTAATTGACTATAACAGAAATATTAAATATCAATCAGATAAGGATAACATGAACCTTAATTTTGTGTTTTGATGGTCCGCAAATTGAATTGGGGTTGATAAAGGGTATTCCAAAAACAAAATTAATTGTTTATTTGACTATTTTTGCTCTGGAGCTGTCATATACACTTTTGATGAATCATAATAACGATTTGATACCGTGACTCGGCAAAAGTAGTGAAGGACGCGCTCCGGCAAGATGGACTGATGCTTTGCGAAAGGTTACTGGTGGCTGGATATGTTAAGAATAGAAAATGAGGAGACAAAAACAGGGTGAAATGGCGAACATTGGGGGAGGCCTACGTTCAGCTCCAGAGTCTAGATAATAATGGGTAGTATTTAACTGTATATCAAAAAATCTTCCTTTTTTTATATAAAAAAATCCCAATCCTAATCAAAAATACTGATTGCACAACAAAATAGTTACCTCAAAATATTAATAATTGCAACAATTTGAGTTCGTGACACAT
Source organism: Acronicta aceris (assembly GCA_910591435.1). Classification (NCBI taxonomy): domain Eukaryota; kingdom Metazoa; phylum Arthropoda; class Insecta; order Lepidoptera; family Noctuidae; genus Acronicta; species Acronicta aceris. Next base: position 8,516,304 of record OU342763.1, on the reverse strand, counting down.
CGCTATTAATAATAATAATAATATAAATAATAATAATAAGAATACTTTTTTATATGCGCAATTGTGCATATAAAAAAGTATTCTTTCTAAAGTATTCGGTTAGTTCTAGTATTGTGTGGTCACGGTTCTAACCTAACCTAACCGATGTTTATAACCATAATTATTGTATTACCTTAAATGCAGTTTATTTATAATATATCTGATCAACTAATATAGCCGCAAAGACAAAATACATAATTTATTTTAAAAAGTGCTTATATAAAAGAAATCAGTTAGATTTTAGAGGCTAAAATAATATTGTCCCATCTTATTACATGTGTGAGTATTACGGTTGTACGTTCTGGTTAATTTGATGTGCAATCAGTATATTTGATGTAAATACATTGACGGGGATAAGTTTTTTGAAGTGCATTTAAAAATAAGTTGATAAGAAAGGGTTAAATGAGTAACTAAAGAAAACAAGTGAAAATGAAATTCTTACATGATTGACCTTGTTTAAAAAATTACAATAAAATGACAAGGTGAGCTTGAAAATAATATCCACTGTTCATGGTTCTAAAATCTTCTTGTCTTGAGAATAAAATGTCATATTTGGTGCTTGAAATTATATTACAATTTTTATCTTTTTTACCATGTTTATTTTCTAGTTTCATGAATTTGGTTATGATAGATATATAGACACCGCTATCACTCCAGAAGTGTTCTAAAACAGCTTGAAACTGCAAAAGTATTTTAGTTTTGCGAAAGGCTAATCTTAGCATTAACATTTTCTAAGAAAATGTGATTCACTATCCCAAACAGGATCAAGCATTTGACCTTCACATAAAAATGTGATAAACAGAAATAACGAATTCTTTATAAACAAGTTTAGACTAAATGTTACGATTAGATATGATTTAAATAGGCCACGAGATATCATTATAGATCTAATATAATAATTTATGAGGTCAAACTTATATAATACCTTCACGCCTGTATTTCCCGAAGGGATTAGCATAGTTCGCCGCTATGTCCATGTTCCCTTATAGGCGAACCTATTGCCATTAAACCTATTGCCACAAATCCAAAATCCGACCTGCTACTGAGAATTTCATAGAAACATCCAAAAATATTTTTTTTTAACCTGGGAAACGAACCCAGGATATCTGGCGTAGTAGTCGCGCTTATTGTAGGGGTCAGCGTGTTAGGCTAACGGCACGCTGATGCTTGGGTATGCTGGCGGCATTTACAAAATTTACTAAAATGAGAGGCAGATTGCCCTACCAGTAACGGGAAACTTTTGCAGTTACAGTAAATCGTGGTATGAATTATAAAGAGCAGGTTATCAGACAGGTCACCCAAACATGAAGTAAGTGTGTGGAAGAAGGGCGAAATCAAATAAATCATTAGTAAATCCGTCCTACATGACAGAGAAGTACAAGAAGGCAAGAAGAATTATGATATATGATGTATTAAAAATACCCGGCCGACCCGTGAAGGTACTGTTAGGTATCGAGATCCGGTTCAATTTATATAAACGATTATTTATATATTGAATTTTTTTTTATGACACGAGGAAACTGAAATGGGTAGGTATATTTACAGCGACACCGTCCCTGGGTGCCAAATACAAAAAGGCCCACGATGGTTATACGTATATATTATACATTAAAAAAAATGCTAGATTTTGGGGTACCTAATTGCAGCAATTTGAGCACGGCAATCATGAAATTCAAACTTCATTAATACGTTTAGGTACTTTCACGTTTATATTATAAAATTTTGTGAGGCTGTATGAATGTATTTGGCTTTGGATAAAATTTGGTACACAGATATATTATAGTCTGGAATAGCACATGAGCTTTTTATCCAGGTCAGATCCAATTCTGAAGTTCACGCAGACGAAGTTGCGGGAAGAAGCTAGTATTTAATATAGCTTATTTTATTTTGCTGATTCGTCAGTCCCTACCCTGTCCAATCTGAAAGAGGCATATCCACTCTTTTAGATTGGACAGGGATTTTTTTACATAGTGATAACCAAGCCAATAGCCAAATCAAATCTTTACCAGAATTAACTACAGAACTTGGCACCCATTTAGATCTCAATTCTTTTGTCGGCGAAGTCGACAACCACACCCATTCTTAATAATAAACTTGGCTCCCATTTTCACAATTCTGTTTTTAATTATGTTTAGTGCTACCGCGCTAATGATATCTCCGACCCACCTAACTCCTTCTTGCGTGTGATAAGTTTCTCTAGAGTGTAATTACGTTATTTCGAGCACAAAAACTTTTCGGTATTGGAAAGTCAAAAAACTCCCGAAGAGGAGTTACAGTCAAATACGTTGACGTTGAAAAAGGAAGATAACGATTTTTTCCAGACATTAGAACCTTTCTTCTTCCTAATTCTAGGTATCATACGAGTAATATTATATTCGTATTTTGTTGATTTTCATTTAATAAACAATAATGTGGTTCACGGGGACGACAAGTTTTTGAAGCGACGACGGTAGCCTCTCCGTATTTTCACATACAAATGAATAAACTTGATTAGTCCCCGAAATAGATCTAGCTAGACAGACACTCTATACTTAGATGTAGAATACAGACGTCCTGCTGGACTTACTTAACTACTTTATAAAGTACATATTTTTTACACTGCGGTCTTGAATACGTTTGACGCTAGTCTTGTTTGATGAAAAGTACAAACAGGGTCTAATATGGAGTAACCCTTTCAAGTAAAAATACACATACATACAACTGAACACATAAAACTTTTAAGAGTCGCCCAAGAGTAAAAAAGCAAGCGGTATTTTTATACAACACGGAAAGTATTCTTCCCAGCGGCTATTGTGCAGACAAACAATTAAGGCATAAGAACTAAGATTCGTGTCACGTGGAAAAAGGGTATATTTGTACTTTAGTCTTTACCTCCTCTTAATTTACAGTAGATCGTGTTTGTTGTAATAATAGAAACATTTATTATAAGAAGATGGTCCATTTACCCAGGGCCGTCTTTAACACATTGGAGGCCTTGGGCATTTTAGGACAATGGGGCCCTTACGACAATGATATGTCAGAGGACTATTTCATAAACAAATGCATTAAAAAAACAAAAGGAGAGGGAAATAGGAGGCCCCCTTGGATCACGGGGCCTTGTGCACTTGCCCATAGTGCCCAATGGAAAAGAGGGGCCTGCATTTACCTACTTAACATATTTGAAAAGTGGGCGATATCGTCTTGGAGTTATCCAAGTATTCTGTATTTGGGCGCGGTCAGTTGTATAATATATCACGAAGCGGCCCAAATAGGCCACCTTAAACAACGCCTTCACAAATAAAATTTACATTTTTGCAATTTAAACAGAGCTATTGTTACGATAAATACTCCATTTACGATTTTGACGGTCGTATATAAAGAGTCGATGGGCGTTTAAGCTTTATTCCATTGTAAAGAAGCTACAAGAAACAATGAAAACGATTACTGTAAGTAAAACGAGGTACACGCTTAATTTTAAAACTAATGAAAGTACTTTAATTTTACTAATAATAATATATTATAGTTTTCAAGCCCTCCGAAGGACCTCTAAGCGTTGGAACTGTATCCTCCCGTTAATTTTCCAAAATATCAATGTGTTTCACGGAAGATAATATATACGCCTTGATATCCAAAAAAGGGGTATAAATTAATATGAAATTGTAAATTTCAGTCTAACTAATAATGAAAGTATCTTTAACTTTATTATTTATTTAATTTTAATAAAGTACGCTTTATGTTAAAGTGTAGGTAGGTACTGTGTTGAAAATATGTTTGCGTAAACTTCTTAAATCAATATTTTAAAAACCAAGTCTCAAAAGAATCACAAGATAGTGTTGTAGGTACTATCTATTTTGAAATAAAACTACTTTTCACTAGCTAACCGTATCCTTCGGTCTTGCAGTAAAGCCTCAAACTGCAAGACAGCAAGGATATGGTGAGCTCGTTCTGCGTGAATCGGATCGCCAATAATTAACAAAAATGTAAAGCAGCTGTTAGTAATTGTAACATTAAGACGTCCAACAACTTAGTAGGATGCTGTAAAGGATCCGAAACGTCGGGAATCAAATAATATCAATACAACGCGATAAAATCCGTAAAAAGTAGTTATATTTCAATGTCTAATATTCGCGTAAGTGTCAGAAACCACTATCTATTTTGTTATTTATAAAAAATGTGTGTTACAGTTTCATTACAATAATTACATTAGGTATTATCCAATAACTGTAAATAATAAAAAAATGGAGGAGATAAAGATACCATCTATTTTTTTATACTGAAAGCAACGTTGTTACTCGTAGGCTTCATAATTTTTTTATTGAAATAAAATTATATAAAGACCTAAATATAATAACCCAAATCGTAGATTCACTAAAATAGTGATATACTTTAGAAAATAAGCTCTTCTTAATTTTTTATTATTTTATCAAATTTACAATATTGGCCTGAATTAAATATTATGTACAAAACGATGTCAAGCTACAATTCGATAACAATATTTTTTATTCACCTAGGCGCTTTAACAAAGACAAATTCTTCAAAAACCTGTTTTTTGTTACTTAATTTATCTAAATATTTTATAATTTTAGTTCATAGTCCTGGCCTTGGCTGCTGTCAGCTTCTGCCAAGCTGACGATGATGGCCAGTACCACCCTGAGCTCCACGGTGGCAGATATAAGAGCCTGGCGGAAAGGAATGGCAAATACGGTTCGATCTACAACGCGTACCAACCGTTGTACTATCAGGCGCTAAACCGGGATCTTTTGACGCCGTTGGTCAACTATGGTAACAGGTAAGATTTTTTTTTTTAAGAAAATAAGGAATTAATAGTAAAAATAATCAAATTTGGAATCTAAAAAGATCGACGAAAGCACAATTAAATTTTCTTAGTTATTTTGAGTGCCAACTGCCAACACACGAAGGTACTTAGGTACCTACTTCAGAACTCTTATGAAGCGAAAGTCAATTTGTCGCACGTGTTTAAATCATAGATAGAAGCTGTCGTTACTTTAATGTAACGAGAGTTTAGGGAATTAGTAATCATTACAAATTGAAAATTTTACTTTTCTGAGAGGTTTTGAATTGGTAATGATTATTACCAGCGTCAGAAAGTTTGTATTTTCTAGCGCTTTTAGCTTGTAGCAAGGAAATCTGTTGATTTCCTTAGTAGCAAGGAAATCTATTAGATTAACTATAATTAATTAATTTTACACACAGCAAGTTCTTATGTACCTAGTTAATCGATTCCTGAAACTAAAACAACTCTATTGCAGTGTCCTTAGAAATCACGTAATCTCGTAATATATATAGTACTTAAAGAAACAGATAGATCCTTATACAGGTACATAGCTATCAATAATCGTGTTACATACCTGTACCTATCTCAATACTTATACTACTACATTGATTTTCGGTCGATATTTTGAAAACGGCACTTGAAACTTATCATCTTTTAGGTACCTACTTTTAAAATCACACGGATCGTCTTAAGAAGATGTAGTTTATGTATTTTGATATTATCATGATAAATGTTACCTGTTCAGCACATCCGCGTTGCTGTCAGTCCTCGCCCAACGCGGCAGTTGACATTACCCATGACAGTTCAAGGACACGGCACGTGTTAAGAATTTTTAATTAAGGTGTGGGTTCCTTCACGGTCTCCTTCAAAATTCATCTAGCTATTAATATAATTTGTTTGATTGATTCCACATTTATCATTAATATATATTTATACAAAAAAAAATACATTATATACGACTGACATTATTGTCAAAGATTCGTTCTTCAAAATGTTACCACGGTTATTTCGAAAAGCTTGAAGGTTATGGAAAGACGTTTTGTAATTTAATAAATTACAGATAAAATAAAGACGATCAAGATTTACTTATAGTTATTTTGTTGTTGTTTTACAGTGTTGATCAAGCTACGTTCCCCTCGGCGACTGTGACGTATCGCACTCCAGTAACTGTTGCTCCAGTAGTATCTACTTACCGTCCCTTCGTATATTCCACTCCGAAGCCATTCGTAGCTAGCACCAAGTCTCCTGCAGCAATTTACCAGAAATCTATTTCCGACGCTGCCGCAAGCATTGTTAGAGAAGACAGGACTTTCGACGAAAACAATTACCATTACGCATACGAAACGAACAATGGGATTGCTGCTGAAGAGTCTGGAATCGTTGATGCGTCTGTAAATGGAGTCGGTGGTGGTACCAGGGTCAGGGGATTCTACGAATACATAGGCGACGACGGTCTTAAATATAGAGTAGACTATATCGCCGACGAGAATGGTTACAGAGCTAGTGGAGCGCATTTGCCCAAAGCTCCTTAACCAAATATAAGTATATACAATTGACGATACAAATAAAAAAAAACTGAAGCAACTTGTTATTTTATTATGTTCGACCACTCTAATATTTTAGGTTTTATATCCCTACCTGGAATTTTATGGGCCTGTAGGCGTAGCCTCATTCTTACATTTCAAAGCAAAACTTGTATTATTTTTACTGAGCAATGTTGGTGAAACAATTGAGCGATAAGTTATTTCACATCTTATTAGATTTTGCAGGCTAGGAGTATGTTATTATGGTATATAATCAATCAATATCTGGCTTAATTATCTGACTTAACTTCCTACATAATATTGAAGCTTGGTAATCCAAGCTCAATATTATGTAGGAAGTTATTGTAAAATTCTCCATGGTAGGTTTTGCTCAGCCAGCAGCGATTTCATTAATTAAATTCAATTGTTGTTGAGTTCTTGTTGCTTTAGTCACTTACTTGAACTAGTCCGCGGCTTACTTGTCATGATTTGTTGATTTATTAATTTGAATACCTATGTATGGTATTTTGTTCTATATTAATGATGAGCTAGTTGATAATTTATTAATATTACTTATGGATAAAAAAAGAATCTTCTATCATACAGCTAATTAAATTACAAACGTTATTGTTAAACTGTAACCTCTGCCTATTTTTTGGATTATACAGGCGTAGGTAATGTTGCATTAAAATTAAGTAGGTAGATTATAAAATAACTCCACGGTGTCAATTTTCGTTCAGCCATCGTTATTTTATGGACATTAGGAATTATTTATTACGTCAGGCTAAAGTTCAACATACCTGCCAGTTTTTTAGCGACAAGTCTACAAAATTGAAATTGCATCTTCAAAAAACAAAAATAGTTAACTATACATCATATTGTTTTATTTTAAAACTATAAATCAGAAGATTATTTATTAAAATATTTGTAGAGACGACTGATTGATTAATTACACGAAACAAGCATGAACTAGCAAAAAAGAAAATATTTACAAAAAGAAAAATATATTAATCGCAGTTTAAGAGAGGATATTGACTCGAGTAACGTTTATGATAAGATGATGTTAATTAATTATATTATGATACTCGTACATAGGTATAATATCTACTAATCATCTTTGGTGGAATTCAAAGTCAGAGGTTAATAATGAGGCGAACTGTAGGCATAATTAAGTTACCCACTTGAGTAAGAAATATTCGTAATTTAAAAAAATTAAAGATCCTGTTCCTTTGTATCGTGACCAATTTTTGTTGCAATTGAGTGGTTTTTTTCTGTTGGTTATCCAGTTTTTTTCCCAATATGTAGCTAATTATAATACATTTGCTTGCAATTCATTTACAATTCTATTGCTTGAGATCGATGCTCTTTGTTGACAACTAAATGTTGCATTGGTAATTAATACATATACATATGCAAACATTATGACAATATCAATGCCATCTTGCGTAAATATACAGATTAGAATGGTATAAAAGTCAAAAAAAACATCTCGATAGACATCAGTTCACACATAGATCTTCTTTCTTAACAACCTGCAATTATAAAAACTAAAATGAAATTCATGGTAAGAGGAATAATTAAGATTGCTTAATTTGATTTTCGGCTGAATTATGTCTGTAATCTAATGAATTCGTTTCTTTTTCAGGTTGCTTTCGCCGCCATCTTGGCTGTCTCCACCGCCCAGTTCTCTGGTTTCGGCCCCACTCGCCAGCCTGTACGCCCAACGGCCGCGGTGCCTAGGCCACAGGCTATCTCAGCCATCCGTCCTTCCAGCAGCGACCAGGCTGCTAACGTCCTCCGCTATGACAACGATGCCGCACCCGACGGCAGCTATGGCTATGCGTATGTAAATCATGTTAAATTCAGGTAATCAACAATTGATTATAATTTAGGTACTAAAACATAATTCTTTTGCAGTATTGAAATCGACAATGGCATTGCCGCGCAAGCCCAGGGTACTCCCCGTGACTTCGGTGGCAACCCTCCCGTAGTTCCAGTCGTTTCCCAGGGTAGTTTCTCCTGGACCTCTCCTGAAGGTCAGACCATCGCCATTAGTTACAATGCTGATGAAAACGGATACCAGCCTTCCGTAAGTAAAATATTAAATTACAGTTAGAAGTAATTAATTACGCTTTAATACTTTGATATTAAGGTAAATTGAAGAAAACTCAAAATTGACTATCCGTGTAAAAATATTTAGATGAACATGTTTGGGAGAACGGCGTAAGTAGTAGGTGACATGAGCAGCTGATAATGTGGCCTTCATTAGCTTAGTAGTCCTGAACGCGAATGCTACGCTATAGGTCTTGGTTTCAATTCCCAGGTCGAGCAAAGAGTTTTTTTATGAAATTCTCAATAGCAGCTCGAGTTGGAATTTGTGCCCGGTTAATGACAATAAGCATGCCTCGCCGGTATGTTTAGGTGCCATGTAATAATAGTTATGTTGTATTATATGAACAAAATTTTTGAAGGCGGTTTTTCGAAACGCCATGGTGTTTTTTTGTAGCACCTTATGTTTTATATGTGGTACCTACTAATAATGTTATTTCCGTCAACAGGGTGATGCGCTCCCCACCCCTCCACCCATCCCCGCTGCTATCGCCAAAGCCCTCGAATACCTCGCCAGGATTCAGAAGTAATAAGCAATAAACTAAATTAATAAAAGCTTAGCCAATTTAAATCATACTTTGACATTATGATTCGCTGTTTCTACTATACATGAACTTTTGTGTATACCTACTCGTACCTGTGCTTATTTTGCATATTATTTTTATGGATAAGATGCTGTATGTTATTTAAATTGTACCTTTATTTTATGATAATTAAATAATGCCAGCATAACCTTATATTTCATTCTAACCCGGTGATACCCATTCATCAACAGTTCTATTAGATAATTATTAAACGTCATTTTAAATCTCAAATAATTAAGGAATCACGATAGATAAATCTATACTAATATTATAAAGCTAAAGAGTTTGTTTGTTTAAACGCGCTAATCTCAGGAACTACTGGTTTGAATTGAAAAAAAAATTTTGTGTTGGATAGTCCATTTATCGAGAAAGGCTGCATAACACCACTCTACGACCAATAGGAGCAGAGCTACGGGAGTGAAACCGGGGTTGGGTCGCTAGTATTATATTATACAAATTAATTCGAACTAGTAGTTCCTGAGATTTGCACGTTCAACCAATCAAACAAACAAACTCTTCTACTTTATTAGTATAGATATAGTTTGACTTAAAGGGAGAGCACGAGAACTAACGGCGGCGTCTTAAAATTGAACAAGTTTGGAATATTTGGCCATTAGACATTTAGCTTATTTCGGCACAATGTAAATAGATGTGTTGTGAATGTTTTTAGATATTTAAATAAATTCATAGTAGATGAGATTTCCATGGGTCATTTTAATTTGTCTTGAATTTTAATAAATACTTGTATCGACAGATATGTTACATGAACGACGATGTTGGTACTTGAATATAAATGGCTTTAAATTAATTTTCCAAAATTGTTAATGGATAATAAATTAAGAGCTTAAACTGATTCCAATGTAACAGATGACAGAATTTATTTTTTATTTTCTTTAGATTGACAACTCTTTATGTTACGTTACAAATGTATGGCCTCGTTCCCACTAAGGCGGACCGGCGGATTTGCCGGGTCGGCAAAACTGCTGAACAGTCTAATTAGTTCGGCATAAATTACATAGTATTAATTTATGCCGATGAACGAGCTCGCTCCGGTATCTCTGTCTTCCCTTGCCCTGCCTGTTCTCCCCGCGGGTCATTTTGGCAATCACATTCTGAATAGACGTGCAGCATGGCAATAAACACAGAAACTTTATATACGCTTGTTCAAGAGAGATCTGTTCTGTGGGATAAAACTGAAGTTAGCACAGTTACAAATAATAAATATTTGAAATTAGCAGCATGGCGTGAAGTATGTTTAGTACTGAAACGAAACTTCGATGAACTGGAAGAAAAAGAAACAAAACAGTGCGGTGAGTATTCTAATGTTATATTAATAATAAGTAAATAATCATTAATATTTATGAATAATTGTCTGAATTTGACTGAGGTGATGACTTCAATTACTAGTATTCTTGTTAACCCCTCGTGCTAAGCTAAATGCTTGTTTTGCGAGTGGGTTCACGTAAGTAGTACAATGGGTGGGTTTCGAACCAGCAACCACATGATCGCAAGTCCGACGCCATAACTATTAGGGTAGCCTAATGACGACGGTAAGCGCCGCTTAAATTATTTATTGATGATATGAGGGGTTATGAAATAATAAAAACAATTCTCGCATATTTAAGAAAAGCAATAGGTACGTATAATACAGCCCCTTAAGGTGATTCGTTTAGCCTACAAAAAGCTAATTTCCCGCTAGATAGCGTTAATACTACATAATTATAATGATTAATGATACAATAAATCATAAAATAACTAGCTGTCCCTACATGTCTTGTACTGTCCTGAAAAAATCGTAGAACCAATTGTATTTTCAAACCATCCAAGGACCGATCGATTTGGATAAAATTTAGTTATGTAACAAACACAACTACAGAAGGATTATATTATTAAAATACTTAATAATATTAATCGTAATATTAATACGTGAAACAAAAACTTTCTACTCCTTTTTACGAAAACTACGCGGAAGAAGGAGTATGAAATTTGGCACAGTTAAAGTTTATATGAACAAGGAGTGCAGAAAATTAATGTTTTTATGTAATATGCATTAGAATAGAAAATACATTAAATTAATAATATAAAACATTACACACTACCATGCGATTGACACACCACACACTTAAATACCTATATCTTATATATATATAAAACAAAGTCGGGTTTGTCCCAACACTTATAAACTCGAAAACGGGTGGACCGATTTTTATGATATTTGCTTTGTTGGATCCTTCCCGAATAGCAGAATAACTATTAAAATATTCGAAAAATTCACGAAAAAGAAAATGAAGAAAATATATTTTCACATACATTTTGTATCGGGACCGGATTGACAGATTTGACAGAAATAAAACACGGACGCTAATGAACATGGCGTTGTATGCTGTTTTGGTAAGGCCTGTAGATTGTGTTCTGTGCATTGTCCGAACTCCTTCTAAGCTGCTGGTGTGATTTTGATTTTTTTTGTGTTTGTTTAAAAGCACTGATGTCTATGTTACTAGCCTGGATAGGCTATGGCGTACAAAAAGTTACAGATTATGGTGCGTTTTAAAGTCCCATTGTTTTTTTATGGATTCAGTCGGCAAACGAGCTGACCAGCCACCTGGTGGTCACCATCTTCGCCTACGGACACCTGCGTTGCCGATCTTTAAGTGCCCCTACGGACTGCAGACTGCCAGAGCCGTATGAGGGGAAATGGCTCTTACGTGCAAAAGTCGAAACACACACTAAGATACTTTACGACAGACTCCGACGTCCACCACGTCCGACCACGAAGGGTGGTCGCGAGCCAGTCATACCTCAAGAGGTCCTACCACGGAGCAAATATTTAATTGTAAAACTGTATATTTAATTTAGCTTCTGTATAAGATTCTTCATAATAGAATTACATAAATCAATGCGCAACGGCTGCAGGGCATTATGTAAATTAAAATAAAATGGTAGGATGTAGCTTGGGGCGGTAATAATTATTTAAATTTGACAGTTCAGTTTCCTGTTGAAATGGTGATCTTAATTGGTTTACTGATTGATGATGATACTGAACTTTATTAGCCTGACTAATTCTAATGGTAATTAAAATAATGTCTGTGTTTTGAAGTAGCAAAACAGCGAGAATAATTAACTTTTTAGAAAACGAAAACAGACTTTAAGCAATTTGTGGTGTATCTTCAGAATAGATGCTAACATTCAAACATGATAATTAAATACAACTAATATATGACTAGGAAGTATATTCTGTCAGATAAAAAATAATTATTGAAGATACCCTCAAAACAAACACTAGAATTAAGAACCTCCTCCTTTTTTGAAGTTGGATAAAAATACAGGCTTAGGAGGACACTACAGGCTAGGTATATATGTATAGCCTGTCCTGTTAATACATATACTAAACAGACGTTTACTAAATATGTGCATACAAGTGCTAATTTTACGAAGGCTTATAACCAACCATACGTATTAGTTAATAATTATTTTATTATAATATAAAAATATAAATCTATGCCACACACTCTAGTTTTATACATAACTAGCGACGCGCGTGTAGCTTGTGTAAATTTTCCTATCGAAATTTCCGACATTACCGGTGAATACTCTAACATTTTCTTTCATACAAACTATGACAATCAGCCAAATATGGTGATGATAATTCGTAAATAAACTCAAAGATAGAACAAGATTTTGTTCCCAGCAGTTTATTGTCTATATTCAACGTTTCAAGTTGTAAATTGAACTTATTCGGTGTATATGCTTATTTATTATTCATAATTATGTATTGGATAAGACTACTTCTTTGTAAAACGATTGTGAAATATTGATATATACGCAAAAAAAAAATCTTAAAAAAATAAAATTCTATTTTATAAATTTATCGGATTTCGCAACAAAACAAATTGTGAGAATATATATCATCATTTAATAAAATGTTGTTTTGTATTTTTTTCAATCGATTCCTACAAAAGAGCATGGGATAAAGCAAAATCAGTAGAACCTATGTGAAGATCGTAAGGTTCAATAGTGTCAAATAATGGTAGGTAAACGAGGCGCTGAAATAGTATAGAAAAACTCAATAACTCTGCTCCACTTGGGAACACATTTTGTGAAAATGGCCAAATATTACTATTATTATTATTGTAAAACTTTATTCTGCTACTTAATAATATACTACATATTAAGCAAAATAAAATGGTTATCAGTATCTTAGGCACATAGCGTTCTATATTTATTCCTTTCGATTATGTTTTGCGTACTGCCATACATACATAGATAGGGTTCTTTTTCAGAAACAGAGGCTGTTCAGAATCGATAATATGTTATTATGTTCTACTTCGAAGCTGCAATATACGACGTAGGAATAGACCGATTTTGATGTGGTTTTATCTGTTTGCAAGCTGACTGTGATGGAGATGATAGATTTTTATAATTCATAAAGATCTTCATGCGTTTGAAGATCGTCAGTTCATTTACTACTTGACAAAAGAGTCTTAATAACTTTTACAAGTCCAATTGATTTGAATTTTTCCGTAGGTAGTATATCCAAGATGCGGTTACCTTCAGCTGATGCAGCAGCATCAATTAGTCTGCGGGATTCCTATCCCTCAGCAGCTTACTACACATAATAGCGTGTTTGGGTTCATTAGAATGGTCTAATGGTAGGAAAAAAGAGTTAATATCGTCATCTCTTTTTTCTCACGGTCTTAGAAACTTCCACAGATCTAATAGATACGAAGTTAATAGTTATTTACTTTGATGATATTGCTACGACATACAACATTGACAGTCTTTAGACCGCCTAAATTATTTGTCTATAATGTTTACTAGCTACACTAGTTGATCTGCTGACCTACTGAGATACACTAGAAGGGTTGAAGATAAATAAAACCACATCCGTGTTCTGATCTAATCTGATTCAATTTATTAAAAAAAAGACATGACTACTTATACAAGTTGTGGTAACGAAACCATACCGCGATGTATTTCGACGCCAACGCCATCTATCGAGCTTCCTATCAGTTATTTACAATAATAAACGATAATTTGGTCGTGAACATACCGCCCACCAAGGACATTTAGTGGTGGAATGTCCTTTACAATTTGCCCTTATACATAGCTAATGGCTTATGCCTCAATAAACAAAAAATAAACGCCGTAGGTACTTTAACAAATTTAAAAAAAACTCCATTTAATATCTCCGAACAATGTGTAGATGCTTATATCAAATAAAAAACATAAATTCATTATAAGTAGTAAGGATTAACATATCCAATGTTCCATATATATAATTTGATTTGATCTATAAGCAACTTTATTAGAAAATATAAACAAGTATAAAAGTAAGTAGGAAGTATAAAAACAAAAAAATTAACAACGTAACATATTAATTTCAAGGATCTGCTATGGGTAAAATACATAGCTTGTTTGTTGGTCTCTTAATAGTAGCTGTTTTTGTGCGTAACGTTACAACACGAGTGATCTTATCGTTTCCTGGATGTTTTTCTAAAACACGCCCTAACATCCAACGACTAGGGGGCAAATCGTCTTCCTTGATGAGAACGACGTCTCCAATGTTTGGCTCAGGAACCTTGGAAGACCATTTATATCTATTCATTAAATTAGCCAAATATTCATTAGACCATCGCTTCCAAAACGATTGTACTAATCGTTGCACAAATTGCCACCTTGTTAGAGAATTTACTGATAAACTGTCGTAATTATAATCCGGTACAGTGATTACAGGTTCTCCGATCAAAAAATGCCCAGGAGTCAACGGCACCGGCTCACTTGGGTCTTCTAAATTAATAACACTTATAGGACGTGAGTTCAAGCAAGCCTCTATCTGACTAAGTAGGGTACTTAGCTCCTCATACGTGAGTGTAGACTCACCTACCACTCGTTTGAGGTGAAATTTGGTGGATTTCACTCCCGCTTCCCATAAACCGCCAAAATTCGGTGCATGAGGGGGAATGAAATGCCATTCCGTGCCATTTGTTTCCAGGTGTTCGGCAACAGAGGATTGAATAGTTAACATTTGCTGCAGTTCTCTGGAGGCACCCACAAATGTGGTTCCATTATCGCTCCACAACTTGGTGCAATGACCTCGCCTGGATACGAACCGTCTAAACGCGGCTAAAAATGCCTGAGTTGTCATGTCACTGACCACCTCCAGGTGTATAGCGCGAGTGGACATACA
The DNA here is from genome assembly GCA_910591435.1 of Acronicta aceris. NCBI lineage: Eukaryota > Metazoa > Arthropoda > Insecta > Lepidoptera > Noctuidae > Acronicta > Acronicta aceris. The sequence continues at coordinate 8,501,088 of OU342763.1, read as the reverse complement.
CACAAATAAACACACGTAGCCCTTATAAGATCTATGACCACGCCCCTTGGTTGTCCGTATATTTATAGGCCCTGCGTAGTCAACGCCACTGTGCAAAAATGGTCTAGCTGGTGTACAGCGGACAGATGGAAGTGAACCCATAAATTGATTTTTCATACTTGCTCTTTGTTTGGCACACGTCACACACTTCCGAATATATTGCTTCACTAGGTTTCTCACACCAATGATCCAGTAAGTTGCTCTCAAATAATTGATCATTAGTTGCGGACCTCCGTGAAGAGTCCTGTTGTGAGCGTCTGCTACTAATAATCGTGTAAAATGAGACGTATTTGGTAAAATTACTGGATGTTTCATTTGTTCATCCAATGCAGCCTTTTCGAGTCTACCTTGAACTCTCATAATGCCTTTATTATCAAGATAAGGACATAAGGATTTAAGGTTGCTAGTTTTTAATGGTGAGTGCGCCTTACCCTGTAATTGTGTGTACTCTATTCTAAAATCTCTCTTTTGTACCATTTTTATACAACATTGTAATGCTTCTTCTATTTCCTTCTTTTGCAGGTAAGGTTTACCTTTTGCGTTCCTAGTTATAAATCGACGACAATAAGCAATCACCCTTAGTAATTTTTGTAATGAAGAAAACCTATCTAATATATCATAACTATCAATAGCTATGTGAGTCTTAATAGACTGTTCTAAGTTTACTCGTAAATCGTTTGGTCTTTTGTAAATAATTTCCTTTTCTTTCAAAAACTGTGGTCCTGAGAACCATGGCATCGTTTGTATAAATAAACTTGGCGACAACCCTCGTGAGGCACAGTCTGCAGGGTTGTCGTTTGTTGAAACATGAAACCACTGCGAAGAATTCATTGTTGTTAATATTTCAGCTGTTCTGTTTGCTACAAATGTCTTCCACCTACTGGGGTGGCTGTTAATCCAGGCCAACACCACAGTAGAGTCTGTCCAAGCCTTGATCTTTTCTTTGGAGACATCTAACACTTCAGCCGTTTCCGTCAAAAGCTGTGACAGTAAGACTGCCCCACACAACTCTAAACGCGGAATGCTTATTTGCTTTATAGGTGCCACTCTGGTCTTTGCAACCAGTAATGACACCTTGACCTTACCTGCAACATTAATTGATCGCAAGTATACCACAGCGGAGTAGGCTACCTTCGAGGCGTCACAGAAGCCGTGAAGCTCCAGATCATTATCTGAAGTTGTGCCGAGCCACCGAGGTATGTGAACTTTGGTAAGAAAAGATAACTCTTCGCGGTAAGTGCTCCATTCTTTTGTCAATTCAGTATTTAGTTGGTCATCCCAACCAAGACCTGAAAGCCATAATTTTTGTATAAAGATTTTGGCTAATACTATGGTAGGAGCCAACCATCCTAACGGATCAAATAATCTAGCAATATCAGAAATTACAGTTCTTTTTGTTACAGGTTTACCCTTCAGCGGCGGGAGATTCACCGTGTACTGGAAGGAATCTTCGTTGCGGTCCCAGGTGAGTCCCAGTATTTTCATTGTATTATCCAGCTTAATTTGTACTTCCTTTTTTTCTTGACCCTTTGTTCTGTTTTTGTCGTTGTCCCTTTGCTTATCTTCTATTGTACTAATTATATCCAAAATTTGTTGGTTGTTGCTGTTCCACTTTTGAAGTTGAAATCCCCCTTTGTGTAACATTTCCTTTGTTTGTTTATATATTTCTATTCCATTTGTAACTTCATCGCAGCCAGTCATTAAATCATCCATATAGAAGCACTTTAAGACCTTATCAGCAGCAAGTGGATACTTATCACCTTCATCATACACAAGCTGATGAAGTGTTCTGACAGCTTGATAAGGTGCTGAAGCTGTTCCAAAGGTAACTGTAACCAGTTCATAATCTTTGATTTCCTCTTTAGGGTTGCCACGCCACAGTACTCTTTGAAACATAGTGTCCTCATCAGCTACTCTAATTTGCCGGTACATTTTAACGATGTCTGCCACAAGACCGATCGAGTAAATTCGCCACCTTAAAACTGTGTGCCTCAAATCCGCCTGCAATGTTGGTCCAACCATCAATGTATCATTTAGAGATACCCCTCGATTATTTTTTTCAGATGCGTTAAACACAACCCGTACCTTGGTAGTCGTCTTGTCATCCCTTACAACGGCATGGTGTGGCAAGTATACAGCTATTTCCCTTTTGTTATCGTTTTCTTCTACAGGTCTCAAATGTCCCAACTGTAAGTATTCATTAATTACTTCAGTGTACTTTTCTTTTAAATCTGTATTTTTTGCTAACCGCTTTTCTAATGATTTTAATCTGCTTTCAGCTATCGCGCGAGAATCACCCGACGTGCATGGAGGATCTTCGACTCGAAATGGCAACCGGACTTCATACCTGCCATCCTGTTTTCTTTTTGTACTAGCTTTATAGAATTCTTCACATTTTTGTTCTTCTGAGGTAAGCATTTTTTTTGTACTTATTTGGTTTTCAATTTCCCAAAATTGCTTTAGTATTTGATCTAAATTGCATTGAGCATGCATTACACTAACTCTTGTTTGTGTGTAATTTGAACTATCATTGATTTTTGGACTATTTACTACACCAGACAAAATCCACCCTAAAGTGGTGCTCTGCGCGATTAAAGTAGAAGTTGGACTCTTTACTATGCCTGCCTTCATTATGCAGCCATATACGTCTGCACCTAGTAAAATGTCAATCCTATTAGGTTGATTGAACTGTGGATCTGCCAACTCGAGGTTTGTTATGTCGATCCAATTGAAAGCATTTCTGTCTATGGTATGATCTGGTAAGTATGAAGTAATTTTACTCATAACGTAGGCGTTTATAGTTAATGTAAACTCTGAATGCACGCGGGATTGGATCGTTATATTTACCATATATTTGGCAATGGTTGACTTGTGACCCAATCCTGAGACGATTCCCTGAATCGGAATCTTTGTCAGTCTGAGCAATTGCACTGTGGCTTCGGTCACAAAACAAGCCTGTGAACCTTGGTCGAGCAAAGCTCTTACCACCTGGTCATTACCTATCTTAGACTTAGCCTTTACTAGCGCAGTGGCTAGTAAAACTTGTCCAGGCATGGGAACTCTGTTGGTAGATAAGCAAGAAACTACCGGAGTGGAACTAGTCGTCGGACTAGTTTCAACGGCAGTTGATTTTGGTAATGTGTCACTTTTATTGAACTCCCCATTAGGATGCAACAAAGAGTGGTGACGTTTTTGACAAATTTTGCAAGAAGTTGATTTTTTACAATTTAATACCGTGTGGTTGCCGCCTAAGCAGTTAAAACAAATTTTATGATTTGCAACGAATTCACGTCGATCACTAAGTGGTTGTTTTGCAAATCCTTTACAGAAGCAAAGTTTATGAGCTTCACTACAAAACTCACACTGTATGCTGCTTGAACTCACAACCATGGCCTTTGCACTATGTGAATTGTTGGATTGATTAGGCCAATTTCTTTTTGGCTCTATAAATTCTAGGGCGCGAAACCGATTCTCTAAAAAGGTTGCAAATTCTACGAAGGTAGGCAAGTCATTTGAGTCATGATTACTAACACTAAATTCCCATTGCTTTCGCGTTTCTGGATCAAGCTTGAAAGTAACTATATGAATTATGATTACGTCCCACGTAGTCACATCCACTTTTAAATTTTTTAAAGAGTTTAAGCAGTCGTTTGTTGTGTCAAGTAACTCCTTTAAAGATGTTGCTGACTCAACCTGCATGCGTTTTTGGCTAAAAAGCCGTTTTAAAGTACAGTTAACTAAGTATTTTTTATTATTATATCTTTTTTCTAATTGAGCCCAGCACTGATTGTAATTTGACTCAGTAACCGGTGTTTGTCTTACTAATTGTTCGGCTTCGCCGCTAAGGTGACTTTTTAGATAGTGCATTTTTTGTACATTGTCTAGGCTATCATTTTTGTGTACAAGTGAAACAAATAAGTCCCGAAATGTTGTCCATTCTGCATATTTACCGCTAAATGAAGGAATGGCGATCTTAGGTAATTTAACCAATGCACTTGTACTTGACTTAGTTACACTACTGGACGTACCCGATTCTTTACTAGTCTCTTTTAAATTATACTTATTGACCATCGATTTTATTAAACATTTATATGTAATATATGTGTCTTCTGTACTATCATATAATTCTGCTATTTCTGGATTTCCTTGTGTTTTATGTAATTCGTGAAGTTTAGTGTAATTACTGGTAAATAAACCCCAATCTCTTTCTAATAATTCTTGTCTCGTTTGAATATATTCAAGCGAGAGCCTATCCTTGGGACTCTTTTTAAAATTAGTTAAGCCACGTTGAATTACCTTTTGAAGTTCCTTTAAAAGATTAATTAATCCCTCCATTTCAATATAACTGATATTTTAACAAAGTAATCTAAAACGTAATTACATGCAAAAGTAAAAGAAAATAAAGAGTATGTGTATATAAAAAAGTATAAAAGTTGACTGCAGATATCAATCCTTACAATCAACTAAAACTAACCAAAAATTTTTCTAAGTGACAAAAAACAAGACAACGTTTACAAAAAATTTACAAGTGTTTTAGATTTAAATGTACTGTGGAGGAAATCGGGCATAGGTTCCCCGTTCCCTCGTTTTTTATAAAATTATTCTAAGTCTAACATGCACACTATTATTCTAAGTTTAAGTCCTTTCCATAACGATCGCAACTCCAATAAATTTACGAAGTCCAAAATTTCTTCGAAAATTTTCTAAGTAGAATTCTTCAAATACATAAAGTTCAATATTGCTTGTAATATTATCAAACAGCACTTTATAATAATCACAGAACAGTACTCACAGTTGCACTTCTCACTCACGTATACGATGGTGGTTGCTGGTTGAACTGATGATATCACTACCACAAGTGACTGGTGGCGCCCCCTGCGACGTCACCTGAACTTCCGTCGTCCACCTCCGTCCGCTAGACAACACTGTCTTCACCTCCGTCTCTGCTGGTGACACTGCTACACCGCGTACCACTGCTACACCGCGTACCTTTGCCGCAGCGATCCACTGCGAGTACGGGGTTAGTGGTCCAAGCTGGGCCACTTGATTCAAAAATCGGGTCGAATGGACCAATGTTTACTAGCTACACTAGTTGATCTGCTGACCTACTGAGATACACTAGAAGGGTTGAAGATAAATAAAACCACATCCGTGTTCTGATCTAATCTGATTCAATTTATTAAAAAAAAGACATGACTACTTATACAAGTTGTGGTAACGAAACCATACCGCGATGTATTTCGACGCCAACGCCATCTATCGAGCTTCCTATCAGTTATTTACAATAATAAACGATAATTTGGTCGTGAACAATAAATTAGGTAGTAATGTATGTTGATGTTTAATATTTTTTTTAATGTAGTAATTACTAATTTATGTATAGTAGCTTTAGACAGAATGCTGATCGTAGTATCTAATAGTAACTTAAAAAGTATGAAATAAAATTTTAATAAGAAATTAAAAAAAATATAAATGGGAAAGGTAAGAAGGGTGATGTGAAGGTTTTTTCGGTCACAAAAAAAACGGTAAAGAATAAAATGTGTTTGTTAGCCCTTTAACTTTAATATGACTATATTTTGATTCAAGCATCGTCACGTCAGGATCGCACAAGACGAGAGTGCCTATTGATAAAACGAGATTACTTATTATACCTAGAAACAATAATGACTCGATGATACTTCTTTACTTCGCGGTTCCACGACCCCAGAGGCCTAGAGGTAGAGATTTATTTTTGTGTCGGGGGTCATTGAAATGTCCAATTTATTTTTTAAACATAAGAAACCATTACGCTTATATTCCTGGAAGAATTGGGCAGAGGCGTACTAACGTACACCCACAATTCGCCGGTATGTTTAGATCCCATGAAAAAGGGGGCGAATCTATTGTCATTAACCGGGTACAAATCCAAACTCCGAATTGATGAATTGATTTTTTATCAATAAAAAATATAAATTAATATGATCTTATACACGGCGCTAATTTAATCACCTGTACCTGTACCCAGTATTGGGCGTGATGGTGTCATAATGTAGGTTAGTGCCTACGACGGGTAGGCTTGCCGATGGCTTTCCTTAAAAACCCATACGTGAAAAAGACGGCTTTTGTGATCTCTCTACCTCTCGTATATAGGAAAATGTATTTATTTTTCACGATTAGAGTGAATAAGGTTTCTTAGGAAAAGTAGTCGAGTACGACAGATAGTCACCTTTTTAACAGGTGCAGGTGATTAAATCGGGACCCTGTAGGTATACGAAATTATATCTAATCATTAAGATTTAAAAAAGTTACGTATGTGTTGAAGTAATTCACTTTAATAAAAATAATAGGTTCAATTTGTGGAAAAAGTAACAGACCAGAGGAAAAAATATTTTTCTAAATATTTGTGTGTAATTTGTACTTTTTTTACTCCTTAAAATTGACCTTAATCTTTATAGCGGTCAGGATCGATAGCCCGAGTGTTATTTTAAAATAATTTCTAGTCGCGCGTCACATTATTTAAATGTTATTGCATATCGCCGCTTATAGTGGGTGGTTCCTTGAGTGATATATAAGCCTGCGCGGATTTTTTACCCGCACACAAACTAGTTCAACGTGGCTAGACAACCTTAGATATCCAAAATGAAATTCGCAGTAAGTAAAATCATAAATATAATAATTTAAAATATCAAAATAAAATACAAGGGTGCGAAAAATAAAAAAAAAACTATACCTAAATATAAGAATAAATAACTAATTCATAAATAAATAGAATAACTAAGACTTTTAGTGGTGCTGTAACTGTTTTTGTAAATTCAGGTGGTGATTTTGGCGTGTGTGGCTGCCGCGAGTGCGCAGTTCAACAGATTAAACAAGAACTATTACCAACCCAACTACTTTGGACAGTACCAGACCCCGACTCCTGCGCCGTTCCGCACTTACCCACGCCCCACAACCGTCTCACCCACCTACGCTCCCATTGTTTACACTACCCCCGCCCCTGTGGCTGTAGTCAAGTATACTGGGGATGCTCGCAATGCTGAGACCGTGAAGTACGGCAATGAAGTGAACCCTGATGGTAGTTACAGTTTCTTGTAAGTACAAAGCACAACCCAATAAATAAAAATATTCACTACAATTTACGGCAAATACCTAATAAACTATTTTTTGTTATAGCTACGAAACTAGCAACGGCATCGCGGCCCAGGAACAGGGCACCCCCCGTAACTTCGGTGGCAATCCCCCTGTAGTTCCTGATGTCGCCCAGGGATCTTTCTCTTGGATTACTCCTGAGGGTCGCACAATCGCCATTACATATGTGGCTGATGAGAACGGATACCAGCCTTCTGTAAGTCACCTTATTTGATTTATATTAATTTGATGTAGTTATTTCTTTTTTATAAAATCAGTGACTTTAAAATACATATTAATTTTTCAGGGTGATGCTATTCCCACATCTCCTCCCGTGCCCGCCCAGATCGCGCGTGCTCTCGACTACATCGCCAGAGCTGGAGTCAAGAAGTAAAAAGCCGAAGAAAACCGAAACAAACGTGGTCACAGTATAATACAGAATGAATAGTACAACTTAGAAGTATTTTGATAAAATAAAATAATGTGTGATATATATCTAGAGCCAACTTTTTTGCTGTTTTGATATACGTGTGATAATAACTTTTAACGTGTAAGTGTAAATAAAATGTATTGTAACTTTAAAATATGAATACTATTATTTTTTACTTTACCCCAAAAGTGTGACATGATTACATTAATATTATACTAAAACATCTATGTATAGTATACAGGGCGGCTACGAAAACATGTGACAAATCGGAATGGGAGGTTCAGTCATCCTTCCTTGTTCATTTTATAATGTAATTTCAATGATCTAAATTGTCCCAAAAATAATCTTATTATTTATCTCAGATGGTGCAAACTAAGCTATTGTCTTCAGATAAACATGAATGATCGGTATTTAATTTAAAAAAAAAACTCATAAATAATTTCAAGCATCAAAATAAAATAAAATATTCGCGCGGCGCGGGCGCGCCTTGTCAATTCATTACGCATATAGTTACTATATGAAGTAAAGCTTTGCACTTACTATCATTTACATTTTTTTTTATATTCACGAAAAATGTAGCTTTAGAGGCGCACGAGATGTCGCCAAACTCTCTTTACATCACTAAAAAAGTTAATAATTATTTTCCTTAAACACGTGTTCTAAATTTTGTTTTTTACACATAAAATCATTCATAACCTATCTCTGGATTATTTTCCCTACTGGAGATCGAAATTTGACATTACTTCTATGAATTAATGTCCAATTTCCTTAATGAAAACAATCCAGAAGAATCTAGGTTCCTACAATACCATTTCGTCTAAAATACTTTACTGGAAATAAATATAAGCGAATGTAATTTTTGATAACCTTGCCTAGTTTGGAACAATTTTCGAGTCGTTTATTTCCAGTGAACGAAACGAAATGTTACGGACCCTTAAATCAGATCAGTTGAAACTATAGTTGGAGCTGTTGATTACGTATCTTAAAATTTAGATTACATAGCTTCGTGGACTTCAGAATTGGATCCAACTTGGATAAAAAGTAATTTATAATAGAGTACTTGTAATATGATTGATATAAAATCAATTAAGACACACATACCACATTTTTCATCAGAAGGGTAATTCTAGCACCGACATAAAAATGTCATTTCTGATTCCTTCCATTCTTCGACTTAACCTTCTGATAAAAGGAAATGTAGGTAGTTTCACACGGAATTACTTAGTAACATGAACATTGAGATCAATTAATTCAGAAATCAACATTAAATTCATTGACATGCAACTGCTTTTTACGGATTTTATCGATACTGACTGTATTGATATTACTTGATATCGGATTCTCGAGTATCAGCAACTATTATAATTATCATTTTTGATTATTGCTAACGCGATTCATCGTATTCAATGTCATTCAAGAATATTAAAATTGTCATATTTTAAAGTTGATTAGTATTTATTGATGTTGAGTTTCTTAGGAAATCCTGATGGATTTAAATGAAATAAGGCAAATTTTTATGAAGGTTCAAGGATAAACTGGTTGTAACGTTATTCGGGGTACTTCCACTAATTATTGTTATGGGTGTTCGTTATTGACATATGACGACATAATCTGCTAGCCAAGGTGCCCACATCATTGAATTTGAAAATATGCGACAATTCGAAATGGAAAAATGAAAATACTGTTTCTTTGTTTTCCTGTCTTGAGTTCCAAAACATTTTTATTTATTTTTTATATTTCTTCATTTCGGAGCAAAAAAAAAACGTAAAACGTGTGATGACGTCACATATACATACGGCGGAAACTGAGAAAATTATAAATTTGACGAAATATAACTTAATCAACGAAATAGGTAATGTAAAGTTATGAATATTGATGATAATGCCAAACTGACATAAGTTTTGACAAACAAAATTTTTGTAGGGTCTGACAAATGGCGTCATATCACCTATTAACGCGTTTAACCGTACAAATGACGTCATTTGGCACTTACGTCTGTTTACAATAGAAAGAACTTCAAAGTCGAAAATAAATATGAAAATGATTGAATATTGGCAAAATAAAAAATACGGATATCCTATTTTTCGATCTAATTTCAAATACAATTTTAATATTAAGGGTGTTAAAAAAATGAAATGTCAAAATGTTTGATAAGCTCTAAAGTGATTGTTAATAACAGATAGATAAATGTTTAGTCATGTCGAGATAGTTAAATCATTATCTCGTGGGAACTATAAAATAATGATTTTGTCAATCACTAGCACCTGCAATAAGCATTCTATGTGTACATCACATTGAAATGAGATTAGATAAAAATGCTATATAAATGCCTTAATTTGAATACGATACAGTTATGGTAAGGAAGCGGTCATTTAGCTGCTAATGAGGTAATAAATCGATAGTATTGTCTCTCGTGGCTGAGTGTCCTTGGTTTATATTAAAGCAACATCAGTTCACCTCAGAAACTGACTGAGCCCACACGATTGCGTGGTGCCATCCATCTAATAATGACGCAATATCTTAGAAAGAACTGGTTTCAGAAGATTTATTTCTGTTGTGGCCTCAGGGGAATCTTTAAACAGATAAGCTTACTTCAAAATCAACGCTCTTGTTTATTAAAAAACCGCGAATCGTAGAAATTTATGATAGGCTACAATAGATTTTATTGGTTACTTACTTATGGAAAAATATTTTCATTTAATAATATCTTGTTTATAAACCATCCTAGCTGTATGTATGTTATGAAGAGGTGTACTACTTTTGACGTACATTCACAGTTTGCTAGTAAGTTTTTAAAGTTACCATGTAGGCATTTAATCATCATGTACCATCACGCTTTTATTTCCCGCAGGGTCAGACAGAACTGTACTAATGTACACCCAGTATATTTCAGGTCCCAAGGGACGATCCTATTGCCATTGCCACCCTGTATTCCTCGAATATTTAGGCAGAGGCGTAGGTACTTCATGTACACCCACAGTTTGCCGGTATGTTTAGGTCTCATGTTATAGGGGGCGAGCCTATTGCCATTAACCGGCCACAAATGTCAAACTCCGAACTGAATTTCATAGAAAAACCCAAAATCACTTTGCTCGACCTGGGCATCGAACCCGGGACCTCTAGCATAGCAGTCGCACTTGGGACCACTGGACTAATGAGTAGGTATAATAGAGTAAAATGTTCGCATAATTAGAAACAAGTTACGGTTCTGTTTAGTGAATAAATTATGAAAAAAAAATAGTAGATCGGCCTGAATTTTATGTTAATTATCTAATCGGATTTAAATATCAATGAACCATTATTCGTAGAATAATGGAGAGACGAAATGCTGTAGCGTAATGAATTAATCACAGCAAAAAATGGCAAATAAATTAGTTATGTATTAATGAAATTATAATATTAATGGATATAGAATAAAACCTTGTAATATTCTGCTGCATTTATCTGGTCATACGCACTAGTGATTCGATTCCCAGGCCAAGAAAATTATTATTGGGTTTTGTATAAAATTTTCAGTAGCAGCACTGGGTTTGGATTAGATCACTAATCCAGGCTCGTCTTCTATTACACGGAACCTACATATAGGCATATTGTTGCAGATGCTTCGGGGATATAGGCTTTTCCTTTCAAAACGTAAGCGTTTTCCCGCACTAGGATTATCTCCGTATTATCTCCATATCGTGCTTTTACTACCTGTCATGAAAATATTATTTCTGAGCGGTGATCGAACCCATGACCCATTGTACAGAAGCCTATCGCACACCCACTACATCAAATTTAATGTCAAAATATTTATTTATACTTTATGTACAAAATCTGTACAAAGGCGGTCTTAATGCCTTAGAAATTTCCACCAGACGACCTTGAAAATATGGTGTATTAATGATAATTTTCAAAATGCAATGATATTCCTTCTTTATGTAGTGTTTATGATAAGTGAAGGCAATAAAGACGTTTTATGTGAATAATAAGCGTTTGCTAGACAAAGGATTGGCGTCTGATGCGGCAGGTGCGATCTTCACCTCTCTGCGATGCTCCATCGTGATGCTATGCGGTCCGTTCGGCTCGGCCTTAGCATTTACGCCATAACACTGGAATATACCGATACAAGCCGTTACTTACAATCTTGCTCGTGGAAATAAATGCTTTCGACAACTGAAATTATTTATGTTTTGTCAGTGTTAAACATGATCCCACTTCTTATAAATGCTTAAAGTTAAACCTACTTAGCCATATTCAAAGACCGCCGAAATTTTAATATTAAGACATTAAGGTTAAACCCAAAGTGCATTTTAAACAATCAATCAAATCAGCCTATTGCCGTCCACTGCTGAACGTAGGCCTCCCCCCTCCTCCCTTAAACAATATTGTAAAAATATTCATTTGAAAATGTCTGAAAAAAATCTAGATTAATAAATATCGTGGATTTGTGGTTGTGTGTGTGCGTTGTATTTATTTATTATATTTGCTATCTAGGCTAGCTACAACCTTTGTAAATTTGGCCGGTCATTGAAAAATAACCCTTTATATATACGTCACAAAAAATATAAAGCTATTTTAAAACCTGGCTTCTTCTTAGTTTGCTCTAAGGGAGGATTTTGCTGTAAAGGAGTATTGATAATATTAATAGGTAGGAGTTCATTTCATGAAAAATAATTTTATTTTTTTTGTCCACTTTGACCGTCAATGATCATTTTCAAGTGGCAGTTCCGCCCTGTACATCTCAGTTTACGATATTCACATTCCACAAGATAACCGTAGTAGGCTAACACCTTCCATATCCATAAACCTTATCGAGTCGTAAAAGTGTGTTAGATATGTTAGTACTTACCTACATACAAAATACATACGAAAATTCTTACTTCGTTTGGATTTTGTATACAAAACGGAATAAATATGATTATGAAATCGGTAAATATATTAAACTAGCTGCTACCGGCGGTTTCGCCGACTTCCCAAAAGGATTTACTATAAACCCGGCTTCTAGACGGCGTATCTAGATAAAATATGCACTATATTTTAAATTAGACCTGCAGCAATACGATTGTGAAAAAACATCCAATTTCATGCAGAAGTTTTTGCGTGATACGCATTCAAACATACAGACAGATAGACAAAAATTCTAAAAATTGTTTCTTTGGCTTCTATTGCTCTAGCAAAGAACTTCCATATTAGTTTTTCTTTAATATTGATAATGTGCAGACATCGGTCTATTATAATTTTATTATGGTATAGATAATTGAAACCAGTATTTTTATAAAATTACATAACTATTTATATTTCCTCATAATCACTAGGTACCTACATATTATATGCGATACTGGGGTGGATCCCTAGTAATTTTTATTTTGGTTGCACGGACAAACGGTCGAACGCTATTGTTCATAATGTTTATTACGTAGGCATAGATTTTATAGTGCATAGACGCTTCATGATTAATGCGATCGCATGTGGCCTAGGAACCTTCACCGAGGGAGCCAATTCTCGATACCTGCGACATTGAAGTGATATGTTATTTTTGTCTAGTGTTACTAACCTCGTATTTCATCATCTTTTCTGCTACTATGGACAGTTTTATTAATCTCCTATAGTCTTACAATTGGCTATCATGTCTTTATCCATAATATGGGCTTATCATCATACCTATCGGTTCTTAGGACGAAAACGTAGCGTTTTTCATTTAGCCTAATATAGATATTAGTAATGTTAATTTACTACAATGGAGTGCGTTTTACTTCATTATAATTAATTACATGGCAATAAATGAACTTAAATGTGATACGCGTAAACACAACCCCTTCGATATACTTACTTATATCGAAATTATATATTAATAGTAGTCGATATTGACATTGAATGGGATATTTATCCAATTGACTCCATAAGTTACAGAAATGTAGAATCAATATATATTTTTAATTATTTTGTGATGCTTATCGAATTCTTCTCCATTAGAATTTGGATGAGAATCGAGTCCCATCATTGAGAATGTCGTTTGTGGTTTATATTGCCTTTAATTTATAACGATTATCATCTGTTATTATTAAAGTACTGATAAATTACCTTATTTTATGATTAGCAATAAAATTTTATACCTTCCTTAGGATGAACTTTTTGAGCGGTATTTATGACAATGAGTAATTTAGTTTGAAAAGAACTTAAATTTAGCTGTAAGAGCTTAATTGACGTACTTACTTAAATAAAATTGACATATCTATTTTTATAATGGATGGTATATAAGTAGTAATTAATTAATTTATATATTAATGACTGCCTCATTAGTCTAGTGGTCCCAAGTGCGGCTGCTACACTAGAGGTCCTGGGTTCGATCCCCAGGTCGAGCAAAGTGTTATTGGGTTTTTCTATGAAATTCTCAGTAGCAGTTCGGAGTCTGGATTTGTGCCCGGTTAATGGCTATAGGCTCGCCCCCTATAACATGGGACTTAAACATACCGGCGAACTGTGGGTGTACATTAAGTACGCCTCTGCCTAATCCTTCGGGAAATACAAGCGTGATGGTATGTTATGTAATATATTTCCCTAATTTTGAAAATAAAGATATCTTTTTAGGCAGGCATAATAAAATAACTATTGATAAATCTGTTCAGCGGTTTCAGTGTGAAAAGGGTACCGACAAACAGATTTACTTTTTTGAAAAAAAAAATTCAGATCTAGTGTTACTACACTTATACGTCCAATACCTATTGTGTGATAGGTATGCTAATTGTCTTATTCATAAATTAATAGGCATCTTCAATATCATTAGATTAGATATTTTTGGATTGATACCCACCTGTTTCACTCGGCAAGAATGAGTTTGTCTCCTACATAATGTCTTGATAAACTATTAGGTTTTACATAATGATTATGCCTTTTGAATTTATTCATGAATTATATTTGCTACACGCATTTTTTGAGAGTTTCAAACTCATTAACATATTCTTTTTAAATTTGAGTTTTGGTTCTGTCATGTATTTATACGCACGATATTTTTTTTATTTTCTATATCATATCTATGTATTTTATATAAGATTTGTACCAATTATTGGCGAATGAAAGTGTTCGAAAATACAAGTCCCTGTACTATCTATATACTATAATTAGATTAGATTTTTAAGATATATTTTGTAAGATACATAAGATATTGTTTCTTACTTTTATTATAAAATAGAGCATAGCATTGTGATCTTATTATAGATATCAAAAAGATAAAGAATGTCTAAGATGTGAATTTTTTGTCGATATCTTTATTTGTAAAGTTCATGGTCTAGATCTCTACCTACCTACTCATCTCTAAGTTTATGCAAGCTGCTCAAAGTTGTGGGTGCGGCATAAGATGGCTCTCAGTTGGACTATGTTGTAATAGATCGTCATATGAATGGTTCTACATATAAACGAATTTTTACTCCAAATGTCCCTCTCTAAACAAGGATTACACAAAACGATCATTCAAAAGGTTAATAGCTCCAATGGCCTATTGCTCCGCTTCTAGTAGCCGTGTGTAGTGACATTGTAGTGAATAATAATAATAATATCTACAGTACGATAAAACCTTTCAATTTCGAGGTCGAGATGATACTTAGCAACTATGTCTTAATTTATTACGTACACCGATTAAAATAGCAATTAGTAAAACATTAACGGATTCATCAAAGTTGAAGTATTCACGTACCTACCCATGTCGCCGCGGGATACTGCTGGAAGATTTACACGTGGCATATAATATATTATAATTCAAGCTCGTCTGCTACTTTTAGCTAATATCAGACATCCTCGTTTTTTGCTCCTTAAATCTGAGTGATTTGAAGAAGCGGATGCTTGAAAAAAACGTAGTCAAACTAGTTGTCCCTGATGTTGAGACACAACAAAGGATAAGTCTAACATATTAGCCTACATAAGACAATAAGCCTGCGTAGTGATAGACGAGATAGTTTGAGGACTTTATCAACCAGGCTCCTACTGGGACACATGTAAGTTATATCCTGAATATTTGCAAATAGTTAAGATTCTTAAATTGAAATGAATACTAAGGACTTCACTGAATGAAAATTATTCCAATGAAGCATCATTGGAGATAAGTCAATTTGTTCAACGATAACATTTAATGTACTTATCTATACTAGAGGCCACTAAAGCATTGGAATTTTTTTTATTTCAGATTACTTGTGGCCCGCGGTTTGACCTGCATCCAAAAGGACGTTGACAATAGCGCCACTTACCAGATCCAAATATACCTAAAAGCCATTCTAATGATCTAATAATATGTAAAATAATCGTCAAAATCGGTCAAGTCGTTTAGGAAATAAAGAATTACGGAACAAATGTACAATATAAATGCACAATAGCACGGAAGTTTATTAAAATAAATAATTGTTTTATTATTTTTTATAATAAAGCAGTTAATTTTTACATTCGGGCCAGTACTAATCACAAAACACGCAAATCTATTCATTTTCTTCAGGTTAGTGTGGTAAGGAATCACAAAGCACACATGTAGCATCTCAGTAGACAATTTTATATAGTACTTCAAATAACTATTCGTGGTCAGGCATAAATGTTGTAAATAATAATATAATGTCGAGGAAAGTCTAGTACCTAATGATCCTACCGAAATGGTGTTTATTGGCGATGGGCTTACGGCTTGTCATTAGAGTATGTTGCAATATTTAAATCCAACGATGTTGTGTGACTCAACTAAGGTATACTTATCGAGTATTGACCCCGCACAGTAAAAACCCTTACAAGCCTCGTTTTTTATTCTCAATTACGATCGATATCCAATTTTGCCCATATCGACGTCACAACGAATTCCCAATTTATTGGTTAAAAGTGGCGCCAATATTACCTACCTTAAAAACATTTACATTCTTGAGTTTATGCGGATATTTATAGCCATAAGAAGTCCTTATATGTAAACAACAAAATCCGGCTAAAGTTCGTTTAACTTGAACCAGGCAGACAGTAAAAATGCTAATAAAATAAGCGTCTTCGTTCAAAATCGAATTACACGTTTCGCTCACGTGAACACCGTCGCTTAAGTGTACGAGTATATTACCTAATAATTATTATTTAATTAATAGTAAAGATAAACTTATTGAGACAGTTTTTCATACTTTGCCAAATTACATGTACATAATTTTAGTTGTTGTTCTATGTATACATATTAATCAAAAAAATAAATTTTGTTGGCTAATACCATCAAAATGTCAAAGATATATTTTTGGTATTCACTATATTTTCGAGGACGTTCAGTATATATATTATAGCGAGATGATTCGCTTAATGTAAACCTTTGAATTATGTAACATAAATTGAATTTGGAACAATTTTGATTTTAGAGATTTGGATTATAAATATTGTTGGATTTGCAAATGTAATATAGGTGTGTCTGTTCACGTATTTCTAAGATACTATGAATGGAATTGCATTAATTATTAACAGAAAAAGAAAAAATATCAGATACTACCTAATAACAGGTCTTTTGTATTAAATTTTGCATTAACGCATGCTTAAAATTTATATTTTAATGCCCGTTAGTATTAATAACTAATTAAAACAAAGTCAAATCGATGAATCAAAAACTTGCCGACTCAAAATTAGTTACTAAGACTTCTTCTTCGTGTGCCATATCCTCAGTGGAAGTCGGCGACCACCCCACAGAAGTTATCTCTATCTTGTGCCAAGTGTCAGTCTGCATAGGCTGGCAGCATCGTTGATGTTGGTCCAGCAATATTATCCACCCAGGCTACTGTACTTCTTCCCCGACTCCTTTAACCTTCCATTTCTTCATTATTTTTAAAAGGTTTTCAAATAAAAGAAATCCCGTTCAGTTATTCTTTTAAAATTGTGTTTTACAGACGTATTATTTTTTTAATCACTTTCATCAGTATTTTGGAATGAGAGAAAAATGTGCTGCAATAAACATGCGCATGTGACATTTCTCTTTTTGTAGCTTTTTGTTTGTCTAATGGAACAATGGAAATGAAATTAAAACAACAAATTGACGCTCCTCTTTCAAATCTTAATTTCCCTCACATTTCTTTAATGTGTAAGATAAAAATTATGCTAATTGTAATGCATAGATCACACTTTTGATACATGATAGCGCAAACATATTATGTTATCAGTTTTACCTTCATGTAGTTACCTATATCTATAAACCGGGTACTTTTAGTACCTTAGAAACTTTATATGGGGAAATCAGGATGAAACGGGAATTTTCGCCAGTTGGCTTGAAAATCTCTAGAAAATAAGAAGTTTGTATTGTATATTATTATAACAATATTCTTTTGTCCTTGCTTGACCTGGAAAACTTAGTCAAATTATGTATGCATAGTAGGTAATTTTAAAATACTTTTAAGCACCTTGTATCTTTGTTGGGGAAAAGCTAGAAGTCTGATCACTTTTACAAAAATAGAAAAATTATATTATTATTACAGGTATTATCTAATAATAATCTTACTCCATGACAGATGGGCTAAGTAATTTATAAATTGTAATAACATGATTTGTAATGATAAATAATAATACATAATAAAAAAATACTGTATAGGTACCTATTTTAAAAACCCATGTATGGATAGTGTTTGTGTTGTGCAACCTTAACAGACTAGCCTTTCCTATTAAGGATGCTAGGATTCATCCTAGAATGTTGCAATCTACGAAGTTCTTTTATGGGCTAAATGTCATATTTTCTTGATGATTATCGTGTAGGTATCTATGTCGTGACTCGTGTGGGTATAGTAGTCTAATTTCCATTGCAACTAACATAATTTTAAGATTTAATATTAGTTTTGTCAAGCCATTTCAATATAAATTTCATTTTTTGTATTCCGAGTTTTTGTAGTTAAGTTGATGGGAGGAAAAGTTGAGGGGAAAAGGTTGAATGGTTATAAAAACTAAGGTAATACTTTTTTTATTTAAAATAACCTACCTTATAGTAAAATCTAAAAAATCTAACACTGCCAACACAGGTACCTTTTTTATAGCAGGGAAATGGGTTAGCAAAATCAAATTTAAAATTCTGCAGTCATATGTTTTTTAAACGCCACCAAGACTTTGTCCTGTATCGTGGAAGCGTTTACAAACGCACATTATCACATACACAAACACCCAGATTCGGAACAACTACTTGTAGGTTTTACAAATATTTGTTCCGTGCGGGGATCGACCCCACAAAACTTAACGGCGAAGCTGATCGCTCAGCCACTATGCCAAACTTGCCGACAGATCACAGTTCGATGCAAATTTAAAAAATGACACGTATTAATTAGTCGGAATTAATTATTACGGAAAAAAGCAGCGGAATGTTAATAAATCTTTCGAAAATGGTGCAAAAAACGGTCGATCGTGTATATCATGTGGATGATCAGACATTGAACTTTCACCACAATGACCAAGATATGCAATGCAAGGCCAAAGCAAATCTGCATTAAAATTCTTTACAAATCCATGCATCATATTTCAATAAATTATGTCATTTTTGTATAAAAAGTGTTCGCCAGGCAATATTGGGTATCATTGCCATTACAGTCTATCAATTAGGTACTTATGTATTTTTGCTCGTGGCGAAGTAATAACTAAGCCTAGATCTGATGGCAGTCACTTCGTGTAAAATCCTGATATCAGCTCCATCTAGTCGACAGGAAGTCAACCCCAACGTACTTATGAAAAGGCTTGGACGGCGACGAAGCAGGTTTTTATTATTATTATAAAAGCACTGGCACAACGAAGTATATCATCACGAAATATAGACATTATTATATAGGAAGGAGTATTGTGAGTATCTCTGTCAGGAAAACTCAAGCCTCAATAATTATACATAGATAATGATTTTATTACTGGTTTATTTCGACACTGCGATCTACGATGGAGCGCGCTTGCCTAGTAGAAATCGATTCACACGTGATTTAAAGACACCTAGATTATATCTATCGGGGAAGACCCACTCAGGAAGCGCATTCCACATTTCAGCGGTACGCATGATAAAAGTTGACTTAAAGCGTTTCGTTTGGGTTTTTGGAATATCCACCATGAATCGATGTCTCTTTTTCGTGCTTCTAAAATTACCTCACTAGCCAAGCGGTTGCAAGCTTGGCTGTCGAGCGAGAAGACTTCAGTCAGATTCCCAGGTTAATAAAGTTGGATTTGTGACTAGCGAACTGTAGATGTACCTACATGCACAACTTTATATCTACCTCTGCAGTAACCCTTTGGAAAATTCATGATAAAGCCATAAAGGTATCAAAGAAAGGAATAAACCTATCATAATCAACCCATTCACTGTCCCGCTGCTGTAGTCCAACACGCTAGCCCACTACGTGTGGGCAAACACCGTCAAGAAAATCTTTCAGCCAGGAAGGTTTCCTCACGATTTTTTCCTTCACCGTATAAGCGATACGCCTATGATCGCGAAAAGTTACAGCTATTTTGTGGTACTTCTTCTGACAAAAACATTTATTTTACTTAAGAAGTATGTACTATCACAAAATATTTATTGATTGTGCCTTGTCCCCGTGTGGGTGGGAAAGTAATATTTAATTTTAATTTTAATGCAATAAACTTTTATTAACGTGTGAAGCGATCTTGGTTTTTATTAGCTACTTACATTTTTTATGGTTTGTGAATGAGGTGTCAATGTTGTCCACGAATTGTATTATTAATTACTAAGCAATTATAGCCGCACGCTGTTAATGAAAGTAATGTGAGTAAGAAAGTAAAATAGTATTTTGGTTGAATGTGGTGAATATTTTATCTAATTAATATATTTAATCTCAAATATAAAAGAAATATTATTCTATATAAAGAAATATTTAATAAGATAGATGAAATTCTTCTAATTCACACATTGAGCCGCTTTATCAAATTTACAACTAAGGGCTTAAAATTTAGCATGTATAGGAACAAGTATGACTTTTACAAAGTACCTAATTATGTATTTTCTAAGCTAAATAGTTACGGTAATAAGTTATAAGGTTATAGAAGAAAAAAACCTGTCTTTTTACAAGTTTTAGAAAGATTGAAAAAGTGTTAGAAAATACATAATTACATGGTAAAAGTCATTTTGCGCACATTTTTGAAAAAGTTTACTGCCCTCGATAGATGTAGGTATGCAGGTCTTTAGATACTCCTAAATATTGTTTTTGGTTTCTGTCATGTTACGTAACTAAACAAACAGGTGTATGTTTTATGCCTCCTATTAGCATAAATGTGTCAATTCTGTTTCTGGGTCGGCGGTGATTAGCAGCCCTCGACCTGACCAATTTTAGACAAAACCAGAGGTGATGTTACGTTTCGTAACCCAATAATTTATTCGAAATGTTATATTAGGTTACAATGGTTCAATCCATCTAGAAAATGAACTATAATAACCGTGGAACCCTTTCGGCGACACGTCGGAGTTGCATCCTCGGCGTCGGGCACAGTATGACTATTATTAAACAAAATATGTTTGTAGGTGCCTGTCAGAGAGCAGAGTTCACTTGCACCTTGCACCATAATTTATTTGATTTACATAAAACTAAGTATCAGCTCTCTTATAAGTAAGAGTATAATAAGTATAAATATAAAAAAAGAGCTGAAATTCTCTTGCAGACAGAGCTTTTATTAACATTTCAGTAATTACTGTATTTACAGCCCAATTCTGTAGGGGTGAACTTTATAAATATTGCAGTCATCGTAAAATTATTTTCAATTACAATATCTAAGAGGTCGCGATTTTATGCGAATATAGTGTCCTCTAAAGCTCGATGTAGGTTATACAGTTAATGCCATAATATGTTCGTATTGCTGTGAGTAATTGTTTGTTAGTAGCATCAAAATGTCAGAGTTCTATTGAATATCATGTCAAAGCAATGTTGTATTACAAAAGATTATTTTATCTATATTATATCGATGGAATTATTTATAATTGATCTGTGTGCCTGCATGCTATCCAAAGTTTATTTTTAGGCAGAATTATTTACTGTTACCATGTACTATTGTATTAAGCAACATCACTATGCTACCTTATTTTGTTAGCACGAGGTTATTATTATCCTTTAATGTCAGTTTGATATTTTGAAGTAGGTATGAACTGTGTGAAAGTATTCATCAAAAATTTACAAACGTGATGACAATGGAGTATATAACATAGTTCACGTTTATGATTCAAACTTGACTATATCTTATTTATTCACCACTTCAATTATAATGACTACTACCAAGTTTTCGCTTATTTTTATGAGAGAATTATAGAGTATGTACTTATAGGAGAACACAAAGCAGTGATGAAACTATTATCTGAACAAGGTACAAGTTTCGTAAAACAAATGTCAGGTGCAATTTCTGCCATTACACTTTTTACTTCAATATTCATATCGCTCGCGACCTCTATACCTAGCCTTAATAATTCAGTAAGTTTCCTGCAACAAAGATATTATGAAACATTTCGATCATTATTAGCTAGCCTTTAGGCACCTTTGAATTGATAAAAACCTACTTGTTGTACGGGTCCGAATAGTGGAGAAACATATTTTATGAAATTCTGTACAAGTGACCCTTTTCCAATATTGTTTTAGTCTACAGTTTACAACAATAATTTGGGTAAAAGGCAGTTTCAAGTAAAAAAATATAGAAAACCTATAGCAAGCTGGCTAGTCCCGAGAGGGATCTTGACATGTTTATGAATAATATTCTAGATAATTTTATATTATTCTGGAGATACTTACTCGAGAGATTTATAATTTATTGTATTTTATAGCTAGACGATATAAATTTTAAAGGCATCCTCGATCACAACGCAAGCCTCCTGCGGGCTCTAGACATCGCAGATATTCAAGGTGCGGCACGAGTTTCTAAAATTGGCTATACTTTAAGTATGGAACTACATTTTTCAACGCATGATGTCATTTTTATCAAAACGTAGTCAAAAATGTCAAAAACTTCGTCGGTCTTGTTATTTACTGGACGAAGCATCCGCTTAAGACTGGTTTTCTTGAACTTTATGTTCTTGGAGAAATAAGGGATTTTAAGTGGCACGGAAATATTAAAATTATTTTGATTAAAATTCAGTCTGTCGTCAAGAAATCCTGCCATAGTGAACGGCGAGTGTTGAGCATCGCAAACTACATATTCAGTAGGTATTTTTTGCTGTAGGTATGTTAATCGAATGTCTCTTTGAAGTCACCCTTGTACTTAATGATGGTTTGATTGAATAAGAGTTGGCGCAGACTCGTGTTGATAATGTCAATTGCAATTTGTAAAGTACCTAGCTATACATTTATTTGCAGATTATTGGAAGCAGTCTAATCATAACCTCTATTTACTGTCGTACTCCAGGACACGGGTGTACTTTTAGAATAAGAGGGGCGAGGCTTTTCTTAATTTGTCGTACCTACCTACTAATACCTAAGACGTGTAATTAACTTTTTAGAAAAAGAAAGTCTTTACACATTTTGTGGTGTAACGTCAAACTCCAAAAATATTTATATACTACCATTTGTTAATATATCCACACTTTATATCAAAATTAAAAAGTATAACTATCTAGTTAAAATTAAGCTCAGCTTAAGAGCAGCTAAGCTCAGCTCTGGAAAATATTGGATCTTTCAGCTTAAATAAAACTTCCAGATTTTGAACGTGCAGTACCTATTGTCGATATGATGTGATGTTCCTCTTTGATAATAGCCTTTCGCGACGTCCAATCAGATAAAAAACTGTTTTGTTGCAAAAATATGAAAAAAGTACTTTATAATGTGATCGATAAATGCATGCCTAGGTATTTAGCTGTCCAATATCAAGTCAATGACTTGTTACATTTCGTAGTAATTATAGTGTTCCAATTACGTCAAGATCGATGAAAGTAAACAGCGAATATAGCAGCGTTATTACTTCCATATTTCCAAAGAAACAAGAATTTTATTACGTATACACCATTGTTATTGTTTTTGTTAGAATTTATTAATTCAACTATGTATGTAACTCCCTATATTAGAAATTAACAAGGCGATGCTGCAATAACATTTTTCACACATATTGTGAAAATTACTGGTGAAATGTTAAAATTACTGAGGCAATCAATCGTGAAATAAATTCACGATTGATTGCCTTTTTATTTATCGCAGGAATCTTTGCAGTCTGTCTGCTGACATTTTTAGATTTGAAACATAAAGAAATGTTGATATGATTTCACACCATTAAACTTGTTCTACAAATGTTTATAAATTGCTCGTTACTAAACAGTTTAAAAGTGCTTTTTATTAGGTTGATAGCACACTGGTGGGAGCGTGCGACACTACCACCAAAACCTAGCGTGTGTGAACCTGTCCCACACAAATGATCCTTCTAATCGACCATCTACTAAAGTAATGAGATTAACCTCCGCAGGAATTCGCATAGACTTACTATAATTGGCTTTTGTGCACGAAAACAATACTATAATAGTTTTATTGTCTTAAATTTGGTCCGATGACCTGTTAAAGCTAAATTTACACAATTGTAAGTTTTTAAAATGAGAAATTTTATCAAGTACATTGTGCTTGTAATTATAGTTAACAAGTGAATAGTTACAACTTATTTCAACTGTTTATGATAAGGAACACTTATTTCTTCATTTTCAAGTTGATATATTATTTGCGAGATTCGTTTTTAATTATGTATTATGTAATTATTTTTTATTAACTAAGTTAAAGTGTAATTTCATTGGTCATTTTATTTTTTCACCATTTATTTATTGTAATTATAAAATACTTATTAAAAGTATGTTGTGCATTTTACAGTGCATGCCAGAACGGTTCCGCTAGGTAGGTGTGAATTTTCCACCTTGCGATCCTCATAATAGGTATTTCCGTTACTTCCAATTTAATGAGTAGAATAGCGAGTTGCAGTTTCTCATTGAAAAAACTGTATGAAATGTTATACGTGAATATGTAGAGCGACGTTCAACCGTGATTCATTCTAAACGTGCAATGTCATTGTAAGTGAACGTCTGTAATAACTAATGATAAGTTCATTATACAATGTGCACAGTGGCAATGACTTTAGATAGGTATGTATGCAACATACATGTATACGTAACATTAATTATTGGAAATTAGTTATTATATTGCTATATTAATCACAAATTCGAAGGAATTTTGAGTATCTTACACCGAAAAAACCTAATAGACACTAATGATACTGACCTCGAAATAATTTGGTAGAGGTTGATTGATGATGATGAAGCAGAAACAGTTTTGTCACAGAAAATCATCTGAAATTACTTCGGTAACCTAAAAACTGGTCCAACGCGCGTACTGAGGATAGTAACTTAACATATTTTTAATGTTTTTTTTATCGTATTGTAATTTTCTAAAGTTGAAAATTTCGTTTAAGAAAAATCGACCTCAGGTCTCTACCCTATGTCCTTTAGTTTGCTACACTCTGTATGCTTCAGAGCACTAAGTCTAAGATACAAAGACAATTATAAGCGAAAACTAATGCTTTCATGTGTCCAGTTTAAATTCATGTTGAGATAATAAGGAAGTAAAGTTCCCGCTAAGAATCTTCTCAGTCGTAGATTACAGATTAATGAAATTGTAAGTAAATAGACACATCTGAGATGTCTGCCCATGTTATTGTTCTAGTCAGAACTATTATTTATAAGGGATAAAAATTTACCATATTTTTTGTAACTATGTAGTTCCAAAAAACTAAGCAGTGATAGCCTCGTGGTATGACCGTTGGACTGCCAAGTCGAGTTCGAACCCAAGGCCTCTGACTTTTCGAAGTCATATGCGTATTAAATAGTTAATTATCACGCGCTTAGGAGAGACGCGCATGCATGAGAGATTTTCTCGATGGCGTGTAAAGTCTGCCAACCCGCACTAGGCCAGCGTGGTGGACAATAGCTTAAGCCCTCTCACTCTGAGAGGAGACCCGTGCCCAGCAGTGGGTTAGTATAATTGGTTGATTATGTTATTTATGTATATTTTACTCGGCAGTAGTAGCTAGATTTACTTAAAGATTTAATAACTTTACAAGGTTATTTGAGCAAATTAAATGTCGCGATTCAATAATAGGCTTAAAAGACCTTTATTTTTTCCGGGTTCAAATAAATTTACGTAGCTATTTCTGTATATTTTTATTAATTCAGTATTCTATACAAGTTTTAAATTGTTTTCTTTGTTTTTAAAGGCAAATTAGAAGGAAAAAGAAATATTAATATAACTTAATTAACTTAGTAATAATGAATAAAGGTACCCTTTATAATATAAATGCCTTTTATTAATTGATTTTAGAACTAGACGAGTTTATTTGTTATGTTATATTAAAAGTTCGAGAAATCGAAAAAACTATTTAGCCATGACGTCAACAAAACCTTGTAAATTTTTATTCTGTGGGATGAGGACCTGGTCATCTCTAATACAGGGTAATCCTTACCACAGACACCAGCTCTATACATAATAAGGTCAACGTAAAAAAGTTGTTACATGTAATAGGTACATACTTTATTTATGTTTAAGACAATGTTGTAGATACTGAGTTATGTGAGGAGAAATAAACGATTTTTATTATTTATTATTATTATTATTATTATTGGGGAATAAACTTAAAGGAAGAAATTAATTACCTATTTAGTAATTTCCAATGCTAAAATATTTTACCGGAAGTATCATGAGGAAGCCTATGAAACTGGCAAATATAAAATAAATAAATTGGATCGTAATTCTGCAAGATATTGTTGTTTTAAATAAGACATTTGTTCATCCATATCGTAACAAAGTTAGATTAGATGCTATTATAATTTACATGTTGTAAAATAATGAATTATAAGTTTTTTAATACACATGATCACACCTGTATTCCCCGATTGGTTAGACAGAAACGTATAACTAATGTACACCCACAGTTCGCCGGTATGTTTAGGTCCCATGTAAAAGGGAACGAGCCTATTGCCATCAACCGGTCATAAAATCCAAATTCCGAACTGCTATTGAGAATAATATAGAAAAACAATAACACTTTGCTCGACCTGGGTATCGAATCCAGGACCTCTAGCGTAGCATAAGGAGGAAATTTTTATTATTCCTATTTTAGTATTTCAGTATCACTTCCTATTTTAGTATCACTATATACTAAAAAGAAAGGAATGGATCTCTGAAAAGACTGGGCAATAATCTACCACATTGGCCCAAATGCAGGTTAGCAGGATTCACACGCCGCCCTATTAGGTATGCAGGTTTCCTTACAATGTTTTCTCAGTTTATTTAAGCAAGTGATAATTAATTATTAGGTAATACGCACATTATTGCGAAATTCTTAAAGATACTGTTAAGATTGAGTTGCCTTAACTATTAACTATGTATATATTTTACAAGTTTACTTAACTATTTACAAATTATAGTTGGTATAAACAAAACTAAGAGACACTATATTTTTTACCCAAATAAAAATGATTCAATTGTGAAGTGCATAAAATTTTAGAAAACACGTAGATATCCTACATTAAATTTTTTAACTAAGGTTTCAAACATAGGTAAAGTGACCCATTACCTAGCTGCATAATGTAGCCATAAAGCAACCATAAAACGCCCATGAAAGTTGAACTCAACATCTATAAGACGGAAATAGACATTTAATTTTAATGTTTATTGTATTTCGTAATCTAAATGTGTGGTCGAATGAACGAATAATACTTTTAGCGACCATGTTATCGCAATTATGTTGGAACACATGAACTTTAAATTTATATACCAGGATTATATATTATATATTATTTTTTATGAATGTGGAAGAAGCAAAAGAATTATGCAAGAACCGTAGCAAGTATATATATATACATACTTGCTACGGTTATAGTTTCTGCCTACCCCTGTGGAAGGAAGGCGCGAGTATATGTATGTAGTTTATTTTTATCACGTTTCAATAGGCCCGACCATTAAATATAATGTAATTCGAAATTTAACTTAAAACACCTGTTTTTTTTTCCTATTTCAATTACTGTCAGTCAGTGTTTTTTTACCCGTCGATTAAGTTGCAGTTCAACAAAAAACATTTCGTAACAGTTCATAACTTTACCTACTTCCAACTCGAAGATACCACCTATAATATGTGTAAACCTTTCAAGCTAACGAAGGAATATTTACTCGGCACATGTTTCGTATGTAAGTGTGTTGGTATGTCAAAGTAGTTAA
Source organism: Acronicta aceris (assembly GCA_910591435.1). Classification (NCBI taxonomy): domain Eukaryota; kingdom Metazoa; phylum Arthropoda; class Insecta; order Lepidoptera; family Noctuidae; genus Acronicta; species Acronicta aceris. Next base: position 8,473,359 of record OU342763.1, on the reverse strand, counting down.
TAAGTTCCAAGTTTAAATAAAATTGTAAAATGCCAAGCGCAGTGGCATCTTCACGGCGGCGCGGGCGCAATTTGCAATGCATTTGACATAAAGCGTGCGTACCATTTAAGTGTTGGGTTGGCCATCGCTTTACGAGACTCTTGATAGTTATTCTATTGTACGTTGAACGAGATAATGTTACAACAAGGGGACGGACTATATGATACGCATGACCACGTCATAATAAATTTGTAATGTTTTCTTTTTATTGATGGCAGCCGCGTGATATAATATTATGCTTTTTGTGTTAGACATAATTACACAGAATAGATACAATTATAACTATTATCATACAAAAAAATGTGTAAAAATGTCTTAAACATGAATATGGCTGTGAATTTGTTTTCATACGGAATTTATTTCCGTTACAAATATCGATCTAGAAGCGCTACCTGACTCTATTAACATCAAGTGTCAAATGCTTTTGTGTGACGTAGGATATTCTTTATTATTTTCACATTGTATAGTTATTTAAATAAACACTCCTTATAAACTTTATGGTCGATCAATATTGCTACTCAAATTTTACAATTTTATGTTTTATAGCGCCTATCTATATTCATAAAACAGTATATTAATATAGTCAGTCAGTAAAATACTCCTGATCATCAAATAAATCAATGTAATAAATATTTGAATATTACGTCACCTTATTCTTGTTTTAAACAATAAAGTCAATGTCGATGAATACTTTGTAACATTAGTATTCTCTTTCCGTATAGGTATAAAGATACTTAAATATTACAAAAAAAAACATAAAATTATGTGAATCCCTATATAAAAAATATTTATGAGTCTTGGCTAATACACTGCGGTGTATCTAGATAGCCATTTTTTAATTGCAATAGGTATGCCTACGAAACGAAGTACATATGTCACGAAAAATAGGAAACACAATTTCAGTATTAGCTATTAGTATTTATATACATCTTTTTTAAAAGCGTTGCCCCTCAGGAATTGCTCCTGTATCGTGGGTGCATTTAGAAACACAAATTATCAGACATACAAAGATCTAGACCCGAAACAACTACCTGTAGATCATATAAATATTTATATAGAAGTCAATCGCTAAGCCGCGGCGCCAAACGTGCCGTCAAATTTATTATTTTCATTTATGAACTTGACTGCCTCATTAGTCTAGTGGTCCCAAGCGCGACTGCTATGCTAGAGGTCCTGGGTTCGATCCTCAGGTCGAGGAAATTGTTATTGGGTTTTTCTATAACATTCTCAGTAGCATCTCGGAGTCTGGATTTGTGCCCGGTTAATGGCAATAGGATCGCCCCCTATTACATGGGACCTAAACATACCGGTGAACTGTGGGTGTACATTAGTATGCCTCTGCCTAACCCTTCGGGGAATACAGGCGTGATGGTATGTTATTTTATTTAACTTGTACGTCAGAAGTTAATTAATTAAAATTAAAATTAAAGCTGTTATTTATTGCCGTAATAGATATCGACCTATTAAAATATTAATGAGTATTATCACATTAGATAATAGGTATTATTGAGACAATAAACTCATAATTAAGTCATTAAAATTAGCTTTTATTGTTGATAAAGCAGAGCTAGTTAGACAAAAAAGGATTAGTTGACCTACCTACGATATTTTTGTTGATGTGTTATGTAAATTTATTAAAATCTAGAGACACGTATATTGTTGAGATGTTAATTCGCATTTTTTCTGACATTAAAATCTTATTTGTATCTATTTTTTGTAAGTACGTTAGTAGTTAGTAGTTTAGTAGGCTTTTTTAGAAAATCTGAACTAAGATCAAGGATCTATATTACTATACAATAAAATAAAATCTTAAAAAGGTGTAGATATCTGTACGGTACTTGCTTATTTAACATGCAATATTGTACCCTAATATTGCATGTCAGGTATACCAGAACTTATAATAAATTTAATGTGTATTCAGGCGTAATTCGTTAGCAATGTCTAATATAAATCATAATTCTGATTTATCAAAAGCGGCCTTTTTAGCGTAGGAAAAAAAGTAAAGTAGATAAAATTCCTTGTACTGTTTAATAAAAAACATTAAGGTACTGATAATATAGAATATACGAGCGTTTTACTACGGAAGACAAGGCAATAATTCTACAGAATTGTCAGTTTAGAACTAAGGCCTAAGTCCATCCCTGTGTGGTGCAGTCAGTAGGCTCCCCCGGCCGCATGCAATGGCTAGACAAATCTGCGTCTCTATAAAAGGGACAGGTGATTAGATGAGTAAGTACAATCGGGCGCACACGCCGCCGGCCAAACCACATGGGATATTATCACATTTGCTCATCCTGAATAATCAAGTGTTCGATATGAAAATGGTAAGTTTTATCTGTAAGTTGTAGCACAATTTTTTTATCCAGGCATATTTTGCGTGTAGGGAATTCAAATAATTTAAGCATTGTTATCTTTAAGTCCTTCATCATTAAAATGTGTTTGCTATCTAATATTACTTTGAAATATAGTTATTCTTCTATTTAAAACTGTTATTATTATCATAAAAAGCAACAAGAAAATATTATGAAAGTCATAACAATGGATGAGGGTTTGATACGATTATGTTATATTTAATATCACTCATACCTGATACATATATGATTATAATATTTAGTTATTACCTTACCCTGTAAATCTCTTTGTTATGAAGATAATAAGACATTTATCCTACTATAATTAATAAGTATACCACAGTCGCGCGTCTTTATGGTATCTTTATTCATTTTAATAAAAACTATTTTATACGTTTAGGAAAAAAAACCTTTTAAATTTAGCTTCTTATTGGGTCAAGAAAATAATTTAGCGTAGCCATAAACAGACGTAAAAGATTCTATAAATTATAGCCTTTGCTGGGATGTGAACTCCTGACCCCGTAGGATGTTGCATCTTAGCATTTAGGCGAAGAAGGGCATCGTAACCATCGTAGGTAGGTTGTCTTATTTTTGATACAATCTTTTAAGGAAGTTAAGAATTTATTGTTTACCTGGTATGGTGAAATAAACACGATTATTTATTGATAACATGCATATCAATCTTGTTTGTTTTTCCGTATTTATTTGAATATGTTGTGTGTATTGTTATATTGCCGTGGAAAATTACGAAGGACTGAAAAATACTTTAATTACGTAACTTACCATCAAGCCTGTATTCCGTCTGTACTCACAGTTCGCCGGTTACATGGGAACAAAACATGGTCCCATATATAACTAATTAATATTACTCGCCTCATTCATAATTTACTATAGTAAAGTTGAGGATTAAGGGATTTTTAACCGACTTCATTTAAATTTCAATTGCTGTTAAAACTATTTATTGTACTATATGTACTCCTCCTCACAAGTACTTTAACATCAAAAACGCTTCTGTGGGAGCTTAATTGAGATATATATATGTTCATATATCGCAAAAAGAAAACCTAAATAGTTAAAATTGCATTCTCGAAGCTGATAATTAGGTAGATGGTTCCCGCTCCTATCTTGTTTAACCGCTTTATTAGTATCGAGACATCTTCTAACATTTATCTCGTTTTTAAGGACGTGGCCAAAGCGGGTGCATAGGGCATAGGTTCACCGCGACTCTTATGCAATGCGTCGTGCATTTATAACCTTTGCCGACAACTGTGCTGTTTACCTCAGTGACAAGCGTGGCATCGTTTTATGCAGATTTATTATGAGATACCTACTAATACTGAAGCATTTATTGCCAATTGTGAGATTGAAAAGTAGAGTAGAGAGACGACTACGTTTTTGGTATATCAATTTACTTAATGCATTTCTCACTTAGTTAACTTGCAAAAAATCGTGTAGTTTATTTATAGTTTTTGCAGTTCTCGTGGAAGAAAGAGTATGTAGAGTTATAATTATGTTGAGAATCTGTTTTTTTTTCACGCATTAATAAGCATTTCCTACGTAACTAAAAAACTAGATTTTCATCATAGTCAATAATAATATTAATCATCTGCTAAAAGTCGGCAAATGTTAAGTTTTTTCAATTTAACATACCTACTTGCATTAAAATTTATAGAAAACCATAATGGAATTTCAACATGGTTATCTAAAATCAATTATTCATTCTTAAAATAAAATTATTCGTTTTAAAACTAATAATATTATTTTGGACTGCCTCATTAGTCTAGTGGTCCCAAGTGCGACTGAGTCGAGCAAAGTGTTATTTGGTTTTTCTATGAAATTCTTAGTAATAGCTTGGAGTCTGGATTTGTGCCCGTTTAATGACAATAAGCTCTCCCCCTATTACATGGGACCTAAACATACCAAGCGAACTGTGGGTGTACATTAGTACGCCTCTGCCTAACCTGAGTACAGGCGTGATGGTATGTTATGTTAGAATGAATATTATTTTGTTCAAATTACCATAATTAATTAGTAAATAATAAATCCTATTGATAAAATTCCTATGAAATGACAGCCCTATTTGTTATTTCTCGTATCTAAAATTAATAATTTATAAAATTGTTTTAAGCCGATTTATATTAATAAATACAGTATAAAAAGGATAAGTTTTGACAGGGTCATTCGACCCGGTCGCATTTATGTGACAAGTTTTTATTTGCATTGTTGAAAGAAAATTTATTCTCAGTTTTTTTATTGTTTGCATAATAAAATAAAAATCATAATATATACTTAAAAATAATTTTGATACGTTAAATTATTTAAATGTAAAAATGGTTTTAGCTTAGCCTTAGCTATCCTGCCATGTCTGGTGCTAGGCTGGGGGTTAGGGAAATGTTGTAGATAATTTTATTGTTATTGTTAGCGTAACGGCAAGACTGCATGGAAAAGTACGCTGTAACAGTCTGAAAAGTAAATATATCATCATCAATTAAATCCTTAATAATATCTATTATAAACGTAACAGTTTGTGAGTATGGATGTGGAAATGTATGGATGTTTGTTACTCTTTTACACCAGAACGGCTGAAGGGATCTGGATAAAATTTGGCACACATCTGTGTGGTCGGACCCAATCCTGAGGTCCACGCAGACAAAGTTGCGGGCAGAAGCTAGTACTATATAAATAGTTCAGAATTAGAACGTGAAACACGAAAAATGTAGGAACATCTAGGACGTCAAAATATTGATGCATAACATTTAATTTCCTGTAATTGTTTCAGACGTCAATTTTCAATAAAAACTAAAATTCACTACGTAAATCTCACTACGCATCTGGTCTAAATTCTGTGTGTCTCTGTTACTGATGTGTGTCGGAAGGATTTTAAAAAAATGATAAAGTGCTTGTCTAGTTCCTAATTCATAGCGTTGTAAAATCTTAGTTTTACGTACTTAATGAGCTATTTGCAATAAAACGATCGCAGACATTTAATAGCGTGCTTCCTTTTTCACATACATTCTACATAAGACACGTTTTTTTACTCCTGTCTCACTAAGGAAGCCCTGTGTGATGGCGGACTTCACAAACATGCGGTTTTTTTAAAAGCTTACTAGCTATGTGGGTCGTAGGTACATTAGTAGTATTATTGTTAAGTCCTCAAATATTTTAACCTCTTCTTAATGGACACAAAGTGTGACCTTGTCACATGAATACTGATCTTTGTGTCTATTTACTCTGCTTAAGCTTTTAGAGTCCTGTTAATGAATGCGGCCATAATTAATTAATCTGAATTCTATATCTTTTATAACTTCAAAGCAATTACTATTATATATTTTCATATTTTACATGCATTAATAAAAATCAAAATTTCGGACCTCTTAAATCCGTACCTGAGTACAGGCGGAGAGGCGGAGGCGTGTGACTGGTTAATTAAGTGCATACCTTTTGTTTTTGCACGTAGTACATTGTGTTTTGGAGGCAACTCTCGAATTCTATGACATGTTCCCACAACTCAATACACTTGCAAAATAGCTAGTGTGCCGACATCTGCATACCGCATCCAAGTATTTAGGCGGTTCTGAGAATAGTTTGTGGGTGACACAAGTTGACTTGAAAACCTTTTGTTGTATGGTCATATACACGTTAGTGGTTAACCCGTCGCAGTAGGTACTTCGCACTTTACAATTATACCGTTAACAATTGTGTTTACATATCGTTAGCATCTATTGTATGACACAGTATGATTTAAGCATGCATTTAACTTACATAGAATTTAGTCCTCTTGATGACGCCACAAAATCACTTAGTCTTAATATTATTAACATAATAACATAACATAATCAGCCCATTATACTGTTCCACCGCTGGGCACGGGTCTCCTCTCAGAATGAGAGGGATTAGGCTATAGTCCACCACGCTGGCCTAGTGCGGGTTGGTGGACTTCACACGCCATCGAGAAAATCTCTCAGGCAAGCAGGTTTCCTCACGATGTTTTCCTTCACCGTTTAAGCGCGTGATAATTAACTTTTAATACGCACATGACTTCGAAAAGTCAGAGGTGTGTGCCTTGGATTCGAACTCGAGACCTTTGACTTGGCAGTCAAACGGTCAATAGTGATAGCCTAGTGGTATTATTAACATAATTAATATTAATAATGCTATTTATATGTGCCATCTAATGTGACGGTAGCCGAATGGCTAGGGCATCGGACTTGCGATCATGTGGTTGCCGGTTCGAACCCCACCCATTACACTATCGACCTGAACCCACTCGTAACACAAGCATTTAGCTTAGCACGAGGGGTTAACAAAAATACTAGTAATGCGCGACCCAAATTGCTACTAAGCTTTAAAAAAATGCTAATAAAAATATTTGTTTACATTCATCAGTAGTCTTCATTTAACGATATCAGTTACTAACAAGATAAAGCTAATGGTCTATGAAGCGCATCAACCTTGGTAATCCTAGCTCGTAGGGTAAACCACACGCAATTCTTGAATAAATAGGTCAATAGAACATTATGTAATCATCTGTAACCTCACAGAATACAGCACATGGGGTGAAAGAAACGCAGCATTTTTTTTTGTTGACTTGAATTCGTTTGTTGGTTCGATTGCAGCAAAGGGAATGGATTCCCTTTCTTCCAATAGGGATCAGCATTGAAATGCAGTGGAAGATACTATCGAGAATCTTAATAATTGGGTTACTCCTATTAAAAGAGAATAGAACAAGTTGTAATTAGTTACTATCAGTACCTAATTAACCCGTCGTCTTCGTAAAGGTTGAAACGAGTTTCTGAATAGAGCACATTACCATAAAGTTGGATAGGCTTCAGCGGGTCAGCGACCACTAGTAATTACTAATTAGTATGGTAAATGTAGAGACATACCTTCTCATATATTTTGATGGCAACTGCCTATTTGGCCTAGTAAGGACCGAAAGTAAGGAAGTAGTGAGGACCGCGTTCGATTCCCAGGTCGAGCAGAGTCTTTTCTGTAGTAGTTTGGAGTTTGGATTTGCCTATAATCCTATTGAGCTATATATTATAGCTTAGCCATACAATGGCTGATGCATGCCTGGTCACTGTGGTCAATCAGTTAAAACGGTTGATGCAGAAACAATCTAGTGAGATGTAAAGCCATGTTTGGTATCGTTCTTTAAAATAATATAATAGATTTATTGACATCATTCAATCCACGTAAGGCATTATTACATCAAATAAAATCATAAACATGAGTTATTTAAGGTTTGAAGATAACCTGCGTTACTATTTCACCTGTATAGCAATCGAGTTATTTAGAATTAAACATGCCTGGAGTTGATGAGAACATAGTAGGTATTATACACCGATAAGTAGGTAGGTACCTATCTGCTATAGTTTTGTTCTATTAGCTATTAAAATTTTAATGTTAATTAGTAAATTCCTATCTTAAACAGGTTTAATTATTTCAAAAAACATAATTAAAAACTGACGTGTCTTCCTAAATTAATCATCTTAGTCGTTTAAAACTGGAAATTATTCACATTATCTTGTCTGACTTATGTTTTTGATAAAACTTTGTATAATATTAATAGTATTATGTATCCGCATCTATATATGGAACACCATAAATTGGATAAGTAAACTAATGTAACGTGTATTAGCAGGTACCGGTTTTAGCAGGATGTGGTACAAATTCTCACCATGTGATGGGGATCAATCATGTTAGGGTGAGGGTGATGGAGGAATTCGCTAAAGTACCTTATGACCATAGATACAGTATTGTGAATTGTATTCTTTATAAACAATATGAGTCTGTTATAGATTTCTTTAGTTCAATTTAAGATTCAATTAATAAAATATACATCCACAATTTGTCTATAGATAAGTAGCTACCTATAATATATATATCTACCTATAAAATTAAGTATGTGTAAACAAACCGTAAGTTACTTTCTCATAATCATTCTATCCTGTTAAAAATGTTATCTAAGTTCCAAAACTTAAGTATAAAAGGGGAAAGACGTAAATTCGTCACAACTTGATTCCTATCTGTTTTCCTTTTAAAAAGTCACTAGTAATGTTTACTGTTGCAAGGGTAAGCATTTTTGTCTATGGATTTACCAAAACGAACCCTTGGCCATTGCTATTTATTTTTTTTATCGACTAAGTATTAGTATATAATTAACTAGCTTTTGCCAGCGACTTCGTCCGCGTGGAATAGTTACTTTGTTCCCTAGTTCTTCGCCCGCGGTTTCACCTGCGTTGCCCCGTTCCTAAGGGTTGTAGCGTGATGTTTTATAGCTTGAGACCTTTCTCATGAATCACTCATTTTCCCATCATTTCCCTTCACTGCTCTGCTCCTATTGATCGTAGCGTGATGAAAAGTATACTATAACCTGCCCAGGAGTATGAAGAACAATTGTACCAAGTTTCGTTGAAATCCGTCGAGTGGTTTTTGTTTCTATAACGAACATACAGACAGACAGACAGACAAAAATTTTACTGATTGCATTTTTGGCGTCAGTATCGATCACTAATCACCCGCTGATAGTTATTTTGGAAATATATTTCATGTACAGAATTGACCTCTCTACAGATTTATTATAAGTATAGATATAGAAGAAGATAGGACCTTTGGCACATTAATACTTATGAGTTCAGAAATTACAAAATATTTCCTAACCTTGTATGTCTCAGTACAGTTGCGTGCTGTAACCATTCAGGTGTACCTATGTCTAATAAGTATTTTGTCGTGTCTTGTAGTGACAATTAGCGAGTGAATATTATAACGCGTTTGTCTAAAGATGCTCGTCTGACCTAAAAAGTAGGCAGCTCGCTGAGAATATGACGTCATTTTATTTGAGTAAATGCATTACACTTGGCTTATGCGTGTTTATTATCTACCTTATAAATCAGTAAATATCATAAGGCTATAGCTTTCGATAAAAACATAATACCTACATAGACATCTAAATTAAGATATACCTAAGTACCTAAATACATAAATATTATTTCATTAATTTCATTCATGATAATATACACAGGAAAAGAATGGTACTTGCCTTCGATTTATTAACCAGCTTTATTACATAATATAAAATATACCATCACGCCCCGATTTACCAAAGGATTCGGCAAATGTTGTTGTTAAGGTTGTTGTGCACCCACAGTTTGCCGGTATTTTCAGGTTCCTTGTAAAGGGGGCGAGGTTCCGGGTACAAATCCAAACTCCGAGCTGCTATTGAGAAACTTCATAGAAAAATTCAATATGACTTTGCTTGACCTATGAATCGAACCCCTAGAAAGTCGCACTTACGCAGTCAGATTTTAAATAATAAACTCATCAGAAAATCAGGTGATATTTTAATTGATTTAGTAATATTATAATATGAACAAATTGAATTTCAATAATGTTGAAATTGATATCGGTTAGATACGAATGGGCCATAAATCCTCCTGTGACAAAAGTCCATAAAGGCCTTATGTGTCTGTCCCTGTAATTCTAGGTCGATGTGTCTTCAATAGCCTTGTTGCATTTTAATGCCATGTTGATATTATAAGCCGTATATAAATATGAACGTGCGTTTATAATAATGTTTGTTATCTAGGTACTTAGAAGCCTAAAGTTTTGTAATGGTTTCTCGATCGTAATACTATTTGCTATGTATTTGTGTCAGGCGTTTATATTCTACGAAACGCGTACCTATCTTGGATGATTGTATTGACATTGATTGATAATTACCATATTCTATTTTAAAGTATTTCTTAATGCGTCATTACCACTAGGTAAAAAGATATTTTGAATTACTTCATAGAAGTAGGAAACAAGCCTATCGCCATTATTCGGGAAACAATCTAAACCCCAAGAGGCTATTGAGAAATTTTACAATTCTCAAAAGGCTTGCCCCTTATTAAGTACATGTGACCTAAATATTTCGGTGAACTGTGGGTTTAATGCAGCTATAGATCTGCCAGCCAAACCCTTCTGGGAATACAAGCGTGATGGTGTGTTATGTTAACTTAATAAAACTGCTCGATTTGGAAATTAGACCCAGGAGACATGAAGTCCTGGCCGACTTCATGTTCAGGATTCATGTTGATCTAGCCAGCACTTCTGTGCTGGCGGCTACTAGATCAACTACGGGCGTATCGATCATGGATTTTTTTCAGTTTGCATGAAAAGGTTTACTGACTTTCTCATTGCCCTTAACTTTTAATTTATAGCATTACTTCACCTTCAAACTTTTTACAGCATTAAGGACCTAATTTAAGATCAGTTTATTTTTAAAGGGAATCCAATTATAAATTGCGTATTATGTTCTTGTAATTTTAAATCAATTTCTTAAAAGTTGAGGTGTTCTTTTTTTAATTGCAGAGGGTCTTAGTTCTGTTGGGAGTGGTGGCAGTAGCATTGTCGGCGCCACAACAGCCTGGAGATAAAGTCATAGCAATCCTCTCACAAGATTTTGACCAGCAACCAGACGGATCATACAGATACAGGTAATTTTATTTATTCAAATCCAAAGAACCCTATATTCCCCGATAGTTTAGGCAAATGTGTACTAATGTATGCCCACAGTACATTGGTATGTTTAGGTCCTTTGTAATAGAAGTAGTGGCGTAATTATCGTAGGGCCAGGTGGTGCAGTAAGATTAAAAAAAGGAATCGATACAGGGCAAGATCGCCTCTGATATTTACCATTAATTGCAATAGAAAACAAGGCGGCATCAAACTTGGATTTAATGAAGTTTTAAACGAATTTGCAAAAACTAAAACGCGCAAGAGATTGAGAATTTGACTGGGATTTTTCTTTTTCCGTCTATTGATCTCAACTATATAATAAATATTTTATATCATCATCTGCATCGTTATTTATTTATTGCCATTTTCTTTTGCCCGCGACATCGTCCGTGTGAAATAGTTACTTTTGGGCAACAGTTTCTTAGGGACTTATACTTATTTTGCAAATAATACACATACAAACTGCTGTATATATATTGCTGTATATATACTGCTGTATATGCTGTATATAATATTTGTATGTTTATGCAAATAAATTTAACTTTAAGAAAATGCTCATCAGGCTGAACAACTTTTGTTAAGGCGTAATTTCTATATTTCTTATAGTTTAGCTGAACCATTATGGAATTGCATCTGGTGTTCCAGTTTCCAAAATTAATTATACCCTAAATGTTGACCAGGCTTAATAGCTTTTAAACAAAAAAAGTTTCCTTCAAATCCGTCCTGTATTTCCGGAGATTAGCGTGTAAATATATTCAATGCACAGACACATTTTTTTACTGTTTTATGATATGTATAGTTAGAGATTTTACCTCTCATCATTATAAAGACGATTTATGGATGCGGAAAAAGAGGAGGGTTGCTCGATTTTTTTCTATGCACCGGGCTCTTTGTATATCTAGCTCTATGCCTCTGAATAGAGGGTAAATATATTATTATTATTATACAGACATATCCAATCTCCGAACAGCTACTGAGTGTTATATTAAAAAAAAAACTCATTAAAACTTTGTTCGACTTGGAAATCGGACCCACGACGTTCATCTTGACAGTCGCGCTTACCACCACTTAACGAATATGCCAGCTACATTTCTTCAAATTAAACTTGAATATTGGTAGAGGATAGCAGCTGAAATTCGAGCTCTGTGGCGTTAAGTAGGATAGTGTTGGCAAATAGGCAACTTCCTCATTAGCCTAGTGGTCCTGGGTTCGAATTCCAGGTCGAGCAAAGTGTTATTGGATTTTTCTATGAAATTATCTGTGGCAGCTCGGAGTTTGGAATTTGTGCCCTGTTAAAGGCAATAGGCTCGGCCCCTGTAACATGGGACCTAAACATACCGGCGAACTGTGGATGTACATTAGTACGCCTCTGCCTAAGCTTTCGGGGAATTTAGGCGTGATGGTATGTTATGTTATGTTTGAATAGTTTTATATCATAGTAAGTCTTGATTCTATAACATTTTCTATTTTCAACAGAAAAGATTTGTAAATTCCACATAAACAGTTTTTTAATTAATTTGCTTGAAGGCGCTATGAATAGAGTTACAAATATAGATGTTCTGAGAACTTAAAAAATAATTTAAATGACTGAATTGTACCTATTTTATAAGACCTGGTAATCTATTTCAGGTTTTCAGAAAAAAACATGGCATACCTAGTCGTGCCATGTACTAGGCCAAAAGTTGATTTTGATAATCAATCTAATAATAAAAATTGAATGTTCAAACAGCTCAATATTTACTATATATATTAGAGAAGCAAATATTAGGCAGCGGCGACAACGACAGACATAATCCTTTATCCAAAGTGTTAATCCAAGCACGAATTTCTTGTATGCCGAACTTCGTAGCGATTCATTAGCTGGTCGCAGTGTATATACAATATTTTGCATATAAATAAATTGTAGTTCTATTTATTATTATCTACATTATACCTATAGATTTGTTGACGCCATGGCGCCTGGGGTAGGCTTCTTTAAATATCACATCCGGGCGTCATTGCATATCTTATATCTATAGTTCTCCCGTCGACTGACTTTATAAAACACTTGCTGTTGCCCGCAGTTTCACTTACCTCCCAAAAAGATTATTATACTATAAGTCCGATTCTAGGCGGCGTATCAAGATGAAACATGCACCAGATTTTAAGTTAGACCTCTAGCAATACATCGCTGAAAACTGCATCCAATTCCATGCAGTAGTTTTTGCGTGATGCGCGTACAAACATACAGACAGACAAAAAATCTAAAAATTGAATTATGGCTTTTGATGCTCTAATAAAGACCCCTATAATAGTTTTTCTTTAATATCTATAATGTACAGACATCCTGTTACAATTTTACTATAGGTATAGATATTGCTATGCTGCATGCTACCAATGTTAACCTCACTAAAAATATGTGTAAAAAGAATGTTACTGCCCTAATTCAAGTACTAACCTATGTAGATACTGTAAAATTACTTACCTACTACCGTGGTGTAAAATCAACTTCACGCGTTCACATAAACACACACGAACGCACTCATACACACAAACATATTTTCTCTCTCTCTCGCTCTCTCTCACACACACATACACAACAAACGACTCCAAACTCACAATTCCACTTGTTACAATTAATCTTAATATAACTCTGAAACGTCCTGCAATACAAGCTTTGAGCTTAGTTTAGGCACCAGTCTCCCACAATATTAAAATTCTTATGTTAAACTCTGATATAGTAGGTATGTAATATATACTTTGTAATATTGTGGTGAGAAAATACATATATTAATATTACATTAGTAATTCTGGTAGGTGCGTCAACATTTTTCAAAATATAATTTCGTTCTAGTTTCAGTCTGATAAATGTTAAAAATGTCACCTAATATAAATAACGCCATCTAAATAGCGCCATTCCTTTCTCGGAACAAAATGAATCAAGAAAATGAAAATTAGGTTTTCACGATCTCATGCCTAAAATTAAATACTTATACATGAATCTCGGATTTGAAGGCTCGCCGGCTATTAATTGGGGCTTAAAAACAAACTGGAAATCTGTTTGTCTTTACACTTCTGCCTAACCCTTCGGGAATACAGGCGTGATGGTATGACAAGTTTTGTTATGACATTTTTCGTTGTACGTAACGTAGTGTACATGAACAGTGCGTATCAGTATTACATAATTACACTAAAAGTATTACGTTGTATTAGCGACATTGCTATCATTGATTTGACCCCCTGCTCTGACCGCCTGTAGGCCACCAATAAAGGTCAAGTACAGAATTAAGTGACGAGTATTGAAAAGACACTGGAAGTCTCTATTCTGTATATTTAATTATCAGATATACTGAGGTACTTATTTTTTTACTTAGCATTACAAGCCTATGGATGCCGTAAAAGAGTAACAAACATACACACTCACAAACTTTCACTTTTATAATAATTAGTTTATTATAAACGTTTTTGTCTCTAGTGAGAATCAAACCCACGACACTCGGCACAATTGTAGTTGCGAGGTGACCGCTACACCAAACGTGCTGTCAACAGTGTTGTATGTGTGAACCTTTTAAAAAGGTATTCGATCTAATATTTATCATGGTTCTTTAAACCTTGACCGAACAATAAAAATTCTTTCGATTCGATTCGAGCCTAATTTTAATAGTACGCTTAAGAAAGGCCGCATCAATAGCGACCTCGAATGTTTTACTAGTATTAAACATTCTTTGCAATGACTACAAGACAGTGAGACGACACTTGCAAATACATATCTACATACCTTTGACAAAAGATTTGTGTATAGACGAAACAGATTGTATTTTCTATTAGGAAAATGCTTCAAACTTGTGTTGATAATGTGATTACAAATCTTCCTATCAGTATTGGACATTGTCATTATAAATACTATGGACCATTAATTGATTACACCATTGTTTTTAAAAGAATAACTAGGAAAAAGAAAATAGAAAAAACTTGGATAGGGAGGTAACACAATGTTTGTCAGTATGTATTGTCGATATTATCTTATCGATTAAGCTATTGTCTATGTAATTTAAGATGTACTTAGATACTTCAACATAGCTTTGAAGAATACTGCAGTTGTATTGCCAATTTATGTATATTTTTTCAAACGTTACGCTAAAATATATATTTTTTTGGGTATATAATTTATGTCATTGATCTAAAATAAAAGGCAAATAGTAGAAGCTCTAATATGATTGTTATGATTATCACTATTTTTGGATTAATTCCTAAAAAATTTTTACACTGTCAACAGTCACACACAGTCTGTTTTCAGTCAAACCAGGTTTAGGTAATACCTGGTAGTATACTAAGGTGGTATGTGGTTAGAATCTACCCAACATCTATAATCTTTCTTCAACGTTTTATTTTCATTTTCCCAAGATTTACACCGTCTGTCGCGTCGCTCTAAATCATCCAATGAATAATATACAATGATCAAATATGTTTTTTCCAGCTACGAAACTGAAAATGGCATCAAAGCTGAAGAAGCTGGTACGTTGAAAAAAGCCAGCGGCCCTGATGCCAGTGACGTCATCGTAGCTCAGGGTGGATTCAGCTACACCGCACCAGATGGCACCGTCATCAACTTGAACTATATCGCTGATGATGACAACGGTTTCAAGCCAGAGGTAATTTGCTATAGCTTTATTAAACACCAATCAAATGGTTAGTTACAGGTATGAAAAGATTTACTTATAACTCGATCATTTTTAGCTCATTTCATTGGCAAATTTTTTATACTTTTCATCTGGCGCCAAACCACCTGCCCGGTTTTGCAATAATGTCTTACCGATTACGATCTTCTAATATCTATTTTGTATTTTTCCTTTCAATAACTGCATTTCATTGCGAATATATTCGCATGATATATTCGCAATGAAATGCAGTTATCGATATACTATTGATTAACACATCGATATAGCGGTCATGTGCACGTTTGTTATTTGCTAAGTAATCGGCAGGCTTTTTAGATAATGTGTCGTGGCAAAATCCCTAGATTACAACTCAAATACAACATTTTCAACATTTATTTGAAATAAATATTTATATTTTAGCAAGGTCCATGTGGGCAGATATCTTTTAGATGAGCATACATCGCAATATATACGTATATTGGCTCTAATCAAGTAACCAAATTTATACATTACGATGCACTTAAATGGATCGTGCAGATATCTAATTCATCATCGTTTATTCACAAAACTCCTACAGGGACTAAAGTATTGAGCATTTTCTAAATTGCATGAGTAAATATGATCTATGATGATCTATTTCTTAATTTAGTATGTCGCGACGAATCGTTTTTATTGCGTACCAAATAAAATAATCAAAAGCAACAAAAAATCAAGGTTATCACAGAATTAGAATGTAGAGGAATACATCTTAACTTTTAAAGTTGAGTTTTTGTTATGTTTTCCGATCATCCGAGTAGGTAAAAATAGAATAATAAAACGCGCATTCTGACTTCATCACGTCCGAATTAATGGATTCACCCGTATTTTAAAAACTGGATAGAAATCTGTGGTTGTCATCTATTAGCTTACTACATTACCATAAATGATACTTAAATATTTAAAGCATCCGTGATTATATAAATTAATTTCCAAACAAATACATAGTATTAATATCTCCAATATCAATAATAATTATTAAAATAATTTTATGAATGTCCTAGTTTACATTTTTATTAGGACTCGATGAATCCATTTTGAGCTTATCTTATACTTATCGTTTTTTTCCAACTTGCCAACCGGTTTTCGTATTAATTTTTATGCAACTAATCTTCTTTTTTGCTGTTTCAGGGCGCGCATTTGCCGACTCCTCCACCAATACCGCCGGCAATTCAAAAGGCTCTTGACTACCTTGCGACACTGCCTCCGCCACCACCGTCCAGGAACTAAACCTTTTATCAACCAATTGCCGACAACCCTGACGACGACTCGAACATCCTATGTACCTGTTACCCCACAAATACTCGTACTGTTTTGAAGATAGTATTTTTTGGTCTTGAAATTTGTGAAATATTCCGTTTGCTTGTGACTGATTTTAAAAATGCTTTATAGTTAAGAAGATGTCGCTAAGCATTATAAGTATAGAGCCAGTCTTTTTTTAGAACGTTTTATAGGAGAAAAATTAATGCATGCTTATGTTTAAATTCTGTTTACAAAACAGTACTTATATTAATATTAATATCATATAATATACTAAGCAATATAAATCACATAAAAAGAATGTACAATGACTGAACTGTGATAGACAATGATTGATTTTATGTAACATGTTTGTACTTATATTTATGTAAATAAAAGCAAAATCAGTGCCAAAGATGCATTGCAAAATGTAACCTAGTTTTTATCACCTAATCCTAGAAAGTTTACTTGAAGTTTTATAACAGTACGCGGATGTATAGCTATCTAAGTTTTTTCCAAATGCACGGTTAAACCAATGAAGGTTCTAACCAATTTGAATATTTAGTAAGATCGTAGCTAATATTCAGGGGCATCAAAAAAAAATTTGTTATGTGAATATACCTATATATAAAAAATACGAGTAGTCTATAGGTTTGCGTGTCAGCATCACACAATTCTATAAATAGCGTTTTTAAAGTTAAAATCAGCCAAATTAAACTTGTTTCTTAATAAAAGCGGAATGCGACCAACCATATCCTTCTACTGTTTTTATCATCCATATTGTATGTACATATCAAGGTTTTACGTACTTATAAAGATGAGACAATAGCCCAATACCAAGATTTTTGATTAGCATGAAATTTACAGATACGAACTGTCATATATGTGTTAAATGTTGATGTCATTTCCTATAAACGGTATCAATGACTATAGTGGTAGTAGGATCCTGTGAATGCCGGATGTTTTTAATACGCAATTCCCATGGCATTTTAGTTGAAATACAAATACCTAAAACTGACATACTATCAATTAATTAAACAAGTATTTAAAGTCGTTGGGGAGAGGTTTAACTATAAGTTAGACCTACTTTATATTACGATAAATGTCCCTCAAAATTTAATCTAACCAATAATTTACTATATAGTAGTTACTTAGATGCCGACTCAAGGTTATTTTATAGTGATAATCGTTATTAGAAATAAATAAATGTAGGCTACCTAAATGTAAAAATAAGAATGAACACCGTAACAGAATAAAAATTGCCGATACTCGAAAATTTATTATTTCGATTGAAAAAAGAAAAAAATGAATAACTCGTATCTCTATCACAGTAATGTTGACATCAATATGTTTTAGGTCTTATATAACAGAGGCAGAATCCTGACTCAAATAACACATAGGGGGTGTTATTTGAGTCATTCTGCCTCTGTACATAAAACCTACAAGAGAACTGTAGCTGTACATTAGCATACCTCTCCTTATATATTATAATACAGGCGCAATGATATATTGCCAACAAAAATATCATAGAAGAAAATATCAGTGAAAATAAATGATATAATAGAAAGCAAAAGTGGTTCGAACAGCATCATTCGATTCGATAGCATTCCTTTGTTAACCTGTTTTCAAAAGTGAGTGTCTATCCCAAGGTCAATGATGTATTCAGTAGATGGCTGTGAGTATATTGATTATGAGATCTAAATTATTTTAAACTATAGACTTCACACTTAGTAGCTAAGGTAGTGGCCATTTGTGTTTTCGGCCACGGTTAATTTTGAGTGCAACTGTTATTGAGCTTTATGTACAGATAGGTACTTGAGCTGTTCCTATACTTTCGTTATGATAAAGAGTTAATAAATGCGATAATAATAAATCCGCATTGATTATTATTTATAATTATTCATTTATAATTTATGGCAATTTATTTATTTTTAATAAATATTATTATATACTAATTATTATTATATATAAATATTATTATTATTAATATAAATTAATTAGTATATCATAATAATAAATTATATTATTATTATATACTAATTAAATTATTGTTATGAAGTCAACATTTTAAAATGTAAATAGAAGTGTAAATAGAAGTAAGATTTGTAAGTACAGTAAAGTAACTTAAATTTTCCCGAAATTTCCAATTTTCCGGGCTATTTCTAATTTTTCTTTCTCTAAAAAGTTTATTGGGACTATTATGAACATAACAAAAAGCCAGTCGTACTTAAGCGATATGCATAATAATGAACAGCATAATATTTTTATTTATATATGTACATAGACATACGAGTATAAATGAACATAAAGAAATTTTAAACTATTATTTTACAAAGGTCCTATACAGATAACGTATTCACTATGAGGATAGTTCTTGTTTTTTCTATTGTACGGTTTTTATTCTCTAGTATTTAATTGCAGAAATTATAACCACAAACCTAATTACTTAGTTTATGTAAAATGTGAGCAAGTGACTTTAGGGTGCAAAAGTTGTATTGCATGTTATTTTTTTACCTTATTAAACGTTCGTTGTTATTTTATGTTAATACGTTCATTGCAAAGTATTATTTTGTTAAACAAAAGTGTTAGTATAATATAGTATAATTATTTCAAATGGAACTCACCATCCTGCTTCTCAGTTCGGTAATATTTATATTATCTATATTGTCGAAATGATATCCTATATTATTAGGAGTAATTACATGATATAGAACAACTCAAATCGACATTATGAATTCAGCAACTCTAAAGTTGTCCATGATGTTTTAATCTTAAAATTATTATATAGATAGTATATAAATACTCTATTATTTTCAGGCATGACCGTCTCACTGCAGGGGAATGGCCTCCCTATTCTGCATCCAATCGTCTAGGTACTGTATTCAAGTTTTACAACAGCATATTATTATGTCAAACTCACCCTGCTATCTCTCAGACTATATTTTACATCTCTATAAAATTGATTTGGTGGTTAAAAACAGTAGTCGATACACAACGGAATACCATTTAATAATAACTATCATCCAACAAGGATTATAATAAGTAAAACTCAAATTAATGATAATAGATTATCGTTTGAGTTTCGTGTTTGTGTGTGTAAAACATGTCATGAAACACGAATATCAATATCACATAATATTTTTAGACTTACACTTCGTTGCTGACCAATCGGATGACAACGATTTTAAATGCACATTTTTTTATAATCTTAGTTTATAAATTAAATGAAAATGATTGTGATAAAATAGTGATCTGTGTGCAGCTTCGCCTTAAATTTTTCCATCCTAATTTACAACTTTTCCGGTGGATAAAAAGAAATATTTCATACAAACCTTGTCTTGACAATTACCATCATAATAAAAATACTCTATAGGTACAGAGAAATAAAGAGATCAGTGTGGTCAAGACATTTCCAAGTAATGATCCTTCATACTATATGTGCGGTAATTGTTTTTTACTTATTTTAATAAAGTATAACTTGTTCCAATCCGAAAAGAAATTAGCCTAAGAAATGGGTTTGGTAGCTGAAATAAAAAACGGACTTCAGACCAAAGCGATCTAAAACCTCTTTCGTTAATTTAAAAACTCGTTTTTATCGCTTGAAAAACACAAATATGTGCTCAAATTTGATTACGAAACCCTTCGAATGCGTATTGTATACTATAATATTGTATCATATTTATAACCACGTAAACAAAATCAACAATAATTATATTAAACAGCTACTAAAATGTCAGGTTCTGTACCATTTCACTCAAGTGTTCATATAGTTTTTATTCTCTCTGTAATTGGTTCTGGCGTGGTCTTGGTTGCCAGTATATCTAGAGCGCGCTGTATTGCTGGTGGAATTGGCGGGGGAGTTGGCAAATGTGCACCCACGGGCCTATAGCCATTCTCGTCCGCAGTGTATGTCAAGCTGAAGTCATTGCCGTCTTTGTCCTGAAAATAGGACAAACATTGCAATTATTATAGAAGGAAAGTGTGACAAAACAATAGGGAGCATTTATTATGCAATTAGCTATTCGCTGCGGTTTCACGCGCGTCCTAAAAGGATTTACTTACTAAAACTTGGCTTCGAGGCGGCGTACCACGATGAAAAATGCACCAGATTTTATGTTGGACTTTTAGCAATACAAATGTGAAAATGGAATCCACCCCGTGTGGGGACGGGTTTAGAATACAGTTCCTCGCTGCTATTCAGATAGGCATCTCGAGAAGTCGAGAAAATATCTGACTTGCGGTAGGAGGACCTCTTGGGTCTGACTGGCTGGCAATCACCCTTAGGTTGGAGATTGTTGTAAAACACCTTGACGTTTGTTTTGACTTTTGCGCGTGAGAGCAAGTTCCTCCTCGGTTGCTGCGGTTCTGGCTGTAGCCAATCTTACCATCAGGTGGCTCGTCTGCTCGTTTATATAACATAACATACATAATCAACCCATTATACTGTCCCACTGCTGGGCACGGGTCTCCTCTCCGAATGAGAGGGATTAGGGTATAGTCCACCACGCTGGCCAGGTGCGGATTGGTCGTTTGAATGAAAAACATGCAATTTCGTGCAGTAGTTTTTGTGTGGTGCGCTTACTACAAACACAAAGACAGACAGACAAACAAACAAAACTTCTAAAGATAATTGTTTTGGCTTCTATTGCTTATATAAAGACCCCTCATATTATTTTCAATGTTAATATTCTAAATATTTTCTATGTACAGACATCGGTTACAATTATGTTATGTATGATTTATAGAATTGTATTTTTTTTAAAGCTTACTAGTAATGTGCATCGCTCATTACTAGTATTCTTGTTAACCCCTCGTGCTAATCTAAACGCATGTGTTACGAGTGGGTTCACGTCAGTAGTGCAATGGGTGGGTTTCGAACCGGCAACCAAATGACCATAAGTCCGACGCTCTAGCCATTAGGCTACTGCCGATAAATAGCATAGCTATATCGTTAATTGTTTACGTAAACAATCCAACCTCTCAATCAAAATATTACGCTTACAGTGAAATATATACACAGAAATACTGGTTGTAAAAGAACGCCGTTAACAATACTTTTATTCTCCTCCTTTTCCCATTTATTGGAGTCAACTAATTACAGAATGAGTAAAAAAAAATATTTTATAATGAAATGATAGTTTTTTTATAAAACGTTGCCCCACTCTAAGATTTTCTCCTGCATCGTAGGTGAGTTTACAAACACAAATTCGCACATACACAAACGCCCACATCCGGAACAACTACCTATAAATATTTGCTCCATGTGGGGATCGAACCCACAACACGTGGCGCAGAAGCCGATCGCTAAGCCGCTATGCCAAACGTGTCGTAGTAAAATTTTAATTTAAAGTAGGTAAGTAATATTTGCTTTGGTGTGTTTACTAAACAAACCAAGTATTTGGTTACTCACCTAAACAGTAGGTAGGTACCAGATTCGAAACAACTACATTTGTTCTCTGCGGGAATCGAATCCATGATCCGTACTGCAGAAGCCTATAACTTAGCGATTGTGCCAATATTTTAAAGTTAAACAGTTATATACCTACTACAACGAATCATTGGTCATTTCACGAAAAAAAACACAATACTTTTTACAATGAAAAATTTTACACTCACGCATAATTCTTAGCTCCTGCATGACCTTGAAACGATCAGAGAGGCTACGGGTAAATACTATTTTCATATTAGCCTCATTTTTAGGTATAGCCTATATATAGGAGAGAAAGAAGTAGGTTATATCTTTTTCTAATTTAACAAATTCTATTACTGACAAACAATCCACAGCTTAAAGCGATAAGTCCAGAAAACTAGATTTTTAAACAGGAATTCCATAAGTAATGTAGGTGAGTATTAAGAGTAGGTTTTCGAAAACTCCCACTAGATTGGAAACAATAAACATTTCATGTACAAAGTTAGTACATCAAATGCAATTAAATACATTGAATTATGATCAGTACTCACTTTATAAGAGAAATTTCCTTCCACGGCACTGCCTGTACCGCCATTTGAAGTTTTCAATTCACCCCTTTCAAAAGCTCTCGTGCCGTCACCACCTTCATAGCTGTAATGTTTAATTATCATTTAGATGAAAATAAATTACTAAAAATATAGTTAGGTTAAAGATACCATCTTACCTGTAGTGAAAATTTCCTGAATGTGCAAAAACATAACTTTCTGATTCAATTATAGGAATCACAGGGTCACGCAATTGTTTCCTTCTTGCAAAAGTTCCTCCTCTTTTTGGAATTTGTGTCGAAGGTTCACTGGTGCCATATTTATCGATTTTGACGTTTGTTTCTTCTTTTTTATTTACACTATTTTCTGTTTCGTTTAAATATGCATCAAGCTGGTTTTTATTGACCTTGACTTTTCTGACTTGTGACCTTCTCCTCTGCGTTTTGGGTCGCGCTATGGGCTCAATTTCGGCATCAGTTCCAGGCATCTCTGGCTCTGCAATTTTAATAGACCGCGCTTTCTGTTTGTATAGAGTATCTTCTTCATAGTCGTTACTTCCTATGGCAGCAGAGGCAAGATTATATGAAAGTGGATTTTTTTCAGACTGTGTCTTAACATTTGTGGCTTTTTTACCGGAACTTGAACTTTCTAAATTGTCTTTATTCTCCATGATATTAACATCCAAACTCTTTTTATTGTGATTTCTCACTTTAATCATATCTTGATCATCGTATACCACAGTAACAGGAATCAAATCGTAGTTTTCCACCGATGGCGGGTGATTTAAATTAAATGTCCTCCTGACTTCAGTGTTTCTTCGCAGTACCCGTTTATTTAGATTCATGTCAACACTAGTCACACTATAAATTATTAATAAGAACAGTGGTAATTCTGATAAAAACATTTTGTTTTAATCGGTAAATTAAAATAAGTAATGCGATCCTTCTCCCGCGCGTTTAAAATAGCAAATGAAGATGACTCAATAGTTTAAGTCATTAGGCTCTGTTCGTAATCTATTCACTGGTTTGACGAGAATAATATTATATTTGTTATAATGCGTTTTAGAAGATAAACATACACAATAAAATTCACGTACGCAAACATATACCTTTGTAAATATTTATATCGTAGGTTGGTACTTATGCTATATCAAATAAAATTAATTATTCGTACACCAAGATGCAAGCTGAAGTGTAAATAAAAGATAGACATTTTGCATAAACAAAACACTGAAACCACAATACAATAGGATAATAATATTTAAAAAAATAATAATATGTATGATTTCCTCGCGATTTGCAAAACAAACCACAAAACACTCATTTTATACATTATAACAATTTGATTTTTAATTATATTCGATATCTTACCGTTAGTTCATTACGTGAAAGACATGCTCTACTGAAATGTTGTGAAGCAAACCTTTCAGCGAGTTGACAGACCTTGTTTAAAGTGTGTCTATCATTTAATTGCGTCGGATCGTCACCGATCATGTCTCATTGTTGACACCTGGGTTATTGTGCAATTTGCCGAACACATCAGTCAAGCGCTAAGGTTGAAATATTTAGCGTACGGTGAGGCTCGCTCCTCCGGAAGGCGGGGGGAGGATAGTGTAAATAAATGAGACTTACATATAGGTGGACGAGAATTCTGGAGTATCACTTATCGCACAAAATCGGGAGTGGTTACAATAAAGATGTTATTAAAATTTGTTTGTTTGTGCTCAATAGTGGCGTGCGTGTTTTCCGCGCCCCCCACCGATGAAGTTCCACCGGAAAGACAACAACCTGCAGTGATACCTATTGTTTCACAGTCAGAGGAATTTGAACCTGATGGAAAATATAAATTCAGGTAGGTAATTTAATTATAAGAAACCCAAAATTTTCAATAATTATTTAGTATGTCCGGACTACGCAAAATTTAAATTCATCATCAGCCTATATTCGTTCACTGCAACATCACAAGTTGGAAAAATAGTTAATAACCAATGTAAACGCATAATTTCAGCTACGAAACCGGTAATGGCATCAAACGCGAGGAGACGTCTTTTGATAAAGTGGTTGATGGCAAGACGAAGAAAAGTGACTGCAGCAATGAAGGTGGAGAAGATGACGACAGTGATGAAATCCATGTGCAACAAGGATCCTATTCATACACAGCACCCGATGGGACAGTCGTTAGTGTGAAGTAAGTTTATTTTTCTGTTTCCGAATACATTAGTTAGAAAAAACTAAAAGTGTTTGACGGCAATACTACTTAAGCAGTTCATGATTAGGACTGACAATGCAAATGGGCAAAACAAGTAATAATATGCAATATGAAATCACTGGGTAATTTATTATTTCAGCATGACTAAAAGTGTTAAAAGTAGAACTAAACTATCTTTTTGTTTTGTGATTATTGTGATTTTTTTGCATTTTCCATGCTAAGATTATAAAGTTATTTTAGTAAACGAAAAATTCAATCGCGGGCAGGATTCGAACCTGCGTCTTCTGGTTAAATAAAATAACTTTATAATCTTAGCATGGAAAATACAAAAAAAAAATCACAAAAAGATAGTTAAAAGGTAAGGTGGCATCGTACGATATCGAACTAACTTATCGAGCTAACTAGTAAGTCATGTCGGTTGAGGAGCAAGTTAACTTGCTTTTCAATAGATGTCGCCAACGTCACCTTATGACATAAACTAAAAATGTGAAGGCAAATTTCAATCAGGCGGGTGGGGTTCGCGGTGGTTTAGCGGTCAGAGCATCTGGTGTATCTAACCAGAAGACGCAGGTTCGAATCCTGCCCGCGATTAAATTTTTCCTTTACTAAAATAACTTTAGAACGAAACTATCTATAACATACGATCACATCGTATTCCGATTACGATAAGGCAGAGATGTACTAATATACACCTACAGTTCACCAATATCTTAAGAATACCGTGTAATAAGGGGCGAACGTAGGGCGCAACACTCTGAGTTGCTACTGAAAATTTCATAGAAAATCTGAATAACATTTTGCTTGACCGGTGAATTGAACCCAAGACCTCTTGTATAGCTATCTTGCTTGTGACCACTAGACTAATGGTAGTCAGAATAAAAATATCATCTTATTATTCCTTCCTGCTATATAAAGTTATTAAAGTCGCAGTACCTACACCAAAACATTAGTCAAACAATTCACAATATTTTATAACTCATTTTCTACTCATTTAAGAATCGATGTAGATAACTCTAGCTTAAAAAGTAGCTTATGTGCAATCCGTTTGGCAGAAATTTGCTGCAGATAATTAAAAAAAAATATTCATAAGTGAAATAGGTATTTTTGACTCAGAAAAGTTACCAACCAGTAACGATATCCCTTAAAATAGAAAATAAAAGATAAATATTTCAATGTCATATTAAAGATAGCTACAACAGACAATGTTCAGTAATTATTTTGATTAGCGAGCGTTGTATATTATATCAATTAAATATCCTCAACAATATTGCAAAAAAATCAGAATCCAAAATCTCGCCAAACACCAATCTACCTAGATAACAAACGCAAAATCTTTGCCTAATTGTATACTTTAAATGCTATTGCATAAAAAATATGAAATAGTAAAATGTTTTTCTTCTAACAGGTACATTGCCGATGAAAATGGTTTCCGACCAATCGGCGAACATATTAACCTTGGTCCACAGCCACCAAGCCCTAACCACAGCCACCAACACAAATCTTCACGAAAGTTAAAGACTAGTGATGAAGATGTCTCTGGGACTGATAATACACTTTCATCGGAGAATTCCGAAAGTGAATCTCTAGAAGATATTCCACCACCTAGTGGGGAATTTGCAAAAAAAATCCCTAAAGTGGAGTCACAGGGGATGCAAGATGAGAAGCCGAAGGAAGGTGAAAAACTGAAAGAAGGTACGAAGCCTAAGGAAGGTGAAAAGTCTAAAGAAGATAAGAAACCTAAAGAAGGTGAGAAGCCTAAAAAAGGTGAGATGCCGAAATCAAGTGAGAAACCTATGGAAGGTGAGAAACCTAAAGCAGGTGAGAAAACTAAAGAAGGTGGAAAGCCTAAAGAAGGTGAGAAACCTGAGGAAGGTGAAAAGCCTAAGGAAGGAGAGAAGCCCAAAAAAGGTGGGAAGCCTAAGGAAGGTGAGAAGCCCAAAGAAGGCGAGAAGCCAAAAGAAGGCGAGAAGCCAAAAGAAGGTGAGAAGCTCAAAGAAAGTGAGAAGCCTAAAGAAGGTGAGAAGCCTAAGGAAGGTGAGAAGCCTAAAGAAGGTGAGAAACCTAAGGGAGGAGAAAAGCCTCAAGAAGGTGAGAAGCCTAAGGAAGGTGAGAAGCCTAAAGAAGGTGAGAAGCCTAAGGAAGGACAGACGCCTAAAGAAGGTGAGAAGCCTAAGGAAGGACAGACGCCTAAAGAAGGTGAGAAGCCTAAGGAAGGTGAGAAGCCTAAGGAAGGACAGACACCTAAAGAAGGTGAGAAGCCTAAGGAAGGACAGACGCCTAAAGAAGGTGAGAAGCCTAAGGAAGGTGAGAAGCCTAAGGAAGGTGAGAAGCCTAAGGAAGGTGAGAAGCCTAAGGAAGGTGAGAAGCCAAGAGAAGGTGAGAAACCTAAGGGAGGAGAAAAGCCTCATGAAGGTGTGAAGCCTAAGGAAGGACAGACGCCTAAAGAAGGTGGGACGCCCAAAGAAAGTGAAAAGCCTAAAGAAGGTGAAAAGCCTAAGGAAGGAGTGAAGCCTAAGGAGGGACAGACGCATAAAGAAGGTGAGAAACCTAAGGAATTTGAGAAGCCTAAGGAAGGAGAGAAGCCTAAGGAAGGACAGACGCCTAAAGAAGGTGGGAAGCCCAAAGAAAGTGAAAAGCCTAAAGAAGGTGAGAAGCCTAAGGAAGGAGAAAAGCCTAAGGAGGGACATACGCCTAAAGAAGGTGAGAAGCCTAAGGAAGGTGAGAAGCCTAAGGAAGGTGAGAAGCCTAAGGAAGGACAGACGCCTAAAGAAGGTGGGAAGCCCAAAGAAAGTGAAAAGCCTAAAGAAGGTGAGAAGCCTAAGGAAGGAGAGAAGCCTAAGGAAGGACAGACGCCTAAAGAAGGTGGGAAGCCCAAAGAAAGTGAAAAGCCTAAAGAAGGTGAGAAGCCTAAGGAAGGAGAGAAGCCTAAGGAAGGACAGACGCCTAAAGGTGAGAAGCCCAAAGAAAGTGAAAAACCTAAAGAAGGTGAGAAGCCTAAAGAAGGTGAGAAGCCTAAGGAAGGAGAGAAGCCTAAGGAAGGAGAGAAGCCTAAAGAAGGTGAGAAGCCCAAAAAAAGTGAAAAACCTAAAGAAGGTGAGAAACCTAAAGAAGGTGAGAAGCCTAAGGAAGGAGAGAAGCCTAAGGAAGGAGAGAAGCCTATGGAAGGTGAGAAACCTAAAGAAGGAGAGAAGCCTAAGGAAGGAGAGAAGCTCAAAGAAAGTGAAAATCCTAAAGAAGGTGAGAAGCCTAAAGAAGGTAAGAAGCCTAAGGAAGGAGAGAAGCCTATGGAAGGTGAGAAGCCTAAGGAAGGAGAGAAGTCTAAAGGAGGAGAGAAGCTTAAGGAAGGAGAGAAGCCTAAAGAAGGAGAGAAGCCTAAGGAGGGAGAGAAGCCTAAGGAAGGAGGGAAGCCTATGGAAGGAGAGAAGTCTAAGGAAGGTGAGAAGCCTAAGGAAGGAGAGAAGCCTAAGGAAGGAGAGAAGCCTAAGGAAGGAGAGAAGCCTAAGGAAGGAGAGAAGCCTAAGAAAGGTGAGCAACCTAAGGAAGGAGAGAAGCCCAAAGAAGGTGAGCAACCTAAGGAAGGTGAAAAGCCTGCGAAGGAAGGTGAAAAACCCGCCAAGCAAGGTGCACAAGAAGCAGAAACATTGTCAAATCAAGCTGTAAAAGTCGCCAAAGAAGCTAAACTATCGGCTAAAGGAGCTGTTGAGTCCGCCATGGAAGCTTTGAAAACTGCAGAAGAAGCTGTAAAATCTATAAAAGAACAGCGTGCGATCGAAGCTCAAACGCCTAACAGTGAATCTGGAACACATGCACAAATTGCTAAAAATGCTGCTAAAGAAGCTCTTCAGGCAGCACAAGTTGTTGGGAACGCCGCTGAAGCAGCCGAAAAAGCTGCAAGAGAGGCTGTTAGTTTAGCACAGTCCTTGCCACAAGTTGCTAAAAAATAATTCTGCACAAAAACTTTGAATCGATCGGAATACACCTGAATCTTAAAATTATAAACGAAACTACGATTGCTATGTAACGACCATTATCATTGACCCATCGATCCACATATTTACGAAATTTGGTCTTAAGCGAATTTAAAGTCCGTACCGTAAGTAAGTACCGGTAAGGACAATTTATATTTTAAGAGAGCTTATGTAAAACTTAAGAAGTGTGATATTATAGCGTTTTCTAAGTCAACTGTTTGTTTGTTTGTTGTTGATGTGTGTTTTTTAAGACAATACATTTGTTTTTGTTGAAAAATTCTTTTAATGCATGTTATATACCTGACCAGCAAGATATATGCCTATTTTCTATGAGTACCGATATAGATCACTAATAAGTAAAAAAAATTACTTAATCTGAATTAATTATGCTTCTATAAAACAGAGTAAACCTCTAGCCTTTTTTGGACTAGGTAGTTATCTATCTAACCTGAGTGTTTTAAACATCCGAACTGAATTTAACCTGATAAATCAAATATATTAATTGGTTAAAGGTGACTACAATTGTGTTTAATATATTATTTGGTGTTGTATTTACATCAGTGTGGCTTACATATTTCTTTCGAGAAAGTCGAATACATATATATTAAGGAATTTTAACATCAACGACGCATTAGGTAAACGCCTACAAATTAGGAGTAATTTATTTGAATCCACGTTAAATTATGTGCACGTTTATGCTACCGTCAGGCGCTTAAACGTTTCAGTAACTAAAACTATAGAATTGGTTGGAAAACCAAGTTTCGAAGTAAACTTGCTCAAGTATCTGGTTCCTTTGCATCCGTTGTATGGTTCAGTACATGGGCAAACAATGGCTATTATGTGGAATCTACATTATACGATTCAATGGTTTATGCGGTCATTAACCTACACGTGAGAGGCTCTGAGTATGACCAAAACGACTTGTACGTAGATAAGCACACGTTTAATCATTTGGTGTTATTTAAAGTTTGGTTTAATATCAAAACAGGTTTTGGTTGTCGCATATGTTTTATTTTCAGTTCATATGTTTTGGCAAGATTATAAGGTGGCAAGAGAAATAGAGCACCGAGTATCTTTGCTTAGTTTGTATTTATTTATAGCTTGTAACTCATACTTAAACATCCATGTTTAAGTATGAGTTACAAGGCGTGGCGTTATATGGCGTTTTGGGCGAAAATATGCCGGGAAAAATAGCTTCTCCAATAGTCTAGTGGTCCTAAGTGCGACTGGTCGAACAGTGTCATTGGGTTTTTCTATAAAATTCTCGGAGCTTGGATTTGTGCCCAGTTAATGGTAATAGACTCGCTTCCTATTACATTGGACCCAAACACACCGGCGAACTGCTCTATATTAGGACAGTTGTACATAAGGACACATCTGAATCAGCCTTCGGGGAATACAAGAGTAAAATATACGCATTATCTTCATTGTGTAAATACCTTATCAATATTGTCTTCTATAAAATAGTTTAGAGAAGATAAAAAAGAAAGTACTCCGGTAAGTCTAATACACCTTGCGTGCAGTACCGACCGATGCAAATTGAAATATCAGTTCAATTAAATGTCAAGATCAGTTCAAGCGTTCGACGCATAGCGTGGAGAAGCGTTCCTCCTCTCACTTTTGTTGTGAAACCAATGACGTTTGTCTTAGGTATTAGGTGTATTGTAATTTGGCTTCACGTGCTCCAATTAAACTCTTTAGTTTTTATAAACTTAAAAGAAGAACTTAGGTTCTTCTGTTGTTTAGTTTATTACTTATGGAAATAGGTATCTTACCAAAATAAATAACCTTTAAATGGGTCCCATTAATGTTTTGTGGCATATAATATTCTTATGTTCTCTATCTTTTTAAATCAAACTACACACCATTTTGGAGTTTTTCAAGTAAGAACGTACGAGCATAATATGTAGGACTTTAATGATTGAACTTAATTTAACACTTAAGTTGCGCGTGACTTACAAATATGACTAATAAGATAAGCGTTCCTTCATTTTGATTTACTTTTTATGTCATCTAAAGCTAAACGATCCCCTGAAAATAATAACAAACTAACCTTGTTTTGTATTATCATGTCTGATTACACCAACATACTACATCTGTGAGTATCAAACTTCGGCTAACTATGTAGGTACATTCATAGTAAAAAAACCTATTCCTTACATACCTAACATTGATAGGATGTTAGATGGTTCTGATAAACTCAAATGGAATTACATAACAAATTGTTTATAACTAAAAGCTATATAAAAATATTAAGCACAACATTAAGAATTACCGACAAAGTGCGCAGAGGCATGCACTAGACATTAGCAAACGATTCAAGTTTAGTTGCTCCGCCTGTCTTACATTTTAGGTAAGTAGGCAACTAAGTGCGCATGCTACTAGTTTTTACAGTGTTTTATATAGACTAGACTGAGTTTCATTCAATTAATCGCATTATTTCTAACTACAGAAGCCAATATTACTAAAATAACGACTATGAAACTATTTTTTCACCCACGTTCACTTCTATGAAAACAGAAAAGGTATTTCTTTCATTCGGTATCATTGAAGGATACACTTAACTTTTACTGAGATTATGACTTCCAAGCCATAAATCTCCAGATTGAATCGAAGGCACGCATATTTATCTTTTAAAAATAGTTTGAATATTATAAATAAATTGACGGTACGTTGGGCGTAGCGGCTGAGCGATCGCCTTCTACGCTGCGTGGTGTGAGTTCGATCCCCGCATAGAACAAATATTTGTAAGATCGTAGTAGTTAGGTTGGGTCTGGGTGTTTGTGTATGTTAAAATTTGTATTTGTAAACGCACCCACAATAAAGGAGAAAATCCTAGTGCGGGGCAACGTCTTTTAAAAAGAAAAACATAAGTCTTGTTTTGTAGAGTAAGCTCCGCGCCCAGCTGTGGGAAAATAGAATAAAATACCTAACATCATCATTGATTTTAGAGACGTTGTCATCAGAAAATATGTTAATTACTACCTCTATTCTGCAATTAAAGCTTGTTCTTACAGTGGAACAGTGATTTTTTGATGATGTTAAAGGATAATGAATAACAATGCGAGAATAGGCGATAACCTCTTTAATCGTTATGTAATTATAATTCTCAGACATCCTACGCTACAATTAATATACTTTCACCGCTTAGTGCCCATTTGTGTTGTTCACCGAATATTGTCTAACTTTTAAACTTTAACTAATGATTTGAAGAATTACAAAATTTCTAATTGCCCGTCGAACTGTCGTTGAATTTCTAAATACCATGCGGTTATCGCGGTTGACTTCCTGGTGATAGTCTCCATCACTCCTACTTCGGAACTAGTCGTGCAGTATGATTGTTCAAAATTCTTAGTTCAATAAAAAGATCAAGTTTGCTGATAAGCGTTAGCTTGGGCATCTACGAATGGGCTAAGCAGCATCTCAAGTTGTTAAAAATGTCATTCTCATACCATAAATAATAGAGTGAAAATTAAGAATGGAATAAAAGTCCTTTAAACGTATAGGTATATGAAAATCTCTAGAAACTGTATCTGGTTTAATTCGATCAAGTCATAATTAACGTGTTACGAACGGATCCGTAACAATATATTATTTGCAGAACGTAGAACGTGTCTTTAACGTTTCTTACCATAAACTTATTCAAATTTGAATACTTCAAATAATAAAAAACAGTCAAGACGAACTTCATAAGAATAACAGCTATATCCTGACTGTATCCCAAGTATTATAATATTCTATCGTATCAGTGCCTTTTTTATTATAATATTCACAACATCCAAGAATATACAAACTAGTCTGGTTTAAAATAATATTGTTTTTTTAAAGACTGTAAAAAGTTGCCTGTACTGGCAAGGTCACCGGTTATATGACTTATACCTTCTAAAGGTCTCGCATTTGTACTGCCAACAGTCAGAAACCGGAGTTGTTATTATCAGCAGATAGGTTATATATTTTTAGACTAACAAGACTAAAAATAAAACGGTGCTTGACAGTGTTGTTCAGTGACACTGGGTGTACCATTTTCAGCTGTTTTTAAACTCAGATACAATGTTATGTATTTACTCTACAAGCATTATAAATCAGAAAGTGAGTTGGTCTGTCCGAAAGTTGTCTTTTGTATAGAGCTTACAAAAAGTTCAAAAAAATAATTAAACAAATATAATTGAAAGTCCACCTTTCACCTGCATTCTATGCAAAATTAAGAGCTTACGAGAATATTATACATATCTAGTATTGTTTTATTCGATTGGTTGCAATCGGTGAAAACCATAAGGAGACTGCATCTTCGTAATTACAATTTAGGTTATGTTGTAACCCTCCAGTGTCATAACTCTAACCTCTTGCCACGAGTCAATCAATAAAATCGCAACACTCTTAGCGATTGATATAAAAATGCAAATCACGATGTACATAATGTTTTGAGATGGACTAATCACAGAGAAAGAATTAAATAGATAAATAAAGTCTTTTATAATGAATAAGTACGAGTAGTATCGTGGAGTTAATTCGGGTTCTCAAAAGCGGCTATAACAATTTTGATTCAATTTACAGCGTGAGTTCGCGGTTGCGAAAAATCAATACAGCTGGGTCTAAAATTACTGAGACATTTTGTGTTAATTTTAAATAAATTATTAAATAAATCTGCCTCATTAGTCTAGTGGTCCCAAGCGCTACTGCTACGCTAAAGGTCCTGCGTTCGATCCCCAGGTCGAGCAAAGTGTTATTGGGTTTTTCTATGAAATTCTCAGTAGCAGCTCGGAGTCTGGATTTATGCCCGGTTAATGGCAATAGGCTCGCCCTCTTTTACATGGGACCTAAACACACTGGCGAACTGTTGGTGTACTTACATTAGTACGCCTCTGCCTAACCCTTCGGGGAATACAGGCGTGGTGGTATGTATGTATGTATGTATTATTAAATTTCGCGAGTTATGAGCAAAACGAATGTGGCTCGTAAAACATAATTTAAAGATAAAAAGTCTATAGAATTCTTTTATCTAGTCTCAAAAATCGTTCAGAAAAAATATTTTGATGGTCTTATCAGTTGTTCATAGTCTCAAGCAAATAATGGTCTTATTAAAAACTTTTCACTCAATAGTCACTGTATACTATAAAGCAATCTGTGAATATTTTAATTTTCCGTTAGATCATAATACGCTATCTTGATAATCCTATTAGACGAACTTTATTCACAAAAGCTTCTTGACTAATAATCCCAACTAAATAATAATAATTGTTCTAAAATGGTCCCAATACGGTGGGTTACTTTTTGTTCAATAAATATATTTTTAAATATTATATAACTAGCTGCACCATCCATTGCAAATGTTGCAATCCTTCTTTAATTTTTTTTTGGCCAGGAAACTTCAGGCACCGGGCGTACGCAGAACAACCCGAAGTTTAATCACAATAGGATGAATGGTTTAGGAATGCATATATGAAAAACTTACAACATGGCAAACCATATTGCATTACTTTTAATATGATATATTAAATTATTTATTTTATTTTATTTAATGGCAATAGGCTCGCCCCCTATTACATGGGACCTAAACATACCGGCGAACTGTGGGTGTACATTAGTACGCCTCTGCCTTACCCTTCGGGGAATACAGGCGTGATGGTATGTTACTTTTAAATTATTAATTTAGGTATATAAGATATGTATACTTATTATTTCGCAGAATATTTAAAAAACAATTTACACATTATAAATATTACAAGTCGAGATAATATTATATCTAATTATTATTGTGATTAGTCCATTTCTATGCAAGGTGACTCATAATTTTCTAAAAGACGCTACTAATAGCAATAACACAAACATTCGTAAACTACTGCCACTAGATTAATATCGTTTCAAATTTACCCTCAATTTTTGTTTTTTCTAACTACTGGTAAGATCAAATATTCAATAATTAAAGAAACAACATTGACTTCATCATAAGTAATGAAACAATGGCTAACTGATGTTATAGGAGTGCGGCACGCATGTATATGGCGATCCAAGTGACATCGATTCATGGTGGACATTCCAAAATCCCGAACGAAACGCTAAAAGTCCACTTTTATCATGCGTACCGCTGAAATGTGGAATGTGCTTCCCGAGTGGGCCTTTCCCGATAGATATAATCTGGGGCCGTATTATGACGTGTAAACGCCATCATTTTTAGGTTGTAAGAAAGAGATGAGGCTATTTAATATGTAGAGCGGCATCTCTTTCTCACAACGTAAAAATGATGGTGTTATAATAATGCCGGCCCCTGGGTGTTTTTAAATCACTGTCAATCGGTTTCGTAGATCGCAATGTCGTTTAACATCAGGCAAATAAGAAAAAATATGTGTGAAAATAAATGTCATTATGGAAGAAGGTTATTAGTGCGACTAGTTTTGTTTGTAATAGTTTTGCGAGACTGCCACTGCACTTATTTACGCTACCCTACATAAATAAATAAAAGATAAAATAACTACAATAATACTGCTGATGCTGATGAATTTAACGGAAATGCATAATATTATATCCATGAAATAATATTTTTTATTAACTAACTCCAACTTATTAATTAATTTAAAATAGAATATCTTATAAGTGACTCATATTAATTTTCTTTAGCATTGAGTTAATGCCACTGTCAAAGTTAACGAGGCAATGATGCATTTACTTCAGCTGACTTTGAGGAATACATAATTAAGAAACTTCCTACGTAACAGTGCGATGAATCGCTATTGTGTTGTGTTCCTAGACAAGCACTAACATTATAGGTACTAAATAAGATGCCTATACAATGAGGCAACACTGACAAAATACCTTGACACACAAAATGTCTCGAACAAAAAGAAATTCTAAATATATGTCGTTACATAGTAATGTAATGTAAATTACACTGCAGTGCAAATCTTCAACAATAACCGTCTATACGTATCGTACATCTTCTTTATTCTGTAGACACTAAATCTTTTCTTAAATATATATTTTTTTCCCATGTGGGGACGGGTTAGAATACGAGTACTATTCCTCATTGCCTTTCATATTGGCAAGATTCGTCAAAATCATCTGACTTGCTCGGTGGTAGGACCTCTTGGGGTCTGACTGGGTTGCGACCACTCTTACGTCGAAATCTGTCGTAAAGCACATCATCATGTGTGTTTCGACTTTTGTACGTAAGAGACAGTTCCCTTCGGTTGGGGGACTCTGGCAGTCTGTAGTCCGTAGGGGCTCTTAAGGATCGGCAACGCATCTGCAACTCCTGTGGTGTTGCAGGTGTCCATGGGCGACGACGACTACTTAGCACCAGGGGGCTCGACAGCTCCGTTCGCGACTTAATCAATAAAAAAAGGATCAGTTTCGGAGGTACCGTCTGTAAATAAAGTTTGACTTCGTTCATGTTAGTTGTAATAATCAAATTATTGCAGGTTTATTTCCACCTGCACGTGTAGGGAAGGCAGAGAATGGCAAATCAATTTATTGTCCTTGCATACCTCTTTTGTTGCGCCTACGTCGAAGCGTATGCCCTTCGATGTAGGTGCTCTTCACGTCATTATCATGCTAATACCTTCAAATCTATTACTAACACATATTGTAATTACTAGTAAAACATAATCTTAAGCTCATCATTTTCTTTTTAACACAATTACCTATTAAGCAAGTGCATTAAAGTACCTACTTTGCTCCAAGGTTAAACTAATTAAATAACAGTCGGACCTCACACGGACCTGGTTTCATCCACTAATAGTTAATACCATAATTAGTATGTAATTACTATCATCAGTAATAAGTTTCGCTTAGTGATTTAGGTACCTAATAGGTGTATTAATATAATTGTACTACATCATTATGAATCGATGATGACGCGAATCGAATATGACTCAATATATTTCTTAGGTTGATTACTTTCTAATACATCATATTGTTATTATTGTGAATTAGTTCAATATGCGTCGTATGTAAAAGATCGATCTCCTGAAATTTAGAAGACAATTATAATAAAATAATAACATCTATGAAAATTAACGTGGGACACTTAGTATCTAATTCCTAGATAGTAACTTCCAAAAAATTTAGGTGCTCCATGTGGCACGCAGTAGTGTCAGTAACCTCAAAAGCGCCGGCGCACCTTACGTAACAGACTCATCTCGCGTCCGCCAAACTCGTGCAATTGAAACTATATGACAAAATCGTAACTATGAACACACTAACGATATGTTACGATATATAATAAGCCATATTGTAGAATATATTTAAGCCTTTATTGACACAGACAGCAGCTTTCTCATTAGAGTTATTTGTAAAGTTCATGGTCAGTTAATATAAACACGATTGAAAAGTTACGATTTTAATATCTTTTATCATTCCTTCAGATAACTTGACAACGCGAGCAATGATGCAATAATATAACATATCGAAGCATTATTAGGAATCGTTGGTATACTTCGTATGCAGCATATGCCCAGATCCATTTATTGTTTATTTTAACCTAAATATAATAAATGTGAATCAGATCAAGCAGGATACAGGAAACTGAGCAATACAGAATATTTTTTATAAAGCACATTGAATTAATTTATGTGTGCAAAAATGAACGGAAATGAAGCGCATCGCGGGCGTGCCTGCATCCACGCACACTCCCTCTTGAGCCCATTGCGCAAGTTGCCTTGATAACTGATAGTAACGTGTTGCTACACTGACAAGCGAAAACAACCGCCCACTATTTATGTAACCGCTACTGGTAACACAAACGATGCCCCTTACACCATGTCTCTTAAGATAACGCTAAGATGAAACAGTTTTGAATTCTTTCGCAAATTTCTATTCATGAGGCAAAGGTGACTGGGTGGGGATCACTTGTTCATCTTGCAAATTTATATTCTTCTAAATGAAGTATGCAACTAGGACATACATGTCATATAAACAAAATGTCACAAGGAAGCAATGAGATGCTACAAACTGAGCAAATGAGTATCTCACAACATTCCAATGAAATGTATATGTGTATTTACATGTTAATGATGCAGCAAGAGTGCAGAAACCCCATCTGGGTTTTATGGGATTTTACTCTCTAAGCAATGCAATGTACTCCTTGACAGTATTCTTCAAGGACTTTTTATTGAATAATATAAAATAAGCAGAAAAAGAATGTATTGCGTAAGATATCTGACCACGTAACTTGTGACTAACTATATTCTTGCTCATATCCTGTTTATCAGCGTGACACCATACTCTTAGAGAAATAAGACATGTCTAAGTAGTCCGTATGAATAAAATAATAATTATTTAGTAAATCTTAGCACCAAGCCTTGTCCATGCGATATCTGCCAAAGAATATGGCCAGAAGTTAAAAATATTGCGCTGCAAATAAACTGAGACGGATAATTTTGAATGAAAAAACTAATAATGGAAAGGGAACTGAGGCCAAATACTCTCAGAACCCTTTTATTTATTTATTTTCAGTGTTAGCATCTCAGTAATAATCACTATGTACATGACTATCACTAGATATTTATAAAAAAGTCTCTTTGCCGCGTCGGTCGGTATATCTGTCTGTCTGAACGCGATAAACTCAAAACTACCGAATGTGTTTTCGCCAATGGATGGAGTGATTCAAGTATACAGACTATTTAACGTCATCCTAGGGTGCAAGCGTAGGGTACAGCTAGTATCTACTAGAATAAAAAAAAATCATCCTTCTTTAGCTTACAGCTCAGCTTCAGTTTTTATTTTCCGGTCTTAGGAATAGAGAATATGTAGAAATGATGAAACGCGTAGCGATAAATTCTGCATTTAAACTATGTGATGGGTTATTTCATTACCTTTCCAATAAAATTGGCTATGATTTGATGA
Organism: Acronicta aceris; assembly: GCA_910591435.1. NCBI lineage: Eukaryota > Metazoa > Arthropoda > Insecta > Lepidoptera > Noctuidae > Acronicta > Acronicta aceris. The sequence continues at coordinate 8,434,584 of OU342763.1, read as the reverse complement.
ACAAAGTCAAAAAGGCTCTATTTACTTTTGGTTAGCTTTATTATTTACATTTTATTGTATATTTATTATGTACCATATTTTATAAAGCTTTGATTAATCACTTTATTTTTCTTTCTATGAAATAACAATAAAAATCAGTTGTCAAATATGATTTATAGTATCTATTATTTGCATATAAAATCAGGCTTTAAGTTACTTTAATGTACGCATTGTTATTCCTATCAAACTTTATACAATAGACAGATCATTGGAAAGCTTTCAGATCGAATCTAACGAACCATAACCGACATAGGCATAATACACATGGCAATGTCATGATTTTTGATATCGGAATTGAAATCGAAAAATCGCGACGTCGTCGGCGTCGATCGTGGCTGCATCGTATTGCAGCGGCAAGTCGGCTATGAAAGTGAGATGGCTCACAGTTTGGCTAAGTGGCAGGGGTGCGGTATAAAAGTGAGCGCACTACTACCACTCTGACATAGTTCACGACACTCCACGTGCCACTCCGCTGCTGCACGTCACCATACATAAACAAAAATGAAACTGCTGGTAAGTGGAGCCTATCATACATTTAACTTTTTTTATCTTTCTCTACCCCTTTCAATAGCCCAGCCTCCTAAATATTACAAACCCCTTTCTTTCATATTGAAGTAATCATACACACATAAGTTCGTGCTTATTATGATTAGAATAAATTTGCATTACGTTGATAATTTACAAGTTCCATGAAGGATTGCCTGCAATTGAGTGTTGTGAGCGGCGGTACAGAATAGGGTCGGCAGATATGTCGACGATTGAACTTTGGCATTTAAATGTCTTCATCTTCAAATTCCTACATTTAATTATGCTATACCTATATCGGTTACCGTGAGTGCAATCAGAACAACTACAGCGACCTTTGGCCGCAGGGTTTTGTTGTCTTAGTAACCATGATATTTTAAGTGTTTGCCTTTTTCAAATTAATCTGACACATTGTCGTACATAACTAGAGCAATACGATAAATATTTCAGAATAAATAAATTAAGAATGTTAATTGGTATTGGTAGGTAAAAATTTAAGTCTATTTACACAAATTAATCTTTTATTTGGGTACATTAACTAATTTTTTTACTATTCGTCTTTATTGCCACTGGTATATTATAATGTCAGGTCCATATAATTCATAATTAAGATTTTTAATTAAACTTTAAGTACTAGTGAACAAGTTACTATTGAATCAAATTATAATCAAGTGTACGTGCAGATACTCGTAGTTTTTATTGTAATTTATTTATTTCTTATATTTACTTAGATATTTCTGTCTTGAAATTGGTATCGAAGTTTTATATAAAGTTCTTTATTGTGCCTGAAACTGAATCATTTACTTTAAGAAAAATATCTGGCGCACTAAACAAAAAATATGTAGGTATTACATTTCAATTCCAATATTTTGTTTATTTTTATCGTTTTAGTAGATATTTCGGATGAAAATTTTATTGACAATTGAAATTGGAACACTTGTTCTAGAACTAAACATCCCAAAGTGAAATTTAAATCGATTAACTTCGTAATCGCTGAATGTTTTTCATCTGTGTGCTGTAATATAGCATCACGCAATCGTACAAACGCATTTACGATATAAAACCAGATATGAACGAAGAAAGGGTCATTAGCAAACTTGAAACTATTACTTTACATTGACAGTTGCAACCTCGATCTAATGAACTAAACGTTACACAAATTATCTTGTTCTTCACAAATTCATTATATAACTCTTTCTAGGTCAAATTACATTAATAGATATGGGTTTAGTTGATCTATTAAGTCACCTTTTCTCTGTTTGATTGTGTGGTTAATGCAGTAACCGTAAACGAATTGGCGTACTTTTTTTATATCTTTGTATAATAATAATGTGATTAGCAATAAAACTAGTTCAATACTCGCATGATAAAGTTGTTTGATACATTGTAACAAGTTGTAATTGGTAATCGTAACTTCTTACATGAAGCTCGCCGCGGTTGCGCTATGATTGTTTCGATGCTAATTTAGTTAGCTGACCAACCAATATCACGAAATATTACATAGATAATAATATCTGATAATACAAAAATATTAGCACATTCATCCACGGAAATGAGTTCGATAAACATTGCACGACACATCTATGTTAGTCATAAGCTTTACGTAGCTTTTGTAATGAAGAATGCATTATATAACATTAAACAAAAGATGACATTTGTTAACGTACCATGGCCAAAACTTAGTGATCTCAATGAAAACAATGCCATACTTGTCGACATGTAAGTGCCAATACATTATTATGTTGGAGCCCACTTTCGCCCAACCTGCGTGTCGAATGAGCCGGTTTCACAAGATGCTGCCTATTGTATCCGTTCCATCTTATCTTGCAACATTACGAATATGATTAAGCTCTTCTGTCTGACATCATCTCGTTATTTAAGATGATGGGAATTTGTGATTTCAGGTCGTTATTTGTGCGCTGCTGTCTCTTTCGACGGCTCTGCCTCAGAGGAGAGTGTCGCTGAAGCCCGAGCAGCTGGAAGCGGAGGACCAGCAGCCCGCTGAACAGAACTACAACAATTACCAGCAACAAAATGACTATAGACAGCCACCACAACAGCAGGAGTTCAGACAAGCCAAGCAGATCGATGACTTCAGGCCCAAGGTTCAGCTGGACACTACGACATTCATACCCATCATCCGGTTCGACAAGGAACAGGGAACTGATGGAAGCTATAAGACTGCGTAAGTATTTATATTGACGTTATAACACTTACCCGTCAAAAGGAAACCTGAGATTTAAATGAAGATATAGTGAAACGGCGAGGCGGCCAATTTTAAGTTATCTTACCATAAATATTTACTCTCCGTAAAACATCGATGACGTTGAAGCGGTAAGCTTATGTATTAATTCACAGAAAATGTATATTTTTAGCCATGATTTTAGTAATTTTATACTCTATTTCTTCAGTTCCAATACTACTATGCGTGACCTTCTTGAAAAGTAGGTGTTGGTTTTTTTATGAGTTTGCTCTTCAAATAACCAACCTTGACCTACACTTAATACTATCATGGGATTACACACAAGTTCTTAAGATGTTAAGTAAACATGAATAAATTATAGAGATTTAACATACTTTGACATCCGTCTTATTTCAATGGTAGTGTTTTTAATTTGTAAAACTTGTCAACGATGTCTTTCGATTACTTAAGATTTATTTGATTTATACAGATAATCCGCTTATGTTTTCTCGTATAACAGTTTACTTTACAAAATCTGTAGGTTTTTCTTAATATTTTATACGGGTTCACAAGAAAATGTCAATCATGTCTTATTGATTTACCCTAGTCAAAATGTTTAGTGCCCAGAACAAATTTGTTTAAAGCAATTTCGATATTGTGTGGATTTAATAACGTAAGTGTAATTTCTAAAAGAAGTTAAAAGTGACTTAAAATCTTAATAATTGGAATTAAATCACCTTTCCATTGTATACTCTATCCCGTATTCCCTGTTCTGTACAATAAAGGCTGAAATAGCTAGCACCTTTTACCGGACGGCTCTATTCCACATTTGATAGATATTTTGACTGTCTAATAATATTTATTTGGTTTTGTCTAATTCCAGGTACGAAACCGGCAATAACATCCAGGCTTCCGAGGAAGGTTACCTGAAGAGTGTCGGCGAAGACCACAATGCGTTAGTCCAACAAGGCTCTTACTCTTACACCGCTCCTGACGGCCAGATCATCACCGTCGAGTACACAGCCGACGAATTCGGCTTCAGAGTCAAGGGCGACCACATCCCCACCCCTCCCCCCGTGTCCCCTGAAATCCAGAAGGGTCTTGACCTGATCTACTCTGGAATCAAAGCCAACGAGGTAAGTTAAATTACGAAAAAGACACTAGTTCCACGAAATCACTGGTGATATTTAGTGTTGTGTAATTGACCATGATGAAAGGGCCATGCTTTGGCACGAATGGGCCGGCTCGACCGGAGTGATACCACGGCCTCACAGAAAACCGGCGTCAAACAACGCTTACGTTGTGTTTCGCCGAGTGAGTGAGGTTACCGGAGGCCCAATCCCCTTTTATAAGGTCAGCAATGCACTTGTAGCTCCTATGGTGTTGCGGGTGTCCATGGGCGGTTATTGCTTACCATCAGGCGATCCGTCTGCTCGTTTGCCCTCCTATCCCATAAAAAAAAAACATTTCAAAATTATTAATCCACCAAAACAAAAGTACTGTTCCTTTGTTTTCCTGTCTTGAATTCCAAAACATTTTTATATTTTTTCTATATTTCTTCATTTCAGAGAAAAAATTTTAAAAAAGTATGATGACGTCACTTATACAGCAGAAACTCAGAAAATTTAAATTTTGTCGAAATAATAATAAATCAATAACAAAATAGGTAATAAGTATAATAAGTTTATGAATAATTGTGATAGATGCCAAACTAACATACGCCAATTTTTTGAAGGGTCAGAAAATGATGTCATGTCATCGGTTAACCCGTTTACTGTACAAATGACGTCATTTGGCATACGTCTGTTTAGAATAGAAAGAAATTCAAAGTAGAAAATAAATATGAAAATGATTGGATATCGGGAAAATTAAAAATACGGGTATCCTATTTGTCGATCTAGATTCAAATAAAATTATAATCTAGGGTGTTAAAAAAATAAAAAAATAAAACGTTGTCAAATGTTTATCTAGCGATCTAGTCTGAAGTCATCATGATCAATGAAGAAATAGTATCATCGCACATTAAAATACAGCTGCTTTAGTTTTCGAAGCGAGATTTTACGATATTATAAAATTTGCTCTTCGTAAAGTTAACTGCATCAGCAAATTCCTATTTCGGACTATAAAAGTTTATTTATTTAGATATCAACGTCATCCTTTACACCCAATGCGATAATGTTGTCATACTTAGCTATACGTTTTACAAATTATGTATCTACATATACTGAAATCAAGTTACAACAAACAACAGTCAAAATAGAATAGTAAAAAAAAATTGTTGCTCGTCCCATTAAATATGTATTAAACTATACAGTGTACGGTATACGGTTTGACAGTTTTATTTGATAATTTTATTTTGGGGCCGTGGGAACTATCTACGTATTTCTATCAAAATTTTCTAAGTAAATATGAAGTTTTAAAATTGAACATTGTTTTACGAGCCCCATCAGCATTATCTATGCCCTCAGACTAGAATCTACACTTTCTTTTTTATTTGCAAATACTAATCTACGCTGCAATTCTCTCCTCGAAGTTAAAATATCCGTTATAAAGAGGAATGATCTGAAAGGTACATACTTAACAAAATTAAAAATTTTAATTCTGATCTAGTTTCAGTTTCGTAAATATAAATGATATTCTAATAAACTAAAAAAAACAACGCCAAAAGCGAACAAATTAGATTGAATCCAGGTCGGAAATGGACCCAAAGGTAAAATTATGACATTTATGACATTCATTGTCATAAACGTGTTGTGTGGAGCGATTTTTTTTAAAACAAGAATTCCCTTTCTGTTTATAGACAGGAATTATTTGAATATTATGTTAAAGCGATTTTTGAGCTAAATCAAAATGACCGTTATATTCCAAAGTTATATTAATTGAACAGAAGAATTATTATTAATTAATAATTATTCACAAAACTCTGTTAAAATTATATGAATATCAATTATAACAATATTAATTCGTTTTCCAGGAGCGCAATGCCATCGAAGCTAAGAACAACCCTGAGGCTGCCAGACTGCAGGAGGATAGAGCAGCCCTGGACTACAAAGGCACCTACTATCAACAGTAAAGTGAAGTGACTGTCTAGTGATGATACCGTGAACGTTCTGATGGCAGGACCTCCAAATGCCATATAGTTTAAGACTGGGAATCACCTATCATCTACATTATGTAACATTATGAAAAGTTATATGCAGACTTTAATAATTAAACAACTGATTAAATATCAGATACCTAAAATGAGTTACGCATAATTTTATACAGGTAAAACTCATGCTAGTTATCAAAGATTAATTCGCGCTTTAAAAATAGAGGTCTCGCATCCAATCCTGCAATAGGTGCTCCTAATTCTTAAACCAAACATGAACTATAATTGGATGATCACAAATGGATTTATCGTTGTATACAGTATTCACATATTGTGGTTATAGGCTTTAAGTTAGAGTGAATAAACATCGAATTGTTATTTTACAAGTTAATATATAATACTCAATATGTCACATATTTTCTAGGTACGCTATAGTTTCGCGGTTCTCAATAATGTTTTGTTAAGTAACTCAGATATTGATCTTGAAGCTAACAATGAAGTAATATTTATGGGAATCAACGTTGTATTTAAGAAACAGGTATCTTGTGAAATTACTATTATAATGCTTGATTCTCATAAAATGGCCAGTAGGTACTCAAGTTCTGCTGTAAGGGTGAAAATGGTAAAGATAGTATTCTTAGTTTCTCTAACTCAATATATATATAGACTTGAGATTACTAAAAAATAGTTTGGGTTCCGTAAATTACGAATACTACTTTACTAAGTTTTTTTTGTGATACACCAACAAGAGAAGTGTTCAATTATATTTTAATACTTTTGTAAATACATTTACCATTGTAATTAACTTATCTGTGTATGTTTGATTTTGATTAAAAATGTTGTAAAAAAATATAATTTTTCACGTTACTTTCCTCTTTCGTACAATGTTCTGTTCATAATATTCCATGACTTTTACATAACATAATTTGGTAATATTATACTTCTGATTTCCTACACTACGCTGGTACTTACTAAAATTAGAGTAGGTGGGTAGGTACCTACCTATACCTGCTATTTAAAAAAAATTGATCGTTGATCAATATATTTATTAATTAGCTGTAACTGTTAGCAATAAACGAATAGCAATTTTCCTTAATTTTATTACAGACTTGTATTAGGGAATTCTCCGATGTTACTTGGGTTGATCTTATAACAAGATCTTATGGGATTTTTCCAAAATCGGTTTATGCATTGTTATCGGATGCCTAAACTACAACCCGTATGCCATTTCAAAGTCAAAGATTTATAGTCTCTGGGAGAGGTAGCTACAAGAATTAGAGTACAAGAGTACCTGTAACAAGAGTAGAACTAAGCCTACGGTATTATAACATAAAAAAATATACCTAAACATTAAAAAAAATTGTAATAGATCATTACGCTGAACAATAATTTGACTGTAGCAAGAAGTTACGAGTATATGATTATACCATTAGGTACTCGAAGTTATGACATTTTTGCTCAGACAAATGACAAACGTGATATAGTCTGAATTTAGTCGGTACAGTTCATTCCGATAGAAAGTAAAGTAAAAAGAATTATACAAGCGTAGGATACGAAGTTATATTAGAAATTTATGTAACATGCGTCTGGGCACGCGCTAGTGCTCGCTATTTAGCAGTCACTCAGCCCGAGCCAGTCAAATGAACCAGTTTTTACAACAAAAACAAGAGTCAGGTGTACAGATACTTTCGTAGGCTATTACTGATACTTATACCTACTAGCAGTCACGATATACTGCTACTCAACGTTTTAATTAGCTAATTAGTTAATTAAAACGTTGCTTAACGTAAACGTTAGCTAATTATTATAAACGAACAATTTTACGGCTACACTAACACACGTATGTGACGTAATAATGCATTCGATTATGTCAGTTATATTTTATCGAGAATATGACGTTTACGGGATAAAATAAGTAAGTAACTATGTAAGTAATTCTATAATCAAAATTCAAATTGCAAGCATGGATTTGGTTGATATTATTAATAATTCATTTAGTTCTTAGGTTCAGTATCTCTCAAAAACGTATTAACGCATGTTGAGCGTATCTGTAAGAAATTGATACACTAGGTTTTAAGTTTATTGGATGTAGGTATATCATGGTGTTTGTATTAAATTAGTGCCTACTAAATGACTACCTCATTAGTCTAGTGGTCCCAAGTGCGACTGTACACTAGAGGTCCTGGGTTCGATTCCCAGGTCGAGCAGTGTTATTGGGGTTTTCTATGAAATTCTCAGTAGCAGCTCGGAGTCTGGATTTATGCCCGGTGAATGGCTATTGGCGCGCCCCCTATAACATGGAACCTAAACATACCGGCGAACTGTGGGTGTACATTAAGTATGCCTCTGCCTAACCCTTCGGGGAATACAGGCGTGATGGTATGTTATGACCTACAGACAATTACTTCGGTTTGTGTGTTTGTGGATGTGAAAATTTGTTTTAGGTAACACACTCACGATACAGGAGAATATCTTAATATATGAGGGGACAACTTTTTTTACGCAAAGTAAAAATAAATGTTACCCTATAGTATCTTAAAATAAATGTTATACTTGATTAATTATAATATAAAATGCATAGAGCTCTTTGTACATATTATAATAACATAGTATTTATGTTATAATTAAAAACCAAGTACCTTCTGTGTTGCCATCAAGACAATACATTAAAATATCTGAAGTATACAGTATTGGTCTGTATACTTCAGATATTTTAATGTGTTGTCTTGATGGCAATACAGAAGGTACTTGGTTTTATTTACATATAAGCATAAAATCATCGTCATCCCTTTGATAGTTCTGTAATTTATTCTAAATCCAAGTTTACAATGCACTTAGGCGTCTCATTAACCTTTGACAATCACATTACCTATAAAATTGAAATGACTAAGTGCGCATAACTTTGACATTAAATAAGTTCAGGAGCTTGAAGTTGATTACTTTATATATTTTATTGGTTTCATCAAATGCCACACGTAGAACTGGCTTCACAGGGGTCAGTGCGTGTCGATGCGACTTATGTACGGATTTCACAAGAAACCCTCGCTCTTTATCGGACATTAGCTCGTCTAGTGTATGACGGCTTTGTGCAACTTTAGCATAACTTTGAGCACTCGTAAGAAACTTGATCAATTTACGCAAACACATAATTAAAGCCGTGAAGGTAAGTCTTTATTCATGGATGATATTAAGGAATAATGATATTACAGTTTCTTGACGAGATTTAGCGAAATACAGATTACCTACTTGGAGATGACAAGTAATATAGTGACGAACGTGACAGATTATTTTGTGAAAGCTCAAACGTAATACGGAATCTTACACAAATTAGGGTAGTAATTTATAAATGTATGTATAATGTAGAATACCTATGTACGTAACTAACGAGCATTGTTTATGCAATGATCTTGTATATTTTATAATTAAAAATGTAATATAATACGACGTGTGTATTTGATTTAAAAGAAGATGTATAAGTTTATGTAGGTACAGCTCTTCAGTAGTTTTGCAGTACATACCATACCCTACCATCACACCTGTATTCCCGAAGGGTAAGGCAGAGGCGTACTTGTACACCCACAGTTCGCCAGTATTGTTCGGTCTCATGGTATGAGTGGGGCGAGCCTATAGCCATTAACCGGGCACAAAGCCAGACTCCGAGCTGCTACTGAGAATTTCAGAAAAAAATCCAATAACACTTTGCTCGACCTGGGGATCGAACCCAGGACCTCTAGCGTAGGAGTCGCGCTTAGGACCAGATGTTTTCCAGCACAATACAGTACAATTTAAATTGTACAGGCTGCTACTGGGAATAAAACTCAGGAACCTACGCTAAGCAGACGCGCTTTCAACCAATTAGGTAGTGAATATCCGAAATAACTACTGACCACTCGATTAACGAGGCAATTACGATAAAAATAACGATATTAAAAATGACCGAATCAATTGAGTATCCGATTCTGAGAAACTACGAACTTTAAATTAATTCACACGTTTTAATTAACACATTCTTATTAGAATTTCAAGAGAGGTATGGCATAGTGGAATAGAATAATTCCACTCACAATTGGAGCTGCTCCACTGGGGAAGTACCTTCACCTTGCAGAAAATTGTAACCAAATAACATAGCTCCGTGCTATGTTGTGTTCCTAACGGTGAGCAAGGTCGCCAGAGCTCCGCGAGGAAGCGTTGTGTTGGCAGTGTGGGGGACTGGTGGTGTTTTGTTACCGCCGCTGTCATGTATGGCACAATGTCTCCTATGCTGCCAGCCCAACTTAACTTAATTTTCCTTAATTTACAGGATCGGCAACGCGCGAGTGATACCCCTGGTGTTGCAAGTGTCCATAGGCTACGGTAACCGCTTGTTTGCAACGTTAGAGGCATAAAAAAAATTAACGCATACCCTGTGCATTACTTACACGATCAATATTGAGAGATCATCTATAGGGATTTCGATGAGATTTGCAGGGAGCAATGCACAACAGTAAGACTAAGCAAAATAAAAGAAATACATTTACGAATTAAATATGGCAAAAAATCACTTTATATTGCCAAAAATAGTAAATGATCACCAAAATAAGTTCTAACCTAACCTAAACCTAATTGTTGGTGACCATTTATCCATTTTGGTAAGCATTTTGGTGATCAATTTACTAAATTTGGTTGTCATTATATTTATCCCCATTAAATATTCCAACCTAAATATATTATCTGGTATACCCTTTATCACCACTTTATAGGTATAAATCATTTTATGATGCACTATTTAGACCACCCATGAATTTATATAGGTACTCTATCGGGCAAATGGCAAAATCTTATAATCAATTCTCCATTAAATTTTATGCTTTTCAAACTCATTTCATTAGATTTACGTTATGTGACATCTAATTTAATTACCAAATGAGCTTAATGCGTAAAGGTGCAGTTTTAAGGGTTCTGCGGAGTTTGAATTGCCCACAAAAACGTAATACCAAAATAAATCGTAATCCAAACACAATTTTATCAAATTGTTATTATTCGGATTTGGATACCGTTAATCTAGGTTCCTACCATACCATTTTGTCTAGTACTACTTCACTGGAAATAAACGTTCGTTCGTTCGAAATTCGTTCCAAACTTGGAACTTATCAAGTATCAAATTCGCTTACATTTATTTCCAGTTAATTATTTTGGACGAAATGGTAGAGTAGGAACCTAGATTAACAGTATCTTAATCCGAATAATAACACAGTTTGATTAAATTGTATTTGAATTACGATTAATTTTTGCATTAGGTTTGTATGAGAAATTTGGTCCGCCGGACTCTTAAGTGGTTCAATATGTGTGTATCTGGTGATGGAAGACAATAAAGAACTCGTAATCTTGGTGCCCCCAAGGTTTACAATATTCTTCGTCAATAAGTCAATAATGTTGGCCTGCATATGAGGTCAACCAATGTTGAACCACGTTCAGTTTTTAAAGACAAAGTGCAGAAAATATTTAAGATAACTGAATGTGCCAATATTATTAGGAGCATTTTAATAATAGTGATCCATGGCATAGTACGTTTACTTCACTTCTTCGATAGTCTTTTTCGATAAAAAAGGACTTGATGGTGGGTGGATGGAGTATTATATGTAACATACCATCACGCCTGTATTCCCCGAAGGGTTAGGCAGAGGTGTACTTAATGTACACCCACAGTTCGCCGGTATTTTTAGGTCCCATGTTATAGGGGGCGAGCCTATAGCCATTATCCGGGCACAAATCCAGACTCCGAGCTGCTAATGAGAATTTCATAGAAAAACCCAATAACACTTTGCTCGACCTGGGGAGCGAACCCAGGACCTCTAGTGTAGCAGTCTCACTTGGGACCACTAGACTAATGAGGCAGTCAGTATTATATGTGTCTTTTTAAATTTTTAAATGACTATGTTAGGAGGTACTTAATAACTAAAACAAAATGGATTCAATACAAAAGTCAAGCGGGTTGTCTGCCCGGCTAGATGTCGCTTGCAGAATGATCTCTGTGTACGATGAAATAATGTTTGATATCATCTGTTGTTACAGGGAGATACCTTTCAATAGAAGAGGAGGCACTGAAGATTATAAACTTGGTGTATTCGTAAATTAAACCGTGAGTCTGAGAGTGTCTCAGTGTTTACCTGAAACACATCTATTTATTTTTGGATAGCACTAATTAAGAGAGCCAGCAGCACCATATCGACAGCTACAAACTTTATTTATATAGCAGCCAACCTGCAAGCAGCATTTGACACGCTTATATAATAAAAACATGACTCTGTTACAAACTGGATTCACGAAATCTAAAATATGAAAACTTACATATTGTCTTGTCATGCCTACTACGTGAAGGAAAAAGTAAGTAATACAATAAAATAAATTACTAGTTTTATAACAGGCTGCATTGAGCTGTATTCCTAACTTACAAATTATATTATTATATGACTGCCTCATTAGTCTAGTGGTCCCAAGCGAGACTGCTACGTTAGAGGTCCTGGGTTCGATCCCCAGATCAAGCAAAGTTTTATTGGGTTTTTCTATGAAATTCTCAGTAGCAGCTCGGAGTCTGGATTTGTGCCCGGTTAATGTCGATAGGCTCGCCCGCTATTACATGGGACCTAAACATACCGGCGAACTGTGGGTGTGCATTTGTACGCCTCTGCCTAACCCTTCGGGGAATACAGGCGTCATGGTATGTTATGTTATTATTATATACCAGCTGCCCATGCGCAGCTTTGCCTACGTTAATTTTTTCAAATTTTTCCGGAGAATTTAAAAAAAAACTTTCATACAAACCATAAGAAAAACTGGCAAATCTGTAAAGCCGTTTTCAGGCGATGATCTTTCATACATGCGGAAATTGTTTTTTATGTATACACTAGGTTCATAAATACACACACAATTTTAGGATTAGTTTTGAATTTATGTACTACCTAAGCTAGCTCGAATCAATTTGGGCAATCTCAGGAAACAGCTTAATTATAAATGAAAAGAGAACTGCTAAGAAAAGCAAGTTGAATTAGAAATTAACAGAAGCTTATGCTTATACACTCGCTAGCTATATAACTATAAAGTTTACTATAATTTCAGGCCCTTATTCCTTACTATCACCTCCTGAGAATTTCATACAAATACCTAATATTTTGATATCGAGCGTAAACTTCAGCTAGCACACACTATGCCAGCCCTGAGAATCGACAATATCCCCGTCTTCACGACATTAAATGAGGCTTTCTAAATAGAGATCTCTGTTTTAATGAAGATTTAGAGAAGACGCTGAATTCAACGACTCGAAAAGAATTAGACAAAATCTGGATTTGTTTTCCAAGGCACGCAGATTGATCGAATCTTGAACACTTTATTACAAACGCGACTCAACTTGTACTTACATTGATCGATAACCACGCTATTAATGTACAAAAGTACATACTATAAAGTTTATACTATGTACAAACTATAATATAAGTATATATAATATATTTATACCTACCTAATCAGTAATTTCATAGCTAAACAAGGTAACTTTACGTACTTACCTACTTTCATTGTGTTCTTCTTGGCCTGTTGATGCCGATCTTAATTGTATGAACCCAAAATTTGGCTGCGAAAACTATATTTTCATTAAAGAAAAACAACAAATTACGAAATAACATTTTTTTTTGCTCGACATAGTTGAATTAGCTAAAAAAACATTTCGAGTATGTCCAATAATCATATCACTTATAGCCCTTAACTAGATGGATAATAAACATTCGATTAAACGATAATTTTATAAAGTTCAATTGTAAAATGAGAAACAAAATTGTGAAACCAAATTGAATAAAACAATTTTATAGGCATTCTGATCTTCAAAATTGTTTAGATAATTTGACTTCCATTAGCATCTGATTGTTTAGCATGCGTACGCGCGCTGTTGTAAGTGAGCGCCGCGAAGATGTATCGCTGGGATGCGCCTGCGCCGGCGTCGGGTCGCACGAAGTTCATAGGTAAACACGCCGGTATATAAACCCCAAGCAGTGTCAACGAGCACACATTTGTGCCTGTGATTGCATCCAGTCCCTTTGTATTGACGTTCCCTGCCCTACATACTAACACAATGGTGAGAAAAAATTATTAATAATTTTCTTTTATTACAAGTCGGTAGTTTCCTGAAATAAACCTTTACTTTTATAATTAATTTATCAATATGTTAATCTGTCACCATTCCATGGATTTTATCTTCAAAGAAAAAAGTGGGTAAATCGGTGGATTTAGAAATTCCCACGGATTTACACGAAAATTGATCGAAGGACCCACATATTTAATGTACACGATGGTGTCGCCGCCTACAAATATTTATATATTTCCAGATGCCACCTTACAAACGACTAGGGTGGCGGTGGTGAAAAATAAAAAAGCCTTTAAATCAAAGACACTTATACAAAAGCTTTGAACAATTATTATTACTTAACACGTAAAAACTTTTTGAATGAATAAATTTTTTAAGATTCATGGTGATATCCAAACTGTATACCTTTGCTTAAATGCATGGTGAGTCGATTCAGCTAACCCTAACTGTAATTATACCTATATATGGTTAAGTAGGTAACTCGAAGTGTCATCGTCATAATCGTTAACCCAATTACTATCCCACTGGTGGGCACGGGTGTCTAAGAGTGAGAGGGGTTAGGATATAGTCCACGCCTAGTACGCTAGCCCACTGCGGGTTGGCGGACTAAAAGTATAATAACCTCAATATAGAAAAAATCAAAATTATTCTGATGTAAAAGTGTCACAATCAAAAAGTTGTTCTAAAGCTTTTTGAGTTTACTTTAAATGATATATCCTGAATTTCTCGAAGGAATTTAAAAAAAAAAAATAAGGTAGAGGTGTACTAATGTATATCCACATTTCGCCGGTTTGTTTAAATCCAATTAAATTTATATAAAGGATAAATAAAAAATAATAGTTTAGTGTAGTGTCATAATGCTTTAACTAGTAAGTTCCAAGCACATGAAGAAATCTACAAACATTGTTAAATGTCAAGACAGACACCTATAAGTTAACAAATTACTAAAGACAGTACCTACATTACAGTGCCAATATTCAATTTGTAATTAAATATTGATTACTTAAATGTTCTCGCGAAGCACTCAATGTTTGTAAAATTACCTGACATAAATTTTGAAAACAACTTCGAGGTAGAAATGCTAATTGTAAATGTGTTTGGAAAATTAGTCGTATTAATTTGGCACGAAAAAAATTCTTCTTCTTCTAGTGATTACTGATTGATTGATTATACAAATTTGTTTATCCTCACGGATTAATACATTCTCTAAAGTATTGAAAAAAAAAATATGCTTATGTTATATTTATTTTACATATAATTCGTATAAAACTATCCGTTATAATTATAATGTAAGTTATGAAAATACTGAAGCTTTCACTTGCTACACATAACTTTTACCTGTTCCATAAGAATATTAGTATGCAAATTTATTACCGTTACGTTATCGCGGGTTAAAAGTCAACACGTGTTTCATGAACAGTAGTTCACAACTTTAGATTGTTATCGGATCACGGAATCCTTTCTTTCTTTCCTCAAACCGACAATTTCTACCCACCTACCTCACGTTTTCGAGACGAGTAACTTCCTTCATGTGTAAAGCTTTGCACAATATCAATCGTAAAATATAATGCAGTCGTTTTCCAACAAAGGACTTTTGTAACTGACGAAAGAACACATGTATTGGTACTGTGAGGCATTCAACGCGTGCAATATGTATTTGTAAATAGTATAAACTTAAACGGTGAGTCGTTTCGGGACATTAATGTTTAGACGTTTTCAAACCATGACACTGTTAATTTAATTTTATTGGTGTCCAAACTGTTCGAGCTTCAGTTGCCTACGAAATATAATTTAATATAAAGCCCTGCTCTTAACTGTATTGTAATTATTGAGAATAAATTACTGTATAATTTTCCAAAAAAAAACGGTTTCTTTGTTTTTCCTATTCTGCAAAAAACACATGGTTTTCCGCCTCAAGGCCTCTAATGCTTAAAGCGCATTATCAAACCCGCTTTAACATAAAGTTTAATTTATTATCAGCTCGTAAAATGTAAGACATCAATAATTATGTCAACATTAATAATTATTAATGTACATTACAATTATTATTACTATAAAAACTTGAAGCTTTCCAAGGAAATCCGAATAAATGGGTACCCTTGCAACACGAGGAAATGTCAGCATTGATTAGTACATTCATCTTGATAATAAAGAGATAATATATCAGTGCCGTGATAGCCATGTCTGTAAAGCATTGCAAAGCATATTTGCACATAGGACTACGAGCTCGTGGTCTATACCTTTGTAATGCATATTGAAATTGCAATGACCGCGCAAAAGTGATTGGATGATAGGTCAGTGTAAATTAAATGGCTGTAACAGACTGTCTGGTACCCTTTCAAGTAATTTGCTTAGCATAAAGAAGTTGTATTTTCCAAATTAAATAATATATAGAACATTATAATTCTTCGAAACAATCAATACTTTATTAGTAAAATGAAAGGTTTTTAATAATTCAACATTAGACAAGAACACGCAAAGGCAACCCTTCTGCAGGGTGAAGGAAGGAAGCGGTAAAGGATTGTCTAATATGAATTGTAATTGAAACGCTTTCGCAAACGCGTTCATTGAAAAATACTCGGTGCTACCAGAATCCGTAGAAAGGCAACCAATCGCTTTGTAACAATTATAAAATTAAAGTGACACCACCTTCTAAAATATTTTAAAATAAAAAGCTTTCGTTTAAGAGTATTATTATATATTTTTAGGTAAAAAACATCGTGACCTGTTAACCACATTTTTCACCTTTACTTGCAAGGATCAAAACATACTGATTTTTTTAACTCAAATAAAAAAAATCAGAAACAAAGGAAACCCGATGGTGGTATACGTAACCCCGATGCATGTGCACGATATAAAACTGACGGTGCATATAAATCACTAACTGCGGTTAGCGGTTTCAACACACGATTTCTATAAACTTATTTCATTGTTCAAGAAGAAAGCACTTTCAACCTTTGTGCTTTTCCGGCATGAGATGGATGCTTGGCACATAATTTACATGTTCGTATAAAAGTAAGGTTGAATCGAAAATGTTAAAATTAATAGATTTTTTTTCGTTTTCTTGGACTAAGTCATGCGCAGGCACTTCACAAACATGAAATCAACACGTGGAGCAAATAAGTATACCCAGACTCGAAACAAAATATCCGTGGAACACATACCTAAATATTTGCCTCGGATTGAAATTGAACCCACGATACGCAGCGTAACGGTAGTGGCGAGGTATAGTACAGTATGTTAAAAATCTATGAATTACAAATACGTACTAGAATATTTTATTCAAGGTAGGTAGTAGTAAGTAGTGGTAGTAATAGAGTTAAATGATGACACCCAAGAATTATTATGAATTTAGGATCAATTTTCAATGACATTTTCCTATAATAATTCAAATCAAAATTAGCAACATGCCATTCTTATATACCATAGGTGAATTATGGACACTTCTTTCTAAATAATATTATGTCAATGCACAATCACTGTGAAAACTACTGCATTCAAAGCAACAGAAATACTGAAATAAATTCTCATTATGTAATTAAAAATATTAAGTGAAAATTTGTGGGCTATTATGAAAAATATTAACTATCTATTGTAGTGTCATAAAAGTGTACAAATGAAACGCCTGCAAGTTTAACTACTCAAACAAAAAAATACTGCCGAAAAAATTGCGACTTGTGTTTGCCAGGCGTTTACTTCTTAGCATTGTTTAATAAATGAACATCTGTCTGCTTTAATTGTCTAAAGAAAGCCTACCAAAAACAATATAACAAGTTTAAATGTAAGTACAAGACGTTATATATAGGCAAACAAACAAGTTTTTCTTGATCTAAATCATTTCTCCCAAAAAAAGTATCTTATTGTGTAGAAATGGCCTTAAAATATTTTGTAAAGTAGATTGTATCACCTAAATGTCATTATTATATCTACCTATTTTTTTAAATAGACCTTGCCCCACTTTATTATTTCTCCTGATTCGTGGGGGCATTTAAAAACATAAATTTTCACATAAACCAATACCTAGACAACTCATGCTTGCCGTGTGTCGGGATGGATCAACTCAAAGCTGTTATGGTTCTTTTGTTTATTGATCTTTTGCAGACATTATCCTACATTGTCACAATGTAGAGCCAATCCCCTTTTCCCAAATCCCCAAAGGTCGGCAACGCACTTGTGACTTCTCTGGTGTTGCGGGTGTCCATGGGCGGCGGTAATCGCTTACCTTAAGGCGATCCGTCTGCTCCTATCCCATATAAAAAATTGCAAACGTGGACTTCAATCGGTTTAAAAACAAAATTTTAGAGTAGGGTAAAGAAGTAAACAATGTATGCCAACTTTTTTTAGAGACTAATACAACGTCGTCATTTCCTCAATGAATCCGACTCCAGTATACTGCTGTCATTCCGATTTCAAAATCTTGACAATTAAGTATTGTTTTCTTTCTTATAGCATAGAGTAACTCATCTTATAATGTGAGACCTCTATAGTGTAGATACAGCGCGCACAATATATTTTAGAAACGAAATGGTTTCCAAAAAAACAATAAATGACATAGGTACTCACGTATGCATCTATATTCCTTAATAATTCTTTTATTATTCATAAAATAAAATTGTAATTAGAATTGTCTTATCTTACATAAAATCTGGTACATATCTCAACTTGAAATGCTGCCTAGAATCCGACTTGATAGTATGTTAATCTTTTTGGGATGTGAGTGAAACCGCGGACAACAGCTAGTTTGAAATAAATACATTTGCACTTGAATAAATATCATTTATCTGTGGGTCATATATTCGTTCGAATGCCAAACGTGTCATCAACTCATCATTGCAACATTAGTGGTTACGAGATGTCATATAACAACACTGCATCCTGTAAAGCCTTTGTTGACATGCACTCACATCATTTATGCACGTTCAGTTACAACACTAGTACAAATATTGACAGTCTGTGCATTATTTACGTATGACAGCCAGCTTTAAACCTTCATTTGGTCCTTTTAGTCGAACTCAAGTAGACTCGTCTCCAATTTTTTTTTATATAATGGAAGTTTACACTACGCAGGCTTAATGCCATATATAATTTCCGCATAAATGTTGTAAAAACAACGAGTCACAAACACAAAACGAAAAGATTTAATCTTGTGTGCAAAATTTATGTCTACATTTCTAAGAATAAAATGGAGACATAGGTAGGTATGTTCTTACGGACTTACGATACCTATCTTATATTTTTTATTGTACCAAATCGTCATAATAGGCACTTTTCGCGCTGTAGCATGGTGCGGGTGACAGTTGCCTTTATGAAGTTCGGCAAGATGATATTCTGGTTTTAATTTAATTTACTACAGTTATTAATGATTTAATATATTACGAATGTGGTACAGCTAAAATACTAAGTCATAATTTGTAAATCGCGGCAACCTTCAAGAGTGAAACGAAATATTACTGAAACTGTCACCCGCACCATGCTACAGCGCAAAGAGTGTTGATTGCTAAATTTTGTTTGATCTGTCAGCTAGATTATGAAAAAATAATGTACAAGTATTTTTCCCTATGTTTAACAGACAAAAATTACGGTGGTACATTTAAATTTCGCGTGACGTCACGGTTTCGTTCATTTTTTGTTACAACCTCCCACTCCGGAAGTTTGATGCTTTATAAGTTTTTCAATTCTTATTATTTTGATAAAGCAAAAAATACGTGTCCGATATTTTTGGATAATCTAACTGATGGATCGAATATAATCTATTTTTTAATCCAGTCATTATCCCTATTGAATTTAACCTTAACACATGACTTGTTAGATAACATGACATCACATACCATCACGGTATTCCCCGAAGGGCAGAGGTGTACTAATGTACACTAGGTGTATGTAATGTATGTCTAGGTCCCATGTAATAGGGACGAGCCTATTGCCCTTAACCGGGCACAAGTCCAAACTCCGAGCTAATACTGAAATTTTTTTAGAAAAAAGCCAAATACACTTTGCTCGACCTGGGAATCGAACCCAGGACCTCTAGCGTAGCAGTCGCACTTTGGTCCCAACTCAAGTGCGACTGTACTAGACATTTAGACTAGACTTTATATCTTTTTTATTATTTTTCTTTGCAGATTTCCTTAATCTTCGTTCTCCTTGTAGCGGTGGCATATTCAGCAGCACAAGCGCAGTCCTCTGCGCCCATACCGATAATACGTTATGAATCCGACGGACCTAATGCAGATGGCTCTTATAAATGGCTGTAAGACTCTTTATAAGTTATTTTGGTGACCTTTAGATAATTATAATGTGTGATGTACATATAAGGATGGGCTCAATAAAATTCATTTCACTAATGCCGACTGCGAAAAGATTTAAAGAACCTGATTCTCTTTGTCGTCGGCATATAAGCGTATTTGTCTCACAAAAATAATTCGACGGTGGAAAAGTAAAAATGCTAAAGTGCCACTTTGGCGACCTAACAGGAGAGGATTAATGTATTTTTTTGACAAAAACAGACATAAATATTTTTCTACGATGGGTATTCCATTGGAACTCGAAATGAATACATAAATAAGAACATGCTATCTGCGTGCTATCTATATAAGTACCCTTGTAAGTAAACTTGCCAAAGTGGTGCTTTGGAGTTTTTACTTTTCAGTCTCGAAGTTATTTTTGTGGGACAAATACGCGTAAATAAATTTAAGGCCAAAGTTAAAGCTTCTGTTTGCTTCGTTATCTCCGATTGCATGTAAGATTATAAAGTAAATGCATGTCGGTAAAGTTCATACAACGTCAGCGCGTCAACTTTGAATAAAATATGAAATCTTAAGAGATAACGATCTTCCCTTAGTGATTGCAAGGTAAGATATATTTCACTGTATGTGGAAGTTGATGATCATATTACTTTTGGTTATGCATGCATAACACAGATTCCAAAAGGCTACTTTGCATAAAATATTTTGTATATTTTTGCTCACCGTATTGCGATATGCACAAATATTAGTAAAACTCCTTCTTCACTACAAGAAACTATGTGTACAGAACAGTGGCATATAAAATGATAGCTACCAAATCCTAAGAAACCTAGTTCAACATCTAATTTCTGAAGTGTTTATCATTAACCATAGAAAAGATAAGATAAATAGAAAATCATAATCAGCGTAATATTTTGCTGTTCCAGTTACGAAACTGGCAATGAAATCAATGCAGAAGAATCAGGTTACGTGAAGAACTTCGGGCAAGGTGAGGGCAAGGAGATACAGACCGCGGAAGGCAAGTTCAGCTACAAAGCCCCCGACGGCTCACTCATTGCACTCACGTACATTGCAGACGAAAACGGATTCCAACCGCAGGTAACTCAATATTTATGGTAATGTTCCACTTCCACAAAATAGATGTAGGAATGTTTATTCAATTTTTCTCCTTTTCAATCTGATAAGGGGCTTCAGAACGTTATGATAAAAAAATTAACAATATTAAATTGATAGGTCCTAGTATCAAACTTGCGAGATAAACATTTTTATTATTCAAAGGCTTTCAACAAGTTAACAAATTAAACACTGCTGGTTACGCATTTAACCATAAAAGGATGCGACAAGATTGAAGCATCGTTTCAACCATTGTGTAATGATGCATAAAATAAAATTACGGCTTAACACCCGCTAAATTGTAATTATATTTATACTGCCGCTGGCAAATAGAAGCCTTGACATCATACCGTTGGGAATCACAATAAGTTGGCGGCAGACGATTCGCGGAATCCAGTACAGTTAACAAGTAAAGACAAGTCCAAGTACAATTAAATTAAAGAGTTGACGATAAAATCGATACGGGAGTTTAACATACCAGTTTCAAACAGATTACTGTTTTTTTGTAATATGACGTAAGATTAATATATTTATACGTTTTTGTTAACGGATTCCAATGTAATGTTAATAGCGCGGCCGTGTCATATCGCGAACTTTGTTTTTAACTTTCAACTAACCTCGAAAGATACATCACTCCAAATCTAGACAATACCGGTGACCTCAAAAATGTTTCAAGCGTTTTTTATTTACACTATATTTCATTGAATCCTACTAAGACATATTGTTTCGCAAAGAGACAGTAATTGTCCATTTCGTGTTATGTAAGGTACGCCCACATGGATGTCCAAAGGCAGTGATACATCTTTGTTTCTGTAACGTGTAGATTGATTATGTTTATGTATTCAAAATGTCAGCCTAGCGGTTAAAGCCTTCATTATTTGTGCTTGCGATTATGGAATACTTACCTACCTACTAAGAGTTAGCTAAACCACATAAATAATATCCTGTCGTAATTTTATTAGCTGGTCGTCCTTGTGAGTTTTTGTAACTTTGGGCTACGCGAACCCTACTGAGGAAAACTCTGATATAACAGATCGGTGCCGTTGCCATCACAACCAAATGTAGGCAAAAATCGGCATTAACATAAAGAGTAATGCTGAGATAAAGCAAGGAGTGGTCCGTGCGTAGGTATAGAAAATACTCGTAAAACGTCTCGAGCCTGAATCATCATTGCGTAAAACTTTAGAAGATGTCTGCGGTGCGCTCGCACTGCAGTGGCGTGGATGTGGGTCTTAGTTAGCCAACGTGTGTGCAAATGTCGCTGTAAAATATCAAATGTCGACCCCTGACCCGTTCTAAGGAATGGGATGCTTCTGGTGTCGACATTGAATATCGACAACTAGCGGGTGTCTGGCCTGCCTGACAAATAAAATGACTCATTAATGATCCTCTATCGTCGCCTGCGCAACCTTAAACAAACTATCGGTGACGATTATATAACTGGGTACTTGTTTGAGAAAATGGCACAATGCAAACACTATGAATGACCATTGCCTATGTACATGTATGACAGGTTTACGTTAAAAATTAGCGACTTGTTGTTCTGCGGTTCACAAGTATTGAATATTTCAATAAGAGTTTGCTCCATGTTGTGTAAGAAATAATATAACGTAAACGTAAACGTGAATACTAATGACTTACTATAGATAAATAAATTAGTAACTTTATTTGGTGAACTTTCTCAACAACGACGCCTACGCATAAAATTAAATGTTGAAAGTAATCTAAATCAAATGTTACATCAACGAACTAGTCAGTGAATATGCATAAATCCAAACGTGATATTTAAAAATCAATGATATTTTAATCGTGTCAATGTTATCGGTATCAGATTAGGCATATCTAGATTTGAACTTTTAACTTCATCGATAAAAAGTGAGGCAGGCATGGAATTCGTTGGATATGCGTATACACTTGCATAATTATTGTTTGATACCACATAAGTAGCATTTGCTTTATAAATAGCGAAAAAATTAATCATTACGTTTAAGAGCATGTTGTGTGTAGGTACTATAAATTAGAAAAATATGAAATTTTTGTAAAAAAAAAACAATTAAATCTTGTATTCACTAATTGAAAATACTGCATGCACGTTTTTCAAATACAAACTCAACATACATAACATATTATCACGCCTGTATTCCCCGAGAATTAGGTAAAAGGCGTAATGTCGTGTACCCCCAGTTTGCCGGTACGTTTAGATCTCAAGAAATGGGATCATGCAATTATCCGGGCACAAATTCAGACTCCGATCTGCTATGTACCTACTGAGAAATTAATAGAAAAACTCAATAACACTTTACTTGATCTGGGAATCGAAACAAGGACCTCTTCTTACTCGGCAGTCGCACTTACGAGTGTATAGCATGCATCAAAATAATTTTATGTGATTATAATATACATAGGTACTTTATCTATATAATCACATATACAATAATGTACCTATGTACATTTCACGTATTTAAAAAAAAGCAGATAGCTTCTTTTTTTAATACGTGAAGTGTAACTAATGATTACGGCAAGAACTTGTCGTTTCTCTTTGAATCTTTAAAACCTCCAACACATTGTGAAAAACTGCCCAGTAACAGTAACAGCCTCCAATCCTCGAATAGCCTAGAGGGCCGACATCAGAGATCAAGGGTTGGCTGGCAAAATGAGATCTTAAGCTTTGAGCACTTAAGTCTTAACTAACTTATGTCATCCAGCGGTAGCGTCATTATGATAATACTGATATACTCCATCCATACATCTACTCCATCACTCATTTTTATTTTTCCAGGGCGACCACTTGCCAACACCGCCCCCGATCCCTGCTGCTATCCAGAAGGCACTTGATTACTTGAAGACTCTCCCCCCCGGTAATAACGAAGGGGCTTCCTCCAACATCAAGCCACAATTCCAAGCGGCACCCTTCAAACCTAGACCGAGGTTTTAATAACTCAAGACTACGCAAAATGTAATTAAGTAACGAAGCTGCAACTAACAATATTTTATAATGAAGGACTTTTTGCACATTATCTTAATTATTACGTGAATATAGAAATGTAAAATAGTCTAGATAAAAAAATCTGAAGCATTCAATCATTAATAATATGTAATTTTAAGTATTTTATGAATTTGTTTAACTAAAAGGTTGTTATTTGGTTTGTAAAATATTTAGGTCATGAATTTGAAATAATTTAAAATAAAATACTTTTTGAAATCATACGTCATATTAAGTTTTGATTGTTCAAATTAAACTTAATTTTGTATCTCAGTTGTTATAATTTGTACAAAATATAATTTTAAGACAAATGTTACAATAAAAAATAATTGTATTTTTCAATGATTTTATCAATTAATTAAGTTCAAAAGTTAGACCTATATTATAAATTGCACTAAGATATAAGTAAATTTTCTTAGGTAGTAACTATAGTCATTTTTTATTTTAAGAATACTTAAATTGAATTTATGTAATTGATTTCAATAAAACTACTGAATTTTAATAAATATCATCAGTGTTTTCCAATAAAAATCCTTGCCATTTGTACTATGAATTAATTTATCCCAGTTTTACTAGCTTCTAAGTAGGTATGTAAAAAATAATATTATTGAATTCAATTAAAAGATGGTATTGAATTGTTATTTGAATTCAAATGACAATATTCTATTAAATGCATTGGATATGTTAAAAACCAACTGAGAAGTATTTGATAAATCCTCTGTAATCTACCATATTCTATCCTATTATGTCATGTTAGCTGTACAAGTAACCTCTAGAAGCTAGCAACACTTTCCATCCTAAGAACTCAATTAACCAAATAATTAGGAACACTGGCTACAAAATCATTTAAATCAGAATACAATAATGATATATCCATTACTACATACCGGGAATTATGGTTACCAACTCAGGCGAAGTCCTGAGATGGGAAAATTTGTTATAGGTTTGCTAAAACTTCCAACACAAGAAAACATGATTGTACTCCCTGAAAGGTTAGGTAGAGATTTGCATTCCGGGATAAATTTACTTTGGAGTGACCAATGCGAAATGCGAATTAAATAAAACGAAGTGTCTGTTCAAGTAAATGTTTTTATTATTTTTTAATTTATTGGAAGTGCAACTCGAGAACCACAGCAAGAATATTACATTGCACATGGTTAAATGAGATCTTTCTTAGTAGAAAGATCTCATAAATCAATCTCAAATATTCGATTAAAAAAAACTGCCATCTGACTGATGACAGATTTTTTCCAGCGGTTCCCAACCTTTTCTTTGACCAGGGACCACTTTGATAATTGTTGTTAGCAGGGACAACAACGTTTATGTAAAATAAAATGTGTCAATCTGAAATTAAACTTTAATCAAAACTTTTTAAACTAGTAAAAGATTTTTAGACCTTTCGCGGACCATGTTTTCGGTCTCGGGGACCACTAGTGGCCCGCGAAACACTGGTTGGGAACCCCTGAGCTAATCTGAGCACACAATAAGAGTTGTCAAACGGACTTTGTCGATCGTAAAAATGGGGCTGTACCTAGTTCGGATATATCGTTATACTCTTCGCCTTAACTTGTAAAAGTATTTTTAATCGGTCTATTTGCCGAAATAAATATCGTCTATCATTCACAAATACCAAACTATGATGCAGTTCAAACCGTAGAGCTGCAGCATCTGCAGCGCAGTTTCTCTGTAAAACTGCGGCCGTCACACTAAGAGCAGGGCGGCGCGGCAGCGCGGGCGCAGTTACGTGATATATATTTTAACAGGGACAGGAATGAGAAATAAAAGTTACTGTAAATATAATATGGTACGGAAGGAACTGTGGTGAGATGCATTCGAACTAAATGTAAAGTAAGTCATGTCGGTTGAGGAGCAAAGTTACTTGCTTTTCAATAGATGTCGCTAATGTCGCCTTAAGATGTATCTACATTCAGAATGTGAAGGCAAATTTCGATCTGGTGGGTGCGACTCCAGTGGCTTAGAGGTCATAGCGTCTGGTGTATCTAACAAGAAGTAATATGATGTGATCATGTAATAGGGAGTGAGCCTATTGCTATTAACCCGGCCATGTCATGCCATAAATGCCAAACTCCGAGCAGCTACTGAGAATTTCATAAAAAACCCAATAAGTAATAAATAGTGGATGGCTTTACAGCAATACATAGCAAAAGAATAGCAGTCCCTGATGTGTCCGTCAGCTTCCTGCTACTCACTGCGGGGAATATGGACACTGACAACTCCTTCATGGCCTATTGGACAAAACAACATATCAGGTGTTTTTGATCCAGTGCGTGCATTATTGTAGTATATCATAATTAATTATGTATACTTATTTTTATTGTGTTATATTAAGTAATTTAATCTATGGATGATTTATCTGAAATAAATAATTTGAATAACACTTTTCGACCTGGCCCATACCGCAATGTTTGAAAACGAAAGTTTTCAACCAGTGCGTCCTACCCGTCATGACCTACGGTGCTGAGACATGGACATTCACAGTACGGCTAGTCCACCAATTTGTAGTCGCTCAGCGTGCCATCGAGCGTGCTATGCTCGGAGTTTCTCTGAAGGATAAATCCGCAACGAGGTTATCCGACAGAGAACCAAAGTTACCGACATAGCGCACCGAATTAGCAAGCTGAAGTGGCAGTGGGCTGGCTTGGCTGACATATCTGTGGAAGAACCGATAACCGCTGGGGTAGACGTGTTCTTGAGTGGAGACCGTGACTCGACAAACGTAGCGTAGGACGCCCTCCGGCAAGATGGAGTGATGATTTGCGAAAGGTTGCTGGCGGAAGCTGCGACAAGCCAGCTTCCGCTGGAAGGATGGGGGAGGCCTACGTCCAGCAGTGGACTGCTATAGGCAGATGATGATGATAATTATAATGCTCGACCTGGGAGTCGAACCCAGGACCTCGTAGCAGTCGTGCTTGGGACCATTAGACTAATAAGTCAAGTCAAATATTCATTTATTTATGAAATATTACAAATTATGAATAATATGTTCCTAGTGATGATAAGTTTGGGAGTGCCACTAGTTACGACATTATAAGCATAAGAATTAATCTTATTGACACATTTGCACCTGTCTAGCTGACCTTGTTAAGAATACATTTACAAAACCATACGCTAAGAGCTACTTCTATTTTCCATAATTCACTCAATCACATCAGGTTACGGTAGCAACAATAGATTTTTATATTCGTGTCCGTAATTTAAGTAAAATATTATGTAAATCAGCCGTAATCTAGCCTAGTGATATATGACTATTTAACTACAGTCAAAGGTCTCGAGTTCGAATCCAAGGCTCTCAGACCTCTGACTTTTTGGAATCATGTTTATATTAATAATTTTAATCATCACGCGCTTAAATGGTGAAGAAAAATATCTGAAGGAAACTTGCATGCCTGAGAATTTTTTTAGACCAGCGTGAGACTATTACCTAATACTTCTCATTTTATGAGGAGACCCATGCACAGCACTAGGATAATATATGTGTAGATGATGATAATGTTCGGTAAATTTTAATTCGCATTGAAATTGACAAAATTCTATAATATTAAATGGTAAGTAACGGAAAATTTCCGCCAAATTCAAATAGCATAAATTTTAGCTACGTTCTAATAAAGTCCAGATACACTTTATTAAAATGTAGGTAAAATTTATGCTAAACGACATCGTATCTTATTGTACTAAATACCTGCATTGACTTTCGTTCTACTAAACGAATGTGAAATATACTCAAACGAAACGATCTTTGACTCGTAATAACCGTCATCTGCAATTTCATCTTCGTACACTTCACCCCAAGCAAACCTAGCGATGTACGATGCTAAAGGACGCAAAGAAGATCGGTAAATCCTGGAGCGAAATAAAGCGCGAAGCTCAAGACTGATCGAGATGGAGAGTCACTATGGACGCCCTTTGCCCCATTTTAATAGGGGAATATAATTGCCACTAACCGTTCACAGATCCTAACTCTGAGCTGCTGCTGAAAATTGCATAGAACTTTGCTGGACTTGAGAATCGATCCCAGCACCTGTAGCGTAGCAGTTGTACTGTCGCGCTTATGACCACTAGAGTAGCTGTTTCCGGAAACTAATTATTCTTGTTCTGTATTTTTTTAAGAAAATTACATAAAAGGATAAAGTTAATTAGAATATATTTTAATTTAAAAAGCTTTTATTGCTAATTAATACAATGTTTGCACGTATAAAAAGGCAGTATATTATGAAGCGCCTCATTAAAGACAATATAAATGAGTAAGTCCTCTAATGAACGACGTGTTTTTCATACATATAGGTTTCATAAATCCATCTACTGATTCTATTTCATTTCCTACAAGCAAATCATTCATTTTGCAAACACGATGGCTTCAAGTTTCAATTGTTTATTTCCATACGAAGGTTATATAAGAAAAGAAAGAATTTTATAAATTAAATTAATATTATATCTAAATTAACTAATAATAATTTTTAAACAATAAATACATTTATCAATATTAATGTAAAGCATCACATATTAAATATATTTTAAAAAAATAATTTAAAATGTGTACATCTACGATAATTTATCTTCGCTCTTAACTAGTCGTTGAGGGCTTTCTTGGAATTCTAACAACATTTAAAGATTTAAATCCATTACGTTTACAAATATAGAACGCTTAATCTGGACAGCGTTGGTTTTTATCACTTAACGTTTTATTCCAGCAATATGCTTGCACAATCTAATACATAGAGTATTTTCTTTAATGGAATTTATATAATCAACAAAAAATTCTTTGAGTAGGTACTTTGAATATTTTACTGATTTGGAAATTTAATTTTAATATTGTTATTTTTAAATAGTGATAATGACCAGTGGACTGCCATGTCAAAGGTGTTGAGTTCCAATCCAACCTCTGACTTTTCGGAGTCATGTGCGTATTAATAGTTAGTTATCATGCACTTAATCGTTGAAGGAAAACATCGTGAGGAGACTTGCATGCCTGAGAAATTTTCTCGACGGCAGGTGGCGTGTGAAATCTGCCAACCTGCATTAGGCTAGCATGGGGGACTATAGCTTAATTCCTCTCATTCCGAGAGGAGACCCGCACCCAGCAGTGGGACATTATAAAGTGTTGATTATGTTATATTGTGTACATATGTGTTTTTAAAAGATACTGGCTACATTATCAAGACTTTATTTGAAGGACAACAGATGGTCACGTACATTAAAGAAACGCACTAAGTTGCACGTCAAGCGTTGTGAATACT
This sequence comes from Acronicta aceris, assembly GCA_910591435.1. NCBI lineage: Eukaryota > Metazoa > Arthropoda > Insecta > Lepidoptera > Noctuidae > Acronicta > Acronicta aceris. Next base: position 8,405,041 of record OU342763.1, on the reverse strand, counting down.
TAATTTATGACAGTGGTATAGCTTCCAAAAGGAAGTTTACACAATTTATTAATATATTTTAAGGTCTTAATTTTTTTTATCTTTGATGAATGTTTTATTTACTAGCGCTTATCGTTCACTAATACTTAGAAGAGCTATTAATTTCAGCAGGTTAAAAATCAAATTAAAATATTTTATTTCAATTAAACCATGTCAAATGTCAAAAGCTATTTGCACGGTTCCAAATAGTAAGTCATGGAGAAGAGCCGGCAAGACACTCCAGAGATACTCTTTTAAATAAGTAATTGATGTTTACAATGTTATTCTTCTATCAATGTGAATATTGTGGAGATTAATGTAAGTGATGAGAATAACCTTTCAAAAGATAGAGTAGGTAACTGAATCCGGATTGCCATGGCATATCAGAGCTGACCAGTCCCGACGGATGGTATCCGTTCAAGAGCATGACGTGTGTATTAGCGTCGTTCGACTCAACCAGATTGTAGGGAGCAAAACGACCCAATACACAACGCCAACATCAGTAGGACATTTAAGTGAGCATGTCAGGCTCTGACTACAAGACGATCGATAGGCATATCGCAGGGTTAGTAAAGGCGACTTCAGCCTACATAAAACAGTTACTGTTCCTACTACCACAGATAATATAATACTGCTGTTGGGGCTGTGATCCGGTAAGTAGCTCAGCGATAGTTCGGGCCATTATTTGTCTAATAAAGTCATATCCACATAATTTCTTTCGATTTTAAAAGTTAGATTCATCTGCAATAGGATTATTCCTATAGTTTTACAGCTTAGTTTGACGTAAAACTAAGCTTAATCACCTTATAAATGCAACAAACAAACAGTCGATAGCACCAACCCTGTGTAAAGATAGCGTACTTCTTCCTGATGTCCCTCGTATTGGACACAAAGCACCTATTGCCTTAAAAAATAGTATAACCTAGAAGAACAGTAATCATGGCAATGTAAACTTTGTGATTCTTTAAAAAAATACCCAACGAGACTATTTCGATTATATCTGCCCTAAAGAAAAAATAAAGTTTATTACTGAAGAGGTCCTGGAGGGATTTATTACAATTTTCGATTTATCAAAATATAAATCATGGACATACATACACATCGTACCATAGTTTTCTAGTATAAGGGAATCTCGCATTATATAGGCTACTAGCTGTACTCCGCGGTTTCACCCACCAAAAAATGACAGACTTTCATACAAACATTCACGCCCCTTTTCACCGCCTTAGGGGTTCAATTTCCAAAAATCCTTTTTTATGGGACGCCTACGTCATACAAAGAACACACCCTCCAAGTTTCAGGTCTCTACGATCAGCGGTTTAGGCTATGGGTTGATCCGTCAGTCAGTCATTAAGGACAAAGCATTTTATATGTAGAGATAGACTTAGAGGTCGGCGTCCACCATCATCACCTTCGTTAAATTATATTTGTGTATAAGCCAGAACAAGTCCCGATAAATTACGAAATCAATTACATTAATTTCTTGATGGTAAACCACTATGTAGAATCAGTTTGTTATATTGATTGAATTAGACACGCGTGAGGGCGAAAATTAAAGCCTATAATCGCCAATTATACGTATATTTTTATTGTAGTCTACAATAATATAGATGCGTTAAGAATAACGAGCAGTAATATTAATGTCATAAATAGTCACGTATCTGCTTTGGAGTTAGCAAAAATAATAAAAAGGCCATGACCAACATAAATAACGAAAATAAAAAAAACAATTGCAGACGGGTCAATTTATCAACATATTTGGAGGACGGGCCGTAGCAATGCGGAACATCTTGGCATTATGGCCGATAAGCATCGGTTACGGAGCTGGAATACCTACTGGTCTGCTCTATCTACTGAGAAAATACTAAAATTTGAATATTATACAAGCAGCATTGCGCCGCTTATATGATATCATCTGTTACATCCTTGTAGTAACAGTAAGTCAAAAGGCGATGTATTGAAACAACAAAACGTAATAGGTAAGTATTTATCTCTAGGATTTTACTTAAAAATGTCTCTAAGCCTTATTTAAGATGAAAATCTCAATCTGAAGAATATGCCTTCAGATTGAGATTTTCATCTTAAATACCGTACATAAAAAAATTCTTAATATAATTTCGTTCCATTTTCAGTGACATGTGTGTCCCAAAATATCACATAGGGGCCAATCTTCGATCTCATTAATCTAATTAGTTTTTTAGTTTATAATACCATTTGATATTTACGGAACTTACTGTATATCGGAATTATATTTTGGTTATTTTCTTAGTACCAGAATTACCTTTCGATGTAAGCATGAAAACTATGTTACACTGGTTAATAGCTCCTACCTACTTATTATGTAGCGTGACGGTTTACATGGGTGTTAAGTAAATCAAACCTGCTACTAAATTATACGTAATACCGACATGTTTTTATGTAAGAAACATAACATAAATGTTCGAAAGAGTACAACTAAATTGTCAAAAGATCTACTATCAAAGTAATGCCGACGATTTAATAACACTACAGCAACTTTCTTTATATGGATAATATTTAAATAAGAATACATAAATACAAATAGAAAAAATAATATTCTGGAATAAAAATTATCTACACGTATCCAAGAATCCAGTAACTAACATAACATACCATCACGCCTGTATTCCCCGCAGGCAGAGGCAGAGGTGTACTTAATGTACACCCACAGTGCGGCGGTATGTTTGGTCCCATGTTATAGGAGGCGAGCCTATAGCCATTAACCACCGGGCATAAATCCAGACTCCGAGCTGCTAATGAGAATTTCATAGAAAAACCCAATAACACTTTGCTCGACCTTGGGATCGAACCCAGGACCTCTAGTGTAGCAGTCCCACTTGGGACCACTAGACTAATGAGGCAGTCCAAATCAAGGCAGTATCCAAAAATCCAGTAACTAATTCTCTGCCAAAACTTATAAAAACCTGTTTAATAGTTCAACCATCAACAATACAAAAAGATAGACGCTATTGTGATTTTATAATAATAATCATGAGCAAAAAATGTTCTCAAAAATGTATTCTAATATTTGCGAATGACGTTATCAGAAATGACTTATCAAACTACATTGAATGCATCAATTTATTTATCCTGACAATGCCTGTTTAATTTTTCATATTAATTCGAGTTAATATAGTTTCATTGTATTTTTGAGAAGAAGCTATTTTATATCAGTGATATTCATCATCCAGCGACGGCAAGTGCGTTTTTGCGGAGTCCGACATACTAGCACCCGAGAATTATACTGGTTTCTGACACTTACGCGAATATTAGACCCGAGAATTATTAAAAATTCTATGATACATAAAGTTCAAGTTCACGTTGAACAAAAAATGTTTCAGATAAGCTTTTACAAACAATTATCGAACATAATGAGTGTAGCTAGTTATACGATTCCAAAACGTAGATCTAATGAAGAAGCAATATGACAAAAAAACTCCATAGATCTCTATTAAAATAATATTTTAAAGTAAAATACCAACATATAATTATGTACCTATTATAAAGCATGTAGATTTTATTAATTAATTAAAGAAACCACCCAAGCGCATGGCGAAACAATTGTTTTTCTATTGTGTCTGCTAATGATTACTTGACAGATTAATAATAGCAATACCAAAAGTTTCACAGTTACAATAGCGCACAAGCAAACGTTGACCTATTCTAAACGAGCATTACGTAGATACAATAATCAGCTTCTCTCACACAATTTATTTACATGCAAGAACTTTAAATTACATTTATGCCTATATTGGGCGCAGAAATGTATTCGAAGCAATATTACTTATTCTTAATTAAATTCAAAATTCGTATTTGGATGTTATGCAGTAGTAGTATAACCTTTTAACTGAGGCTGATGAAAGTGTATGATGGTGTGTCACTACCATGCCGTTCTAGCAGAGTAGTATATACTGAAAATTGTTATGGCCCTAATACAGATTTGGATTTTTGGTACTTGAACACGTCAGTGACCTCATTAGCATAGTGATCTTGAGCGCGATTGCTATGCTAGAGGTCCTGATTTCGATTCCCAGGTCGAGCAAAGTGTTATTGGGTTTTTCCTTGAATTTCTCAATAGCAACTCGGAGTTTGGGATTTGTGTCCGGTTAATGGCAGTAGGCGAAATGTGAATGTACATTAGTAGGCTACAGCCTAAACCATCGGGGAATGAGGGCGTCATGATATGTTATGTTATGTGAAGACGTCATTGGGTCTAACAACTCTCTATTAGCGTAACTCACAAAAGAGTAGATTTTCAACTTATTTTTCTGACTGGGTTGAATGCAAACGGGAGGGAAAGAGTAACAGAACATAAATTTAAAGGATGTTGTATTAACATAAAATCATTCCCTTTATGCTCGACATTTTCAAGGTAGATTATAATCCGTTATTAAATTCGTACTGAATTCACTTGTTACCTCGTAGCTTTTTACGTCCTTATTCTAAATATTTCTAGTGCCATTTTTTTGGTATCAATACTTTAAATTGTCATTAGTTATTAGAAGTTTACTTAACGTTTCTGAATAAGGTCCTGAAGTAGTCATTAACAGCTGACTATTGGATTTGTACAAGATTATTAGAAATGCCAAATTGTCGAATACCTGCATACGGGAGATCTATTCTGCAAATATTATGAAAAGAAAATACTAGTCCTAAAGATTAGCAAGCAATAATAACAAATTGCATTATAATTGGATTCTATTGTGAGATGTAAATAACACAATATCTAATAGGTAAGCTTTATGTATTAAACACAAACGTTGCCCTCAGGCCTATTCCACTAAAGTTTACTGACGATTAGCAGCTTCACGCAATCTGTTTAAATAAATTAGTTAATGTATAAAAAAAACCGGGCAAGCGCGAGTCGGACTCGCCCACCGAGGTTTCCATACAAATTTGTAGGTACATATTATAATTAATTACAAATGTATAGTTTTCAGATATTTCCCTATACTTGTAGTATAATTCGGTATTACTTGCCAAATTTCATAGTTCTAGATCAACGGAAAATACTCTATAAATTTTGATTCCCTTGAGAGTGTCGAAATATACATTTTTTGCGGAATAAACGGCCGTATCTTTTTTTGCGTTAACTTAAAAGTTTATTTTTTCACAACTTCAAAGGACTGTAGACCTGAGTATATTGTTTTAATTTCAACTCGATACCTCCACGCGTTCCCGAGATAAAGGGTCTTGACAGGCAGACGGACGGACGGTCGGATGGACAACAAAGTGATCTTATAAGGTTTCCGTTTTGTCCTTTTGAGGTACGGAACCCTAAACACAGATTACCTACTTTTTTAATAATACGATTAAAGTAACTGATCTTGTTGAACTTGTAAAACTTGAAATGTAAAGTATGCATAAATGCTAGGTATATTAATTATTAAGGTTAACTAACACCTTAAACTTCGACATTTCCTTTCCATTTGTATTTTCAAGTTAACTTTGATTACACAATTAACATTACTCCATGTCACACTTTTGTTGTTTTCAATCATAAACTGCAGAACTTAATTGTAAATAAGTTCTTTTATAGATTTGTTCGACGAAAACGTAAATTTTATGATGAACATGATAAAGATAATTATCAACATGACGCTTATTCGTTTGTCGCTTTTTTTTACATATTATGTATGAAGAAATAAGTTTACTAATAATATAAGAGATATATATCCCTAGACTATGCTGGTAACCAGAAAATATAATTATTAGGTGCTCACCTTCCCACGCAAACAAGTCAAGCAAATACATCAATATTAGATGTTTGCAAGTTGACATCTTTAATGAGCTAGCAATTTATAACGCACGTATGATCATCTTTATATTTGATACATTGTTGTGGTTAATGTAACTCCGAATATTGAACTTTATATATCAGTATGTAAATAAGAAAATTAGGTATAAGTTAGGTGTTGTGTTTGCATTCTTCGCAAGATGGTAGATTTGATACATCAATTTCACTAAAACATTATAGCACCATCTTAGTGTGTACATGCAGCTAGTGATAAAATAGTGGAAGTTCAAGTTCAAATGAGAGTTCAAGTTTCGAAGACATAGTTCAAGTTGGAGGGCGTTTTTTAATGAGAGCTCAGGACGAGCTTGAATGCGTTAAAACCGTTAGTGGGTGTGAAGAAGTCGGGCTATGGATAATGATGAAAGTGCCAGTGGCCGTTTTTCACGCCGGGTCATGTTGGGCGCCATTTCCTATAAATTAGTATTAACCACTCCTTAAATGATATAACGCTAATTATTGTACAAAATTAGCTATATATTATGGAAAACGTCAAAAAGCTAGTCGTAATTAATCAAAATGTAACTCCCTTTACGCAATTCTATGAATTCTACTATGTGTAATGGGACAAACTATCTTCATTCAGAAATAAATTTATATGTAGCCACCAGATTTTAATGTATCCAGTATTTTATCTCTGACAGATCTTTTGTGACAAATGGTATGTATTTAATCATAAGTATTACTTACATTAGGTGTAAGTAGCTTTCATGAATAAATAAATAGATTAAACACATTTTTATTAGGTAATTATGAAAGAGGAATTCAATTATAGTATACTTAATATTTATTTATTTATATATACTTTATTGTACACCAATAAAAACACAAATACACACACAACAGTTTTACAACAATACTACTATTATTAGAACTAAGGCATTTATTTATTTAGATCAGATGTTCCTAAACTTTATTTCTTGTACCACTTGGCATATTTTGCGGTTTTGGGTAGAGCTTCCGCCCTACCCTATTTAATTATTTTTTTCAAACCAATCCCATTTATATTTCATGGATCTTTATTTTTTTCCCGCTGACATGGACCCCTTGTAGATCGTCGTCAACCCCAGTATCACTGATTTAGATATATTTTTACAATTACATAGTTTAGTATGAATGTTTATGTAATTATTAAACTAATATTTTTATAGTATAAATGCGTAGTAATCTAATTTAACTAAATATATATAAAACTCAAAGGTGACTGACTGACTAACTGACATAGTGATCTATCAACGCACAGCCCAAACCACTGGAGGGATCGGGCTGAAATTTAATTGAACTAAGAAAGGATGTTGATAAATTCCACTCCTAAGGGGATAATAATTAATAAATTTCGACCTATGTAGGGGTGAAATAGGGGATGAAAGTTCATATGGAACAAAGTAACTATTCCACGCGGACGAAGTCGCGGGCAAAAAGCTAGTATAATATAGGATATAAAATTATAATGTGCAATAATCTATCAATATTCTACCTGCAATATTTGTAACTAATATACTTTATTATTTTCTTGTTTTCAAGGATCATCTGAAAAAAGCAAAAAATATCTTATTCGAGAAAGTTAGGTAGTTATACTTATTATGAGACCTTGAGCTTAAATTGATTTTTAAGTAATTAAAATGCAGTTGTTTAAGTTTTATTATTACGTCTTTAAATAAATTTGGATGCCTGAAAATTGTATCAAATTCTGAATATATTCTGATGTTTGATTACAAAATAATTTAAGATAAGCATTTTGAATTACTCACATATGAGTAAGATAAAACATAATTAATATGTCTAATCCATAATTAATCTGATTGAGTATAAATGCTGATTATAATTCGTTCTAGGTACATTAATAAGGCTGTAGAATATTTATTATTAAGGTGATCATGTAAAGATAATAATACGCCTAATCATTACAAACTTATTACAGTGCCTCGTAGGTATGTAATCTATTAAAATTCTCTAACATTATTAAGTTACGACGTGTGTGGCGCTGTATATAAAAAATATTACATACTTACTATCCCGCCTTTATTCCCCGAACGGTTAAGCAGAGATGTATTTGTGTAAACCCATTATTCGCCGATATGTTTAGATGCCATGAAAGAAAAGGCAAGCCTATTGCCAACCGGGCTCAAATCCAAAAGCTGAGCTCACATTTGCCGTCGCTTACCATGATCATTTAAATAGAACGGTTACCTACAAGAAAATCGGGCGGGGGCTGCATTGGGCTGCATTTAATTCTACAAGACACATCATAGCATTTCTATGCTACATTTTAATTGAAATTCACAACAGAAATGGGAATGGCAGCACCGACGGATTTTCTTGTATGTAAGTGAATATGTGTAGGTAGTCATTTAGTCGGAGGTTCCGAAAATGTTATTTAATCCTTTTACAAAAACAATCGTGGGTGTATTTAAAAATGTTATCTATCATGCATTACATTTCTAAGGCTTTTGTGTTTTGAAGTGCCCATAATAACAGCTATTGGTTGTGAAAATCTGAACTATCCGACATGGGGGCAAGACAATTTGCAATCTACCGCTTGAATCAAGGAACGAATGAAAAAATTACATTCATGCACGCCCGATTTGTCGAGAGCTTATGTTATATTTAATTAACGCCCGATGCAAAAAGAGGGGTGTTTTATGTTAAACGTGTGTATCTGTGTGTATGTCTGTTGCATCGTAGCACCCAAATAAATGGACCGATTTTGATTCAGTTTTTTTGTCTGGAAGGTAACTTGATCGAGAGTGTTCTTAGTTATAATTTAAGAAAATCTGGTCAGCCGTTTGAGATTATCAGCTCTTTTCTGGTCTGATCGATTTGAAATTTGGTATCCTATTACTTCAATAATATTGCAAGAACATGGTAACCGTGTCTTGATGCTGCGGGGGTTTTTTTAATTAATTATTATTCAATATTTGGCTTCTATTTGTTTCATTGTGAATTGTGTTTAACTTCCACTGTTTGTATTTCTACTCAGTACGACATTCAATATTATCGGCACCCGCTGTATATTCTGATATCCAAATCTGAATCTTAGTTCAAAGGCTCTTTACTCAAAAGCTCGTAATAACTGATAAACTGGTATTCACGTTTGGAACATGACTGGCTGAACTTCGCAAGAATTTGATCCGTGGTCATTTACTGATAGTACCAATAATTCATAGTAACTAACTAATTCGTTCAAGTTACGACACATATCGCAAATGATGGATGGGCTTACACATTCTAGACAGTGTTCATGCATTAAAATTTGAACACATTCAAGATGTATCGAAGATAAACACCGCTATGGAGCTATTTTAATGTGACGCAAAAAAATGTTCGAATCGATCGTTAACCCTAGCATCAATTTGATTGTCAATGAAAAATCATAATTGTAGAATTAGGTATAAAGTTACTTGATACAGTGTTCGTAAGTGTAACTTCTATGTGTGAGGTCACGGGTTCAGTCCTGGGTTTTTCCACAAATTTCTTCGTACCAAATATGCCTAAATTAATGAATATGAGTACTATTTTTGAATATGTGGAAATCGCGTCTAAACAACATTTTAGAAAGAATTAATGATCACTTGCTTATGCGGCGAAACAAAATATCGTAATCTTCCAATCTTGAGAGATTTTCTTGATGGCGTGTGTCTGCCAACCCGCCCTAGGCCAGAGTGACGGAATATAGCTTAATCCCTCTCATTAAGAAACAAAACCCGTAGTTCCGTACCCAGCAGTGGGAGAACATACCTATACGTTTTTGAATAATTATTTATCTTTGAGTCAGAGTAATACCACCATATCTTGAAAGCTTTATACTTAGATATCGCAGCAAAAAATCGTGCTCATATGTTCTATGATAGGAAAACACATAATATATTGTAAAGCTATGCTGCAATAAAATCGTCAGTTAAAAGAGATAAGTTGATACTTAGCATACTTAGGTAACAATGAACACTTGTACACTTTCTTAAGCATTTATTTTGAAAGCGGCGTGCAATAATTATATTGATGTTATGCCATCTAATTAAAAAAAGAACTATAGAAATAGGTACATACATTGTATTGTATTCTATTATTGGTACATAAGACTTGTATTGAAGAAAAATATTTAAAAATGTATACTTATGTAATGTTATATGGATGTGTTTTTAAAAACGTATAAAAAGTATAATACATTTATTTCAGTTATTGCTTGGTTACAATGAATGATCAAACTTCATGATACCTGATACCTTCCGTGATATGTAATTTTTACATTTCGGAGATTCTATGTAGGTATGACCAGCAACTTGTGGGATTTATCAAAGCAATATTATACGAGGAAGGAAAAAATGTTGTACTAATGTTGCTAGTTTTACAAATGGGAAACATTGAAATGTAACTATATGACTTGTGCAGAAAATTGTTTCATCGCTTTATCGCTTCATGTACAACTATTTGGCAGTTGCCAGTTGTTATTACCGATTTCTACAAAGTGAAAATCTTCTCCATTATGACCGATACTTTTCAAATAGGTTACGTTATGAGCAAGCAGACCAGCATTTATAATCGTGATTAATCCATAGAAAAGGGAATTCCCCGGGAGGCACTAGCGGAATTAATTTTATTTAGTTTTTTAATATATACTTAGGTACTCTAGAACATCTTCCTCATACCACAATGAACACTAAGCAAGGCAATGTAATTGGTATTTCATCAAATTAAAATCGATGAATCGTTTTCAAACTAGAGTTCAATGCAATTATCTTACAAAAAGTTAATAATAGGAATATATGTATATAGACATACGTGGTACATAAAAAACTTACTTTATTATGTTGTGTTACATATTCAACCTTGTATCATAAATATTTTACTAATTTTCAATATGATAACCGTATTTAGACATAATGCGGTATAACTAACTATTGATATTAAAAATCCTACTACAAAGGTACTTTTGAAGAGTTTTCTCTGATTGAAGTCGCATCGTGTAATATACTGATATTTAGCTGCATCTGGTTAGACTGGAAGCCGTCATATTTTGAAAAATGCTAGGAGGATGAAGATGTTGACTACTTAGGTTACATAGGTTACATTTCTCATCACAATGTAAGTACTTCGTTGACACATGTTTCAAGTCTTAATCAAGAAAACATATTTTGTCATTTTCTTTACCACACTGCATAAAATTTGACAAGCCCTGAAAAATTAAGCAATCTTTTGGCCTTTAAAATAATGGCACTCATTTATAAACATCAATCAGTATATTAATAACTTCTATGCCCATAAAAAAAATAAACGATTCGATCAACACCTATTACATATCAAACAATAAATTAAGCTCAACGACAAATAACATCACGGAACAATTGATTAATGTTCGTGTACCTTCCGAACGTACTTACAATTCAAATTTTTCTGGTGCTTAAGTACTATGAAAATCAAATTTTGAAGGTACAGATCGAAACGAAATAACCATGCACATTTAGAAGTACCGTCTAGGCAACACAATAAACAACGCGTATAAAAATCGGGAACATCGAATCCGTGTCGGTTTTGATTCTAGAACACTTTGTGGTAGGAAAATCCGACAGCTGAAATTTAATACTTTGATTTCTTGAATAAATTTCTTACTTTAGCTTTCTTCAAATTGTCGAACAGCCTACTAAATCTTAATGATTCAAGCTCATTTACTGATCTAAAGATATGAAACTACAATTCCGAATGACCACGAAAACCACGTTTAATATTGAGATATTTTTTTCGAGAAACTTAAAATATAATTCTCCTAATTTACTAGTCTCAGCTTCATAGAATTTTTTTCATTTCTATTTTAAAAAACCTTGCCCCGCGAAGACTACACTACAATAAAAATTATCACCTACACAAACACTTAGACCCAGAACAAGAGACCTGTATGTCTTAGAAATATTTGAAATTAAATGCGAACACATTTTTCGAACGAATTTTAATCTAATCGTGACTTTTTTCTTAAAATGTATCCCATAGAAATCTTGGTACTCCACAGTACCATCCTTACTATTTTATTAACATGCAAGAAATGACTAATTTATCATATCTACAAACGCTGTTATATATTCAGTGACAGATAGATTAAGAAGAGAGGCTTTTATGAAATATTACTAAATCAGGATTGCTAAACTAAATGTCAATGATAAATGTAAGCCCAATAATAGTTTACGTTTTGAATTAAGTACTAAAATTTTAATTACAACGTAGTTCTTCTTATAGTATTACAAAACATTTATGGGATAAGGACAAATAAGATTCGAAAATTAACTGTGCCTTCAGATGTAATCAACATTCTGATAGTGTGTTGACATACAGGTGCAGTACTTAGGCAGAAACACGCTAGGCTTGTAGCTACCTATATGTTATAATTAGTGAAATATTTCACTACATGAACAATGTAGGTATCAATTTTATAATACGGTAATTATATGTATTATTATGCCTAGTAGTGGACGGAGTGTGTCAGGGCGGGCGGCTACGCGCGCTTTGAAGTATCCGCAACAAGCCGCGTTGCGCCCGCACCGTCGTACTCCAATTTCACGAGGTGCGCTGACGCCGCTTCGTATAAAAGCCGCTGCGGTCGATCTCAATAATCATTCCCGCCTCACACATCCACCGCAGATCATCACCTGCACATCAATCCACATTTTATAAAACCCCAGAAATGAAATCGGTAAGTGATCCAAGTGTGAATAATGTTTTATCGATTATTGTTATAATTAAGAGTTCCTTGCAAAAAAAGCTGAATTGACTTTGACTACTCTATAAAAATGTCTGTATAATACAACAAATTAATTAGTTTAAATAATTATTTACTTCCAGTGTACTACTGATATGGTACAACTGTAAAAGAAATATAAATCTATTAAGATTTTATAGATTCTTATCTGCTGGTACATTTGACAACAATGCTTCTATTGTCTGATAGATTTGTTTGAAACACAGTGAGCAAGATTCTGTCAGTTTCCACCAAGCTTCATTCCCGTAGCTTGTTATTACTCGAACAATGTTCGGTGATATCGCATACCTCGTTTGTATGAAAATACCTGACATACATAAAGTAGATATTTATCTTGATTCATATTTCCCACACCTAATTGATGTTTGACAAATATGAGAATACTTTTGTTATCTAGTGCAATATGAATAAACTATGCTATTTTAAGAAATTACTCAGAGTTTTTCTGTACAAACACTTAGATTTGGTTAGCATCTTTTTATTCTTTTTATGCGTGTCTTTTATATTTTGGGAACAACTTCAGTTCTATTTTTCTCTTTTCTTTGTTAACTTGGTTTAATACATACAATTAACTTGCCAATTCCAAATTAATAATTTTCCATAAAAAGGTGTTCAAAATAGGGGTTTCACTAATTTTAATATTGCCACTCTCTTATAAGATGATTTTATATAATTCAAGTAATTCAGTTTTAATAATATTCCATAAAAAAGTGTTAATAATAGTGTGTTCATTAGAATTAATATTTGCACTCCCATATATCTCTTAATGCATTATAAGATTTCCCTTTTTCAAAAGTATTTACCTAATATAGGTAATAAATAGTAACAATGCATAGATAACGCATTGTTATTATCATCCTTGCAAAATACAATGGTGAATATTTTGTAAGTTTTATATGAACATAAAGATTAAATGTGAAATAAAAAAAATAAGCTAAAACTATTTGTAACGCTCACCTGTTTCTATCACTTTTAATTTGTGATTAAGATTCATCACAGCACAACCCGTCAAGGCTATAGACACATCGATGAAAATGGTCAGTAATGTTACGAAAGTTATCAAAAAAGAGTTTTATAGATATATTTGGTTATAAAAATGTAAATGATCTATTCTGTTGTAATGTCTTTGCGATACATATTTTGTAAGCGAAGTCGCTTTCATAGAATTATAAATTATGTTTCAATTAAAATTCTATTAGAATTCCCGATAAATGTATAAATTATATATTCATAAAATAATCATTGTGTCGTTATGTCGCAGGCTTACACTTGCAACTTTGTAAGTCTCTCCTACGAGTATCATCATCATTCATCATTCATCTCACGCGCAGCTCCGATCATAACCTATGTTGTGCTACAAAGATAACATTGGTATTTTTTGCAGTTTGTCGTCTTGTCCGTTCTCGTGGCCGCCGCGTACGCCACGCCACAGTTCCAGGCCCAGTACCCGCAACAGCAGCAGTACCAAGGCCAGATCATTCCCATCGTCAAACAAACGCAGGAGATCAACCCTGATGGCTCCTACCAATACAGGTAACGTTTTTATAACCGATTTACCTACAGAATTCGAATTGTGAAGGCGCAATATGTCATATTTTATGAAGATTCTTCATTGTTGTGAAATAATACGATCTCCGGAGAAACAATAAAAAATATGGGTATATTTTATGAATCTGACATAAAGATTTGTGCAGCGCATAAAATTAGTCATGACCTATAATAATAAATATGTCGGATTTGGCCTTAAAAGTCCGTGAGAACATTTAAAAAAAAGATGTTCCATATTGGTACGATCGAATGCAGCACGCACATTGTTTTATACAGTTGTGTATAGATGACAACCCAAAATGTGCCCGGCACGCTACGGTCACGACTGGACCTCAGATTTCTATACAAAATTTGGAAGCTTGGCGCCGAGGACACGGTTTTTCTGTTTTGACGTGGCGGTCAAAGGGTTAAATGTCTCAACGTTACGAGTACATAGCAAATTGGCTCTACATTGAATGAATAAATAAAAATATGTTTTTTATGGCACACATATTTATAAAACAGTAATTACTGTAATTTTAAATCTGAGTATTTTCCTCCACTTTTTGTTTCAAAGTAATTATGTTAAGTGTAAAATTTGCATATTGATGAGCTCCAAAATATGAATCAAATCCATATCAGTCAATGTATTATGAAATAGAGGCCGTATGGTGAGATCATACATGGACATTCCTTCAGTGTCGAGTGCATTAAACGCTAAATTTGTGGGAGGCATCTGTGCAAGCGTTCGAGCCAAGCCCTGATTACGCAACAAATTGGCTCAGGTGTTATAGCAGTGTATGCGTACGTTGATATTTTCTGATTCACCTGCATGCTCTTGCTCTTGCAAGTCTTTATTAGTAATATAGGTGCAATCTGTCATGTCTATCTATCTATAAATTAATTTTATATATAGTGAGATCTATGATGAATGGCATTATTTGGTCATCCAACATGAGTAATTTGTAGTTGTTGAAAAATGGGCATTTCTTCAATAAGACAGAGTCAAAAGCATAACTTATTTGTAAAGTGTAAATGAAATTATTTTGGCGTTTCTTGAGCAAATGTCAGGTTCAAGCTAATATTCAACATAAAAATTTTGTAACAAATCATCATGCAGGGCATGCAAGCAAAAGATTCCCAAGAGCATAAGATTGACAATGGATGATGATTGCACAACCTGAAAACGTTTGGGTGAAACATATCATTAGATTTGATCTTTGCAAACGTGTGGCAGCGCCTTGAGCTCTGGGTAATTCTTGTTTGTATACCTCAAGTGATTTATGGGATCCTTGGAATCAAGAAAAAACTATAAAGTATCCGATAATAAGACTAGATTGCATAATTCGTGGTAGGTTGTAAAACAGTTGGAATATTTCTAAGAATCTGTGGGATACATATTTCGATTTAATTTTACGTCGATTATTATCGATATAATAGATGATAACTTGTTAATAATATATAACTTATTAGGAATGCCTACAACTAATAATGATCAGTCACAAATAACACTACCGGGATGTTCAATAGTTAATCTTTCTAAGCACATATCCACTTTCAAAAGACTGCAATATGGGCTATAAAACTTAAACTGTGTACAATACTTCATAATAAAATGATTACATCACATTCACTTGTTCGTTATAATATATTATGGACCCTTACAACAATGTATCATCTTCGGTCTTTCTTTAAAAATTTCGTATATTGTGTTATTTAATGTGATATGTAATATTTATCAATTTATATTACTGTCATTCTTCTCAGCTATGAAACGGGCAATGGAATCGCCGCCCAGGAACAAGGATACCTGAAGAATGCTGGACAAAAGGATGCTGAGGCTCAAGTTGCTCAGGGCTCCTTCACCTACACCTCGCCTGAGGGTATCCCATTCGCTCTCTCCTACACTGCTGATGAGAATGGTACGTATAGCTTCCTTTAAATATGTGAAAAAACTTAGAAAACATCTATCGTAAACGTTCCATCATGCCTTTATTCCCCGAAGAGTTAGGAAAATGTGTGCTAATGCACACCCATGGAAATCTATCATAGGTAACAAAACTGCCTGATAAATCTATAGGTACGGTCACGTTACATAAGACTTTATTTTTTTTAAAAGACGTCTTCTTGTAGAGACAATCTTTTAATTAGGCTCTCATCAAATATTTATCTCAATCCAAAAAGTCATAAAGCCAGCCGTCAGCCAAGCAAATTTTGACAACATTCAGTTCATCAAAGAATGTCTTTTCAACACTTGCAGTTAAAGATAATGTTGATGTTTTTGTTACAAAACTATTCAAATGTCAAAGTACTTTTCCAAAGTTACTATACTTACTGATTTATTGTCCTTTTTAAGTATTTACTTAATTGGAAATTTAACCAAATGCTGCGTCTACTATATAAGGTAATCGTAGCGTTTTATTGTCAGTTTTAGAAGTTATACTGTTTAGGGGCCCATAGATAGTCATTTAATGGTTAAAGGATGGGGGGACGGTATCATTGTGTCTTAACATCTTCGATTACATCATCTTTACAACCTTCATTTCCTAAAATGATCAAACAGAATACGTCTGATCATCTTGGATCACTCTTAATATTATAAAAATATTGAAAAACCCATTGATAAGTGAAACATTTAATAGGCCTTTTATGGTAATATAGTAATTATATGCTGAAACATAAACTCGTTTTGAGTAGAACCTAACATCTACGCATGTAATTAGTTTCAGCGTACTTATTTGATAATTTATTCAGATATGAATAATTTAATTACAATCTTAATGAATTCTGTAACACATTGGAATTAGTTGCGGTATCATTCGTGTAAAACGCGTGTAATGCAATTTGCAGCGTGCAAACACGTGTTATAGGCAATTAAGTAAATGTTCTTAGCTACACAACATTCTTCTATTGCATTGAAATATTCTGTTGTCAATTAAGAAGGCAACGACTGTTACAAGTGATGTTGTAATTTATTTCTAGTATTCTTGTTAACCCCTCGTGCTAAGCTAAAATGCTTGTGTTACGAGTGGGTTCACGGCGGTAGTGTAAAGGGTGGGTTTCGAACCGGCAACCACATGATCGACGCCCTAGCCATTAGGTTACCGCCGCTTCAAATCGATGATTATATAGTTGGCGATAATGAACTCAACAGATTTATAACCAAACTGAATCATTGATATAGTGGTTAGAAGTGCCTAGGTTCGATTACTATGTCGACAAAAATCTTATAAAGATTTTCTCTTTGGTAGTTCATAATAGTACTTACTAACCCAGACTTATGTTAGGCCCTTTCCATAGGCTATAGGACCTTAAAAGCTTCTAACTATAATGAAATCTGCCTAATAATACAGATTCAGACGTAATTATTTTTTATGTTATATACTGATGTACAAATACTATTTGCTAATCAATATTTTTTTTGCAGGATTCCAGCCCCAGGGTGCTCACCTCCCCACTCCTCCCCCAATCCCTGAGGCTATCCTCCGCGCTCTCCAGTACATCCAATCCCAGCCCCAGAAGCCCGAACCAGTATACCAACAACAAAACTTCCAACAGCAACCCTTCCGCGGTTAATCAAACCTACGACAAAACCTTATCGAAAGACATTCACCGCACGACTGTACCTATCAACATATAGTTAAGGTGTATGCATAGAATAAGTATCTATAACGATTGTTACTGTGATTTATAATATTTTATAAGAAAAAATATGAACGATAAGTAAAAACACATTTTATAATTTATTCGTTTCATTAACCCCTTTTACAAACAACAATATAAACAGGAAAGTATTCGCCCTAAACTTACCCATAGAAAAATCAATTTAAAATATATTTATATACTAAAGCAGTATTTAAAAATATTTATTTATGTCTAAAGAATAAAATATTCCTGGATTATCGGAAATAAAGAATTTATTTCCCAAAAGAATTTTACATGGTTCTCATAATTATGAGAGACTTTACTAAACGGCCGAAATTAGCAAACTATTTCTGGATTCTTTTCCCTACTGGAGATCGAAATTTTACATGACTTCTATGGACCGTATGTCAAATTTATATATATCCAGTAGAGAAAACAAACCAGAGATAGGTCATTAATTTCCGTAAATCATTAAGAATAGACAACACAATAGTTGAAAAAAGGTATTGAGAGTTATTCATAAGGTACACCAACCTGTAAAAAACCTATAGAGTCTTTTTAAATATATAGCGCAAACTACTATAGTAATACGGCACCTAAATTTCTCTTTCCGTACAATGTCGTGATCATTGGATAAATTATTCGAGCGAAGTGAAATTATTTCGAGTAACTTAATTCTAAATAATATAAGGATATTTAAGCATAACTCGAAGGAAGATATTATTAATCGCAATGATGGTATAAGTACCTAGGTATAAAACAATATAATTTCGTCTAGCATTGCGCAAAAATATTGTAGTAAAAAGTGTTTTACTCAATATGTATTTTTTTTTCATAAAATATGTTTTAATAAACATTACAGTTTCAATTTATTAAATAATAGTTGATACAATTACAATAATCTAAACGCCAGTTACACGCATAGGTCATCGGGTTTTCATACGCGCTTACAAAGTCGATGAACCCAATGCATATCATTACTATTAGACGTCTTACAACATAATCTTAAGGAACTACAATTTATTTGCATAATATAGTACACATATAATTGTAATCATACGCATGTGACTAGCTTTTAATTCAAGCAACAAGTAATTACTTACCTACTTGTATTTTTAATCGATCTCTTTAAATTCTCCCAGAAACTTATATACGAGTACATACATAGGTACACTCGCCTTTCGAATCATGCCTGAAATCAAATTTATATTATAAAAAAAAATATTATTAAAAAATGCATTTCTATTAATGCCAAATAATGAGCAGTGATAACCTAGTGATATTGAGTCAAAGGTGTCGAATTCCAATCCAAAGCATGCACCTCTGACTTTTCGCAATCATGTGCATTTTAATAAATAAACAATCAAGAAATTATTATCGTAAAAGATCTAAAAATTACTTTAAAAACGAAGCAGTATAGTAGTTCAGCTCCAGTAAGTACGAAAAATGAAACCGTCTTATCTCCAAATGGTAATTCTGTAAGCAGGAAAACGAGATGCTTTCAACTTAGCTCTTGCAAAATTACAGTACAATATTTAAGTTAGACGGCGCGGGTGGTCAATATGACGGACGGCATTGTAAGGAAAGCGGGTCAGATCAAACGTAATAGGTTATAAGCTGACAGCCTATACCTAACACGAAGCCTCATGTATGTTACCACACACAGAATCAATACAACAGCTACAATATCGTCGTCACATCTATCACCATAACAAATAAATCATAATGTAATCTCCGACCGCACCAACAAAGTTGACCAATTAATTATTCGAGTTTATTTTACTATGTGACAAGCTTTTAATATAATTCCGTTGATGTAATATGTTATGCTTAGTATATAAATTATCTAATCGCTAAATTAACCGGACCCTATTCAGGTTGGACAAATATTCCCATGACGAAAAAAATTTGAAAAATTTGAAATAATGATTTTTCTTCAATTGATTATACAAACTAGCGACCGGTAGGTATATGGCTTTCGACTTATATAACTTTAACACTAGGTACCTATATAAATTAATGTAAAAAATATTTTCTAAATTTTTTTGAACGTAATCATTTTTATTGAAAGATGTAATGACACGCAGCTCAGTCAGATCAGATCAAGAATTGTCACAAATATGTTGAGGTCGACTTCTAGTCAAAATATAGAATATTAATCTAAAAAGTAACTAAAGGAAACAAGGATTGCAAAAAGATAATAATAATATTATTTAACTATAAACTTACCGATGGTTTAAAACAATTACTTAAAGGTTACAAGACTAGAAACTTGCAAGTAACGTTATTTAAATAATCGTTGACCTTATTAACATCTAATTTAGACAGGTTGACTTATTTCTGTCTATTGAAATACATAATTAGATGCTTATATATTTTATCAAAGCATTAGTTAAAGTGCATGAAGAGGTAATTTTACTAAGTGATGGAATGATAAAGAGTATTGCAACAAAATTATGCATTTGCTGCAACTTGTAAATAGGTTTTAATATAAGATATATTGATAGATAGTACTTAAACATTCCGGGAAGCAGAGCTGCGTAAGTGATTTTAGGGTTTTTTATTTGAGTTTTGCGGGATAAATGTCTATAACTAGTTACTACCCTAACCGATACTATTTTTTTTTATATTTACTGATAAATATACACCTTGTTACATTATAGTAAAACTGCATTGTAATTTTTAGCTAAGTCTAGTTTCGTGAAATTTGAATCTTCTGCTAAAACAAAAGTTTGAAAGATCATCTTATTTATAGTTGTTATTAGAGTATAGATTTTAATTTTTACGTATTATACATACTTAGTGCACATGTGCACATCGCTAAATGCTTCATGTTCACAGAATGTTGATTTTCATTGACATGTAGCTAGGATAGAAAAACGTGTCTCAGGTACTTTTTCATCATTTTATGCTATGACTGTCTGATATTAAATTATTTCAACGATTTTCAGACTTGAACGTTTTTTTGAGTAATTTATTTGATATTTTCATACGCTTGTAAAACTATCGGTAATGGCTATAAATGCAATAGAGCTTGGAGAGCCCTATTTAAAATCTCACGCTATAAAGCTATATAAATTCCACAACAATTAATAACCATGGCTAAGTTTAGTACCTATAATATTGTTCCATACTCTCTTGATGTGGAGCTAGTCTGACAACAGATCATTTAAAATGCAGTGAACACACTGAGCAGAGCCATCTATGTTAAATCACAGGCACTCGATACATCTTTGGGGTCACGTTCAAGTAACTCGTGACTAAAAAATCGATAAACAAACTAAAGGTCAACTGCAGCAGACGCTGAAGTAGTTGCGAGTGTTAACCGACAGATGGTATTATTAGGATAAAAACAAAACAAAATAAATATCCTTCCAGTGAGCTTTGTAGCCATTGAAGGTTGTTATGTTAAGTTTTACAGTGAAGACTTTCGTTCGAATGTGATACTATAAGCCAGACAGATCAGCTTACCCCATTCATTTATAAGGGTAAATAACGAAAAAATAAACACGAATAGGAAAAAATACAAGTAAGAGACTTGTATTCTGCTTGAGTCTCGAGCCAGACTTTGTGTTTCACTCGCCCATTTTCACAGTATCAGATATTTGTAAACACCTGTATACATCTACTTTAACATCAAAAGTAGTAAAAAATAATAAAACTACTGACTTCTGTTTCACGTGAATCTCGCGTGGAAAATAGGTTCTAGTTAATAACAACAAAAATAACACTTACGCTTCGTAATAGTTAAAATCACCTAAGTAGGTATATATGCAAGCACTTTACACAATCGAAGCTCAATGTAATACAAAGATAGCGGCATAATAATGACAGACATTACATTCGAAATAGCACAGATTAGAAATGATGCGGACAGCATAATTATTGTGCATAATAATAATTGATACCCTTTATGAGACGGCGAGTGTGCAATACCTGCTGGCAATCCAATCAGGGGCCATATTCACCATTGGGCCAGTTACCTTTGGTCCGATGTCTCATCTGTCAACTTACATAACTTTTGAAATCTTCACCTAAACCTAAACTCGACAATACGAGTCGTGGTTTCGACATGATTATGTGACACATCATAAATCAATTGTTGGACCATCCCGTTAAACAATGACACCTGAACTTTACAAAACATTGTTATGTAATTTATTGAGACTAACAAAAGCCATGGATAGCTGTTGTATATTACAGTATGATTATTGCTTCATTTATTTACTTGCTTCAAGTAACAAGTGTAACAAGAGCGTACCTAATTATTATAATCGCGCAACGGCCGGCATAGCATTTTTTTTTACTTTGCCCCATACTAGGATTTTCTTCTGTACCGAGGGTGCGTCTACAAACCCAAATTCTCACATACACAAAGGCTCAGACCCGGAACAACTACCTACAGATCATACGAATATTTGCTCCGTGTGGGCTAGTATTATGTTATCTGTGATGTAGCGCAGAAGCCGATCGCTCAGCCGCTACGCCAAACGTGGCTTCAGCACTAGGATTCGCGTGTTTGACTCCCGCACGGGCCAATTATTTTTATGACTTATAAATAGTTGTTCCAGATTTAGGTTTCTGTCCTGGTCGTAGCAAATGTGTCGTGGTCGTGGCCGTGACTATAGGGCAAGAGAAGGCAAGTGAGGCTTTTAGTCAGTACGAGTCCGACATACTTTGCCACCTTTCTAGATGGCAGAGGATCCAGTACAGTTTTCCGCACTTAAAAAAAAAGGTTTGGGTTTCTGTGTAGGTATTTTCGTTTATAAATGCATCCAAGACCATGAAGATACTTTAAAAAATAAATAAAAGAAAATATCCCAAGGGCCAAGAGCTTTACAAACTTTGATTGCATTAATTTGTGATCATTTTCATTTCTCTGCGAATTGAATTTTTTTAGCGAATATTTTCTACTACCGAGACTTTTCAAACTCTTCGAAAACTAGTCACAAGTAAAGTAACATAATATGTCCAGAGTTTTTACCATCACTAGGGCAACAACCTAAAAATATTTAGGCAACAGCAAATAAATGCGATATTTGTTGATCGGATAGAAATATTCATAGAATTATCATTTCCGTTCATAAAATTTCTAATATTTTTTGTGTAATGTATGTATTACATACATTTATTATATTCACACAAGAAAGTATTTATATCAACTATAACTTTATTTTTAGGAAGACTCGGACATAATTCTGCGTCCCGAAATTATTTATTTGTTCATCAATATTATAGAAAAACCAATAAATTATATTAGTAACGTGATACTGCTGTATCTAGACAACAAAGGTTACATCCATGTCCACAATTTATTTTTAAATTATGCTGAAATATAATATATTAGCCTCTTATGCGATGACTACGTTGCTTGCGGTCAGAAACAAATAAAAAACTAACTATAATGCCTTGATTATAAATATAAAGTTTCATATTTTATATTATAAAGGTAAGTAACCTCTTAATTTATGGTAATAAAACCTGTTATAAAAGAATGAGTTTACCAAAAATGGTGATTCTAGGATTTACAATTCTAGCCTTTGACATGACTTTCTTAAGAAATATTATATAGGGATAGACAAATATGCAAAACAGCTTTAATTTCATCGTAAATATATTTAATGGTTTGCCTACTTATGAAAAAAATAAAACAATATTTACGAGATTAAATATGAGCTATAATTATGTTCAGAGAGGTATATAATAAGCTGGAGTCTCGAAAGATGCGGTATTTGTGTTTGAATGTGAGTACAAAATTGTCTATGGATCGAATAAAAACTTAACACCGAAGGATTTCGTGTTAAATAAATACCATAATTGTAGCTCGCATACGCATACCGACCTTGCGTGTTATTACTTGTCAGTATATTTTGTTCTCAGATCGTAAAAATTAAACCTCGATCGAAATGAATCGTATAATCATCGCGTGCGCAATTTTCACACTGGCTACCGCCGCTGTCATCCCCGATGAAAGTCAAGCTCAAATTATCAACTACAACAACAAGAACGACGGCGCGGGAAACTATGAGTTCAGGTACGTTATTTAAAGTTAGTAAAATTGAATGAAGGGGCATTGAACCTTATTGTTCTAATGGTCGTAAATGCGGCTACTGATAGTGAGTCCCGGTTGATACGAAGATACGAAAATCTATCACAATCGTTAGTGGTAGTCAAGAGCCTGAAAAGTTTGCCACTAGTTTGACCTTCGAATATGGATACTGCCTAGAATTTTGATGACACGTTTGGTGTAGCGACGGAGTGATCAGTTTCTGCGCCACATGTTGTGAGCAAATATTTGTATGATCTACAGCTAATGGTTCTGGATCTGGGCGTTTGTGTATGTGAGAATTTTTTTGTTTGTAAACGCACCCATGATACAGGAGAAAATCCTAGTGTAAGGCAACTTTTAAAATAATGGTTAAGGAGTTCCGATAGCAATCGCTTTGTAAGTCTGGAAACTGACCCCAACACACTTGGAAAAGGAGTAGATGATGTTATTCTAAATAAATTTATATTCCAATGCTAAGCTAAATTAGAGTCTACTATTGATTTTAAATCATTGTATTAATTATTTACTATTTAAGTATTTTGTTTTTCACAATATGTAACTGATTATTTATACATAGGTATAAAAAAATAAACAAAGGAAAATATGTAATCTATACATAAAATCGAGTTTATATCCTTTTGCAAGTGTAAAATTGATTACAGCTATGAAACGAGCAATGGTATAACACGTGAGGAAACTGGGCGTTTGGTGAACGCCGGAAAAGAAGACGAATATATAGTGGTGGAAGGTTCTTACTCTTACACAGACGTTGAGGGGAATCTAGTAATTATAAGATACACTGCTGACAAAAATGGTTATAAAATCAACACACCGGTACCTGTAAGTATTTGATCTTTATTATTTACACACCATCACGCCTGTATTTCCCGAAGAGTTAGCCAGAGGTTTATTAATAAACACCCTCAGTCTGCCGGTATGTTGAGGTCCCATGTACCTAATAGGGACCTGTTGTTATTAACCGGGCACACATCCAAACTTCAAGCTGCTACTGAGAATTTAATAGAAAAACCCGATATATTAACACTTTGCTCGACCTATGAATCAAACTAAACAAAAACTTTAAATTTTTTTATTCACCCTTGAGTGTTGAAAACGGCATCTACCTAAAAAAAGCGTTCAAAACGGAAACACTCCTATCGCGGCCGCTTATAAAACAATCAATATTTTCAATATAATGCAGTTACATGCTATACAATTCAGTAATTAATTAATTAAGTATTCTAGATGCTCCCTTTACTTCTGACGAGTTATTCGTGACATAAATTTGGAACCTTGAACTTACCGGAAATCTTTGTAGACCATTATGCGCAATCACCATAAGGTACGGCCAATATAATCGTTTTTATTCGAGTGATGACTGGCCGTTTACGTTAAATTGCGATACTGTGTTAAATCGATAACGATTAGTATCGTTAATATTAGTAAAATATGTTAGGAATTCAGTGACATCATGCCGATGGTCGATCACGGATCATCATACTTAGTTATAAAATAATTCATACTATATTTACATAAATATAAGGTTCCAGTAACTACCTACAGTTTCAACGGAACACTTCTTTCCTAATCGTATTTTATTTTGATTACCAGTAAAATACCTATATTAATTTTTCGAATGCATGTTAGTTGTTATGTTAAAGTCAAAGTCAAAATGTTAAATGTAATATATTATTGTTAGGCTGTGTCTTCAATATAATTCCAAAAATTCGTTAATAAGTACTTGTCTGATCAAACCGCCTGTCTATCAGGTAGCGATTCAGGATCTTGGGAATTATAAACACCCACTCTCGTAAAGCTCATTTTAATGTACCTACAGTATGTGTAAGACTTCTTTAGCTGAGACAGCACTACAGTGTAATGTTTTATTTAGTATATACCTACTTTATACATGCATATCCCTAATAAAGAGTTTATATTACTTATATAATCCCCTTCAGATCTATCGAAGTCAAACGGCCAAAGTGCGCTACAATATAAATGCCTAATCCTTTTTTGAATTTTGACATGTTATTTGTTTACATTTTCAGCAAGTTGTAAGTGCCCTGCCCGGCAGTGTAGTTGCTTCGCTATTAGGGAAATGAGAAGTATCATGTATTTTATAGCAGCAAGACTTAAACTAATAAATGTTTTAAATATTATTGACTATGGTTCTTTTACCGAGTGGGTCCCATTAAATGCTAGGCGTCAGCGCGACATACCAAGGCGAAGATGGAGAAACGAATTTGACTCCTACTGAAAGCACTGGCCCTCACTATCAGACGATACAGGCTAGATAAATTCATTTACCTGGTGAACAAAATATTTTTGTCATCATTATCATCCTGCCCTTGTTCCGAACAAAATAGTTCTGAACAAAATAGACAAAAAAAACTTACACATTTATTTCCATATCATACAAAATATTAAAAACTAGGAAATAGCTGCTCAATCCATACATACATACACTTATGCCGTTTTCTCATACCGGTTATTTTTGCGATTTTTGCATACATCCATATTATAAATGGACCATTTATTTATAACTAATATTATAAATGGTAAAGTAATGTCTGCCTGTTAACGGAAAAAAATGAATAGATACTAGCTTTTGCCCGCAGTTTCACATGTCCTGTCCTTCTCCAAGGTTCAATCGTTCATCAAAATTCGTTCAGCGGTCAGACAGAGATACGTTCGCATTTATAATATTAGTATGGATTGCAATTTTATTGAAGACTGCCTCATTAGTCTAGTGATCCTGACTGCGATTGCTACGCTTGAGATCCAGGGTTAGAATCCCTGGTCGAGCAGTGTTACTGAGGTTTTCTATGAAATTCTCAGTAGCTCGGAGTTTGGGTTTGTGCCCGGTTAGGGGCAATATGGGGGCTGGCCCCTATTACATGGGACTTAAACATTTATCTCATGGTTGCCAGCACGGATGTTGAGCGTGAGTTGTCGAAGTATTTTTCTATTACAAAAGATTAGTTACTTCCAATTTGGATAGGTGCATGGTTAGGAAATAATAATAGGGTCGTTATTCAGACTACACTGGTAAATTGGCAATAGAACTACGTACAGTATGTATTTCCAGTAACATGATCTGGTGCATGGGGTGCATGGGGTATCTTTAGATGCAAGTTGCGTTGCAAACTTCACAAATTAACGCACACACTGACTGTTCAGAATCAGATATTTATTTAAGTGGGCCGGCTCGACCGGAGTGATACCACGGCCTCACAGAAATCCGGCGTCAAATAACGCTTACGTTGTGTTTCGTCGAGTGAGTGAGGTTGCCGGAGGCCCAAACCCCTTTTAAAAGGCGGGCAACGCACTTGTGACTCCTATGGTGTTGCGGGTGTCCATGGGCGGCAGTAATCGCTTACCATCAGGGGATCCGACTGCCCGTTTGTCCCCCTATTCAATAAAAAAAAGTCATAATAGTGCCCTAACCAAAAAGGCAGTAGTATAGTTATTTAAGAATCTGTTATAGTTTCTGAGCCTGGTATAGCTTTCCGGAGATTTTTCCAGATATTTTACGATATCATAAAAATAATATTGTTTTTTTTTTATCAGCAGGTACCGTATGGCCTTCCCCCGAGTGTTGTGGCATCATTGTTAGGAAAATAAGACAGTTCAAACGAGGACAAGACCACCTTTGTTGTACAAACACAGATGTACCTACGGGATAGTAATTATGGATTAAATAATTTATAAAATTTCAGATATTATTATTTAATTTTCATAATAAAACGAATCTGAATTCTTTGTTGTCTACCAATATCATACTTAGATGTACAAAATATTATATGGAAGATGATTCAATTGATGGATGGATGATTAATATGGACGTTGGACTCAGCAAAGCAATATAACACATGCCTGTAGGGATAAGGTATTTTTATTGATGAGAAAGTATAGATTCCCTTTATTGTACCTACAGTAGGTATACACTCAAATTGTGATAAGGAAACTTAGAGAGTCGACGTAAAAAGACTAAAAAGGACGAGCATTATAAAACTAATCTTTCAATTTCAAAATTGTGCCAGGTAATAGGCTCGTTCCCTATTACATGGGACCTGAACATACCGGCGATCTGTAGGTGTACAATAATACACCTTTGTCTAGCCCCTCGGGGAATACAGACCTGATGGTACATATATTAAATTTCTTAATCTGGATGACGTGACTAGAACGACATCCTCATTCCTCAACTTTGATAAAGCGGTATTAAATCAAGTAATTTAACAATACACGGTAGTCTAGGGCGTCGGACTTGCGATCATGTGGATGCGTGTTCAAAACCCACCCATCACACTACCGACGTGAATGCTTGTGTTACCGACTCGTAACACAAGCATTTAGCTTAACACGAGGGGTTCACAGGAATACTAGTACCTAATGTGCGATCCACATTGCTAGTAAGCTTTAAAAATAAATTGTAAACGAGGTATTTTAATAACTCATAGGTACTTGGGTTTTAGGTAGCAGCTCGGAGTTAACATTTTTACCTGGTTAGTAGTTAGCAATAATAATAAGCTCTGAAAATAACATTAAAGCTATGGAAAAACTGTGATTGTAAAGTCATATCAGGTCATGTACTTGTGTATATACATATGTCATATTAGCTATATGTATGTTAGGTTTATTAACTATGTAAAAAATAAACTTCCCAGAGAAGAGAGTCCTATTTTAATTCCATTTTTATCATACATTTTGCTCGTAATTAAAATCCTATTTATTTCAACTGTTTGCAATTTATACCAGTATACCTACTCGTATAGGTACATACAACATAACATATAATAGAACTTGATAGGAACAAAACTATATTGATTGCAATTAACGCTTTTATTGAGTTAAATATTAATGATTAATTTTCCATCAGAGCAACGTTACAGTTCTGTTTAATCTTGATGGTAATTAATTCAAGATATCATAATTAGGTAAACAAGCATGACGACAGACACCTGTTCGGTAAAATTAAGATTTTCTCCTCATTAATGTACGTAATTGAGCCTATACGTTCTCTATAACGTAATGAGTGACGAAACGCTGGTAGCGAGGCAAATGTTTACCATAGACACCTAACAGCACGCAATCTCTACGACTAATTAACTTTGTTTGTTAAAACCTGAGTGTGAAACTACAGCAAATTAGTGAAATACCTAACCACTTTAGAGTGAGTTTATTGACACACCAGATTTGGGTATTTATTCAAATTTCTAATTAAGAGCAAATTGGTTTTTGATTTTGATCAATATAAATTAAGAGAGCAAACTTGATAATTGATTAGAAGCAGAGTGTTAGTCATATGATAATTATTATTATACCACTAAAACTCAGGTACGAATATTTGTATACTCAGCTTTATCATTACACGGTTATTTATAATAAAAATAATCTCTGAATGATTAATTTGTCTAAATCCATCATCGTTTTGCAGCGGGGATTTTTTTAATAACCCGTCTTATATCGTATAAACAAGGCATCATAAATTATTATTATCACAATCATCTAATTATTAAAATATTTATGTTACCCAAATTTACTGATCAGCTTTTTACAGCAGATGCATCAAAATATTTCGGCGATGTGAAGTCATGACAAACAAAATACATTATCTAAATAATTCAGGTACATTGTCAAAATAATAACCAATAATGCTATAAGATTACAAAAATTAGATACCTATGTTTTTTAATTTAACATATTAAATAGACTCTTCACACCATTGTGAAAAAATAACCCGGAACTAAAATGCCTTATTCAAAAACGCTTGATAAACCTCTAATAACAAATTATTCTTTAACATAATATTACTTATCTATTTGGCACTTTGCTGTCAATAAAATGAGACGGCAGTATAGATAATACCCAGTTCAGTTGTCTTTGAAGTTATGAGCGTTTTGAAATAAGCGGGTTAATTTAGTAAAGAATCACTCTTTGGTAGCTGCAGTCCTGCAGTCTAATCTGAATGACATTTCATGAAATAAATAATCAAAAGTAAACTGGACACAATTTCCATCTCTTTGTTTTAGCCATAGGTACATAAACATATTCTTGTTTGTTAGATCAAGATAGAAACGATTATAAATTATGTTTCTTAGGAAGGCCTTCTAAAGAAATATTTGCAGTTTATTTATAATATAATAAATATAAAAACCTCAAGTGTTACTTTGAAATAGCCTGCTCGTTAAGGGACCTGAATGGCAAGGAACATTAATATAAATATCACTCCTATTATAAAACCGGGTGAGATCAAAAAGAAACTGTAAGTATGGTACTTTACATTTTATTATTACGGGGTTCTCAAACTTATCCGTTGGAGTATCTGATATATTTTCAATGCAATCATAAGAAACAAAAAAAATGGTTTTAAAAATATCTTGGTTATTTTGCAGCCTTTATTAAAATTTCGCGCCTTTCCTCTTTTAATTTATAGTTTAACGGAAATGAAAAGGGGAGTAAATCATGTAGTAAAGGCTGACAAAGATGAATGTTCCATTAAAATCCAATCATACTAAAATACATGCAGCGCCGTCCCCAAAAAAATTGCGACTAGGCATTGATCTCTGATATTTATTATGGTGTACTATAGAATAATATTGAGGTCAGTGAGACTAGGGCATGAGTATGACAATTTCAATGATTACCACAGACAATTATGACGGTTTATGATTTCTTTCATAGACGGTCTATGAAAAATATAAAGACAACTGCACATCTCTTTATGGCTCCATTTTGATTACATTACCTTGCACAAAAAAGAAGTATCAATGAAATGGGCATAAATGTCTGGGCCGAAATTTCATATAATTCAGATTTTGCTTTATAAATGGCGCTCATAATTATTCTTTTTAATTATCTTAAAAATACTAACAGACTTCTCTTAGTATCTTTGGTCTATTATGTAGTTATCTTACTTAATATTCACAAGTTCAGAACGCAATCAGTGAAAGAGTGGATAAATGTAACGAGCCCTTAAGACTGAATTGAATAATAATAAGCAATAAGGTATTATCTTTCTATTCATGTCAATCCATCAAAGTATTATGTGAAAAATAAAAGAGAATGGTCATGTTAACATTAAATGGTATAGAGTTGATGCGATATAATAAAATTTAATAATTTTTAAACATTGAAACTATTATTCAGCTTTAGCTGACTATGAAAGGGGAAAATCACAATTTTTCTTTATAAATTACGTACTTATAAAGTAATAATATATTATGTTCAATTTCTCAGCTGATTTAAGATTTGCCTATGTCACTAGGTTTGTTAAAGACAAAAGATTATAATTAGGCATGTGTGTCATGTAGGTATTTCTATTTCATCTATTTACTTGTTATTATTGGATTATTTTACCTACGATACTTTTAAAAATATTCCTCAGTTATTGATGAATAAACTATGCTATTCCTGATTGGGCCTGATTCCCTAATTATTTGATCGCACGTAGCAGTTGTAAAATACGTGTGCGTTTATCGTATCATACTTGCTCTAAGAGTGTCCATAGGTCCATAGCCATAGCAAACGAAAAGAGAGAGAAATAAGAAGAGAGAAGAGTGGAAATAAGAGTAATTTCGAATATATTTTTTGCCTTTTGTGTTAATTCAGAGGTTTCCTACTAGACTTCTACTCGCTTTAATGTAGAAATTCATCTACTTTATCTTTTCTGATACCAAAAGCGGAAATATTAAGACAAATAGTACTAACTCTACTAGCGACTCCAATGCCGTGGAATAAAATTGGAGCGAATAATTGCGCAGTTCAGCTGACACAGTGTGAATCGCTAGTCCTTCCCACGTTTGCGTAATAATGTTACAGTGTCAATGACTCCTTTAGTCCTTGACGTGGCATTGTACTATGGAATGAAGTCCAGATATGACATTCTTGAGGAACTGGATATAAAGTGTGGGCAGTTGTCTCCAAGTCACAGTCCACTTAGATTCGCTCTGATGAAGAACGCTCCGAATATGGTAAGTAAAAATAAACCAGTTTGACATGTTAATTCGTGTTATGCAATGTGTTGTATTTTTAAACTAATTGAATTGAAATCCGGATTTCGCTTGAAAACACTCTATGTATTGAGTAAAGTATACCTATAAAGTAATTCCTTCATAATTATAAAGTGTAAAGCCTGCTGCATACATGCACAACGGTTTTTTTCGCCGAGCGTCAAGCGGTTTTAACATACCTACGCAGTTATAGCACGAAACCGCTTAGACCTATATCCAAAGATCCGCTTAGACCTATATTAGAAGCGCCTATATCCGCGGGAATCCCGCGCCCGCTTGATCATAAACCATCCCTTCATATTTATGGTGTTTAATTGCTTGCGGTAAAACCGAACGGATTTGGCCTAAAACTTGGGGACTTTTTGCTCAAAACATTAAGAATATTATTTCGTACGAACTGCAACAATTTCATTAGTAAAGTTCAAGGTCGTATTTCAGTGAAAAAACAAAAAAGAGAAAAATAACAACATATTGCTATACCTAACCTCCAAAAATGATGCTAATGAATACTTATTACTCAAGTAGGTAGTCATTTCTATTATATTGAGTTAGCAGTAATAACCTAATGGCTAAAAATACAGATTTCAGGAATAATTATTATTGTATCTGTCAAAAACTAATTATCTATATCTGTATAGTTATAAAACAAAGTCGGGTTTATTACAACACTTATAACCCGAGAACGGCTGGACCGATTTTTATGATTTTGGTTTGTTGGATTTGTCTCCTCCCCGAACAGCAGAATAACTATTAAAACATCGAAAACATTCACGAAAATAAAAAAATAGTAGAAAGAAAATAGAAAATTGTTTTCTCGTACATTTTGTATTGGGAATGGATTGACAGATTTGATTTCTCGTACATTTTGTACCGGGAATGGATTGACAGATTTGACAGAAATAAAACACGGACACAAATGAATATGGCGTTGTGTGCTGTTTTGGTAAGGCCAGTAGATGGCGTTGTGTGCATTGTCCGAACCCCTCTCAATTTGCTGATGTGATTTTGATTATTTTTTTGTGTGTGATTAAGTGGGTTCCTAGGTGGTTTACATTCACAATTTAAGCTGGTAGATGGCACCGCACCGGATTCTACGATTTTTTTTTATTTACAGGGCGGAACAGCTTTTCCCGGGCCCGCTAGTTTGATAATAAAAAGAATAATAATACATATAAAAATATTTATTATACACCTTGTTAAAATTGAAATTGTGATTAAAAACGCTTGGTTTAGGTACTAGGCTGGTTTTATAACATCTATGTATTTGCATTTTACGACTTATCGATCATAAAACTGCTTTAGTATTTTACAATGAGATACTCGTAAACCCACCATCAAATATGACACGCTTTGTTAAAAGCAACATCCGGGATATTATCAGTATTCAATAAACCAAAAAACTGCATTCCTATTATTCTACACTTGAGGAAAAGAATAAGAAAATAAGAATATTTGGCACGATAGTCAAGATAATAATAAGTCATCTTGTGATGATTATTTTATCGTGCAGTGTCAACTTCGTATTTAAGTAGGACTGACATTTGTACCGTAAACTAGCGATGGGCCAAACCGTAAATTTTTCTAACCGAATCAAAATTGGACTCAATCCGGGTTGCAACCCGGTTTATCCAAACCGAAACGACCGCGTGCTGCGGGTAGGTAACTCGTGAAGATCCCGATTCGGTTCGAAAAGTCGCTTGCGTATATTTGCATTTGCGTAGGTAACCGAAACGTTCGCTTCGGTTTGAGGAATTTAGATTTTCATTTTGGACTTTTTGGTATAAAATAAAAATCAGATCAACAACTGTCTACACTTCAACTAATGCATGAGTCCAGTTTAATCTACTCACCTATCTTTGTATGTAAATAAACATTTAAAAGGCAATAAAAAAAAAACAATTTGTATCAAAAAGTACAATTTAATTGCTTAACGTCTTTTTTATTAATCACTTGCAAAAATAGTAGTGAGTGACTTGTAACACACGAGTTCTGCTTCTTTTAATTTTTAAAACTGTTAAATTTTAGAAAAATATTAAATTGTCAAAATAACATCGCGCGCAAAGAACAAGTCGTTAGTCGGCGACTCGGCGTCGAAGACTTCGTAGGGTGCAATTCGGTTACGTTCGGTTATCGTTCGGGCCCGGGGCTTCGCGTCAAACCGTCATACGATATGTAGCATCGCGCGGACGTCGCACCGTCTCGTCCGCGTCAGCGGTTACAAACCTAAACCGAATTGGACAGATGTTAACCCGGTTTGACTCGAGTTACACTCAACCCGGTTAGACCCGGTTTGCCAAACCGAGTTGACACATCGCTACCGTAAACTCATTTTGTCGTCTTATTTTATCTCGTTTTGAACCACTGAGTAGCACGAGATTTGACATGATAAAATTATTTATTGGCGCGCATGTCGGCTTTACAGGACTATTTTTATGAACTTGACCTTGTACAGTAAAATAATTATCGTTACAGCAACCACAAATGCATATAATAACTTAACGATTACCACGATTTGTGGTCGGATGAACAACAAACAATGCTTTTAGAATCAGTTCATTGTCAATACTTAATATCATACATACTTACATAATTCAGGCAAACATAATTCCTACCACTACACCTGTATTCTCGTAACGGTTAGTCCGAAATGTACTATTGTACCCGTAGATCCTGAGTATTTTAGGTCCCATTCAATAGGAGGAGAGCTTATTGCCGTTAACGGGGCATTAATTCATACTCGGTGCTAACTGATCATTTACTAAAGAAACCAGTACCTAACACTCCACCTGGAAATATAACCCAGGACCTCACGCTCACCAGTCGCACTTACGACCACTAGACCAAAAAGGTACCCTAGTCATCGTCTACTAAATATCTTACACTAGGAACACGGATATAACGTCTAGAATTCTAGTCTTCAATCATGAGCAAGTACCTAAATAACTAGGTAGAAAAC
Organism: Acronicta aceris; assembly: GCA_910591435.1. Classification (NCBI taxonomy): domain Eukaryota; kingdom Metazoa; phylum Arthropoda; class Insecta; order Lepidoptera; family Noctuidae; genus Acronicta; species Acronicta aceris. The sequence continues at coordinate 8,370,274 of OU342763.1, read as the reverse complement.
ATTTACTTTCATGGTCAGTCCCATCTTCATGTATGTATCTGCTATTATCATAAAATGTTTATCCATTCCGTTCCGTTTAAACATGTTCAATCTATACTAATATTGTAAAGCCGAAGAGTTTGTTTGTTTGTTTGAACGCGCTAATCTCAGGAACTACTAGTTGGAATTGAAAAATTCCTTTTGTGTTGGATAGTCCATTTATCAAGGAAAGTTATAGGCTATTTAACATCACGCTACGATCAATAAGAGCGGAGCGGCGCGGGTGAAACCGCGGGCGGGTCGCTAGTATACGAGTATAATATAGATGTTGAACCTATAAAATAAGTGACGCTTAGCATACCGAAAGGGCCTTTTTAAAATGAAAATTTGCCTTTTATTCCCTTAGTGGGTCTTTGAAGAATAAGTTCTTACGTAGGTAACACAGTTCATGTCACAATCATTCACATATTTGCACTATACCTATAAAATTTACCACTATACATTGCAAAATCATTTAAAATATTCACCAGCAAAGCAGTGAGCGCGACTAGTATTTGTGTAAGAAAAGCATAGTTTACTTGACCTGTTGGCCCTGACATTATGGTATTTTGTTGCGCAGGTAAAAGGTGCTCATCTCTACGTCCTGACTGCGGTACTTATGGCATTTGTCACTGTAGCTAGTTGCCTTGGGGGGCAAATTAAAAAATTCACATATAACAATAATGGATTCGGCACATACAGTTTTGAGTAAGTGTGTTAATTACTGATTGCAAGAGGTAATAGTATTTTAGCATGGTTAAAAGAAAAAAAAACTTACATACTATCGCATCTGTATTCCGCGAAGGCCGTAGTTCGCCGATATATTTAGGTCCCATGTAATAGACCAGCCTATTCCCATTAATCGACAACAAATTCAAACACCGAGCAGCTACTGAGAATTTCAAAGAAAACCGTATGACACTTTGCTCTTCTTACCTGTAGCATAGGAGTCGCGCTTACCGACCACTAGACAAAGGAGACATTTAAATAAGATATAAGAATACTTTTAATAGAGCTAAGGCACGTTAATATGATGAGGCTACTACCCTTTCAGTAAATAAACATAATACTATATACACTGACTTTACTTTTAGCGTCTTAAAATATATATGCAGGTATTTAATTTATACTTTGAAATTGAGATAAAATGTGATTGTTTCAAGCAAAAATCTAAATAAATAAGTAATATCTTTAGTTTACTTCAACTTTCTATAGCTAGATTAATTGATAAATTAATAATGATAAATATAATATATATACATAGATATATAAATAAATAATGACTTACAGTCCACTGGCGGGAATAGTTCTCCTTTTGCTGGATAGTGACCTACACGACCCGATTATTTTGATACAATAAATTATTTACATTGCTTTGGTGATTTGCTATAAAAATAAAGAAAAAGGAAGTGTTTGTATGTAGTTTTGTTTAGGTATTTTTATTTTCTCTCAGGAAATAATTAACATTTTCAATATCAATCCATAATTGGATATTACAGGATATTATCAATCGTGACTATCATGTATTAGACATAATTATGACAGAAAAACAACCAAACTTTTTATAGCATTAACGAATTTTAATATAACTTTGATCTTTCTAAGTAATTAAGTTTTATGACCGTCTGGTAACATATACGATGACAGTCTAATATCTATGAACTCTGACGTTAATACCTAATATTACTTATCAGAAATAATATAACAGTGTACCTACTTATTATTACTTAAGTACCTATATTTTATGTAAATAGGTACCTAGTAGCTTTATAACTTCGTTTGGCATTATGATTTAAGATAATGAGATGATGATTTCATTATAGTGAGATGTCAAAATTTGTAAGCTTTTATGTTTTAATAGATACTAAATCCGATGTAATGAAATTTGTAAAATGTTAATTTGTGACTAAATAAGTAGTAGTACTTATGTAATTATGTGATTGTTTATACCAGTGGGTCGCGATCTTTTATGTCCAGGGAACATTTTTAATATTTTTAGCAGGGGTCACAATGTTGAAGTAAAATAAACTGTATCAACCTGAATCAAAACTTGTAACATGAATAAAAGATTAAAAAGTTTCGCGGACCACATTGGACTCTTGTGGTCCTCGGACCACTGGTCGGGAACCATTGACTTAGATGACAAGAAAACTGTAATGGCTTAACCATCGGCTACGGTGTCACGAATTGCGGGTCAATTCGGATTTGGATACCGTTAATCTAGGTTCCTATGATACTATTTCGTCTACTACTTCTTCACTGGAAATAAAAGACTGGAAAATCGTTCTAAACTTGATAAAGTTATCAAAAATTGCATTCGCGTACATTTATTTTCAGTGAAGTATTTTGGACGAAATGGTACAGTAGGAACCTAGATTAATTGTATCGGAATCCGAATAATAACTGAATTTAATTAAATTGTGTTTGAATTACGATCTATTTCGGTATTACGTTTGTAAGAGAAATTCGGTCCGCCGGACTCTTAAAACAGAGATGTCGAAAGGTATTCTTTTAGGTACATAATTGCATACCTACCACGCGTTAACATACTCGGCATATATGCTCATATGATATGATTTTCACGTTATTTTTTCTAATTCTTTCTAATTAAACCATTACTTTATTGCAGATATATATCGAATATACATATGTATGATTTAGATTATCTTCTGCTGTATTTATCGAAATAGAAATGATGTACCGAACCATAAGCACTGGAAATAAAACTTGTTACTAGGTATAAAGCGCCCTAGAGTTACTCCTGTGATAAAAAATATTACGTCTATTATTGTATTGCCGAATCTAGGAGAATGGAACGAGTAATAATTTGCGCAACTAATATTTAATCAGAATATAATTGAGGTTTATTGATCATCAGGTTAACTTAAAGTCGTCGAATACTTAATAAACACTTACACAATCCAACAATTTGTAAATTATATACCGTTTCATAATTTTATATAATCACACATAGGTAGGTATAGGAGCGAAGTAGACGTAATAAATCAATTTTATTGTTTTGAAACTACACTTCAAAAATGTTTTGTGTACCAGCATTGGTGAACGTTTGAGCTGACTTCTTGGCCTTTGCCCATAAGGAATTATGATAATCAAAGTTTTTGCGTGAGAGTACAGTTGTAACGAAATGCAATTCTGTGCGTTGAGTAATTTGTCACGTGTACACCGTATGCATGATCGGGATATGTATATATAATGCATTTATTTGCACTTATTTTGTGAAATTTTGAATAAGTAGATAATGTACCTGTGTTAAACACATACAGTATTTTTTAAATAATCTATCATACTTTCTAATAGACTAATGATAATATGACCATTGGACTGCCAAATCATAGGTCTCAAGTTCGAATCTATGCTACGGTCCTCTGATTTTGTACAATCATATGCGTACTAATAAAATTACTTAAACAGAGATGGAAAATGGCGTCAGGAAATCTGCATGCCATGCCCTGAGATTTTCCCGACGGCGGCGGCGCGGCGACGTGTTATATCTGTTGACCCGTTCTATGGTGGAGCAGTGGTAAATTAAATGAGCTAATGATGATAATGAATGTTACCATAGCTAGTTGGTATGAACTGCCTTTTGGTCTAAGCATTTGCAAACGCAGCTGTTAATTCCGTGTGCAGAGTGTTTCTGTAGACAAATTCATTCTAACCTAGAGTTTGGATTTGTACCCAGTTTTTGGCACTAGGCTAATTTGCTTAACTCTTTTTTTTAAAAAAAGCTTACCAGCAATTTGATTCGCACATTATTATTATTCTTGTTAACCCCTCGTGCTAAGCTAAATGCTTGTGTTACGAGTGGGTTCACGTCGGTAGGGTAATGGGTGGGTTTAGAACCGGCAACCCTATGATCACCAGTCCGACGCCCTAGCCATTAAGCTACCACCGCTTCACTACTTTCGTGAAATACAGATTAAAGCTTGTCATGTTAATAAGTTTCACTCCATTCGCACATTTCTTAATATGTCCGTCAATTAAATGTACAATTTACAGTGTTTTGCATATAAATTATTATCAAATATTTTGTGATTGTTAGCACTTATTGTTTTTAAGATTATTCAGGTAGTTGAGTAATAAAGACACTACATATCAAAGCTCTTATTCGTTACTTAACTATGAATAATGAATATTTTTTACACAAAAATATTTTTTTTTTTAGATTGCATTATATTTATTTTATTAGTTCCCGGCGGTTTAAATCTTTAACAGATAGATAGACTAAGGTTTCAGGCATGTCAGTGTTAAAATTATTGTTATGTTTTAAGTATATACTATACAGTAACATCAGTCTCAGAAACATTGGGAATTAATAATATCAACATTATGCAAAAAGTAGTTTTATTTCAATGGCTAATATTCTATTATTCATTCTATACCCGTTTCTTTTCAAATAATAGATATGAAACATCAGATGGTAGCTACAGAAGAGAAGATGGAGGGATTATAGCAGGTCCAGGAGGTAGCTCGCTAGTCGTTCGTGGAGAGTATGGGTACATAGACTCCCAAGGAAAGCCCTTCTCAATGAAGTATGTAGCTGACACCAAGGGATACCAGCCCAGAGTCAACGACGACCATACAAGATTCAACGACAGAAGAATTATTTAATTTTGTAGAAATAAAATATAAAATTTAAGCTTATTTTAATTTATATCTGAGAAATGAATAGCAAAACCTTTTAACACTGTTTGAATCCCGTGAATCGAACTAAGCACCTCATACTGAGAAGCCATTTAATTATGACCTTTAGACCAAGACAGTTTATTCCTTGAACAGTAATCTTCTTAATAATAAAAAAATTCTGCATGATTGCATAAATTAAACATTGTTCATACTTAATAATGTTAGCCACGCATTCTTAGTTTGTTTTGCTCGCTTGTGTATAAATATTTTAATATGACGAAACACTTCCGAATTTAAATGTTAGCTAAATAACAATTATAAGCTCTTTTCCTTTGGAGGCGTAAGTATTTAGTTAAATCTATATATATTTTATAATATAACTAAGAGGGTGTTATGTATAAATTTGAGTTCGTAAACGAAATGAGCTATTAGAATATTAGTGGTCTACCTGAAAAAAAATAGCGTTTGATATAAAACTAGTTTCAAATAGGTACTCAATAATAAGTGTGAATTCTTTACGCTACTAAAGGAAAAAGGATTATTAACTACTAGCTTTTGCCAGCGACTTCGTCCGCGTGGAATAGTTACTTTGTTCCCTAGTTCTTCGCCCGCGGTTTCACCCCGTTCCTAAGGGTTGTAGCGTGATGTTTTATAGCTTGAAACCTTTCTCATGAATCACTCATTTTCCCAACATTTCCCTTCACTGCTCTGCTCCTATTGATCGTAGCGTGATGAAAAGTATACTATAACCTGCCCAGGAGTATGAAGAACAATTGTACCAAGTTTCGTTGAAATCCGTCGAGTGGTTTTTGTTTCTATAACGAACATACAGACAGACAGACAGACAGACAAAAATTTTACTGATTGCATTTTTGGCGTCAGTATCGATCACTAATCACCCCCTGATAGTTATTTTGGAAATATATTTCATGTACAGAATTGACCTCTCTACAGATTTATTATAAGTATAGATAGAAGAAGATGAGAAATAAAGTTCTTATACCTTTTTTATTGCAGTTAAATACATAATATTACGGATATTTTTCATGACAGGCGTTTCCAATTTTCTGCATTTTTTTTAAATATAACAAAAACTTGGATGTTTTTAACCGATACATTGTATTTGCAAACTATATTTATTTTGTTTCATGTTCGATTCTGATGGATTCTTGTGTGGATCTGGGTGAGATCCACACAAGAATCCAGTTCTTGTTACAAAATGACTAACCTGTATGAAATTGAACGTCACTTTAATGAATTTTATAAATTTAAATATGTACTCACATTGCGGATACAGATTTATTATAAGTAAAGATGAAAAAAGTTGAGAAATTATATTGGAAAAATCAATAAAACTTTTTAATTCCGAATAACGATGAGCAATGCAATGTAAGAATTTTATATAAATATTGCCCAGGTATTCAATAAAAAAAAAAACATTATAATAATATCAACAAAGTAAGTAAATAAAATCGTAACGAACCACAAAACATGTAAAAATAATTAAAAAATCGAGAAGTCCTACAATAACGAACGGGGACTCGCATAAATTTAATTGCGTGTATCTTATCTCGACAAGTGTAGCTGTACGGCATCTTAATTTACACCATCCTTATCCGTAAAATAAAAGCATTCTTAACTCACCAGTTAAAGGTAAAACACGTTATATGATTTTATTTATATTTTCACACCGTCGATCAATTGATCGAAGTTTAACAGAAACGAATATTTATTATGATGGTAGTTATATGAAAAGCTGATGTCCTCAAAATAGATCCTGTTCATATTTTTATATTTTACACAGATAATAAAAATGCAAGCAAATGAACCATAAAAATTACACGTCCTTGTTTAATTACATTGTATTGTAATTAAACATTAATATAATATATACAATGTAATTAAACAAGGACGTGTAATTTTTCTGTGTCTGTATCGAAAAATATACATAACATAACATAATCAACCCATTTTACTGTCCTACTGCTGGGTACGGGTCTCCTCTCAGAATGAGAGGGATTAGGCTATAGTCCACCACGCTGGCCTAGTGCGGGTTGGCAGACTTCACACGCCATCGAGAATAACTCTCAGGCATGCAGGTTTCCTCACGATGTTTTTCTTCACCGTTTAAGCGCGTTATAATTAACGATTTAATATAACTTCGAAAAGTCAGAGATGCGTGCCTTGGGTTCGAACTCGAAACCTTTGACTTGGCAATCCAACGGTCATACCAATAGGCTATCACTGCTTGCGAAATAATATGCTAAATAATAATTACAGTAATATGTAGCTTAAAATTTTAAGTTTAAAATTAATTTTATTGAAAAATAAACAAAATTGGCAAACATACGGATGCAATTTTCATGGATTATACTTTTTTAGATCTACGTGTTTGCCATGAACTGGAGCAACAATACCAACATAAACATGTAAAAAATGCAGTATCATAAAACTTTACCTATTACAAGTACGATTGAAAATATTTTATGGTTTGTTTCACAAGTCAATGCGCGTGTACCTCGCAAACCTGAGTATTTGTTATATGATTAAATTTGTCCTTTTAACAAAATCTATAAACATTCTTAGTAATGATAAAAATATGTGGTTACTTTTCGCTTTGCGTAGTAAGTGTATGAACACATACCTAAGTGTATGTTAAAAATATAATTAAATAAATTATGTGTCAATAATATTGTGTACCTACTTATTTTCTAGGTCTTGTGTAGTCTGATCAAGACGTGTAATTCTGTAATATACACATAGTAAGTGAACCAATGTATTTGAAAGTTATCATACCATCACGCCTTTATTCCCCGAAGGGTTAGGCAGAGGCGTACTAATGTACACCCACAGTTCGCCAGTATGTTTAGGTCCCATGTAATAGGGGGCGAGCCTATTGCCATTAATCGGGCACAAATCCAGACTCCGAGCTGCTACAGAGAATTTCATAAAAAATCTCAATAAGAATTTGCTCGACTTGGGGATCGAACCCAGGACCTCTAGGGTAGCAGTCGCACTTGGGACCACTAGACTAATGAGGCAGTCAGTATTTGAAAGTTAGTAGTTAGTATTTCTACAAAACAGCTTTACATTACAATGCATACATTTAAATGTCATACATACGACGATACGACACGCATCAACCTACATAAGATTACGTAATTATGAAATGTTCTTCTCGATAAATTTGGTTCATTTTTAATTTTTGTTTCAGTGAAGATATTGAATTAAGGAGATTATTTCCTAGTGAATTTCCACAAGATACAATACGAAAAAGTGGCTCTTTAGATCCAGAGGTGATATTTTAAATAAATGTTTTTTCCTTGCACCTATAAAAAGAATCTATTACTGAAAACTGCTACTTAGTACTAATGAACAAAGAGAACTTAGGAACGGGTTGTTGTTTTCTGGGTTGTTTTAGTAAACATCAGTCTAGTCGTTTAGTTTAGTCGTAGTAGGTATATAAAATTAAAAAAACAGCGGTCTACTATACTTGTTCGAACGAGTAATATGGAGTACTAGCTTTTGCCAGCGACTTCGTCCGCGTGGAAAAGTTACTTTGTTCCCTAGTTCTTCGCCCGCGGTTTCACCTGCGTTGCCCCGTTCCTAAGGGTTGTAGCGTGATGTTTTATAGCTTGAAACCTTTCTCATGAATCACTCATTTTCCCAACATTTCCATTCACTGCTCTGCTCCTATTGATCGTAGCGTGATGAAAAGTATACTATAACCTGCGCAGGAGTATGAAGAACATTTGTACCAAGTTTCGTTGAAATCCGTCAAGTGGTTTTTGTTTCTATAACGAACATACAGACAGACAGACAAAAAATTTACTGATTGCATTTTTGGCGTCAGTATCGATCACTAATCACCCGCTGATAGTTATTTTGGAAATATATTTCATGTACAGAATTGACCTCTCTACAGATTTATTATAAATATAGAAGAAGAAGATTAAATATAAACTATCGATATTAATTATTACTTACGAATTGTCAACCATTTTTTAAGACGTAGAAATATTCAAAATGCTCGTAGAATTTACATTTGGTAATTTATAGAGGGATATCAAACAAAAGGTGTAAGAATCATGTAAAAAATATAGTTGTAATGGTTACGAAGATGTAAGACGGTTGACAGAGATGAGTCAATGAAAACATACTAAACCAGTAAATAGGGCAAAGGCAGGAGATTGATGATTATATTAGGAAATTGAAGCAAGGAACTTGAATTTATATTATTTTAAAATCATGTGTAAACTTTCTAACTCCTACATTTGTTTAGGTGATAACACAGAGTGACGCAAAATTTTTGCATAGTAAAATTATTTTTCTAGCACCTAGGTCGTTACGCCGAGTTAAAGAGCTATTTCAAATATCCGAAAGCTAAAATAAACAGTCATTTTGAGGAACTGGTGTGTTATGACAGAGAAGACAGAAAGGTATGTTTAAAATACATAGCCTTAATTGTGAATCACCTTATAACTATCTAAAATGGATAGCAATCACGTGAAAAACTTATAATTTCTTTAGGTCATGCTTTTCATGAGAGAATTTGAAAATGAAGATGGTTATTACAGTGAAATCGATAGCCCGAATAAATCTAGATCTATTGGTATCTATGCAACGAATCATTTTAGTTACTATCAGCCTAGAACGTATCTTTCTTTATTTTGTATTAATTTAACTGGTCCTTTATTTATTCCCCCTGCAATGCTTCAGGGGCATAAGACTACTATTTCAATTGTATGGTTCTAAATAACTAAAGAACTGTTCAATTCAAGATTTTCACGCAAAAAAATAACAGTCTTGGGGGCCCGGTTGTTTCTGATGTACACTCACAGTTCGGCGGTATGTTTAGGTTCAACGAATAGGGGGTGAGTCTATTGCCATTAACCGGGCACAAATCCAAAAGCCAAGCTGCTACTGAGAATTTCATAGAAAATTACATTAATTCTGTTCGACCTACAAAATGAACCCATGACCTCTAGCGCACCAGTCGCGCTTATAACCAGGGACAACTATACTAATAAGGTAGTTATAATATTAAGCCTTTTAAATTATAAAAATAACCTTTCGATTAATAAATCATCCTTGAAGATCACACTGTAATATAAATAAGCCTTAATTTTAACTTTAGCCTTGAAATGTCTAAATTACTTAGGCCAAACGCATATTTTTGTGCCTCTTTTGAGATTTTACCTGGCTGCGTAATTGTACCGTATAAGTCACTCACTAATCGCTGAATGAATTCACCTTATTTCAGACATGGCACCCAATTTACTCTGAACTGAGTAACTATGCATGTTGTTGATGAATGTAATTCAACTAATGTATGTACTCTTTCTCCTAGCTATGTAGAATAGATTTAGAACGATATTCCCCAGAAGAAGATGCCTACTACACGTCACGAGCATTTGAAAGCCATGTGGATCGACGGCGAGTCTATTGCTTCATGCTACTGTGTTTTACAGAAGACGAGCTAGATAGGGTGGTAGCATCATTTTAATTAAAAATATTCGTCTCATCATTGTTTTATTTCTAATGTAAAATTGGAACTACACGATACTCTGCACAGACATACTTATCTACTGAAATATTGAATAATTAATTCTTATTAGTTATAAAAAAAAAAAATCTTATTTTAGGTATTTAATCAAAATGATATAAGTAAGTAAGGTGTAAGTTTAAAAATCTGAAAGAAATCTTCTATAAATTATAACGAAGTGCTCAATGACATAATATTATCTATTGTAATATCTTTTCTTTACCGATATATATACGTAAAAATATTTTTTTCAACGCAAACATTATTTTGGAGGAATTAATATATCTTGTATGCATAAATCAAAACCTTAACCCCGATTATTATAGTGATAATCTGACAGAATAATTTGTAAACCAACTTCATTAAAATATTATAATTAAGTAAGTACCTATGTCTTTGTTGCATACCCGATGACCCGATACTTGGCTTGAGACATGAGATCCTTATCATTCACGGCTAGACTTTACACGACTATTACATAATCAAAAGATAACCAACGAGTCGTGAATTACTATTAGGTATTTCACCCGGATTCTCTTTCAGGCAATCCGTCGTGACTGTAAACATATTATATTAACTTAAGTAACTTGTTGTTCTCAAGTAAGTGCCTTGTTTTTATTGAGAATAAATATCTTTAAACCTAACCCTAATGGAATTTAAAATAAATTAATTAATATTGATGGCATGATTGTCACAGTGCCTGAGGGACCGGCTTGTGAAATGCGAGTTGCTTCAGTTCAGCTAAATGTTCCGATTCAGTGTTTGTGTGTGTAGAAAATTAATACTGTGCGTGTGTGTAGTATCAAGTACATAGGTATTTAGAAAAAAGATAATAAATATAATCACGCGTAAGACTAATCGAATTTATGACAATTTTGCACTTCAAAATTTCTTTTAATTTTATTTCAATCATGGGATGTACAAACACATTATATTAAAACTCTATATTACGATTATTTCCTCAAAAATAATACATTGGTACAACGCGAAAATCATACTAAATATAAAAAATAATACGACAAAAACCAAGTTAAAGATTATTCTGTGAGCAGTAGATACAATTTGATTTTGTTTCCCATGACCAATAAGCATCTTCGCAACAGTCTCACGAATCACGTTGCCAATGAAGCAACATAATGTTTGCAATAAAAAAATAGGTAGATGTACCCTATACGCCCGTATATCTGATCTCAATGTAAACCAATAACGTGCTTTTAAAAGATCGTATCAGGATTTTATTGGTATTACATAGAGTCATGATATTTGTAAACAGATCATCGATAAATTAAACGGTTACATCTTCATTATTATATGTATCGCTCACTGCTATATCCGGTTCCATTTGTACAGTACAAGGGCTCTTAAATCAAAATTTAATCTGAACGGTTGAGGGTCAATTTGCCAATAGTGATTCAACATAAGAGCCGCACTTGACCATGGTTAAGTTGGTTACTTTTAATTTATACGGACAGGTACTTGTCGATATTTTTAATGATTTTTAAGTAGGTAAACTAGGATACAAGGAGATGAACGCTGCCATCTATATATTTATAACAAAGTCATTTAATTGTAAATAAGATAGTACATAAACCATTTATTACACAAGAATGGCTGGAACGATTTTTATGATATTTTGGAAAAAAATATTACATAGGCAACAAAAGTACCTATTCTACTGGATGTCATTGACGTCAAATATATTCTAGTCTTACCTTAAATAATATATATCAATTTACTTCGTCTTGAAAACGTGTAGCTCACAAATATTAACATAACATACCATCACGCTTGTATACCCCGAAGGGTTAAGCAACAGCGTAATAATTTATACCCACAGTTTGCCGGTATGTTTAGGTCCCATGTAATAGGGGACGAGCCTATTGCCATTAACCAGACATAAATACAAAACTGGATTTTTCTATGAAATTCTCAGTAGCAGTACTGAGAATTTCATAGAAAAATCCTGTAACACCTAACAATCGAAGCCAGGATCTCTAGCATAGCAGTCGCGCTCGTCATTAGCCTAAGGGTCCTACCCTTAGGCTAATGAGGCAGTGACTCACAAATATTGTTAATTTGTATTATAAAATAATTTATTCAGATTTGATTTTATAAGTACGTCAGCTTTACTGTTATAGTACCTATTCTCAAAGCGGCCGTTGGAAGGAGGAACAATGGTATAATGAAAACATAAATTACAAACACAATAACTTGGACTGTACGAGTACCCATAAAAATCATGTTCACCGTATTAAACCACTATTGTAGGGACAAAAGCCTACGCATAATATACGAGTAATGGAGTCCATTAGTGTCCAATAAAAACTCAAAATCATGGAACATGCATAATCCCCCAGTGCATAAAACTTGACCCACTATATGGAATGTAAATATTTATTTAGTTATGTAAAATAATGAGGTGTCATCGTGGTGCCGAGAAGCTGTTATGTCATGATAACCTTGTACTACATAATATTTATGCATGGTGATTTAATATGTTAATTATTGATTCTTTATAGTATTGTAAGCTCGTGATACCTTTAGATTTTGACCTAAAAATCGAGACGTATATTCTAAGGAAAGCGACGGTGTCAGAGGTCGACACCGCGGTGTGCGGTTCAACAGACTGTGACGTAAGCAGACCGGTTGAGAACTAACCTCCACTAACGGTGAGGATAAAATATATTCAAAAAGCTTTTGTAATTCGCCTACTTTTGTGACATATATGTCGCAACACTTTTCCTATATCTTGTTTGATATGTTAATAAACATTTAGACTTTTCTTTTGCATCTATAAATGTGTCTGTTTGTGTAGGTATCAGTTCTATTAATTATATCTGTTGCCCGCCGTTTCACTCACATCCTAAAAAGATTAACAAACTATCAGTCCGATTCTAGACGGCGTATTAACATGAAACATGCACCAAATTTTAAGATAGACCTCTAGCAATATATCGGTGAAAACTGTATTCAATTCCATGTAGTAGTTTTTGCGTGATGGGCGAACAAACATACGAACAGACAGACAAAAATTCTATAAGTTGTTATTTTGGCTTCTGTTGCTCTACTCAAGACCCCCATATTAGATTTTCTTTAATATCTATAATGTACAGTATAATTTTATTATAGGTATATAGAATAGATAAAGAGAATGACTATGTTAGAAGTAAAATAATCGCTACCTCATTAGTCTAGTCGTTCTAAGCGCTACTTCTTTGCTAGAGGTCAGCAGTGTTATTGGTTTTCAATTTTTTATGGTTTTACGATTTGTTTTTTATAAGACAAGTACAAAGCAATGAATCAATCAATTAACTTATCTGTCAACTAAATTTAACATAAGACTTAAGTTTTAATTTTACTTATTATGAAAATGTTTCTCGATTGTACTAAATCATAGTCTTAAAATATGACACATGTTCATTACATAACATTACAATGAGTCGGTGAAATAACTGATGTTGCATTTTATAATGTTCTCACATAGTCTCATCAGAAACCAATTGGATACAATATTCAGCTCAAAATGTGAAACCTTGACCTTTTCCACATAATTGTCGACTTAGTGTTGTGGTTTGTACATTTATTAATAAATTATGCATCCATCCTAAGCAATTTAAACCTTATTTCTTTATATATACAGAAACTATTTTTACATTTGCATTTCGATGAAATGCATCTTTGAAATAACATCAACCAATGGAAATGTTAAAGGCCGAGTTAGTTATTTTGTTTGATTGACATTCTCATAACCTTAGCTTAACGTCCGAATTTCTTCAAATTATCGTAGTAAATTGTTCTCCACGGTTTATTATTCACAGTAATTATCCTAGAATTTTTTTAAATTTTAGATCATGTCTATGAACCGATAAACAACCTTGAACTGTGTAGAAAACAATGGCATTATAAGTAACGGAGGGGTTGATAATATTATATTGGATGACTCTAATACCACCTTCATCATCATCATCAACATTCTATACATAAGGTAGAAAACTGGTTAATGGATAAATCGAATGACACATTACTGGCCTTTTTTTAAGGTATTGAAAATCCTAATGGGTCATCTGACACCTGAGGAGGCGGTAGAGTAGGTACATCAGAATCGCACCGACTAAAATCCCCACTTACCTTTCCTTCAGGGTCATGGGATTCGTTCCATTTGCTACGACCGTAACAAGCTGTGGTCCAGCATTCGGTGGACACCTTCAAAAAAACACCTTGGCTCGCATCCATCGCAAGACTTCGCATAGGTGGCAAACACGCCTTGTGACGTGTGAAAAAATGTTGCCTACTATTATTAAAGTGTAATAAAAAATATTCCTTCCGTGAGAGAAGCTCTTCTCTTACAAAATAACAACGATAGATCTTCTGCAAAAAAAGATCCCAACATTTGAAAGATCGGAGCCCTGCTTCTTATGCACGCTAGAAGATACTACCATATTTCGTTTGTGTAACCTTTTGTTTAATTTGATACAATAAATCACTTATAGTAAGGTCGTGTTATTGGTGACTTATCTAGTTCAGCCTGATATTTGCATAAAAAAGACATTCAGAGGTTATCAGATGTTCTTTTAATTAATACATTAGATCTTAGCAGCTTCAATTAATTATGCTATTAGCATCTATACTATCTTCATTGACGTTACCATAAATACTCAATAATAAGTATATGTATTATTTTGAGTACCTAAATGTTCTGTAATGGTTCTTAAAATGAACACACGCTCAACGTTGATTAAGTGAACGTTCTTTAAATATAGGTTTGACATCTTAACGTCAGAAAAACTAATTACTGTCCAAGCATTATTATGTCTGGCACTTTGTCTACCTTTGAAAATACTAGACGAGATTACAGAATCAGTCCACGAGGCGACGTGGGGACATTGCACAAAAGGAAAGCACTCCGCCCGCTCCGCCCAATCAATGTCTGACACTTTCAAAAGAAAGCGGTGACTTATGGCTGTTCTATATTTAAATTATAATACGCATGCACACATTTAATAAATGTATTATACAATTATAACATTCTCTTATATAACTTATACTATGTATTTAACATTGTCTTTAAACACGAGTTATTCCGGTTGAATCCTCTGAACTGATCCCCTGCTGTTTATTATTATGTTTTAATTCCTGTCGGATCGACTATAAACTTTGTCGTTCCGTTCTGATCCTCTTACTCTTTTTGACAGTCAAGAGAAAAACAGTTTTTCTTTAAAAAAATATCTGTTTTTATTTGTTTAAGTGTTTAAAATCATCACAGGAAATCAGGCATTTAGTCTTTGTATTTAGACAAACCTTAATAATATAAAAGATTTTGACCAACTTAATTAAATAACAAAAACAGAAAAAAAAACGAATCCCCCAGGGTATTGAATTTTGGGTATCCGACCGGAATAACTGTTAAATACAATTAATTAAAATGCTTTACGTAATGCAGACGTATTATTGCTAATAACATTATCTATCAATATCTATTGAGGTAATAAAGTAACGACATCGTCAAATCTCCTTTAACCAGTTAATTGAGTAATTATTTGTTGAGGCGTAATAGCAGTCACGCCTAACCCATGAGCTAAAAAGATTTAACCGTTGCACTAAGTAGCCATATAAGTTCTTAGAACCTACCTTTCAAAACTCTTGGGTCGTATAGGTCGGAACATATCAATATACTTCTTGGAAGAATTCATCGTTAACAACTACATACAAACATAGTAAATTTGACCCTTTATGGCAATGTTGCAACCACGCTTTTACATTAAAAATTATGTAACTAAATTGATATTCTTGAATTCTTACTAACAGCTCATTAGATAAATATGTCAAATCATTTCAATAATTTTATCTATTTAGAAAAACAAATTTTACAAGCCTAATTAATAACCGGGTATGGCGTTCTCAATAGATGTCACCGTCTGCTTACATAGATAATATATAGGAAACGTCTAGAGAGTTCAATTGTGACTGGGAAGTGGCCGTGGGCAAAAGTCAATCTTACTTAATACATTATAAGTAAAGCCGTGTAATCCCATCCATTCACTATTCGTCTTACATTGTGATTCATAACCGAACATGAAATCTTAAACTGGGTACATTAACTTTTGTACAGAATAATAATGTAAATTAATGTTTTGTGAATGCTACCTATTACAGTTACAATGTTACAAGTAGGCGCTTAATTTTACCGTGCTACTGTTATGTAATGTTTATTCATAAATTAACATAGTTTCCAGGGCAAATGTTACTTGGCCATGCACCCGAGTTGTTATTATGTAGAAATATAAAACAAATTAATTTCACCATTTGTAAACCATCCTGTAACTAGGAAGTGTTAAAATCTTAAATCAGTGTGAACTAGATTTACTGATGACGTTGAATCTCTTCTTTGATGCAAAACTAGAAAATAAAATAAAATTTACATATAAAATTGAGAAATAGAGAATTACATAACATACCATCACGCCTGTATTCCCCGAAGGGTTAGGCAGAGGTGTACTTAATGTACACCCACAGTTCGCCGGTATGTTTAGGTCCCATGTTATAGGGGGCGAGCCTATAGCCATTAACCGGGCACAAATCCAGACTCCGAGCTGCTAATGAGAATTTCATAGAAAAACCCAATAACACTTTGCTCGTCCTGGGGATCGAACCCAGGACCTCTAGTGTAGCAGTCTCACTTGGGACCACTAGACTAATGAGGCAGTCAAAATAGAGAATTATTATTGGACTAAACTTCACGTGTGAATATGTGTCGTGGAACTTCAACCCCCCTTCGAGGAATACCGACGTGTTAGAATTAATATTTAGTTAAATCAATTGCTTCCCCGTTTGCCCATCAACATATAGATTTCTTTTGAGATGGCCAGTTATCTAAAGCCCATGTACATACTTATGGGTGCATAAGACATAATTTTATAGGCGATTGCGTGTGAGACAACCACAGCGCCCACATGTGATGTTGGAATGTCATCTCAATAATGTATACTTTGACCTATTGCAGGAGCAGGTCTTTTGCAAAAATATGTGGATATTTTACCACACAAAACTACAAATTACTTATTACCTTTTATTACAAACAATAAATGAAAATACATTTAAAATGCTGTACGGTAATGTGTGTACAGGCTGTAATAATGAAATTAGAGTGAGGAAATCATGACCAAAACTTTTCGTACTACCGTAGAAACTTTTACTTACGTGCTAAAACTTATATACTCCAAACAGATTATAAATTATGTAGTTTTAATTAAGACACCTATATTTATTTAAATAGACATTAACAACCGTAACTGCTGTTTATATCGACAATAAACTGATTCCATTATGAGTTAATTAACGTCTATCTGTATTACGCTAAGTGCCAATTTAGAATAAGGATTGTTTACATAACTGCATGTTAAATCATACTTGAACCTATGTACAATATGGGCAGTGTTATGTTAGAGAATAGTGGTATCATAGTTACGTACAAAGTTAAAAAAAATAGGGATAAGAACCTTTTGTAATTCATTTTGACATTGACATTTATACGCCTATTATTGCTTACATAAGAAAAGTTGCATGGTAAAATTAAAGGTTTACAAACACATGCGATGGTACTAAAACTACTTCGATTAAAACCATGTAACTACACACGTACATATTTACGTCTGTATGGTACGTTCACTGGCATATACTACGATGGATGCTGCATCTTGTGCTATACGGTAACAAGAAGCACCTTACTGGCCCAGCCGTTGTGTTGCAACGCGGCATTAGAAGAAATACTTACGTTGGTATATAAGAGAACCGTTTGGATACGTAATCATCCCACACATCAAGTGTTCTCTGAAGAAGACAGCCGCAGAAAAAATCTATCAAAATGAAATCGGTTAGTCCCAGTGACGTCATGGATTGTGAAGTGAAAAGTGAACTGTGAAATCGGATTAACGGGAAGGCTTTGTTTCAGTTTGTGGTTCTTGCTCTGATCGCCGTCGCGTGCGCTGCTCCTCAAAACCCCCAGGATGTACAAATAGTGCGATATGACGTCAACAA
This sequence comes from Acronicta aceris, assembly GCA_910591435.1. NCBI lineage: Eukaryota > Metazoa > Arthropoda > Insecta > Lepidoptera > Noctuidae > Acronicta > Acronicta aceris. The sequence goes on along the minus strand of OU342763.1, from coordinate 8,352,033 downwards.
CGCCGGAATTGATTCTTACAACTTCGCGTGAGGAATTTGTCCGTACAACATATAGGTCATTGGCAACGCCCTTTTTTTAAGTTATTAACTTGTTTACAGGTGGGAGTTGTCAGATGGATCCAAACACGAGGAGCAAGGCCAGCTGAAGAACCAGGGTACAGAAAACGAGGCCATTGCCGTGCAGGGACAGTACGCGTGGGTTGGTCCCGATGGCGTCACCTACACTGTTACCTACATCGCTGATGAAAATGGTTTCCAGCCTCAGATCCAGCAAGGGCCGGGAGGATCGATCCCATCTGCGGTCGTCGCTTCACTCCTTGGCTAAACCTGAAATAAATTCCAATGGAATAGATTAGGTTTCTGTAAATACTCATGATGATGCATATAATATTTATATGCTGATTCTTTAATGTAATAATAGTATTATTATGTAATAAATTTATTGGTTAAAAAACGTAACTTGTGATTTTATTGTCCTGGCAGATACGAGTATTTACCCATTAATACATACTAAATTCTTAAATAAGATCAAAATTTTCTAATAGCATAACAGCAAGTACATACAAAAATAATACATAAGGTTCAACGTAATTGAGAATTGAATATTTTTCCAATATAAGTATGCTTATTATTATAGCATTGACACAACACAGATTATAGATAGGTATAGGTAACCATAAATTTGATTTGAAATTAATATGCATGGTTAAGGGAATATTTATGATGCGCGAAAATAAATGAGTTACTATTGAAATTGAAGAGAGATTAATTATTAATTTGCATAATCCTAATAAGCTGTTTTAAGTACCTGCTTTTATGATAGGATATTTTTCTTTTTAAGTAATACTTTTTTATTTGGACCCTGAAATGTAAACTTTGTAAATTATAAAGTTATTTTAGTGAAGGAAAAATTCAATCGCGGGCAGGATTTGATACACCAGATGATTAGAGGTCAGAGCGTCTGGTGTATCCAACCAGGAGACGTATGTTCGAATCCTACCCACGATTGAATTTTTCCTTCACTAAAATAACTGTATAATCTTAGCATGGAAAATGCAATTATGAAATGAAATTATGTTTACCTGAAAGTTAGAAACGCCAAAACATTTAGTATTTAAAATGACAACAAGTTCTTAAAATGATGGTTCTCAATAGCTACCTACTTGGTGTGTTTTATATTTTTCTAAATTATATTTTCTTCATACTTTTTGCTCACTGCCTCATTAGTCTAGTGGTCCGAAGCGCAAATGCTACACTAGAGGTCCTGGGTTCGATACCCAGGTCGAGCAAAGTGTTATTGGGTTTTTCTATAAAATTCTCAGTAGCAGTCGGAGTCTGGATTTGTGTCCGGTGAATGGCTATAGGCTCGCCCCCTATAACCTAAACATACCGGCGAACTGTGGGTGTACATTAAGTACGCCTCTGCCTAACCCTTCGGGGAATACAGGCGTGATGGTATGTTACTTATTATAATCATGAAATAAGTGTTAAGTCAATAGGCATACTATTATTTCGATAACCACAACTCTAAGTAGTTACTAACAAATAAGTACATAATATTAAAGATAATATTAAAATACTTATCAAAAGGCTTCAGCGGAGATGAATCCTGATAATTACGTTTACGTACATGACATTTTAAAACTTACTATCAATGAATATTAATTTGGTTAATAAGTATTACGTACAAGCAAATAGTCTGAAATCTACATTTTAATACAATTTATAATCAAAAATATCAACATGTATTCCCTCGAATATTTTAGCGTTTTTATTTTTAGCGTTGATTACAGACTTAAGGATTTGTTACCCAATTTGTTACCAAAAATTCCTTGATTTTTTAAAGCTTATTTTTTAAAGAACTCTAAACCTAATTTTGCATGTTTTATTAGAAGAGGTCTAAAGAAAGATTTTTAATTATAGTTATATTAACAATTTTATTAGCTTAAGGTTTCAAATTTTAATGATAAAACAATAAAATTGACCGGAATTGAGTACCTTCTAGTTTCGTGAAATATATTTTAACATTAACTTTTATGTGATTATTGTTGTATATTTTATAAATATTGACATTTGTGTATCAAAGCATTAAAGTTGGTAGAAATAATGTACATACATAGTAATCAATGTCAAAACATGATGTAAATAAAGATTTTTTTATCTTTAAATCGTTAAATGTAAGTCGCACTTGAGCAATATTATTATTATAAAATAGCCCGTACTGTCCCACTACTGGGCAAAGGCCTCCCTCCATTCCTTCCAACGGTCGCGATAGTGCACTACTTCTTTCCAATTCTCAAGGAAGACATCCAGTTCGTCCCGTCATCCTACTTGGTCTGCCGCGACCACGTGTAGCGGTTTTAGGGCACCAATCCTGAGCTTTCCGGGTCCATAGCTCGTTGGATATGCGACAGACAATGAGCAATATAAATAATAAAAAAAAAAATTATTGATAACTATATTGTTGCATCGACTTGTTCTACATTTAACATTGATTACATTGTTAAAAAAAATAGCGTGAAGTCCGGAATTTAAAGAAAACCCTGACACAGAAATCTTTAAAAAGGAAAAAAATATTAAAGTATTGTCCATTTATGTGTGTCGAGTGTCGTTGTATTGGTTAAAATCGGTTCACCCGATCAGGTGCTACGATGCAACAGACAGACATACAGATGCATACAGATACACACCAAAAACTTATAATATATCCTTCTTTTTCGCCGAGGGTTAAAAACTAGTCGAAAGAGTTGGAACCCTAATTTTTAAAAAAATACCATAGTAGGTATGTATTTATTCAGTACGCATTTCTATGCGTAAAGGGCGTTTTTATTGCGTTCATACCTGTTTACTGTACTTACAGTCTTGAAGAAAATATTGATGGTAATTTTTCTTTAAATATGGGTAGATCACGATTCACTAATATCAAATTTAATGATATTATTTTTAAGAAACTAAAATTCCAATACCTATTACAAAAGAACCGTCTGCCAGCTCATCTTCAAAGCTAATAGCTCAATCTAGACACTTGGTATTCGGAAGTATTTCGTAATTATCTCAAGGCTTCTAAGTAACTAAGTAACAAAAAATGAAATTGTGTTGCAATTCCCTTCAATCCGATGAAATGTTACAATAATTTATAAATACAAAATGTTTATCATTCTTATTTATACATTTATTCTCAATGTAGGTAGGTACCATCTGGTTTTGATGCATCATAATTATATTTGTGTCAACTCAAATCTTTTTTCAAAATATGATTAATTAAGATCATTACCTGTAAATAATTAAACAAGCATGCTCAAATTAGCATTTCGTTTTATTGGGTAAGGTTGTTGTAAAAAGTTTTCTTTATTCATTACGTTTAGGGAATTACGTTATATAAGGTAGGTAGATGTCAAGCGGTTCACCTTCTACGGGTTTTGCTTTGGCATATAATCAAATCAAAACTTGTGCTAGATATAAAGAACGAATTTCATGTGAGATTCGTCACTTCATCGCATTCATCCGTAAAATCAGCACTTCAAACATGAAACTGGTTCGTTTTATTTGTGTATTTTGGGTGATACAGTGCAATAGTGCAGAGTGCAATAATGTGAAAATAGTATCGAGTATTGAGTTTCGTTAAGGAAAAAAGTTGATCGAATTTCGTGTATTATCATATTTTATGTTCTACTTTCCCATATAACAAAGAGGAGGTTCTTTTTTCGTACATGTTTTAAATTTTGTGCATAACTTTATTGTTTGTGAACCGATTTTTTCTTGTTTTATTATACGTACTATATCATTAATTAATCAATTTATTAGTATATACCTAGACCATCAAAAAATATTTTTCATTTTCATATTTTCCAAATATCTGAAAATGTCTTTATAATTAATTGAGAGATAAACCCAGGATATTATCTAAAAGAATACAAGTATTCTCGTGGTACCATATTTAGATACTCTTTTAACCTTACTGGTGTTAGTTTCATTATGAAATGTATTATTATTCTCAATAATGAGACATAGTCCAGGCATCATCCTCCTACCATCTTCGTCTCAGTTTATTTGGGGTTGCTGCAGCATGATTTTGTCTTCCGTTTTCCCCTTTTATTGGAGCTTAGTCCAATCGTAAAACTTATGGCAGTTATATTCTTAAACTAGTTCTTCGCCCGCGGTTTCACCTGCGTTGCCCCGTTCCTAAGGGTTGTAGCGTGATGTTTTATAGCTTGAAACCTTTCTCATGAATCACTCATTTTCCCAACATTTCCCTTCACTGCTCTGCTCCTATTGATCGTAGCGTGATGAAAAGTATACTATAACCTGCCCAGGAGTATGAAGAACAATTGTACCAAGTTTCGTTGAAATCCGTCGAGTGGTTTTTGTTTCTATAACGAACATACAGACAGACAGACAGACAGACAAAAATTTTACTGATTGCATTTTTGGCGTCAGTATCGATCACTAATCACCCGCTGATAGTTATTTTGGAAATATATTTCATGTACAGAATTGACCTCTCTACAGATTTATTATAAGTATAGATAACTTCTCTAAAGGAAAGCTTATCAGTATGGACAATTCACGATGTATTTAGCAAAATTCTACGTTTAAAGATATGTATACCTACATAAAAAGACTATAAATGTATAACTTTTTCTTTCAGATCCTAGTTCTTTGCTTGATCGCAGTTGCAGTTGCTGCCCCTCCACCAAAGATTGAATATCCAAAAGGTGATGTCCGAATTGTCAGGTATGACAATGACAACGTAGGCTACGGCAATTACAAATTCGGGTAAGTGTACACATTCTTTTCATCAACACTATTTAACCAAGTACATTTGTTTAAACGTAATCTATACTAATATAATAAAGTGTTTGTTGGAAGTATTAATCTTTAATCGCTGATTTTACTCCGTCCGATTATAAAAAATCTTTTTGCATCTGATAACCCAATTTTTAAGAGAGGTTCTAGACTATTTAGTACCATGCTACCCTTAGGAGACAAGAAAAAGTTAGAATCAACGGGTAAAACAGCGGAGCACAGATAAATTAAAATATTTATAACATAGCGTTTAATAATTGGAAAAATATTTTTATTATAGACTTTTACAAACCATATAATTGTACTTAACTCAATACGGTGTTTACTGAGTTAAATTTTACTGAGTTTTAATAGTTTACCACAATGGTATGTTTAGGTCCCATGTCATTGGCGGCGACCGACGATTGTTACCCTTAGCCGGGCACAAATCCAAAATTCGAGCTGCTCCTAGGAATTTTATAGAAAAGCCCAATAACACTTTGCTTGACCTGGGAATCAAACTCTAGATCTCTAGCGCAGTACTTGCGCTTTGGACCATTATACGAATGAGACAGTTCCTCAGCTAAATATAATAACTTGACCAAATATTTTGTGTTCTAGTTTCTCACAGACCGACGGACAAGAACTAGATCAGCAAGGTGAGATCATCAATGAGGGCAGGGAGGACGAGACCATCATCATCAGAGGTTCGTATGCATGGGTCGGGCCCGACGGCGTCACCTACCGCGTCACGTACGTTGCTGACGACAATGGATTCCAACCCGAAATTGAACAGGGTCCCGGAGGTGGTATTCCTCCCGCGGTCGTTGCTTCTCTTCTCGGTTAATTAGAATTTTTATTTTTAAATTGTTAATTTATCAAAAATATTTACAAAAAAAAAATATATAAAAAAATATATTAAAATTTATATTAAAATATATTTTATTGTTTTATTAATTACGCCAAAGACTTGACTTTACTTTGACTGGCTCATTAGTCTAGTGGTCCCAAACGCGACTGCTACGCTAGAGGTCCTGGGTACGATCCCCAGGTCGAGCAGTGTTATTGAGTTTTTCTATGAAATTGTCAGTAGGAGTCTGGATTTATACCCGGTTAATGGCAATAGGCTAGCCCCCTATTACATGGGACCTAAACATACCAGGCGAACTGTGGGTGTACATTAGTACGCCTCTGCCTAACCCTTCGGGGAGTACAGGCGTGATGGTATGATGGTAATTACGCCAAACTTATTTTAGACTCTGACAACATAGATACACTAAGAAATTTTGAAAATAAAAAAAAGAAATAAATCCGCACATGTTACAAGTTACATATGATTTAACACCGATTACGATCAATTGTACTATAATATGGAGGCTAGTAATTTTATTGATAATATGCACACCTAAAAAACAGTTAACCATTAAAAAAAACATTATTATCTTTTTCCGCCCTTAAAAATAAATATTTAGGTTGTAATTTTTACGTTGAGTAGGTATTGTAGATAAGGTGTTCTGAACTCCTATAAAATAGTTACCAAAATTGAGATAATTATATCACCTAAACATCACACTATACATCGCATTATTAAGCTTATCCTAAAAGTGAATACCTACTAAGTACTTTATTTTTATGGGATAGGAGGGCAAACGAGCAGACGGATCGCCTGATGGTAAGCGATCACCGCCGCCCATGGACAGCCGCAACACCAGAGGAGTCACGCGTGCGTTGCCGACCTTTTAAAAGGGGATTGGGCCTCCGGTAACCTCACTCACTCGGCGAAACACAAGCGATGTTTAACGCTGGTCTTCTGTGAGGCCGTGGTATCACTGCGGTCGAGCCGGCCCATTCGTGCCGAAGCATGGCTCTCCAACGTATAAAACTTACCTAAAGTACTTATCTAAAGTACAAACTATGAGTACGCAATTTATTAGGCTGTTAGCATACATTACGTATAAAATTATATGCCCACACCCACGTACATATATTCGCATAAACGATATCAGCTTTTAAGCTCGTAAAGCTTTTACGGTCTTAAATCTTTACAATTGCCCCAAGACATTATTATGTGCAAGTTCAAAATGGTTGGTCCTTACTGAATGAAAATTATACCGTGAATCGAAAATAAATTAATTCTTTGGTTATGGCTTTTCTTAAATATGTATGGTACCTATACATTATAGTTGTATTCTTATTATACTCGTATATTGTGAAACAAATTAGTAGTTATTTAAATAAAAGGTCTTCACAAACTAGAATGTTAAGTTTCTCGAAGGGCCATTGCGATATCATCAATATATGCCGTCGTTCGTTCTATCGGAAATAACTACTCGTAGCAGAATTTTTGACGCAACTGTCATTCTACGCATAAACATTATAAATAGATTATAGACTTTTGTATCATTAGACATTACTTTAAACCACAAGAAAAATAATATGCATAATATGTATAACCCTTACGGCCAATTAATTAATGGATGGATATCGTAACAATGCACGATCTTAGGATAATATACCGCAAGCTAGCTCTATAGTTGGTAAATATTATTATCTCATTTGCAGCATATTGTCGCATTGGTCACTCGACAAAGCGAAGTAAGGTTAAAAAACTTTAAAGCTTATCTAATCAAGACCGTTGAAACTTATTATTAATTGTATGAAATATCAGTCAGTTCTCTCATTTCGCAAGCAAAATAAAATGTTTACCACGAATGAATGTCATCATCATCATATTAGTCAAAGGACGTCCCATGTAAAAAAAGGACTCCCTATGGTTTCCCACAAGGACTGGTTTCTCAGTTTCTTAGCGATACTGAGCGTCCTCTATCAAATCACCTGTCCATCCTGTTGAAGGCCGTCCTAATCTGCGTTTTCTGGTACGTGTCTTCACATAAAAAAAAACCTTTTTTTTCTAATAGCTCTGGGTAAGTTCTACAAGCTATGTGCTCCATCCACTACCAATTTGGATAAATGTAGCCATTTGTGAATCTAGTGATTCACAAATGGCTACATTTATATTTTTGTTATGTGCAATAGCGGGATTTCACCGATATCGCAAACATAATTCGCACGTATATCCAAAGAAATGCCATTAAGATTGATTCTTGTTATTTGCAACATTTTTTAGGCGATGGTAGCGCCTAACACCAGTTTCGAAGGGTTGTTAGGTTATTTGTAGAATGACTTAGTGAAAGTTATTATTTGTACTACTGCTCTCATTTCATATATAAATAATTTAAGTCATAAATGTAATGCCAAGCGGAAAAAATACTTTTATCATTAACATATCCGGATTACAATTGCATGGAAAAAATCAAACATAACTTAAGTACCGTTACATTGACAAAACCTGTAATTCAACTTAATTATTTAACAGAGTTGCCAAAGATAACATTCAGTTCTTTTAATCACAGTTAACTTATATAATAATTACATACGAGTATAATGATTCTCAGTTAGCGAAGGGTTAATTTAATAAAAAAATAGACATAAGTTCTAGCTCTTATATGTAAAAATATTGAAGATTATCACAACGTGACTTTTAAAGTTAAAGACGTTTAGAAGTAATGAGGATTTTTATGAGTACTGAATATGGTTTTACATCTAGGAATACAAATGATTTTTATTAAAAAACATAGTACCAGCGTTTTGCAGTGGTTACATACCGACAACTGTAATCTAGATTCATCTTCATTTTCTGGAATCTTGGAAAGGAAACCACTGCAAAAAGCTGGTACTATGTTCTCTAATAAAAATCATTTGTATTCCTAGATGTAAAACCTTATTCAGTTTTCTTTACTATACTGTTTTTTTTATGGAATAGGGGGCAAACGATGATCGCCTGATGGTAAGCGATTACCGCCGCCCATGGACACCCGCAACACCAGAACTGTCACAAGTGCGTTGCCGGCCTTTAAACATCACAAATAAACGATTTGATTTGTAAATTGTATCTACCTATTTAAAAAAATATGGCGAATGATATCTATTATTAACTTGGTATAAATGATATATTTAAAAATATGTAACAATTCAGTATACATATTAAATGTATAAGCCTTATAGGACCATGAAGGATTATAAAATAATTCAAGGGCAACGCCGCTGGCAAAAAGATGTTCACATACTAATGAAATAAACTAACCTCTTGAGATTTGACTCTCGTTTTCTGGGTCAAGGTGACAACGCATAAGATTTGCGATTGTATTTCCGGAGTTTATTTAATGATTGTACAAATATTTTGTGATCTATGCAAATTAATATTATACAAGTGTCCAATTGATTACATACTCCATTGGGATATTGATCACAAACGTGGTTGCTGTGCATGAGGTCCTGGATTCAATTCCCAGGACGAGGAACAAGTTATTTTATGAAATTTTCAGCAGTAAGCTGGAAGTTTGGATTTGTCAGGTTATTGGCAGAGGGTTCACCTCCTATTACACTATACTATGGCGGATAATATTATTATAAAGTCCTTGCCACACTGAGTTTGTTCGGGATTATCTCAGAAATTCATGTAGGTACGTATTTTCATATGGTTTTCACTAATAGTGGAATTATTTCAGAAAATTATATTGAAGTTTGTTCTTATCTGTATATCTACATAATATGTCGATATTTTCAATCAATAACTTATTGATTAACTATTGTTTACGGTAATTAGTTTATTACGGATGCAGATTTTTCGGGATCTGGATGTTCTTTTAATCCAACAGCGAACGAATACTGGTGATGAAGATAGTGCATTAGGGTAGTCTGATTAGTATCGAACTCATACCGAATCAGTGAGCGTAGAAGAACTATCAATAGTATTTTCCGTTTTTTATCGTAATTATTCTTCTATCGAAAATCGTATTCTTCTCCAAAATGAAAAAAAGAACTCACAGTGCTGGTAGTAATCCCTTTCACTGTATAAGTAATTACCTGAAATCCGATATAGGTAGGTAATTCGGAAGGCATTATAGGCAGGTATTATAAAATGAAAATAAGATATACATACTAATCATCTAATAATTTGCTTACGCTTACCTCTTAATCATATATTATGCGTGTCGAGTAACGAAAATCATTATCTCTGTTGGCTAATCATGTTTAGGTATGGAGAGGTCGAAGGTAAATGTCACATTGCATGATTATTGATTAGGTGATTTTCTTTAAAGTTTAATAAGTTTTGACTGATTGAAAACAATAGATAACATAACAAGATGTAATTGAATATTCCGTAGTTCCGTAATTCCGTAAACCTTCGAATTACTAATTTATTGGACAATTTCAGATTCAACACGCAACAATCAAGCATGCATCAACAATTAAAGTTGCAAATCTCAATATCTTTTATGAATTAATAGCGACATCAACAAAGGCTTTCCTAATTGCTGTCAATCATACAAATTATGGTTAACATCGTCTGTAGCTATACATATAATTAAAATCATCATTTTGAAAGGTTCTCATCAAAGATGTCCTCAAACGCTTCGCGTCTTACCTTCGCCGTGTCGTAGGAGTGGTCAGGTACACAAAACATTGTAACGAGATGTGCGTCAACTAATAACACTATGTTGTAATACAATATTCGAAATAGTATAAAACATGAGTTAAAATAATTCATGAGCACATAGTTCAAGTAAACTCGATACGGTTAACCGTTTAATAGTGATCATGAAACTGGTCGGTACTTATTTTTTCTATTTTTTTTTATTTGTGGTGTTAGTGAAGTGTTTGTTAATAGTGATTTTTAATTTCAGTTGGTGATTTGTGCGTTAATAGCGGTGGTGGCGGGCGCACCTCAGGATGTCCAGCTTTTGCGATACGATGCGGACAACGATGGACTTGGCACCTACAGTTTCGTGTAAGTTTCCGAAGCTGAATTATTTCACAAGTGTACAGAAAATATTTTTCCTCATACATTCAAAATAACGTAACCAGATCAATTCATTGAGCTTAATGTATATTTATGTGTATGATTCATATTTTTAAGTAATTTCTAGTAATATAATTTCACAAACTAATTGATATAGAGATAATTATATTCACATTTTGATAAATACCGTGATATTATTATTATACAAATTAGGTCATTAAGTGTTTACGATGCCTAAAAGTGTGTTACTTTTTTTCATAGATATGAACAAAGCGACGGCTCTAAACGCAATGAAAATGGGGAGCTGAGGAATGTAGGTACCGATGAGGAGTTCGTTGCGATGAAGGGGTCTTACTCGTGGGTAGGACCAGACGGAGTAACCTACACTGTCAACTACGTCGCCGATGAGAATGGCTTCCAGCCCACGATAGAGCAAGGTCCTGGTGGTGGTGTACCTCCAGCAGTTGTCGCTTCCCTTCTCGGTTGATACGTTTTACAAATAATAGTCTAATTTGTTACAATAAAGTTATTACTAAGATCAATGTCCTATTTTATTTTATTTGAGCCTGAGATTTATAAAATACTAAACATCATAAAGTGAACTGACTCTTCAGTCTAGTACATAGCCGTAAACGTAGTCGAAGTGTTATTGGGTTTTTCTATAAAATTCTCAGTAGCAATTCGGAGTTTAGATTTGATAGGCTCATTGATACTGCCCACACCGCCCATTACTTAAACATTCCAGCGAAATGTTGATGTACATCAGTAGGTATACTCTACCTAACGTTTCGGGAAATACCGGCGTGATGGTATACTAAGTGCTGAAACTAATAAATCCTAAAAGTATTCTTTTTTAAATTTAATCTAATTAGGAAATGAAACTTCAAAAAATTATCACGCTTTATGAATTTATGCATATGGTAGAATAGCCTTGTTAGTTCTACATAGTTACCCTCTTCATAGATTTTCGTTACCCTTCTCCGAATAATCCCTCCTCCTCCTTTTCGCGACTATGAGGTCGGCTTTTAATCCATTCAGACGCGGCTGAAGCGACTGCCATCAAACTTCCGCAATGCATTTTTTGGGCAATACCAGAGATTACTGGCTATCAGGCTGGTATTTGTAAATCCACCTTGTCCATCAAAAAAGGAAATGAATTGTATTACAATAAGGAAGGGTCTCGATCCCAGAATAATGACAACGACATTATTCTGAGGTCTCGATGTTGTAGTAAATGCTCAGAGGAAAGGTCTGTCTTTCCTCTGAGAGTAAATGTCACCCATTCATAGACTGCCTTAGTCACGAGGCCGCCTTTCTTCAAATCATCCCTTTTCATAGTAATATTTTTTACTACGTAACGATGGTCTTTCGCAAGCGAGAAGATTCCGACTATAAAATGGTTACACTACTTAGTATTCGAACTGATACGTTGTTCAAAAAATAAGTGACATACGTATCTGTAAAACTCTTTTCATAAGTCTCTTTTATAGATAGAATACTTATTTATGCAAACTACTTGCACATTATCAATGAAGCCGGATAAACGTCAAAAATCAATTATTTCAGCAATATTTTACAGAAGTTGTATCAAACGCTACGAGAAAGTATATAATTCAAATTTCACGTGAATGTGCGATATTTTATCATTTTTGATAGATGTATTCGTTACTCTGTAGTAGCACTTTTATTTCCTAAATCTTTTTAGAGAAAGAATTGTGATAGTAGGTAAGTGCCGCATATGATATTTAGAATTTGTTCCAAATTTTCTAAACTTAGCCTTTAACCAGCACAATTAATCAAACATGATTTGTTTAATTAATTGCGCTAATAACATTGTCCAAATCGATTTCATGTAATGGACTCATTACTGGGCACGGGTCAGACTAACTCTTCTAATTATAAGAATAATAAGAAGAGTTGTATTCTCTTCTCATTGTGAGGGGAGTTAGGCTGGTCAACGATACTAGCATCACAGGATGGATTGGAAGACTTTAAGCTGTTGAGGAAGTCCATCAGGCATACATGTTTTATTTCACCGTTTATGCGAGAGATAAATAATAATATACAAAAATCATTATAGGCCATAGTCGATTGTTTACAGCAAAATTGAAAATGGCGAAGGGATCCGGTAGTTCCAATATTAATACAGGGGAGATGGTATTATCAGCGATTAAGAAATTGATGAAAAACACAGGTTGGACTGCACGCACTATCATAAAATTCATAAGAATGGAGTACCGAGTTGCCGATCCAAAAATAAGCCGAAAAGTTTCCAGGTAAGTATTGATAAAAAGGCAGTTTTAAAATAAAAACGTTCTGAGGACATTCATTTGTTCAAAATCCTATCTCCGAAAATTCTTCACCGAATACTTTGACACGACGCCACGTTGCATTTATATACTCGCATGTTTTATTTAAATCAGTGCAGCAAGTTTTGCCTAAAATGTAACTTTAATTTATGATGACATTAATGAATTAACTCGCCCATAATTATTGATGTGCAAAGAATGCGCATCACTATTTTGGCCAACAAAATGTAACGCACATCCTGGTACCCGATATAACATCTGCCGATAGAGAGAAAGGTTATAATATCTATCTCCTTTTCGAACTCTTCGTTTGCAAACATTAGTAGTTTGCAAAAAGAGATGACATCTATGAATATAAAAGAAGAACCTGACTGATTGATGTATCAACGCACAGCAGTAACTATAGGAGCTAGATCCCTGAAAGTTTGCATGCTGGTTCCTTTTGCACTGTAAGCGAGCAATAAGAAATAATTTTTGGAAATTCAACCCGCACCCGCATTGAAAGTCCGCACACAATACAATGCGTATGATACGCATACACACATACATATTTAACAAACAATGACATCGTCAAGATCTGTACAGCTGTCATTCGCTGTTGATATTTTGACAATTGTTTTCGTCTACAGAAATTAGACTTAACATATTTTATGATATTTAACCTCCATGGTGTAGGTACAGTGGGTTCAGTTTATTTAGAAACGAAAATTATCTACGTACACAGACGAAGCTGCAGACGGGTAGTCTATTTATTTCATACATTACATAAGGTAGAAGCAACTGCAGTCCCCCATGTTGAGAAAAGTTAGAATATAATTCCCCACTTCATTCAGATAGACATCTCGTAAGAGGCAAGGAAATATCTGATTTACTTGGTGGTACCTCTAAGAACCACCAACCTTACTCGGAGTCTGTCGTAAAACACCATGTGTATTTCGACTTTTGCGCGTGAGAGCTACGTCCCCCTCAGTTATTACAGCTCCGGCTGTCTGTAGTCCGTGTCGGCTTTAAGGCACCACAATGTATCAACAACTCCTGTGGTGTTGTAGGTGTCCTTATGTAACTTACCATCAGGTGGCTTGTTTGCCGACTTAAACAATAAAAAAAGAAACGCTAGTTCTTAGGTTTTGGTTACCTTGGGCCAGATAAAAAAAAATCTCCCTTTTAACTTCACATATCTTCGCATCCTTGTAATCAGGAAGTCAGAATTTTTGTTAATTATTAATTCATTCCGCAGTATTTAAATTAAAAAATCGTGATGCACACGTTCGAGTTTAACATGTATACCTAAACATGTAATATAATCACCCTTCACCTTTATGATGACCGAGCTGCAATTTTATACATACGTCGTAGGAAGGGCAAACCTTCAAATCTCATTATTAGATTTGACTTGGAAATTTTATCAGTACCACAGATAATATAATACTAATATCAGTACCTACAGTGACAGATGTTTGTCTCCATTCGCATAATAATATAGGTACTTAGAAAACAATAAGCCATTTTGTTGTAGCAGGTAGGTAAGTATAGAAATTAATGGCTGTCTCTGGTCCAGAGCTCGAACTACATAATCTTCCAGTCCGTGGTCTTACACTGTTTCTCTATCTATCGATGACGTCATCTATAATAATACAACTTCATAATAGGATTGATATTTCCCATCCCACTATATTTTTCAGTAAAGCGGTAAAGCAAACGGATATTAATCTTGAGGCCAAAGGGGCTGCTAAAGGTACCTAACCAAGGTACCCACCTTGCCTAGGGCAGTAGTGATAATAAAATAACTTTATAAATTAAAAATGTAAGATTTTTAATAAAAATAAGGTTAAGAAAAGAATTTATTACCATACAATACTTTACCCATGACATGCTAATGTATATTATAAACAGCTAATCCATCTGATTGCCCATATAAAAGTGGTTATGAACTTATGATCATCTGCAACACTCGACAGTGGCCTCGTTATTTCAAAAGGTCTCACGCTTCGTCTTCTTTAAGACCAAGGCATTATTATGTTTTTTTTTTATCTGGTTTTATACAGGATGAAATCGAATAGACGCGCCAAATTAAAATATATGATTCTATGTGTAACAAAGAAAATTTAGAACACATGATTTCGGAAAATTATTAAACGGTTTTAGTATTATAAAGAGAGTTTGACGTCTCGTGCGCCTCAACTGCTACTTTTCTCGTGAATAGAAAAAAATAAAGGTAAATATAGTAAGTGCAAAGCATGAATACTTCACGTAGTAACTATCTACATAAATATGCATCGATGCATTAGAACAAGCTAATGAAACGGAATTTAAAATGAAGAGCTGGTTAATTGGGTCCATAAATACCTATCATATTTTTGAGGAAATGAGATAGCTACTTGTAAAGATAATAGAGACAGAGAGGGATGTAATAATGTAATGTAAGAATGCAAAAATCGATCTTGGGTAATTAATTACAAATGATGCCATGTCAACATATTGACCGAGGAGCGTTAGATTTTTATATTAATACCATGTTTACCTTATAACATAGATAAAAATATATATTAGTGAAACAACATATTTGCGAAGCGGCGGTAGCCTAATGGCTAGGGCGACGGATTTGCGATCATGTGGTTGCGGATTCGAACCCCACCCATTGCACTACCGACGTGAACCCACTCGTAACACAAGCATTTAGCTTAGCACGAGGGGTTAACAAGAATACTAGTAATGTGCGACCTACATAACTAGTAAGATTTAAAAAAAAAATGGTGGGTGATGGATCTTGTAACTAAATATTGGGCAGGTTACATCGCATCCTTAGTAAATTTTACGCTAAAAGTTTAATGAAATTTGTAATATTATGAGTAGATAATATTTACAATAATTTTGAAAATAATTGACTGACTTACAATAATGGAACACTGGTACCTACTTATTAATTTAAAATTAAGTAGTTATATTAGAGCAATCTTGTCCCAGGGCATTAAAGCGAGGCGTGAGACTTGGACTGCTGCAAATGGAAAGAGGACGCTACAGACTAAGCGACATGTCTCGCCTAGCACGGCCAGTGAGCGCGCACAAGATGCGTATGCGCCGACAAAAACTACGGGAACGCCCCCTTCGGGTACGCAGCCGTACGCCCTCTATAAGTTCCAGGATGGAAAACTATAGAAGCCAAAGGAGAATTTAAAGCTTACAAACTTACTGTCACGCATTCTGAAATCTCAATAAATGTCTCAATAAATATTCTCTTTTTTCTTTATATTCAACTATTCTTTTATTGAAGTGAAAATTTCTTTAGTTGTGTTGAGCACTTTTTGGGTGAACAAAAAGCTTGAAACTCGCGTCATCGTCACCGCACGCTTCCCACTTGTCGACGATACAATTCACAAGTTTTCACTTTCGGCAATCCCCAAAGACTGCCCTGCATGTTTTATTTTTATATTAGACATCAAAGATATTTTTTTAAGAATTAACAACATTTCAAAATTAGTAAGCCACCAAAACAAAAATACTGTTTCTGTGTATTCCTATACTAAGTTCCAAAACATTTTTATTTATTTAAAATTTTTACTACGCTTCAATTCGTTAAAAATGACGAAGTAAGTACAAACACAGTTAACGAAATCAGGTTTAAAACAAGACGCCTTATGGATCTCTGAAGAAGAGAGATGAGAAGCAATACGAATGTTTGCATTAAGTATCTTGCAGGCTGTGTGGCATAATAATCAATTTTATTGTGTTATAATATTTTTTGGGTAGATAGTGCTCAATAGTCCTATTAGTAGGCAGGTACGTTTTTAGGCTTGTTAATACCAAGTTTTACAAAAATTGGTTTCTAAAAGTATATAATTCAGGGGTATTGTAACCTGTTATGAATAACGAACGATACATGTTTTCGAGGTTTCCTCAAAGGACCACAGTGGACGACAAGGACCACATTTTAAAGTGTCGGCAGTGCGCGAGTGACACTCCTGGTGTTGCAGGCGTCCATAGGCTACGGTAACCACTTACCATCAGGCGAGCCGTATGCTTGTTTGCTACCTTAGTGGTATAAAAAAAACAGGTTTTATTTCTAAATATTTTACAATAAAATATGGCGTATACGCAACGTAAAAAATAAGAGGCTTCAATATTAAAACGTAAACTACGTAGACTGTATCAAATCTTTCAAGGAATTTGGTAGACTGTATTTCTTTAGCGCCGTAGGTAAAGCATTAGCAATTTAGCACTGCTGTGATATATATCTGAGGTTTTTAGTTTAAGAATGTGTTAAAAACTTGGATACTATAATAGATTAGGATTTTAATGGACAGTCATATTATTAATCTTTCATTATGTATATATTCTCCGAAGAATTAGGCAATAGAAGTTTCATCAAGTCCATAACACTGCATACGCTTTTTATGGGTGCGGAAAATTCATGTACGTTACGTCATCCATGGTATGTCGGACTCGTACCGACTAAAAATGCACTTGGAATCAAATTTAAGGACTAATCGATTAATGGAGCAGATTGTACCATTATGGCAGTTATTTAGATATGTACCTACTGAGAAAAATTGCATATTAAGTACCTAGTCATGTCATCGATAAGATGGTATTATTTTAAGTATATTTATTTAGTAAAGCGATTTACAGCTATGCAATTAAATATCTGCCATAGGTTTAATCTGAATTTCTAGTACCTAATATTTACATTAGACAAGCATAATTAGATTTATTTTGTAATTAAAATCTATGAACAAATAAGTAAGTACCTACCTAAGTGATGCTGACTATCAAGTTAAAGTGGCGCCAATAAAAGAAAAGTTAAGAAATTGTTTGCCTTGTTATATGCTCGTGAAGATGAGGGATGAAATGTTTATTTTATATAAGTGATAGGCTTACACTTGACCGCCAGTTCGCCTGATGTTAAGCGATACTGCGATCTACGATGGAGAGCGCTTGCCCTAAGAAACCGATTCACTCGTGATTTTAAGACACCCTGATTATATCTATCGGGGAAGACCCACTCGGGAAGCGCATGACTGTAACAGTGGTGTATATAAGTGTAGAGGGATGGAAATCGACCAAAAAAAAGAATGAATTGTATAGAGGAAGATAATTATTATGGAAATGAAAAGTGACAGCTGGCAGCGATGAATGGAAGAATAGGACATGCTGTGCAGACCCCAAATGAGCTAGAACAAAAGCAGGAGGATGATGATGGTCACAAATATAAATCAAACTTCATTATATTCTATTCTTAAAAAACTAGGAAATCAATGTTGTTTGTTTACTTTAAACTTATCGAGATCTCTTGTAATATCGTAAGTGTTAATTAATATTCTGTAAATACGAGTAGTAGTTGTACTTCTTTACAAACATTTCCTACATTTATATAACAGCTTCTATTAAGTAGGCAAACAATTGTAGAATACATATCAGTAAGAGATCCCACAATTCTGTTATAAATTAATAATACAGATCTATATTTGCATAATCTCCAGATCAAATAGAAGATATATTCTCCTATATTATAATGGCTGCTCGAACGTCTTTTTTGTTTAAGGGCCAGATTTATTATTTTTATATTAAAGGGCACCTTTGTCCTGCTTTCCTTAAGATAAATAGCAAAATTTAAATATGCTGATTCTATGCATCTGTAGACAATACCCGTCTACTATATTAATGAGTAATTAACCTACCCATAGCCTCCTACCGTTGTATAAAGAGGTCCAAGCCGAAATTGATGCTTAGGTACACCCTTCACTGCGTCACTCAATACCTAAGCAATATTAAGACTAACCTCTGCTTAATCTTCGCTATATCATAATGTACGAGTATTTTTTTATAATTGCATTCCGTCCAAAATTCACCCTTGAACTAACCTACCACATCATTAGAACTAGTCGTCTTTTATTTCTTATTCTTACTAGCTGCCGTACGATCTTTGCTGTAGGTAGGTATTTGATGTAGGTAATTATGTATGTGCAAAAAACATTATCGTACTGATGATTCTAAGAACATTCCACGAACAGGAAACGATGGAACCAATTCATTCGTGGATTGGACATGAGCAGTGATCAAACGAAAATATTACGTTGTTTAATAATATTTCTATAGAGTTTTTCAACATTAAATAATACAAAGGAAGGTTGTAGAAAGGTTGTTGATTGTGTGCGATCTACTTTCCCATAATAATTGGATTATCTTGGAAGTTTACTGATTCAGAATGGATTTAACAGTGGTGAAGGTAAGAAACCAGTTTTAAAGCATAAATAAATAAAATTTGCAATTCAGCAGTGCGGGATAGTAAAATATAATTTCAGAAACACAATAATAAATTAATAGGTCGGGTAAAATTTAAAAACCATCTAATATTATGTGCTTCATCAGAATGATATGTTTTTTATATACCATTTATTTATATAATTATATTGTGGTTCTGTAATTGATATTGATATATGTTAATTAGTATATACCCAATAGTCAATAGTATTTATTAATTCCTCTTACAATTTTCCTTAAGTATTTGAAAGTCGAGTCATCCCAACAAGCAAGCAAAATATTTTGTGTTGTTTTCAGTTCGTGTTATTGTGGACAGTATGTGAAATTATCGGCCTGACTAGAAGCATCCCACTTGGAGATATAAATCCTAACATTAGACCAAAACGGTCACCTGCTGACAACTTTTCACTGTTTGGTTTATCGTAAGTAAAACCCAACACAATCAATCTTAGAATACGTGTTAATACCTATTATTTATATTTTTAGTTAATTAAACTTTCTTTTCCACTTTCAGTACTTTTTCAGTATCAAATCCAATTACTAAAGCAAGAGAGTCTATCAGCACCTTCAGAAATATATTTGCGCCAGCTGTTTCTCAATACGAAAGGGTCGACAGGACTCATCAATCAAGCATTCATATGCAACCTACAAATTATGAGCCAATTAATCCCATAGTACCTATAGATAACTCATTCAGAAATGGCGTACCAAATTTAATGATACAGCATGCAGGTCTTGAAAAAGTAAATAAAAATACTGTACGTCAGGAAACCAAAAATAAAGTAGATGAGTCTGAAAATCAATCACATGATTTATATACAAAACTGGAAACAAATGCTGGTACCTCAGAGAATGAAACAGATCAAAATTCAGTAAGCAGCATTGATAAAAATCTGCTAGATTATATATTTCAAACAAAACCTGATAACAGCATAGATGGTACAACTGTCGATACTACTATTGACTTCACTACTGAAACTGGTGATTATGAAAGCGTAAGTACTTCATACATTTACTATTCCAATTAAACAGGACTTTTTCCCTCACATACACAAGCCTATTCAATACTAAATGGCCTCATAAAATAAAGGCATTCTAATTTATTTATCCATACTATGATTTTCTCTTGTATCGTGGGTGCGTTTACAAAAACAAATTCTCACATTCACAAACGCCCAGACCAGGAACAACTAAGTACTTGTTCCTGGTATGATCTACAAGAGTAGATCATACAAATATTTGCTCCGTGTGAGAATCGAACACACAACACGTGGCGCAGAAGCCGATAGCTCAGCCGCTACGCCAAACGTGTCGTCAAAATATGTCATTGGTATCATAATAACAAATGTTAGAATAGTTAAATATTTTAGTTTATAAGAATTCTCTCGTCACTAAGAGATCGTTCTAAGTAATATCTAATGAACCGATCTGCAAACTTCAAATGCATGATCTGCCTACTCCGGTCAGTCTGTGGATGAGTTCTTAACACGTCGAGACTCTTCCGTGCTTCGAAGAGCACGTTCCGATTGTCATACGAACGCCTACTTAAGACAAACATTAGTAGTAGGTTGTCAAAAAGGCTGACTATTATAAACTGGGTTGTGCAGATCTGATATCAGTCGCTTCCTGCAAAATACTGATATTTAGCTGCATGTAGTCCAACATCTTAGGAAAAAGCTAGGAGGACGATGAATTTATAACAATTCTGATTCAGTAAAGTGGCCAAACTATTATAACATACCTAGAGATCTTGCAGTTCAGATATGTTATAAATTAAGCAATTATACAGATCCCTATTTGTGTCGTTTTAAAGTGTCTGCCATGCCACCCTTAAGAAAAATAACAAAATTTTAATGTGCTGAGTCTAAGCATCTGGGAATTAGGTGTAATTGTAACATGAATAACAACGGTTCACTACTGTTTTATTTCAGACTACGACAGATGAACTACTTCGAATCCCGGCTCCTGTAGTAGCATCACTTTTAGGATAAGTTCACGGTTTTTATAAAGTACTATGTATTTTCTTTCTTTGCATCTTCTCTAGCTTTATCTTCAGGTCTAAGTTCACACTGCCCATGACAAATTTCTGTATGGAGATACATTGAGAAGAACGTGGAAACATCTTCCAGGCTATACATCATAAATTCCACCAGCTTCCTTCCATCCGCATGGTATTCTTCGTAGAGAAGACTTTCAACTTGAGCATTCCTGGCATCTGGCCCCCTACTTTTCTTTTTTTTTCCTCTACCTCTATTTCGTAACGCTGACGACGACACTGACTGTCGGTTTATAATAACAACTGCTCTTCGTTTTCCTTGTAAAACAAAATGCTTAGTTACATTGGATGTGTCTGTAGTGATCACCGCGGACATGGTACTAATGGGTTTAGTGGGTGTAATAATCTTCATGGCTGCCCTGACCGTGTGGTCGATGGCGAGAGTCACATTTCTAAAAAAATATGATTAAATATTAATAATATACTTCATTAATATAAATTTTAGATATAAGTACCTTTTTAAGAACATGTTTTATACATAATATACATAGATTAAAGTATTATTAAGGCATAGTTGACTAAATTTTTAAAATACAATGTTATTTTGTAATGGTTGTACCCAATGTTGTTCCAATCTGAAAGTGAGGGATGTTATAATTATTTTTTTAACTCATAAGTTGTAGAAGTACCTACCTATAATGGTTCATCATGGGTGTATCATAACGTTTAATCACCCTTTCAAAATAAATTTGTGTATTAATCATGTTGAATTTAAATTACAGAATCTATTTGATAGTTTTAGCTATCCGCAAACCAATTATGATAGACCAAAAGTACTGAAGTCTCGACAGATTAGTATATTTATTTGACAGGGATGTCCAGTACTTTCAATTTTAAAAGTTTATGTGATATGAAAATATATTTTCGTAATAAATAATCGAGTTTTAAATTATCTTTAATTCACAAGATTTCATTCATACCTATGTTTTTGACTGAATAAAATACTAATACCCAATGACATTATATAGTTAAATAGAGGTAGACACGTTATCATCCTTCAAATGCGAATATTGTTTCGTGGGCAACGTGTAATTTGTAGTGTCACATAAGCGGTTGACCGACCTAAGGCGCAGAAGTGTGTTTGACAGCGCTATTGACAGCAATAACTTTTAATTTTATTTATATGTGCCGTTTTGTGCTGTGATACTACATAAATTATTATACTAAAGTAAGAAAAGAGCATGTAGTATCTTATCACAAGTAAATTAATAAATTATTAGCTTCCGTACAATTTATTTCATTTTTTTCGTTGCAAATAAAATTTAAAATGAAAGAAAGAGTCAGCGCATGCCTTATTAGTATGAGAGAAAGGGATCCAATACTTTTCATGTCACTCGTCATTAGATACGGACATACTTGTCTTATACTTATTGCTATTTCTTTTCATCTTAGGCTGCCTGTATCTATGCGCGCGCTCATTATGAAAGCCTAAAATGTTTAGGATTATAGGTATGGACATGTAGCGCGACTCAATTTTATATGACATTTACTATGAACATGGCGTATCTAATAGTATTATATCATTGCTAATACCTATATAAAAAATACCTAATATAAACAAAATTTTACCTAAAACATTTTTTTATCAAGAATGCATTAAAAAAATAGCTTGGGTTTATTATTCTTTGGCTACGTGAAATACTAGGTAGGTATACGTCCAATCTCTGCGCATAAGTGAATGACGACACGTAATATCAGAGTTTAGTAAATAAATGCATTACAAGCAATGACATTATATAGTTAAAAGGAGGTAGACACGTTATCATCCCTCAAATGCGAGTATTGTTTCGTGGCCAATGTGTAATTTGTAGTGTCACTTATGCGGTTGACGGACCTAAGGTGTAGAAGTGTGTTTGACAGCGCCATTGACAGCAATAATTTTTTAATTTTATTTATATTTGCCGTCTTGTGCTGCAATACTGCACAAATTATTATACTAAAGTAAGAAAAGAGCATGGAGTATCTTATCACAAGTAAGTTAATAAATTCTTAGCTTCCGTACAATTTATTTTCTTATTTTTCGTTGCAAATAAAATTTTAAAAAAGAAAGAGTCAGAGCATGCCTTATTAGTTACGTAAGTAGTAAGTAAAGGGACCCAATACTTTTCATGTCAAATGTCACTATATACGGACATACTGGACATATCAAATGTGTCATTTATGACAACTGCTTAATGCTATTTCTTTTCATCTTAGGCTGCCTGTATCTATGCGCGCGCTCATTAGGAAAGCCTATGTTTAGTTTTATAGGTATGGACATGTAGCGCGACTCCATTTTAAATAACATTTACTATGAACATGGCGTATCTAATAGTATTATATCATTGATTACAAGTAATGATTTATATTAGTCATTAATCTTCTAAATATATAAAAGAAGAACCTGACTGACTGACACTCTGACCTACTGACTGACTGACTGACTGACTGACGACACTAAGAAAGGATTCTTGGAAATTCAACCCCTAAGGTGGTGAAAAGGGGGCGAAAGTTTGTATGAAAGTATACTAATATTTTTTTTTTAATGGCATGTTCGTAATTTGTCATCATCGATTACAAATTATGATTCCATAGTA
Source organism: Acronicta aceris (assembly GCA_910591435.1). Classification (NCBI taxonomy): domain Eukaryota; kingdom Metazoa; phylum Arthropoda; class Insecta; order Lepidoptera; family Noctuidae; genus Acronicta; species Acronicta aceris. Next base: position 8,328,186 of record OU342763.1, on the reverse strand, counting down.
CAGCTGTCAATCGCTGTTGACATATTGACAATTGTTTTTTTCCTTATAAATTAGATTTAAGACATTTTATGATATGAAACCTCCATGGTGTAGGTACAGCGGGTACAGTATATTTTTGAAACGAAAATTACCTAAGTACAAACGCGAAGCTGTGCACGGGAATTCTAGTATACATAATTATAAAAAATTCCATACCCTTCTGTCGTTTCCTCTGTCGCCATAGTTGTAGTATCATTATTACAATAAACAGTCTTAATAACAATACCTAAGATCTGTAAGAAAATCACATAATTTTTCATAATTATAATTAATTAATATGGGAAACTGCAATAAAGAAAAACAATTTGACTTACGGTTAAAAATTTTAAATAAAGCATTGGAAATAAGGATTTTTTTAATTGGTTTCGATAATTACTCCAATCATTCGAAAGAAACGCCTAGACGCTAAATTCAAAACAGTGTTTCAAGAGAAATTTACGACATCATAAAACGTCTTAAGTCAAATAAATTTAGCAGTTATTTGTTAATTACTAATTTAACTACCACATTATTTCAGTACTCGCAAGTGTAACTGAGACCTCGGTCTTGACAATCCTTTTATATCCTTTTATTTCACTTCTGATACAGATTCTGTCTGGATTTCGTTCTTTTTTCCGAGCCGGCTTGCTAGCAACTACACATCACTTTATAGGTTCTAATCTTTTTACACTGGTAACTGCTGTTATTGTGTAGTTCTTGCCGATAGCAGGACGATGATAATTATATCACCAAGCCAAATAACTCAAGTCTTAATAAAGCTTCTTGTGAGAGTTAGGATGGGGAGCTACATAATTATATATTATGGACATCCCTTCAGAATTTTTTTATAAGGTTGCCTGGTGTTGCCATTATTCACTGATCTCCATAATATTATCCCATCCCATCCCTACAATCGAGGAAAATAGTGATGAGTGGTTTTATTATAATAACCTAATAGGTAAGTAAAAGTTATTTGATGTACAATAAAGAATATATAAATGAATAAAAAATGTAGTGCAGCATCTCTAGTTATTAGTGTTCCGTACCTCAACAGGAAAAAAGAGAACCCTTTTGTTGTCTGTCCGTCCGTCCATCTGTCTATCATAACCCTTGATCTCGGGAATGCGTGGAGGTATCGAGTTGAAATTAAAACCATATACTCAGGATATACTCAGGTCTACAGTACCTTAAAGCTGTGAAAAAGACACTCTCAGTGAATCAAAATTTATAGGGTATTTTCCTTTGACCTAGAACTATGAAATTTGGCAAGTAATACCGTCTTATACTACAAGTATAGGGAGAAATCTGAAAACGATGTGTACATTTGTAATTAATTATTATATGTAACCTACTTCGACATTTGTACGGAACCTAAAAAAATATTCTCGCCCACCGAGGGGCGAGAATATTTTTTTTGTATGCGATCCATTTTAGTTTCTTAGGTGACTGAAGAGGAGATTCGTCCACTACAGTGCCGACAGAGGCTGCTGTAATCGCATTAAAGCCTCGAAAAAATAACAGCTCTGATCTTTTGTACAAAAGAAAATGGCTTAAGTATTTATTTGAAGCTACGCGCAATTTAAGTATTTATACAACGTATCGGTATATCTAACATTTTTTATTTGAGCTCTTGAAAAATTATAAGTAGGTAATTATAATATCAATGGACACAATCCAGATGAGATTGATCTAGAAATTATTATTACAGTAATATGCACATTACCGATACGGTAATCTGATGTAGATCAGGTGGGCCACTTGCCAGTTCCCTCACAGTTACAATATAGTCGGCATGCAACTCCATACTAACAGTGTTGAGATCCTAATTCATAGTTTAGAGCAAAATATTTACTTCTAGGTAAGCTTCATCGTCGACCACATCGTCACTTATCATCAGCTGAGATAGTGGTCAAACGCAGGCTTATCTAATATGAAAAACAGTACCTACCCATGAAAAAATAAAAAATTAGAGCCACGCAAATGTCCATGAGGGAGAAAACAGGAGAAAAAAATCATTATCCATATATTCATTCCTTATTTATTGGCTTGTATTTATTTTTGTTAAGCTAAGACTGCAAATTAAAATCAATACAAATTAAATATTCTCAACAATAGGTAGATAGGTTTCTTGCGTTCAACAAAATCGCAGGCGCACATAATGGAAAATGGAACAGTTACTTCAGGATATTATGACATAAGATATAGTCATATTTTCAGAAAGAGTGAAATCGGTGAAGATTCTTTTTCATATCGAATTAATCTAAATTGCATCATACTTAGCTCAGGTGCATATTTCGCACCGCAGGCATTTGTGTCTGCGTTATGATGAAACAACGATTTTGATGATACTCTATATACCCAAAGCTTAGAGAATACTGTACATCATTCGTTAATAGTTAAGAGCTGGATATGTATTCGTAAATACAGTTAGGTACCAGTCTATATTAGTCATATCATAACAAACATTAATTAATAAAATAGAATTTAGAATACTTTGTTTTTTATTTATATTTTTATATAATATTGTAGTTACAAAAACAAACATTGTGCACTAATAAACGTGAAAATACATAATATAGTTAAACACTGGTACCCGAAGTAAAATTTAATTTGTGTTTTTTATATGCAATATTTTTATTTAAGTATATAATCCACATGAATTTTAGTGCACATAACTATACAAAATTTATTCGTAATGAGAAATTTATGTCAATTTTTAGTATCAAAACTAGGAAGGTTAAATGCATCATTCCATTTTATGTCCTAGTTGGTATTTTGTTGGCGGTCATCGATGTATGATTTACCGATAATTTAACATTGAATCCATCCCGCAGTTACATAATATTGACGACACGTTTGGCGTAGCGGCTGAACGATCGGCTTCTGCGCCACGTGTTGTGGGTTCGATCCCCACACGGAGCAAATATTTGTATGATCTACAGGTAGTTGTTCCGGGTCTGGGTTTTTGTGTTTGTGAGAATTTGTGTTTGTAAACGCACCCACGATACAGGAGAAAATCCTAGTGTGGGGCAACGTTTTTTTTTTAAATAATAATAATAATAATAGATTGAGAAATGTTAAATTAAATATGATTTATACAAGAATTACATTTACTTCTCTTCTCATTCCTGCTTTCAAGTATTACTTATCGTTAAAAATATGGTATATTATCTACCTAATGTGAAACGCTGGCAATTCAATAATTTATCCAAACATATAATAGGTATAATTTACACATCAATATTATATTTTTGGATAAATATTTTATCACTTCTTTTTCACTGAAAACGTAACACACAAATAACTCTGTAGAGGCTTTTGTGTAGGTACGTTATTTCATTGTTCTATGAAATTCTCTGTAGCAGCCCTGAGTTTGTATTTGTTCCGGTTAATGGAAAATAAATGGTAATCTGTGTGGGTGTACATCTCTGTCTCACTCTTCAGGAATACAGGTGTGATGATGTATCCGATGTTAATATATCCAATTTTTTAAAATTAAATAATTCGATTGACGACGACCACATCATAACTTAACATCTGAAAGGCTGACATGCATGCCATGCTCATGTGAAATAGGGGGATCAAAGGCTAGTCCATTAAATGAAAAAATTAACGGATCATCGTTCTCTTTATTTTCCCAATATCGATATTTACTAGTCAAATTTGTGACTGACTTGTTGACAGAAAGACTGGTTTAGTCAGGTATAGAAAAAGACGGGTATTAGCTTTCGTGTATTATATATTAGGTACGTGCACATATAATAAAATAAATTAACATAATTATTATAACATTTATTAAATTATATTAATTTTTATAATATCACGATGGTAGCATCAGATTAAGATAAATTTTAATAAACAAATGTAAAATTACGTATATTGTAAAGACATTAAATATTATGAGCGATAAACAGCTATAATTAATTCAATATTTATTATATTATACTATTTTTAATAATATCACGATGGTAGCTTATGAAATCAAATTAAGATTTAATTTAATAAATAAATGTGAAATTACGTATATTGTCAAGACATTTAAATATTAAGAGCGATAAACGGGTCATCACTCATAACTTGTTACCATAATAGGTAACAAACAACTCTGTTTAGTGTCATACGTAAGCCTGACGAAGAAAGAAATCAAATCGGAATCAAATATTTTGCCAAAGAACATTTTCCCAATGACCCTCCTATAATCCTTTTAAATCACTTCAAGATCATTAATTGGCCTTACCTATATCAGAGTCCTTTTCAAATAAATAGGTAGGCGCTAGCTTGCCTTACCATCGCTCTACTTACCTAACACAAGACCCAATAGAATCGATCAAATAAGGTTAACAGATAATTGTAATTATCAACTTGTGAAAATTGGATATTATTAGATAATCATAGACTTACCTACCTAGTTACTTTGAATGGTGCTGCGTATTTGACTTGATGTTCATAATTTTTCCCTGATATTAAACTACTTTGGAGTTGCAAGTGCTGCCGGATGTTTTGAAAAGACGGATAGATGGATGTCTAGATACTTTGATGCCTTGCATCACTTATAGAAAGACAACATTAAATTTAATTTTTTATCGATCAGTCCTGTGGAAGTTGCTCACACCCTTTCATCAACTAGATAAGACATGATAATTCAATCGACTGGCCAGATTTTCTTAAATCATAGGTAAGAACACTCTCAATCAAGTCACCTTTAAAAAAAACTGAATCAAAATCGGTCCATTCGTTTGGGAACTGCGATACCACAGACAGATACACAGATACACACGTTATACTTACTGCGATGGGGGTTAAAATTAAAAATATGGAGAAAACATAGTACTAACATATATGTATAAATAAATCACCACCTTAGACCTGTGGGCGTGTACCTAACCATTCTTAGGACAAAGAAACCTCATCGTGCTTAAGAGAGTATCACTAAGAAGCATTAGCGGCAGTCCGTAGCCCGAAAAATTTAACGACTGTTTATTCGGTGGATATTGGTATTGCCTAGGAATTGATGACTGCTGATGACACACATTTGTTATGCAGCCGTATCTGGTTAAACTGGCGAGCCGACTCCAATATAGTGGAACATAGACGATGAAATAAATCACATCAAATATATTTATTCCTTTTCTCATTGGCAATTGACTTCTTTATCGATTCAAAATAAGAGAAAGGCTCTCTATATTTAATATTCCACTCAAAAGGTAAAAGTTGCCTGTGTCAAGTTGTAAATCAGTCAAAATTACTTACAGGATATAGGTACTGGTACGTGACTTCAAGTATAAGCGTAACTCTTTTGAGAAACGTTTAGAGTGTTTTGCATACAATAGTCCCAAGTGTCAAGGACGCTTCACGTCATAAATACTTATTAGCAATTTACTTTTAAAATTAATATCTACTTCCGTTCATTTTTCAATGTTTTTTAATATTTTTCAGGATGCTATATTTCAGGCACTTTCTTATATAATATAAATAAATAGAGTTAATAAGTACGTAAAACACAAAATGAGTCGCCAGATAATAAAATAAAAGTCATAATTATAGGTGCTTTAATGGGGACATAAGCATACAAAATCCATATTTAAAGTATTTAGGGTAATATGTGTCGTATATATCTATTACACGTAATACGTGCTGGGTCAAAAGCACTTTTACCCTAACGAGTAAGAGGTCGTGCAAAGAACCAAATACACTTTTATGAAATTTCCTTAAGTTATGGTTGAATTCCGTGAACAAGTCGTTAATTTTTTATTTATTATGTCAAGAGAAAGTAGGTAGGTATTCAAGCTGACACTGTCTGAATTATGTAGAATTTATTATATTCAAATCAAATAAACTGCATCATTATTCACAGATAGCGTTTACAAGGCTGGGTAAACACTGCTTTTTTTGTACTATCTGCTTCTATCCCATGATTTGTAGGATGAGCTCTAGCCATTATCAATTTTCAATGTTATTATGATAGAATTTAAATCAAAAGCTAAATTATCATTTGTAACTTGTGTGGGAGAATTTATTATGAAAATACAATATCTACACCCAATTTACTCCCACTGCTACAAAAGGGTCTCCTCTCACAACGAAAAGATTTAGGCCGATATAGCCGTTGGCAAATTGGCAATCTTCACAAGGCGCCGACAAAATTTCTCAGGCATGCAGGTTTCCTCGCTATGTTTCGTCACTCGTCACCGATCAAACGATAACGATAATTAATTATTTATTAAAACACATAATTATTATTTCGAAGTCATAGGTGCGTGCCTTGGATTCGAACTCGAGACCTATAACTTGACAGTTCATGGTCATAAAACTAGGCAATGTTTTATTTCTTGTGATCATTAATTAATTTGGTATACGCTCGCCTTGGTAGGTATTATTAGCTACTATAGGTGTGTATTTCAGAATGACTCCAGAATGGCCTATTACTTGTACCTATTTAAGAGAAGCCTTCAACCTATTGGTTTATCCGTTGTGACGTATTAGATGTCATTGCATCACCTTTTACTAATAGGTGATGTATACAAAGGAAATGGTATGAAATCACCTGCAATATAAAATGTATATTTACAAATGAAATTAAATACTCCGGAGAAGGGAGGCATGAAAACTTACCTACCTAACCTACCCAATAACACCAAATAATGCTTCTATTTCAATTTTTCTTTCATTAGTGAATGTCAGATTATTTTCTATATATGCCTACAAAAGTGTATGAAACATATCAGTAAATAGTCCTAATTAACTGGTTGCCATATTAAGGTAATAAACCTCGAAGATCCTGCATAACAAAGTGACGTGTTATTTGTCATAATCATTAGACTAACAATACACGTCTTACGTTTTATCACATAGCATCATCATCTCATGTAGGTACTGAATTTCCCATGAGAATAATATTTTTATACTTTACTTTATACGTAAAGACAAGTAAGTATGTATATTAGATGCAAGGAAAAATATAATACTAAAGTACCTGTTGTAATTATAAAAAAAAAACAATTGCAGGTATTATAATCTTCTCATATATGAGAAAATAATTATTTTGGAGATTGCCATGATAATACTAAATCCCATCAAATACGTAAATGTGATAATGGGAACCAAGTTCAATGAATAGGCATGGTTTTGAATAGACTTGGCAAGTAATTTTTACCAACAAACCAAATTTTGAGAAGATTAGATACCTATCTAAAATATTATAATTGAATTGAATATATATATATAATATATTAATAATAAAATTAATTAAATTATAATTGACCTTACAATTAAAAAACAGTAATTTGCGTAGGTATAACATATGTACAGAAAATAAGTTGATTAACCAAATTAAAATAACGTGTATATGAAAACTAGCCAAGTGAAAACTTTAGTAGGAATATCTACAGAACTTGGACCCATTTAGATCACAATTCTTTAAATAATTATTTTTGTAAAGTTAATGCGCCCATGTTGTCAAGTACCAACTGGACAGCATGGGGGCACTCGCGATAATCTAGAAAAAAAAAACAAAAAGCAACCTATTCATCATGAAAGCTATTCTCTAGCGATAGAAAAATTTTTGCTACTAATATTTCGAAACGCGCTAGGTATTCATAAAAATCGATTGTCTGGAAAATATTTCAAATCTTAGAAATTCATCGTTTAGGTACGGATTTTTTCCTTTATTTAAATACAATTACCTAGCTGGAAGCAATATTTCAACTTTTTAGGTCACCTGGAAGTGGGTTTTTCATCTATCTGCAGTGAGTGAATGAGTCAGTCATAAAAATGCCAGTTTTTGTGAATGTTATCAATAACTTTATAATAATAATTTGAGCTACATTTATGAAATTAGATTCTAAATAAGCTAAGAGGCTTTAATTTTTTTGCCAAATGTCATGAATTAAAGGTAAGGCAAGGTAAATAAATAGTTTTCAATATTCGAAAGGGATCAAAATTAGCTTGAAGTGGTTCGTGTAATATTACACAGGCTGCTGCGTCATCAGCTCCTCTTTCTTTGAACTTGGCTAGACACGCTACCGCGTGTCTAGATTTTACGAGGCTAAAAACCTTTTGAGTATTTTAGGAAATAATTAACTTCGAATTTATTGTTTGTTACAGACAAAACCCGGTTTATTTTTTGCTTATGAGTCACTAGTATTACTTTTATATTATTATGTGCGTTTACGAACACGTGTCACATTTTATCATAAAAGGCTTAGAAAATAATGTATCTACATAAATAATAACTAACATATTAGTCCTTGAGGTCCTGGGTTCAATTCCCAGGTCGAGCAAAGCATTATTGGGTTTTTCAATGAAATATTCAGTAACAGCTCGGGGTAGGGATTTCTGCCCGGTTAATGGCAATAGGTTTGCCCCAGAGGCGTAGCTACTGCAGCCGACAATGATACGGGTCCCCTGGCCTACAGGTGCTCTGACGTGTGTAACAAGCAGACATTTGTAAAATGTACAATCCCACTCTGACACTATATTTTCCGAAAAATAATCATAAATATGGCCTGTCTAGGGCAAGCTACGCAACTGGTTGGATGATATGTTAAAATAATGTATATAACATTTGTTCCTCGTTCCAAAAGGTGCTTCCTTAGTAATTGCGGAAAAAATTGTAACAAACCACCATAGTGGGCTACTACAGTTTTCAAACAGAAATCATCCTCTTAACCTATTTCCAATTCTATAAGGATTGGCTTCCAATCTCACCACATGCGGTTGAAATCAGTATTTTACACGCAGCGTCTGCCGTCACACCTCCACAACCCAATTTCTGGGCAATACTGATATCGTTGTCAGGCTTTTCGGGTTTCTGACTACCCTTGACGATTGTTATAGAAGTACGTAAGACAACTGGGACGGACGGCTTTATGTGTTTTCCGAAGCACAGATGGGACTCGATGTGTTAAAAATGACTGTCAACTGGCGACTAATGCAGCTTAAGTTATTATACGATGTAGTTACTTTTTTTATTATTCAGCTTTATTTCGATATTTGCATTCTACAGGTAACTAATCATATCATATATTTTTTTGCCTAGTAGTAGAAGTAGATTAGTTTTGTTAGTTTTAGATTAATTTTGTAGTGGGTCAGTATTTTATTTTTCTTAAATTTATGTTGTTCATATTTGTCAATTGTTAGTCTAAGTTTATTCGGTGTAAGGGCCGCCTATGGCGGTAAAAGCCTCCTGCAAAGCTTACTAGGAACTATTAACTTTTACAAACTAAAAACAGCTAAAAATAGGTACTTCACAAAATAAAATCTACGCTGCATTTGAAGGCAATTTGATAATTTATAGTTTATTTGTACGATACGCAGAGCCTGTAAAATATTTAAATAACTTAAATGAATCCATTTGCCAATCTATCAATAAATCATTCAGTTTATTACTACATTTAAGAAGGCATAAAATCTATAAAATTACTAATAGATAGAAATGATCTTAGAAAAGTCTGTTTATTTTTCGTTTGGTTTAAATATGTCTAGAATATAAACATAAATATTAATTTTTAATTAAATTGATAAGACTAATTATTGTATATAAAATTAGAGATATGTCCACCCAGCCATCGAGAGGGGTACATAGATTACCAAGATTTACTAAGCTTGCTTGCTTTTATCAACAACTACCAAGGTAATAGCATATTATAAAAAACGTCTATATAGCAGATGAGATACAAATCTCCTCTTTGGTAATATAAATATTACGATGTCACAGATAATTCTCAAAAGTATATGTATAGGTATTTTGTTGGCATTAAGTATTAGGAAATTAAGAATTGTTTCACACAGTATTTGTATCTACAAATGTAAAATTATAGTATTCTAAAAATTCAAACATCACACGAGTGACATTTCAGATCAAACATAATTTATTTAAAGCTGATGCAGAAGCATCACTTTACCAATCTTGATACTAAAAAACATTCATAATTTAATTTTAATGTCAATAATTAATAATTTAAATATTTATACCATACAGTTCATTCTAGTACCTATATAAGTGTCACATAAAATATAAAATCTTTCAATCAAAACTAGAATATATCTAATAACAAAATGTTTATAGTACTCGTTTCAAACACAATGTAAAAATCATAGGTCAGTTTTGCATATTCTTTGTGTACTTATAGGATATAGTCAAAACCGGCAACATTTAATATACCTAAAGATATCGTATAATACCTACCATATAGTTAATAATATATGGTTGTGAAAACGTTTTAGATTATTTTGGACTCGTAAATAATTTATGAGCCTAATGCAATAGTATGGATAATAGGTAATCTTAATCCAGATCAAATAAAAGATTTTAGTTGATTTACATATCGATGTAGGTACATACATACACTCAGTCCTTTTCCCCATAGGGGTACGCAGAAACAACAGAACGCCACTTGCTACGATTCTTGTACACCTCTTTTGCTTCGTCTACATTCATACATCTCGTCATACACTCGCGCCGATAGCAAGTAAGCACCTGACGCTTTTGAAGGACCCCACCTCAGATAACTAATTATGTCTTTCTTAAGAGTCCGGCGGGCCGAATTTCTCTTACAAACGTAATACCAAAATAAGTCGTAATTTAAACAATTTAATCTTTTTTTTTTTTAAACGTTTCCCCACACTAGGATTTTCTCCTGTATCGTGGGTGTGTTTACAAACACAAATTCTCACATACACAAACGCTCAGACCCGGAACAACCTGTAGATCATACAAATATTTGCTCCGTGTGGGGATCGAACCCACAACACGTTGCACAGAAGCCGATCGCTCAGCCGCTACGCCAAACGTGTCGTCAGTCAATTGTGATATTATTCGGATTCCGATATTGTTAAAAGCGAATGCAATTTTTGATAACTTTACCAAGTTTGGAACGATTTTCCGGTCTTTTATTTCCAGTGAAGTAGTAGTAGACGAAATAGTGCCAAAGGAGCCTAGATTAACGATATCCAAATTCGACTAATAACATAATTTGATAAAATATTATCTGGATTACGATTTATTTCTATATTACGTTTTTGTGCACAATTCAAGCTCTGCCGAACCCATAAGCAAAAAAAAAACAAGAACTAGTAACAAGTGCTAATATCATGATCCATGTCGATTTTTTGCAAGTCGTTCTTGCTGCATTAAAACAAACAATATCCAATTATCAGTATTTCATTATAAGCAGACCTCTAACGGAAAGTCTACAAATTACCGGTAACTTATAGCTTGATATTATGTAGCCGTGTGTACAACGCCTCTCTATAGTATGCCTAATTTTATGTTGCGTACCATTTGGGAGACAATAATAGCGCCATTTTATGAATCTGCCTATCTTGTTGATGCTCTAGTTTAACATTTGCTTAACATTTTCCGATGTCTAACTACAACATACTGCTCGTAATAATGTATATAATATAACAATTCCATACACTATTAGCCACCCATAGTTGTGGAGTTGCGGAAAATAGCCCTCTTTAACATTAGCCACCCACAGACTAAATACAGTACTTAGAATTAAAAATGTTTTAGTTCATCCGTCTACCATTTACCGAATGAGAAATGTTGTAGCATTCTAAAGAATGTGAAGGTGTTGAAATAAAACTACTTTTTACGGATTTTATCGCGTTGTATTGATATTATTTGATCGTTTCGGATCCTTTACAGCATCCATGGTCACGGGTAGACAAAGTTGTAGTTTTATTTCAATGTCTCATATTTGCGTAAGTGTCAGAAACCAGTAATGTGAAGGTGATCTGTTTGTCAGTTTCGTCCTCTATTGATCTACATCAGTACAGAAAGTAGTAATTTTTATTTATTTTATAGATTCGTCCCATGAATTTCTTTTATCGACATCACTGGTATGAAATGAAATCTTTATCTCCTTCTGTTTCACACCCCGTACCTGATGCAAAAAATACCATCATGCCTGTATTTCCCGAAGGGTTAGGGTATATTTAGGTCCCATGTAATAGGGGGCGAGCTTTTTGCCATTAAGAGGCCATAAATTCAAATTCTGAGCTGATACTGAAAAATTCAGTGTAAAACCCAATAAAACTTTGCTCACCCTAATCGAACTACTATCCATTTACGGCCACTAGACTAGTGAGGCTTCTTGAATTATAATGTCAAATTTTGAACTATTTCAAAATAGCTGAATCTGTTATTTATTTATCAACCTTGATCACACCGATGTGATCATAAACTAAAGAAACTTAACACGTGACACGAAATTTTAAAGAAAAAAAAACTTGGAACCGACTTGTTTTACAAATATCACCAGTAGAGAAGACTCTCCTTTTTAGATAAAACTGATTATGTCTCCAGACACCGTGGGTGTCATTTATAGTCCAATTAGTATTTACGAATAACATAATATACATATTCTGTATTTGTTGATATTATGTAGTTTTTATTTTTATTGGTTAGGTTGGCGAATGAGCAGACGAGACACCTGATGGTAAGTAGTCATCACCGCCCATAGGCACTAGCAACATTAAAGGAGTTGCTGATGCATTGTCGAGCCTTAAGAGCCCCTACGGACTGCAAGAGCTGTAGCAATCATTTGAAAACTCACTCTCACGCGCATAAGTCGAAACACACACCAATATGCTTTACGATGGACTCCAGCGTAAGGATAGTCAGACCCCAAGAGATTTTACCACCGAGTCAGTTAGATTTCTTCGCCTCTTACGAAATTGCTATCGGAATGGTAGTGAGGAACACTGTATTCTATCCTGTTCCCAAACGGGGTAAAAGTTTATCAAATCATATAATTATTGAAATATTACTTGTAATCGTCTCGTCTCATCGCCCCTACATTGAAGTAAATATCTTGGATATTTAAAATACATTCCTTGACACGGAGCTGAAACCCCAAAGCAGTACTGCTCCAGACAAGGATTATCTGTTGGAAGGATATAAGTTGGGACTAGGATCTTTATCTCAACTCAAGGGCAAAGGCTCTGTGTTTCTATATCTTGGAAAAGTAAATACCTAACTTAAATAAACGTTTCTGAAATTTATTAACAACGCGAAGCAATAAGCTCGTTGTTATCACAGAATGAAATTCTTCATCCTTAAATAAATAACGGTGACATAAACACAACAGTTCACGATAAGAAATAAACAGTACTAATAAATTTTGTAAAAGAAACAAGAACGCAGTTCCCGTTACTGAGCATAATTTTGTAAGTGACCACAAATTCTTCACCTAATAAATTTGATGGTGTTGGATTTTATCGTTTTTATTTGGTAATCGTGATATAACGAGCAAGACTCCTAGCTATTTTATCTAGCAGTAGATCACAGTAAAACTAGTGTACTTGTCGCACACAATTAAAAGTAATCTCGAACATATACATAGCATATAAGTAGAAGACTATTAGGAGGATGGTTATCCTTACCTGTTCTTACTATAGCTTATACAATTTTCAGAAAAGTATCATTTGCAGAAGAACCTTTAATACTAATAATGTTAATATGATTTTTACTCTCCTGATGACAGTCATCCGCACTATGCAATGTGGAGAATATATCTGGAATCATAATAAAATGTCAAGAAAAATACTACTTTTCGTACTATCATCACTCTGTAGTTTACTATGACTTACACTATGATTCATATCTCAACATGTATATGTATATCACGTTATGATCCACGATTCTAAGTAAAATATGTCAATAAATAGATTAGCACATGCAAAGTTGGTACAAACAATTATAATAAAATACATATCGGCAAGTGTTATAAAACACCTACCTATGAAGTCGGTGATGTTCAACTGATCGGTGTCAAGTTTAATAGTTTATCTACGACTATAATAATAATACGCGCTAACTGCTAATACTGCATGTCTGTGCATAAATGTAGGTTGTACTAATTGCTGTAAGCATATCATTAGTTTTTTATTATTATTATTAGCTTGGATTTCCCCTTAATTCGACGGCACATTTGGTGTAGCAACAGAGTGATCGGCTTCTACGGTACGTGTTGTGGGTTCGATCCCCACACGGAACAAATATTTGTATGAACTACAGGTAGTTGTTCTGGGTCTGGGTATTCGTGTTTGTGTGGTGATAATTTGTGCTTGTAAACGCACTCACGATTCAGGAGAAATTCCTAGTGTGTGGCAACATTTAAAAGCGTAAAGGCACTAGCTCCCGGGAAAACAAAAATTGTTACTCGACGGGTTAAGTGGTATGATCGGGATATTCGGGAGCGCTTTTCCGAAATTCCACTTTAGAGACATCCGTGTTCAAGGAATGTATAAGGTAAGCACACTACCCCACCACTTAACAAACCCGCTACCTATGTCCTCTCGTACGCACACAAAACAACAAGCGTATGTACTTGTACTACTTACTTAAACCAACTAAATTTTCTCGCAGTCAGTAACAATTAGTCATAAGACGGAAACTATTGTTGATTTTATCATTGTTCCAGTAACAAAAACACTGAAAGACGTTATTTTAAATGACTAGTCTTTACTTTCAATTCGCAAAACTATTTAACAGTCTATTGTGTATAGTATGGGTTTTACCTTGTTGCTCAGATATCTGTAACCGTAGCATCGGAGCGGATCTTCGATCCATTCATATGTCGATCTGTGTAATGGTCAGCTAGAATTGGCTCTGTTTCAGCGCAGGCAGCGATCGACGCACGCTTGTATGCGTCCACAGGCGCACACACCGGCCACTCTTTATATATAAGGAGATCTTGCGAAACCGTTAGCACATTCGGACTACAACCTGTCCAGGAAGTCACCTGCTTCTTTGACATCTGTGAAACGCGACAAGATGCTGTTCTTTCTGGTAATTATTGTCCTCAGTGTTTTAATGAGTGCCGTCTCCGGGATTACAGTGTCAACATTTTCGCGAAAAACTGTGTCTATAAATTGAGTGTTTTGAACTGTCGACCTTCCTGTGATTGCGTGGTGTCGAGAAGATGTGTGTTGCAAATGCCTAGTTTATGAATGTTTAGTTTTACCTAATGTCGTCAGAGGTTTAGGTTCTGACCTTTGCTTTATCCACGCCTTCTATGTTTATGCCTACATCATTAGTATGTCGCAATGACACCTCAAATTGTGCACTTTATCCAAGAAGTACATGTTTCGTTTATGTATTTTATATTTACCAGCAAAATTACTAAGTATTAAGGAGTTAAGAATTATTTAAATCTAAATGGATTTTCACGCCTGTCTCTAAATGAATATGATTGTGAATATCTGTAGGTACGATAAAGTATTAAATCATCCGCAAACTCTTAAAAATAGTTTTTATTGTATATGTCGTAATAAAATTTCTATGAAGCTATATGTATGATAAATAACTTTTTGTTTTGTATTTCGTAGTAGTCACTATTATCATAAATATAATAATAATAATACCGTAGGATTTTGAACTTTATCCAAATTGTGTCCAATTTTTCCTATCGAATAAATATTTGTGTGGAATGTGCTTCACAAAAATCGTTATCAAAATGAACTCTTAAATATGCCAGTATGAGATCAAGGACAAACATCAACTGTTTTCGATGTGGAATATAGAGGTGATAAAATTTCATCGAATAATCAGTTCTGTCTTCTCAAAATGTACCTATGTAGTATGAAATCTCATAAAAAACCGATGCCTGTGTAAAAAGATATTTCCGGTCAAAGATTTTATCGGTAAAATAATAAAAGACGTGCAAAAAATCTTAAAACGAGTTACGCAAGGACCTTAATTGATAATTAAGTAAACATGTTGTAAGTTATTTAAATTTAAATGCATTTTTGTTTACATTACAGTTTGTTGTTGCGGCTTCGCTGGTGCATATGCTGGGTGCTAGTCCTGCAGTCGACAGTCAGCCAAAAGCTCAAATTCTTCGGTATGACATTGAAACAGCGAACATGCCCAACTCTTATAAATTCCAGTAAGTATTTAATTACTTATTCTAAGTGTTTTAAAACACCTCCAATATGACAACGAATTTGCATACCAATTTAGTAATTAAAAAGAGGTTAATTAATTTGGACGGTTGACATTCACACATTAATGGCTAACAATGTGATAATATTAGTGACAGGAAACGCTATTACCTACTATTATCATAGATCTTTTATTGAAAGGATCATTGATTTTAGTAACTATATTCTATTTATATTATAAAAATATTTGTGTTATCTTCATAGATTGCAAAGGCTAGGTACATTTCACTGATTTTATATTCCCGGACATGTTTTACTATTCCATGATGTGGAGAAAGTTGTTAATATTTATGAGACTCAAATAACTCAGTAACATAATGTGAATATTTAGGTATTCACCATAACAATGAAAAATATTGGAACTAATTCTAAATTAATTGAAACATTTTAGTGAAAACAAAATTATGCGATTAACCCCTTATAAAACCTCAAATATTTGTTCAAATTATCTCAAAGTTTCGACGTTTAAAACAAATTTGTTTTGATCATAATTCTGTTTTCCTTTTTTTGTAATTCACACAATTTTTATCATATTTTTTTTTAAACAGATTACTAGCTATGTGGTTTGCGCATTATTAATATTCTTGTTAACCCCTCGTGCTAAGCTAAGCTGTGGTTGCCGGTTCGAAACCTATCCATTGCACTACCGACGTGAACCCACTCGTAACACAAGCATTCAAATGTTTCTAAATTATAAAGATCCGCAGGTTACACTAGTATATGAAATCAGTAACTACAATCAAAATAATAATATATTATACTCGGGACTGGGGACTATTTGAAACGAAAGGACATTTTTGGAAAGAGACATACAAACGGTTGTTTACAATTGGTTAAGATGATCTTCGAAACTAGGAACGACATGAAGTTGCTCCATCATGCTTGAATCAAGTCTACGTAAACTGCATAACTGACTGCAATCTATTGAAGCAAGCACAGTACAAATGGCACTACTGTATATTTGTTTAACCCAATAAACTTAATACTTGTGACCTCTGATATCCAAAAGTTAATTTTTCGCAATATCTTCTTAAGTATATCGAAAGGCCGTTGACACTAGAAATGGCACTAAGACCGGTTTTATTGCAAATCTAATTTCATAATATTTGACATTTTTGAAAAGTTTGATAGGTACCTATATCCTAATTCAAAGTTTTTAATTGTTATGTATAATAAGGACATATAAAATTTGCACCTGAATAGTATTAAATTTAACAAACAAAGAATATAATAATTCCAAGCCTACACATTTGGTGTTGGTTAGCTAAGCGATTCGCTTCTGCTCACGTGTCGCGGGTTCAATCCTCCTACGTATCAAATATTTATGACATATAAGTAGTTTTTGTAGGTAGATTTTTGTTTATGTGAAACTTTGGGTTTGTAAACGAGGGAAAATTTTAGAGTTGGGCAAAAATATAAAAAAAGTCAAGACTATGTCATAATAAAATTTAAATATGATTTATGTATCCAAAGGTATTTTATAAACTCTAAAATATTTCACATATTTGAACGGGAATACTAAGATAAGATGTGTGTGTGTAAGAATTATATTGGTCTGTTGAAGTAAATTAAGAAAGAGAAATACCTAAGTCATTTTTGCTATAAACTCGTCATGATAGTTTAACCCGAACATAATACATAGAGATTGATCATGTTTTCTAGACGTAGCATTGACAAATTGAAGTAAATTTCTTAGCTTTATTTATAGGTACTGTAACTTCAGACAATGAACATATTTTTAAAGATAATTTAGCATTCCAAATATTTCGATCATTATCAATATGTTCTTCAGAAGGAATATGTTTTAAGGTCAATGACTCCGATACACGAAAACAATATAGTCGTAACCTTCATCGACCGATCAATACTATCTGTTTAAAATTTATAAACTTACTGGCTATTGCCCACCATACTTTTACGTGGGAGAGCCATGCGTCGGCACGAATGGGCCGGCTCGACCGGAGTGATACCGCGGCCTCACAGAAAACAAGTTCAAGTTCAAGTTCAAATGTTTTTATTTCAAATAAGCTTTAACAAGCGTTTATGAAACGTTATGATTCTAGTTGCTCGGTTCCAAAAGGTTGATCCTATGGAGAAGAATCCGGCAAGAAACTCCAAGGACACTCTTTTAAAATAATTGGTGTTACAATCTTCATTGGTACAATATTGCGATATGAGGATAAAAATAATAAATAATAAATAAATAAAAATACGTTTATTTTTCCACCATAAATGAAGGATACAATTTATACAATGTTGGTAATTCAAGGGTGGACTGGAGCCTAAACTAGGGAAAACCCTGTATTTGGAGCCTGTATTTATGAGGATGTGTGAACATTGGATGTCAAAGTTAGGTAGAAGGTTCTCAGTGTTTGAGAACTCCATGTCATTAATAGAATATAAGTGAACTATGTGGTAAAGTACACACATCATCAAAGCAGGATAAATTAGAGTCCACTCAGACATGCCACAATGTACACACATTTACAGTTTCAGTTGAGGTAAACAATACTAACCATATGAAGACATCTCGAAATGTAGTGAATACAGAATCTCTGAAAACTATGTCCATATATTCACTATAGATACTAAGTTGGAAAAACCTCAGGTTGCCAAGGAGGCCGCAAGTGCATCCGTATTTAAACACCACACATCTTTATCGTCAACGTAGTCCTTGATTTTATAATAGGCTTTCTTAACAAGAACTGATTTGACGTACTTTTTAAATTTCTTGTCAGTAAGATCGGTAACACATTTAGGGAGTTTATTGTAGAAACGCACACAATTTCCTAGAAATGATTTATTTGTTTTGGTTAATCTAAATTTAGGTACCACAATTTTATGTTTATTCCTAGTATTAAGGTTGTGAAAGTCACTATTGATACTGAACGTCTGCAGGTTTTTGCGGACGTACATGATGTTTTCGAAAATATAGAGTGACGGCAGTGTAAGTATATTGATATTCTTAAAAAATTCTCTTAGGGAATCGCGAGGGCCCATATCGTAGATTGCGCGGATGGCCCTTTTCTGTAAGATAAAAATTGAATCTACGTCTGCAGCTGATCCCCACAGCAAAATACCGTATGACATAATGCTGTGAAAGTAAGCGAAGTACACTAGCCTGGCTGTAGCCACATCGGTGATTTGCCTAATTTTCCTCACTGCATAAGCAGCGGAACTTAATCTGCTAGACAGGGCTGAAATGTGCGCACCCCACTGCAACTTGCAATCAACCGTAATACCCAAGAAAATGGTTTCATTGATTAGGTCCAGTTTGCTGCCATCAAGAATTAAATTAGGTTTAGTTTGTGGTACATTTGGTAACGAGAATTTTAGACATTTTGTTTTGCTAGCATTAAGTACTAAGTTATTAGCAGCAAACCATTTAGACAAAGATTTTAGACTCTCATTTACGTTAAAGAGATTGCTATCATTTCTATCGATTTTAAAAATGAGTGAGGTATCGTCTGCAAACAATACTATATTCGATAGCTCGGCCATCATATAGGGAAGGTCATTTATATACGCTAAGAAAAGAAAAGGGCCTAAAATAGAGCCCTGTGGAACACCCATTTTAACAACAGACCCGGGAGATGCGACTCCTTTTATGTCCACTTTTTGTCGCCTCATAGCAAGATAAGAAGATAAAAGCTCCAAAGATAGCCCTCTTATACCGTAGTAGTTTAATTTACGAATAAGCGTATTGTGATCAACGCAGTCAAAAGCCTTGGAAAGATCACAGAAGATACCTATGGCATCCTGTGACCAACCGGCGTCAAACAGTGCTTACGTTGTGTTTCGTCGAGGGAGTGAGGTTACTGGAGAGCCAATCCTCTTTTAAAATGTTGGTAACGCACTCGTGACTCCTCTGGTGTCCAAAAAAAAATACTTACAATAATCTATATACGTAACAAACAGACAGAAAGTGCCACTTTTGAAGAATCGTCCAGTATCAACTGACTTCGCATTTATAAGCGTTTCGTCACCTTATGGGACTGTTCATCACTAGAAAAGTATGGTGTACTGTGAAGTCATGGATGATGGGTGATTTAAGCCGCCCTGACGGCAATCCAAAAATACTTTCATCAATTGCTACATTGCTAATAAGCTTTTAAAAATATCCCATCCCATCACACGTAGGTAATACTATTAACTATTCTATGTAGACTCATTAATGCTAGTCATCAATCAGGATTAACGGGAGTTAAACTACTTTTGTCTAGAGTACCATCATCGTTATAGATTGAGGCCTTCCAATCATAGATTTAATTATTTTATAATAACGCCTATAAAAGAAAAAATGTTATGTAGAAGATGATTCAATTAATGGTAATTTGGGTTGAATACTACTTTTATTGACTACTACTTATATAAAAAAGTAAACATCAATTCTAAAATCTTAAAATATGTTTATTTCACCATTTTTAGATAGCTCACGATTATTAAAAAAATAAAGGTTTTGCCTATTTTAATTTGTGTTAAATAAAGGAGATAAAAAAGCTTCATCGTACCTAAATTATTACAATAAGTGTTTCTTTTATAATATTGAACCAAATTATATAAATCTAATTTAGGTACTATTTCTAAGGCTGAAATCAGCCTTGTTTACACAATATAGTACAACAATTGTGAAGTATGTATTTAATGATCGACGGACGAGTATATCATAACCTAACTAGCTATTTTTCTAGCTAAGTATCTATAGCTAAACGAGAGATTTAGCAACAAACTCTCTCTACCTCTTTCTAAAGTAGTCTTTATAGCTCCTACAGAAGAAGTGAGATAACCAACCAATTTTTAAAGATAATCGTAGTAGAACTCTCAATCTCTTGATAACTCTCAAAGAGATTTGGTAAGGGGAATGGCAGCCTCATTTCCTGTACAATCTAACTATCTTTCCATTCTTATTTAGGTAATTTAATGTTCTTCTTATAATTCAATGTTGTTTTATGGTGTACCATAAAGTGTATATACTTTACAATACTTATTTTTATGAATGATAAAAGCTAACATCAAAAACAAACTCTTAGAAAGCCACCAGTCAGCAATTTATCCACTCCGTGTTTTGGCATAATTAAACGATCAAATCTAACCAACTGTATTACATTGGTATTTCTATTTCGTATAATAATTAACTGCAATAAACCTACTCTTGAACCGTGTCAACCAATTACTTTTAGCTATTCGCCTATCTAGCTAAACCTAGTTTTAAAATAAGAAAAAAGTTGTTTTCTGTTACACGTGTAATTACAAAGGCATCTCTAAATCTCGTCGAATATGTCCTCCCACGTTATAGCCGGCATTTAATCACCTACTGACTTACCTAT
This sequence comes from Acronicta aceris, assembly GCA_910591435.1. Classification (NCBI taxonomy): domain Eukaryota; kingdom Metazoa; phylum Arthropoda; class Insecta; order Lepidoptera; family Noctuidae; genus Acronicta; species Acronicta aceris. The sequence goes on along the minus strand of OU342763.1, from coordinate 8,306,887 downwards.
CTTAAAATTATGTAAGTTATTTGCAAATCTTTGTCCCAAATGCAATAAAAAATTTAATATTCTCTAGTAAATCTATCTAATAATAAATAAAAGTTGTTATGCGGATTTAAAGCTTTGCATTGATGACAATAAAAATAAATGTTATAGTTGTGTTATTTGACTCATGATCAAAAATAAAGTCGATATTTTTTTATCTCTTGTTTTACAATTAAACTGATTCACTTCTATTTCCAATTATTATTATTACTATTTATGTCTGATATCTACTTTTTAAAAACATGTATATACAATAATGACGCATTATATTAATATCACATGTTTTAATATTATATTTTTATATTATCATGTCTAAATATTTAGAAATTAATAATTTAAGTAAACATCGAAGTGGAACGTATTGCACTATCACGAACACTTGAAAATTGTGTAACCACTACAAACCCAATCCAAAACATGAGAAATATTACCTAACTAATAGACTATCTCAAATATTTTTTTCTTGAATCCTTACTTGTAGTTTTCCCCTATCAACAAAGAGGCGGAGAGAAAAATCTGACATGTATCGAATAAATACGAATCGACAGTGTGACCAGACAAAATCGGAGATATATTCCTGGCCTAATACTACGTACCTTATTACCTACGTACTGACGTACTACTGATCGAAGAGATTTTTGTTGTCCGAATAAAGAAAAGATTAATTTAAATGTCAATCATTCACTTTATACGTGGGAGATCCATGCTTCGGCACGAATGGGCCGGCTTGACTAGAGTGATACCACGGCCTCACAGAAAACCGGCGTTAAACAATGCTTACGTTGTGTTTCGCCGAGTAAGTGAGGTTACCGGAGTCCCAATCCCCTTGTAAAGGTCGGCAACGCACTTGTGACTCCTGTGGTGTTGCGGGTGTCTATTGGCGGCGGTAATCGCTTACCATCAGGCGATCCGTCTGCTCATTTGCCCTCATACCCCATAAAAAAAAAAAAACACTTTTACTAAAACACAAATACAATCTACTAGTAATACCTATAGTAATAAAATGGCTACAACATTTTGAATACTAAACGAAAAGGAAAGCAAACGTCTGACTCACCCATCACTAGATCGTCGATATAAATATTTGGCGGACAAACACCACGGAATGTCATGTTTATGTAAATTGACCTTTGCATTGTCCTTACGTGTGCAGGTGTAACCTGATAATCCGAATACGTGATCTACCGTCTTTATAGACCTTAACTTGCTGTTTATTTGGCAAGTAAATATTTTTAAACCACTCTTCCGTTATGTACTTGTTGACTTTCCGCCACAAGGATAGCGGCAAATCATTTGAACCTTGGCAGAAAGCAGTCATATCTTTGCTTAGTTCCGTAATACCTATTGAATAAATACGGACATTGGATTATATTTGCATTTGATTATAGCCGTCGTCAGTCAAGTGCTAAGTTTTCAAAACTGCATGATTGAAAATCTGATTAATTCACTAACTAAACCGTGATCCATGCATATGTAGGTAAACTGAAATTATTTTTCACCCGTTCCTGTTCATTTGGACTGGTATTTTTTATGAAAGTCATCGGCTTCCTTTTTTTTACGTAAATAAATATAAATGTAGATCTCTGCCAAGCTCGCTGAATGGACATAATATTTCAACTGGAAGCTTTAACGGCGTCACATAAATATTTATGGTGCGTGATCCAGCACACCAACATCTTTTGGCACTCAGATACATATAATGTATAACCCACATACCTAATACTAGGAACCTCTGAAACAACTTCACACGATGCACGTTTCCTTCCATCATTCACATGCATTTAAAACTTTCTACTTACTATGAGTAAGTTGATTTAATTCTTCAGGTATATCTTGAACATAACGTTACGCCTGTATTCCTATAAGAGTTAGACAGAGTTGTACTGGTGACTTCATAATGACTATGGTGACTAGTGATCGGTCTAAGCAGAATACCTACCTATGTACTTAAAGTCCAAGGAAGCAAGTAACATAGACAGGATGATACCTCCCGTTAAAGCCCTTCTGAAATGACGTTTCCTTCCCAGGATTTAAGAGTTACCTGCTTGTTAGTATCGTATGTATTTACATAGGTTCCATGCAATAAGGGTTACCCCCTGTTACTGTATGTATTGTATTTGACCAAAAAATTAGCCAGCCTATTGCCATTATCCGAGCAATAGTTATATTATACTATTGTATTATAGCTTTCAAGTAGTATATGGATATCTTGTCGTTAACGCGTACATTGTAGTACTCGTAGCTAGAATCACTACACCTTTTTTGTTAATCTATTAAATTTAAAGGTGACCCTATGAAAAATATGATGTCATAACATAAAATATTACTGATGTAGGTAATATTCTAATAAATATTTTTCCATTGCCTAATGGAAACATATTTATATAAGGATTTTCAACTTTTTATAAAGAAAACTTTTGATAACATTTTGTACCAATATCTAATATTGAGCATTAATAAATCTGTAGGTACAAAGGCAAACCTTGAAGATATCATTTTCAACGTGTCTATAAAAATGCAATAATCGACAATGTTATGTCAAACCATTTTCTTGTTTATATTATTCAGAAATTGGATATCATAAACCATGAATCGTAATACTGATACATTTTTAGGGTTCCGTACCCAAAGGGTAAAACGGGACCCTATTACTAAGACTCCGCTGTCCGTCCGTCTGTCTGTCTATCCGTCTGGCACCAGGCTGTATCTCATAAACCGTGATAGTTAGACAGTTGAAATTTTCACAGATGATATATTTCTGTTTCCGCTATAATAACAAATACTAAAAAACAGAATAAAATAAATACCTATTTAAGGGGCTCCCATACAACAAACGTGATGTTTTTGCCGTTTTTATAGATACGTAGTACGGAACCCTTCGTGCGCGAGTCCCATTCGCATTTGGCCGGTTTTTATAAGTCTTTCAATCAATGTTAATTCGTAAAGTCGTATAAATTCACAAATTATTGATAAATGTAAATGTCACCTATAAATTACCACTTCCACTACGTAACTATCAATTTTCATTTGAAATGGGAACACGTCACAGTAATAAATAAACACAGTTAATTCAACATATTTATGTACCTACTATATTTAAGGTGATTGTGTACCACATACTTATCTACTAGACTAATGTAATGTAAATCGTCTTATTCGGAAATAAAAACATTTATTTATGTACTTATTAATATTAGTTTTTGTTTTGAATGTCGTCAAACCAAAAAAAATAATTTCTATAAACATAAATAATTTTCACTGACAGAATAGAAAATACGTTAGATTTGCAGTTAATGAGAACGACATAATAATATCTTTATTTTTAAAAATTGACACCAAATTCCTATGAAATTACACTTACCCTATTGATTAAAGTAAGATAAATTATAAAAAATAACAAATAATATAAAGAGTCAAAGGACAGAATCCACATTATAGGTATCTATTTCATTGGAATTTCACGATTGGAGTTTTAAAAAAACATTTGCTGTTCATCAAACGATCAATGGAGTAATCATATCGAACCCGGATCTCTCCGATCCATTTATAATCTCATTATCCTAAAATCATTCAACGTCATGCATGTCATGGATGTCTCTTTGATGTTACAAAAAGTAGAATGGTGACAGTGTCGTGTGGGATACAAAAACCGCGTATACGTTACGCCTCCTCTAAGTTGAATGCCCGTCTTGGGTCCTTACACCGCAGAAATGAGTACATGACCTCAATTATACAGTACTTTAAGTTACACTCCACAAGTACCATTGAGGTCGAATTTCACTCAACTCTCAAAACAGATTCGAGCTTTTTTTGTAGGTGGTTTGGGACGCCTCATTTTACTTTTTTCGGGCAACTTTATGGAATCCGGTAATCAGTTGAAATTGTCTGTTCGTGTTTTGTACCTGCTTTTAAGAAAATAATGATAGGGTATTATGTCGAATAAGTGTACGAAATACCTACGCACCATTTTACATGCGCTAAAAGGCTGCGAATAGTATTTATTAACAAGTTGATATCGAATTTCTCAGGATCGTGCGTCAAATCTTTCAAATTATGGTTATTGAACTTTACCTTAAATGGTACGGACAAATTCTGTAAGTGTTTACTAATAGATATTCCATGAGACATCCCAAATTTAAGCAATTACATCATCCGTACAAAAATGCCAAATATTTGTTCGTTTGAACTCTCCAATATTTCTACGATCCTAATATTATTTGGTCATCGGAATTTTATATGACTAATCCTTGCTTAAGCTTTTGGTGTCTAATACCTACGTTATGACAGTCTACAACGCAAATAAAAAAACATGAACTTTATCACAATTTATTTACTTAGAGCTTACAAATAATAGATATCTAACCTCAAAAGACGTCGCGGCATACCTACCTAGAATGAAATGGCGAGATCAGCTTGATCTACCTACTGAAAAGGGTAGATACAGAAAGCTTTCAACGGAGAAGAATGAGAGGAAAAACGGGAGCATTCCAATGGTCGATCACAGTTGCATATAAAATTATAATATAATTACGTTCAAATAAAATTCAAACCCGTTATTTACATGTACCTATTAAATATTAACATACCATCATCACGAAAGAACAAATAGTAGATACTGCCACTACAACCGTAATTATCGCCAGTTTAGATAGCCTTACTCCCCAGGAGAGTTTTACCCGTCTATGCTCACTAACCCTAAGTTTTATATGTATATTTCTTATATGTTTTACTTTTATGTGTGTAATAAACTATTTTTCACATTTATAGTATACCAGCATAAAAAATACTTTATAGAAACTCACACGAATTGCATCTAATAAGTATTGATTAATCATATAATGGCGAGTAAAGTAAAATCTTGTATTAGTGGATAGTGTTTCTACAGTGTGTTATATGGAAATAAAATTTTATTCATTATATAAGTAAAGATAAGAAAATAGTTTCTAGGTATACTTGAAACTATTAATCTTTGCTACAAGTATATATAGCCTTGTCCAACTAAAACCTCTTATAAGTAAAGTATCTTGTATATTACCGTGTTTATAATACGGTTATTATGTTAATTATTACTTTATATAGGTACAGACTTTTCGTCTCGTATCCTATTGAAACCTGAAGAATGTATTCCATTTTTTATTTAAATTGGAAATGACTGTTCTCTAATAAAAATAAAACGATGAATTTAAAATGTAAAACCTATTTAAATAGTTTTAAAAGTAATTCACGAGGCGTCTAAATGTCAAGGTCGTTTATTATAATGTTTATGGGATCTAGTTCTCTTTTGAACTTTAAAAATGTTTAGTGTGTGTGAGTATCTTTATACTGACGTAATAAATCACTCTTTTTGGCGCTCCAGGCTCAATAAGCATATAAAAAAATCGTACGTATCGTATCGTATAAAAAAATCTTTATACTTCTGGGGCCTGCGCCTTTAAAAGTCCTTTTTATCGTAACCCAAGTACTCATCTTAAAACGTAATCTTAATTTTGAAATCAGTTCCCGATTATTTTATTTAGTACTGGCTATTACCAGCCGTAGAACTTGAATTCCAAAATACTTCTTGATGTCCTTTTCGTAAGTCCAATCTAACTCTATCATAAATTTCATCAAAATTTGCTCAACAATTTAAGTGTGACAAACGACAAGCAGAGTGGGAGTTTGGATACCTTTTCGAAGCTGTGTCACTTTCCAATTGCAAAGGTCCATAATACTTGTCCATAATATGTTCATCGCCTGAAAAACGTGAATTGTTAGGCTAGTTAAATTATTTTAATTTAGAAAATATTTTTAAGGAGTATGATCAACAGACTTATATCGTAAATACGCTATAAAAAACCATGCATGCCATCCACCATACATACCAAAACCATACATACCGCCTGTATTCCCCGAAGGATTAGGCAAAGGTGCACTAATTTACACCCACCGTTCACCGCTATGTTTCGGCCCCCTGTAATAGGGGGCAAAAGCCTATTGCTATTAACCGAGCAAAAACCCGAACTCCGAGTTACTGAGAATTTCATAGAAACACCAAATAACAGTGCTCGACCTGAGAATCGAACCTAGAACCTGTCGCGCTTAGGACTACTAGACTAATGACAGTTAAATAGCTAATTGTGTATTATTACACGCACAGACTAAACAATCAATTTTCAACTCAGTTCGTCTGATGTCGGCAATAAAAACGACAGACACTTTTTTGTAGTAGCGCCTGATATTTTTGTATAACTCGACACGTGTCAACAGTTTGCATTATTATAATACCAGGGCGTGACCATTTTCATGTTCTTCCAGTAAACATCTTATTTCAAAATACCTATTTGAACGAAATAACTTAAGTATTTACAGTGATTGTTAGCTAGTTTTCAGATAAAAGTTATTTATATTTGGCTAATCAACTTATCTTCTATATGTTATACGCAACCACAAGTTATTGTTTTTATATAGGCAGGTTAAATTGATTCTTCTAAAAACTTAGTTTGTTGATAGTCATATCTGAGCAGAATTATTTACAAAATTTGGCCCCCATTTTGATCTTAATCCTTTTGTCAGTTAAGACGACAATCACGCATATTCATAATATTGAACTTGGCTCTCATTTTCCATGTATGTTTCTGATGGGATAAAATACAAAAAATATATATCTATCCATATTAACTTATACGTATTCTCCTGGGATAACATTTTACTATTTATCTAACAAGCAAATTAAAATCTTACCGTTCTCAATTTCAGTTATGACGCCAATGACGGTTCGTCCCGGACGGAGGAGGGCGCAATACTGAACCCCGGTACCAAAGACGCAGCCCTGGACGTCGCCGGCGCCGTGCGCTGGTACGACGCCGAAGGACATCTCTACCAAATGACGTACAAAGCTGGCAAGAGAGGCTACAGAACGATCATCAAGAAATTATCGTAATACAGTGTCGACGATGGAATGCAATCATCAAGTATTAGCTCGAATATTTTTCGATAACAAAAGACTGGACAAAAATAATATTATTTATTGACTAGTACCTATGGTTAATTAAATTAAATTAACAGAAATTGTCTCACTAAATTATAACTGTCAATGTATAATTAATACCTATATTAATTTATTGACTATTCTCGGGAATTAGAAACCATAAGCTAAGCAATTCATATTGAAATGTCATACAGCATTCATAAATTCAGTAACGTTAAAGCATTCTTAGTTCAATTAGAATAAGTATTTAAAATTGTATTACTTAGTTTAAAGTTTAGGTATACGATACTTTTCTTAAATTAAAAATATTTTAGTGTTCATCCTTAATTTATTTTCATATTGATCATCGCCATCATCTTAATACCCTCATTCAGGATAGTGAAGTATCTATTTTTCTTTGAGAAATCTGTATAAGCCGTCATTAATAAGTATTTCATTTCTCAATTATCGTTTTTTGCTTTATTTTCTTGTTGTCCCTCTTCTCCATCTATTTCACTTTCTTAGACGTGTTAAATAAATCTAATAAATAAATCCTAGCTTTTTCCGACATACAAGTGCGGTTCTGTATTGTGCTCGTGCTTATGCATAATTAATAGAGTCGTCCTCCACGGGTGTAAATATTAGGTATAAATATATAAATGATCGCATCTTGCTCAGGCAGCCTTGTTTACCGAATCTGTTTGCCACAACATGAACAGCTGATGCATGGAAGAATTAAACAAATAGTAGAGGCTCGTATTAAAATTAGATAATTGATAAGATGCTGGAATTACCCGTAGGTATTATCAACTCCTCTGTTATTTTTTATTTCTAAGCCTCTAGGCTTCATATATACATACATACCATCTCGTCTATATTACCCGAAGGGTTAGACAAAGGCGTACTTAATGTACACAAACAGTTCGCTAGTATGTTTAGGTCCCATGTTATAGGGGGCAAGCCTATAGCTATTAACCGGGCACAAATCCAGACTCCGAGCTGCTACTAAGAATTTCATAGAATAAACCCAATAACACTTTGCTCGAACCCAGGACCTCTAGCGTAGCAGTCGCGCTTGGGACCACTAGACTAATGAGGCAGTCTCTAGGCTTGAACTCGTTTAATCCAATTGCCCCGTGTCTAGGAAATCTAGTCTAGGGACTGACCGTCAAAGCCCTGTTTATGGCAAAACTTCAAACAGAATTTAGGGGTTATTAAAAGCATGGATAACGATATTTATAGTATAATAAATATTTTGCACAAACTCCGTTATCACCCTGCTGACTAACTTATCTATTTAATACAGCATGAATTACTATTGTTGTGATAGCTCATGCCGATACGAAAAAAGAATAAACATTAGAAATCTGTCTAGCCAAAGTATTATAATTTATTCTTAATTTGAAGTGGCGGTAGCCTTAAGGCTAAGCTAAACCATAAGGCAATAAATTAGAATACTTTACAATTAAGAATTATACATTTAAGAATAAATAGCCATAAGGCTATGGCGTCAGACTTGCGATCATGTGGTTGCCGTTTCAAAACCCAGCCAGTTTTCAATTGTTTAATGTTATTTGGAATTTTATTATAGATTATTGGGGCCTTACAGACTATACGTTTATGCAGTAGCGCTGATTTAGCAGGATGAACGCAGAGCCTACCGTAATCGCGACGATTGCATTGGATACTGTCAGATAACCGAGGGAATAAGTGAGGGTTGCTTCTCCCAAATAAAGCTACTCCTAAAATATATCTGTGGTCTGGTGCTAATAGGGCTAAAGTAAAAAATAATATTCATTATTGGCGTACACTGCAGCCATTTTACTATATATTTTTTTGCTAATCAGTATGAAAGCGCACACTACATTGTCCTTGTTTTACATAGTAACTTTTGAAAGATTGTTGATAAACTATCATCCTTTTAGCACAAAAAATAATATTATACTTTTTCAACAAACTGGCATTACAATCTCATTTCATACAAAAATGTACTTTTGCCCATTTAACACCAGGCCACAGATATTATAGTGATGGAAGTGTGAGAATGTTATGTTTAATAAACAGTGGCTTGCAGCTGTCTGTACTTTGCATGCGGAACATAGCACGTATGCAGCGTTTTTGAATTTTAATTAAAATATCTTTATTAGTTGAGTTCCCCGAGAAAATAATGCCATATCTAAATAACGATTCAATGAGACCATAATAGGTATGCGGTGAGTAGCGCATCCGTGGTAATGGTTACAGCAAGTTTATATATGGCATATGATAAACTACTTTTTTTAACTTATTTTTTAAAGAACAGAAAAAGGAGAACATGAGGTATTCTAACCTACTGTAAGACGAAAACTCAAAAACAATCGTAATTGTAACTCTATAGCCTTATAGCCTTACGGAATAATTATAATTATAAAAGGCTAAGTCCGTAGTGAATTTTATAAGTCCAAGCATCAAACAAATACACAGAGGTTAGTAGGCATTGATTGTGAACACAAACAGTTCCCCGATATGCTGTGTGTCAATTTGTGAGTTTGCCAAATTTCATAACCTGATTCGTGTTATCACCTTAGTTACTGCATTTTAAAATTTGATGTAACTTAACAAACAGACAATGTATTTAAGGCGATTTTCGCTACTTTTTTATATCATTCTCATTTGAGTGTTCTGCCTATTCGTATACCATCACTTCAACCACAATCATGATTGCCTTGGTGAGTAAAACATATTTATATAATAACTCTAGAAAAAAATACTCTTTTCAGCTGTGTGTGTTACGGAAAAAATAGTCTAACGCTTTTCTAACTGTAACTTGAAAATAAGCAATACGGGTTTTAAAGGACAATTAAGTAACCACAGTGCAGGCAAAAATATACATACACTATGTAGTGAAATTCATGTTGTAAACCTCATAACGTCAAACATCAAACGTAGTATTACTGCTATTTCACTTTGTCATTTTTTTTTAAAAAAAAGCTTACTAGTAATGTGTATCGCACATTACTAGTATTCTTGTTAACCTCTCGTGCTAAGCTAAATGCTTGTGTTACGAGGGGGTTCACGTCGGTAGTGCAATGGGTGGGTTTCGAACAGGCAAACACATAATCACAAGTTGGAAGCCCTAGCCATTAGGCTACCGCCGCTTCATCAATTATAAAAGTCATTCGGATTCATGAGCAGAAATAATTTGCAAAAGGTATCTATAAAGTGATTTTGATTTAAAAAGCCGTCTTATTTCAAATAGTAGGTAAATAGTTTTATTATTATTTAAATCCTCATTCTCGTCTTCAGCCCTCGATACAGATAGGTCCAGGCTTTGTAACCTGCGTGTATTTTCTATATACGTACTGTATACTTAGATATATATAGATACGTTTATATACTAACTGTTGCAATCACAACATTATAGAATTATCATCAAAGTTTACATAACACCTTAGTTCTGAAGGTTAAATGACAACACATCGATTCGTTTTCATGACAAATCTGCATTATGTCACCATGCAACGTGTAACGGTAAAGGTTCCAATGGATTCTTTGGACGGTAACTAACTAGGAGACAACAGCTTTTTCCTTTTCACATTAAACTAAAAAATGTTATAAAATATATTAAAATATAATAATATTGTAATATATTGCCTCATTAGTCTAGTGGTCCCAAGCGCCACTGCTACGCTAGATAGAGGTCCTGGTTTCGATCCCCAGGTCGAGCAAAGTGTTAATGGGTGTTTCTATGAAAATCTATATCTATCTGGATTTGTGCCCGGTTAATGGCAATAGGCTCGCCCCCTATCAAATGGGACCTAAGCATACCGGCGTGGGTGTTTACTACGCCTCTGCTTAACCCTTTGAGGAATACAGGCGTGATGGTATGTTATGTTATGTTATGTTATGTAATAATATTTGTATTAGCGAGAGATACCGACCGTTAGAATGTGGTGATTCGTTCGTTATGATTTTATTTTTTTAAACATAGCATCGCTCCTGTAAACCCTGAAGGGTTAGGCAGGGGTGCACTAATGTAAACATGGGTGTACATGTGTATTATTCACAAAAACAAAAACGGTGCTATGGTGACATATAAGCCTCTTTCGTTACATGTAATATGATAGCCATACCCATAATAATGTTGTGTGTGTTCGTATTTCAGAAACTCTTCGTGTTCACCTTCTTCGCCACTGTTCTGGCCGCAGAAGACAAACCAGTTGCGGAGATCGTAACGGAAGTAACAAATATCAATCCTGATGGATATGATTTCCAGTAAGATATATTTTTTACACACATTTTTCTCCATGAGGTAGGCAGAAACTGCAGTACATCACGTGCTATGATTCTTGTACAATTGCTTTGTCCATATTCATATTTTGTTTATATTGGACAATATATCAATTGAACATTTTTTTACGCGCGCATCTTTGTTACTTGGATGTTATCATTAAATAGTAGCTTATGTCACTTGGAGATAATTTTGCTATCTATGATAAAATTTAAAAAAATCCGGTCATAAGTTCCCCACGGGCCTGTAATTAAGTAGTAACTAATTTGATCAACCGACCTTGCCACGGTCAGTGTATGGATGGGTGATACTTAACACATCGCGATCCCTCCGTGCCTAGAAGAGCACGTAAAGCCATCGATCCCGATTATCATACCAACGCCTATAACAATAGTTAGTGGTAGTCAGAAGCCAACCAGTCTATCAACCAGTATATAGGTCGCCGTTATGTATGCGGGGGGCCAGCCTTTTGCCATTAACTAGGCATAAACACAAACTCCGAATAACACTGCTCAACCCAGAACCTCTAGCATAGCAGTCGCGCTTAGAACATCTAAACTAATGATACAGTTGTATATATATATATATATTCCTATTTAATTATTATTCCTCCTACCAGGTTTAAAACAAGTGACGGCGTATCCCGGCAAGAGGAAGCGAATCTGATCACTGTTGGTGACAAGAAGGGCATCTCAGTCAAGGGATCCTACTCTTATACTGCACCTGATGGCGAGGAATATCAGGTCTCCTTTACGGCTGACGAAAATGGATACAAACCCACCATCCGAGTGGCCCCCGCTGGAGCTAAGGCCTAACAATAATATATAAATGTTTGTACTTTTGTACTGTTTTATACTGATTATTTAATTATATCTTGTTACAATTAAATGCGTTACCCTTATTTATCTATATTTTATTGACCCTATCTATTTTTGTAAAAAATAAAATTGGAGAAATACCTACAAAACGGTGATGATATAAGTTAATTTAAAACTTATACAGGCTAGAAACCTGGTCGCAGGAACCGATGACCGACTTAGGATAAGGACTACGTATAATTTTACTAAAAAAACTCCGTAACAACTCAGAAATCAGAAGTAATCATTGTAGGTGTACCTATTTTTATCGGACCTGGTTGTTTCTTTTTACGTATGGTATATCTATTGTATTATTTCAATCGTGCGATCGTGGGTATATTATGATCGTGGATTTATACCTATAATAAAATTGTACTATGACTGTACATTATGGATATTAAAGAAAAACTAATATGGGGGGTCTTTATTAGATCAACAGAAGCAAAAATAACTATTATTAGAATTTTTGTCTATCTGTCTGTCTGGATGTTTGTAGGCGCATCACGCAAAAAATACTGTATGGAATTGAATGCAGTTTTGCTAGAGGTCTAACTTAAAATCTGGTACATGTTTCATCTTGATACGCCGCCTAGAATTGGACTTATAGTATGTTTATCTTTTTGGGACGTGAGGGAAACTGCGGGCTACAGCTAGTATTATAATATGTATAAATGAGTTAGAGTTCGCAACTAAAGTTATTATATACTGCTGGATTTGTAAGATGTTTCTTGCCGTTCATCTCCATAATATCACTATTTGGAACTGTGCACCCAGATAAAATAAATATATATCTATGTATTGTATATATAAAAATGTAAATATATTATATGTATATATACTTATATATTTCCTTTATGTATTTGGTCGTTAGACCATAAGCGAATTTGTTGTGTCATAATAGGGCTTTTCTGGTGGGGCGGCCAACGCCGCCCCTACCAATCAAATAAGATGGTCTATTTTAAGTTTCTTGACAACTGCAGATCAATTTTATTTATATTTTTAGCAGATCATCAGCTAAAAATATAAATAAAATGAAAAAAAAGTATATATATACGACTAAATATAGACGAATGCCTTGAATTCCTGACGCCACTTTCTTGTCGTGAAGTTACATTTAGTATGTTCGTGATGTCAAGTTGTTAGCGAGCACTTAATTTGACCTATGTTTGCTTACCAGCAAGTATTTTAAGAAGATGTTTATTAGATAGACCAGCAGTTCTGATGGTGATATATACCCAGTAAGTGCCTTAGTTTCAGACGTTAGTTTGTCAGTAGGAATTTAGGCTAATTGGTATTAAAACTATTACTTACTTATAAAGTTATTTTAGTGAAGGAAAAATTCAACTGCGGGCAGGATTCGGCCTGTTCGGATTAAAAGGTGGCATAGTACGACATCGAACTAACTGTAAAGTAAGTTTGTTGGTTGAAAAGCAAAGTAACTTGCTTTTCAATAGATGTTATTGACATCACCTTATGGACGTTATTTCATATGTGAAGGCAAATTTCTAAATTTGCCTGAAGACTAAGCCACCGCTTAGTCTTTTTAGCGTCTAGTGGATCTAATCAGAAGACGCAGGTTCGAATCCTGCCCGCAGTCGAATTTTTCCTTCTCTAAAATAATTTTATAATCTTAAAATTACAAAAAGATAATAATTACTAACTTAAAAAATGCTAATCACAGTTTTAAGGCTAAATTTACTTTTTAGATCTAGTAAGTAGTAAGTAATTACTGAAAGTGAAAATAGTGAAATCCGTAGAAATTAATGGTCTAAATAACAACTTAGGTTCAGACAAAATTACGAATTAAAAAAGGGAGCTTCAAATATGTATATTTCTTATGTAGTATAATTGTGTAACAATTAGGTACTTCGAGATTTCTGAGTCGTTGGTGTGATTTTTTTCTATTGTTTAACTTTTGAGAAAATTTCAGTGTATATTATAATAGATACCTACGTGATTAATCTAGAACAATCCAAAGCTGATCTGAATATACTTAAGGATGAACTTTTTTTATGATTTCTGAATCGTGGTCAATATAAATTACTTTTTAATTAAAATTTTATTAAACGTATCACTATTCTTCTTATTTTAAGCATAAATATGAAAATCAAAACGAAATCGAAATTAATGTGTAGACGGAAATGCCTGCAATCTCGTGAAAATGGGTGACAATCACAGCTACCTTCGAAATATCCTATTGGAACTTGGTGAAATAAAGTACCATCAAATCAAGATACTGCTAATGAAACAGCCTGTGACGATTGAATTTCTTGTAATATAAGAGTACATACAGACATATCCCATTTTCACTTCTTTATTCGTGGAAAAAAAAATTGTAAATCATTTTAACACATTCGTAAGTACAACCTAGGTAAGTGGCTACATAAATTACTCATTTGATTTTTTCTACACAAATATGATTTATTAAAAAAACTGATATTCTGATCTTAACAGATGAATATCTACGATTATTATGATAAAATAATAGGGACATACTTTTGATTTTCCAAACTATTGTGACTTAAATTTTATTTTTTATTACAGGTGAAATGGAACTTTTCGAAAAAGAAAAATTCAAGAGCCCTTTGAAGCAAATGTGTTTTGCCCTCCTATTCGACGCTCTACACCAATCAACTCTTTAAAATGTTCTCACATCTGTTGGGCCATCAGTTTAGTACTGTTTTTTAAGTTGTATTGATATGAGAAATATTATCATACTAATTCAGATTTTGGTTATATACGATAAAAATGTGACAGAGGAAACTAAATAATGAATAAAACCACAGAATACGATAGACAAACGACAAATCCATCTTTCTAGATGTTACGGTAAATTTTCCTAAATAAATAATGGATGGATGAATTAGGTACTACATGCTATGGATTTAGATCCAGTTGCACATGTTTATATAATTTCCGCTCATGTTTAAAAACCTTTGTCTTATATTTGTAAAACTATGATAAGTCTTGATCAATAAATATTATTTATGTTAGTTAGAAACAAGTTAGCTAGTTTAATCATTATAAGGCAGTTATAGGGGCAAGATAAAAACAGTACCTAGATGCGGCTATTGTAATCTACCTAGCTAGTACAAAAAAGTTGAAATAAATCCATGATGGATGAGTCATATGGTTATTCCATAACATTTATCATTCAAAAACATAAATAAAGGTCCAAAGTTTTTGTGCTTTGTTCTATTTGACTTTCAATTTGGAACACGATAGTAATCCTAACTAATGATCATATACCTAAGTATTTATTTATATAACTTTTTGTTCGATCCTTCATTATTGGAAGACCCACGCCACCTGCGCTGTTATACTACAGCAATCTATGTAAATGTTTTAATAGAATTATATTAGTAAGTAGTCGGTCAGTCAGATTGAAAAAACTTAGACCAAAAGGTAAGGTATAATACACAGAACTATAATAAAGCAGAAAAAGGTTAAAGATTGGATGAAACACATAGTTTTATTATGAGTAGTCGTATGTCAAAGATAGCCAGAGCTCAAAAGTATATTTACTTGAAGTCAAATACTAAAATTTTATACTAAAATTTGATGAAAATCGGTCTTGAAACCCGACTTTCTTTACACTAAGGCTATCCTTATGGATAGCTGCTATTTTACTATTCTCTATTTTATATACTTAGCGGTCCCCCGACGCAACAACGCATATTAAACGTAAAGGGACAATACTTCAATATTTTTTTTCTTTTTAGTGCTTTTTGTGTCGGGGGTTACTTTAATTTTTATAATTTTTTTGGTTAATACATATATATATATATATCAATAGGCAAACAAAATATTTAAGTACCATTTTCTCTTCTGTTTATGCCTCGTTTTTTTTGTTATTGACGAGCTGTTATAAAAAAATATACGTGAAGCTGTGCACGGGAACTCTAGTTTAAATAAAACTTATAGAATTTGTATTCATACTTTATTTTATACGGCAGTGTTAAAGTACGGCATGTGAACAGGACTAGAGCAATCCTCTTACAAATGCATCATTTGGTTTTAGCAAGATACTGGGAAATAACTTGGCAGCTTTCTTTAGGCTTCAGGGGCGGGAGCAGCTTTCTGGTCCTTGTCACCATTTTCCTCGGTGGGCTGGTAGCCGTTCTTGTCGGCGATGAAAGAGACGGAGATCTTCTGGCCATCGGGAGCGACGTACTTGTAGCTGCCCTTTACGAGGAGACCCTGCTGGTCGGTGTCATTCTTGTACTCGCCGGTCTCCTGTCTGGAGGTACCGTCACTAGTCTCATACCTGAGGGAGAATCGTAGAAGAAACGTAAAAGTCAAACTCATTTTTTTTATTTCAATTAGACAATATACAGGTACCTACTTTTAAATATCAAGAACTAGTTGCACTTTGTAGTTAATGTAAAGAGAAATTATGTGGCAAACACACACACAGTATTTATGTGGCAAAGATATGATCATGTTTCAGACATAAAAAAGTTTGTCTAAGTATTAACTTTAAGTCATTATTTATATAAAGAAAAGTCATTATCTAAATATATATAAAACACAAAGGTGACTGACTGATATAGTGATCTATCAACGCACAGCCCAAACCAATGGAGGGATCGGGCTGAAATTTGGCATGCAGATAGAAAGGATTTTGATAAATTCTACCCCCAAGGGGATAAAATAGGGGATGAAAGTTCATAGGAAACAAAGTAACTATTCCACGCGGACGAAGTCGCGGGCAAAAATCTAGTATCATTATAAAGAAAAATAATTTTATGATCTCATTATCTCGCGTCCAGTACCTAGTAGTATCGGCACGAGATAAGTCACCACAAAAATACTTTTAAGCCCGCTCGTCAATGATTTTTTTAAATAACAATACAGTATATGCTACAAGTTCACTCAAAAATTATGCGTTATCCATACAGTCATAAACATGCTCGCTAATTTTAAACACAAATGTCTGTAAACAACTCAAGTTGATGACGAAGCCCTTTACCAAACAATAGATTAAGTAACATCTTCAGGTGTACAGAAGACAACAATAAAATTATTCTACTTTGTTAGGGCTGGTATCTATATGTGTACCTGTAGTTATGTAAAAGCCTTAGATCAATGTCAATATTACCAAATTAAAATAGATAAGCAATGCCATTTTAAAAATATTTATAAATTAATTATTATTAATTAGCTTTTGTTAATGTTAGATTGAAACGGACGCTTTTGATATATCATAACATGATTAAAAAAATCATTGAAGTAGGCCAAATAAATCATATAATAATAATTATTATATTTTTCCTCATTCACCTAGGGCCACTTAAGCGCGACTGTAAAGCTACCGTCCTGGGTTCGATTTCCAGATAGAGCAGTGTTATTGGATTTTTCTATGAAATTCTCAGTAGCAACTCGGAGTTTAGATTTGTGTCCTTTTTATGGCAAAAGGCTCATGGGATCTAAACATACCGGTAAACTATAGAAGTACATTGGTACACCTCTGCCCAACCCTTTAGGGACTACAGGCGTGATGGTATGATATGTTATACCTTAAAGCTTAGTAAATAAAAAATAAAAAAGTGTATTACAAAACTTACTCGAAGTTGTACTTGTTGATGTCAACCTCTTCCACCTGCTTGACGATCTCAACAGGTGCATGAGCTGCTGCTGGGGCTGCAGGTGGCGCTGCTGCCGCTTGTGGAGCAGCCGCTGCCGGCTCAGCGTCCTGAGCGCACGCCACGGCAAGAGCGGCCAGAGCGAACAGCGTCTGAAAACGTAATTAGAACATAAAATGAGAAGCCTTCTTTTTATATGGATTTAGTCGGCAAACGAGCTGACGAGCCACCTGATGGTAATAAGTCATCGTCACCCATGGACACATAGGAGGAGTTGCTGATGCGTTGCCGACCCATAAGAAACCCTACGGACTGCAGACTGCCAGAGCTTCAGCAATCGAAAGGGAACTGGCTCTTACGCGCAAAAGTCGAAACACACAGCAAGGTGCTTTACCACAGATTCTGACGTAAGGGTGGTCACCAGTCAGTCAGATCCCAAGAGGTCCTACCTCCGAGCGAGTTAGATATTTTCACGCAAGACTTCAAGAAGTGTATTAATAAAGTATTAAGTAATTATGAAGTCACGTTAACAATAAGTATTGATGAATTCACCACAACAAAAATGTAAAGTGGCAAAATGTAGGATGATAATTTAATCAATCTTTAATCAGACTGATTAAATATTATGTAGATATATTGGCACAATATGGAAGTAACTGGGTTAGGGTATACGTTAACGAAAATAATTTTAAAAATTCATTTTTTAAATCACAAATGCACAGACACTCACAATTTTCATCATTTTTTTTAAGTTTTTTTTTAAGGAGAATACAATGTAAGGATGTGTTGGTGGTAGGACGAGTCCTGAACGTCTATGCTCTGAAGTGACAACTTGAGCTATAAATATCATTTCATTGTATTGACAATTCGCTGTTTCGAAGTTTCATTGGGAGGCAAGGTGTTAATCACAATCATGCAAACAGTTTATTTAAGGTGATCCAAGAAACGTTACGGGGATTTGTGAATTGTGTAAATTGTTTGTCGTGGGTCGGTCACCGGCGTGTGTCTCTTAACCTACATCTACTGCGCACACAAACGCATCCTTGACGGCAGTGTTTTGTTTTTATTAAAGATTCACACTGACATATGTGACAATGCGTAGCTATTAAAGCTATTAACAACTTGTGCTAATCATTTCTTGAATATGCTAATGTTCTTCTTCCAGTAGTAGGTAAATATAGAGCCGAGGTAAAGGTCAATGCGCATCTTCGTGGTAAACGTGTGCTATTTTAATAGCACTTCTTTCTTGAACTTCTGGCTAACATATCGCTAAACGACTCTTACAATAAAAGAGACATATTTAAATTTCCCCATAAATTAATGATAAAGTGCAGTGTTTTTGATATAATTGACATAATGAATTAGTAACATATCCTAGATTTGTCAAAGTTATAAAAAAATATTTTTTGTAAGCTGTAAGTCTATATTTACATATACTTACTGTATCTACAATTCGTAATTAATAAAATTTTCAAGATTAGGACGTTAATTTTACAGTACATTTGCTTCCGTAGATTTGAATTTCTGTAGACACCGGTAGGTACCTTAAAATGTGACTGTGAAGGTACATCAAAAACTACAGGAATTCCTGTGCGTCCTAAGAACTCTAGTATTTTCTCTTTTCAATTTCCCATCTGTTGGCCTCATCTTCTAAACTATCATCAGAGATAAGCATGAGGTCCGTTGTGCACCGGAAACTACCTACTGTACTTAGGTACATTCACACATTTATTATCGGTTGGTAAAAAAATCACAGACTGTGGTCCACCCTTAACCAGATCCATACAGGTGTGGTCAGATGCAATTTCCTTCTGCACAAGTGTAGCATGACAGACTCAACTGAGTGCGATTGCGTTGCTCCCATTCACAATATACAATGCAATATGGAAAACTGCCCCAATAAAAAAATCTCAGAACTAAAGTCTGAATCGGATGACCCCAGAGACCGAGGAATGAATGAGCTTTCTAGCAGTAGCGCTATATGATAATAATAATAATAATCGGTTGGTAAATAGCAAATGTAGATATATTGTCCAGTACAGTCGAGTTTTAACTGCATGATAACTAAAGGTGACTTATGACGTAAAGAATTAAAACAATATATTGTGATCTGTTTCGTTTGACCTCTAACATTATCTATGTTTAGATCGAAGCCCGCTTTTCTAAGAGGATGTATCAGTAGGGCAGGTCACGAGTTCATGGCGTGACGTCACCACACGAATCCAACGTACTACGAAGATGAGTTTTAATTACTGGTTGTAATCTCTAGAGAGGTCAGACAAAATTAAATGTAGATGTATCCTTATATTACAGTTTGATGGTGTACATACATGTCTACTATGTGTAAGTTACGTATAATACAGGTTATGTAATAGAAGGCTGCGGTAACCCACACCGCGCAGTATGTCATTGTAATTGAATTTTCAATAAAACGTCTCCGACTTGTTACAGGGTTGTCAATACTTTTGCTGCGTCATCTGAATCATCAAACAGTGCACTGATTAATTAATAATTTCAGCTGCTACTGAGAATTTTATAGATAAACCCAAATAAAACTTTATCTACCAGAGAATCAAATTCAAGACCATGAGGTCTCATGTGGCTCAGCACCCATGCCTTCGATCTTAATACCAATGAGCCAGTGCTATCATGTATATATTATACAATTGATAAACTTTTTATATGGGTACCTACTTTTTTTTATAAAATTTTATAAAAAAAAAAATTTGTTTCTAATTACTCAACCACCTTAACTTATGCTCTATAAAGCATATATACGCTTAGTATATTGCATCCACATTTTTTCACCATTCATGAAGCCTAGTTTCAGTTACTGCCTATAATTAAAACTAATTTTCTAGGAGTGAGTGTGACTGAGTAAGATTTGTAATAGGTACCTACAAGAGATGCGCCATCAACGAAATTCCTAATCTCGTTAGTGACAACCCTACAACTAAAGCTATCCAGTTGGAATCCATATTATTTGACCTCGTGTACGTATATACAAACATATGGCGTCCGTCCATGATTAAAAAAAGGTAATGCGGAATCTACGATATCTCTATGACAATTCCATTTTTCCGAATTAAAATTGCTATGGCACAAATTTTTTGATGAAATGGAAAGAAATCCTTATTGGTACAATAATTAACAACACTATCATCATCATCCATCCATTTAATATCGCAATAGCATGGATCTTCACTTATATTGAGAGAGGTTTGGCTATTAATCAAATCCGCTCCATCTTAGTGCGAGTTGGAAGACTTCACACACCGCCGTCGAGAAAATCTTTCAGTTCTCTTACTTAACCGTCTTATATTATTTATAGTAATTAAGGCCTACGACTTACTAGATAATAGTGCCTACGACTTAGCAGTCCAATGGTCTTATCACTAAGCTAGGTATTTATGCTTTGCAAATTATATTTGCCAAGCATGATTTTTTATTAATAGTTTAAAAGCTAGTCCTTTGCTAGGTCATATCATATCTATTAGGTATCTATAAACGTTGCAAGGTGTAAGATTAAGAAGACAAATCACTTACCTGCTAAGAATTTCAATAAATTGTCAGATGTCGTCAATAATATATGCTGAATATATCTGATTTATCTCCAATTAATTTTCTCACGCAAAAAATTATAAATGATAATTATAAATTTGCCTGATGATGGATATGTAAAGATGGATAGACACAAGATATGGATCTTCACATATCTTGTGACCTTTACAAAATCATTGAAGCACTTACCATAGGTAGGTAAATCATAAATTATATTTATTTCTGTAAATAGTAGTCAATGTTTTACAGTTTCTTAACTAGATGGCATCTGCATTTCCTGACATCTCAGAAGAATCACCGAAATAAGTCCCTTTTGAAGTCCAGATACTGTAGTAGGAAATATGTGAGTCTTTTTGACGAAAGAGCCATAGCGGCTTTGGGTAGACCTGTCCCAGCTGACGGCACACATACATCAGTCATTGTGAAGCTTGATCATAATCTAGGGAGCTCAACAACCAGTCGCACGATGATACCAGATCAGCGGAACATTTGGATAGACCATATAAAAATTATCTAAGGCGCTAAACCGTTCAAAACTGTAAATATACTCTTATACACCTTTGTCTATTTATAAAATTAATTAGGTATAGAATCTGCCAAGTGTTATAGGTAGTAATACCGCAGGATCCCTTCAAGTGCATTACTGCAGCAATAAATAGCATGCTATCATGCCTGTATTCCCCGATGTGTACCTACATATGTAGTACATACACCCGCAGTTCGCCAGGCTCAAATAATATGGGTAATTGCCACCATCCGAACACAGATCCAAAGTTCATGCTATTACTAAGAGTTTTTTTTAAACACCCAATAACACTGACCTAGGAAACGAACCCAACCTGCGCTTACGCTTTGTAAGGTTTTATGTAATAGATTATTATATGGAACTGCTTGCATATCCCTGTACTATGAAGACATGTAATTCCCTCTTGCCCGCTTGGACATTTCAGTTAATTTATCGCAAGACCTTCGATTATTTTTCAAGGTTCAATAGCGCATAAACCAATATGGCTAATGTTGATTATGAATATTTGATGTTAATTACGATACAAGAAAAGTCAAGGCTTTGCATTGTTATCGTGAAATATCGTGAAAAAATGTTTGTTTTAACATTCAAATTCAAATTATATAATTATATGTGCATAATTAGCGGCTTTAATCTGCAGTAAACCTACAAGCTGGTAGATAGGTACCTACAATTAACTACTTTGCTGGTTTACAATGGCTAGTAAATATGAGTTTGACATTCTAAGGGTCTCCACATAAGGATGCGCACCAACTAAAATCAACCAATTTAACTAATATAAACGAACGTATAATTTGTAATTACATATACATATACAGGAAAGATATAAAATCATTCATGTTAATGGCAGTAGACTTGCTTACATGGGACGTAGAATATACAAGCAAACTATGGGTATACGTCCATACACCTCTATCAACCTATACTTTCTTACAAAACTTGGAAACGATTTTGAAACAATATATATTTATAATGTGGTCTTAATTCATATTAAATGTCATAGGTATATCTGTAAATCATACCATACTTGAGAGTAAAAACTGTTTTACAAATATGCCTTCTTTGTACGACAGAAACAGCAATAATTTATGACCTGATTGATCACCCAGATTATACTTTTCTTACACACGAGCTGCTTCCGAGCACCAGGCTTCTGACCTTTTGAATGAACTCCCCAATAAGGTAGAATTGCCTATATTTTAAATTTATTACAGGACACGACATCCAATCAATACACGACCCTTATATCAGTTACATGCATAGTTAAATAATCGAAATATCAACTGAAGATTCATTACCTTGGCATTATCGTGTTCATTAGGACGAGAACGTAAACAGTTAATATTTTTGTTAGTGAACTTTACTGTATGGACAATGAAACAACCTTGGATATATCAAAAACTTCAAACCGTAAAAACACAATATCCAATTAAATGAAGATTAAACTCAATAGACTAACAAAAAACTATCAACAGTCATTCTTTCAAGGACCACGTTTATGTTTTTTTGTAAATTATTGGTTATAAATATCAAGCTTATGGTATACGCAGGTAATATTAATGACCCTGTTGTTGTTTGGTTATGGTAGGGAAAAAGGAAATACTGTGTTAGTATTTCTTAATAAAAACAGCCAATAGCCTGTAACAGGTTTTATTACCCTGCAAATATCACTATTGATCCTGACCCTATTGATAAATTAATTGTAATATAGCTAAAGCAAATTATATTGCGCCGGTTACTACTTATGTAATATGACTACTTCATTAGTCTAGTAGTTCCAAGCGTGACTACTACGCTAGAAGTCCTTGGTTCGATTCTCAGGTCAAGCACAGTGATTTGGGTTTTTCTATGAAATTTCCAGTAGCTCGTTTGGGATTTGGCCCTGTTAATGACTTTATAGTCAATAACAGAGCCAATTATATTACCTACATGGGACCTAAACATACCGGTGAAATGTGGCTGTTCATTAGGACGCCTCTGCCTAATCCTTCACGGAATTCAGGCTTGGTAGTATGTATTAAGTAATTGCCAGCATATATGTATTTGTGGGTAGGTATATAAGAATATACATATTCTCTTTACTTAATCCATCACTAATTAGTATAAAATTACAGAACACGTCTTATTGATCAAAATCGCAGTCTGATAAAGTGGTGTAAAGGTCGATTCGACGCATCCAAGATGAAAATTATGCAATTTTATATTGCGTCAACTTAAATGGCTGAACTGAGATCTTACTGGTATGAGTTTAGAAGGCTCTGTGGATATTTTGGTGGGCTACAAATGGAGCCATCTCATTTTTTGAAAAAAAAGCACCTGTAAATTTTTCCTTCATTAAAATAACTTTATAATATTAGCATGGAAAATGCAATAAAAAAGATAAGTATTTTTCTGATGTTTTCCTTATGCGTTTTTCTGATTAAGCGTCAATTTCTGTAACTGGAGTACATTGAGTAGGTACTTTTTCGTAAACAACAATAATATGACTTATGGTCTATTGCTTAGATCCTCAATTTGCACTACAAAGATATGAAATAGTTCTGCCAGGATAAAATATGACCTCAAAATGTTAGCTACATACCTACTGTTAATTAACTGGCCTGATTAACCCTTTCTCTTTTTTTGGCCATGGGGAACAGCTAACTGAGAAATTCATAGAAAAACCCAGTAACACTTTGTTCGAACTAGAAAGCGAACCCAGGTCCTCGGTCAGTGGTCTCAGGTAGTTTAGTTGGCTAAAGTGACCGGCGAACTTAACCGGAGGGACGCAAGTTCTAACCCTGCCTGAAACAGAATTTTTCTTTCACTATTTGTATCTCCAGGACCTCTAACGTAACAGTCACACTTTTAAGACCATTAGACAAATAAGGACACTAGAAAAATATAATCGTATATGTATAAAACCATTCACTACCAATAAAATGAAGGGTGAATACGAATGGATCGCACAATCGAAACTTTATTGAAAGTCAACGATCAGACGGTGCTCAGGACGGTGCTCAGGACGGTGCTTAGGACGGTGCTTTTTACGTAAAGACGGTTGATAAGTCATAGTCAATCCCTTATTTCATTGCCTCCATCAAATGCAACCTAAGGTTCATGATAATGATCCATTCATACAGCGGTTGAGTAAGTGGGTCCTACGCAGGTCACACAGGTCGATTACCCGACGGAATAAATTATTGTATAGCCTACAGATAATCTGTCCAAAACTGGAATAAGTACAATGTTGAATAAATAGGTATTGTTATTTTAATAGTAAAGGAAAAAATTCAATCGCGGGCAGGTTTCGAACCTGCGTCTTCTGGTTTGATATACCAGACGCTCTGACCTCTAAGCCACCGCGAACCCTACCCGCATGATTTAAATTTTGCCTTCACATTCTGAATTTACGTCATAAGGTGGTTTAGAGGTCAGAGCGTCTGGTATATCAAACCAGAAGACGCAGGTTCGAATCCTGCCCGCGATTGAATTTTTTCCTTTACTATTAAAATAACTTAATAATCTTAGCATGGAAAATGCATAAAAAAAAACACAAAAAGATAAATAAGTATTGTGTTTATAATAAATGTATTATAAATAGCCTGGTTCGTCCTACTACTGGGGAAAGGCCTCCCCTCATGTCTCCATCCATCTCCCTCTTGTACTATTTGGACCAGGTATCAAAGTCGTTACGCCATCTCATTTTTGCCTGCCACGACGCCGCCTATCGGTGTCAGAGCTCCACTCAGTGGTAATTATAAAAAATAGGAAAATATTATTTGATCCTCTATATTCTGAGTAATCTAATCCATTTGTCCACTATTTTAAATAAATTATCACTATCTTTTTGTGATTTGTTTTGCATTTTCCATGCTAAGCTTATAAAGTTATTTTATACCAGATTGGCTGCTAAGACGTCAGAGCGTCTGGTATATCCAACCAGGAGACGCAGGTTCGAATCCTGTCCGCGCTTGAATTTTTCCTTTACTAAAATAACTGAATTATCACTTCTAAAATGGCCAATCTTCATTGACAAGGACATAATGTCGAGAAAAATGCAGAGGTCGGTGGTAGCCTAATGCTTAGGGCGTCGGACTTGCAATCATGTTGTTATCGGTTCGAAACCCACCTATTGCACTACCGACGTGAAGCCACTCGTAACACAAGCATTTAGCTTAGCACGAGGGGTTAACAAGAATACTAGTAATGTGCGACCCACATTGCTAATAAACTTTATTTAAAAAAAGTATTAATATATTTATTGGACTGGATAGTCAAACTTCTGTAATAAACAGTTAATATATCCAAAGACCTTACCAATTTTAGAACAACATAAGGCAATTATTAGCATAATGACCTAACCGCAAGCATGTGTTGATTCAATGAGCTTCGAGAGCCATCTAATAAAAATAAGTTACGGCGGTTTAATATTGTAGCATACTTTTTATAGTTGTTTATAGAAACCGTGAAGGTAACTAATAATATGAAGATAATTTGAACTAAAGTAATGTGTGAATTAGTTATGCTTAATAATAAAGATCTCATTACCAAGAAAAAAATATAAATGGTAAGCCAATTTTAGGGACGATTCACACCAAACGTATTGTCAACTGAAGAATTTTTCCCTAATTTTCAATACATGTTCTATCGATTACATGTGATTACGATTTACAATCGGTGGCTGACTTTAATGAAACAATAAAGATCTTACAGATGGTTGCACTACTAAGTTTTGGTTTCTAACTTTTCTTTCTTTCATTAGATTATTTTGAGCTCTAAAATCACGTGTATAACTTTTTTTATTATAATGTTATCTTAGTGTAATTGAAACGGCCAATAATATTAAAATAAATATTTATACCTATATAACAGGTATAAATATTTATTTTAATATTATTGGCCGTTTCAATTTTGTACATAAGATAATATTGTAATAGGTATTACAGACGAGAGAATTGTAATACTTTATGAGGATAATTTTCCTTTAAAAAAGACACAGCTTTATGAGCTAGGTAGTTTACCAACATAATTAATTAACGGACACAACGTAATGGGTATGTTAACTTGAGAGAAATATAAAACACTAATTATTTGCTTCAGATGGAAATCGAACCCACGTCACGTAGTGCAACTGTAGTGATACGTGTAAACTTAACCGCTAACTATGCTAAGACAAAATTCAAGAAACACTTCAATCAAGTTTTCATGCAATGAAAACTTCCAAAGTTTATAACGTTTATGTAACCAATTACTTAGTATTTATATAATATTACTTAATATTATATTGTTTAAAATAATCACCCATATGAAAATATTAATACATAATGCAGTTAAATAGTAAACAAGGTTTACATAAGTCTTCGTGTCGCTAGATATTATTATTAATTTACTTATACTGAGTAGTAGATCCGCACAGAGTTCGATATGCCATCAGAGTTAGTACTTTACAGAAACAAAATTGTGTCCATCGATCAAAATTGATACCTAAAAACTACAAGGGGTAATTTTTATATTATTATAACATACCATCACGCTTGTATTCCCCGAAAGGTTAGGGAGAGGCATACTAATCCACACCCACAGTTCGCCGGTATGTTTAAGTCCCAATAGGAGGCGAGCCTATTGCCATTAACCACAAATGGAGGACTCCGAGCTGCTACTGAGAATTTCATAGAAAAACCCATTAACACTTTGCTCGACCTGGGGATCAAACCCAGGACCTATAGCTAAGCAGTCGCGCTGGAACCACTAGACTAATGAGGCAGTCATATTATTAGTTATATTATTATATAAGGTTTTTTTTAATAGGTATGTGTTAATAAATTCGATCTTACACAATTACTGTATTTCAATCGACCTATCACACAAGTATAATTAAAATACACATTTACATGTTAACATTGAAGCCGTTACATTGTTTTGTAATTATGTACACACACACAAATGTATATTTATTTAGTTCTCAAAAATACGAAATAGTATTAAAAATCCAATTTAATTTTAAAGCTAGACGGCTATAAACGTAAATCTCCAAGATTTAACGATAATCTTTTTTCTCACTAATCCTAAAACAGTTGACGGAGCTTCAGCAAACGTTTGTCATAATGACAATGATACCCAAAGCTTTTAAACGAACCCATTGTGTTTTCACTCACGTACTATTTCTTAATCCGTCTGTCATGATTTTTAAGTTGGTTATTTATTATATTTATATTGGAGTACCAACATCATATGTAATCAACCACTTCAAAATGCATTTGGCATATAAATAGTTTAAAGATTTCCTTGTGTGATGATAACAGTTTCTATTCAGAAACAGAGTCTCTTTAACTAGGATTTTATATAAGGTTTCTTATATAATCTATACAAAATAAAATTTGACAACATTAAAATAACACGCCCACCGCATCTATGGTGGAAAACAATCAAAAATTTTATTCATATTTATACGAGGCAAGATAATGACGCTGACTGCATGTTTATTATAATAAATATATGTGACACTCCATTTTTTTTAATCTATTTTCATCTTATATACAAATATATTACTCATTACTTTTCATACATAAAATGTCATTATTATTTCAATGTAAGTTATCTTTTGAAAGATTTAAAAATAAGGTAAAACTTTTTTCTATGTTAATTAAATTAAAATTAAAAATTAAATTGATCTAAGTCTTTCTGATATATTATTACCCAAAATGTATTAAATCAAAGTACAAACAGTGGAATAAGAATTTGCTTTATCTAGCCACATTCAAAGTTCATAAAAAGTTCTGAGGTCTTTTAAAAACTTGGAGTGGAACGTAGAACGCGTCACCGCGACCCATCCTCACATGATGTCAGCCTTCTGCAAGTGCTTGCAAGTCGGGATATATATAAAATGAACGATCTTACACTAGTTACTCATTCGTAGTTTGAACTCAAGACGAATACTAAGCATCATGCTCAAATACGTGAGTTGAGATTTTTTATTTTAATTCAAATATAATAATTAAATTAAGCTCTGAAGTTTGATAAAATAATTTGCTAAAAATGATTTCAAATTTTGTAATTAGTTGTTATGAAAGTGTGTCGTGTCTCTGTGTATTCTTAAGGTGTGTACGATCATTACGGTCGTAAGATGCACCAAAACAATGGGTGGAGGTGTCATACCGGAGTGACTTGATGAGTCCTGACCCCAGGGTTACGTCCCAATATATGGTTGTGCATAATCGTGCTATTATGTGCTGCAATGGTTTATTTTGGGCTTCAATATCTGTTGATTATTATTATTATCTATATCTAAACAATGGATTAACAGTATTCCTAGTTGTTTAATAAACCCAATTTTAATAATTCTTTACTACGCTTTTTAACTTGTACGAACAGTTTTGGAAAAAATTCTGACTTTTTCGGTAGATTTATAAAGAAACATTTACACACGTCCTAAAAATTATGAATAGAACAAAAAAAATCAGTCAAAACATTCGCGCCGTTCTCAAGTCTTTCAAACATGCAGCAATTGGTTTTTATTTAAATTTACGATGTATAGATTAATTGTCCAATGTTCAAAATAAATACTTGTACTAAGGATACAAATCTATAAGCTAACAGTTAACAAGATATCACCAGTTTAACTGTTAACGTTCACTGTCGCTACCCACCAGTTAACATTAACTAACGCAACATTTAGAACTTACCATTTCTATTACTAACAGGAATCTACTGAGCATGTATACAAAGGTCTGTTTAAAGTTATGGTTAAATTGCAAATACTTTGAGTAATTGTTTAATTAGCAAACTACTCGTTTAATTGTTATTTATACGTATTTATTAAAACTTTCCATCATCACGCCTTTATTCCCCAAAGGGTTAGGCAGAGGCGTACTAATTTAATATACCCACAGTTCACCATTATGTTTAGGTCCTATGTAATACGTATTGAGGCGAGTCTATTCCCATTAACCGGCACAAATTCCAAACTCCGAACTGCTACTGAGAATTAAATAGAAAAACCCAATAACACTTTGCTAAACCTGGGAATCGAACCCTTCACCTCTAGTTTAGCAGTCGCGCTCAGGACCACTAGAATAATGAGGCAGTTTGTCCGCAATACTTTTCTAATTATTGAATTTGTCAAACAAGGTAGCTATAGTTATTGAAAGAATATTTCTTAAATTGTACATACCTAGATGCATTTATCTATTGGTATCAACGTAATATACAATACAAAAGCCAAAAATATTTCAGTATATGTTAAAATTTGCAAAAAGGTAATTAAGCGGTAATGATCCTCAAAACTGTGGGTGTACATTAAGTACACCTCTGCCTAACCCTTCGGGGAATACAGGCGTGATGGTATGTTGTTGTTGTTGATCCTCAAAAATTCTGAAAAAAATGTTTGTCGTTTTTCAACATTGGCATGAAAAACAAAGCAAACATATTCATGATTGAGCATAATGTTTGTTAGCTTACGGAAAGTCAAATATTATTTTATGCAATGTTTGTGCAACGCAATGGTTACACAGGGATGACTAACGAAGCTTTCCCAAATGTCACACTTAGCTGCATAATTATACAGTGCATATAATTCATTTAGAATTGACGAGATATTGGCTTATATATATCCAATATCAGTAGTAGGATTAATATTCCAACTACAGGATGATCTTAACCCTAAAAAAACATTATACAAAAAAGGAAACAATTATTTACAGCCACAAAGACAATAGCAATAGCAATGATAAATGATATATGTTCTAGCATTTACTAGTAGTTTTTTTATGTGACTAAAGCCTTATTATTATTCTAGTACAGACTGTCCCCAAAACTTTGTGTAACGACCACAGGAGGTGTCCACAGAAAGGAAATACCACTTCTGTGAACACCTTCTTTTAAAAAAAAAATGGTCTACAATGTTACCTACTTCAGTTAACCTATATTCATTTTTATATTGCAATGTGGCTGCTGACCAAGAATCTCTGGGTTCAATTTTCAAAACAAAGAGGTTTTCTATAAATTTCTCAGTGGTAGCTCAGAGTTTTGTGTCTTATAGTGCATAAGAAAAATATAGCTTAATTATATGTTCATACAGTTATCATGTAGAATTAAAACTCATAAATATATAACATTTTTTTTTCTACAGGTGACATTAGTGTGCGTGTTGGTGGCTGTGTGCGCAGGCGCACCTCAACAGAACCCACAAGATGTGCAGATCCTGCGCTTCGATAGCAACGTCGAGCCCGATGGCTACAGCTTTGCGTAAGTTATTCTTATGTTTTTATTCTCAATCTAATGTTATTTACGTACATATTTTCACTGCTGTCTCCCATTGGGGTAGGCAGAGACTATAGATTTCCATTTGCTACGATCCTGGCTTCATCTATGTTCGATGTTACGTTCAAAGTTAAATGTTATTTGGTTTTAATAAATAGGACCTTAGCTGACTCTGTTGCACATCGCAGTCAACTAATTCGAATCAAAATAATTACTTACGTACGTCATACAGAGGACAGGAAATATTTATTTTGACTGTTTTTTAACGACAATCAACTCTTGTAACAAGCTAGTAGACAAAATATAGTTGTAGAATTTAATAGGAATATATTTGTTTGTTTTGTAAATATGTTCTATTAACAAAATTAGAAACAATAACAATTTATAAGGTACCTTAGGCATACCTTAGTCCCAATGGTATATTATGATGGTATAATAGCACATAACAGCCTATATTCCCCGACAGGCTTACCCACAGCTCGCCGGAATGTTTTAGATCCCATGTAAAAGGAAGCGCGCGTATTTCCATTAACCGGCATTACCTCCGAGCTGCTACTGAGACTTTCATAGTAACACCCAATAATAATTTTGACCTGAGAACCGAACCCAGGTTCTCTAGCTGAAGTCGCGCTTACCATTAGATTAATGAGGCACTAAATTTACAACACGCGCATTCTGTGTGGTATTCAAATACGCGACATGGGCACTGATAACATCTTATAATGGAATCCCGTTTTCCTTTAAGGCCGCAGAGGTCAAAGGGATATCGCTTCATCGATAACCAGAAACATAGCATATTACGGAATTAGGATCTTACCATCACGCCTACTACAATTCACGGCTAAGCAAAAATGTACTAATGTATTTACACCCACAGTGTGCTCACATATATAAGTCCTACGTAAAATCAAATCTATAACTCTTAATTACTATTGAGAATTTCATATAAAGAACCACAAGAACACTTTGATTGACCTGGAAATTGAACCCACAATCTTTAGCTCAGCACTTGCAAGATACGAACGATAATAATATATTTTTTTAATAATAATTATGTTATGTATTAAAAAATATGAAAAGCCTGTTTAACTTCAACATGTTAATAAATCGATACCAAACATTAACACGTATAAAGATATAATAATTAAATAACAACTATGTCATCTTATTAAACGCTATTAATCTAAAGCCCTTCATTGACGTAGGTATAATATAATTACTTAATCTTGTAGCAAATGTAACCATTCTTGCGAAACGAGTCGAGTTAAGAGTAGGTGATGACCCTTTGTGACGTAACCACTTAACATTATACAACTCCCATTGTAAGCCATAAAAATAACATGCATAATGTAGCTATTTTAAGTATTTACAAACAATTCGGTAGGGTTTTTATGTAATAAGGAAAGTCAAATATTTAATGAGTAAAATGAGATAAATATTTGTGGATCAAACAAATATCTATTTGTCTCGAGTGGAAATTGAATCAGTGACACTGTGCACAATGGAGTAGAATTTAGAGTTAGAAACAGAGATTTAGAAACGGATATTTAATAATTATAATTAAAAAGGGAACATAAATATAATTAAAAAGGGAAAATATCCGACTATAAAATAAGTTACACCTACGCGTTGATGTCTTTTGTAGTATATTGTGTTATTTCGGCATGGAACAAAAGTTTTCTTTATTTACTTTGCATTGCATTGACTGTGTGTTCATAATTTCTCTTCTATCTCTATATATGTATTTTTCTCTTCTTTCTCTATCTATTCACAATTATTTGTATTTTACAATATTGCGGGAAGTATTTATTTTTTAATATCATGTATCATTATAATTTTAGACAACAGCCTTAACTTTTTTATAAAACGCAATCGATATAATTAGTCATGCGTTGTATTTATAATTCTTACTCCGAGATTTAGACGATGATTACAATTCCGGGATTAAATCTTGGTCAAGGCAACACAAATTACTTTTTGAAGATTATTGTTTCACTGCCACATCACACTTAAAGTCACATCAATAAAAAAAAAAATTAAATATGTTTTCATCATCACATCATTATTATAACCAGTATCCTTTTCCCAACTCTGTTAGTGTTGGCTTGAATGATAACAAGATACAATATAAATATGAAATTTTCAAATAATTTATTTCCTGAAAGGAATTTTATTTTTTTATAAAACTGATTCCAAGCTTTTTGTCCGATGCGTGGACAACAAATAAATTAATATATGACCAACTAGGAGGTACGTTCTATCAAACGAAAAAGAATCGAATCTAAATTGGTTCACGATCGGCGAAAATACGTTTTTGAAGTCTACAAAATATTAATATTTTCTTACTTACCCTTTATTGTTATTTTATAAGACTTATATTTTAACAGTTATGAGACCAGCGATGGTACATCCAGACAAGAGGAAGGCAAGCTGGACAACCCTCAGTCTGAGAACGCAGCACTAACCGTGACGGGGCAGTACGCGTACGTGGCCCCCGACGGCAAGCATTACACCGTCACCTTCACCGCAGGACCCAACGGCTTCCAGCCCAAGACCTCCCTAGGACAATAGGACCAAACACCGACATTTGTAAATAGTTAATAACTTTACCAATAGATTTGTATCACAACAGTACAAGAGATCTCAGTTAATAAGAGATCGATTTCTAAATTCACGTGCCATAAGGACGTCTTTTTTGTATTTTTGTATATTTTTTTGTATTAAAAAAATATCAATGAATAAAATATTTTTTTGAAAAAAAATCGTTTTGTTTTTACGTTCTACATTTTAAGCCATAAATATTGATAGGTACGTAACTAAGATTTAATTAAATTCAAAAAAAGGTAGTAATTATTATATGTATTATATACGTACGAGAGCAGTGATAGCCTAGTGGTATGACCGTTGGACTGCCAATTCAAAGGTCTCGAGTTCGAACCCAAGGCACGCACCTCTGACTTTTTGAAGTCATGTGCGTATTAATAGTTAATTATCACCCGCTTATACGGTGAAGGAAAACATCATGAGGAAACCTGCATGCCTGAGAGATTTTCTCGATGGCGTGTGCAGCCTGCCAACCAGCACTAGGCCAGCGTGGTGGACTATAGCCTAATCCCTCTCATTCTGAGAGGAGACCCGTGCCCAGCAGTGGGACAGTATAATGGGTTGATTATGTTATGTTAGTTATACGAGTATACGTAAGAAATCTTAAATGAATACTACTACAGTTGGATAGATAACTCATGACATTTAAGCTAATGTAATACATCACAAAATAGACTTTATAAGCCTCCACAATAACTTACAGTATACTAAATCAATTTTATATTGAAAACGTGCTTCGTTCGACCCCGGAATCGAACGTAAATCTAAGATTAAATAAGGGTCGCCTTTGTTTGTTAAATTAACTGAGTTCTTCCTAGTCCATGCAATATGGTTGAGTTTACGAGACTGATATACTTTTAATCGAATCGGTCGGTTGTGCATCGATAACTTATTGGCAAGTAGTAGTTAGAGTAGGCTTTTTTTTATTTGTATTAAAATAACAAACTGCCTCATTAGTCTAGTGGTCCTGGGTTCAATTCCCAGGTCGAGAAAGTGGGTTCTTTTATGGAGTTCTCAGTAGAGAATTCCGAGGCCGGTTACCATAAATGGGTTATCTCTCGAAGTTATTCAGGAATATGTCTACCTGAGGTAAATTGTGCAATTAGTTAGAAACAACTCTGAGAGGGAAGCCGACTTCAGTTGGGATGGACAGTATTCGGCAAACTTCGTCGAGTCTTCTGTTCACCCATACCACAGCGCCTTAGGACAAGTCATCAATGCGTGCGTTCTACCAGTTATGACATAGTCGGTTTTGTAGATTCTCAGCACTTTATTCTTTACCTATTAGCTATGGACGCCTTGTGACATGGTATTTAAATCTATTTGAAGACGATCGCATACTGCCATTCAAAGCTAAAGGACACTTCCAAGCCATTCGCGACATACGGCTACTATACAACAAATTTGCAGTATAGGCTGACCTCCAATTGTATAGATTTTACGTACAATGAGAGGTCAGCTTTTATACTGTTAATATATAGCTTGATGTGTAGTCGTGCGTACATGTGTGTACAGTACCTTACAATAAATAGATCTTTACAATGAAATTAAGGACTGAGATTTCTAAGCTAACAGACTGTGGTTATACAATGTGTAACTGAATAAGCTTAAGCACGTCGATTAGATTATCAAGTCATAATCTATATATAAAAAAAAAACAATTTCGGGATTGTTCCAACACTTATAACTCGAGAAAGGGTGGATTGATTTTTATGATATTTGGTTTGTTGGATTTGTCTTCTTCCCGAATAGCAGAATAATTATTAAAACATTCGAAAAATTCACGAAAAAGAACATGAAGAAAATTTATTTTCTCATACATTTTGTATCTGGAACGGATTGACAGATTGATAGAAATAAACCGCGGCCACAAATGAATATGGCGTTGTTTTCTGTGAGATTTTCTGTTTCGGTAAGATAGCGTTCTGTGCATTGTCCGAACTATAACTATACTATAACTGATGTGATTTTGATAAATTTTTAGACATAGGAAAGGGAGTGAATATAGTGTGAATAATAATTATCTTTTCGCGAAAAGTTAACAAATATTAAAAACCACTGTAATCGATTCAGTAGTCGATTCTGAACAAACTACTTTCAGGTCTTCCGTTTATTCTGTTACACTTTGTATATTATTACCAATTAAAGTGGACACGTTAGTAATGGCTGATTCCAGCATATTCGATCCGTGAAGGGAACAAATATTTGTATGATCTACAGATAGTTGATCCGGGACTGGGCGTTTGTGATACAGGGGAAAATCCTAATGTGTGGCAACGTTTTTGTATATAAAATTAAACTGGTTTTTCACAATACCTATTTTTTCTTTTATTATATAATTAAAGTAAAATAGAGAAAAAAAAGTCTTCTGTATTTATATTAAAATAAGTGGTTTCTGTTCATAGGTCTGCTTTGGAAATACAAATTATCTAAAGCAATTATACAAATATGGATAAGATTATTGATCGTTTTATTTTCTACGCAAACCAGTTTAATTTTAAATTAATTGCTGTGAAGATTAAAAGCATCAAATATCATCAAATATTTAATTAGCACCGATATCAATTATTCTAACAAAAAAAAAAGATTTTTTACACAAATGTTTTGAATAAAATTTGCAGCGTAATTAATATATCTAACAAAGTAGTTCCACTGTAGGTAATAAAAGTGAGCTTGGTTATACACAGCTGTTTTGTTTATTGTTATTTGATGCTGTGTTACCAGCTTACAAGGACAACTGGTAGCTAATCACAAACGTTAGTAGCAAAATCTAACATGAGTAATATTTTCGTAATATACTTGAAGATACATCCTTATTTATACAGATACAATGCTGCAACTAACGTTGATAGTTTTGTGGCATGACCGTACTATAACATCCATGATGATTATTTTTTATTTTCATCATGGGATTATTTTCGCTGGTCACTGGTATGCAACATAACACCACACGCGCCACGAAATTATTTTTCTTGTCACTTATCTTATTCTGAAAATATGGCAGGAGACGAGATAATGCGAAGAATATTTCTTCGCGGGATGCATGTTGGCACCCCTGGAAAATAAAACGCCCAGTGTCCATAACGGTATCTTGTTAAAGTATTTTTCATAAAAAAATCAATATTCACTTTCATTAGTAACCAACAGCCTTTAGCAGCTGATTTATATACATTTCTTCATTTGAAATTCAAATCTTTGGAGTCACGGCACAAGTATTGAATTCCAAATTCTTATCAAAGTATTACAATTGAAATCTATTATCAATCTCACAAACAAGAGAGCTCCTAAGTTTCATCGACGCCCACGGCATGCAGCACGGCGATTGAAAGCTATTTACACGTTAGTGCAATAACATTAGGCTTAGAAATTTCACACAACTAATGTTTAGTGTATGTTTCGTAAATTCATCTAAATGCCAACGCACACAAGTCGCATCGTCGCGAAGGTTCTTGCATCCGTTTATGCGTACATAATAGTTACAGTATGTGTAATGTGTATACTTCTGCAACGTTCATTTAACAATAAAGTTATTCTGACTGACCAGTAATTAATCATATTTTTAACCTACTGTAGCCTTTTTTTGTGCGAGGAGGAAACTTTCAAAAGGCTGCCGGTCTTCTGAGGGGTAGGTGGGATCTTTACCGCACTATATTGGGAGGATCCGGGAACTACTATATTCCTCCGGATCCTTCCTGTGCCACGCCTATAAGCCCGTCTCAGGGACTCCCTCACCCATCTTTGTGCAGTGCACACGGCGACACGTGACCACTACGTATCACCGTCATCCCTGAGGTCGCTTAGTGAACGCCCAGAGCCC
This sequence comes from Acronicta aceris, assembly GCA_910591435.1. Classification (NCBI taxonomy): domain Eukaryota; kingdom Metazoa; phylum Arthropoda; class Insecta; order Lepidoptera; family Noctuidae; genus Acronicta; species Acronicta aceris. Next base: position 8,269,445 of record OU342763.1, on the reverse strand, counting down.
TCACTCTGTATGTCCGCGGCCCCACAGGCCCCAAGCTAATCTTATCAGTAACTACATGCAGGAGGTTTCCGCATATAGCCCTAGATGAGCTAGACATCGGCGTGATTCCCACCCTCTCATCTTCTCCTCCGAGTGGGATCGGCCGTCTCACGATCCCGCTCGGTAACCTCCTTCTGGGCCATAACGGTTTCGCAGAAGAAAGCCACAGTCCTCCAATTTGATCGTCATCATTATCCCAATTTATTTCGGGTAGGCGCAGCATATTCTTTACTTCTATTTACTCCTGTAAGCCTTTCCTCCTTTATCAATCCTTTTCAATCTTTAAAAAAATCATTGCCCCACTCTAGGATTTTCTCCTGTATAGTGGGTGCTTTTACAAACACAAATTCTCACATACATAAACGACCAGACCCAGAACAACTACCTTGTAGGTCATACAAATATTTTCTCTATGTGGAGATCGAACCCATAACCCCGATCGCTCAGCTGCTACACGTGTCGTGGTATCATCATATCGGACGTAACACAATTCATTCATTCATATTTTCTTTAGTCTCCCTCTACCCATCCATCGCTCTACCAATCACATGCATTTCATTCTTCTCATTACGTGCCCATACCACGGATAATATAACCCACACCAAGACAAACGATTCCCTTTCAGCTTTCCTGTCACTGGCGTCACTTGCAGACTTCCTACTCGTTTCTTATTTTGTCCACCACAAATTTCTCATCTCCGCTGCATGTAGTCAATATATATTTATATTAACCTTTATTGTTATATCTAGGGAAACCAAAGCATCATAAAAATATAAGTTTATATATCGTCAATGTAGGGATTGAATTGTTACCTATAAAGGATCAATAGTCGCACCCTGGATGGACACTATCAACCTTATTATTAAGTAGGTAACTCACGATACACAATAGAAAAAGAACATTGTCGGTTTGATATAATCGTCAGTTTTCACTATAAACTTCAATGGTCACATTGGTCATCTCAATCTCACGAACCAGTAGCTAACTATACTTTGGACCTGACAATCCAAAATATAGTTAGATGACATAAAGTGTCAATTAAGAATAATTGAAAATATACATCTAATGGCTCTTCCGCAAACACAACAGCATCCTTGAATTAAAATTTCCATAATATTTAAGAAAATTATCTTAAGCTGCATCAAACGTAACAAAATGGCATTGACGGTAGTGTTGAAGAGTTCTTAAGTATACTTTAAGCAATAGATAATGTTTTTTTTTTCTAAATTGCATGTATGGCCTTGCATGATAAAACTCAAATGAGCAGGTAAGCATAAGATTCACAGTTTGTTTTATAAATTACGCAACGTTCGAGTATTGTCATCGTGCGACGGATGACAGTGTGTGCGAGTGTCTGAGACGAGTGTTTGTGAACCTTCGTTATTTAAAACGGTTACAAAATAACTGTGACGAAACCAGTAACCTTTTGTACATTAAACGGCGGTGGGGTCACTACGTTTGCTAGACTACACAATTTCAGTTTACGACCATTTTACGCGATTACGGTGTAACGGAAAAGATGGATGGCGATTGTACTCGTAATTACATTTACTCTTTACCAATTTTCTGTAAAATAAGCTTGTACTTAAATACAGGCCCAAAACAACATATTTCATAATCAACCCATTATGCTGCCCCACTGCTAGGCTCGGGTCTCTTCTCAGAATGAGAAAGATTAGGCTATAGTCAACCACGCTAGCCTAGTGCGGGTTGTCAGACTTAATACGCCATCGAGAAAATCTCTCAGGCATGCAGGTTTCCTCACGATATTTGCCTTCACCGTTTAAGCACGTGATAATTAACTATTTAATACGCACATGACTTCGAAAAGTCAGAGGTGCGTGCCTTGTGTTCGAACTCGAGACCTTTGACTTGGCAGTCCAACGGTCATACCACTAGGCTACCACTGCTATAACATAATTTAAATATTAGAAAAGGTAGTGAGATGGTAGACCGCCACAGGAATGTAGTGGTCATTAGAGCGACTGCCGATCTTGAAATCCTAGATGCGATTTCCAAGTCAAACAGTTTTATTAGGTGGTACTATGAAATACTCAGTAGCAACTTGGAGTTTCAATTTGTGCCTGGTTAATAAACTCTCCTCCTATTAACATAATAATATAAATACATAAAGTAATCAGCGAACTGCAGATATAGGTACGGTAGTAAATCTTTGCCTTGCCCTTGAGAGAATACAGGCGTGTTGATTTATGTTTCAGGATACTTATAATCAGTGATCGGAAGAAGTAAGGCTATCCCTTCTAATGGGATGAAAAATAGAGCCTCGCCCTTTGAAGGAGTCCAACGAACGCTGGACTTCAACCTGATGGTCGTGGCGAATGTCATGAATCTCATGGCCATGACCATAGGGCAAGGGAAGGCAAGTACGGTTTTTAGTCGGGAGTTCGACATTCCGTCCGGTATTAGGCAGAATGCAAAAAAAAAAATAACATTACCTACTTAAATAAGTTCCAGCTGAACGTATATTACACAAACTGATTTTAAAAACTTCCTAAAGTTCTACTTAATTACTAAGGATTTACTTAACATGCTGCCACAATTTTAACTTGAATATATCAATTGACTGCCAAGTCAAAAGTCTCGAGTTCGAATCCAAGGCACACACCTCTGATTTTTCGAAGTCATTAGTTAAATATCATGGGCTTAAACGGTGAACGAAACCTGCACGCCTGAGAGATTTTGTCGACGGCGTGTGAAGTCTGCCAAACCGCACTAGGCCAGCGTGGTGAGTCCACAGTGTTGTGAGGGATTAGGCTATAGTCATAGCCTAATCCCTCACAGTGGGACAGTATAGCGGGTTGACTATGTTATGTTATTTGTATCAATTGGTAACTAAACTTCATTTTTTTTATTTAATAAATATTTATTACAAATGATAACAGTTATGAAATCTGCCAAACTGCTATGCAGTTTGTCGGCAGCAGTTCTCGCTTTACAATAACAAATACATATTTGTTATCCTGTTTATTTTTCTCTTCTTTTTCTTTTGTTTTTACTTACATGAAGTTGAACTTTATACCATTTACAAATTTGTATACCGTTCACAATTTTTTTCCTAACTCGCAAAAACTCACAATATATATTGCACCTACGCAATAGATTAGCTGTTCCGTCTCAGTATCACATTTGCTATACATTTCTGTACGGCGCATGTATGCATTTTTATTAGCGAAAGAGCTATCATTATTTTACCGAATTACTTTTGAAATCTAAGATAGAAAATATAATTATATTTTGGTTGATATTAGATTCTATTAATAAATTATCGTACCTAACGTTATCAATCGACAATAAAATTATTAGTGTAGGTACACACTGAAACACATAAGGCTATACAGTTTACCCTGTGAACCATGACCATGGCAGTGATTTTTGCGTGTATACTAGATTAAAACAATTCTATTGATCTATAATCTATGAACAACTAAAATATAACAACAGCAATAGCTGTAAGCTATAGGTAACTAATGAGCACACTTCTTGACACACTAGTATCGCTGGATTTAACTAGATGACACTAGTGTGCGTATTGTATACGTTGAACCAAATTAATACCAATTTAAGTATGTAAATCGATGTGACGAAATGACGTCACATAACTGGCCACTCGTTATAATTCTATTAACATGTACTTCAGCTTAAAAATGTCTGACCAGGATGTACTTAGTCAGTATATAATACATTACTTGGGATTCATTGCTAACAAGTAGCTAATCTTAAAAATACAAAATAATTAGTACTTTTGAAAACTTTGTTTTATACTTAAATCTTATTGTACTCGTAATAATGGAATTAAATAATACAGGAATTTAATTAATTCAATGATATTTAAATACAATGAGCTTTGTATCATCGCAGGATTCAAGTCTAATGTAAATTGTAGACGTGAACAGTGTCATCAATCGTGACTGAACCGAGTTCCTGAACTACATAGACTTAACATAACACACAGATATTAGAAAGGTCATTCATGATATAATAAACAAAGCAATGATTTTAACATAAACCATTAACATAGCTGCGTGCAATAATTTATGCTTCAACATAGTTTAAATAACTAATATTCCCTGGCTTTGCATCATACCAGCCCGTCAATTTAAAGATACATTTTTTTATGAAAGACACCTCCCACACTAGTGAACGAAGTGAAATGAAATGTGAAGTGAAATGAAGCCCTATGTTACAGGAGACTTCACAAACATAAATGTAATTAGCAGATAAAAAGTACACCAAGAATCCAAACAATAATCCATGGAACACGAAAATATTTTCCTCGGATGGGAATCGAACCCTCGACACTGCGACGACGGCGCAACGTTATTAACCTTAACCCATACAGGAGTATAGTTATACCAATTGCCTTAAGAGACCGGCGGACCGAATTTTTCATACATACCGAAATAAATCGTAATTTAAACACAATTTAATCAAATTCTGTTATTATTTGGAATACGATATCGTTAATCTAGGTTCCTACTCTGCCATTTCGTCCAAAATACCTTCCTGGAAATAAATTTAAGCGAATGCAATTTTTGATAACCTTACCAAATTTGGAACGATTTTCCGGTCTTTTATTTCCAGTGTAGTAGTAGTAGACGAAATAGTATCGTAGGAACCTAGATTAATGGTATCCAAATCCGAATAATAACATAATTGGATAGAATATTGTCTGGATTATGATTTATTTCGGTATTACGTTTTTGTGGGCAATTCAAGCTCCGCCGGAGCTTTAGGATTCTTATACATATCAGAGCATCGATGAACTACAAAGAAAATATGACTAAGCAATATGTTTTAGAGAAATTATATAAACATATTTTTATATACCGTAAAAAATAAGAGGCCATCGTACTGATCATTATAATCAAACATTACTATGGGACCCACCCCGAAATCACAAAGTAATCAGGATTTCCATACATTTTGTCAAATTGGTCCCAAAGTAAAACTTATTCAAAGTGATGAGTTATTTCAATTATAAATAAGAAATATTAAGGTTATTTAGAAAACAAATTACAGTAAGTAACACGGATACGAATGCTACTTTTATTGATACATACAAATAATAAAGAATGTATTATATTATATATATATCTTAGTATATAACACAAAATCAAATTGTATTATAGTTACCAAACAATAATATATGTAGGCTGACAGTGATGTCAAGAACCAATAAATACATAAAATTCACGCCTTCAAATAGTTCAATTTAAATTTTATTATATTAGGTATGTATGGCAATAAATGTTGCGTCACAAGTATGGTAAGATAGTTGGCAATTTCAAATTCATGATCACTTATCTTAGTGGTCTCTTAATCTCTATCCATGAGTACATAAAACGAAAGGGGAGTTAACCATTGTACAAACTAAAACTGGCTTAATTTTTTTATCAGAAACATTGTCTCACATTCACATAATTTTTTTCTATCGTGTTACAAGCCATTCTTAACCTCCGACGCAAAAAGAGGCAGGCCCCTTTCCATTGGGCACTATGGGCAAGTGTTTTTTTAGATTTGTTTATAAAAAGGTATCTTGATGGAGAGTATTCTTAGCTATGATTTAAGAAAATTAGGCCCGCCGTTTAAAGTTTATCAACTCTTTGTAATGAAGGGGTGTGAGCAACTTCCATAGGTCTGATTGATTTGAAATTTAGTATCCTGTTACTTCAACGATATTGCAAGAATAAACTCTTGATTGAATAAAGAATAAACTCTAAACTCTTGATTGGCTATAATAAAGTTAGTAACCCCTTTCGAGAAAAAATAATCTGAGTAAGCAATTCCCACTGATACGTGTTTACTGGAAAATCGATAATGGGCTTAACAAAACGCTTGTTAAATTGCATAGACAATGGAATATAGATTTCGCAAATAATGTGCATGATATGTGTCGCTTCACGCCAGGATTAACTACTCACGACTGTTTATTCATATGACGGCAAAGTATTATAAACCTATGATCATAACCTAGACTATCCGGATGTAAGAAACATTCTACAAACAAAATAACCATTCCTAACCAAATCAGATAAAAAATATCGTAATAGAATTATAAAAATTTAATTTAATTTCTCTTGAATTTTATATTTAAATAATAAATACGTATTATTATGACATAATGTGCATTATTTTAACGTTGAATACGTACATTTATGTGCAAATGATTAAGATACGTTAATAAATAAAATACATAATGTTCTACCGCGATATTTTTATATAGTTAGCAACCTTGAAAGATTTTTACATCAAATTTTATAATATAGGTAACAGGTCCTAGCTTCATTCGGACGAATAAAGATTTATTGGGACTATTCTAACTAAAAAAATCGTAAGTTCCACCAATTTCTAAGTATTTCCATATCGTATTGAATCTGGCATGATTATACCATTATACTGTTCAGTAGCTTAAATTATAAATATTAAAAAAGTGAAATAATATTAATAAAGTATTACACAATGATACTTTTTAGTATCTTATTTTTGTAGAAAGAAACTAAATCATGATTTAAAATTAATGGTAAAAATATTTTATCTCCATTTATATATTCCACATATCTTTCAGCACGGAAGGTTAATAAGATATTCACAACACTATGATTAAAGACTAAAATAATAACCATTGTGTAACCCTGGTCAGAATCACAACACAGTCAGTCAGACGCAATTCATACAAAGTAAAATGTTATTTTCAAGTTTTTAACAATACATTTTAACGAGGACATAATACCATATATTAAAATAAATCATTTGCACATCTATACGAAACAACACAGTAAATATATAACGTGATCGTAAAACGTTTTTGATTAGATCTGTCTTATTCTAAACATTTTGTGTTGCTTATGTCATTTGTAAATAAGAATTTTTCGTAAACAGGCTAAAAATAAACTAAGTGCAACAACAACATTTCGATTTCGCCGACATTGAAATATGGATAACTGAAAAAAATATGTCGAGTGTTAAAAAGTAAATTTAACTTATAACAGACATATATGTTCTTAGAATAACACTAATATCTTTTCGAGTTTACTCAAAATGATTCACATTGTAACAAATATACAATGATTAGGTAATATTCGAACACAAAAACATCATTGAACCTTCAGATTTTCTATTCTATTCATTGGCCCAAGATGAAACTATTTCCTACACTTTGGAAAGAGCTTGCCTGCTTACGGCATCCATTGATGTATTATTGGCCTTGATTGCGCCGGTAATTGTAAAATAAACATTTAATACTCAATACTGACCTTTGTCATTTAGTTAGAGTATACTATTTGATTCTCAAGATCAGCCATTTTGATAGAATTTTACAAAAAATATAAATTGTATACAAAAATCGAGATTCCGTAATTCGCGTTGAAATACCAATTCTGATACTGAACCCTGATTTTCGTAAACATTTAAATGCAAATAGACTCACGAATTTCGTATTCCAAACACATGGCTAGTTTTGGTTAATCCTAAGGCAGTCAATTGGTGGTGTAATGCCCAGACATAAGAGTACATCAGTTCGAAGAGACGTATTTTTTACGTATTTATACAAATCAAAATTTTGAGCAGCAAGTAAGAAAAGTTCCCGAATTTAAACTAATCAATAATCCCGCTTTTGGAATAATACAACGGAAAAGGTAAATTATATTAAACACTTACAAAGTATTAAATATCATTATATTTTAGTTTAAACCTAAAGAAATAATATTGCTTGAAGTCTTTAGTGCAGGTTTTGCGATTTTATATGATCAGTCTTATCGATCTTATCTTTAAAAATATTTAATGATGTTATCGCACTTTAAGCTATGCATTATGTTGATATATTATGATGTGATTTAGCAATAAGAAATATAATACATATTATATTATTGCTGATTATTAACTGCCTTATAAGCCTAGTCGCCCTGAGTGCGACTGCTATGCTAGAGTTCTTGGGTTTGATTCCCAGGTCGAGCAAAGTTTTATTGGGTTTTTCTATGAAATTCTAAGTAGCAGCCCGGAGTTTAGGATTTGTGCCCGGTTCATGGCAATAGGCTCGTCCCCTATTACATGAGACCTAAACATAGCGGAATGTGGGTGTAGGTACATTAGTACGCCTCTGCCTACACCTTCGGAGAATACAGGCGTGATGGTATGTTAGGTTATTATATATTATTGAAAAAACAGCAGTACCTACACCATATCTCGACGGCAGTTGTCAAAATATACGGTAAACATGTATTTTGGACCTAATTTTCGCGATACCCCGAGTGATGTTAATCCATAATTAATATACAAAGAAAACTAACGACTCGATTATAATAACGCAATCAATAATCATAAATAGAAATAATATCGTGACAAATTTAGATGATGATAAACACAAAAAGCAGAGTGTCATATGAAGCTAATCATCATAAAGTATATGTAATTTATTGGTGATTGAATCTTGAGACTACTAGACATAAATGTTAGCCATCATTATAGAACACATTAACTTCATCTTTTTGTGACATTTTAACGCACTTATATGTTGACTCAAATACCTTGATTTAGATTTTAATACCTTTCTAGATTAGTAGAAAACTTCGTTTACTTTCATCACTTGAATCTCTTTAAAAATGATGATTTTAAAAATCTTTTTTATTATAAAAAGCCTCAGAAAGCTGTCGGTCTCAGTTGAGAACCAGTTATACTATAATTTAAACAAATATCCATGACTATCTTTAAATTTAGACAGAAGCCCAAAAACCTGAACAAATAATATGGCTTGTAGTCTTTATTGCAGGTTTTGTGATTTTTATATAATAAAATGATCTCTCTATTAATATCAATTGAAGTTATCGCGCGTAAGCTATGCAATATGTTGATTATAAATATACATATGATGTGATATTGCAATCAAAAATATTATATATATTATTAACCGCCTCATAAGCCGGTCCTGAACGCGACTGCTCCACTAGAGGTTCTGGGTTCGATTTCCAGGACGAGCGCTAAATGTTATTGAGTTTTTCTATGAAATTTTCAGTAGCAGCTCGGAGGATTTGTGCCCGGTTAATGCCTTTTCTAAACTTTATTATCGAGATATTGGTAGTCCCCAAAAATTGGGTTACGTAGGTGTGATAGCAGGTCACCATCGTCATCTGCGTGTACAACCCAAATAATATCCCATTGCTGGGCACAGGTCTCCTCCAAAAATGACGGATTAGACTGTCCACCAGGCTGGCCTAATGCGGGTTAGCAGAGTTGACACGCCCTCGCGAAAATCTCATTGTTAGCAATAAAGATTTCGTTTTCGTTGAAGCAAGTAATAATTAACTTTAATAGAGGGTGAGCCTATTGGTATTAGTATTTGTTACTTTACATATTCTATCTTTATGTAAAATCCCACAGGAACAGTCTCTCCTTGGGGTTCTACTTAGCTTCGCCGTGGGGTACGATCCGCAGTTCAAGGTCAAGAAAACTAGAATATATTATAATCCAATAATAAGTGGGTAGGTACCAAATTTTTATAATTTCAATTTTGTCTTGATTATTATACAATGGCTAGGAATTAATTAGTCAAAAGGTTGTGCTTTATTTCGTTGTTTTTCTGGTTTTGGATGAGGTGCAGTCTACCGTCTGACCTCCACCTCACTTAAATGCAGATTTTTGTTTGATGACGTCGAAGATTTTTTTGTTATGTTGTTGAGAGTTGATAATGTACACTTTCAGTTCAGAGCAGCATTACAAAAACGTCATCTAGCTAACAAATCAATTGACTTGTAACAGTGTCTGTAAAGATCTACTTTGAAAAATAAATATCATTTCAATTACAAAAACATTTAATATAGTTAATAATAAAATTATAACTTAATTATTTAAAAATCTTATATTAATATATTTTTTTTATAATTATCCACACACACACACATCAATCTAAATATATTCAGATGTTAATTGCTGATATAATATGCAAAGTTTTGTCTGGCACAAAACAAACACGCATGCTTTAAAAGTAATCGCAAAACATTAGGCTGACATAAAAAATCAACATACTATGTTTAATTAACACAGTGAATACTTAAAGAAATAGAGGCTCTTGGAGGAACATTTTCATTTGACTATTTTATAATAAAAAAATGACAGTCAAGTAATAATCACTACATATTATAAAAATAATGTTAGGTGCACAACAGTTTCGGATGTCGGTGTCTTCGAATTGGTTTGAACTTTTGTTTTTCCACCGACTTCCGAAACTGTGTATTTTATATTGAAATTTAATATTAAGTTATTCGTCCATTTGTCGCGCACGTACTTAATGCAAGTTAAGACTTATATGGTTTTTTCATTAATGTCATTGGCAGAACCCGACCAAATGGGACCACACTGGAAGCACTAGCTTTCAAATAAAAGTTCTGAGGCAACAAACATAACAAAATACATTTGAATTGAGAACCTCCTCCTTTATGAAGTCGGTTAACAAAGTCGTCATCGTCCCCCCCCTCGACCGCGTCTGTCTGTCTGAACGCGATAAACTCAACAAATACCGAACGGATTTTCTTACGATTTTCACCATTAGACGGCGACGTGATTCATGAGGAATGTTTTAAGCTAGTTAACATCACACTACGACTCAAGGAACGGAGCAAAGCCGGTAAAACCGCAGAGTACAGCAGTAGTACCTAATTTTTAAAGTCAATTCTCGTGTTCTGACGTATTCTTTTTAACCTCCTCCTTTATGAAGTCGGTTAACAAAGTCGTCATCGTCCCCCCCCTCGACCGCGTCTGTCTGTCTGAACGCGATAAACTCAACAAATACCGAACGGATTTTCTTACGATTTTCACCATTAGACGGCGACGTGATTCATGAGGAATGTTTTAAGCTAGTTAACATCACACTACGACTCAAGGAACGGAGCAAAGCCGGTAAAACCGCAGAGTACAGCAGTAGTACCTAATTTTTAAAGTCAATTCTCGTGTTCTGACGTATTCTTTTTAAACTAAAAATATTTGGCAAAACCTAATTTAAAAAAAAATTGTTGCAGATTAAACAGTAGCCATCAATTAATCTAATTATACAAAAATCGTGATATCGTGAGTATGGTCGTCAGGCCCGGAAACAAATGCCTGCAATAAAATATGCCCATAGGTATAACAGTGTGACGACACTGAATGTCGCGTCGGTTATCTGTTCTAAGCAGAAGTATTAATAAATTACGTGGTCCAAAGAATCGGCACAGTCTCGTGCGAACTCTTGCGCAACAGGCCGCGAGACGGCCCGCGTTTGATACACACATTAGGATCACTAAAGGTAAGTCGATACATAAGCGCACAAATTGGGTTAGCTACTAATTAACTGTAAGTACTCTTATTATTTACATAAATGTGATAATGATAATAAATTAAAGCGAAAAAACCTGTTGACAGTTTAAAAACTTGCAAAAAAGAAAAAAGTGCAAAAAGAAACTATTGCGGAAAGAAATACTCTTGTAAAGGTCAAATCAACTTCAGACGTGTTACTTACGAATATTTATATTGAATTAACAGCAAAAACCACTACAATATATTGATAAAAGTTAAAACAATAATACCGGATAAGTAGACCTCGTTTTAACAATTTACTTTATTTAATACTTTTAAAAGGTAATTAGATAAAATTATTTTGAACTTTCACAGGATACTGTGATGATGAACAGCCTTTTAAAATATCCGTAAAATATTGTCGTAAAGATATCGTTCGCAAGTGGCGTTCTGTAGTATCTGCCTACCCCTATGGTAAAATGACGGGAGTGTATGTAGGTATCGTTCGTAAGCCATCCCAAAATAATTAAATAACAACAACAGTCACTTCAGAAAAGGGAGTTATTAAAACCTAGATTTTTCTCAGACCATTTTCTGTGAATATGGTTTAAATATTGTCTAAAAGTAATAACAACTACCATAAATACCATAACGATTGTTTTTAGCAACTCAGTTTATTCTTTTTTTTAACTTAATATACACTACTTTAAATGCTTTTTATTAACAAAGAGATGGAAATTAAATATTATTCCAATAAACAAACTACTGCATAAACATCGCGGAAAAAATGCACTTGCCTCCAAGTACATAAATAATGCTTTTAAATAAAGAAATAATTACTTGTTTATTACCATTTGATTGGTTAGCTAGTAAGAACTCATATAATCAATTTAATGTTCCATCAATTAGTAATATTATTTTATTGATAACTAGCTGTATCTCGTTGTACCTAGGTACTACTCGCGTTGATCTAGGTCAATCCCTTGAAATTGTCCCAAAATCTTTTCTTAGCGGATACCTACATCTTTTAAGGAACCTATCTGCCAAATTTCAAGTTTCGAGACCTTATAGTTTCAGAGATTAGAGACTGAGTGAGTCGTTTAATGATACACACAATTTCGTCGCCATGTTTTTTTTTAATAAACAGTATTTGAAATCAAATTTCCTCTGCTCTATCGTTATGGTTAAACAACGTTATGGTTATCAACAGTCGGATTTCACATGAAATTCCATCAATAAATAAATATTATTATCATACATAATGCCAAAATTGAATTATGGCTTGAGTCTTGACAGTAACGTCCACATTGCATAGTTTATTAACTAGTTGTTGAATGAAATAAACAAAGCATTATAAATATATTACCCGTGGGCGACATGACAATAGCTACCGTAATCAATTATCTTGCCGTGAATCCTATATACCTACTACTCGTATATGTACCATACGCCTGTATTCCTCACGGGGATAAGCAAAGGAACACCGCGGATTTAGGTACACTAACAGTTTGATTTGATAAAAAAGACAGCTCCTGCACTAGGGCACAAACTCTATGTCGCGGACGACTTCATAATTCTCTATGTACTGCTAAACCATTCATCCTATTGGGATGAAACTTAGTGAGTTGTTGTGTTCATACCTGGGAAGGTTTATGACAAAAAAAAGTGACATTGCAACACATGCCGGGGGACAACTAATTATCATATATAAATGGATAAATACTCGTAGAATATTATTTATTGCATACGAAAACCTAATGACAAGTTTATAATTATGATCTAGGAAATTATTACTCAGTGACAGCTCCACAGCTGTCTATATTCCGCTATAAATCTATATAACTAGCTGCAACCTAACCTCAATAGGGCAGTTTATTTAACAATAATATTAGAGGGAGCCTAGAAACAGTATGGCATTTCTATGGCTGTATTAGTTCAGTTATTCATTAGCACGACACATTCAAATCGGTCAAGGAGCGCTGCAATAACATTTTTAACAAAAAAAAATATTATCAACTGGTACAAGTAACATCTAAAGCAGACGAAGAATAAATAGTGACGTCTATTTCAAAATAGATAATTATGAGTGATGGTTTTAATATTGTTTGAATTATCGGTGTTGATAGTTGACACTGATACTTATTTTCAGTGAGACAACCCATGATAATGTTATTGTAGCAAACCGTAATAAAACTGTAAAAATCACAAGTCTGTTTCTTTCTATGAAGGCTAACGTAGGTAATCTGTTTAAGTAAGTACCTCTTACTTGCTCTACTATTCGGTTTATAGATAGTAAAAATTTTTTTCGGATGGGTTTGTCGATGACTTCGCCTTTAATAATGTCAAACCTCAATATCATTTTTTAACGAAAAATTTACAATTATTAAATTAATTAACAAGTAGCAATATGTCGTACTTTGTACCTATTATATTATTTAAATTATACTATTGTGTTATTAAATGGCGTTGTTAAAAATAATAATAATAATGTTTATTAATATGTGCAAAAATAGGATTCATCGCAGACAGATATAATTATACGTAGGTAATACAAATAAATAATTAAAACCCTAGACCAAACAATAGTAACTACTAATATTACTAGGAATAATTTGTATTACATAACATAACATAACATACCATCACGCCTGTACTCCCCGAAGGGTTAGGCAGAGGCATACTAATGTACACCCACAGTTCGCCTGGTATGTTTAGGTCCCGTGTAATAGGGGGCGAGCCTATTGCCTAATTTGTATCATCATCATGGTCATTTTATATTAATTTAATATGTGTAATGTATATTATTATGCTGCTTCCAATCCACGTTTAATATTCTTCAGATAATTATTTATTTATATCATTGAAACAAATCCAATTCAATGAAATAAATTAAATTGCCGGCGTTTGATTTAATTGAAAGAAGGAATTAACATTACACGTAAGGTTTTATTTTATTACTTCACTTAATAAAATACATAATTTATTATTAAAAAAGTATGTATGAGAAAAGTATATAATCGAAGTTTGTATACTAGATCATGGTAAAAAATCTTGGTTGTGTAATAAACCCCTTAAAACCTCTAGTGACCTCATCGGAGCAACGTAAAATTAAACGACTACTATTATTCTTGCCATAGCCGAAAGTTGACACTCTAATAGCGACAATATCGGCGAACAAAATATATGTTAATGTGTTATATTACCGTTAGGTACACAGAAAATCCACCTCGTTATTCAAATTATAAAATTTATGATTTTAATATAAATAATATAAAATTATTATTTATGGACCATTTTGTATTTTGTAATAAATAATAATAGAACTACCTATATTATAAATTACTCGCATAACAGAAGTTGTGCATAGAATAAACTTAAATATACTGATTTTTGACATGCCTGTTCGTAACCATAGATACTTTATAGCCGCGAAAAAGTCGTATTTTTTGCAATATTCCTAAATATTTTTATAATACCACTTTTTAAAATAAAGGCCTCTTAGACGCTACTTAACTGATTTTAATAAGATATTATATTATGGAGATGATAAAGTCACCACATAAAAATAAAACATTAACTACCAGATAATCTTAAAAAATATACTGTAGTATAGTTTTTTAGTACCAGCCATTAGCATATATTAAACTTCTTCATGATATTGTCAATAAAAAAGACATTAAAACTACTTGAATCGATACTGTTCCTCTAACTTTCACGTGTTGAACAAAATAAAAGAAAACAAAACCAGACTAATGAGGTGTTATGCTTCTTATCGAGAAATTAAATAAAAATATAATAAATAACCACAACATAAATCTTACCGTTTCCAAATTAGATTCATTATAGATATAAATATCTTAATAAAATCATTAATTCAAATTAAATACATTCATGTTTACATTAAATCACCTATAAAATCTATATCATTTGTCCAAAGTGTCATAAATCTTCATACCTAATCTGTAACAGAAGCTTAAAAATGACATATATCTCAAAACATGTTATTTATGTGCCCATAAAATCAGTTTTTTGCATATTATATGTAATCACTTTTACATACTATATGTACTTAGTTATCTATTTATACTAAATTATAAAAACACATTTTTGCCCAATATTTTAATGTAATGTAAAATTTACGTGATTTACCTTTAGATTAATTTGGTTTGGTTAGTATTAAAAACTTGTCCAACTCGTTTATTTTTAAATAAAAGTGGATGTTTATAGTAATATGTCCGACAGCACATCACTGCCTTGTTACGATAATGAGCAAATGTTCGCAGAAGAGTCATTAAAAATATACCATTATTTTTTACATCGGCAATAAACGCCTCCTACCGGATCATAAACTAAAACACCGATTTGAATATTTTTTTAATACATATTTAGATTTCTACAATGGTTTTATTATCAGGAACCTTTAAAAATATCGTAAATTCGGATCACTGTTAATTAAAATTTAATAATTATGAAAATTATGGTTTATATTAGTATAACTGTTCCGTGAAATGTCATAAACACCGCTTATACAAAACACTTTAGTAATATTATTTGTATGTTAATAAAGATATTACGATATTCAAACCATTGTTATTTGTATATTATTTTAATTCTAATGTCATATAGAATTTTAGCTATGCGAAATTAAGATTAGGAAACAATTAAGACATAAAATAATCAGAAAATACTAATTTGCTTTTAAAATTAAGAATAAAAGATATAACAGTAATGGGATCCATAGTTTAGGCTATTTATATCAATATTCTTCTCGCGTGACGTGAGTAAACATCTCAGTTTACTGCAACTTTTGTCGGTCTTGGACTCTTGGTACTGCGACTTTTTATAAATAATTACACGCTTTTCTTTAAATACTTAATTGTTATAAAACGAAAAGATTTGTAATTAATAAATTAATATATTTAATCGCATAGGCCACCAAAAATATTAATTGACTATAGCTAGAAAGGATACTTTGAATTTAATACTATATGTTATTTTTTTCGAATGATGCGTTACTGTTTATCCTTCATCTTGGCATAAGGAATTTATCGATTAACTTAAGTCATTGAAGCGAAAGATTATCCCCATGAGATCTCCTCTAGAACACGCCAGAACACGGTCATATACCTAGGTTTTTGACGTAAAACTAACTAACATTTTGGTCAAAAACTAGTAGTCAAAAACTACTATCAGTTTTTTAGATAAATTAGAAATTGAAATATCACTTAGAAATTGAAATAAAACTACTTTTTACGGATTTTATCTTTTTGTATTCATATTAATTAATTCCCGACGTTACGTTACGTGACGAAATATATATGTAAATAATAGTTTTATTTCTATATCTAATATTCGCGTAAGTGCCAGAAATTAATATCACATATTTTATTTTACACTTTTTTCAAAGCAACCATTATCTAAAATGGACGTAGTTAATGTTAAAACAGCACAAAGTCCCACACCTAGTATATCAGCTACTCAAAGTATTTAGTTACGCTTTGACATCCAATAATTAATGTGTAGAAAATTAACGTTAACAAGAGATACATATCTAATTAAACTAAAACGACATATTATAATAAAGACTACATAAAAAACTTGTCGGCAGCTCATCAACATGGATGATTAATTAAGTTTTGACAGGCATCGTATATTATTATTGCATATCAATACATCAGTGTGTCAGGAAACCATGTTACGCATAATTTCACGTTCAGTTTTATAATAAGAATAGACACTAGGACACTTTGTAAATTGAACAATAAAATAATAAAATAAGATCAAAAATTACTTTAAAAAGGCCGCATATTTTATACAATATAACAACTTTGAGAATATCAACGTTCGTAGGTAATCAATAAAAATGACAGATTATTGTGATCTTAAACTAATAACTATTTCTTCTAGTTTCATTCTATTATATTTATACATAATAGGTATATAATTATACTCAATTAAACTTATAATATATACATTATATAATTATATATTTACTGTTGTAAAACGACGGAAGGAAGACCAGACCTAGGACACCTTGCAGTACTTCCATTTTTATTTTCGTAATCAAGTGTATTTTTATCGATATCTGAAGAATTATTCTGAAGAAATATTAATATTAATTATAAAATAATTATCTATAAATAAACGATTAACGTAAATTTTAGTGTAAACATCTTTTCATTTGAAAAAAACTCACTAATGTGTGTATTATTACTGATATTATCATAAATCAATATTTAAGTTCCGCCTCGCGTAATCACGGTTTACTTAGCTAATCAGTCATGTGCAAGTGATTCGGTTGCGTAATGCCCAAAATCAATGTCCAATATGAGTAGGGCATTGGCAAAGCAAGGACTGTTCTCTCTTGCTAACTCCTTTAAACTTTCATCTTCTCTCATTTTGCTCTATCGTCTTTATATACTTAATACATTATTTCCAAATGCTAAGGCCATCTTCCTTTATAGATAGATTTTTGATTTATATTGAAGTATTTTATTCAAACATTTAGATATTAAATGCTGTAAAAACGTTGCCAAAGTCTATCGAAACAATTGATTATAAGTTAAATATGGATTGCTACATAATTTAACATTGTGGTTTTTTTAACTATTAGCAAGGTTATTTAGTATTATTTTAAAATATATATTAAACACATTTAACGTTGTAACTCATTATTACTATCGTAAATATGTACGTAGCAGAAATAATATTAATTTATAAAGTAAATCGTTCATTAATCTTTATACATACAACATGTGTGGGCTTTATGTAAATTATAAATAATATTTTTATAGCACCATAATGTGCTATTCTTTTTGGTTACCTCTAAGATGACGTCATTTCTTTAGTTGATACTTCAGCCATGATTTACGTATAGCACTTTACGCGAAACACGCTGAATATATTTATATTCTCCTTGACATGGAGTTCCGTTTTTACAAATGACATAATGTTTAGGAAGTGCTACACTCCAATAACTACTAAATATCAAACAAACATACACTATTTATTTAAGAGCGAATCGAATGCCAAACTTTTGCAATGAAAAAACAACATCTTGAAAAATGTACTTATATGAATTTTGTTAATCGTTAAAATATGACTGCCAATTAGATAATATTATACTATGGTAGGTCATTATATTCGTTTGACTGTATAGAGTAAAGTAAACATAAATAATAATCAAAGTTCTCATCAAACTTGTAATAAGTAGATATAGTATGGAACACTCAACTAAACAATTGATTTAAAAAAAAATCCTTTCCATAGATCTATTAATTATGAAATTTCGTACCTACATCCAGCCTGGTTGACTGTTTGTCTAAAAAAGCAGAAAATATAAATGAGTCAATGTACTATAACAATTTTCATCTCAATTCCAGATGCATCAACCAAGAAAGCTTCGATTGACAGTGAGCGTAATATTATGCTTTCTACTACAAGCTCAGGGAGCCGACAAATACACGGACGAAAATAGACCTTATGAGTTTGGCTTCAAGATCGATGGACAGCAGCACAGGCATGAATCAAAAGGTAAAAAAGCATTATCAACTGTCAGGCAATGAAATTATAATAAGTTTTTATGATAACTAACAATACTAACTGCCTTGTTAGTCCAGTTGTGTCAAGCGCGACTGCTACGCTATAGGTCCTGGATTCGATTCCCAGGTCGAGCAAACTCTTATTGGGTTTTTCTATGAAAATCTTAGTAGCAGCTCCGGGTTTGGAATTTGTGCCCCATTAATGGGCTAAACATACCGACGAACTGTGGGTGTACATTAGTACGCCTCTGCCTAACCCTTCGGGAAAATATCTAATAAACCATCACACCTTTATTCCCCGAAGGGTTAGGCAGAGGTGTTCGCCAGTAAGTTTAGGTACTATGTGAGCGTATTGCCATTAACCGAGCACAAATCCAGAATCGAACTATGTTCGAACTGGGATTCGAACCCAGGACCTCAAGCGTAGCTGTCGTGCTTGGGACCACGAGACTAATGAGGCATGTGTAATTATATATCTCTATATCTAAGTTATCGGTAATTACGTATTTTTAATTTGGCCGTTTGCTTGGAAGTGATGAAATTTGTGGCAGCAATTCCTCGATACTATTAATAATTATATATACTACTAATAATAAAGTAACTTAACTCATTTATAAGCCATTATTTATACCATAGTTGATGGTTCGGGTAGTCTGAAACGTTAGTTAATCTGACGCACGTTACTAGTTGTCCAGTAATTGGGTTGCACAGGCTTAGAAAGTACGAGTTCATAAAATATTAAAATAAAAAATTAACGTAGATAACATTAATTTTGAATTGATGTTATTTAAAATTTGATTATAAAATAATAAGATAAATAGATTCGAATCATTTTACAGTTACCATCAGGATTCAGCAAATTTATATTAAATTTTAAAAATATGAATACCACGTATTTTTATTAATTTTGATTTATCTGTAATTATATTAAAAATAATATTTTGAAGTAACTAAACGTAATAATATTACCATAATTAATAAAAAATATTTATATTTAAAGTAGTTTTAAAATTGCGCCAATAAACGTCATACCTATATGTTAATGAATTCATATTGAAAAACACGTCGTATTTATTCAAATATTTCTTTCCCAGATGCTAATTTTCGAATAAAAGTTTTGAAAACTATCATGAAGTAAACACGCTGAAGCAACTAAAATGTTACCAATAAAATATTGATTGGATTGCTCTTACAAATTTACCATCTCACCAATGAATAAATTCCATTATAATTTAGAGATATCGTCACATAAATAATGTCAATTTGCTCATACTAGTCGCACATTCAGTTAGATATTAAAAAAACCTAAAACACCTGTAGCGAATTGCTTATTTATTCGTTTTCTTGTAAATTAATTTGATATTTACATCCTTTAAAAGCAGGTATAACTTCTCTAGATTGATGTTGCTGTGTTGTTACAAGGTCATAAAAATCCTCAAGTTGTAAATTCTAAACGCTTTCGTCACTAATCTCGTGATTTATTGACGACATCAATGATAAGTACACAGATATGATAGAAAATAGAAATATTTTTCTTTTTAATGTTTTCCTTCACCGTTTAAGTGAGTGAGTAGTATAATTAATATACATAAATGATTCTGAAAAGTCAGAGGTGAACCTTGGAAGTGAACTCGAGACCTTTAAACTTGGCATTCTAACGGTCATAACAATAGGCTATCACTGCTTTCTATTAAGATCATTTTCTGGTTTTTCAGACAAAGACGGTATCATCATGGGGGAGTTTGGTTTCATCACCGCTGATGACGTATACCATGTCACTGTATATGCCACTGACAAAGAAGGACGCTTCAAAATTTTATCAATGAAAAATATCCACCTGAAATCATGTAAGTTCCTAATATGTATTTTTTCTTTCTGACGTTAATTTCAGTAGTTTATAAAATAAAGCACGTTATACATGATTATTTTTTATCAATTTCAGCTCCTGCATCAAGCCCCAGATCTGCTACATCATCACGACAGGGGCATGCTCTGGCATTACCACCAGCTCAACCTGCCTCTGTACAAGCAGCAGCTGCGCCCCAAGTAACCCCAGCACAGCAATCTGGAAAGCCATTCAAGGCTCTTGAACCACCAGGGAAGTCATGCTCATCTTGCAGTCTGCCGCCAACCACTACACAAGCACCACTACCTGTGTATAACCTAGCAAATGAAAATGGCAATTACAACAGTGAAGGTAAATTTGGTGCACCAGGCTCAACTCCTCAAAATCAGCAAGCTTTCCCTCTTTCATCTGCTGGACAGCCAGACCATTTACAAGCTGGACTTGGTGGCTCATCATTCCCACATGGAGGTCAACCAGGCTCAAGTTCTCAAAATCAGCAAACTTTCCCTCCCTCATCTGCTGGACAGCCAAACAATTTACAAGCTGGTCTTGGTGGCTCATCATTCTCACAAGGGGGTCAACCAGGTTACTTTCAACAAGGACCAGCTATTTCCCAAAATTACCCGCAACAAGCATCTGGCATCCGGGATGGTGCCTCAACTTACGCTCAACAACCTGGACTATTAGTACAAAATTATCCAAGCTCACCAAGCTATGCCCAAGGACCTAGTGCTCCTAATTCACCTAGTAACTACGCACAACCTGAAATCTCCTCACAATTCGGACAAAGTCCAGAAAATGCTCGACAACAACCAGGCGCACCACAGGATTACCCAGGAGAACAGAGTAGTCTGAGTGGCGGTGATAACGGTCCTTACGCCCAATCGGGATCTACTGGGCTTACCGGTTCTCAAGGTGGACTATCCGGACCTAATGCCCAACTGCCAGGAGGAAGTATCTCTCCACAAGGAGCTGGCGGCAGGACTTCAAAACAATATAACGGTCCTGAACAGCAATTCAACTCGAATGTAGAACCTAACGTCTCTCAAGGTCCTGGTTTCGCTCCAGGTGGGCAGCCTGGATCGGCTAAGCCTACATTAGTTTCTGCTCAAATGCAAATAGTTGATAAGAACACAGACATACATTCACTTCGTCCTGGTGAAAAAGAAGGATTACCACCGGGACTAACTAAAGATGACATGACGCAGCTGCTCTATACATTCAACTACACTGTAGGATTCCACGGTCACTTCGAAGAAGGCTATACAAATGGTGTAAAAAAAGGATATTATTACGTAACTGGAAGAAATGGTGTCCGAACGAGGATTGATTACGTGGCCGATGATACAGGATTCCACCCTAAGGTCTCACAGGATGTACTTGACTTATTATCGGACGATGTCCCCAAACCGGAAACTGAAAAAGACGCAAAATTCGGCCTTAAAGGCTATGAATTCAAATGGCTATACTATCCTGTAGATTCAAAAAGGCGTTAGATACGATTTTCATTTAATCGTATCAAGCTCTAATGGATCAGGAGTCTAATCTTAGAAACTCTACAGATATCCAAAGTGGTAGTAGTTTATGCCAAGTTGGCAATCATGAAATTATAGCTTTACAATATCTTACTGTTATTTTTAAAATAAGGTTTAAATATGGATTAGAGTAAGTTTTCAAAAGTATTACAATTTACCTTAATTATAATTAAGTTCACAGTAACACACTGCCATGTAACTGCCATAAAATAGTGATCATCATAATAACTATTAATAATCTGCTATGTTTATTGCAGAATGATATTATTGATGATATTATTATGCGTGTAAAATATAAAAGTAATGAATAGAGATACAATAAAATATATTCAAAAACAATGTATATTATCTTTGTATTTAAATATTATTTACCTCCCATAAAATTATAAAAAATGAATCAACATTTTATTGTCCTGATTGAAGAAAAATATCAATTTTACGTAGTAATAAATTTTAAATAAAAGAAGGATTCCATGTTTTGTCCGTTTTTATCTCCGATGGATTACGTTTTTTTTTAATTTCATTTTAAAACCATACAGCCAGCAACAATTATTGTAGTTCACACACAGTTCTAAAAATATCACAATTTCATATTTCACAAAATCAAAAGGACATTGCTTCTGCAAATAGTCAAAAATGAACGATTTTCATGATTTTTTTTTTGTGAAATTATAGTTTCACAAAAAAAATTATATACCGGTGGAGGGGAGATGACATTTTATCAGTAAATGAAACCACAGCCTAGGTATACAAAGAATGTACAAATTATATACATAGCTAATCTATTCAATTTGTATGGAAATTATCAACTGACAAACTTGTACAGGACGTTGTTTTCTTTTAATTACCATTTATTTTAAAGTGCTTTCTTAGTCTAGTATAGGCTGTAGTTCCATTTATTGTCCTATTGTCGTCTCCATGTTGTATATGAGTATGGGTGATGTGTCACTAACTAGTAAATGCCTATAAATAGGTTTGAGTGACGAAGTGACCTACGAAATCAACTTTTTGTCTGTCAGTTTATTTGAAGATTAATCGGTAGATAAGTAATACTAATAATAGTTAGCAATGTCCGGATTTAATAGAAGGCTGTGTTGAGTGCGAAAATTTTGAGGTAGGTAGATATCACTCAAAATGTTCTAACTCAAAACTACTATCATATAGGTATATGTGATATATCCTAATGAATGAATTTTGCTCAAACATGGATTTTTTTTATGATTTTCTAACGTTATTGTAAAAGAGAAAATCTTATTTGAAGAGCGGCCAATTAAGCCCTAATGTTTTTAAACTTTTTTAAACATTTCCCCACAATAGCATTTTCTCCTGCATCGTGGTGCGTTTACAAGATCACGTCTAAAAGAGTAGTATCTGATTTGTATAAAATATAATTATGTTATACTAGAGCATTTCATTTAAATTGCGTTAATATAAATGCCATGCCCTTTATGAACCGACTTCAAAAAAAGGAGCAGGTACTGCGACTGTATTTTTTTGTTTGTCACCTCAGTTACTTTCGACTGGGTGAACAGATTTTGATGATTCTTTTTTTATTTGAAAGCTGATGCTTCCTGTATGGTCCCATTTCAATTTGGTCCAGTTCTGAAAATGAAATCCATAAGAAAACCATAAAAGTCTTAAATTTGCATTAAGTATGTGCGCGGGAAATGGACGAATAACTCAATATTTAATTTCAATATAAAATTTTACTCGCTACTAAAAATATTGAAATAAAATAACTTTTATAACAAAAAGTAAAACCGCTTTCAAAAACATAAAAATAATGCACAACAGTTTCAGAAGTCGGTGGCGAAAACAAAAGTTCAAACCAAATCGAAGGGAGCGACATTCGAAACTGTTGTGCACCTAACATTGTTTATAATTTTTGTTATTAAAGTTATCTTATTACAACAAAAGGTAGCTTGTCTATTTTTGAACCAAATTTCATCAAAATCGGTTTCGGGGTTAAGCGTGAAAGCGTTACTTTATTTGAACTTCCATGCGAACTTCCACCCTCTATTTCATCCTCACACAAGTCAAAATTTCAAAAACGTTAGAACAAATATGTATTTATTTCTTATTAAGTACAAAGTTTCATGGTTTTATCTTCAACAATGACGAACTCCCAAACAAACTTTCATCCTATATTTCAACCTCTTCACGCCTTTTTCGTAATAAAAGGTAGCTTCCACACATACCTAGGTAGTTCCATTCCCAAGCTCTAGTCTATCTCTGTACCAAATTTCATTGAAATCGGTTCAGTGGTATTGGCGTTACAGCGTAACAGACAGACTGACAAATTTACTTTCGCGTTTTATAACATTAGTAGGGATTTTGTATACCTAATTTTTAAAGAGCAAATTAATATATATATATATATATATATATATATATATATAACTTTATTTATTGATTATTACAATATACATATACGTACTAATAGTTAATATTCTCTGACTACACGTTGCTTGCGGATTAAAAAAGCTCTTCGCGGACGACGGGTCGCAGCAGTCAGTATATCTCAAGGTCACTGACAGTTGTTATCGTCGTCGCCTTAATATTTCGAAATTAAGGATAATAAGACTTTATTAACATAGAATGCCATGCATGACACTCTCTAAAGACCTGACACCTAGAAAATATTGATATAAAAAACAACACATGTTTTTTTATATGCAAATTAGTTACAAAATGATGAACACTGAATTAATACAATCTCGAGGTTTGTTATTCTTTGAACAATACTGTGAGTGTGTGTACTGTGATACTAGTTGAACTATTAGTATGAATATATTTTTTTAAAGAGAGCTCTCTTTTTTCAAGTTACTATCTACTCTTACTCTCTACTAGTTCTATCTACAATCTATCTCAGGACTACCAATTCAATTACAGATTAATATAATATAATAATTTTATGTATAATACCCTACAACAGAGAACTGATTCATTGGATTTTTTTTACAAACTAATGCAATAATACAGTTAGTTATAAGATTTCCGATACTCATTATTACGTCACGTTTCTAATTTGGCGTCGCTCACGAGCGCCATCTATATCATGTTTGGTTTATCACGATGGAAACAACTTAGGTAACTAGTTAAGCAACCTGTCATAACCAACTTTATGTATTACGATTCTGATATTGATCTTCACTTGTTTCACATCATTTTCAGTAGATGGCAGTGTAATAGATACCTAAGATAATTATATCATTATAATATACAGTGAAAAATGTCAACTGGCCAGGTATAGATTTTAGTCTGCTCGAGAATTTTTTTTTATGGAATAGAGGGACAAACGAGCAGACGGATCGCCTGATGGTAAGCGATTACTGCCGCCCATAGACACCCGCAGCACCAGAGGAGTCACAAGTGCGTTGCCCGCCTTATAAAAGGGGATTGGGCCTCCGGTTACCTCACTCACTCGGCGAAACGCAACGTAAGCGTTGTTTGACGCCGGTTTTCTGTAAGATCGTGGTATCACTCCGGTCAAGCCGGCCCATTCGTACCAAAACATGGCTCTCCCACATTAAAGTAGATTGTGTGATCCTTCTCATATGATGAAGTGGAGGTTGATACTGTATCAATCGGAGATAGAGCGAAATTATATTTATCACCCCATTAACTGTCCCACTGCTAGACAAATATTAAGAGGTATCCTCTTAATATTTGTTACTGTTTGACAGTTAATGGTAGTCTAGTCTAGTTAATCTTAGATGAGCAGGTTTCCTCACGATATTTCCCGTTCACCGAGGAGATAAATGAACTGAATAAACATTAACCCTTCAAGTAATATATCTAAATTAACTGCTTCGTTAGTCTAGTGATCGTGGTTTGATTCAAAGGACGAGAAAAGTGTCGTTGGGTTTTTGAAATTCTCAGCTCAGCGTTCGGATTTGGGCACGGTTAAAAATAATAGGTTCACCCTCTGTTACGTGGGACTAAAGATACCAGCGAACTGGCAGTGTACAATAATACACCTCTGCCTAAGGTACTTTCTGATTCTATAGTGAATCGTTTATTTAATTAAATAAACATCTAGTTATTTTAGTAAAGGAAAAATTCAATCGCGGGCAGGATTCGAACCTGCGTCTTCTGGTTTGATACTCCAGACGCTCTGACCGCTAAGCCTAAGATTAAAATTTGCCTTCACATTCTGAGTTTACGTCATAAGGTGAAGGTTTACGTCGTAGTCTAGTGATTGAAAAATATCCAGTAAGCAAGTCTGACTTGAACTCGAAAGACGAATGTGCTCTGGAATCCTATGAACATGACTATAGAGGGAAGGCAAGTGCGGTCGACGAGACGAGGCCGACATCTCCTGCCGCCTCCCCTAACGTACAAGGAATACCTACCAGCTTTATTAAAATACTGTCCTGAGTGTCGGGTGTTCCTGTACACCAACTATTTATTTACATCGTCACCCTAGTACGCAACACGTCTGATTCTATGTATAATAGTTTTATCGCCTACTCCCTACACAGATACCTACCTAATACCTATTTCGCCATTACGATAAAAGCATCTGGGATCTGGTTAGACTGAAAATTGACCCCAACATCATTGAGAAAAGGCTAGGAGGATGATGATCTACTAGACTTTTGGGAATTTCTCATTTTGTTTGACGTGTGGATAATACGAATGACTTTTAGTGAATCATTTACTTTGCTTGACTGATTGACTCACACAATTCAAAGAGACCGTAGTGCATACATAGTTCACAAAAATTTAATTTTATCCTATATTCTTTGTCATAAACCATTGTCAGCTAAGTACTTAACAAAGTTTCGTCGTAATCGATGAATTGTGACATCATAGAAGACAAACAATCAAATAATATTAATTATTACATATTAGAAGAAGAGTTTTCTTGTTCCTTTATATACTTAGTTAAAGTATATAAATAATAAAACTGTACCATTTCACTTTTAATGTGTTGCAAAGCTCAGTCAGAAAGAGGAAATAAAATTTTAAATAATAAATTACACATCTTTTAGTCACGATCACAATAGCAACAGTTTTTTGTATTACAGCCATATAATAAATGACCCCCTTGTGCCCCAACAGGAGTCGTGACCCGACCGCAGCAATTCAATGGTCCTACAATAATCTTAATAACAAGAAAATTGCATAACATTCGCAGACATGAATGAATCTTCGGAGCTACTTTGCAACCACTATCCACCACTATCTCTGCGTGCTTTTGGCGGGAAACCTCCACCAGTCGTACCAAAGCCGGCGCGTGCGCAACACGCGTTCGTTATTCAAATTTCCAAACTCAATGCGATCGCGAACGCGACGTTTCGTCTCCTAGTCTTTTTGTTTTAAATTTGTTTAAATGGAAGTATTGAGGACACACCTCATTTCCTATTGTAGCTATTCTATTTAAAATGGTGTGAATATGCTTTGTTAAACAATAAAAGAAGTGTTAGTTCTACTTTCTTAAACTTTAAACAAAACAAATCCTAATTGAGTATTTGATGTTGGACATTATTAGGTGAAAGACGTTCCAATAAGAGAAGTAAGTAGTTGGCTTACATTTCCATAAAATAACATAATTTAAAACTGCCTTTCCTAACGTCTATTCTAACCCAGCTTTTTTATAACCAAAAAAACTAAAAAACTGTATAATGACCTTATAAAATAACAGGTCCAGGACTAATTAAAATTTATTGAAGCAAAGCAACTATACTCGAGAGTTGTGATCGTGTACTAATTTATAGGTCTCTAATTCAAATCCAAGACACGCTCTTTGAAATTAAAATGTCATAAATAGCAAAGAGAAACATCACAAGGAAACCAGCATGCTTGAGGATTAGACTAGAGTAGATCACGTCTGACTCCTATCATTCTGAGTGGGTACCCATATTCAGCAATGGGACAATACTGGGTTGATGATAATAATAAGAAGTAAAGAAACTGAATATATCATAAAATACAGTTGTCTTTTAATGACAATATTTTGAAGTGTTAATTTATTTCACCTTTGACACCGTTACGCTTAATATAGTACATGTTATATCTGACACATTCAAGGCACCTGTAAGATTCTTTAATTTTTATAATATATTATTGAATCAACGACAAAAAATAACTATCAGGTTTGAATTAAGAGCTACAAAATATTAGCTATCTACATATAGTATTAAGAAGATGATAATAAGGAACAATAAATTTTAGTAAAAATAAAAATCGTCAGTTTTATATTGTCCTTATTTTGACATTCAATTTGTTTTTCTTCTTTTACATAATCAGAAATCAGCTCCGCTATATTTATACCTATTTATGTAACATTACCCCATCAACCGCTGTTTATGACCTCTGGCAGAAAACTCACTCAATTCTTGCATTCGATAGGTCGTCTGTCAAAAATAATATTTTGGTTAGCATAATATAAAATTCTGATAGTTATCCTTATAATTGGTATATTTAATATCTGATATCGCTTGCCAATGATTCCATCTAAAACGTTACTAATTTGTAGGTAAAAGAATAAATAAATAAGTCATGTAACTAAGCTCAAAGACTTCAGCGAAAACTATAATTATACGTATAATTTTAACTACATTAGACGTATTATTATACGATACGTTTATACTACGATTTATTTTCTTCTATCCAATAGGGTATCCCTAGGATATGACACCCTAGTATCACATTCTAACCTTGTAAATCAAACTATAAAGCATTCGTGACACGCCTACTACGGTTTTACTTAATACCGGTATTGTTTTGTATTCATTTTACATATATAATGGTTAACGCTATATTAAGAAGTATTGATTCACAAATATGATATCTATAATGCGAATAAAAAAAATCTGTTGATACATGACTCTACCAATTACTACACTCCAACAATTATGAAGGTTAAATATAATTCGCATTATGACATGTATATAGTCATTTTACAAAAGAACTCTATGATCATACAAGGATACTCTAAATCCATAAGTGACTTCAATCAAGAATCTTAAATCATCAATCAATCTTTCAATCACAAAAAATACCTATTTCGAACAAAAGTCTTGTCATTCTCTGATTAGTTAAAAATTAATGGTCGCTTGTTTGTTTGATTACATTGAAAATATTTTAGACGTAGTTTTGACTGATGGGGTCAGCGGTCTGTATTTAAAACATACCATCTTAAACATTGTTTTGATGGTGCATCTTATATGAAGCTTATTAAAAAATGTCCTAAAACAACAAACACAAAAAGAAACGCAACGAAAACAAAAATGTAATGACTAAATATTACCATAAGTTCCTACATTACGCCATCCATTTTAAAGAAAGAAAGGAACATTTAACTGCTCGTTTTATGAAGTAGGTACAGGGTATGAATGCATACAAGAATATGTGCTCATGGGGCAACTAGCTCAGCATAATGTAATACTGATCTGCAACACTGAAATTCAGCTCAACAAGGACATTTTTTACATCGTGCAAAGTAACGTGTAAATTAAAATCTTAATGACACCAAGCAAAATGGCGCCCATATTATGTTAATTAATAATTTTGCGTATAATCAATCAACTTATATGACTTCCTTAAACGTATGACTCAAGTACAAGCTCAGTTTGGCATTCGAATGCCTTCTGAATGATAAATTGGACTGAAACTGATTAATAAAATTCTACTCGAATGCCTCTTACCACCACGTAATTACTTTCGGTAATAAAATGTATAATAATACTGCCTGATTGGGCAAATTAAAACTAAATCATGCACTAAGGTTTAAAAAGCTATTATTTATCTTATAAAAATGCTGTAAGGATTTGTGCATATACAATACAATTGTTCAGGCCCCACTAACTACACATTTGTAGTAGATTGTAGAGTTGTATTGGCAACACTACTGAACGATTAGCAACACACTTAATTTATGGATTTATCTATGTCTTCTCTGCACTTCCTTCCTTTACTGCCATTAAATTTTTCATTGTAAAACGTCTGTTATAAAATACAAGTATATATTGCATAACCTCTATTTTTCATTCATCTATACAAAAACCATTGGTGACCCCGACATTATAATAGAAAAAAATATTATATATATAATTATTATATTAATATAAAATTAAATAATTAATTATTCCATTACAGACATTACATAAATACAATAATTAGCAAGCATAAGTAAAATTGCATTATTGAATAAGCATTTTCCGGAACAGAAGCGTATTTAACTTTATACATTAGTTACGTTAAAATAAGACAAAATAATTGAATTTATGTATCGTGAAAGTGTTTTACAAACACTTTCATAAACGTGAACATTATATATATGTGTCCTTAATAAAGGCTTTTTTAATTTAGTCCACAAGTTTATATAGGGTTCTACTAAGTTTCAAGCATTTTAAAATTAGGATAATGTAACTGTGACTTATTATATTTACTAATCAATAATCTCATTCATCTAATGTCTTCTTATTAACCATAATTATGGTTATGGGGTATGTTATTTGTGCCACCAATCAAAATCACGCATTTTTTTTTTAAATATGACACTTATCGCAGAATCACTGTGAAATTTTATGAATGATAGGCGCAATACATTAAACAACAAAACAATTTTGTTTTTACCCTAGGAATTTATACTTTACGGTGTATACGTAAAGAATAAATTCACAGAGAATGTGTTTTACGAGCTTTTGCAGGTTTTACTGTTATAATAAACTTAGATATAGATCATGTCAGAGCTTGTTTAAAAACAAGTCATCATCATGCAGAGTGGGACTTGCTTCTCGTGTTACGTCCTCATCATAAAACATGAAAAGCATAAACTCGAACACCATATAGAGCAAATCTGGTATAAACTTAGCATAAAAGGATTTTCACTGTTGGAAAGCTCGGCAAGATAGCCAAAGATGGAATTGAGGTAAAATAACGGACTCGGCTTCATCACTGTTTGAGGTGTGACATATGCAGTCATACCTTGAACTAACAGGGACATTCCTTTTATTCCAGCTAGGTGTAACTTTAAACAGATTGTCGGTATCTTATGGTCAAAAAATGGTCATTTAATATACCTATTAAGACAGTTTATGATAATGACTTGGCTTTAACTGACAGTTAAATTTAGTTTTTAACAACATAACATACCATCATGCCTGTATTCCCCGAACGGTTAGGCAGAGGGATACTAAATTTACAGCAGCAATTCGCCGATATGTTTAACTCTGATAGGGGGCGATCTTGTTGCCATTTACCGGACACAAATACCAAACTCCGAGCTGCTGCTGAGAATTTCATAGAAAAACCCAATAACGCATTGCTCGACCTGGGAATCGAACTCAGGACCTCTATTGTAGCAGTCGCGCTGGGGACCACTAGACTAATGAGGCAGTTCAGTTTAGTTTTTAATAACTTTGTAGATAAAGCGTTAGATACATGTCACTCATTTTTATTTTGCCTGTACTATCCTGGTCCTGGGTAAAGGCTCACTTTATTTATTCCAGTTTTATTACAGCCCCTCTTTATTCCTTGAGAATACAACGAAGGAGTGCTCTTTCAATTCTTATGGTACGTAGGGCCTATAGGGCTAAATCTGGCAAAGGACACACGTACGCAATGCCTATACAAGTTAGATATGTAACTGTATGTCCGAGAATCATTTAATATAGCCCCCAGGTCGTTCCACTATCTCCTCCATATTCAGCTGCGTCACTGCCCAGTGGTCAGCTGTGCCAATTAAGAAAGAAATAATGATATCTATTCAATTATCTGTTACGCTGCATTACTGCAACAATAATTGTTATTATATCAGAGCACTAATAAATACAATTATATCAGAGTCGGCTGAAGTAATTATGTCATAATACACTACATAACGCACTTGTATTTGTGCTAGTCATAAGGAGGAAGCAGTTTCCTTTGTAGGAAGTATATGATGCACATGCATAATAAACATTAATTCGTCATTGTAAATATGCAAACTGTCTCATTAGTCAAAGTCAAAAATTGTTGAGATTTCTATGAAGTTCTCAGTAACAGTTCGATTTGGATTTGTACTATTACATGGGAACTAAACATACCTCTCAGCGTACCCGTGGATGTATAACAGCTCTGTTACTCCTTTTGGAAATACAGGCGTAATTGTAAGTTATGTAAATAATCAAATATATATTATTTATGTAACATAAATTATAAATAGCTGCATCTAAGTTGATCTCGTTTTTGAAGGTTTTTTGGGTTTGAGAAACATCTCTAAAACTTTATTATCGGTTCCTCACGATAAGAACCAATATAAAAGTAATTATTAGGCTTGTTAGACATTGTAAAAATGTACTACAATTATTCAATTACACCGATACAGTCAAGTATTTGCGGTACTGCATTGCATCACATCCGTTAGGAAGTGAAGTTTTTCTTGATCAATTGCCCAACTAATGAGGAAACTGCTTTTTCTTACTTTTCGTAATTTGTTAACTGTAATTATTTTAATAGGAGTTTTTCATCAATTATTGTAAATGCGAAAGCAACTCTATCCGTCTATTTATTACTTTTTCAAGTCTATACCGCTGAACTAATTATGATACATTTTGATGTACAGATAGATTGAACCTTGGAGAATAACAAAGGCTGCCTTTTGTCTCGAAAAGTCAGAAAATTGATTTGGCACCTTGGCAAATTTCATTTTCATAGCCTATGTCGAAATCCTCAAAACAAACAGTGACCATTCTCGCCTCGCACATTATGAGATCCTCCGAGATCTCCAATTGATCACTCTTGAGCAATGTATTTTCTGAAAGAGCAACACAGATCCTGTCTTGCTTTTCACCTATTTATGAACCGAATCTTGCTTGCTGTTCCCTAACTCTTATTTATTATATTAAAGACAAACAACTAAGTAGATAATAGTAGACTTTTCAACTCAATTCAAGTTAATAACTGTCGAAGCGCATATTGCCGCAGTACTAGATAATAGTTATCATTTTCGTTCTATAAATTATAATGTCTTTGTACCTAACTATAAACCAAATTTTTTATAAAAAATAATTCGATAAATCATAACAATGTGACACTAAATATCATAAATTATGTGTTTATCTATAATTCCTGATTACATACTGATATTCTAAACCTTCTGAATTCCAATTAGTTTAGTCTCCTTTTTCTAAGAAGCTGAAATTCCTTTTTTGTGACTACAACATCTAAAAATAGTATTGAACTTGAAACATACAAATGGGTTCATTAAACTTGAATTTTGATCCAAATAAGTTTAGTCCAAGAATTTATCAGGGCAACGGCAGACGATTTAATTCGGGACTATTTCGATGATACCTATGTATTTTTACCAGCGAAAATAATACATTATCGCCTCACAGGTGTAGTGGTCACAAGTGCGTCTGCTGAGTGCGAGGTCTTGGGTTCGATTCCCAGGTCGAGCAGTATGTTATTCGACTTATAAATGAAATTCTGAGTAGCAGCTCGGAGTATGTATTTGATACATTGTGGGCTTACATTAGTACCTAGCTACACCTTTTCATTACCCTTCGAGGATATTTGCGTGATTGTGTGTCGTATGCGGATATGTCTGTTGATCTTTTATTCTTATAACGTTTCGTTTTAGGTTATTTCATTTAGGTGGGCCTTTATGCAGCATCATTGCAAAATTATAAAAATAATATTGATGTCATACATTGCTCTTCTGCACTCACGTTTAACTTATGTTTTTATAGCATGTTATTTAAATTAAATTATTTGTTGGGAGACTTATATTCAACAGGTTTAGGGTAATAAAAAATAAAAAGCATTGAGCTATCTAAATTGACTGCAGTGTCCAACTAGTTCTGTCTGATGACGCATAGTTGAAAGTTTAAAATGTTAAATTCCTCCATGATATCGTCACAATTTAATCAATTTTACAAATGTATGCTTGTATAATTAATGTAAATTCACCTAGAATTGGTTCGCGAAAGCTTATACATTACAGAAGGTTGAAATAATAATAAATATATTAGATAACCAAAGAAATGCTTATTTAATTTACATTAGGAATTTTCTATCTTTCATTTTCCATCATCTTGTGTCACAACGCAAGCACAAATTTGCACAAACACCGATTAATCAAGCGATCGAAACATTTGTTTCGTTCGGGAATCGAACGACCCGTAGTAGCATAATTTTGTCGGTAAAAGCCAGTTATTTTTGCCTATGAATTCAAGTTAGAGATATAAACAATGTAAACAGTACGGCATTACGAAGTAACCGCGGTTGCACGCTTCCCTTACATTATCGTGTTACTTCCCAACATTTCCTGTTTATCGTAAGTTTATTACAATAATCGTTTGAGTACCTGGTCTCACTTATTGATTACTAAAATTTGCCAGTGATGCCGTAAAGATTCCGATAAAAAATAAGAGGTAATGTTTGTGAGTTTGGATGTTCGAAGTACTGATTCTTTCATTGTTAAAAAGGTATATTATCCCTGAGTGCTATAGTTATTTCGGTAAATAAAGTATATAGTTTCAATATCATGCTACGACTCTTAGGAACGGGACATTGTGGGTGAAATCGCGGGCGGGTCGATAGTAATGCGATAAAATTAAAAAAAGTTATTATAGGTATTTGAATGGACTTATGATTTAAGATTTTATTTTAACGATACAATAAAAAGCAGTAACTCATTTATAAAATGGACCGATTCATTTTAATCAATCTATATGTTAGTACCTAATCTCAATTTTGTTGTATATTGCATAAGGAACAAGTTATTACAATAATTATTATTGAGTTTTTTCTTCTTTCTCAATGAGTTACAGACAAAGTGGCCTCTATGTAGTATCCCGTAGAAAATCGAATGTAGGTAATAGTAAATACAACATTTTTAAAAGATACACCTGAACACACAGACTCCTTTTCTAGACAAAACGACCTCCTTTATTAGCCTGTTCGTAAGTTATGTGTATTTAGTGGTGTGGCTTATGCAATGTTAATTAGTACTTTACAAAAACATGACTTTAGTAAATATAAGCGATTAGGTACTACTTTCATTTTTAGTAATGAATTGACTAAAAAAATTAAAACTATTAGGATGGAGCAGGTCTATATATATATATATATATATATACGCTTACTTACTTATATATATATACTAGTGGACCCAGCAGACGTTGTCCTGCCCTGAAAATAACCCAAAACTCGATTGCAGCGCCACCTACCGGGTCCAATTGTGAATCTAAACCATTCCTAGATCCCCTTGACCACACACAAAAAATTTCATCAAAATCGGTCCAGTCGTTTGAGAGAAGTTCAGTCACATACACACTCACAGAAGAATTATATATATAAAGATACACTTACGCGTATATATATATATATATATATATATATATGTCTTGGTATTTTTTAAACACAGCCCAATACACACACGCTCAGTTCAGGGGTAAGGGTGTATATTAGTACGTCTCTGCCTAACCCTTCGGAGTATACAGACATGATGGTATGTATTTCTCATATCTTGGGATCAAATTATTATCTAAAAAACAGTACAAGCAGGACTATATCGTCAAACGACTGCAGTTTCTAAACCATATTTGCGGAACTGCATTTACTTCGGTTCCGTCGTCGATCATGACCAATCACATAAAACACACCAAATGCCCACTTGATATGCGTGGGGCGCGAGCATTTTCACTATCGTTCAATGTCCCATTGTACCTGCACTTTCTATAGTAAACAACGCCATAACAGAAGGAATTTATAAATAATTACGTATTAACTTTGTTGGTCATGCTTAATTATGATGTCACGGTTGTTACTTAATTAATAAAGTCGCTTAACCATTTCCTTAGGTTATATGTAATACTAAGTGCTGTGGGTTGGTAAAATTACAAAATATAGGAACTAGTTTTATTTCATAAATTAAACAAGTTGCCAAATACCTAGTCGCTACAAGTTTCTTTGCAAAATTTTGTCGTATCTTTTTTCTTGTTCTTGTTTAATAAAACAATGCCCCATCACTAGAATTCCTATTCACAGATACAAACAGAAATCAATTTTTGGTTTCTGTGACAATCGAACCCGTGACCAGTTGGTTGCTCGACCACTGCCGATCTTCGTGCTAATAAAAGTTCTCCATGACATATTATTTTCGAGTATGTTGAAATTAACTGAACTCGACCCAGAAACGCTCCAAATCTCATGTCAATAGAATATGCTCAATAATATTTATCTTAAGTCAGGAAACAAAGCCATGACGCGAAGTTCAACCTCTAATCAGTGGACGCGTGAGAAAATATCTAAACCAACAATCAAACGATTCAAGTGCCGTAATTAATTGCCGAGGCATTAGAGCGAGTGCTGCGAGTGCTGTCTCAATGTCACCGCACTGCCGCAGCAGCACTCTTCAACCCACGTGCAACCTTGCCATATCTAGAGCAAGTGATACGCACTGTGACCAAAACAGTAGTGTTTCATGTTTACCGGCTCGGAATAATGATGTTCGGCTAATTTATTTCAGCGTATCGCAAGTCAAATTGGGAAAGTCTGTTTTTGCGATGTTGGCAAGAGGTTTTTTTAATATACGTCATGTTATATAGGTTTAGAAGCTCACAACGTATCTGGGTACGTAGGTGTAAAAAGTGACGGTTTAAAATCTTGCAAATTTCAACTGAAATTACGGAAAAATCATGTCATAAAGTGTCATAAAACTGTGTGCATTTTAAATTAATTATATTCTAATAATAATTTACTATTTGTTACAGGGACCTCCGAAAACTGTGATGAAAAATGTTTAAACAAGAATTTATCTTACTGGTGAGTGTTTTTATTCATACTTGCAATCATTTTCGATTTGTATGTATATATATTTTAAAGTACTTAAATTTCACTAAAGCTATGGAACATTTGGAACAATGTTACTATTGGAAATTTGTTTTATCTATCAACTTACGAAATGTGATTTACGGTAAGTAAAATTACTTTGCCTATGCCTTATTTCTCAGTAGTGGCAACTACGGTATTTACGATTTCCATCTGTCAAATGTTCTTACAACATATTTCACTTTGCTATCAAGGAGTTTCCAATTTACTTGCCCATTAATGTGCAATGAACCAGAAAACAATTAAAACTTTATTGCATGTTGACTTCCTCGGACGAATAAGCATTCATAGATTCATTTTCGTGCGTGATGTAATAATATAGACATGAATTTCACTTTTTTATGTTTAGTCATCATTCAATATGTCTTTATGTGTAAAGTCAATGCGGTAAGATTAATTTACAATGTTTTGTAAATAAGTATACTGACATACTTTTTGTGATTATGAACATGATAATATTTCAAAATCTTAATAAATATAATACGTAGTGTTTACGAAAAAATTAACTAAATGGTCATATTTGTGATGAAATCAAATAAATTATTGGTCATAGTGTACCATCACGCTTGTAGGTGGATGAATAATCAAAAATTATTTGACAAATTAATTATTTAACAAATCATTCTTATTTTATTATTATATTATACTGAGGCTGATTATTGTGTGTTTAGGTTTTAAGCTAGATTTTGGGGAAATTGCGATAATTTAGGCACGAAAATCGTACATTTTAAACTTTATTAATATGTTTTATATTATATTCTCATTAGCGTAGTGGTTCTCTTTTTCATAGTTTAGATTGTTTTTATTTTTAAAATTCAACTACACCATTGCCGACAAGCAATAAGACATTAATGTTTGACAACAATGGTGTAGTTTAAGTTTTCAATAACACAGTTTATAGTTTTAAACATTTGCATTCTTAACTTTGGAATGAAGTTAATGATGTTCTAATTTTTTTCAAATATTCACCTAAGTATCACCCGAAAGGCAAAACTTTGCCTAACCGATCCTAACTGATGCCTAAGCAGATGAGAACTATTATACACCCACAGTTTGCTATATTATTAGGTCTCCTGTAATAGAAGCGGGTCTTAATAGACTATAAATACTAAGAACTGTCACAGAAAAACCTGATACCTACCTAATACTTTTGCCCGACGTTAACCTCATGCTCAGCACCCGTCCAATGAACTATTCAGTAAATATAATTTCGTCAGTATTAAGATGTAACGATATTTTCCAGGTTTACAATAAGGATATAACTTGCGTTATGGATAAGGTAACTTAATTCATTTAGCTTAATATTTACCTATAATTTATACATACTATTTTCTATACTATACTAATCTTCCCATTCAACTGTGAGAAAATACCGACATAGTTTTGTTTATTTTTTTTTTCTTTTTAAAAAGCTTGCTTGCTACATTGCTATGTGGGTCGCACATTACTAGTATTCCCCTCGTGCTAAGCTAAATGCTTGTGTTAAGAGTGGATTCACGTCGGTAGTGCAATGGGTGGGTTTCGAACCGACAACCACATGATCGCAAGTCCGACGCCCTAGCCATAATTAAGCTACCGCCGCTTCAAAATATTTATTTTATACATTCTTATACATTTATTTTAGTTAAGAACTAACAAAAGCAGTCATGGACTTTCAGAATTAACTTCTATTAACTGTAATAAAAAAATTGGGAAAAACAATAGCAGAAAATCATAAATATAGATTTATATATTTCAGGGGCAAGTACCTGTTTGCAAAGTGTCAGAAAGAATTAAACGTAGAAGCGGCACAAACAATGAACCATCTCATGATCCTTACATCCCCAGAAATGATTCCTTACTCTTTAACTGTTCTACAGAATGTCTTTTAGCCTCGTTCACTTCTATGACAGAACTAACATCCCCAAACCTGCAGTTGAAATCTTGCTTCATAGAAATAACAAAAGCGGATAGTTACGGGTGTGAAACAATACGATATAATTATTTCAAAAACATCGATAAAATTTTGTTCTTATCAAAAACTATACCCAACAAATCTTTTTACTTGGTCGATTGTTTAATTTACTCAGAAGGTGGGCGAATATGCCACAAGAAAGGTAATGTTGGTTCATATACCATGCTGGTCGACACGGGAACTATAGCCAGACCGAATGAGACCAGTATCTTAGCTCAGGACGAATTTATCTGCGAGGAAAATGAAGCCAAAGAGATAATCTGTGACCTTAACCCTTACGTACCATTCGATGAAGGACTGAAGTTGAAACAATCAATGAAGTTTGATGACAGCGTAATACTTAAGACCGGCGCTTACATCGTCGAACTTAAACGTGATTGCATCGAATCATGGTGTGGGTATACTGGGAAAGCAATACAGACTCGAAGACAATATTCCTATAGTCCACCAGGTGGGAAAATATTTCGCTGCTTCTATGCTAATAGGCAGCAAGTTTGCAAACAATGGGCTGATCCCCATAGAATGATTTACAATGATCGAGGTTGGTTAGATGGCAGAAATTAAGTTTAAAAGACTGTTTTTGTTTTAGTATCCTAATTCATACCCTGTTTTGAAAACCTAGTGGGTTGTTTTAGTACAATTTTATTTTGTTCGCTTAATTTGTTCGATTAATAATGTTCCGGTGGCTGTACAACGGACCTCGCCAATATTCATATTATGCCAAGTACAGAGGGAACAATAGAATTAACAATTTTATTGTCTTTGATTCTTAATTAGGATCGAAGTATGTTCTTGTATCAATATTTTGTTGGAACAATAAATTGAATAACGTAATTCGCTGGTTATGTGTAGTGACGCAAGCGCATGACGTATCTTAACAGGCTCAGTTGGAGTGGTTCCGATGTTGTAAATCCCAATAAGGCTTAGCCAGAACATGTCCAGCTAAATGCTATGTTATGTAGAATAGAATTGCTTGTCTCAATACAAGTAAAACTAATTAAAATAACTCAAATTCAGGTTAGGTGGTATTAATAAAAGTAAATTTGTGCACTTAGTTTATAATAATATATATTTTGTATTCATACATACGTATTTACATACATACACTCACGACTTTCTCCCACAGGGGTAGGCAGAAATAATACTATGTATTCATATAGTTTTATGATATATTTTAGATAAGATAATTTTCATTTTATAATAAAAGAAACCTTGAGACATGTGAGTCCATAGTGGTTCATTGATTCCTTCCACAAGGATCCGCGTTTGTATACAAGTGGGAATATCACTAACTTCACATCAACATAATTATAAAAGAAAAAATATACAGTAAGTATAGATACATTGAATCAGCGTCAGTTATTGACCGTGGACTAGTGAGTCGTACTCCAAAGTAACAAAATCATGTGTGCAAATATGATGAAGAAGCCGAGCCAAACAGATTTTTTCGGCGGCGTAGATATTAAGTCTTCCAATCCGCACTAGGCCAGAGTGATGGACTCTAAACAAACCCTCTCATTCTGTGAATAGACCCGTGCCCATTAAGGCGCTGTGACTAGTCAAAATAGGCATCTTAAAACAGTTTTTTAGCAAAAAGTATACATTTTAACACAGCAATAAAAATATATGTTAATCTTGAACATATTTACGAGGGAACCTTTGTTTTCAAAACACGTTTTCGTTAAATTTTCTCGATAAAAAAAAATCATAAAATAACCATTAAAATTAAATTTCTAGCAGTTGTAACTGTATTATTTATTAACAAATCTTGATCAAATTTATAACAGTGACGTAATATATAAAAATAAAGGGAACTGTTGTTTTTATTTTTTGATTGAAATACTACATTTTTAATAATTAATAAATATCATGATAAATAACTCGCACGAGTCGAACGAAACATCGCGGCATCGTGGCGTCTTTTTTCTTCTCTTTCATTTCTACGGTAAGCGACAGTGAGCGCTGAGGCGCGCTGCCTGATGGACCTATGTCACTTTGTTCCGCCCGCCGCTCAGAAATAATTTTATATCTGGTCGTTTTGAAAGCTATTTATTTTATTCCAATAATAATAATAATATTCATTTTTATTCGATGAAACAAAAACTCATGATAGAAATTGTAAAGTAAGTACATACAAATAGATTATCTATAGATTCGTAAATTCGATGCGTGAATCTATAACTCGATTGGTCTA
Source organism: Acronicta aceris (assembly GCA_910591435.1). Classification (NCBI taxonomy): domain Eukaryota; kingdom Metazoa; phylum Arthropoda; class Insecta; order Lepidoptera; family Noctuidae; genus Acronicta; species Acronicta aceris. The sequence goes on along the minus strand of OU342763.1, from coordinate 8,228,224 downwards.
GCGGTATCGTGTATTGATCAGATATGCACTGGTCTTGGGTTCAAACCCCGCAATAATTTTTCACTTTTTGTTGATTTTCTTATTTGTAGCATATAATTGCTTTTTTTTTTATTATTTACTTGTGTTATCTTGTTGTTTGAAATAAATTTTCAATAATTATTGTTTAACTTCCTATTAATTATCTTTTTTTATAAGCTTTTACTAAGTTTTTTTTTAAATTTTCCTGAATCGTTTTTTTTTGCATTCTATAGTAAAAAGATTCGTCTGGTGATCTATCCGTCAGTAGATGAACCATCGGAGAAAACTTTTCACGAGTATGCTTATATATGGTGTTACAAAATATTGTAGGTAGTAACCAGTAATGCGAAAGGAGATCATTGTGAGTTGAATGAGGAATATCAACAATGTGCATCAGAATGTACATTGTTGATATTACTCAATTTCTAAATGGCAATTATGACAAATGAAAATTTGTCACTGTCATATTTATATTAGAAAATTTGACATTTTTACAATTTACCATTTTGATACTCGTATGCCAATTAAATTAATTAAATTTATATTACGGCGATTTTGAGAACTCGTCATATTGCACCGAAACCCAGTGCTAAGTGATACATACATACCTACTAAAGTTTATAATATTCAAATTATTTGCAGTCTTACAAAAGAGTGTAGAAATACGAAAAGGGGTCATTACAGTCATCACTCATCATTATGAACAACTTTTACTGTGGTGCCAATCAACAAACTATGGCAATTTTTTTCTTTAAAAAAAAAGAGGTCATTTTGTCGCGGGTGAATGAGCTTTTTCGGCAGATTATTTTTCGCGATTTTAGGGTTGGAGTTATAGTGAAAGTTGTTCATAATGACATTATTATGAACAACTTCGACGACGAAATGACCATAGTTTAGACTATAGCACAATGACGAATTTGTAAAGTGGCCACAATATTAATCGATAAAGTGGCAAATTTTCTAAATGCTAAATGCATAATATTGTGGATATTCATCATTTTCTCAAAAAATCACATGATTTATTTATTTATTTATTATTTATTTAACTAGAACGGTCATAGACCAATTACACTAATTAAATAGAATTGTAATTTCTTGATTAACTAAACAAATTTCAGAACTACCAAAGCCAAATGAAGCTCATAATGTATATGAGCTTCATTTGGCTTTTCATTCATAGAACGATGGTGTAATATACTAAATAATTCCAATAATCTAAAACATATCACAGATTCGCACCAAATTGAAGTCGATCATAGATCCCTCTCGCACAACTTCAAGGATACCGTCAATAGCCTCACCCATCCATCCTCAAACAAATCAATATCTGGGCACGAGTTCAGGAGATCGTTGAGTGCAGAGAGTGTTCGCGGTATTGGGGACTTTGCTCGGGTTAGAGTACGGCAAGTTGGCACTGCAAGCAGTTTATGTTTCCTGCCTCTTAGATAGTTATTAGGGGTAAAGAGTTGACATAGTTCATTAAACAAATCAGGTGAATCAATTTTTCCACGTAGGATTTTGCACACCGTGACAATTTGGTCACGGTTCCTTCTGGTTTCTAGGGAATTGTAATCGAGACAACCCAGGAGAAACTTGGTGGGGTAAAGATATGGGTATCCATAGACCCTCTTGTAAAGATATCTAAGGTATGCCTTCTGTACTTTTTCGAGTACTGAAATTTTTCTTTTCTCAAGGGGACTCCAGATAGACCCACTGGTTTCCAACTTACTACGTACCAGCGCATTATAAATGATTCGAATTACACTGGTATTTTGGAAGTCACGTGCGTTTCTGAGGACAAAACCTAGTCTAATATAGGACTCCTTGGCACCCGCGACCATGTGATCATGCAATGTTAACCCCCGGTCGAATGTAACACCCAAGTCCTTCATGGTCGACGATTTAGGTATAGTTTCGTTATTTAACTTATAATCGAAAACAACTGGGTGCCGCGCTTGGCTAAAGGTCATAGCATTACACTTAGTGGGGTTGAATTCAAGTTTGTTATCAACGCTCCATTTATACACCGCCTCGATGTCGCGCTGGAGTGCCAAGCAGTCCTCCTCGTTTTTAATTGCTGCGTACAGCTTTAGGTCATCTGCATATAGTAAGCATCGTGCGTGGCTGACTACTGTAGGAATGTCATTGATCATAATCATGAATAGTAGAGGCCCAAGAATGGAACCCTGACTTACCCCGGAACGCGTGTGATAGGGTCTAACGTGGCCACAATATTAATCGATAAAGTGGCAAATTTTCTAAATGCTAAATGCATAATATTGTGGATATTCATCATTTTCTCAAAAAATCACATGATTTATTTATTTATTTATTATTTATTTAACTAGAACGGTCATAGACCAATTACACTAATTAAATAGAATTGTAATTTCTTGATTAACTAAACAAATTTCAGAACTACCAAAGCCAAATGAAGCTCATAATGTATATGAGCTTCATTTGGCTTTTCATTCATAGAACGATGGTGTAATATACTAAATAATTCCAATAATCTAAAACATATCACAGATTCGCACCAAATTGAAGTCGATCATAGATCCCTCTCGCACAACTTCAAGGATACCGTCAATAGCCTCACCCATCCATCCTCAAACAAATCAATATCTGGGCACGAGTTCAGGAGATCGTTGAGTGCAGAGAGTGTTCGCGGTATTGGGGACTTTGCTCGGGTTAGAGTACGGCAAGTTGGCACTGCAAGCAGTTTATGTTTCCTGCCTCTTAGATAGTTATTAGGGGTAAAGAGTTGACATAGTTCATTAAACAAATCAGGTGAATCAATTTTTCCACGTAGGATTTTGCACACCGTGACAATTTGGTCACGGTTCCTTCTGGTTTCTAGGGAATTGTAATCGAGACAACCCAGGAGAAACTTGGTGGGGTAAAGATATGGGTATCCATAGACCCTCTTGTAAAGATATCTAAGGTATGCCTTCTGTACTTTTTCGAGTACTGAAATTTTTCTTTTCTCAAGGAGACTCCAGATAGACCCACTGGTTTCCAACTTACTACGTACCAGCGCATTATAAATGATTCGAATTACACTGGTATTTTGGAAGTCACGTGCGTTTCTGAGGACAAAACCTAGTCTAATATAGGACTCCTTGGCACCCGCGACCATGTGATCATGGAATGTTAACCCCCGGTCGAATGTAACACCCAAGTCCTTCATGGTCGACGATTTAGGTATAGTTTCGTTATTTAACTTATAATCGAAAACAACTGGGTGCCGCACTCGGCTAAAGGTCATAGCATTACACTTAGTGGGGTTGAATTCAAGTTTGTTATCAACGCTCCATTTATACACCGCCTCGATGTCGCGCTGGAGTGCCAAGCAGTCCTCCTCGTTTTTAATTGCTGCGTACAGCTTTAGGTCATCTGCATATAGTAAGCATCGTGCGTGGCTGACTACTGTAGGAATGTCATTGATCATAATCATGAATAGTAGAGGCCCAAGAATGGAACCCTGACTTACCCCGGAACGCGTGTGATAGGGTCTAGATTTAAAGATACCCAATTTGACAAATTGCTGACGGTCTCGTAGATAGTCCGTGATCAGATTGAGAAACCTATAGCACAGAGTTTCGCCAGCAAAATGTCATTATTGACCCTATCAAACGCCTTCCGGAAATCGAAGTAGAGGACATCAACTTGGAGTCTGTGATCTAGCTGGGTGGAAATGAAGTCAACAAGAGTTATGAGGTTAGTGTTCACAGATCTCTTGGACCTAAAGCCGTGCTGCTCGTTACATAAGTAGGCGCTAATTTGATCGTTGATATGCTTATGCAAAATGCTCTCGAAGACCTTCGCAGGAGATGAGAGAATCGCGATGGGTCGGTATTCTTCGATATCAGTTTTTTTCGAGAATTTAGGTATAGGCGTGACTCTTGAAAGTTTCCATTGTGAGGGGTAATTGCCAGTGCTTATAGCTAGATTAAGAATATGACAGAGAGGTTCCGAAATATACTCTTTTGACATTTTGAGGAGACCAGGGGGGATGTAGTCTGGACCTATAGAGCTATTTGCTTTTAACTTTTTTTGATATAAACAATCATGTAAGTATGTCAAAATTTAAAAACTTATTTGCTTCAATTTTACATTCTGAACACGAAAACCCTGGGAAAATCACTTTCAACCTTTGTAATCAAATTATGTGTAGCAAGTATCGACAGATGGGCGAAGGTCGTCAGTCAATCATGGGAGCTGACGATTCCGAAGAGTTATCCTCCAAAGAGATCGCGTGACAACCACCTATCTGTCTGTCCACCCAGTCATATATCCATTGTATTTGTACACATCGCGTAATTACTGTGATTTAGAATTACTTTGTTGTTTTTTGTTTATAACAAAACAAAAAATGAAGAAATTTTTATTTCAGAGAAATCAATAACGATGTGCTATTCGTTGAACCGTCGACAGAATTTCAAGACAATAATACATACTCACCAGTTCATAGTCGAGGAGTCGTTGACATAATGCATTTTATCAGCAGTTGCAAACTATATGTAGCCATAGTTCTTTATTCGATTGTAACTTCTCACAGCTGTCACTCATAGCAGAATAAAGGCTTGATCTCCGGATTCAATTTTAGATGCAATATGTGCAAAGACGATTTTATTGTGACAAGCAAAGATTTAGCAAGTACACACAATGTCAACGCTAACGTGGCTGCTGTTACAGGAATTACTTCTGCTGGTATTGGTTATTCGCAATTCGAAGAAATTACAGCATGTATGGACGTACCCAAATTCATCATCAGCAAAAAATCCATGACAACAGCAGCTATGCGTTCTTAAAACCTGCTACTGCTGCCACAGGATTCACGGCCACGTTAGCGTCGTCATTGTGTGTACTTGCTAAATCTTCGCTTGTCACAATAAATATTATCGTCATAATTGTTGTCTTTGCACAAACCTATTTTATTTTATATTAATTTGTAAATTATAAACTTTAGTAGGTATGTATGTATAACATACCACTGTGCTTAGGCACAAAATGACGAATTCTCAAAATGATCACAATATAAATTGAATAAATTGAAATTTGCATTCGAATCTCAAAATGGTCAATTCAAAAAATACAACTTACTATACAGTAATTTTGAGTAATTCCTCATTCAACTCGCAATGATCTCGTTTCTTTACTAGTTACTAGTTCATCGTATGGTTTAGACGCAGAATGCCAAATTCTCAAAAAGGCATAGTTTTTTTTGGCATGTATGGTTTTGCGAAAAGGTTAGACGAGAAAAAATATTTTTTAGCGATTTTAGGGCAGGCGCCATAGTAAAGATGTTCATAGTGGTGAGTACAATGACCTCCTTTGGTATAACTACAGTCTTTTGTAACATCCTGTATCTGTATTATTTTTCTTCAGAATAAACCATCAAGTTTGGTGACTGTTTTTTATACTACTCTGAAGAAAAATATATACGGGAATAAAAATGTCTGTTTATATTAATTTTTCGCAATTTTGACAATTGCCGTTTTGAGAATAGGCCATTTCTAGAATTGACCATTCTACGCCCAAGCCATTTTATTTATGAATTATTTATTATTCGTCTGATGAATCTGTTAAGTTTCTCTATATTCTTTTTTTTTAAATAACAATTATTAATTAATTATTTAAAAAATAAGAAAACAAGTGTGTACATTTTTAAAAATAAAAAAAAACTCATAGTATCTATTGAGACTCGAACTCGTGGAAGCGCGATTTCAAGCGGGACAGCGGCGCGCTAAGCCAAACGTGCACTTAACCAATGTTGCGAAATTATGTTTCTGTATTTAAAGAACGTCGCGCATGGTTGACGTCCGCCCGGTGCGCCCCGCAGTAGGCGGGACTACGCGTGCCCCACTTCATCTGCTTCACCCCCTCAAATACCTAAATGTTGACTATGCACAGCGCCTTAAAGTAAATTTCCCAGTAAAGGAAAATGATTTGATAATGCTGATGAATAATGATTCATACAACGAAACAATTCACGGTGTTAAACAGTGACTAATTGTAAAACTCCAAAAAAATTGTATAACTCCATAAATAGAGTTGGTTTGAGTATCTTTAATGCAAGATTATATCTACTGCAGACTATTATTTTAAAAATCTGAACCTCACTCAATAATAATTATGTGTTCTAAAAAAACATCGTAACAACAAGTATTTACTTAAAGTAACGGTTCATTAATAGTAATGATTGAGTTAAGCTATCGATCGGTTTTGGTTGATTGCGTTTCAGTTCAATACTAAGGTCAAAAGTTGCGACTTGCAGTCATAATTAAATAATTCTTCTTTTTATTATTGATTAAGTCGGCAAACGAACTGACGAGCCACCTGGTGGTAAGTACTCATCGTCGCCCATGGAAACATGCCAGAGGAGTTGCTGATGTGTTGCCGACCCTTAAGAGCCCCTACGGACTACAGACTGCTAGAGCTGCTGCAACCGAGGGGAACTGGTTCTTACGTACAAAAGTCGAACACACACGAAGGTGTTTTAAGACAGACTTCGACGTAAGGGTGGTGGCCAGCCAGTTAAACCCCAAGAGGTCCTACCACCGAGCTAGTCATTTTCACGCCTCTTTCCATATAGGCACGAGGTGCCTAACTGAAAGGCAATGAGGAATTATATTCTAACCCGTCCCCACACGGGGTGAAGAAAAGATGATTCTTCTCATAATTAACGGTTTACTAGTTTTATCCTATTATAATTTTTTATGTAACATCTACATAGTTGAGACGTATATCTCGATTGGAAATACCTTTTGTATCTATCAATAGCAAAACATTGTGGCTTCTTTTTATTGAGTCATGTGTCCATAAAAATATCTACCTTGTTATTTGTTCAGACTGGCACAGAAACATACAGATTGGCACAACAAATAATAAAAGGGCTACAGTCTACACTAACAATAGATAAAGACGGGTGGTTGATGGATTATATTATTTTATTCCTTAACTAGCTTTTGCCAGCGACTTCGTCCGCGTGGAATAGTTACTTTGTTCCCTAGTTCTTCGCCCGCGGTTTCACCTGCGTTGCCCCGTTCCTAAGGGTTGTAGCGTGATGTTTTATAGCTTGAAACCTTTCTCATGAATCACTCATTTTCCCAACATTTCCTTTCATCGTCTGCTCCTATTGATCGTAGCGTGATGAAAAGTATACTATAACCTGCCCAGGAGTATGAAGAACAATTGTACCAAGTTTCGTTGAAATCCGTCGAGTGGTTTTTGTTTCTATAAAGAACATACAGACAGACAGACAGACAGACAAAAATTTTACTGATTGCATTTTTGGCGTCAGTATCGATCACTAATCACCCGCTGATAGTTATTTTGGAAATATATTTCATGTACAGAATTGACCTCTCTACAGATTTATTATAAGTATAGAAGAAGATAATTTTCTTTTGGTATTTTAGATTAAAGCATTAAAATCTTAAAGTAGTTTTATTTTGGACACGCTAACAACATCGCTGATAGTCAAAATCTCCCTACAACGCAACTGCATCTATAACAATAACCCGGAAGGCTAAAATGTGCACCGTGACATAATTTTGTTATTGCAGTATCTCGTATTGAGGTATGTTCTCGGCACGAGATCGCCGACGACAAAAAAATTTGCATGGCGCACATGTTAAGTGCCACGTTTATTTCTTTTTTACAATAATAATCGGCTAATAAACACCAATATTTTTCTCGAAGCGCCCGCGACCATGACCTTAGCAACCCAATCACCGGTAACGACATTACTACTAACCGTAACAACAACAGCCAAACAACAATTTATTATCAGATCGATTCAATTCGCCAATTATTATCATGCCACAGAATGAAGAAACTGTTTAGTCTCGGGAGTTCACAATCGTAAATTGAATGTCTCAAAACCTTTAATTGAGTAACTTGTTTATGAAGTAATTCCAGCTAGGTACTCTTTATTTTCTTGTCACACACGTTAAGAGTGAAAGTAACGGTGTTCCAATGGTCACAATATCTACTCACAGTTATCTATGTACAGGACCCAATTCAACGCAATGGAACTTGATTTCGATATGATTACATAAGTTGTTATACAATAAGTATTTCCTGTATTAAAATGTTAAGTTGATATTAAAAGGAGGAGTAAATACCATTATAAGTGGTTAGTGAACTAGGTCACTGTAGAAATATTATGTTTTAGGTCGCATTTAATTAATAGGGGGCCAGCCATTTGCTATTTACCGGACGCAAATCCAAACTTAGTAGAGTTATTATAGTAAAAACTTCATGTAAAAACCCAATAACATGGCCTGGGAATCGAACCAATGGAACAATAATAATCATCTGATACCGTGATATCGTTTTTTGCAACATACGTACCTACAATATACTTTTTTATTGATTAAAATAGTCCATCTAAACTTTAATAAAGTCATTAAATATCTTTAGTTACACAACATACACGATGATTCCCAAGCAAAAACGTAATTAATAATAGTCCAAATTAATATCGTGGCAAAGAGCTATTTCATTTAACATTTCAAAATATGCCAAGATATAATCTCAAAAGTCTTTAAATTAATCAAAGCCTTATATAATAACTTAGAAACCAATATGAGGTTATTAAACTTTATACTTAATAGGCCATAATAGCTGGACTGTTTATTCGCGGCGAAGTATTTTTATTTATTTTTCCTGTATTTCTTCTAATTGAGAAGGATCATAAAGTTAAACAGCCAGCAAAAGTAATTAAAATATTTATTTCTTTAAAGTTGACCATTAAAACTTGAGAAAATATTAAATTTTGCCTACATAAAATATTTCTACTAAATTAAGGAAACTTACGTCATACTTTAATTGATTTTTTTAAGTTAACATGTTACACCTTTTTACTATTTTCCCATATTAGCAAATAAATGTTATGAATATGTTAACGATATTCATTGTCTTTGCTTGTCCTGAATAATAATTTAGTTCACATAATTTGGGTCCCAGCACTAAAATTTAAGAGGTTTAGGAACCTCTGTTTAGGTTTTTTTTCTTTTATTCTTTGAATAATTACCAGAAGAATATATTTCTTCATTAACTCTTTATGTTTGACTGGAACCTCGCATATTATATGCTGAAGATAGTTACATGTGGTTTTAGTCAGTAAATACTATAGTTAGTATCTGTAAGTATTTTCTCTGTTGATTATGTTTGTATTTTCATATACAAACATAATCAACCCATTTTACTGTCCCACTGCTGGGCACGGGTCTCCTCTCAGAATGAGAGGGGTTAGGCTATAGTCCTCAACGCTGGCATAGTGCGGGTTGGCAGACTTCACACGCCATCGAGAAAATCTCTCAGGCATGCAGGTTTCCGCACGATTTTTTCCTTCATCGTTTTTAAACTCGTGATAATATTCATTTAATACGCACATGACTTCGAAAAGTCAGAGGTGCGTGCCTTGGGTTCCAACTCGAAACCTTTGAGTTGGCAGTCCAACTGTCATACCACTAGACTACCACTGCTATGTATGTATTTTCATATATATAAATAAAATAAAGTTCTCTCATTATAATAGCTATACAATGTTTTATACTGCAATCCGCAAAGATACTCATATTACACTTAGATACTGCACCTAGATTATAAGATTAGGAAAATAAACGATGTCTTAACGTACGGTTAAAACGGAACGCTGGTTGAATATATTTGCATACTAAATAATAAAATCATCACTTGCACTAAATCAAAACAGACTTGTTACTATTTCCACGCCTGGAGTGTATAATTTATAAATCTATAGTTACAAGATACAATTTAATAACTTGCATTAAACTAGATAATATAACGATTTGATTTGAAAGAAACTTTTATTTAACACTTAATATTTGATTGTTTGTTCATCATCTATACGTTCTATAACCATTCATCGGATTACGATGAAACTTTGGTGAATTGTGTGGTTGCCGGAGGAATCCGCGAAAGATTCTGATAAAGTAAAAATTAAAATGGAAAAAAAAAACATTGCAACGCACAATTCGTAAGTAATGAAAATTACAAATTAGGTTATAAAATTCACAAGTCTATGACAATACTATATTTGTATAGATGATATAGTAGATATAATTAATCATCATTAGATGGTATCGTCCATACAAGTAAGCATGTTATTAGGCTTATTTTTCATCACGTTAACCATGAGTACTGAGGGTCACGCACCACTATTTCTACCTTGCACTTACGTTCCTTAATGCTGAGTAATCAGTATTATCAGAAAATATTACACTATGATACCTAATATTATGTATACTAACTGTACTAGCTGCATGCAAAACTGCTGATCTAATCACCTAATGTGACTGCATGTGCATACGTATGTTATGCATAACCTTTTTATAGTGGAAAATCCTTATGTGTAAGGTAGACGATACAAAACGTTTATCAGCAGAGTATGTCAGCCTCGTACTGGGTAAGAACCGCATTTGTATTCCCATGCCCTATGTCTCGGTCATGCGATAAGTGACATTCGTCAAAACCATGACAAACAATGAGGTGTACAGGAGTACCCCTTTGCTTGTTCGCTTCCTAGTACCTACTAGCGACCAAGCAGAAGGCCTGTTCTGCCGCCGCCGCCTCTTTTGCAAATATAACCCGCTTGCAGTAAGAGACGGCGGCTTCCCACGCACTTCCGCTCTCGACTATGGACCGAATGACGAATAGCCTACCATATTTAAATATTTGGGCTTAATATTTCCAAGGAGTCCTAGTGAGTCAAACAGAGGTTTATCAACGAATAGGTACTTTTTTAACATTCCGATCAATGAAGTCCAGCGTGACTCCTATTTTTTGAACTAGTAAAGGTTACTAGGACAGGTCAGTTTTACTATATATGCATAAAAATATAATCTCAATAACTTATTCAATTGATGACATAGGCCGTTACTTGTCACCGTTGTTTTAATGTAATGATTTCAAATCCGCCTTAATATACAAATACAAAAATAAGAAGAGTTTCGAAAATGATGTCAGACAGTACTGTTACTGTCCCACATAATTTTAGCATTTCTACAGAAAAATATGTATATTATTGGCCATAAGTCTCGGTTCTAATTTTAAATAACAGAAGAATCGGTTGCGGAATGATGCTAAACTACATGCCACGATAATTATCTCCTCTCTAGCCATAGTTTCGGCACAGGATAAGCGACCACAAAATTATTTCGTAGCACGCATGAATGATGTTAAGCGTGATAGCCTAGTGATATGACCATAGAACTGCCAAGTCTATGGTCTCGAGTTCGAATCCAAGGCACGCACCTCTGACTTTTCGAAGTCATGTGCGTATAAATAGTTAATTATCACGCGCTTAAACGGTGAAGGAAAACGTCGTGAGAAAACCTGCATGTCTGAGAGATTTTCTCGACGGCGTGTGAAGTCTGCCAACCCGCATTAGGCTAGCGTGGCGGACTATAGCCTAATCCCTCTCATTCTGAGAGGAGACCCGTACCCAGCAGTGGGACAATGTAATGGGTTGATTATGTTATGTTACGCATGTTATGCATTCTAAAGTTTAGTGTCCGATAGATACTAAAGTTTCTTTTCAAAAATATGTTGTATGGGAAATCTGTACTACCCGTGACTTAAGAACTAAAGCGACTATCGTTGACTAAACTCCAGGTAGAGATGATTTCAGATGCGACAAAAATTATATAACATAACATACCATCACGTCTGTATTCCCCGAAGGGTTAGGCAGAGGCGCACTAATGTACACCCACTGTTCGCCGGTATGTTTAGGTCCCATGTAATAGGGAGCGAGCGAGCTGCTACTGAGAATTTCATAGAAAAACCCAATAACACTTTGCTCGACCTAGGGATCGACCCAGGACCTCTAGTGTAGCAGTCGCGTTTGGGACCACTAGACTAATGTCGAGTAGAGACCACGCACCGGAAGGTGCAGTGTGGGACGACCTCCAAAGAGATGGACGGATGGACGACCTAGTAAAGGTCGCTAGGAGTCGTAAGATGCAGGGGGCATATAACCGGTCCTTGTGGAAGTCTTTGGGGAGACCTTTGTTCATCAGTGGACTTCTGTTGGCTGATATGATGATGATGATTATATTTTCTTCGTACTTACAGTATTTAGATAGGTACGTTTGTTAGTCAACGGTTAACATACCATAACCAAACCTTTAAATAGGAAACTAATAAAAGAATCTACCTACTTTTGGAAAATTTAACGCATTCGAAAAGTACCTAATGTATACTTTTAATATGTGTTAATTAATTTTTCATTAGCCATTTTCTTGGAAAGGTTGATAGTGTTTCTCTTCGTAAGTACGAATAATTCTGTCCTAGCCTTCACTGGAATACAAAAGGAGATGTAACAACAGCGATACAATATAATACACGTATTCTATACCCACGTCCAATTAACAACACCTGTTGGCAGGTACTTGTGAACAATGGCGCAAAAGAACTTTTCGCACAGATTTGTTCCCGACGTACATTCGGAAGTCAGTGGTTCAAGTACCGACACAATGCGCATTTTTGTAAGATTGTTTACACTTACATTTGATACGATCTGATATTATTGTAACAAGATTTATGCAAATGCAATGGTACGAGTAGCAGAGTTATTTAGATAAAAGTTTGTCTGGTACTATGATAATAGCATCATGCTTATTTATTGTTACAGTCTTAATACTTGACGTACGGCGTTGGACGCCTTGCAATAAAAACCTACATTCGTTCCCGTAGAGATTTTGCAGCTGTAGAATACTTATAATATAAGAGTACTTAGTAATAATATATATATTTTGAAAATCGTCATAGCGTCATCTCTATGCGGGCTGTTTAAATTCATCGCAACTGAAATTACAATTAATACAATTTCTAAATTTTTGCCAGTTACACATACGGAAAAGTTCAATAACTCATAAATACAATAGATACTAGCTATTAACATAAAAATAAATATACCTACTAAATGGTTGATGAACAGAGATCATTTGTAATATGGCAATAGATTGGATTAAAGTGCATTCTCCTTTTTGAAGCCTTTAAAAAATATACTTCAGTACTTAAAGGCAAGTTCTAGTAATTACCTACATATCCTAAGTAGGTGGTTTTCCTTCAAGTATTTGTGAGTATTCCGGCTTTTCCAGAATATAAGGAAAAGTTGGTGTCACGTGTGTTGTAATAGCGTCGAATTTCCTGTTGCTCTGATTCACCGTGTAGGTTTCATTCCTGGGTACTTTATAGGACCTACGAAATTGATATGACTCTATTATGTACTACCCACTTATAATTATAAACATGTTCACTGCACTAAATAGAACAGTATTGAGTTTTATCGATTGAAAAAATAGAAATGTCGTACAAAAATGAACTTTGAAAATTTTAATTGTGATGAGTAGTAGTAATATTCATTACTTACATACTTGTTTTTTATACAAAACGAACATGTCCATAACATCAAATTACTAAAATAAAATCTTAATTTTCGATCTGCTACTCTTAATTTTTTTGAGTCTTTCGAATTTTTCGAGAGCGACATGAGATCCGAGAGCAAGAACTATTCCAAAATATATTGAAAATTTTTGAACATTTATGAGTTTTATAACACTATTTTTGCGTAATTAACTTAACGCACAAGCGTTACTAATAGAAGCGAAATTTGTAAAACTGCAATAAACTATAATTAATTATACTTTCTATTTTACTTTCCGTTATGTGAAAATTATACTTACAATTAATATTTCAAAAATACTATAATGTTGCTTTCCATGGATATGTATCCTTAGACATATCCATAGAAAACAATATTTTAGTATATGTATTTTCTTACTGCTAAGTACTGTAGGTAATGTAATGAGTCTGCACGAACAGAACAGTCGCTGGGTTAATTAGCGTTTCAAATTGACCGTCTGACGCGAACTAATGACCCCTCCGCTCTTTTAGTACATTGTGTTCAGTAATTAGCTACCAGCACTAAATATCTCAAGTTTTTTACAAACCGGCGGCAAACTGTTGACATCTGGTCGTTTTTAGGTTAGCGGCCCTGCAAAACAGGTCCTTTAGAGCAACTGATGAGCCCCATAAAAAGCTAATGTAAATATTTTTGCGAATCATGTTTCCAGCAACATTAAAGTTCAGATATTACTTTTTTGTGAATTAATGGACTAAAGCTTAACACGTTCGCTTTACCTGCGAGGTAAGTCGAATATAACGCGACCCACAGAGGCAGCATTCCTTTGGAAACTAGTAAGAGTGAATAAAAATATACCAATGAGTCACAAATTGCGTCATATGCTGACCCTTTTCTGATCTACTTTCCTCGCATTATTTTTTACATTATCGTGATTTTGGTCGCTAAAGCATCTTCATTTTAAGGACTTTGTAGGTGTACAAACGTATATTTTGTTTATTTCAACGGGTCAATTTGAACACTTTATTATACATGAGTACACCACTTTCTTAATTATTAAAATTGTTTTATAACTCGAATATCACCAATACAGTTATATAATATGATCAACATGGCTTAATATATTCACGGCCATAGTGTACACAAATAGATTAGAACGTCGGCCTATTGAATAATATTAAGTCAGTACATAGTGTGATTTCCTTTTGGATTTAGCGAAATTAAAATAATCTAAGAGTATAAGTTAAATTGTTTCGTGACACACTTTTAATATTTCGTAGAATTTGAAATATAAAACTTATAACGCAATTAAAAGACCTTTGTTACCATATATAGGTGTGGTACGTTAGATAACTTTGAGATGTAGGTGAGTGTGGGCGAATCTGCAAAATCTCGCAAATTTTTTGACGACGCAACACTATTCTCCCGCCAAATCCGCGAAAGTTATGCCTAGTAAACATCTCAAATATACGCTTGTAAGTTAATATATTACCTAATTAATTAAAATTCATATGCTATACAATGCCCAAAACTCGTAGGGGGATATAATTATGAGAACGAACATCCCAATGGTCGATTACATAAGTCATACAAAAGGAAAACTGTATGGTATAAAATGGCTTATTACACAAATAAACGGGTTAGTGGCCAGGCGAGCGGCCAGTACTTCGAGTGCTTGAGACAAAGAGCGAATGTGGAGCAAGTATCGAGCAACTAACTGAAGTTGCGTAACGCACGACTGCAGGGTTGGCGATGCGGTTAAACTTGTAGTTCTCACTTGCTATCAGTCGTTAAGAGTAGTGTATGTACTTGTTGTGTTGTGTTATGTCATCGTTGATATACAAATTTAATGTTGTCTATGAAAACCCGTGTAAACAAACACATAAAAAGGAAATCAAAAATACAAGATTTTCTCACAACACAGTGCCAATATAATTTTTTCGAGAAAATGGCCCTAGCGTCATCATATTATGTTTACGCTCACTATATATTAGAATCAAACAGCAATGACCAAATAAAAATACAAGGGATCCAATACTTCCGATATCGGAAAACTACCTCATTACGTACCTCAGGCGAAATAATCGATTAGTATGCGTATACGATTCTTGAAACACGGTAACATCATGACACATTTGTGTTAGTACACCTACCATGTTTTGTCTTTGCATCACCTTAAGGTCGGGTAGAAAATGCTCAAAGCATAAGCCCGCCTGTGTATTTTTTTATTCTCATAGTATAAAACAAGCAATTAACTAAATTGTTGATTTTAAGTACGTAGGTACCATCGAAACAAAATGTTTGAACAGATTATGATCTAGAACTACCTGATGTATTTATCATTACATGTATCTAAACGCCTTCTCAATGAATAATATTTTTAATGTAACAGTCCCACAGAGATACACAAACAGACAGTAAAATGCTGCAAATTTCTTATAGAATAAATGTTGGTTGAGGAAATGATAAATTCGATTCTTGATTTTACTAGATATGTAGTAGTAACCCTGATCGATTCAAGTGTTCGTTCACTCCAATCGCCAACCATAACTCTCACGCTGACCATTAGAATACACCCACTAACTTTACACAAAACTTGTATCTATGGGTATCTGTTGCTTTGACCCAGTTGCAAAACCACTAATATGCTCCTATGTTCTTAATATAAATCGTATTTTTATCCAAGGTCAATGCGGAGTTGTTTATGGTATTGCATCACGATTGAACTACATGGCGAACTCCGATGACGATGTATGATTACCAAGTAGACACTACGTGGTCATAAACTGAAACACTTTTGTTCTTCCATTACTAGCTATAGCTATAGCTGTAGAAATAGCACAATGGGCTTTTTCTACTGAATAAAGCCGTTTCGAAATGCATAGTTTCGGAAAAAAACACTTTTACACAATTCTATTTCTAGACTACCAACCTACTTATTATAAAAAAAATAGGAATACATGTTAAAAAAGTTATTTTACTTTAAATACATATACCTATCTATTAAAGTGTTGTAAACTACTCGAGTGCATCGGATGAATATAATTGTATGTTTCAAAAAACCTTTCTTTTTATAGACCTTTAATTGCAGCTCAGTAATCTTATTAGCATTTCTGCATAGTCCGTTAAACATCAGTTACCTCATTCTTTGAAATAAACTGATTATTCTTATACCACTATAATTTTATCTGTATCATTGCAGTAACTATTACGTAGGTATAGATCAAGTAAATTGGACTTTGACGAAATATACATTCTCATACTAATATCTCCTATTCATTAAGGAATAATTACCAGACATAATAGAAAAACAATTGTTAATACCCTCTGGAGGGTCACCGCTGCTTAC
The DNA here is from genome assembly GCA_910591435.1 of Acronicta aceris. NCBI lineage: Eukaryota > Metazoa > Arthropoda > Insecta > Lepidoptera > Noctuidae > Acronicta > Acronicta aceris. The sequence continues at coordinate 8,211,455 of OU342763.1, read as the reverse complement.
TTTATTGTTTTTGTTTGGAGTGTGTTATATATCTATTACACTATATTGTACAATACTGGATTACAAAGATGCGACTGCCAATACAAATTAAAATAGTATACAAATGATGTAGTACCTACGACTGCAGCATTTTTTCGACTGTACCAATGCTTTTTTGAATAATGATACGTCAATTAAATAACCATTTTCTTTAATTAGGTACATGACGTAATTGTATAAGAAGACGATGAAAGCCATTGATATAAGATTGAATAAAAACAATGTCATTTCCACCGTTTATCAATTACAGACGGCGAATGTTCATGGTTTGAGATTTTAATACAAAAACTTGAGTGAAACGTCAATTGCAATGAAACAGGCAAATGTTCTCATGGCCACTTTTTTTTAGAAACCCCACTATAATAGGTAGTTACGTTGAACTTATCACTATCATCAGACAATTAAAGTAATTTATTATTGAATAAATTCCTCTAATTATGTTCGTACACGTGCTGAACCAAAATAAGCTAACGTAACGTCACAAATCATATTAGTATTAGATAAATGGTTATAACGAATCTTATTTAATTGCCCTTATTTGACAAAACTTACCACAGTGTATTCAGATAATGAAGTAACATAAAACCTAATTTAGATTATGCAATTTTGATTCAAAATTGCTGATATAATATTCATAAGCAAAAACTAGAACACTTAAAAGTTGACTGAAACCCGTAAATGCAAAGTTATAACTATAATAAAATGTATGCATTTAACATGTTATCTGTTACATATTATTTTAAATATTCTTTTACGTACATACGTATGTAAAGATATAGAAGTATACTAATTTCTGAAACGTATAAGTTTTGAATTATTTATTTATTTGATTGATACAATATTTGTTATCATACAAAATGACGTTTCCCTTACATTTTATGATACCACGCTCTATGTCCATTTAATTGGTATTTAGATATTATTAGCAAGTAAAATTTTAATTGTAAGTCGAGATATTTACAAATACATGTCAGCAAAATGCAGTACATGATAAACTAGAGATTTAAAGTGAAAACCGGAACTTCAGTAAAACTTACGAGTTTAAGCGCAACGTAAAGATCCTCATATCTTATATCGTTTTTATGTTAAATGCTTCCTGGATGTCACACCAAACTTGTTTAGAAACCGTATCTAAAGTTAGACGTTGACTTATTCAACGACCAGCTGTTTATGGGAACATTGGAGAGTTTGAAAAAGAAAGGAAACGTATATAAACGCTACTTGATTCAGGAACTGTTTTGTCGACGTCAAATGAATTCAAGAAAAGTTGTTAATGCTAGGGTACCTCCAACACACTTGGTCTACTGTTTATTATGTTTCACGCTTCGAAACAAGAGCAGGAAAATTATAATGTCATTAATGTGGATACAAAGACACAGCAGCAACGTGTAGGTAATAAGAACGTAGTTCGCATGCATATGATTATTGATAACTGCAAATAATATGTAATTATCATAGCGCATTGGCGCCGCAGATGTAAACAATTATTACATAGAAATGTGAGTCACTAACAAGCCTGTCAACCCAGTTATTTTAATTAATTTATACATCACCCATACTGCGTACCTACCTACCTACTAGTATAATATGACATAGTACTAGTGGTTACATACACCTACAAGGTGTTGATTTGGATCCGTACATTATGGTACGTACGGTACATTTGGATCCGTACATAGTTCGTAACATTATGGCCAGTGTTAGAGTATAAACCCCGAAATTACCTAGTGCTGTGGGGAGAATAGTCTTTGGTATCGTCAAAAGGGGCGAGGCGCTCTTGACGATACTAAAGAAAAGAAAGCCTACCTGTTTTTGCGACGCATGCATGTGTACACGATTAAATTATATTTGTTTATATAGTTTTTTTTATTGATTCGTGTTCAGTATCAGTGGCTTATACCCTTTCTTAAATATGACATGAAAGCAGATCAACAGCTTGTATTCATCTCAAAAGGTCAACGTGCCTATATATTAGTCCATTACGAGTATGGCATGTTGTGTAGTCATGTCAGTGAATATACCTATATCATATTATTTAAACATCACAAGTAGTAATTTTAGCCACTTTGGTCTGCATGCCATAAATGCAAATAAATTACATTAATGCTTATACCTAACACTTCTGCGCTTGCACTTGGAATCGAGTTCTCGTCCCTATATAAATTGAAAGCGATGACCGTCGCATGTCGGTCTAGGTCACGCAACAATACAAGCCATAAACTTTAGCGGGAAAAAATATACCTCACACGTCAATTTTCTGAGCGTCTATTGCATTCTTACGTAATTTAATTATAACTCATTCATAAAATGATTGGGTATTATTTATGTGAATTATGATGACAATATCCGCAAAGTTATAGAATTGGTTATCAGGGCCAAATAAAAAAATACCGTATATAAATTTGATTACTTTTTATTGTGAGAATGATCTGGGTATATATTATTTAATAATTAATTAAAATATTTATTATTTTAAAATATGTAAATAACTTTTGCATCCTCCGGAAGAACCTTCACAAAAAAAAATTGATATATAATATGGTAATATTTATTACCATCAATACTTTTCACATACATTTATCGAAATGTTTTATGGTATAAAAAACATTTGTCTTCATACATTTTCTTTTAACTTGCACTAATCTAGTTTGGCAAACAAAACAGCATCTGACAACTAGTATTGTTTGGATAAGCTAGGGACCCAGAAAGAATGCAGGCAAGGTCGCCTACGTGTCAAACAACTATTCATTCGATTCGCATACCTTTGAGCTTAGACATGAGCTTAAAGAAAGCTCATTATCATAGAATTAACATTTCATTAGAACAAATTGCAATCTATGTTATATATTGTTTATTTTATAAATGTATGTTTCATTCTCTAACATTTTTTTAACAAAAGCTCGTTACTCTCTCTTAACCAAAAAGAGACACGTAATTGAAGTTCTCTATGTTTATTGGAACTAAAACAAAACTAAGTACAGTATGAATAATAAGTATACCTAAAACAAATCTTAATCTATACAACATATAAATCCACACAGCAAATAATAAAAAAAAGGTACAACAAACACTAAAAAAACCAGCGTCAACAAATTCAGTCATAATCTTTTTGTACTCAATCAATTGAAACAGTTCAATTACTAAGTTCGTAGTTAATAGGACAGAAATCATGTTTTTTTTATACGCAGCGAAGTCGAGGCTATTTTAGTGGTCACTGGTCAAGTACATTGAACATCGTCAAGTACGCAAACGGCTCAAAGAAGTAACATTATAGTGTTTATAACACTAATTAGGTACCAGTTGAGCATGACAAAGGCTATTCTCATAATGTATGTTAAAGACCACATTAGGTTTTTATGATCGTGAAACTACGAACAATGACTTCATATACTGAGGTATAAAATTATAAAATAATATTAATAAATCCTAAAGAATAAAGTTGTTCATCTAGATAAATTATAGTCTCCCGTAATACTAGAAATAAAGTTTATAGTCAGCGACTCAGCGTGCACCTAAATTTTTTAATAATTGGCCACTAAACATGAACATGTATGACTGTATTTTAAAGTTTTAATGCAATTAAAGCTTAATTAACAATGACTAGCACAAAAACTGTCGTTTATGACTCTACGTGCTATTTAAATGATAAGAACAAGAGAGATAATAGCACATTTGTGTCGGCCATACCAGTCGGAGCGCAAACACCTAGTCAAGGAGACCACACAATGGATTATCGCAAGGTCTTCGCCAAAAGTACCCACGTTCGATCAAATAAGCGTACAACATGACAGATGCAATTTATTTGCGCCCACGAGCGTAAATGGAGTGACAACGAGAAGCCACACTTAGACGTGTGATAAATACTTAAGTAAATAATTGTCAGATGTGGTTTTGAGTTTCCGCGCGAAAGGAAGGAAGCCAACTGTTGACATCTTGACGAAAACATTTGATTAGAAAGAACTACTACTACGAATTCAGATTCTATATAAGTTAGTATGTAGTAGCAGGAAGCCTGACAGCCAGTATATCCTTAGGATATCAGTATTTCCCAGAAATGGGGTTACAGAAGTCTGAATGGCAGATGCTACTTGTAAAATACTAATATTCAGCAGCACCTCGTTAGATTGAAAGTCGACTCCAACATAGTAGGAAAAAAGCTTCTGTCTTAATTAAATATGATGTATAGAAAAATAAAATATGTATCAATTATCTAAGCTAAATACATGTTTAACTTTAAACAAGATTTTGTAAATAAATTACTACCCAGATGATGTAGGTAGGTAGCTTGGTAAAAACTTAATTAACTCTTTGCCAAAGACATTTAAATAACACTAGCGAGTATTTTTCATCACGGTGCATTCAAAACCATGTGAAAAATCCTAGAATATACATATATTAGTCGCCTAGTGAATTTTGTAAAATAGCTATGTTCAACGCGCGTGAAGAATTCTAAATTTACCGTGATGCAGGATGATAAAATTACCTACTGTTTATATGATACGATCATAGGCTACTTATATTTATTTATTGTATCTTCGCACTTTTATCTAAAGAAACGCACGTGACTAATACTAGCTCATATTTTTTATCATTTACATGGCAAATTTATTTAGATTGTAGAATCGTTTTTCTCAAGAAAATCAAGACAGTTTACGTGAACCCTATCTATAAGCTTATCATCTAAAGGTAACTTGATGCATGACTAATAAAACAACTAAATGGTTATTTACATAATTTATCCGCCCACTGCACATGTTACCATAAATATAATCACCTACCAATATACTGCAGTATTATATTAACAAAACAAATATTTGTAATCAAAACCCTGTATATTATAAGCGATAATAATTATAATTAGTACATTATATAACATTCACAGCAATAATTACTGTCCGCATTCACAAAACAACAATAACACGTATTTAGTTTCAGACAGAAATATAAAAAACAAACGGATCATGCTGGGATATGTGAAATACTCATATCTGGAACGAAACAATGTTATCAGCAATGCCGCTGTAGGTCAATGGCTACATAAACAAACAATAAAAAGCCTTGTTCAGAAAATTAACCCATCTAACACTCAAGCCTTCGCAATTGAGACCGTTGCTCAATGTCAGGAGAGAACTAATGATTACAGCACGTTAGCCATTGAGACGAATCACTTGCATATATCAATGTGCGCTAGACCGCAGTATAACTTCCTATTGTAGAATTAAGTCGTAACACTCGTGTAGTCGTGTGTGTGTTCGCTTGACAATAAATGAGTATTAGTTTTTGAGGTCGAGGTCACGGTTTGATTCATAGGTAAATCTTAGAATATAATACCCACAATCGATGGTAATTCTGCAATTACTTAAGCTTTAACTTTATCTTTATAACACAAATTACATTTTTGTTAGTGTTGTTACTATTCATTCTTTAAAATTACGCTATTGTTCGGACGTTGTGCCATGTCGATCCCAAGGTTCTTGGATAAGAATAGCCCTCGTTTCTAGTAGACTATGTGCTAGAATTTCTAATTTTATCATGCAGAATCTACACGATCTACACTGTAGATCGTAGTAGCAGAAGAAACCCGCTGCGAAACCTAAGATATTGTTGAGAGATATTGTTTAGGTTATAAGAGAGAGACACGGTTAGTCAGCCTGTGGTGCGTCATCCCTCTCTAACAACCTAAAAATGATCACGTTAACACGCTGCCGTACGGATCCTAGTCTTTGTCAGTTGTTTTGCAAAGAACCATAAACTTAATGTATGTTCGTAGGATTAGAACCGATAGCATCAACTTATTTATACATTTATAACCCATCATCCATATCACTTTAACTGTGGCCTACAAAGTACACAATTACACCATCGAGTTCACCATTTGAAATCATTTGTCATTGGCGTCAATAAAAGCCGAAACCATACGGGTTACTCCATCAGCCATTTGATTTATTAACCAACATTGCAGAGTAAATTGCAATCTCGCGGTACTGTTACTAAACTGTAGCTCAGTGGTACCTAATATATATCTGCTGCGTACTGTAATTGTTGAAACAAGGAACTAACAGGTGATGAATTTGATCGCGATATTTTGAAAGGGTGTCAATATGCAGACACTGAAGAAATGGGTTTAAAAGACTAACACTGGGCCTTTAATAACATCATAATAAATTGCTAAGTATGTATTGGCGATGGATTTCAAATAAGTATGAATTGGTTCTAGAATAATTACTTTTAACCCCTCAAAACCAAAACCTACTATAGATCACTATCTATACTAGGTTTTGGTTTTGAAGGGTTAAATGTCAAATTCACTAATTTGACCCTGAAATATAATCTATACAATTCACCAATATCCTTTTCCAAACTATATCGGTCGGCTTTCAGGGATACAGCGTGACGTAACTGAAATACAGTGCAATGAATCTATACGGGAACTATATGATTAACGAACGTACCAGTATACTAGTACTACTGTGCTAACTCCTGTAGCCCCAACTTACGTAGACGGAGCAACACCGTGGGTGCGAGTCGTAACCCCAACACGTACGTGTCTGTTTTCATAACACTGAGCCTTCCCCAAGTGTTAAGTAATCTATGAAAATTTCCGAAAGTACTAACTCTATCTAGGTGAAAGTAGTCACCTCTAGTCCTGGCGCCCTTACACGGCCTGATTCCGCAACCCGTCAACTAGTCATACCGTACACGAAATAGAGAAAAATGAATTATATAATATTGTTGAATAATTAGTGAGACGGCACCGTATATCGCCTGTCAAACCATTTTAAACTTTGCGTCGAGTAACATTGTTATGCACGTGTAAACGTAAGGCGCATACATAATTACTGAAGGAGAAAGGTGGGAAATACAGATATAATCGGCCTATTACCTACAATAACTTGGCTCATTGCCACATCCTCCACTATAAATTAGATTAAAGCTATGCAAAGGAGTATGAAGTGGTATCCTGTTCTATAGTTTTTGCCTACTCCTATGCGAAAGAACGTCAGCGTAAATATATATAACTAGCTGTACCCCACGGTTTCACCCGCTAAAAATGACGGACTTCCATTCAAACTTTCACCCCCTTTTCACGCCTTTAGGAGTAGAATTTCGGAAAATTCTTTCTACGTCATACAACGAACACCCTCCAAGTTTCAGGTCTCTACGATCAGCAGTTTAGGCTGTGGCATCAGTCCTTCATTCAGTACAAAGCATTTTATATGTATAGATAATAATAACCTAAACATACCGGTGAACTGTGGGTGTACAATAATAAATCCACCTCCTCTACCTAATCTTTCGGGGAATACACGCGTGATGGTATGATATGTAGATAATAATAATATTCCCACACTAATTAATATGAACTTGATTACAAATGTTACCGAAAAGTTTAATTTCTTGCTTTAAAAATTAAAGTAATTTAATATAATGGACAAGCGATAAAGTTTTAAAAGTTTTGTAACTTTTAAATAGATTCTGGTTTGCGATAGCACATGTAGTAAAAGTAATAACTTATTTCGAAATATTTACTTCGTTAAACGGTTATACATATCGATATTAACCATAATATGTAAGGCTATTAATAAACTAAGTTTGTACATATACCATTAAATCATCAAATCAATCATCAGATGATTTGAATATAATACTAATCCCATCTTCCCAAAGGCTTTGGTATGAACCGCTTTGCAGTTTGACGCGGAAAGAACTACTCAATCCGTCAGTCAATAAGCGTGTTCGTCTGATGGCTGTGGGTGAATGGGAATCAGGTCTCTGGCTTCGAGCACTTCCTTCATCCAACACAGGGACTATGTTGGATGATACCACCTTTCGGCTAGCTACTTGTCTCCGTCTCGGCGCTCCCTGTGTTGCTCCGCATCGCTGTCACTGTGGCGAGGTTGTCGACAGCCTAGGACATCATGGCCTGTCATGCTGCAGGAGTGCAGGCCGCATAGCGCGACATGCCAGCATTAACGACATTCTTCGTCGTGCTCTTGCCACCGCCGGCGTACCAGCTGTTCTAGAACCGAATGGCTTGGTGCGTGACGATGGGAAGAGACCAGATGGTATGTCCCTTTTGCCTTGGAAAATGAGTAGGCCTTTGGTGTGGGACGCAACCTGAGTTGACACCCTTGCTCCATTCCATCTTCCAAGCTCAGCTGGCTGCGCTGGCGCTGCTGCTGCTGCTGCAAAGACTCTCAAACGGTGCAAGTATAGTAACCTGTCGGGTAATTATATTTTCAAGCCGTTTGGGGTCGAAACGCTCGGGTCGTGGGGTCCGAGTGTACGTCTCCTTTTCAAGGAAATTTCGAGGAGACTGGTCGATACTTCGCGTGACCAGAGGGCTGGTTTATTTCTAGGACAGCGTATAAGCATTGCCATTCAGCGTGGCAATGCTGCCAGTCTTCTGGGCACCTTCCCGGACGACAGCGATGCCGAGGAATACTTTGACGCCTCTGTCTTTTAGATGTATATATAGCTTTTTTTTTACGTTCGTTGTAATTAGATTAAGTTATGTTTATGAAATGAATTAATGAAGTACCCAATATAAATTGATTTAAAACTACAAAAACAACTTGCACTGACAGCTGTCAACAAATAATAAATTGTAGTTTATGGGTCGCGGGTTCGATTTACGCATAGAATAAATAAATATTGTGCGGCGTACAGTATAGTTATTCATAGGATTATAGTAGTAGTACAGTATTAATTTGTGTTCGTAAACGCTGCGCATCGACGATAGTACGAGTAGGTAAACTATAAATGAGTGTTCATTGTGGCATGTCTGAGTGGACTCTAATTTATCCTGCTTTGATGATGTGTGTACTTTACCACATAGTTCACTTATATTCTATTATTGACATCGAGTTCTCAAACACTGAGAACCTTCTACCTAACTTTGACATCCAATGTTAACACATCCTCATATCGCAATATTGTACCAGTGAAGATTGTAACACCATTTATTTTAAAAGAGTGTCCATGGAGTTTCTTGCCGGATTCTTCTCCATACGATCAACCTTTTGGAACCGAGCAACTAGAATCATAACGTTTCATAAACGCTTGTTAAAGCTTATTTGAAATAAAAACATTTGAACTTGAACTTGAACTTGAGATAAATTCCTAGTTTGGGGAAAACAAAAGCTAACATAAAATTAGCACTCAGAACCAAAAATGGAACAAGTCCCTTTTGTTGAGCTTGAAATACCCCATTTTTTCACGTGTGAGGAATATACCCAACACTATTAAATAAACAACGATGACTCACGCGAGTAAACTAGACCAAATCTAATTAAGTGCTTAGAATTCAAGGCGGCTGCTTAAGATTTTTGTTTATTTGTGTACCAGTGCCGGATTACAATTAGAAAGCACATAGCATTTCAGCACATGCCGAAGTGTCTCAGTGGGTTGTGCAAGCGGTGTATTGTGTAACGGCGATGCAATACATGCTAATGTATTGGACTTCCGAACGGACATGTCAATTTAGTTAGCGTCTGACTCCTGCGCACTGCCCATCTCGTGTTTTTCAGATAAAAACAGGCACCAGTTTTAATATATAGTAGTATTTTCAATATTTTGTGGAAACATAACAAATACTACATGCGTATTATAGATTTTAGTTTTCTTCGATAGATACATACAAATGAATATATTATAATTATTATGTAATAAATATTATCTTCCTGATTTATAAAGGTAAATTTTGCAAGCCACCCAACGAATTAATTGTAAATGAAAGATCATACCAAAAGTAGCATACCTTTTACGTGGGAGAGCCATGCTTCGGCACGAATGGGCCGGCTCGACCGGAGTGATACCACAGCCTCACAGAAAACCGGCGTTAAACAACGCTTACGTTGTGTTTCGCCGAGTGTGTGAGGTTACCGGAGGCCCAATTCCCTTTTAAAAGGTCGGCAACGCACTCGTGACTCCTCTGGTGTTGCGGGTGTCCATGGGCGGCGGTAATCGCTTACCATCAGGCGATCCGTCTGCTCGTTTGCCCTCCTATCCCATAAAAAAGTAGGTCACAATAAGTAATTTCTACTCTATCTACTGTGCAATCAAATAAAACATAAATGTGTTATTTATTTATAGCTATGTATTTATGAATACAAGTTTTTGCACTTGTTACATAAAATTTTAAGGTGGGGACGAAAAATTAGCAAATTGGAACGAAGTCAACTGATCTATGTGAACGAAAAAGTGTGAGGGCCGTGCAGGTGCGGTCGATAGCATAAACTTATGTTTAACTATGTAGTTAGTATTTCTATTAAATGTAACCAAGATAGTAGTCGCTTAGGAAATTTGCAGCTAAGCTCGGTTCGGATGTGTGCCGAAATAATGGTAATAGACTCGCCCCTCCTTCCCCATCATCCCTTCAGGAATACAAGCGTAATCGTACATAACGTCAAATGTAAAAAAAAAGTGTTTCAATGAGTCAACGATCTAATAAGAACAAGCCAATCTAGAAATTCAGTTAATTAAGAAATATTTAAGTGCAACGTTTATTACATATTCCATAAATACTCTGTTGAAAAATGTATTTAAGATATGTTACGCATACTTCAATAAGTATTTAAACGTTTTAATGGTTATTTTTCTTGCAGTATGATTTTTCCAATCAGTTATCAAGAACTTAACTGCAAATGAAATCCCACGGACTACTCGTAATTTATAAATCTAAACTGATTTTTTTTATTTCGTAGGTTTAAACATTGTACCTAATAAAATTATCTTCGTTGTATATTTTGTAAATATATTGTTATACATTTATATTATTTTAACTTATACATAGTAATATCAATTTAATGTAGAATAACACCACAATACTGCTTAATAGTTTTATTATAATCATGCATTAGAAACGTAAGTACTTATGTGCAGTAAGTACCTTACCTACCTAAATGTAATTCCCGGGATAACATTAAAAAAATTCCACGACCAATTCTTAAAAACAAAATATTAGGCATCAGGATGCTCTATATCACTGGTAACCGGCTGCTCCATCAATCGGGTGCAATTTATCTATCGAAAATGATAATGAACAGAAAACCTGCGCATACGCAGTGCGCCTGCCGTCACGTTGTCATATGATTACGTCACCAGCTTTCGTCGCGTGAGAACCTTCGCGCATTGTAGCTCGCGAGTCGCGCTCGCGCATCACTTTCATTGTTTATACGGAACTCCGCGCACGGAACGAACTAATAGAAGACGTGCGGAAGATGTTGTGTGCGTGCTTACTCATTTTTAACAACATGGTGGGTACTTATCAATAATAACATGTGACGTGATATATTATTGAAAGCAAAACAAGTACCTATATTCGGTAATAAAAGTGTTATACCCAAAAACCTAATAGATATAATTTACATATAAATTGAGCATGTGACATTTTTATGTTGAAATTACCTTGAGGCAATGACAGTTCTCTCAACGATTTCATCCTAAATTGCAGTAACCGCAACACCCACACGTATAATTGTCGCATGTTTATCTAAATTCTGAACACGATTATTTGCTCAATTTAAATCCAGGCATCCGACAGCATAATATTTTAATTACTATTATCGTGTATGCAAGAAACTCCTTTCTTTACAGGAATCACAAGTTTAACTTATTTAATCTAGGATACAGTACTAAAGCCAATGTCCGTTCATATGCAGTACATGTAGCAATACGTTACAGTTATAATAAGCATTAGCAATATACGGTAAGGAATGTTGATGCATCGGCGACAGAGCGGCGCGGCGTCTATGCGACAAACAAATCGCACACACGTAGCTTTAATGGACACTGTCTAATGAGCTTTTCAATAGCCCATTTATTTTATAGGTAAATACAAACTTCCTACACTAAAACTTTTTACTGGTATTTCTATAATATAAGCTTTTGTTGAAGACCATTCAAATTACTTATTTGACAATGCCGTCATAATTTTAAGGAAGTTAGTCAGAAACAGTTAATCAATTTCAATTAATCTACGATGAGAAGGAACACATTCTTTATTTTGCAAGCTATTTTCGACACAAACTACACACGTAAAATTCTATAAATTCGACAGAATTAAAAACGACCCACTTTTTAAACCAGTAGTAAAATTGCAGTAATACTTGGTTAGTATTGTAATATAACGAGAGCATCAAATTAATACGAACCCACTAACCCAGATGATGCAGAGTTTAGCAATCGCAAGGAGAAAAAAAAACTAAATATTTTTTTTTACCACTGAGGTGGCAAATAAGCTTACGGCCCGCCTGATGGTAAGCAGTTACCGTAGCCTATGAACGTTTGCAACACCAGAGGCCTCGCTCGCTCGTTGCCGACCCTATTAACTATAGTAAACTAAAAAAACTATAGTAGTTATATTAGACTGTCTTCAAAAAAAAATTAATTAACCCGCTAATTACCACAAGATACACCAAGTCCACGTCACCCCATAATACTTATATGAAATCAAATCTGTTATGTAGGCGAGTAACGAAGGTCTTATAAGGAATTCAAATTACCTCTGATTAACAAGGTTGCCAGTATTTCGTTGAATGCGGATTTGCGCGCCCTCAGAACCCACACGGTATCGCCTTTTGCGACACCCACGGCTTGTACGGTCACCATCAACCGACCAGATACACAAGACCCCAATACATGTACAAGTGCTTACTGCCACTGGCTTCAGCTTAAAGTACAATAAGCAATTACAAGCAGATAAATATCTTATCGCCCACACACTGATACCTCAGTAATAGTGCAGGCTGATCTCATATTCCTGTCACAGCAGTAAATTATTCCGTTGATTGATATTTTAATTGTAAATTGATACCCATGAATTTGTTAAATGTGTGCAAAAACAGATTACAAAAAATTAACTATTGCGGAAGTTTAACAATATTTCAAATCCATCTATTTTTTACGCTGTGACGAATTCATATCAAGCTTGAGAGACACTTATAGAATTATTGAGAAGAATGTACCAATTATTTCTAATAACTAAACAATAAAGATTAGTCAGATTGTTAATGTTACCTGCCGGATATAATATGCCTTAATTCTAGTTAGTCACAAAACACTTTTATCGTAGGCGTTAAATCCAGGCGCCGCTGACGCCAACTCAATCAGTGCTAGAGTTACAGCACTATAAAGTTATATAGGCTCAATTCAAACCGATATTCAATGCGATGATTCAGTGACCACACTGTAGCTATGAGTAAGCAAAGGACTAATTTTATTATGAAATGAAATGCGGTTTAGTTTTAATAAAAATGTATAAGTAGGCAAATTTGCTAATTCATTGTTGTCAAAGCTATCACAAACTTGTATTAAAAACTATACTTAATTTTGTTTTTATGTTGGTAGGAAATAACACGTAGGACCACGTTATTCACTTATATGATGTATTTTATCTATCTGCTCTGTATGTTCTTAATCTATAATTATGATTTAATGTGTAGGTATATAATCTTTTAGAACCTTACAGGGTTTTAACGCAGGATATATATTTAAAAAACTTTTCAATATTCAAGTTTTATTAAGACGACTTAGCAACAGATTTGGCGGGTGCAGCAATTATTTTGAAGGGTTTAGCAATAGCCTTCACTGGCTCGGCAGCAACTTGAGCTGGCTCAGCAACAGGTTCAGCCGTAACAGAGACTGGAAGATGACTGCCTTGTACGTGGCTACCATCAAGACCAGCGTTGTACTTGGTGACGTATGTCTTGCCGTCATCGCCGATGTATGAAACTTCTCCTTCAACAACCATGACGTTACCGGTACCGTCCGGTGAAGGCACGAGCCGGCCGCGCTCCATTACGATGGTACCTTCCGCCGTCACGTACCGGAGTACGAACTGACCAAACTCATCATGAACCTCCTCATGTTCTAAAGCTGGCAGCCTCCGACGAGCTTCGAGAGCCCCCGGACTAGGTGGCGCAGCCGCAGCAACAGCGAAGAGGCAGAGGGCTACCACGAACTGGAAAAGATAAAATTATATTATAAGTTTATGACCTTTACCGGTGTTTGAAATATATACTTAGCAACTTACAAAAAGTTATCTCATTAAAGGTAGAAGTAGGTATATTTTTCAAAATTATTCAACAATAGAATTTATTTAAAGAAATCTTCTTCTTCAATTATTATTTAAACAAATACTTTAAAGAAACCTATTAATAAACAAAATAATCTCTAAATAAAAAAATATTAAACTAACTTAAATAAAACTAACTAAAGATAACTAAAAAAGGGCATCAAAGAACTCCTCCGCATCACTATCAGCCGGAAGGGTACCCAGAACGCTGGCCGCATTGCCACGTTGGATGGCAATGCTGATTCTCTGACCTAAGTATAGGCCAGCCATTGGGTCACGTGAAACATCGTGCAGGCGTTTAGCAATAGCCTTAAAAAGAGAATGTGCACTCGGACCCCATGGCCCTAGCGTTTCAACCCCAAACGGTTCAAAAATATAACAGTTAATAAAATTGTTATATTTTCGCCGCTTGTTGGTTTCCGCAGTTGCAGCAGCAGCGCCAGCACCGCCCGCCGAGCTAGGAAGATGGGATGGCGCAAGAGTGTCGACGCATGTCGCGTCCCACACTAAAGGTCTACCCATCTTCCAAGGAAGTAATGACATCCCGTCCGGTCTCTTGCCATCGTCGCGAGCCAGGCCATTCGGTTCTAATATGGCCGGAACGCCGGCGGTGGCAAGAGCACGGCGAATAATGTCATTAATACTGGCGTGTCGTGCTATGCGACCTGCGCTTCTGCTACAAGACAAGCCATGGTGTCCGAGGCTGTTGACAGCCTCACCACACTGACAGCGATGCGGAGCACAACAGGGAGCTCCCAGACGAAGGCAAACAGCGATCCGGAAAGTTGTATCGTCCAACAAAGTACCTATGTTGGAGGAAGGAAGTGCTTGTAGCCACAGCCCTGACTCCCATTTACCCACAGCCAGCAGGCGTGCTCGCTCTGCAGTATTGATTGACGTTTTAATAAGTTCATTCCGTATCAAACTGCAGAGCGGCTCATCCCACAGCCTCTGGGAAAAAGGGTTCAAGGGAGGGTCGGCATTCGGGCAAATGCTACCCCAGGCATTCTTAGCCTCGGTCACGTATGGTATCTCGAAATCAACCAGTGACAAGGCTAGAATATTCCTGGTTAATTTTTCGGTACTGAGAACCGAAGATAGGAATGCCGGTAAACTTATACTGGAAATTTTGCGGACGCCAAGGCCTCCAAAACGGATTGGCAAGGAAGCTTGTATCCAGGCTCGGTCGTCCAGAGCTACATTCAAAATGTTGGTTAGGGTTTCACGGATAATATAGTCTATTTTTTCTAAAAGTTCCGGACGTTTCCATAAAGGGGAAGAGCGAAGGAAATAATTGAATTGGGGTCCAAAGCAACAATACCGAATAATAGTAAGTGCCGAATGCATGTTAATTTTTAAGAGTTTTTCAGAAATGTTGTTAAAATTTTGAATTTTTTCTTCTATAAAATTTGGGTATGACTCATCCAGAATTGGAGACCCTAGGAGGCGAAGAGAACATTTATCGGTTAATTTAATATGAGGAGCTACATTGTCAAATTTCTTTAAAGTAGTCTGTCTGTCAATGGAGTCTGATAAATATAATTCGCACTTGGAAGGGTTGAGTTCTAGGCCAATGGATCGAAAATGATCTTTTAAAAATATTAAGTCTTTTAAGACTGTATCTACATCGCCACCTAGAGTGCCATCATCCAGATACCACACATTAAATTTAGAATTTAGCTGACGAATAATGGGTTGAATTGCTAAACTAAAAATCATTGGCCCGAGAGGGTCTCCCTGTTGGCAGCCTACTGAGGAACATAATAGATGGTCTTGATAAAGTAATTTTGAAGGATATCTATAACACTGCCAGAGAAAACTGTAGATTTTTGGAACTTCTTTTTTAATCTCTGCCAACAAAGAGTCCCTGTTAACCGAATTAAAAGCGTTCTTTAAGTCAACCTTAAGAATAGCCTCTCCTTTCCCGCTATGAAGATAAGTAGACAGGGCATGTACGGCAGCCTCACAGCCCCCTTTCGAACCAAAACCGACCTGTAAGGGCTGTAATTTCGATGAAATAATGTCACTGTAATGCTTACAGCAGATTTTGGCTGCCGTACGACGATAGGTACTACCTACAGCAATGGGACGAATACCGCCATCTTTTTTGCGCAGGGCACATAAATTTGCTCCATATAAAACGTCGATGACGGCCTCGTGCACATTACCGGAGAGCATGAGATTGGTCAAAACCGTAAGCTCCTTCAAAAGCGTCTCACCGGCCTCACCGGCGCTGGCACTCGTGAGGTCCTTTAAATGCTGGGGAGATAAGCCATCGAGACCACCAGCAGAGCCGCTTCGGAAGGAGCAAATAGCAGTGACCAGATGTCGAACTGTAATTACAAGTATGTCAGAAAGGGGGTCAGGGGGATCGGGAAAAGAAAGGTCATCTGGTGGAGATGGATGTTTGCTCTCCAAAGACGCAAGGGTTTCTGGAGAGCATGGTGCGACCACGTCACTACTAAAAATTAACCTTGCCGCACCACTTATATCACCTTCACTTAGCTTGGATTCTACACGGGTACAGATATCTCTTGAGGAGTATTTCTGCGTTGATAATTTCGGATCTAAATATTGATTTGGATTGTTGCAATTTTCTTTGATTAGAGCCGTTAATGATTTTGTGTTAGCTAAATTTTTTTGGACGTGTAAAATCCTATAAGGGAAGGTGAGTAGATGCTCCCAAGCACGAAGCGAGTTTTCCCTGGAGGCGAGACGGACACATCGTGCTAAGTGCGATGCAACTAAGGGTCTGGCTCCTCGGGGAACTCGCTTAAGAACGGGTACTGAATGTTTTAATTTTGAAAGCCTTTTCCAAAACGGTGAAATAATGGGAGAAACGGGTGATGGTGGAATTGGCAGGGGGATGGAGGTGGAAACATCATTACGGTGGTGATGAACCTTCCCAAAATGGATATTTAGACCCCGCTTACCTTTAAAAAAACGTGCTTGAGGGCAATGGGGACATCTCACCAGATCGTTCGACGACGATAGGTAAGGCTCACTTAAAACTTGTGAATCCGCATCGCTGTTGCCGCTTAACATAAATGACACAAGACTTACAAAGGTACTTTACTAACGTTTATCTAAAAATATAATGTAAAAAATTTAAAACCGAAAATACAACTGAAAAGAAAACATGTCACTGTAACCAAATTATCTGAAATTTCACAAAAATAGTCGCCACCAATCGACGAACTCTGTCTTGCCGTTAGGGAACCGCACCAAAACAGATCGCACCAATCAGCAACAAGGGAATAGATGACTTGAAATGCCTTAGCAACGGGCACTGTTATTTATTGAATTGTCAGAATGGGCATAAAAGTGTCAAATTCGACGGTCTCAATCACGATGAAATTTATAATTATTGCGCATGCCCCACACTGAAACTAATAGGTGAGCGCCTAGCTGATCACTACACCTAACCAGAGCACGTATTAAAACTCGTGATTTTGTTGAAAAAACCAAAAATATAAGATTTTTTTAATACAACATTTAAGGGGTGACATTACTACCCAGAGTTGCCATAGTGTTCCTTTACCTGATGATGATGATCGATGATCTATCTGAAGACAAGACTCCATAACAAAAATATCCCATAATAATATTTTAATATAATACAGAATAACAATTGAAAAAATACTCACCAATTTCATTTTGAAGAATTGAGGAGAGACGATGTGTATTGCACAAATTGCAAACTGATACCATTTCTCCAAAAGGGACATCCTTATATACTACAAAATAATGTATATTTCGAAACTATTACAATAATTGGCTTGATTAGTGGAACAATTAATGAGATAATTATATTAAATGTAGAATCACAATTGAAATTGTGAATTTTAATGTAGCCCTAATGATAACAAGCTGCCACTAATCTTCAAACCTGTTTAATATACAAAGGAGATGCAATACATATTTACACAACCATTATGGTAGTGCAATAGTTAATTAGCTTTTGTACTGTGGTTATCAATCGACTCAAATTTTAATATTGTATGGCTTAGAGCCGAAGTTCGGGCTCTGTGGCGTTCACTAGGAGAGGCCTACGTCCAGCAGTGGACGAATATAGGCTGATGACGATGACGACGATGGCCTACAGTTCCAAGTTTTTGGCTTTTCAACTAATTTTAGACATTATTTTAGTGAAGGAAAAATCCCTGCACCGCTAAACCACCACTGGGCGGGGATTAGCGGTCAGAGCGTCTGGTGTATCTAGCCAGAAGACGCAGGTTCGAATCCTGCCCGCGATTCAATTTTTCCTTCACTAAAATAACTTTATAATCATAGCATGGAAAATGCAAAAAAAAATCACAAAAAGATAGTTTTAGATATTTCAAAAGTACTTAACCTTATCTTTCATCCCGCACTGCACCATACTCATCAAGTACTTAATTCTAACGAAATGTATTGCCTTGTACACCGGGGCTCCTTACGGGCATTGCTGAAATAATGGTCTAATTATAACAAAAAAACTTTGACTCTGGTTCTGGGTATTACTTCATCTGTGTATTTTTAAACGCAACCGTGATACTGGAGCAAAATACTTAGCGTAGGAAAACGTTGAATTTTGTTTTTGTCTTTCTGTGTGACAGTTTACCGAAACCCTTTGCATTAGGATCTATTAATAATATTATGAACCAAAATTACGTAAGTGTTTAAATGTGTCTTCTATATTTACAGCTTTCTGTATTTATTTATTTCAATCGCATGAATTCTAAAAAAGTGCTTAAAATTCTAAACATGTACGTAAATGGCATGGTAAATGTATTATACTATTTTTTATTTACTTTAAGATTTATAAAAAATATATCTCAAAGGCATCTTAACTTAACAGTTCCCCGGTATGGTTAAGTCCCAGCAAGTCTATCGCCACTAACCGGGCACAAATCCAAACTTTAATATGCTACTGAGAATTTCATAAAAAACCCAATAACACTGCTCGACCTAGAAATCGAATTCAAGATCTCTAGCATACCAGTCGCACTTATGACTAATGAGTAATGAGGCAGTTATCAATTTAAGTCAATATCTAAGCTTTTTTATTGATTGCTTGACTACCCTGACGGTAGTCTTGATAGTATGTACCCTATTCCATAAGATTTCTTATTCCGCTTACTCCCTTTTGATATGGAGCAACCCATAACCATAATAATCATAACCCAGAATAATCCACAGGTACAAATGATCTATATAAAAATTGAAGGATGGTTCTTTATAAAGGATATTGTTCTTTATTAGAGGGATAATCAAAGAGTGGTAGGTACTTCTAAACCCTAGTCTAGTAGGTATAGATACATTAAGTATGTCTATTTTTATATAAAAATCGTTGCTCCACTCTAGGATTCTGCTACGGTTGTCTTTTTATAAACACAAATGTCACATCTACGTACCCAGACCCGAAACAACGATCTGTACAATAGAACTGTTTATTTTAATCCATCCAGGGATGGAACCTGCGACCCAGTGCAGCAGCCAATTGCTCGACCATTGCTGCTTGCTATTGAGCCGTAAAATAATCCTGTACTTAGATACTAACTACTTAAGATTTTATATTTCTTCATTGTAACATCTGTTCCGCTACATTCTTGGTTTTGTTTCATTGTATAATTATAATGTGACAGTACAATATTGTGTATAAGAATATACTTCACAGTTGGAAGAAGATTGCAACTTGATGAATCTCTTGTAGGATATGAATAATAAAGTTAACTAGCTGCTTGCTGATAATGATTGTTTTATCAATCCCGAAGGATATTCTCTCGAAATTGATGCATTCCTCACAAATGCTCAAAACAATTTCGGCTTGGTGTTCATGAATTATTCAGGACTGTTAATTTACGTTTATATCATGCCCAGAAATTACGATATTGCCATATAAATTATTTCCGTATTTTATTTATTGTCTGAATAAGAATAAGAACAATAAATGATTGCATTAGACCTTCCAAAACCTAATTTCTGGGTAATACCAATATCCCGAGTATAAACTGGCATGAAGCGACTGCCATCAATCAAACAGTCAGGATATTTCTGATGTTATGATAATATAATCCTGAGAATAAAATGTTTGTCAAGCTTTTTAGGCTTCTCGCATACTTTCTGCAGATCGGTGGATCAGCTTCATGATATTACTAAGCCCCGGGACCCTCCTGATAAGGGGTGATGTAAATATGTTAATTATTATTTCATAACTTCTGACCGAACACTCAATTTCAAATACATTTTACAACATTTCACTACCTTCTTGTGGTTCACCATAAGAAGGTAGTGAAATGATGTAAAATAACAGAGCCTCAGAGTCAACCTGCTTTCTAACTAATCTTCTTATGCACAGCACGAAATTATCATGTAACTCATGCCAAATTTTGTAACATCCTTCATTAACTTCCTTGAGGAGTCTATCCTAAATTAAGTTTGCAGACTTTTTGGTTTCCGAAATTTCATTTTTTAAATCAGTGAGTTTTGTGAACGGTGAATGATATTTTTAATTTCTAGTAAAGTCCTCTAGCGTCACCTAACTACTATGTAGGTTCAGTTAAACATTAAAAACAAACATGTTTGTATTCAAGATTTATTACGAGACGATTATATTATGAGATATTCAAGACAATTCAGCAACAACTTTGACGGGTTCAGCGATAGCTTTGACTGGTTCGGCAGCAACTTGAGCTGGCTCGGCAACAGGTTCAGCCGTAACAGAGACTGGAAGATGACTGCCTTCTACGTGGTTACCATCGATACCAGCAGCGTACTTGGTGACGTAGATTTTGCCGTCGTCACCGATGTATGAGACCTCGCCTTGAACGGCCATCACGGTTCCATTCACCGTAGGCACCAGCCGACCGCGCTCCATTACTGTGGTACCTTCCGCCGTCACGTAACGGAGTGTGAACTGACCCAACTCGTCATGAGTCTCCTCATGTTCTAAAGCTGGTAGCCTTCGACGAGCTTCGAGAGCATCCGGACTCGGTGGCGCAGCCGCTGCAATAGCGAAGAGGCAGAGAGCTACCACGAACTGGAATAGACAAAATTATATTACATTACGATCGATTAATAAAAGAAAACATAATATAATTCAAATAGAACTTAATATTATGATTATAACATTTTGTCAGAAAACATACTGAAGGAGTACTCACAAATTTCATTTTTAAATAATTTTGTTTGAAGAAATGAGGTGACACGATGTGTATTGCTCAAGTTGCAAACTGATACCATTTCTCCAAAAGGAAGGTGCTTTTATACTACAAAATAATGAAAATTTCGTAATGAATACAATAATTAGGGTGATTATTGGAGTCTATTATGAAATCTATTACAATGTACAACATTAGAAATTGTATATTCTAATGTAGCTTTAATGACCACAAGCTGAGTGACCTGTGTAATCTGTAAACCTGTATTATTTGCGAAAGGGATGCATATTTAAAAAAGTAGTAATTGTTTTGCCACAGTAGGGGACAATAGAGAACTGTCACATTTTATAAGTGCCTCTAAGAATTCTAAGCTACATCCATGCTTGCTTGAAAATTAAACTATTTTGATTGACACAACCAATGATAATTATATAAGCCTTGTATTTATAATAGGTACTACGTAAGCAGAGGTTCGTTAGGCAGAGGTGTTCTATAATGTACACCCATAGTTCGCCGATATGTTTAGGTTTCATACAATAGGGGGCGAACTTATTGTCATTAACCGAGCACAAATCCATATTTCGAGCTGCTACTGAGAATTTCATAGAAAAAACACTTTGCTCGGCCTGGGAATTAATATACTGTTTCGATCCCAAGCATTCTAATTATATAAATATTAAATTAAAAGTTTAAAGAAACTCTGACACAAAAATCTTTAAAAAGGAAAAAAACAATTGGACTTTGGACGTGTTGAGTATGCTGCAGAATTTTGTAATAGCATTGACAAATGACAGGATTTCAAATTTTGAGTCGATCAAACCTGTGAAATTTGTTTATATCCCTTCATCAAGTAAAAAGGTGATGATATTCAAACAGCTGATCAGATTTTTTTGAAACATAGCTAAGAACACTCTCGACTAACACACCTTCCAAACAAAAAAAAATTACAAAAATCGGTTTACTCGATCAGGCGCTACGATGCACAGATACACAGATATAGGTATCTGTGTATAGATATAGGTATCTGTCTGTGATTGTAGTGTGTATCTATATCTAGAGATACAGAGACATTATAACACCCCTCTTTTACGTCGAGGGCTAAAATATATCATCATCATTGCGTATGGCATTCATCCTGCAAGGATCAAATCCCTATATCAATGTTTTTTAACCAACTTGCGGCAGCATGCATATATTTTTGTCGACATCCGATATTCCACTAGAAAACAGCGAATTGGCCAAAAATATATACAACTTTTATGTTTAAATGTAATTTGGAAAAGAAATGCTAAAATTTCAAACTAAAAAATGTAAAATAAATAAAAATAATTTAAACATTCAAAAAACCCTACTGCCAATGAAGACGGAAACAAGATGACTAATGTCATGCAGTCGGAGGCTTAAAAAAAATTATATGAGATGCCGTTTTCTCCCGGCAATAGAAGTTATCGGTCCATCCATAACCCCATTAAATATAATTCCTATATTTTACAACAGTCCTGCACCCGCCCAGAATACTTCATGTCTGTACTCCCATAGTGCAGTTGTCTGTCAGTAGTGAGTTCCTATCCAAGCATATACTTGCATGTACTTTAACTTTTTGGTGTCATGTGCGTATCAGTAATTATTTATCATTCACTTTAAACGGTGAAGGAAAACATCATAAAGAAACCAGCACGCCTGAGAGTTGATGGACCATAGCCTAACCCCTCTCACTTTGCAAGAAGACCCGTACCGTAGTGGGACAGTATAATGGGTTGATGTTGAGCCACATAAACACACTGGTTTATTTTTAACCTAGTTCAAACTCAAAAATATCAGTGTAAAAAGTCTAGGTGATTTAGCAGACAATATCGCCATAACTCACGAGACAAGCTGGTAGAAGAGGCATAAGGAGGCAACCTCGAAGGTTGTTGTGCCATTAGAGCCGTCGACCACTGGACTTATAACTGCGGCAAGACCAGTCTAGCCAAATATGGACAAACTTGAAACAACTTCCTGTTGGAGTCATCAATACTTGAATTACTCGCGCCCCTCAGCTTCTTAATACTTGATTTTCAAGAATATTAAATAACATATTTATTTTTATTGATGGTCTTTAATTTAATTTTATCTTCAACAATAACTAATTTTCCATTACCAATTCTCAAAGGGCAGGGAAATCAAAAATTCTGAATCATATTTGTCCTCTAATCGAAATTTTCATCTATTTTATCATATAGGTACCTAGATTTACAACCACCATTTCATCCCCTCAGGAAAATTCGTAAGGATTTCGTAACTTATCTGACATTTGGTGATTAGTCAATGTCATTTTTTATCATAATAGATTTTTTTACAATGTGCAATGTCGCTTTCGGCTCTATAAAATCTCACGATATCCAGGTATAATCTTCAAAGACATATTTTTATTTACATACTGCTGGTCTGTTAAGTCATAAGTCTTAACTATAAATAATATTTTTGCCAAAAAAAGACTGTAAATTAAAAACAGTTTTTGTAGAGAATGCCCTCATTCGATCACTTGATGATAAAAATGTTTTTCTACTTGACCACAACAATACGATAAGCCTGTTATAAGGTCAGGAACTTATAGGTTTTAGGACAGGAAGTATAAACGTTAAAAAAATCGAATATGTAGGTAACATTCAAGATTTAATGAGACGGTTCAGGAACAGCATTGACTGGTTAAGCAGCAACTTCAACGGGCTGAGGAATAGGTTCGGCCGTAACAGAGACTGGAAGATGATTGCCTTCTGCGTGGGTGCCATCGAGACCAGCGGTGTACTTGGTGACGTATGTTTTGCCGTCGTCGCCGATGTATGAGACCTCGCCTTCGACGGCGATAACGTAGCCGGTTCCATTCACAGCAGGCACGAGCCGACCGCGCTCCATTACTATGGTACCTTCCGCCGTCACGTACCGGAGTGAGAACTGACCCAACTCATCGCGGGTCTCCACATGTTCTAAAGCTGGCAGCCTTCGACGAGCTTCGAGAGCATCCGGACTTGGTGGTGCAGCTGCAGCAATAGCGAAGATGCAGAGAGCTACCACGAACTGGAAAAGATAAAATATATTACGTTATGAACGGTACATAATAAATTGAAGTGCCGAATACACACTGAAGAAATACTAACAAATTTCATTTTGAATTAGTTGAGTTTGATGAAATAAGGACACACGATGTGTATTGCTCAAATTGAAATCTGATGCCATTTCTAAAAAGGGACGTGCTTATATACTAAAAATTAATATCTATTTCAAAATAACTTCAATAATACAATTAATAAGCCATTAAATGCAACTATTAAATAAATGCCATTTTAAATTAAACGTAATTGAAAGTAATTGAAAAATTAATGAATTCAAATGTAGCCCTAATGAAAACATTTTGTATATAAAATTGTTAAAATAGTTGATGATTCATCAACCAGAATACTAACAAACAAACAAACACCCTCTCACCCCAAACGCATAGACAGTCTCCGTTCCGTCATGGGTAAAAAGTGGAAATCATAGGTTTTCAGTCACTTAGTCACCGCATATAGGAGTCATCTGAAGCTCTTTCAATCGCATATGCACTAGCGGAGTTCAATCTCCTGGATTCCTCCGATAATGAATAGAATCCCAATGTATTTGAGGTACTACTACGAAAATCGAACTCCCATAGTACAGTTGTCTCGAGTTTCTATCCAAGCACATACTTGCACGTACTTTGACTTTTCGGAATCATGTGCGTATTAGTAATCATTTATCATTCGCTTTAAACGGTGAAGGAAAACATCATAAAGAAACCAGCAAGCCTGAGAGTTTTTCTGAACCGGCGTGTGAAGTCTGCCAACCTGCAGTAGGTTAGCGTAATGACCCATAGCCTAAGCCCTCTCACTTTGCAAGAGTCTTCTTGCAAAGTGAGAGGGGTCACATCAACAACATCATCAACATCAACCCATAATGGGTTGATGTTGAGCCACATAAACACACCGGTTTTTTAACCTAGTTCAGACTCAAAACTATCAGTGTGAAAAGTCTAGGTGATTTAGCAGACAATATTTCCGTAACTCACGAGACAAGCTGGTAGAAGAGCCATAAGGAGGCAACCTGGAAGGTTGTTGTGCCACTAAAGCCGTCGACCACTGGACATATAACTGCGACAAGACCAGTCTAGCCAAATATGGACAAACTTGAGACAACTTCCTGTTGGAGCCATCAAATACTTGAAGTACTCGCGCCCCTCAGCTTCTTAAGGGTCCGGCGGAGCTTGAATTGCCCACAAAAACGTAATTCCGAAATAAATCGTAATCCAGACAATATTTTATCAAATTATGTTATTATTCGGATTTGGATACCATTAATCTAGGTTCTCTATTGCTTCATAGTTTGTTAATTGTTAATATTATGTATAGTTCGTTAAAGGATATTTAATTTTGACAACACGATTGGCGTAGCGGTTGAGCGATGGGCTTTTGCGCCACGTGTCGTGGGTTCGATCCCAACACGGATCAAATATTGGTATTATCTACAGGTAGTTTTTCAAGCTTTTTTTTTTCAAAAATTCTGAAACATATTCGTCCTCTAACCGAAGTTTTAATATATTTTATTATACAGGTACCTAGATTTACAACCACCATTTCATCCCCTCAGGAAAATTCGTAAGGATTTGGTCTTATCTGACATTTGGTGATTATTCAATGTCATTTTTTATCAAACTAGATTTTTTTTATAATGTTCGATGTCGCTTTCGGCTCTATAAAATCTCACGATATTATATATCCGGGTATAATCTTCAAAGACATATTTTTATTTACATACTGCTGGTCTGTTAAATCATAAGTCTTTACTATAAATAATATTTTTGCCAAAAAAGACGTGTAAAAAAACGTTTTTTGTAGAGAATGCCCTCTTTCGATCACTTGATGATAAAAATGTTTTTGTACTTGACCACAACAACACGATAAGCCTGTTTTAAGGTCAGGAACTTATAGGTTTTAGGACAGGATATATAAACATAAAAAGAAATCGAATATGTAGGTAACATTCAAGATTTAATGAGACGGTTCAGGAACAGCATTGACTGGTTAAGCAGCAACTTCAACTGGCTCAGGAATAGGTGCGGCCGTAACAGAGACTGGAAGATGATTGCCTTCTGCGTGGGTGCCACCGAGACCAGCGGTGTACTTCGTGACGTATGTCTTGCCGTCGTCGCCGATGTATGAGACCTCGCCTTCGACGGCCATAACGTAGCCGGTTCCATTCACAGCAGGCACAAGTCGACCGCGCTCCATTACTATGGTACCTTCTGCCGTCACGTACCGGAGTGTGAACTGACCCAACTCATCGCGAGTCTCCTCATGTTCTAAAGCTGGCAGCCTGCGACGAGCTTCGAGAGCATCCGGACTTGGTGGTGCAGCCGCAACAACAGCGAAAATGCAGAGAGCTACCACGAACTGGACAAGATGAAATATATTACGTTATGAACGGTACATAATAAATTGAGAGTGCCGAATACACACTGAAGAAATACTTACAAATTTCATTTTGAATTAGTTGAGTTTGAAGAAATAAGGAGACACGATGTGTATTGCTCAAATTGCAAACTGATGCCATTTCTCAAAAGGGGACGTGCTTATATACTACACATTAATATCTATTTCAAAATGAATTCAATAATACAATTATTAAGCCATTAAATAGCATCTATTATATAAATGCCAGTTTAAATTTAACGTAATTGAAAAATTAATGAATTCTAATGTAGCCCTAATGAAAACATTTTGATTAACCTGTGTAATCTCTCAACCAGTGTTATGTAATGCCTATGTATATAAAATTGCTAAAATTGTTGATGATTCATCAACCGGAATACTAACCTGCATAGTACTTTATATACAAAGGCGTAATATGGCGATCAGTGAGCCAGAGCTATGTGATATTAATACATTAGGCAACTGTCAAAAAAATTTATATTAATATATCAAATATTGCATACACACACATTATTATACATTATGCACATTTTAGGTACCTAAGAAACATTTCACATATTACACAGGACACAGGAATATTCCTTGTTTCATGCTTTTAGTTTTTGAACTTTCGTTTTGATCTTGAAGTTTTTTTTTACTTTTATTAATGGAAGCTTAAGTTAGTGATATAAAATTGTTCATACCCATCCACATGCTATTCTCTTGTAATATAATAATATGGACCAAGCAAATTGCCACACATTTGCTTACAGCTTCCAACAACAGCTTCGTATAGATTGTTCTATAAACAAATAATGGAAAACCCCAAATATCATATCAATATCAATATCATATAGTTGTTTATATTATTTATATGATAATGCACCTACGCTTGATGCTTGTCTTCTAGAAAGATCTAAACTGCTTCTGCATCGCTTCGGTATCGCCTGCGTTGAAAATTATCGTGTTACCAACCCTAAGGGAATTTTCTCTAATTTCGTCTAAATTATGGATTACTATTTACGAACTCTTTACAGTAAACCACGTCTACCGTTGTGGAGATAAGTGGTAACATTCGTTTGAGGGAGAACAAACAAACAATACGACCTTCAAACCTTCAAGAAAAGAGCGTACTCTCTTTTAAAAGGCCGGCAACGCACTTGTGGCTCCTCTGGTGTTGCGGGTGTCCATGGGCGGCGGTAAGCGCTTACCTGCAGGCAATCCATCTGCTCGTTTGCCCCCTATTCCATAAAAAAAAAACACAAACACCCCGAACGCATATACAGTCTCCGTTCCGTCATGGGTAAAAAGTGGAAAGCATAGGTTTTCAGTCACTTAGTCACCGCATATAGGAGTCATCTGAAGCTACTAAGAAAATCGAACTACGAAGTTTTGGCGGATTGATAGCACGTTTGCCTACCCGAAAGTGTTTTGGCCCCACCATCGATTAAATTTTCGCGATTTGACTTGTTGGATTGCGATTAGTACTTAGTTCTAAATGCCATTCAGTACTTCGTGTTTGACAATACACAAAGACAACCTCATCTTGTACCCAAGAAAAAGATTGGACTCGAGTTCAAATCGTCTAATGGACGCTTTCAACATCGAGCATCAGCTGGATGTTGAACCTTAAGGGTCTGGCGTAGCTTGAATTGCCCACAAAAACGTAATACCGAAATAAATCGTAATCCAGACAATATTCTATCAAATTATATTATTATCCGGATTTCGATACCGTTAAGCTAGGTTTCTATGATGCTATTTCGTCTACTACTACTTCACTGGAAATAAAAGACTGAAAAATCGTTCCAAACTTGGTAAAGTTATCAAAAATTGCATTCCCTTACATTTATTTCCAGTAAAGTATTTTGGATGAGATGTTAACGTAGGAACCTAGATTAACGAGTTGCTGACGATTCGGACACAATATATTGGGACACAGTGTCCGAATTGACACATTTTAATTTTAATATTTCTTTCACTGATGATTCGGACACCAATAAAAAAAAGCTGTTTTGTACAGTCAGATAAAAAAAATCCAACGATACCTTAATTGTAGAAATCCGTCCTCCATCCGTAAAATACAGTTTTATTTTTAACGAAAGATGGCGTTTTTAATAAATAAAATTCTAAACCCACATACATAGATACGCGCCTTGGCAGTTGGGTAATAAGTATTTGAAGCGCTAATAGATGCATAGAAAAGACACTCTTTCTATCTCTTTTATTAGGAAAGGTCTCTCTCGCTCGTTTTGCTCTGACGCACCACCGACGAGTGCAAGTACATACGTGGTTAAAGTGAAAAAAGAAATTATGAGTTCGATGAGAACCTTATTGCTACAATGATCGAATTTAAACAAGGAGAAATAAATGTTGGATTGTGCATAGAACGCCTTATTTTATAATATTTACGGAAAATGGTTTCTCGATAGTTTTAAGATTTATTTTAAGATTGTTATTTAGTGACTGTTAATAAAAATCTGTGATTAGAATTTCGCCAAATGCTGTGGAAAAATATTGTGATTGATGTAGGTTATTTTATTTTGTTCAAGATTTTTATTGTTTTTCCAGTAAAATGACAAAATATGTAGTAGTTCTATTTCTTTCTATCTATATAACTACTACATATTTTGTCATTTTACTAGACTTAATACTATTATTTAGTCTATGTTTGAACTGATTATTATCTGTGATTTTTATGCATTATAGGGTTATGAGTTTTTGTTTAATAACAAGTAACGTGGCTGCCAAATCAATCAATGTTGTCGAGATATTTTTTATGATTATATTGTAAATTAATAAAAACCAGTATTTATGTTGATTTTATACTAAATAAACGTTTTGAATGATTTTTGTTTCTTTTTTCAACATGCATATATAAAAGTCTAAACCACTCTAAAATAGATTTGGTAACGCTTTTTTGTCTGACTGTACTAAATAGCTTCAATAATTTAATGGTATCCGAATTGTCACTAAAAATATATTAAAATTAAAATGTGTCAATTCGGACAATGTGTCCCAATATATTGTGTCCGAATCGTCAGCAACTCAGATTAACGGTATCGGAATCAGAATAATAACAGAATTTCATTAAATTATGTTTGAATTACGATTTATATCGGTATTACGTTTGTAAGAGAAATTCGGTCCGCCGCCGCCGGACTCTTAATCTTGATATTTTATACATGTTTTCTAAAATGTGTTATTTTTAATATACCCATATTTTGTTTAATTTAAAACTGTTGGTAAGCTGGACTTGTTAAGTATACACAACAGTTACATATGACCTTGATTCTTTAACCATCATATGTTTTTGTGTATATACGTAACGTTGTGTTTTCAGGTAAGAATTTTATTTTTAATTTTCGCGTGCGTTTTGAATGCCAATACAATATAGGCACGGCATTTTTCTATTACATCTTTTTGAGCTTGTTTTTTTTAAATTGTATACTGAATTACGTAGTTTTGTTATTTCTAAATAACAAATCTAAAGCTTAATCTAATAATATTCGAAGTCGTATCTATGCATTAACATAAAAATTAACGTTTAGAATCCTCTCTTAATATTAGCGTTTTTCGTATTGATTTTCATGCCACTGATTGATTTATGAATATATTCATAAATCATGTTTCGTTACAAAGTTACATCCTCTAGTAACAATTAAGATTCTTTATAATATCTGAATTATGTCCATCAGTCAATTAAATATCAAATAACAATTTTCATTTCATCTCCTAAAATCCTTTCTAAGCGGATTGTTATTTATTTAATTAGGTACACCAACAGCATACATATTTTACAATCGATAGAAAAGTTTTATAACGAACCTACTTAGGTAGGTACATCTTATCGTCGTAATCTACAAGAAGCATCTTTTTTTTATAGCACGGAACATCCTTATAGATTGTCCTCCACCTACAACACCGACAAAAAACCGTAAATGCCTTCCTTGGCGCTATAGTCACGGACATGGGATGCGTGGCATTTGCCACTGGCCACCTTCCAAAATTCACGCAGGCCTTACAGTTTCTTAAATTTCGTGATAATACAGTAATTCAGTGAGTGATATTTTTATGAGATACCTACATATCCAGAAGTTCCAAATTTACAATTATATTCAGTTTTCATGCGGGTATATTACCTAGTTTATTAATTTGATTTCTTAATTGGTGTTTGAAGCATAATTTAAAAAAAGACATGAAATAAACCTATAAATTATTATAATCTGTGCTTTACTGGAAGTATGGTAAACGGTATACCTTAGCGTCGTTGGAATTGTTTGATGAACTAAAATAGGCATAAGAAAAATTACTTGAAACATCTATCGTTCACTATCTCCTAGTAAAGCTTCTCGTATTATTATCACAATATTTTCATTGACCCCAACGATATCCTGTGGACTGTAGTTTTAAGCAAGCAAAATTAAAGAAGTAAAACGTTTTTTTGATAAGTGTTTATAGGAAGAGATATAGATCAACAAAACCTAGTCAACAATCAAATTTTATTGAGTCCACTCAGATACAAGTTTGAAGGGTTCAGCAACAGCATTGAGTGGTTCAGCAATGACTTCGACGGGCGCAGAAGCAACATTGATTGGTTCAGCAGCAACTTCAACAGGCTCGGCAACAGGTTCGGCCGTAACAGAAACTGGAAGGTGGTCGCCTTCTGCATGGGTGCCATCGAGACCGGCAGTGTACTTCGTGACGTATGTCTTGCCATCATCGCCGATGTATGAGACCTCTCCTTCAACAACCATGACCTCGCCGCTGCCGTCCGGTGAAGGCACGAGCCGACCGCGCTCCAGTACTTTCGTACCTTCGGCTGTCAGGTACCGGAGCATGAACTGACCGGACTCATCGTGAGTCTCCTCTTGTTCTAAAGCTGGCAGCCTTCGACGAGCTTCGAGGGCATCCGGACTTGGTGGCGCAGCCGCAGCAACAGCGAAGAGGCAGAGAGCTACCACGAACTGGAAAAGATAAAATAATTACAAAAACCCGTATAAAAAATCCTTGTCATCTATCTGAACACGAGACTCCATAACATCACTATAATTAAAAATACTTATTTTATTATTTACTTATTTTTATTTAAATATAAATATTTTTTTTATAATAATTTGATAGTACAAAAAACATAATTAAGAAATACTCACAAATTTCATTTTGAAAGAATTGTTGATTGTGCTTGAAGAAATGAGGAGTTACTGATACCATTTCTCTCAGAGAGACGTGCTTATATACTACGATATATTGAGTATTTTGAAACGAATAAAATAATTAGGCTGATTAGTAGAACAATAAAACTAATGGGGTCTATTTTTAATTACAATTTAGAATTTTCGCATTCTGACGTAGCCTTAACGATAACTAGATGAGTCACTAAACTGAAAATAACCGAATAAAGGAGGAGGTTCTATGTTCGTCTGTATTTTTGTTTATCGATATAATTGACGAAAATAACATAAATTTATCGACATTTTCGTCAATTATGGACCGATTTTGATAATTCTTTTTTTCTATATGAAAGAGTATACTCCCGAGGTGGTTCCAATCCTGGTTTATTTACGAAAGGGATAAAATGCTTATTTATATAAAATTATTGAAATTGTTCTGCTACGATAAAAGAAACCATCACACAATATAAACAATTTAACGGTTGAAAATTCGTCTATATGTGTTTGAATTTACAAAGTAAAACATTATTTACAAAGTAATTTACTTACTAAAACAAGTCCTTGAAATTTTCAACCTATTTTACAAGTCAGCTTGATTACCCCGATGGTAAATGTAGTAATGTTGAATAGGTTAAACAGCCACCCAAATGTTATTTATTCTCTTGTAATACCTGTGGAGCAAGTGAAATGATTAGGTATCACCCGCCATGGATGGGCCAAGGCGAGCCAAGCCAAGGGTGTTAAACCTTACGAAGTATTCTTTAAAAAAGTATAGAGATAGTAACTCTTTCATACCCAAAATCCGAGTAATAAGATTCTCAAGTACCACTAAGTCAACCGTCCGCTGTATGTAAATGTTACAGAAACAATGAAAGACTACCTTTTTTTTGGTGAAAAAATCCTCATGGATCGACTGCAACCCAGGGAGGCGGCAGGGTATGTCGGACTCGTGCCGACTAAAAACCGTACATGCCTTGCTTTGCCCTATAGTCATGGCCATGGGATTCATGACATTCGCCACGATCATGACAGGCTGTGATTCAGTGTTCGCTAGACCCCTTCAAAGGCCGAGGCTTCGCCTCGCATCCCGCTCAGGGCACGCGATGACAGACCACCTGATCTAACTCTTATTGTGTGTAGAACTCAAAATTAGCGTTTAATTACCGTATATCTATCGTACATTTTTGAATAAATAATGTTGTACTCATTATGAATGTATAATTCGCCATCTGTTCCGCTACATTCTTGTTTTTGTAGTGTTGTATAATTATAATGTGTCAGTATGTACAACATTTGCATATAAAAATAACATTCACAGCCGGGAGATGATGTCAACTTGATGCATCTTTTGTAGGAAGGTATATAATTAAATTATTTAATATATCCGGGCATTCATAAAACATAATTATTTTCAGTTTTTCATGTACCTACCGCATTCGCATCGTTAAGTGTTACTAAGAACAGCCGGTTTTCTCGACGTCAAAAAATATTAAAGAGGCAGGTACCTACTGTAAATTAATGTAAACGTGCTTTCAATAATACAGTCAGTTGTATCAAATATATCACAGACTCTGCAATAGTTGATTATATTATTACAGTATATGTAAAGGAGCCCTAGACTATCGATGTCGTGTACTTAAACTAAAATTATCTAGTACACAGACTATGCTTTTATGTAGAAGGTTATCATTATCAATTTCTTATAAAGTTAATTTTATTCAATAAACCTTGTTTTCAATTACTCCTTTAATCAGCGTGTCTTTCAGGAAAACAAATCCCAAAAGGTATTCCACAAACTCTCTCTCTTATGAATCTCTACACCTATTGAACTATAATAGTGATACTAATATATGTATTCAAAAAGAATACCTATATATGTGCATTAGTATCCATGATAGTTTCACCTTGTCTTCCGAGACTTCATAATAATATTAAAATATTCCTTTAATGATAAATTTAGATTTATAATTATATTTTTTTATTATAAAGGTGACATAAGATTACCAATTACCACACCCAAATTATGACCAGTTTGTTGGTAACCTATTTTATATACCTATGTATCGAGGACAAAATAATAAGTTAGGTATTTTCTATGTTTAAGCTAGGCACACCTCAAACAATTGAAACTTAAAACCTAACTCTAGATTTTTTTTAATAGGTACAGAGATTATAGATTTGGATATTTACGTCATGATTTTGACATGGAATAATCGTGCAAGTATCTACCACGTGACGCCGCTTTGTCTTATTTTTTTAAGTAATCAACATTTTTTAAATATCGAATTTACGCGGAAGGACCTGCTAATAACATCTGAACAAAATAAGAACATTCGTGGATAAGTTTTTTTGTTCGCATTGCGTTATTTAGTCATGCATGCGAGCGTTTCCGCGTAGGTCCTTAGTTACCCGCCCACGTATGTCCCGAGGTTGTTGTGGTAGGCAAAGCAAGTAGGCAACTAACACATTGATATTCCATGACACTAGCCGTGAGTAAGGCTGACATGGTTAGTCCTTCTAACATCGGTGTTGGACGTTTCCTTATACAGAAGATGTCACCCACAACATACACAGCCCATGTGCCATAAATATTATTACCATACTTCTTGCGAGGACTGTTTTTTGAAATATTGATGTTTCCTTTTTTGTTTTAAATTGCAATTTTTTTACTTGAAAATGGAATATTTTAATGTCAGCCGCACGATTAATACTGGCATACTAACAACTAACATCATGTTAAGCAGTCGATGGACACGAAGTCGGGACTCATTTGACTTTCATCGTTTTTTTTCCATATTAATGTGAGATCTATGTATTTTTGTTGCTTCATCTCGACCTTCGGGGCTGAGTTAACATCTATTGTTCAACAAATTACTGATTCCGTCTCTAATTCGTGGCAAGCCCATTGTCTCTCAGTTGCCCGATTTTACGGGTAATGCACATCACGAGAAGGGGAACACATCTACCTAACTAGGAAAACAAATTGCGTGATGAATGTAAATATTGTTACGGCTGATTGCTTAGTGGTAGTTGACGTAGAGATTATTCCATAATATTATACATTATCCTTATTATTTTAAAATCTTAATTTATCGTTTTAATTACTGCGTACATGAAAAAAGACTGGATTCACAAAAAAAAAGATTCTCCATTTGTACAATACTGAAATTGCATAAGAGTCGATACTCAAGTACATGAGTATATATAATAACGCAATAACACATTATTATTATTTATTCAAGTGGTCCTTGACACCACCTAATAAACAGCTATTACCAACAATCCCTAGTCCCACGCTCGTCTAACCTGCGATTGAAACTGCAAACTAATCAGTAATCAACTACTGCAGACCTTGCCTTAACCCACAATAAGCGAGACTATATTGTTATTGTAATGCAGGGAAATACTCAAGTATGCGAAATACAAATAATAGAGAAAATATACACGGAAATATGACACAAGCTTTGGCTTAGTGCCAATTTGCTATAGGTAAAGCAATTTTACAGTTAGGTTTATTTCCTAGATTTGTTAGACTGCCTCATTAGTCTAGTGGTCCCAAGCGCGACTGCTACGCTAGAGGTCCTGGGTCCGATCCCCAGGTCGAGCAAGTGTGATTAGGTTTTTCTATGAAATTCTCAGTAGTAGCTCAGAGATTGGAATTTGGAAGTAGTCCTATTACATGGGCCCTAAACATGCTGGTAAATTATACATAGGTGTACATTAACTTAACCCTTCAGGGAATACAGGTGTGATGGTATGATATGACGATATGAATTAGTAATGTAAACTAAACAGTTTTTTTATTGTCTTCCAGGTGTGTGCATGCAGCGTTCTGGCTGCCTTGGATGGGTACAGTCCCCAACAAGATCCAGATCAGTTCCACATACAAACAGATGAGGACGACGAACGCTACTTCTTGTACCAGACCCATAACGGGCAGTACCGAAAAGAGAGACGGCTGAAAGATGGATCTGTTGTCGGTGAGGAACATTTATTTATATTAAATTACAGTCAGCAGTGGGACACAAAATAGGACACATAATCTAAAAAAAATTAAAGTCTGTATCTAAGTAGATACTCGTAGATATGTTCAAATAACGGTTAAAAATATAATCAATTTAAATCTGCAAGTTTTTTCAATGAATGGTAATAAATATTCCTTTCCTAAAAGAAAGTATAAGAATTGTCTTTTCGTCCTATAATACACTAATATCCAAAACTAACAAAACGTACCTAAGCCACGTAACATTTGCTGTTTATTTAACATTTTATTTTTTAGAAGTCAGTTAAATCCAGTTTATAATAGATAAATTTACTTATTTTTTGCATTTATTATATAAAATATATTATAATTATATAATTATTATAAATTAATGAATATACGTTTTAAACTTGTGTTCCTCGATGTTATGATCCGATTATATGTATAGGTAACAACACTATTACACAATATCTGAATACAAATCTCTTTGTTGAAACTTCTAAGAGGCTAGTGCATATTTCTCTTTGAGACTTAAATATATATCATGTAAACCTTTTTGTTTACATTATTATGTAACTATATAAACGTCAATATAAATATAGCCTACTTATGTACACGTTCCATTGTCAATATAATATTTGGTCGACCTACACATATTCAGTAGATCGTTGTCCTAACACCCCAAGTAGATGTAGGCGGAATATCTAGATAATAGAAGTAATCTTCTAAGTAAATAAGGATTACATTTTGAAACGGCGGAATTCGTGACGAACCATATGGAGATACAGCATGAAAAAACGTTTTGGAATAATTTCTATGCAATAATATTTTTATTGTGTTGTAGGCAACGCAACCGCCACACCTTTCATTCCGTGTACCTTTTTAAGTACAACTGAGGATTTTTTTTCCTCAAAACACTACATTTAGCATTTCATCTGGTATGAATTCATTAATTCCAACATCGCACATATAACAAAGCCTTGTCAATTTAATAATAGTCAAAATATTAAGAAAAAATAAAAGCCATCCAAATATTACGAACGAAAAATAGACCCGGGTGTATTCAACCATGATACCAATTTCCGAAAGTTTTAAATAAAAATAAAAAACAAATTGATTTCTTCAATATTTTTATAGCATGTCTTTAAAAGCATTTGATAATGTCAGCGTGTCTTATAAGATGTCATATTATATTACAGGCACAACTGGCTGGGTAGGAGCTGACGGATACTTACGTCTCCAAGACTACATCGCTGACAATCAAGGCTATAGAATCTACAAATCTAAAACTGTATATGTGGGACAAAACCGACCAATAGGAGTACGTAACATTTTAGTTGCTCTTCTTATTTATATTTAAACGTTTTTGCAATACTGAAGGTGTTTCTTTTTTCATATTCCAGGAGTCATTACAGATAGCAAAAACAGCCCCTACAGACTCTGGTTACGGTGTGACACCAGCACCTGCGCCTGCGGTCCTCCGCAATCGCGGAACACCGCGAGTCACCACCACGACCCAAGCCCCACCGCACTCGTCTTCCTACGGACCGAATTCTTACCCTATAGAAGTATCAGTGACGCCTCCCCCACCGGCATACCCACACCCAACAGCAACACCACAAGTATACGTTTCACCCAACTCCATCGGCTCATCTACGACCACTTACGACTTCCGACCCACAGTGACACCAATAACAGCTAGTGAGGCTGCAACCACAAGCAACCCGTACGACTACGATTCATCTAATACCAATACTCTGGACGACGGGTATTACGCCAGCGACAGTAAACGCTACGATGTTTTCAATCCTAATTCGTACAGACACGCTGATGCCTGGCTAAGACGACAGCAACAGCTTCAACAACAGAGACAGTCTGGTATAAAAATTGGTGACGGTTACACCCCTCAATTCTCAACATACGACGGATCAGCCTTCAGACAAAACGGATTCCGGTACTATCTTCCTAAACAGTATCACGAGGAAGAGACCGGTAACTCCAACGAGAGGACTGGAAGTTTCGGTTATGTAGATCCGTTCGGTATACGTAGAGTAATATATTATAATACAGCGCCCGGCGAAGGCTTCCAAATACGCAAAAACAATAGGTATGTGGGTCACGATGCGACCCCGTATGACCCCAGACCCGTAGATTGATGAACGAAATGTGTGTACATATGTGTGAGAAATTAAAGTTACCTAATTATTATTTATTCATCAGTATTTTTAGATTCCATGAATTATTTATGTATAATAAAGGAGACAAAACGATTAAATCGAACGAAGCGAAAAAGTCTTAGCCATTAATTTGATAATATTAGTAAGCATTATTACATAGATGATGTAAAAAATACCTAAAGTCAATTATTTTAAATGGTTTTGGTGACTATATTTTACTGCCAAAAATCATTACACTCTTATTTTCAGTGCCATTGTACAATATGTAGGTACTTATAATAAATATTGCATACTTCTGTAAACAGCCTTTAATTTTGTCTGCAAATATTTAATAATACCTATATTAAAATACAGTTTTAACATGTTTTATCTTAATAACGTTAATCTGACAATACGTTTTTTTTTATTTGCATCAGCGCATTCTAATCTATTGTAAAATTAAAATTATACAAAAATTACCGTTAATTTATTTAAAATTATTGTCATAATGTCGAGGAGAAGGAACGCTTGGTCATTATGTCTATAAAAGTAAGAAGGTCTTTGAACTCATCTCGATTGACATCTTAATAGACATCTTTGCAAATGGCCATGCGTAGGCGCCACAATACTCACAGAGTATTTTGGTGCTACCTTTTAGGGCATACAACTATAATACCACATAGCCATGTAATCTGTGTAATACCTATATTCTGCTCGTGTCTATGGCGTACATTTTGTGTGGTTTAAAAACGTTTATTTCTGTAAAGTTTATTTAAACCAATGGGTATAAAATATACTAAGTAAGCCGGGGTGCATGTATTTCAATGTCATTGCGAATAACTTGTCATTTTTAAGAAATATTTGTCACAAATCAATGCTTATTAATGGCAACTTGTTGCAGTGACTATTAATGCTGTGGGTAATAATTTATAATAAACTAAATTTATGTTGTCTTAAAATAATCCTTAACTTACTATATAACTATTTAATTACTGTAATTCTTCCAATTATTATGTAAAAATTGCACAGCATGTATTTATACTAATTTTATTGTTTTAATTTAAGTTCGTGCCTACATAAATAATTTGTTAACAACATCTAGTTTCATTTTCCGAATTGTGTGATTTCGAAATTACGTTTAAGTATATAGTATGTCAAGATTAATTAAGAACCCATATTACGAAAGTAGTTTTCCAAATTAGGTACCTACTTACATTATTAATGGGTAATGGTATATTATGCAATACCAGCTGAGTCCGGTTTGAGTAATTGTAGTTTTGTCCTAACTAGGTATATAACTGAACGCATTAGTAATTAGGTCAGTGTCATCAGAGACACCGAAAAAGGTAAACGTCTTCAAAAATATTCTTTAGTGGTCCCAAGCGCGACTGCTACACTAGAGGTCCTCGGTTCGAACCCCAGGTCGAGCAAAGTGTTATTGGGTTTTTCTATGAACTTCTCAGCAGCAGCTCAGAGTTTGGAGTTGTGCCCGGTGAATGTGCCTAAACATACCGGCGAACTGTGGGTGTACATTAAGTACGCCTCTGCCTAACCTTTCGGGGAATACAGGGTATGTTGTTATGTAGTTTTAAGCATGAATGTGGTTGGATATAAGGGAATCGAGAGACCAAAGAAAAGATGGATGGACTGTGATAAAGATGATATGGTTATACTAAGTAGTATGATATATAATGTATGGAAGAAAATATATAATGTCCCGACCCCAAGTAAAGTGACGAATTGAAAAGACGTAAAAATATAAATACATACGTTTATAATATACAATAAGTACTGTCGGTACTACTTACTATGGGTATTGGTCCAAAACTGTGCTTTCCGCACTTACTCAGCAGCCTTACTGACCAGCCGACGTGATGGACTGTAATGTAATATATTAATATTACTTATCTCTTTCAGAAACATGCTTCCTTTATCAACGTGCTTTTTATTAATCACGCTGAGTTTCACAAATGGATTGACTACGAATCATCATGAATCACCAAAAAATGAAGAAAGCACAGGCGTGCAAAATTCTGAGTATAAATTATCTTATATATTTGATCAGAAGAGAACAGATAAAACCCCTGAAGTTGAAAAAAAAGAAGAAGAAGTAGGGAAGTACATGTTATACAAACAGGAAGTGACTTACACTTCATCAAAGCCACAGCCAAACAATATCGATAACTTCAAAGAAAAATCGAAAATACAAAATGTGTCTAAAACTCCGATTCACCATTTGCGTCAGAACCACCAAAAGTTGCAAGAATACCGCCAAGAGGTACATTCACTTGATCCGACTCGCACTTGGGAGAACTTGAGTTATCTACCACCATTGCCTAAAAAAAATCCAACCCTGTCTATAACGCCAAAATGGAAAGATTTGAATGACATTCTTAAATATCATCCAAATTTACAAATCTCTGGCTACGCTCTGAAGATAAGTCCGCACAGGCATCACAGGCATAAAAACCCGTTGAAAACGTCGGTAGGAGCAGCTGAAAAAGTGGAACACACAAAAAACTACTTTACCCGAAAACGCGATCATTCAACCGCTTCACCCCCAGTTACATCAACACATAGTCAATTGAATCATGACACAACAACCACGATCAAGCCAAAACTGATTAAGATGAAACATCGTTCGCCCGCTAGACGAGCGCATCAGCTCGTGAATAGGGGCAGCTACAAATTCAGAATGGACGATATTAATGATATGCGATTATGAAGTGCATACTAGTTACCACCTACCTACAGGAGATAGTGCTGAAATAACTTCTACCACTTGATTAACGCAGAATTAACCAGTTTCTACAGTTTATGATTACTATCCCAAGTTAATTATTAAAATTCTGTATTACTAAATTATGTAAAATACCTTTATACTTAAATTAAAAAATTAAAAAAGATAAAGGTAGGTACTGCTAACCATATGTAATGAATTCTACATTTATTTATTAAAGAACATAACTTGAAAATATAAAATTCAATTTTTTCATTCCTTTTATTGTGTCATTTTTGTCGGTGGGTCTAAAATAATAATTCCTATACTTATAAACAAGACTACAGTCGACTTACAGTCGCCAGTCTTCATTACTTATTTCATTTTATGAAATACTAGCTGTCCCAGGGGAAAGCTAGTATTTGCATATATGTATGTATAGCAACGTATATGTATAGCAATGTATAGACACAATAACTCACCAAAGTTTCATCGCAATAGGATGAATGGTTTAGCAATGCATAGAGGAAAAACATACAAACGTTCATTTTTATCAATATAGAATACAAACTGAGCATACAACTTTACATTTACTTACACATAAATAATATTTATGCATACAGTGTAAAGGACACCGACAATAACTGGGTATTTATTCAAATATTACTTAAAGAACACAATGTTCATTGGATTTTTTTTCAAGATAATGATGGGATGGGACAACGAACATTGTAGCATTGTAGTTGTTAATTTTGTTTTCTTCCGATCGTATGCCTTGCCTTTCACTCTGGTTTACTTGTAGAAAACAAAATACCTTAGTCCACTACTATGACAGGGGAGAGTCAAAAAAGCTAAAATAATAATCATAAATATTGTTTTAATAAAAACAAATACATAAGGATTAACAATACGATAGATAATTATACCCGATATCACCCCAGAGTTCTAGTTCGAGTTTCCCGCTGAAGTTTAAGGATGATACAGCAGCCTAATAAAAATGGATTCAATAATATTCCAAGTCAGATTCCTTTATAATGTAGATAGGCGATTCCTGCCGGTTTGTATTAGTGTACCGATATTGTTGTTTGAAAAACGGCCACTGAAAGGAAGGCCAATGGAAATTGAATGGGAACCAGCCGTGCAGAGATGGACTCTGCGTGTTTACTTGTACTAAAGTAGGCTTGTCATGGTCTTCCGATTGCTTGTCGTCTTTCGACTCTTCAGACTTTGAGTCCTTATTTTTCTCCTCGGATTCTTTTATTTCTTCAGACTTTGAGTCCTTCTTTTTTTCCTCGGATACTTTTATTTCTTCAGATTTTTCATCATTCTTGGATTCTTTTGATTCTTCGGATTTTTCATCTTTCTTGGGTTCTTTTGATTCTACACTGACTGACTCTTTGGATTCTTTATCAGAGCCTTCATGAACAACATCAGGTTGCTCATGAACTTCCTCTTTTTCTTCTTTAGATTTCTCTGTAGATTCCGATGGTTTCTTTGATTCATCAGAACTTTCTACAGAAACTGCATCAACTGATGCTGGCGGAAGCTCCGGTGCGGGTGAGATCGGGTCTAGCACGTCTTGTTCAATACTGCTCTTGCTCTCATCTTCTGATTTAAGTTCTGGAGAAGATGGGGATACCGGTAAGTTTGTATGCAGCTGTTCTGGTGGCGGCAAAGCCACGGCCGCTGATAAAAGACATAACACTCCTAGTAAATACATCTGTAAATAAATTTTTTTTAGATTATTACAAGCTGCTTATGTAACTGTATAAAATTAAATATATAATTAATTATATTTCTAATACTGTAACTCAATATGTTTATCTACGTATAAGTAAGTAGATTATTGCAGTTATTTATTTTAAAAAATATCGATTCATGTAACTTACCTTTTCTCGGTGACTTGAGAATATTAATTTAACGGCGTAGGCAAGTCATTTTATATCCAAAAGTTGTTTTGTATTAATTAACAAAACAATTTAAAGTAAATTAAAAACCCTTTAGAAATATCAAATAATAGTTTGCGGTCAGCGTAATCACTAAAAATGTTTATCTTGCCCTTGTATGTTAGAGTTCTATCTGCCTCAGTTGCCACTTAGGTATAACCTACCATAAAGCCCCTTTATCTCAAAAACACAGACGGAGATATATTGATGTAGGTACAGTAGCACTCATAAGAAAGTGCAGTAGCAGTCTCGCAAAACTATTGCAAACAAAACTGGTCGCACTTATAACCTTCTTCCATAATGACATATCACACACATAGGTATACACTCGCGTGCAGCACTCCTTCATCATTAGTTCGACGTTGTTTCATGATCATGACTCATGCCGATGCCAACGATGTTTGTTTAATTTAATATTTGATCTTACCAGTAGTTGATGAGGGTAGACTTGAAACGAAATTAATCTAGTATGACGTTTTTGGTCAGTGCACTGGTTTACGAAAGTTTGTGTAAGTGCTATTAGTTGCGTCTTTTAGCAAATTATGTGTCACCTTGCATAGAAATGGACTAATCACAATAACAATCAGTTAAAATATTTATAATCTAATTATAAAATATTTATCTAGTAATATCTATAAATAAAAGTAGTTTTTTTTTTAAATCTGCGATATAAAAACTATATGACTGTAGTTAACAAGTGTTTAATGAAGTGTTATTATTTGTTTTAGATAAATAATATGAGTCGTTGTGTGAAGAGATACGATGAAGCAGATAATCTGAATACTCTGAAGAGTTTTGTTAAAAGTGGAAGCCCTTTGTCGCGTATTAAACACACAGCGACATAATACACAGATATAAAAATGTGCAAATATTCTGGACTCCATGCGTCGACGTCTTCTTAACTGCATTGTTATATACCTATTACCTAATCAAAGGTAATGGTTTTAATCTCTTTGATAATAATGGTAGTAATTGAATTTCTAGCTGGCTGTAATACTTAATACACCAATTTATGTACACTGGGCATGCAATAAATCTTTGAATCATGATTGTTTGCTTTGAAATACACACACAAAGCTACGAACAGAACCGTGCGTGCAGGTGCAGGCGTATATGTACATTTAGGTGCTACTGGACTGCTTTCTTGACTGTACTTATAGCTACAGTGTGTATGTTTTTAATAGCAGAACTGTGCGTCTCTAAAGTTGTAACTACCCAAGTGAGTGCGCAGTGGTAAGTGATAAAGTAAGGTAAGTGGTAAATTTTACGGCAAATAAATTCGGTGTACTTAAAGTCAGTTGGGGTAATATATATTTCGCATTCGTGATTATTGTCTTATTTTATCTTAAATTGACTTTACCTGCGTGGCCGTTCCTAATAACAAAATTCGGACCCGCACTGTGACCTATTTGTAAATTGAAATGTAGATTGCTCATTGCTTAACCCATATGACTGACAAAACTTCCCAATAGCGGTGTGGGATAATAGATAACTAAGAAATAAGAAAAGATCGCAGTGCTACCACTGCCCCTTGTACCTACTCGTAGTTTCTGGCAACAC
Source organism: Acronicta aceris (assembly GCA_910591435.1). Classification (NCBI taxonomy): domain Eukaryota; kingdom Metazoa; phylum Arthropoda; class Insecta; order Lepidoptera; family Noctuidae; genus Acronicta; species Acronicta aceris. Next base: position 8,167,198 of record OU342763.1, on the reverse strand, counting down.
TACGATCACCAAACACGTACATGCATATTCTTGCAGCATTCCAGTAGAATATGTAGAAATTATTTTCAGGGGAGCTAAAATGACCACTTTTGGTGAATTATAGTATGATTCACCGACATACGGAGCTGAAGATGAAGGTCAGCTGACCTCGCCTTGTATAGACTTTTGGCACAATGAGAGGATGATAAGCAGCAGCAGCCCAAAGATTAGAATGTAAACGGTATATTATACGATTATAGCATATTAGAATCATTGTATAGTACTATATAATTCAATTATTGCTGTAACCCCGAAGGGTATGGTGGATCAATGGTAATTTTTTCCTCATGCTCAGCAATCGCGCTGCGATCACTAAACCAAAATTTAAAATAAAGGTTTACAATGTATATTGAAAATATTCTACAAATAAACTGAAAATCTAAAGATTCAGAGATTTTTAATTACCAATTTTGATAAGTAATATTAAATAAAGCCATCACACTACTTGAAACAGACTTGAATTACAAAAAAAGCATAAGTGGAAAATTATGTTTATTGTAATCTCTGTCAGCTTCGTAGATTCGTTTCGTAGTCATTCACGGAGTAGAAACTTTAGGAGCAACAGGTAAATGTTTGCCATCGGCATGGTATCCATCGGGTCCTGCAGTGTACTTAGTGACATATTTCTTGCCATCGTCACCGATGTATAAAACTTCTCCTTCGAGTACCATGACGTAGTCGGTGCGGTCCGCTGTAGGCACGAGTCGGCCGCGCTCCGTAACAATGGTACCTTCGGCTGTAACATACCGGAGTGCAAATTGGCCGAACTCATCGTGAACCTCCTCATGCTCTAAAGCCGGTAATGTCCGAGTGGGATGCTCTTTAAGCGGCGAAGCCAGGATAGACGAAATGGCAAAAAGACTGAAGAGTGCTACGAACTGCAAAAAAGTTATTAAATTAGGACACAAAATAAGTACATAAAAGCACACACAGTAAAATAATTGAGATAATAAAAACGATTAATCTTACCTTATTCATGATCATGTCAAGTTAGTAATGACTGTTTCTAAAAATTAACTAAAATATAATTAGTAATATTTTTGACTTCGTGCCGTTTATATATAAAAATGTTGTGCAATATTGCACTCATTGCTAATAAAGTATGCCTAATGACATAAAACTGGATATTTTAGGGACTGTGTCGTCATTAATTAAATACGTACGTAATGTAACCATTGGAAAACTCGCAATTAATATCTACTAAGTAGATATTTATATTGCATGCCAAATTCAATGTTAGTTCAGTTCGCCGAAATATTCATGAGTTAAATAATGGTAAGTTCTTGCAAAATAAAAATACAGTGCATATTAACAACATCCAGAGTCCATTAAATCAATCAAAAGATACAAATGTGTGACTAGATTATTTTTTTTCGTATTAATGAAAAGGTAAATATTGAAGAACCAATACTATTAGAGGAGTATGAAGAATCTCGTCCAATTCAAGAAATGTCTTCAATATTATTGCCATGGTACCTACTATCTTAGAACCTGAAGAATTGCCACCACTTCTTTTAACAATACCTATAAAAAATAGTATTAACGTTGAGTCTTATCCTATCACTACAGAAGCTGTCATCATTCCAAGAGCTCCAGTCTTTCCACCACTTGACATCGTCCCTCTCGTCGCTGAAAAGGCGAAAATCAGAGAACCATTACTATAGGAAAGGCTGGAGTATCTCGCTTTATTCAGGAAAACTCTACAGTACTATTACTAAATACTTACGCAGAAGCTAAAAAAAGTTCACCACAACCGCGTCCTCTGCCAATACCGATCCTTGTTAAAGATGAGCCTAAACCTATCAATTCAGAAGTTGTAATAATTCCAGAAGCTCGGGATTTACTACTACCATCACTTGATATCATCCCTCCCATTGTCGAAGAAATTAAAAATAAAGAACCAATTAAAAAAGTATCCCCCATTCTGAAAACCTCTGTAGGACCACTGTAAGAACCTAGTATAATTTCTAAAAATTCTTGAATATTAGAGAACCATTCTCCTATCATCGTAGAAGAAGTAAACATGGAGGAACGAAGTTTATTATCCTTCGAGCACGGCAATACCCCAACTGTAGAAATTTCTTTAAGACCAGAACTAGAACCAATCGCGGTACCCAAAATTGTAAACTCTTAGATATTTAAAGAAATTTCGCAAGTAAGACCTTGCTCATAATGGCTTACCTTTACGAAAAAAATTAACAATATTACCAAATCCTACAAAAAGGCTGAAAGTATTCACTAACTTACCTTTTTTTCTTATCTCTGTACTCGTTTACCAAAAAGTAAAGGAAATAAAGATATAACTTGTCGGGAACCTTAATTAATAAAGCGAATCAATATAAATCAACGATCCAGGTTGCCCCAATTTTTTTTTTAAATCCTCACAAAGTAAAGATGGATGCAAAATCTGAGAGGACAATTAGTTGTAACTTATATTTCTTGTGCATATAAAATTATTGCAAAACGAATTGCTCCATACTTTGCATTTAAGAAAAGGACTATCAATTTAAAAACAAATATTTACCATATTAAAAGGAAATAAATAAATTACTTAAAATAAAAAATATTACTATTATGTTTATTTTTTAACAATAGTAGGTGCAGAACATCAATAAAATACAGATGGACAGCTTTTCTCACACATTTCTTGAAATAAAAGATAACGATACCGGCTTATCGGGTTTATTTATGAGAAGAGTTCGAACACCAAGTTCTCCACCCTTCCACTGAATGTGAAATTCCCGAAGGAGCTGAAACCAAAATAGTTTGAATATACTCCTATGAATTATTGCCAAGTAATAAATAAATGCGTTCTACTTGCAGACAGTGATTAATTCATTATTTACCCGAACTAGAATCATACACATATTTTGCTCAGCTAATCTTCTTGCTATACATGATCGCGGGCCAAAACCAAATGGTAAACTCAGAAAGGGATGAATGTTTTCATAACTTTCAGAGCCTCTTAACCAACGCTCAGGTCTGTATTTTAACGGATCTCGAACATACTGAGGCAATCGGGATGCTACCATATTTTGCGTAACTATCACCGTCTGAAAAAAAGTCATTCATAATCAATTTGACAATAATCCATAAAGTAATAATAATATACGTTTTGACACTTACTCCTTTTGGTATTAAATATCCGTTTAGAATAAAATCATTTTGGGACAAACGACCTATACCAATTGATACTGGATTTAATCTTAAACTTTCTTTTATACAGCTCCTCACATAAATAGCTTTCGATATAACATCGGGAGTTATTTTCGTATCTTTTGCAGGTAGAAGTTCAACAATCTCACTAAACATTTTTTCTTGAACTTCTATATTGTTACTGATATGGTATAGAGCAAAACTGGTTGCATACGAGGTCTAAAAATAATAAAAAAATGACAGTTATTAATTAAACATAAATTTGCCATTTAATTAAATACTTAAATATTTTTTTGTTGACTTACTGTATCTATAGCAGCCATAAGTATATCAACCATCATTCCAAGTATATCCTTTAAATCTAAATTGGGTTGTTTTAGAAAAGATCTCAATAAAGAGTTATCGCTATCATAAACTTGTTCAAAAAAATTCACCCGATCCAGTAAAATTTCATTTGATACTCTGAAAATTGATTATGATCGAAACTATAATAACTAATCTTCTTAATAGTACCTACTACTATTAAGAAGATTGTCAAACCATTCATCTTAAGAACAGCAGCAGGGATCATTTACTGTCCCATTGCCGGGAGTGGGTCGCCTCATAGAATGAAAGGGATTATTGGTTACAGTCCATCACACTGGCCTAATGTGGGTGGGCAGATTTCGCACAACACGTCGTTAAGATAATCTCGACGTACAAATTTCCTCACTATGGTTTCCTACAACCTGTTTAGGTATTAGATTAAAATTTACATAACATACCATCACGCCTGTATTCCCCGAAGGGTTAGGCAGAGGCGTACTTAATGTACACCCACAGTTCGCCGGTATGTTTAGGTCCCACGTTATAGGGGGCGAGCCTATAGCCATTCACCGGGCACAAATCCAGACTCCGAGCTGCTACTGAGTATTTCATAGAAAAACTCAATAACACTTTGCCCGACCTGGGGATCGAACCCAGGACCTCTAGTGTAGCAGTCGCGCTTGGGACCACTAGACCAATGAGGCAGTCATTAAAATTTATTGTATTAATATTAACTAAGCTAACTGCCTCGTTAACTTAATAGTATTTATGCTACGCTAAAGATCCTGGGTTTGATTCCCAGATCGAACAAAGTGTTATTGGGTTTTTCCATGAAATTCGCAGTAGTAACTAGGAGTTGGGAAGTTTTTTTTGATCGTGATAAGCTGACGCTTAACTGCCAGTTCGCCTGATGTTAAGCGATACTGCGATAGATATTGTGCCCGGTTAATGGCAATAGGCTCGCCCCCTATAACATGGGACCTAAACATACCGGTTTACTGTGGGTCTACATTAGTACGCCTCTGCCTAACCTTTCGGTGAATACAGGCGTGATGACTGGTGGTATGTTATGTTTTGTATTAATATTTTTAATAAATGAAAATTTACGTACTTTTCCAAATATTCCTGAGATTTAGCAAGTTTCATATAAAGAGGCGTTTTGAAAATTTTCCACATGAATCCCTTATCTAGTTTCATAATTCCACTATTTGATCCGAAAGCAGCATTAATCGTTTTACTACTTCTTGAATTTGGATCTTGTTCTTGGAGAGAAAAGCTTTGGAAGCGTTCATTGAACGCTACTGTTCCTATAACTGAAACACACAAAGCAAAATAGAAATAATAAATAAAATAGAGGAAATTATTATATTTTATTTTTAGAAACGTTGTTTTATCGCTTTTGAGTTCAATATTACCTTCCAAATTCAGTCTATTCAAATAGGGCAAAAAGTCTTCATTGTGTGAAACGTTTTTTTCTTTTATCCATTGTACAAATTCTGATATCACGCTATCTATGCTTTCTATGTGATTTTTTACACTCTGAGGACTTGTAAAATTCTTTTGTAATGTACTTCTTAGTCTCCACCATTCTGGTCCATTCCTAGAGCGACATAAATTCATTGTATCATTCCCTCTTTCCTCTTTAATAAATACATATTTAGTTATATTACTAAGTAAATGTATCCTCCTAAGCTTTTCCAAATGCTATGCTGGTGTCGGCTTCCTGTCTAACCAGATGCGACTGATTGTCAATGTTGCTGAGCGATCGGCTTCTGCGTCACGTGTTGTGGGTTCGATCCCCACACGGAGCAAATATTTGTATGATCTACAGGTAGTTGTTCCGGGTCTGGGCGTTTGTGTATGTGAGAATTTGTGTTTGTAAACGCACACACAATACAGGAGAAAATCCTAGTATTGGGCAACGCTTTTAAAAAAAAAAAAAAGATCTACAAGACGCGACTGCCATCAGGCCTCCGTGTCCCAATTTTAGGGTATCCTACCTAAGGATAACCTGGCTGTCGAACTTCTAATTCTATAAATGCTCTCCGAAGCACGAAGGGGACTAAATGTAATATCAAATCAAATATTGTTTATTTAAAGAATCACAGTTGCTTAAAATTAAATTATCATCCTACTTAGAGTTCCAAGATATATCTTGGAACTTTAAGTAGGTTGGGTTTCATAAAAAAATGTTACTATACTGGACAAAATAGAATAAGTTGAGCAAGAAAATAGATAATAAATTATTATATCAGATCAAAATATGATCTAGCATAGGTAATGTACTTCTTAGTCTCCACCATTTAGGTATAAGTAATCACAAATCACACCATCACGCCTGTATTCCCCGAAGGGTTACACAGAGGTGTAGTATAATAAGTAATTCGCCGGTATGTTTTTAGGTCTCATGTAATAGGGGGCGACCCTATTGCCATTAACCGAGCACAAATCCAGACTCCGAGCTGCTACTGTGAATTTCATAGAAAAATCCAATAACACTTTGCTCGACCAGGGGATCGAACCCAGGACCTCTAGCGTAGCAGTCACGCTTGGGACCATTAGACTAATAATCACAAATCAGTGAATAAAGAAATATCTTAAAATGAAATATGAAACAAACATACATAAGTAAGAATAGTCTGACCGTGGCCACCGAGGCCTAATTTTGGAGATCGATGGATCAACGTGGCTGGGTTATAACTACTTGTTATAAGGTAGCTACCCAGCCACAACTCCCCAAAAGTATAAGCAAATGTAGCATTGAATAAAGAACTAGACTAGATAACTATAAAATTACTTTGGTCAGTTGCAGGCATGAGACAACCGATAAGTGCATCAAATTATCAAAATAATAATAATATTAATACACTTAAACGCTCTTATGAGTTTTGATGAGTACATATATAAACGTATAGGTACCTGAAATACATATGTGAGTACCTAGTAATACAATTATAGCCGGTCGATGTTTGTATATTATAGATATTGAAGAAAAACGAATATAGAGTGAAAAAACTAATTATGTCTTTAAAAGAGCAACGGAAGCCAAAAAACAATTTTTAGATTTTTTGTCTGTCTGTCAAAAACGACTGCATGAATTTAGATGCGGTTTTTACAGTCGTATTGCTGGGGGTCTGGGTTATAGTAAGGGTAGAAGCAAGTATTCGAATAAAAAATTACGTCGATAACAATCCTCCAGTGTTATAGACGTGCGGTTTATTCCGGCGGTAGTGGAACATTGCCACATGGCTCCTTCTAGCTGGATACCGATGGTCTTGCCGAAACACCGCCTCTATATCTTTGGGATCATACACATGGAGCACGTTCACACCAGGAACTTCGCGGACCAGACTGCCATAACGCCGCCAGTTCAGCCAAGAATTTTTATCTAATGCTTCTACGTCGTAGTCACCTGAAATATGTTATTAATTTTGTCACATGGATATGAGCTACAATAATAGTTTATGTCATGCTAATTAGAGTAGCCACCCTGCAGAGGGGCTCAAATGGCAACTTTTAATGAATTATACTATAAAATTGTTAAGCAATTCTATGCGTTTTAAGCATGAATTTATTTAGAGAAGTTGATAAATGTAGGCTGCGGGCTAAAATATATTCAATCAAATAAATTAATTCATATTTAGATCCCGTAGAATTCCTTGGCCATTTTAGCCCCCCAAGGTGGATATCAAGGCGAACTGCCGGACTATTTTTACCCGACTACGAAAAAAGGAAGGGTAATGAGTTTAACAATCTATATATGTATGTACCGTATGGATGTTCGATCCCAGCTCAAACACTACTCATCAGATTTTAACAAATGATGTGTCGATTGATTCTTCTTTGCAGTGTCTTATGCTATGATTATTTTTATATTTCATTATAGCCGGCAAAACACAGAAAAGGGAGCGAAAAAATTTTTATTCGATTTTAATAAATGACCTATTTTAAGATTTGTCTTAATCCCCAGAGTATCGTGCGGTAGGTATATGCTATTACAGGAAATCCATTATAGTAAACACTGGACGAATGGAAAGTGTAACCGCTGGGACTTTCTTACTACTAGCGCCATCCCTATTTATCGAAGAACAATTTATGTTTTTTCCATGACTGATTGAAATGCAGATATAGTGAATAAAGTTAGCATGAGCCACCAAAAAGGGTCAAATAAAAACGAAAACTTAAAAAACATAAACCACGGCTATTTAAAACGGGATACCTACCACTGTTCGTGGACATAGTTTTTTTCTTATTTTATACTTTTCAGTAGATTATTTTTCGTAGACGGGTTTTAGCTTTTTATGCTTTCGTTTTTATTTGCATTTGTACTCGTAAAAAGTAAGACTAGGAGATGAGGATGGAGGATGGATAGCTGAAGACTACCAAATAGGTCCGTGTAATTTTTATTTCATAAATCTAACATAATTAGAGATTAAGCAGACTGATGCTTAGCGCACATTTCTCAAACATCATCCTGGAGTAGAGATAAAGCCATAAAATAATAGACAGGATCGGCAAAATAGATACCTACCTACTATCATATGCCTATGGAAACTCCCGAAAAAGGAACCTCTCTCTCCGGCACTGATCAATTTAATATAATTGTTTTTGTATTTAGAGAGATTCTGACTAACCATATACCCAAATTTCATTTCAATATCAAATAATAGGTTATTGGTAAAATCAAAATTCAATTCAATTCAAAAAGTACGAGAACTGCAATGCGGTGCCCTTTACCAACAGATACCTGTTATTAATGGCAATCATTCGTACTAACGACATGAAGAAGAGGACAAAAATAAAGTAGGTACCTACTAACCAATACAAGGTGCATATTTATATAGCGTCCCAAGAATTGGAAAACACTTGGGGCCTGGAATTTCTTCGAAGTTCATAACAGGTTCTCCTCCATCTTGCCTCCAATTATTTATGCCACCAGAAAACCCTACATTAGACACAAATTTCACACTGTTTACAAACTTGCTGGTTTCGTAAGTTTTAAGTCTCAAAAATTTCAACATCTTTCTACAATCGTACAACCGTAGCGTTTGGCGTCACAGAGCGATATCATCGAATTACAAAAAAATCCCGTCTACGCAAAATTATGCACATAACATAAACAAAAGAAGTTAAATTCGAATATACGACACGGCTCTTGCTGTCTACCTGGAAATGTATGATAATACCTACCTACTGCTTACCCATAAATAAATCGTTGTAAGTAGTAGGTACTTATGTAGGTATAATGATAACAGTCAGTGGGAGAAGCTAGGTAGCTAGCCGATTATCATACCGATCAATTTGGCCACACCATTCGCAATTTAAAACGTCGAATGTCTGAAAATAAAACCGCCTTATACTAAATAAAAACTAATGTTACCTATCCTATGTGCGAAACAGTTTCGGAAGTCGATGCGATTGATTTGATCGGATCTCTTGTTTTCGCCACCAACTTCCGAAACTGTTTCGCACACAACATGTTTCGTAAAACCGCCTTCAAAAACAAAAAAATATATTTTTTCTTAAAAGTTATTTTATTTCAACATTTTGAGTAGCGACCTAGCGAGTAGATTTTACGTAGGTACCTAAACGACATTAAATATCATTTACTCGAGCGATACGTGTTATTGTCTGTGTGTTTTAAATTTTGTGATCAAAATTTGACTTCAATCTCTATGGGACCACCTCTGAAGTACTTATGACCTACCGATCCAAAAAAAAATATCAAAATCATGCCAGCTCAGTTAAATAAATATTTTATTTTAATAAAAGATGAAACACACATTATGGGACGTTAGGTATGGATGAACGTTCAGAAAAGTAAGTCCACCAGCAAATAGTATAACTTAAAAAAAATGACGGAATTGGATGATGATGGATGACAGGGATTAAGGCCTAATCCCTCTCATTCTGAGAGTAGCCTAATCATTAGGATATACGTTACGTCCAACACGCTAGCCTAGTGCTGGTTGGCAGGCTCGCAGGCATGCAGGTTTCCTCGTGATGTTTTCCTTCATCGTTTATGCGCGTGATAATTAACTATTAATACGCACATGACTTCCAAAAGTCAGAGTGGATTCGAACCTTTGACTTGGCAGTCCAATAGTCGTATCACTAGGCTATCACTGCTTCTTCATATTTTTGCACAAGAACACTTATTTATGTGATTTGACCGACACGGCTGTTTGCAACGGCTAACTTCAGACGTTCACGGTTATTTCAGAGTCAAAATGTTGGGTGGGTTAATGCATTTTGGGGGGAGGTAAAAATAGCACCTTCGATGTTAAAAAATATAGATCAAATGCCATTTGAATAACCATCTTTCACACTGTGAATTCCTATAAGTCTTATGACTACGAATTTATTAAATCTTAGTAACATCGTATAACGTTGCCCTAAACATTTTGTTTTCAAAGGTGTATGATAACGAAAATTTTATATGATAAATTACTAAAACTAAGACTAAGTACTAAATGGTATCTACATCGGGTCATATTCCTGACAGGTTTGCAATGTATTTGTACATATGAAAATGTTTAAAAATTGATCATATGAAAACGAAGCACCTCGCTATTTAGTCGAGTCGTCTCGATTCGAGGTCCGAGCGGTGGGACTGCCTCTTTTACAACACAACTACCAGTATGATATGACGCAGTATCATGCACAGACTACCTATAGATATGGTATCATGCTAGAGCCGTCGTTCACTTTATTGTTCTACGAGTATAACATTTCACCTTATATTCATACCTACCTACCTACCTAGGTATCTAATGTAGATGGACTCTGTTTGAAATAAATAAATTATAGGTAATCTTAAATAGAATTAATACGTTAAGTCCCGATTAAATAATAATAATGTACATTTTTAACATAAAAATACCACGAAAATAAAATAATGTAAATTTCAACACTCATCCGCACAAACTTAAAGCGGATCGTACAGCTGAGCCCGCGAAATTCAAATTTCGAGTTTTTTGCATTTTGTAGGTCTATAAATAAGTAATGCATTATTTTATCTAAAACCATTGCTTAAAAATCAATAATGTAGCTAAAAGTAGTGTACAATGTCAATTTTGACCAATTACACAGATTGCGCCAAGTTTTTGGCTTGATAAGGATTTATAAGTAAAGGTTTTAGTTCTCAGTTATTTAATTCAGGCTACAAGGCCCATATTATAAAAATACGATAATACAGTACAATATACTTACATAACTTATGCCTACATAATAAAACACAAAATACTATAACATACATTTATAACAATAATCACTATTTCACACGTAAAGGCGTCGTGTGTTGCGCGGTAGTAGGTATCCAGCAGTAGTAATGTCGCGATTACTACTGGCCTACTGCCATGAATCTAGAACTTGTTGTAGACCTACAAACTGTGAAAAATCACTTGACATTTGAATTTCGCGGGCTCAGGTGAACGATCATCCATAGGGTAAAAAATCCATACTTATTTAAAACATTCTTGGTTCTTGGATACTGCGTAATACGTAAGTACCTACGTAATCAATTAGTAGAATTCTTGTACGTAGCTAAAGTCTGTTTTTTATTCTGTAAGACTAAATTGACACATGCAAATGTCAAATTTACAAATAATGGTGCCACCTTTTTTGTGCAGTGTTGTACCTACGATACCGGTTTCTTGAATCATAACTTTTTATCGATAATACACGATTCGTTTCAAAGTTTTCTATAAGTATTACGTACACACGGCCGCACGACACGCTGTGTACGACAATATAAACCCTTTTCTCTTACAAGACGGAAGAACTTTAATAAAAAATACGATAATTATTGGAATTTGACACCATATAATCAGCTACTGATACGATACCATTAATATTGGCTGCGATACAGTTTAATAGTAACTAATACAATAGGGAATATGCACTGATTTTTTTAATATTTTTTTATGATAGCCTATATCGTTTTATTACTGTTAAATAATATTCAGCACCAAAAATGTAAAATGTAGTATATATATATTTTTTTTAATTTAAACTTTTTCAGGCGTTTTAAACGCCCGCCATTATGGCGCGCTTGGCGCGTGACATCAAAGTCTATGACAACTTAACAACAAATGTAACCTACAAATTGTTAAATTCTTGTTCAGTTGATTTTGCTTGGATTTTGCAATCACCACAGAATAAGTGTAACAATTTGATATTGAACAATGATAATTAATACAATTTCAGAACTTCACAGTCGTTACGAACAGAACAAACGCTTTTGACAGTGACATACACATAGACTTTGACGTCACACTCGACTGACGCCATTGGTCAAATCGTCTGACCAATAACGCTCCGTTTCAACTGCTCTGAATTTCCCACATTTTTGTTTGCACTTTTCAATAATTATTTTCACATCGAAACAGAAATATAATCAGGAAATATTGATAGAGACGTAATGAGGATTCAAAATAGTACCCCAAAAAAAAATATTACCCTCATCTGTTTCAAATACATATTGCCTATTGTTAACGAACACATTTTTTTTGTAAAAAAAATTAATGTTTCTAATAAATTACCTACTTGATTTCGAATCTATACCTTATTTATTTTGTATTATTACGTTTTAAGTAAGTACCTACACATTTTTTCAGGATAACTTATTATAAAAAAAAGATACTTGATTTTTTAACGTAATTTTTCGATAGTGGCACATCGCTATTTAAGAATTGCAAAAACTGGAAACCCACGTAATGTCACTGTCATGTCCTAGTACTTTTTTTTTTTTTTTTTAATTCTGGCTCCGCACGGTTTGTGCATTTAGCCAATGACAAGTAAGAATGGTAATTTTTTGATAAAGGTAGGGAAACGAAATATTAAAAGGAATTAGGAAAAACGGAATTTGAACAGGTCAGGAGAGTTTTGGGAATATTTAAGTAAAATATGGATTTATGAATACGTACTTACACAATAATTTACAAACAAACTACAATGAGATGAGGTTACCAATAAATTATTTACAGTTTAATATTATTATGGAAAATAAATGAAGCTATACATTTATACACTGAAAGATTATTTGAGCATAGGAGAGAAAGAATAGACGTAGGGAAAGGAATATCAAGGGATACTAGATCATTAAAAAAGGAAGAATGATCAAAAAGAGGACAGGAAAACAGAATATGATTAACATCCCCCACCTCAAATCCACACGAACACAATGAGCTAGACACAATGTGAAGCCTGGCAAGGTGGGCTGGGGAACAAACATGTCCCAGTCTCATTCTTATTAATATGGAAGTAGATGCTTTTCCAATATTAGTTTTGGAAAACCATGGCTTCACTGGGACATCGGGTTGAATCAACGAAAAATAACGGCCTTTTGTGAGTTTACTTGACTCCCAAGCTTCCCTCCATGAATCCCGAAGGAAAGACTTTGGTAAAGCTATGATATCGCAGCAGAAATTTTTATAAGGATGCATGTCTCCACACTGCACTGCATCACTGGCGAGTTTGTCAGCTACTTCATTACCATGGATTCCAATGTGAGCTGGAATCCAAGCAAATTGTAAAGAATAACCTTTTGAAATACTATTAAATGTAAAGTCTCTAATGCCAAAAATAACGGGATTTTGACAACTTAATTTAAATGGGAATTTATGAAAAGCTTGAAGAGCGCTAAGAGAGTCTGTAAAAATAATAGCTTTTTTAAGTTTAACTAAATTAACATATTCTACGGCTTTGAGAAGGCCGTAACATTCACCAGTGAAAACCGAAGACTCTGGAGGAAGTTTGATTTTTTGGACAATATTATATTGAGAGTGATAGACGCCTACTCCGACACAACCTGTTGGGGTACGTTTCGACGCATCTGTGAAAATGTGATGATATCCTTCAAACTTTTCTGATAGGATTGCTCTAAGAGTGGTGTTGGCATTAGAGTCCGATTTATCAATTAGGTCATATATAATGTTGGGAGAAAATAATAAACTGTCAAAGTTACAGCTGAATAAAGGGAGCCTGTTGGAACGATGGGTGGGAGAGGATAAAGAAAGGAATTTTTGATAACTTGTGACTAAACATGGAGCAGTTTTATGTGCCCAGTAATTGGATGTATGAATTTGTGAGAGGAGAGACTGTAATATTAAAATAAGAGGGTGATTAGTAAACTGAATGACTTTAAAAAGATATTTGTCTGATAGAAATTGCCTTCTTAGATATAAGGGAGCTTCAACGCACTCTACTTGGAGAGCGTTTATGGGGCTAGATTTCATGGCACCTGAAATAATACGTAGAGCTTTTGACTGAATGCGGTCTAATTTTTGGAGAGCCATAATACTGCCAGGTTCAAGAAGAAATATAGCATAGTCAAGAATGCTTCTAATTATTGCATTGTATATAAGTTTTAAAGTGGATGGGTGAGCACCCCACCACACACCGGACAGGCATCTGAGTATATTTAATTGTCTTTCACATTTGTTAATAACATAGTCGCAGTGAGGTACTCCACTCAATTTAGAATCAAGGATAATTCCTAAATATTTAAAATTATCATTAACTGGGATAGGGATGTCATTACACAAAATATTAATAAAGGGAGCAATTCTTTTACGGGTGAATAAAACTGCTGAACTCTTAGACGTAGATAAATCTAAGCCATTGAAATGCAACCATGATGATAGAGAAGTCAAAGCCGAAGAAAGAACTGTGCAGGCATGTTCAACCGAGTCACTTGAATGATATAATAATAAATCATCAGCATACTGCAATACCTTAATATCGTTACTAAATGAAGTATCTAAATCGTATGTATATATGTTGTACAATAGAGGACTCAGCACTGAACCCTGTGGGAGGCCCCGCCATACGAGTCGCGACATTTGATGGTCAGCCACTGACAATAATACCGACCGTTCGGATAAAATATTTAAAATAAATTTAGAAAGAATGATCGGAACTTTTAGAGCTTGTAATTTATTATATAAAACTGTTAATATAACATTATCATAGGCGGAATTAACATCCAAAAATACTGCTACTGTGGAATGATTACAAGAAAAGGATAACCGGATATCAGCAGTAAAAATACTCAAACAATCAATCGTACTTTTGCCTTTCCTAAAGCCGTATTGAGAAGATGCTAAAAGGCCTTTGCTTTCAACATACCATTCAAGTCGATTTTTAATTAGGTGTTCCGCTAATTTTATCAAAATAGAGGATAACACAATAGGACGGTACGACGATACATCCGATGGTAATTTATTCGGTTTTAGAATTGGCAATACTACTTGGCGTTTCCATTCATGTGGGATATTACCGGATTTCATTAAAGAATTAATCAAATCTAAATAGTAAATAAGGAGGTTATCACTTAGATTTGCAAAGAAGGAATATGGAATACCGTCAATACCAGGGGCAGTATCAACAGTATTGAGTATAACGCCTTTCAGCTCAGGGAGTGAAAAAGGCTGGCTCAAACTAGAATAGTTACCATTATCAGTGATCGTATTATCAATTACCGGGGGTGATTGTAAATAAAGGGGCTGGGGAACCCACGCAGGGGCTAATTTATCTAAAAAGTCGTTTGCTAAAGGCTCGGACATAAGAGAACAAGAGGTGTTGTTATAGACTGACCTAAATCTTTTAATATTACGCCATAGAATTGTGGGGTGAGTGTTTGGTGAAATAGATGAACAAAATTTTTGCCACCCTTCATATTTTTTCCTTTTAAAGAGTTTTCGAGTATCTGTAATAATTTTTGAAACTATTTCATAATTTGATTGAGACATATTCATGTTATAATTTATTTCGGCGTCTTTTCGTTTCTTAACTGACTCTGTGCACTCAGAGTCCCACCAAGGAGGAGAAGGAATTCTACTAATAGAATTTTTTTTTTTAGGAAACACCTCATCTGCGGCTTCTATTAATATGCGAGCTAAAGCCTCAGCACATAAACTTTCATTATTCTCAGATAAGATAGGAAGTGAAGAAAACTTCTTCTCCACATTAACTTTATATTTCTCCCAATCACTGGCAGCTTTGTCAGGGAGTTTATATTTTAAATATGATCGCTTAAGAAAACTAGCTGGTTTAGAAAATGGAAACGATATTACAATAGGGAAGTGATCACTACCAAAAGAAGAAGAAAGGGTACACCAAGATAAAGAAGAAGCTAAGCTGGGGGTGCAGATAGAAAGGTCAACTGCACTTTGGTTCTGGCTGGGATCAGACCGGCGAGTGGCACTACCTGTATTTAAGGTGCACAGGTTATGGAGGTCAAATATATCTAATAGTTCTTCACCATAACAATTTGAAATAGAGCTGCCCCAAGATTGATGGTGACAGTTGAAATCCCCCAATAATAGGAATGGTCTAGGCAGAGAAGAAAGGAGACTGTTAATCTCTTGAAGGATAGATGATGAAGGATGAGGAATATATACAGAAACAAGACAAATATTATTTACATTTATTGCTACAATTGATATTTCATTACTATGAGAAGGTAATGAAATGATGTTGAAGGGAATGGAATCTCTAATAAGTATGGCAACTCCACCATACCCATCAGATCTGTCATCTCTAATCGTAGAGTAATTAAAAATTTTAAAAACATGATTTGGTTTGAGCCATGTCTCTGACAATGCAAAGACAAAGGGCTCATATTTATTTAAGAGGTATATTACATCACTTTTTTTGCTGATTAGACTGCGACAATTCCATTGTATTACTTTGTCTGTTGGTCTGTCCATTATTATTAAGGTGGGAAATCAATTCTACTATAGGGGCAACGTTGGACGGTAAAAAGTTAAATTGTGTAAACAAATTAAATAAAGCTGAAATAAAGTCTGATAAGGAAAACTGATTGTTTTGTCCATTGTTATCTTTATTAAAGAGAGCACTACCATTTGTTGGTTCTGGGATTGAAAATTCTTTGATGATGGAGTTGTGGGCATGTTTATCATACCCATGAGAAGGAGAAGGAGGAGCACGGGGTTTGAGGAATACAGTTTTTTTATGACTTAAGGCTGGTTCTCTTTTTTTAAATGCTATGGGAGGAGATTTTTCAAGTACATTCTTGGAAGGAGAGGAAACTAAGGTGTCGGCATATGATTTTGATATAGGTGGGTGCAACTTTGCCGCTTCTGCATATGAAACGGAATTATGAGCCATATAAGTTTTGATTTGCTGTTGTCGCTCAAATTCAGGGCATATTTTGCTTGTTGCAAAATGATACCCTGAGCATAAGTAACATATAGCATTTATTTCATCTGTATTACAAGAATCACCTGAATGACTTTGACCACATTTGTAACAAAGAGGCTTAGAACGGCATTGTATTTTTGTATGCCCAAAACGGCAACAGTTAAAACACTGAATAGTTGGATAGATATAAAGATCCACAGGCAAAGCATTATAACAAATAAATATCCGTTTAGGTAAAACTTGGCCATCAAACGTAACAACAATGGTTTGGGACGGTTTCCAGACTGCTGAGCCATCTACAAAAGTCTTGAAATTTAAACGACGTACTTTTAGTATGGGACCACATCCCAATGGAACAGAGATATTTTGTATGACCTCCTCTGGAGACCACTCTGATGGTACACCTCGCACTAATCCCATTCTAGTTACATTAAAGGATGGGATGAATGCAATAAGATTTTCAACTTCAAGAGAGAGTTGATTTATAAAAGAATTAGCATCAGTGTAGGAAGAAAATGCCATAGAAATCTTATTGCGGCCGATTTTTTTAAGACTACCATTTATAATGTTTTGGAAGCCTTTCCCTTTTAGAAATTTTCCAAATGATAGTGGATGCAGTGTGGAGCTGTCATCAGGTGAAACTATTTTTTTTTGCACATGAATTACATATGGTGCGCTATCATGCTTATCATATGCTTTACGTCCAACTGGAGTTGAAGTTAGGGCAGGTGGTAATATCGGGGCTTGAGAGATATTCTTACCTATATTATTTTGCAAAGATTCTTCAATCGGTAACACCGATTGAGAATCAGAGCAACTACATCCCGATGTCCCATGCGAACCATGATGTTTACGTCGTCTCTTATTGCAGTGCTTGCAAACATGCAAACGACTGCGTTTCAAGGAACGGGCAGATGTAGATCCATCCGTATCCATACCCGACTCATTCGAAACAATAGAAATATTAGTGTTATCAGTATTAACTGTGATAAAGTTGCCTGCCGGAGGGACAAAGCCCTCCGGATCAGGCGGGTCGTTCATGACCACCACCTATAGAATACAAATAAAAGAAAACTTACCGAAAGACGAGACTAAACACTAATAAATATAAACAATATTACTAATTACTAATATATCATAAATATATAACTCAATTGACCTTATTAATTACGAATTAACATATAAAAACAAAAGAGCCAAAAAATCGCGTCCGCTAAATTAAAAGTTTCCCGCGCTTTTTTTTTTCGTCCTAGTACTTAGTGTCACAGTTACTCATGATCTAAGTTACCAGGTCATAAAATTTCTTAAAAAATATCGCAGTTACTGTCAAACTCAAAATATGTCATTTCAATGTCATTGTCATCTGTTTTTCGCGTATTTCCGTTCACTAAGAGAATTAATTTTAATTCAATCAATCATAAAAAATTTGTTTTCACATTACTTATTTAAACTTCTTTACATTTGAGTATATATTTCAAGTGGAATTATGAACATAAAATTCGTAAGGTTATGTACATTCGTATTTAATTAAGTAATATGTGGTGAATGAGTATTTTTAGATAAATTTTATATGCGTTTTTTTTTATTACCTTTCTTTATATAAGAAATAAAGTGTAAGAGCCAGCATTATGAACTTCATAAAGCAAATCATCAGTTCACAGTTAAATCAAGCGACTAAAAATTATTTTTTAGCTAAAGTAAGATTCTATAACCTAAGACACAATTCAAATATAAATATACTTGGCATTGAAACATCTTGCGATGACACTGGATGCGCTATTGTTAATGCAAAAGGTAAATTAGTGTCTGAAGTAATACACTCCCAAAATCTAATTCATTTGAGAAATGGTGGTATTATACCAGATATTGCCCAAGATCTTCATCGAGCATATATTGAACCAACAGTATCTAAAACATTACAAGAAGCTAAATTATCTATGGCAGACATTTCAGCTATTGCTGTTACCCTAAAACCAGGACTGCCACTGAGTCTTGCTGTGGGTATGAAGTATGCTAAGCATTTAGGACGCTGTTATGACAAACCAATAATACCTATTCATCATATGCAAGCACATGCACTGGTGGCAAGGATGCATCATGATATATCATTTCCATTTATGGTTCTTTTAATATCTGGAGGACATTGTTTACTTGCTGTTGTTCAAGATATTAACCACTTTCAACTACTGGGAGAAAGTATGGACTGTGCACCTGGAGAGGTTTTTGATAAAGTGGCTAGAAGAATGAAATTGAGAAATGTTTCTGAGTATTCTCAAATATGTGGAGGTCAAGCTGTCGAAGCAGCAGCATCAAAAGCAACTAATCCTCATATGTTCAAACTACCCTTACCATTATCTGAGTATAGGGATTGTAATTTCAGCTTTAATGGACTTAAAACCTCAGTTCTGTTCCATTTACATAAAAAGGAAGTAGAGCACAAAATTGTAGCTCATGAGCTAATACCAGAAGTTAATGATTTGTGTGCTGCTATGCTTATGGCTACAGCAAGACATTTAGTTCATAGAACACAAAGAGCCATGGAATTTTGCAAGGAAAATAATCTTATACCACAAAATAAAAAGCAACTTGTAGTATCTGGTGGAGTGGCATGTAATAATTATATCTTTAGTGCCTTAGAAATGTTATGCAATGAAACTTGTTATGATATTTATAGACCTTTTCCTAAATTATGTACAGATAATGGAGTTATGATAGCTTGGAATGGATTAGAAAAGTGGAAAAAGGGTATAGACATAACAACTGATTTTAAAACTTTAGATATAGAATCATCTAGTCCTGTAGGAGAAAGTTTAATTGAAAATGTGAAAGCAGCTAAAATATCTACTAAATTAATGAAAATAAAGAATAGCATTTAACAACCAGTGTATTTTACATTGAACAAACTCTAAAACATATTGATATATGAAAGCTGATCGATTAATAGTCAGGTAGCATTTAATTCAGATTCAGATCTTCTTTATGTACTTTAAAATTGTTGGTCCTGACTGATCTATCAACACAGCTGAGGAAGTCTAGAAAGCTGAAATTTGGACATAGGTTTTTATTTATAACATAGGCTTCCACTAAGAAATGATTTTTGGAATTGTCATATGGGGGCAGACATTTATCTGATAGGTGTGACCCGTGTCCAGCAGTAGGGACAGTAAATGTGTTGATGATTGTTTAAGCTATTATATTATATAGCATAGCTTCTATCGCGGGCCTTGAGCGTGGGGACCGAATCCAGAAATTCCGTAACGAAAAAAACCTAACACGCTTGTCTCTTTAGTTCAGCAACCCGCCATTAGGTGGCATTGGTTGTATTACATAGGTTGATAAAAAAAGCTATGCAATAGCTTTACCGCGGCAGTCCCCGAGTGCCACACGTCTTTTTTTTTTTTTAATCCGTAGAACATGCATATACAGCTTACTGGAAACTCGACGTGTTCCTGGCAGGACGTGTTGGGGGCTACAATTTTAGCCCCCATATGTATGGCCTAATCAAAATCAATATTTTTTGAAAAAAAATATTTTATTGTTTAAGTTGTTTCTTTGATAACCCAGAATTTCGCATTCAAGTTAAATTTTAAAAGAAAACTACTTATTCAATGGGTATACTTTTAATATATGTTCGTAGCTGACACTTTTACTAAGCTAAAGTAATCATAAAAAAGACAAAACTGTTCAATAGCAACCGGTTCTTCCACGCAAAAGTCCAAACACACACCAAGGTTCTTTACGACAGGCTCTGATGACTTTGCCAATTTGGTGGTCGCCACTCAGCCAGTCAGACCCCAAGAGGTCCAACCACCGAGCAAGTCAGATATTTTTGTCTGAATGGTAGATAGGAACTGTATTCTAATCCATCCCTACACGGAGATAAGTTTCTCTTCAAGAGTGACAAAAACAGAGGTGAGAAGGAGGATTCGAATTGCGAGGCTCATATCGAGCAAGATGTGTTAAAGAATATTTCGTTAGGTATTACATGTTTCGTTTAATTTCATTTCCTAGTAATAAATTCATTGGCTGCCCTGAAAAGAAATAGCGATTGCCGAGTACGGTTTGACTCGAGTCAGACTCGATTCCTGCTTTGGACTCGCCTACTCGAATACCAATTTATTTTGATTCGAGTACGCCGCCGTGGCCGTGGATTCCGGTACTCGAGAGAATCGATTCATACTGGCTAACTAGATTATATCGAGTCCAACTGACTCAAGTCATTGGTCAAGTTTGGTTAACTCGCTCGTACTCGCAAACTGTTTACTTAGGCAATGAAGTGGCGCGGGCCTAATAATACAAACAAGTTTGAATCTGCAACTTTTTGTTTTGATTTCTTTGTTTTGTGTCAGTTATCAGTTATTGTGAGTACTGAGTACTACTGAGTGAATTTATGTAATCATCAATCAATCAAAACCCCAGGTGCATGGAAGTGTTTTGAGAAAATGGACGGCGATAAAAATGCAAAAGTCAAAAAGATTTCAAAAACAGCTAATTAGTTAAAGCACCTAAAAAAATCTCATTCTATTATTTACTCTACTCAGATTAACAATTCTTCAACTACTGCTGAAGCGACTACTGCGAAGGCTACGCAAGAGATGCTTATAGTAACAGATTACATTGCTTTGACAACAGACTTGTGGACCTCCGATAGCAGCAAAAGTTACATGACCCTGACGATTCATTTCATTTATGATGGCAAATTTAAAACTAACGTTATCCACCAGGGAAGTTAAGGTTGCCCATACATCAGAAAATTAGCTCGAGAAATGAAAGATATATTGGAAACCGAATGGAATATTTTGGACAAAGTCTTTTGCTTTACAACTGACAATGCAGCTAATATTAAAAAAGCTGTTTTTGATATTCTGCAAAAACGTCACCACAGTTGTGCAGCACATACTTTGAACTTTGTGGTTCAAGATATCATCAAAGACAATGAACTATTAATTCGATTGATTGAAAAGTGCCGAGCAATAGTAGCCTATTTCAAAAGAAGCAATAATGCTGCATATAAATTAAAACAGGTTCAAGAACAAATGCAGCTGGAACCCTTAAAACTAAAACAAGAGGTCCAGATGAGATGGAATTCAGTGTATTATATGCTCGAACATCTCGATAAGGTCAAGATACCTCTTTCTGTTGCAATCTCTTCATTACCTGGCTGTCCGGATAATCTTAACGCTGACGAATGGATCGAGGTGCACGAGTGCCTTTGCGTTTTAAAACCTGTGGAACAAATGACGGGTATTATATCTGGCGAGCAATATCCAACGTTATCCTGCATCATACCTCTTATTCGAGGCGTACAAACGGCAATAAGAAGTTGCAGTTCTAATTCCGAAGTCGCTAGCAGGTTAAACATAAAATTACTGGATGTTTTCGATAGAAGATTTGGAAACTGAAGAAATATCTTCGCCACCATTTATTAAATTTCATTTCATGTAGATGTCATATCAATCTTATGTCAACAGTGTTGATAATGACACGGCAATTGCCCTAAATACGGTAACCCTCGGTAACACACTTTAAAAAAAAAATACGGCATTCGGCAGGCCTGTCATTACCGTATCACAAAATACGGCAATTGGTTATTACGTGAAACGAAATGTATTTCACTAGTAAAATAAATGAAACTAAACGCACTTGCTCTTATGTACAACCTGAACATTCGGGGAAACAAACAAACAGAACTTTGTATGTTAAAACACCATAACGTGACATCTCTATAAACGGCAACCCAGACTATGACATAGGAATACGGCAGCTCAGATTTTTACGATACCAACACTGTATATCAGTCATGTCATCAGTCAATGTCATTACATTGTGACTTGTACGTATCGCAAATCGCAATGCAATATTGCGATTTGTGTGTTTGCATTTTGCAATCACTTTTTGCGTGTAGTACTAGCCTATAATGAATAAAATTATAGTATAAATAACGTCTCAAACCCTAACAGTTGCCAAATAATGTGCAGCGACGTAACCTTAATACCATTGCTCTAATATATAGTGCAAATTGTTTTGATACAAAGACCAATTGCTACAAAAATGGATCTTCTAGAGAAGATTTACCGGAACATTCGACAGCAAATTATTAACTTGCCGGGAACGGTACCGAAAACTGTTGATCTCCTTAATAAATCAGTGGGGAATGTGAGATTACCACCTTTTACTAGGGACAATGTTCTCTATTATTATTTACCATTACAAGGTCTGGTTAGTTACACAACTTTGTCAGTAAGTGTAATGAACCCTCATCTAATGGTCAGGTATGCGAATATTAGCACGATTATAATACATTTAATGTCATATTTAAATGAAAATAGGTATGTAAATACGTTTTTTCTATTTTTCAGGTTGTTTCCACAAAGAGATGTAACTGATGTTTTATTTTTAACTGCTGGTGGTGGAGCAGGGTTATGGATCTGGGCACGTCCACACATGGCTGCAGCAGCTCCAGCTAGACGCTTCTCATGGGCATTTCTTGGGGGTTGTTTATGGCCTTTAGGATCCATTTTCTTATGGGCCATATTGAGAAGTTCTGTTGGTCAACGACCAGTTATAGGAACAGTATTAGGTGTTACTACTGGAGCAATGCTCACTAATATTGCATTAGATTATTTCCATTATGTAGAACTTATGTTCTGTGGTGAAGTACAACTACCTGATGAGACTTACAGTCCCAACAGTGATGATGAAAAATATGATATTGATATTTAAATTACTTGTGTTATAACTTAATTGCTTTATTGGTTATAAAATTTATTTAATGAAATGTGCACAGAGGGCTATTTACTTTTATGCATATTTGGTAGTGGTTAAGTCTTACTATGTTATGTTAATGCACTTTCTAGCTTGTTGATGTTGTAATATCTTTCAGTCTGTCTAGTCTTTCACTAAGTGCTTTGAATAAAATATTAAACATTTTACTTTGATTTCATATTTTGGTAGGTACAATGTATGTAACACCGATAACACAATGTGATATTTCAAATATTCCTAATCAGTAACACCCTCATTCATCAAAACTAACTTGATGATTGGGAATAAAAAAGTTTCATTCATTCATGTTGTGTTTCGCCTCACCACTTTTTGCTGAGGTTAGGCCCAGCAATGGCAAATCACCATTGCGGTCTCTGGCTCATTTAGGGGGGATAGTTTTAATCCCCCACCTGCCAATCTACTTAATCTACCAAGTGAAACGCGGCAACACTTGCTGCCACATCCATCTCGGGCCTTGTGCGATGAGGGGGACGGACTTCTCCAAGTCTGCCACTGTTTTATGTTTTTTTTTACTTGGATGCAAGCTGTTGAGTCGGGAAATCTTCACAGTGTAACCGAACTTAGTGGCGAGGCACCGAATGCTTTCAGCCGCGAGCAACTTATAAATTAAGGAGCAGCAGCTATGGGCGTTCCCTAACATGACTCGGACCTCGGCTTAGGGCGTTGTTAGGGCGGACAGCTAGAGACGGCTGGATCTTGGTTTAGATTACTTAGGGGCAAATTTAAAGCTACTAGCTTGGCGCGGGACGGCTCGAGCAGGTCCGGGAGCTCTGGAACAAAGACAATAAGTAGGTAACAGCTTTAAAGTGTAAGCCAGTCACGTCTCCATGTTACTGTATTCTATGGAGGTCAGTGGTGTAAGAGCATAAGCTTACAAGCCTACAAGCAGTTTATCAACTATTTACTGTATAGCCAACCGCCGGCGGGCGTAGGAATTGTAGCATGACAACTACGGTTGATCATGTCAACATGGCCACAGAATAAATAATATACCTATATATTGAATGGCCACTCTCCGCTCCTCCCTAACATCAGATACCGCAGCAGGGCCCCCGCATTTTGCCGGACTGTAAATATGGGTTTGTCATTCCGCGAATCGAACATTATTTGAAATAATACGAGTACCTATGTTTAATTCCGTATTAATACCTACTTAGTGTGAAATGTATTTATAGAGGTACATATCGTTATTGTCGTTGAATACATGGTGATAAATCGTAGTTTATTAATTATAATATTACCTATATTCATTACTACGCATGTATTTCTTTCTCAACCACACACGCTTTATTATAATATGTAGGTAAGGTAAGGTCTCGTCAGTCAGCATGTCGGCGAGCAGGCACGGTCGAATATTCGTGCTTTTTTTTTTATTCGTGATAGGCTTACGCTTGATCGCCAGGCGATACTGCGATCTACGATGGAGCGCGCTTGCCTAGAAGAAACCGATTCACTCGTGATTTAAAGACACCCAGATTACATCCATCAGGGAAGACCCACTCGGGAAGCGCATTCCCATTCATTTTAGTTTTACATATTACACATAATTCTTTGTGAATTATGTATGTCACCACATAATTAAGGCATGCAGCGCGCCGGCAACTCTACGTACTTCACGCACACATTTACGCTTGTACAAACGTCAACTTGCGCATGTAGATTGTAAGTAGGATTTGTAGTAGGTATTGGAATCGGAGCGTTTCTACCTCAGAGGAAAGAAAGACAGACATTCCCCTGAGGTTACTAGACAGTGGCCGAGGTGTGTCATGGCAGTACAAGATTTATTTTAGACATTTTTTGTGCCTTCTGGCAAAATATGGTATGGGACTAAAATTTCTTGTAACATCCTTATAACCCTATGTTCACAAAATAAATAAATTTGAATTTGTGATTACTCATCCTCAAAATTAGGCATAAAATATTCAAATTTAATTTTTATTAAATTCATCCTCCCTATTGTGAATTTTGATTATTAAATTATTATTAATTTTCCAAAAATTAAAGGGCCATTCACAATCAATAATTATTTACTTTAATTTTCAATTTGAAATCACAAAGTCAAAATAATTTATTTCAATTAGACCATTAAAAAGGTACTTTTGAAAAGTCAAACTAATTGCACGGTTCCAAAAAATGGGTCCTATGGAGAAGAGCCGGAAAGAAACCATAAATATCCATAAAAATTTTCTTTTAAAAAAAAACAATAATCGAACATAAAAAAACAATCAATCTTTACAACTTTGTTAAAAATAGTTTGACAAATAGCAGTTTGTTGTGTAACATTTATTCAGTATAAATAAGTGTTATATATATAAAGAAAGGGATTGCCACAGCAAGTAAGAGCCGGCTAGTCCCGACAGACAGCACCCGTTCACATGTGCATGCATGTGCCTAATCGTGAATCGAAAAACTAATGATAACTAGATTTAGTAGAAGTTGTAAAACAATTCTGCCGTCTTAATTAAAAAGGCCACAACTAACATTTTTCTCAAAATTGAGTTATATACATATTCGGAATCAGGAAAAAAAGGCCTACCTGCCTGATTTTTTGTGTATTTTAAGCAACAAAATAAACGGAGATAGCATAAGCTTATAGGGCACAACTGCACTATTTTTTAAGTTTTAGTACAGAGAAAGGGCGCATTGTGAGATATTACTTTTATTTCACCAATTATGCCCTTTCAATTGAAAAGGCATAATTGGCGTACGTCAAACGTAAAAGGCTTATGTGGCAATTGTGATCATTTTTGATACCAACATTTTAGCAATTAATGTAGAAGAAAAGTCATAACTGGCAGTTATGTCTTTACTACTTACCCTACGCTTTAGAATTTTACCTATATAAAAAAGGCACACTGACGGTTCCAAAACTATCCAAGACATCATCACAGGTTCTATCTTCCTCAAAACGTATTTCTAATACTTCCTCAATCCTCATCAACTAGGGGTTGGGGTTACCCACAGAACAATGACTAGGGTACTATACTTAAATCATCTCTGTCAGAAATCTGTCTGTCAAGACTAACAATACCTAGACATTGGTCAGCAACAGTAAATGTGATAATAATTTAACAATATCGACTGTTCTGTTCGGTAGGTAGGTAGCTATTTTTAAGCACGGATTTTTGTTTTGGTAAATTGTTTCTATGACAGCTCAAGGAACAGCTGGAATACTGGTAGATGGGCATGTTAAAAATAAATCTATCTTTTTGATGAATTTTATTGAAAATAGTAATACAATACAATATGGAAATGTTTTGTTGTTTAATTGTTCTGAGGAGGCTTCGACCATTCTACATTCAGAATCAAGTGATCATAGCCATGTCCATTGAGGGTTTGTATAGCTTTAGCAGCATCAGCACGGAACTTAAAGTGAACATAAGCAAATCCTTTGCAGTGCCCAGTGCTCTGAAATAAGATGAATACATGAGAAAAATTGTGCACGAGTTACATACATATCTTCTTTAGAATCTCATCTTCTTGAGAATAGTAAATTGTAACAATTGTCATTATTTATCTCGAAAGAAAAACTAAGACGTTAATAGTTAAAAAACGCACAGGTCTTGTTACTAGGGCTGTAGGGCCCAAGGACTTAATTAACCCTTTGAACGCCAACGTTTACAAACCTAAACGCACGCCCGACGCCGGACACTTTTTCAGAGACAGATTCTAATAAAATATTAGTGTTGGGCAAAACTTATCGACTTAACATTATAATGTAACGACATAACAATAGAATACGTACGTTTTTGTAGATTTGGAAATGTAAAAAAACATTAATTACATTAATAGACAACTGTTTTATTTTATTACTACATTTTATTAACAATATTCAATAAATCACAATGGAAACCATTACTTTAAGGGTATTCGATTTGTATAAACAACCCCTTCACTAATGACGGATAAATACGTCATCGGCGTCCAGTGTGTAGTATGTTTTAACAAGCTAGTATGTCTTTTAGTGTTGGGACAACAACAAAAAAAATTATAACGATGAACACTAAAATTTACACCCGGCTTTACTTAACTAATCTACACTATTTAATCTATGTAATAAAAACTACTGACTAAAAATCTGAAAGGAACATAAGTATGTTTATCTTATACTTTTGTGCTACGAAACGATCTTTAAAGTGAAAATATGTACGTAAAACGATTCCACGCAATCTAAGCCGAAGCCACAGCTTTTATCAAAATAACACATCTCGTTATCCCGATAATAATTCTTTGTAGTAATAAAATAAGAACATTATGTGTACCTACATATTATAATAAAAAGTTTTATTAAGTATTTGACACTGATCAGTTTTTGGCAGTTAGATATCGACATGTTGCACATCATTAATCAACGTATATTTCCGTCAGCGGCGTCTGAATGGTGGTAAAAGCAGCATCATTATACAGCGACTCATTAATGTTACCATTATTCCATCCCAACATGTTGAATTAAGATTTATCAATGATAAAATTACAGAAGAGAGTATAGAGTATATAATTGCAAAAATATTGAAAAAGAAAATGCATTGAATAGGTTGTAATTTTGTGTTAAACTCTCAAGACGGATATATACGTCAACGGCGTCAAAAAAGGGAACCCTGTTTACGGATATATCCGTCATCGGCGTTCAAAGGGTTAAAATAATAGAGCAGAATTATTTCATGTGAAGAACATACCTTCTCCTTGGCGAGATACAGTTTCTGTACCGGACCGAAGCCCTTGACGAGGTCATCGAGATCTGCCTCGACTGCAAAGTTACTGAGGTTGGAAATACGAATGGCGGCGACGTCATCGCGGCGGGCACCTGGAGGTTCGCGGCCGGTTCCGCGACCCGCGCCTCCCTCACGCAAGAAAGGCGCCACATACTTGTTAGTAGGGGTCGTCTTCGAGTCTGTGAATCATTAATAGGTTTTAGTACTAGAAAATTCTACAAACAGACATCATTTAAGTGCTTCTTTTAAACTTGTTTTCACCCAAAATTATCCCATTAATCAATTATTTATTTCAACCTTTTGACCAAAGTAGGTCAAAGGTATTTTCGTGCACCCACCGCTCGTGTCGTATTCCTGCGACAGAGAACATGCATAATTTTTTCATTCTATTTTCGTCCTATTAACTGCGTGGTACAACTAAAACCATTATTAAATAGAGATTATTATTTACAATTACGTACATTTTTTTAATCAATATTTTTATTATTTTATCGATTTGTAGCCGCGCGCTAGGGGCACGGCAATTGATATTTAGCAAGCAAGCGCTTAAAAGGTTAATTATGTTGAGATTGAGAATATAATTAATACCTGCTGCCTTTGCAGCTTCGCTAGCTTTAGTCTGAGCCATTTGTGTGTGCTTGAAAGGACAGCTCAGAGTCCAGTGATCTCCTTGACAAGTTCTGCACTTGAAGATCACACTGCTGCTTTGAGGCTGAAATAATATAAATGCAATAATTTTATATAACATACTAAAACTTATACCTACCTCATGTAACAAAATGTATGCCCCTCCCAATGTCATTAACATGCAAATGAGGTGTATAGATACAATACAAACAAATGGTATTTTTCATATACTCTGACACCTGCTAGACATGAAAGCAAGATGCATCCAAATGGCTGGATCTGTTGGTCAATTAGTGTATAAGATTATGCAACACATGTAATTTCATACAAAACATGCTGCTCGTGTAACAAGAGGGTAAAAAAACCAATAGCTCTGCTCTTACTGGGAATCAAATCAATCAAACCTGCATAAACAAATAAATATTGTGCTGTTGTTGTAGTTGTTCTGGTCACCGGGAATGGTATGGGATAAGGGGCTGGTTTCCGCAACTCCATGACAAAAGGCGTATTTTGTGTGCGGCACAAGTAATATAGCAACAGCTCTAGTGTTCACTGTTATGAGCTGCTATCTATTCATCAGAAACAAGATTATTTTTTTCATACCTTGAGACCATCTAGTTCTCCATCATCAGGACGCTGGCTTTCCTCTTTGCTGGTAATGAACTGCATGTAAACATCTTCAGCAACATTAGTAGTTGCAGGATTTGGTCCAGGCTTATCATTAGCAGAATCACCAAATTTACTCCAAGTTTTACGCTTTGCAATATCCTAAAATTAAATAAAGAATAGCTGACAATGTTGGCTTTGATGGCTAGTCCCTATTTGTTCTCATAAACTAGCATTTCACCTGAGTTCACTTCTGAGTAACCCAGATAAGATTTATTTTCCAAGGTGTGATCTATCATTGTGAAGTAAATCATTATTATTGTTAAAACACACATATCTAATAATTAATTACTATCAATTTAAATATTTTCTAGTTTGGTAGTTGTAAATGAAATCTTATTTGCTATAAGCAGTAAAACAATTTTAAAGTTGTTATTGTTACTCATCTTCAAGGTAACATTATAAAAATAATAACACACAACTGCAATTAAAAATAAACAGCTGTAAACAATAATTTTAAAACCACAATTATATCAAGTTGCCAATCAACTAATCACGGACACAACCACAAATGAATTATAATATAATGGCATAATTGTTGGTATCCCACCCAACCCCAACATTACCTTTGACACCACACGTTTTTCAATTTTATAAGTACGGACAATTTTCACTTTCTTGTTGTCATTGTCATATTTATATTCTGTAACAATCTTCAAACCATTTTCAACAACCTCTGATGGTGGAGGCAAGGCTCCCTGATCAATCTCAACCTCATCAGCCCATGAGGACTGGATTTCATCAGCAACAGGCATCTGAAAACCAACGAAATCGACAGAAATAAAATTCATTTGCCACATGATGATGATGCTATCTATGCTCAAACAAATACTGATCTTGTTACATTTAGCAACCGCACTAGGCATAAAGATAAAATGACATAGATATGCCTTAAAATTGCATTAATTCACAAGTGATTTCTGTCTAATGCCTGACATATATTAGGTTGGGGAATAAGTCTTTTCGCATTTAGTATGTAAATACTTTTAATAAAAAATCTTTGGCTGTACTATTTTTATCTGGCTGATTTTGATAACATTAAAAAAGTTGCATTTTAAAAAGAAACAAATTAGTAAAGATTTGTTTCCCGCTATTTTTCATTTGTTTTTCTTTCTGTCAAAATGAGTGAATCTAATGAAGAATTTCGATACATTTTAAAGACGCAAGCCGCGAAAAAAATTTGTGACATTTATGAACCTAATGCAGTGTCAGCAAGAGTAGCACAAAGTTGGTTTAAGCATTTTCAATCCGGGAATTTTGATGTTAAAGATGCACCTCGCTCTGGTCGCCCTGTTACAGATAAAATTGACGCAATTTTTAAAAAAGTGGAGCAAGATCGACATATCAGTAGTTACGACGTAGCTGAAGAACTGGGGATTGACCACAAAACAGTTTTGACCCATTTGAAAAAAGCTGGGTTTACAAAAAAGCTCAATATTTGGGTGCCACACAAGCTCACTGAAAGAAACCTAATGAACCATGTACTCATTTGCGATTCTTTATTGAGACGTAATGAAACTGAACCTTTTTAAAGAGATTGATAACTGGTGATGAAAAGTGGATCACGTACGACAAGAACGTGCGAAAAAGGTCGTGGTCAAAGGTCGGTCAGGCTTCACAGACTGTGGCAAAACCCGGGTTAACTCTCAATAACGTGATGCTGTGTGTATGGTGGGATTGGAAGGGCATTGTTCATTATGAGCTTTTACCGCCAGGCAGAACCATTGATTCGGATCTTTACTGCCAACAACTGATGAGATTAAAGCAAGAAACTGGGAGAAAGCGGCCGGAATTGATCAATAGAAAGGGTGTGGTCTTTCATCACGATAACACTAGACCACACACATCTTTGGCCACTCAGCAAAAATTAAGAGAGTTTGGCTGGGAGGTGTTCATGCATCCGCCATATAGCCCTGACCTTGCACCTTCAGATTTCCACCTGTTTCGATCTCTTCAGAATTCTTTAAGCAGTGTCAGGTTAACATCAAGAGAGGACTGCCAAAACTACTTGTCACATTTTTTATCAGAAGTCCCAAAATTTCTACAACAATGGGATCATGTCACTACCCACAAGATGGCAAAAAGTCGTTGAGCAAAATGGTACATATATTATAATAGAAAGTTAATTTACTTTGAAAAAAAAATGTCTTGAGTTTTCATATTAAATACGAAGAAACTTTTTCCCCCACCTATTATAATAAATTACCCAAGTCTATTCAAGATTCAAAAAACATATGTATATTCAAAAGGTTAGTTTCAATTATTGATTGAGAAATGTTATTATAATTTAAATGAATACCTAGCTGACATTTCTTTGAAATTTTAAGATGATTCATGATTCATCTATATTTAAGCTTCATTATCCTAAGTTTTATTGTATGCCTTCATGGTGGGTCATAGCAGAATAACTATTATGTTATTTTTATATAAGTTCCATATTAAATGAATAAATGAATTAACATGTTTAAAAGATACATAATAATATGCCTGAGAATGGTAACACCAGTATGGCTGTTTTTTTTTCTTATGTTCATATTATTGTCAGGATAAACACTAAGAAAGTTTTTTTTAAGCATACAACGAAAAAATTACACATGCAAAGCTGTATTTTTATATAATATTATACTCTTACAATAGTGTTCATGCTATAGGCATAATTAATCTCTTTCAGAAAAAGTGCTAAAAGAGAATCATCTTCAATAATTCCAGATCACTTAATATGCATTATTAAGCAGATAGTACTACTACTTCAAGGCATTCTACATGACACTTAGATTACACAATACAGTGAATTCAATTCCATTTAAGCAAATACCTTTGCAAACAAATGATTGTATAAAAAATTACGAAGTTGTTGATACAAAATGAACAGGGGCAACGTAGTAAATATGTAGGTAACGCAATGACGACAGCAGTCTTTGTTGGTTATAAAACGTGAACAATTTTATTGTATAATTAATTAATGTAGAATTTTTGACTAGAAATACAAAACTTACGGTTTACTTTTGTTATTGTTCTCGTTTTCAAGAATAAACTTATAATCTTCCGTTTCGAATTTAGTCACGAACTCTTTTTTAATTAGAGGCCTGATGCCTGACACCCTGACGTCCCTGACAGAAGATTGACTCAATTGACTAGGCCTTAGGGATGTGAAAAAATATCGATATATCAAATTATAGACATAAAAAAAAAATATAGGTGCTATTTTTAATCCACGATATTCAATATTTATTTTGGAGTATCAAATTCATGTCAAATATTTTTAGGCAACTGGTATTTTATATTGTTATGCCTAAGACCTGTTTTTTAGTCCTCACATGCATGTGATTCCCAGGAAGAGCAGAGTAGGGATATGACTTTACCGGAAAAAAAACTATTAATTAATAATCGATTTTTAATGAAATAATAATAGATTTTTCTAAAATAATCAATTTTTTTTTGTAAATTTGCTTATTTGCGGCAAATTTATTTATCTTTGCTAAAAAACTATTATTAAATGTTGTTACTTTATACTTCGTTGCAATGTTACTGCTTGTTTTGAGACCGTAGCATTTCAGTTTTAGCGAAAGTTTTTTAGATTTAGCACAAATTTGATTTCAATGATATATCGTCGTCATTCAGTATTTTCATGCACGCATAAAAAAAGTACGTCAATAATGTCACATAACTTTCTAATAGAATGATGACTTATATTTACATAAGAATAGACTTTTTATTTATCATACATTTAGATGAGGTAATATTACTAAAGTAAAAAATCCTGATTATACATGTCTATAATTTAATTTAGAGTATAGCTTATGTTATTGTTGTGACATCGCCGATTGTTTCATTTCATAAGTACCTACAATAAATGTGGGTATTATATTGTAGGTACTTATGAAATGGTACTTAGGATATGCTTTTTTCATAAATTAAACAGCTGAGTAACAGTTAGTTTCAAGTTTTAAAGACTGAAATTTAGGGGTGGGTGATATAGGTATTTATACATATCAAATCGATACTATATACTGATATGCGATATCGGATACCGAAACTATATATTTTATGAATCTATAAATATTGTTTATTTACTCAATATGGTTATGATTTAGATATTTCAATACCGAATACTTTGTACTTTTAGCATATATTTTTGTGTCTTAAACAAATCGTCTATAAATATTGCGGAATATATAATATTGAAGACGCCATTACAATAATCTTAAAATGAACTTTCCTTCATACTTTATCCATACTTAGGACTGGCTACATTAATATTTGTTATTCTTTTACCTTTTGTGACGAATTCGACTATTCGTTTTAAAACATGAATACCTATATTTAAAAGCAAAAGAATATACCGTATTTAAAAAAGATCACAGAGCACGGTAACAGTATAAACTTTTAAAATATCGTGGCTCCATATCGTATCGTCGCAAATCGTTACTACAAAGATCGATTTAAAGATATACGATATTGATACAATCTAAAGTTTCAATATCTAGATACGTGTTGTATTAAAGGTTTGCACCGGAGCGAAATTCCGACCACCGGTAAATTCACCGGTGATTGGGCATTCTCCGGAGATTCACCGGTGATCACCGGAGAATAAAGCCATTATTATTTTTTTATAAACGAGAACTAATATTGCGCTTTAACGCGTGATTCTAATTAGCTTAAATTTATAAAAAAGATGAACAATTGGACAATCATTAATATACTAAATTATGTAGAGGAGAGCTGTTAATGACACGGAAACTTTCCATGTAACTACCGATGATATTACTTCTGTACTCATGAATATGAAGCGTGGAAAGTCTCCGGGTCATGATGGTCTAAGTATAGAGCATTTAATGTACGCGGGTCAGTCTATCTGTGAGGTATTGGCTCAGTTTTTTAATCTGTGTGTGCAGCATTGCTACTTACCACCCGATCTCATTCGCACAGTTGTCGTGCCTATCACCAAGAACAAGACAGGTGACATCTCGAGCATGTCTAACTATAGACCTATCTCGCTTGCAACTATTGTGGCCAAGGTGCTTGAACGTCTAATACACAAGAAGCTGGGTCCATTCCTCGATATTGATGATGCACAATTTGGTTTTCGGCCGGAAGTTTCAACAGATATGGCTATTTTCTCCCTTAAACAAGTCGTCAAACAATACGTCCATCAGGAAACTACTGTGTATGCTTGTTTCCTAGACTTGAGTCGGGCTTTTGACACTATTAACCACGATCTTTTGTGGGAGAAGTTGGAAAGTAGTTGTGTGCCATCTGATGTTGTTGGACTTATTCAATACTGGTATTCTAATCAGTCGAACAACGTCAGATGGGGGGGCTTGTTGTCTGAGGATTACAAGTTGTCATGTGGTGTTAGACAGGGAGGGCTGACCTCGCCGGATCTTTTTAATCTTTACGTGAATGACTTGATCGAGGAGCTGAGCAGAACGCCGGTAGGGCTCAGATTGGGTGATAGATATATCAACAATCTGAGCTATGCCGACGATATGGTCCTGCTTAGTCCCTCGATCAAAGGTCTACGGAAGTTACTGGTCATCTGTGAACGATATGCTAAAGAACATGACTTAGTGTACAATGCAAAAAAAACAGAAATGATGATATTTAGGTCCGGGAGGGGTCCTGATCATGTTGCACCGGTGTGGGTAGGCGGCCAAGTTGTGAAGGTAGTAGACAGATTCAAGTACCTTGGTCACATATTGACATCGGATATGAAGGATGATGCTGATATGGATCGCCAGCGCCGAGCTCTATCGGTGGTTGGTAATATGATAGCCAGAAGATTTTTTAAGGCCAAGACGTCGACCAAAGTTCATCTTTTTAGAACGTATTGTCAAAGTTTCTACACGTGTCAGCTCTGGACTGAGTACACAAAGAGGTCCTTTGATGGCATCCGTGTTCAATATAATAACATCTACAGACACCTCATGGGGTTGGAACGAAACTGTAGTGCCTCCGGAATGTTTGCGGAGGCTCGGCTGAACACATTCAATGCCATACAGAGGAGACGAATTGCGTCATTTATGACCAGAGTTGATACGTGTAGTAACAGTATAATTAAGGAATTAGGAGATAGAATATGTGCTACTAGACTATATAAGCGGTGGCTGGAAATAGCGGCGTAAAAATAAAAATGATAATTATATGTAGGTATAAGTAGAGTAGTTTTGTTAATATTTTTAAGTAAAAATGTTTTTTGTTTTTAAGTAATATTGTATGGATCTTGAGTCTGCAATAAAGATATATTATTATTATTATTATTATTATGTCATGAAGTGTCTGAGTTATGATCGTTTTTTTACATGAAAGAGATAAGTAGCTCAATCAAATGATTGACAGCGCGATTCTTTAAGATAAAGAATGACTGCATCTTCAGATGAAGAACAAGAAGGTTCGAGATTTACAAATATATCAATAAAGCAACATACACCACTTATAACAAGAAATGAGACAGGAACTCAAACTGAAAATGAAAAAAATATGCATGCTCATTGCAACTAATTATTTGGAAAGCTAGTAGCAAGTGAAATGAATCACATAAACGGCTAAGAGCGCTTTAAGTTAGTGGCCGAAATAATAAATCTCATTCGAAAGGAGCAAATTAGTAAATAGTTGTACCTAGCGGTCAAGCGTAAGCCTATCACTAAAAAAAAAAACCTAAGGCAGTTGTCCCTCGCGAGGAAACGACTAACTCTCGGCTATTTTCTCGCTCAAGAAACGTACAATAGAGTCAATAGATATACATTCTGTGTAAATAAAAAAGATGCTTATATTAATAGTTAATCGCTGACTGTTTACACTGTCGGCGAGGACTCGCTCCACTAGTTTGTCGCTGAGCGACAAGAGCTATCAAATATAATACTCGCTCAGCGATGCTCGCTAGGCAGTCCGAACTCACGCTGAGAGTTATAATTGTTTATATGAATTCAGTTTTATGTCCCAAAGATAGGGATATTATCGGACACTTTCACATTGCTCTTTTCTCCTTGAGAACACGTGTATCGGTTTGCGCAGGATTGTCGCGTGAGCGAGTGACGCGAGTGATCGCCCGTCGCACTCGCACACTCACTTATAGCACTTGTCCCACCGCCGACGATGAACGAGAAGCGAGTAGAGCTAGAAACTAGAAACAAGTTGGCGAGCAGCGGGAAGCGAGTCTGTAGTTCCGATAGTTTTATCGCTGAGCTATAGGCAGTAAAGGCTCTAGTTTCTAGCTCTACTCACTTCTCGTTCATCGTCGGCGATGGGACAAGTGCCTAATACATTTTGTTAAATACTA
This sequence comes from Acronicta aceris, assembly GCA_910591435.1. Classification (NCBI taxonomy): domain Eukaryota; kingdom Metazoa; phylum Arthropoda; class Insecta; order Lepidoptera; family Noctuidae; genus Acronicta; species Acronicta aceris. The sequence continues at coordinate 8,130,460 of OU342763.1, read as the reverse complement.
AATATTATTGATTAATAAATCTTCCTTTTATTGTTGTAGTATTTATTACATTAAAATATTCTATTTGGATGTAATACCGGAGGTTAACCGGTTAATAACCGATTGATTAAATCGAGTACTTTTACCGGTGATTCACCGGTGATTCTCCGGTTCTCACTGCTCCGGTGCAAACCTCTATTTTGTATCACCCACAATCCTAATTGTAAGTTTAAGTGCTGTTGTGCTGTTTGATTTTTCATAAATTCGCTTCGTACCATATTTATATAGTTAAACTTACTTGAGTGAGTGTGATATTAAGTCAAATGTTATGTATTTTGCTTACCTCCGCGCGATTTAGATCTTATTTGTTGACCGAGTGATAAAACAAAATATTGTACTTAATCGTTATCGTGAGTAGTATGCATTGCAGCTATTTAACGATTAAACCATAAATTACCTTCGTCAAAACATTAGTACTATTTACACTTGTTTGCAACGTTACAATGATCGAGTTATTATGTAGTTTACCTTTTGTTGTTTGCCCTGTTGGCTTTTAGGAATAAAGTTTTCAACAATATGTCAGCTGCCCCCAACAGTACCTAAACTTGTTATAATTCAAATAAGTGTTGAAGAAACTGGAAAAAATAATATCATGTTATGGTTGATCACATTTAAACAGTGTCGTCAAGGATTTATCTATGTTGAATTATCTTCCAAATAATCTTCGTAAGTTTCATGACACTATTTCAATTATTAATATTTTTCAGGTTTCGCTCTAGGATGTTGCGCTTTCTGAGCAGAAGAGGACGCTCGTCAAGTCAAAATCGTAATAAACAAACTCAGAAAGCATCAAGCAACAAAAATTTTATACAATGCAAAGTACTGTTACTTGATGACACAGATTTGTCCATCAACTTATCTAAAAAAGCGAGTGCAGGTGACCTTTATGAGCAAGTTTTTTATTCTCTAGACCTTATAGAAAAAGATTATTTTGGTCTGCAGTTCACTGATACTCATAATGTGAAACATTGGTTAGATCCAACAAAAACTATTAAAAAGCAAGTTAAAATAGGACCTCCTTACACTTTACGACTAAAAGTAAAATTCTATTCTTCTGAGCCCAATAACTTGAGAGAAGAATTGACTAGATATCAATTCTTCCTGCAATTGAAGAAAGATATTTTGGAAAGCAAACTTGAGTGTCCACACTCTACTGCAGTTGAATTAGCTGCATTAGCTCTACAGTCTGAGCTAGGAGATTTTGATGAAAATGTTCACACACCTGCTACTGTCTCAGAGTTTAGATTTGTCCCTAATCAAACAGAAGAAATGGAAATTGAAATACTAGAAGAGTATAAAAAATGCAAAGGTCTTACCCCTGCTCAAGCTGAAGTTAACTATTTGAACAAGGCTAAGTGGCTTGAAATGTATGGTGTTGACATGCACATTGTTTTAGGAAAAGATGGATGTGAATATCATTTGGGATTGACACCCACAGGAATTCTTGTCTTTGAAGGACCCCAAAAAATTGGTTTATTCTTCTGGCCTAAAATAAGTAAGTTAGATTTCAAAAAAAAGAAACTCACACTTGTAGTGGTTGAAGATGATGACCAAGGACGTGAACAGGAGCATACCTTTGTATTTAGACTTCATAATGAAAAAGCTTGTAAACATCTATGGAAATGTGCTGTTGAACATCACACATTCTTCCGCTTGAGAGCACCAGTGAAAGGTCCCTCAGCACGACAAAACTTCTTCAGAATGGGTTCTAGATTCCAATACTCTGGAAAAACTGAATATCAAACCACTCAACAAAATCGTGCCCGCCGTACTGTACAGTTTGAAAGGCGGCCAAGTCAACGCTTTGCTCGTAGACAAAGTCATGTTTTGAGGGAAAGAGAAAAACAAAGTGTAGTTAAACCTGACACTTCACCTGAAGCAAATAATGAAGTACCCAGTACATCTTCGGATACAGCAGTGCTATTGGCTGATGTTGATACTTTGTCAAGAAAAAGTAGTGCAAAATCACAAAAGTCAACTCTTATCGAAACTGAGACAAAGCCTGAGACAGGGGAACCATCTACAAAGAACCTCCTTAATGAAGAACCAGCTGAAGAAGTTTTGATATCAAAAGATGATGCTATAAGTAACAAAGTGCTATTCAAAATGGACAAATCTCTAAATGAAGAAAAGAAGAACAATTTGACTCAACTGGTGATTAATAAACCTGCCTGCAGCTGCTCCCCTGTTTCAGAATCAAACCCACTAAATGATCTCCTTATGAGCTTAGTTAAAGAAAAACTAAACAATGATGATTCTAAAAATGAAGCAAAGAGAGATCAATTAGATTCAGCTAATGACAAAGAAGTCCCCAACAATCAAACAAAATGCTATCTTTCATCTACTAAAGCTCTACCACCTGGCCAACTAAAATGTAATAATATTTTAAAAGCTCGAGAAAATGAGGTGAAAGTAATAAATGAATCTACTAACATTAACCTAGCCATACCATCTACCCCTTCACCAAAAATTCTGAATGAACCCACAAATCCTATTAATTCTCAATATGTATCAATTGTGGTTGTAGAACCACCCCATAATCAAGCTAAATTAGCATCTCCTAAACCACTTGAGAAAAAGGAGGATGTGACTCCGAAGGTGCAACCCATATCATCACTTTCGCCTTGGCTGGTTACTTCAGAACCAAGCTCCCCTTCTGGCATTGGGGAAAAGGAAATTACAATAATCCATCGTAAGTCTGTTATTACTACGCAGCTGTAACTAAATTATTTAAGCATAAGTAGGTACATATGTACTTTAAATAATATTATTTGTTATCATTTTTTTTTTAATTTTGAATAATGCTTAAGGTATATACCATGACAATGTAACGCATTTGCATGCATTATGTTTTAAAAATAATTGTATTGAAAATGAGTGCCTTATGAAATTACCTATTTTAGATAGAACTTTATTGAAATAAGATAAAAAAAATTTCTTCATGAAAATTTTTGAGACATTCCTAACTTGGTACAAATTTATGTATTTGATGATCTGAGATTTTCGCTTTCAAAGTTTCGAGAGAAACCTAAAGCGAGATGATGCCTTTATTGCCACAATAGATTTCATATGTGTGAACAGGTTTCATTCCGCTTGGGTGTACTAAGTAGATGTCGATGCTTTATACGTAATAATAGGTATATTATTAATGAACTGAGACTAAATAATTATAAATATTTGAATATTACCATGTACTTAATGATTGTACTTAGCACTTTAAAATAGAATGAATATTTAACATTTGTTAACTGAATGTTGGCATAGAATTTTTAAATTTTCTAAACAATAAGTATGAGCATGATTATTTGTAAGAAGAAATACTTTTGACAAATGATTTAAGTGCTAGTATTTTTATATTTAAAGATGAGGTATCTATCTATACATTCCTTTTATTATACTTAATATGACATTGTGATAGTATTTTTGAAGCCGTCCATAATATTAAATTATCCTGTAACAATATGAACATTAAGCATTATTAAGTACAACATAACAGTATTAGAAAATAAACCACTTACAAAATAGATCAGGTGCCATAGTTTGTGGAGATTGTCATTCGAAATGATCTTAGAATCGAAAGGAAATTGATTTTTAATGCGATTTTTAAACAGAAAAATAATTGTTAGGATATGTTACTTATTATAAACATCATTATATTTCATCTTAATGAAATTAATATAGGTAGTGTTACTCAGCATCCAATTTAAAAAAAGTCAATCACGAAAACAATAGTTACTAGTCCACAACATTGAAATAGGTACCTTAGGGCGGGTAGGTAGAGGACCTATACAATCATAATAATATTAATCACACAGTACCTAGCCGTAAAAATGTTTAGTTCATATTATTCGTAATTGACATGCTTTTAGACAAGTACGTTCAAAATATTTATTTTTACATTAGATTTCTAAAGGAATTTGTTATAATTATAACCCTTTATAGGTATATTTCAACAGTTAAATTTGTGTTTTATTATAAAATGTTAATAATGTCTTAGTTAATTTCATGAATACCGTGCCAATTAACGATTAGGTATTACAAGGTGCTTGAGAACAATTTTGTAATGTAATGATCGATTAATGAAATCGAATCTCGACGAAAAGTTTACGAATGTTAAAAACTTAACTATAGATAAGTAGGTACATTATTAAGACTGCGATTATATGACCGACGGTATATTTATATTATTATTTGATTTTATGATAACGTAAGTAGGTAATAACTATTACCTATCTACTATCTATATTATCTCTCTACTGTTTTCCAGTCGGAATAGAGCTAGGATCTGCTGGGACTACTTTTCAATACTAATATGTTTTCATAAAAAACAGGGGCGTAGCCTGATTCCCTTATCAAGCAAAAATACACTAACGCGTTTGCTTGCATGAAGGATGAATGTAACACCACAATTATTATCAAGAATTTCAAATACGGCTTGCTTTATTTTGTCGCTGTGAATATTCAAAATACATCGCTGTAATCTGGTAGGCGATGTCTAACGCTTTTAACGATAAGTGACTTTTCTTTCTAGTTTGAAAAATACGTCATCACCATCAAAATTAATTATTCCGAAATTACTTAACTTTCACATATAGAACTTAAAGTCCCAGCAGACAACAATTTATATACACGATGAAAATGAATTATTGAACGAAGGTAGGGAGCCAACGAAAATAATTATTTTATAGGTACTTATTTAATAACCCCAAGTGAAGCGGCGATTTTTTTTATTTACTACATAGGTCACTACTCTACTTAATAATTACCTACGGGACATATGATAAGTGGCATTCTGCTGTCAATAAATATACACATAATTATTTTATTATTGATCATGTTTTTAGGTAGGTATAGGACAAATTGTAATCAGGACATGAACTACAATTAAATTCGTTTATTTTTATGCTATTATTTTATATTACCATAAATATTATTGGATATTAATAAAGTATTTATTTTATTCCATTGATGCTTTTTATTTATCTTCTACCTTTGGCTCTTTAGTTAACTGATCGCGCTCGTAGCTCGTACTGGACCCGCGGTATAAGTTAACCTAATGTATATTTCGAATTAGTTAACTGATCCCGTTGCATAATTTTATAATTTGTATAGACACCGAGAAAACTGTTACATTAATATCGCCAAGACATCACTACCTTTCACTTGCTTATTTGTCCGTCTGTTCCTTTAGGGGCTTTAAAATTATGTCCTGGTATCCATGCTACCGAAAGTCTTGGCTTTTTCTCAGAGATATCTTTTTGTGATTTTTTTTTCATTTTCCATGCAAAAGATTATAAAGATATTTTAGTAAAGGAAAAATTCAATCGCGAGCAGGATTCGAACCTGCGTCTCCTGGTTGGATACACCAGACGCTCTGACGTCTAAGCCATCGCGAATCCCACCCGCCTGATTGAAATTTCGTCAGCCTTATAGAGCAAGAGCCCGTGAACCCCAGACCTTCGTTATTTTATAAAGGCTGAAAACTTGTCAGCGCATGCTCCTAACACAGGTAAGAACGATGGACCATTATGAAGTTTGGGTTACCCTGGCTTTGGCAGGTCAACGGTACTAAAGGTGTGTAAAATACCGATCTAAATTCATCAAATAATAAAGTGTGATTTTTTGGTATTACCTTAAGAATATTATTAAAAATCACGTCATTAATTGCCAGACACTTAACATCGTGGCAACCCCTTGCCAGACACCCTTATTGTTCATGAAATTATAATTCTACTTACGTTATAGTATAAAAGCTGAATTTTATATATAATACTTGGGTAATAATTAGATAATGTTTCCTCATTAGCCAGACATTTTTGATAGTTCCAACCCCTTGCCAGACAAGTATGTAGGGTAGCTGTAGGAGCGAGCGCGAGACGTATATATGGGTGGGTGCGAGTGAGATAGCATGATTATAATGACTTATGCAAATAAACTTTTTGACACAGATTTATATTTGTAATTTGTACTTAGTACATGTTTACATCATGATGTAAGCTGCAGCTAAAATAATCTTATATGCTATCTTCAAGTATTATTAATTTAATATTCATTAATAATGAACACCATAAAAAATTTAGAATATATACAGACTATAAAGTATATTCAATATTATTAGTGTAACCTTAGTGATACGTACATCATATATTTATAATTAGTTTGTGATTTTTTAAATGTACGTGATTTTGTATTAAATAACCAGTCATGGGTGATTCATTAATTTGTGTTATTTGTAACAAAAGTATTGGCAAAATAATATTATTTTCTGACGAGACATTGAAAAAATGTGAATTAATTTTAAAATTGGGAAAAAAACATAACCTTAAATATAATAACATCATTGTTCCACGTGAATATACAGAGAGTGGTTATCACAGGGAATGTTACAAATCATTCACAGGACTGATGAAAAAATATTTCACCTCAGATTTACACAGATTATTAGTTATATAAATCTGTGTCAAAAAGTTTATTTGCATAAGTCATTATAATCATGCTATCTCACTCGCACCCACCCATATATACGTCTCGCGCTCGCTCCTACAGCTACCCTACATACTTGTCTGGCAAGGGGTTGGAACTATCAAAAATGTCTGGCTAATGAGGAAACATTATCTAATTATTACCCAAGTATTATATATAAAATTCAGCTTTTATACTATAACGTAAGTAGAATTATAATTTCATGAACAATAAGGGTGTCTGGCAAGGGGTTGCCACGATGTTAAGTGTCTGGCAATTAATGACGTGATTTTTAATAATATTCTGAAGGTAATACCAAAAAATCACACTTTATTATTTGATGAATTTAGATCGGTATTTTACACACCTTTAGTACCGTTTACCTGCCAAAGCCAGGGTAACCCAAACTTCATAATGGTCCATCGTTCTTACCTGTGTTACGAGCATGCGCTGACAAGTTTTCAGCCTTTATAAAATAACGAAGGTCTGGGGTTCACGGGCTCTTAGACTATTATGACGTTAGGCAAAATTTCATGTGGTGGTGTAGATAGGGGGCGAGCCTATTGCCATTAAGTCTGCTAAATAACAAATTCAAACTCCGAGCTGCCACTGAGATCTTCATAAAAACACTGTTAGAGCCTGCCTTGAAAATGCCTTGAAATTCCAGGGAAATATAAATAATAAAAGAGGTTAGCTGTTTATCACACCTTGTTACTTTTTTCATTTTTGTTTATAAATTAAGTAGGTATCTCGTAAGTAGTCTTTTATTTTTACGTAATTAAATAATGACATCTTGTCAGCCATCACAGTGACTTGTGAAACTAATAAAATGAAGAAATCGGTGGAAAAAGTTTCTTCCGATAAATCCTCAGCTGATCTTGGAAACGTATTTTCGTTTAAGCGATATTTTATAAATAATTTGGATTCATATCATGGGGAGTATTTCGTAAAAGAAGTGTCAAAAGTGCTTGAGAAAAATGCGGCATCAACTCGAGATACTTCACAGACTCTTATAGGAGAAGATGTTCTAATTGCGGAACCTGCTCCACCTGAGCAGCCTTATGAAATTATAGGTGGGTAATTCAATCCTTACATTTTTTTTTCATTACCTTCTCCCATCACTATCTGTACTGCTACATTGTATAGGTACATCCCACGAAAGTTAGACTGGCCATTCCCAAGGAGAGGGTAAGTAAGTAGTTAATTACGTTGGTTGGTTGGTGCTTACGGAGGCAGCATTTACTGCACTGAAACCTACCTACCTGTAGTTATAGTACATTTATGTAGGTTCGGAATTACAAATCAACTGCATTTACTAGGTGGTTGGGATTATATTTTTCAAAGAACCGAGAGAGAACCAAGAAATCAGTTAGCAGCTTTGAGTGTCATCTCTTAACTCAATGCTGGTTCTCAACTAACGGTTGTATGTGCGACTGGTGTGGGTTTTGCTGGCTGGGCTACCATCACCGATTTGAATTCTGATTGAACAGAGTATTACTTAGTTGCTAATTAAGTAGTCGAAATTAGTCGTGAAATATGGGATTTGGTCGGACTACCTATAACTTAACCACAGATCGACCAGTTCTTTAATTTAGCGACTAATTAAAGACTAATTCTGGGTGCAAATAGATTTCCAATAAGTTGTTTGGTTATTGGGACGACGTGGTGGCCCAGCCAGATAGAGTCATTTTTGGGCCGGCTTTCTTTACTACCCTTATAACTTTTGAATCACGAACCGGCCAATCCACGACTAATTTCTACTAATTATCGACATAATTGCGACTAATTTTCTGTTCAATCAGAATTCAAATCGGTGATCTCAGCCAAAAAAAGCCAAACCCGCGACAGCTATGCTAGAGATCCTGGATTCGATTCCCAGTCGTACGCCTAATATGATATAATTTCTAATCACAACTATATATTTGCACACCTGTTAATGTTTTTATTTCAAATAAGCTTTTACAAGCGTTTTTGAAAAATTATTGAGTCTAGTTGCACGGTTCCAAAAAGTTAATCCTATGGGGAAGAATCCGGCAAGAAACTCCATGGACACTTTTAAAATAAGAGGTATTACTTCACTTCATAATTATGGATCACCTCACCATATTCAGGCAAATAAATGATTTGATTTGAGCAGAGTTAGCTAATGGTTTTGCTTTGCTATTTTTGTTTGACTTGTGGTCGGATGGTCCGATGATTGTCAAAATAAATTTTTGACACCTCTTCTAGGCACTATTACCAATCCAAAGATCAAGAGCATAGATCATGTAGCCAGGATTGTAACAAAAGCAGAATGCATACCGCAAATGCTGACGTGCGGCACTGTTATTTTGGATGTCAGTTGCGATAGAGATGAACTAAGAATCGCCACGGAGTATATAACAGGTAAAGAAATAGTATCTATACCTACCCATATGAAAAAATTGAATTAGGTACTTACCACATTGCATTTAGTATTAGAGGTTGAGCTACTTAAAGTCTAAACAGGAGGTGTTGGGTCAACCTACCATATTCTCCTCTACGAGTAGGATAGGTACAATTCAATAAAATTGTAAGTATGGTAACAAGGGTTGCCAACCCTACTATATAATATAGATCCTACTGTATTAGAGCCTCTAATTTAAAGGCCCGACTACAACTATATTACTGAAAAAAATATATAGTAGGCGAAACTACTATATTTTAAAGGCATCAAACTCAAAGCAATAATATTCATTTCAAATTTTAATTAAATTGTAATAATAGCTGTGAGGCATACCTTAAAAATAAAAAAATATTATTTTAAGAAATAAAGTACCTAACTAGGTACATAATACCTATTTTGGAACCTACTATTTTTTTTTCATCTTTTCGTTGACTACTATATTTTTATGGGTAATAATTTTAGCTACTTTTAACTACTATTTTTGATCGACAAAGAGTTTGCAACCCTAATTGTAACGTTAAAGTAGGCAACGGATTTTTAATAAATGCTTATGAAAGTACATAGGTACCAATGGTATCTACTTATAACAGAAAAATAATTTTTAAAACTTGTCTGTCTGTCTGTTTGTTCCTCATATTCCTGACATGCTCTCAATCTCCGAAACGGCTGGCCGATTTTGACCGGACTTTCACTGGGAGATGTTATAAGGACGAACTTGGGCTACTTTTGTATAAATAAATCCTTATGCGGCGCGAATGAAATCGTGGAAAACAGCTAGTTTTAATATTTAAACTTGTTACATATTGTCTACGGTTCAGAGTTCGAACCCTGGATTCCTGGTCTTGTCTTTCTGTTAGCCTTTACTAAGAAGTATTTACCTTCTACTATACCAACAGTTCTAAAGCAGTTGTTAGAAAAGCAAACCCCACCATCAAAGCCGGCAGGAGATGCGGATGATACCAGTGCGGCAGCTACCGTTGCCGATTTCAAGAAGCGTTATTTGATACTGATATCCACCGTCATGTCTTGGGCCTCTACCAAACCACTCGACCCGGTCAGTGCCTATATTTTCCTGTGAATTCAATTTAATCTATAGATTTTATGAACTGTCTTATTAGTCTGCGCTAGAGATTCTGGGTTCGATTCCCAAATAAAAGTGTTATTGGATTTTCTATGAAATTTTCAGTAGCAGCTCGTGAGTTTGGGATTGTTACATGGGACCACATGGGACTACATTGGGGAAAGATTCCGGCGAACTATAGGTGTGTGCCTAACCCAAATGATTTCATTTCAATTCCTCAGGACACTCCAGATATGCCTTTCATAGAGACTGATTTTCGTAAAAGGAAGCCACATCCAAATTATAAAATGCATTATGACATCGAAAATGAGGTCATTAGTATAGCAAGAAAATATAGACAATTAATCGGGTGAGTTGAGTCTTGAAATTACTTCCATTCCATGGTCTTACTACTATCCCTTTCTTTACTTCTAATATCGATCGATTCCAATATCTTCATACTGCTATCATACATTACCATAAGAACACCCTAAAAGGAAAGTGGTGTAGGAACCAGAAAATTAGCAACTGGCAATTGCTACCCCAATGGGAGACATGCGTGAAAATATATAGGTATGTGGAACTAGACTGGGTTATGGTGTCGTGGTCGCAATGGAGGCTGCTGAGCTTCAGGCCCTGGTTTCGTTTTACTGGTTGAGCAGCTTTTGGGATTTTCTGTGAAATTCTCTGTAGCAGCTCAAAGTCTGGGATTGTGCCCAGTTTTCTTTAAACATTGCCTCACACTAGGATTTTCTCCTGTATCGTGGGTGCTTTTACATATACAAACGCCCAGAACAGGAATAACTACCTGTAGGTCATACAAATATTTGCTAAGGGACTTAAAAAAGTAAGGTCAAACTGTGGGTGTAGGTATAAATACATATGTATTTGAGTGGCGGTAGCCTAATGGCTAGGGCAGCGGACTGGCGATTATGTGGTTGCAGGTTCGAAACCCACCCATTACACTACCGACGTGAACCCACTCGTAACACAAGAAATTAGGTTAGCACGAGGGGTTAACAAGAATACTAGTAATGTGCTACCCACATTGCTAGTAAATTAAAAAATAAATTGTATATCTACACCTCAGCCTAATCCTTTGGGAATAACTACTATTGGGATTTAAACTTTAATTATGTAACTCTTGTAAATGTAGGAACTCTCACTCCAATAAAATTCCAACCACATTCGGTACATAAACATAAATTTTAGTCATTCGAAGATTTACGTGACCTACTAAAATGTATGTTCCACGGACTTTAGCAAGTATTTAGGTACCTACGACTTACGAGCTTTTAATATCCATAATTCTACTCAATGTTATTCAACAGAGCAATGGTAGTAGCTTCCGGTGTGACGTATGGCGGTCGAGAGGACACTCTGTTCTATTGGTTTCAAAAATCCTGGGAGTGCGAACCAGTCCTACCTATATTCGGCCGAGGAAATAATGCTGTACCCCTGATTAATGTTGCCGACTTAGCACAGTTAGTATGTATATCGTATCGTATAGTGTAGATATTGTGCGTATAATCATGTTCGCATTTCGGAGTGGTTCTTCTCTAAGTATTATAATCTCAGCCAATGCGTAACTGAATAAGCGCGAGACCTCAAACACATTGATTAGAATATCGAGTCATAATTAAAATGACACCCTAAAGTCATTTTGATACACGTAATCATATTTTTTTCAAGGAACTAGTTATACCAGCTAAACACAAAATTTGTGGCCGTACTACAGTCGTAGGTACTTACTCACAACACTACTATATCGGTGCGCGCACGTACACCTCAACGATTTGTGCAAATAGGTTTCAGTTTTCCATACCCGACGGTCGATCCACTAATGGGTCACGAAGCCATAATTTCAGGTATTCTAATTATATTTTCAGAAAAAATTAACACATATTAAAAACCACTGTAATCGATTCAGTAGTCGATACTGAACAAATTACTTTCAGTTTCAGGTCTTGCGCTAATTCTGTTATAGGTTGTATATGTATAGGTAAGTGGCGTAGCTTGCTCTGTAAGGGTGCTGTATCAAATAATCGTTTACTCCACCCAACAATAAACGCACGGAATTCATTTCAAAGTCAAAGTCAAAATATTTTATTTCAATTAGACCAGTAAAATAAGTACTTTTGAAAAGTCAAAACTAGTTGCACGGTCCCAAAAAAGTGCGTCATATGGAGAAGAGCAGGCAAAAAACTCCATAGATACTATTTTTTTTTAATACCTAAACATGATTACCATATTAAGCTTTACAATTTTGTTCCAAATACCAAGTTGCTGAGAATTATGCAGTTTGATGTGTAAGATTTAATCATTATACAAAAAAATAAAATAAGGACTGCCACAGCAAGTAAGAGCTGATCAGCCCCGACAGACAGCACCCGTTCACGATTATGACGTGCGTATCGGCGTGATTCGACTCAGCCATATTATAGGGAATAAATTCAAATTTTAATAAATTCAATTAATTCAAATTTCATGTCCTAGCGACCAGAGATATTTTATCAATTTTTGCTTACAGACGTCGGGTCAGCTATAGGATACGGCGGTAGCTACGCCTCTTCTAATATATTAAATATGATTTATGGCAGAATTAAGGCAGTTGTTAATATAAATATATAGTTATAAGTAAGTATCTATACTTATAACTATATATTTATTATTTATATTAACAACTGCCTTGTTATCAGTCAACAGCCTAGCGGTCCTGAACGCGACTGCTTCGCTAGAGGTCCTGGTTTCGATTCCCAGGTCGAGCAGTGTTATTGGATTTTTCCTAGTTATTCCCAGTAGCAGCTCGGATTTTGGAATTTGTGCCCGGTCAGTGGCAATAGGTTTGCCCCCTATTACTTGACACCTAAACATATTTTCATATTTTATTGGGTGTACATTACCTATGCTTCTGCCTAATCTTTCAGGGAATACAGGCGTGATGTTATGTTTTTATTTTATTTTGCTGCAATGGAAATTTTCGGCTACAAGCCTACTTTCAAATCTTTCAGGATATAGATATCTAATAAGAATAGTTATCGGTCTTTAGATATTTACATATAATAATGGGTACTACATTGTATATCTTAATATTATAAACTAAAATATTCCAGAATAATCCACAACCTTATTATTGATTTTCCAAGAAAACTATACATATTAGCTGTAGAACAGAATGTCTCGAAACAAAGAGATGTAAGTAACTGACGCCTTTTACCTTTTATCTCTGATTATTTAGGTGAGTAGGCACAATGGCAGTACGATAACTAAATTCCTCTTGCAGATAGTGAAGCCACTTGGACGTATTGTTGGTTCTGGAATGTTCAAATGTATTCCCCAAGAAGATGCTTTCTTGATTCCAGAAATTGACGTAAGAGACATTTCCTATTTACCTGGTATGATCAAAATTTTGATCTAGATTATACAAATAAACATTGTTTTCTAATCATTCATAGATACAGATATAATACTCTGTGGTGTAACATTCTTACGTACTTACATTAATACATTATAATTATATACTTACAGCAAAGAATATACGATTTGATGACTTTAAACTTGAATATGGAGCCGACTTTCATTGTTGAGACAATGGCACTCCAGTGGGTTTCTGAATTGACCTTTGCGGAGAACGTGTCCGTTCATATGAAGCAATTTAAGAAAGAGAGGGGATTGAAACCTTTTAAGGTATAAGTGCTTTATAACGAATGATTAAGCCAACATTTGTTTACTGTTACAAGGTAAAACGCTAAACTTCACACAAATATCTATTCTCACAGATTGTTATATACGGTCCGCCAATCTCGGGAAAAACAACTTTGGCAAAAAGTATTTGTGAAGCTTATGGCCTCGTCTATGTCTCACCAGAAACCGTCGTTCAAGACATTCAGGATGAATTAGTTAGTTCTCAACATACTTATTACAGTCGTATCTGCATGCAACATGAACCTATGGACATCACCAAAAAGTACCTACCTATGTATATTATAATCCCTACATAGTCAGAAAACAGATGGCTGGCCATATTACCCACTCTGATAACTCGATACATACTCATCGCAATATCAATAACTATTAAACAAATGTGTCATAATTGTTTTTGATTCCTCATATAAATTCGTTCTCAGAACAAAAAAATCGAATGGTACTTACAGCAGAGTAGACAGTGCGCAGTCCTTTAATCTATCTATTATTATTAGGTATAACACTTATCGCTTGCTTTAGCTAAGGCGTGTGCATCATTGGGAGGTTGGTGAGACAGCTGCTCTAGGTCTACCTACTGGTGAGGAAGAAGACTTGGGCGTAGGAGACGCTGACGACGATGTGGTCGAAGAAGACGGCGTCCAAGATGCAGCCAGACAAACTCTAGCTATTCTGCAATCGGGTCGCCCGCTCGCTGATGAAGAGATTTTGGGGTTACAATTTATGTCTTATAATGACCAACTCCACTTGAGGTGGTGTCTATAGTTAGGATATAATTTAATATATAACTCGTGGGGCGAGTTATGTCAGATCCCCCATTGACATAACTCCGCAGACTCTTTCGGATACTTTAAAATTGTGTTATTATTAACATTAAAAACTATTTTTAATATAGGCATCTGTTAATTTATTTTAAAACATGTTCAGATATCTTCGCCAGCGATTGTTGAGTCATGAAGCTACAAACAGAGGATGGGTGCTTGACGGTTATCCTATGACACCTATACAATGTTCATCATGTGAGTAGACAAACCTAAGAAATAATGAATGCCATAAGAAGATCAGTTTGATATTTATTTTGTCCATTTAGTGTTCGAAAAGGGTGATGAGCAAGATTCCGAAGTTGGAGATGAAGTCGATGACGAAGACTTCGAAGAAGATGCTGATTTATATAATAATGTACTAAAGAGGATGTTACCCGGTCAGAACACAATATTTTTTTTTACTCTTCCAATATTTTACTTTCTTTTATACTTAAGTACTTAGGTATGTGTTCTTATTGTAGATATTGTGGTATCGCTAGAAGCAAACGACGATTTCATATGCGAGAAAGCTATGCGACAGCCTGAGGGAACCTCTCGGTTAAATGAAGAGACAATACTAAAGCGACTGAGCGAATTTCGTGCCGGCGATACCAGGGAAAATACTCCACTCAACTTCTTTGACGAATTGGACATACACCCGCTTATAGTACCCGTAAAAGATCATGCTGATTATTCAATGAAGGGCCCATATGCTGCCGTAGCATTACGAATGGGTCGCCCTTGTCGCTATGGGAAACTACTAGGTCAGTTTGTACCGAATCCGTTGTGCAATTGAAATTAAATTCTATAAATTATTACAACTACTTATCTATAATTTATGTCATTGAATTTCACAGCACTTATTGAAGCTGCTGAAAAGAAAGAAAAAGAAGAACAGGAAACTTTGAGAACTAAAGAAGCGAAAGCTCAAAAAGAAATTGAGAGAAAATTAAGGGAGGAACGCGAAGAAAAAATGGAATATTGGGTAATTTAATAGCTTAATTTCCTATATTTTATGCTGACGTGTGATAAAGCTCATCTTAAGTAGGAAACATCAACTAAGTCCATTTCAGATTGGCGTAAGATAATCAATTACCTAATATGATCAAATTTAAAGTAGGTACCTAATTATTATAAACTCCTGTTTTAATGCTTCGCTCTGAAGTTCGCGAAAGTGGCTGCGCAGTAGAGTAAATGTTACTATAAAAACGGGAGGGCGCGCTGCGCACTGCGCACGCGCTGTAAAGCATGCTAATCAGTAACACAATATATTTCTTCTAAGACGGAGTTATATGCAATGCTCCGGGAGGAAGAAGAAGCAGCTTTGGCGGCGGCTGGCGAGCCAATGCGCAATTATCTAGTTCATCATATCTTCCCCACACTTACTCCCGCTTTGCTTGAAGTGGCCAAGTTGCGTCCTGATGATCCAATCGACTTCCTAGTGAGTATAATATTTTCCATACCTTACCATACCATATTCTAGATAGTTATAATAATTGTTAAGTTCTAAATTATTATAGTTATAATCGAAGTTGACAAAATTAACAATTTGAATATATTACCATAATTACTAAAGATGTGAACAGTCTAGTAAATTAAGAATTTACAGCAGCTAGTATATTATATTATAGCACAGATAATATATTCTAATACTATACTTAGTTCTTAATTATAGTTAAATTAAATAATTGCAACCAATGTTTGTGTTGCTTAGGTATCATTGTTTCGATTTAATATTGTATTACTACTGCTGTCGTTGTACCAAGATATTAGGTACTAAGACCTCAGCCTCATTGTTACTATTTTAAACTATAGCTTGGCATTACCTACATACGTCAGTTTCGTAATTGTACTAAGTATTGCATGTGATGATAACTTAATTTGGAAATCGTCAGGGGGAAAGAACGTTCAAGTTAAACCCACTTGGTAAGGCGTTAGAAGAAAAGTTCGAATTACACGAGAAAAGGCTGAGGTTGGCGAAAAATTGTGCTGACGAAAGGCCAAAGGAAGTTGTTCTAGCACAAAAATCTGAATTTGGTGTCGTAAGATCTGCAAGTCTTGATGACGACAGCGATTAACTTCAAAATGCTCCTAAATTTCCCATCTTTATAGCCGAGTAAATTTAATGTATCCGAATCTACAGAATGAAATTGTCACACATTCGCTTGAGATATGTAATAATTTGGATTTTGTGTAGGTACCCACTTATGTACTTATCTATTTTTATTTTTTATCTGCATTCGGTTACTTAGTATATTGATGATGAAAGTTTTGCAGTACTTACTTACTATTTTTGACACGTCTCTTGATTCATATTTCCTTATTATCCTTTTGTTATAATTTGATAATTGTTTTATTAAAGACTGTTACCTACTTGTAATTTAACAACCATCGGTATTTTTTATTATTTTTAATTTTAAATTACAAATAAATTTGATACAATGAAATAAACTGTGGATTTTATAGCTGAAAAATTATAGTGATGTTGCCAAAGCAATAGTAATCCTAAGAAGGCACTTTTACCTATGTTAAAGTATCTACTACTCCGCATAGATAAAGCTACTTACCTACTATAACTGCTCCCTTTGTTTCTTTTTATGCTAACTGAGAATATTTAGAGCATATTAGGTATTATGAACGTCTGTTGTGCTAGCTAACAGTGGGCTCTTGCAACGGTTCCAGGCATGTGCAACGAGTAGGGTTCGAAATAATAAAAAAATCGGAAAGGGATATCTTTGCAATGACGTTGAAAAAGCTTTGACCTTTGCGGGAGTCTTTTGCCCAGTGGTATTTTCAAATATCCAAATACTTATGATCAATGAATTATCATTTTCACAATGATCCAGGAATTCCTATTCGATATACATGTACATAAATATTCAGTTGACATAAACAGGTACCTACCTACCTACACAAATCTAGTCTGAATGATGTTTTATTTGGTGCTTATCAGGCGGAACATCTTTTCAAGCTGAATCCAACCGGTAAGATGCTTGAACCAGGATATAATTTACAAGCGGAAAGACTGTTGGGAAAGATTAAAATACTGGATGACGCATTGAAGGATCTTAACATCCAAATCGATCCTTTAGTATCTCCCGAATGTGAAATAGATGATCCCGCGCAGACTAAGAAGGTTAATCCTATGAGTGCTCTATAAATTACCTAGTTACGGGATTGAGTTTAATGATCTCTCAATGCAGAATAATATTACATATCAGATTTTTATAATAAAATTATTATGAAACCCCAGCTGTTTTTAGTCTTTTCATTTCGACGACTTATAGGTTGGTGCCTATAGATAGTAATATGTATTTATAAAGGTAAAGGAAAGCCTTGATGAAATGTTCAAGGTATATGAAGTTCAAGATCAGTCATTAGTTCCGGTTACGAAAACCGGCTCCGATAAGTTTGTGGCAAAAGCCTTGGCATTGTATGGTTTAAACTCAACTACCCATGCGAAAATGTCTATATATCTAAATACTTCGATTTATGAAGGTATTCTCACTGGCCAAACATTTATGAGCTTTATGTACCTAGGTACAATACAAAATGCCCTGGCCTCGTACTTGTAAGTAGCCGGCATGCCATGCATGTAAGTAGATTACACATACCTAGTAGATACGATTCGATTGTAAATAAATTGTAACTGGAAGTAAGTAGTGCAACTGAATTCTTAACACACCAGCACCACCAATTGTGCTATCACTCAATAGGTATCTTTTTTAAGGTTAGTGTAAATGTTCGTTAAAATATACCTACCTATACCTATAATTCAGCAACGGCCCGGAGATCAAGACCAAAGATTTTAATAGCAATTTTAAGAGTTAAATAGTGTTATTATTTTATTCCTGAAAGATTGAAGAAAACAGTATATGCTAGAAGTCTATTCAATGATATACCTACTAGGTATTGTATGTAGGTATACCATTATACATAGGTATAAGTACCTACTTACTTAGTTCAAAACATTAAAATTTAGTAATTTTTCTTATAAATTACTTAGGCCCACTTGCAGTTTGCACCAACTTCTTACACATGTTTAAACTGTATTTAAACACAAATTTTCGATGAAAAATTGTGTTTTGATGCCTACCTACTTTTAAGTAAACTTCAGAACAGAGATATCCACTATTCCATTTGGAAACTAGGGACCTATAGCGTCGATTTATATGACTGAGCAATTGCTTAGCAATCAATCGGAAATTTGACATCTGTTGGCATGGCCTGCCTGCAGCGGCTAAGCGTTCACATACACTGGGCAGAGGTACGAGTTGACCTGTACTCTACAGGGACATACTACTGAGAATATGCATTTATAATTCCACCCTTGCCACACGCGACACATTGCATGCAAATAAAAATGCTGTGCATTATTGTGATTAAGTATTCCTATACCTAATGTGTGTGTTAGGTGGTTCTTGCAAACCTTGATTATTAGGTATATTCTTCTTACTAGCTTCAACATTACTTTAATAGGAAATTCTGATTCTAAATAAGTAGAAACCAAGACATTGCCATTTTGAAAATCGCATAAAAACTTCTTGCAACTGTAGTGTGTACCTACTCTCACCTTTGCTGAGGTTGTGGGCAATAAAATATGCATGTAGATACCTAAGCAGGTAGGTACCTACTTACCTACCTGCCTAGTATTTATTTAGAATATTCGACATAGCTATTATGCTATAGGTACTGCAAGACCAATTTAATGTAATTTATTTAATAGCCACTTTCATTTATTAAAACTTTTAACGATAAAACTAATGACGTGTACCTACACATTACACAATAATACAACTAATTTTGTTTGACGTTATCAAGATCCTAATGTCCTTTTAGGGATCCATATATGTAAACGTTCCTTAGAAAATGTTTTTTCCTTTTAATTTTTTTAAATAAGTAGGTAGGTAAATAAAAAAATCTTGATTGACATAAAATGGTTCATAATAGGTACAATATACAAATCGTCTGGCCCATAAACTAGTGTAAAGGCGTGTAAACTGTGTTTCAGGGATCAGTGTTTTCGCCTATAGAGAAGATAAAATATTATACATAAGTACATACACTCACCTTTCTCCCACAGAAACTATAATACTTATATAGGTACCTATATTATTTTGTCATTAAAGTTAGCAACTAAAAGTACCTAGTACTTTTTGTATTCTAATAGGTAAGTAAATTTGAGTTAAACTCACTGTGTTCGTGTTTCATTTCATCTGAGAAAAATACTTTTTGAAAAAGTAAAACCGCAGAGCGGGCGTCAGCAACAATAAGTTACAAGTTTGTAAATGGTTCACTATGGCAAAAAGCCTACCCTTAGGTAGAAGGTGTCACACTAAACCATGATGAAAACGTAGATACTGTCAATATAATTCGAGGGTACATTGGAGTCCATTGAAACATCACGCAAACGTTGGTCGATAATTTCGATGTTATCATCGTCGCGTGATTTAGTCCATCAATTCCCGATCTTGTATTCACACGAAGTAAACATTCGACGTGAACATGTGATAGGACATGAAAGTCTATCCGGAATACGAGTTTAAAAATGATTATTCAGGTTCTAAAAAGAACCGATCATCATCGGATGTTAGTGGCTTACCATTGCTGGCTGCGAGTTTACGTCATCAGACGACGGAGTTTTTCAATAATTCAACGTTGCATGGCGTGCGGTACATCGCTGAGAAGGATAGACCTTTTTGTGAGAAGTTAGTATCTATAAATGTACATGTTGACCTTTTCATATTATATTTAGTCCAAAAAATAGTGATATAGATCTACTTTCTAGTTTTTACCAGCATGTAAGTAGGTAACTGCTATGGCAGAATAATTTGATAAGCGTAAATATATATTTTTTTCCGGATTTTAATGCAATATATTTAAATAATAAATAACATACCATCACGCCTGTATTCCCCGAAGGGTTAGGCAGAGGTGTACTAATGCACACTCACAGTTGGCCGGTATGTTTAGGTCCCAATAATAGCGGCGAGCCTATTTCCATTAACCGGGCACAAATCCAGACTCCGAGCTGCTATTGATAATTTCAAAGAAGAACCTAATAACACTTTGCTCGACCTGGGGATTGAACCCAAGACCTCTAGCGTAGCCGTCGCGCTTGGGACCACTACACCAACGAGGCAGTCTATAATTTCTTCCAGCAAATAGGTAACTGCTTCAGCAGAAGAATTTGATGAGTGTAAGTTTTTATTTTTCGTTTTAAATTCCTCATGGGGTTGTCCTTCGTTTCAGAAGAAAAGTCGGAGGGTTATATCGGACGCCGGCCGAGTCCTTGTTATAGATAGGTGTATTTATGGTAATCGGGACTGAAGCGTCTCGTTCTACTAAGAATGAGTATCCATCGTAGCTGAACCTTGCTGATATAAATTGTAAACAGGATAGTTATTACCTAGCCACGCGCAACTCTTCTAGAAATTTTAGTTATAGTCTAGATCGCAGTATCGCTTAACATTAGGCGAACTGGCGATCAAGCTTAAGCCTATCACGAATAAAAAATACTATCCAAGTTTAGTTAGTTCATCAACAATTGGTTGCAGGTTTATGTGGTTCAGTTTCACAGCCGTCGGCGCAGTAACCACCTGTATTATAATTGTCAGTTTGTGGGAGAAGTTCCAAACGAATCCTACTATTACAGGTAAGCAATACCGGTTCCTACCTTTATGTAGGTACTATCCTTACTAATATTATAAACGTGAAAGTTTGCGAGTATGGATATATGGATGTTTGTTACTCTTTCACGCCAGAACGACTGAACGGATCTGGATGAAATTTGGCACAGAGATAGATTATAGTCTGGAATAACACATAGGCTACTTTTTATCTAGGTCGGACCCAATTCTGAAGTCCACGCATACAAAGTCGCGGGCATAAGCTAGTAATACATAATAGACTTACGTCTTACCATACTTTTTTATACTTCTGGCTTGCTTGCTTGCTTGAAGATCTTTGTTATCTGCTACACAATATTTATTTAAGATCCGAAATTAAATATGAAACGACATGACCTTTTTGGTATGACTGGTTTTTTCTTTGTCCTTATCTTCAATAGACGGCGGTATAATACCTAGAAGCCGTAAGTAGCTGGGTGTTCCTTGAAATAGTAGCAACCAGTTCAAGTAACTACCAACTATCAAATGATATTTATGTATCAGGTTTGGATACGGACTTCCACAATTGGGATGTACCATTTCCAGCAGTGACAATATGCGACGTTAATCCTGTGGATGAAGAATTACTAGACGCCTACATTGAAAGGTAAGTAGCATAGGAATGTATTACCGCATGATTAAAAATAACTGCTAATCAAATCCCATAAGACAAATTACAAAACCGTACACCTAGTTTACTCAGAAGACCAGTAAGGATTGTTGGACTAAAAGAATTTCCTACGTATGTATATGTATTTCTACAGTACTTGGGGCTCGGAACCACCTGAAAAAGCTGGTGAAATGTTACATTGGTTGGCGACCCTCAGCTATCGGTCTATAGAGAAACATGCCTTGGAATTCCTTTCCGATCCTGCTCTTGTAGGAAAGAGTGAAGATGACGAATCGGCACCTGTTAAAAATCCAAAAGATGCAGTGTTCCAAGTAAATTTTTAATTTTACTTAGACATAAAGAATTCGAATGTATTTACTTAGCTTACTTGAAGGAGAAAAGCCAGAGAAAAACAAGCATAGGGCACTCTGATGGTAAGTGGCAACCGTAGTCTATAGAGACGTCACCAACACCAGCACACCAGGTGTCAAATAAAATTAATAGGTGTGACTAGCACATTGCCATCTTGAGACCTGAATTATTGTTAAGATGTTACTGGGCTATATGAGAATATAGTAGTAGGAATAATTCCATTGAATAGCTACATAACAAAATCTTAGTACTTATGTTATTGCTTAGAGGCGGTGGCAGAATATTTGGCAATGAGGGGGTTACTATTACTACCTACCCTAGATGTATTCAGCAGTAGAGTACTAGGGCACCACAAAAATTATGAAGATTCGGTATAGATGTTCAGTGTTATGAGGATCCTACCCACCTGAGCACACACTTTTTGTCGAACTGAAACTGATATCGAGGGGAATCTTCATCTGCCACTACCTAGTTATTATGGTGCCTCTATGCTACTTGTGTTTTTAGATCGTTCGGCATTGTGAGTCATTGTTTTACGACTGCGAATGGAAGGGGGATTCCGAAGAGTGTTGCGACGTGCTAATGCCTGTATTTACTGAAATGGGATTATGTTATGCTTTTAATTCCAAGCATGCGGAGAAAGTGTGGCCGTGGTTGGTATATTAGTTCTCTACATGCAACGTATGTAGAGAACCAAAAATCTGTTCATAAAATAAACTTTCAATAAACCTGATATAAAATATACCTTGTTAAAAAAGTAAATTACATTTTTTAACTTCTTTGTGATACGCTTCATTAAGTTACTTTTGTATTTCAGGCAATCACAGGCTCCAAGTGACCAATTTAATGAAGCGTTTATTCATGAGACAGATGCTAAATGGTCTTTTATGTTCAACTCAGACAGGAAAAACACCACCTTTGATGTACGTTTATCCTACTTATAGGTAGGTACACACAAATATAGTGATTGTAGTAAAACGTATCATTAGAATTACAATGTTTCGCTTGCAGATATTCATTCATTCTACTGAGGAAATGGCTGGCCTTGAACAGAGTGCTCAGCATTCATGGGACCGCCGTGTGGAGAAAGTATCTTTCTCTGTAAAACACACATACACCACAGAGGACGCTCGACAGCTGTCAATTCGACAAAGACGTTGTGTATTCGCTGACGAACTGCATTTGGAGACGTCTAATATTTACACTTATTCAGCTTGTATGAGACAATGCCGCATGCAACGCAGTCGTGCATTCTGCAAATGTGTACCGCATTTTTATCCACCATTGAGTACGTACGTTCAATATTAAAAAGGTTATTAGAAAATTAGGTCAATTATTTTTCTATTTGTTTTATGTACTTTGAGTTTAATTTTAGAGGGGTACAAACAATGCACTCTTCGAGAGCTAAGCTGTATAGCAAAACACGCGGCAGCCATAACTGACGTCACGCGCTGCAGTTGTGAACTGGGATGCTCTCACACCGTATACGAGGTTGAGAAACTATCTGACGTCGAGTAAGTTTTGCTGACAATTATTACGATTACGACTAACGGACTAATGAATACCTACTGATGACTAATTTCAAAATGACGATAAATAAAGCTTTCCAAAATACTTTTGAAGGTTTTTATAAAACGACGGATATGTATCTGTAAGTATCTACCTACCTATTTAGGTGCATAATTAAGTTATCATTACGTCGGAGCTCAAATAGCCACTTTGAATTAATCATAGTATGATTCTCAGGCACATGATTACACATTTAGATACTTATACAATATAGCTGACCTGGCATTGCATAGACTTTTCGTTTAATGAGAGATCAGCTTGTAATGGCAAGGTAGGATAGCATGATGTGAAGCCATAATATATGTCCGTGAAACAATAAAAATATAGGTTTATTTATTATTTTAGTGCAACACGAAGTAACGAGAACACTTTATTAGAGACAGAATTCGTATCATGGCCGATGGTCCGCTACAAACGTGAGGTGCTTTTCGGTTGGGTTGACCTACTGGGTGAGTCAAACTTTGCGTAAACTTAGGTAGGTACATGGAATTACTGTAAAATTATTGTACTGATTTTCCTATTAGCTAAAGTATTTTATAATTATGGACTTCCCATTCCCTTGCGGTTGTTTCGACTGATATTTTATGTATGTAGGTAGGTACCTATGTAGGTACTTACCTGCAGTTTGATTTTGAAAATAATTAAATAGCGTGATTATTAGTAAGTTATAGTAATTATTTTTTGCATTACCGTATGCTAAACATTTTAAAGATATAAATTTTAGTGGAAGAAAAATTAGATCTCTGGTAGAATTCGAACCTGCGTCCCTCTGATTAGATACACCGGACGCTTTAGCCAACTAAGCTAGAAGAGTGGTCTCGGTAGCGAAAATTTATAAGATAAATGAAGTAGATAAATAATTTCAGTGTCATTTGGGGGAATTGCGGGACTGTTCCTGGGTTTCTCCTTGTTGTCTGGCGTAGAATTGTTGTACTATTTTACGCTGAGGGCGTGGTGTGCGGCCGCGAGGGACGCTGACATGCTGCGGCAAGAGCGCGCTGAACGACTTGCAAAGCCAAAACCTCCTCATGATTTGAGCCTCGTACCTTGGTAAGTTGAATGATTATATTTTACTGGTTTGTACTTACTAAAAGTCTTACCACATACCATCACGCTTGTATTATCCAAAGAGTTAAACAGATGTGTAATGTACTGTATGTAGATGTGTCTAATGTACTCTAGGTAAACCCACAGTTCGTCGGTATCTTTGTGCGCCAATGTTATCCTATCTATACTATTTAAAAGAGCACTATTGTTTATATCTATCCTTACTAATATTATAAACGTGAAAGTTTGTAAGTATGGATGTATGGACGTTTGTTACTCTTTCACGCCAGAACTGCTGAACGCATCTGGATACAATTTGACACAAAGTTAGATTATCGCCTGGAATAATACATAGGCTACTTTTTACCCAGGTTGGACCCTATCCTGAAGTCCACGCAGACAAAGTCGCGGGCAGAAGCTAGTTAGATATTATTTTTAAACGTATTTTCGAAAATGTTTGTAACAATTTTGATGAAATTTACAATATTGCATTATGGGGATGAAAAATCGATCTAGGTAGGTCTAATTTCTGTGAGAATTCGTTTTCAAGCAAGCAACGGACTTGACTTGCCCATAAAACCATTCTCTACTTACCGTATTTCAGAGTTGCTCCAGCGAGTTGATTTACTGTCAGATATTATTATCAGAACACATTGTCTGAACAATAATAATGTTCCCCGTATCATTACGACATTATTATTGTTCAGATGACACCAAACTTTTTATTTATTTTAATAGAACAATAATTATATTTTGTTGGTTTATAGGTGGAAGCAACCTCCAGTACCGCGTACGGCCCGACCGATAGTAGTGAGAGCTAAGAACGTAAACCCACCAGAGTACTCTCCACCTCCTTCCTATCCCACATACTTGCCTTAACATACTTATTGTGTGAATTGTATATTTTATGCCTCTTTTATAAGTTTATTAAATTAAACAAAATAGTTTTTTTTTTCGTTAATATTTATTACAATATTTTTGGTCATACACCCATTCTAATGTCGCAATTAGTAAAATTCATATCGAACTACATCATTGTGACAATTGGACACAAAACAGTCAACAAGTTCCAAAAATTCGAGAAATATAAACATACATGCAGTAAAGTCTAAAAAACGACCACAATAATGCAGTTCAATAAATAACAAGTTTACAAAAAAATATAAATTTCGAAATGTTACGTGTGAACTGTGTTTTCAATATATTTTGTTGTCTATGAACCAAAAGTAATAAACCATACGCAGCACCAAACATCTAAGTACTAAACAATTAGGAATGAAATTTCTGACTAATCAAACATAAACCTTACTAATATTGCATTAATAAATTGACTCAGCAATCTATTATATACACACGCACTTCACTAATGATAGAATGAATGAATGAATCATAATACTCTTGCATCGTTTTTGGATATCAGATATTTATAATGCTGATTGTATTTTTATCGCAATATTCGACAAGTAAATTGTAACGATGCTTAATTTCAATAAATTACTCCTGACTGCACAAGGACAAAATTCGTCAATATTCTATACGTTTTCCTATTACATCATTCAAGAAATCCTAACAACTTTGGCATTATAATGTTTAAACCACATTTATTCAAAATGAACTATGTCTATGATCTACATTTAGGTTTATTTATTTCTTATTTAAACATATAATACTTCTAGTATAGTGTACAGTTTCATTGGGTAGGTATCACTGTCACGACGAAAATATTTATGTAGTACTAGCGACCCGCCCGCGGTTTCACCCGTGTTGCCCCATTCTTAAGAGTCGTAGTGTAATGTTAAATAGCTTAAAACCTTCCTCTTGAATCATTCTATCTATTAAAAAAACCTCATCAAAATCCGTTGCGTAGTTTTAAAGATCTAAGCATACATAGGGGACAGACAGACAGCGGGTAGCGACTTTGTTTTATACTATGTAGTGATAAGATTTAATATATACAACCAATTATAATGTTATTTCTTTTGCTGCTGATGATACTGAAATTATGTTACGTTTAATATCGCATATCAGAGAATCTAGTATACTTCGGTGGCGCAAACTCCAGAAACATAGCATACTTATTAGAAATACTTAGCGATTCAATTGTGTAAGTTATACAGGGTGTCCCAGACCGAGTGGTCCAAAAGGAAATATGGGATGGGGGGATATATATATATATGGAATATCATTTGGTTATCCTCTGTAGTATATAAATTATCACTATTAAAAAAAAAACGTTTTTTTGGTTCAATTTATGCCAGTGTGACGAGACTATTTAACAGAGAACCCTCAAGTTAGCACGGAAAATCTTAAATAGTTTAGGAACAAGATAGGATATTAAATCAGTGTGTTAAGATTTGTTTCTTATGACTGTATTCTAAGCACCTTAGAATACATATATAAGAAAAAAACTGAAAACGTTAAAAAGAAAAAACTCAAAACCATTAAAATACTAAGTCATAGATAAAAAGAGCCTTAACACACTGATTGTAAATTAATATCCTATCTTGTTCCTAAACTATTTAAGATTTTCCTAGCCAAATTTGACGTCTCTCTGTTGAATAGTCTCTTTACAATGGCATAAATTCAACTTTTAAATGGTGATAATTTTTATACTACACAGGATAGCCTAATGATATACCTATTATTGAATAGTTAATATGACTCCTCATTCCAGATTTCCTTTAGGCCCACTCGGTGTGGGACACCCTGTATACAAACAAATTTTAAGTAATAATGTTAAACATAGCATGGTGATCTCATCGTGGATTACGCACAAATTATAGGTAATCTTAAGTATAATTAAATGTTAAATAACGATAATAACAATTACACTTTTGTCCTTAGTCTTTATTAACTAAAACATATTATTATTTTATATTATATATATGTTACTGTAAAAGCCCGAACTACGGCAAATTCTAAGATTTACCAACTCTGACTGGTAAAAGTTCGAAATGTTCCACCATGGTTAGGTTAGGTTGTTAGTTTTTTTTTTAAAAAAGGCTTACAACGCCATGCAAATGTTCCACCATGGTTTAAAAAAAAACCTAATAACCTAACCTAACCATGGTGGAACATTTCGAACTTTTACCAGTCAGAGTTGGTAAATCTTAGAATTTGCCGTAGTTCGGGCTTTTACAGTAACATATATATACTAAATAATGTAATATAATCATTATATCTGTCGTAGGCCGATTGTTTAAATGGGAAGATCACTATATGGCTGGGCACTTCTTAAAACACCGGCACATCGTGATTTAGCCGGCAATATCGCGATGTGACCAGTAAAAAGTCGGGCGGATCGACGAGAACAATGTATTTGTCGATATTTCCAGCTTTTGGCATCGAATGGTATCGTGGGCAGATCGTTTTAAATGGGCCGATCGAGATTTGCCTGGGTAGATCACGATGTATTCCGTGATATGACCGATTATTTCATGATGTGCTTAATCTAATTTCTTCTGTGTAAGTATGTACAATTCGGTTCTGGCACTCGCCGGCCGCTGCCGCGGCCCCGCTCGCTTAGCTCGTGCATTGTGTGGTCGCAGTTCCAACCTAACCGATATTTATATTTCTTTCATCGGCCACGAAATGCAAGCACATGGTTTAAACGATCGGCCCACGACATAAATTGTGGCTGGCCAAATCATCAAACGTCACGCGTTGAACGATATGGCTGGTGTAATATGGCTAGATCATGATGTGCCGGCGTTTCAAGAAGTGCCCAGCCATATCGTGATCTGCCTTTTAAACGATCGGCCCACGACATATATATCATTTTAAAACTTTAATTTAAATAATACATTTCATTTAAGTATTACGCAAGTAATTTTTGTCGCCATTTGTGCACATTTCAACATATTTTACGATAATAATACAATACAGCAGCAAAATGTTACAATCGTTTAATTAAATACCTATCCAATAGCAACATTTAAAATGATTGTGATTATTGATTACTTATTCAGCTAAATAGCATTTTGCAATAAACAGATTTTGAATAATAAGTTAAATAAATAACGACTGAGCACAACATTTAAGTACTGTATGTAAAGTACTGAGGAAATGCAAAATCACGGGTTTTTATCTTACCCTAATCGCATACCGAAACATACGTAATTTCATCTAATAATTTTATATATATTTACAATAATAAAATAAGTAGTTCCAACTTTAACTTTAATGATCGATTTTCTAATCGGACAGAAGAACTGTCGATCTGGCAGATCCTTTAAAGAATCTGTTAAACCTTCAAAATAACTCGTATTAAGTTTTCTGGCAATTGAGATATTAGCCTATGATTTTATTTTATAGGATGCACGAACATTGTTTATTACATTGATTTCTGTAGAATATTTCTATGTATTTAAGTATATAAAATTAAGTTACGGAAACTTTATTAGCTTCGTAAATATTCCTTCATTATTCATAAATATAGTTTTTTGTGACAATCTTTCACTATACATATAAGAAAAATAAAAGGTATTTGCACTATAAGAGAATCTAAATTTCTAAATACGACAAGTGTGTACGTCTCGATGCATATATGCAATAGAAGTACATTTAGTTAATTATTGAAGTTAACCAGTTTTGTACTGTTGCAGGTTCAAAGATTATGTAACTGGTAATTTTATAAATCATCCGAGAGAGCCTGTCAAGCATTATTTGGCACGTTTATTTATTGAATAGGAATTCTAAATAGAGGACATCGACTTGGATAATCGAAATCTATTGATGGTACCGAGACCATGAATATCAAAC
The DNA here is from genome assembly GCA_910591435.1 of Acronicta aceris. Classification (NCBI taxonomy): domain Eukaryota; kingdom Metazoa; phylum Arthropoda; class Insecta; order Lepidoptera; family Noctuidae; genus Acronicta; species Acronicta aceris. Next base: position 8,100,942 of record OU342763.1, on the reverse strand, counting down.
ACTGCCGGCGCCCGACAAGTACTATTTTCTAAAGTGTCTGTAGTAAGTTGTTTATCGGGTAAAATTTAATATAATAAATGAATAATTTGTAATCAACTGAGTGAGTTGAGAAAACTAATTAATTCATAATGATCAAATAATAATAATGCTAAAACCAACCTAAGAAATCATCAATAGCCTCAAGCGTTATGTATGACGCAGCAGGCGCCATATACGTCTTTAATTATTATGATGATTACTCCAAATGCATTATCTCCAAATAAAATCTTAGTAATTATTAAATCTATAAATATAATAAAATTGTAACAGGCCGTTGTCTGTAGGTACAATATAGATTGTTGTCTTTACTAAAGCAATAGAAGCCAAAACAAAAAATATGTCTGTCTGTCTGTATGTTTGTACGCTCGCTCGCATCACGCGAAACCTACTGCATGGAATTGAATGCAGTTTTCACCGATCTATTGCTAGAGGTCTAACATAAAATATAGGCTATTCAAAATGATCGAACATTCACCTGAAAAGTCGGAAATTCCAAAGGTAAAATTTTCGCACGCGATGCTGCGCTAGTTTTACATAATATCGTAGTAACCGAAAATGTTGACAGACTCGAGGAATTATAATATGAACAGAGTTATTTTATGAAAACTGTACTACCTATTAACAAACTAAAATAAATAAATGATGTTAGATCAATGTTATTGATAAAAAATACATGAATTCGATTTTTCTGAGATTTATGTTACAAAAGTTCGCACCTAAAACTGTAACAGGAATAATAACTACTTTTAAAACAAAATAGTACGGAAATACTCCCGTGATAATCGGCGCCGGAGTTTACTGAGATCTTTATCACCGGAGACATCATGTCTATCTCTTCAAGCAGGGTAATACAGTTATCACTGCTATACCGTGCGAAGACACGTGTGATTAAGGCAGCGATTTTACTCTTGCGTAAGATGACACAACGATATTTATATTTTTTATTTTATATATATATTATTTTTTTAAACGTTGCCCCACACTAGCATTTTCTCCTGTATCGTGGGAGCGTTTACAAACACAAATTCTCACATGCACAGACGCCCAGACCCGGAACAACTACCTGTAGATTATACAAATATTTGCTTCGTGTGGGGATCGAACCCACAACACGTGACGCAGAAGCCGATCGCTCAGCCGCTACGCCAAACGTGTCGCCTCAGATCGATCGATCTAACGATCAGTGATAGGGTTGAAATAATACTTGCATGTGTTAAACGGCCTTTGTTGAAACACAAATCATTTTGAGAGATAATTTTCGTTGTTGGTTATTTTCGGTTTCAATAAGTATAAAATTTGACTGAATACACTTCTAATGTGAGCAAGGTTTACCTCAACCCTTATGGCTCTTCTTCGACGAAATTAAAGACACCGGTCAACATCGTACGTTAAATAGTACATACAATTTTACTAGATTGGATTAAAAATTAAGTAACAGCCAAGTATACCTTCTAGTTTAGATTTTTCGCCGATCGATAACAATAAATATTTTAATTTAGTAACAGAATACAAGGGGGCGGTCTCTGAGCCCCGATTGCTGGGCAGTAGCTCCACTTGTACACTATCGCTACAGAGTTAAACGTAACTATGGGGCGAGATCCGCAGGATAATCCCAGCGACATAAAGTAGGAAAAAAATCGATTGAATAAGAAACGATAGTGCCACCGCGTTGCGTCATAATTTACCAAGCGAAACCTGCGTGTTCTGTTTAACGCGGATGACGCTGTGATTTTCATTTGCATTCGGCTGGTTAATAATCCCCTCAATCATAGCACGTAAAACGAAAATCCTGACCTGAGGTAGAAAACGTAACTCCACTCGCCGACGGAATCCGCACTCTCGCTGGCGTCCGAAGACAGAAATGGTCTATATACATAAATATTAAGGTGTCCTTTCACCTACACTAAGCGCTATCTTACTAGCGATTCGCGAATGTGTTTCCAGTTTATAAACGTAGTTGCAGCGAGCTTGTTATGGGACAAACATTGCATTCTTTCAATATTTTTACTCACACCACGCGGTAGTAAGTTGTCACGAGGTCGTCAACATAATTGCGAGTCGTCGCGCGGCAGCCACAGTGGGCTAGCGGCATCGCCAGCTTCCTGCTTGTCCCCACAACGACGACGAACCACGCGCGCGATACGAGAGAACTTCTCTGTGTCTGACAGTGTGGCCTGCAAACATTGGTTATTATTAATTTGTGCCATCCACTGAGTTTGAAAGTGCCCGGTTAATAGCAATAAGCTCGCCCCCTATTACATAGGAACTAAACATAAACTTACTTAAAATTGAAATTTTGAATTACTTGAGAACTTTTAACTCATCAGTAAGGTAATTAACACTGTTACGAAGAATAAAATTGTATTAATTGATAAGGGAAATTATTATATGATTTCTTACCTCAATAGCTATGGCAAGTATTAGATGTAGGGCCGGTATGAGCAGCAGGTATACCCGGAACACAGTTTGTTCAGGCTCGGCCGTCGACAAAGCCTCCACCTCCATGGTTTCCGCGAGCCAGTTCCACGGACATAACAGGAGTACTATCACAAAAACTGATTGCGTCACCAATGTTAATACCATGTAATCTGAAATTAAATTATTGGAATAAGTTCCATGCGGAATGTTTCCTCGCCAACATACCAGCAGTGTGATAATAGTGCAGATATCCTGTATTATATTTGGGCTATTCAAATCTAAGAATCGTAGTTACTTACAATTGGCGCAGAACGGCTGGCGGAATGGCCAGCCTTTCGCATATACACAGGCCATTATTAAGTACTGGAATGCGGTAACTATGAAGATGACCGTGTTTTCCCAACAAAGTACTTGTTCTACGTCTGGGCCTCCTTCAACTGCTTTGAACCTAAAAAAGTATAAATAAATTGATTATTTACTGACGATTTTGCGTGTTTAGCAGTAGCGCGTTCCTTTTACTTCAATCTATGTATCTTCTATCAGTACCTGTACCAACTGTTATCTCAGTTTCTTTCCGATTTTGAATTACGAGCAAAATAATTTAAATGGGTGTAGAATTTATATAGAAAACACATTCTCAAATACTGTTAAATACTCGTACAATACAAAACATAATATCTCTTTAAATAAATGGGTACATAATATAAAGAATTTTTGATTTTCACATTTTAAGGAGGCGCATGAAAGTTTAACATCATCAGTAATAATAAATTAAATAATAATAGGCTCTAACATGCACACGGCAGTTGTAACTATGACTTTAGGATCTCTGAACACCAAGGGGCCAGCATCAGAGGGGCTAAAATGGCCACTTTTTTAACATAATTCACTGAGACAACTTATACTGGACACTATTATGGCACGTTGTGCAGCTCTGTGAATTCATCAAAACTGGCGATTTAGCCTCCCAGTCATGTACACTCACCACGGCTGTGCATAGAGTAGGTATATGGAGGCGATCTGCATGAGCAGCACCAGCGAGACCTGCATGACGAGCGGCAGCAGGCTGGGCAGCGCCACCAGCGACACGGGCGGAGACTGCCGCGTCAGCAGCGGGCCCGGCGCCGCGCGCCCCAGCGACAGGGCCAGCAGCGTCGTCAGCACTAGGTCGATGTACAGGAACTGGTTGTTGCCCAGGATCGAGTAGAACTGCGGACCACATCATCATGTTGGAGACACTCAAACGAAATGTGACACTGATATATCTAACAGCACAGTTTCATAAAAAAGTTTATTTACTGAATGATAGCTAAAAATTATATACACTTCATAATACAAGCGTAATAGATTCGTATTCAGAGGCAATACGACGTGTTGAAGGCAATCAGCAAATACACGCGACAATATAAATGGCGCGCATACGTGGCGCTTTGGTTTTAAACCTTACGGATCGCTACGGTCACATTATTTAAATAACGGATTGGTAAATTGGTGACCCCTGTTACTAGAATTTAAAATTGCAATTGTAGATAAAGAATTTTATCCTGGTAATAAAATCCACGCCAATGTGAGGGGAAGTTCCGTTGCGTAATAATTTTTTTATTTCCGTAGACAATTACACACATTTGCGATTTGCAGAAATAAATACCCACTATACATAAAAGTTAAATTTTAGAACAAAAATGTTGTTTTTATATCACTGTTCCGTTTTGTTTTGTACGACATTGTATGAGTTTTAATATACTTACATTATAAAGAATGAGGATGGAGAAGAACTGAATGAGAGAATAAAGAGCCATGTATTTAAATATTGCGAAAGAGGTGCTCAGGGCACAACGGCCTTCTAAAGCGAGAAGTTTCACGCAGCTTATGTTCTGCTCTTGAGACGTGAATGGTGCTGCCACTGCAATATAGGGTAAAAATAGTTTAGTATAATCGATTAGTTCGGATAAACGATAAAATATTACAGAATGACTATATTGTACCTGAGGCGTCGGCTTCTGAGAGTGATATGCCTACATGAGCAGCTTTCAACGCGCCGCAGTCATTAGCTCCGTCGCCACACATACCTACGATAAGGTCCTCGTCTTGCAATGCGGTCACCAGCTGAGTTTTCTGATCAGGCCCAAAACGACCAAACACCATACCTGAAAACACGAGAATATTCAATTCTCCGAAATTAAAAATCCAGTAATTTAAAAAGAATTAAAGTACATCATCATTCAGTAATTTCAAAATATTTGAATATAGAACTTTTTTGTCACAATTAAACAATAAATGGTGAATTGTTTTTACTAGCTGTATCTTACCTCTAGTCAATACCACCGGCATTAGCTCCGGATAATGAGTACGTATCACAGCCCAAGTTTTACCCTCCAAAGCCAACACATATGCATCCATTGGTAATTTAGGCGGACCACCATCACCCACCACCTAAGAAATATAATAATATTATAAAGAGAAAAGATTTGTATTTTTGTTTGTAATGAATAAAGTAAAAAACTACCAGACCGATTTTAAAAATTCGTTAACTAATATGTAGAATTATTTTAATAAAGGAAAAAATCAATCGCGGGCAGGATTCGAACCTGAACGATATAAATTAATACACCAGACGCTCTGACCTCTAAGCCACCGCGAACCCCACCCGCCTGATTGTAATTTTGCCTTCACATTCTGAATTTACGTCATAATGTGACGTTAGAACTTTATCTAAGATATACTTTATCGTTATATCTTAGCATGGAAAATGCAAAAAAATCACAAAAAGATAATATGTAGAATGCTATATTATCACCGAGTAACATATACTTCATTGTTAATCGAGTTAAACATAACGTCACCTCAGGTCACGAGCGAATGAAACCGCGGGAAACAGGTTGTATTGATTTAAGGGTCCTATTTATTTTTATAGAAACTTACTTCCATACACAGGGGGGGTCTTGAGTCGTTAGTCTGCGGTTGTCCCGCAGTTATAAGTACAAGTTTTTGATGCGGCTGCACCATAGAGCAGCCTCGTGCCACCGACATAGCAGTCATTATGTTGTCCCCTGCAATAATCAATTATAAACAGATAAGAAAAATATTTATATAAATAAACAAACGCTTCAATTACATTCGCATGATGAACATGATCTTCAAACACGATTGTGTCTAATATGAACCTACGTTTTGTAAGGAGGAATTACATTTTAACTCAGCAACTGGTAGTGTCTACAACAGACAATAATAAAATCAACTTTTATGACACACGTACGAAATTTTAAATGACTACCATATAGAGATTTTAGCCGCCTCCATATTTGTTTAACTAATATTCATAATTTATAGAACAACAATTTTAAATTTAAAAAATATAGGTATCTCTCTTTCATTCAATAATAATAATGTTCTATCTGCCACAGTATATGCATTTAAATTTTATATTTACGCAATGAAAAAATTGTGGTGTATATAATTAATTAATTATACAGCATTTAGAACACGTGATTAAGGAAATTTATTATGCTTTTTTAGTGTTGTAAAGATAGTTGGCAACATCTTGTGCGCTTCAACTGCTATTTTTCTTGTGAATACAAAAAAAAATTGATGCTACGAGCATGCCTACCAGAAGAAAAATCTTTAGTTTGCACCATCTAAGATAAAAATAAGATTATTTATTTTACAATTTAGATCATTGAAATTACATTTACATAAATTGAATAAGTTATCGTTACTGAACATCCCATTTCGATTTGTCGCACGCAATAAAAGTAAAGTTGCACAAACCTGTCACCATAATCAATCTCATAGTAGCGTCGTGAAGCTCCCTGATAACTTGAGTCGTCTCTGGTTTCAGGCTATTTTGCATGACTAGAAAGCCTAGGAACGCCATGTCGCACTCAAGATTTTCTCTCTTGATCCTCTGTGCGTCGACCCATTTCATCTTACGATCGAGCTTTTTGTATGCAAGACCGATCACTCGGAATCCGTTGGATGTGTACTCATTGAGAATAGTACTGAAATTCTCGGGGAGAGTGTTTGGATTGCACATACCCGCGACCTGAAAATATAAGTATGTATAATATTGTCTACTTATACAAGTTTTGCCAAAATTTAAAATTTGTTGGTTAGGAATTTACCTTTTCGGGAGCACCTTTCACAAAATAGACCATTTGTGGCTGGCCCAAAACCCTAGCTATGACGCCCATTGATTGCTGCGCTGATGAGAAGTGGAACCTTCGCAATAAACCGATCTAAAATACAATAATGTAATCATAAAAAATAACATAATTACGCAAACATTTGGTGTTATTTCTAGTCATACTTCTATCTACAGTAATATCGGATAAAGCAACTCACCTCATATGGAATTTCCATGGTAAATGGATCATAGTCATCCAGATTCTGAAGAGCTTCATTGTGAGCTGTAATAGGTTTTACAATGGCTGGCGTCAGGTTGTCATACCGTGTATTTTCTGGTCCTGGTTCTTCAAGTATCTAATAACAAAACAACATCCAGATTTCTATCAGTAAGAAAGAAAGAAAAACGATTTACTCCTTGCGAAGAAAAATACAGAAATAAAATAAGACTTAAAACAGCGCATCGCTGATTTTCAATGCCAACCTAACACCAATAGATACGTCATAAATTCAGCTACTTAATATTATGTTTTGTGTAATTATTATTTGATTGTGATGTGATTGTGTACCTGTAGTAAAATATCTGTTCATACATTTGATTTTCTTATTTAGTCGAAAACATTTCTATATATGAAATCAGAGTGTAATTATCGTCGCACTTTATTGCCAACGTAGATGCGTGGTGAACTGGACGCTAAGCGCTTCGAAGGCATTGGAATGTATGGAGAGGGTTTTAAATTTGCTGTCTTGAATCTTGACACACACACAAATAAAAAAGCGACTCATTTTTGGCGCCTTCTTTACCTTTTTCTTCTATTCCTTCCATTTATCTGTTCGATGTGAAAGTGAGACATTAACCGCGCAATTTAATTATTACCTTAGCGATTACGTAGCCTTAAGTACGATGTTACGAATTCAGGTTAATGAGTTTATTTTATACTAGCTTTTGCCAGCGACTTCGTCCGCGTGGAATAGTTACTTTGTTCCATATGAACTTTCATCCTCTATTTCACCCCTACATTGTAGGTCGAAATTTATCAAAATCCTTTCTTAGGGGATGCCTACATCATAGTAGCTATATGCATGCCAAATTTCAGCCCGATCCCTCCAGTGGTTTGGGCTGTGCGTTGATAGATCACTATGTCAGTCAGTCAGTCACCTAACGTAAGAGTAGACAAATATAATCAGAAAGCTCCGAACTGCTAAGCTATCGGGAGTTACACGTGTTATTGTGATTCAACCATAAAAGATAGACATTTGCTGTCGTGGAATATTTTTTATATAATTTTAAGGAGAACATTTCCGTCATACATGATTTCTGTGTAGCTTTAACCATTAAGGCTGCACACGCGACGGAAGCTTAAAAAATGGAGTAAGTTCTCCTGTTTTCCCAACATTTCCCTTCACTGCTCTGCTCCTATTGATCGTAGCGTGATGAAAAGTATACTATAACCTGCCCAGGAGTATGAAGAACAATTGTACCAAGTTTCGTTGAAATTCGTCGAGTGGTTTTTGTTTCTATAACGAACATACAGACAGACAGACAGACAGACAAAAAATTTACTGATTGCATTTTTGGCGTCAGTATCGATCACTAATCACCCGCTGATAGTTATTTTGGAAATATATTTCATGTACAGAATTGACCTCTCTACAGATTTATTATAAGTATAGATATAAATAGATATAGAAGACTAGCTTTTATTCGCGCCTTCGTCCGCGTGGAATAGTTACTTTGGGCAGCATTTTTTAGTACCTATACTTATTTTGCAAATAATACACATACAAACTGTTGTGGTTTACTGTAAATAGCTTAGTAAATGCAGCTTTTTATAAAGTTCCCGTTCAGTATTTCCGGAGATTAGTGAGTACAAACAAACAGATTTTTTTTAAACTCTATTCTTTCTATTACTATGTCTTAACATAACATACCATCACGCCGGTACTCCCCGAAGGGTTAGGCAGAGGCGTACTAATGTACACCCACAGTTCGCCTGGTATGTTTGGGTCCCATGTAATAGTGGGCGAGCCTATTGCCATTAACCGGGCACAAATCCAGACTCCAAGCTGTTACTGAGAATTTCACAGAAAAACTCAATAACACTTTGCTCGACCTGGGGATCGAACCCAGAACCTCTAGCGTAGCAGTCGCCCTTGGAACCACTAGACTAATGAGGCAGTGAGTTACTATGTCTGCATCGCCCAAAATGTTTTTTTATAAATATATTCAATGTACAGACACATTTTTTACTGTAGTATTTTATGTTTAGATAAATTCGTTGTTTTATCTCTTTTCGACAATTGGTATCAAATATACGACCAGCAGTTTGGAATAAATTGGAACAAAATTATTTAAGAAAATAGATGACAACATAAGACACTTGAGATAGCCAACAAGTGTATCTGGTCCAATGTTATCAGACCTTTACAATGAATCAGATAAAAATTATATCAATGAGAAATGCTTAGCACTGAATAATTTCCGAGTATACCGATATTAGTAATGTTTTATGGGAAGTGATGACATCATGCATTTATTGACGTAAGAAGACTTAATCACTGTGGTTTTCAAAGCAAAAACACTTACAGAATACAAAACAAGTATAGAATTATTCCTTAGCGAGCTGATATTAATAAAATTATATAAATCATTACATATTTGTTTTGGAAACACAGAGTAAAATATTCAGTTTTATTAGCTTATCAATGATAAGATCTCTGAACCGAAATTCCTACTGCATTATTATTTTATAAACAATACCGATCAGACAAAGAAAGTCATATAATTATGCCGTAAGACATTGATAAACTTACCCATTGCGTAAATTCAAACATCTTCAAATCCAACGGGTCGCCTTTTAGCTGCCCCCCTATGCTAGTAAGAGAGTGACAAGACGCTAATGCTTGAACAAGCGGGCTGGTCGCTGGGAGTCCGCTTACTTCCACTACACATTCACCGAATTTTTCCTCGGAACGTGACGGTATCACAGAATAGAAGTCTAACCCATCCTCGGTTAGAGTGCCAGTCTGAAAAGTATGCACTGTTGTTTTACTCAAATACCATTTAGATCTGTGGAAATAATAGAGTAGAGAGCCTTGCACATTGAAGTGAAGGCATCGAAGTGAAGCCATTCACAAAAGAATTATAACATATTATAACACATTAAGTAACATTACAGAACAAAATTAGAAAAAACTTCTCATAATATAGTATAAATAACCGCATATCAGTAAATAATTAATAAATATTTACCTTATCAAAACACATAACTTGCAGTTTCCCACATATTACGATCCTAGGCGGAGATACGCAGAAGATTTTATTCTTGCGCAAACGATTTTGGCTGTACACGATGCCAGCGGTCATGGCGGCGGGGAGAGCAGGCGGTACTACGATTGTAATGATATCCAATGTGCGAAGAACTATTGTGCCTACGGGACTCTGAAAAGCAGCAAACAGTTGGTCAAAATTGTAAGAGATTAAGGTTTAGTGTTATTCAGTGTCCTGTCCCAAAAATGCGTCTCTTTTTTTTTCAAGCCCGGTGTCACTGCTGAACAATAGCCTCACTTCCCTCCTCACAAGCAGTTCGCTGTTGTATTTTGTTTCATTGAGTTGAAATAGGAGTAAGTATAGACACTTAAAAAACAGACAAAGAACTTAGTTAAAACTTACCCCTCTTACAACATAAAGCCAAATGGAATAAATCATTCCAATCGCGGCAATGCAGAACATAAATATGACAAACTTGACGGCATCTTTGTAGAATTGGAACCCAAAGGGTTTCGGGAATAAAATACTTTTTAATAGCTCTCCTTTGGCTGTGTAAAAACCCGTACGTACGACTTTAGCTAAAACCTGTAAAGAATGGTTTTGAAATTGAATAAAGTTGTATGTATTACTAAATGTCAATAAAAAGAATATAGAGGGTTAATGGTAGCTCGACATGTTCCTGGCAAGACGTTATAGGAGCCAAAATGCTACAATTTTGACCGCCTATATGCCAAATCAAATTCTGTGAAAATTGAATTTTAAAGGGTTTTCTTTGATAGGCAAGAATTTGGCTTTCAAATTCAATTTAAAAACAATCTATTTATTTGATGGCTTCAATTCGTAGCTGACATTCAACTAAGGCAGTGCGGAACCCCGTGTGTTCTACCCCGTCTCTATACAGGGAGAGATTTTCCTAAGGGTTTCTATTCAAGAGTGACCAAAACAGAAGTGAGAATGAGGATTCGGGCCTGCATCTGAAACCGCGAGGCAATATCGAGCAAGATGTATGAAAGAAGAAAATTTTTTGTTTAATTTCATTTATCCGTAATAAACTCATTGGCAGCCTTAATTAGCAGTACCTAAATAAAACATTATTAGTTATAGCTGACTAAATGGGCAAGTTTTATTAGTAATTTCAAGTTCAAAGTTGTGCCTAACCCTTTGGGGAATACAGGCGTGATGGTACTTTAGGAACTTGAATTCTGGTTTATAAAAAAACCTTTTAAAATTCAATTTTCTTCGTAGCATTTTGGCTTCTCTATCACGTCTTGCCAGTAACACGTCGAGTTACCAGTAACCCTGCATATTATCTATCTATTTCTCTCATATATTATCTTCATTGCACACCAAAATAAATTATTATAAGTTGTTAGTACAGTATAGTACCTGATTATTGCCATAGAATCGCGTTTGCATAACATGAGTACCAGCAAATAAGGTGTGTCTCTTGTGGGTATCAGTTGAATAAATTTCTGGAGATGAGCAAGGAGGGCCTTTCATTACTGGGACACTTTCACCTGAAAAAACGTAAAATATTTTCGGTGACCGCAACCTTTAACTAACAAGTTAAAGTGTTTTATTTTATTAATAAATTAAGTTTCCTATTTATACTAATTACAACCTTATTTATAAGTAGAGTACCGTCAAAATAATTGTGCGAGTCTGAAGTTAGCTGTTCAGAACGACCACGGAGGTAAAATCACGTAAATAAGTGGTTTTGTTCGAAAGTATCATAGCCAAATAACATAGCTCCGTGCTGTGTTTTGTGTTCCTAACGGTGAGCAAATTCGCCAGAGCTCCGCGTGGAAGCGTTGTGTTGACATATAGGATAAGCATCACGCTATTGTCTCGTATGCTGCCAGCCCAACTATTCCTCCTTATTTACAAGGGTCGGCAACGCGCGAGTGATACCCTTGAAGTTGCAAGCGTCCATAGGCTGCGATAACCGCTTACCTTAGTGGTATAAAAAAATGTGTCTGTAAAGCCAATAAGTACGAATGTGAAGCATTTACGACCCGAATTGTTTTTACACCGAGTTTTTATATTAAAATTTATTACCTACTTCAAAACCATTTGCGGACAACTTCAGACGCTCACAGTTATTTCGACGGTATTACACCTACTATGTGCGAAGAATTCCTACTACCACCATTCCGGCTACCACCCATCCCTACTGACCCTGGCGATGTAGATATAACGGACGTAACTAGTCTAAGGCTTGACGCACACCTAGCACAGTTGGAAGTGGAGTTGAAAAGAAAAACATTAGGTGGTAACTTGGTTATGTGAAGTCCGAAGAGAGGGAGAGGACACCATGACTTTAAATTCAGGCCACCTACTGTACTTCCGCAAGGGTGATAAAATATCTCAGTGTGGCTTAGGGTTCCTTGTCAATAGGGCCCTCACTAATAACGTTGAAGAAATCTCCAGTATGTCGATCTCAGGGAAGCGTACCTCATAATCTAACTAAAGAATACCATAATATTATTTTTGTAATTTGTATAGTGAACGGCAAATAACTTAAACAAATAATGAAAGAGACGGCTAGTGCAGTGTAGTAGGTACTGTCATATATCATTGTACTAGCCATCTCTTTCTGCTTTGCTCAAGATGTTTGCCGGGATCTATTTATAATGATTGGCGGAATGACTATTGCAATAAAAATTCCTGACGTTTCGGATCATGAACTCTTGAACTCTCTTAGACGTCTTAATGTTAAAACAGCTACGTTACATTTTTGTTAAATAGTAGATTTTCATGTTTGTTAAATAGGTATTAGATTCACATTTTTATTTTGTATTAATCTCACGTTCTTGTTATTTCAATGTCTAATATTCGCGTAAACAGAAAACAGTACCTACGTCAAGGGTAATATACCTATAAGTACGAAACTTGCTATATTACTAAACATTTGCATAATTTTATTGTGTGTGATAATTCGTAGCACATGAACTGTAGTACAACTGACACCAGACACGTGGCTAAACAAGAGCCAATCCAATACTATTGTACCGATCAATAGACTGGGGCATTGGGTTGCCAATACAATTTGATTGACAATTTATATAGTCTTAATAAATGTCAATTCAATATGTTCTACTCCTGGAATGCGTGTTCAATTTTATCGTGCAGTAACCATCGGTCCCCACGCCGCGTAAGACAGACATATAGCTTAATTAAACGACAGACGCCAGTGAGTTAGTCCCATTACAATTTCAATTGCCGCTCAGTAACATAAAGAAGTTGGGTTAAAAATTCCTTGAATTTCATTATACTAAAAAAGTAAAAAGTCCCAAGTTCTGTCAAATGTATTATTACTTTCATCTCTTATCCTACAGAGCATACGATGTTATGGAACTTAATCCTTCATTTAAATGGCAAAAACAAAATAACGATTCATATTAAATGTGGTCATTGGCACCATCTCGCGGAGCCAACATCTATCTACTAACTGGATCAGAATATGCGAGCGAATCTCAGACGGAGGAACAACCGTGTAGTTTTAAGGTTTACACAGATAAGGGCGGGTCGCGTCACAACACATTTTATGTCATCATTCCTACAACGCACAGCTTACAGGCACTTTGACGCAATTTTGTAATACGATGTACTGCTGTCTGAAGGCGCTGTCTCATTACCCTTTAATACCTCGGCCCTTATACCTACCAAAATAAAAATAAGCTACCAATTTACTAATTCAAATAATTTGTAGTGAATAAGGCACCTGTAAGCATGCTTTCGTCAACAATGCAAGTGCCGGTAAGAAGCATGGCATCGCAAGGCATCACGCAACCGTCAGGTGGCAGGACTAGCACATCACCAGGAACCAGTCGGCTAGCATTCACTACGCACTCCTCCCGGCTCGTGCGTGTCGGTCGCAATACGGTTACAGTGAACGCACTCGTCGTGCCAGCCATTTTGTGCAGATTGATACTCATCTGTGTGGAAATAAAAACAAGTTTACTTTTGAAATGAACCCTTCTTATTCTCTGAAACCTAGTTGATCTGTATGCAAACTTGAATGCATTATGAGCATTTCAGGTTCCGAAATCATTTATAAACTCTATTTAACAAATCTGGGCCTGTCATTTTATGTGACTAGAAAATAATTTATGACACCTTTCTATTTTCATTACCTGTTTAGTTTGATACAATGCCAACATGCATGTCCCGGTAGACAAGATGAAAACGCAAGTCGCGTACTGGTAATATTCATCCAATGACCATAGTATGATGGAGAAAACTTGGAACAGATAGAATGGATTGAACACTTCATTTACAAACAGGGTCCAGTAACTCTTTACCTCCACTTCTACAGAGTTGGTACCATACAGTTTAATCCTGAAAATAAAACAATCTTAAAATGGCTGTATAATTTTCATAAATCGGGTAAATTATTTAGTTAAAACTTGCTAAGAAGTATTTTGTTATTTTTTTTTAATTTATTCTTTTTTCGTAGGTACTTACAATTCATTTTGCTGCCGTTTGTTAATACCGGACATATTTTCCATTAATAATTGGATGGTAAGTTTTTCATTGAGTGCAAGAACATTAATAAATGTTCCTTGATCATTTAGCCAAATGAAACGGTTGTGCTTGTAAACAAAATATCGCAATCTGTTATCTCTATGGTTAGATAGATTTAGGTCGATCTCGAGGACTTTCTCTACTGTCCACTGGCCGTCCGCGTCCGTTACTAAAAGGTATTTAAAAAATATAGGTACAAGCCATTGATTAATAAAGAAACAATTGCAAAATTTTTCGTAATCGGATCCTAAGTACGAAGACATGAAGTTTGCAGGGCAGCAGGGCATCTTCCTGTTCACCCGTATTTGATAACGATGCGGCCTTGCGTAAGTAATCGATAATCAAAGATATTTTAGTCTCAACTTACCGCAAATTTCTTCAGCCGTTTTCAAACTGCATTTTGTGTATTTGAATCTGTTGTAAGATGCACGATAAGCCAACGCAAAATATGGTAACCCACATAGTAATATGCACACGGTGTGAAATAGAATAGCTCGTAATTTGGAATACTTGAAGCCGAATATATGGATTGCTTGTTCTTCGCCACTGTTCTCCAGCTGCTGCCACTGCGTCTCACCAATGACTTCGTATTCGTCTGCAATTTAAAACAAACCGTCTGCACACTTTACCGGGGATAACTGTTGGCTAGGGGGGTGGTGGCACTGTGTTTACATCAAAATTAATTAAACCAGGCTAGCCTTCACCAAGGGTGGAGGTGTTTGTTGCCTACCCTCTGCGAAGAAAAATTCGTATTCTAACTATATTTCGTAAAGAGGTAGCTTGAAAAAATCGAATTTTACGATATTTTGAGCAGTATTAGATGTTGGGATTATCAATAGGCAATAATAGGTACTGTTTCATCTACTGTTGCCCAAATATAAGTATTAAATCACGAATTTAATTTTAATTTACCTTATAAATATTGTGGTTTGTTATAATTTTACTCTTTACAAAGTATTATTTCATTTTATCTTCATAGCAAATTGCACTTACACATGGTGTAATTAATAAACGCTAAGGCATGAAATTGTTAATCAACTAGAAAACAAATATTTAGAATAAATATTTGTGCTTATTAAACTAGAAATTATGATTATTCACTATTATTTTTTTAAGGATCTTGCATAATAAATCTGACACATAATATGTTGACTGTGTGATTATTTTATGGAAAGGGTGTATGGTATTAGTATGGTATTCCACCCACTCCCTGAATAATGACTGAAATAATTAAGTAATATGCACAGTTTAATAGTATACAATAAAATTACAGAAACAGGATCATAAAACCTAATTATTTTTGATAATGTTATAATAGTTTTGCGACTCTTTTTACACAGGGATTTAAAATAGAATTGGTAGCACATTTTAATTCTGGTTAAATCATAGTGCAGGTTTGTATAAATTAAACTGATCAACAAATGCTGCCTATGGAATACTAATAATGTTACCATTTAAGAGGAAAATGCAAGCATAAGATAGCCTATTATTCCATAGTTATACAGGCAGGTCTAACAAACAGGTTGAGGAGAGGTGGTAATAATCGTCATTAATGCACCATCATCCGGAAACACCGCGATCTCAACTAAAAATCACACACTGCTGCTGGTAATCTAAAGTCGTAACCATGAGATTTGCAAAAACATTTCGTACTTGACCTGATGGACAAGAATGGGAACTAAACTTTACAAATATGAAAAATTTTAATATTTTTTTAGAATATCAAAACAGTTCATTAAATTTCTTTTTATATATTTTCTATAAACAAATCTTAAATAAGTGTTAAGAAAATAATTTTTAAATAAAATAATCTTGTACATCATAACATACTCTATTTGCTTGAATTAATAATTTACATTTATATTCTTAGTTATAAATAAATATTATTAGCATTGGTTATAGGTTGTTGGATGTTCTACAGTTAATACTTTTATTACTTACTATAATAGAATAATTAGAAAATGAATGAAGCATGTTGTGCATGTTAGCATTATTAATATTAGTGGACATGGATAGACATATCATAGTTATAGATGGTTGAGTGAACAAGGAGTCAAGGACAAATTAGGTAATAAAATAGGATTACAAAATCAATGCAAACACAGAGCAATCCCTCAAATAAGAAACATAATATTACCTCATTGAATCACATTAGAGCTTGGGGGGAAAAAGAATATAGATTTTGCATTGTCTGTAACATGTTACTTGATACGCTACTTATATTAAAATATGTAATTATCAAGATAATGTTATGTTTTTATTTTTCCAACAGTATCCCCGGCAATAAGACTGTGTAGTGCATTGGTTATCATAATGTAATAACAATTAGGAGTTAAATGCATTAACTCACTTATTGCTAACATTTAGTGATCTGAATATTCATTACCGGTGCAAGTGCCTGGTGGTGTTGGGAACGAATAGGTTAGGGCACTAGGCAATGAGTAGGTATTATTTTCAATCATCTAAGTTCCAAATTAATGAATCTTAATTCAAATAAACTTATATGTAATGTGGAACACATTAAAAGTACTTGAATATTTCATAATATTATGAAATGGGCCATGGCATCTTACAGCTGACAGAAATTGGTGAAGATAGGAATTGAGGTATCTGTGACATCAACTACAAACTACTATAAAATTACACTGAAAATTATTTTGTAATCAATTTAATTCAAGTTCAAGTGAATAGGAAAGCTATTATTCTTTAAAGACTGAGAGAGAGACTTCTTAAATGACAGATGTTTTATAAATTTTAACAGTCACTTTAAGTAACTATTACAAAAAATATTTATTTTCTTTTAATATGTACTCAACAATCTAGAAAATATAAACCTTGACCCTCGACTATATCTTACAGTATGTCAATTCGCAAAAGAAGACAAAATCTACCAGAGTATCCTTTGGCACGTTCCTGCTGCCTAGTCATCAATTAACAGTTTTTATTGGTTACTTTTATGTAATAATGCTGTATAATGAGAAATCTATATAAGTCACATGTACATAGTGTATTCTTGTGTTTTTTCTTAAGTCACACGATATTTAATCAAGTGTGCGAGACTTACCATTGGCGGCGCAGGCATTATTCATGTTCGGCATTCCCGCGAAAACTAATATAAAGGTTTATAACACAAAAAAGTTAAGGCATATTACTTAGATGTTGTGTAGTTATTTTTTAGTAACCGGCGCTACCTCATCGCAAACTATTTTAGGTTTTTTTTAAGAAGTTACTCCGAACGTATTCACATCACACCTTGATACGACGAATGACAGATTTGACACTTGACTTGACTGACACTTTGACAGAATTCTACTAATATGTCAATTGTCATCTCTGGTTTTTCACGGTTTTTCTGTAACTTCAAAATAAAATCGATTAAGTACTTACAGACTTTCGAGATAGCAGCGTTCGTCTGAAGTTATGCGCAATTGGCTTTCCCGTGGTCAATTTTAATACGTATAAAACTCGGTGTAAAGACAGTTGGGGTCGTATTGCTTCGTATTCGTGAATATTGTCCTTAGGTGCTGATTTCGGTAGTTTTGCCTATGAACACTTAATTATTTGAACATTTTGAACTGTGCCGCTGTCCGCGTAACGTATCACTTCAGACGCGCATTGTTATTTCGGGGGTAACAGTAACAGTACCTACAGAGGTACATAACATTATTATAAATTCAGAATAAATAAAACTATACTATCGTATCCCATAGGGAATTGACTACGTTGTTTAATTTTAGTTTCAATAATTTTGTCCTTACAACACAAAAGCATTTGCTTTGCACGATGGTAATTTTTTTAGTTATAGATTGTAGATGGCGCTAGATGTCGAAATGGCGACCGACGGACGGGACGGATGTTATCGATTGATTTGGCGCGAACGAGCATAAAAATGCGAATACGTACAATTGAAATAAAATCTTTGTTACATTAAAGAAAATTATTATGGCTAATAAAATGGCACAAGGTGGAGTGTTCGCAAAAAAGAGTGATTTTTTAGAAATCGGAGAATATAATTTCTCGTGGCCTGGTGAAAATGGTACTTTTCAAGATTTCGGTTCCGTAAATTATACTATGCCATCAGGTAATTCTCTAAAATTCTCTCTCATATTTTATATTATAGTAGCGACCTTTGAGCAGCTTCAAATGCGGAAATTTACGACTTTATCATTGATTTTTTTTTTCTTTCATACAAACCTTATCCTAACAATTACAAAAAAATAATCAGCCAAATTGGCCGAGCCGTTCTCAAGCGACGATCTTAAGATGATGCGGCAATTTATTTTAATTTTATATTGATGAAATAAATAAATAATAGGTATCTGTATATATTGTAATGGGTTTTGGCTATAGGACCCTGGTATTGGCCGTGGTGTCCACTTTGGAGAACCCCACAGCATCCACTGTTTCAGGTGAGAAAATAAAAATTAGACTTAAAATCAAATAATAAATAAATCGGACTGAAATTAATTATGAAACATCTTTTTAGCTATCCAACATGCTTTTCGTAGCTTCATACTGTGCTCCAAGTACAAAAAAAGGTCAATTATGGATGCACACTATCTTAATATTTGGTAAGTTCGTTGTTATTTAAACAAATATGATAAATCATTCTTTCTCTTGTAGGTACCTAGCACCTGGGTAAACAGAACAGAATAATACAGGTCACCTGTATTATTCTGTTTATTAATATTTTAATTGCATTATTTACCTAAGTACCTAAGTACTTATCTTCTGTTATTTACCAGATTGTTGTCCATAACTGGTTTAGTGGTTTGTTTCTTGATAATATAGATTATCTTTGTTCTAGCCTTCATGCTGTACTCAATATGGGCATGGCACGTGATATGTTCACCTGATGCTTTCTCCTGGAATTTCGGTTTCGTGTTCCTGAACCTCGCGCAAGTCGTTTACTTGGTTTACGAGATGAGGCCAGTAAAATTCGATCCTGAACTTGAAGAAGTTTATCATACGCTGTTTGAACCGTTCAAGGTAAAGTATGGTTAAGTAATAATATATTCTAATGTGTCTTATTTTCTTAGTATAATACCTAGTTAGCTATAGCTATCGCGTACATTTTTGATTCTGATTATTTCCAGCAGATGTATTAGATACCAACATTGTGAGTTTTTGATTACTCAATCTATACACATATATCTAAATATACACCTCTTTACTAAATGCATATAAAACTAAAAAGGTACCGGTAAAAGGTACTGGTAAACCGGGATTACTTTGATTCGCGGGATGACTTTAATCAAAACTTACGTTTATATGTACCTAAACGAATGTAATAACTCGTAAAAAGGAATGCAATTTGGTCTAATATGTAAAAGTGCTGTCATTATACATGCATAGAGATTTATATTTGTTTAATTTTACCATTGTAATAATTGTGTTTTTTAGATGTTTTAGATTTATATATGGGGTGACTTCAAATTGACAACATTTCATTTTTAAACACCTATATATTATAATTTTATTGGAAACCAGATCGAAAAATAGGATAGCCGTACTTTTAGGGTGCCGCTCCTCAAAAGGAAGAAACGGCATCCATAGAGGATCACTTTGTTGGCCGTCCGCCCGTCTGTTTGTTCTTTACCTCGGGAACGTGTGAAGGTATAGAATTGAAATTAAAACCATATACTCAAGTCTACAGTCCCTTGAAGCTGTGAAAAAATCATTCTAAATTAACGTAAAAAAAAGATACGGCCGTTTATGCCGCAAAAATATTTCGACAATCTCAAGGGAATCAAAATTTATAGGCTATTTTCCATTGACCTAGAACTATGAAATTTGGCAAGTAGGTAATACCATCATATACTTACTATAAGTATGTATGGAAAAATCTGGAAACTATACATTTGTAATTAATTATAATATAGTAGATACTCGGTGGGCGAGTCCGACTCGCGCTTGTCCAGTTTTTTTAATTTCCCGATAGGTATTCTATCATTTTCAATTATTTTCGTCTTTGAAGTCCGTATTTCTATATTCAAGTCCGTATTCAATTTCTCGTACAAACGTACGAGTAATACCGAAATAAATCGTAATTACAACACAATTTAATCAAATGCTGTTATTATCTACCATTTCGTCCAAAATACTTCACTGGAAATAAATGTAAGCGAATGCAATTTTCGATAATTTTACCAAGTTCGGAACGATTTTCCCATCTTTTATTTCCAGTGAAGTACTGGTAGACGAAATAGTACCGTAGGAACCGAGATTAACGGTATCTAAATCCGAATAATAACATAATATGATAGAATATTGGCTGGATTATGATTCATTTCGGTATTACGTTTTTGTGGGCAATTCGAGGTCCGTCGGACCCTTAAGTAATTGTCTTAGGACAGTTTGGCATCTATCCTATTCATAACCCAAAAATCTAATATTATATCTTTATATAAAGTTAGAGAAACCGTTTCTTTTTGTTGATTTTATTCTTTGCTAATCAAAAATTAGACCAAAAGACAAGGGATTCTAAGCTGACATCATGGTGTAGGTATCAAGACTGCAGTTCAAGCGCATGGTGTCGCCCGATTTTGCGCATATAATGTCGTTGCACGCGGGAGAAGCGTATGCCATGCAGAATTTGACCAAGACCGACCGGCTGGGCTTACTGCTCTCTGGAAAGGTAGGATTTGTATTGTTGATCATAATTATAATAATATACACTTCACCCGCTCCAACCAACCAATGCTTCACGCTTCTGCGCAGAGATAGTGCGAATTCTAAATTTATAAATTATCGTAATAATCGAATTAAAATCTACGTGGACTGGAACAGTTTACACAGCATGTTTCAAAGTCAAAATGTTTTATTTCAATTAGACCACTAAATAAGTACTTTTGAGAAGGCAAAACTAGTTCCACCGTTCCAAAAAGTGGGTCGTATGGAGAAGAGCCGGCAAGAAACTCCATAGATACTTTTTTTTTAAACTTGATTACAATATTATGCTTTACAACTTTGTTCCAAATAGTTGCTGAGAATTCTGCAGTTTGATGTATAAGATTTATTCAATATACAAAAAGAATTAGGTATTGCCACAGCAAGTAAGAGCTGACCAGCCCCGACAAACAGCAGCCGTTCACGAGCATGACGTGCATATCGGCGTGGTTCGACTCAGCCATATTGTAGGCAATAAAACAACCCGACACACAACGCCACCATCAGCAGGACATTTATGTTTTTGTTTTTTTTTATTTAATTACATCCATTATGTATACCTAAAGAAGGATGTTTGTTTTGTCACATAGACTTGCTGAACCTTTAGCTTTTGTATGTTATGATGTACCTCATTAAATTATGTAGGTATAATAGAATAACAAATATATATGGTGGTGCCCTACTTAAGCATACTTATCAAAGTCTATCTTTCTTATATTCGTCTTCCAATCAAATGTAAGATGAAAAGATCGTTATTAATGCACATAATATACTCGTAGCAGTAAAAGTTTTGCAACACTACGTATCTACCTAGACCTACACAAAATAAAAACCCGAAATATTGCTATATTTTAATTTTTCGCGGTGTATTTTGGTGGTTTGGTATTAACTTCTTGGAGATCGTAGTTCGCTAAATTTGCAAAAGCTAACATTAAGGAAGGGAATAATTAACTAACTCCCTATGTTAAAATATGGTCACGGGCAGACCTTGGACGCTGTAAAGAGTCCGAAATGTCGGGATTTGGAAATGTGTTTGGTAATGTAACGCGATAGAATCCGTAAACTGGTATTATTTTAATATGTCGCATATTCGCGCAAGTCTCAGAAACTGCTCGTAGTGCTAAGGAGGAATTATATGTCAGGGGATAGGCTTTATTGATTCATGTTTCCACCGAGAAGGGTGCTGTAACCACTTTTACCTTTCATAATTATATCCGAAAACCGTGGCACTCCAAATATCCCAAAATATTAAAGAATGCAAAATGCTTTCTTTAAAAACTTGTTGTGACTCATCTACGAAGAATCGTCAAGCATTACTATAGACTAGAGACAATGTATGAAAACTTCTTACTGCTGCACATCCACAGTTTGGGGCGAGCCTACCATTAATAGGAATTTCTCAGTAGCCCGGTACTGAGAAATTCTAATGAAAAATAACCCCAATTGCACTCAGGAGTCGCGCTTGCAATCACTAGACCAATGAGGCATTTTAACCTGGATATTTAACTAGGTAAAATTACCCCAAGATGGTGTTTTACAAAATTTTGAAAGTAAAGCCAAAAATAAACGACGCCCTATCTTAATTTTCGCGAGAAAAAAAGCTGGTTTGGTGTGCATTAATTTGCAACCTCATTACAGCTACTGTACGTTTACATACCTAATGAAAACGAATAATTCCAGTTTTAAGCTCTCTAGTCGCAAAATATGCATATTACGTAAAGTTTGTTTTTCGCGGCCATAGTCATACAGTTGAAAATTTAAAACAATTTTTCAGGCTGCACGTGCCGATGTTCGCAATGAATATGTATCGTTTCATGGCTCACCTAACGACGCGCACGTGCCGGTTTATACCAAACTTTGAGATAATATAAAAGTCTATCAATTCGCTCTTTTTACTGAAACATCAATTTCACGAGCTGCCATAAACCCTAATACCGTCATCAGACGTGCGTGTATTGTGTTTGAGTTTTTGACTCATCGAAAGGTGAGAGCATTTGCGGAAGCTAAATATTTCAAATATGCACCGGCATTTACATAGTGACCTCTGAAAAATTACCTAAAGAGCGACCGGTGTCGGTACTTAGAAAACTGTAGCATCCGTAACTACTCTACTGTAGATACTATCTCTAATTTCGAATTTAAGATTGCAATCAACTATTCTAATAGTAAGATCCTTAGATGAAAGTTATACAAATAGATTTATACATCACAGTAAACTCTAAAAATTAATAATAAATAACAAACTGTTTACTGTGGTTGACTTTATCTTGTTTAACGTATTTGCGAACAGTCTTTTACGTAAGAGTAGGATAATTATTATTTGCGAACATTTACACATTTACATACGAGTACCTATGTTTTATGTACATAGTGGGTTTAGGTACTAGGTAATGTGGTAGTTACTAAATAGTGGCTAAATGAGAAATGGATTCAAACTTGACAATTACCTACTATAGTCCAATATGTAGCCTCGCAAACAACTTAATTCTGTTAAATCACTTTTAATAATATTCTACTGTCTCGTGGAAGCCAATGTAAAATTAATCAAGAACGTATTTTTAAACTCCCAACATACAGTTTTTATAACAGAGCAATTTCCTTATACCAAGGTACATTACATTTCGTATAGTAGCCAATTGGTACTTTATTTCAAATAAGCTCAACAAGCTTTACATCAAGATTAGGGTTTAGATTCTAATCACATAAATATACCTACGTATATTTAATAACCACATTCTTTTCAGTGTTTTACTAGCACCAAACTTATTTAAAATATACTTTAAAGTCATACAAACTGTATGCCAGGGGAAATCCAAGTTTTTCATTAAGTCTAATTTGATTTGTCGTCTTGGTTTTCGAAATTCATGTCCACATTACAAGTATGCGTATTACAAGTGCAAGTTAATGTTTCACCCTGATGAACTTTTCTTATTACAATTAGTTAGTTTTGTTCAAATTATTGTAATTTAAAAAAAATTTGCCTTTAGGTAAACGTCATGAGCGGTCATCAATTTTTGCATCCGATCCTGCCTTGCGAATTTTTGGATTCTCCCGAATTCGAGTCGAGTCGTGCTACGATAGATGAAAAATTTAAGGTGAGTTCCGAATTACTTCTATTCATGTGTGTACAGCATCAATAGATTTCGATTCAAATTCTCTTAAATCTCGTAAAGATTTTCAATTCTTATGAGAAGTAGATAGTTAAAGTGCTTTGTTTAGGATTTAATTTTAAAGTTTCAGTACCTGGTAAAATATACAATACAAAGGATCGGTTGTTCATAAAAACATTGACAAATCTCATAATTAGGCACATTTTATGTTGTGTTTTATTTTACGTAATGATCCTTTGGAAAAATTGTCACCTTGTTATAAGGTAAGGCAATGTGGCTAGTTAACACGGTTGGGTGGCGAACTGATGAGTTCATTATTCAAGGGGAGCGAAGTTCCTGACACTAGTGAACGCTCCAGAACCTACTAACCTATTTAAATAAATGCTACAAAGGGTTTTCGTATGAGCAAAGGTCGAGTTAATATCAAAGCGCTCTTTTGATGAACTCAATTTATGTAGCAGCTGTGGCTCTTATTCCTGAATTTTAATTTCTTATCTACACCTATGCACCGCCGCAACAAAACTAAGTTTTGTCGGTAAATTGCAGAACTGAACTTTGTTCAGAGTTTTGGTTATGATACTTATTTAATACACATTTAAATCCTACGATGTTTTAAAATGGTACTAAGCACTGTTGGCAAAACTCTATCTTACTGATTTCTATTAAACTGTAATAAGTATTGAAGTTAGGTAATAACAGCAAGCCAACACAAATCCGCAGATACTGGACGCTTCAAGCTCCGCGACGCAGGTCATAAACAACTGCAACCTAAATCGCATAAATTTACTGCGCGTATCTAAGCTGGAATACCTTGCTGGCCAGCCGATGCGCGCCAATTACTTTGTTCAATTTATCAGCTCTGATAACATCTTTGTACTTTGTACTATGTACAAAGATGTTATTTGGTGTCATTCTAATGTATGATCTCAAATATACACGTCATTTGGAGTCATACTAATGTATGACAGCGCAGGTTTCTAGTGCTGGTTACACCACAACGTAACATTAAATTGGAACCTATCATGTTATGAAATAACTATCTAACCTATTCATATGATTGTGATGAGTAAATGCTCACTTAGTAGTTAGTGTTAGGTAATGCAATATTATTGAGTCGTATATTTTTTGTAGGTACAATATATTATTCGAATATAGTTAAATAATATTAGGTTGGGGAATAAGTCTTTTCGCATTTAGTATGTAAATACTTTTAATAAAAAATCTTTGGCTGTACTATTTTTATCTGACTGATTTTGATAACATTAAAAAAGTTACATTTAAAAAAAAGAAACAAATTAGTAAAAATTTGTTTCCCGCTATTTTTCATTTGTTTTTCTTTCTGTCAAAATGAGTGAATCTAATGAAGAAATTCGATACATTTTAAAGTTTTATTACAAAAAGGGGATAAATGCAACGCAAGCCGCGAAAAAAATTTGTGACGTTTATGGACCTAATGCAGTATCAGCAAGAGTAGCACAAAGTTGGTTTAAGCATTTTCAATCCGGGAATTATGATGTTAAAGATGCACCTCGCTCTGGTCGCCCTGTTAAAGATAAAATTGACGCAATTTTTGAAAAAGTGGAGCAAGATCAGCATATCAGTAGTTACGACGTAGCTGAAGAACTGGGGATTGACCACAAAGTAGTTTTGACCCATTTGAAAAAAGCTGGGTTTACAAAAAAGCTCGACATTTGGGTGCCACACGAGCTCACTGAAAGAAACCTGATGAACCGTGTACTCATTTGCGATTCTTTATTGAGACGTAATGAAACTGAACCGTTTTTAAAGAGATTGATAACTGGCGATGAAAAGTGAATCACGTACGACAAGATCGTGCGAAAAACGTCGTGGTCAAAGGTCGGTCAGGCTTCACAGACTGTGGCAAAAACGGGTTAACTCGCAATAAGATGATGCTGTGTGTATGGTGGGATTGGAAGGGCATTGTTCATTATGAGCTTCTACCGCGAGGCAGAACCATCGATTCGGATCTTTACTGCCAACAACTGATGAGATAAAAGCAATAAATTGGGAGAAAGCGGCCGGAATTGATCGATAGAAAGGGTATGGTCTTTCATCACGATAACGCTAGACCACACACATCTTTGGCCACTCAGAAAAAATTAAGAGAGTTTGGCTGGGAGGTGTTAATGCATCCGCCATATAGCCCTGACCTTGCACCTTCAGATTTCCACCTGTTTCGATCTCTTCAGAATTCTTTACAGGCAGTGTCAGGTTAACATCAAGAGAGGACTGCCAAAACTACTTGTCACGTTTTTTTGATCAGAAGTCCCAAAATTTCTACAACAATGGGATCATGTCACTACCCACAAGATGGTAAAAAGTAGTTGAGCAAAATGGTACATATATATTATAATTAAATGTAAATTAACTTTGCAAAAAAAATGTCTTGAGTTTTCATATTAAATGCGAAGAAACTTTTTCCCCCACCTATTATATCGATAGAGTTTTGGTCACTGTTTTTTCTCCTTTGCAATATATGTAACTTTATTTAAATATTGGGTTTTTTTATGAAATCATCAGTAGCAGCTCGGAGTTTGGGATTTGTGTCCGGTTAATTGGCAATAGGTTCGCTTTATTACATGGAACTTAAATATACCGGCGAACTATGGGTGTACATTGGTGCGCCTCTACCTAACCTTTCGGGGAATACGGCGTGATGGTATTATGTTGTGTGTAAGGGAATGCTATTTTTTTTTAAACGTTGCCCCACACAAGGATTTTCTCCTGTATCGTGGGTGCGTTTACAAACACAAATTCTCACATACACAAACGCCCAGACCCGGAACAACTGCCTGTAGATCATACAAATATTAGCTCCGTGTGGGGATCGAACCCACAACACGGGGTACAGAAGCCGATCGCTCAACTGCTACGCCAATCGTGTCGGCAAAATAACTATGAATAACCTCTACTCGTATATAATATAAAAAATATAAAATAAGTGAAAATATAACTAAATAAAGACATCTAGGCGTCAAAGAACATACCACATAGCTGTTGTCTGGTAAGTTGACCCTGCGGTTAAACCTAAGAGGCCAGTGAGAACAATTGCAAAACAAGCGAGCCTATCGTCACGAGAAATCTCAACAAGTTTCTTAAAAATTGTATTATTGTAATAATGAATCCAATCTTAGATAATAAACGTAAGTACAGTTATATTTTATTACTAGAAGTTGCCCACATTTTTACTCTTCCCAAAAATGTTAACATACTATAAGTCTAATTTTAGGAGGCGGATCAAGATGAAACATGCACCAGAGTTTAAGTTAGACCTCTAGCAATACATCGGTGAAAACTGTATTCAATTCCATGCAGTAGTTTTTGCATGATGCGCGTACAAATACACGCACATACAATATTAAATACAATACACAGACAAAAATTCTAAAAATGGTTGTTTTGGCTTCTATTGTTCTAATAAAGACTCCCCGTATTAGTTTTTCTTTAATATCTAAAATGTACAGACATCAGATAATAATACCATCATAAAAGCAAATTCTGCTAACAATGCAACGAATATATCGTTGGTAACTTCTTTATTCCAGTGTGTATTGCCAGTAAATAACAAATTTTTGAGCTTCTTATCACATTTTATGCGGCTGACTAAAAATACAGGATACAATAAGATAAGACGGAGTTTTATCACGCGTTTTACTTACATCATACAATGTCACGTATCGCTAAGTGATACATTGACGCTTCAAGGCTCGCGAAGCTGAGTCACAGGTACAACAAAGAAGTTATGGGATCGGTTACAATGCACCTAAAAGATTCCTTCAGTAGTATTACAGTTGTGTAGAAATAAGTGAAATCATGCCACAATCACATTTGCCGGTCAAAAAAATTTTTATTGTTTGTTTTAAATTTAATATGTATGGTTTTGCATTATATCAAATCTAACTAAATTTTTATTATTACCATTCAGAACTTAGTGTAGTCCTCGTCTACGTCGTAGAATTTTTTTTTGAGTACCTATGTACATTGTACATAAGTTAAATAATAATTGTTATTAACCAGCGGACATTATTAGCGTAGACAACCGCGGGCAAGCGTAGCTTAAAAATCGCGTAGGCACTACCTACGTAATCATTATGTAGTCAGCGTAGAAAGCGCGTAGCATCCGCGTAGGCGTTTCGTAGTCACTGCGTAGAAAAGGCGTAGCAGCCCCGTGGGTATTGCGTAGTCAGCGTAGAAAGCGCGTAGCATCCGCGTAGGCGTTTCGTAGTCACTGCGTAGAAAAGGCGTAGCAGCCACGTGGGTATTACGTAGTCAACGTAGAAAGCGCGTAGCATCCGCGTAGGCGTTTCGTAGTCATTGCGTAGAAAAGGCGTAGCAGCCACGTGGGTATTACGTAGTCATCGTAGAAAGCGCGTAGCATCCGCGTAGGCGTTTCGTAGTCATTGCGTAGAAAAGGCGTAGCAGCCACGTGGGTATTACGTAGTCATCGTAGAAAACGCGTAGCATCCGCGTAGGCGTTTCGTAGTCATTGCGTAGAAAAAGCGTAGTCGCTGCGTAGTAGTCGTATAGATGTCACTTTAAACTTGTAGCCGCCAATGATGAATTAAGACCCAATATGAAGGGACCCTATTCGCGCTTTGGTAGTACCTGCCCATTCAGTTGACCTAATTGTTGCCCGATATGGCTATATAGCAGCCAAAGTGGCTATAAATGCAAGAAACTAGGTTAAATATCGATGAAGTCTAAAAAGTCTCGCAAAGACGTGCGGAACTTACCTAAATTGCTTCTTTACCCATCAATCACATTGAGCTACAGACTTTCACTTTTCATGTAGCAGTTTTACGTGCAGTTAAATATATAAATGTGGATTCATCTGTACCTATAGTAAAATTGTAGCAGGGCGATGTCTGTACATTATAGATAATAAAGAAAAACGAATATGGGGGTCTTGGGCCAAAATAACAATTTTTAGAATTTTTGTCTGTTTGTCTGTCTATCTGTCTGTATGTTTGTACGCGCATCACGCAAAAACTACTGCATGAAATTGAATGCTGTTTTCACCGATGTATTTTTAGAGGTCTAACTTAATATCTGGTCATGTTTCATCTTGATACGCCGCCTAGAATCGGACTTACAGTATGTTAATCTTTTTGGGAGGTGACTGAAACTGCTGGCAACAGCTAGTCTATACTAATATTATAAAGCTGAAGAGTTTGTTTGTTTGTTTGAACGCGCAAATCTCAGGAACTACTGGTTGGAATTGAACATTTTTTTTTGTGTTGGTAGTCCATTTATCGAGGAAGGTTATATATAGGCTATATAACATTATGCTACGCCTCTTTGGAACGGAGCAGCGTGGGTAAAACCGCAGGCGGGTCGCTATTTTTATATAAAATTAGAACGAAAGTACAGTACAGTAATGAACTATAGTACTGGTTCATAGTAGAGTTCGAACCACATGAATAAATTGTTATACAATTTGGATTAGACGAGTAAATCAGAATATAACCTTAGAGAGGATATCGAAAACATGTCAACTATAACGCAAGCAATTAAGGTGGCTCAAAGAGAAGATGGTTATTGCAAAATAAATTGCTTGTGCCATATATTTTTAGCTCTTTTGATACCGAATCAGCTTGTATATTGTATAGTTTACGCTCCCCACGATGTTTGATGATAAAGAAACTAGCTTTGTCGATATAAAATCTTTTAACGCATAAAGCATTAGTCTACTATCCAAATGTTGAAAATGCTACTTCTGTAGGTTCCTGTAAAAGGTATAATTTACCTACACTATGTGGATTTATTGGAGTGGGTAACGTAATTTAAAAAATACGATTAAAAAAACGGTTTATCATTGTTAATTCAAAAGATATATTGATTAGAATGTATTAAAATACAATCACTGTCAATTAATATGACTGGCGTACTTATTAAAAACTTTAACATATATTCATTGCGTGATTCCAATTTCATTACGTCGGCCATAATATCATCATAATAATTCGGCACGTATTTAGCCGACTATTTTATTAAGTCGGCCCCTCCGCCCACACGTGGCGGCCAGCCACTCATCAAGTTTAGTAATAGCTTTCTTTCTTTATTCAGCCGCGATAACGGCCGACACTATTTTAGCGTAATCGTATAGTGAAATAACGTGCTGATTTAATTATTTTCTTTTACTTTATGTATCGATACTAATGTTCGTTTTTGTGGATATCGTCGTCGTTTTCAGCTAATATATATCATATATCTATATTCTTTTGACCTAAAATAAAGCTGTTCTCACTCAGGTGTCGATAGTCGCCGCATCATCGTGTCGGTACGTGTACTGGCAACGGAGTTCTCTCGAATATTTGTTCGTGAAGGAGCCGTATCTTGCGTGCGTGGTTACTACATTAATAGCACGCGACATTACTACGAAGTTGTACGCTATGAACAATAAGATCGTCACCGAGAGGGGCTCGCACCTCGATATCAGGTTGCCGAGCATATCGCACGCCCTTGCCCGGAGCCCCAGGAAGCTTCGTGCTGCCAAGTTGCCGCCACCGACCACAGTTCAGCCTGTACCCCCCGAAAAACGACCTAGTAAGTTTCAGAGAAGTTGAGGATTTTGAATTAACTACATCTGATCGTATATTGCGTTATGTTGAGTTCTTAAGGTAGCATCGCGGTTACTGGATAAGGTCGACTCAAACGTGTATAGTATAGCGTACAAGTTATTAGTGCTACCTAAAAAATCCTAACTTAATCTGCTAAAAAAATAACAAAACTAATTGCCTAATTAGTAACTATTCATCAAAAGTGAAAAATACCTACATGTGATCCTAAATAGGTATCTGAAAAGTCTTTTATAGATTGCTTGAATTAAACTTTGAATAAATAGAAAGCTAAAAAATAACAAAACTTAGTAACTAAATTAATTACCTAATAATCTTTAGTCTTTTTACAGTTGTTTGAATTAAACCTAGGAACGTAGATTTTCGAAGAGTTTCTGAACTAAAATGCTAATAAGGTATTTTTAATGAAAGCTAATAAACTAATTTACAAAATACCTTCACAGACTGTTGGACTCGCGATACGGAGACCGTAACAATGGCGATGAAGCGCAACTGCAACCCTGCCTATAATGGGGGCGATGAAGAGCTAATGCCTTTAGCAGCTCATGAGGCCCCAGCTGCATCCTCAGACGACCTATCCGTAGCCGACAGCTGTCCTGACACCTCTTCTAAGTACCATAGCTGCGAGGCAGTCGAAACTGATGATGAACTGAGACATTAGCATAAGGAAATTGCTTGTCACATTACACTGTCAACGATGTGAGCATAAACCTTAGCTTATAGACTTCCATTTATGATCAGAGCTATAGCCCACAGAGATGGACTCTCCCAGTTAATTAGGATACGGGCAAAAGGATTATAATGACGAAGATGTAGCGATATAACGTATGAAGATGTAAAGTTAAATATGTTTTCATTATTGTGATTTGGTTCTCTGAGTTCTGATTCTTAGGATTTCGGTTTTAAGAACAATAACTACTAAATGTTATTTAATGTGTAATACTTCTTGTATAGTGTTACGCGAAATACTATAAACATAAATAAACTCTGCAGTGATATAATTGTCTTCTTCATTGTATTTTTCCACCTTTACAGATTATCTATCTTAAGAATATTACAATACTAAGAAAAAAAAGGCTTCTAACGTAAAACACAAAACGATAAATTTCTAGCATTGTCATGATGAAAGGCGGTAGCATTTGCATAACTATTACTTTCAAATGTATATTTATTCATATTAACTATGTATATGGTAAGTATAGAGTGCATTTTCCAAAGTTACTAATAGCTCTTGCTATTAGTAGCTTTGTTAGGACGATAAGTAAGGCTATATTATTACTAGCTGCAGCCCGCGGTTTCACTCGCATCCCAAAACGACTTATTGAGACAAAAGATCTAGGTCTATGTCCTTCCACAGGATGCAAACTATCTCCTTGCCTAATTCAATCTAAATCCGTTCAGCGGTTTAGGCATTAAAAGGTGATAGAAAACAAATAATCAGAGTTAGTTTTGCATTTACATTATCAGGTATAGTTGTTGCTCGCGATTTTACTTCCACCTAAAAGACTTTTTAAGACCAAAGGTATCCATCCTAGGATGACGTTCTCCAAGGTCCAATTTATCTCTCTGTCAAGATTCATCAAAATTGGTTCAGCGGTTTAGGTGTGAAAAGATAACAGACTGACAGACTTTCGTTCATCATCACTACGTAATTATGTTAGGTGCCTACTTAGTCGTATGTGGATACGAACAGAACTATATCCTTTATTATTTGTCCCCTATTAGCGGGATAATTGAAATACTATATTATGACAACTCGACCCTTGATATAATTATATATGATATGACTGGAAAACAACAAATCTTTGAACCCCTAATTTTAAATATAGTATTTATACATATGTGTATTTTATTATGTTTTTTTTACATATGTAGGTTATTTTTTCATCTTTCCGTAGGTACCCTAATTTAGGGTTGACTGGTAGAGAATGCCTACGGCATTAAGTCCGCCTTATGTACCATCAATGTGCATAAAAGTTTAAATAAATGTTGTATTTTCAGTAGGTGTTGTACGCCAATACTGGCCAATAGTTTGAACATATTAATTCATATAGAGATAAAAATATAACTATTTCGGCATCAGAATACTTTATAATGCGTTGCAATAATTATTTTTGAAATATGTTTTATTTTGTTAAACGACAAGCTAAGGCTGTGAAACGGCGCACTTTGGGGGAGGCCTACGTCCAGCAGTGCACTGCTACAGGCTGATAATGATGATGATTGTTATACTGTACTGTGTTAATCTCTGCAAGTCTATTACATACTGAAATATGAAATTTACTTCAATGATTATTTTTCAAGTTCGTTTTCAATAGTTAAATATTGTAATAACTTTTGATAAACTGAACCGATTTTAATAATATTAAGCACAAACTTTGTCTTATGGTACCACCAATCCGCTCCAATTTCTCTAAATAATTAAGGACGTTTATAGAAAAGTATGGAAACTATTTTGAGCAGTTGTAGTTGTATAAAAAGTACCCTAAAAGTTGACGAGGCTTATAATCTACGTATTCTACGTATTCATCGAAATCCGTCAAGTGGATCTTGAGTTATAAACGAACATACATATATGGGTTCCCGAGTGGGTCTTCCCCGATGGATATACTCTGGGTGTCTTCAAATCACGAGTGAATCGATTTCTTCTAGGCAAGCGCGCTCCATCGTAGATCGCAGTATCGCTTAACTTCAGGCGTTGCAGTCGCGCTTGGGACCACTAGACTAATGAGGCAGTCATACATACAGATATACATTTTTATATACATACAGACAGACATTTTTTCCAATAACCATAAATTCGCATTCAGTGTCGCCTAATTAGTCTTCTCCACTTATTTTTTCCCAATTATCTTGCAATTACAGACATGACTTTTCTGCAGACATATGTAATTATGTATAGATTATCTACTGGTTTCCGGCGCCGGCCCCTTCCCATCATGAATATTTGAAATGAAATATTTTTTGAAGTCATAATATGCGTCTGATAACAGTAATAAATTCCTAAATACAATTTAGTGATCATAGATGGTCTTTCTAGTAGAATTTTTTCGTTTGCATTCTCAGAGCAATTTTCTTTAAAACCGAGAAAATCTTTTATCCCTTAAAATCCATGACTGTAACACAACATAGCACGGAGCTGTGTTATATGGCTACGATTTTCTGCAAGGTGGAGGTACTTCCCCAGTTGAGCAGCTCCAATTGTGAGTGGAATTATTCGATTCCATTATGCCCTACCTCTCTTCAAACAAAACCTCTCTTTACATTTACCAAATCTACTATAAATACCCACTATTTTCGCCCTCAACACTCAACCAGGATAAATTGGTTGAATGTTCACGATAGATAGCACTAGTATATGACTAGAAGGATATCGAAATCAATATTGCAAGCTTTGTGCTCCACAACGGCTAACTAGTTTTGTAAAGTGTACTTGTGTGTCCAATAGATGCTCGCTCAACGAGCTAAATAGGTCTATAAGTATCTTCGAAGTATAAATTCACGCAACAGTTGGATATAAAGAATTTCGATACAATATAGAACTTTGCTATTCTAAAAAAGTGTTTGTTTTTAAAACTGCGACGGTAGTTAGTAGGTATGAAATGTACAATTACAAATAACTTTCTAATCCTCTGCCATCTGTGGAATTAAACAGGTTTGTCGTAGTCGTTTGGCTCTCAAC
This sequence comes from Acronicta aceris, assembly GCA_910591435.1. Taxonomy (NCBI): domain Eukaryota; kingdom Metazoa; phylum Arthropoda; class Insecta; order Lepidoptera; family Noctuidae; genus Acronicta; species Acronicta aceris. The sequence goes on along the minus strand of OU342763.1, from coordinate 8,066,505 downwards.
CTGCGCCATGATGCCAGCAAAAGCAGCAGATATCCGTCCCGGTTTGCCAAACTCTCTTTGCCGCAGATGCTGGTCTTGTAGCCAAATGAACCTCATCTAACTGAACTGGAAGCATGTTGGCGTTGCTTTTTGGCGGCAACAACTAGCGTGGGTGAATGCTATACATACTCATATCAAACGCTAATTAACCTTACTCTGTCTCTGCCATTTATGGGTAGGATGTTCGTTTAATCAACAGACTGTAATTTCAGTTTTACATTATTGTTTGTTAAAGCTAGCTTATACCTACAAATAGGTACCTATCGTCGCACAAAATGTGAGTAAACATTTTAATGTATTGATGTTACTACTTATGTATACAGTTCCGTGTGAGGCAGAGCTGTTAAATTAATGCATATAATTTTACTAATGCTGTGGTTATCGTAGAGCCGTAGTGCAATGCACAAAAATAATAATGCACACGCTCATTATTTTTTCCCACTGAACCGTAAACATGACTAACTAATGTTGATGATGTAATATCAAAATAGTTAAATCTGAAACTAAAACTAGCACCCTAAATACATTATGTACCGGAAATTGCTAAATGTTGCTATTTGGTATGTTTTTGAGTCCAGGAATAATTTTTGGTATTGTAGTATTTGTAGTTTAGAATGTGGATAATGAATATAGATAATTACTTCGATGAAATCCTATTTAGATTGTGATCACAAAAATCATGCATATTCCGTAGCGATGAAAATTAATTGCTAAACAATCGGGTTGCACGTTTACATGAGTAAGTTATGCCATTATTAGAGAATGAAGGACGTAATTTATGAAATAGCTTAACCTTTCTGTTGACATGATTTGGTACAACAACAACTACAAGGAGACTATATTATCCCCCGGTGGCATTTACTAAACATCATTAAATCTTCTTTTTTTTTTTTTGATTTTTGCATTTTCCATGCTAAGATTATTAAGTTATTTTTTTTAGTAAAGGAAAAAATTCAATTCCTGCCCGCGATTGAATTTTTTCCTTTACTAAAAAAAATAATCATTAAATATTTGTAGTAAGTATTTGCATTATGGTCAAAAATCAACAAAAACAAATAATAAGCTCCGCTATAAGTATCCAAGATGTTACATGCCTACTACACATATACATAAACTACCAAGCTGTCCACTTTTGCAATTTCGGTTCTGATTTGCAACGACTGTAAGTTTTGGAAAGAATTTATAAACGTATCTACCAAGTTTGCGATATTCCGATATTAAACGTTTACATTGGTGAAAAGTAGGGAAAGTAAACTCGTTAAAGCTGTGCAAACGTGGGCTTACCCTCTAAAACGATCGATTTTCCTTTAGGTACTTCGTACATAGACGGCCTAGATCAAAGTTTGCCAATAATTATACCAACCTGACCAGCTACGGCATTACACTGGGTTCTGTGTCTCGTCCAAAAAAGAGATTTTTCTTTTTGGTATGTAAGTGGTTTTTCATTATGAGAAATCGTTTTTAGGAAATAAACAAAATGCCAACCGGACTAGTTCTTGTGCGGCCTTCTAATGATTGATGAATGTGCGTTGAACGCCTGGGTTTGTTGTTAGGTGCCTCCTCCTCCCGTCGTTGCGTTCATAGAATGAAGATCTCGGGAAATTTTACATCACTTTTACATATAAGTAGCCACTGTTATGTGATTTTTTATTAAGTATCTATTAATAGTGAGAGAATGAATAAATGAGACATGAGAATTTAATTAGGTGCTTGTAAAAATAAATGAGGAATGTCAAATTAGTACTTTCCTAATGACTTCGCACAGTCACGCTTCTGTAAGCATAGCAAACAAAGGTGCTAAATGTAAAAGGTGCTCCGAATTCATTTGATAAAGTGTTATCGCGTGACTATAAGTATCATGTTCATGTTTAAAACAACTAAAATTAAGTTTAATAATCTTAGTTAAAAGGTGATGTAAGTATGTAATAGACATAAATTAGTTTACAGTTTACACCTTTTGTGTCCCTTATTATTTTCGGTTGGTCTACCGAGCGCAGGCAAACAAAGTTAAGTGCAACTTAGATTTTCCTTAGAAATAAAGTACACTCAAAAATAGTAATTACCTATAATTGATTATACTCAATATCTGATAAAGAATAAAGATAAAAGTGTGTTAATTCAATTTGCTATACGCATGTGACGAAATTAAATAAAAGTTGGTACCTGCGTAGAATCATAATTGTAGGTAGACAGTATAATAATCTTGAAATGGAATCAATTTTCATACTACATAGATTGTATCCTGGGAAACTAACCTATTTGAAAAAAAAATAGTAAGCAATAAATAGCAGGTATTTTTAAGACGCGATTGAAACCGCGGGATGTGGAACAGTTCGAAATAAAACAAAAGCGATATCTTTGGTTTTACGTAAATGATTGGAAAATTAATCTACGTACATAATTATATTACCGTTTCAAAACGGGAATTACTGCAAAAAGATAATATAATGTTTATTAATGATAATAGTTTTTAAAAGTGTTACATTACACGTAGGAACCTAAGTAAGTATGTATATATTTTTCTCTGTAATAATTTTAACTAAAAAGAACTCTAAAAAGCGGCGGTAGCCTAATGGCTAGGGCGTCGTGCTTGCGATCATGGTTGCCGGTTTTAAACCCACCCATTGCACTACCGACGTGAACCCACTCATAACACAGCTTAGCACGACGGGTTAACAAGAGTACTAGTAACCCACATTGCTAGTAAGCTTTTTTTTTAAAAAAAGATCTACAATTATCTATTTTCAAGGGTCAGTTGTAGGTACAATATATCAAACTGCCCTACGTACATTCTAAGGCATGTTCGAATATTTTAAAGGTCCGGCGGGGCTTGAATTGCCTACAAAAACGTAATACCAAAATAAATCGTAATCCAGACAATATTCTATCAAATTATGTTATTATTCGGATTTGGATACCGTTAATCTAGGTTTCTGCGATACTATTTCATCTACTATTACTTCACTGGAAATAAAAGACCGAAAAATCGTTCCAAACTTGGTAAAGTTAACAAAAATTGCATTCGCTTACATTTATTTCCTGTGAAGTATTTTGGATAAAATGGTAACATAGGAACCTAAATTAATGGTATCGGAATCAGAATAATAACAGAATTAGATTAAATTGTGTTTGAATTACGATTTATTTCGGTATGACGTTTGTAAGAGAAATTCGGTCCGCCGGACTCTTACTTTATTACTTACTTATTTTAAACGTTGTAAGTAATTAAGTATCTACTAATTTGTTAAGTAAAAGTAATACAATTTTTATACATTGCAACTTAAACTAATTAGATATTTACATGAAAAGCCTCCAAGAGTGACAACCTCGATCATCGTTGCTATGACTGGTTAATCTTTTTAACGCGGCATGAACTATTTATTTGATCATGCCGACACAATAGAATTCATAAGATTTCAACCGCTATAATCATGGACAATTGCTTGCTCTAATTATTAATTATTGGGTTTTTCTATGAAATTCTCAGTAGCAGCTCGGAGTCTGGATTTGTGCCCGGTTAATGGCTATAGGCTCGCCCCCTATAACATGGGACCTAAACATACCGGCGAACTGTGGGTATACATTAAGTACGCCTCTGCCTAACCCTTCGGGGAATACAGGTGTGATGTTATGTTATGTTCAGTATATGAGTATAACTAAGCTCTAGAAAGACAAGTTTCAGACAACGAATTGAATAAAAATTCAAACGAATTCATACCGAGCAGCTTAATCAATATTTATGGGTTTGTTTTGGAATAATGTAATCTAATCAGTGTGTTTACCGACACTGGTGTTGGAGGGAATCGTCCATCTTTCAATATCTAAGTAAATGAGCAGGTGACCTTACAACACAAAGGTGACTCAACAAAGCGATAGTGAAAGATACGAACTGATCACCTGCAGGCCGGCGTGGTCAAGGCTGGCCTGGCCTGGCACTCGCGATGCTTTCTTATCCACCACCGCTACACCGCACTATTCTTGAGCATTACATGCGATTTACCTACCATTTCGACCGTTATCTGATGGCCTATGGCGTTGCTAACAAAATAGCTCTGAATAAGGTTGAAGTAAGATCGATATGCTTGACCGTCTGATCCGATAGGCAGACGTAGTTGTAGCGCATAATAAACACGCTAATGAATATACGCTTTGAGTATATTATTTAACGTTGGAGTAATAATAATCAGCTTCCAAAAACGATCAGATTTCTTAGTCTTCATCCACCCTCTTCTTCTTTGTTTCCTCTTCGTCTTTGGTTACCTTCTATCATTTTACAGGTAGGTATCTATTTATTTTATTTTTACCAATGACCTTGTACTGAATTCCAAAACCGAATATAGTTTCAAATACAACTTTATGACAGTAGGGCTATGAGTTAGAGGTAGGTAAGTACCTACTTATTAAAAATATACTAAAAACGGCCCTGAACTATACTACGAGCATCAATGAAACCAGTTTTTATATGAATATTGTAACAATGTGAATTTGGTCTGTTGGCAAATGTGTATGAAATTTGTCACTAATGAAATGCGTTAGGTATTGTTTGGAAGATAGGAGATGAGAGAAACTGCGTCCTCGCTGCAAGAGTCCCGCAGCTTGGCCACCTTGGACGCATGCCAGCCGCTAATCGTCGCGCAGTTATATATTCAATCTCCAGGGTTGAATAAATCCATTCGATTAATTATTATAGATAAACACAATTTAACAAAATACTTTATTTATAACCCCCTTATTCCAAACGCTCATTCATTAAGAGACACCAAAAGTTGGGTTGTCTCATCTGACTATCATGAATATAATATTTTTTAAAGTGTCTAATATAAATTGTGTTTTACCATGTTTTACTAACAATAGGAATTAAAATTACCCTAAATCGGGTTTAGGATTTAGGGTAATCTAACGATAACTTTACATTGAACGTAAAGTTAGTTAAAGCAATCCTCCATATCTAAATAGGCAAAGGTTTATTCAAAATAGAAAATGCATCAAATATACTTTTATTTTAGAAACATATATCTTTACTCTATAATAAAAAAATTTACTGATCGCTGTCTGTATGTGGAAATATATTAGAAAAACTTTATTTTATCAACGCAATAGAACCCAAAACAATGTTTGTTATTTTTGTCTGTTCGTTCGTGCGCGCTAATTTTAGAAATGGCTTAACGGATTTGGGGGCTGTTTTCACTTATCTATTGTAGTAAGCTTCACTTAAAATGTTGTGTTTTATTTCAATCAGTTAATAAATAAAAAAGTTATATCAGTTTAACGAATCACGTCGAACATTCTGTTCAATAAAATTTAAATTTAATTTACTATAAATTACCGTTCAGTTGAATTGGCTAAAACTTTAATTAACTATTTAATATATGATTGAAGGTTTATATACCTAATTAATATATTTTGATATTGCTATAATATAGCAACTTTAATAAACTTTAAAATTTGTATTATTAAATTTTTAGATTAAAGTCTCACCGTTACCACCCTACGATTTACTTCCTATGATTTATAGAAATTTTTCTTGCAGAAAAAATCTGGATCGTTGCCGGCGCCCACTACTCGTGTCAATACTGTACTCCGTTACACAAGTTGGCTAGGATTGAGTGTAAGAATTGAATATCACCCAACACTTAGAACAATAAAAAATTTCAAATACCTACTGCATTTTGTCATACTTAGTAAGAATTTCGCCGAAAACAACGATCTCGTAGTAAGTATATTAAAGTTTAGTTTTCGTACATAGTTTGAAAATAATTCGTTTCAAATCACATGATTTCACGCTCGATAAAATAAACAATTGACAGGCTGCGGCTATCGGACGAGTTCATGTCGTACAATAATTTTATTGATAATATCTAAGTAGGTAGTAGCGAGATGGGAGTAAGGGTTGAAGCGGGTGTCGGGCGACGGGGCGCATGGCGCGTGCGTGCGGCGGCGCCGCGCCCGTCTCGGCGGTCGGCGGTCGGAGAGCGAGCGGCCAGTAGTCGTGCCGCGCGGCGCCGCGCTCCATCGCCGCCGCCGAGCACCGTGTGCGCTAAACCACGCGCCCCGAGCTCTACTATGCGACTCGCGTGCCGCGCTCACTCGTGTTGTGGTGCTTTATGATGGTACGGCATGAGACTGCCAGATATGCGGACGTTCCGTGACAGACGTGCTACTCAACTCACCACCGCCACAAGTGGGCGGAGAATCGAGACGCGTCCTAGGGTGCTCAGGTGAGCGGCCCTTCGCATCTCACGCCGTTGCACGCTGGCTAAAGACGCTGTAGTCTTGGGGTCGATAAGGTACCGTGCTGCCTAGACACGAATGAAAGTTACGTCGAAAGTCTACCCTAGCTGCTTTGCTACGAAATGCGTAGACAGTGCTACGAACGCCAATACGTAGCTGTAGCGCCATATGGAGCTTTAAATTGTGATGACAGATAAAAAAAACGTAAATATTCGTAACTCAAGTTTCATAAATGCAAGTTATGGATATACAATAAGGAATATTTTCTATACGAGGTATTTGTTTAACTTTAATCAGCAAATTATGTTTTAGGCGGTTCAAAATGAACCTGTCATAAGAGTTCAAACAGTAGTAAGGATAACATGATGATCTAGTGACAACATATTTAGAAAACTACTTACAATAGCTACGTAAGCCGTCTGAAAGTATAAATTGTACACACGCTGCTATACACTTTGCCCAAACTTGGCAACATAGTTACTATTGTATACTTATTGATGTCAATGAATGTCCAATAGTTAGATGTAAATAAACAACTACCAGCCGTCTCCCTCAGTTATGATTAATGAATTATAGAAATACGTAATTGCTTCACGTTAGTGGCGACACCGAAACCTAATGTATTAAAATTTAAAATACTACATGTTTGCTGACGTTAATAAAAGACATAAAAGCTTGTAAGTCAATAAATTCCTGAGGCATATTTGTTGGTAGGAGGGCTATGAATCGTGACTTGTAAGTCGTCACGCAATATCGGGAGCACAGCATATCTTGGAGGCGGAAAGGCTTCGACGTACCGCCATCAATCTCTAGCCTCAGAAAACGACAGCTCGTACACACGATGTAATGGATTGAATACATTATATAGTATATTTCTTCTTTTGCAGTATCATATACCTACTTACTGATTAACTTTACAGTGAACTTTAGTCCGTATGTAACATCTGGTAATATCGCAATTTTAAGGACCTAATTTAAAAAATAAGTTAAGTTAAACTTAACAACGTGAACTTTTAATATACTCTTTTAAATTCAGATAAGATCTTTCAGAAACTTATAAAATTTTGGATTCTGATTAAATGTACTGCAATCTGGCTGCATACTTATGTATTCTACAGGTCATCGATGAATGAGTATAACTGCAATTAGGTGTAATAAATACGTGGACTGTCTATAGCATAACAAATATTTCCCAAAACTCACAAGACGAAGAAATAAACTCACTCACTAAATGACGTTGAAAAATATATTCTCGCAGCAGGAATCTAATAGGCTATTAATTTAGCGGAATGCAATAAAATTGCATTTCTTATTTCTGTATAGGTCGGCAGTTATTCTGTGTGTAAGATGATATTGTGAATGTAGGCGGCGAGACGGCCGCGACACGCCGTCGCCATGGCTGATGCCAGTGCCAGCCTGCACTCACACTCACACACATGACGTGTATACAAATATCTCGCCTATAAATAACTGGAGAATAATTCTCTCACACATGAACGAAATGTTTACTTATCTTAGTGTGCTCGATAAAGACGGATTAAGAAAAAGGAAAGGGATAAAATACCGATGAGAAAATAATATACCAATAACGATTTCGTAAAATACGAGTATGTGTATTTATTTTAAAAACAAGATTTTATATCTTTGCCAAATGCCAGCGGTTGATAGTAATCTTGTATTGACACATATTTTCCAGCATCGGGATATTTTCCAGCAAATAGTAACTACTTCGTTTAAAGTTTACGTTTTACGTACACTTTTATGCCAGTAAATACAGTTTTTATGGACTGCCTCCTTAGTCTAGTGATCCGATTGTTACGCTAGAGGTCCTGGGTTCGATTCCGAGGTCGAACAATGTGTTATTGGATTTTTCTATGCAATTCTCAGCTCGGAGTTTGGAATTTGTGCCCGGTTAATGGCAATAGGCTCGCTCCCTATTACATGGGACCTAAACATACCGGCTACATTAGTACACCTCTGCCTAACCCTTCGGGGAATACAGGCGTGATGCTATGTGTGTACATTGCAAAAATGTAGTAAGTAATATAACATGTTAGGAATAAGAAGACATCGTTTTAGAGATTGCTTAAATCGGTATAAGTAGGTACCAGCAATAAGTACATAACATTTGAGATAACGTGTCGCCCCCGTGTAATATAACTGCATTATATTTTACGATACAGCATGTTACTTAAACGTAAAAACCCATATTTGGTCGGTAACGTAACCTACATGCACGTTGAACATGCTCATAAAATATGTTACAACTTGGAGCAAGGTGACCGTAACACGGTTCGCGTTACCTGTGACGGTTTTAGTACAGACAGCATCAGATATAATATCGAAACGAACAGACTGTTCATACATATCTACAATACTAAAGAAATTCAAAGCCCTAATGGCTAGGGCGTCGGACATCCGATCATTTGGTTGCCGGTTCGAAACCCACACATTGCACTACCGACGTGAACCCACTCGTAACACAAGCATTTAGCTTAGCATGTGGGGTTAACAATAATACTAGTAATGTGCGACCTACATTGCTAGTAAGCTTTTAAATATTAAAAAAAAACTGTATCTCAATGGGATAAATCACTTATCAGAATAACTGTTACCGAATATGGTGTTCATTCTAAAACATCCCTTGTGTCGTTGAGATACCGATACTTTAATTTCTTTAGTTTTTCAGTTCATTTTGAACAGTATGTAGGTTCAGATATATCTGACGCTGACTGTAACATAACATAACCATTACGCCTGTATTCCCCGAAGAGTTAGGCAGAGATGTACTAATGTACACCCACATTTCGCGCGTATGTTTAGGTCCCATGTAATAGCGGGCGAGCCTATGGTTAAGGAATATGGCATTAACCGGGCACAGATCGCAAAGTCCGAGCTACTACTGAGAATTTCATAAAAAACACTGCTTGATCAGGGAATCGAACTCAGGACCACTAGACCCTAATGAGGCCATTAGCCTAGTCAGTACAGTCAGCATTTCCAACTGCCTAGTATTGACTGTACTAGGCTGTACCCGGAATACTAACTGTACACGTACACAGTATAAGAAAATTATTATATTAGTCATTTCCGTCAAGGTATCTCTCCTCGCTAAGGTTCCATAGCATTTGTTTGTGCGATACCATTATAGTTTTTCAGCAATCATCGTCTCTATTATAAAGCGTGAACCTTAATTGTTCTAAATAAACATTTATTGTTATGCTGCCTTATTAGACTAGTGGTTGAAAGGATATCTGCTGAGCTAGAAGTCATATGCAAACTCATTTTTATATGAAATTCTTAAGAGCAGTTCGGAGTTTGAGTAAGATGTGCCCTCTATTACATTGCACCTACAAATATTATAACTATGAATGTACACCTCTGCCTAACCATTCGGAGAAAATAGGGATGATGATACGTTTATGTTATGTTACTAAACTATATAATGTTACATTACCATTAACTATATAATGTTACCATTTATTTGTAAATATGTATTGCATTAAAATGATGAAAAAAAACGATCATGAGATCGCATTTAGTAAATAAAACGATTTTTTATTTTTCTGATTATCTTATAAAATATTATAATAACATACGGGTTTTAAAATATGTGCTACTAATCCTTACCCTTACATATATGTACATACAAAGCCTACCCACAGCGTCTGTCTGTGTGAACGCGATAAACTCAAAAACTACCTAACGGATTTTCATGTGGTTTTCACCAATGGACAGAGTGATTCACGAGGAAGGTTTTAAGATTTTTATATTCGACCCGTGGTGATTTCCCGGGACGAACGCGGAAAAGCGGGTGAAACCGCAGCACCTAGTAATTTACAATCTTATACAATGACATTATTAATCATTGATCTTATATCTCTCTTTTTTAATAAAACAAAGTCGGGTTTGTTACAACACCTGTAACTCGAGATCGGCTAGACCTATGTTTGTGATTTTTCCCGGTTTTGGTTTAAAGGTTTGGCAGAAATAAGTGTTTCGGCAGGGCTAGTACATAGATGGTGTTATGTGCATTTTCCAAACTCCTCATAAGCTGCTGGTGTGATTTTCATTTTTTTTTTGTTTAAATGGGTCTCTGGATGGTTGAGATTCACAATTTGAGCCGGTAGGTGGCACTGTAATCAGGTTCTACGGTTTTTTTTAAGCAGGGTAAGATATAGGAAAGGAAGGACAAGGGCAGGAAGATGATGATACAGGGCAAGACAATGTTTGCCGGGCCCACTAGTTATAAATAAATTGGAGGTACCTATACACATTACGTTAGGTATATTTCATAGAGTTCATTAGTGGTGTGCTGCGATTTATATAACTATGGTCAGTAATTTCCTAAATGTTCAAATGGGCAATAACAGCACAGAAATAGATTTTACAAAAGTACGTTTCAAATCACGGGTTTGACATTGATGGATCAGTGCGTAGAACGAAAGAGCACACAACGTTTCTTTTCATATTGTTTCATACGTTTTCTGATCCAATATTTTTATTTTTAAATTTTGTCATAGTTAAATGCATGACGTTAATTTAAATCGTGCATTATAAAATAAATATTTGTTTGTTTCTTCGTCTTCCATGCATTCCGAGAAGAATTGTAATAAAAAATATCGATATATTTTGTGATATAGTTGAAATGTCTCTCTTTCTACGATTAGAAAGAGACATTTCAACTCATACGGACCTCAGAGTAAAGATTATCAAAACTCAATGATACGACACACGTTTTTGACAATACCGTAGGAATTTTCACAATGTCTGCACTTTATAAAGCATATTTTAAGTTTGTAGGCTTTATAGTTTTTGGGATTTCGTGATTGAGTTTGTAGGATATTTTGGTTTTATATAATTATGTAGACGTCATGACATGGACTTTATTCCACTTGAACAGGTGTTTATTTATATACCGCCAACTAAGCGTTTCAAATTAGGATGTAAATTACCTTCTGTCCGCGGATTACGCACTTTATAACTACAACTTCATTTCAATGAGAAATTTCAGTATTGTGGTCCAACCGAGCAGGACAACTATTTCAATAACCTACTGGAGCCGGCCAGCTTTTAATTAACTCTCGTGCTGAGCATAGTTATAATAGAAATACGGATAATAAAGCGGCGAATAATACGGACATGCCTTCGCCGTGAATGTCGTGGAACTTAGAATGTTTTCCTTTCATTGGAGTGATTATACCCACGTTTTCATTGTTTTAGAAGTTATCTCAATAACTTCTCAAATTATCACGCCTGTATTGCATGAAGGGTCAAGTAGAGTTGTACTGATATTCGTCTTTACATGTAGCCGGTATGTTTTAAGTCCCACATTATATGGTCGCGGATCTTGCCATTAATCGGGCACAAATTTCGAACTACCTACCATTGAGAATGTTCTAATGGCAAATTCCACTGCAATTTGCCAGATCTGAGAATCGAACCCAAGCCCTTATACTCAGCGGCCAATGAGACAAATTATTAGTACGGCCTTAGTACTATTATTAGTACGGTACGGAAGACGAATAAAGACGAACATTGCTCTTGTTTGACAATTGATAATGATGTAAGTTTTATTTTCATCTTGCCTCGTGACCTTAAACCCCATATACTACGCAATATACAACAGTATACCTCTGCCTAATGCTATGGAGATTATAGGCATGACCATACTAAATATACATCCATGAAATCTATCACGTCTGACTAGATTAGAGGGGATTTATGGAAAACTTGTAATTAATAATGTAGTACCGATGTAGCATGCTGAACATCTACTGTAAGCCCAAGTTCGGGTTTGGATTTAAGTCGTAAAATATTTGTGATGAAGAAAATATATTCTTTTTAATAATTCAAAGGTTCCATTATGAATGCTATTGACTCAGCTTAAAACGTTTTATATAAAATTCTGTGAAATGATTGCCTCATTAGTTTAGTGGTCCCAAGCGCGACTGCTACGCTAGAGGTCGTGGATCGATCGCCAGGTCGAGCATTGTTATTGGGGTTTTCTATGAAAATCTCAATAGCAGCTCGGAGTCTGGATTTATGCCCGGTTAGTGGCTGTAGGCTCGCCCCCTATTACATGGGAACTAAAACGTACCGGCGAACTGTGGCTGTATATTAGTACACCTCTGCCTAACCCTTACGATACAGGGAATACGGCGTGATGGTATGTATAAAATTATTTTTTAAAAAATTGACCCGAAATCTTAAAGCAGTAGGTACCTATAGTAGATATTCCCTGGATCACGTTCACACTCGAGTCCTAATCCGGTATCACAAAATATATTTAAGGGGGCCATCGGCTAAAATATCGATTTCTATTAGAAAAAATAGTATTTTTATACTAAGTATATTGCATTTTATACACCTACCGCCGTTTTCTCGGGTGACCTATATAACTCACTGAATATCTACGTAGCCTATAACTATGTGAATCTTTACTTTCCACGTCGTTGCTTTGCATATGAAGGACTTTCATTAATGCATGCCCACAGACATACTCGTATTCCAGTAGACGGATAAAAGGAATGAAATAAAAGTATAAATCGAACAACGTACAGTAAAAGTGAAAGCTTTAAAAATTCCACTCTGACAAGGGAACTACATCTAAGCCGCGAAGCACTTCACTACATAGAATTAAGAGACCCAAAGTAGATGTACACAGACTCGGAAAATATGGTAGGTATCTGTGGATTTCACAAATATTGGTCAAGTGTTGAGTTGATACCATCATTAAAGCTATAAGATATTTATATTAAAGTTTGTATATAAGTCTACGTGGCAAATGTAGTAAATTACAGTTTTAAGTGAATATGTAGTAGATAAGTGAAGATATGTTTATACAACAAACACACTACGTATTTTTTGCCCCAAAAACTACTAGATTCGGGGTGAAATGATAGCAACATATAAAGTGAATACAAACTTTATCTCGGTTTTGAATCCCATGACTATTAATATCAACTGTGTAATTACGCTTCTCGTTAATTAACTCCATTATCGCTTATGCTGTGATTGCGTGGATGGACTACTCCAGTTTCACGTAAAAAGCTGATAAATACGTAGATATATCTTCGTTAGGGTTTTCAAACTAACAACAATGAAAGTAGCAGTCGTACCTACTTACTTTTAGTTTTCTACATAATACAGTTGATACATGCTATAGTGATAATATACATATATGGGCAACCAATATAACTTTATTATCATTTATTACATTTAAACGTCCCTTACCTACTTGTTGGCACTAAAATAAATGTGTATCACCCCATATGTGAAGCTGCATATACTGCCTCCATATTTATTATAAATATTGAATAAGATGAGTATTTTTACTTCGTTCTGCAAGAATAAAATAGAGGGAACCGTAACATCTTAAAATATTTTCTTGGATTCTTTTATGTCACATTTTAAATGGACGTTTACAGAGTTTACGATCCTGCAAATACTGACAATATATAAAGAAGATACTCTACAACTTACGGGCCATGATCTCGGTGTTATTCATTGGGGAAATATTTATTTATTTATACCTCAATGGACAAGTACTCGTAAGTAATGCTATATACGGCGGTTTTAATACCGTGAGGTATTCCCTACCTAGGTTAAAATATAAAATGTCTTGCCTTAGTCTTAAATCTATCAGTATGCAATATTCTTGAAATTGTTGAAAATACAGCAGTCCTAATCGATAGCAATAGATGCTAAATAAGCTTGCAGCATTGTGGGCATTTTAAGGCAGTTGAATTATATCCCTGGTTCACTCCGTACTTCATAGAAAGGATTTTGTGCAGTTTACTCACTAGCATCTATTAAAGTACCCGCTGCAGGGGTGAAAGGCTGCTTTCGACTGATCATAACATGATTTATATAGGTATACTGCCGTTACAAAATATCCTGCCATTGCTATTCTTGTACACCAGATTCCTATGAAATAATTTCATACTTAAATGTATTTTTTTGTAATTCCTGGGCAATTGTCTAATAATTCTTAAAGAATTATACCAAATTCTGAGTACAAAAATTAAAAATCTTTAGCATATTTAATTATAACATAATCTAAGTATGAAATGATTCCAATGGAACCTAGTGTAGAAGAATAGCAATGGCAGAATATCTTGTAACTGTATTGTATCAAGAGCATTGGAATACATTAGTTGATTGAATAAAGTAGCATAAAAGCAGTGCTTTGTTATAAGTAAACTGTTCATCAAACGTATCCTCGTAATGCATCGGTCAGGCTGTTCTTCGCAAGTAATGCAATTTAATGCAAATGTGTTGATGTTGCGATAACAAGCCCCACGAGTGCAGAAAGCGGCCGCCCCTGGCGGATTCCGCGCCGCCGCCATGCACCACCGCTTGTCGTGTTGCCTCGCAGTCGGGTCGCTGCCGATCCGGTGCCGACCCGCTGCCTCCTCACCCGATTACTATGTGTGCGGAAATGTCGCGGATTTCACGCCTACCGACCGTTGCATACGACCTTATGTTCCGTTACAAATAAACTAGCTGAACAGTATTGTTTGTGGCAGCTATGTTTAGTTGCTATGCAGAATATGTTACATACTTAGTTTGAACTTATGATGACCGAAACTAACAATGTATGTTACAAGGTAGCGATGTAGATTATTTGTAAAGGGGAAGGCGGCAGCGAACTATTCACTCGTTTTTTATTAGTGAAACATTTTCACTTAACTTAAATATTGGTACATTTTAGTGAACGAATTCGGTCCCACGGGCAGTGATCGCTGTAGTTTAGATGACTTACGCATAGTCGCGGTTGTGTTATACCTACTTACAAGTTTTGATTTGCAGAAAGCTATCTAAAAATTGGAGCTTCCAAATGTAGGGAAGAGTTCCGGTAACCCTTTGCTACGGTTTATTTATTACAACAAATGTTTATTAATTTTTTTTTAAAACGTTGCCCCACACTAGGATTTTCTCCTATACCGTGGGTGCGTTTACAAACACAAATTCTCACATACACAAACGCCCAGACCCGGAACAACTGTAGATCATACAAAAGTACCTAATTGCTTCTATAAATCATATATTCTATTTTCAGAAGACATGTTGTAATTTATAGGTATGATCGCGTGTTATGATGTGTAGGTACTATGTAATTATCTCTTTTAAGATGTACTGACTCCATACAAAGTGCTTTATAATTAGAACTATAATTGTGTCGAGGCCAAAAACATTTATCTTTCTTTATATAATCTTCTTATTCTTAATTTACATTTCAAAACTCAAACTTCACATAACAACGCAGCCTTCACTATGAGAATAAACGAGAATAATATTTTGTATCGCAAGTTATTTGTATGCGTACGCAACAACTATTATAATTCCAATGTGACGATAGCTGAAAGCTGAAAAAAACATTTATTAAACTAAACTTACGAACAAAAAGTTAAACGAAACACTCCACCCGAAAAATAGGTCGACGAACTTGTAAAGATGAACAAAACTAATATCGGGGAAGCGTGCAGTGCGTAGCAACTAGCTACGCGTAGCGAGCGAGCGTCTACGGATGACTACGCCCGACGTAGCCCTGGCGTCTAAGTTCGAAGACAAGTTTACACAAATATAAAATGTACACTGTACGTTAGCTAGTAGATACTGAGTAGGAAAGCTAGTAAGTTTAAATTAGTATCAGTTCTTTGTTGAACAGTTCAACATGCCAAATCCGTTTATTATAGATTTTTAGCAAAGTGCCCAAGTGAGTAATTTTAAATTTCTGCGTACCTAATTGGAGTAGTAGTTTTATAGAGGTTTTAACTAAAAGCTTGAACTAGCAATAGTTCAAGCTTTTAGTTTAAATTGACAGTAATCATTATTTTCTTTAATATACAAATTGTTAAAAGTTATGTTTTTTATAACCGTGTTTTTCCACAGATAGAGTGTGCTCTAACGTGAAGTGGCCAGCAGGGTGTGGTGATGGAGGTGGTAATATTGAGAGCGAGAGCCCAACTGAATCGTCTCGTGTCGTCGGGTGAGAGACGCGCGGGGGGCGTCGAGCGCTCGCCCCGTGCGGAGGGCGGTGGCGGGTCGGCGCGGGGGGCCGCGGGGCGCGAGCGCAACGCCAGCATGGCGCCAGCCGCGCCCGCGCCGGCGTCCACCGCACCCTGGCTTAACGCCACGCTCGTCTACAACGCCACACGGCTCAACGCCACTTTCGACACCGACTTCGAGTTACTCAGCTCGAACTCCACCGACGAACACCATCACTGGTTTTGTGCTAAATGGACTAATGCGCAACAGGATCTCTTTCAAGTAAGGATTTATTAATCTTTTGTTCATTTTGGAGAGTAATTCTTTGTAAGGATATGTTTTGACCGACTATAAATTCCATAAACAGGCGGCAAACCTGTGTTTCGCGATCGCTTTCCTAGCACCGAAGAGTTTCAAACAGAGTATTCTTGTACTGCGCGCGCTGGCGGCGGCGGGTGCAGTGCTTATGGGTCTGTGGGCCGGCGCTGAGGTGTGCGCACCCGACGTGCTCGCCTGGAGTTTGGCACTGGTGCTCGTCAACTCCTTACACACCATATTTCTAATTATAAGGTATGTCATATTTTTTCGGGTACATAGCGAACCCCAATGGCCGTAAATATTGATAAATGATAAAAGATGATAAATTATATTTATTTCTGTAAATAGATCTTTTATGGATACTTTTACAAGTCAATTTTTTTTTAACTAGATGACACCGGCATTTCCTAACTAACGACCTCTGAGAAGAAACACCAAAACAAACTCAGGAGTATCATGGTCTCTTTTAAAGTCCAGACATAATACTACCTTTATGACACAGTTTCCGATTTAAATTTGTTAAGTCTTAGATCTTGAATGTTGCTGTTGCTTTTATTGTACAACTGTATACATTGGCATTTAAATGAGTAACTTATTTTCTGGAGCCTGGTTGCAGGAACAATAAATTTATTTTTATTCCTGGTATTAACATTATGCGTATCACTACGTATTTTAAAGAGATTAATATTCTTGTGTGCATACAACAAATTCTCATATTAAATTACAAATATTAATCAAACCTATTTCAGATCTAAACAATTAGTGGCCGATCAAACAGTGAAAACTGTTTATACTGAATCTTAATCACATTTTTTCTCGCAGGTTTCTGCCGCCAGCGTTGTCTCTCGAGCTAACAGATCTATACTTGAAACTGTTCAAGCCTCTGAAAGTAAACAAGAAGCACTTTACGGAACTGACACGTGAAGCTAGGATAGTGCGGCTTGAGCCCGGCGAAGCGTATGCGGTCGAAGACGTCACGCCGGCCGATGAGAGATTGTCAATACTTTTGAAGGGGAAGTATGTATTGTCTGCATTCGAGGTCCACATACAATTTATTCATGGTTTTGTTTATGTTAGTAAGTTACATTAACTCATCCGAATCATCCAAGTTCAGGGACTTCTTACTCGAAGCATCTGCTCAGGATTTTATACCTATCATCTTGTACCAAAAATCTTTAGCAGGTCAAGCCCGGCTTTAAAGTTCCATATCGCCGAAGTCGCGGAGAAAAATTTGCTAATGCATAAAAATACTCGTATAGTTATATTTTCGAAGATGTATTTTAAGGAACAAGCAGAGAATAACCTAAAGTCCATGTGTAAACGTCATATTGTAATAACAGACGTAAACTTTTTAAATAATCAATAAAAAGTTCCGGGGCCCACTGAGGCATCTAATTAATTAAAGCTCCTTTCCGATGAGGGTGCGTCATCTGTTGCAGAATAAATTGAATACTGAATAATGTCCCCAAAATATCTCATGTAGATAAAATATCGAGGGTACACTGTACAGGCTACAAAATAAACAATTCAAAGACAAGCGACGACCCTCACGATGTTAAATAAGATACCTACACATGTTCCTTTTGTTTTACTCGTGGAATAATATTTTCCTTTGTTTTGTTATTGCTGGCATTGTGTGAACTGGTGTCATGAACACCAAAAGAAAAGAAAAAGAACCCTCATTTGGTATTCTGTGTGACTAATTGACTGACTCCTTGACTGACTATACGGCGCGATAAAATATTTTAAGATTCGTATTTGTATTTACCTGCAATGATTACGTCTTTCCCATCACAGTGTTCACCTACATCAATTAGAAACTCCCATGTAGTTTCATGTTTCTAAACCCACACATTTAAGCTGTGCTGTTGTCCGACAGCTAGTTAAATCTTCCTTTCTTAAATTGAAATCAATAGGCTAGACGACTAAAATATATTATTTTGACCCGTCAGATAGCTTATAAAAAAATAGTTAAACGTATTTTTCCTTTTGTTTACACACAAAAAATGACGGCAATATAGTGCATTTAAATTTCGCGTGACGTCACGGTTTCGTACATTTTTTATGAAATAGTGACGAACAAACCTCCCACTCCGGAACTTTGATAGTCTTTATATTTGTCAATTCTCTAATATTTTGATAAAGCAAAAATACGTGTCCGATTTTTTTGGATAATCTAACTGACGGACCGAATATAATGATATTTTTTTAATGCAGTCATCATTCCTATTCCAACGATAATACTTTCTACCTTTTAATATAGCTACTTTCGATCACCGCACCTCTCGCCATAGCTGCATCGGCGTGGAGTTCATCCACATACCTTAGAACCACTCTGGTCTCATACTGTGCGACTCCAGAAGAATTTCCTCCCACGCAAACTCGGGTTGTGGAATCAGCTCCCCGCCGAGGTTTTCCCAGAGGACTAGAATGGGGTTCTTCAAAAAGGGTGTTTAAAGATTTTTACAGGATCGGCAACGCGCTAGTGATACCCCTGATGTTGTGAGCGTCCATAGGCTACGGTAACCGCTTACCATCAGGCGGGCCGTATGCTTGTTTGTCACCTTAGTGGTATAAAAAAAAATTTTTTCGTTATTTTTCACAATAAATTGCCCATTTAGGTTTAGCATATTATTATCGACAATATTGAAATTTAAACGTGAGATAGGTGATTAGGTAGAGAGCCAGTTAGGTTTTTTACGTGGGAGAGCCATGCTTCTGCACGAATATACGGTACGATAATATACGATACCACGGCCTCACAGAAAACCAGCGTTAAACAACGCTTACGTTGTGTTTCGCCGAGTGAGTGAGGTTACCGGAGGCCCAATCCCCTTTTAAAAGGCGGGCAACGCACGTGTAACTCCTCTGGTGTTGCGGGTGTCCATGGGCGGTGGTAATCGCTTACCATCAGGCGATCCGTCTGCTCGCTTGCCCTCCTATCCCATAAAAAAAAAGGTGACTAAGTATGCTAGTTATTAAGGAAAACTGTTGGCTACTAAATTCAATTCAAGTTCAATTCAATAAATTACCCTTACATATTTCTAGTGAGTACTACCTTTTTTATAAAACTAACCAAATAATAAATAACTGTCTGCGAAGCTCCTAATCACTCGGTTCATTATCAACAGTATAGTTAGGTATATGTTTGTTAGAAGCACTTTGCATTTGTTTGGGTGTGGCCACGTGGGTGGCAGGGATATACGATAGACCATAAGCTAATGATTTCAATTCCCCTGCAAGCTATTTTATAGCCGCTATAAAATAGCTTGCAGGGGAAATTAAATGCGTTTAGTTTAGTTAAGTACGGTAAATGGCCATTATTACGTTTTTTTTTCGTGGCGGCTCTTTAATTACGCTTCCATATTATTTTTCATTTATAATATTAAACCGCAATGTACCGCCGCCAGAGCAGCTGCGATTACCCACGTTTAGACAAATTTATGACCAAATTACTGGCTGAATAATTATAATAATTTTATCAATAGTGTAAGTAATTATATTCCAAATATTGCATACTTAGTGCACGTGTCGTAAATAACGCTCTATCGACGTTTCCCGCATTCATTTATGGAATGCTCTCTTCGACTGTTTTTTAACAATCTCAGTAATGAGGCATGTAATAAAAAGTATTTGTTAAAAGGTGAACAAATTATACCCCTTCCATTAACACAGAAATATTCTTAGTAGCCTTTATTGTTATTAATGTTTTTTAATAGGATGAAAGTAAGCTGTGATGAAACGCATCTTCACTACATACAGCCCTACCAGTTCGTTGATTCGCCAGAATGGGAGGCCAATCGCGAACAATCAGATGACGTCTTCCAGGTAACTAACAATAGTAATTAATAATAACAATATATTTTTATTGTACTGACATGAAAAAAATCGATAAAGTGTTTGTGTATGTAAAGTTATATGGCTATTATGTGATAAACAAGGGGATATATACAACTTTAACAACGTTTACATATAGGTAAGCAGTGTTAACATTTGGCTGAAGAAAGTTCATCAAAATCAGTTTTACAGCGCGGTTTCTTTTTACCATTCATTATTGAGCGTATGATTAGGCATTGAATTAGCTAAAATTTAACTAGACAGTCTCACAAACTTCTTCGTAATTACATGAAAATTAAATCTTTGTTTTCCCACATTTTACCTCCACTTGGCTTAAGCGCAGAGGGCGTGGCGTCTCAGGTGCACATTAATGAACGTCTCGTTCACCTCCTTACTTAACCGTTCGACGGTTTAAGTAAAAAAAACATTTAACGTAAAATATTTTTATGTCGAAGAAGAAAACACGGTCAGCTTCGAGCTATTTTATGGTTAATCGTTGCCGGATAATTTATGTTTACGTAGCCTATGGACTATGGTTTAGTATTTGTCTATAAAGTTCATGGGTAAATATACCTCTTTACATTGTCAAGAAAACGGAAACAACTTTTGCATTTGTAATATCTTCAGAGATAATATTTACTTCGTCATTATACCTTCTCTACTAGAAATAATAGGTAAGTAGCTAGATACGATTTTTTTATTTTTTTTAAAAAGCCTATTCGCGATGTGGTTCGCACATTACTAGTATTCTTGTTAATCCCTCGTGCTAAGCTAAATGCTTGTGTTACCAGTGGGTTCACCTCGGTAGTGGAATGGGGGGTTTCGAACCAGCAGCCCCATGATCGCAAGTCCGACGCCCTAGCCATTAGGCTACCGCCGCTTCAAAATTTGTTGGTTAAACAGCGAGAAATACTAAGAAACGAATAAAAACAAAGTTGCGTGAAGAAATGCTGTAGGACATCATAATTTATTACAACAACAACATGTAGCGTAGCTGTTTACTCCAGATTATTGATTGTAGATGTAAAACACTGTAGATACTACTGGGTATAACTGGTAAAGTTATATGGATAAATACGGAATTCAAAATTCAGCAGAACTGTACCTATCTAAGAGTAAATATGTTTTCTAATAATGCAATACTTAGTTACCTAAATACTCTTTCAAATTTCATTTTTATATTCTGATGGGGCAAACATAAATTGCTATTCCAGTAGCTAACAAATGACATACCTACTCGTATATCACGAGTATACAGTACAGAGGGAATTGAAACTACAACGGATCAACCGGAAAAGTGACTAGCTTTATTGGAAAACTCGGGGCAACTGTATTCAAAGCTGTACGAATACTTGGTTGGGCAAGAGATCTTATCTCTCAATACTTCCGATGCACGTGCTCTCGCCGAACTGAAGCATATAAGAGATGTAACCCCATTTTCTAGGAAAGGAATATCCACTGCGTTTATCGTGTTTATTTTCTGCAAATCTTACATACTTTTAGAGTTTAGAAAAATGTTTATGCTAATGTTTTCTGATAGAAATAACTTGAATTATTATGATGTACTGAATGTAATACTTATGTATTGACAATTAATATAAAAAAACATACTTAGATTAATATAAAAACATACTTAGATACTTTATGATCATTAAAGAGCTTCCAAGATGGGACTTTGCTGTGCACTTTTATTTCATTTCCATTATTTCTGGACTCTGCAGTGCTGGGGAGATTCGTCAGACTGCATGTTTTATGATAATAATTGTAATTGATTTAATATAAATTTAATTAACGAATTTTAAAAATATTTAAACTAACATAGTTTTAAGACCTTTATAACTAACAACTTATGGACAATGCTTCGTCTGAAATGAACGTATTATTATTATATTAGGGGCTTTTAACACGCAGCGTATGCCAGCCCGATCGTCCTCTAACGGCCAGCCTCTATACATAAGATTCATACAAGTAATGTCAAAATCCTATCTCTAGTAAGCAAATCTATCGACGAATTTGATATAGGGACAAGCCATAAACTTGCGTTTTGACGAGCACATGAGCGGTCCCCCGAAACAACGACGCTTGGATTAAATTATTTTACATATATTAATCATAAATTGACAATATTTAGATTTTGTTTTCCTTTTTAAAGTTTTCTGTATCGGGGGTTTCTTTAAAACTAAAATTTAGTAAGTACCTATTTTATTAACGTCAGAAAACGTCTACACCATAGACTTTGTTCGTATGGATATGATACTTACTATTTCTTTTGAAGTAAGTAGTTCCATTCAACGAGATCTGGTATACTCACAATCACAATGTTTCTCAGGTGAGCGTGATTGCGGAGGAAGTGTCCACGTGCGTATGCTGGCCGCGCATGCGCCTGGAGCGCGTGTTGCGTCACCGCCCCGCACTCAAGGTCGTGCTCGACTGCCTTATAGGTCAGTCCTCTTTCAATGTTATTGTTGCTACTTTAAGATTTCACTTAGATCAGTATACGTGAGTCCATATGATAGACTGAACTATTTTTAACAGAGATAAATATGTTTGTTGGCACCTAATCTATTTTTGGTAATTTTCGAAGACCATTGCGACTTGTGTTTGTTTTATTTTGAGCCATACTCGCTACCCTCAATCTAGAGAACGCTCAACTCATAAATTCCATAGAGATGGAACCTTTTTGTAATCTTGCTCCAGCAAAAACGCAACCTCTGAACTGGTTTTTTCGTTATGTCTGTCCTTACCGGCAAACGCAAGGCTCTGCACGAGACTTCACTAAAATAGCTTTCTATTATATATTGAACATAAAGGAATTCTTAGTGGTGCCAGGAGCTATTGTTTATGTAAACCGAATTAAGGAGTGAATGCGCCGCAATTTACCTCCGAATACTTCCAATTTTGGGTCCCCTACATATAGAACAAAGTTACCCCAATATAAAAGTTGCAGTGACTCGACAAAATAATTGGTGTGTCCAATAAAGGCTTTATATAGAAACTAGCTATCAATATACCTAGGTACCTATAAGTAATTTTATTTTCCGCACATTAATTTTGACTATACGTATACATACCTAGTATATTTATCTTTGCAATACCTAATGCAGAAATGAGGAGGTGAATAATAATTGATTTCTTCATTTAATTTAATACACGCGTCGATATGTATGACTAAGTTTACTTAATAGAAACATTGTATACAATACAAAGATAACTTTCCACAATGTTCCAGGCAAAGACATAACACATAAGCTATACTCTGTGAGTGAAGGGCTGGGCGCCGGCGTGGGTGGCGACCAGGAGGGCCAGCCGTCGCACCTGACGCGCTCCGCCAGCGTGGACGCCGTGCACGAGGGCGCGCGCGGCCGCTTACGCAGCAACGCGTGGCGAGCACGCACCACACACACCAAAGGTCAACACCATTTCCACAATATAAACTCTTATTAACATAGTGTAACTGATTGCTATGAAATAACAAGATCCAATATTTCATTTCCTCTTTTATTATCTTTCAGGAACATCATACTGGCAGCCGGTGGTTGCCCGTCAGTTTCTTCGGCAGTCACCTTTCGGGCGTATAGCCCAGCCTCCGCGACTACTGGCGCAGGCGTCGTCAGCCAGCCTGCAGCCGGCAGCGCCAGCTAGGCGTCGGAGTCCACCACCACAACGAACTACGTCGTTTCGCCGCGGAAGGGAAGTGAAGTTTGCGGAGATGACGATAGCGTCAGAGCCGGCCATGTGACGCGGGCCGCGGCTCCAGCCCGAGCTGGTGCCGCTCGTTTCCCCACACACTTACTCGCCTACTCACATGTCGCCGTCACTCAAGAGCCCCTGACCGCTAACCGAGCGAACGGACTCGCCTCGTACCACTGATTTCTAGTAAGCCTTCGTCGTTCACTGTGAAGTTAATTATCTTGTGCCCTTGCAAACACGTACCTAAGTAATATTTTTGGACGTTTTAAAGTTAGTGAAATGCGAAAGATTACAATTTTCCATTGGTGATTTCGGTTTGTTCACAAAAAGAGCTTCCTGTTATAAAATACTCAATATTTATTTTTATTAATTACTTGTAAACCGTTTTCTCGTTCGCTCGAAAAAAGACTCGGAAGGTGAAACTGTAAACGAGCCTACGGTGGCACTGATCTAAAAAGTTAAATAGTGTAAGTTGAGTATGATAATTTTTATGAGTGCAGGTGTAATTAAGTATTGTGTGAGAAAGTAGTCTAGCGTCGATGTATCAACGGACTGCATTACATGTTTACCAAAAGCTCAAGCACAAAACAAAACTATAGTTCCAACAAAATAACTGTACGTGTCTGAAGTTATACACTACACGCAGTGCTAAAAACATGGTGTAAAAGACAGTTGTAGTTGTAAATGTTTCAATCGTTCGGTAAGATTTCAGACATGCACAGTTATTTCCACGGATAACTGTAGGTATTGTGTAAAATAATTTGATATCGTAAACCAATATAATACCAACTCAGCGAGATAGATACTAGTTCCAACTTCCAATTCAAAACACTGATAGAATAATGGAATTGTAATTATACCAAATTTTTTAGCAATTGATAATTCAAAGGTGGAATTCTAAAAGTATTTTAATGTTATAGTAATTAATTGTTTATTAGTGTTAAGATGTGTTAAATTCGTGATAAAATATTGAAGTTACTGCGCGAATTTATATTAAGTATTCATGAAACTGTAGGAAGTTTATTTCATGGTTAATTTTTTTAACTAAGTACGGATGAAATTTATGTACTGCTTCGCAGAATTCCTTTTATAGAAGAAAAAACAGTTAGATAATGTGCCTGTATTGTTAAGTACAAACAGTAAATTTCCAGTGATGCCATCTACAGCACTGCAATAATACTGGTAGGTGATGACAATACTGTTTGTAATTTGTATCTATTCACATACAAAATATTATTTTTAATAAATGCCTAAGTAGGTACCATCGGAAACTTCTAAATAACGGCTTTACAACAGCTAATGAAAATTAAAAGTTTATGGTATGAGTTAACTCCTTTGTTATTAAAGCACATATATATTACATGTTATACTCGTAATAGAATTCATCCTCAATACTTTTCTTTCCAGTTGTGCCTGCCAATAAATCATAGAGTCAATTTTTATATAAAAAAGTTTGAGGATCATCAAAAATTTATTTGCAATATTCAGATTAATGCCCAATTTATAAAAAATAATAATTTTGATTACTGTATAATAACAATGAATAATGCTAAAATATAAGCACATAAAACGGAATTTATATAGATAACTTTAACTTTAAGAACTATTCTAATGTTCAAATTGCACATTTGGAATATCTCACAAAGAAAAATATTCAAATTCATATAATTGTTAAGAGCTGAGCTTTTAGTTAATGTATTTACTCATATTATGTAAGCGGCAAATGGACTCGTAATCTCTAATTAACTAAGAGTCATAACACATCTGATTAGAGAAACAATTAAACATTCACAAGCTGAGGTTAGAAACATACTTAAAATCGTCATTGATTGACAATGGACATATTAATAGAATACTTTTTATTGTTGAACATCTCTGACTCAGCGGTGTAATGTTTGAATAAGTCATAGATAGAATCATAGATACATAAATATTCACCTCGATGTTTAGTTGATGTTGTTGCTTCACTATACGTGTACGGTGTCAGACTAGATGAGCATGTAGTTCGTAATAACTGTACCTACCTACTAAAATTCGTCGAAACAATGCTGTCGACGATAAAAACGTAAATTAAAGAGACGGACCGTACAACGAGGATATAATAATTACTCTTCAATTAGAGATAGGTAATATTTATACAATGAGTAATGTTAATGTTGTAATTTAGAAATTATTAGGTTGTAATAATAACTTACCTAGGTATTTTGTATCGATTTATTTTCTTACTGAAATATTGCAGAGTATTTTTCTATTTACTGTTTTGAATTTGGAAATTAGCAATTGTTTCAATTTAATTTAACTATTGAATTATCTATTGTCAAAGGCATTTTAGCAGAACTGTTATTTTTAAATAAGCAGTTTAATTAAATTTCAATAATTGCAATTATTACGACTAGTCTTCCAACATTTAATTTATCAACATCATTAGGCTAAAAGGATGCTAATTAATAATTTCAAAGTCACCCTGTAAATTGTGTTATGTGATACATACACCACATATGCGTCCAAAATTGGACAAAATGCTTTCAAAACTCTTGAGCTTGTACTGCTTTTTCTGGTATATTTATAGCGACGCGTGCTTCCTCGAAAAAAAGGAGATCCTTCAGAATTATTCAATTCTTTATTTTAAAAATCATGTATATGTACCTACTTACCTCAGAACATATAATATCTATCCTGATTGTACGGTGTCTCACACGAATACATATCGTTCTTTGTCTCGTCTCGTCTCGTTAGTTATCTCTTATGGTATAAGATGTTCTCGGTGGGCTATTTTTTTCACGCATTAGATAGGTTTTACAAAGAGAGTTCAGGAAGGCATTCAGTAGGCACTCACACCAAATCATCACCGTCATTGTAAAACGCTTGGTTAATGACTTAACTAGTAGCAAGGGACGATAAGAGAATAATGTGTTGTTGTCAACGTTATCCGTTTTTGACGAGAAACATTTTATTAATAACAAACATCAAACTACTTGTACGTACGTACGAAATACAAAACCCACATACACAGATTGCAGCTATAAAGTGAAAGCTGTTAAGTTATGTGACAATACCACATCTATCTCTACGTTTCTTGCAAATTACAAAAATATTGGCCTTGCTCTTATGGTGTAATAAAGTAACATTATAAAAGGCTAGTGAAATTTTGATAACTAAATAACAACTAGACTTGGAATTATAAATTAATAAGGATAAATCATTATAACATAAATTATTAACTAACATTCACGGTATTTTCATGAACAGAAGCTTTTTGAATTTGTTTACTTCGTGTCATAAGTTACTGGCAAACGTAACAGTCACATTATCTGTTTTATTTATTACCTTACCTTACTTATTACCGACGCACTCACAAAACTATCTTATCTAAATATTCTACTAGCGACCCGCCCGCGGTTTTACCCGTGTTGCCCCATTCCTAAGAGTCATAACGTAATGCTAAATAGCTTAAAACCTTCCTCTTGAAACATTCTATCTATTAAAAAAACTGAACCGCATCAAAATCCGTTGCGTAGTTTTAAAGACCTAAGCATATAGAGGGACGGACAGACAGCGGGAAGCGACTTTGTTTTATACTATGTAGTGATTCTATATAAATAAAATAATGACTTGAGTACTGACTGACTGACTTATCAATGCACAGGCGAAACTACAGGAGTTAGATCCCTGAAAGTTTGCATGCTGGTTCCTTTTGCACTGTAGTCGAGCACTAAGAAAGGATTTTTGGAAATTCTACACCCCCAAGATGGTGAAAAGGGGGTGAAAGTCCACACACACACACACATAAACATATTTAATAAACGATGACATCGTCATGTACAGCTGTTGACATTTTGACAATTGTTTTCTTCTTTTTAACATAACAAATTTTATGATATGAAACCTCCGTGGAGTAGGTACAGTGGGCATAGTATATTTTAAAGTCGAAAATTACCATATTACGCAGGCGAAGTTGCGCACGGGAACTCTAGTTACCCATAAAACTACTGCATCCACACTTGGAATATTATTTGACGGTTTATGTAGAATTAGAATCTACCCATTAAAACGTCTTCCATTGTTTCAAAGAATCTTCCCACTATATGAGTTTGTATTGTGAGTGATAAAACAATACCTTGCCATTGCAATCTAAGTATGGTTAAGTAATTATTATTTCAGTAATTAGGTATGTATGCAGCTTACATTATGTCCAATGTATGCAGAATCATGGTAATGTAATCGCTTAATTGTATTTATATACCACAAGTGTAGCAAATAATATAATTTATTGTCGACGCTAAATGTGTACAAAAATGGGAGCAACTTCTTGTGCATCTTACTATTATTTCCAAAGCACCTACGTCTGTTGCTATAGAGAGAATAATATAACTTGTACATAATTACTGCGGACAATCATTTTAAATATTTCGTTCCTTATCTTATGAGAATAATTACGGAACGAACCTATATTAACATGTGATCAAGCACTCGTACAAACTTACAACAGATCTTCCGAGAGCTTTTCTCAATGTCTTTAGTTACAATACGAGTAGGTACACGACAGACATTAGAAATGCTCTTCAAAAATTTCTTCCTACGTCACCACTGAACTTTTTTTAAACACATTACTTTTAAGTATATTAATTAATTATAATGTTGTATATTCTTCAATATAATTAGATACATGTAGGCAGTTATGATGTGATAATTACCGACATATTCATAGACTTGTGAAAGGCGCGAGTCAAAGTATGCACAGTCATTGTTTTAGCTATTTTAGTTCCATTCTATACTGTGCAGCGAATAAAAGCAATAGTTAAATAGATGTAATGAAAACATAAATGCTATTTTATCTATGTGTGTGTTGTTACATAGTACGTATATTATATCTGCTGTAAACTAAAACAATGATCGGTAGCGACACTTGGCAGAGCGCCTCTGTGATACACGTTAGCTATTAGAATAGGAATCGTCGATTCATGTACTCGCAATCTGATGTTATTCTCAATATGGGTTGCCTCCAGCGTCTCGTCATACATGACATTACAGTTATGGATTATATTATTGTATTTATTCACTTTATTAACATGTTTATTATGTCTTTAATAAAACAATTGCTTATTACATAGTTTTATTTTAGTGTAGTAAATAAATTTTGCACTTGGACCACGCAAGTGGTTACCATACTTAATTATATTTCCATAATACTTAATTAGTGTCATTCTACTGAAGGATTTTAATTTTGCTTTACATACATTAACATATAGTGACAACGCGACAATCTGTGTTTGTAAAATCACCCATGGAGAAAATCCTAGTATGAAGGATCGTTTTTTTTAAACTTAGTTATCTGCAACAGCCTTACTGATACTTCAGACGATCATTCATTCAGAGGATCGCATAAAAATTAGGTCAAGAACTGATCACAAAATTTAGAACAAAGTGACAATAACACGTAACGACCGAGTAATGATAATGTCGTCTAGGTATACGTAAAATTCTACTGGCTACTCAAAATGTTGGAAACTCTGAATTTTGACCTACCGATAAAAAACTGAATCATCAAAATCGATTCATAATTGACGGAATAATCGCGTAAGAAAAATACAAAAATAAACATACAGTTGAATTGAGAACCTCCTCGTATCTTGAAGTCGGTTAAAAAGTAAAACCGCTTTCAAAAACATAAAGAATAATGTTATGTGTGAAACAGTTTCGGAAGTCTGTGGCGAAATCAAATCAATGGCTTCGTCGACTTCCGAAACTGTTTCGCACATAACATTACATTTTATATTTTTGACGGCGGTTTTACTTTTTCTCAAAAGTTATTTTATAAACAATAGTTAAAGTTATTTTATAATAAATAAATATTATAAATAAATATTATAACCATTACCAATCCCTACGAGAACAAATACTCATAGGGATTGGTAATTTTAATCGTACCTACCTACCTACCTACCTACCATTTATATCGTGAATTCGTGATATTTATGGATTCGATATCCTTATTTTTACCGTTTATAAAAATACCGTCAACAGCGTCTAGGAAACTAGATGAATCGCGTTATGTGTTAGGTAGGTAGGTACTACTACTTAATTATTTACATTTTTACGCTTAACTGCCACTTGGTAAATAGCGAGGAAACATGCCGCAAAAAAATGAAATGTAAATAGAGCATCATAATGACAAAACAGGTTAATGACAGCAGTGTAATTTGAGTAGTGTGATGATCAAGACATGTTGTAATCTAAATATATTTTAATACTTATTACTTGACTTTAATAGGCGAACATTGACCTCTGCCCGTGACGTCACGCAGCCAACATATTCGACTTAAACGTATATTATTGTTTAAAATGGTAATCAAAGCCGTGGCCCGCTGATAATGAGGTGATAACATTCAGTATAGTGTTCGTGAAGGCGAGGCACGACGCGCCGACCCGCGACATGAGTCTTTTTATTTATAACTAGACAAAATCTTTTTAATTACAAATTAAATATATTATTATAGCCATAATGACGTTCCTAATGAGACAGTGTTTAGTGAACCTGAAGAATATAAACAGATGTCGCTCTGTGAGTGTGGTGATGCAATGTGTAAGTGTGCATAAACATTTAGTTAGTTTGACTCTCATGTTGTAAACAATAACAAATATTTTATTATTATAGATAAACAAACCATGATGAAATAGGTCTCATGCCAAATGCGCATTTAAAAACTAAGTTACTAAACTAACTAATAATTTGGCTTTTAGTAGGTAAGGTAGAAAATTACTTAAGAATTAGCGTTAACTACTTAACAAAACAAGTTGTGAAGGTCTCTGTTAGAATTTATAATGATTTGGGTTCACACCGACACTATTCATACTTATGTGATTAACTTTTCTACTTAAAAAAAGTAATCAGCTTGTTTATTAACTCGATTGAAGTAATCAGAAATCAGATCGTCGTTTCTTCATACCTAGTAATAAGATAACAATAATTATTACAAAATAAGCACAGCTTATCAAAAAATAATTGCCGAATAATTGTGTAGAACACTTCGAAAAGATAAGTGTCAAGGTTTTATAGCATTGGCGAAAATAAATAAGTACGAGTAGGTAGGTAAAAAAGATATCATTATCTAGAATTCTAAACTAAGTGTAAACTACAGATGTGGGGAAGGGGTACCAATCCCGTGACGATTTTTATTTCTAAGAAGAAATTTCTCCATCTCTAATACTTTCAGACTTATTACTCTATCATCTCCATGTATGTCTCCCACATATTCTAGACGATTTAGTACATTCATCAAACCAACACACATAGGAACATTGCTGTCTAGTTAATTAGTGACAAAGGAGTATTTTATAACCTTTATGCTTTTCAGATATTTTTTTCGTAGTCTGGTTCAAGTATTTTAATTTCGTTTTGACATTTTTATGCGCCAGAATACAACATTTGCAGTTTATTTCAATGGATCATGGAACAAAATAATGAAACATAAATAGTACTTCGTCCAATAATAAAGAGATGGTGCTAGAAGTGAGAAATTCACAGACCGTTCACTTTAAATTCGGCCGGTCCAGTGTTTGCTAGGATTTCCTGTAACACCATATAGTTATACCGTCCGACACCATTTGGATTAAAAGAAATCCGAAGACACCCTATTTGTTAAACTCGAGTAAATTTTATTATTTTCAAATTCTTTTTCATGTTTCTTCATTTTTGCAAAAATCTTAATGTAAAGACTAATGAATCAACACTTTATTTATCAAAATCTGATCAGTAGATTTCGGGCTAGGATCAAACATTCATTCAAAGACACACATGCATGATAGACTGTTCACAACAGTCTAGTCGGGTAAGAAACTGTGCGAGTCTGAAGTTAGTATTCCCAAGACCGTTCCGAACGGTCGCTCCGGTAGATAAATTAATGTTTGTATGCCACAATATAGAAATTATTAGGGATAATAATCAATTAATCACGAATGCGAAACATTTACACCCCCAATTGAATTTATTTATTTTATTTATCTACCGTTGTAAACGACTAAAACAAATTCAGACGCGCACAGTTATTTCGACTGGTGTATTAAATCTCATTTCAATTAAATCGTAATTTAATTCGTAATGTTCTATTAAATCAATTTAATATGGAAATCTATCTATAATATAATAAATCTGTAGAGAGGTCAATTCTGTACATGAAATATATTTCCAAAATAACTATCATCGGGTGATTAGTGATCGATACTGACGCCAAAAATGCAATCAGTAAATTTTTTGTCTGTCTGTCTGTATGTTCGTTATAGAAACAAAAACCACTCGACGGATTTCAACAAAACTTGGTACAATTGTTTTTCATACTCCTGGGCAGGTTATAGTATAATTTTCATCACGCTACGATCAATAGGAGCGGAGCACAATTAAAAAATGTTGCAAAAACGGGAAAATTATTTGATTATTTTGTTCTGGGAAGTGACATGGGTCGTTGATAAAGCGGGCGTAGCCGCTGGCGGAAGCTAGTTAACTATAGTGCTATAGACTATAATGCTTATGATTATTTATTTGTTATGGGGTTCCTAAGTATTTAATTAATATTTCCAGATAAGGCACCGTTCGCGACTTTCGACGAGTAATGTATTGAACCGCAGTATATTAATACCTGATTTGCACCTACGGCACAGAAAGTTTCATACTAGCCAAATTGTTAACAAAATTGTTGCCTTCAAACTTTCTGATATCGGTGAAGGCATAAGAGAAGTAGTTGTGAAAGAATGGTAAGATATGATAATTTCAGTATACGTATAAAGAATAATAATTTCAGCATCGCAACCAATGCAACTTTAAACACTACCTAATTATTAAAACTTGTTATTGTAGGTAATACACTGATGAATGACCTTATCATTTAGGATCGTGATCGATGAATGATGAAACAGTTAATGCAAAACAAGGGTATTGTTTAGCAAAAATATATAATAACTTAAACTTAATATTTTATTATTTTTATATTCCAGGTTCGTAAAAGTTGGTGATAAAGTACAGCAATTTGACAATATTTGCGAAGTACAGAGTGATAAGGCAGCAGTGACAATCACCAGTCGATACGACGGAGTAGTGACACGACTGTACCACGAAGTTGACCAAACTGCCCTTGTTGGACAACCACTTGTTGATATTGATGTCCAAGGTGGCGCTGATGAAGGTAATAAAACGAAATTATTGGCAGTAATCCCACGCTAATTATTTGTGGTTTTATAGATAACAGTAACCTCTAGAATATTTATCTATGTAATGGGTCTACTCGACAAAACCGTTTAAGAAACATATTTAAAGAAAATGTATTAATTTTAATTATGAGTGTTATTTTCAATGATGATAATTTGCTTTCAGTATCGTTTTTAGGCTCAGAAGAAGAACAACCCGTATTTAGTAAGCAAGAACCACAAGTGGGCAAAAACCAGAAAGTTAAAGTATTGACGACCCCTGCCGTTAGAAGAATAGCATCACAATTTAAAGTTAGTTGGATAAAATTCTTGGATAAACTTAAGCCCACTTACTACTTACCTTATATATATAGCGTTGTATTTTTTATTTTGTACTGTAGCATTCTAGAGACTAAAATAAAATATTGTGGTAAATATATCCATTGCTGAGCTAGGAGTGTGCTTCTTATACATAGGAAATGTTCGTTTCTACGCAAGTTGTATCAAATCGAGACTAACACTGTGTCAACGTATTGGAAGATTTTTCACGTAACAATTGAAAGCCATGAGGAATTGAAATAAAACTATTTTTTACGGATTTTATCGCGTTGTATTGATATTTGATATTATTTATAAAGCCAAGAGGAATTTTATTCCTTTTAATTTACCTGTCATAATATATATATATAGATATAGCTATAACATCTGTAATATTTTTAAGGTAGACTTAAGCACTGTTAAGGCTACAGGAAGGAATGGAAGGCTTCTGAAGGAAGATATGCTGGCACATTTGAATATCGACTCTGATGGCTCTAATGAAGTACCGGATTTATCGAGTGTAAAAGCTATGGATATACCCATAACACAGGCACACGCAAAAATAGAAGTATTATTAGAAGACAGAATAAAGCCCGTAACTGGATTCACAAAGGCTATGGTGAAATCAATGACTGAAGCAATGGTAAGGAACAATGGAATATTAATATTATCTTAATATTGTCGTAGTTTGACTTTATATATGAACATTATACAATGTTAATATTAACGTTTTACAGAAAATACCACATTTTGGATATTGTGACGAATATGACGTAACGAAATTAGTAGAATCTCGCGAAGCGTTGAAAAAAATAGCTCAAGATCGAGGTGTGAAGTTAACATACATGCCAATTATCATCAAAGCCGCCTCTCTTGGTCTGGAAAGACTTCCAATACTCAACAGTAGTCTTGACAGCACATGTGAACACATTACTTACAAAGCAAGTCACAACATCGGCGTCGCAATGGACACACCGAACGGCTTAGTAGTGCCTGTTATTAAGGTATCTGACTCAGATTTGCAAAACATCCACATAGTTAATTATTTTTTTCTTGATGACCAATATCATTATCTAGAGAGACTCGAGATTAAGTAAGACTATGCTGATCAATCGATCAGTCTATTCATCAATCGATCGTTGGGTGTTTGGTGACTCGCGAATAATCGACGATTACCAATTCGTACACCTCTCATGTAGGTACGCATTGGTAATAGTCGTAATCGTCGTAATTTTTAAATTTTGTATTTTATTTTAATTCATCACAAATCCACAGCTCTTAATAAATAACAAATAAGCACACAGTAATTCTTATAGCCAATTATGGATTTACAATTTACTTTCCATAGTTTTCTTGCAAACAGAAAAACAAGAACTGAAATTATTAAAAGGAAAAAAATCGTATTTAGTATGTAGTGTGTATATTGTGTGCGTTTGTGTGTGCGCATAAATTCCACAATACATCGGTGAAAACTGCATTCAATTCCATGCAGTAGTTTTTGCGTGATGCGCGTACAAACATACAGACAGACAGACCGACAGACAGACAAAAATTCTAAAAATTGATATTTTGGCTTCTATTGCTCTAATAAAGACCCCCATATTAGTTTTTCTTTAATATCTTTAATGTACAGACATCG
Source organism: Acronicta aceris (assembly GCA_910591435.1). Taxonomy (NCBI): domain Eukaryota; kingdom Metazoa; phylum Arthropoda; class Insecta; order Lepidoptera; family Noctuidae; genus Acronicta; species Acronicta aceris. Next base: position 8,031,263 of record OU342763.1, on the reverse strand, counting down.
GCCTGCTACAATTTTATTATAGGTATAGACACCTATTACTAATCCACCGATTATTATTATTAATCAGTATTGCTCAGATATTGGGTTGCGAAGGTGTGATAGCAATCGCTTTATGTAAAATACTGATATTCAACCTTATCAGGTTAGACTGGATACCAATACCAATTTAGGAAAAGGTTAGGAAAATGATGAACGATTGCAAAGATATAAAATATGTTCCTAAATGATATATTTTAAAATTATTTTGTTATTTGCCAAGACTCTATAAGGGGAAGGAAGCAAAGGAAAACAAGCAGAGGAAGGAAAGGAAACAGTGATAGCCTAGCGGTATGACCGATAGACTCCTAACTCTTAGCTTTAAATAGCTTTTGACATTTCATAAGTACCTGTATATGGTCTAATTAAAATAAAATATTTGAATTTGAATTCAGGTCTCCAGTTAAAATCCAAGGCACAGTGCGACAGTAAATGATTTGATGATGATGATAAATCGTAAGGATGAGCCCAGACTTTCAGTTTAACATTTATATCGTGTATTTATTTGTAATTTTAAGTAGGTATTTGCAATGTGGCCGTGGTACAAAAAAATTTACTTACCTAGTCTAGATTCACTTTCAGATGCATAAAGAGAGATAGACCACAAAGAGAATAAAAATAAACAACACTATATATATAAACACTTAATTAATCTGTTTCAGAATGCACAAAGCAAAACTATATTAGAAATAGCTCGTGAACTCAACACTCTTCAAGAAAAGGGTACAAAGGGTAAACTAGGACTTAGTGAACTGTCTGGAGGAACATTTACACTATCGAATATAGGCATTGTGAGTCATTTCTTCTATAAATTCCTATAGTCACCATTTACTTACTGTAAAAACCTATTGGCTTTCCACCAAGAATTAAGTGGTTACTATTTTCCAAAAATGTACTCCGTCACTAGAAATTGTTAAAACATATTAAATGAAAAGATGATGAAGTCTAATAAAGCATACCACGAAGTGGTTATTAAAGTAATAAAATAACAGATCCAATTATTTATGTATCATTCCAGGTTGGAGGAACCTATACTAAGCCTGTGATATTCCCACCACAAGTAGCAATCGGCGCCCTAGGGAAAATACAGGTAGTTTTACCGGAATATTAAACAATAATAATTATGTAGGTAAAACTCATATGCATATTCATGATCCTTACCTTAGTTTACCTTTGGTCAAAGTCATGAGTACCGATTAAAAGCAAAGCAAATACAACAATCGTGTAATCGTTTGCAACACCCAACAAAAAATAATAAAAAAACAATATGTTACATAATTTCAAAATAATTACAAAGGAGAGTACCTACTCAAGTTTTTATAAAGTGCTACCAAAGTCAAGGTGAACACTATAGTGCGCAGACATGTTAGTACCTACTACTGCTTCGAGCAGTGCCTTCGAGCGAGCATCATCAGTATGCCATTTGTAGTGACTCTTGTAAAGCAACTGTATACTTGGCGTGTTGTCTTGTGTACGTGAAGCCTAAACGGTCAAACATGCTTAACAAGCACGACAAGCGACACGAAAAATTCACGTACATTCAAGTCGTGTCCCATTACTAATCACTGTTATACGTATAATATGAATGCCGATTGTGTCAATTTGTAATTTGTAACAATCGATGCACGAGGCTCCAGGTTGATGCTTCTCGGAATATATTGAGAAGGAGCACTGTTGATCGATTTGCATTGTAAAATTTCACGCGAATACTTGGTAGAATAAGACAGAGCGAAATATTTATTTATCGTTCTATTTCGTGCAGGTACTTCCAAGGTTTAACTCTGAAAACAACGTGAGGAAGGCTCACATTCTCACGGTGAGCTTTTCTGCAGATCACAGGGTTGTGGATGGAGTCACTATGGCGCGATTTTCTAATTACATGAAAAACTACCTCGAGAATCCGTACACATTGCTATTGGACTTATAGAAGAACTTAAGCTATGAAGCCTCAATAAAAATGGTGCTCGACACGGCAAATTATGCTCAATTGACACTAGCGCTGCGTGGACAAATATTTTTACTAAAACAGCGCATCCAGCGATTACAAGAAATGGAAATAACTCTTAAATTTCATAATTATCTGATAGAGTTACCGCATAGTACTTATATTTGACAATAAAAACTTAAGAGTCCGGCGGACCGAATTTCCCACACAAACGTAATACCAAAATAAATCGTAATTCAAACAAAATTTAATCAAATTGTGTTATTATTCAGATTCCGATACCGTTACTCTAGGTTCCTACTCTAACGTCCAAAATACTTCACTGGAAATAAATTTAAGCCAATGCAATTCTTAATAACTTTACCAAGTTTGGAACGAAATTTCGGTCGGTTATTTTCAGTGAAGTAGTAGTAGACAAAATGGTACGGTAGGAACCTAGATTAATGGTATCCGAATAATAACACAATTTGAAACAATATTGTTTGTATTACGATTTATTTTGGTATTACGTTTTTGTAGGCAATTGAAGCTCCACCGGACCCTTAAAGCTCATATTTACCCAAAAAATAATCAACCAACAAATGTGTAATACCTGTTTTTTACTTTAAATAAAAAACATGATTTTGAATTTTTAGTTTTATTCTTAATTATAACACGATTGGACAAGTTTCACAAAAGCCAGTAAGTATAAAAGTTGCAACAATATTTAGGTAACCTAATTTCTTGTATTCCTAGCAAAGACAATAGGTGCAATCATTTACATTTACATCAATGGTTTGTGTGACTAAGGTATTTCAAGGAAAAATGCGTCAAATGATGAAACTACATCAAAGCCTTTCACCCAGCAAAATATTCTGACCGATTTGTGTCTTCTTAAACTCTAAAACAGTCCCAATATATCTTTGATAAGCCATTTCTAAACGACCGTCCCAACAAACTTTTTTGAGACTCAATGAGTGATTCATCATCATCAACCCATCATACTGTCCCACTATTGGGCACGGGATTAGAAATGAGTGTTTAGAAAAAGTTAATTGATATTAACAGTAAATTTATTATGAATCTAGAATATCTAATGTGCTTGATAACCTTCGTTGACTAAAAATTCAAGCAAGCATCCACAGATTTAGCGTGCCATGCAGAAAATGATAAGTAGGATAACTTCGTTGGATGGCTTCTTGCCAGTATTAGAAATCACTCAAGCGCGCACTCCCAAAAGTATTTCCGATTATTATTCCATAATTTAAAAGTATTAACTCACCTTATATTCATACATTACATTAAATCAGGTAAGTACTGCTCGCTTAGGCATGGGCGAGCCCTTGCAGCATTATTTGAAAACACATAAGTATTTTCTTACCAATCGCTTGTCGAATGTCGATATGTTCCCATCTGCACTGCACTTCTTATTTAGTTCGTGCAAATTGTTACCTCACTCAACAATCTGGGAGAAGTCGATCTCCAGCAGCTGAAGTCACTGTAGGAAGCTTCTGGGAGCAGTTGCCTGGCTGATGTCATGGAATTAATTCAATCTAACTCCAGAACGGCCCATAACAGATCCACAATTCCTTCCACTTCCATCATAGGCAATGCAAGCCTTTTTTGTGCTCTGGGGTACAAGCAGCGGTGTCCTACCTGACTCCCATCAAGTCAGGAGTCGTGACAAGTCAAGTCAGAGTCAGGAAGTATCTGAATATCATGCACAAGAGAGGGTAGTTCTGTAAGTGAACTGGAGCTAAACGTCTCTGTCGTGGTTGAATAAGCGGCAGAATTTGAAATATATAAATTTAGTAGGTACTAAACCAATATTTATTAGTAAAATAATATAAGTAGGTACAAAATTTAAACTAAGAACTGGTACTTATATTTTATTCTAAAATCCATCGTTCAAATAAGCGTGGTTGCAAAATTATGTTTTATTTATGAATATAATGAATTGTCTTGTTAAGAATATATTCTAGTCGGTTATCGGCGTAATGTAAAAGATCAAGATTAGGTATCTTTAGATCACTCAGTAGATTAAATTAAATTTCCGAAGTTTTGTATATTACCTACTAACACAGAAACTCCAAACGGTATCATCACCGACGCAACACTTCGAACCTAGTTACTTTAAAATAAGCTACGGTCCATTCTGGAATACTGTGTGGCGTGTACTCTCGGTGAAATCTTGCAAATATCTCGGTAAATATCAAAGTGTCTATACTGTTGATAGGCGCCCATTTTAAAGCCAAAAATGCCATATCCACATCACAAAATTTCTTATCTGTAAATTAATTTGAATTCATTATATTCTATTAAATTCACGAACACTAAAACTAATAATATGTTCCTAAAGTAAATAATGTTGTCTTGGGAAGATAAGATAGTTATTATTACTTTTTCCTGAACATTATCCGTGCAAGCATTGATGAAATTATCTTAATTATCATCTAATCTTATAAATTTTATCACGTCGTCGTTGTTGTTGAAAACCACATACATATATGAATTGCAGTAGAAGTATAATTACTTCTACTGCAAATATGTATAGATTAGATACTACCTAATCTATTATTGTTGCTAAAATAATGTTTAGGTACCTATAGATTTCTTTGCGAAATCTGCCAACCCGCGTTAGGCCAGGCATGGCGGACACTCATGGACAGGCTCAGACCTCTTAGTCAGAAAGACCGTTGCCCAGCAACGCGACGCGACATTACAAATCATTAAAAAATCCAGACAAGTGCAAGTCGGACTCGCCCAACGAGGGTTCCGTATAAATTTATAGGAGTGCATATCATAATTAATTACAAATGTATAGTTTTCAGATTTTCCCCTATACTTGTAGTATAAGACGGTATTACTTGCCAAATTTCATAGTTTTATGTCAATGGAAAATACCCTATAAATTTTGATTCCCTTGAGTGTCGAAATATAGTTTTTGCACCATATCTGTATTTACGTTAAATCACTAGTTTGATGTTTTCACAGCTTCAAGGGACTTTAGACCTGAGTATATGGTTTTAATTTCAACTCGATACCTCCACGCGTTCCCGAGATAAAGGGTCTTGACAGACAGATGGACGGACGGACGGACAACAAAGTGATCCTTTTAAGGGTTTTCCTTTTGTACGGAACCCTAAAAATTCATTACATTAACTCAAATGTATACACACCAGCTATCCTAATGAAATAAACCTTTCGGGGAGATGAAATCTGTATGTCGTCATGTTTGAGCGCCAACAAGGCTCGTTGCTTCACGCCCCAATTGCGGTCCAACTCTCGCATCAAACTTAAGCGAGCTGGCTTTGTCAATAAACCATTTAACTCAGACAACTGACCAGCGCTAATAACTTGTGTTATTCTGGATATAGCCTACAAATAGAGATCAATATTATAGATATTTTGTGATATCGTAAGTGGTACCTAAAGAGGTGTCTAAAGTCTTGACAGTATCTTATCTATTCAGCCGGTAACATCCACTGCCAAGCGAACTCTAATCCTCCACTGTTGCAGATCGTGGGCAACTCGCAACCAATGATGCTGCCCTCACAATACATAAAGGTCTGCCTACGATTGTCTGATATCCCTCTGCCACTTTTGGGTAACTACTTTGGCTGGACCAAAGCAGTTACCTAAGATCATCTCGTCTTGCGATTAGTATACCTACATCTTCAACTTTAGTTCTACGTCCAATCTCGACGTTTTGTATTCGGTTGCGCCACTTCTACTTGATGTTAACCCAACACAGAAATCTAAATTGCTAACAGGTTGTTGTGCACCCTAGCTAAAGAATAGAATTATATAAATCCACCTACCACAAATCAATCAGGAAAACCATTACTTTGTAAGTAACATAAAAACTTTGGAAACGTTTGTCTCAGGCTATCAAACGTTTTATGTAAACTCTACTTTCTAGTTGTGTTTTTATGGTTTTATAGAATCTAAATTTTCTGCAGTCTCTTTAGCAGAAAAAATATTTTTTTAAACGTTTTAACTACCTACCTGCTTAGTTCCAAACTTAAACTCTCGCTCTTCAAACGTTGGATCCCAAATATTCCTCAGGACGCTGAAGTCAATTTTAATCATCAACCATGTAAAAGGATTTTGGATTAAAATTAGTTTGGGTACTCGTCTCTTTTGTTTTTTTGGCTTTTCGTCTTTCCTCCGAAAGGTAAAAGATTTTTGAAAGCCCTTTAGGAAACTTAAAGAACTTTTTGAACGTTGTATTAATTTGTCGTCACCACTATCATTTCTCCGAGGATCTAGCTGCCGATATTCAACGGGAAATTTATAATTATAACAAGACATAAATTGAGCATGCGGAGCGATTTGTTGTGATAGAATAGAGAAAGTATTGGTTACAACAGAAACACTCTTGCATTTAATTCCAAAGAATCGTGTTACAATTGGACATAAACGCCTCGGCAGTAATTTAATTGGTGATGCCATCTGAAACAGATTATCGCATTACATTCTTAACTTGATCATTGCTATAAACTGAGCACAAGAAAAAATCACTTAGAAAGACTAAGCTTGTGTGTAAATTAATGAGAATCCTTACCATATCTCCATGGCATTCGTTTCAGTATATCCAATTATTGTATTCTTGATAGGTAGTGATTTTTTCCATTTTTATAAGTTACTTATTCACTGTAATTTTTTATAAATTGTAAAGGTACAATTAGTTTAAAAGGCATCCATATTGACATAAACCAGTGTCGAAAATATTTTTTATTGTCTAATGGGCGCTACGATCGGTTATGAAAAAATATTAAAACCTTTTTTAGTTTTTGAGCCAAGAGCTGATGACGAAATTTAGAGAAGGTATTTTAGACAAATTGAAATTAGAAAAACTGTACCTAGGTATTATTTGAATGTTAGTGATACTGAAATCAAGAATCTCGTAAAATGATTTCTGTTATTTTGCTATTGCGCAGTACCATTCTACTTCTCTATCGAAAATGTATGTACCTACGCTATGCTATCAATACCTACATGTACATTAGTACACCTCTGCCTAACCCTTCAGCAAATACAGGCGTGATGGTATATTATGTGGTGCATATAAGTAACACATGTAGTATGTACGGCAGCTAGGAAATGCCGACACCATCTAGTACTTAAAAAAAGGACATGTAAAAGCATCTTTAAAAGATCTATTTACAGAAATAAATATCATTTCATTTAGGTAGGTAGGATAAGTAAATAACAGCTGCGCTGAATCATTTCCATAATGAACGGCGTAGTGTAGGTACCAATTGTACCATTGTAAAGAAACGTAAGCGGATGAAATCTCGAGCCAAAGGTAGTGTCGAGACCACAAAAGCTACAGTGTAAAATTGAAAACTTGTACGTCGAGAGGTAGGTACCTAATTATTTCTGTAAAGCCTCAGTGATACGTAGCGTATAAATGCCCGTATTGTTTCAGTTACGGCTAGTTGAATCTGGACGTATTAGAACCTCATTGTAATATCCGATGTAACAGTGGCAGCTCAGTACAACAGCACATTACATACATACATATATAAAATGTAAAATGCACTTTGTCGGTTTTATATTATTTTCCAAAACTTGTGTGTCTCCGAAGTTTAATGTGTACCTAATTATAGTGGATAGTTAACCATTAAGTGTTCGTGAACGTGTGCGAGTGTAGGCAAATGATATAACATTGAAAATCGTGGCTTTAGTTAAGTTTCCACTGTTTTACTGGCGATTATTTTGTCTATTTGACACTGGCAAATACACAAAAAGTGTGGCGCCATATCCCATGACAGGATTAAAAAAAGTACATGCACTAAGTAGAATAAAAATCAAAAATATAGTGAAGGAGTATTTAAGGAGTACATAGGTAGGTAATTGTTTTATCACAATTTGATTATTTTATGAAGTGATATTGTTTTTTGCTTTAATTAGCGTTGAGCATGTACCACGTTGTGGTATCGCAAGGTAGGAGCAAAATTGAAAAACAAAACCGTTCCTCACCAGTATCGTGCCGCTTTAGCCTTTGATTGACGTATTATCGATGCGCCGAGCACATATAAATTCAAGATCACTAGACAATTTACACAGTTTTGGCTCAATTCTTGCGTCGGTAAGTCTGTTAGATAATATAATTTAGACACACACAACATTAATATTTATGATACGGAAAATAGTGGAGAACTACATCTACTTGCAACTTTGCTTTTTACTCATTTATAAATTTGGCGGCATGAATGACGTAGTGGCTGACCGATTGGCTTCTGCGCGGCAGATCTGGTTTCATTTCCGCACCAAAAATGTTTATACAGCCTAATAATGGATACGTTATTACGCCTATAGTTATAGGTACTTAGAATTTGTGTACCCACCCACGTACATATTAAGCACCAGAATACCCAATATAGGTAAAGGGCAAACTATGTGGGACAACATTTTAACAGATACCAATTACCATTATTACGTAATTATCGTAAATTAAACAACAATAATAAACATGAGTAGTATCTAAGGGTAGTAGGGTAGCTGAAAATAAGTACATACGTACATAGGTAGGTACTGAACAGCTCTTGCCTTAAAATTGTTCCTATAATTTATAAAGTATATTGATAGAGTTGATGATTATGCGAACCTGTATGATTTACTAACCATAAATTTCTATGATGGTAGAAGTCTGCTGTTAGAGTTTGTCTAGTGTTATAGTATAGACGCTAGACAAACTCTAACAGCTTTATAGACTAGACTCTATAGAATGCAGTTGGCACTTACCACCAGGCGACCCGTATGAAATATTTTGTTGAAATGTTACAGAAATGTGGTCGGTGTTAGCGGGCGTGTTAGCGGTCGCATCACTGGGCGCAGCTTGCACTCCCAGTCTCACTACGGTGAGCGGCACACATGCTCCCGTTACCGTCTGCTCAGGCGCACTCATCTTTGCCGACGACTTCGAACATTTTGATCTCGAGAAATGGCAGCACGAAAACACCCTTGCCGGTGGTGGTGTAAGTGTTCTATTTTTTTTTCTACTGTAGGTACCTATGGGCTTTTTTACACTTCATAGTCATCATCTGCTCTTTGCTGTAATTATGGTTGGGCTTCCAATCACGCTGGTGAAGTAGATAATCGTTTGTAAGTATGGGATGTACAAGGTATGGCACTGGCGCCATCTAGTTAAAATATGCAACATTGACTTGGACATAGACTTACTTAACTGTACAAGTTTTTGTCGTTCAACACACTTGGCGTAGCGGCTGAGCGACCGGCTTCTGCGGAGCAAATATTTGTATGATCTACAGGTAGTTGTTTCGGGTCTGGGTGTTTGTGTATGTCAGAATTTGTGTTTGTAAACGCACCCACGATACAGGAGAAAATCCTAGTGTGGGGCAATGTTTTTAAAAAAAAGTAGTTTGAAAATAACTAGGATACCTATCTATCAAATGGCCTCCCTTCCGCAGTCTGACCGAAGCGAAGTTGCAATGTCAATGCAAATCGACCTTACGTCTATAGGCTATCGAGGTTAACGATGATAGCCAAAAGCGCAGCTATGATAAATAATTATTCTCGTCCGTATTCGCCGAATACACGTGTAGTAATTTATTTTTACCTGGATATTACTGGCGCAAAACAAGGATGAATGGCGTAAAAGGGAGGAGGCTTATGCCCTGCAATGGGTGGTTAAAAGCTGTGAATTATGATAATTTACTAAAGCATCTCAGCAGTTTGTAATACGGTAGCGGTAGGTACTTACCTACCGATGATTTGCCCTTATTACTTCAGTAGTCGGAGCGAGCTTAATCAGTGAAAGATGAGCTTGCTTTAATAAGGAATGAAGATATTCTGTAATATAATGATGATCTAACTCTCTATAAACCTGCTATATTACGTTGCATTTGTAATATCCCTGATTGCCTAATCAAGCTAATCAAAGAGGTTTTATTCCAGAACTGGGAGTTCCAATACTATAGCAACAACCGGACCAACTCGTTCACACACAGTGGATTATTGTTCATCCGTCCTTCTCTCACTTCGGACCAATACGGCCAAAACTTCCTTTCTTCTGGACATTTGAATATTGAGGGTGGTGCACCCGCTGATAGGTGAGTCTGATAAAGTAACTTCCACCTTCTTGGAAATATGGAACACGTAATTTATAAGTACAATGTTATTTGTAAAGAATAGGTACCAGGTAGATACTAAATAATATATAAGTACCTACAAAACTATAGAATTTCCATACGTTATCAACAAAAGTTGTTCATTATGATACATACTGCTTAGATACCTACTTTTAACCTTTAATAGGGGTAGGTACCCTATTAATCTGAAAGAGGGTAGGCACCTGCTATTTCTGAATTACCTTTTCAGTCCAACCTATTTAACAAACCTGTCCTATGCATTGAGGATTTCTGCTCAAATACTTAGTAGATACAGTAGGTAGGTAAGGTCGAATTAACTGTGGGTGACTAAAGGCGTCCGTATGGGATATTGCAGTGGTGAAATCTATATAGGTAGGTACCTACTACCTATAATAAAATTGTAACAGGCCGATGTCTATACAGTATTGATATTAAAGAAAAACTAATATGCAGAGTCTTTATATGAGCAACAGAAGCCAAAATAAGAATTTTTAGACTTTTTGTCTGTCTGTATGTTTGTACGCGCATCACGCAAAAACTACTGCATGGAATTGTATGCAGTTTTCACCGATGTATTGCTAGAGGTCTTACTTAAAATAGGTACCTACCCACGGTTAATATGAAGTGTGTTGGAAAGACCCGGGCAGGCAGGCGCAAAAAAAGGACGAATAGTGTACTACTATGGAATCCTGGAGCCCTGGAGCGACAAAAACTGTGATTATGGATAACTTTTTTGGTTTGACATGAATTTTATTCTAGAATTAAATAATTACTTTTATCAAGTGATAAATTATGCTTGGAATAGGACATAAACTTGGGTTCTTCTCCAATCATACCATATTCACTCATACATAGAAACTTTTTTCGCGATCACACATTATAAATAGGTAGATACCTCCTTACTACCTACCTACTTAGGTACCTTCTAGATGATTAAAAGACAGTCAGCATTGAATAATATTTTTTCACCCTTTGAAAAAACTGTTGGTTACCTCAGAATAATTGACCGCAACAATGCTACTATCGTCACTCTAGTAGGTACATAGCCCACTACGTCTACTACATCTACGATCGATCAATTTGCGCCCATGTCACCAAGAACTCAATAATATTTTTCCAATATGTGTATAACTGTATACCCCCACATACCTGTATGCTATCACCAAAGTATTCTTAAACAAGATAAGATAAAAAGATAATCCCATTCAATGTGGTCTCCTTCTGATAGGTATATACCTAATCAATCTGTATTGTCATTTCACATAAGTATTTTTATGCATGTGCCTATGGGTTGTATATTTGTTTAATATGGCGCCTTGTTGGGGAAGTGACTAAAGCGGAAGCTAGCAAATACCAGCAAGTTTTCAAATAATTAAATTACTTACGTTGTAAGTACTTAGGTACTTCATGATATTTTGTTTATTTGTATGGCTCTTTTTATTTCTACTTCCAAAAGTATAGGAATCATGTTTTACCTACATCCCATTTTATTTAAGTGCTTTGTTAAATGTACCTTTATGTTGATTTCTTACTAGGTGTACTAACCCACAATGGTACGGCTGTGAGCGTACAGGAACTCCTACAAACATTTTGAACCCCATCAAGAGTGCACGTATACGTACTGTAAATTCGTTCAGTTTTCGTTATGGACGCATTGAAGTTCGGGCCAAAATGCCCGCCGGAGATTGGCTATGGCCAGGTAAGCAACACACTGCAACCTACTTGTCTATATATTTTTTACGATAAACTCTATACGATTACTATTACCCTAATGACAATCATTGAAATAATTAAATCTAGGCTTACTTTATTGTATTGCTTTTAAATAACTAAAATCCTGCGAAGCTTGAATGCTTGTAAGAACTGTATAGGTAGGTACATATATTCTTAATATTTATATGCTTGTTGTCTATTTAATTTTGATAGCTTATACTGACTTAACTGTTTTTGCTAGCCATCTGGTTGATGCCAGCATACAACGTGTACGGGACCTGGCCTGCTTCCGGAGAGATCGACTTGGTAGAGTCTCGTGGCAATCGGGACATGACGTTAAATGGCGTCCATATCGGGACACATGTAAGACTATATTACATCTTAGATTTTCATTCAAGCCCTAAACATGGTTTTTAAGTTATGAAAATAAAAGTAAAAGATATAAAAATAAAAACAGGAAGCCGGTTCAACTCTACACTACGGGCCTTACCCTGAAATGAACGGCTGGGAGCGAGCACATTGGGTCAGGCGCAACTCTGCTGGTTACAACAGCAATTTTCACCGTTACCAGCTTGAATGGACCCCAGGTACGTTAAATATCCCGATATATTTTTTGTATAAAAACGTTATGGCGGATCTTCATATAGGTAGGTATTTACTGTACGATATTAACTCACAACTTTAACCGTCTATTAGTACCGACACCTCTGCCTGGACTTGAGGTTGATCAAATCAAAAATAAGTACTTGCCAACTTTTGAATTTAAAAGATTTGGTATAAAAATGTCCCAACAGATTTTCATCTATCACCAAGAATGAATAAAAAACAATTTCCGATATATTCTATACAGATTTCTTGAGATTCAGCATTGATGACGTCGAGCTAGGCCGTGTCACACCTGGTAACGGTGGTTTCTGGGAATACGGCGGCTTCAACAGCAACCCAAATATACAGAACCCATGGAGGTACGGCAGCAAGATGGCTCCTTTCGACGAGAAGGTACGGAAAAAATACCTATAGGTACTCGTCAAGAATTCGTGTTCTATACAGTCAAGTAGTAGAATTGTCATAAACGACGATACAATATTGCAGGGTACCAACATATTAGGAGTTAACTAAAACGTAGTGTTACTTTTCAGTTCTACCTTATCATCAATTTGGCTGTCGGTGGTACCAACGGATTTTTCCCTGATGGTGTCATGAATCCTACTCCTAAGCCTTGGTGGAACGGATCACCCTCGGTAAAATTGGAGACTTACTTAACCTAAAACTTGTGAAGTACCTATTAGGTAACTCATATCATTGTTTTTATTGCAGAGCAAAAACCTAATCGACATCGATATTCGATCTTCTCTCATACTAATAGAAGAAACGTACCTACATGTATTACCAGCATTGATGGGTGTTAAGACAGCTGACCCGAAAAGGGTTCACGAATCACGATTAAATTGTCCCCCATGTCAATGTGACGTTATTGAATAGTCTCCACAACTCATAGATGATTCAACAAACAAAACCTTAAGTAAATTATTATACCCCACCTCTTAATTTGTTATTTTTCCTTCAGGCCGCAACTGACTTCTGGAATGGCCAGATGGGCTGGTTACCTACATGGAACTTGAACTCTAATGATGGACGAGACGCATCCTTGCAAGTCGACTACGTTCGAGTCTGGGCTCTGTAAGCGAATACACAATTTATCTTTCCTCAATGAGGTACATAGAGTAAATAAAATACTGATATTAAATTGATTTTGAAGTAGGTACCTAAAATATGCGTTTTTTTATGTCTCCTTATGACTGGACTGAGGACATTTGTTCCGTTCACTCTGATTTATATGAGAATTACAAATGTCAGTCACCAACTATGACCAAGAACCTTTTACATGACCAAAAACGCTAGACCTTATAATATTCTTAGCTATGACTCAAAAATGACACTTAAAATGTAAAGGTCCTTAACATTTGAATTGCGAATATCCTTAACTTAAGGACAAGATTGTGTACATATATAATACCACACGGTACAATAACCTTATGTAGGAAATAACACATCCTAATGAATTTGCTTTTGCTATAATTTACCTACTAGGTAAGTATAAAGTTCTACAGATGGTCAGTCGAGTGACTTAAGATGCGAATTTGCAAGCCATTGGTAATTTAACCTTTTTTAGAGAGTGGAAAATCCACATGGATCTTTTGCCACTTGCGGGAAACGACAGGGTATGTCGGACTCTGACATTCTATTTGAGTCAACAGTCACGACCATGAGATTCGTGATATTCACCACAAACATGAAAAGTGGTGATTAATTATATTACACATTACTGGTAAAACCTCATTTAGTGTTCTGTATAATGACATTATATAGTTTTATTATTTAAAGCATTGGCTGTGTACATCAAAGATCATATCATAATAATAATGATATTTCTTTATGTAGATACCTACTAAGGTTCATAATACCTACCCATAATTAAGCATATTTGTCAATTGTCCGGAAACGAAAGAAGTACTTTATGCAAACTGACTGCCAACCTACGATAGTCTCGAATTAAGAAAAAGTAAAACCACCTCCAAAAACAAAAAAAATATTTGACTGGTGACTTTCATTTGATCGGATCTTTTGATTTCGCCACCGACTTCCGAAACTATTTCGCACATAACATTATTTTTCATGTTTTTGAAGGCGGTTTTACTTTTTCTTAAAAGTTATTTTACGAGACGACGTTATCATTTTATCATTTACTCTGTCGTTACGTGTTGTTTCTAAATTTTGTGATCAGATTTTGACCAAGAACAAAAAGAATAATCATCAAAATCGTGTCATAATTGACGGAATAATCGTGTAACAAAAACAAAGTCGAATTGAGAACCTCCTCCTTTTTGAAGTTGGTTGAAAAAGTTAGTCAACAAGTTGATCAAGGCTTATCAGCCGTTTTTATGATACGGATGTGTAGATATAAAATTCTGGTTAAGTAGGTACGGATCTATTCTGAGTTAAAATCGAGTACCACAGTGGTCGAGCACTCCGCTTCTGCGCTAAAGGCCGTGGGTTTTATCCTCGCACGGTATAAATATTTGTATGGTTCTAATAAATAAATATTTGTAATTGTTCTAGGTTTGTATGTTTCCGTATTTTAGAATGTGTGTTTAAAAACGTACACACGATACAGAAGATTTTCTTTGGAAACCAAATAATATACAATACGTTGAGAAACCTTGTGCGGTTGTATTGTTAGTTATAGAGATCCGGTTCGATATACTTAATGATTTACAAGAAAAAAAAACACTTTACATCAGGCGAACTGGCGGTCAGGGGGCAATCAAGAATAAAAAAACTAAAAAACTGGAAAGGCAATTAGGGATTACAATGCTGGATCCAGCAATCCAGCATTACAGCTGGATCCAGCACATTTTTAGCTTGCTGATGGCCATAGCAGTGATGGGTGGTGACTTTTCATTTTCAACCGTAATCCAATCCATGGTTGTCAGCGAGTAGGTATACGAGGGAAGTCGCTGTCTATACGCATAAAACGACCTTTCTTCTACGTGCTTGGGCCCATTGGCTAACTTGGATAATTCATCGCTCGATCCACCCGATTGGCAGTTGGAGCCGCAGGAGATTGCCATATGCGCGTCTGCGAGTTAGGTGGACTACAAGGATTGCGTAAGACTACGACACCGTTATCGGCTGTAGTGCATATACTCAACTCTTTATTACATTATATGATGTACACAGATAAATGGCATAAAATTAAGGAATCAATTATGGACACTGTCGGACACAGCTAAGTTTATACAGTTCAGAAGAAGAGAGTAGCGATTTTTTATTTTTAGAAAATGAACAATACTAGGTAGTAGGTATGTATATTATGTTATAAGATATTTAATTAACTAATATTTATACATTCATTAAAGCCAAGGAAGGCGAAGGTGATGTGCGGTTGCTAGTCATTACAAATTCGACGAGGGAGACATGCATGATATTTCATAAGAACTTGTTAAATAGTATTTATTGTTTACTGCAATGCGTTTGACCCTAAGTAGTTGTGCTTGGTGAAAAGCTCAAATTAGGACCCACACACGACGGAATGCAGTGAAACTGTTTGATGCCCGTCTTATGTGGGAGGTAGGGTAATACCTAGCCAGTCGGATAATTAGTTACTAACAACAAGCGTATTTATACATAAGGGGTTTTTATTTAGATGCTGGATTTAGATCAACCGTAATAATTAAATATTCTGGAGTATATTTGAAAAAGTTGTGCTGGATCCGCGTTGGATCCAGCTGTAATTGTATTAATCCAGCAAAAATCCGGCTGGATTGAAAATGTTGCTAGATTGCAATCCCCAATGGCAATACTTGATGGTGTCTCAACACCGTCCTTGGGTGTTCAACATAATAAAGCCTATGATGATTTTGTAACATTTAGAAAAATACTGGACTTTGGGGTAATTGTGACAATTTGGACAACCTTGAATTTAAACATTACTAATATGTTTACTTTTATGAATATTCATTATTTCTTATTTTATTTGGTGATGTGATTGGAAAAGGTATCTATCTATACTTATCTATTATATACATTACGTTAAGAAAACATAGGTATATAGGTAGGTATGTGTCTATATGCCTATGTTTTCTTAACATTATCATGGGAAAGTATCGGGGACTGTTAAGAAAAGTCAAAATTGATTCATATTTTTTTTACATAATTATAAGGAATGACGCAAAAGTACAAAGGTCACGGCCACCATCAGTCCATGTGGTAGAACCGAGGGCTCATATACTGCGCACGCGCAGGCTTGTTACTCGATAGTGGCGTGGATGTGGCCATCATGTACGTAGGCAGGCGCCGCTTGTCCGCGAACGGGCTTACTCTTGAATAATACCGTCGTTCTATCACCTGTAATGGAGCCTATTTATTGCATGTTATGCATTGGCGTAGCTGTGCCGTATCGTGTACCTTGTATGGATGACAGTTTATGTTAGTTGCGGGATTAACAGCAGCAAGTAAAAATTCATAGAGCAGGCAAAGATCAGCTCTAAAATATTTTAACTCAAACAATTTTTCCCCACTCACTTTTCACCCACTCCTCCACCCCATAAAAATTTCTTAGCTACGCCAATATGATCGGAGTAGGCGTCGGAACACGAACAACATGCAAGATACGGGGCTGGTTGAACTTACAATGTCAGGATCGGCAATCCAACGCCTTAAGTGAATATCAGTGACGATTCCAAGCATAAACTTACAAGTAATCTACTTGAGCAAGCTCAGGTGAATGAGCGAGCAACTTATTCGCCTGAGTGGGCCCAAGTGGATATGAGGCTAAAAGCATGTTCCAGACGGATGAAATCCAGCCTCCCAACAGAGGTGACCTTGCTTGTTGCCATCCATCTACTGCAAATGTAATCCAAATTTTGACCTTCAACGTCCTTGGATTACGGCGGGTGTTCCCATCCGCAGTTGGAGCGCGTCGATTCCATCCGTTTAGCCGGCGGATAACATCTATTCAAAGACAGTTGCGCTGTGCTAGTACAAAATGTCGTCCGCAAACCAGAGCCATGCCCATCGGATAGTTTCCATGTCCATTCTTAGGAAGTTACAAATATCTTTCAGTCTAATAACTCCAATAAGTTTGAATGGCTGAGAATCGATCGTTCTTTTAACCAACGCTTCATCCACTTTCTCTTTGTTTTATTTTCGTCGTCAATTGCCCAAAAACAGCTAAAGCGAGGCCCAGTTTTTGAAATTTGTGAGCGATACGAATACGTCGAGTTCAGCGCGTGCGCTCCCACCGTGCGAACGTGACATACCTACGTTGTTGCGCTATTGATCGTGATTGTGTTCACGGAAATAACTAAAATTATCATTCAGCCGTTATACTAACAAGTGCATTGAGATGGTGCAGTGCAAATCGTGCAAGATATCGTTAGCGCGGGTGAAAGGGGATAGTAATATTATGAAGTGTAAGGGTGACTGTGAGGGTATATATCACAAAAAGTGTGGCATCAAAATCAAGGCATTTACCGACACCGGCCTGTGTGATGAATGCCAAATTACGCAAGCAAGTCAATCCTCCATTGACGTGGATATATCAAAAACAACCCCGGAAAAACTGTTAGCCGAAGTAAATGAAAAGCTGGCAATAGTTTTCAATATGAAAAAAACATTGGAATCTATGTCTGAAGATATAAGCTTCTATGCGGAGAAGTACCAGGAGTTAATAGAAGAGAAGGAAAAAACAGACAAAAAGGTTAAAGCATTGGAACATAAGAACTTGCATTTAGAAACGCTTAACAAGTCCCTAGAAGAAAGAATATCCTATTTAGAGATACATGAGAAAGAAAGAAATGTGGAAATATTTGGTTTGGAGGAAACATGCAACGAAAACTTAGATTCCACAATAAAAGTTCTAGCAGACAAACTAGGCGTCGACGCCGTTAAGATAAATGACATTAAGCGGGTAGGTGAAGAAATGAAGCGCGGAGTTGCGCGCAATACCAACTCCGTGCGAGGTGACCTTGCTAACAGCGACAAACAAAAACCGAGGCCCGTTATTATTACGCTTTCCTCACGTGCTGCCCGTGATCAGTGGTTAGCGACAAGAAAAACCTACCAACTAACTAATGATGATGTTTTTGCCAACGGGAACAAAAAAAGGATTTATGTAAATGAGGATCTCCCGAAATACATGCGTAACATTTTCTGGACGGCGAAAAATGAGCTAAAGCCCACCTATAAATATATTTGGATACAAAATGGTAGGGTGTTGATAAAAAAAGATGATCCAAATGATACAAAAATAAGATCGATTCGTACATTGAGGGACATAAATATGTACACAAACGAAATCACGGGCAACAAATAATGGGCCCGTGTGTAGTTGTTACATCCCAGTTAAATAATTGCACTAAAATTCGCAGATCCCGTTTTATCACATGTAAACAATAATATCAAATACAATAACTTCACGTCTATAGAGAGCTGGCAAGAGTATATATTGCAATGTGGCAAAAACTTAAATATTATACATTTAAATATAAGGTCACTGAGAAAAAATTTTGATCAATTTCAAGTTTTAATAAATAACTGCAAGGAGCATTTAGACATTATTGCACTAAGTGAAATAAACATAAGACAGCAAGAATTACCTTTATATAACATAGAAGGATATGACACATATATAAACACTAGGGAAATTAAAAGGGGCGGGGGGATATTATTATATGTAAATAACAAATTAAACTTCACAGCAAAAATATTAAGTACTAATTACTGTGAATTGATCCATGGGCAGCTTTCTCTAGATGGAAGGAGACCAGTACATATCTTCGTCATATACCGACCCCCAAAAACAAATAAACAAGGATTTGTTCAAGAAGTGCATAAGTTGTTATCTGATATCCCAGTTGGCTGTGATTTATTATTGATCGGCGACACGAATGTGGATCTGTTACGCAAAACCGGTTCCGGCAACGTTATTAGCAACTTCGAAGACAATATGTGTGACATAGGGATGGAATGCGCCATTCGTGACGTAACACGGGAGGAAGTGCACGGCGGCATAGTGACGCGAACGTGTATTGACCATGTGTGGGTTCGAACCCGGTGCAGTGTTTCTTCATATAAACTAAATTGCAAGATATCCGATCATTATATCATCGGAGTGTGTATCGATGTTGGTACCATTAATGCCGTAAGTAACATGCAATCTCAACGGACAATTTTAAGTGATAAAAAAATCATTGAATTATCAGAAAACATTGCATGGACGGACCTTCTGAACTGTAAGTGCCCGATTGATTTATATAATAAACTTAGCTCATTTTTTTGTGATATTTATAATAAATCTAAAAAACAAATAACTTTACGTAACCGCAGGAAGAAAAAGCCATGGATCACTGAATCAATTAGAAAAATGATTTATATTAGGGATAAGCTTTTTCAAAAATGGAAATCCAATCCTAATGATATGACTTTACGATTACAATACAATAAATATAGAAATAGAACGAATAAATTTATATGTAGGGCTAAAAATAAGTATTGCCAGGAAGAGATAAAAAAATGTAACAAGAATATTAGAAAAATCTGGGGCAAAATAAACTCGTGGGTAGGGAGGGAAAAGAGCAGCTTAGATGACGTTATCTTGAAACATTTAGGTAGATTGCATAGCAAAATTGATATATGCAATAATTTTTCCACTACTTTCACTAAAGAAATCTTAGAAATAAAACATGTGTGTCGTCATAAGTTTATGGATAGGTCTAGTTATGTGAATAATAGCCAAGTGTCATTAAGATTTCAGAAAGCTTGTCCAGAAGATATTTATAAAATTATCAATTCACTAAGCTGTGAAAAAACTGCAGGTGTAGATAATATAAGGGTAAAGGAAATTAAACATCTAAAGTCTCAATTAAGTCCGGTATTAGCCTTATTTATTAATTTGTGTGTAGAAAAAGGACAATATCCAGAACAATTAAAAACTGCACTTATTAGACCTATTTTTAAGCAGGGCGCACACACAGACTATTCGAACTATAGACCGATAGCTATACTTTCTGTTGTAAATAAAGTTGTGGAAAAGTATATTGTAGGCCAAATAAGTACATTTTTGGAGAAAAATCATAACTTAACAAACATGCAACATGGTTTTAGACGAGGCAGGAGTACGGCTACGGCTCTGGCACAGTTCTCCAATGACATTAATGGGTACCTAGATCAGCGGAAGCAGGTGGTGGTGATCTATATTGATTTCAAAAAAGCATTTGAGACCTTGGAGCACCACCAGCTGCTTCAGGCTATGCAGGAGTGTGGGGTTGCGGGGCCATTGAATACATGGCTCCACGCGTACCTCACAGGCAGGACGTTGAGAACTGTGGTCGATGGTGTGGTTGGGGAAGCTAAGTCTATCACCTGTGGCATGCCTACCGGATCGGTATTTGGTCCGGTAGGTTTTATTATGCATGTTAACAGCATGTGCAATGTGGTGCAAAACTGCCGTATATATATGTATGCAGATGATACATGTCTAGTGTATGCTGATAAGGATCTACATGTAATAGAAAGTAAAATTCAAGCAGACTTCACAAATATTATAAAGTGGGCACATGACAATGGATTAGTTATCAACATAAAAAAAACAAAATGTATGCATATACGCTCACCATATAATAAAAATATTGAACGCCCGCCTCGCATTATAGGGCACAGCTATGAATGTCTCCATGGTGAGCACGATAACAGTGTAACACGTTGTGAATGTGCGGCTATAGAGGTGGTGGGGGAGTACAAGTACTTAGGACTCGTAATAGATACTAATTTCTCTTGGAAAATGCACATTATAAAACTTTGTGACAAATTGCGAGCTGTCCTTGTAAAATTCCACCACCTCAGTGTCATACTGGATAGAGCTACTCTGTATGTTGTATACCATGCGCTGGCGGACTCGCTGCTTTCCTATGGACTGGCATGTTATGGACGCACGTTTAAAACATACTTGGACAACATTAAAGCATTACAAATTAGATTTATAAAAAAGTTAGTAGACAATAAAACAAAGCAACGATGTAAAGTAACCAACTATGAGGAATTGTTTGTTGAGTGTAAAATCTTGCCAGTGCATGAGAGAGTAGTGCAGTTAGTGGCACTGGATCATTACTGTTACCCAGAGTACAAAGTCAGGATTGCACAACGAAAGCCTCGAGGTGCAAAACATTGTAAAACATTTGAGGTGCCCACATGTAATAATTATTACGGGCAGAGATGTAATAAATATTTAGTTCCAACTATATACAATGGTCTGCCTAAAGACATTGAAAGTACATCTTTTTCAAAAGGGTCGTTTAAATATAAAATAACTAAATTTCTGTTAAATGTAATCAGGGAAAACATTTGCGGTACTTAATTTATTCTTGGGAGTGTATGTAACCTGTGAGTAAGCTATCATTAGTGTAACTTTTTCATTTAATTATTTTCTTTGCTCAGTCTTTCCGGATGAGAAAGTGTGTAATACAGTGTGAAATTATAATATGGGAGCTACGTCTGCCAACAAACTGCTGTGCAGTTTGGCAGAAGTGTAAAATTAGTGTAATGTGTTGTTTAATTGTGAATAAATACTTTTTCATTTTTCATTTTTTTTCATTTTTCATTTCACGTGATTTCATGCCAGAAGATGACTCGCGACTGATTCGCTAGCGTGTTGGCGCGTGGATGTAATCCATGTAGCCGAAACACAATCCGCAGATGGAAACTAAGTTCCCACCAAGGTGACCTCTGTTGGGACGCTGGATTACATCCGTCTGGAACATTCTTTACTCTTCCATAATATTTGAAATTTCAACACGAATTTAATTATCTTCTAAATAATTTTAGTTACCGTAGTCTTAGGATTTAAGGTCTACTCTAGACCTTAAATCCTTTAAAAACGCCTACTGTAACTATATGTAAAAGCGAATTGTATTTTGCAGGTGTATTAGGCAAACAAGCACTGCTTATTATATAGGTACGTACCTTATCAAAGAACCTAGTAAGTTTGACAGAATTACTTGTGCCAGCAGCTAAGGATCTGAAAATAATAAAATGTCCCTATTAGTTTTTATGATTTAATTATAATATATGTAGACTCACTAAACGATATTGACATAAATAGCTATTAGAATACATACACAAGGCAATAAATCGTAACGAGTTACCCTACCTACCTAGCTTGATGACAATTTACAAATATTTCGTCAGCTCCACATTGTTCCGCTATACTGCTGGCTAACCTTCGGTACTGATTCTTCCTTTGCTTTTCTTCTGCCATATCAAACTTGGTACCAATGACTAAAATAGGAATCTGAAAATATTAATATGTAAGTATAGTATGTACCACTTTCCTGTAAAACATGATGTTGACATTTGTATCTACCTACCAAAATAACTGTGCGCGTTCAGACGCGCGAAGTTAAGACGTTCCGAAAACGGCCGCGTGAGTATAATCACACTGTTTTTATGCAAAAAGTAAGGGCAATAATCGCGAATGCGAAATATTTACGACCACAATTGTCTTTTCAATGAGTTTTTAACTTTTTATATGAAAATTTACCACTACATAACCACTTGCGTACACCTTCTGACGCGCACAGTTATTTCAATCGTAGGAAACAGTGATGGAATATTATTAATGGTCAATTCAAATTAGCGCAGAGTCGAAGCAAATCGAAGCGTTAATCTAAAAGTTAATAAGTATAGAAAATTCAGCCTTATCTCAATTATTATATCTACCGACATAATAATTATGAGCATTACCTACATTCACGGACACCTAATTTGTATCCTGCTTTGATGATGTGTGTATTTTACCACATATTTCATTTATTTTCTTATAATGACATCGCGTTCTCAAATACTGAGAACCTTTTTGTAATAAGTCGACTTTGGTCCAACTTTGACATTCAATGTTCACACATCCTGATATCGCAATATTGTATCAGTGAAAATTGTAACACCATATATTTTAAAAGAGTGTCCATGTAGTTTCTTGCCGGATTCTTCTCCATAGGATCAACCTTTTGGAGCCGTGCAACTAGAATCATAACGTTTCAAAAACGCTTGTTTGAAATAAAAACATTTGAACTTGAACTGAGATTTATCTCGGAATATACACAAATTATATAAGATTAGCGCGTATTTTTTTGATTTAAGGTTGAATTTGCTATACATAATTATTATAACTTTTGGATTAACGATTGGAGACCCTTCGACTCTGCCCTAAGATGAATTGACCCTTAAGACTACAACACTGCTGTAAAGGATCCGAAACGTCGGGAATTAAATAATATTAATACAACGCGATAAAACCCGTAAAAAGTAGTTTTATTTCAATGTCTAATATTCGCGTAAGTGTCAAAAACCAGTAAGACTTCAAAGGCTATAACTAAGTTTTCCTGTTTCCATCATACCATCACGGCTGTACTCCCCGAAGGATTAGGCATTATGTACACCCACAGTTCGCCTGGTATGTTTTGGTCCTATGTAATAGGGGGGAGCCTATTGCCATTAACCAGGGGCACAAATCCAGACTCCGAGCTGCTACTGAGAATTTCATAGAAAGACTCAATAACACTTTGCTCGACCTGGGGACCAAACCCAGGTCGAGCGATCTTTTTCCTGTTTCGGGGTCTATAATTATCACATCAATTATATTTCAGTTATAGTGTTTTGAGTCAAAATAAAGAAAATTCACAAAAGCTGAGCAGGGACTGGACACCAGCCGAACGAAGGGACAAGTTTGCGCCGTTATATTTGTCATAGACGCTTTTTTAATTATAAAGTATGTTAACATAATAATTACCTGAGTAGATCCGAGAAATTGTTCCGGATCTACGTCCATGTGTTGGGTTGGATTTGAACTGTCTTGATTAAGTATTTCGGACAGCCACTTTTGTAAATTGATTTGACTTTTTCTATTTGTTAAATCATGCACCAATATAATACCTGGAAGATAAAATTGCTGCTAACTATCGATAGAATGGTGCTGTAGCTTAAATAATATCGTCTGTCTATTCATAATACATTTTCAGTGTTGTAATAATCAATTTATGGGTAAAGAAACTTCATATAACCATTTTTTTTTGTAATGACGATTCGTATTGACATTGGCTACTGCGCAACACTTGCGTAAGCACCTAGGTACAGCTTTTGTTAGTTCTGGTGAGATGATAATGAAGTAAAAGAACGCACCGTGAGTAGGTTGATAAAACACGTTTCTAGTATTTCTGTGTCCATTTGAACCTCCAACATCCCAAAGTTCCACAAAGAAGGTGTTTTGCGCTTGCGTGCCCTCTTTGTATCTGTGCAACTTCACCTCTACAGAACATCCTACAGTCCATCCCGGTGACAGAAGTGGTTTATTGTGTGCTATGAGATATGTTAGAGAGGTTTTTCCAACTCCTGTAGGATGAAATCAGGAAAACAGTTCAATAATTCCAAAAAGTACTGCATAAATCGCCATAATTAGATTCATAATATATTTACCATTATATTTATAATTTAGGTAGGTACAAAAGGAAAGAAAAGGTTTCTTTTATCTTCTAATATGACAATTGAAAACATTTCTTTTTTTTAACATCCTTAAAATATAATTTTATTTGAAACTAGATTGAAAAGTAGGATACCCGTTTTTTTTATTTTTCCGATATTCAATCATTTTCATATATATTTTCGACTTTGAAGTTATTTCAATTCTAAACAGACGTAAGTGCCAAATGACGTCATTTGTACGGTTGAACGGTCTCTAAAGGCACGTGGCACGACGTCATTTTTCTGACCGTTAAAAATTGTCATATGTCAGTTTGGCATCTATCTTATTTATTCATAACCTTACATGACCTATTTTCTTGTTAATTTACTATTATTTCGACAAAATTTCAATTTTCTGTTTTCCACATAAAAGTGACGTCACACGTTTTTTGGTTATATTTTTTTTCTCCGAAATGAAGAAATATTAAAAAATAAATAGAGAAAACAAAAAAACGGTATGTATTTTTGTTTTAGTTGCTTATTAATTTTGAAATGTTGTCAATTGCTCATTATGACATATCTTTTTGTCATAATGAGCAATTGCTCATGCTATACGTGGGAGAGCCATGCTTCGGCATGAATGGACCGGCTCGACCGGAGTGATACCACGGCCTCACAGAAAACCGGCGTTAAACAACGCTTATGTTGTGTTTCGCCGAGTGAGTGAGGTTACCGGAGGCCCAATCCCCTTTTAAATTAAATTAAAGAATTTTAAAAGGTCGGCAACGCACTCGTGACTCCTCTGGTGTTGCGTGTTTCCATGGGTGGCGGTAATCGCTTACTATCAGGCAATACGTATGCTCGTTTGCCCTCCTATCCCAAAAAAAAGTGGTTTAGGTACAGTGGGCACAGTATAATTATTTTAGAAACGAAAATTACCTACGTAGGCGAAGCTGCGCACAGGAACTATAGTTTATCTATACAATAAAAGGAAGCTTTTATCTAACTATGGATATTTATGCAGTAGGTACCTACCTACTAAGGAAAGAAAATACATTACAAATAGTGCCTCTCATATTTCCCACATGAATAAATTCAGACAATATTTGTTTTTACAAGATGACTATTCTCTACCACTAAAAAACCGCTTGCGGATTACTTCATAATAGGGAATATGTATAAGATTGGAGTTAAATATGTATATACTCCATTTGGTTAGGTAGGTACATAACTAAAGATAAACAAATCATAAAAAAGGTTTATAGGGCCAATATTCATTTCGAAATAAAACGTAACCGTAATACATTTTATAAAATCACATTTTCCTTTTATATACTAGCTTAATTAACTACTTCGTTTAATATTAAATGGTAATTATTAACTCTTAAGCTTGCCAACAAATAATTAAATTGTCATTTTTAATTATGTCCTAAAGTAGTACAATGTGCCTACTAAAAAGAAACTAATAAGACAGGTATACATAACATTCTACATAGTAGACTTTTGATAACTCGAAAAAATTGAGAAGTAGTAGGTATGTACTGCGAGGAAGCCCACCAAAATATTTAACCGATATTACATAGTCGAGTAACTAGACACCATTCGTGACAGTTTGTGATTACTTTACTTTCGTTCGTTTTTGTGTTTCTTTTACCGTAAATTGTGTTAATTAGTTATTGCTCTGTTTGTTCGTTGTTTTGTTATTGCTTGTTAGTTGTGTTGTTATTAATTTTAATTGTGAAAATAAGTGATCCCGAGTGGCGTACTAGGTGAAACCTGTGATCGTTTTATTATTAGTGTTGGTGATTGTTTTTCATCTGATTCAGATTAAAACTTATAAAGTCAATTATAAGGTATATTCATTTCACTCCCAATTCATAAGATATTAATGTAATAAAAGGTTGAATAGCCCTGAACACCGCCATTTTTATTAAATAAATGGAGTATATGTATTTTTATTTGTAATCTTTATGCCGGAGCAAAGTTAACATGTCCTGGTGGGTATTCTCCAGTGGCACTAACTTATTGTGTAGGTGTGGTGCAGTGGAAGATATGGCTCATATGTTGTCAGGCCCTGACACCGTCACTCATAAAGACTTAATGGCCGCTAGAAAAGAAAGGCCAAAGAAAAAACATTATCTTTGGCCCATATGATCGGCCCATCAAGATTGCTACGCGCTGCGTGTAGCGGCATTATGAGCCAATTTAGTTTAATGTCTCTCAATTATCTCTCATCTTTTGCTCTTCTCTTTCCGTTTGCTGTCGATTCAATAAGAAGAAGAAGATGATGAAATATTAGATAATACTTTTGTAAAGAAACTATTGATAAAAAATATGTATAAAAAAGACATGCATATTCCCTATTCTGATGCGCACAGTTATTTCGACCATACTGTAGGTACTAGTACTACCTACTAAATCGTAGTCACACCTGGTTTACATAATAATTATTTAGATACCTAGGTTTCCATAACTTGAACAACTTATAGAATAATGGAAACCTAATGAAAAATTTATGGTGGACACGGACGGAACCCAAAACAAGGTAAAATTGTCAAACTACGTTTTACCGCCAATAATTTTGCATCTGTTGGCTTAGTTGGCTAGCCTTCTATAGTGTCATGGCCGCAGTCATGTTGGCAAACGACAAGTTGATCCGTGAAATAAGTGTTTTTTTAATATATTTATCAGTGCAAAATTACCGCGAATGTGAATATATATATTAAAATTGTATTTACCAGAATCACCAAGGACTACAACTTTAACTTTCTCAATTGCAGCCATTCACAAGATTTTATCTTGGTTCGTATTATTTTCTATTATTTTGACATTCACCTTCCTTACCAACTTTAAAAAACTTAACACATATCTTAGATTGCCATGTTGCAGACTTATAATAAAATAAAATAATCGACTAAATTGTTCATGATTGATTTGTTACATTTAATTATTTTTCTATAGTATTGCTGTAATTTTAAATTGCATTATTATTAAATGGTGGAGGCGTTCGCTTAACCCGCCAAATTCAAATTTCAAATAGACTGGTCCAGCGTTTGTAGAACCCCTATAATTCCAGCAAATGCCGTATGTTTTAAAGACCTTGAAAATAATAATTTCACGGGCTAGATTAGGTCGAACGAAGGGCTTTCTTTTTCTGATTTCTTCTAAATATTTGAGGTAATTTGGTAATATTCCTACTCCTAATTCTTTTAATAAAATAAGATAAATTATTTTCTATGTCTTACTAGGTACATAATTATCTCACAACTCGCTATGTTACTATTATTTTATTACTGCCTCACTACAATTTCGTCTTTCGTTTATATTCACGTTTTTCTTATCACATTTGACACTTCACACTTGACACTGTTGACACTCATCGCGATTCGATTTCACGTCATTCGTTCACATTGCATTGTTGTTTCGGATGTTCGTTTTCGTTTCGTTCACTCCTGCCTGTTTCTTTTCTTTTGTGCAAACCTAAAATCAATAATATTTAACTGCGTCCGCCATTGTAAAGTTGTATTTAGAAAATGTTTTATTTAGCCTTACAGTAAAATGCAAGGAACTACTGTTACGTACATCGACTATCTGACTCCCGTAAAATAAAACAATGGACATTTACTACGGATTTTTTATTGTGCTTAATCTTATAAATTCTGTGCACCTTTACTGTGGACCATACAATGGACAAATATGTAAAAAATATTCCACTGGTTACGTATGGTATAACCATACTGGAGGTTTTGACAATGAGAAAATTACAACTGGACTTTGGAAAGAAATGATATCGACTCTCAAAGAGCCCTGTCGAAGTAGGGCCGAGAAATTATTATGTGCTTACGCATTCCCCAAGTGCATTGATAAAGATGGAGTAGGTTATTTCGCTCTGCCACTTTGTCATGAAGACTGTATGGCAGTCAAAATGCAGTTTTGTTACAATGATTGGATAGTGATTGAAGAACAAAAACGCCGTGGTCTTTTTTTTGAAAGTAGAGGTCATTTTCGGTTTCCTGATTGTGACAGCTTGCCCCGTTTTGAAGGAAAAGGTTTACAAGTATCATGCAATAATGTTGGTATTACAAACATGGACTACAGCCAAGTTACAACAACATGTTACAGAGATAATGGGCGCTATTATCAGGGCACTATGAATGTGACTGAAAATGGGCTAGCTTGTCAAGCTTGGGAGTCACAATCCCCTCATCAGCACACAAGACCTCCCTTAGTTTTTCCAGAAGTTCAAAATGCTACTAATTACTGCAGAAATGCAGGCGGTGAAGAGATAAAGCCTTGGTGTTATACAATGAATCCTAATGTAAGATGGGAATACTGTGACATCCCATCATGTGCCAACACAAGTGATGTATTTGACAATAGCAATGGACCAAATAATATTGTTATGGAGAATTACTTTACACCAACATTTGTATTGTTACTCTCAATTGGTGGCCTTGGATGTGTCTTGGGAATAGCTTCAATAGCTTTATTGTGTCATTATTTTGTTAAGAATCATTACTCTAAATGTAATTTGTCAGGCCGCAGAAACCTACCTAACATGGATATAGACCTAGATAAACTTCCTAGTAATTTGGCTTATCACACAACTGGTGCACAACTAAATCCTAAATTAGAGAAATTAGAGTTTCCCAGGAATAATATTATATATATCAGAGATCTAGGACAAGGTGCTTTTGGAAGAGTGTTTCAAGCTAAAGCCCCTGGATTAATCCCTGAAGAAGAATTTACTCTTGTTGCTGTTAAAATGCTCAAAGATGAAGCTTCCCATGACTTAAAATTAGATTTTGAAAGAGAAGCTTGTTTGCTAGCTGATTTTGATCACCCAAATATTGTAAAATTGCTTGGTGTATGTGCTATTGGACGTCCTATGTGTTTGTTATTTGAATTTATGGGAAAGGGTGATTTGAATGAATATTTACGTGCTTGTAGCACAGCCACTAATTTTCCACCATCTGTTGAAAACAGAGAAGATCTTAGATTGCTTGCAACTCCCCTGAGTCATTTAGATCTTCTGCATGTTGCAAGACAGATAGCGTCTGGTATGGTTTATCTATCAGACAGAAAGTTTGTTCATCGAGATTTAGCAACTAGGAATTGCCTTATCAATGATGATATGGTAGTAAAAATAGCAGATTTTGGATTATCCCATAAAATATACTTACAAGACTATTACAAAGGTGATGAACATGATGCTATCCCTGTTAGATGGATGCCTTTAGAAAGTATACTGTACAATAAGTATACATTAGAATCAGATGTGTGGGCATATGGTGTTTGCCTTTGGGAAATATTTTCATTTGCGTTACAGCCTTATTTTGGTATGACACATGAGGAAGTAGTGAGATTTCTTAAAGATGGAAATGTTCTTGCCTGTCCTGACAACACACCCAGGTGTGTGTATGATTTGATGAAACAATGCTGGAATCACAGTCCAAGTGATCGCCCCAACTTTAGAGTTATTTACCAAACATTGGATAGCATCCAATTGATATTGGAAAGAGCTCATCCAGAATAAACTGAAGTGTACATTTGATTGATTAGAATGTAAGCTTTACATTTTGTATGATAATTTTAGTATTAACTTATTTATTACTATCAATAAATAACAAACAATTATTGCAAATTAACAAAAATTTAAGAACTGATTCCTGTAGGTACCTACTGGTCCAGTTAAAACATGAAATGCCTGTTTTCTAGTTAATAATTTTTTTGTTGTATTTAAGTGATATAATTTTTATCATGCAAGTAATTGAATTTATTGGTCAATTTGTACAATAATTAATCGTTTTATAAGTACATAATATATAATGAAATTATGTTGACATACTAAGTGTTGAAGTAATTATTTTACATTTTGTTTCCTGTTCAATTTTACATTAAAACTAAGACTGATTTTCTTTAGTACTCTGGTATCCTAATTTAAAAATAGGCTTGCTTTTATGTTTTTTATCTTGTATGTTTTTCTTTAGTACTTACCTATAAATGTTGATAAGCCAAAAGTTACTTTGATAATATTTTTAATATTCCAATCAATTATAGTATTTTTTTGCAGTCCTCAATGACAAAAGAGATTTTACACACAGTTCCTTATGAAATTATAATTTTTAGATGGTACATCTAATCCACATCCATAATTATAATGGTAATCTATCCATGCAAAACTTAATAATGTAAAAGTCTACATCAATTACATTTTTGATGACGATTTCAACCAAATTGAGGCTAGATGCTGGTTTAGCTCGCAGAATTCTTGCTTTATTTAGAATGTGCTGAACAAACAATAATCTTATTTATCTACAATTTTCGAAAAATCAATCAAATCTTATATTTGGCTTAGCATTTAACAGTAGTATAGGTATTGTAGATTTCGTTTTTACTCTTATGTTATTATGGATTTGTGGATTGCAAGGACTTTATTAATTTTCTACAAAAGCAGAATTGGATTACATTAATTTTTAACTAAAAGTAAAGTAGGATAAATAAGAAGAAACAAAATTGAACTGAATGTCTCCTTAGTGATCTAGATAACTATAACAATATGTGGTTAAAGTGATATGTCCAAAGTAAAAGAAATGTACATACTGCCAAACAATTTAAAAGTTCTATATATACATACAAAAGAGTGAATTTTAATATTTTTCGTAACGCTGACAGCTAAATATTTTTAATTTTTAGAATATGTACCTACTTTTATTTGTGTAAGTACCTATTGATTACAGTTCTATGATACAATGTAATATTATTTTGTCAATAAAATAATCATAAGTGAATAATTGAATAAAATTGTTTTTATGAATGAGCCATTGTGTCTCGTCCCCGCGTTGTTTCTGCTGTGCTCTCTGGTTTGCAACTTTGCACTTATCTATCCGTGCCTTTTTGAAGTGGTAACGCAAGTGGCTGTGATGCCTATCACTTAACACTGTATAATAGTTTTTTTTATAGTATAAATAGATACCTACCATCAGGCCTGTATTTTCCCATAATTGTTAGGCAGTAAGGTCCGACCGAGATCTCGGTCTCGGCCATTCTTGGCTACAAATTCATTCTCGGTAGCGGCTTTATTTTTGAGTCTCGTCCAAGGCTGAGATCACAAGATCCGCAATTGTGAAATTGTTTATGACTCACTGTTTACCTATTTGAAATTAATATGACTCGCGTGCTAATTCGATCGCTGAGCACGATGCGTGATTGGTCAAGTGATTAAAAAACTGCCAAATCGATTAATAAAACTATTGCCCGATATGTTTAAGTCCCATGTATTAGGGGGCGAACATATTGCCAATAAAGAAATCTGAGAAACTATATTATAGGTATAACCCACTTGAAATATGGCATAGGTATAGGTAGGTACCTATAGGTACAGTTCAGTTATTAGCACCTGCACTTAGATATATAAATTTTCTGCACCCGTTCGAAAACATCTTGGCTGGAGGCATTCGATGCCTGGCCACCAAGTCCGGTGACGCTGTGAAGATTCCCTGACAAAAACAGGAAAAAAACTAAATCCTACATCCGGGGCTGACGCAATCAATATGGGTAACACCGCGGGCTGCAGCTAGTTGCGAATATAGGTGAAAGAATAAACGATTATTTTGCGAAATGAGTTTCCTGTCGAGGGATTCTAGGTAAATGAAATGTTAAAAATCGTTAAAAGTTAGGGTTATTAAAAAATGACGGAACCGCTAAGACACAGGTAGTTACTTAACAGACGTTATTTTTTTTAAGGTAAGTCTACAGGTAGCAATAAATTACCATCAGAACTACACCCGGTACGCCGTTACCCAATTTTGGTAATATTCAGCAGTGGTTTTCGCTATTCCTAATATAGGTAGGTACCTACATATGCACTGTGTATAAAATATGTAGGTAGTTATGTAACTTGTCCTGAAACCTAGATACCTCATCTTACCTACTTCATCAAATAACCCAAGTAAATGTAATATTACAGGTATTATGACTGAAGAAAGGTTGGTAACTGAAGTACCCAGCAGCTTGAAGCAGCTGGCACGACTCGTCGTAAGAGGGTTTTATACAATAGAAGATGCTCTCATTGTCGACATGCTCGTAAGAAATCCATGTACGTACCTACCTATACCTATACAAAAAAGTTTTTATAACGCTTGTGTAACGAGACGTAGGTAGATACATTAAGTAGAGGGACGAGGTGTGTTATTCGTCCCTCTCTCGTCACCAAAGGGATTATTATCCGACCAGGCCGATGTTTTCAACAGCTAGGCCAAGGGCATGGGTCCAACAGTTGATGTCGGGCGTCTGTATTTATTAGTTATTGCGTCTTGCCTATTGCAAAATGTTTGAGCGTTGCGGGATTTACTTCGTCTAGTTTCCTATGTAGCGCGATAGATGCCGCTACGAGTAGGTATTTAAGTTACTACCTACGTTATAAGTTGAATAGCAATAGCAAAGAGTATAATCTATACCTATACTTAATAAAATTGTAACCGGCCAATGTCTGTACATTAAAGATATTAAAGAAAAACTACTATGGGGGGTCTTTATTAGAGCAACAGAAGCCAAAATAACAATTTTTAGAATGTTTGTGTCTGAATGTCTGTCTGTCTGTATGTTTGTACGCGCATCACGCAAAAACTACTGCATGGAATTGAATGCAGTTTTCACCGATGTATTGCTAGAGATCTAACTTAAAAGCTGGTGTTTATTTCATCTTGATACACCGCCTAGAATCAGACATATAGTATGTTAATCTTTTTGAGACGTGAGTGAAACTGCGGGAAACAGCTAGTAATAAATAAAAAAGAAAGCTTAAAAATCTAAAACCCAACTACGAAAAAAATCAACTGAAAAGTATAAAACAGGACAATTTTTCTGTCCACGAACAGTGGTATTCAGTTTATAGCTTTTTGGTGGCTCATGCTTACTTTATTCACTATTAGTATGCAAGTTTCACATATTATTTCATTTCAATCGGTCATGGTAATAACATAAATTGTTCTTCGTTAAGAGTCCGGCGGACCGAATTTCTCTCACAAACGTAATACTGATATAAATCGTAATTAAAACACAATTTAATCGAATTCTGGGGGCTTACTCTTGAACTCAATTCCGATACATCGACATTGGAATTTGCCGTTTCGTCAAGTTTCGTACTCTTGAATCCGAGACTAGCGCCAAATTGTTTCAATATTGCGCGGTGATTGAGTGAAATAAATAGGATTGGGAAACGACCCAACCATTGGCAAATCAGGGATGCCGATACAAGGTTAACGGATTTGTGCTCAAGAGTACGAAATCGCCCGACAGCCAAATTGACATTGGAATCGAATCACGTTTGGATTGGTATTGTATTGTTTTCAAGAGTAAGCCTGCTGTTATTATTCGGATTCCGATACCGTTAATCTAGGTTCCTACGCTACCATTTCGTCCAAAATACTTTACTGGAAATAATTGTAAGCGAATGCAATTTTTGATAACTTTACCAAGTTTGGAACGATTTTCCGGTCTTTTATTTTCAGTTAAGTAGTAGAAGAAGAAATAGGATCGTAGGAAACTAGATTAACAGTATCTAAATCCGAAATAACATAATTAGATAGAATATTACCTGGATTACGATTTATTTCGGTATTACGTTTTTGTGGGCAATTCACGCTCCGCCGGACCCCTAAATAGAGATGGCGCTAGGAGTAAGAAAGTCCCAGCATACACACTTTTCATTCGTCCAGTGTTTATTATCTATATTCGATTTCCTGTAATAACACGTACCACACGATAGTCCGGGGATCAAGACAAATCTTAAGATACCTCATTTGTTAAAATCTAAATATATATGTATATATATATATAATATATAATATAAAATTGTATATTTTTCGGTCCCCTTTTTGTATTTTGACGACTATATTATCATGTTTTAAAAAAAATCATAGCCTATGATAATCTTACTGCAAACATGAATCAATCGACACCTCATTTGTTAAAATCTGATGAGTCGTTTTTGAGCTAGGATCGAACATCTATACGATACATACATACATAGACTGTTAAACTCATTATCCTTCCTTTTTTCGTAGTCGGGTAATAAAGTTGTAATAGCAGTAGCTAGCCAAACTATCCCAGGTAATTAAGCGGATCTTCGGATTACATTTATACTGGCGTGTGAAAATGGCGATATGCACACGAAATAAAGCTTTCTCGTTGCGTGAATTGATGTCTAGTTACGTAGTACTGTTATGTTACTGTTATACTAAGACAATATATATGTATACTGTGACTAAGAGTAACATAATAGGTACCTACTTAGTAACATCAATTATACATCATAGGTACCTAACCTATGATGAATATTAAACATAACATACCACCACGCCTGTATTCCCCGAAGAGTTAGGCAGAGGCGTACTGAATTTACACCTACAGTTCGCATGTTTAGGTCCCATGTTATAGGGGGCGAGCCTATAGCCATTCACCGGGCACAACTCCAGACTCCGAGCTGCTACTGAGAATTTCATAGAAAAACCCAATAACACTTTGCTCGACCTGGGGATCGAACCCAGGACCTCTAGTGTAGCATTCGCGCTTGGGACCACTAGACTAATGAGGCAGTCCATGCATGATGAATATTAATTAAGTAAATAACAGTGTTAGTTACCTGGTTGTAAATAGTTAATTAGCTAAGGTACAGTACAGGCCAGCTAAAGTGGTTATTATCTCTCCCAAGTATGTAAGTACCATATTTCTTTATGGTTTACTAAGTAGATATAGGGTGGACATTATTAAAGTTTTAGTAGGGATCCCTAATTTTTTTCTAGTAATAAATATAGCCTATACTACTCAGCGATAATGCAGCGTACTAATGGTGAAAGAATTTTTGAAATCGGTCCATTCGTTTTTGAGTTTATTCGTTACAAACATAGAAAGATACAAATCTTTCCTCTTTATAATATTAGTGCAGATGTAGGTAAAAGAAGCATCTAAAATGGATTTTAGTTTAGTGTCACTTTGTCGTTCGTTATCCAAGTTTTTGAAAGGGTTCGTTTTGAATTAAGAATTGTTCATATTACTTAGTGCTAATAGTATTAACCGGTAGGTAAGTAGGTAGGTATCTTGACAATAAACTCAAATATACATAATATAAATAGGTCAAAATATACTTTATTTAACGTCTAACGTAATAGTAAACGATAGTAAACCTAATATGTAGTAAACGATTGATTAATTTACAGTTAATTAATCTGTCAAAAATTATGCAGCAGCAGCAGGCCCTGAATATATGTAACTAATCCTAACCAATATAATAATAAAATAAAAGTAAGTACCTACCTAATAAAATACTAGTAATAATCCTACTTTTCAGGTATGAAAGAAGATGATATTTGCGAACTTTTAAAGTTCGAAAGAAAAATGTTAAGAGCTCGAATAGCAACGTTAAAAAACGACAAATTCATCCAAGTGAGATTAAAAATGGAAACAGGTTAGTACTTAGGTACCTACAATAAATACCTACATTGGCTATGGACGATATTTCGACTTTATGCTTCATACATAACATACCATCACGCCTGTTATTCCCCGAAGGGTTAGGCAGAGGCGTACTTAATGTACACGGTGTACACCCATTGTTCGCCGGTATGTTTAGGTCCCATGTTATAGGGGGCCATTAGCCCATAGCCATTCACCGGGCACAAATCCAGACTCCGAGCTGCTACTGAGAATTTCCGTTTCACATTTATTGAAGCATATTTCTGAAAAATGTGCTTCAATAAATGTGAAAACTATAGAGTAAATTAACTATAGGTTAATTGATTATATTATTAACAATATTAGGTACAAATTTAATTATACACCGTCACATTTAAGTCAAGTAAAAAACAGCTGTTCTCATACATTTTGTGTACTCTGAACTCGTCAGAGTATATGGAACAACTGTTTTTTTTTGTGATTTCAGGGTTGGTTCCATAGTAAAAATTATTCCTAGTGATGAGTATAATACCGTCCTTTCGGCATTAAAACGACTTAAATGTAACGGTGTATGTAGGCACATCAGGCTAAGAGTAGTTTCTTGCTAAAAATAACTTTTAACAAAGAGTAAAACCGCCTTCAAAAACATAAAAATAATGCAAACATAAAATAACAGTTTCGGAAGTTTTACTTTTTGTTAAAAGTTATTTTATTTCAACATTTTTATTGCCTAGCGAGTAAAATGTTACGCATACCAAGACGACGTTATCGTTCACGTGTTATTGTCATTTTGTTCTAAATTTTGTGATTAGATCTAGACCAAATATTTATGACCACCTCTGAAGTATGAGAAATCTATCAAAAAAAGAATCATCAAAATCGGTTGGCGTGATATTGAGTTATTTGTCCATTTGTCGCGCACATACCTACTTAATGCAAATTTAAGACTTACTTATATGGTTTTCTCATGAATGCCATTGTCAGAACTGGACCAAATGGGACCACACGGGAAGCACCAGCTTTCAAATAAAAAAAGAATCATTAAAATCTGTTCACCCAGTCGAATGTTATGAAGTAACAAACAAAAAAACACAGTCGAATTGAGAACCTCCTCCTTTTTGAAGTCGGTTGAAAATAGTTAAAAGTAGGTACCTAATTTTTTATATTCTTCTTTGCTAATCATTAAACGCTAACCAATGACATTAGGTATATAGATAGTTAAAAATAGTACCTATTAAATAATTGACTCTAACGCTATAAAGATACATAGGTACCTACCTACTCATTCTCTCTTAGGTACCCAATTAAACTTTACGATGTACCTATTCAAAATCGGCATAGCTTTCAACATTTTTTTATTTCAGGACCTGACGGCAAGGCACAGAAGGTCAATTATTATTTTATCAATTACAAAACATTCGTAAATGTAGTTAAGTACAAATTAGATCTTATGCGCAAACGTATGGAAACAGAAGAACGCGATGCCACCAGTCGCGCCAGCTTCAAATGTCCATCGTGTGGGAAAACATTCACAGATCTTGAAGTAAGTTTCTATCAAAAGAATCCTTAATTAATAAAAGAAGAAGTAGTTATTTAACCTTCTTTATCTCTTTACGGGAAAGCTAAGGCATAAGTAACTACTTATACCTACCTACTAACAAACGTGGATGAAGTAGAGGTCTAGTGTTTATATCTACATCTTTTCAGGCAGACCAGTTATACGATATGATGACACAAGAGTTTCGCTGTACGTTTTGTAACCAAGTCGTAGAAGAGGATCAGTCTGCACTCCCAAAAAAAGATTCAAGGTTATTACTGGCAAAATTCAACGAACAGCTAGAAACACTGTACATTCTATTACGAGAAGTGGAAGGAATTAAACTGTCTCCTGAGATCTTAGAGCCTGAGCCAGTGGACATCAACACTATCAGGGGGTATGTATATTATTTTACATCAGATTCCCGCCGATTGCACAACCTGGTTCCGATTTAGTACGAGGCAGAATGGTATTACTTATATTTTTTAGATTAAACTCGAAGCAACTCGCACAACGTCCCCCGGGGCAGGAATGGTCTGGCGAAGCGACGCGTAACCAAGGCATGCTGGTGGAGGAGACCCGAGTTGACGTCACCATCGGCGAGGCGGACAACGCTAACGACACCAGTGCTCTGCGGAAAGAAAGACCTGTATGGATGGTGGAGAGCACCATCGTCACTAACGACCAGGTATTATGTTTTAGATTAATTTACCCGATAAAAAACATGTTTTTATTTTCCACACTATTGTTACGGACTATATAATTATAGAAAATTCTCGTGCCACTGCTTTCTGAACAAATAAGTCTGAGACTTTCAACTCTTTGAACGCCCAAGTCGGATATATCCGACAAAAAGGGGGTTGGAAATATATTATAGAAAGAAGAACTTTATAAAACGTTTTATATTTATATGAATAACGGGGATATACTGTACTGCCTC
Organism: Acronicta aceris; assembly: GCA_910591435.1. NCBI lineage: Eukaryota > Metazoa > Arthropoda > Insecta > Lepidoptera > Noctuidae > Acronicta > Acronicta aceris. Next base: position 7,992,525 of record OU342763.1, on the reverse strand, counting down.
TTCCTGATAAGATAGTAGCGTTATAGATCTACAAATACTTAAATTATGTACCTACTGTCCTTTTATCAATATCGGTAAAGTTATTTCGATCGAATCTGATTCGCAGAATTTGACCCAATTATGTACTCTATACCTACGTGTGATCCATTAATGTACGTAGGTATTGTGCTTTTTAAATGTATTGTAACGTATCTACCACAGTGTTTACCTATGTAGGTACCTGTCAGGTCAGTAAATACCTAACAATAGATGCCATTATTTCATTTAAATATCTTGGTCAAGAGTCAATATAGGAAATATCCACTAGGTATAGTACCTATGTAACAATATCAATCAACCTAATTTTCCTAGGTACCTAAGTACATATTGTGGTACCTACGTATCAAATGTTATTAGATTCTACCTTTTAATGCAATCTAATTTTTCTATCGATGTTTCGTAATTATTATTATCGATCCTTGATATATTATTAACAAAATATTTATAGAGCGATAGTGTCCACTCCACTGACGCCGCTTTGGAGAAAGCAGCTAGTAATGCAAGCAATGCGAAAACTGTTGGAAAAGAAAAGAACGACGATATTATGTCTGTATTGCTTGCTCATGAAAAACAAAATACAGGTTAGTTAGTAACAATTTTCTTTTTATATAACATAGATACCATGTGCCTGTACCTATTTCACGAAGGGTTAGGCAGAGGTGTACCAAAGTACATTCACAGTTCGCCGGTATGTTTAGGTTCCATGGAATACGGGACGATATAAAAAACCAATAACACTGCTCGACCTGGAAATTGAACCCAAGACCTCTAGCGTAGCAGCCGCGCTTAGAACTACTAGGCTAAACTTTTGCTTCTTCCATATGCATACATCTTGTCATACATACGCGCCGGATTCGAATGCTACGCACCTGACCTTTTTGAAGGATATCACCAATAAGATCGGCGTACTTATGTCCTTCTAGGGCGACTTCTACCGACACTGCCGCTAACATTCGCCTTATAAATTCCTTTCGTTACATAATCGTCTTTCATTCATTCTTTCAACATGTCTAAACCATCTCAGCATAGCATTTTTTTTTATGGAATAGGGGGCTAACGAGCAGACGGATCGCCTGATGGTAAGCGATTACCGCCGCCCATGGCCACCCGCAACACCAGAGGAGTCACAACTAGGGTTGCCAACCGTACTATAATACATAGTTGTACTATATTTCGGGTCTGTGTAGGTACTATATACTGTTGAAGAAATATATAGTACACAAAAATACTATTTTCCAGTTGGAAGGGGTTTTTTGTGACATCGAAACTAATAACAAACAAACCCCTCATACATTCTTCATACATTTATTTTTTATATTGGTTTGGTATTTACCAATATAAAAATAAGTGTGCCCAAATCAGGTATAATAAACAAGTGATTTATAAACATCTATTTTAAATTTCAGGCAACAACGCTGCCACTGCTCTGAAGGGAATAGAGCCAGACAGTTCAGATTCCAGTGACAATGAATCCAAAGACCCGTACAAGCTCAAGGATGAGTTGGCAGCTGTTGGTAAGTATTTTTAATTGTATTTGGCATTAATGCATGGATATCGTTTTCAAAAATAATAATTTGAATGAAATCAAAATTCAACCTAAACCAGGATTCAAACCTCCCCTCTCTGCTTCTGTTTACCGAACGCTTTTAGCCCAGCAAGTTACCGGGTTTAGTAGGCGTTTAGGCCGCTGAGTTTCTCCCGATCCGGTCGAAACAGGAATTTCATTATTATTATAATAATATTGTTGTGTGGTGTTTCGGACACTTTTTTAGGCAGATTTTGTACAGTCAGAATGAAAAACCTTAGGTAGGGTTATATTATTTGATTAAGACTCAAGGAATTGTTGGAAAAAGATAGAGTTTAATATACAATTACAACAATCAACAGTAAACAATAATTAGTCTTAAATATCAATTGAAACGTGTACAACAATATTAAATGTAAATTACTATAATCAGTATTGTATATATCAATTACCTATCTAATAACAATCACTACTAAAATCACGAAAGTATAAAAAATAACGTCAAAACTCAGTGACAAACTATTATCAAAATAACGTCTTCTATGTTTATCTATTAAAACAATCAGTCTTTTCAATACGATCAAAACAATATATCATATACCAACAAGAAATCTTTAAGTCTCGTGTGTTTTTCTATGATCTGAAAATTAGTTCTCAGCGAAAAGGTCACCTAAATTACTAAAAGTAAACAACACAAAGTTCTAGCGAAATTTTGTAATTTTCCAAATAAAAATGGTGCTAGAACTGTGGTTAACAATTTCAATTGTTTCACGAGTTTTTGTATGTTCATAAAAATGCTCTCAGAGTTTAGGCGGAAAAATGTAAAGTGCACTTTGTCGGTTTTATATTATTTTCCAAAACTTTTGTTTCTCCGAAGTTTAATGTGTAATTATAGTAGATAGTTAACCATTAAGTGTTCGTGAACGTGTGCGAGTGTAGGCAAATGATATAAAATTGAAAATCGTGACTCCTAAACTCTATCGAAGCCTTAGTGAAGTTTTCACTGTTTTACTGGGAATTATTCTGTATACTTGACACTGGCAAACACAGAAAGTGTGGCGCCATATATTATAATCCCATGACGGGAATTGATAAATATTACTTGTTTACTCCTTAAACTTGACACTGGCAAATACACAAAAAGTGTGGCGCCATATCCCATAATGGGATAAAAAAAAATGCACTTATTTATTTGATTATTTTAAAATCTTAACTATGCGAGTGCAAAGAGAGGGCTTTGCACTCGCATAGTTAAGATTTTAAAATAATCGCGGTTTGTTTTTATTGACAATTCCAAGACACAACCATGTTTGTGCTTCGATCCTGATGACTATAAAAAGACCATCTATGGAAAAAAATATGTTTTCACAAGCCATGTATTTAAAAAATAATCGTGGAATATCGTCACATTACCATTATTAGAACATTTCGACATTACGTACATGTTACAACCAAGCATCTTCAAACTTCTCGAAGTTATTGGGATAAAGTTACCAATGTTTTATATGCTTTCGAGTATGCTTTGATGCTGTAATACATAACTCATCGGCTATTCGCCACAAGCACCTTGAAAAATGGAAGTAACAACCACTAACATAACAAGTAACGGGTAGGTACTTCAGGAAAAACGGATTCAATATCTTGAATTGCTGCCATTTCATAATTGAGAATAAATGATTCTGGTTTCCACTCTGGTATCTGACTCTTAATTAATTTGAACATCAATTCATTTTTTTAATTTATTTGGGAGCACAGCATTTATGTTTTTGGCCTTTAAAAAAGTAGAGTCCGAAACACCACACAAAAATACACTCCCGGACTCCTAAATCGAGCCACCTAGCATAATGAGTTTGTATCGTCCATAACTTTAAATAAACATAACATACATACATACCATCACGCCTGTATTCCCCGAAGGGTTAGGCAGAGGCGTACTTAATGTACACCCACAGTTCGCCGGTATGTTTAGGTCCCATGTTATAGGGGGCGAGCCTATAGCCATTCACCGGGCACAACTACAGACTCCGAGCTGCTACTGAGCGTTTCATAGAAAAACCCAATAACACTATGCTCGACCTGGGGATCGAACCCAGGACCTCTAGTATAGCAGTCGCGCTTGGGACCACTAGACTAATGAGGCAGTCTAAATAAATATATGAATTATCAAAAAGTTTTTATGCAGTTTTGTAGCTGGCATATTCAACATTAGGCTCATGTACTGTTGTTGTTCTGAGTTTGAATAATTTTATTTTAAATGCACTTAAATGACCGTTGAATGAGTGTTGATTTTGCCTTTGTACAGATTAAGACATTTGTTGGAGTTTAAAAGAAAAAATGGTTTAGTCAAAAAAAAACTGTTTATTCAATAACTTGTATTGCCGCGCACTTGTCAACGCTGATTTTTAGACACACCTCCTTACTTGTTTTAGTTACATAAAGCATTATTGACAGCATTCATGCGATTTGGCTTCGAATTAATCAGTGTTAAAATCGCATATTGGGGGATATTCTCCCATTCTTCTTCGATAGCAGTTTTCAGTTCCTGTAATGTTTGTGGGGCTGGATGACGAGCTCGAACACGTCGCTTTAAATCGTCCCACAGGTGCTCGATTGGGTTCATGTCGGGACTTCTTGATGGCCATTCCATTACGGAGATACCAACGTCTTGGAGATAATTTTTGACGATTGCCGCGTGGGGTCTGGCATTGTCATACATAAAAATAAAGTTAGGGCCTACAAACTCGGCATACGGCATAACATGAGCCTCCAAACATTGGCGTATATAACGGTCAGCATTTAGTGATGGCATCCGAGGCCCAGACACAAACTCAAGTGCAGTTTTGCTTGCGGCGGAAATGCCTCCCCAGACGGTCCACGACCCACCACCATAACTTACTTTCTCTTCTATGCAACACTGCACAAAACGTTCTCCCTGCCTTCGGTAGCCCTTTCTCCTTCCATCGTTACCATGAAGCATGACCTTTGTCTCGTCACTAAGGAGTACATGGCTCCATTGCCTTTGCGTCCAGCGTGAATGTTGGCGCGCAATCTGAGGGCGCGACATTCGGTGAGCACAGTGGCGGATTTACCAGTAGGCTGAGTAAGCTGGAGCCTAGGGCGGCAGATTTTAGGAGCGGCAAATTTGGGGCCAAACTATTTTTACGTCTTACAGAAATTAAAAGATTAATATTTACATAAATACCTAAATGTTAACGAGGACCATCAACGTCCGTTCCCAATATTCACTCTATCTTTGGTTTTGACTTCTCTTTCCTTCTTCATCTACCCTTTATTTTACCGTCGGGGGGCGGGGGACGGGGGTTAAATAAAAATAGTCTACGAGCGGCAAATATGTAAATCCGCCACTGGGTGAGCACGCTCTAATTTGGGCCAATTGACTGGCTTATGCGGTCTTAGTCCACATTATGCAAGTCTTCTCCTTACAGTACAAGCACTAACAGCTACTCCTATGAAAGTCTCGAAGCTGTTCCTGGATCTGGACGGAAGTAAGGCGACGATTTTTCAAACTGGTCGTAACCATAAATCGATCCTGTCGTTCTGTTGTTACCCGAAATCGTGGTGCACGTAAACGACGAACAAATCCCCCAGTCTTCTAGTAACCTGTGGTACACTCTTTGAACAGCGGATCGGCTTATGTGGAATTGTGTAGTTACTCACGTTTCTCTGGCTTAAACCAGACTGAAGAAGAGCCACAACTTCAGGCGGAGTATCCATAATTTCAACCCAGAAACGGTTTAAACATTAACAAAAACAATTGAGGAACTTTTTCAATGCGTAGATACGAAAAAATCAATAATCAAAGCTCTAATTTAGTTTCTGTATTGTTCAGGTTTCCTAAAAAATGAACAACTGCAGCTCTTCATTTGTTTTTCGAGATTACAAATTTAAATTGAGAACCAAATGCATGTCAACTAGGCGACAAATATGCCAGCTAAAAAACTGCATAAAAACTATTTGGTCATTCATATAATTTTTTAAAGTTATGGACGATACTAACTCATTATGCTAGGTGGCTCGATTTAGGAGTCCGGGAGTGTATTAATAATAATGAAATTCTTAAACGCCTACTAAGCCAGCTACCAAGATCATAACTTATTATATCGGTAATTTTATCCATATTACCTATCTGCTTGGTTGGTAAACGAATTTGGTACCTAGGTTAAATTATGAAATATGTTTTTAAAATGAACTACTTCATGGTAAAATTGCGACACTTTTTAAGAACGGTTTTGCATGGCGATACACGTAAACAAGTCCGGTAGTTGTTAAGTGTCCTTTTCGCATAAGTTTTATAGAAAAACTGTATAATTAGGTACCTACCTACCAGGTGAGTACACCGTTTGACAAACTTGGAGCCGAGTTGTACCACTGCTACCACCACATGTTGAAATACCATTCAACTAGGTACTCAATATAGGACTCTTCCGTGATTTCGCTGGCCTAGTGTGAGTTGGTAGATTTCACGTGATATAATCATTTTCAAATATTTTTAGCTGAAATGGAGAGTGAAGATTCTGACAGTGATGACAACGCGCCCACTGTGCTAGTGAACGGCAAAACCGTGCCACTTACTAGCGTCGATGATGACGTCATAGCACAGATGACGCCCTCGGAAAAAGAAACCTACATTCAAGTGTATCAAGAATATTACAGCCATATGTACGATTAGATAAGCGTTAATTGAAAAAAATCAACTATCAGACTTAAATAAATGTCTTGTCTCTATGTTGAATTCATTCATTTGTATTATCCTTGTATTGTTAGTAGGATTTCTGATTCTTTGATAAGAGTTGACTTAAATAAAACCAAACAGTCAATACGATCACTATAGTCATATTATGACATCATGTCAGGCAAGGCAGTCAGATCTTTCCTCTGAGGTCAGGGACGTGGCGCACTACGCGCTTTACGTTAAGTTTCCGCCATTTCCACTTTTGTAGTGGTGTGCTCGTTCAGAATTTCTTTTTTTTATTGGAAATCATAATGAGACTGATTGAAACTTCACGTGACTAGAGGGATGAGTTTTTTAAGGGAACTTATAAGCATTGCCATTCAACGTGCGAACGTTGTCTTCGGGGCACGTTGCCAGACGACCGCGACGCCAAGTAATACATTGACGCTTAGTCGCGCTCGTCATTTAGGTATTTTTAGTGGCGAAAAATAATTTTTATTCTTTATTATTAAGCCGTTGGCGTCCCACTGCGAGGCAAAGACCTCCCTAACCTCTTATCATTCCTCACGGCTCACGGCTATTTTGTTCCAATCCTTGGAAGGATTCTGACTTCTGGAGAAGTCAAGCACATTTCGCCATCTCCGTCGAGGTTTGCCGCGTTATCGTCTGCCATTTTGTGGGACCGACTTGGTAGTTTGTTAAGACTACTAGGTACTAGTTTGACACGCGGCAAACGAGACCAGCCCAGTTCCACATTATAAGCGCGCAGCTTTTTGGCTTCTCGGCGAGTGGGGTTTTGGCGCGCAGTACGCTATTTTTGATGCGTTCTCTGAATTTGACTCCCATCATACTGCGCTCCATGTCAAAGACCAGGTTTGTGCACCGTAGGTGAGGATGGGAAGAATACAACCATGCGACTTTTTTTTGAATAACTGGGAAGTTCATGAAAAATAATAATACTACCTAATAATTTAAATGTCAATACAACTTTATTTTCAAATAATAAATTACTAACAAAATAAAATTATTTTTAACTTATATAGAATGAATATTTTACAAAATATAATAATTTGTTATACCCTAACAAAAATTGGAAACATCACGACGTAACTATGGAATAAAATCCTGAATAACATTGGAGTGTTATAATACTGATGTAGATGTATAAGTACTACGGTAGGTATTTATTACGTAATACACAAAATAATACATCATTATCTAATATAGGCACTTATTTGGGCATCATCACTAACATCTCACACAAAAATAAAACGTAAAACGCAATTTGTGAACGCAAAATCAATCCCTGCCGATGCAATAAGTTCAATAACATTAATTAAGATGTTTTCCCCATTTTTCCCAGTACTCCTCGGTCTGCATTTCCATTATTCTAGAGAGACTTCGGTCACATGCAAACATTTCTTCTTCACCCGTGAATATAGCTGCATTAGCATCTTCCTATGAAATGAAAAGTATAGGTAATAATGAATAAAAATTAATTATCAGCTTAACCTTCAGACATTTATTTGTTCACTTAGCATTGGTTTAGTCTTAGATTTTATAAAAGTGAATGGCCGCTCACCATGTTTACCTCCTTAAGCTTTGTCTTAAGTTGTAGGTACACCAAAGATTTTATAAACTGACCCACATTAATACCAAACTTCTCAGTTCTTTACTCCAGGGCATTAATACAGCTGTGAATGGTTACTCCCATATATAACATAAAACTTACTGTATCCAGTCATACTGTGTCAGCTCTACCTAATATAAATTAGGGAATATTATAACTATTTTGTAAACTTACTGAATCCTTTGTAATTTTTAAGTCATCCATAAGCGCCCTATCCGCATCTGCAAACTCCGTTTTTGTATCTGATTTAAACAAATCTTTTGGCTCACAATCTGCTGAAATGACCACCTGTAATAATAAATATAGTTTATTTAATGGGTGCTTTTAGTTTGAATTATTATTCTATTGTTATGTTAATTACTCACCCGAACCCTATTGTCATACAGAGTATCAATAAGCGTGATAAACCTTCTTAGTTGAGATCTAAGCGTAGTTACAGATAATTGAGGCAAGTTTCGAATGAACACAGTATGGAACGTCTTGGATATCACAAGATAATCACTTGCTCCTAATGGCTGTAAAATAACATAAAACTTAAATTTGTCATGTCTTTTGTATATATTTGAAATTTTTGGTGTACCTACAATAAAGAGTATAATAAATTAATTAATACCAGCGACCCACATAATGATCTGGGGCAAGTAAAGAGGTCTTTCGAATCACTCTCCCTTTAGGTTACTCTACTATCCTACCCTACTCTTCGTCTTTGAATAATTTATAAAATTAAAGTTATTTAAAAAAATCTAAATGCTACATAAATAAGATATAGCAGGCTGTTAATAGGTGCAAATATTACATGTATTTTAGTAAAAATATTAACTATTGAAATTTCCTTTTTTGAAGTTAGTTAAAATTATTAAAAAAATATTTGTGGCTGACATTATGGTCGAAAGTTTCATACAAGTCGATTCTTACCTGTTTTCCTTTTGGACATTCATTATTAGTGCTTATAAATATTGCCAAAGAGCAAGTCAAAGTCAAGGTAGGTAATTATTTTTGGCAACAGGTACTCTCTTACGAAAAGTTACCTTTAACCACTGGGGCATACCTACTCATAATTTTATGTGAGTAAAAAATAGCAATATACTTTTGACTTACTCTGTCACACAACTCTTCAAAAGTGGAATCTAGAATTCGTCCACAAGATTTATTAAATTTCACATTTCTACCCATTATATTTATAACACGAGGTCTCACTGTATCATTTTCCTTGGATATTAAAAATTTAAACAAGTTATCTACTGCATTGTTTTCAGGTGTGAGTTCACTGTTTCTGCAATTAATTACATTTTACTAGTTATGACATCATTCAATACAAATATAATTGTACCTACATAATTATAGCAAAATAAAGATATAATAATATTGAAGGTTACAAATATGTTTACCATTAACCAGTTAACATGTAAGGTTTTGGAAAGTTGGAAGGTATATTTTGAAAGGACTTAGATGGAGATGATGAGAGTGAGATTGGTATGGATGAAATTATAATACCTCTGAGGTATGAAAGTTGGTAAGGCGGCAGGGTACGATAGAGTGTCTGTGGAAATGGTCAGGAGTGGTGACGGGGTGGTAGCAAGCCTGTTGTACCAGCTCTTTAATATGTGTTGGAGGTACGGAAAAGTCACGGGAGACTGGTGCAACGTCGTTATCGTTCCACTATTAAGGGAAAAGGTTCACAGCAGGAGTGTAAAAACTACCGCGGCATTAGTCTTCTGAGTGTTGTCGGCAAACTGTATGCAAAGGTATTGATTAATAGAGTGTTATGAATAACAGAGGATCAGATGTTCAGGCAGGTTTTAGGGTGGGGATGGGATGTATGGATCAGGTCTTCTCCCTTCGGTGTATAGCCGAAAAACATCTGGCTAAGCACAAGAAAGTCTTCTGCACTTTCATTGACTTGGAGAAGGCTTACGGAAGTGTGTGGAGGGATGAATTTTGGTCAATGCTAGCTATGTATGGAATGGACAGGCGCTTGGTGCAGGCACTGGAATCCATTTACAGGGATTCTATTGCCTGCGTTAGGCTAAATGGGGCATACCCAAGTTGATTTGGCATCTCCAGAGGTGTTAGACAGGGCTGTATCGCGTCACCGTGGCTGTTCAAGCAATATAGGTATGGACAGTTGTTTCACAGACTTGAAAGAGAGTGATTCTGGGTTGAGAATAGATGAGTTACCTGTCCAATACCTTCTTTATGCTGATGATCAGGTTCTACTTGCATCGTCAGCGGAAGAGTTGCAAAACATGGTAACTTTAATGAATGAAGCATATAAGATGAAGGGCATGAAATCAATGTTAGTAAGACGAAAGTGACGGTTTTTGAAAGAGAGGAAGATGTATGTATGTGTGATGTAAAGATACAGAGTAACAGTGTGGAACAGGTGAATGAGTTTGTTTACTAGGGATGGTAACATTGATGCAGAGTGAACACAGGAAATAAAGTGAATGGTGCTATGCATGCAGTGGTGGCTAATCAGTCCGTGTCAAAAAGGCATGTTTGGCTTTCCACAATTGTGTGCTGGTACCTTCACTTATATATGGTAGTGAATGTTGGGTGAGGCAGAAGACATGAAAGTACAAAAAATGTGTGGTGTAACTCGGAATGATAAATTGAGGAACAGTGTGATAAGACAATTTTGCGGGCTGAAAGATGATGTAGTGACGCCTACATGTTAGACATGTTGAAAGAATGTATGAAAGGCTATTAACGAAAGGGATTTATAAGACGAATGTCAGCGGCAGCATCGTTAGAGGTCACCCTAGAAGGACGTACGCCGATCTTATTAGCGAAAACCTTCAAAAAGGTCAGGTGCGTAGCACTCGCAACCGGTGTATAATGTATAAGAACATGTATGAATGTGGAAGAATCAAAAGAAGTATGCAAGAATCGTAACAAGTGGCGGTGTATAGTTTCCGCCTACCCTGTGGGAGAAAGTCGTGAGTGTATGTATGTATGTTTTCATTGAAAGGGCTCAGTAATTGCCAGCATTATTATCTAATCTAAGTTTTATTAAATATAGTATGTATACAGTTTTCAAGTGTGTAAATAAACGCTTTTGGGATACAACTGAGCTGTGAGCAACAGTTAGTAATGTATAACTTTTCCCCAATGAATCACTAATCTTATACATACTTATCTTATTATGTAAACTTAATCTGCAAAAAAATATTCAATTTTGTCCTGTTTATTACATTTTGTTCTCATTTTAGTTGCTTGATGGGTTAATTGTATTGCAATGAATACCTACATTCAATTTAAATATGTACTTACAGAAAATATTTACTATATTTATTGCCAGTTCCCCGTAATCTATAGTCAACTCCAGAATCTAATTGGATTATATCACAATGAGATTTAAGCACAGGTATAAATGGCAAAAAGTTTGATCTCTGCAATCCGTTTTTGTACAAATCATCAGGTTTTCTATTACTAGTAGCTATTACAACACAGCCATTGTCAAAAAGTTGTGTAAATAGTCGTTTTAAAATCATGGCATCCCCAATATCTGTTACCTACAAATAAAAGAAATTCAGGATTCAGGAGAAATTCAGGAGACGGGATTTAATTGTGTAACAAAGCCTGTATTACCTGAAGGGTCAGGGCAGAGGTGTACCAATGTACACCCACAATTTGCCAATATGATTATGCTCCATCTACTAGGGGGTAAGCATAATTACATTAATAATGCCTTAATCCACAATAACAATTTGCTCAATCTGGGAATCAAACCCAAGACCTCTTGCTCATCAGTTGCACTTATAACCATTATAACAAGGTAGTTCAAAAAGGAAACAATTACAACTAACATTAAATCAATACTTACTTGGAATTCATCAAAACAAATAAGCCAAGACTCTTGTGTTATGTCTGCAGCTACAGGGGGAATGGGATCAAATGGCTTTGAGCCCTCATCACGGAATGAACTTGCACCCTTTCCAGATTTAATTTTAAGTTCATGAATCCTGGCATGTATGTTTAACATAAAGGAGTTAAAGTGAACTCTCAGCTTTTCCTTTATCTGAAAATATTTTTAGATTAAAAAAATATTTATAGCTGTTGTTCAATATAGGTGGAATCATAATAAACGGATTCTACTGTGTATTGTAAATTCTATATATTACAGAAAAAAATACCTACAATATTAGTAAAGATTTATTTACCGGAACTGTTTCATAAAATAAATCCATCAACATAGTTTTGCCTCCTCCAACACTGCCAAATATATAAAGTCCTTTTGGTGCAATGATCTTTTGGGGCTGAGGTTTCTTAAAAAAGTTAAATAGTGAGCTTGCACTCTGGCTGTGCAGAACAGGGCGTTCAAATGCTACCACTGCATCATAAACTTGCTGCAGGTTCTGTACAACATTCTCCTGATGTGAATCTTTACTCAGAACTCCATTAGATACTTTTTGAGAATACACTGACCATGGACCTTCACTAGATGAAGGATGTTCTTGTGTTTGCGAAGAAAATAGCTTCATACATTGATAACATCTTTTCCAGTGGTACTTGACAAGAGAAGAAACATGGAAACATGTGTTTGGTGCAAACATCTTGCTCATCGTCAACTGACTGAAGTGATTAGGGAAAATATTTTCATTATATAACTGTCAAACCTCATAACCTTGAACACTGTAAACAATTTTACATGTTTTATACCAATAAACCATTTATAACCAAAGACATTTTAATTTATAACGTAAAACACTAACGCCACACTACATCAGAACAAATATTTTCATTGAATATTGATCTTATTGCTTGACACTGATATGTTTTAGCTTTAATTTGTAGCACTCTAAGACTATAGATAGGTAGCCGCTACGAAAAAAATATTTATCTAAGTAATTATACATTGCCCGTAAAGCATTGGTCAGAGAATCGCCTTAATTATGAAATTAATTAAAGATAATTAACATAATTATACTTTAAATTAATATTTATTAATAATTTTAAATTACCACAGAGGAACGCTTTAAATTTTAGGCTTATTTTAAAGTTTCCAATAAACATAGAAAATGTACCTAGTTTCGTAGTTTTTCTTCCACTCAATTTGAATATTTTATTTCATTTCATTCACAGAATGCCGAATCCCCGAGTCTTTTTTATATTACTTTAATCTTTGCCCGAGTCTGATTGTACGAGATTACGAGAATTACGACAGTTTTGACCTGAGATGAGATTTTGACAGTAACACTCACTTGTCATAATTGATGGTAATGTCATTCATGACATTGAAAGGCTAGTAGATCATCTTGATTTACTTTTAAATTGTTTTTTTTTTCGAAGAATTTAGTTTTTCATTATGTACATAGTGGATTGGTCATACTGAAATTCATAAGCATTCAAAAATTGATCATCTATATAGATTCGCATAAAAATTATCATTATTTACATTGGCGTAGTTTTAGTTCTAACTATCTTAAATTTTAATTGTGCATAAAAATTTGGCAAATTTTTTTCGATGGAACGAATTGAACTTTTAATCTTTATTTTTTATATTTTTGTGAAACTATTAAATGAAATTATATGTATGTATTTCAAGACGTCGATCAAGTTCAACAAACCAAAGGCTAAGGAAGATGCACGAACTTTAGATGTGGTAGCACAAATCGACACGAGAGCTACAGTATGGATAAAAAGAACTAGTCAGACCTCTCATCGTGTTGCCGACAATGTTAACATTATATTGAAATAATTTTTAATAAGATTAAAATTATAAAATATGGGTTCTGGTCGATTAATAATTTATCGTCAACGCGACCAGAATATGTCAACAGGCCAATGACATTATATAGTTAATTACATCATTGCAACAGGCCAAAAAATAAAACAATATCATTTGAGGTTATGTTTACTTACAGATTTGTTTGTATTGAAAAGTACTACTACATACAAAACATAGCTATTTTTACAATAACATTATTAATAAGTAGTTTCCAAATGTTTTTGAAAGTCATAGTTAGGCACATAATGTTTTTTTACAGCACTTATCCACTTTTGTCGTTTATCACATAACTATGGAAAATGACTACTATTCGTGGGAAAGTAATAAAATTTTACACCATTTGAATTACTTTTCTTTGCCTTAGAAGTGCATTCTCACTTAATTACATATATGTTATTTTTTACTTCTTTCGATGTGATTAATATAATATGTCAAGCATTGTTTGCGTAGACGATTCGTATTTACGCCACCAGGTGGCAGAGCCTTCGTCGTGCACGTTCCATACTCCCTCAGGTTACAATTTATCAGCTAAGTACCTACCGATCAATCCGGATCAAAGAGTCCGGATAACAAAAAGTAAAACCGCCTTCAAAAACATAAAAATAATGTTAACGCCGATCGTTCACCTGAGCCCGCAAAATTCAAATTTCAAGTGATTTTTCGAGGTTTATAGGTCTATAACAAGTTCTAGATTCATGGCAGTAGTAATCGCGACATTGCCATGAATGTAGAACTTATTAAAGACCTAAAAACTGCAGAAAACCACTTGAAATTTGAATTTTGCGGGCTCAGGTGAACGATCCGCCTTAATTGCTGGTTAGAACTTTTGTTTTCGCCATTGACTTCCGAAAATCTTGTGCACCTACCATTATTTTTGTTTTTTTAAGGCGGTTTTACTTTTTACCCGACTACGAAAAAAGGAAGGGTAATGAGTTTAACAGTCTATGAATGTATGGATGTTCGATCCGAGCTCAAAAACTACTCATCAGATTTTAACAAATGAGAGGTGTCGATAGATTCGTTTTTGCAGTAAGATACTTAAAGGCTATAAATTTTATGAAAAACCATGACAATGTAGCCCGCAAAACACAAAAAAAGGGGCAGAAAAAAAATTGATTTCAACAAATGAGGTGTCGTAAGATTTGTCTTGATCCCCAGAGTATCATGCGGTATATTGTATTCCAGGAAATCCAATATAGTAAACACTGGACGAAAAAAAGTGTACCTGCTGGGACTTTTTTACTACTAGCGTCATATCTTAAAAACTTAGATAAATTGGGAAGGAATGCATTGGCAGTATTATGAGACAGCATTTAAGATTAATTTTATTGAAATCGGTCTACTTTATCAAAAGTTATTACTTAAATTATAATATTTATCGATTGAAAACGAACATGAAAAATAACCACTGTAGTAAATTTCATATTAAGTATGTACTAGACTTGCAAAGGTTAAAATTTATCG
This sequence comes from Acronicta aceris, assembly GCA_910591435.1. NCBI lineage: Eukaryota > Metazoa > Arthropoda > Insecta > Lepidoptera > Noctuidae > Acronicta > Acronicta aceris. The sequence goes on along the minus strand of OU342763.1, from coordinate 7,977,443 downwards.
AAAGAAAGCATATTAAAAACAAATACACTATAATAATATACCGATTAAGTTAAAGTAAATGACTAACGTCCTGATTTAACTAATTTTAGAGTAAATAAAGAAGTAAAGAATGGGTGTAATTTTTTTCTCTAACAACTAATGCGATGGCATGATTACCTCATTGAGTATGATTATTTGACATTACAGCTGTCATCTAATAATCTGGAGTTGACATGACATAGTGTTTTCTTCCTTTATCGGAACGTAGCCAAACTTATTTTATTGCGTAAAACCTCCACGGTGTAGAGACAGTATACTATTTAGAAACGAAATAATTTCTATTAATTCTATCTAATATTAATACTTAAGGCGGATCGTTCAGCTGAGCCCGCGAAATTCAAATTTCAAGTGATTTTTCGCAGTTTGTAGGTGTATAACAAGTTCTAGATTCATGGCAGTTGTAATTGCGACATTAAATATACAACATTCACAACTGAGAACTAAAACCTTTACTTAGAAATCCTTATCAAGCCAAAAACTTGGCGCAATCTGTGTAATTGGTCAAAATTGACATTTTACACTACTTTTAGCTACAATAATGATTTTTAAGCAATGGTTTTAGATAAAAATTGTGAATTTTGTATAGTTAATGTCGCAATTACCATTACCATGAATGCAGAACTTATTATAGACCTACAAACTGCGAAAAAACACTTGAAATTTGAATTTCGCGGGCTCAGCTGAACGATCCGCCTTAAAGTATCGAAAGAAATACTCAGAAAGTGGTATTCCTGGACACAGCCCGAATCGTTAGGTAGTTTGTATCTCTGGAGCCCTGACCGCCGGTACCGGTGGGCTATTTGCTATATTTTAAATGTTTTCACTTACGCGAATATAAAACATTGAAATAAAACTAGTTTTTCGGATTTTATCGTGTTGTATTGATATTATTTAATTCAAGAAAAGGAAGAAGAAAAGAATCCGCGAGGACGCGATAAAATCTGTAAAACGTAGGAGTTTTACGTGTACCTTAATTAGATATTGAAAAATAATTATTGCAACGCATAATAAAGTATTCTGATGCCGAAATAGTTATATATTTATCTCTATATATTCACTTGTATGAGTATGTTTGAACTTCATGATTATTGGCATTGCCAGTATTGGCATATAATATTGAAAAAAACATTGTTGTTTTCCAATTATATGTATTTACTAGCGGCCCGGTACGTGCTTCGCTACGTATAAAGCGAAATACAGCGGACAGCGGACAAAACCATTCCCAGATCCCCTTGAACACACACAAAAAAATCATCAAAATCGGTCCAGTCGTTTGATCTAAACCATTCCCAGATCCCCTTGAACACACACAAAAAATTTCATCAAAATCGGTCCAGTCGTTTGAGAGAAGTTCAGTGACATACACACTCACAGAAGAATTATATATATAAAGACTAGTGGACCCAGCAGACGTTGTCCTGCCCTGAAAATAACCCAAAACTCGATTGCAGCGCCACCTACCGGGTCCAATTGTGAATCTAAACCATTCCCAAATCCCCTTGAACACACACAAAAAATTTCATCAAAATCGGTCCAGTCGTTTGAGAGAAGTTCAGTCACATACACACTCACAGAAGAATTATATATATAAAGATGTAAATAAATCAAAGTTCGAGGTAAACTTAATACCTATAGTGTTTTAATTATCCCGCTATTAGGGACAAATAATGAAGGATTAAGTTCTGGGTCCCCATACAACTAAGTAGGTACCTAACATACGTATTTATGTTAGGTGATGATGAACGAAAGTAACTGTCAGTCGGTTACCTTTTCACGCCTAAACCAATGTTGATGAATCTTGATAGAGAGATAAATTGGTCCTTGGAGAACGACATAGGCTACCTTTTGCCTTAAAAAGCCCTTTAGCATGCAAGTGAAACCGCTAGCAACAACTAGTCCCAATATTGCAAATGCGCAATTAACTCTCAATAAAATGCCTAAACCGCTGAACGGATTTTGATAAAATTAGGCAAGGAGATAGGTTGCATCCTGAAGAAGGACATGGTAGACGAGTGAAACCGCCGGCTGAAGCTAGTAGTGAATAAAGTTAGCATGAGCCACCAAAAAGTGTCAAATAAAAACGAAAGTTTAAAAACTAAAACTCGACTAAGAAAAAATTCAACTAAAAGTTATTAAACAAGAAAAGTTTTCTATCTCGACGAACAGTGGTATCCAGTTTATAGCCGTAGTCGCTTGCGGCCGTAATAATACTTAAGTTTGCACCCACAGATCATAATAGCGGCATGCGACCACGGCTCTAGACTGCATGCCACTGTTCGTGGAGATAGAAAACTTTTCTTGTTTTATAACTTTTAGTTGAATTTTTTCTTAGTCGGGTTTTAGTTTTTAAACTTTCGTTTTTATTGTTAAAAGATAATTTATTTCAACATTTTTAGTAGTAGGTAAGTAAAATTTTACGCATACCTAGACGACGTTATCATTTTATCATTTACGTGTTAATGACATTTTGTTCTAAATTTTGTGATCAGATTTGTTCAAATTTTTATGAGACCACCTCGAAGTATGAGCTATCGATCAAAAAAAGAATCATCAAAATCGGTTGGCGTGATACCTATTGAGTTATTCGCCCATTTGTCGCGTACAAATTTAAGACATATATGGCTTTCTCATGGATGCCATTGTCAGAACTGGACTGGAAATTGGGACCACACGGAAAGCACCAGCTTTCAAATGAAAAAAAAATTATCAAAATTGGTTCACCCAGTCGAAACTTCTGAGGTAAGAAACATACATAAAAATACAGTCGAATAGAAAACCTCCTCCTTTGTGAATTTGGTTGAAAAGTAATACCAAAATAAATCGTAATTCTAACACAATTTAATAAAATATTCAGATTCACTTAATGTTATTAATCTTACCTAGTAGGTACATATTCATCAGATTCAGATAATGTTAATTATCTGTAGATGTATTAGGTACACTACCATTTCGGCCAAAATACTTCAGTGGAATTTAATGTAAGCGAATGTAATTTTTGATAACTTTGCCTGGTTTGAAACTATTTTCGGGTGGTTTATTTCCAATGAAGGAGTAATAGACGAAATGGTATGATAGGAACCTAGATAAACCGATATCTGAATCTGAATACTTTGACCTTTTGATAAAATATTGTTCGGATTACGATTTATTTTGGTATTACATTACGTACAATTCAGGCTCCGCCAGACCGTTAACGCAACATTACCTAGTCTTTTTCTATTTTAGCTTTTAGTTCAGGTTCAGGTTCAAGTTCAAGTTCAAATGTTTTTATTTTAAATAAGCTACAAGCGTTTATGAAACGTTATGATTCTAGTTGCACAGTTCCAAAAGGTTATGAGAAGAATCCGGCAAGAAACTCCATGGACACTCTTTTAAAATAAATGGTGTTACAATCTTCACTGGTACCATATTGCGATATGTGAACATTGAATGTCAAAGTTGGACCAAATTCGATAATTACTAGAAGGTTCTCAGTGTTTGAGAACTCGATGTCATTATAAGAAAATAAATGAACTATGTGGTAAAATAAAATACACACATCATCAAAGCAGGATATAAATTAGGAGTCTACTCAGACATGCCACACATTTACAGGTTCATTTGAGGTAAACAATACTAATCATATGAAGACATCTCGAAATGTAATGAATACAGGTTCTGTGAAACCTATGTTCACAATATAGATACTGTTACGCCGAGTAACTATTAGTACGGAGATGGGCCACGAAGATTCTAGATAAGTCGTAGAAGCACGTAGAACATTCGAAGAAAAGCCGGGTTCAAGGTGGATGACCGTAAACAATAGACGATCACTTTATCGTCTATTGTTTATAAGTAGGTACTTACCTACTGGTATTTTGTGGACCTATCGAGATTGTTCGATTCTAGAATCTTCGTGACTCATATAAATACTGGTCGTGAGGGTTGGCCAGGGCAGTTTAGTTCTGAACACGGTGAAGTGAATATCGAAGTGAAGTTAAGTGATTACAAGTGCGACATTATAGTGCGATAAGTGATACTGTAGTGACTCTCTCAGTAATTTCTGTTGTGTATTTGTCAAGTTAATTAAAATATTTGTTGTTTCGGTGAAATTGGTGTTAATTAAATTTATCCCGAACCCCAGCTCGTAACAATACTAAATTGGAATTGGATAGTCCCTAGTAATCAATAGCCTCAGGTTGCCAGGGAGTCCGCAAGTGCATCCGTATTTAAACACCACACACTTTATCGTCAACATAGTCCTTGATTTTATAACAGGCTTTCTTATAACAAGAACTGATTTGACGTCCTTTTTAATTTCTTGCCAGTAAAATCGGTAACACATTTTGGGTGTTTATTGTATTTGTTTTAGTTAGTCTAAATTTAGGTACCACAATTTTATGTTTATTCCTAGTATTAATATTAAGGTTGTGGAAGTCACTATTGATACTGAACGTCTGCAGGTTTTTGCGGAGGTACATGATGTTTTCAAAAATATAGAGTAAGTATATTGATATTCTTAAAACTTCTCTTAAAGTAGGGAATCGCGATGGTCCATATCGTAGATTGCGCGGATGGCCCTTTTCTGTAGGATAAAAATTGAATCTACGTCTGCAGCTGATCCCCACAGCAAAATACCATATGACATAATTCTGTGAAAGTAAACAAAGTACACTAGCCTGGCTTTAGCTACATCAGTGATCTGCTTAATTTTCTTCACTGCAGATGCAGCGGAACTTACATCTGCTAGATAGGGCTGAAATGTGCGCACCCCACTGCAACTTGCAATCAACCGTAATACTCAAGAAAATAGTTTCAATGATTAGGTTCAGTTTGCTGCCATCAAGAATTAGATTAGGTTCAGTTTGTGGTATCTAGAATTTTAGACATTTTGTTTTGCTAGCATTAATTAATAAGTTATTAGCAGCAAACCATTTGGACAAAGATTTTAGATTTTCATTTACGTTAAAGAGATTGCTATCATTTCTAACGATTTAAAATATGAGTGTGACAATACTATATTGGATAGCTCGGATATCATATAAGGAAGGTCATTTTTATACGCTAAGCAAAGAAAAGGGCCTAAAGTAGAGCCCTGTGGAACACCCATTTAACTACTATTTCCCGAGATACGACTCCGTTTATGCCCGACTTTTTGTCGCCTCATAGCAAGATAGGAAGACACAAGCTCCAAAGATAGCTCTCTTATACCTACTGTAGTAGTTCAATTTACGGTTATGCGTATTGTGATCAACGCAGTCAAAAGCTGGTAGTCGTTTCAGTAAATACTTTTAATGGTTTTAATTAACACAGATAATAATAAGATAATTGTACCAGGTAATACAGACTGATACAGACTGGATCTTCTAGTCCAATACCTACGTATTAATTTGAGGATAGATTTTGGAAGAGAAAACAATCTTTTGTACCTACCTACTAAAAAGGCCTTAAATACTTATGTACGTAAATACTTATGTACCTTCCTCTACAATATTCTAGGTTTTTTTTAACTAGGCTTAAGTACGCTTGACCGCCCAAGTTCGCCTGATGTTAAGCCATACCTGATGCGATCTACGATGGAGCGCGCGTAAGAGATTCACTCGTTATATAACGAAAACTAAATTTATATCTATCGGGGAAGACCTACTCAGGTTGTGAATTCCACATTTTAGCAGCACGCATGTTAAAAATGGACTTGAAGCGTTTCGTTCGGATTTTTGCCCGGCAAGGGAGTTGTTGCCAATGGGCTTCAGGGCGCGTTTCTTGACGGATTCCAACGCCTCGAGCTGGTACCTACTTAGCCAATCCATCCCAAAGGTGCGTATCCCAAAAGTGCGTATCCCAAAGGTGCGTACAGTAAGTAGGTTACTCCATGCACTGCCGAACTGTGCTATACTGTGCTTGATACAATGTGAGTAATTGTTCCGGCGTGAAGTAACGACGCGCTTTCGAGAGTATACCCAGCGTTCTGGCAGCTACTTGAGCCTTGAACTCTATATAGGAGTCGAAGTTGAAGGTTGACGTCGGAGTACCTAACGCCCAAGAGCTTAAGGTGGTCAGTTATCGGCACAGATACCTACATCTTGGTTCGTCCACTCAAGTTCACAACCCCTAACAATGTTGTAAACATGACACATCATTTACCTTTTCCGATAAGCCGAGAAGACAACAACGACTTTATTTTTAAATAAAAGAAGGTCCCCCTCAGTTTTTGCGCATTGCATAAAACAAACACTTGAAAACCAAATGAGGGTTAGATTAGAGCTAATTTAAAAAACTCTCTCATAACAATAAATAACAAGAATATCTTGAGAAAGCAGGATGTGGCCAAATTGAAATCGACGTCCTGACTGAATTGATGCAAAGTAAGTGCTTATTGCAATCAACAGTCACACATTATCGCGACATCCTCTTTTTCTTGAACGGCATAAAACAGGGCTGCCACCTTAGTATGACGAATAGTAATTTGATTTTGTAACGTAAGTACATCTACCTAAAATTATGTACATAATACCTAGTATTTAATTTGATTATGGTATTCTCACGTTATTGTCGTGACTGCCCGTGGCATCACTATTATGGCCCTAACTGAAAACCAGCGCTGTGGCATATTGTTTAATAATGTGAGTTAGGGTCCTTTTTCGGCCTCGTGCAGGATTTTCTTAATTTGTTAATTAAGCACCATCTACCAAATATGCTTTTTCTGTGCGAGTCTGAAATAAAATGTTATTCTTTCTGTTTCTTTCTAAAATAAATTACAATTATTTACTGGCAATAGGTTTAGGTCGGTATTCGGTAAATAGTAAACTGTAAGTAGGCAACTTACAGTTTACTATATACCGAATAACTAAATAAGACATTAGCAACACATTCTGAGACCACACCGCAAGCGCCTATCTGATTCTTATCACTGACACCAATTTAAGTATTTATTTGCTTTAAAATTATTATATGGCTAGCCCCTGATAGGTATTATGCTTTGCCGTCATTATTCTACGTGGTGCGTATTCATGAAACCGACATCAAAACAAAGAAGGGGGTTATCATTTTATTTTATATCTTAGAGGATCTCGTAACGAGTACTTTATTGGATGTAAGGAAGTACCTAGTTAAATATATCTCTAGTCATAGAATATTTTCAGTAAACTACAAGTCTGCGGATCCAGACCGTATAGTATCCTTTGAAGTATCAAAGGATACTTATTTTACTGTACGCTCAGTTATAAATAACGCAGACAAGAACAGAGGTAGGTACCTATACTAAATGAAAACTAAAAAAGCCCTGAATGAACCGACAGCGCATGCACGGCGTCTCCGCCCGCTTAATTTACGTGCCGTTCGTTTTTTTCTGTCTGTATCTTCTGTCTCCTGGAAATTCGTCGCGACCAATACTGCAAGTTATTTTCAAACACTGAAGTCCGTTAACGGTTACAGTATTTTCAGTTAAATAGGTAAAGATAAAGACCTATTTCTCTTATAACCGTTCCACTGTAAAGGAGGGACCTACTTAACTACCTATATTAAAATTTTCTAGGTAAGTAGGTATACCTAATTATTGCATTACTTACTGTATCCAGATCTTGGAAGAAACGATCGCCTGAGTCTACAAGTACCTATGAAGGTAATGAAGATAAGTTCTCAAAAATATACATAACAATTATTTTCTTATTCCCCTTATGTAAGTATATATGTAATAATAACATTTCCTACTCATTAATTTGTGATACCTAGCTAAACAGTCAGTACTTTTGCGGCTACATAGGTATACATACTATTGAAACTGTGATAAGATAAGGACTAAAGTGCAACGTTTTAATTTTACCTAAAATTGAATAAATTGTGCATACTATTCCTCACTGCCTTTCAGATAGACATCCCGTAAGGGGCGTGAAAATATCTGACTTGCTCGGTGGTAGGACCTCTTGGGGTCTGACTGGCTGGTGACCACCCTTACATCGGAGTCTGTCATAAAGCACCTTCGTGTGTGTTTCGAATTTTGCGCGTAAGAGCCAGTTTCCCCTTGGTTGCAGCGGCTCTGACAGTCTGCAGTCCGCTGGGGCTTTTTAGGGTCGGCAACGTATCAGCAACTCCTCTGATGTTGCTGGTGTCCTTGGGCGATGATGACTACTTGCCACCAGGTGGCTCGTCAGCTCGGTTGCCGACTTAATTGCATAAAAAAAATTACTTAAATTGGTAATCAAACATTTTGTGGTTCCGTAAATAAAACGGGAAAAGCTGTCTATAATAAACCGTCCTTCTGGCGCAGTCAGATAAAAATTGCCTACTTAATTTATTGCGTGGATTTAGGTAGTCTCATTATTATCATAGCACTTGGACCGAGCGCACATTTGAGATAATAATTATCATTTTTGAAATTGTTCCACAAAAACAAACATTTCAGGTACAAATATTGTGGTCAATGTCAAGGTTACCTTCGGCGAACTGACCTACGGAACCTAAATTGCTCTTGAACTCGCTCACACACTGGCCTCAATTGTGCCCCATCTAATGCACCGGTTAACAACCTCTAGTGTCAAGGTGCCTGGTGTTGTTTGCATAGTGAAAGGAAGTCTCAAAACTATCACAACTGCGATAACCCCAGTCCATAAACTTTGATCGGTCTTTCTCATACAGTGCTAAAGGGATTACTTAATATTGTAAACACAATTAAGTATATAGATAGATATTCACTTACATACATTATGAAGGGAGTTCACATGGCTTATCTACATTATTTTTGTGACTTCTAATGGACACCGCACATAACAGCTTTAAACCTACGTAGTCAACAAAAAATCGAGGAAGGGAAGGTAGGAAGAGGTGTTATAATTTAATGCAGCACAGTACACGCACAGTTCGCCAATATGTTTACGTATAGGGGAGGGGGCCGGGCACAAATACAAATTCAGATCTGCTACTAGAATTTCATAGAAAAACGGAATAACACTGCTTGACCTGGGATTTGAACCCAGGACCTCGAGCGTAGCAATCGCGCTAGAGACCCACTAGACTGAGGGAAATAAATAACTAGTTTTATTTATATAACGATGAATAATAGAGATTGAATGGTTTTCATAAATAGTAGAACCTAAATAAGTTTTTGTTGCATTTGTTGTAATAAATACATGACCTAGTACAAGGCACGGATGCGTCCAAAATCCGCGCGAGTAAGCACACGTATCATCTATTGTGCCAAATATGCAATCAACGTTAATAAAAACGTGCGTAGTCGTGCACTGTGGGCATGCTATAAAAAGTTAAACCCTATGCTTCCCAGTGTTCTGCACATATCCCCATTCCTGTCAACCAATTGCCGATTTGTTGCAAAAGCGTGAGGGTGGTCGACACATGCGGGCTCAGCTGCGTGTAACTTTCCACAGAATTTTGCACATTATAGATACCTACTCTATAGGTATGCTGTTTGTAACTCTATTTAAGCCCGCGGATGTGCTTTCCATACTCGAGATATCCGCTATCTTTGTGTTTTGAATTAGAATTAATTAACTTGCGCTTTACATAGAATGTGACAAGATTTTCGTGTTCGTAATGCTAAAATGGTAACATTTTGTGAAGGTGGTTCGGCAAAGCAGTTTATTGTATTATACGAGTATAGGCAGCAATGACCTCCGCGAACATTGGATCTAAATAAAAATAGGTAATTATTTTTTATCTCTCTTACCTAGTTATAAAAATAGCTAGGAACGTAAGCAGGATAAATCACTGACCACTGTGAAAGCTGAGTAGGTACCTACACAGTTATTAGCGTTAATTCCTACTCCCACTGTAATAGTACATTTTTAAGAACGTGTGATCACCTGTCCTGTTCACATAATTATGTAATATAAGTTATTACAATAAAATTATTATTGTTACTAATATATCCAAAGACAAGATACACATTACTATACTCTTTGAGATACACTTAGTGTAAAAATAGTTGCACTAGGTAAAGAATCCAAAAAATTTGTTTATGTATCCTGGATGTAGGGTTGCCAACCGAACGACCATATACAGGCTGTTCATAAAATGGGGCACCTGCATTATAAAAATATAGTAGGTACCTATGTTGAAGGTTGAAGTATTATAATGTGAATCCATCTTCATTAAGACGCATTTTAGTAGTTTTGTATTTACATAATAATTTTATATGTAAGAAAGAAAAAGCTTTTACACCATATATAGTAGCTTTTTTATGGATAGTTTGTCACCTGGGGAGGTAAAAGATTATTTCGGACTCGCGCCGACTAAAAAAAACCACAGTCCACACACCTATAAGCCATAGGATTCGTGAAATTCCTACGACGAAAGCAGGGTGTGGTATCTACGGTACAATCACTAGACCCCACTGTAGCTTACCTACTTAGTAACAGAAATAAGCTCACTAAGCAAGCTTACTTATATGAAATACTTACCAAAATAATTAGGTAAGTACCTACCTACTTTACTACATAATAATGTACCTAACTATACATTACTATATAATTAACTTAGCTTTCATTAAACCTGAAAATTACAGTTAAATATTAAATTAAGTACTACTAAAAATAGGTCGTCCGAATCGGTAGCTCCTGGTTAATGTTGTATGGAGGTTCTTATGAAATTTTCAGTAGCAGACTAGCAATACAGGTAGCAGCTCGGAATTTAGATCTACCTACAGTTAGTTTAATGACGTTGCGTGATTAAGTACCTACCTTCTTACCTCTGTTTTAGTAAACTAGAGCAAATAGCGTATCGCTATTAAATAATTGACTTCAGGCTGTTTGTTGTCACGAAATAGATAAGTAGGTAAGTACTGGAAATATATAAATTCCTACTGCACAGTAATCAGGACAATAGTAAACAGTGCAGAGGCGTACAATGATGCAAAGGAATAACAATATCCTAAACCTCAATTAACTCATCAAAACATATTAAATGAGTCTAGTCCTGATCGTTCCACACATTCACGAGCAATTAAGGTGACTGCCAGCAGCCAAAACAATCAATCGTTGCAAATGGCCGTCTCGTTGACACGCACTTGTCAGATGCGCGCGAGACAGTCGAGTCACTCAGTACTAACTTATTGCTTTAAGCTTTGTTTTGCAGGGATAATATAATATAAGTAATTTAAAATAAAAAGGTTCCACACATGATAAATAAACAAAGCTCAATATGTTTACAGACAGAAAAAGTGTATGTATTAACTACTTAGTTCATACTAATTTAACTACAACCAAAATAGAACAACTGTTATAAGTAGGTACCCAAACTTGTGTAAAATGGAACCCCTTGATCCTACGACTAGAGACAGACGCCAGACGTCCCCCGATTTTTACCAAAAAATTATATGTCCCTCGCGGGACAGGCTCAATACCCCATTTCGGAGATTACTCGACTTCAGTGCGGATGGCACAGTAGACAAGTGAGTAGTCTAGCCGGCCGCTAGTATTTTTAGGAAGTATGTCCCGCTTCCAACGAAAGAAACCCGCTTTTTTGCTCAATATGATTCCGCTTTACCCGAAAAAGAATAAAAGAAACTTGTAAGTAACTAGAAGGAAAGTAAATAGGTAGGTATCAAGATACCCATCTGCGTCTGTTCAAAAAAATTGTCTATACTCTAGCTAGGTATACTCAGATACCCAAAGCGAAACCAACGAGCTTACAAAAAAATTCAGTTAAGTAATACTTTACTTATACGTCTTGTGTCTATTCACACAATTTGTGAAACATTTTTAAGGAGAGAACAGGACAAGTACACTTGTACCCGTAAAGAACTTCTTACCGCTTACATACTTACAGTAGTAAGTACTTACATAAAATATTTATGAAAAATATACAGCAAGTGATCTATACTCATTTCCTTAATTCCCACTGATCTATGCCTATAAGTGCGCTAGCACTGAATGTGAACAGATTTGTTGCCAACCGCACTCTTAATCAATTACAGCTGAGTATTTTTAACATTCATGAAATCTCTGCAGACACAGATATATTATGTAAAGATTTAAACATGAATATTTTCAATCAGTACATGAATAATTTTGATTTTTCACTTACTTATTATGAATTACACTAATATGTAAATAATATCTATACTTACGAATATCTAAATAAAAAAGTTTGTTTTTAAGAATCCGTAGCATTTTTAAAGATACGTATTAAATTTAAAACTCGTAACAGCGTCGCGTCCTTGCCTCTCAAGATAAGAAATGATTATTTATAAAAGTGACAAGCACGTGTACAATAAATTAATGGATTTTTGACAATGTTATAGGTATTATTAACTAGAAGAATTATATCAATTTTCCGACAGTATATCTTAATAAAGTTTGGAGATGCAGTGATGCGATAACTGATTTATCGATTGTAGTCATCGTTTTGGCAGGATGTTGTCTGTGGGTCAAGGGGAAATCAATCAATGGGAGCGAAAGTTATGGTGCCGTACTAAAATAATACAACATTCAATGTTGAGTTATGAAGCGGTTTTTTAAACATGAGTTCTTTTTCCACACCACCTAGGAGGTAAGAACCATAGGTGCGCTTTTTTTATAGAGGTCTCCCCAGTAGGCCTAATCCTCTTTGAATTGTATTGTCGATAGAGACTAACCGGTAGCTTTAAGTAGGTATCTATCATCCGGAAAAAATGGAGTGCAATTTCGGCCAACAGATTGGAAACTCCGAGGTCCCAAAACTGTGTTAACGTACGTTGTGGAGATTAGGTAATGTGTCAGGAATTGTGTCATTCAGTTAAACGGAGGCGGTGCGTTTACACGTCGCTCGATTATATGAGTCGAGGGCAGTGTTCCTCGGCCAGCGCGAATGCCAGACACAGAGACGTCGACCGCCTACTCATCGAGTACTCACCTACTCTACGTCAAATAGGCGATTGTAATCATCAGAACGGTAAAGGAGCTGTCGCCATTATTATTTGATTAAAACAATAAATACATAAAGGTCTTTAAGTACACATATGTATAAGTATAACAATTACATGTTGTATTTTATTAATTCATATTACCTATATCACTTCTGTTTCCTGATTTTTTTTTGCTTCACTCATTCATGCTTGGTTTTATTTGTTACAAGTTACCAATCTGGTACAAAGTTTCGTGGTGGCGGCCACACACCTTATCCCTATAGGTAACGTTAACAAACAAAACCATAGAAACTTTCACTGAAATTCATACAAAAACTACTACTACGTACAGAATGAAAAACATGAGAAGGCAAGAAATTATACAACGTGTAACTGAATAAGCGCAAGACCTGGAACAGGTCGATTAGAATATCGAGATAGAATCATAAAAACAAAACCCAGTCATCGAGTCATTTTGAGACCTGTAAGCACATTTTTATCAAGAAATTAGTTATATCAGCTAAACATAAAACTTGTGGCTGTACCACAATCGTACTCACAATGACTACGAAATCGTTGCACACGTACTTAATAACTATTTGTGCAAATAGGTTTCAGTTTTCTATACCTCGTACCACTATAGGATCAGGTTTACAGGTGATATATCAGGTTTTTAATTTTAAAAAATTGAAAAATTAACACATTAAAAACCACTGTAATTGATTCAGTAGTCGATTCTGAACAAACTACTTTCAGGTCTTGCGTTTATTCTGTTACAGGTTGTATATTATCTGGTAGGTAGATATCTCGTTTGCGTCTTAATGCTTTACCTTTATTTAAACCACTTATTATTGAAAGCCTATAGTAGGTATCTATCACATTATTCCCAAAGGCCTTACACTCTACTTCATTCTTCGCCCGTTTCTGTCAAGGACCAGTGTTTTTGAAAGGAGTCCAGATCATCCTCGCCATCTCCATCTACGCCTGTCGGTGCCGCGTTGGCGTATGCCATTTAGGGAGACCCATTTATGAACCTATAACTTTACGGATCAGGCCAATATTAGGGCATTTAGGTATTTTGTTATAAAACTGCAATGTCAGGCCGAAATGACGCAAATTTACATAGGTACCGCATATTTTTTAAACCATAGGATTTCTTAGTATCGGCGCCTCTTGATATTGAAGTTTATTTTTAGGCGTTTAATAAATCAGTTGGCCGATATTAGGCAACTCTGACAACCTAATCTCGGCCACTTCATTTACCTATTTTGATCAAATAGAAGATGTGAAATTTTTACTTATTAAAATTAATAATTAAAATCACAATGTAGTTATAATGCCATTTAAATTCCTGTTATAGCATAAATTTTGTTTAAAAAAATATACCTACCTACTCGTCCCTATATAAAAAATATTTAATAGATTAAAAATATATATATATATACACGTATTTTATAATATATAAAAATATTTTGTTTTAAAAAACGCCTGGTTTTCCATTTAGAACATATTTTACTGACCTAGATTAGGGTAAAAAAATAGGTCAATGGTAGTAGAGGTTAGGGAAATGGACATTTTGATTGAAATTTATTTTTTACTGAGTTATTTAAAGCAATCTAGATTCTAGAATATATATATCGTAAAGTTTAACTGGGCAAAATAATTTTTGATTCTGTTCAAGGTGCAGGCGTGGTAAGCTCTGAAAGTTGCGGGGCCGACATTTGGATAGCTTACCTTATGTGTACATACCTATTATAAATAGATTTAAATTTGAAATGTTTGGATAACCTATCTACATACCTAATTGGACCACTTCCTCAACAATTGCATTCGATTCGTCTTTAATCTCCGTAAATATGAATAATGTCTCAGAATATTGAATAAAATTGAAATTACTGCCCATTCGCCAACGAAGAAATTTGAGGGCTACTCTTTATTCTATACTTTTTCTCCTAATTCACCATCGAAGATGTTTATTGTGGAAGGAAGTAATATAATGAAAATGAGATGATAAGTACCTTATCATCTCATTTTCATTATATTACAATAAAATAAACATCTTCGTTCAACTAATAATCGTCTTCTTCGATGTTCTTCTCACCACTCTGACTTTATACATTCTACCTTCTTCGTACAATTAATACTGTCCTAGATAGCTAACTTCCGTCGAATCGACGGGCAGTGTGAGGTAATATCGCTGTATCTTTTTAATAACGCGTCTAAATGTCTTGGCTGTTTAATTCAACTCCGTCGCCGCCGGTGAGCTTGTTGCAGTGGTGCACGCATCGAACAGGTAAGTGCCATACTTTTTGAGATACATAAATTTGGTGACGGGTGGTTAGCTTTAGTGTTCACTTTTGTTTTGTGTTTTATTTTTACATACTGTTGTGTTTTTTTTAGATATTTACCATGTCTTTGCTAAATGAAGATAGCATAATAGATCTGCTAAACCAAAAGCTTAGTTACAATGTTCTGAATGATGGTTCTCCCAGTGAGACCGAAGCTTTGTGATGGGAGATGATGTTCAAAGTAATGAAAATTATGAACCATCAAACCAAGCTTCTATAGATGAAGAAGAGTAATCAACTTCTTCAAGAGCAGAAAACCGTAAAACGAATACGTGTGGTAAGTATCACTACAAGAAAATGCGTATGACTAAAAGTATTTGCTTAGTACCATATGTAACCAAAAGACTGAATGTTATATTATATTTTTTTGTTGATTTTGCATTTCAAATCTGTTAATTAGAATTTTAATTTAGAATGTTTCATATTTTTTAGAGGTCTAAGAAAAGTTACAAAACGTATTTTATTGTTAATCCTATTTATCAACTTTAATGGAAAACAACAGGTTGATTAAGTTTACATGTTATGAAATAAAATAGTTTTTAAAATACCCCGTTGTTTCAATGGATGTTAGCATAAATAGGGTACACCAGAGGGTTAGCTATCTAGGGTTACCTACTTGCTGGATAAAACACTGTTATATTCATCTCGACACTGACTTTTTTTATATTTATTATGTATTGTATTATAAGTTATAATATATATAAATATTTATGTAATGTATATATTATGTAAGTTTATAGTTTTGGTAAGTTTTCAAATCACACATTTCACTTCTATTAGTGCATCTACCATGATCGTCTCTGCACCACCCTAAGTTCGTCGGGTAGAAAATGCGACCGCCTTTGTAAATTTCTGTACATGGAGCATAAATAAAATAAATAATTAGGTACCTACCAAGTGAGTGACAATTTATGCGTGCACTAACATAGGTATGCGTGCATTAACCCACCTACCCATATGTTAGTAGGTACTTACATACGAGCGTTATTAATGGAGTCAGAAGCTAGAAACTAAAATTAACAGCATACAGATACAAAGTCTTCATCTACACTATATTGTGCATGCTTCTATTCTGTGGTGACTAAAATAGGTAGGTACCTTATTTACCGTTCCAAACTGTGGAGTGTCACATTTAATATGTAACTGCATTATATATATTATATACAACCTAGGTACCTATATTATTATGTAATAAGTAACTGAAATTCCGTTCTATAAAAACTAACAAAAATTATAATAGATAGGTCTTTCTACTAATAAAAAAGAACTTAAAATTGATGATAAGAGCCCAAAATCTGCTATCTATATTTTTTTTGCGCTAAAATTGTTCAATTAAGTAATCGTAAGCTACATGCTTGTGGCAGTGGAGTTAACGTTATCGTCAGCGGTCGAAGCCCCTCGCTCACGTTACCAGATTACATACTAGCCTGAACTTTGATAGCCTCGTTTTCGCATTATAACAATTTCACCCTTACAACTTCTGTCATCTCTATATTTACTAGGTACGTAAAATTTATTTTGTATGGTAGTTATGTTTAAAAAAAGTCTAGGTAGGTACTTAGGTATCCCAAGATTAACCACACCTTAAAAGCTTTAATCACAAAATCACTCTTCATAGCAAACTACTAAATAACTTTAACTTTGCTTAAATAGGAATACATAAGTACCTATGTGGCTACCTAAATGTTCAATAAGCGTTTACATTGACCGTTGCAGATTTTATTATTCAAAAGTTGTCGGAGACGATCGCGATAGCAATCTCAACTTGTCGTGTTCTATAGACAATGGCACATAATATACGCGTTGAAGTTGAAGCAATCATTGGCTAATTAAAATTTGCTGTGCGTGACGTGACCACGAAGTGCCTTACTCACTTATGGGCTGCACACGTGCCTGTCAATGAACTTCGTAGACCATGCCAATAGCCGAGCACGCGTTAAACCGCCAAAATTTTAGACTCAGGCATTGATCTATCTGTCGTCACCCGACAACTCCCAAGTAATTATGCATGGCCACTGGACTTAAAGGAATATTCTAATAACCGTCGTTTTGGAGCACTTATACATACTTGATTCATTAATAATTAGCTATTTTTTCTACACAGCTTGAAAATTTAATAAACAACCTTATTTTCGTGATTTATTATGATATTAGAATTTACAAATGGACTACTGCTTCTGTCTAGACTAGGGGCATCGAACTTAGTTCTATGTCGATACTATGTACGAGTACCTACTATTCAACTGATTATTAAATAAGATTTAGTGTAATAAACATAATTTCTGGTAAGGTACTAACGTGCAAAAATGAGGACATTGTCGGTCCGTGCGAGGAAGTCGTCCTGTTCTGTGTGAGTGACGAAGGTCCGGGTCGCAGCTGGTGCATCAGACTGCACACCGAGCGGTGGCTTCCGGCGCTCGAATCGTTCCATCATTTCTTCCGGCACGTGTGGCAGCTCCTGCCCTGTCGTGTTCGGAGCTTGAGTAAAGCCTAGCTTCGCCAGCAAACTCTCGCGGATCACCCTTAAGCTGTGTACTCGCGCGTTTTCGTAAGAGCGACAAGAGGCGCACGCAATCTGAGCCGCCTGGGGACAGGCGAGCTCGGCGGCAACGGCCGCCAGCCACGCGGCCAGAAGCAGCAGGCTCGCGGGCCTGGCCCGCGGCCCGCGCGACGCGCCCAGCGGACGCGTGGTGCGGCAGAGCGGGGAGGCGGCGGCGTAGCGCGATGAGCGATGTGCGGCCGCGGGCGGCGCGTGCTACACTGCACACGACTCACATTCGATACTAGCATGTCGCACTCCACGCCACGCGGCGATGCCTGGGGCGCTGCAGACGCCCCGCGCCGCCGCCGCCGCATGCCCACCCCGCCTGCTGGCCTGCTGACTCACCAACCTCGACTGGCGGCGCCAGGGCTGCGCTGGGAACTCGGAAAGTGCGCTACTGATGAAGTTGCACCGCCATGCAGCACCGCCCAGCCGCACGCCTATGTATGGCGCAATGTAGGTAACTACCTACCTGAACTTTATAACTTGAGGACGGTACTTGGTAGGTAGGTACATAGCTAGATCTGAAAAATGTATGATGATAACTAACTTCACTCACTGAGTGACTTAGCGAGTTCGGGTGGCGCTACAGTACATGGTAGGAGTAAGAATGGCAGGATATTTAACATACTTATTCATGGGTACCCAGACCCACATAAACATACTACAACTTGGTTTTTTCTATACTTGCAGCGGGTACCTAATGGGTAGGTACCTATTTAAATTCAATAATAAATTTTAAATGAGCAATTTAGGTAATCTAGGTAAGTGTATTTTGAAATAAAACTACTTTTTACGGATTTTATCGCGTTGTAGGTTTTCTTTTATTTAATTCTCGACGTTTCGGATCCTTTACAGCATCCATGGTCACGGGTAGACTAAGTTGTTGGGCGTCTTAATGTTGCAATTACTAACAGCTACCTTACATCTTTGTTAGTTATTGGCGATCCGATTCACGCAGAACGAGCTCACCGAAGCCTTCGGTCTTGCAGTTTTGGGCTTGGATTTTGATTTTATGGTATTTATAAAGGGGTTCCAAGCAGGTGATAAGTATATTTTTCCAGGATCTTATAGATTTAGTATCATAACACCGACCAATCAATGCGGCAACAAATTAGTTACGAAACAAGAAACAACTGTGATAAACTACATAAGTACCCAATTGTTGGCTTTGAACGTAAACGAAATTTTCAGAGGTCGCTAATTAAATTATTGCCCCCTCTCAGAATCATATTGACATTAAATCTTTACGATATCGATATTCTAGATTGTCATAAATAACGGAGTATTATTAATAAATAATATAGGTACCTAGCTACTTCCTTTAAACTTTCAATGTGTCAACTTAGGGAAGTTAGGGAAGTCGAATAGGAGAACCGAGAGATTAGGGAATCTCGACCACCGTTCTCCTACTCGACTCATTTTTATCCTATCTCAGTCAGTTAATACTAGATGTTCTAAATTGAAGAAGAGGCAATTATTTTGTAAACAAAATATTTTCTCTTCGTAATCGATAAGACTATATAGGTATACTCGCATTGTTACTTCATTATTATTACAAAAAATGAAGTGGCCAAGCTTAGGTTGTTAGAGTTGCCTAATGTCGGCCAGCAGATTGATGAAGTTGTTAGATTTCACTAATATTATAAAACTGAAGAGTTTGTTTGTTTGTTTCAACGCGCTAATCTAAGGAACTACAGGTGGGAATTGATAAAATCTTTTTGTGTTGCATAGTCCATTTATCGAGGAAGGTTACAGGCTAGACATAACGTGACGCTATCTTAGGAACGGAGCAACGCGGGTGAAACCGCAGGCGGGTTGCTAGTAGATAATTAAAGTGGCCAAACTTAGGTTGTTAGAGTTGCCTAATGTCGGCTAGCAGATTTATGAAGGTGGTAGGTATGTGTTTTATATGTACGAGTATAATTTAAAAAGGCGGCCGTACTTTGGAAACATTTAAACCTATATAAAATACATACAGGTACCTATGTATTATTTATTTATGTAGGTATGTACTCTGATATTTTCGTCAGTTGTAAACCGATTTAATAAAGTACCATAATAAAGTAGGTATAGGTACTCCCAAGGTGCCATTCGAATTTGGTGAAGATCTGATTACAAAATTTAGAGCAAAATGAGAATAACATGTACCGACTGAATAAATGAAAACATAGTCTAGGTAAAATTCTAATCGCCACTCAAAATGTTGAAATAAAATAACTTTTAACAAAAAGTAAAACCGCCGTCAAAACTATAAAAAAATAATGTTATGTACGAATAACAGTTTCGGAAAAACAAAAGATCCGACGAAATCGAAGGAACCTACTTCCGAAACTGTTGTCTATTTAACATTTTTGCAGTCAACATTTGTTATGACCAGGTAAATTCTGGATGATAGAAATTTAAATATTGGTTAGATTAGGTTAGAACTTTGACCACACGATGTCAGCACCGAATTGTAGCTATTGTGCATACTTACGCCTATATTGACGAGCTTTTACCGTTTGTTACGCCATACAACACCACGAGTGCCAAATTTTGAAATTAAAATTTACAATCCAACGTTTCATTTAACGCTATTTTACAAAACCGCTAATTATTAACCCGCTGTATTGATAAATGCAAAACGTTCACGCCATTCTTTGTGTTGAAGGTCAGCCAATTATAAAAAATTGATATACGTCACGTCATTCAGCTATTTACCTAGTTATGTAAAATAGCGAATTATACAAACCAACTGCGATATACAACATACCATACTTTATAGTGTTATTGTAAGGGGCGGCGAATATTATTTTGCCCGGAGCCGCTAAATAGCTAGATCGGGCCCTGACTGTATTTTTCTTATTGATTAGGTCGGCCTAATGGTAAGTAGTCATCGCCGCCCATGGACACCTCAACACCAAAGGAGTTGCTGATGCGTTGCCGGGCTTTAAGAGCCTCGCAACCGAGGGGGCTTTTACGCGCACAAGGCGAAGCACACACCAAGGTGCTTTACGACCACTACTACAGACTCTGACGTAAGGCTTTTCGCTGGCCAGTCAGACCCCGTGAGGTCCTACTACCGAGCAAGTCAGATATTTTATCGGCTCTTACGAGATGCCTATCTGAATGGCAGTGAGGAACTGTATTCTAAACCGTCCCGGGATACACACACGGGGGATATCCCCTAGGAACTGTACACAACCTGTAACAGAATAAGCGCAAGACCTGAAAGTAATTTGGTCAGACTCGACTACCGAATCGATTACAGTGGTTTGTAATATGTGTAAAATATTCCCGAAAAAAAATGTCAATACCTGAAATTATGGTCCTCTGATCCATCAGAATTAATCTAATTGCACAATTTGTTATTTTTTTGTATGCACACACCGATATCGTAGTCGTAGTGAGTAGTACACAAGTTTTGCGTTCAGCTCATATAACTAATTTCTAAAAAAAAAATGCATAAGTGTCTCAAAATGACTTTAGGGTTTCGTAACTAATTTTATGATCTAATCTCTCTCTCTCTCTCTAATTTTATGTCTTGCGCTTATTCCGTTACACGTTGTATTTTATTATTACTGCTTGTTTCTGTGTAATATTAATATGTATGTCTACGCCTGCATAAACATGCAACTTAACACAATAGCTATCCTTTACTTTTTACTGTTCCTGTTATTCGCTATTACTAGATATTGGTTTTATTTCTGTAGCTGTCTGCCATAATCATGATATTGCGGTTTTTAGCAAATGGTAGTTTTTATTTCTTTTAGGTGTCTTAAATTGTAATCTGATGGTAATGTTTATTAAATGTTTTAACATAACATCACGCCTGAATTCCCGGAAAGGTTAGGAGTAACATAGGTAGGCTGTATTTTTATTACAACGAAAATTACAATAATGTAATCCAAGGTATACGAAAATTGCCATTTTGTTATTTTCAGAAAATTTACTAAGGAGACACATTCTTCCTCAGAATACCTGGCAAGCGTAGATCTAACCTGTATAAAAATTCATCACGGACCCGGGCGGCAAAAATTAATTGATCAAAAGAATCTTCCGTTCATGTAAAATTTGCCAAGGCCCCCTTTCCTTGACCCCCTGCGCATTATTCCCTAGCTCTCAAAGCAGATGCTTTCATCATGCGCAGGGCAGATCTTTTTTTGCGTGTGGAAATGAAATCTTTTGTAATGGACGTCCGCCGCCCGGGGAAGGCGAGCGACGGGGCATGTCGGACTCCACCCAGTGGGTGACCTACGACTAAAACTACTCGGGAGCGAGCTTTCATTCCTCCGCAAAGGAGGGTCACAGTTCTAACCTAACATTTTTCACACTATATGGTGAGCATTATTTTTATAGTTCATTCAATTACCTACGTAATTGTAAAGCTTAGCATTTTAAAGTGTGAAACTTAATTTTTAAATATTAATGTTTTTAAATTCCCCTTATTTTATTTACTTCCTAATGATAATGAATGACAGGTATTCAAAGACATCAACGCGAGTGAAGCCGCGGGTAAAAACTAGTACCTATACCTATAATATAGATATATAGCGACTTAGAGTGGCGGTAGCTTAATGGCTAGAGTGTCGTACTTGCGATCATGTGGTTGCCGGTTCGAAACCCACCCATTGCACCCACTCGTAAGCATTTAACTTGTGGGGTTAACAAGAATACTAATAATATGCGACTCATATTGCTAGTAAGCCTTTTTAAAAAAATACCTAAAGAAAAATGTTTTGTATTTTTGTTTGTAACTATTTTATGTATAATAAACTCAAAAAAAAATGAACCGATTTTAAACATAACATCACTTTAGTTCGCGGGTGAAACAGCTAGGTAATAATAAATAGAGTCGCGATTGGCACCAAAAATTTTAATCTACACGAAATTTGAACCTATTTATTAGCTAAAACATGCTAGGCGGAGATCGACTTTATACTTTATTCTACCCAACCCACCTGCTATAATTTCAAGGTAAAATAAAATACGCCTTCTGTTAGAAAGTAGGTAGTTTATTTTAACAAGGAACATATGGACTATGTAATCCGTTATATAGAGTAGAATAAATATTTCGACAGCTCACTCGTGGAATAGAAAATAGGTTGGTATGCAAATATCTTTCATGTAATATTAGGCAGGTAATCGCTTGATTGACTACTCGTCCAAGTCTGGATTGTGTATCATGTCGAAGATAAGACGTAGGTAGTATTTTATGTAGGTAGGTTAGGTATTTCACTGCACTGCACACGTGATGGCTGGCACAGGGCTGGGTGAATCCGAAGAGTGAGACAATTTGGCGGACTCAGATATGATCGTTTACCTGAGCCCGCTAAATTCAAATTTCAATGGGTTTTACGCAATTTGTGGGTCTCTATCACATTCTAGATTCATGGCAGTAGTAATTACTATTTTCCCGTCGCCACCACGACGGTTTGTTTAGGGGGTCGATGGGGTAGTCTACGGGGTAGACGGTTTGTTCCACGTTATAGGGGGCGAGCCTGTTGTCATTAACGAGCCACAAAGCCAAGCTCCGACTGCTACTGAGTCAGAATTTCATATAAATCCAATAAATCTTCGCTTGACGGGAATCGAATCCAGGACCTCTAGCGTAGCAGTCGTGCTTAGGACCAGTAGACTAATGAGGTAGCTGTGTGAGGCAATTTTCAGAGAAATTTTAAACCTCTGCTTCAGACAGTGTTAGTCCTGAACGAACGACCTAAAAGACACGCTTCCGATCAGTGAACTAGAAGACACGTTTCCTAACCAAGATCGTTAATCGGTCCTTCGGTCCTAATAGTACTTTGTACCTTTCGTACGTTACCTTACCGTACTTTTAATGTTTCTGAACGCCAGAGATCAAATAAAAGAGTTAATAGTACAGTACCGAGTAAACTTAAAGTATGATGGAAAATTAAATTATGTAGACATACAAATTTTATGCATAAAAAATTGTATTTAATATTTAATATTTTTTTTTTATAATCAAGCTCAACGAATCAGTTGGACATTAAACCCTAGTAACTATTCTTACGACTGTCGAACTATTGTTATGTGACCGAACGATGAACTAGTAAGCAATTGGGTTAGATGTCCTATTATATGAACTAAAAGACCGAATAGAACTAATAAGGTGAACTAGTTCACTGACCGAATTGTGCTAGTTCAGAGCGATCTCTTTACTGACCGAATAGGCACAAGACTAAACAGCAGTCATTGCTTCAGTTGACACCTGACCTGTCATTGACACTTTTTGACTCCGACAGATAGACTGTCTATCTGTTGGAGTGTCGCCCGCCATGTCGGTCAGTGTCGGTCAGCAGCAAGAATATTATATTATCTACATTCTTGGTCAGCAGCACAGCGACGTCAGCGGCAAAGACTACATATGTACCAATGATAAGTACCTTCTTTGACAATAGACAGTTCTGAAGCGATTTGTAATATGTTCTCTAACTTCTTTCACTCAGTAGGTACACACTTGAAGGTCATCCAGGTTTACGCTCCGACCTCGACACACCCAGATGATGAAGTAGAGTGTATGTATGAGGACGTCAGTAAGGCCATACATACCTCCAAAACACACTTCACTGTTGTGATGGGGGACTAACGAACGCAAAGCTGGGCACACGATGCGACGGTGAGTTGAGAGTGGGGCAATTTGGTTATGGGCACCGGAACCCCAGGGGACAGAAGCTGGCTGAATATCTGGAAAAGGAGGGACTCTTCGCGATGAACTCCTTCTTCCAAAAGCTTCACAGGAAATGGACCTGGATGAGTTCTGATGGTTCCACGAAGAATGAGATAGACATCATTATGACCAATAAAAGACAAATATTCAATGATGTCTCTGTGATCCATAGGGTGAAAACCGGTAGCGATCACCGAATGGTAAGAGGCACATTGTATATAAATCTCAAAGTTGAGAGGTCTCGTCTAATGAAGTCTACGCTTCGGCCCTCTAGCGCTCATATCGAAAACCCCGAGAGCTTTCAACTCGAACTTCAAAATAGCTTCGGGTGCCTAGAACATTGCGTGACTGTGGACGACATAAATGGTAGTTTTGTAAAAACTGTCCAAACGGTTGGGTCTAAGTTCTATAAGACCCACCGTAAAGGTAGACCAAAAAAGCTTTCCGACCACACTCTCGATCTTGTGGCAGAAAGACGCAGTATGTCGCTCCAGTCCTCCGGTGATGCTAAAGCATACCGGCTGCTCAATAGACGGATTTGGGAATCCTTGCGTCGCGATATCCGCACCTTTAACACGAATAGTGTTGAAGAGACGATTGAGCGAAACAAGGGCTCCAAAGTGTTCGCGAGAACTACGTCTATTGAGCAAAGCCGTATTATGAAGCTGAAGACTGAAGACGGCGGCGTAGCGTCGACTAAGCCTGAGATTTTGAGAGAAGTCGAGAAGTTCTACCGACAGTTATATATCTCGGCAACTACACCTACCATCGGCTCTCAAGACCCACGAGCCAAATTAATCCGACACTATACCGAAGATATCCCGGACATCAGCCTGTACGAGATTAGGATGGCCCTAAAACATCTGAAGAACAGCAAGGTAACTACGGAATTACGACAGAGCTTCTGAAATCGGGTGGAATACCGATATTTAAAGTCCTTCAGAGGCTATTTAACTCCGTCTTACTCGAGGGCACAACGCCGGAGTCATGGAACGGAAGTGTGGTGGTTCTCTTCTTCAAAAAAGGTGATAATACCTTATTGAAGAACTATAGACCCATCTTACTTCTGAGTCATGTCTATAAGCTGTTCTCAAGGGTCATCACGAATCGTCTCGAGCGCAGGTTTGATGACTTCCAGCCTCTCACAAGCCGGTTTCCGAGAAGGTTTCAGTACCATAGATCGCATCCATACGCTGCGGCAGGTTATACAGAAGACCAAGGAGTATAATCTGCCACTATGCTTAGCGTTCGTGAACTATGAGAAAGCCTTCGATTTGATTGAAAATTGGGCGGTGCTGCAATCTCTGCAGCGGTGCCACATCGACTACCGATATATCGAAGTGTTGAAGTGCTTATACAAAAACGCCACCATGTCGGTCCGAGTACAAGAACAGTGCACGGGGGCGATTCCCTTGCAGAGAGGCGTTAGACAAGGGGATGTTATTTCCCCAAAACTGTTTACCCTGCAATGGACGATGCCTTCAAGCTTCTGAAGTGGAAAGGATTCGACATTAACACTAATGGCGAGTATATCACTCACCTTCGATTTGCCGACGATATCGTGGTCATGGCAGAATCGCTGCAAGAGCTCAGCATAATGCTCAATGACCTCGACAGAGTTTCCCAACAGGTGGGTCTTAAAATGAACATGGGCAAGACAAAAATCGTGTGCAACGCCCATGTCGTACCCATCCCAATATCCGTTGGCAACTCTGTCCTCGAAGTTGTTAACGAGTACGTCTATCTGGGACAAACCGTCCAGTTAGGTAGGTCTAACTTCGAGAAAGAGGTCACTCGTCGAATCCGACTCCGCTGGGCAGCGTTCGGGAAACTTCGCAACGTTTTTTCGTCGACAATACCGCAATGCCTTAAGACAAAAGTCTTTAAGCAGTGTGTGTTACCAGTGATGGCTTATGGCACAGAGACGTGGTCGCTCACTATGGGTCTCATAAGAAAGCTCAAGGTCACTCAGCAAGCTATAGAGCGAGCTATGCTTGGCATTTCTTTACGTGATCGAATCAGAAATGAGGAGATCCGTAGGAGAACCAAAGTTGCTGATATAGCTTTAAGGATTAGCAAACTTAAGTGGCAGTGGGCGGGGCACATAGCTCGTAGAACTGACGGCCGCTGGGGCAGAAAGGTTCTCGAGTGGAAACCACGCACCGGAAAGCGCAGTGTGGGATGACCTCCAACGAGATGGACGGACGACCTGGTAAGGGTCGCTGGGAGTCGTTGGAGGTCTTTGGGGAAGGCCTTTGTTCAGCAGTGGAGTTCCGTTGGCTGATATGATGATGATGATGATGCCAAAACAATATACTGCTTTAAATTTTAGTTGTAAGTTTTTATTTTGTAATTGTTTGCAGTTCATTTTACTAAAAATAAAAAAAACTGAACATAATTATGTCATTGAGTAGAATAGGTAATAGGTGCTGACCTATGAGTCTACATAACATAAAAGTATTTTCAGATTTTTAGTGTACTTATAGGGTATTATAAAGGTCAGTGATTTTCATGGTATGAATCTCAGGTATGAATATCTCTTGAATTTCTCACAATTCTCACATCAATCTAATTGTCTACTTGCACTGATCTATATTCTCTATGCTAATAAACTGGCTATGTTAGGGCCTCAGAGGAAATTATGGCGTACAAATGACGCTCCTACCGTGCTTTTGTGGAACTAAAATTGACACTGATCTGATTGACATAATGCAAATGGCCGTCGAGATGTTTATAGGATCTCCGTATTCTGATCTATTTCGATATTTTGTCATTGTATAATTTTGTAAACGATGTTGTTGTTACTGCTTACTTATGCTACCAGCGCCAAAATGGCGAAAATCAAAGGGGATCAATAAAACGTAGACAGTAGCTTGTCCAGTGTACCTTTAGAAGTACATAACAGGTCAGTGTACAATTGACAATTAGTACAACCGGCTTATGAAAACCTAAAAATCCGGTATCGTGCAAAATCGATACGCACCAGTTATTTAAAAGAAAACCAATTAAGTTTTAGTAGCTCTATGGAGAATACTACAGGCTATTAATTTATTATATTAGTGTCTTTATCACTGACCTTTAGACGACTCTATAAGTACACTGGACAGGCTACTGTCAACAGTTTTTGGCACCCCTTTGATTTTCGCCATTTTGGCGCTGATAGCACAAGTGAGCAGTAACGGAACTAATTTTAGAGATTGGACAATGTCGTATTGTTGTTAACCTTCCAAGAAGGTTGTAATAGTAAAATGCGTCTTAAAGATTTTTTTTAAGTATGTTAGCTAACTACAACATAACATAACAGTTCGCCGGTATGTTTAGGTCCCACGTAATAGGGGGCGAGCCTATTGCCATTAACTGGGCACAAATCCAGACTTCGAGCTGCTACTGAGAATTTCATAGAAAAACCCAATAACACTTTGCTTGACCTAGGAATCAAACCCAGGACCTCTAGCGTAGCAGTCGCGCTTGGGATCACTAGACTAATGTGGCAGTCAAGATTACCTAAACCTGTACAAAAATGTATATTCGGGAAATGTAATGTTATCATTTTTTTAAATGCAGCCATGACAGTTGTTGACATATACTTTGACGACTTTGACAGTTGTCCGAGTCGTTGACAGGTAATATAAGATCTGTTGTCGCAGTTTAGTAGGACATTCTGTGGTCCTATTTTTTCTCTTCCTTGTGGCAATTGGGTCGACGGCTACTATTTTCCCAATGTTCGAATTGGTAGTCCTATTTCAAGTATTTTACATACTTAGTGTTAATATTCAAACTTGTTTTTTCCTTTATGCTAGTTATTTTTAATTTATTAAAAAAATAAATCCACTGCTGATTTAAATACTCTTTAATTCGATTTACATAACAGGGTGAATATTCGAACATTATTTAACAAATCATTCTTCTCATCATAGTAGTTAACTCTTTCATAGTTCAGATTGTTTTTATTCTTGTCTTATTGCTTGACAGCAGGGGTGTAGTTTAAGTTTTCATTATCTATTATCCATATTAATAATTGTAGTTTTAAAAAATTGTGTTCTTTACTTTGGGATGAAGTTAATGACGTCCTAATGTTTTTCAAATATTTACCTAACAACAAAAAAAAATGTCAATTTTGACCAATTACACAGTTTTCCCCAAGTTTCTGGCTTGATAAGGATTTATAAGTGATAAGGGTTTAGTTCTCAGATGTGAATGTTGTACAGTTAATGCCGCAATTACAACTGCCATGAATCTAGAACTTGTTATAGACCTACAAACTGCGAAAAATCACTTGAAATTTGAATTTCGCGGGCTCAGTTGAACGATTCGCCTTAATGATCGGATCACGGAGATGCTCTAAACATCTTGTCGGTCATTTGCATTTTGTGTCAATCAAGTGTCAATCATATAATAATCAAAATAAATACATATCATAATCAAAGAGCAGCGCTTCAAATTGCGCAAAAACTATGCTGTCATTTGTACGCCATAGCCTATCTAGTCTAGTAGCTAGATTAGTGAGTCGGACAGAAGTGTCCAACTGTCAAGTGTCATACATGTGTTGTTGCCTGTCTTTCCTCTGAGGTTTATGTTGTTTATAAACTTTGACAATTGACATTTATTTATGTTGCAGTGCAGTTCAAATCAGTAATTTAATCGAAAGGAATTGCAGTTGTAGTTTCTGTTTGCTTGCTGATTTTACGATTAAGAATTTTATTTCATTTATTTGTCACTGAATTGTTACTAATTTTAACATTCTAAGTGTCTTAGGAATTATCTACTAATTTTTGTGGTAATAATGGAAAAATGTCGTATATGTTTACGTTATCGAAAAAACTTACTATCGATATCTATGAAAGTAGACGGAATTACGTTTGCCGAGATGATAACATCTATTGCTAATGTTAAGGTATTCTTCAGTGATGTTATAATTTATTTATTACACCTTATGAGCTAAGGGTTCAAGGTCTTAGATTAAACTGTCCGAAGCAAGCTTCAATACATCAAGCAACACTAGGACAAATCGTAGTCTACCTACAGTAACTAAACAGTTACCTGCAAGGTATACTGTAAACTGTATTTCATTTTATGAATTAATAGTTCACGAGTGTAGAACGAAATAATTGAATAAACTGTTTTAAATTCATTTGTAACCAGTATTTTTTAAACCAGTTTCAAGCCTTGGTTACCCGTAACAAATCACTGTGTCTAGTGGTATATCAACCCAGATGTAACACAGAGAGTGCCCTTATGGGTGGAGTAACCCAAAAGAAAGA
This sequence comes from Acronicta aceris, assembly GCA_910591435.1. Lineage (NCBI taxonomy): Eukaryota > Metazoa > Arthropoda > Insecta > Lepidoptera > Noctuidae > Acronicta > Acronicta aceris. The sequence continues at coordinate 7,947,766 of OU342763.1, read as the reverse complement.
AATAATTTCGAATCAGGATCAAAGTGTTTGTATGAAAATGTTTCTAATTGTCATTCTATAACCCCATTAAATCTATTTGGATACTTACTCAAGTTTGTTATCTCTTAACATTCTTATAGCTCTACTGTAGCAAATAATAACAAATATTATTAGTTCAATTTATGCACAGGGCAGGACTCTGAACACATTTTACATGCAGATTATATTAATTGTGTCAATATTTTTTTAGATTCGAAGTGAAGATGGAATAACTGATTGTTTATGTCGTTCCTGTCGTGGGAAACTTACAGAGGCTTATAATTTTAAGAAAGACATTGAAAGGTGTGTACAATTTCTTTCATAAAGATATATGAATACCTAGGTACATTCAACAAAAGAGATATATATTAAGTTTCTAACATAATAAATGTTACTCTGTAAAATTTCTGAATTTATTCTATCAGATAAGAAACACATGAGATATAAGATATTACTTACTATCATAACAAGATAACTGCCTTATTGATCTAGTCTAGTGGTTGCAAACATGACTACATACATGAGCATGTAGGCTCTGGGTATGTTTTTCCAAATAGAGAAAAGTGTTATTGGATATTTAATGAAATTCCCAGTAGTAGGAATAAAACTTGATATTTTTTTGTTGCATGTTGAGCACTAAGCTAATATACCTATTGGTGCTGTAAGTGAAATAGCTAATACCATAAAAAAATGGTGCCAAAAGAGGAATACTCCAAAATCTTCAAATCCCTTTGTTTTCTTTAATTGAAAAGAAATCATGTTTTATTTGATTAATAATCTTTACTTGTGTAAAGTCTAAGGGGGTCAAAATTTTGATTTACAGATCTGAAATGGTGCTACAAGAAACTTCTAACATGAAGAGGATCAGTTTTAGTAACTTGAATGATATTAAAATAAAAATCGAAATTGAATCTGACTTAAAACCTGTAACACCTGCAATAGAAAATATTTCTGAGAATTTATTCAAAGATGGTACAGATTGCATATCATACAATAATACTGTTATAAAAAAGGTTAAAAATTTGAGTGATGATAATGAGAATAGCAAATCATTGTCTGTAGTTGAATTCCTCAATTCAATTAAAACAGAAACTGATAATGACTGTGACTATGTAAGTATGATTATAATGTATCTTTTTGTGATTTTTTTTGCATTTTCCATGCTAAGATTATTAAGTAATTTTTTAATGATTATAATGTGCTCAGATCAGTGCAGTTAGGTAGGATGGAGTTCTGTCTCATTGTATTAAAATGATAATTAAATAAGTACTTATTCAAGGTTTGATATTTTACAATTATAATAGTGCTATCTACTACTTACTATCAATATCGCTCGCACATTACTAGTATTCTTGTTAACCCCTCGTGCTAAACTAATAAATGCTTATGCTACGAGTGGGTTCACATCAGTGCAACCGAAACAGGTTATCAGGTTTCGAACCGGCAACCACATGATCGCAAGTCCAACACCCTAGTCCATTAGGCTACCGCCGCTGCCAAAGCAGTTCATCTTTGTTGTTGCATTTTAAGTGGGTGCTATGCTTACAATGACTAGTATAGTGTCCAATAAAAAAAAATAGCAATTAGGTATACTTACTTGTTTGCTACGATCAGAATAACGTCACATTGTTTTTCAATACATAAAAAGAAACTCTAATTTAATAAATTAGGTTTGCACCAACAATTCTTAGCGACATGCGACCTCGACTATAAATTGGGCACCACTGTTCCTGGACATAGGAAAATAGTCTTGTTTCAAACTTATCAATTGGTATTTATTTACTTGAACAGTAATCAATATTTTTTTTATTATAGGAGGACTATGTAATAGATGCGGATGACTCTGGAAGTAACTACAGTATTGATATGAACTTAGCATTCCGTAAAATAAACAAAAACAATAAAAAAATAATTAAAAAGGGTTAGTAGAGTTTTCAAACAAGAATTTACCTTTCTATAAAGCGCCACAAGGATTTGGGGTATTGCAAGTGCATTTATAAAACAAATCACACGTGCGTAAGACTGTATGCTTGGCGTAGTGGTTGAGGTGGTCACCTCGCTACTACTGTTGGGTCGCGTGTCGTCGGTTCGATTCTAATTTTGATCTTCGATTTCCATGGATATTCATTTCTAGTCTGGGTGTACTTTGCGTCTGTTAATATTGTATGTTTGTGAAGTTCATCAATAGCTCATACTTCAGAGGTGGTCCCATGAAAATTTGGTTAAGATCTGATCACAAAATTTAGAACACAATGACAATAACATGTAAATCTTAGATCATCAGAAGATTTGAGGTTTGAGATGCCAGAGCACTCTACAAATTTCCTTAAAAAATCTTTTACAGTGCAAGCTACACAGCTTTGGAATGCCTTGCCTGTGTCAGGCGTGCACATACATCTCCCTAAGTTCAAAAAGTGGTCAAGGAGCATTATCTGTCACTGTAGATGATTTTTGTTCTCCATTATTGAATTAATATATTTACACATATTATAATTATGTATATGTTTAGTAGTATTTATACTTATTATATTACTTATATTATAATTATTTATTTATTTAGCAGTATGTTTAAATTAAGGAATTTATTTAATTTTTGTAAAATATTGTTAATATGTGTTTAAAAATTAAGAATCCTGTTTCTTTCTAAGTACGCCAGACTACCTTAGTATTCGCCTTTCCTTTTCACACAAGTCCATCCAAAGGTTGTTTGTAAGAGATCGCTATTAGCGATAAGACCGCTTTTTGTACCTTTCTATGACATAAAAAATTGTTTTTTTATGTCATAGAAAGTGTTGTGTCTTTTATTAGTTTTTTGGTGTGGAATACTCTATTTTATTCTATTCTAAATGCGATATCATTTAGAATAGAATTTGTCTAGGTATGCGAAAAATTTTACTCGCTACTAAAAATGTTGAAATAAAATAACTTTTTAACAAAAAGTAAAACCGCCTTCAAAAACATAAAAATAATGCAAACATAAAATAACAGTTTCGGAAGTCGGTGGCGAAAACAAAATTTCAAACCAAATCGAAGGCACCTTTTACTTTTTTTTTCACCAAGTTTTACTTTTTAAAGGCACTTACACCAAGACAAGAAAAACTATACGCCATAAAAAAAAAATTGGGGATCGAGCCCGCAAACCTTTGCACAGCAGCCGATTGCTCGACCATTGCGCCAGTCGAGCCAACAAAAATGTGGAAATATGTAACTTTTCGTCTAAATATAACACACCAAGCTGTGAGACCTCTTAATACAATCAATAATATAATTGAGTATATTATTTTCACTGATTTTTTTCAGGAAAAAGGAAAGACGTGTTAACCAAAACCAATCGAACAATTTGGTCAAAATACCCACGAATAAACCCTATTAAGCCTAAGTATATAGATGACTTGCGTTTAGCTCGGACAGAAGTGCAGATTAAAAGACAGAAGCATGTCTCTAAAAGAAGTTCTACCTCCCGTGCAAAACTAAGTGTTTGCCCATATTGTGGCAAGCTATGTAAAGCGATAAACGCTCACATATTACAACACACAGGTAAGAAAATAATATCTGTCACTTTTATGGTGTACTTATCTACATATTGTGAGACACTACTATGTACAGTCAAGTGCAAAACTATAGTCTCAAATAAGGTAATAAATAATAAAAGTTATATTAATAAAAGTATTGATACATCATTTGCAGTAAATATGTCCATCAACTAAATTATACATAAATGGTAGTATTCTAAAGAGCATAAATAATGTGTAATTCATCATTATAACTAATAATATCATGTAAAATCATAAATCAAATAAAATCATCATAAATCATGTAAAATATATAATGTAAAAATAATTTGAGAGAAATTGAAATTTAGTTTTAGAAAAGCGAGTACGAACGACGCACGAACGCTTTTTCAGCGTTTTTAAGGGTCCGGCGGAGCTTGAATTGCCCACAAAAACGTAATACCGAAATAAATCGTAATGCAGACAATATTCTATCAAATTATGTTATTATTCGGATTTGGATACCGTTAATCTAGGTTCCTACGATACTATTTCGTGTATTACTACTTCACTGGAAATAAAACACCGGATAATCGTTCCAAACTTGGAAAAGTTATCAAAAATTGCATCCACTTACATTTATTTCCAGTGGCGTATTTTGGATGAAATGGTAACGTAGGAATCTAGATTAACGGTATCGGAATCCGAATAATAACAGAATTCGATTGAATTGTGTTTAAATAACGATTTATTTCAGTACTAGCTTTTGCCAGCGACTTCGTCCGCGTGGAAAAGTTACTTTGTTCCCTAGTTCTTCGCCCGTGGTTTCACCTGCATTGCCCCGTTCCTAAGGGTTGTAGCGTGATGATATATACATTGATAGCTTGAAACCTTTCCCATGAATCACTCATTTTCCCAACATTTCCCTTCACTGCTCTGCTCCTATTGATCGTAGCGTGATGAAAAGTATACTATAACCTGTGGTTTGGGCTGTGCGTTGATAGATCACTATGTCAGTCAGTCAGTCACCTAACGTAAGAGTAGACAAATATAATCAGACAGCTCCGAACTGCTAAGCTATCGGGAGTTACACGTGTTATTGTGAGTCAACCATAAAAGATAGACATTTGCTGTCGTGGAATATTTTTTATATAATTTTAAGGAGAACATTTCCGTCATACATGATTTCTGTGTAGCTTTAACCATTAAGGCTGCACACGCGACGGAAGCTTAAAAAATGGAGTAAGTTCTCCTGTTTTCCCAACATTTCCCTTCACTGCTCTGCTCCTATTGATCGTAGCGTGATGAAAAGTATATTATAACCTGCCCAGGAGTATGAAGAACAATTGTACCAAGTTTCGTTGAAATCCGTCGAGTGGTTTTTGTTTCTATAACGAACATACAGACAGACAGACAGACAGACAAAAATTTTACTGATTGCATTTTTGGCATCAGTATCGATCACTAATCACCCGCTGATAGTTATTTTGGAAATATATTTCATGTACAGAATTGACCTCTCTACAGATTTATTATAAGTATAGATTACGTGTGTAAGAGAAATTGGGTCCACCGGCCTCTTACTTAACACGCGTTGTTTTTTTGGTTTTGAATTCTTTTGTGTGTTTTCACACGTGGTAATTTTTTATGTCGGGAGTTGAGTTGAAGTTCTGACGAGCGCTTTTTAAAGCTCCGAGTCCGTCAGTGTCCGTCAGTCAATGTTGACTGGTGCGTGGTGATGGTATACGTACACTTTTAAATAGTGGTGGGTGGATGCGCAGCACGTCCTCAATCGCATATTATTAAAACTATTAGATATATTCTCTGCACACATTAATTTTTTTATGTGGTAAAATAAGTATAGTTATTACGGCGGCATGTGACCACATGCCAAGTTATCCTGAACATTACTGCACAAGCTAAAACAATATACAATAATATGTAAACTTATTTTTCAGCTAAGAAAGAATTTAAATGTGACCTGTGTGCAAAAGAATTTTTCACCATAAGTAGTTTAAATAATCACAAAAAAACGCATTCACTGCCTAAAAGCTTTAAATGTGAACAGTGTATCGCTGCTTTTAATAACAAATCGTCTTTGCAAAGGTAAGATATTCAAATTATATAAATAATTTAACCCATCTATGCGTGGGCCTCTTGTCAACGAGAGAAAGCTATAGTCCACATCAACGGAGTAGATAGTGGGTTAGATAACTTCAAATTTTAATTCAAGAACTGGCATGCACATCGGGCATTCCATTTTGAACACAATATTTTCATTTATCATTAAAACCATGATAATAATTATTTGACTGCCTCATTAGTCTAGTGGTCCCAAGCGCGACTGCTACGCTAGAGGTCCTGGGTCCGATCCCAGTTCGCCGGTAAACATACTGGCGAACTGTGAGTGTACATTAGTACGCCTCTGTCTAAACCTTTGGGGAATACGGTATGATGGTATGTTAATAATTAATTACTATAATGTACAGTCGACACAAGAGTTAGGTATACAGTCAACTTACAACATCTGTGTTTAATTGTGTATTAATGTATCATGTAATATGTATCAAAATGCAGGTGCTGTTAATAATAACAAACCCTTTGGCATATAATTATTTACATAACTGTCAGAATTAGGGTTTCTTTGATTTCCGGGAAATTTGGCCTAACTCGAGACGAGAAAAAATGGGTCGAGAACTCGAAAATTCTGAAAACCACGAAAAATCTTACAAAAATACGTAATGTAGTGAATATACATTTTAGTGAAATAAATATCGGTATTAATTAAAAATGTTAAGCATGTGTTAATGCCAAATAAAACAAGAAATAACTACTATAATAAGGTTTTTGGTAAGTTGTGTCGACACTTAGAACTACAAAATGTCAATGGAAATCTAAAAAAAATTCAAAAACATGGCCCCAGATCTCTAGAAAAAAGACATCCAGGCAATTCAATCTAGTGGGAAGGCCGAGAGTGCCTTGTCCACTGGTGTGGAATGTGTGGCGGCCTAGCAGGCTTTTTAGTGGCAGGCTAGTTTTATGGGCGCCGCTATGCCTGCTACCGAGGTACTCTATGCTTCTTTAGAATTTATTTTGAAAATAATTAATAGATACTCGTATTCGTTGTGCACTTATGTGTGCTACTGCGAAGAAACGTGGTATATGACGTTTCTTTTTTATTCAAAGTCCAATTAATGTAGTTTGAACTGCAATACTTTCAATAGGTGTAGTTTTTTTTTTTATTTAATTTAAGCTTCTTTAAAATTAAAAATAAATTGCCGCACTTGTTGTGAATTAAAAATTTTCATTGTTTTAAAAATAGTTGGCGAAATGTCGAGATTTTTCCAGATGTCGCTAGATTGTCGGGAAGATCTCGAATGTCCAATCTCGAACTCGACTTATCATGCGAGATCTCTAGTTACTAATCTAGACTCGAGATTGCATTCCCTACTCCCTCCGCGCACTGCGTAACCATAGAATTACGATCACGATCACACGATTCGGATAGCTTGATTACCGTGTTTGAGCATAAGACGCCTCTAGACCGACGGTCTCATGACATGAATGAAATAGCCGAGGTGGATTGGAGGTTACCTGTGACCATGGACTTTATCCATAGTGATACGAAGTGTGGCGAATATAATATCAATATAACACAATAAAATCCGTAAAAAGTAATTTTCTTTCAATTGTTATTATTATTGTTTTAAGAGACTTTGTAGCTTTTTTCGAGTTTCCGGGAAATAGGGGTCGAGAATTCTCGTGTCCCGAGAAAAGAAAATAGTCAGAAACCCTAGTCAGAAACCCTAATCAGAATGAATATGAACACGCAAATGCCATTCGCATTTGCGTGTTTGGCATTTGCCTGCTTGCATCTAACTCTTATTGACTGTGTATACGAGTACTATACATACATAGTACAGATGTGTGACACGCCTGTATTCCGCTAAGAGTTAGGCAGAGGTGTACTTATGTACACGCACAGATCGCCGGAATGTTTCCTGGTATAGTCTCATGGAATTGGGGGCGGACCTATAGCCATTAACCAGGTACAAATCGTGCGGTGGACTATAGCCTCACTCTCATTCTGAGAGGAGACCCGTACGCAGCAGTGGGATAATATAATGAGTTATTATTTTTATTATAACTAAGTTTAATTTTTTTCAGTCACATGATAATGCATCGCGATGAGAAAAAATATGTTTGTGGTATTTGCAATAAAGCATTTAAAAGAGTATGTATAGTCTTTATTTTAAATACAGGCCTCAGTTATTTTCAGTAAAATAAGTTTAACGGGTGAATATTCGAACATTATGTAACTAATCATTCTTATCATAGTATTTCTCTCTTTCATATTTCAGATTGTTTTTATTCTTGTCTTATTGCTTGACGGCAGTTTTCATTTTCATAATTGTAGTTTAAAATATCTGCATTCTTAACTTTGGGATGATGGTAATGACGTTCAAATTTTTCAAATATTCACCCATCCCTTTTATCTCCACGCCGAGAAACACTAGACTATTGTTCAATCTGTTTTTTAAGATTGCCGGGGGTCTTGCCGGGGTTCAACTAATTGAATTCAGAGAAGCTTCTCGGATGTCTGGGGCTCACCTAATATGTAATGCCGCGACATACCTTGTCGTCGCATTATCTTGTGTCCAACCATTGTTTTGGTATGAGATAAGCTACGTCAAAATTATTTTGTAGCAATAACTTTACGAAAAAAAAATTACTGAGATTGGGTGCAGCTATACCGGTCCTTGTGGAAGTCTAGAGAGTGTGTGAGAGACCTTTGTTCAATATAAGTGATTAGAAGCTTAAGTTTCATTATTATGTCCAAGTAGAGTCTTCGTCATTTTATGTTTTGCCCACAGAAACCGATCTTAACGCGGCATATGTATATACATAATTTTGGAAACAGGCCCATTCAGTGTGAGCTTTGCCCTATGACGTTTTATACTCGATACAATTTAAGGCATCACATGCGGGTGCACACTGGCGAGCGACCCTTTAAATGTGAGGTAATTAATACTTAAATGAATTACTTTATCAAATTATTTGTTTACATAATAACTTTGAATGAAAAAGTCAACTACTGTATGCGTGGGAGAGCCATGCTTCGGCACGAATGGGCCGGCTCGACCGGAGTCATACCACGGCCCCACAGAAAAGAAAAAAGTTTCGCTGAGTGAGTGAGGTTATCGGAGGCCCGCTCCCCTTTTAAAAAAAGGTCGGCTAGGCACTTGTGACTCCTATGGTGCTGCGGATGTCCATGGGCGGCGGTAATCGCTTACCATCAGGCGATCCGTCTGCTCCTTTTGTCCTCCTATCCCATAAAAAACCCACTGTTATTGCAGCATTGGATTTCAGTTATTCTTTCCATCGTTTTCTACAACTGCGCTACGCAATATTTTGCCCATTATTTGTCTTCCACTTCCATTTTTAATTGTTCTTACTTTCAGATTTGCTCACAACCATACAGCTACAAACACGATTTCAATCGACACTGTTTGAAGAAGCATGGCGTATTCTTAAAGCGAAGATCGGTGCACGTAATGAACGAAGAAGTTTTACAACAAGAAAGAGCTCTTATGAGGGATCTGACGCTAAGAGCACACGGCATTATAAAAGAGGGCGAAATTGAAAACCCATTCGATGGTCCCCAGGCAGCGTTAGCGTATGAACAAGCCATGAAGGCCATCCAAGCTAACAAGATCCCTACAGCAATTTGATTTTTATAAGGATATATAAGTTTTCGTGTTACCAGTATTCTATGATTGATAATAATCTACGCAATTCAAGCTTCTATTAGGTCGTTCGATCCATAAGTAATTAAGAAGTTGACATTATAATTGCATTTTTAATATATTTTAAAATTTTGGATTTTTTATATTTTCAATGGATTAATTTAATTGTTTTATTAATTATTTCCACTGCTGAACGTAGGCCTCCCCCAAGGAGCGCCAACCATCCCGGTCTTGAGCGGGATGGTTGCAGTGGACGGCAATAGGCTGATTTGATTGATTGATTGATTAATTATTTTGTAATTATTTTGCATGCCCATCTATTGGCAAAATATGGAGAACCTTAAAATCTTCAAGATCTATGTATTATACCCATGTTTGCAAAGAAAATGAAAAAAAAAGATGAAAAGAAAAAAAAATGATTTGATAAGATTATTGAAATATTAAACTGGTACATTTTAGTAAAAAATAATTATTAAATAAATGTTGATTTTAAAATGGTGTTTTAATGTAATGTCTGTCAATGTCAATAGTTTCCTTTACACACATCCAAGAATAATACACTCCTGGACTCCTAAATCGAGTCAACTAGCATAATGAGTTTTTATCGTCCATAACTTCAAATAAATATATGAATTATCAAAAAGTTTTAATACAGTTTTGAAGCTGGCATATTCAATATTAGGCTGATGTACTGTTGTTGTTCTGAGTTTGAACATATTTTTTTAAATGCACTTAAATGACCTAAGTGTTGATTTTGCTTTTGTACAGACTAATAAATTTGTTGGAGTGAGTAAAGAAAAAATTGTTTCGTCAAAAAAATCTGTTCATTCAATAACTTGTATTGCCTCCTAAAGCATTCATGACAGCATTCATGCGATTTGGCATTGAATTAATCAGTGTAAAAATCGCATATTGACGGATATTCTCCCATTCTTCTTCGATAGGAGTTTTCAGTTCCTGTAATGTTTGTGGGGCTGGATGACTAGCTCGAACGCGTCGCTTTAACTCGTCCCACAGGTGCTCAATTGGGTTCATGTCGGGACTTCTTGACGGCCATTCCATTACGGTGATAAGTACCAACGTCTTGGAGATAATTTTTGACGATTGCCGTGTGGGGTCTGGCATTGTCATGCATAAAAATAAAGTTAGGGCCTACAAACTCGGCATACGGCATAACATGAGCCTCCAAACATTGGTGTATATAACGGTCAGCATTTAGTGATGGCATCCGGGGCCCAGACACAAACTCTAGTGCAAATTTTGCCTGCGGCGGAAATGCCTCCCCAGATGGTCCACGACCCACCACCACAACATACTTTCTCTTCTATGCAACACTGCACAAAACATTCTCCCTGCCTTCGGTAGACCTTCCTCCTTCCATCGTTACCATGAAGCATGATCTTTGTCCCGTCATTAAAGAGCACCTGGCTGCATTACCTTTGCGTCCAACGTGAATGTTAGCGCGCAAACTGAAGGCGCGACATTCGGTGAGCACGCTCTAATTTGGGCCCATTGGCTGGCTTATGCGGTCTTAGTCCACGTTCTGCAAGTCTTCTACTTACAGTACGAGAACAGATACTCTATGAAAGTCTCGAAGCTGTTCCTGGATCTGGACCGAAGTTAGGTGACGATTTCTCAAACTGGTCGTAACCATAAATCGATCCTGTCGTTCTGTTGTTACTCGAAATCGTGGTCCGCGTAAACGACGAACAAATCCCCCAGTCTCTAGGAATCTCTAGAAATCTTACACCCTTTGAACAGCGGATCGGCTTATGTGTAGTTGTGTACTCACATTTCTCTGGCTTAAACCAGACTGAAGAAGAAGCATAGCTTGAGCCGCTACTTCAGGTGAAGTATCCATAATTTCAACCCAGAAACGGTTTAAACATTAACAAAAACAAATAAGGAACTTTTTCAATCTGTAGATACGAAAAAAACAATAATCAAGGCTCTAATTTATAGTTTCTGTATTGTTCAGGTTTGCTAAAAAACGAACAACTGCAGCTCTTCATTTGTTTTTCGAGATTACAAATATAAATTTAGAACCAAATTCATGTCAACTAGGCGACAAATATGCCAGCTACAAAACTGCATAAAAACTATTTGGTCATTCATATATTTTATTAAAGTTATGGACGATAATAACTCATTATGCTAGGTGGCTCGATTTAGGAGTCCGGGAGTGTATATTCTTGCACACAGCCGTTTCTTCTAAAATTAATCTGGCAAGTGTGAACGGCGGCAATTAAAAAAAATCCGGACAAGCGCGAGTCGGACTCTCCCACCGAGGGTTCCCTACAAATTTGTAGGTACATATTGTAATTTATAAGGAATATGCATGTCTTTTTTTATATTTTTAATCATAAATATAAAAAAGCAATAAAATAAAATTAAGTTGATGAGTTAAGAACTTTATAATAGTAATTTATAAATTGATCTAAATAAGTGTAATAATAGTGATATAAATAATTTCAAATATTTGCATGCCGATTGGTAAAATGTGGCTGAGCTAAATGTAATCTTAAGAACTTATTATGTACTAGCTTTTGCCAGCGACTTCGTCCGCGTGGAATAGTTACTTTGTTCCCTAGTTCTTCGCCCGTGGTTTCACCTGCGTTGCCCCGTTCCTAAGGGTTGTAGCGTGATGATATATACATTGATAGTTTGAAACCTTTCCCATGAATCACTCATTTTCCCAACATTTCCCTTCACTGCTCTGCTCCTATTGATCGTAGCGTGATGAAAAGTATACTATAACCTGTGGTTTGGGCTGTGCGTTGATAGATCACTATGTCAGTCAGTCAGTCACCTAACGTAAGAGTAGACAAATATAATCAGAAAGCTCCAAACTGCTAAGCTATCGGGAGTTACACGTGTTATTGTGAGTCAACCATAAAAGATAGACATTTGCTGTCGTGGAATATTTTTTATATAATTTTAAGGAGAACATTTCCGTCATACATGATTTCTGTGTAGCTTTAACCATTAAGGCTGCACACGCGACGGAAGCTTAAAAAATGGAGTAAGTTCTCCTGTTTTCCCAACATTTCCCTTCACTGCTCTGCTCCTATTGACCGTAGCGTGATGAAAAGTATACTATAACCTGCCCAGGAGTATGAAGAACAATTGTACCAAGTTTCGTTGAAATCCGTCGAGTGGTTTTTGTTTCTATAACGAACATACAGACAGACAGACAAAAATTTTACCGATTGCATTTTTGGCATCAGTATCGATCACTAATCACCCGCTGATAGTTATTTTGGAAATATATTTCATGTACAGAATTGACCTCTCTACAGATTTATTATAAGTATAGATTACCCATATTTGCAAAATAAAATTTTATTCTATTCTATTCTAAAGTTTACATTATTAAAGAAAATATTTCTTTGACAAAAATAATAATATTTAACCATAAAAATTTATATTCAAAACTGCAATCAGATATGGGAGATTTAAACGCCGCCATATTGGCACTGACGTCAGTTTCCGCAAAAACAGCCACTGTTTTATCGTTTTAAAAATTTATTGATCGTTTTATCCAATCAATTTTATCAATATTTTAGTTTACTTACTAATTCAAACATGGGAGAGGACTGAAATCAATTTTATACCTAGTAATTACAAACCTAAATGTTTACGGTGATGTCATGAGAGCGTTCCAACTAGGGAATGCAATCCGGATAATCTGCATTTGACTTCCAAAACCGGATTTATTAATCGAATCCGGATTTCTTAAAATGAATTAATATTTGTTTTAATCATTTTTCATTTGCCGACGACATCGTTTTCATGGTAGAATCGCTGCAACAGCTCAACACAATTGTCATGCAAAATTCCATTGGGCGTAAAATTAACATGGGCAAGACAGAACTCTGTTCTCGAGTTGTTGACGAGTATGTCTATCTGAAACAAATCTTCCAGTCTTCTTATCCTATCGACAACAAACGGAAAGGGACGAGCGAAATAAAAGAAATCAATATTCGGCTACGCGCACGGCATTTTCTGTAGCGGCCATTAAGTTTTGATGTGTGCAGGTGTTGGGGCACGCTGGGCATCATAGCATATGCACGAACTGTGTCTGTTAGGCAAAGTCGTATTATGTAGCTGAAGACCGAGGACGGCAGCGTAGCCTCGACGAAGCCTGATATTTTGAGAGAAGTCGAGAAGTTCTATTGACAGTTATATACCTCGGCAACTACACCTACCATCTGCTCTCAAGACCTACGAGCCAAATTAACCCGATACTATACGGAAGATATCCCGGTCATCAGCCTGTACGAGATTAGGATGGCCCTAAAACTGCTGAAAAATGACAAGGCGACAAGGCAACGACGGAATTACGACAGAGCTTCTGACAGCGGGTGGAACACCGATGCTTAACGTCCTTCAGATACTATTTAACTCCCGTCTTACGTGAGGGCACAACGCCGGGATCATGGAATAGAAGTGTGGTGGTTCTTTTGTTGAGAATATTTGTATTCATTATCTACTCAAATATGATCAATAATCTATGGTATAAATAATTTCGGACCCATCTTACTTCTGAGTCACGTCTATAAGTTGTTTTGAAGGGTCATCACAAATCATGCCGAGCGCAGGTTTGATGACTTCCAGCCTCCCGAACAAGCCGGTTTCCGGAAAGGTTTCAGTACCATAGACCACATCCATACGCTACGGCGGGTTATACAGAAGACCGAGGAGTATAATCTGCCAATACCCTCATCGTTTGTAGACTATGAGAAAGCCTTCGATTCGATTGAAACTTGGGCGGTGCTGCAATCTTTGCAGCGGTGCCACATCGAATACCGGTATATGGAAGTGTTAAAGTTCTTATAAAAAACGCCACCAGGTCGGTCCGAGTACAAGAACAGAGCACGGGGGCAATTCGGAATTAACATTAATGGTGAGTACCTACACCGCTCACCTTCGATCTGCCGACGATATCGTGGTCATGGCAGAATCAATGCAAGAGCTCAGCATAATGCTCAATGACGACAGTTTCCCAACAGGTTTGTCTTAAAATGAACATGGGCAAGACAAAAATCGTGTCCAACACCCATCCCAATATCCGTTGGGAACTGTTTTCGAAGTTGTGAACGAAAACGTCTATCTGGGACAAACCATCCAGTTAGGTAGGTCCAATTACGAGAAAGAGGTCACTCATCAAATAGGACTCGGCTGGGCAGCGTTCAGGACGCTTCGCAACGTCTTTTTGTCGACAATACCGTAGTGCCTTAAGGGTCCGACGGAGCTTGAATTACCCACAAAAACGTAATACCGAAATAAATCGTAATCCAGACAATATTCTATAAAATTCTGTCATTATTCGGATTTGGATACCGTTAAACTGGGTTCCAACACTACCATTTCTTCTACTTAGGGTTGCCACCTCTAGGGGGCGCGTGGAGGTGGCGGTGGCGTGGCTCGATGCGCGTGTCACTACACCGCCGGCGACTAGTGTTTTCGAAACTGTTTCATTTCGTAGTCCGGGTTAAACCCGAAATATAAATAGAATCCCACCCGGACGCTGCCCGGTCCCCGGACGCCATCTAAACTAGGACAGATCCGGGGAAACCCGGTCGGATGGCAACCCTACGTCTACTACTACTTTACTGAAAATAAAAAATTGGAAAATCGTTCCAAACTTGGTAATTTTATTAAAAATTGTATTTGCTTACATTTATTTCCAGTGAAGTATTTTGGAGAAAATGTTAACGGAATCGGAATCGGAATAAAATTGTGTTTGAATTTGAATTACGATTTATTTCGGTATTAAGTTTATAAGAGAAATTCGGTCCGCCGGACTCTTAAGACAAGTCTTTAACCAGTGTGTGTTACCGGTGATGACTTATATAGGCACAGAGACGTAGTCGAGGAAGTTCTAGGTCACTCAGCGAGCTATGCTTAGTATTTCTTTGCTCGCCTCATCCGTAGAACAACTTGCCGACATAGCTCAAAGGATTAGCAAGCTGATGAAGCTGGCAGTGGGCGGGGCACATAACTCGTAGAACTGACGGCCGCTGCCATGGGTGTACCCAGCTTTGCTGTTGCCAGCAGTTTCACTCACTGCAAAATATTTACATACTATACGTCCGATTCTAGGCAGCGTATCAATCAAGATGAAACAGCATTCAATTCTATGCAGTAGTTTAGGCGTGATGCCCATACAAATATACGTACATACAGACAGACAGACCGACAGACAGTCGGGCAGATAAAAATTCCAAAAATTGATATTTTGGCTTCTGTTGTTCTAATAAAGACTCCCCATATTAGTTTTTCTTTAATATTTTTAATGTACAGACATAGGTTACAATTTTATTATAGGTATAGATTATGGAATAGCTGACTAAATGATGAAGTTTTATTAGTAATTTGTACGCTTGATGTTTTTCGAGATAAACAACAGTAAATTAAAATAAATTAAATAACGTATAAGTACGTTGTGAATGTTGTATAAGTTAATGTTGCAATTACTATTGCCATGCATCTACAACTTATTATAGACCTACAAACTGCGAAAAACCGCTTGAAATTGGAATTTGGCGTGCTCAGGTGAACGATCAGCCTCCAGAATCCTAATTGGATTCGGAGGACATAGGCTACCCTTTGTCTAAAAGTCCTTTAGGATGCGAGTGCTACCGCGGGCAATAGCTCATATCGATATAAATCGACATAAACTATCACATATCAAAAAACCAGTTTCAGAAAAAGAAAACGAAAAAATTCTTAATTATAACATACTTACATAGTGTCTGATACACCCAATATTTTTGAAAGATCTATCCAATGACACCTCACATAATGGAATAAACAAGTACAAGAAAAATCATCCCCGCTATAAGTATAGGGGAGGCACGCACGTCACCAAGCTTATTATAAAGAAAAATCCTATTGTTACTAGAGAAGCGTAATCGGATATGTCTTTGATCATTTATAAATAACACTACATATTTTTGTTCTACCTAATGGACCTTTTATCCGCCTATCAATCAATTCCTACTATATAAGGACGGGAAAAATTCTACGACTATCACTCATTAGTGGAATCTAGAGGAAGATATACCAACAGTCATGGTAAGGTATTCTAATGATTTAAGTGTACTATTTAATTCGCTTAATTGAATAATAGTGTATTAAAATCATTTATATATAGCAACTTAGCAAAAATACTGCAATTAAAAAGTGTTTCGATATATTTCTCAGGGATTCACCCGATACATCAGCGATGTTTTAGTTTTTGTAAAACGTTTTAAATTTTACGTTTTAGAAAACTGACGCAACAGCCCGCGCTAGCTGTACCTACCGTGTACAGTCTGTTAACTGTTTATATTTAATACCCCCTTTGTTCTCAAAAAAAAAAACAATTTTAACCGTAACTATATAATTTTTATGTTTTAATAGTTGAATGGAAAGACTACAATATAATTGCGTGTGTTTGTAATTTTAATTAACAGACTAACTTTCCGGCTTGTGCGGTTAAAAATATTAATATCATTAATCGCACAGGGAGAGTCATCTTGGGTTTTGTCAGTCCTTAAAATTCGCCATGCGTATAGGTATCGGTATCGACCACGCGTGTTGTTGCATGGTCATAATTATTTTCGATTTCTCAGGAAAATCTTCTTAGTGGTTAGGGAAGTTCCCATAATCTCTAGTATATTAGGTACTAATCAGTATTATTTTTTCCAGATAACTCGCCCACTTTTCTTGGTGATAGTATGTTTTGGATTCTTTATTTTAATTCAATCATTAGTGCCGGTGATGGCACTGAAAAAATTGAATGCCGACGAATATATGTTAGAAGACCAAAGGACACGCAAAAGAAAAAATTACGTCGTACGATTGGCTCGAGATAATGAAATATTAGGCAATGCTGACAATTCAGGAACAAATTATGAAACAGATACCCTTCAACCTGACCCTTCAAATCCTGAAGAACTTTCCGCTTTTATAGTTGACTACGCAAATAGGCGAAATGATGTCATTTTATATTTATTGGACAACTCTGTCGAAACCAGAACTCGCAAAAGGAGTAACATTAAAGTTGAGAAGAATAATGTAAGTAAATCATAAAACTCATCCATTAGCTACCCCGCCCGAACATATCCGCAGCATGCATGATGCTGATTATATCAAATCAATCCTTTCTAGAAGAGCTAAGAAATATCAACATTTGGTACAATGTGAGTTGTAATTGTTATTTTTTATTGTCGCAGCAAGCTTTGCCGGATCCTCCTTGTACCTGTGAATATAGTGTAAGCGAACATTTTTATGTAACATATATTTAAAATTACTCTACGTAATAACTAAGGCGATATAGGTAATTTCAATTATTACGTTTTCAGAGGGACACAAAAGACTTCGGTGAAAATTCGTATCCACGTTTTGTAGAAACCCGAAATTGCAGCAAAGTACGTCAGCAAGCATGTCTTCCGCCATACGTTTGCAGGGAAAACTTGTACAATGTAAGTAAGATGATTCCACAACAGTTGAAGTTAGATTCCAGTTCTTTATTTACGGGGCATTATTAAAACGGGTTAGCCCAGATATGGCTGAATCTCAATATTTTGTTACATACAATATCTGACTGACTCCAATGATTTTTTTTTAAAAAAACGTTGCCCCACACTAGGATTTTCTCCTGTATCGTGGGTGCGTTTACAAACACAAATTCTCACATACACAAACGCCCAGACCCGGAACAACTACCTGTAGATCTGACAAATATTTGCTCCGTGTGAGGATCGAACCCACAACACGTGGCGCAGAATAAATATCTACTAAGACGAAAAATACAAGTTATTTAATGTTTTCTTTGTTACAGTTGACAATAATAAGACGACGGGACTTCCTAAAACAAGACTCTCTGGAATTACCAAGTGACCTGAAATACAAATGGGTTGCTGAAAAACGCTCTATCAGCGTAGGATGTGTGTGTACCAGAGACTATTATATTCAGAATTAATTTAATCAGCAGATCTCGATGAAATAATGACATGCTATTCTAACGACAACGTCTGTTCATATCAGTTTAATAAGTAAAACGGGCCCTAACGTGCATAATAAGTTAATAACCAATAAAAAATTTAATTTTGGTCCCTATTATTGATATTTTATTACCTACCTTCTACTAAATACCAAACCTACTTACACTTAAAACACAGTATTTTTTAAACTACCGACTGATTAAAATTGGTTTTAAGAATAATAATGTGAAACAGTCTTAGATGTCTCATATCTAAGGAGATATGTAATAAGGCTATGTCAGCACAGGGTGAATAGGTTATCTTTACTAATTATTTATAAAAAGTCTGGGCGGGCCAAACTATAGCAGTTTGGGCAAATTCCTATGTGACACTCCCATGGTCCATGCAGATGGCAGGGGACGTTACTAACCGATGACGTATTAAACACTGCTACATAACACACGTTACGAATTACGTTACGAATTGGTCTGCAGATATCCCTGAGTAAAATTGCTTATAACTTAATTTATTGCGTTATATTGGATGTGAAGTACATGTGCTGTAGATTCAAAATATTACTCACATTAACTCATGGGTAGGAAGGGAGAAGCAGAGTTTAGATAACATTTTTTTAAAATATTTAAGTAAAATAGATAGCACTATAAATATTTGTAACAGTTTTTCTAATACATTCACCAAGGAAACATTAAATATAAAACATGTATGTAGTCATAAGTTTTTGGTCAGGTCTAGCTACGTAAATTGCAGTGAAGTATCGTTAAGGTTTCAAAAAGTACGTACAGAGGATATCATTAAGGTGATAGATAAGTTAAGCTGTGAAAAGTCTGAAGGGATTGATAAAATACGGGCACGAGAAATAAAATATCTAAAGACAAAATTAAGTCCCGTAATAGCTTTATTTATTAATTTATGTGTTGAAAAGGACAGTACCCTGACAAATTGAAAACGGCTTTGATAAGGCCTATTTTTAAACAAGGTTGTCATACTGATTACTCGAATTACAGACCGATAGCTATACTTTCAGTAATAAACAAAATTGTAGAAAAAAATATTATTGGTCAAGTAAGGGCGTTCCTAGAAAAGCACAGCATACTAACGGATGCACAGCATGGTTTCCGACGGGGACGAAGGGACGAAGCACGGCTACGGCTCTGGCGCAGTTTTCTGACTTTATTAATGAATGCCTTGACCAGCGGAAGCAGGTGGTGGTGGTCTACATTGATTTCAAAAAAGCATTTGATACCCTGGAACACCACCAGCTGCTTCAAGCCATGGAAGAGTGTGGGATCGCGGGGCCACTCAACAGGTGGTTCCGCGCTTATCTATCAGGCAGGACATTGCGAACTGTTGTCGATGGGGTCGTCGGCGAGCCAAAATATGTTAATTGTGGAGTGCCGACCGGATCGGTGTTCGGTCCCGTCGGATACATCATGCACGTTAATAGCATGTGCAATGTGGTGCACAACTGTAGGGTATATATGTACGCTGATGATACCTGTCTAGTGTACGCCGATAAGGAATTAAATGTAATAGAAGGTAAAATTCAGGCAGATGTCACAAACATTATAAAGTGGGCACACGATAATGGAATTGTCATAAATATAAACAAAACTAAATGTATGCACATACACTCGCCTTATCTTAAGAACACCGAGCGGTCGCCGTGTATAGTGGGTCACAGCTATGAGTGTCTGCATAGTGCGCGCGACAATGAATCGAAATGTACTTGTTCAGCCATTGAGGTGGTGGAGGAGTACAAGTACCTGGGTTTAGTGATAAACAACACATTCTCATGGAAGATGCACATGGCACAGTTATGTGATAAATTACGCTCGGTGCTTGTGCAATTCCACCACTTAAGAAATGTATTGGATAGGGCCACCATGTACGTAGTGTACTATGCGCTAGTGGACCCGCTGCTATGTTATGGATTGGCATGCTATGGGCGTACGTTTAGAACATATTTAGATAAAATTAAATGGTTACAAATTAGATTCATAAAATTAATGGTAGATAAAAATACAAAAATACGCTGTAAAAGTAGTAATTATGAAGAACTGTTCTGCGTATGCAGGGTATTGCCGGTGCATGAGAGGGTAGGGCTATTAGTGGCGTTAGAACATTATGGCCGCGATGATTACAAACTTAATGTATCACATTTAAGACCTCGAAAACTAAAAAACTGTAAAAGATTAGAGGTGCCCTCTTATAATAATTATTATGGACAAAGATGTAGCAAATGCTTGGTTCCAAAAATTTTCAACAGCTTACCGTTGGATATAGACGAGTCCCTCTCTAAATCGTCATTCAAATATAAAACATCGAAGTTCCTTCTGAACAATTTTCGGGAAAACATATATTTATAGCTAGGTAAAAGTATGTTAGTGGTATTTGTACTTGTATTAAATTTTGTGTACTTTTTTCTATAATATATCTCAAGAAAGTGTACTTATCTACGTTAAATGATTTATACATATTATGTAAACTGTGGGAGCTATGTCTGCCAACAAACTGCTATGCAGTTTGGCAGAGGTATAAAATTGTTTGATTTAAGATGTTTTTTACTGTGAATAAACACTTTCTTTTCTTTTTTCTTTCTTTCTTTTTCTTTTCAATCCAATCGGCTGCCGATTGTATTGAGGCATACCGATTGAAATTTAATACGCCAACCGAATTGAAAAAATGAATTGTGGACGAGAATTTCTAAGAAACCTTTTACACACTATGGGATATCGTTTCCAAAAATGCAAATCAAAAAGACATCTGCTTATAGAGCAGCCTAATATTACAGTGTGGCGGAAAACATATATTTTCTTGATGAAACATAATTATATAAACGCCAGTCACAATGTCAGCAAATGTTGGTCAAATCATCGTCCGAACCATTCAGGGATATCGGGAAAGGACGGCGATAATTCTTCACTCTGGATGTCAAAATGGCTTGGTTCATGGTGTATTGACGATATTTAAATCAGATGCTAAGACCGGTGACTATTATGGAGATATAAACGGGCCAACTTTTTATAAGTGGGTGAATAAAAAGTTAAAAGATAAGCTGCAGCTGCTGCTGTGCATTTTCCCACAGCGTTCAGGTCGAGAAGAAGCCAACCATAGCAAGCCTCAAAAGTGAAATGCAGAATTATTGCGGTGCCACAGTGTTGAATTTTCGGAAACCATGACAAAAGCTCAATTGCAACTTCTTATTAATAAATCACAAAAAGTGCCAGTGTACAGAATTGATGAACTCTTGAAAGCCCATGAGTACTTAAGAGAGTATGTATAATTGTGTATATGTGTGTGTGTGTGTGTGTGTGTGTGTATGTGTGTTTTTGTGTGTGTGTGTGTCTTATACGTGTTAAACTATGTACGCGGGAGTGTGGATGAGTATGTATACAGGAGATAGAGATTGAATCCTATATATTTTATTTGTTGTTTAGATTTTATTCTATTCTATTCTAGCATAGACTCTGTCTCCTCATAAGGAAGCGATTTTATCCAATTAGTAACCATTATTTCGCATTCACGTTTTGTCTTATTATACACGTACTTCTCTCTATTAAATCTGTTATATAACTTAGCTGAACGTTTTTTGTACTGCATGCTGGCGATCTTAGTTTTAGTTTGGGTGACTTCTGCTACAATGTCTTTCCTCCTTTTTAAGGCTAATAGGATAGTTCTGACTATGTATAATTTTCTCACCGAAAGTCGCTTATTTCGTAAAGACTTTTTGTAGGATATCTACTGCGCTTAAAATAAATTATCTTTAACAGAGCACGCTGTCCACGCTCAAGATCTATGAATTTAGACTGCCGCTCCCCCTCAAATGGGTATGCAATACACCAAAACAGACTGTACCAAAGCTATGTATATTTCATTTAGGAGGTGTCGGGATTTATTTGTGTGGCGGGTAGATTTTTCGGTACAATGTGCCTTGAATATCCAGCTCAGTTTTCGGATCCTGTTAGTAACCTGTTCCAGATGAGGGTACCATGAAAGTCTTTGGTCAACCACTACACCTAAATATTTGGTCTGTGATACCTTCACCAGTTTTGGACACGAACAAATACTTTTATCATCACACGTGTGTACACTTAAGTTAACATCTGTATTTGGTTGGGTACGCTTTGAAATACTGAAGCATATGTAATTAGTTTTAGCAGTGTGAGCCGATTATTCTTGAGCCAGCTGGCTATTTGGGTCATCCCAGCTTCAGCATGAACGGCAGCATTATGCCAAGAGTTCCCAGTGAAGATGACAGCAGTATCATCAGCGTATGAAAATATTCTTGCGTTAGCGATTTTTAGGTTGCAGAGGTCATTGATGTATAACAGGAAAAGCGTTCGGACCTAGCACGCTTCCTTGGGGAACCCCAAATGTGACATTTACTTCGTGGCTTACGCGTTCGCCCACTTTAACCCTCTGCTTTCTATTTGAGAGGTAGTCTTTAAAAAGCTTGATCGGGATTCCTCTCACCCCTGCTGTTTCCAATTTGTTTATTAGGATGGGAACAGAGACGGTATCGAACGCCTTTTTCAGGTCCAAAAACACAGTGAGGCAGTTACTACCGTGATCCAGGTTATCAGCTACCAGAGAGCTAAGGGCAGTAACAGCATCCTCTGTTGATTTCCCCTGTTGAAATCCAAATTGTGAACTACTTAAAAAAAAAATTATGTAGATATTTTAAAAGTCTGTTATTTATTAGCTTTTCTAGTATTTTAGATATATCTGGTAAAATAGACACCGGCCTGTAATTATTGACATCGTCTCTGTCCCCGCCCTTGTGAACTGGAACTGGTCGGACGCGAATCTGCCTTGACGTTATTCAATGTATATTGCGCTGATGGTTGAATTTTTTGGTCTAGGTCTTTTCCTATGTTTGCAAAATAACTATTAATAAAATTGACGGATTCATCCGGACTTCTGTTAATGTGTAACAATGCTGTATTTATACCATTACCATTATTTGTGTAAGTTATAGTTTTAATATTTTAACATAGTAATTTATTGTTTGTGACTGATTTTGCAAGTAGTTCCCTATCGAATTTTCTTTTTAATTATTTAATTAGGTTATTACAATAGTTGCGGTATCGTTGGTATGTTATTTTTAAAATGTCATTAAAGGGATCATTACGGAATTTATTTTGTAGTCTGTTGCGATTTTTTATGCATCTCAATATACCCTCGGTTATTCACGGTTTATGAAATATATTTATATTTTTGAAATAAAACTACTTTTTACGGATTTTATCGCGTTGTATTGATATTATTTGATTCCCGACGTAGTAGTAACAAAAATGTAAGGTAGCTGTTAGTAATTGTAACTTTAAGACGTCCAACAACTTAGTCTACCCGTGACTAGGTTTTAGGTTTTTGTTATGATTGTGCGAGACTTCCAGTTATTAATAATGCAGAGTTTGTGTGTGTGTGAATGAGAACCAGGTGTGTTGAGGTTGTAATTAATTATAAAACATGAAAAAAAGTATGAGAACACATAGTTATATGAAAAATTGACCAACTTATTGATTACACATATCATGTTACGTTTAAGACAATATGGGGGGGGGGGGGGGCAAAATTATTGAAAGAAAAATAAGAGTATATAATATTCCTTTACATTGTGTATAACATAGGTACCTTAGCTGATTTTGCAGTATGAGTCATTTAACCAAATTGAGCTTATGTACCTGCTCCTCGCTTCTGATTATTATAGTAGGTGAGTGTTCATCCTTCTTTACGTAGAGCTTTCCATACGCAGTCCAGCAAAATTTGTAAGCTCCTGATTTCGTTAAGTCCCGGGCTAGGAAGTGCAGGCGGGACCCCTTGGCTGTTAAGTGCTCGGACAAAAATATGGGTATCTCCTCTTGAGATTTAAATCCTAATTGTTTACAACTCAGTTTAGACTTATGTTTTATATTGAAGGCTCTGCCCATCTTCATAACCTCAGCCTTTAAAATAGTGGAGCCTGTTTCTACAATAATTGGTTGATTAAGGCTATCACTATTTTTTCCACGTAATCTATATATATCCTTGATGTTTGACTTGACTATATTACAGTCTATACTGCGTGAAAGACAAGTAATCATATCCTAGGAGGTCTTCCTTAGATTCATTGCTTCGCATAGGAACATTCTTGATTACGAAATTAGTGTTTCGACTTTGCATCTGTATTTCTTCTAATGTGCTTTATAATATCGTAAAGCATTTCTTGTCTTCTTTGCTCTGATTTTGGAGCAGAACAATTTTTTTGTTAAGCTCCTCATTTTGCGTTGTGAGAAAGGAAATTGAGGTTTCGATAGTAAGATTTGATTGTTGAATTTCTTTTAGACTTGAAACTATTTGTTGAATCTCATTGCCTTGTTTAACCACGAAAAGTGACATCATTTCCTTGATTTCCTTTTTCTAGTTGCTCACTTAAGGCAGTATCCTCCCGGCTTCTCTTGATGCGCTGGAATACGTAACTTGGCAGTATCCTCCCGGCTTCTCTTGGTGCGCTGGAATACGTAACTTGGCGGCGTCTTGTTATTCCCCTTTCCTAATCGGTTAATATCAGTTTCAGACAGGGACTTGTCTATTGGCGAATCCATTAGTACTAGGACAACAGAGGTAATACGAGGTTAGCAACTTGTAATATGGCTGCGTGCGCGCAATGGCAGAGTAGTGCTTTCGTCGCTAATTGGGTGGCAGCGTTCCGAGTTTTGTACACTAATAGGTGACAGTGTCGTCTGCTAATGGGCGGAGTCAGCGTTGCGGAGGTGCTACAATCGTTTAGCCTTAGGGCGTGTCCTTGGGTGTCATTAGTAGTAGGGTGGAGCGTACGCGCAGGTCTTAATTAGTGTTGCAAGTATTCTTACGTATCCTTGAAGGCGGAGCTTACGCAGCGCAGCCCGATGAAGTGCGAAATACCAGGCGCACAGACGCTTTGCCAATATTCCTCGTTTTGTCAAAGTTTCTTCACTTTATGAACACCTATTATTCTAATTGAATTTATTTTTATGCTAAATTATTTAAATATATTTAAAACAAATGAGTACGGAACTGTGGGTACGTCAACACGATACGGCGATCCGAATGGAAGAGGGAACCATGGACATACAGTTCTGCGTTTATCGCCGTACCATCCAGATTTGATTCCGATAGAGTTGGTCTGGGCTGACATTAAAAACAACGTAGCTAAGAACCATATTAACTATTCTCTAGATGAAAAGATACAATTATTGAATAAATTGTTTTCGGAGTTCACGGCGGACAAATTGCAGAAATGTGCTGACCACGTATAAAAAATCGATAAGCGAGGAAGAGCTGAGGGGATGACCTTGACGTAGAAGGAGAGTATTTAGCGTATGACCCGCAATGCAGTGTAGATAGATTTGCAGAACGACTCTGATTCAAGTTTCGATGGCGAAACGGAACATGTAGTTGAAGCAGAATCTATGTCAGAATAACTGTAGTTAATTTAATGTTTTTTTTATGGGATAGGAGGGCAAACGAGCAGACGGATCGCCTGATGGTAAGCGATTACCGCTGCCCATGGACACCCGCAACACCAGAGGAGTCACAAGTGCGTTGCCGACCTTTTAAAAGGGGATTGGGCCTCCGGTAACCTCCCTCACTCGGCGAAACACAACGTAAGCTTTGTTTAACGCCGGTTTTCTGTGCCAAAGCATGGCTCTCCCACGTATAAATCCCGGTTCTGAACTATCTAATAATTGAAATAAAACTAAAATAATAATAATAAAACGTACCTACTTACGTATTACACTTACCATTATAGTAGTATAATAATTATACGAAACTATATCTCTATAGCAGTGGTCGTCACACTTTTTTGGTCAAGGGCCACATAGGACACTGTGAGGTAGCACCGTGAGCCGCACATTCGTGCATTGGGTAGTTGACACCACCAATCAATTGACATATTCTTTATGAGCTGTTAAACAACTACGGTCAAGTCAAGTGCAAAAATCGTGGAAGCTTGTTAACGTGCAACCGGCATTAATATCCATTCGATTGGACGAGCAGCTATCAATGACGACTAGTATCAATCGATTCCCCAGACAGTCCGATATCTAAGCTACGAAACCAGCGGAAAAGCCATACGATGAAAGCTTGCTAATAAGGCTATCATGCCAGACCCTGTCGAAAGCCTTCGAGCTGTTAAGAGAGACGGCAAGCAAGGGGCAAGCTCCCCGTGTTTCTCAATGGCTTCACTCCCCAGTAGACCGGTTACGGCGAATACACGCTCCATAGTCTTACAGAGTATGGACGTGACCGAAATAGGCCTGTAGTTAGCAGGGTCGGCACGACTACCTTTTTTGGGCACAGGTTGCATGTTAGCAAGCTCCCACGATTTTGGCACCTGACCAGTCTCAAAACAGAGACGAAAGAGGCGTGTCAGCACTGGAGTTAACTCAGGCGCACATGTTCTCAGAACTATGGCTGGAATACCGTCTGGTCCACTGGCTTTATTCACGTCACGACTGCGTAGCGTTTTCCGAACCTCCGATTGTCGTATGCGGTCTTCGGACATAACTGTCGTGCTGCCAGGTGAAGTTGGCGGTATTTCGCACTACCAGCGTCTAGATGTGTAAGACTCCGCAAAAAGAGAGGCAAACAAGTTAGCCTTCTCTTCAGCGGCACACCTGATGGTTTCAGCAGTGGAGAAAGTGAGGGGCAGCAGAAGTTCGCTTCGACTGATTTAGCTAGGGACCAAAACGCTTTACTACCCGTTGGGTATGAAGCAAGTTTGTTCCCTATTCGACTAATGTGGTCAAAGCGAGCCTTCCGAAGGACCTTTTTACAAGATTTGGCAGCCTTGTTAAACGCCTTTTTCTTCTGACTCATGTCCCTCGCCTTGCGGTATCGAGCAACCACCCAAACCAGGTCATGCTTAAGCGCTTCAGCACTTTTGCATTGAGGACTAAACCAAGGGCGAGTTTTGTCGGACAATGGCACGTCGAAATATTGGATGAAGTACTCCATAGCCGTACGTAGCACATCAGTCACGGCATCCGCGTAGTTGAAGGAGTCGTCAGAAGAAAAGCAAACGGACTGCCAAGGATAAAAGGCGAAAAATCTCATCTCATCCCAATCTGCTGACTTGTATCGCTATACTCGCCGGCTGCCTCTAGGGCTGGGATCGGGCGGAGAAAAGACAGATACAGATTTCACCAGACAGTGGTCGGATTTACCAAGCGGTGAAAAAATCGACAATGAGTAGCGGTCTGGATCGGTTGTCAGCAGAAGGACCAGGCAATAGGGTGTGTGCGATTCAACGTCAGGTACCCGCGTTGCACCTTGGACCAGCTGGGTAAAATCTAGCGCTAAAGCGAGCTTTCACGTCTCTAACCCAGCATGATCAATGTCCCGGTATGGGTACAGCCACTCGTGGTAGTGTTTAAGGTCCCCCAATAACTCCAATTGTGCTGAGGGGTACTTTAGTGGAGCCGCATCCACCGCGGCCGCCTCAACTAAGTAATCAGTGAGCCTCATTGTCTACAAATCTCCGCTGTGTGACATAGGCGTAAAGAATTGTCTCTATTCCTGTGTTGACCAGTACCCAAAGCACAGAGAATCCGGGGTCCTCGAGGTGACGGAGACGACGATAACAAAGACAAACGTGACGTCGTCACGGGGGTACAGGCAAACTCTAGCGCGGGGCTTAAATCTGTGTTCCAGGTACCCTGGGTATGATAGGTACGCCACGTCAGTCGGAACTCCGATCTGAGTTTCCGTCACAAACAAAAGTGTAGGTTCTCAAAAAAAATTTTGAGGTGCGAATGCGACCTCTCCCATACATTCGTTCCACTGTGCGGCGTCGCGATCACCGTTGCTGTAACTTACCCCTCCCGCAACCCGTTCATTTAAAACTCACGAACGGGTTGCAAGAGCAGGTTTATACCTACCATACTCGTACTACCATACCATATTAGTTCCTGTCCTGCGTATATCTATTTAGTTAATTTCATATGCAAAATTATTTTTGATACTACTCAATACTAAATTCGTTTATTGCACTCCACAATGTTAACAGGTGTTAAAAAATAAATATAAAAGTATCAATCATGGACCTTGTCGGGCACGGCAATGTAGGAGAGAGGAGGAAGGCTTATGTTTTGTCGTGTATAATATAGTATCTACATATTTGGTGATTACCATTTCTTTATTTTTTAGTTTTACTTTATTTATATGTATATATTATTTATTTATTATATAGATAATTTCCTTTTTATTATTTATTTAATTTCACTTTATTTATATTTATATATTCGTTTTTTGTTTTTCTAGTACTATTTGTATTAATTATATGTATAGTTGTTATTAGATTATAAGTATATATTTTTTATGTAATCTTTTATGTATGAAATTCCAAATTTGCATGTCTCTAGGATATATATACAGGGGAGTGTTAAGATGTTTAGGCGTTGGAAGTGGGGTTTACAGCTATCGGTTTCTTCTATATTAACGAGAATTCGCAATAGTTTTTATTTTGTAGGGTGAAAAGGGATGGTGCATCTGTACTATTTCCCCATAGGGTTAGAGCATAGCTTAGCCACGAGTAGGCATAGGCATAGTAAGTCATAAGTGCAGTTTGTAAATTTGTTGATTTTTTTACGTCACAGAGGATATATGAGAATTTAGATAATTTTGATTTAATGTTTTTAATGTGAGATTTCCAATTTATGTGCTTATCTATGTTTAATCCGAGTAAGGTAAAATCATTAACTATGTCTAATTTAATTTTATTTAATTAAATTAATTCTAAAGGTGTTTTTTGATATGGGTGGAAGGTTATTAATTATGTAACTACTAAAATTGTTTGCTTTGTTGCGATGGATGGCGGGCCGCACAAATATCGACTGATAACTGTCCGAAAATATCTTTCTCATGTGAACTCATGCTCTTTTCTTCCCGTCAACGTTACGGTCAAGCAATAGTAGATAAATATACCTAAATTAAATGCTATTAAAATCAGTTTATGCAATTAAAACCTAAATTATTAAAAATCAATCAAATCAAAATATTTATCTCCTAAATAATGTTCTTCACTCTGAAATTCTATCACAATATTGCATTCGAATACGTGCGTTTTTCTTTTTAACTCTCCGAGTCCATATTTTTTTTGTATTAATAGGGGGAGACCCTGCCAAAAAAAGTGTGAAAACTGATTAGACTGGATTAGTATATAATCCTAAAAAGAAACAACTATTTTATTTTTCATGTCAAATCTAATTTATTAATTTTTTTTTCATTACCTATGTATTTACAATTTATATTTTTACCAGTGCTTTAAGAAACAGATTGCAATGTCACAACATAAACCTAGCATTTACACAATTCTACATATTCCACATTAGATAACGAAAAATTAAGAAACTGAATATAAACCGAAGGTACGTTATAAATATAGTACATTGTAAAAATGACAGATTATGGAAAATAATACCTTTTGTTTTTCAATCAGGCTAAAGAGAGTACAGTTTCATGCGCTGCAGGAGTAGGTACTTCCCCCAATTGTGGTATAATATGTGATAATGCAACTCTTGTTTCACTCAACATTCCCATCTCTCGGCGAAGTACATCCTCAGTCACGGTATGAATGGATTTAAACTTGAGGTTGATACCATGCACTTTAAATACATGGTTATTTAAATTCACCTTGTAACTGAACGCAACATTGCACACCTGCAATAAAACAATAAATAAATAAAACTAGCGAAATAATTACATTTATACATTGTGTATAAATGTAATAATTATTAAGCATTTTTACATTGTGTTGCTACATACCTATTTTAGGATTTACTAGTGTTAAAGTATTACATATTGTCTGGGTAATCACTACCTAGATTAACGAATTAATATCAGGCTTTTAACTAATTAATATTATCATCAGTTCATCACACATAACAAGCTTCTCATATTTATCCTACTCAACTTTGGGACAAATAGGCTAGTTGACTCTAAATATTTTATGGCCTCATTTTTTTACCCCTAAATAGATCAACAAAAACAATATTTTATTATTAAATTCGGTTAAAAAATAAGGAATTTATACGCATTTTATATTTTATGCTAAACAACGTCACAAATCAATACGTCATAGAAATTCTATACTAAGTGTTACGGCAAAAGAACAGAGGATCCTCTCTCAATCCCCACAAAAAACTTTAAACCGCCGATTTAAAATGATTTTCGGAAATATGAATTATATATCTTTCACTAGGCCTGTTATTATAATAAATCAAACTCCAGTCAACTACCCTATTATATTTATCGGAAAATTGTGATATTAAATATTCAATTGGTTATATTAAGTAATGGAAGGGTGGCACTGGCCGTATACAATATTAGAAGTAGTAAAATATAAAACTGCCTGATTAGTCTAGTGGTCCCAAGCGCGACTGCAACGCTATAGGTCCTGGATTCGATCCCCAGGTCGAGCAATGGGTTATTGGGTTTTTCTATAAAATTGTCAGTAGCAGCTCTGAGTTTGCATTTGTGTCCGGTTAATGGCAATAGGCTCGCCCCCTATTACATGGGACCTAAACATACCGGCGAACTGAGGGTATACATTAGTACGCCTCTGCCTAACCTTTCGGGGAATACAGGCGTGATGGTATGTATGTAAAATATAAAACAATTATATACTTGGCCATTTCGTCTACTATTTGGAGCCTACTGACCTCGCAAGTATAGGGCCTATCGCCAGTGTGGGTAATCAAATGGTTCTGCAGATGGTGGCTTTGTGTGAATTTTTTATTGCAGTAATCACAGATGAACCGTTTGTCACCAGTATGTATCGCCATATGGCGGCGCAGACCAGTCATCTGGAACGTGACAAGAGATGGTAAAGACTACGACGCACCTGACATGTGTACGGCCGCTCCCCGGTGTGCATTCGCTCGTGGTTTTGCAACTGATGTTTCGCGTTGAACGACATTGTGCAAGTGTTACATTTGAAAGGTTTGTAACCCGAATGTATACGCAGGTGCCGATTCAGATCACAACGCTGAAATACATCAATTGCACTTATTTTTTCTTTGATGATATCAAGCACATTTAATTGTGTTGCAACTATAGAATTCAGAAAAGATATTGACTATTGATATGATAAAGAGTATTTAGTTTAGGTGTCGTAAATTAGGATACTTATAAAATATTAGGATACTTACAGCAATAAATCTCTTCGAACACAAATTGCAAGAAAATGGTCGCTCTCCTTTATGAATTAGGTTGTGTCTAAAAAATAAAAGTAAGAATATTAAGTTTGTACTATAAATATTTAAATTAAAAATATGAAATAATACAATGTATTTACCTAACTAAGGATTTCTGACTGTAAAAACCCGCACCACATATTTCACAAATGTGATCTTTTATTCCTGTATGTTGTTTAGCATGGACCAGTAAATTACTCTTCTGTGCAAAAGATCTTGGGCATTGAGCACATGTGTATCTTTTCTTTTCTGAAAATCATAAATAATATTGAAAATATTATTTTTCCAAGTATACAATAATATAATATATGTTTTAATTCAGTAAGTATATCACATCTACACAAAAACAATGTGTTTTCATTATGTCTACAATTTTATTAATTGATAGGATGATTAATGTACAGTCGCGCTCATAAGTGCAGTAGCACCTCTAAGATCGTATTCGCTTGCACGGTAACTGCATGTACACATACATGTGTGAGTGATTGCTACTTATACAAACATTTACATTTACGTCAAATAGTATAACTACGAGAAGGTGATAGTGTGTGAGGTCAATACGAGACAAAGATACCAATATACTTGTTTTCTTCATGTTAGTGTTAGCAGCGAGCGAATCAGGAAGTAAAGCAAAAATTTAGACTCGTTATCATTAGTTCGTGTGGTTAAATGTAACAATGCATGACTTGGAAACAAATGTCCGTCGGTTCAAATCCGGGTGGGATTGGCTGGTTCGATTTTGTTATTAATTACTTTTTTATATTTATTATAAGGATTATTATATATTATTATTTTAAGTATGTAGTTAAAATTGATACAATTATCTTTTAAACCAACAATTACAAAGGAATCAAATAAAAAGGAATAATATTTTAGGTTGAAATAAAATAATATCTAGTAGGTAATTTGAAGTAACATTTATTTATATTAGGTATTATTATCTAGTATATTCCCTGGTAGCTAAGTGGTTGAAGCAAGATACTATTGATTCATAGTGATTAGAGATATTTTCCAGCTTATAACGATTTTTTTTTATATTTATGACAAAATATAATTTTAATTATTGATAAAGTAATCTTGCATGAAGTTTATGGCATTAATTATTATTTATGTGATTAATTATGGGGTTATGAAAAGAAATGAGACAAAATGTTTGATTCGTAACTAATTTATTTCATTTTTACATCTACCTACTCAATTGAGGTTTATAGCTTAAGTTTTCGTTTTCTCAAGGAAAAGAGGATTGAAACTTAAACCTCAATCTTACAATCTTAAACTTACTTGTCCTATAGCCAGCACGTCCCCTTTTCACCAAATTCCCATATATTTTTTGTAATAAATGGAAAGATCATTAGATATAGTTTACTTACTTATTGTAAGTTATGTAACAAAAGTTTTTTTTTAAATCCAATTAAGTATAATCAATAATAATATTGTAGGCGGAAAAAAAATAGTAATAATTAATTAAAGTTATTGTGCTAATAATATAATTATTAATATTTTGTGTGGCCTCAATTGTTCTCAATACAGCTGAGTAGACGTGAGCGCATGGACCCCACAACATTCTGACAAATATCTGTCCCACGTAAATTGTCCCATATTTGAATGCAATGTTGCTTTAATGATTCAGGACATCTCTCGTCCCGTGAGTCCCATCTTTGGACCATTATACCCCATATATTTTCTATTGGGTTTAAATCAGGGGATCGTGCTGGCCAAGGAATAACGTTGACCTTTGCATGTTCCCTAAGCCATTCGCGAACTATGACGCCACGGTGTATTGGACAATTGTCGTGCACAAAACTAAAGTTATTTAATTCTTCTCGGGGAAAAACATTACGCACTGTAGGTAACATTATATTATTTAAAACGTCCACGTAACTGCTGCTGTTTGCTCGCGGCGGAATAAACTCTAGTTCGCCCGGTCCTTGCGCACTGATCCACCCCCACATATTAACACTTATTCTGCCTGACTCCGTGTTAGCAACAATGTTACTGTCAGACCAGCGTGTATTGTTCCTACGCCACAACTGCATCCTTCCCTTCTGACAAGACTTAAAAGTTTTTTCGTCCGAGAATATAGTCGTTTCCCAGTTAAAATCTAGGTATTCCCGGGCGAAACGTAACCTATCGTCTTTATGGCGTTGCGTTAAAAACGGTTTTATTGCTGGCGTCCGGTGATGCAGGCCTTCGGCATGGAGTACGCGGCGAACAGTCATCAATGACGTGTCAAACTCATCAGCCCATCGACGTGTTGATATGAAACCATTGGTTTCATACTCTGCCACCATATAGCGCCGCTGGGTATGGTTAATCAGCGGTGGCCTTCCACTCCTTGCACGAACCTTCAGGCTACCCTCGTCCTCAAACCTCTTCACCCAACGGCTCACAGTATTCCTCTAAAAAGTAAGTTTTTACACATTAATGTAAGCAACGGTTTATTAAGTTATTTAAAAAAAACACCAGATCTATTTGAATAATTATATATTATAAAAATATAATAATATACTTACGGATAAGCCAGTTTCATTTGCTATTTGACTTATATTTAATCCATTCATATGTAAAGCCACAATATTAGCTTTGACTTCCATACTTATATTACTTGTAGACATGTTGAAATTAATATTGAATCGAATGACAAGAATAATACAAGCACTCGTAACTAAGTTCACCAACCAACAACGTCATTTATTTTCTCTAAGCCAGTAATTATTCCATTTTATTTCAAATCTACCTTCATACTTTTTACATTTTATGTTGATCTTTGCTAAAGTTTAACAAATAATATTCTACTTAAGAATCATATTTTATTTATAAATGAAATACAAAAAGTGATTAGCAGGATTGAAGATTCGAACCGTCTACCTTAGTATTAATTTTAAACCTCTTGCTAGAACCACTCGGCCACCGGTCGCTTACGTAGTTATAACGAAATTATCGATAATATTCCTACGGAAGAACAATTTATATGTATGCGTGTGAATTGTCTTAAAAGAAAAAGGTCACAAGTAGTGCTAGTGTTGACGCTATAGTTGCGTAGGATTGCTACTGCACTTATGAGCGCGACTGTACTTTTAAGCAAATATTTGGATGTTACTACCTTGATGTGTTGCTATATGATTGCCTAAAGTGTAGGTCAGTATACCACATACAGGGCACACCATTTTTTCTCTCTGCTTAGCAACAGCAGTCCGTACCATTCGTACAGGTTTTTCCTTGCGACTGGTTTTAGAACCATCGCTTGACGAACTTGGAGTTTTGGATTTATATCCAGTATGAACTTTTAATATAGTTGCATCCTTTGGTCTCTTCAAGAGGATAGGTGATCCTCTTGTACCATTTTTTAATATTGGAACTTAAAACAAAAATATTTCTATTAGTATTGCCAATATTCCTTAAGGAGAACATAATGTCTATAGTATAAAAATTAAAACTCTTCATTACATTCAGTGAATTCCAATTATTGAATTTTTTTTAAAAAAAAAAACGTTGCCCCTCTAGTATTTTCTCCTGTATCGTGGGTGCGTTTACAAACACAAATTCTCACATACACAAACACCCAGACCCGGAGCAACTACCTGTAGATCATACAAATATTTGCTCCGTGTGGGATCGAACCCACAACACGTGACGCAGTAGCCGATCGCTCAGCCGCTACGCCAAACGTGTCGTCAAAATTAAAATAAAAATAATGCCTTGGGTTTTCTAAAACTGTGTAGTCTTTATTTTGAAGGCTAGTCGTTTTTTATTCATATTTTAACCTTATGAAAGAGTTATTGGATAACCAGTACTTACAGCATGTAATTGTTGTTGCTCGGGATTTATTTTCATCCCTGGATCTCCCAGAATCAATATCAAATTCATCTTTAAATTTCTTGAGCACTTTTAGTTTTCTTACAACAGTTTTACCTTTAAACACCTTAATATCAGATAGTTTTGGTTTTTTAAATTTAGTTTTGGGCTTTTCAACTGGTGGAACATAATCATCATCATCATCATCTTGAAAAACATCATCATCTAAATATTCAACCTAAAAAAAAGAATACCTGTCCATTATTTAGATGTTACTGCGTTATTATTAAGAATCAATTCACTGGATTAAAAAATATATAACTTTGTCTGTTTGTTATATATTCAATCCTAAACTGCTGAACCAATTTTGATGTAGACATTGGACCTTGGAGAGAGACATTATATTGCCGATTTACCAGTGAAAGAGGAAAGCTTCAATATGAGAATCCACACCCCAAATGAACCTTTTAATATGTAAGGCTGTGTTTGGTGCACCATATGTGTTTAAGGTAATTAAAATTTTATCTTGGGGTTTTCCTGTGTCTCTGTCATTGTCTTTCAACCTTTTTTTTTTTCAACTCCCTGTGATAAGGCCTATACCATATATTAAGAGCTTTATCAAAGTTTTACATATGCTAAAACAATATCAACAGTGACATTAAATTACTGTTATTTCAAACACACAGGTCTTATTTATTGAAATATAATCCTTGCTTCCTTACTAATATTATTATTATGAAAGTTTGTGAGATGGATGTATGGATGTTTGTTACTCTTATACGCCAGAACGGCTAAATGGATCTGGATAAAATTTGGCACACAGATAGATTATAGCCTGGAATAACACATAGGCTAATTTTTATCCAGTTCGGACCCAATCCAGAAGTCCATACAGACAAAGTCACGGGAAGAAGCTAGTGTTAACATAATAATAAAATTGAGGGAGTACATTTCACTATACAAATGTCGATGGCCTGAAAATGAATGCTGTATATCTCTTGTCGGAGGTCCTTAATTTATAAATAAATAAATAACTATAACATTGTGACCCCCTATAATAATGAACACAATCCCTGGAGCTGTGACCCTCAATCATAATCATAATACATCAGAAGAGTATTCATTGCCTATAGTGTCAGGATATTGATAATGAATACAATTGAAATTCAATACAAATCTAAAATCATAGTATGTTGATGATTTTATACTGACATCAGGATCGCTTTTAGTACTGTAGCTAGTTCTTGTTGTTCTCCAAGTTAATTGCACATCATCAGAATTATCTACTTTAACCTCATCTGCATTAGGGTCCACTTTTCTAATGACAGTGTTAGCAATAACAATGTCTTTTCCTTCCATAGTTTCAACAGGTTTACTTCCCTCTGGCACCTCTATTTCCATTTCCCATTTTGGTTCAGGTTTTATTGTTAAGGCAATCTCACTTTTTATGTCGGTGAAAGAATCAAATGCAATTTTCTTGGTTGGGACATTTCCCTTTTCTCTTGCTAGTATCTTTCTCAGCTTCTTATCAGACCTGTGAAAATTTTGAGATATATAGTGGGTAGTTACAGAAACCGTGTTTAATGTACTTGTTTATTTCAATAAGTATTTCTGTGATAAATATTTCAGTTTTCATAAAGATCTATTTATATAGATGGTTATAATGAAAAAATGAAAATGTTTGAACTTACCTTTCAGCCACTGTTTTAAGTAGGTATGCCTTTTCCAAGGTAGTACAGCATTTGAGGCAGATCTTTTCTGGCAAGCCATCATTAGATGAAACCTAAAAATATTTATTAATAAGTTTCAATACACACCAATAAGGAAAAAGTTGACTTTATAGTTTTTATAACCGCTTTTAGTTAACCATCAGTCAATGATAGATAAAAGAGGTTACTGCCTCGAATTACCATTAGCTCTGTATTGTAAATGACTCTGATATACTTACAGTCAATGATTTAATACTATTTTTAACTATTTAATGTCACTGCTTAGTCATTTAAAGTCGTTGTCGGTATTGATGAGTATTGGGTCCGCACTTCCTCAGCATTAGACGCATTCAAGAATTTGATTTTATCAATTTCGTAAACGAAACTCCCGCTGTATCGGCTAATAGGTCCCGACACTATAAAGTTTGTTGACAAGCTCCAAAACCCAGCTTAGTTTGTATACAAAAAAGTGGCATTCCCAACTTACCTTTACATCAGCGATCGCTGTAAGCATTTCAGCATAATTACCAGACAGTTTGTATCTGAATAGGGGACATAATGGTTTTTTGTTTGTCAAGCAGATACGACATGATTTCATGTCGATAGTATCTATTGGATCTAACATTATCAACCAAAACTAAAGTGATGAGAGTAATCCGCTTTTGTATCGAAGAGTGCACTTCACTTTTCCTGAGAAGTATTCTTTGGAATGTGCTTGGAACGATTTTAGAATATTCTCTAGACCACCTCACTACGCAGCCATAGACAATAATGAAAAGGAAGGAAATAATGCGTCGCATTTTGTCAACTTTTGAAGCACAATGTTGCCATCATTTTATATTCTAGAATTTTCTCAAACTCACTCAAAATAAGGAAACTTTGAAAGAAAAATTAAATAAAAAATTTAAAGAAACCAAAAATCTCTAAAAAGGTATAATAATCTAAATATTGTCCCTTTACGTTTAATTAAGTAGAATATTTTAATCCAAACGTCATTGTGTCGGGCCCGCTGAATATAAATAATAAATAGTAGGTACAAGGGCGACCAAAAATCCATAGGCAATCTCACAACGCAATACTGTCGCTCGTACTATTCTTATCATCCGCGTGCTTAAGGACTTTAGAGTGTTTACTGTACCTAGAACCTAGTATCTAGTAGAAAATAGGAAAATAGTAGCTATTCTTACCCATAACATAAACCAAGTGTTTTGACGACACGGTTGACGTAGCGGTTGAGCCATTGGCTTCTGCGCCACGTGTTGTGGGTTCGATCCCCACACGGAGCAAATATTTGTATGATCTACAGCTAGTTGTTCCGGGTCTGGGCGTTTATGTATATGAGAATTTGTGTTTGTAAACGCACCCACGATAAAGAGAAAATCCTAGTGTGGGGTAATGTTTTATTTCTAACAAAAAAAAATTTCGTTTCAAGACCGATTTCTACTTCTTAGCGTTAGCGGTCCCCCGACACAACGAGTCTGGGTGTAATTTGTATCCGTTAATGAGTTGGTGTGCAAACGGTAGCCCGTTTATAAGCTCACCAGATGTCACCACTGATGAGTAAGGTTCTGAAGTAAAATTTTAATTATTGTTAAACCAAGTGATACATTCAAACATAATTTAATATTAATATAGTAAAACCGTAACATAATTATCTAGTATGTGTTTTGTTCAGAAATAATGGAGGACATAATTTTCCGAAAAATAAAACTGTCACAAAACACTTGATCCGTTCCGTAACTCATATTTGCAATCTCAGGAATTACAAAATATTTACAACATTTCTATTAGTGCCCACGTAGCCCATCCATAGTGTAATTTGACATTTCACAAGCGATAGCACTCATTTTAATACTAGGTTTGTTAAGTCCCCTGCGACCATGGGCGTGCCGTGTCCCCCGCGCTTGTTTCGCCGGGTGGTTCGCCATTTCGCACCATGAGCTATTCGGACCACGATGTGAATCATACAAGTACCTACCCTTTTAAATTCGTGGTTTCGGACCACGGTGTGTATCAGCTAATATCTTTTTGGTACTTCGTCGATTCGCACCAAGGTGCGAAACACCAGACACCAAAGGACTCTTTTTGGCTTCGTCAATTCGGACCAACGACATTTTATCATAACATAACAGTCATGTACAAAAGTTTTATTAGGAATTTAATTTAATTTAGACTGCACTTGGGGAGGCAACTGTGTGTAACCTTTTTGCTGAAGACAACATGTTTAGATGATTATAATATGACTTTATCATGAATTACTAGGCTTTCACTTGCTTTTAAATGGAATGGATAAGTTACAATTAACATATGTTATTATTTTATTATTATTAACTTATTGCAATCAAAAATATTAAAAGTTAGTAAAGAACCATTGTTTTACTATATCATCTAATTATTATTTGTTTGCGGCTATAGTATCACAGCGACTGAAGTCGTTCTATTATCCATTGGACTGTCTCCTTGACCTCTGACTTTTCACAACGAAAGTGTATTAAATTTCTTTTGGGTAATAAAGTTTCATTTATTAAGGCTTAAACGTTGAAAGAAAACATCGAAACGAGATTCGTCGTTGAGAAAATCTTGACGGCGTGTGGAGTCTGCCAACACACTGTAGGCTAGTGTAGTTTGTGTGTGTGGCATAACCCCTTTCACTCTGGGAGGAAACCCGTGTCCAGCAGTCGGGACAGTAAATGTTGATGATATTTTTTTTTTAATCCGTAGAACGTGCATATACAGCTTACTGGAAACTCGACGTATTCCTAGCATTACGTGTTGGGGGCTACAATTTTAACCCACATATGTATGGCCTAATCAAAATCAATAATATTTTGAGAAAATTGAATGTTTAAGTTGTTTCTTTGATAACCCAGAATTTGGCATTCATATTCAATAAAAAAAAAACTACTTATTCAATGGGTATACTTTTAATATATGTTCGTAGCTGACACTTTTACAAAATTAAAGTAACCATATAAAAAACAAAACTGTTCAAAAGCAAGTTGTTCTTCCACGCAAAAGTCCAAACACATACCAAGGTTCTTTACGACAGGCTCTGATGACTTTGGCGATTTGGTGGTCGCCACTTAGTCAGCCAGTCAGAGCAGGTCCAACCACAGAGCGAGTCAGATATTTTCTTATTTCTTAAGAGATTCTTGTCTGAATGGTAGATAGGAACTGTATTCTTATCCATCCCTACACGGAGATAAGAGTTTCTCTTCAAGAGTGACAAAAATAGAAGTCAGAAGGAGGATTCGAACCTGTATACGATATTGCGAGGCTCAAATCGAGCAAGATGTATTAAAGAACATTTTATTAAATATTACATGTTTTGTTTAACTTAATTTCCTATTAATAAATTCATTGGCTGGCCTAAGCACTAAGATAAACATTAAAATACATTTTAGGATAGCTGACTAAATGGAAACAAAATAGTAGTAATTTGTACACTTACTGTTAAGGAAATTTTTTGAGATAAATAACAGTATTTGAAAAGAAATCTTAAATTAAAAATTAATGTGATTATTCGTGAGTTTTGAAGCAGTTTTGTCCTTTTTATGATTACGTTAGCGTAGTTAAAGTGTAAGCTACAGTACATAATATAAAAGTAAACCCATCGAATACTTAATTTTCTTTTAAATTGAAATACAATCCCAAATTTTGGATTATCAAATAAAATACTTTAAAATTAAATTTTCTGAAAAATTATTGATTTTCTACCATATTACAAAGTGGTAAGAAAATTTTGTACAACCCGTGAAGGTATTGTTAGGTATCGAGACCCAGTTCTATTTATATAATCATTTGTACTTGTAACTTGATAAAACATCCCTATTTTTTTTTAAAAAAAGAGAAAACTGAAACTGCAATTCTTACGGAAGTAGCGACGCCGTCTAGTGTACCAAACATAATAAGGAATATAATAGCTTTAATACATTTTAAAAATTTGCTGGTTTTTGGACTAATTGCGGCAATTTGAGCTCGACAATCGTACATTTTAAATGAAATTTTTTATACTTTATTTTGGTGATGTGATTATATGCCTCTTTCTGAGATTTTTGTAACATTGGCAGGGGACCCAATGTTACACGTCTGTTATCACGTCTTGCCAGGAATACATGGAGTTTTCAGTAACCCTGTGTATGTCGCAATTGTATTACTTAATTCGCTGTTTTACATAACCACTAGCTGTTTAACAAAACAGCTCCGTTATGTAAAAACAATTGTACGTATAACGTCCAGCTGGATTGACCATTGCACTATGTTAAACAAAACTGCTACATATGTTAAGCCTATTTAAATTATAAAAAATAATGATAGTGGTCCGAATCAACGAAGTTAAAAGCGTCTTTCGAAAGTAAAGTAAAGTAATTTCGAGGATCTTTCGCAAAACGGTTTATGACTCCAGGGGGCCAGCTGCCCCCCCCCCCCTCGGTACGCCCATGCCTGCGGCTGCGACCACTGATCTCCAAATTACTATTCACTATAATGGAGTTAATTAATATGGAGATCAGTGCCCACGACTGAGGCCTTGATCCCTAGTGCGAGGCGTCTTTAAAAAAAGAACACAAAAAACCAACAACCACGTCAACCACAGACAACGTAAAAATAAAAAATCATCCAGATGTACTTGTCAAAAAACAAGAACGAAACGAATATGTCAAATGGTTCATGGTTGAATGTGTGGTGTTGGTGTGTGAGGAAAACAGGACTTACTGAATTACGGTTTATTTTATGATCTAAGTGTAATGCAATAACTACGTGTAGGAATCACTGAAAGTATTTGTGTCCCTTCACGTTGCTGAAACTTTAGAACACTCATTACTTTCACAAACTATTGCGTAAAAATGTTATAATGGCTACCTCCTATGAAAATTGGTTGAATCGGAGGAAAGGTAAATAT
The DNA here is from genome assembly GCA_910591435.1 of Acronicta aceris. Taxonomy (NCBI): domain Eukaryota; kingdom Metazoa; phylum Arthropoda; class Insecta; order Lepidoptera; family Noctuidae; genus Acronicta; species Acronicta aceris. Next base: position 7,905,896 of record OU342763.1, on the reverse strand, counting down.
TTGTATTATATCCTAACAAGTGTATAACAATTTAGGGACCTGTATATTATTTCTAGTGATTAACCATTACGTTAATTAATTACAGAACTATGTTTATCTGAAGTAAACTATATCCATATTCATTAATTTCAGGTAAACAGAGTGATTTATTTAAATTGGACACTAAAAATAAAACACCGGAAGAGAATATAAAAGATATCATTCAAGGCTTATATTTAAAGAAACCATTCCACAATGACACCTCACCTACAAGCAAGAATAATCCAATGGAATTTAAGTCTGGTCTGAGAAGCATGCAAAAGAATGGCTCTGATAGCCGTAGATTGTCCTACTTAAATGCTTTAGTTACATTATTATGTAAAGAAGACAAAAGTAATTTGGGCTTTACACCTGATGAATTAATGACTTGGTAAGTCAAATTTGTGAAACATATTCTTTTTAGGGTTCTGTACCTCAAATGGATAAAGTGGAACCCATATTGGATCATTTTATTATCGATCCGTCAGTCTGTCTGTCTGTCAAGACCCTTTATCTCTTTCTCAGAAAACATTCGTCATCGAAAAGTTTCTCTCTTTTTTCTCTTCGGAATGAGTGGAGGTATTGAGTTGAAATTAAAACCATATACTAGAGTCCCTTGGCACTGTAAAAAAAACTTTTAAGTTAACATAAAAAAAAGATATGGCCGTTTATGCCACAAAAAACATATATTTCGACACTCTCAAGGCAATCAAAATTTATAGGGTGTTTTCTGTTGACCTAGAATTATGAAATTTGGCAAGTAAAATAGTCTTATACTAGAAGTTTAAGGAAAAATCGGAAAACTATATAGTTGTTATTAATTATAATATGTACTTACAAATTTGTATGGAACCTTCGGTAGGTGAGTTCGACTTGCACTTGCTCGGTTTTTTTTGAAGTAACATTAATTCTAGCCCAATTGAATGAGGTTATGTTTTTTCAGTCTCCTACAATGTCTAGTTATGTGATAGTTTTTTCGATTCTGATTATAAATAATAATTTTAATATCATGATATATGTAGATATATAATATATGTGATCTAATATGTAAACTATTTTGTTTACAGTATTCGTGTGAGTCTTGTTGATGAATCTATGGTAATAAGAGCTTCAGCACTAAGGGTATTACGGTATTTGATTAAGACAGAAAGTGATGTAGCAACATTTAACAATCTGAAACTACCATTTTTAGTTATAAGGTAAGTCTTTTTGATATATTTTTTTCCTTGTCTGAGAATTTTTAATGTGATTTGATGATTTTAAATGTACATTGACTCAATTTAAAATGATAAAATACAAGAAAGTATTTTTATTAATACTTGGCTCTCCATAATGGAATTGAGTAGGCTGTGCTGCCTTATGCATGTGGTCACATCAGGGCCTTGAGATTCTTGTAAATATTTACAATAACTGCAACAGTAGGTACTTCATAGGCTGCTTCCTGTCAAAATCCAAAATAACTTTATCTTTTTTTAATAGTAATAAAAACATCCCTTATCCCCCTTCGAGTAAAAAATTATAAATAGCATTACAGGAAAGTAGCTCAATTGTGTTGCGCTGCGCTAGCTGCGCTAAGTTCATAGAAAAATTCAATAACATATTGCTCGACCTGGGAATCGACTTCTAGCATAGCAGTCGCGTGCAGGACCACTAGGCTAATGAGGCAGTTATTATGTACACTCAGATTAATTAATCATGGAAAAAAAATTAAGTTATAAGCATTTCAAATGTATGAATCTTATCTAACACATTGGTCACAAATAGTTAAAATCGAAGGTTTCGAAAGCAACTCATTGCCTATTACATGCGGCGTCCCACAAAGCTAAATTTTGGGCCCCTTATTACTAACTATCAATGACATTCCTCTACAACAAACAACCTAAGGTACGGTACCTAGGCCTACATATGGACACCTATTTATCCTGGAAAGTCCATATTAACCACATAAAAACTAAATTGGTTACACTTGGCTTGGCTCATTACGTAGTATTGTAGGTTCATACCACATAAGTTACGACATATAACGCTTTAGTAAAACCGCACCTATCTTACCTCATCGAGGTATGGGGGACGTTGGCAAAAACAAAGATCGATGAACTTCAAATAATACAAAAAAAAAAAAACTTTTTAACTTTCACTATCTCACTCCAACCAAAAAAATATATGTAAAAAGAAACAAAAATATATCAAAAAACTTTACGTATATACCGTTTGCATTTTTATTCGAAAAACCCATAAAATAAATATCCACACTAACATGTCTTTCACAAAGCATAAACAAGTCTCCAATCATAGTACACATCGAGCTAGTTTTTTTCGTCCTACCCAAACCTCGAACAAATTACGGTAAAACAATGTTTACTTTTGAAGGAGCACAAATTTACAACAAAATACCCTCACATATTAAAAATGTAAGCTTCCTTAATGTATTCAAGAAAAAACTTGCTCAGTATATTGCAACTAATTAGTGACTAAAATGAAATGAATGCGTTGATTGGGTTCTTTCGTAGTATGTAACAAATTTATAGCATACATTTATTTATTTTGTAAAATGTTAAGTTTAAAATAGTGAGACACTAGTGAACTGCATAATTATTTGTAAAAAATCTGTTCTCATTTAAGTAACTATAATGTGTTTTTTTGAGAATAAATGTCTTTAAACCTATTTAAATTTTATGCTAGACAGAGGACATACAATAGTGAATTGTGATATCACTACTATCACCATACAAATCCTATACTAATCCCGCCAAAAACTTTAAATGCTATTTTCGAACTATTATTATACAATCAAAACTATTTTTCGTATTTATTTATAGTTTTCACTAACCCTGTTATTTTTAATTTGATATATTAAAAATCCACTGGACACTAATCAACTATCCTATTTAAAGTTCCTTTCACTTATGTATGTTTCGATGTATAGGTAATATGCCTATATCTCAGAAAGTATTGGAGCAATTTTGATAGGGTTTTCAATACTAGAGAGAGCTACTACCAGGAAGAATTTTATGTATCAATTGTAGATATTTCATACTAAATGACCAAACTATGATGAAGATACGGCAAATAATACATTTCAAGCCCTTCATGGCTTATGCTGGTTAAATCTTAAGTGATACATGAAAAGAATGTACTAGAAAAATGTGGGTGTTAAAAAGGTTATGAAAATCTGCGACAGCAAAAAAGAAAGAAAAGAACAGTCTTTCTCCCAAAGAGTCACAGTAACCGCTCTTATCTTTTACATATTAATAAAAGGCATGTATTTAAATGATTGTTTTAATTTTGCAAAATTTTGCATCTTTTTGGTTTCCATACCTCAAAAGGAAAAAAAGGAACCCTTATAGGGTTACATTTCGGGAACGCGTGGAGGTCTTTTTAGTCGGAAACCCTTGTCAGAGTGGTAATAACAATAGTGTGTCCGCTGAGTTCTCGTCGGCATCATTCTCTCTTCTGGGCGTCACGGCTTTGGAAACGCTTCGCCACTTTTGACGATTAGTGGCATTACGATTTAGACGATTTTTATGATTAGAGCACTGTACCATTGTGGCCTGGGTAACTTTCACAATAAGGTCAGTCCAGCGAGTTGGAGATCGGCCACGAAGTCGTCTTCCTTCAACTTGGCCCTGGATGACCAGCCTTTTCATGGAGCCCTCGTTTCTGGAGACATGGCCAAAGAACTTAAGTATTCGCAGCTGAATAATCGACGAAAGTCTATCCTTAATGCGAAGTTCCTTTAAGATAAAGTTATTTGTACGATGCCTCTGCAACACATCTCCTGTGCATCAATTTGCGGCGATCTTCTTGTCTTAATGACCAGGTTTCAGCTCCGTAGAGAAAGATTGGAAAGACAAGGCATTTCATTAATCGAACCTTTGTTTTCTTGGTTATTCTTCTGTCCTTCCAAGTCTTTCCCAGCCTTTCCACTGCCGACCTGTTAATGGCGCACCGACGTCTGATCTCATCTCCACACCCACCAGTGTTAGCGATAATAGAACCGAGGTAGATATAATTTTGTACTACTTTGCAGTTAGCAACACTGAGAATTTCTGGTTGGTTTTGTTCGGCCCGGTCTATTATCATCATCTTTGTCTTATCTCGATTAATGGCGAGTCTAAATTCAAGACTGGTAGTTTCAAGACGGAACAGAAGATCTACGTGTGGAGGTATAGAGTTGAAATTAAAATCATATACTCCGGTCTACAGTCTCTTGAAACTGTGAAACAAACAAACTTCTAAGTTAACGTAAAGAAAAGATACGGCCGTTTATGCTGAAAAAAAAACGTATATTTCGACTCTCGAGGGAATCAAAATTTATAGGGTATTTTCCGTTGACCCAGAATTATGAAATTTGGCAAGTAATACCGTCTTATACTACAAGTATATGGCAAAATCTCCAACATAGTGTTGATCCTTTTACAGCTTGATATTTTAGTAAATATTTAATGTAGATTTAAATTGCCCTTAACATCATCATATTCAAATAAATACTTTCAGATATTACAGACATAAAACTAAGTGCAAAAAAGTTCTTTTTACTTGGCACAATTTAAGTTTTTTTTGGACTGTCAGAATAGGTATCCTTGACCAATTAAACATAATTAGTTACTTTATGTTGTTTGCTATGTGAGATTTAAGTTGGCTTTAATTTAGGTAAAAAATGTAATAAGCACCGTTAATACATAGTAAAAATAAACTTGCTATCCGCATCCAAATTACAGAAAACAGCCTGCTATAGTGTATCTGTTTTATATATATATCATTTACGTCTGTCTGTTTGTGTGTTTAACTTTTTTAAACTACACAACTTCAACATTAAAAAAAAACATACTAGCAATGTGGGTCGCACATTACTAGTATTTATTATTGTTGGGTCGGAGAGAAATCCAAAATCAAAGATCATAAAAATCCGTTGTGTATGTTTTATACATATAGGTAGGTAGGTATAAAGATTAGCAGTATTAACTAATTGTTATTCTATAGATCGATGGACTTGATGCTTCGCAACGAAGAAGAGCGAGCGCAAGCTTTACGGGTAGTGCGTCGGGTAGTGGCCGTGGTGGGCGCGACACAGGGCGTTAGGCGGCAGCGTGCTGCCTTCGTGGAGCAAGGCTTGCTGCGCTGCCTCGCCGCAGTCGCGCGCGCCGCTAGCGCCGGCGACGGCACTGGCGACCGACTTTCACGACCTGCCATCGCCACACTTGCTGAGATTTGTGAGTTTTATTTTATTACATCCCACAAAACGCTGACTCAGATACATTTGTATAAGATGTACTATTCATTAGTGAAAATGACATTGACATAATGTAATGAGGTTGACTGCAATCATCTCCTTTAACATTGTTTTAGGTGTACTAAACCCTGACATGTTTATATCATGTGGCGGAGTAAATGCAGTGACTCGTCAGTTGGCCGAATGTGCCACGCCACGCATGGCGGAAGCGCTATGTGGGGTATTGCTTCACGCACTCAATGATCCTGTTTCACGGAGATCTGCACGCATAGATCTAATGTGTCTCAGTTCACCTTACTGTGATTTTCACTTCCGTCCAGCTGGTACTGAGACTAGCAGGTATGTTAAATTAAGCTCTTGTATCATTTATTATCTGGCATACATCATTATTGTGAGATAGATATTATATCCTTATGTCATTATTGTAAAAATAAAATTTCAGAAGGTATTCAAAATGGGTGGATAGTGGCAAAGTGGAACAGTTGTGGAAATGAAAAGTGTAAGCCAACTAGTAACTGATGGGAATAAAATTTGGCATAAAAATCTTGACAGTTTTGCAAAATAAAAAATCAAATTTTATTATAATAAGTGTGAATACTGTGAATGTTAATTTACCTCAATAATTAGGGATGAACGAGAGATGCGGTTCACTTGTAGTCGTCTTGCGCTTCTGTGCGTGCTCCGTAGTTGGCCAGGGCTGCTCCACTTCTGTCACCCGTGTAGCACGGGCGGGCTGCACGCTTTAGTAGCAGCCCTGTATCTACCGCGATTAGAGGTTCGAGTGAGTAATTGACACTTATATTCTTCAGAAAATGAATTTATTCTAAAGTAAGATATTTTACTATAAGTAGCATAACTGTTTTTTAGAAAGCGATATTGGATCTCTTGTATGAACTAGTCGGATTACCACAACCAGAATGGACGGATGAGATTTCTGTAGCTCTAGATGCAGTTGATCCATCTGACTTTCAAGTAAGTTATAGCATCTAGAACATAATTATGTTTAAAATATTGTTTGTGATCTTGGTAACTAATATAATTATTTTAGGATTCCTGGCGATTGAACGAAGGGTTTGTTGCTGCTGAAGGCACTGCTATATTACCTCATCTTGGTGCTACGGGCCCTGATATAATTGAAATTCATCTTGCACTTTTACTTCAGTGTTTCTTAGAGGTACATTATTATTTTGATAAAAAAATATATTCCTTGCTAATAAACATTGTCTTGTATATTATTATATAAGCTGTGTATAGTTACGGCATTTTTGATCTTTTCTCTTTGTATGTTCACGCATCACGCAAAGTCTACTGCATGATTATATTTCATCATGATCATAATTGAATGTAGTTTTCACCCATGTATTGCTAGAGGTTTAACTTAAAATCTGGTGCATGTTTCATCTTAATGCGCTGCCTAGAATCGGACTTATAGTATGTTAATCTTTTATGCTATATTTATATTTTGTGCTATATGATAAACACAAATTTATGATTTCAGGCTGGATTATTGGACGGGTTAGCTGAAGTGATTGTCACAAGTGATACTTTTATATCTGTCCGAGCTACTGTGTTATTGGGTCAACTATTGCATTTAATACACCTTTATCTACCTCCTCAAATATGTAGTATAACGCCGGCGCTTCCTACGCTAATGTCTCAGGCTTCGGCCGGCAAGCCGCAAGCTCTGGCTGCCGTCGCGGCTCTGCGGCGGCTGCACTCCATGCTCGAGGCCAGGCCGGCCAGTAGCAGTTTGTTCCTAGACCACATTATACAGTATTGTAGTGGTGCATTTAGAGAGAAAATAGAAGATATTACAAAAAGTCGGAAAGAGAAAGACAACGCTAGCATGGTTAAACCTAAGCATGACGTTTCCCTGCATAAAGAAAATAGTATTGAATTTTTAAACGATTCTGATAACGAAAATGAGCCAAAAAGGCACAGTGTTGGCTCAAGAGCTGATGTTCCTAACAGAAATGTGAGTGCGTTAGTTAAAAGTAAAAGTGTTAGTTCACGAACTAGTGCTGCAGTCAGCAGAGTTACTAAAACGGCTAAATTTTTCAATCTCTTCGAACGTGACAGCGATAGTTTGATTCGATGTACGATGGTTATGCATAACAAAGACGGCAACACCTGGAATTGGGAGATAATAAGAACTATACTGAAGGTATATAATATAGTATATTTGAAGTTTTGTATTCCTAGTATTTTTTTAAACTTAATGATTTTTAAGTTTCAATGTTATTTTCAGGAAAATGACACACCCTTGCTTAATCTAAACGATACTGGTCACAAAGCATGGGTAGGTCGTATAATCAATTACTTGAAGCCATCTTCCAATAAATATTCCCACACTGATTTGTCTAGTACGTGTCATGGTCACTCTGCGACGCGTGCTGGGTGTCAACTTATTAGGCATTTATTGAGACATAATGATGTAAGTACAATCCTAAAATTATAATATTATGTACCTATTGTATAATAAAACCGGTTTGTAAATTTTATTCTTAGCTTTCTACTTAGGTTTTTTTTATAGCAAGTCCTTAATAGTGTATTATTATCAGAAATAACAAAAGTTTTGGTAATTAGTGTAGAAATGCGCGTTATGTCGCGTTGACATTAACAGATATTGTGTTTCAGGTTGAGTGCCAAAGGTTACTGGAAGACTTTTTCTTGGACGTGAGCCGACAGATTGAGGCTATAGAAACAGGTCTGAAGGCTCACGAGTGTTTATTCAGTCCACAACATATGTGCAATACTATGTGTCAGATGTACTTCCTGTTCATTGGTCAACTCTGTCACTCACACAACGGTTTGAAGCTTTTCAAACAGACAGGATTATATGAAAAGTGAGTCATAATATTTACTGCCACACAACTATGTATTGACCTGACTCTAAATATTTACCTATATAACAATTAGTTGCCTGTATTATGTTATTAATCAATTTTGTAAAACTGCACTGTGCTTTAACTTTTCAGTCTTTTAGAACTGTCAACGAAAACTCATCATAGCTGCTATGTAAAGTTAGTAATATCGAGTCTAGACTACACTTTGGACTCATATCCAAGAGACATTTTAGCCAGGACACTGATGTGCAATATTCAAGCTTCAAGATTATATACAACACAATTTTTAAACGTCCTTTTAAGAGCGTCTAGAAAGTCTCGTGAATTAGTTCGAAGAAAAGCTAAATTGAAGAAGAATGTAGTTCACGACCATCTAAAGTCGCCTTCTAAAGATAATAGTGAAGCCAACACCGGTGTAGATATGGACACCTGGATATTGAAAATGCTAGTAGGCCAAGTAAAAGATGAATCAAAAGCAGTTATTAAAATAGCACTCTCGATTTTGGAAGAAGCTTATCATGTTCCTGTAAGTACTTTATGTAAATAAAAGACTAGCAAAGGTAGGTAGGAAGTAGAGATTTTAATATCACTATGATTAAGTACAAAATTGGTCAATACAATTGATTACTTGACTGGTGTTTGATTTATTAAAAATAACAGGCTTAGTGAAAACTATAATAAAATACATTTCGGATTCTGAAAAAATAAGAAGTTCCAAGATATAATAAAGAGATGGACGCTTTGTGTCTTTCCCGCAAAACAAGTATTATTATAGGATTTGTATTGAGCAGTGAGTTGTGATGTCAAAATTATCTATAGTATATTCTGCCTTACATAAAATTTTATGTTGTCTTTGTTGATAAGTATTATTTATGGTAAACATTTTTATGAGGTCATAAAAACAGTTAAAGTAGCCAATTGAATATAATATAGAAGTGACACATATATTATAAATTAGTAGTTTATCCTTCTTTGAATTCTTACGTACATACATTTTGTTCCGGATTTGTTTCACGGGATTAACAGGAAATTCGAATAAATACTACATACACATCGCAGAAAAAATATGGAGCAGCATTCAGTAGAATACCGTATTTTTCACCGGGATCACAAGTACCTCATGTATTTGATAACAAGGTTTAGATAACAGTTTTTTTAATATTTTTATGTTGATACTGGTCACAAATTTAATGCAAATGTATGATTCTTTATTGGAAGCCTGGAATTAATAGACGATTCCCGCCCTCAGTTCCCGCAGATTTTTCCGGGACAACATAATATACATACTCAATTTAGTTAGTCTATCTCATTTATTAGACATTTTTATAACAATTCTATTATTGCTTTCATGCATTATGATAGTTTTTCAGCTCTCAACATACATACCGACTAGTGACCTATTTTGTGTTTTGTACAGTCGTTCGTGGAAAAGTTGATTACAATGAAGGAGACGCTATGTCAGAACTGTCACTTGGATAAAACCGCGGAGCCGGCATCCCTGGACTTTGCGACAGTCACCGATAGGGGCTACCTACTATGGTTGAGCCTTGAGGTTGCCGTCGCAGTACAATCAGTGGATGCGAAGTCGATCGCATTTCTCAAGAAACATTTGGATTTCTGGACGAAATCCTATAATTATCGGTAATGTTCCAATAATACATACCATCACGCCTGTATTCCCCGAAGGGTTAGGCAGAGGCGTACTTATGCACACCCACAGTTCAGGTCCCATGTTATAGGGGGCGAGCCTATAGCCATTAACCGGGCACAAATCCAGACTCCGAGCAGCTACTGAGAATTTCATAGAAAAACCCAATAACACTGCTCAACCTGGGGATCGAACCCAGGACCTCTAGCGTACCAGTCGCGCTTGGGACCACTAGACTAATGAGGCAGTCATGTTAGTTATGTTCCAATAATATAATAGATTTTTTTTAATTTTGCCTTTTTACTAATTATTAATTAATTTTGCCTTTTTACTGTAATAAAGTTACTCAAAGCGCACTCAGCTCTAAGCAGACTATCTCTTAAAATAGATAATTTTCATAACCCTTGAATATTAGATTATTCTATTAAGTCAAAGTCAAAGTCAAAAGTCAAAATTATTTATTTCAATTAGACCATTAAAAAGGTACTTTTGAAAAGTCAAACTAATTGCACGGTTCCAAAAAGTGGGTCTTATGGAGAAGAGCCGGCAAGAAACTCCATAGATACTCTTTAAAAAAAAACATGATTACAATTTTTACAACTTTGTTTTAAATAGTTTGACAATTATGCAGTTTGATGTGTAAGATTTATTCAGTTTATGTAGGTGTTATATTTAGAAAGATAGGGATTGCCACAGCAAGTAAGAGCCGATCAGTCCCGACAGACAGCACCCATTCACGAGCATGACGTGACCATATTGTAGGGAATAAAACGACCCGACACATAACGCCACTATCAGCAGGACATTTAAGTGAGCATAACAAGCTCAGACCGCGGGCACAATATTCCTATAGATAAATATACTTACACAATTGTCAATCCGGATTCAGTTATGTTATCTTTTGGAGGGTAACCTGCTTTTATCACTCACATCAAACTCCACAATACTCACATTGATAGAATAAAACAAATCAACAAATATAATATTGCAAATTGGGTATGTCAAATTGTATAGTCTACATTAAAATTATCCAATACATCATCCTGTGGAGCTGGACCAGCAATTTGCCAAACATTTTTATCCAAAAGATAATCTTCCAATTTATAGTAAGCTTGCTTGCCTGCACAGAGTAAACATAATAATTTTTTTGAATTTGTTTTCTGGGAATTTTAAAATGAATTCAGGAATTTTATTAACAAAATTATAAACAAGACTAGAAATGAATACACTAAAAAACAAATAATTAGCAATAAAAAAGATGCAAAAAAGCTTTGGGAAATATTAAACAAACTAACCGGGAGAGTCAAATCCTCTATAGATAATGTTATAATTAATGCATTCGAAAAAACTACTTCAGGACATGTTAACATTGCTAATAACTTTGCCAAAACATTTGATTTAGGAGTAAAGAATATTATACCAAACTGCAATAAAAAATTATTAAATAAGGGAGAATATTGTAACCCAGTGAATGTATCATTACGACTAAAAAAAGCAACCTCCGATAGTGTATATAAAATCATAATAGCCTTAAACTCTGAGAAAGCACCCGGTAAAGACGAATTAAAAGCTATAGATATTAAAACAATTAGTAAAAATATAACGGATGTCATCGCTAATTTTATTAATGCTAGCATACTCAACGGAAAATATCCTCAGGAACTAAAGACTGGTATCGTTAGGCCTATACACAAGAAAGGTAGTCGTCAAGAATATGAAAACTATAGACCCATTACTTTATTGCCCACTATTAATAAAATATTTGTGCAAACAAATCTACGAGTTTTACGGACAACACAACATTCTTAGTGAAACACAGTATGGTTTTCAACCACATAAAAGCACTACACAACTTCTTTCGTCCTTCACAGATACCATATATGAACACCTTAATAATAAAAAAACATATATTAATAGTATTTATTGATTATAGTAAAGCTTTTGACACGCTGAGACATAACATTTTATTGGAAAAGCTAGAAGATTGTGGGATACGAGGTTCGTTACTTAAATGGTGCCAGGACTACTTTATGAATAGATCCTTTTATGTTAAGGTGGGAGATACATTCAGTGAAGAGGTTCAAGTCACAAACGGAACAGCCCAAGGATCCGTGTTAGGTCCATTACACTATATCACATACGTCAATGACCTAGTGAATGCACTGAAACAGTGTGAAATTTTTCAATTTGCTGACGATACATGTCTCATAGCAGCAGATAAGGACTTATCAGTAGCCCTTCAGAGACTGCAATCTGACTTTACTATTTTAAATAAATGGTCTCATGATGCGGGCTTGGTCATTAACGCAAATAAAACTAAATTGATGTACATAAGTTCCAGCCAAAATAGAAAGTCACATAGTATTAAACTTATTGCACATAGCCACAGTTGCCTGCACTCAAATATAGCTCAATGTAGATGTGATCCAATAGAAATAGTGTCTAAGCACATGTATTTAGGCTTAGTTATAGACGATCGTGTTAAGTGGATAGATCACATCAAATATGTTTGTGACAAACTAAGAGCCATACTAGCAAAATTTGTTCTTATTAAAAATAAAGTACCTTATACTACCTTACTTACACTTTATAAAGCACTAGGGGAATCAGTCATATCTTACGGACTAAGCAGTTATGGTCGCACCTATAGAACACACTTAGACTTAATTCACCAGCTCCAAATACGAATTTTAAAAACCATTGTACCCCACAAGATAAAAATGCAATATCAAAAAGATTACAGTGATATGTTTCCATACTGTAAACTGATTCCTATTCACGATAAAGTGAAATACACATTATTAATTGAACAATTCTTTAACGAAAAATTGCAAAATTATAATACAAAGCCGAACATGACACTACGCAGCACATACAAAAAACTCATAACACCTAGTTTCACTAATTTTTATGGAAAATTGCGCTTAGCTTATATTATACCGGACATAATAAACAATCTACCACAACAGTTAAAAAATGATCTAACGCGTAAAAATATAAAATATAAACTTAAAAAGTACTTTTTAGGGAAATTGAAGCTTAATAAAAATATATAATCTCAATAGTCAAATCACATAAAAAACACATGCTGTATATCATTCACAAGGCACAAAATACTAAACTTTAGAGGGTAAACCGTTAATGCAGGATGCGAGCGCGATACGTCGTGTTCACCTACCTGCAATAATTATTGTATGAATGTCAAGTTGTCGACGGACCCAAGCAGTGTACAGAAAAACCTAACTTGGTTTATGATTACGCTGTATGTACATAATTATAATGTAAAACTAATTTGTGTAAGTAGATAAATAAATAAAAAAATAAATATTATAAAATTTTACACAGTATCCCATAAAAGAAGTATGGACTTTAGCGAGACGAAACTGCGGCTGCATTAATTTTGATTTATGTCTCGTATTATAACTATGCAGTTCACATGTTTTTGAATAAAGGTGTAGATTTTTTCTTACGTACATAATATTCTCATAGATGTGCTGAGAAGGCACTGTCATTATATTTATTTCTTTGAAGAGTTCTCTGAGTGAATCGCGACTACGTAGGTTGTAAATGGCCCTAACAGCTCTATTCTGCAGTATAAAAACAGATTCTATATCTGCAGCGCGGTCCCATAGCAATATTCCGTAAGACATAATGCTATGAAAGTCGCTAAAGTAAACTAGTCTTGCGGTGGATTCATCTGTAAGTAGTCTGATTTTTCGAACTGCATAAGCAGCCAAACTCAGGCGTCCTGCTAAAGTCCTAATGTGCGTGCGGCCCCCATTGTAGCTTTGAATGTATCTTTATTCCTAGGTCGACAGATTCCAGCTTATCATTATTTAGTACGACGTCACAATCTACACACTTTACATTGGGTAGAGCAAACTTTACACATTTAGTTTTCTGCGCATTTAATACTAAATTATTAACTGTGATTAAAATGACCCTATTATTGAGTCTGCTATGACAGTTGTCCGCATGACGTTGATAATTTTGACACTATTTTGTCAACTGACTTCAAAAAGGAAGGGGTTCTCAATTCTACTGTCTGTTTTTTTTTCGTGACGTGATCGTCTTTCTGTGAATAGTCAATTGTCATTGTCAAAATAAAATTTTACGTATTGTCGATCCACCTTATGTCTTAAGAGTCCGGCGGACCGAATTTCTCCTACAAACAATATCCATATAAATCGTAATTCAAACACAATTTTTTCAAATTCTGTTATTATTCGGATTGCGATACCGTTAATCTAGGTTTCCATTTTGTCCAAAATACTTCACTGGAAATAAATGTAAGGGAATGCAATTTTTGATAACTTTACCAAGATTGGAACGATTTTCCGGTCTTTTATTTCCAGTGAAGTAGTAGTAGACATAGTATCATAGGAGCCTAGATTAACGGTATCCATATCCGAATAATGACATAGTTTCATGGAATATTGTCTGGATTACGATTTATTGCGGTATTACGGTTTTGTGGGCAATTCAGGCTCCTCCGGACCCTTAACTGTTTATTATAACGAAGTAAATGATGAAACATAATAATGAAATTGTAGATATGTAAAAATTATGTTGTGTACAGGCACAGTATAAATATTATACAGTATTGTGACTCGGCCTTGACCTTGAAATAATTGCCTACAGCCGCGCGGTACGTAGACACGCGATAGGGCTTCCTGACTACAGTATTTTAAATTCATCTACCTACCTATCTCCTTCCAGGGTTTGGTTTAGAGAAGATCGCCATCATTGTCTCTAAAACAAAATGACCATTGATTGGACTGACTGACATTATTGAAGAAATACCAAGTAAAACGGAAGACAAGTCAATAAGGCCACGAGACTATCGCCTGACCCCATTCACCTCATCCATATGATCCATAGGGTGAAAATAAGACCATCTCATCGCGTGTGCGTTACCTACAGCAATCAAAACCTCTCTGTACTACAAAATATTACTTAAAAAGAAGAAGCAAATATTCACAAATCGCACGCTTACTGCTTACAAAAACGTCACAACGTCCATTCATTACTGTGGTGCATTCATAAATAAGAATAAGTACTGAAGTAGGTACATTCGCGACTGTCGGGCTACCGAGTGGGACCGAACTCGAGGCGCGTAGGTATGACTCGCGTTCCGACCGTTTGTATGAAGACAGACTACTGTATATATATTTATACTGTGGTACAGGTACGTGCGTCTAGTAGAGGCGGGGGTGCACGAGGCGCTGGCGGTGAGTGAGGCCGGCGGCGGGAGAGGGGGGCCGCGCGCGCGCCGCGCCGCCCGCCCGCCGCCGCACCTGCACGCCGCGCTGGCGCCGCGAGCCCGCCCCGCGCACCCCGCGCACCCCGCGCACCGCGCGCGCGCCCTGCTCGCCGCCGTGCTGCCCGACCACTACAAGGTGCGTGTTACTGTGACTGTCTAGTGTCTAGCGCCGCCGCCCGCCGCCCGCCGCCGCACCTGCACGCCGCGCTGGCGCCGCGAGCCCGCCCCGCGCACCCCGCGCACCCCGCGCACCGCGCGCGCGCCCTGCTCGCCGCCGTGCTGCCCGACCACTACAAGGTGCGTGTTACTGTGACTGTCTAGTGTCTAGCGCCGCCGCCCGCCGCCCGCCGCCGCACCTGCACGCCGCGCTGGCGCCGCGAGCCCGCCCCGCGCACCCCGCGCACCCCGCGCACCGCGCGCGCGCCCTGCTCGCCGCCGTGCTGCCCGACCACTACAAGGTGCGTGTTACTGTGACTGTCTAGTGTCTAGCGCCGCCGCCCGCCGCCCGCCGCCGCACCTGCACGCCGCGCTGGCGCCGCGAGCCCGCCCCGCGCACCCCGCGCACCCCGCGCACCGCGCGCGCGCCCTGCTCGCCGCCGTGCTGCCCGACCACTACAAGGTGCGTGTTACTGTGACTGTCTAGTGTCTAGCGCCGCCGCCCGCCGCCCGCCGCCGCACCTGCACGCCGCGCTGGCGCCGCGAGCCCGCCCCGCGCACCCCGCGCACCCCGCGCACCGCGCGCGCGCCCTGCTCGCCGCCGTGCTGCCCGACCACTACAAGGTGCGTGTTACGGGCTACTAATCATGAGGACTTCAGAACCTATACCTATATATATTTTGAAAATGTAAACCTTATAGTGTGTAAAGATGAGACCCTACATTACATAGATTGATCTATAAAAAAATATTGAAAAAGATTTCTCGACTAAAGATTGAATTATTTCTAGGTACTTCAACGCAAAAAGTGCGCTAACGAACAAGAAATTGCTGACATAAAAGCATCACTATGGGCAGTTGGTAACACAGCTGTGACGTCACAGGGTCTCCATCATCTCATGAGTCTGAGCAACGGTTACTTAGAAGACTCGGTGCTAGTACACATTGTACGGTTGGCTAAATATAACCCGGTGTATTCTGTGCGTGCAACTGCGTTTTATGTTCTCGGACTTATAGGAAGTACCTATGACGGTGCTAATCTTCTGTCCGATCTTGGTAAGGATAATAAAATAAATATTTGTGTTATGTCCTTATAATGTATTTAAAACATACGCAGTATACATAAGATTACATAATCTAAAGTCTAAACGTTATATATTTTAGTTAGTTTTTATTTTATAATCACGATTTATAGTAAAGGTTATTTTCGACGTTCTTTTAGGTTGGCTATGTGTAAGACATACGAGGCACGATCAATTTCCAGTGATCCCAGACGAAACCTACTCCACCTTTGAGCAAGGCACAAACATCCATTATTATGTGACACCTGAATGTCGCTATAACGCCTATGACACAGAAATGAGCGAACATTCAGACCATACCGATCAAAGCGTTGCAGAAAGCTTACAATACGACACTACAAAACTTTTTGGAAAAATTGGATCCATATCGGCCGATCATTCAGAACTTAAGGATCAAGATGTAACAGACTATAAAAGTTATACTGACGGACGACCGGACAAAAGGAAGTCTCACACGCTTCCATCGCAAAGTGGTTCTAGTTCACATGACCGGCCCATATTATCTGAATCAAGGACTGTAGATATACTGCGGGATTGCTCGAGCTATGAGCGTCCAGGATATCATCGGGTTCCCATGGCAGAGAGTAGATTGATAATAGGCAGAATGAACTCTTTAGAGCATGCCCACGAAGGTAGAGTGAGGAATACCAGTGAATCAAGTACCAGTGGAGTTAGTAGTTGTGATTCATTTCTAGGAAAATACGCCATTCCGTAAGTTAAGACAATTTGACCTTTATCCAAGTTATCCTAGTTTATCCTCTTTACTTTATTCTAATGTGTTCGATTGTTTGCAGGGATAGAGTCCTGACTCTAAGTCCAATACCAAGCTCATCAAGTCTGTATGGTATGAAAAGCAGCAATAGCTCGCATCGGCCGAAAATATCTGAACTACAACGTCGGACTTCTACTTCTAGTAAGTTCTACGGTTTTAATATTAGTTTGCATTTCTAGATAAGTGTTACTCGCTCTTCAGTAACTAGGAATAGTGAGGACAGCGCGTAATCTGGATGGTGTTAACTAAACAATTGACAACATTTCAAAATTCATCAAAACAAAGATAACGTTTCTTTGCTTTCCTATCCTGAGTTCCAAAGGGTTTTATATTTCTTAATTTCGGAGAAAAAAAGTGTGATGACGTCACTTATACGGCGGAAACTGAGAAAATTGAAATTTTGTCGAAATTATAGTAAATCAATAACGAAATAGGTAATTCAATATATTATGAATAAATATAATAGATGCCAAACTAAGATATTCATACATATCATGGATACATAAGATATTCTTTTAAGGGTCAGCAAAATGTCGTCATGTCACCGTTTCATCGGTAAAATATAAAATATGGGTATCATATGTTTCGATCTCGTTTCAAATAAAATTATTACATATGTGTGTTAAAAAAATGAAATGTTCTCAATTACCCATTTTTTTATTTTAAGTACGTCCCTTTTGGTTTTTATTCGTAACATTTTATTTTGCAGGTTTTACAGGGCACGAAGTCGCTAGCTCGCCACCTTCCCAGAATGATATGACAGGATATGCAACGTTGAAGTCACTGAATAGACGGTAGGTAACTTATAATAGGGTAGTTGACTGGTCTTATAATTATATGATGTAATACTATTATTAAATATAATAAGAATACAAAAAGAAATTGAAATCGTCTCATAAGGTTCTTAGTTATAGTTAGCTATAGCTCTTTACGTTTTTGGTGGAGATGGGGAGGGGATGCTCTGTCCCTCTTTCGCCAAACGAATGTCAGTTAGAATGTGTATGGAGCACGCATGGTTGGACGTCACAACGTGCTAAAGTGCGCTCTCTGCCTTTCATACAATTAAAATGCTCAAATTTTCCTTATTTTTGAACCGATTTTATTTTGCTTTTGTTGATGCGCTCTATTTATGGTCAACTTTTATATGAGAATATAAAAAAATATCAGTCAACTAGCCTATTATGTAACGTACGAAGCCTATGTTTTATTAGGACATTTAATGGAATTTAATAAAATATGATAAACAATATTATTTATTTTAAAGGCCTCATTTGTCGGAAAGCGCTGCCACTGGTTCAAGTGACATGGATGACTTGAGTTGGTTATTAACGGATACAAATCGACGTTCAAAACCGTTTTCTTCGCTAAGGGACAGAGCCAAGTCCACTAAAGAAAGAATGACAAAACTTAGGTAATTTGAATTTCATGCTTTTATGTCAAATAAGAATTACAATCAATGCTCTATGCCCAATTACAATATTTATATTATAAAATTCGAATTGGGCATTTCTGATTTGAATACATCTGTCAATGATTATTATAAATTTAAAATACCAATAAAATTGTTTTTTTATTAAGTAATATGGGTGCCTTATTCTGTACATGGATAAATTTGCGTAGTGGTTAACCAATGGTCTTACGGGTTTTAGATTGTAAAAAATTTAGGAAACTATATAAATAATAATTGTATTTTTTAAAATATTTTCTATGCTAAGATAGAGAAGAGGTATAAAGTAGTAGTATTATTTTAGTGAAGGAAAACTTCGACTGCCGACAGGATTCGAATCTGTGTCTTCTGGTTAGATACCCCAGACGCTATGATGCTAAGCCACCGCGAGTTCTATCCTCCAGATCGAATAATAATTGTTTTTCTTTCTTTCTATAATGAATGTGTGAGTGGATTCAAAAGGCGAAACCAGAACGAAAAGCTCAATTTATGTAGAACACGACAAATTGGGGTACCAGTTACAAAAAAAAAAAAACAAATCCGACTGGTAGTTACCAGCTGTCAGAGATCAGCGCGTCCAAACAAACAAACGCATTACGGCGAATCCTGCACCTGAGAATTTTTAAGAACCTCACCTATAAGCCAAGTGTATGTCTCTCTAGGATGTCCCCATCCAGTGATTCCACTGACATTCGCCTAATATTTTCGTTTTGTTAAACGCCTTTCATTCATTCTCACTACATGCCCTGACCATCGGCATATATTCTAACATTTTAATTATTTCAAAGGTCGGTTTCTTATTAAGTTAAAAATGTAAAGTAAAGTAAATTATAGATAAATAGCTGGGATCAATCCGTGGATTGGGAATAGTAAAGTTTCTGCATTATCATGAATACGCGTTTTATTTTATGGTTATAGTCTGTTGGAGTACGATTGGAAGCCGTTACCTC
Source organism: Acronicta aceris (assembly GCA_910591435.1). Lineage (NCBI taxonomy): Eukaryota > Metazoa > Arthropoda > Insecta > Lepidoptera > Noctuidae > Acronicta > Acronicta aceris. The sequence goes on along the minus strand of OU342763.1, from coordinate 7,886,482 downwards.
TCGGTGAGAGTGCACGAGCGTCGCCGCCCGCCGGCGGGCTGCTGGCGGGCGGCGCGGCTGGTGCGGCGGGGGCGGCGGGGGCGGCGGGCGCGGGCGCCCCGGGGCTGCAGGGCCCCCGCCGCCCCACCGGCGCCTCGGCTGCTCCGCCCTCGCACCTTGTGCAAGCGCACTCACCTGCTTATATGGGCATCTGCCTTCCAAAGGACCTAATGGAACTGTTTCCTAGGTATTTAGAACTTAATTTAAAACTAACTCACCTTATTGAATACTTGGAATGTATTTTATTCAGAAAACCTATCCCGTAACATAATTAAGTTTTTTAAATCGTTACATAATAAAAACAAATTAAATGCAATTTTTGTAAACATTTTGCGCCAAAATTGTAATTCTGGGCTGTTCTTTTAATGTTTTGAAATTGTAACAATTATTAGGCCCTAGATAGACATTACTTACATTTTTTAAAATATTAATTTTCCAGGGATGAAGACCGAAATGACGAAGACACTGATAAAAGTGACCACACTAAACGAGATCGCTTGCCATCTTTTCTTGTGGATACAAGTAGTGCAAGTACAGAAAATAAGTCAAGAGCTACGCCAGATAGTCAAAAATTGACTTCTCATAAAGGTAAGTAGGTACATAATTTATGCATGAAATCAAGTACATTTTTATATTACAATCTTAAATCTAACTTAAAGTCACTTCGACTATTACAGCTAGTTCTAGCACTATTACAGTTCAAATTCAAAAAGTGACTTCGAATCCAGATAAGGCTGAAATAATGGCTGCTAATGCAGATGCAACATTTGTAGAAACTACTGATAATACACCTGTAACCAAAGACGGAACTAAAAGGCTTGTCGCCACTGTGAGTGAAGAAGAAAATGATACTAATACTGTACCAAGCAAAACTGTTTCTGAAATTGACAAAATATCTAATAATGAGAACAAAGGCGACACAGTTCCTGATGCAAATACTGAAATGGAACTACAGGACACACGTCAATTAATTCAAGAAGCGGCAGAGCCATCTCGTTCCAATGTTGATGGAGTTGAAAATTTGGTTCCAAATGCAGGGGCAATTATCGACGCTCCTGAAACCTCTTCCTCCAGTAACAAGTGGCGGCACATTACAGCGGACTGTTTGGCCTGTGTTCGTACTCGGCCGCCATCTTCCCATGAGCTACGTGAGGCTTTTTTTGCCGGTAAGGATATTATTTTGATAACTTTTTATTTCTTTAAATTAAATGACAAGATTGTTCAAATATGTCGGCTATCTTTAACCTTAATATACTTTATTCATGAGCTCGACAGCTCGCCACTTTGACGAGTCTTACGTTCCCAGGACTATGCCGTGAAAAAGCTGAATGCAATTTTTAATACACTGAGCTCATATTGGTTTTCAGGCATGGATGGGTCAGGCACGAGTGGCACCGAGGCCCGAAGTCCGACAAACGACAAATCTATTGCCGACCGTAACGGATGTCCACAAGCAGAACTGTTACATCAAGTGCATTTTATGTCCAACCCGATACATTTAAGACAGGTATTTTAATTTTTAACTGTTTTACTCGACTTTCGTGGCAGGTACACTCACCTCTGATATAGGAGGATCATGCTAGGCTGGGAATCAGTCTCGTGACACCGAATTCATTCTGTGCTCCAGAATTGCGGTAGGTAACCCCTGGTGGCTTAAATATATTCTGGCTAACAAACACAACTACTTTTTACCCGATTGCGCCGGAAGGAGGGTCATTATAGCGGTTTATTTCAATCTGAATTTAATTATGTATGGATTTTGCTGATTGCAGTTTGCACGCACAGTTCAGTTCGAGTTCGAGAAAATTTCGATATAATGAGAATAATAATTATACATTTTTTTCTTTTTAGGCTCGGTCTGTACTGCTGTCGATGAAACAACGACACCCAGAGGTATTTCGTAGTCCTTGTGTTTATTCAGACGTCTGTGCTTTGCTGGCGAGAGATACATACATGTTGTGTGCGAGACGGTTTGTACAAGAACTGTTTCTTGATACAAGTTTCGATTGTTTCGCTGCGGAGCCGGCGGCGGTGCTGACACGTCACGGAGTCACTTCGCCTAAGGCTGGCGCAATCACAACCGCACGCCAATAGTATTTTGATCATGTCGAATCATGTCAAATAAGGTCGTGTGCTGTTATAGAAGTTCTATGCGTATTAAAGTATTTATTAAGTCCTAGTGGTTGCCGGCCAAATGCTCACAAGCAATATATTTTGGGTGCCTTTCATTTTGTCATGAAATTTTTCTTCCACATTATTGATACCAAATCCAATTTGATTTTACTATACAACGATATTTTATTGTCAACATTACAATAAATTATCAATGTATGATTGAAACTGTTTTTAAGAGATTTAGTAAGTAATTGATTTACTATGCTGCTATTTTTGTATATATATATTATAGATATATATATAGATAAATTAAACATTCTCAAATATTTTTGTTGATTAGCTTGCTGTTAAACTTCGATTTACTGCCTATCTGCTTGATTTAAAATTGTGTGTACATTAATGACCGCTCTGGAATACGACCCATGCTCAAATACAGATACATGTATCCAAATGTAATATCAGTGCTTAAAGTAATATATCATGGGATATAATGTGATTCACGACCAATATGGATGTAAAAATGTTATGTAATATGGACGATATTACAGAATACAATGTCACGATTCTTATTCGTTTTTAAATGTTATACTGCATAGTGTGTAAATAATTAAAATTTATTAATGAATTGCCTGCAGTTTGGATCGCAGTTGACTAGAAAATGATTACAGTAAAGCTGAAATGATTCTAAGTTACTTGCGCCTAGACTACGCTATCGGTGAGCTCGCTGGGCGCGCTTCGGTTAATGTCAATTGTATAATGACATCACTTGAAGTCATTTTTTAATTAATTATTTTAATTATTTGTGATGCTATAACTTACTGTTATTATTTTGTCAAGCACTTGTATGGATTAAACTAACTACCGAAACATTTGTATGTAAAAGAAACAACGTAGTTACGAATACCTATTACGATTTCAAATTACAAAGCATTTTTCAATTTTAGTATTAGAAGTTATTGTTGCAAATATACAAAACTATTGCTAATTTATAATATGTCTTAACGTACGTCTTCCGATTATCTCGGGTGATTCTATTTCATATTATTAAAACAGTTTATACATTAAATATTTAATGGAAAAGAAAATGTATTTGCGAAATCTCGGAATGGAGTAGAAATTCTGACATCCTGAGCTTGACGTCTCTATTGTATGCGGGCGCATACAAAGAAGAGGTCATGACTAATAAATTGGTAATCAAAATTATGCTCCGAATTATAACGTTTCCACAGGCGAAAGCTAGTATTAACTACTATTTACTATGATAATGATGACATAATAATTTTTTTTTTAAATGATGTTTTATGTTTAATTATGACAAGATTTTAAATGGACGTTGTTTTACCCGAATAGAATCGTGATTATAGTAGTTTATATATAAAAACATGTATTTTTCAAATTATAAAATATTAATATTATATAAAAAAGTGACTAAAGTGACATTGAATATTTAAAAATTGCATTTATTCGCAATCCAAAGCAATATTGGTTCGTCTTAGTTTGACTTTTAAGAATTCTGAAATGTATTGCTTGTATTAGCATGAATCTCAAATACCACACACGGGTCACACGTTCATTAAAAGTTTTGAAGGAATATAACAAATTTTCATTTGTATTCGTACCCTATAACTTTATGACAACAACCGAAGTATTCCGACACACTTGTTTGTCGGAATACTTCGATTTTGTGATAAATCTTTGTGAAAATCTCTGCTAACTGCCAAGATTGCGATAATGTAATGTTACTTTAAGTTCAATGATATTATATTATTTTAGACATTTGTTTGTATAACAAAACTTGATTATTGTGTCTGCGCAACTAAACTGAGGCAATTGTCTTTCCTATTATGTTAATGAAATATTTAATTAGCTAGTCTCACATAATTACAATAGTTACTGATCCAACTGACTGAATACCGCACCATTCCCACTGACTTCAATAGTTATATATAGCGTACCTATTCATATATCCCACCTAAAACAACGATACGAAACGTTAGTTTTCAAGCATATTATTATAGTTTTAAATACCTACTACAACTTTGTGTTCATTATTGTACTAAAGTCTTATGTTTGCATTTAATAGAACTTGTTCTATTTTCATTTTTGTTATTTATGGAAACTCATTCGGAATAACAATTTAATTTAATTTGTGTAACTTTACATGATATTGTAAGTATTAATACAAAGAGCACGCTGGATGTCACATATAACTATTTGTTATAGAATTGTTTGTTAATTTTCAATAATAGTGTGTAATGTTTAGTTGAAATAAGTTATTGATTAATAAAAAAAAATAAAAAATATTTGTCAATCACTGCAGTATTTTAGGAGGAAAATTCTTCGTCTCCTTCTTACCAGTTTAATAATTTATACAATTACATAATCGAAATCCTGCATTTTTGATATGGTAGGTAATTTTTATTCTAATATATCAGATATTATGGCTACTACGTGTCTACTGCTATGCTACTCTTGTTAAATATAGTCTTAAAAGTTGATTCGGGTAACGAAATAAAATAAAATCTGTTTCAATAATACTGGGTCATACTTTGTGGCTATTGGTTTTTGTATTAAAATACACTTAATTGATGATTGTTTAATAATATAATTTAAATAAAATTAAAACAAAAACGTGCCATTGCGCTGGTTCCTTTCAAATATAATAACATGTTAAATACTACTTAAGTACCAACTCTCTTTAATGCCACTTCATTACCATAAATATATTATTTTATAACGTATACCTACATGTTTTTATTTTTAACACCATAATCCAGGATTTTGTAAAATACTTACATAACATACCATCACGCCTGTATTCCCCGAAGGGTTAGGCAGAGTCGTACTTAATACACCCACAGTTCGCCTGGTATGTTTAGGTCCCATGTTATAGGGGGCAAGCCTATAGCTATTAACCGGGCACAAATCCAGACTGAGCTGCTTCTGAGAATTTCATAGAAAACTCAATAACACTTTGCTCGACCTGAGGATCGAACCCAGGACCTCTAGCGTAGCAGTCGCGCTGGGGTCCACTAGACTAATGAGACTAATGAGCAGTTGTAAAATACTTATTTGTTTTATCTTTCAATCTGCCTGCTTCATGACAAGGTATGCATGTTTCTCTATAACCTTTGCGAATGCTGGGAGTTTTAACATTATCTCCTGTTTAACAATTGGCATTCGGGCAATCATCAGGTCGCTCTGAACCCAACACACTTCCTTCTGGTACTCCTGCTCTAATATCATATAACTCTGTGCTTCTCATCAAAATAACGTCAAGTCAAACAAGATTAAATTAGTAAGTACTAGCGTTGAGGAATAACTTTAAATAGTTTATAAAGTAGGGAGACCTTCGTTCTACACCGACCGGGTGTAGAACGAAGGCTTGTGAAATATCTAGGAAAGCAGCCGAAGAGTATTTAATTTCAATTGTGTTTTTAGTCTCATGAGCCGATATACTTGTTTAATGGTCCCGTGGAATCCCATTTATCCTGAAAAAATTGCAAAGGTTAGTTTATTTTCTTGTACTAGGTCCTCGCAACTTGAGGATACGTTGGTATGAACTCAATTTTCCTCAATTCTTAAATCCGTGTGGATTCTGGACAAAGGCAGAAAAGATTCATTTGCTACCACTCTGGAGTCCGTTGGAAATCGGAAGGAAATTGAAAAGATTCAAATGTAATTATATCAAAAAAAAATCTTGATGAAATTAAAGCAGCGATTGCCTCATAGGAAAAAATTGCGAACAAATTGCAAAAACAATTAAACATTCTGATGATATTAGAAACACATCCAGAAAATCACTAGCTCGCTATCCTCAGACATATGTCGTTACAAATCCTACTAATCTATACTTATAATAAATCTGTAGAGAGGTCAATTCTGTACATGAAATATATTTCCAAAATAACTATCAGCGGGTGATTAGTGATCGATACTGATGCCAAAAATGCAATCAGTAAAATTTTTGTCTGTCTGTCTGTCTGTCTGTCTGTCTGTATGTTCGTTATAGAAACAAAAACCACTCGATGGATTTCAACGAAACTTGGTACAATTGTTCTTCATACTCCTGGACAGGTTATAGTATACTTTTCATCACGCTACGATCAATAGGAGCAGAGCAGTGAAGGGAAATGTTGGGAAAACAGGAGAACTTACTCCATTTTTTAAGCTTCCGTCGCGTGTGCAGCCTTAATGGTTAAAGTTACACAGAAATCATGTATGACGGAAATGTTCTTCTTTAAATTATATAAGAAATATTCCACGACAGCAAATGTCTATCTTTTATGGTTGACTCACAATAACACGTGTAACTCCCGATAGCTTAGCAGTTCGGAGCTTTCTGATTATATTTGTCTACTCTTACGTTGGGTGACTGACTGACTGACATAGTGATCTATCAACGCACAGCCCAAACCACAGGTTATAGTATACTTTTCATCACGCTACGACCAATAGGAGCAGAGCAGTGAAGGGAAATGTTGGGAAAATGAGTGATTCATGGGAAAGGTTTCAAGCTATCAATGTATATATCATCACGCTACAACCCTTAGGAACGGGGCAACGCAGGTGAAACCACGGGCGAAGAACTAGGGAACAAAGTAACTATTCCACGCGGACGAAGTCGCTGGCAAAAGCTAGTATTAGGTATAAAGGTTTGTGAGTATGGATGTATGGATGTTTGTTACTTTTCACACCAGAACGGCTGAACGGATCTGAATGAAATTTGGCACACAGATAGATTATAGCCTGGAATAAAATATAGGCTACTTTTTATCGAGGTCGGACGCCATCCTGAAGTCCACGCAGACGAAGCCGCGGGCAGAAGCTAGTAAGTTATAATCCACTGAAGATGAACTACCTTGAACTCTAAAAAGCGCCAAATATCTACTGAATCACAATTGTCAAATTAGGTAGGTACGATAAAAATGTCTGTAGCATTAATTTTATTCGAAAAATTATGGTGGCCAATGATTCAATTGTACCCATCTATTTAAAATGCTTTCAGGAGTCTTTCAAATCACCGCTTCTGTTAAAAATAATATCTATAAAGTAGGTATGTGTATGAAACATAAATGGGAATAGCTGTAGAGCATGTCACTCGTTTCCCGAAGAAGATGAAGAGTAGTGACGGACATGCTGCTACTGCCAGGAGTTACCACCATAATAGTTTTGGTACGTGTATCTTCTGTGTTGGACCTTAGAATGTATTGTATTCAAACATAAGTTTTGACTCGGTCCTGTGCCTAGGTACTTTAAAGACAATGATAAAATACCTAAGTACATAGGTACAAAGGTTACCGACATAGCGCACCGAATTTGCAAACTGAAGTGGCAATGGGTTGGCTATATCTGTCGAAGAACCGATAACCGCTGGGATAGACGTGTTCGCGACTCGGCAAACGTAGCGTACCGGCAAGATGGAGTGATGATTTGCGAAAGGTTGCTGGCAGAAGCTGGATGCGACAATCCGAGGACAGGGTGAAATGGCATGATGATGATGACAAAGGTATAGTATGAAACTATAATTTATTGTCAATAAGGGAAAAGACTGCTAGCATAGGAACTTCGCAAGAACGACCGCTGTGCTAGGTATATTATGTACCTAATACCTAAGACACCTATAGTCTATACACAGTTACACATAAATACTGACTAGCTGATCGTCCCGGCCTCGCAATGGTGATGTACAAAATTAATGAAAATAATGTAAAAACAAATCTTTTATACAAACGTTATTCCGACAATACCTAACGAACATAACAAAAAGAGAATTATCCAATTTGGTGCAGTCGTTCGGAAGTTATGCGCGTATACGTTACTTAATTTTTATTTAGGTAAATACCTACCTACTAGCTGTCCCCCTGCATGCGTTGCAAATTTGCAATTACTCTATAATAGTTTTTTGGATTTAATTTTTTTCTGGATAGGTACACTAATCACCTGGCGGTCTATTCTCATACCTACCAAATAGTTAGGTGCGCAACAGTGAACCACGAAAAATTTAAACTTGTGTCATGCTCATGCATGTAGGTACTCAAATTCAAATTTAACGTTTTCTTTTTCCATGTAACAGTGTGTGTAATTTAAGCTTAAAAACAGGTTAGACATTATCAAGTATTTAAAAAAAAATGCGAATTGTTTCACTGTGTACACTACGGTACACAACACATCGATCCATGATGAAGTTCACAATTAAGTTAAGTTATATTTTAACAGGACTAATTGTGGTAAATCGGTCATCAATCGAAAGTTCTGTAGAACGGTAACATCACTACATAGTATAAAACAAAGTCGCTGTCGCCGTCTGTCCGTCCCTATGTATGCTTAAATCTTTAAAACTACGCAACGGATTTTGAAGCGGGTTTTTTTAATAGATAGAGTGATTCAAGAGCAAGGTTTTAAGCTATTTAACATTACGCTACGACTTTTAGGAATGGGGTAACGCAGGTGAAACCGCGGGCGGATCGCTAGTAAAATATATAATATTCTAAAAGAATATCGCTTTTTAAATACATTAAACATTATTTGACATTTGACGTTGGAAAAAAAGAAACTGATTATGGATATGTCTAAAACATAATAACCATACGATTGCTAGATAGTAACATAACACGTATATTAAATATGGTACGACAATCTCACAAAACACGAGTTTGAAGAAGAAAAACAAAACTTACCTATTTTTTTCTTTTTGCGCGGGAAAACAAATCGTCGCACCACACGACTATTAACAACGCGCACTCGCCCCCAACCGGTGAGCGGTAACTGACTAGTTTTGAATATACATACCTAATAAAAATAATATTTATTCTCTGAGTAGGTACCACTGGCTCAGTCTACCTAACCCTACATTTAAAAAAAAACATAAAAATCCGTAGAGCCGATTCGGTGGAGTGCGATCGTGACACGAGATTTTTATATACCTATGTAGATAGATGGATATGTAATAAAATAATATCATGTAAGAATGTGATTAGTTATAATTTTATAGATGTCTAAAGGTGATCAATAAATGACGGAATATCTAAGTACCAAAGTAGTATTAATCTTTCCTTGTTGGGTACAATAGGTATCTACATTTTTCACAGCTACATGTAAGTAGACCTGTGTGAAAAGTATAGGTAAGTATCTATCCTATCTGAGTAGAAAAATTCTATGGTGAGGGGAAATAAAACCATCAGTTATTACAAAAATTAAATAATTACAATGTATTCCGCATGGATATTGGTGCTACTTTGAGTAGTTGGTAGGAATGACTGATGGCTTGGCTGGCTGGCCTGGCTTCTTCGAAAATGTTCATGATTTATTAAGATGAATTTAACCATTCTATAAATCTGCTAAATAACTTCAGCGCTACTTTGACGATTCTATCCCAGAACCCTGGTTCTTCCTCCCGTTGACTTGATCCCGTCGGGTATTCATCATCGAAATTCTCCAACTGCCGTTTTTCACGATGTGATTCTTCGAAACTGTCAAGATTATCTGGGAAAAGTTAAGTAGGTTACCTTTACCAATTTAGGCGTATTCCATAATAATAATAATATTTAGTCAATCCATTATACCTACTGTCCCACTGCTGGGCACGGGTCTCCTCTCAGAATGAGAGGGATTAGGCTATAGTCCACCACGCTGGCTTAATGCGGGTTGGCAGACTCTCCACGCCGTCGAGAAAATCTCTCAGGCATAAGAACAGGTTTCTGCGTGATCATTACGCAGACAGAGGTGCGTGCTTTGGATTCGAATTCGAGACCTTTGACTTGACATGCCAGTGGTCATATCACTAGGTTATCTATCACTGCTCACTTACATACCACGGCATTAAGTACAAAAATTATGTACATAAACCTTCTATAAATAGGTAAGTAGTAAGTAGTTCTTTACGATTACTTATCCACTTTTTCAAAGTAAAGTTCGCGCTTTCAAAATCTTAACGCGAGTCGCAGGGTTCGATCTTTGAGTGTCTGCAAAGCTGCTTATAGTCTGAAAAATATTTGATTCGTGCAGGAATTCAAGCCGCGACTCGTAGCAATCGTAGAGCAGCAGCCGATTACTTAAACACTGCTCTAATCGAACCGTTATTTGAGATTTCAGAGGCGCCATGGAATTGCTAAGTACTTTAGTACTTACTTATACTCGTGGACCATCGTCCCTTTCGCTATACCATCCCTTTATTAAGGCTTTAAGGAAAGAAGGGCTAAGACTCATACCTATCTGGTAAATAGGGTATGTAGTAGTTTAGTATTTTAGTAAAATAAGAAGGTATTACCTACTGTTTAAAAACATGTGCATCAAAGAATTAGATAAACTAACTAACCTTTCCGCGGGATGTCTACAGGCTTAGCTACCTACCCAAAAATATATAAGTTACTTACATGAAAAGCTAGGAGAATCTAAGGTAATCTGAAACAAAACAATTTATACATATTATTTTATGCTATAGGCAAAGGTAAGCTTTCGATTAAAATTAAGTACCAAGAGTAAGTATCAATAATTGAGTCCGGTTTGAACATTTTTATTTCGGATCGCGCTGGCCTAGAAGATACTGATTCACTCGTGATTAATATGATCTTGTTAAAAGACAAGGCAATTAAACTTAAACACTCACTTGATATGCCGATATACATGAATAAAAAAACGTTAAAAATGCAACGAACAACAGTGTCGTCCTCATGTCTCCGGTTTCAATCACCACATTGATGCACCATGACTGTGAACTTGCCTTTTATACGAGGGCGTGGCTTCGCCTGATTGTGGCGGAAAATCATTGCTTGCTGTATCATCACTGCTATTGTACCTACATTACGTAACCTTTACAGATATTTAGCCCTTTTTTTGTATTTTACAACATGTAACGAATGAATGTCCTATTGCATGACTGTAGGTAGGTACAATCCTTAGGAGTACCTATTTAAAAGTATCGCATTTTGATATTAAATTTATTAAGCAGTATAGGTACCTACATATTTTTATTAAAAACGAAGTACCCTAGTGAATGTTGCTTATAAGCCTTGCTGTTGAAAATAGTTTTAGTAATTTCTATTCTTTAAGTTTTGTCAACGTTAACTGCCTCATTTGTCGTATAAGACAGCTATCGGATCCTGGGTTCAATTCTCCGGTCAGACATTGTTATTAGTTTTTACAGATCAGGGAATGTATGTGTCAAACAAGATAATAATATTATTTTGTGTGCTTCATCATTAATATAGTGGACGTAAGCGCGACTACTACGCTAGAGGTCAATAGCAGCACGGAATTTGCATTTGTGGCTAAGGGCACTGCCACAAATCTGCTACTTATTACACTAACCTAACCATGCAACAAAGGCGGGACGGTAAGTATGGATTTACCTATATTGTAGGGATGTATTTATTGGGTCTATAAATCTGCCCATTGCCTACAAGTCCCACTGATGGGTACGGGCCCCTTCTCCGTTTGAGTCGTTTATATACAAAAGATTACGCTGCCGACCTAGTAGTGCGACATGGCGTAGAATTCATACATGCATAAAGAACTATATGGTGATGTGAAGATAATTTTATTTTTATTATAAGATATTTTTTTTAGTGAAAGAAGAAAACAATCTCGAACAGGATTTGATTTGAAAAATAATAATTTACCACAAATACTAACATACACTTACTACTATATGTATAATAATAAATTGGAATACTTATAAATTAATAAATGGCTAAGTCTCAAAGTGTGTAAGTATCCTCCTCTCTCCTACTTATTAATTTTGCTGTGCCCGACAGGGTCCATATTGTTTCTGTCTATTATTCTTTCCACCTGTATGTACATTATGGATTGCAATAAATATATGAATATGAACCCCAAACGCTTTAGGTATCAAGACTAATGCCTGTATGGTGGTGTATCTATTAGATGTGGAGGTTTCAGTACGATTGTATATGGTATCCTTAGGTACTTATCTATTAGCTATTACGTTTTTTTATTGGTTCACTAAACTTGACAAAACTGCACAAGTAGGTACATTTTTATAAACGATTACTTAAAACCATATGGAACAAGTAGGTAAGGTTTCAAAGAACTAACAGATACATTAAATATACCTATCAATCTCGTTGCAAACGTTATTGTAGGTTTAACACATAAGTACGCTAAAACGGTGAGTGTGTCCTTCTATTAAGAAGACGGCTGCCTGTTCCCGGAACAGCTAAGTAGGTTTAATCTATCGAGTAAGGAGTAACGAGGGATTGTCAAGTCTTCCATTTATTAGTTTGTGCAGATACACGATGTCCGCAATGTTTCGTCTATGTTTCAGTGAGATGAATTTAAAATGTGCAAGTTTTGAATCATAAGACGTTAGGTTGCGGCAGAGATTATGTCGTACAGAAACTTTTTCTGCAGCTTTTCTAATCGGGATATATGCACTGCATCAGATGGACTTCTGACAGCAATATTCAAGAATTGACCTAACATAGCAGTTGTAAAGGAAGGTACCTATTGTACCTATTTCGTGGTCCATAAAAAACTTTCTTTGGCGTAGGTATGACAAAACCAGCTAAGTGTGCCCCTTTGCTCGTGATGCTATTAATATGTTCGCGGAAGTCTACCTAACTTAGTATCAACCACAACAACTAGATCCCGTATTCTTCAGTGATTGAAGTGTTGGAAATACAGCTGTCAAAGGTATATTGTAAGCGCAACTGCTACGCTACAGGTCCTCGGTCACTATGAAATTCCAACTAGAAGTTCGGAGTTCGGGATTTCTGCCCGCATAATGGCAATCGTCTCGCCCATATTACACGGCCGTCCCTTGTAATACTTGGAAGGGTGTACATTAATACACCTCTGTCAAACCCTTCGAGGAATACAAGTGTGATGGTAGGTAAGTTATATTATAACGAGTTGACTATGGGACGCCAGGTATACTTATTCAATTCAGTATCAGTAATTAAGTTTCACTGCAGGTACTTTTGCTGAAGTCTGTACTAACATAAATAAGATTGTGGTACTTCGTGTATGTTTTCATTAACTGAAACGACCTTGTCGATTCAGTAGCCTGTTCCGCATGAAAGCATGCATACAATAGAATACTGAGCATCACAGGCGTGGACTCGGCGGAAATGACTAGTCATCGCCATGTAATGTTTTGATTACATATGGAAATGGAGATTTGAGATTGAGTACAGTCAGTATCAAATATATATGGACGTACAAACTGTAGAAATTGATCAGAACGAAAATTCAAGTTTATCTCAATGATTCAAGAGATGTTTTGATTAGGTATTGAACACAGACACGGCAACTGTCATTTTAACATAACGATATCATTTTATTCCATTGAATTTAATTTCTATAGCGTTTTAGATACATAACGATGAATGGAAGGCGACGAGGTCCGTCAAAAAGATCTGGTGCATAATATTCGCAACCAAAGCCTGTGTATTGAAAATATGTATGAATAGACGAACCAAAATTACCTGTGCAACAATAGTAGTAGTAGCGCTACAAAAATCTTACATTCACGCATTATGGGGAAAAATGCGTGAATGTAAGTTTTTTGCAAGTTAGCCTGATGTTAAGCGACACAGATCTACGATGGAGCGATTAGGTAGATTATTGTCTTGAATAATCGGTATTAAAATTAAAACACTATAGGTGCTGGCTATTTTAGCTGCAATACGTAACCATGAAACTTTGTTCTTGAACATCCGATTCCAAGAGTAGGTATACATTTTTTATCACTTAAGGCGGATCGTTCAGCTGAGCCCGCGAAATTCAAATTTCAAGTGATTTTTCGCAGTTTGTAGGTTCTTTGCCTTGGCGGGGTCGCAGCCGTGGGACTGCGGACACGGTGGAGCCGCAGGGGGGAGGAGTGTCGGTATTACGAAGCGCCGCTCTCCCTACCTTCTGCGGCCGATGTGTGGATGGCGGCGGAGCTACATATCTGTCCCACCGCAGGGAGGGTCTTGGGCGGCGGACTCGGGGTCGTCAGTCGCCCTAGAAGAGGGTCCAACATTGGACGTCCCCGGTGGGATCGCGGAGCATGCGAGAGCGATTCCCGTGATCCCACTACTATGCGGAGGGTGGCAGTGGTGGTGGTTTTAGTCGGTATGCTGGCCCCCCGGCCGGAGAGCCCGATACAACCGTCCCGCATCCCTGAAGCGGGGCGGCGTGCATAAGGAGCATTTCCCCACCCGAAAAAAAAATAGGTTATCAAAGAAATTTTAATGATGACTGCCTAAGTTTAAAATTATTATTATGTATTATTTCTTAGATCCGCCAAAGCCAGAGAATCCCATTATCTGAGCTAGTTCTGACTGTGCTGGCGTATCTTCAGGCTCCTCAGATTCCATGAGCTTGCGTTTCTTGTCGCGACGTCTTTCACGACGCTGTTCCTTAACCCTGGCTTCTTCTTCTGCCGCTTCCCTCAGTCGAGTGTCAAGTTCATATTCACGCTTCTTTTCTTCTAATTTACGTTTATTCATTGCAAAACGTGCTTTCACCTATAAAGTAAGCAGTTAAAACTTTTATTGAAAATTTAAATATGTTGTTTCAAATTTGGAATTGGATAATCTAAATCTAAACTAATATTACAAAGAGGAAAGATTTGGGTGTTTGTTTCTTATTGGTCAAGTAGTTTTTGAGTTAAATCGTAACAAACAAACAAATCATTCCTCTTTATAATATTATATACTAGCTTCTGCCCGCGATTTTGTCTGCGTGGACTTCACAATTGGGTTATTTTAGTGAAGGAAGGTGGTTTAGAGGTCAGAGCGTCTGGTGTATGCAGCCAGAAGACGCAGGTTCGAATCCTGCCCGCGATTGAATTTTTCCTTCACTAAAATAACTTTATAATCTTAGCATCGAAAATGCGAAAAAATCACAAAAAGATAGCTTCAGAATTGGGTCTACCTGGATAAAAAAGTAGCCTATGTGTTATTTTAGACTATAATCTATATCTGTGTCAAATTTCATCCAGATCCGTTTAGCTGTTCTGGCATGAAAGAGTAACTAACATCCATACTCACAAACTTTCATGTTTATAATATTAGTAAGGATTATAATATAATATTATTTTAAATCAATATCCAAACTAGGTAAATAGGTTGCTTAAACTCAAACTTAAGCAGCAGTGACTCATTGGGTATTTTTTCATGTTTTTTTTCCTTTTTGGTGACATGTGTCACAATGGTAATAATAATAATTTGTCAAGTGTGTTTCGGACAATGAAATGGTATGTTGTATGACATGGTGGGAATTAGTGTTGGTGTGTCACAGAACACTATTACTCAAGAATCAAGATGCGTCAGGATCTCAAGAGGAAAACCAATAAAATCCTACTGTCACACACACATCAGGAATCCACATTTTACATACAGTTATATCTTAAGTAATAGGATATAATATTAAATAAACTTACTACATAGCTAACAACACCTAAAACAGTTTCCACATATACAATTTGCGACAGCCATTAAAAACAGGCTTAAGAAATAGCAAAAGGGAGAAAAGACCAAAAGACTACACTTATTTAAAATTAATTAGCAGACAAAAAATTCATAACAAACTTCTTAAAATTTGCAAGAAAAATGTGAAACACATCCATAGGATCACTATTGGAAAGAGATACATTAATATTATTTTAAGATCAACAAGCTCTTCGCATATAAGTGTTCTTACCATAATTTGTTCTAGCGATATCCATATTTTGTACTGACCTGGTCTAATGAACTCCTTTCGATTTTCATGGACATGCCAAGATTCCTTTGATGTTTCTTTCCATTGATATGGTCCAAGAAGTTGATAGAATCTTTGACAACACAGTCACATACATTGCAGTAGTAACCTCCTGATTGTGAGGTTGGTGTGTTCTTAGTGATGACTACACTCTTACCAAGCTTAGAGTCTAGGTCAACTTTGTAATCTCTCTGTTTCAGAAGCTCTCTTTTGATAGGTGGTGCTGAAATTAAACATGTACGTTTTGAGAAGTTTGACTTGATGCATAACATTAGTAACCATTCTTTCAGCAAAGCGTAGGAGGGTCCTAAGGCACAATACCAATAGATTTTAAATAGTGTCTGTAATTTGTATTGATGGGCTAAAAGGCAATGTACTGCTCCTGATGATAGGTCTGTATAATTTTGGTTGTTTACTTACCCTTCTTTTTCGCTCGTTCCTCTTCCTCTATTTCAGCTTTCAACCGATCTGCTGCGATTCTCTCAAATTCATCTTTGTCCCATTTTCTACGGTGATCATCTGGTCTCATAGTCATGATGGCGGAATAAAATTTACTCTGTTTATGTAAATTAACAGATTCTTCACTTTTATTGGGAACGTGTTATTGTTTATTTTCTTCACAACAAATTAATCCCCAGGATTCTCGATTAATTTTATCAAAATAAAGTTCTTACAACAAACTATAACTCTGAGAAATGTCAACTGAACTGAGTGACAGCATGACAGATGGCAGATGCGTGACCATTTGACAAACTACCAGGGAGCCACAGACTAATAAATGAGAAAACCAGTGATAGATACATAGATTATTATGAAGCTGATAACGCACCGCAGACCACGTACAATTTTGCTAATAAGTTTGAGATTGAATATCTAGCTGATTACCACGAACGGATGTTTTTGCTGATTACCTATAGTCTGTTTAAACACATACTGTTCTAGTTATTGTTACATATTATAGATGGCGCTAACTGGTTACAATGTTCGCTTCTCGAACGCTCGCTTCTGGTTTAGTCCCTAATATTTTAAGTGCTAATTTGAATTAGATGGTTATTTACATTCTGAAGCGTCTTATTCTACAGGGCGACTTATATTTCAAAGGCACAAATCTACCTCTAATTACTTACCTACCTAGGCCTGTGTAACTCTTTACAGAACCGACTCACTGATCCGAATCACTGAAGTGATCCAAAAGATTGGTTCACTCGAAACGTTTCAAACGTATCATCTGAAACATTACTTTGCTGAGCGCTCATTTCGCGCGACGCGTCGCGAGGCGACTGAGCCGCGAGCGAGAGAGACAAAATTGAGACACTGAGTAACTTAACTATTGCTCGCGTCTCGCGACTGGCGTGTAAGCGGGCAAAATAATTACAATCCATACAAGTCAGAAACATATAACAAATGAGAAGTGCATCACTCAATTCGTACGGGTTTTCGCTGCCGGTATTCATGCACGTAAAAATGACCACTAACGCGCTTACGTATCAAATACTATACGGTCGTTTTTTGCATGTAATGTTTGCATTAACAAGTTCTCATTTACGTTGATGCGGCACTTGTCATAATAATTTGTTAATGTTCGTTCGCGCCTGTTTACGAAAACTTATTCGAGTTCTGTTTAGGATTTCTTTGCGTAGTGATTAATGTAACTTACTTTCTTCCTTTTCATCATAAAGTTTTGTGTAAATGGAAGCTGGCACTGACTCAGTAATAAACGCCCGCAACGCAACTCTATGTATGTATTCGAAACATTCTGTATCATATTTTGAGTCGATGATTCAAATGAGCCAAATGAAACATATCAGTGTTTCGGAACATTTCAGTGATCCAGATGCAAATGTTCCAATCGCAAAAATGATACACTTTGCCCACCTCTATACCTACCTAAATAAAATTAATTATGTGTGTAGGTACCTCACGTATCAGTAAGATTATCACTTGAAAACAACTCGACCGATTTGGCTGTTTTTTTTGTGATCCTAATTGTCAGGACAAGTAGACTAAGTTGTTGGACATCTTAATGTTACAATTACTAACAGCTACCTTACATTTTTGTTATTTATTGGCGATCCGATTCACGCAGAAAGTGGTCACCGTATCCTTCGTTCTTGCAGTTTTGGGCTTGGATTTTTATTTTTGCGGATCGTCCTGGGAAGGAATCGGTTTTTTTTGCAAGGACTTGTGGTTTATCAAATCTGATGTAGTGCTGGGCCTTGTCTAGAATATGTTCACAAACTGCTGACTTCTTCAAACGGCGGTGTTTGACATCGGCGATGTGTTCTTTTACGAGGGTCCCTATGCTTCTTTTAGTTTGGCCTATGCAAGAGAGACTGCAATCACAATCTAGCTTGTATACTCTTGCATCTTGCAGAGGTATGTGGCACTTCTTCTCTCTTCAGCGGCTTGAAGTATGTTTTGATTGAAGCTCGTTTCAAGATATAGCCAATCTTGTCTGTGACTCCTCTAACATATGGTAATTAAAACGTCGGGAATCAAATAATATCATTACAACGCGATAAAATCCGTAAAAAATAGTTTTATTTCATATGTAGATAGTTCCGCAAAATATGCTTAGTCTACGTACCTAGGTACCTACTTATCTTCATAGATTTATCCCGCTAAAATATAATAACATTGTTCTTAGAGAAGCATGGGTTAATGTGACGTGATTTGGGACAAGAAGCCTGACGAAGTGGCGTCATAAGGAGAACGAGCGTGGCGGCCCGAGCGTGACACATGGCATGACTATAACATTACTATGACGAGAAATTTCTTCATTTCGCCCTTTTTGCCGGCGAGATAGCAGTTATCTATCATGTCTCATGTTTTTTGTCGCGGGTATATACTTTACTCCTACCAACTATTGTGAAGGTACATAATTAATAAGTATTGTGTAGGTACATAATTATTGTATTTTGGTACCTACCTAAGTCGATATAAGCATCTATTATTTATTTTATCTAAAACACTAATTTTTAATGTGCTAATCCTTACTTTCTTAATAATATAGATATAAACGTAAAAGTTTGTGAGTATGGATGTGTGGATGTATGGATGTTTGTTACTATTTCATATATATATATATGTATATCATATTCACGAGATGAAATTTGGCACAGAGATCGATTATAGTTTGAAATAACACATAACTAGGCTACTTTATATCCAGGTCTGACCCAATTCTGTAGTCTACGCAAACAAAGTGGCGGGCAGAAGGTAGTGAAGTTATAAAACAGATAATTTCACTTAAGGATTAGGTATATTATGTTCGTCTACCTACCTACTTAGGATAAGTAGCATACGAAAATATTAATAACTAGGTAATATTAATAACTAGGTAAAATTAATACCTACAGTACCAACGTTACCCAAATTTAATTTAACTTATTTTCGATAGTATTGTTGTGTTAAAATTACCCCTTTTCCGTTGTTAAAAAATGGCGTTGTAGGTATCTACATACACGGTAGTTATAACCATAATTATTTTGTTTATCATTATCCTCATCCACCCATTATAGTCCTACTGCTGGGTACGGGTCACCTCTCAGAATGAGAGGGATTACAATATACCTACGTAGGTAGTCCACCACTGTGTACCTATAGAGTAATAATATAGAGGTCCGTGACCACTCTACACATTGGCCTAGTGTGGGTTGGCAGACTTCACATGCTGTCGGCACTTGGCTCTTAGCAGTCCAATAGTCATATCACTAGGCTATCACATGCACTCTTTTGTTTATCAGAAAGAGATAAATGATTATTGTGGTATTATATACCTACGTGATAGTTATCTTCTACATTTATGATTTGGCCTGCTCAATAGGCCAATTACTTAGTTTAATTAGTATTTTATTAATTAGTATTTGAATATCAAGTTTCTTTGTAGTCGGTACGGTACCTACCTACTTCGTTTAGTTACGATATCAAATCAGAGATACCTTCAAGTGGGTACTGGGTAAATTCTTTAGACAGTTTAAGGTGGATTAATCCACCATCTTCCTAATGAAAAATTCAAAGCGTGCAAAATAATGCATCAACTCAGCGTAGCAACTACTTGACTACTTACATTGTTTGCACTTGATATCATAATCCTTAAATTATTTTATGTACTTAGTTTATTTATCTAGATGTGTATAATTCCTTGATACATATACAAGGAATAATCTTGTCTCCGCTTAACATAAAACGGTTTTTTTTATAACGGTTGTTTTCAATGTAAATTGCATCCGGTCCCACGAGGGGAACAAAGCCTAAAAGGACAGACGAGGTAGGGCGGAGCGCGATCCGACGCACGTCGAGAGGGTGACAAATTGACTTCACTAAACAAATTGGCCGAATTTCTTTACACGTCACCTTAGCAGTACCTACTTACCTAATTAAGCTAACGCTAAATCGTTGGTTTTTACTTTTTCGATTGTAAAGGTACTTATGAGATGAGACCAATAGATATTGTGACTCAGATGTAGGTACCAACCTAGTAAACAAGTAGGACTTATTCTTGACCTACATACTGGCGTTATTTATTAATATTCTGACGTTTGAAAAGGATTGTAACAAGGGGACAATTATAATATTTCAGGCAGAAAATGTTGAGTATCAACCAAAACTGTGCGGAGGCATCATAAGTTATATTTAATTAATGAAAACTGATTACATAATTCGCCCTGAATTAGTATAACAGCATTGAAGTAGGTAATGTTCGGTGAATTACGTCAGTGTAAAACATGTCACTAGGGATTTACATGAGATGTCTAGGTGTTGCGGAAAGCTTATCGAACGAGTCGAAGAGAGTGCCCCGGCTGTTTCTGCTTCAATAAATCATCTTTATTCACCTTCCACGTAGAGTTCGATTGTTTCGTTGAATATTAATATGTAACCTACATGAATGTACCTTTACATCTACTTACATATTAGGTATAGATACATGCACACACGCATACACATTTTCAATACAGTCTACTGTTAATTTAAATCTCTCTATCCATAGTCGTACAAGTTATTTTAGCTAACACCAGTTATCGGGGTCATGTTATTCTTTTTACAAGCTTTTAACGAGCTTGCAATGTTTTTTACATTTAATGTGCGTAAATGGATAAACCCTATTTTAGGAAAGCACTCAGTAATTTATATAAAATTTACTGTAACAGGCTTTGATTTGTAATTGCCGATTAATTTAAATAATAAACATTAGAGTGAGTTTCTATTAGAGTATAAGAACCTACCTATAATTTATTAGGTGCATTTGTAATTTAGTAGTGCATACATTAAGCGTTCTATGTATTGACAACTTGACCTAATTGCTCTGGTAGTGCAACTATAATGGAAGGTGTGAATAACTTATTATATAAAACTAAATATTGCATGATTGAAAGGGCAACATTTTTTTTAAGGCATAGGTATGTTTGTTTCGATAATATTTACTTCTGTATCTATAATAGGTATGGATTCTGTGATTATTCCGTAGATCTACCTTTATCATTATGATGCAATGATGTCCTAGTAAAATTATAGTAGGTAGTAGATAAGCAATGATCTTTTCGCTTTATGTAGGTACACACAAATAGATTACGTTAGAAAATACATAGTTTCTAAATATAATTTATCAATTTGGAGCACACGCAAACCTCACTTACCTGTGATACTTTATCATAAAGAAACACAAGATACATTTTGAAACAGGTGCCTGTATTATGAAATTTGTTATTACATACCTATTTATATTATTTAATAATACGCTTTATTTTTCTATTACAGAGTCAATATTCCTTTGAATGTATAGCATTCAGGAACTTATATGTGGGTAAATAAATGCGGTAATTACTCAATTATCTAGGTACCTACCTTTTATCGTTCATAGTCATGACTATACATACCTATTATGTACAAAAAATAGTACAAAAACACTGACAAAATTTACAAGCCTGTGGATAGTAGGTATGGCTTTTACATCTGGGGATCGATACTCTAAAGTCAATCATTTATTCATAACTAGCGGACGTATCGGCCATTTTTACGTGAACGTCCCAAAACATAATAGATCCTACTCGGTACATGATAGTATGACAAGAATCATGTCAACACGCAGGAAGGACTAAAACAGCTTCTATCGACTCGTAGCTCACTATCACATGCCGATAAAACATATTGAAAACAATTTGAGATGGAATTTTATCGAAAGCGGCTGAGCCCCCACACAGAATAAACCTAACAGTATCTTTGTATTCTTGGATGTTGGAGCTATAATTTAAACCGGCTTGTTTTATATTAGGTCACAGTTATTTCAGAATGCCTTTTGAATTGATTGCGTTTGCATTTGCGAGTAATTGCGAGTGGTAATGACCAGGGATTGCAATACAGCAGCATTTTCAATCAATCTGAATTTTTGCTGGTTTAATACAATTATTACAGCTGGATCTAGCGCGAATCCAGCACATTTTTTTTTCAAAAACACTCCATTGCATTCAATTATTACGTGCGATCTAAATCCAGCCTCAAAGTAAAAACCACTTATATATAAATACGCTTGTTGTTGGTATTAATTATCCGACTGGCTAGCTATTAAAGGTAATAGTTAGTCAGTCGGATAATTAATACCGACTTGGTGCCGGTCTTATGTGTGAGGGAGGGCCCTCACAATTAAGACCGGCATCAAATAGTTTTATTGCGTTCCGTCATGTATTCAAACTCATTGCAGAATTCAATAAACAAACTATTTAACAAATTCTCATGAAATGTCGCACGTCTCTCCGTCGAATTTGTAATGACTAAAAACAGCACTTTACCTTCGCCTTCCTTAGCTTTAATAAACTAATAATAATAATAGTGAATTTATAAATATTAGATATTAAATTAAAAACTATTTAAAAATCCTATAGCAAACTATACATACCTACTTAATCATTTTCTAAAGAGAAAAAACGCTACTCAAGACTACTGAACTGATTATTATATACTTAGTTGTGCTCGATAGTGTGAATAAGTGATTCCTTAATTTTATGACATTTATCTGTGTACATCATTGAGCGCAATAAATAATTGAGTATAATATGTACTTCAGCCGATAACGGTGTGGTAGTCTAGCACAATCCTTGCAAAAACCTGCGCCGCCAACTGCCAATCGGGTGGATCGAGCGATGAATTATCCAAATTAGCGGCTGACAGGGCTAGGACGTAGTAGAAAGATCGTTATGTGCGTATAGACAGCGGCTTTTCAAATATACCTACTCGATGTAGCCATGGACTGGATTACGGTTGAAAATGAAGTTGCCACCCACTACTGCAATAGCTATTACGGATCGATGATTATTGTTATGGATCGACATGACTACACAACGAAGACACGAATATCCAGCACGAAAACTTTGTCTATGTAGTTAGAGCCGAATCTAGCAATCAGCAGAAATCAAATCAAAAGGAAGGCAGTGCCGTGTAGAGCGGCAACGTCACAATTCATCGTCCAAAATTTGAAATTAATCACTTGCAGATCCGCACGCTTCGACAATTTTTAAGTAGATCGTTTTGCTTATTTTTGTGGTATCATAGGATTGAATAATCCTAAGTTGAAGATAAGCCTGAGTCTATAAGGCAAGGCTTATTGCAATTGCAAAATCAAATTGACCTTTATGAAAAAAGTGTGAAGTCTTCATGGCAGTCGAAAGGGAAACCGACGTGTTATAATCGACTGTTTAAAAACCACAAATTGCCATCTTGTTCCTGTGTATCAGGCGACTCTCAAGAAAAGAAAAATAAGTTTTCAAACAAAGCACCGAGTACGCGCCCCGAATCGAACAGGGTTACCAATTATCCAACCATTACTACGCTATTCATGTTTACTGAAAGACCTACACGGCAATAACCACAATTTTTCTGCAGGACACTTAAGAAGATCAAGTTCGTATGATCAAATATTTAGTACGCACGGAGTACCTACTCTTTAGATAGCAGCCATTGGTATAAATCTTCTCACGTGTACCTACGTATTTATTTTTTCCTAAATATCTTTGTGGTTTTAGTACCTATTCCAAGATACGTGCACATTTACCTTATTCAGGATAAAACCTACTACGTAATAACCATAAAATAATCATGCAAATAATTCCCTTCTTAAAGAAATTACACGGGGCATGGGGCACAGATTATTATTCAAAAACTTAACAGAAGCTTTAAAACTATGTATAATTGTGATTATAACATAATCAAATAACCAATTTTATACCTTGCTTATGTACTTGTACCTTGTATATGTATTACATGCTTACGTATGTACTTAATTAGACCTACTACAAATTTCAAACCACATAGAACTGGTTAGTGAATGGAACAGTAAACTGTAATGGCGTCAGGAAAACAGGTGACAGGTCGTTATAGTATCGTCTAGATAGGCCTCAGCCACAGGTCGTTGTAAACAAAGTACAAAACTGTTATAAATATCTATAAGTAATTTGTTATTTAGTTTTCTTAAATATATGAAAATTTCAACGCTACCCTTGAAGTAAAAATTACAGACACATTCGAAACTTATTGTTCTTGGGTGCCGGGAATATTTCATGATTTGCTGAATAACAGTCACAATTTTATTCATATTTCTCATCAAAAAGAAAGACGTTAGTTTTACTCCAGTCAGTTGTTACAAAATGCAAGAACAAATAAACTGAGTTGATTGGTCCATTTTGCCAATTTCGAAAGTGTACATAAATACCCTAACAAAATGAATGAAACGGGTTAAAAAAAAAGTATATTTTTCATCATCCTCGTGAAGGGTGTTTTAAAATTGCGGTCCAAATTGTATTTTTGGGCGAGAAAATTAATGTGTGTAGAAATGGAATGATGGGTTGTGGGCATGGACACCTGTATATTTTTGTATTCATACGAGTAGGTACTTGTTTTCGGATGAGTCTTAGTTATAGTAGGTTTTTGTCAACCCTTCAGAACAATTACCTAGTACCTATGTGTAAGTATATAGGTACATGTTTCCTTTATTCAGTTTAATCATTTTGAACGTTTAGAACATATATACTTATGGGTCCGGCGGAGCTTGAATTGCCCATAAAAACGTAATAGGTACCAAAATAAATCGTAACCCAGACAATATTCTATCAAATGTTGTTATTATGCGGATTTGGATACCGTTAATCTAGGTTCCTATCGTACATACTATTTCGTCTACTAGTACTTCACTGAAGATAAAAAACGGGATAACCTTTGCAAACTTTGTTAAAGTTATCAAAAATTACATTTGCTTACATTTATTTCCTAAATTAACCTGGAACCTGGAACCCTGGAAACCTAGAACCTAAATTAACGGTATCGGAATCAGAATAATAACAGAATTTAATTAAGTTGTGTTTGAATTACGATTTATTTCGGTATTACGTTTGTAAGGGAAATTCGGTCTGCTGGACTCTTCATGTTAAGTTTGCAGGATGTAATGACTTCTGACGTGAGCATGATAATGAATTTTGATTCCTGCAAAGTTTTAAAGATGTGTCCTTTCTGTCCTTCTATATCGTATCAATCAATAAATATGACATTCTATGATTCTTTAATAATTTCCGGGATACGCTTCTGATACTTTTCCTTAAATCCATTAGGTGGCGCTTAGGAATGTTGAATTTTAATAAAAGACATTCAAATAATACCGACTAAAATAATTTGCGAATTCTGGGCGCAAAATTAGAAAAGCGTTATTTTTTTTAAGTTTCTACATTTAGACCTATAATATGAACCCTTCATATTAAACAAAATAAATATTGTATGTAGAATTGCCCGCAAAATTTATTTTCTCATAGTGCTTACCGTTTTCATATTTAGTTAGACGTTTATTTCAAATTTGTGAGTAGAGAGTGAAATTTTTCTGTAGAAGTATAAAACTTTAGCATAAATTCTTTATTGCTGAGACTTACGTATTTACCTACTTAGATAATAATGTAATTCCACCTTTCGCAATGTTTAGGAAATATTTTTAATCTTGAGATTAAAAATATAGATAGGATATGCATATTATCAGAACCGATTTATTTTTCTCTTAAACTGCGTAAATTTATTCAAGCACTTCCTACATTTCTCTAGAATTAACTAAGTAATATCGTTAATGGTTAGAACCTGAAGTTTTGTCTAACTAGTAGTAGATATACTGGTTTAGGACACTTACGCGAATATTAGACATTGAAATAAAACTACTTTTAACGGATTTTATCGCGTTATATTAATATTAAGACGTCACCTCACTCTACCCGTGATTATGGATTCTGTAAAGTATCCGAAACGTCGGGAATCAACGCGATAAAATCCGTAAAAAGTACCTAGTTTTATTTCAATACTAGTAGATAGTTAGAAAAATTTTAAAGATCTGCCCAATAGAATTTATATATAGGTATTCATAGTATGAATATAAATTACCGTATTTCCAATAATATTGTGAGCATAGAGTCCGGCAATCATTTTGAGGAAAGAAGAAAGAAATGGCTAGAACCATGATGTGTGACAGTGTTTCTCTTTTATTAATTGTTTAAGTTATTTGTAAGTCACTAGATACGCGTATGTTTCTGTTATCGACCGAAATAAAATCTACCTAATTAGGATTAGCAAATAAATACCAACTAAAAAGCACATGTAAATAATTCAGGCATAAATTGTCTATAAATGTACACATGTGCTTTTAATTCGTAGAACCATAAATCACACGGGCCAGTCATAACTTTCTTTCTATAACTAAAAGATAGTCATACGAGTCTATTATTTTAGATTGTCGGTTGTTGCTGCTATCTCTATCTGTGTATAATTTAGGTACAAACATGTTATATGTGGCAACAAAACAGGCGGTGACATCAGGGACATTATTCAGCTTATTTCTTAGCGTCCGACCATATTCCTGTGCATTCCGTTTGTGAATGCATTGTTTGTGTAAAATTATTCACGAATAAGACAACGGTTTTGAACTCAAACAGAAAACGTATGTACATTTCTGGGCTGGTTTCATTTCTTAACAAAGCTTAAAGATATTTTTAACCTACTGAAAAGTGGGAGTACGTTCTTCATTGGATTGCAAAATTGGGCGACGGACACATAGTGATAGTGTAAGAATTAAAAAAAAAAATGTCTGTTTGTAGGTACACACTAATCTCCGGAAATACTGGACGGGAACTTTATAAAAAGCTGCTATTTACTAAGCTATTTACAGTAAACCACAGCAGTCTGTATGTGTATTATTTGCAAAATGAGTATAGGTACAAAAAAAACTGCTGCCCAAAGTAACTACTCCACGTGGACGAAGTCGCGGGCAAAAGCTAGTATTGAATAAATTGTTACCGAATACGGAGTCTTTATTACAAAGAAATTCCTCTGAATCCACTTTACAAAGGTATTAGTAAGATATTTCATTATAGATAGTAGATATTTAGTAGACATCAATATTTTTCTCATATTGAAAGAACCTTCTCCTTCCTATTGAAAATGGCAAAATTAGATTCGTACAATATTCGTCAAGAGTCAAGACCGCATTGATAGCATATTTTCCATTTTCTTTTCATAGAAAATATTTTTCTCTATACATATTACTTATTTATACTTAAAGGAAATTACCAATTTGTGTCGATCTTTGAAGAAACATTTTACCAATACCAAATAAGAGTAAAATATGGTGTAACCATGCTTAAATAAATAATGTTACCAGTATTACCTGTTCACGCAAGCTTTGCTGTGCTCTTATTTGGAAATAAGGAGCGGTGATTTCTTCCTTTGCATGTATATTTTACTTATATATACATGGAAAAAGAGGTGGCACAAAATTGTTTGCCATTTTAGTGTAAGTATTGGGTAAAACATGTCTTACGAAAACAATTGCAAGTAAAATAATGAAATAAGCATCCATGTAAATTGTATTTTACATTATATATTGATATTTTTTATATTAACTTCAAACAATTTGATCTATCTTAGCTTTTTACGCAAGTTTGTCTTATTGCATACCAAGTATCTATCCTCTCTAGGGCTAAAATATTAACAATTGGGTCGTGGCGAATGTAATTATGATATGATACCCATTACGATGACCATCTGGACAGAGAAAGCCCTATCTGCCGCATCCGCATGCTGACGGGACATTAATTAGTATTTCTGCTCTACAAGAAATAGGGCTAAAATAATGAAATCTATTAACAATAGTCTCCAAAAAATAGACCGCACATTAATAAAAAAAACACTATCAAACATCTGTATTCCTAGAAGGGTTATGCAGAAGTACACATACATATGTACACCTTACAGTTTGCCAGTATGTTCAGCTCCTATGTAATAAGGGGCGAGCCTATTGTTATTAACTGGGCACAAATATCCAAACTCCGAGAGGCTACTGAAAAATTAATTTCTTCGAAAACAGGACCTCTACTGTAGCAATCGTGTTCATTATCACTATACTAATGAGGCACAGGAAGAGGAGGTTTCGCACAAAATATTTCTTTTTATTTTTTTTATTTTAACGTTTTTAGTAAAGAGTAAATTTACGTATACCTAGACGATGTTATAATTTTATCATTTTCTCGGTCGTTACTTACTTTCTCGGTTGTTATTTCTAAATTTTGTCTCAGATCAGATCTTGACCAAATTTTTATGGGACCACCTCTAAAGTATGACCTACCGATCAAAAAAGAATCATCAAAATCGGTTTATAATTGACGGAATAATCGCGTAACAAACATACAAAAAACATACAGTCGAACTGAGAACCTCCTCCTTTTTGAAGTCGGATGAAAAGACGAGCACTTTTTCATAATTAAAATAAGATAAACTTGGATGTAGATGCATTCTCATTCTCAGGACTTTCTTATTCAATATCATTAGATTAGGTTCTTACTTATTTGGAATCTGTCCTACAAGACATTACACGTCTTATAAATACGAGTATAGTTGATAGAATCGTATATTTCAGTAAAAAATGGGATCATGACATTGATAGATGAAGAACATTCATTTCGTAAAGTGCTGGCACATTCAATAGGACATTTCCATAAATTTACTATAAGACAGGTACATCTCATATGGAATAACGTTTCTTTAGTTAGTCGCAAATTCGCAATCAAGTGACGTAATCCAGCAATTAATATAGGCTATTTTATTTAGCCAATAGCTGAACTAGTTAGATTTGATATTATTCGCTATTACAGAAAGTTAAGTACAAGACATTCTCATTTGAGTAGGTAACTATCGCTATTCACGAACGTTTTCGAGGAATTTGTATGTGATTGAAACGCGATTGCGAATACAGTATGCCGACGTAATTGGTTTTCACCATCATAATGGACACGCTTCGGGGACTATCACGTAGGGTAAGACAGAGGTGTAAGTAGTCACATGTTGTTGTTTAGCTATGGCATTGTTCGCCAGTGATTTACCTAGGATTCAACTCTTATGTATTAGCGAAGTCTATTACTCTTAACCAGGCACACATCCAAACTTCGAGCTGCTACTAGTAGTATATTTTAGTATCTGTGGTGCTGCTGTGATTTTTCTATGAGACTGACCTGTTATTTTCAACACACATATTAAAATAGAGGCTGTTTTATTATCCTATATACCATATCACTCCTTTTATGACGATTTCCGATTTTTTAGCGCAGATTCTAGATTATAGGTAAACCACGTGGAATAATAACATTGTATACACAAAACCATAAGTAGGTACCTACTGCTTTTATAATAAAAAATCACGCTCGTTAATATCCATAAAATGTAAGTTGAGACAAAATTGCGGAATTTTGGCACTATTAAATGACTCTTCATTTAATACTAATAAGACAATTACGTCTTGTGGTGTGATAACGACCTGTTTTTTATTTATACAGGGTTATTGGTAATTAATATTATATGGTATGAAATACAAAATAACATGCCCCAAATATCTTTTCTGATGTAGGTAAGTAGTCGAAAGTTGTGTTGCTTACTTACTTGGTTTATTTCGAAAAAGTCACTTAATTCTTTAGTAATATATGGCTAATAACAAAGCAAATAACTACTTAAAGCTGGAAAATCTAATTAATAGTAAAATAGCTACTAGAGACAGGTATTGACATTCTGACTCGACATACTAGTCAGATTGGCGATAGACAGTAAATATCAATTAAGTCTGTCTCGTCCCACAAATGTGAACTCCAAGAGTATTTAAAATAATTTGGCCGCACTAAAGTACAAGTGTGTCCATGCTGTCGAATAATTAATTAGGGGCGCCACAAACGGTCACTAGTTATCTAGTTGTCAGTAGCAACACGTCCCTGTGTTTGTTCCGAGTTTATACACCGGCGGGACACCCGCACCTTGAATATTTCACTCAACAAGTACCCCGTAGCCGAAGCGATTCTCAACATGTTCGGGTCTAGTTTGAAATTAATCAGTACGTGGTTTAGTTTTGCCTTCTTTAATATTTGAACAGTGTTTGTTCAAATTGATCGATCTACGAGATTGTGTTTAATGTAGACCGACCGTGCATACATTTTGGTTCAGATTTGGTTCTGTGATTATGTACGTTTTGTGTAATATTTATAGATTGTAAAATGTTTAGCTTTTTATGGAGTTTTAGATATCTACCACGTATTACATATCAAAATAGGTATTTCATATATTCTACAACTCGTATATGCCATTAGATGTGGGAACAGGATTTTGGAAAACTTCCGCGTTTTTAAATATTTTGGGCTGCGTTAAATTTTAAACATTCTATTTGTTTTAAATGGACCAATCTGGTCAGTTCCAATATTGAATTATTAGTGGGTTGTGCAACGATTCTTTTTGATTGGAAACCATTATTTTAATCCTCCCTGAAAATGATCATTTTCCATACTGATGAAGATTCAGTTATTTTTTGTATCGTTCAAAGGCTCGTACATACTCGTTTTGCAATTCATCAAGACCATGCTCAATAGTGACAAAACATTGTTCTCTTACGTTTTCGTTGCAATACTTATAAATAAATTCTTAAGGGAAATTCCCGACTGTACAAGAGAATTCTCTTTGCGTAATTCCCTCGTGATTCCAGTTAATTCTGGTGGTTTGCGAGAGGTGTGAGCCAGAGTTATTGTTTGTCCATCGTCGGCAGCGCCTCCGCTCTCAGGCGACGCTCGCCGGCAGCCGCCGCGCCGCCCGTACCAAGCTCTGCTCACCAAATAGGATTACGGTTTGTCCACGACGGGCTTTCATTGTTCTGCTACGTCGTGCACAGCTTAGTCTCGCGCAACAATCTGTACCTACTTACGGTGAACGAGCGTTGTGCACCAATTACGGATATAGACTGTTTGTATATGATATGTTTTGTAGAAAATCTTGTTATTTTTTTACTAAGTGGCGACTGAATACGAACACATCTTCTGATATCTGGCGCTCTAGCATCAAAAGCAAAGCATTGCTTGAATATAAGGTGTTGATGAGTTAAGTTCTGCTTCGATGCCAGATGCTTGATTACCTAATGATTCATGGAAGATAACATAGCTGATAGGGTAACAGGAGGAACAGCAGACTATATTGAGTTATCGCCGAAATGATTCTTTATAAAAATCAAAATGTCTGAAAATGGCTTGTAAAAAATTTTGGACATTGAAAATATAAAAGAAAGCATTCGCGTTGCGCGTGTTTCCGAGCATATTTCGGCGCGTCTCGTAACGAGATTTAATTTAATTTCCCGCGCCGCTATTTTATTATATTATCAACGCATTTATCTTTTTACGGTATTTTTTATTATTTCGTAACTTAAAAAAATTTAATATGTCGGTAGGTAATAACGTCCATCGTAGCGTGAAAAACTTAAATTTGCTACGAAAAAATAAATTAAAAGACTATCGTGGCAAAATGCACATCATAAAACATTATTTCGTGATACTGTTTTGTTTTATTTGCTACTGGGATACTGTCAATTCAGCAATTGTTTGCTCGTTATTTTGCTACATTCCAGTCTGAATGGTTTGTTGAATATATAGTAATAAATCCTGAATAGTTTGAACATTTTGTTTCTGTTAGTGTGTGGTGTGGTGGTGGTGTAGTGAGGCATGTGGGGGGCAGACGGGGCGGGGTCGCGGCGTGAGGGACGCCGTCTATATATTGCGAGCTTTCTGTTATGGACCATTACCGGCGCATTACTGCGCTTATATGAAAATTACCTACGATACAATTTCAACAAAAGGAACGCGAAAATGCCTTATATTACACGCTGTCTCCGGATGTATATATTTGTAAACGGGATGGGAAAATTCACGTCGGGACATTGATATGTACGACTATTATGATACTGTACAAGGTCAATGTTTTACTCTTTTATATAATATCTATAGGAATATAAGAATGATAATCTGATGACAAAAGGTTCTTTAACTGTAAAACAGGTGCTTCGTTCGCACGTAGTACATGCGTACCTACCTACTACTTGCTGAATTCCATTCTCTAAAGTTTTATTCGTCATCTTTCTGCGAGCGAAACGGAAAACAAGGCAATCACAACTTTGACAGAACTGAGAAAACTTTCAGTCGGGCCTGAAGCAAATTGACTACATTGTGTTACTGCCGCAACGAATTCATGTCGCTCCGGAATGAAAATATGGGCCTGAGTTGGCGCACAGGCAACAGATTTCGCCACCCACTATGATAAGTAATAGCCCGTAACTTTCTCATATTAGCCACTTATAAGGGGAGAAGTCGCTGGTAAACTGCCCAAGTATAATAGGCGACATAAAGGATGTTCAAAATAACATTTGTTTCTCTGTTTATGATAAAATATACTTATTGTATTAGAAACCTTATATAAAGTTATAATATATTTGCCTATACCGAATATTTTTGCCCTTGTGTTTTTTTTTCACATGTTTAGTAATAACTAGTTACCTATTACTAAACATGTTTCATAAAAATCTTTCTTCCTAATATATTTATTTTGACATGTTTGATTAATTATCCATTACGACTGCATTAATTTTGAAGCTAGCTTCAAAATAAATTTGCTTTTTAATTTTCTCCTTAATATAATACCTATAATTTTTTGAGATTAAATTATTAAATATAAAAAATCGCTGAAAGATAATCGCTGATTACACTAACGTACTGATTTATTTCAGAGCTTTAGCGAAAATATAAAATGTTGATGTTTGTACTACCTACAACTTCAAGTTGTGGTACGCGTATTAATATAGGAATACTAATTTTGTAACATGTTGATATAAATAATGCGTTGCTAAACATTCCAAAGATTGGTGGAATCTTTTGGTCCTTACCTAATTCGTATCTACAATCTACAAACATAACATTAAATTCTTATAAAATTTAAACCTAATAAACATAATTATTCTAGCTAGATCATAAAAGTGTCATTGTACCACGTTATGTATTTATGTAAGTCAAGATTTTTTTCTCCTGATACGAAGAATCTTCCGCAGTATATTATTGACTGAATACCTAATCGGCTAATGTAAATTAACCACTATTCGGTTCTATAAATCGGATTTGTCTGTTGGAACTTTTTCACCGAAGCGTATTTCGCCTCAGAGGTCGAACTAAATAGGATTTATTTGTTTGGTAGTGCACGCACCACATTTGCAGCAGAATCTGTGATTAATAGTCTTAACAGAATCAGGGGATTCATCGGGCGGCGTTAATTGTAGCAGCGTGTTCATTGTTATGCTAGGAACCGCAGTATCATCCACCATCATAATTATGCTATTCAAATGCCTTACTCTGGGCTCCCTGAATCATTAAGGGGTTATCTTTTATACCTATAGTGATACATTTTTTAATGAACCTAAAAATGGGGAATATTATTTGTTATAAGAGGCTTTCAGTAGGTATCCTCCACGACGTACAGGTAATACTTGAATGAGTTCTGCCTTGATTGTTATGAAAGTGATAGGACCAGACTTCAGAGATCTTTTGATGCCTCGTTCTATCATAGAATGAACGGCATCAGTTCTTATAACTGTTACTTCTTTTATGAGGTACCTATTTTATTGATAGTACCCTTTTTATTGATTTGGACTTTATCTAGCCAATGTACAAGTCATACTTGGCTTAGCTCTTGTTTATCACAATAGCTGTTAATTTTATCATTTCAATCTGAGATAGTTCAGCAAACCTTAATGCACGCGTCGCTGTAGGAGCGTGAGCTTGTCAGTATGCAAGTTTGATTTATGTGACAGCGATTTTCACGCGCTTTCCTTCTACACACATCGTATTATCATAACAGTATTTTAGCTGATTTATTTATTTTTAGGTACGTGGCGATATCTATACTTATAATAAATCTGTAGAGAGGTCAATTCTGTACATGAAATATATTTCCAAAATAACTATCAGCGGATGATTAGTGATCGATACTGACACCAAAAATGCAATCAGTAAAATTTTTGTCTGTCTGTCTGTCTGTCTGTCTGTCTGTCTGTCTGTATGTTCGTTATAGAAACAAAAACCACTCGACGGATTTCAACGAAACTTGGTACAATTGTTCTTCATACTCCTGGGCAGGTTAAAGTATACTTTTCATTACGCTACGATCAATAGGAGCAGAGCAGTGAGGGGAAATGTTGGGAAAATGAGTGATTCATGAGAAAGGTTTCAAGCTATAAAACATCACGCTACAACCCTTAGGAACGGGGCAACGCAGGTGAAACCGCGGGCGAAGAACTAGGGAACAAAGTAACTATTCCACGCGGACGAAGTCGCTGGCAAAAGCTAGTATTATAATAAAAACCCATACTTATGTATGTTGTACGGTTAATCAGAAAATAATTTATATTTTAAGGCAGAATATGTAGGTGTTTTCTACATATCACTCAAGAAAAAACCACTTCCGTAATAACTACGTACTTATAGTATTAATTAGGCTATAAAATGAAAATGAATGAAAATTTTTCGTGTCGCCAGCCCGAGATTGGCCCCTATATAAATGGATCGGTCGTGTAATTGCAAGTAAGTATAAAATATCAATTTGGCGGGTACTCAACACCTGCGACCCGCGGATTAAGGACTACAGGTCTGTGCTGTTAATATGCAAATGAGACTTTCACCTTGCCAGTTACGAGTCATCACTCTGAGTGCGTTTTGTGACAAAATTTAACAGATTCATATTTCTATGCAAAATATCTCTGTAAAACAAAAGGAGTGAACGCGGTTTTCTGGTGAAAAGTGTTTTTATGTTCTTTTTATGAACTTGATTATGCGCTCTTAAAAGAACAACCTTGTCAACTTCAAAGTATGCAAGGGGTTGAACACATACCTTAGAAAGCAGTGAGCTTTATAAAAATGCTGTATTTAAGGGTTATGTTTTACATTGCCCAATGAAAATATTCAAAGTAATTAGAAAATATTTTTTTTTTTTTTTTTAAAACGTTGCCCCACACTAGGATTTTCTCCTGTATCGTGGGTGCGTTTACAAACACAAATTCTCACATACACAAACGCCCAGACCCGGAACAACTACCTGTAGATCATACAAATATTTGCACCGTGTGGGGATCGAACCCACAACACGTGGCGCAGAAGCCGATCGCTCAACCGCTACGTCAATCGTGTCGTCAAAATAAAAACAATACAAATTGTTAATTACGTCATTACAATTTTTTTGTTATAAAATTCATGCAACTATTAATCCGTTCAAGAGAGAAAATAAAAAATAGGTTAAAAAGGCCTATTTACTACAATTATTATCCATAATTGGGGCAAATTTATAAAAAATTTAAACAATACAATTTGTTTGTGATCACCTTAAGTATAACATATATTTTTATATGGCAAACGCACGTAAGGATTCCACTAGAAACTTCTTTAAAGCTAGGGTTTTTTTTTGTATTTGAGCGATCTAATGCCTTTAAAGTAAGGAAATATCAAAAAAGACCCGAAAGTTCCAAATGGATTTGTTGATTGTTTTATGTTTTTAATTATCACCTACTTTGATGGCCATTGAAATGTTCAAGATTATTTCATGAATCTTGATAAGGTGAAACTATATATAAGAAACATAATAAATACCGAAAAAGCAGTTTAATTTTAATGTGTAAACGCGTAAGTATCAGAAATTGAGAGTCAATATACCTACTTACATAAGTTGTGCATGTAGATTATGCACATTATCGCATATCACGGCGTATCCTGGACCACAGGTCTACAGCCTGTGAAGCCGGTTTTTAGTCGGTACGAGTCTGACATACTCTGCCGCCCCCCCCCATGTGGCAGACGATCCATAAGGATAAAAAAAACCGGACAAGTGCGAGTCGGAATCGCCCACCGAGGGTTCCGTATTACGTACTTTAAATAAAGACTATATTTTTTATGATTTAATCACAAATGTATAATTTTTTTGATTTTTCCCTATACTTGTAGTATAAGACGGTATTACTTGCCAAATTTCATAGTTCTAGGTCAACAGGAAATACCCTATAAATTTGGATTTCCTTGAAAGTGTCGAAATATACGTTTTTTGCGGTATAAAAGGCCGTATCTTTTTTTTACGTTAACTTAGAAGTTTGATTATTTCACAGCTTCAAGAGACTGTCGATTTGAGTATATTTCAATATAATTTTAACTCAATACCTTCATGCGTTCTCGAGATAAAGGGTCTTGACAGACAGACGGAGGGACGGACAACAAAGTGATCCTATAAGGGTTCCGTTTTTTCCTTTTTTACCTTAAAAGGAAAACCTTAAAAAGGAACCCTAAAAAGGATCGTCAATTTGTCAAGTTCACTTTTGTTATTAATAAAATATCTCCAACGTTGCCATCATTGTTACGTAAACCCACTCGTAACACAAGCATTTAGCTTAGCACGAAGGGTCAACAAGAATAGTAGTAATGTGCGACCCACATTGCTAGTACTTCACCGGGCACGGGTACAATATATCCTACCTAAAAAGGTTTAAAATCGTGAACAACGACTCGTGCCCCTGCGATCACAGAACACCTCAAACAATAGAACACGTAATTGAACACTGCCCCCGCTTTGAAGCAATGAGATTCTCACATAAAATGATATGTCACAATTTCCAAATAAACCCCTTCAAAATAGATGAAATAATTAAAAAGAAAATAACTGTAGATTCCTTCACCAAGCTAATAGAACATATATTTAGTAAACTCAAACAATTTAACGGAACTTAACAATTTGCACAATCACAAGAAAACTGCAGACATGTATCCAATCGCATGCTTATACAATCAAACCAGACAAGCAAATGAAAGCAACCTAAATTAAGGAAAAAAAAGCTTTTAATTTAAAGTAGGTATATTAAAATACTTGAAATGGTTTACTACTTTCTTGAAGCATTTTAATATGTGCGTATAAAATCAATCGGTTCCTGTACTATCCCAAATTCAGTTCAACTAAAAGCAGTTTTGGATATCTATATTGATATACGTGGCAATATTTAGGCTTACAATCGGGTACTATCAAGTCCAATGTACACTTTAGCACATAGTTTTAAGCAATACAGTGAATGTGCCGAAGTGGTATTACAAATATTCATTGGAACGCATACCATGCATTTTGGAAGGCCCGCTCGCCGATACAAATAGTACGAATCGATTTCGCGTTCCGGAATCTTCGTAGTGGCTTCTGAAATTCTTATGCGTAAATACTTGGAGATTCAGGTTTATAACAGATTCAACTCAAGGTTATGTTTACTATAGGGATGGTTAAGTTAAGGGTTTAAGACATCATTGTGTTTTAGCGCAATAAATTATTTACTTTCCAGTTGTTCTAAGTGCTACGTTAGAGTCTCTGGGTTCAATTTCCAGGTTGTTCCCAAGTTGAGCAGGGTTATTGGGTTATTCTATGATATTCTTCAATTCAATTCGTTTAATGGCGTTAAGCGGCGGTAGCCTAATGGCTAGGGCGTCGAACTTGCGATCATTTGGTTGCCGGTTCGAAACCCACTCATTTACCGCACTACCGACGTGAACGCACTCGTAACACAAGCATTTAGCTTAGCACGAGGGGTTAACAAGAATACTTAGTAATGTGTGACCCATATTGCTAGTAAGCTTTTAAAAAAAAATGGCAAGGGACGCTATTATATAGGACCTAAACATACCAGCTAACTGTATGTGTGCATACATTAATACACCTCTGCCTAACCCTTCGGGGTATAGGTATAGGCGTGATGATATTTTATATTACATATATATAAAATCCGACTTCTTTGGATAGTAACCATGGATG
This sequence comes from Acronicta aceris, assembly GCA_910591435.1. Classification (NCBI taxonomy): domain Eukaryota; kingdom Metazoa; phylum Arthropoda; class Insecta; order Lepidoptera; family Noctuidae; genus Acronicta; species Acronicta aceris. The sequence goes on along the minus strand of OU342763.1, from coordinate 7,848,445 downwards.
AATAAGAAATTGTTCAACTAGCGTATCAGAAAGACCGAAGAAGAGACCAACTCTTAAAATGACAAGTTTTAAGAGTTGGTCTCTTCTTCGGTCCAGCTACTTATATAATCCGAATATAGTACTTGCCTTTCCTAAAGTATTTTTACAATTCTGCGAAGATTGTACTAATTAAATGCAAATTATTTTTATATTCGCTTTAAAAAGCAATAAAATTAAATAACATCGAGATGTTATAAATTGCCTAGCTTATTCTCACCTGCAACATCATTATCCATCATGCAATAATCATACCTTTTATTTGAAGTAATCATCAATTACTACTATAACTAAGCCGGGGTTTGTAGGGAATGGTAACAAGGAATTTAGTTCACAGTATCTCTCATTGTTCGGGTGGTGACATCTTGATCTGCCGCGGTCAAAGCCTCGGGGCCAAAGGTACGGGACTTGAAATGTTAATGAGTAACCTACTTGCGTTCATCTTTGTTCAACAACGTGGTTAGACATCGTGTGCTTTGTCAGTGTTGGGTATTCTAGCATGGGCAAATATTTGCGGACTGTAGGACGAGCCGTCATGTAGGTACCTGTACATTATTAGGGTACATTTTTTACCCAGGATATTTGCACTATCGACAGGGGTAGTAGGTTTCGTTAGTTCTACGTCTGTATTTGATAATAGTAAAAACATTTGTTACGTGGTACTTATGTATTTGCGTCATAGACATTATAAGTTATGTTTTGCACTAAAAATATTTTTACTTAATTTGTTTGCTATGTAGATAGAACACCCACATCATTGTTTATAGCTAGACATAATAGGAATTCTTTCTCTTGATAGATAATGGGCAGTTCATCGTTTAGGTATGTTATTTTAAAAATAATCAGCGCTGCCATATGCTTTGACTACATAATAAAGCTCCGTATCATAAAATAAACATTTCCATTTCTGTAACAAAAAACTTGAGGGATTACATCCGTATAAATAACACAGCGTGAAAATAACAATATCGCTTGGAACTCTTGGTAATTTTTCACTCGAGTGTCAAATGCTCGTAAAAGATATTGGAAACAATTTGAGCGATATCTTGCCCCCGCGGACCTATTCGAAAAGGACGTCTTTTGCGAGAAATATGAATAGCTATCACTTATTTGAACCTTATACTCAATGTACTTCGAGGACTCAATAACATTGTCATTGAAACACTATTTATTTCTGGTGTATATATTTGGAAAAGTAAAACAATTAAGTAAAGCTTGAAAAAGTACTGATTGTGCCGGTTACCTTATTAAATAGGGTACGAACCTTTAACTTTTCATTCAAGACATTTGTTATTTCTTTCCGTCCTAAAAAAACAAGAGAACGCACCATCCACTGGAATCATCAACTGTAGCAGAGGGTAAAGCGCCTTATTTATTTATGTGATTGCTGCGTTCATTTCAGCTTTCTAGAAAACCACTTTGTTTTTTGTTGACCTCATTTTATTTTTAATTTTGTTTAAGTAACCATTACATTCCTTGTTTAACTCTAAAGGGTACAATTATTTTCCGTAATCCTTCGGATTACTTATTTGTAGCAATAATATAGTTAATGTTATTAGATTTTAGAAACTGTAAGCTACATAAGATAACGTTTGTAAGTATAGTAGGAGGTAGTGAGAAGATTCGTGGTGAATGTCGCGAATCCCATTGCCGTAACTATAAGTTAATGACAGACAAGTGTAGTTTTTAGTAATTACGAGTCCAAAATACCATTATTATTATTACCATACCCCCATTTACCAGACGACCCGGAATTTTCCGCCCGTCCACGGGATTTTCCGCATCATAAAAAAGTAGTGAGAAGATGAATACTTATTATAATGTATACTTTTAGTTTTCCATCCATTCTAAGTATCACTATTAGTAATGTCGATGGTGATTGGTGTTTAGCCCGGTGTGGTGACCGGCCAAGCGGCAGCTCGCGGCGCGTGCGACTGGCGGCCGGCCCGCCCTCATTAATTCTCTCTCGGCCAACACACAATTCGGCCCGCGCTGTATTAGAATGACAGCACTCGTTAGTTATCCCCCCGTTTGTTATGTTGTTATGACTCCAACACTATCTATTAACTGTTGATAGTGTAATTTACGAGTTATGGCTGTACCTTGTTTCTGTTGCCGGATTATAACAAGGTTAGCCCGACACGGCTTGCTCGTAACAAATGCTGCAAGGCGTAATAAAACTAAACATAAACTAAGTACAAACTGGGTGTTCACGAACACGTTAAAGCTTAACGATGCTATCAGCTGGAAGTGTTATTTGAACCGTCTACTCGGGGATGTAGAGTGCAACGTTGAGCCGGACCGACTTGGAGAGTGTCGTACATGAAACGTAAGGGGACAACAACGCATCAGTTGGTATCGCGCGTCGCACGTCGCACATGCTCCGTAAAGTTTTAACTATGTAAACTACCCTAACAGTATGGAAACTCGTTTATCATGCATGGCAACTTCGAGTTTTATTCTGTAAGCAAAAGTATAATCTAATCAACTTTAATTTCCGCATATTTTGATAGCATTTTGCGTATGTTGGGACATGAAAATAAAACCATGACAAAGAGAAATACACGGGTAACTAGACACGTATTTTCCCTTTCATTTCCGGGTTGTTCAGTTACATAAATATTTGAAGTTTAGCATGAATGGATTTGGAATTTGAATGAAAATATAATAATATTTTATATGTATGTAATGATTAGCAATCATTATGATCATTACTTTTACTTATCTCTTTCAATATTTTCTTATAAATATGGGCTATTTGTGAAGGTAACGCGGTTTGGATTTCATTTTAAGTTACAATAAATAATATCGTTGAACCCAAAATCAGTTTTTTTAATTATGTGAAGAAAGACCGAAAAAGTTTATTTGAAAATTTTTAATACATACCTAATTAAACAAAAAGTTTTGTTAAAAGAGATTTCAAGAGTATTGTAAAATATAATTAACTAGCTTCTGCCCGCGACTTTGTCCGCGTGGACTTCAGAATTGGGTCTGATCTGGATGAAAAGTAGCCTATGTGTTAATTTTATTCATTATTAAAGCTTATTAGCAATGTGCGTCGCACATTACTAGTATTCTTGTTAACCTCTCGTGCTAAGCTAAAATGTTTGTGTTATGAGTGGGTTCACGTCGTTAGTGCAATGGGTAGGTTTCGAACCGTCAACCATATATGGTCGCAAGTCCAACGCCCTAGTCATTAGGCTACCGCCGCTTTTTATTCCAGGCTATAAATTATCTCTGTGCCAAATTTTGTCCAGATCCGTTCAGCTGTTTTAGCGTGAAAGAGTAACAAACATCCTCTCATTATGCACAAACATTCACATTTATAATACTTATTAGTAAGGATTATCTTTTAACATAAGATAACATAATACTGCAGGCACAGGTTTACTAACGTGAGTGTATTTGGGGCGAGCCTAATGCCAATAACCGGGCACGAATCAAAACTTTGCTGCTACTGACAATTTCATAGATGACGTTAAGATTAGTAGTTTAAAAACATCATTTTATAAAGTTGAACACATTACAGCAACAATTTGGTATACCAGTTATAGAGTATGTCAAGTTTGTAAATATAATAGTATCTTTAGGATTTCAAAGTGTACAAGCAATTACAAAGGTTCCGCTGTGGGTACTGGCTCGAAGCTTGTCCGAGATGTATCTAAGTAAATAATTAACGAGCGCCGCTTGAATTAGGACGCGCGCCGCCTGTTCACATGGACCCATTTTATGTTTATAGTGACAAATATGGACCTTCGGGCTTAATATTACATTTAACACAACATTGCTACCAACTGAGCACTCACATTCGGCTGGGTCGGAAACAATTTTGTCATCAACTATTCATACCGGGCCTAAGTAGATGACTACCCCTTAAGTGGTAAACGAGGTATGTTCTCCTCTCTTAGTATATTTATTTTGAAAGCAATTTCCCTAATAACTTTGGAGCGCTTATAAAGGAAATTGGCCATCCGCCTTGAGGACACTTTGAACCTTCCAGGAATGTTATCTCCCGGAAACTTCTGTTTAGTGCTTGAATTTTAAGCTAAGTGAAACAAAACATGTAATAACTTACAATTACAACTTAATAACTTGTGAAATGTTACTTCTCATTGCATAAATATTAAGGTAAACAGATTACAGAATGAGTAGTTATAGTGATTCTGGTTACCTACACTTCACTCGGATTAAAAAAAACGTACTTACATTGTTAGTAAATTTTATTTAACTGAACGAAATAAATAATATATGATAAGGGATAAATTTCACCAATTTCATATTCAACAAATCAGGAAAAAAATTAAAAGAAGTAATATAGATAAATGCTAAAAAAGGATCAATTAATGATAGAAAGGGAATAAACTATGAATCGAACAAAACACACTACTAAAAGCCTCGTCGACTACCCTAAACAATTTATTATGGGATAAATTTCAACAAATATAGTCAAAATGGAATTGCCTTATTAGCTTAGTGGTCCTTAGCGCGGCTGCTAAGCTGGAGGTCTTGGGTTCCCAGGTCGAGCAAAGTGTTATAGGGTTTTTCTATAACATTCTCAATAGCAACTCGGAGTTTGTGCCCGATTAATGGTAATAGGCTCGCCCCCTATTACATGCGACCTAAACATACTGGCGAACTGTGGGTGTACATGCCTAACCCTTCGGGGAATATAGGCGTGATGGTATGTTATATTGTTAAAATAAATAAATGTTGAATGTAGCAAGTACGTATTCAAAATACGATAATCCTAAACAATTTCCATAACAAGATAACTCATTGCGTCAGACCGACTGAATTTGAAATAATTCGTCGATTTATGTGTTATCAGCGAGAAAGTAAGATTTTATCAACTGAGTGATGAATTCGATTCGTCTTGGGGTGAATTACAGTCAAATGTAATTCCTTTTAGAAATTGAAAGGGAATACAGATCTTCGTCACAATAGAAGTAGATCTTGAGTAATGTGTAATCAGCGTAGTAAAATCTAAAGCGGGTCTGTTCAAACAATGTCATCCTTTTGTTCTCGTAATAAACTGTCAGGGCACAAAAGAAATTCACCGACATCGGATGTCACCCTGTTGAAATTTAGAGCTTTTCTCACACGCTAACGGCCATGTTCCATCCACTCAAAGGCGGTTTATGAAAAGATCCGCTACCCTACTTGTATCTCTGTACGATTGTCGCATACGAATCCATTGTGACTTAGACAATGGCATTTATAAAAAGAGTTAAAACTAATAAACGTGTCTACTCTCCCCCGCGATTCGGGTTGAAAAGTTTTCTAATGAAGTACATTGTAAGTTCTTTTGTTTCACAACCGAATGCACTATTTTTAGTGTCATAGTAACGATCGTAAGCGGTAAACCCACGCAAAGGTGCTTTTTTCCTCTTTTATGTTACTTTACTAATGGAAAAGGGTTGGGTATATTGTTTTTGTTTCCGCCATGGCGACCGTCAATTGCAATTGGTTCATTTTGATTCTTGGAGGATACTGTTTATATGCCATACAAATAGCACGACTGGAATCATGAAAAAGTTGAGACGGATAAAAAATTAGGGTCTTCTTAACTTTTTCATTTTTGCAGTTTGCTAGTTCTGTTGGGATCAGCTCTCAGGCTTTTTTACACGAAGCGAATGCCATCTGGCCTCCATAACCTAATGGTTATGGAGGCCAGATGTTATGTTCGTAGATGGAGCACGCTTACCTATAGTAATCTATAGGTAAGCGTGCTCCATCTACGAACACTGCGATCTACGCAGTATCGCTTAACATCAGGCGAACTGGCGGTCAAGCGTAAACCTATTAAGGAATTTTAAAAAAACAATTTCTAGACAATACCGATATCCTTAGGATAACAATTGTCATATGTGTTTGCATGACAATCGGGACCGACGTCTTTAGGTACGTGCGCTTCGATTTGTTAAGAATGGTCACACATCCCCATACAGTCCGCAGCGAGCGCTTACCTTGCACATCAGTTATTAAGTGTAGTTAATACTTAGCTACAGGCTCCTCTATTTCAGTAGATAACTATTATATATTTATTGCAATCACCGGGTCTTCGAACCATGATTATAAGGAATGATTTAATTATAAGTTATTTGTTAGAATTCTCGTTTTAATTAACATATAACATTTTTTTTGAATAAAATGAAATGAATTTACCGAATACTAGCACGGAGTCAATATAGCGCGCGGATTTAAACTTTACTCTCAATTTCAATTTGATTACTTGTTATGGTAAAAAAACTAATATTCCAAAATGGCGTTGAAATTGTACCTGTATCTACTTCATCCGTTAAAAAACTTTTATTCTACGTGACCTGCAGTTTGTAGTGTGCAACGTTCATATAAAAACCATTACGGTTCTGCGAAAGTGAGGATTAACTGCCGCGCAGCACCAAAAGATAGTTTATAATAACCCTTCTGCAGCTGTGGCCTCGTAATTCCTTTCTTAATATTAATATAAGACCGAGACGACGATAAAACAAGAGAAAAAGAAATTCTTAACCGCACTTGTGTTTTAGTATAATTATTTTAGGAGCCATAATTTTTGTGCTTATGTTGGCAGATTTTATCAATGACAGCCATAATCTGTCGGGACTTAAAGAATCAACAACGAACTTATTTTCAGAATCAACCCGTATCTGGAACAACGCAACTATAATATTTTAACATAACTCCCCATCACGGCTGTATTCCCCGTAAGGTTAGGCAGAGGTGTATTAATAATATACACCAACAGTTCGCTAAAATGTATATTTTTACGCAATTACACAGTTATACACATAGGTATACATGTGACATATATATACACACAGAAATAGTGGTAACTTTGAATACGTATCTAAATTAAGAATCGATTTATATTATAATTCATAGTAATTCGTATTGCAAGCACTCAAAAATTTAGTAAAGCAAGGCTTTGTAAAGCATGAATCAATTTTACATGATGAAGATTACATGTTCCTGAAATATATTCCATATTAGGCTGAGAGTAGTAGTATACCAGCTATTTCGCATTAAAGCAGGTTGTAATATTCGAGTAAATGGAAACTGCTTGCTGTGCTCGTAAAACATGTGATCTTTACCCTACACAACCGTACACGAGTTCACAGTGTTACTCAAGCTCGGAATACCTCTGTAATTCTTGGGTAAGCCAACCCATCTCTTCCCATTGATGTTGTAATAGATTAAATGAAGTTATGGGTGCCACGGGTATATCATAAAGCGTGGCAATTAAATGGTTTTGTAAAAGTTCAAGTGTTAAGTTGTGTACGTTATATAAAATCAAAACTCTACGAATTGCGGATTAAGGGTATTCTCATGGGATTGATCTCTCTTTAATGATGATGAGTAAAATGTTTTGATATTAATCCACTTTCGAGGCATACCTCGAAAACATTACCTATAACATTTTTGGGAATAAGTTGATATAGGAAGTAATAACAACAATACATGGAATATGGTTTAATGAGTTTTAAACTAAAAATATATCATAACCACGTAATGTCAAAGGAAATTATTTATGAAAAATCATGGGTCCATTGATACGGAAGTTGCAAATCACTCGTTTTCCGAAGGGTCCCACCGGAAGAGGAGAGGAAACACTCGTGAAAGAAAAAGTTTCTCGATAACCCTCTATTTGCTGGCGGGCACTGGTCAGCGCTGCGCTGCGCGGTACGATAACAACGATTTATAAACAACGTACATGTTTGTTCTTATTATAATAAATTTTACCTTTGTCCTAAAAGTTTGTTGTAAAATGAGATTGGGATAACTTTGTACCCTCGAATGTTAGTATAAGCTTGTATAAATAATGTATCTTGGCCATGTGTTTTGAGATCGAATTTCATTATTTGAATCTAAAGGAATCAGAAATACATACATAATATATAGAAATACTTATCTGTACTTACTGATGGGTGATGTGTGCATAAAAATTGAAATTAATATTTTACTATACAATAAACTGAAGAGGATTATATTCTTATACCATTCCATACGTCATAGAAACTGTGTTCTTAATGTTGGATTGTTTTAATTCAGTTTTATTATAGTACCTATACATATTTGTATCTGCTAATACAGACTAAGTTAAATTGTAACTAACAAAACATGGATCTAGTCTGAATAAATGAATTTATTATTATTATTCCATTTATTTATTAATTTTCCTTATTTGTATATATATTTAAATATTTTTATAAAAATAAAAAAAAAACATTTAAAAATATAAAAAAATAGTAGCCTACCGGTAGCGGGAGCAGGGTCCAAGCTACCGGTGGTCAGGGCCCCAGGGAGAGAAATCTCCTAACAATGCGGGCCGTGTCCAGAAGTAGGTACTACTTTCTACTTTTATTATTATTATATTCCTAGAATGGATGTTAAAATGTATACAGACAAACACCCTTCAACCCTTTTGAAACATGTTTGAATTGACATTTTAAATGGTTTTACGTATAAACTGCCCCATCAAAGAGTTCAAATTTTATATGATTTTTCGCTGGAAAATTCAAAGCGATTGAGTAAAATAAAATTGGACAGCAGGTGTTCCGAGCGGGGTCGGCAGTGACTAATGAGCGGTCGCAGCGCCGACTGCCTCCTCCCAGGACCCCACCGCTTAAATACATTACGCCAAACATATTAGTAAATAATATTATACGTAGTAATATGCATCTATAATTAATATAAGTACCTACGCAATATGTGTGTGATTCAACAATAAATTATGAGCGTTCCCTATGGACAAAATTGTGCTTGTTCAGATAGTCCTAACCCTTACCTTACACTATAGAGATTTAATTAACAGAATTAATTAATGTACTGTATTCATCCTTGCTTATAAATATGTATGATTTTATTTGTATCCTTTTTATCATGAAAGATACTCTGTTTTCATAATAAATTATTCAAATAATTATTGAGGACAATACTCTTGTGGGAGAAAATTTTAAAATTGTATGTAATCAAGGCTGATTGAAATTTTCCCTATATAAACTTCCAGGTCAGTATGTATGTAACGTTGGTAATAACAAATACATAATAATAGTAATGTATCATAATAGATACAATCTAGGAATAGTAAGAATAAACAAAATTAATGGATGGCCTCAGGTACTCGTAGGTAACTATAGTTTACGTTACGGTCTACGTTTTTAGAAAATAAACGGTACCAGTCAGCCAGTATCACGTAAATCGATTTTAAAGGTAGACAATGTGCGAAAAAAGTACTTCAGAATAATATACGGTAACAATAACCTGTAGGTACTCTTCCACCTAAAGGTCACAACATATGTTTCGAACGTGTAACTGTGCGTAGAACGTAGATATTTATGTCGTCAATTTGTGAACATTTGTAACTTTGTCAGATTTTTCGTGATGTGAAAAACGTCAAAGCGAATGATAGACGACTATCGTTCCGCAATTTGGTATGGAAATACGTGCGAAATACCTGCAACAATATTTATGGGGACGTTTTGCTAGTATGCTCGATTGACAGTCGCCTAGAGAGCGGCTTGTTTATGGCGGAGACCCACGATTTATAACCACTTGGTCTGCGCTTGTAATAAACCAGATAACTCAATTTATGGCACTAAAACGGCTGGTGTGTCGTCTTCTATGATGCTTTAGTTATGTCGCGTAGAGTTACGATGATCACCTCGGGTGCGGTTAATAGCGCCTGTCCTCTGCGTACTCGTACAATGGCCCTAGACACGAGCTATGACTTATTGTTGTCTATAATTATTGCACGCCAGGCAGGAATAGGTTATTGCAACATCGCTTTTCCCTGTCTCCTAGCAATCACTGCGCACTGTGTTGAATAATTGATTTCAATATCATATTCCGTTTTAGTTGAAGTGGAAACTAAATAAACGACGCCCAACATTTTTTCCAAACGAGCATAACATAATATTTATTCTCTTGTTTATTCATTGAATAGCACATGCAATAACGAATTGATAAATTTCTGGTGACAAATCAGTGGCATAACTATTCAGCTGATATAAAAAAAGGTTATTTGATATTTTTGTAACTTTTAAATTAAATAACTTTTAATTTACATGACGCGCTGCAAATATTGTGGTCTGATAAAATTAAATAGTTACTCAAAATAAAGAGGTTTTATTAATTAAGGTAACTAGTTCTGTACGATTTTTGTAATAATATTGACGTTTTAACAACTAATTAGTAAATCAATGAGTATTGTGTTTTTAGTATTCTTTCTGTGGTGTTGTTTTTTGCTATATTTTAATACAATTAGTATTAAGCTTTGTGCCAATCAGCGTAATGCTCCGTGGATATCGGCGCATGGACAGACGCCGAATTAATTTGCTTATAAGGTAGGTATAGGTAGGTACATACCACTTTAAATGTAGTATTTATATCAGGGGCGTACCTTGCCCTAGACCCCCGACAATCGATCGATTATTATTTATATGAATCTATTTACTTACTTATGAATTTATATGATCAGATATGTTTTTTGGTGAGTTTAGTATACGACATAAAAGTAAGAGTGAGATAGCATTTTACATATTAGGGCTAACACAAAATCTAAGTAAAATCTTTTATTTCAAATAAACCAATATTACAGGTACTTTTGAATTGTCAAAACTAGGTGCAAGGTTCCAAATAGTGGGTCTTATGGAGAAGAACCGGCAAGAAACTCCATAGATACTCTCGATCTCGTGATACACGTCGGGGCTCCTGTAGCCTTGGGGCCCTGTATCATTGATACGGCTGATACAGTGGTAGCTACGTCCCTGTTTCATATTTACACATATTCAAGAATTCAAGTAATTTTTCGATCCAATTTAGGAAACACACTATAAAATAACTGTTATAATATACATAGATACCTACTTAATTATAACAGATAAGTGGTTTTAAATGATAATCAAAATAGGAAGATACAAATTGAGATCTATTAATGCTCGATTTCAGAATGGGATTGTGGCGGGAAGATAAATATAGGTGGATTGGTTACGCGTATTATTAAAGCGTGTTTACTTTGTGTTCAATAGTAAAACAATTTCCGCCTCAATTAAAATCATGGTCTCCGTGATAGTTTATATTTTGTAGCGAACGTACTTACCTATTTGTTTTTTCTCTTCCTATGTGTTTGTATTGTAATATACATACCAACATACATAAATTACGGATGTATTCTTCGAAGAGTTAGGCAGAGGTGTACTAATGTCCGGCCACAGTTCACCTGTATGTTAAAGTCCCATGCTACTGAGAATTTCATAGAAAAACCCAATAACAACAAACTTTGCTCGACCTGGGAATCGAACCCAGGTTCTCTAGCGTAGCAGTCGCGCACCAGAGAATTGTAATAAGATTATCTACGATTACCTATTATAAATTTTCCTAGCAACAATCTCCTTTCTTTATCTTCCGTAATAAATTCTATTACGTTTTACCTTTGACGCGGAGGCATCCATCAAACGTGCCAGTGTTATACAGAATTATAAGTAAATTATCCAGTTGGAACATAACAATAGAGCATGAACATGACGTAGAAATATCACCGGCTAGTGGGGGCGAACAGCGCCCGCCCGTCTCCTCGGCGGTCGATAACAAATTGGAAACTGGATAAACGAAGTAATACTAAAGAAACTTATATCTCAGTCAATTTCGGTATTGACAGTTCATATCGTTGCAGCTCCACACGTGCCTTTTAAAGCTTCGCCACATATATACCTTAGCTTATCCACAGACTAGATACGTGCTATAGTTGCCTTGCGTTTATGTTTTAAAAGGTGGAATAAAGGAGAATGTATTTATTTGCACATTTATTGCACATTTCTTTAGTTTGGTGGTTCTGTGTACATCCTACCATAATGGTATGCAATAAATATTACATAGGTACATACTATCACGCCTGTTCGTATTGCCCGAAAGGATAGACAGAGGTGTACCTACTATTATGTAATACGCTTCTGCCTAACCCTAACTCATGTTAAGCATGTTAAGATCCCATGTAATAGGGGTCGACCCTACTGCAATTAACCAGGCACAAATTCCAAACTCCGAGCTGCTACTGAGAATTTAATAGAAAAACACAATAACACTTTGCTCGACCTGAGAATCGAACCCAGGACCTCTAGCGTAGCAGTCGCACTCCGGACCACTAGGCTAATGAGGCAGTGATATAAATATTCAATAAGATAATTTTACAATATCGGGTCTATTTCTGAATATGGAAAATAATATAATATCATAATTATTAAAAAAATGTAAGGGACTTTCAGACCATCCAAAATTTTCTGTCTGGATTATTTTAAGTAATTAAAATGATTATTTTCGAAACTTCCTTTATTGTACACAAACAGTTCTTTCTGATTTGCACAATCCTTAAAATCGATATCACAAATCATCACATGTTTGATCATGTTTTATCACATAGGTAGCTCTAACCGTGACCGTAATCCGAAGTAATATAGTAGGTAGTAGTAATATAGTATTCTATCGCTTTATACTGATTAGATAGTAGCCGATCAGTATAAACTGATATAATCCATAAAAATATTTTTATTTCAAACTAGCTATTCCCCATGGATTGCATTGCCTCTTTTTGTCACCAAACTTCCCAGGCACGCATACAACAACTCACCAGTTTCATCGCAATCGGATGAATAAAGAATACCAGTAAAGAAATCCGGCAGTAGCAATTGCACGTATGTTAGACAACATGTCCTGAGAGCTGCGGTAGGATTGCAGGAAGCAAGTGGTCTGCTACGAGTGCCAACGTTTACCACAATTAGTGCATATGTCTGCGTCCGGCCCGCAACTGTATAAAAGCCATTACACTAACATTAAGATGGGAAGCTCCATGCGGCGTAACACTGCCTACACACTACGGAATATATATATTTAATTGTGGACACAGACTTCTGAAAACTGAGCTTCTAATTTGAAGTAGTAGTATGTCAGATTATGGGCTTTATTTACAGGCATTGGCAACATGAAAGCAAATGAAATTGCGTTGTTATCATTTGTACTGACATATCTAGTAGGTTGCATAGCTGTCAATAAAAATGCACTAATATAGTAGTACGAAAAATACACACGTTTGTTTTACTTTATTCCACTGTGTCAATCTAATAGCGACCATAACCGACTGTCATAAGGAACATGCGTAATATTGCTTATAACTTATTTTTGAAAGCAAACTCTTAAAAATTAATACTGTAGAGCGAGTTGACCGCAAATAACAGAGTTCTGCTGGATAGAACAGGCATGTATCGGTGAATCCTTTTGGGACGCGAGTGAAACTGCGAGCAGGGGCTAGTTCTAAATATGAATTCATTCTAGAGTTATTGCCCGAGATAGGTTAACAAAATTTAATTAGGTAAGTTCGAAAAATAAATCAAGGAACTATAAATAATTATAGAATTATTCTAAGAAACAATGTTTCCAACAATCGATCCATCGATTCAACGATGACGGGCTTTCATGAAGAACATAATATTGTTGTTAATCTCTTGCATGAGCACGAAGCAATTACGTGAATAGTGCGTATTGTGCACAAGGAAGGCTTCAACTGTGAGTTCTCCTTTGATTGTAGGTATTGCTGCTTGACTATGTAATTACGAGTAGTAATCTAGAGTATCGTTCCAAGAATTCAATCTAAATCACTTTCCCAATTATGCAGGCTGGTGAAATTAGAACATGTATGTATACAAGATAGGTTGGTTCATTTAAACGACGAATTGCAATTTGACGTGAACATATAAGAAATAATAAGTACCAAAATAATGTATTCTCGGGCCGATTGTTATTTATAGATATAATCATTTAAAAAGCGAAAGCGGATAATTTTTGTAATAATTTGAAAGCGTGCAAGGAAAATTTGGGATAACAAAGTCAATACTTATTTTCTCAAAATATCTAGTTTGTTCAACATCTAAAACAAGAATTCAAGACCACATCGCTGAAAGTTTCAAATTGACTGATATTGCTGTTGAACTTTTTGATATTTACATCAAGTAAAATAGAACGAAGTCATTGAAAGTATTTTTTGTTGGAGAAGTTGAGCGACGAATTCGTGTAGCGCTACGCCGTAGACGTCGTAGATTCGTAGCGGGTGAAAAAATAAACTATTTCTATTACATTCTTACATCAGATTATGTTTGTTCTGAGTAAGGCGTTGATAAAAACTTACATGACTGTCTTTGAGTTTATCTATTTTTTTTTTCAAACAAAAATGTGGCAAAGGCATGATGAAATTTTAAGAAAAATAAAGGTAACTAGATTGATGTGATAGATGAAGTCACTCTACACTTCTAGAGGAATAGAAAGACTCGTTGCTAAGTAATAACTTTGTTTCACTCGGTAGATGGGAGAGCAACTGAGCATTCTTAACTCATAGAATACGCACTTTGTCGTAGTCCTCCTTGTCGAATTGTATTAGTACCTAATGACTATGATAATTGTTAGGTGACAACCAGTTTATTTTTAGGATATCAGAATTGCGGAATAATTGGGTCAGTTTTCTACCAACATACTTTTAGTTATAGTAGTGTGAATACTGACGTTCAGTCGAATCTGGTTGCTGTCATCGACCCTAATATAGTCAACGTAAGGCTAGGTAGATATAATGACGAATAATTACTAAATGAAATAAATTGTATACATTCAATAAAACGTTATTGAATAAAAGTGATTAGAAGGTATTTGCTCCCCAAACTCTTTTACAAAAAAAATAATATCGTCGAGTTAAAGTAACGCAACCCAGCTTATGAATAATGTATTAGGAGCACCTTCAGTCTAAGCACTTAAAGGGTCCAAATGAAAAAAGACGCGAACTTTGCAATGTTGTAGAACATTTTTTTCTCGAAATTAATAAATACTCAGTAAGCTTCACATAAAAGTATTTTGAATAATGTTTTATTGAAGCATGCCAACATTATATGATTATTTTTAAATAAGGTTTTTATTTAGGTTATTATACGCCTAGAAATTCTTGACATCCTTCTTAAATGAAAATACTTTTTTGTAAGAAAAGGCTCCAAAATTGTTAAGGGAAAATTGACACCATTTATGTTTTACATGTAACACGAGGCCTACTATAGTCGAGCAGAAACGAGGAAAGCAGGCGAGATAAAAGGAATCGCAGGTAACGAGAGGACAGTACTGTAAGACGAGTCGGTTACGCCACGTTACGCCCCATTATTCCATCGTGCAGACTCAGGAAGTTATTACGAGTAATGTAGTGGCGTCGGTACGCGTCGCTTTTTGTCATACGGACAAAAGAACTCGCTACTGGATAGTTTCGTAGTAACAAACAACGAAAGCGCTCCCACGAAACGAAATAATAATGAAGCATTTCAGTGTGTTATTTGTGACTAGAGACCTTGTCTAATTAGGGTTGTGTTGTAACCAACGGACCCTGAAATATTACATCTTTGTGGTTCAACAACATGTTGTCGACGGCACAGTAAACGGCCCTTTTAAGTCACTCAGTATAGAAGTTAGTTATGTTATAAATGTGCTTTCTGCTTTATGTTTCCTGTGCGGATTTTGCGCAAACATCTTTTGTAAGAGTTATATTTTAGAACAAAACATAATTTCGAGCCCTTTCATAATTTTTACAAAATATTTTTTTATTTCTTTGTTTTAGGAGAACATGGAATATATCAGTTCTTATTTTTCCAGATATTGTAAAGGTTAGGTTTAGGAAAATAGGTCACAGTTGTGCTTACTAAGCGGTAGTCTAGGATCCTGCATATATATCAGTGTCCATGTTCAACAGCGGTAACTCCTAGCGCTGTGACAGCACACACCAGGTGTGTTGGCAGAGCATGATTGCCTATTCTACAATAAAAAGATACATACACTTAGACTTCGAACGAAAACTTTTGCTGATGGTCGTTTAGTAATGGTGAAGTAATTCCTCATGCGTTGTATAAAACCAAAATCGTATTTAATGTACATTTCAAGAGTTCATGGCTCTCATGTGACAAAAGAATATATTATTATTACCTATGCATGAAGCACATTTGCAGAGGAGATTGGCTGGATACGAAGTGATCGTAAATTTTGATGTATAATGAGCTCATAAATCTCGAGCGTAGTTCAATATCTCTTCTACTAGGTATAACCTGACCTATTAACATTTTTTCGATCGTATTGATTTTTTGTTTACATGTATTTCTGCCTCAAGGCACATATATCAATTTTGCGATTCGGCCGTGTGCCCAGTTCGACAACGCGAAACTTTCATGTTTGCATCGCGAACTATTTTCGAACTACATTTGATGAAGCTTGGTAGTCACAGTAGTCACCCACGACTGACGAGAAAGCTAGGCAATATCCGCAGAAAACGGTCGGTTGCCGCTGTACTGTAAATGAAAAGTCTGTTTGTGTTAGAAATTAAAAATATTACGGAAATTCGTCATGATATTAAAAAAAAAAAATACAATAGCAGCAAGTTTGGCAGAAAACCTCATAAATATTTTTCCATATTTATTTCATTCCCGGAAAAAATCTACGTATCAAAATGCACGAACCTATAAATAAACGTGGAAAAGTAACAAAGGTTAAGTAACTAGCCCCTTTAGTTATTTCTCTGCAAGTTTTTTTACGTAACAAAAGATACCTATACATAAGTTGTTTAGTGTTCTTGTAGGTATATTTCAAAAGATTTTTATCAATTTAGTGACCTAGACGCAGAGGCAAGAACCTTTTTTAAGATAGAGGCATTTTATAAACTAAAATAAATGTAAGATGAAAACATTATTACCATGACATTAAGCAAGTAATGGGGCTTACTTCTAAAAGTCTCGCACTAACTAAAGCTGCCAAGTGGGAGTAAAACTTGCTTGTCTAGGTTTCAGGAGCTACTTATTTAGTTCCGACAAAATTACTGTGCGTATCTGAAGTTAGCCGTTCTGAACAGCCGCGTAGGCTAAAGACATGTCAATAAGGGATTTTGTCACAAAATATCGAAATTTGGACAATAGTCACGAGTTTTTATCATAAAATTCATCACTGCGCAACCAACTGCATACAAATTATGTATTCCTTTGACTGTATTATAATTATATTCTCTTTTTTGGTCCTGAAAAGGAAAGCGAACATGGTCATTATTGTTACGAGCTGGGGTTCGGGATAGATTTAATTAACACCAATTTCACCGAAACAAAAAATATTTTAATTAACTTGACAAACACACAACAGAAATTACTGAGAGAGTCACTACACAATCACGTATCGCACTATAATGTCGCACTTGTAATCACTTAACCTCGCTTCAATATTCACTTCACCGTGTTCAGAACTAAACTGCCCTGGCCGACCCTCACGACCAGTATTTATATGAGTCACGAAGATTCTAGAACCGAACAATCTCGATAGGTCCACAAAATACGAGTAGGTAAGTACCTACTTATAAACAATAGACGATAAAGTGATCGTCTATTGTTTACGGTCATCCACCTTGAACCCGGCTTTTCTTCGAATGTTCTACGTGCTTCTACGATTTATCTAGAATCTTCATGACCCATCTCCGTACTAATAGTTACTCGGCGTAACATTATCATCATATCAGCCAATAGATGTCAACTGCTGAACAAAGGCCCCAAAGACTACCACAAGGACCGGTCACCGGTTATGTTGTTGTGTGTTATAGACATTTGCTTTTACAATAAAGTACAAAACTATAAATAATAATATTTATTATAAACAGACGCAGAATTAATTAGGTATGTAGTTAATTCAAACTCCCATATTTTTTTAAGAATTGTTCTTAATAGCGCAAACTTTTATCTCGTTCGTGGTTGGCAAATAACTCAAAATGCAGAGCGTACTGCAAAATAAATTAAAGCAAAACTTCAACACTGCACGTGCCAATCAAAAATAGAAGCGTTCCATGAATTGTCGCGGTATAAGTCAACCCATTTGCGGGGTGTTGCGTCTACTTCCTTCTAGTACAATCCTTGGCAGGGCTATCAAATGCGAAAGTGGCTTGGGTTAAATCCTACGTAAATGTGTTCGGGCCGAGCTTAGACTTTGAATAAATCAGGAGGCAGAGGGCGTAAGGTGAGCCCCGTGGCCCCGTCCGACATCGGTCCATGGCGGCCGATATTGCATTTATATGAGTTCGTTATGCGTTCGGTCAAAATTTGCTACTATGTTATCGAACCCTGCACACCATTTCTTGTATAAATAATGTCGACTAAGAATTTCGTGAGTTTTGCACATCGACATCAAGAAGATCTCAATTGCAGAACAAAGGTCACGAAACTGTCTCTTAAATTCTTAAAGCGAAGTAAATGGTCTTGACCACTAAATGGTTATTGTGGGGTTTTTGGACGAGTATATCGTCTATTTCTAAAATCGGTAGGCCTATCTTAGGTACTCTAAACCATTTCTATGGACATTGGCCTTCATACATTAGTACCTACATCTCTGTCTTATGCTTCGAGGAATTCAGGAGTTAATCCCTATTTTTGTGCGTTGTGGCTGAAAACGTAATTCCAGAGCGCGAGTTTTTTTTTATAATATTGGTACACAAATGGGATTGTTTGCGGCCAGTAGAGTACCTACCCGTAATTAGTAAACTCATCAGATCTCACGTCGGATGACCTCTCGTTAGGCCTCGCTTAGCCTGATGGCTTTCACCTCGTTTTAAAATTACAAATGTCGGTAATTATACATTGGTACTTATAGCCAAACGAATATCGTAAACATATTTTCTAGAATATGAGAATATGTTTAGAATATATGCAAATACAATAAAAAAGAAATTGAATTGATTTCTGTTATAAAAAATACTAGATAGGTAATATTAACATACGATCACACCTGTATTCCCCGAAAGGCTAGGCACAGTTCGCCGGTATGTTTAGGTTATGTTTAGGCGAGCCTATAGCCATTAACCGGGCACAAATCCAGACTCCGAGCGGGTACTGAGAATTTCATAGAAAATCCCAATAACACTTTGCTCGACCTGGGGATTGAACCCAGGACCTCTAGCGTAGCAGTCGAGCTTGGGACCACTAGACTAATGAGGCAGTCAGACTAGACTAGGTAATATTTAAAGGGGATAAATATAATGATTACCAAAATGGATAAATGGTCACCAAATATTAGATTTAGGTTAGGTTAGTACTGCGACCACAACGCCAAAGCCGAATTCTACCTATTATACTTGGTTGGTCCATTTATTTGAATTGTTTTTGGATTAGACAATCATAATTTGGAGTTGGTTGCTTTAAGTAGGAGCGCAAGTTGTAAAATTTTAGGTTCTAATTTCACGCTAAAATGTGGATTTATTTTGGTGATCATTTGGGTATCTACTATTTTTGGCAATATAAAGTGATTTTTTGCCGTTACATTTTACTAATAGTTCTGGTGGTTAGTTAAACATAAGCCATATTTACAGTTTAAGATTCTAATCCTAGCGGTTTAGGTTAGTATAAAAAAAAAACTCAAATTGTTGAGAAAATATTAGATGATGAAAGCATAAACGATGATCATATTATCACCAGCATATTAATACTAATATGTTGAACAAAGGCTTCCTCCATAGATGTCCACAAATTAGAGTGCGTGTGAAACTTCTGGCAACAGCCAAGTTATACTTAAATATTACAGTTTGGATCTTTGATACTTAATCACTCGAAAATAACTAAATCGATTTGGATAAAGGCACACTGATAATTGACAGTTTACCTAGACTAACACATAGGATACTTTTTGTCCAGGTAGGACCCAATTTTGAAGTCTTCTGCCAGCACTACGGCTGTGTGAGCCGTTGTGTAGAAGTTAGTGTAAAATAAAAATCTTTTTTCCTTCCTGTAATTCGTGTTAAAACAACCTAACCATAGTACCAATTTACAAGAAGAAATCATAGTGTGGCAATGCCTAGAATTTCTTCTTGTATCTTGGTTACTATATAAACACAAATTGTCACAGATATGTGTTCCCTACGACAATTGAATCCCGATCCGTAGCGTAGATACTGATTGTTTACCCAATGGACTATTCATGCCCCATGATATATTACTGTAATAGAAAGCAATTTCATTAGCAGTTATACGTACAATAAAATAACGTAAACGATTATGAAGAACTAAATTATACAGGATAGCTTTCTTGCTTCATAATACAATAGCTTGGGCGAAAATATTTCCTTTCATAAAGTGTGGGCTGTTTGCCGAGTTGAACCGACATCTGCCTTTCGGAAACGACGTGCTGTGAGCTTCTTTTTGTATTGCAAGTAGTTTTACTCTATTTTTTGCCGAATTTTATTCTGGGAAAAGCATTTTTTTTTATTCGTGTTAGGCTTACGCTTGATCGCCAGCTTGTTGTAAATTGAGAAGCTGTAAACGAAAAATAGTAAAGGCGTTTGCTTCGACCCTTTTTTCGAAGAATTCACGCATGTTCCTGTAAGAATGTGGTTTAAAATGTATTGATATTCATCTGCGTTGTTCAATATTATCAGATACTGAAAGCGTGATATATATATTATGTTCTACCGCTTGATACGCCCCCACGACGTTACAAAATCGTAAAATAAAAACGACTGTGCACATATTATGGCGAGCGATGAGATTTCGAATAGCGGCCATGAAATAAAGACACCGATGTAGCGTGACAGTCACCTGCGTCACGCGGTGATATATCGCGATATTATGTGTACAGAGTCACGCCTTACACAATCTCATTAAAAGTTTACAATCTAAAATGTACTCTGTCAAGATCTCACACTGAGTTATCAAGAAATTTACCATTTTTCTCTGTTCTGCGCAGTGAAATTTTCAATTTACATACTTAAGAAAGGTTTCATAACAAAAATCCGAGTACAAAACCGGTCGCCTTGGAAAATCCCTTTTGTTGTTGCCGCGGAACGGCACAATTTTCCTTGAGTAAAAAATTAAGTTTCTGGTTAGGTGTATTCCTCAAATGGCACATGATACCTATCTATGTATTATGTTTATTGTGTATGTAATACCATTCCCACGTGTACATAAAGGTGTGTGACATACTGTAATAACATTCTCCAAAAACCTTTTAATCTCCTATTTACAATTTATTGCAAAAAGGAGTTTAAAATATTCTTCTTTTAAACTCTTTCAGATATTTTCTCTTTTTTGGGGATTTTAATAAAATAAATACGTGGAAAGCTCTGGATATACTATACATTTGGTATATTTATGCAGCGGAGTCGCAAAAGTTTGTATAAATTCATAAACACTACCTAAGCGTGATGTGAGCTGTTATCCGACTGAACATTGTCGCGCCGACTCCTATTTTTCCACGAAATTTGTATTTTTGTTTACAATTCTTGTTAGTTATGGACAATTGATTCATATAAATTGCACGAGTGCATAATACACACGTAAAAATATAATTGCGGTAGATAACTCGAATAAAATTACATAATCTCAAAGATACTTACTATCAACTTTGTAATCAGGGTTCCTCAAACTCATTTTGGATAACTTTGGGTATTTGATTCTTTCGGGATCGAGGGTTTGGTAGGGTTGGATGGATCACAACGGATTAGCTGGACTATATTATATTACTCAGAGTTTTCGAGGTCATGGGTATTGCAAAGAACGCGCATATAATTTTCAGTTCTGATGAATATTTGAAAATCATAACTTTATTTAATACTCAAGGGACAAAGCAATATTTTGATGGATCGTAAAGTTACAGTGCTGTGACATGTTTTAACTAAAGTGGGACATTTTAGCATACTTACTTGGTTTATAGATCGTAACTCATATTTTATGCGCGGCTGACTCCGATTTGCGGTCATTAGTTTTCTGCACCTTAACTAAGCGAAAATACGGATAGCATTTAACAAAATACGAATTCTGGTGTGAATATTGCCCATTACTTATTTTCCCTGGGTGTCTTCGATTTCAGCAGATTCGGAAAGTTGGTATATTCTCTCATTATTCTCGGCTCGCTCCTCCCTGGGGATTCAGGAGTACGGTAACTTTTCCCTAACTCGTTGTCTCGTTATGTTAATCTCCACCGGGAGAGCGCTTATTATAATTACTCATTGACCGCGATGCTCCAGTGACCTTAGCAACGTTTAGCACTAGTTTAGGTACATCGTAATCTAAACAGAAGTCAGAAGAATTGACATTCATACGATATTACATTACAATACAGAAAAGGAGGAAAAACGGAATTTTGCATAATTCATCAAAATACATGGTTTTGTCAAATTATGTGTACTTAAATGCAAAAAATATAAATACCTAAACGTTTTGGTAAAAAGTTTTGTCTCAAAATGAATGCTGTAGTTTTGTTTTAATACTAGCCTAAAGCCAATACACGGCCCGTGCAACTTAAGAGAAAGCGTTATCGAAAAATTTGACAATCAAACACATACAAATATTCCGTATATCGTTAGCGGTATCCGTGATATGGAATTCTAAGTTATTCATAGACAATAGATCACAATTGTGATTATTAGTTGATCCTTAAACTTCGAGGTACTTAGTAAGCAGTAAGCAAGATACATTTTGAAAAAATATATTTAATAAGTCTTATCTTTATTCATTTAAGTATTTGCGTGGGTGAGCCTATTTGTGGCTCGACTACAATAATAATACAAAGGAAAACTGATGAAAGGAAAGGAGGACAGCCGCGGTATATACTTACGGTCAGTTAAGCTTTGGGAAGCTATTGATTTTTATTATTACAAGCCAAGTCAGAAAGGATGTTTACTTAAATCTGTTTCTGTTCCGTTATTTACAGATGGTACAAAGAAGATTATACAGAAACATTTCGTCATAAATCGGATAAATGTGCGAATAATTAAAACCATCGTCACCGCTGGCTGAAAATGTCTTTATATTTGTATCTCATTCAATCAAGTTTCAAAAGAGACGAAAAGAATTTGTAGCAAATAAAGCTTTTCTTTCGAATAGTTATTTTGGCTTTGTTTACCCATTTCGCAGAACAATGGTGTCTTCAAAGTGATGGATTATTTGGACGAAGCCTTACATATTTGAATTCATAAACAACTTTGTAGCATGCCACAGGCCTAGTATAAAAACGGAGTAACTTTGAATCAAATTTTATTTATTATATTCGTTAAATAACATGGTCGTTCACTAAACATATTACCTATTATGTTTATTTATTCACGGGTGCAGAGGTGCGGAGAGGTCTCTACTATGTTTGACTGTGGCGATTTATTTAACGAGTAGCTTTATTTGTTTGCGACGCTGTCGGCCGACGTCGGCGTGCCCTTCTAATGCTACCCCATTAACTTCATGCCCAATGTAAATTATAGCACTTTCAACTTTATCACTTAGTCGTTAAGGACGACGTAGGGTGTGCTCAAGCTGTCTTTGTCTACGTCGTCTTTGCTTAATTAATGACTTAATAGTGGCTTCGTCATGTGTGCACGCCGAGTGATGTATAGTGTTAACTCAAGTTTCTGCCACATCAGCTCAGTCTAAAACACAATGATGGATAATTAGTTACCACCACTAATTTGCTGAATAAACTGAAGCTGTGTCCAACTTTATACTCCTCAGTAATTTGTATTTATCAAAATATAATGGCGACTTAAATAGAATACAAAGACAAAACCATCCGCTCCGTCTGTTGTTAATGTTTAACTTTACGAATTTTAATAAGTATAACATGAAAACAACCAAGAAAGTAATTAGGGAGAAAGTTAACGAAATATGGTCAACTTCATAAAAATTTATGTACTTCTTTTAGGTAGTGAAATATGTGATGTCAGCGCACGACGTCCAGGTATTTGATTTTTGCTACAAAGGATAAATCTTACAATAAATCGTGTAAGAGTGTGGCCGCTTACCACGAATGCTTGAAAATAAACTGACCCATTTGTCTGCCGTTCAAAATACTGACAAAAATAATTCTGCTGTCAGTTACTTTTTATGTTTGTTTGTTTCGTAAGATCTTATGAACAATGTCGCGTCAAACAGTATTTTTACCCACGATTGAACGGAGACTGTATATGCGTTTAGGGTGAGAGGGTGTTTGTTTTTTGTGCCATCAAACGAATGTTACCACTTATCTCCACAACGGTTTGACCGATTTAGACGCAGTTTACTGTAAAGGGTTCGTAATTACCTACAAGAAAATCCGGCCGGGGCTGTATTAAGTCCTATAAGATGCATCATTTTTTTATTCGTGATAGGCTTACGCTTGACCGCCAGTTCGTTATCACATTACATTAAATTTTAATTGAAATTCACAACAAAAATGGGAATGGCAGCCCCGACGGATTTTCTTGTAAGTAAGTGAATGTGTAGCTACCTACACAGCTTGGGGTCGGCCCAGTATATCTAGAAAGTATACATCACTATCACCCATCATCTCAGTATGAGTACCAGACTTCATTGTCACAGAACCCATCCTCTTTGAAATGGGTAGATTTATTGCGGAGTTACGATGGTACTGATAGATAGCATACTTTACGTAAGAGGTATAACTTTTGTTATTTATACTGTTTCGATAATAATAACAAATCAGGGGCCAGAAAATAAAGTATGCTAAAGTAAATGCTGTCTGGTGTATAAAGAAAATTTAAATATTTAATTATTGCTAATAATATATGACGCGTGTTTAAAGTTAATGCAAAATGCATAAATTAATGCATACATTAATCGAAATAATGATTGATATACTCGTAATGTATGACATTACAATCAATCATTCACCACCTACCAATAAACTTTAATGTTTATATACACTACATGATTAAACAATAGAACTCAAAACTAAAAATTTTACAAAAACCTACGACGATTGTTATGGTAAAAGGATTAAATAACATTTTCGAAACCCCCGAATAAATGACTACCTTCACATACTTATTCACTTGCCTACAATAAAATCCGGTGGGGCTGCATTTAGTTCTATAAGACATATCACACTTTTTTATTAAATATAGAATTATACAAATATAGAAATGGAATTTCAATTAAAATATAGCATAGAACAGCTTTCTATGCTATATTTTAATTGAAATTCATAACAGAATTGGGAATGGCAGCACCGACGGATTTTCTTGTTGGTAAGTGAATATGACATGTGTGTAGGTAGTCATTTAGTCGGGGGTTTCGAAAATGTTATTTAATCATGTTACGACAAAAATCGTCGTGAGTTTTTTCAAATTTTTTAATTTTAAGTTTTATATAATATAATACCAATATTTTTGACCAAGTTTATAAATAATATTCAATACTACCTAAAGAAATTCTTCAAAATCGCATAACGAAGTGCATATTGATGCGGTAGAGAGCGTCTCTGCCAAAACTCTTCAAATCTAATAAGTTAGAGCGGTAGAGCTTGCCGGTAGTGAAACCGCGATGGATTAGATGGGATAAGCACCACTTGTTGAATGTATTATAAAACAGATTGAAGACAAGTCAAGTGCCTATAAAACATAAAACACACTGCGCATTTTGTGTGTGATTGCAAATAATTGATACTTAGAAAAGTAGCAATGTATTATGAAGTAAAAGTATCAGTCGGTACACTTCCATGCTATTGTGCTTTGTCTATTGTTACTTTGGCTTTAAACAAGTAAGATTTTCAACCGACTTCAAAAAGGAGGAGGTTCTCAATTCGACTGTATGATTTTTTGTATGTTTGTTATGCGATTACTCCGTCAATTATGAACCGATTTTGATGATTCTTTTTTGATCAGTAGGTCATACTTCAGAGGTAGTCCCATAAAAATTTGGCCAAGATCTGATCACAAAATTAAGAAATAATACGCAACGACCGAGAAAATGATGAAACGATAACGTCGTTTAGGTATACGTAAAATTTTACTCGCTACTAAAAATGTTGAAATAAAATAACTTTGAAGAAAAAGTAAATCCTCCTTCAAATACATTAAAAATAATGTTATGTGCGAAACAGTTTCGGAAGTCGGTGGCGAAATCAAAAGATCCAATCAAAACAAAAGCACCGACTTCCGAAACTGTATCGCACATGACATTATTTTTAATGTTTTTGAAGGCGGTTTTACTTTTTCTTAAAAGTTATTGTAATTTTTCTGGTTATCTCGTATGATATCCAGTTTTGATATTTTCTAAAGGAAACTCCATGTAAAATAATAATATGCATCATTCTCGGCCTAATATTATAAGTAGAGAGACTGTAGAACCTTAACATGTACCTATATTTTGCTACTATACTTAAATCTCAAAGGAAACATTGCATTGAATTTATTAGTTTAAAGCGAATTTTAATGAGTGAAAGGTAAGCCTTATTAATCTGAGCCTTAGGCGCATTGAAAAAACAAAGCCAGACTCAAAAAATAAATGATAATAATATCATACATATATTCGAGTCACGTCGTTGTTTGATTGTGTCTCATCCGGTTTATTGACACTATATATTTATTCTTATGTAGGATTGTGAGAAATTCCCCGTTCACCTGCTCTTGAGTGGTGACACGGTAACCTCTGAGGATAATTGAATTATCGTTGCTTGAGATTTCCCCGCCACCAACGAGGGACCCTAAACATGAATATTTCTTCAATACATAGATATTTCAGCAATACGAACCCATATCATAAACTACGTGTCTCACGTTCACATACTTATCTGGGAGAAAACAAAAAATTTCGATATCATTTACCAAGCATAACGTACCATTACGCCTGTATTCCCCGAAGCGTTAGGCAGAGGTGTACTAATGTACACCTACAGTTTGCCGATATGTTTAAGTCCAATGTAATTGGGGCGACCGTAACGTCATTAAGCGGGCACAAATCTAAACTTGGAGTTTAGCTGCCACTGAGGGTTTCATAGAAAACCTCATATGGGAATCAAGCGCAGGACCTGCAATGAGGCAGTTCTCTTATCTATTTAATTCCAGCAAGATATATTCTGCTATATTATCAGTTAAAGGATGTTTTTACGTAAATATTTGTATTACAGAACGATTCGCTTTTGTAAATGAGCCATTAGCATAATCTGGAGTCTCTGGAGACAACAATACGAGAGGAGTAATAAGGAACAGTCCTATAAGGGAATGGCCATTACGTCGTAGCACTTACGACTCTAGTTTTCCTACTTCTTGGCTGGTTGATTTCGCTTTCCACGAACCATTTATCTTTGGCTCTGCGGTCCATTATGTTAACGACCGTGCAAATAGTTCCGGAAGGAATAACCTAACATAAAGGGGAATTAACTGGCACTTTTCAACTGGAGGTATAGTTGCGGGTTGATTAATGTAGGATTAACAAACGTATGTAAATACAATGTGCTTTTACCTGCAGTTCTTATAGCTCTAAATAAATTTTTAATAGATAATCGTGATGATCATAAGTAGGCTTACGTAAAGTAGTACCTTCCTCCTTTTATTAAATCAAAATATCAGATATTCAGGTTGATTAACTGACCGCTGTGTCAGAAATAACCGATTTTAAAATCATTAATGTGCACAACATCCGGGAATATTCTGAAAACTCAAGTCCCTTGGTTAAGGATAAAAGGGTCTAATTCCATGAAATGCTACAAATAGGCACGTTTTATTGTCTTCACTATAGTTCAAAAGGTAAGAGCATGACGTAGTAAAAACAAATAATTTAATTTTTTCTCTATAATTTGTTTAAGCTGTCCTCCTACCTCGGCTTTAGAGTTGCATCGCTTAGACGTTTATTTAAAACTAGCTATTTGTCCGCGACTTCGTCCGCGTGGAATAGTTACTTTGTTCCATATGAACTTTCATCCCCTATTTTATCCCCTTGGGGGTAGAATTTATCAAAACCTTTCTTAGCGGATGCCTACGTCATAACATCTACCTGCATGCCAAATTTCAGCCCGATCCCTCCAGTGGTTTGGCCTGTGCGTTGATAGATCACTATGTCAGTCAGTCAGTCAGTCACCTTTGAGTTTTATATATATTTAGATTTTAATATGTTTGTAAGTGAAGTTATTAGAGTATAATATTTAACTTTAAAGATGATGTAGTGACGCGTATTGAAAAGAATATGCTGACATGGTTTGGACATGTTGAAAGAATGCAGCTGCGCCGGTAGAGGTCGCCCTAGAAGGACATACGCCGATCTGATTGGCGAAATCCTTCAAAAAGGTCAGGTGCGTAGCACTCGCAACCGGCGTGTATGTATGAGAAGATGTATGAATGTAGAAGAAGCAAAAGAAGTATGCAAGAAAACATAAGCAAAAGAAGTATGCATGCTGCCTACCCCTGTGGGAGAAAGGCGTGAGTGTATGTATGTATGTATTTAACTTTGCCTCGTTTATCCAGTCGGTTTCCTTCTTATTACTGTTAATTAAAGGCATTATGAAAGTTGTTAAGTGTGTTAACTGATAATTAATTGCTACATAATACAACACATAATTTAAATCTCGTTTCAATCCTATTGTAAATATGAAACAAGCAAATTATTTTTAAAATTAATATTCAATAGGTACTATTTAAGAACACATACAATAACTCAATTTAATTTCAATTGTAAACATGATTCGGCTAATAACATCGAAATGTTCATAAATTGGCAATTTGTTTACAAAACTCGCAATTAATTTGTTATAAAAAGCTTGGATTGGAAACAATCAATTTTGGATTTGGGCTAATTTATTTATTCATTTGGAATAATAAAGTGTGGTAAAATAAAAAATCGGGGCAGCATCCGGGGTGAATGAAGTCAGTCGTGTATTATTTTAACAATTATCACGTTATATTAACGGGCGATCAAAATGTTCTGGGAACAAATTGTGTTGATTTATGACGGGCCCGCCACCCATGTCGCCGGCGGTATGGAAATAGAATGCATGTGCTGCCACCGCTAACTTGTAAAACAAAAATATTATATCTAACTTTTAATTTATTAACTGTATAATTTAACTGTCGGTTGCCTATTTTGGAACTAATGTGAAATGTTCATAACTATATTATTTTATATACAACATAACGTGCAGTGATATTTTTTTTATTTATCTTTTCCAAATTTCAGAATCTCGGGCTCACCATGAATCCCAAAAGACAACCTTCCAAAAAGATAAGCTTGCGGGACTCTGTGGTGGTCACTTAGTTGGCCATAGCGTCTGGTGTATTGAACCAGAAGACGCAGGTTCGGATTCTGCCCGCAGTCGAATTTTTCCTTCACTAAAATAACTTTATAATCCTATCATAGAAAATCCAAAAAATACAAAAAGATGTTTAAAATAATTTAACAATTGCTTATTCATTGGAAGAATCTATTAATTTTTCGTGCAATTTTCATGTCATGTCATTGTCACCTTAATTAATTTTATTATTTAAAGAATAATTAGATTTGACCCATCAATTTGAAAAATCAATCAAAGGAATTAATTACCTGGGATCCGTTGACGTTGAGTGACGTTGATTACAAACTGAAATGTAATATTTTCTTATCTGCAATTTATGAAATGAAATAGCAGATGTGGAATAATTACTTATGCTTCTTAATTTTGTTGTTTTAATTAATGTTTTAAGACACGACTCAGGCATCTTGGACTGGATAAAGAAAAATTTATTGCTTTTTACAGATTTAATATTAAATTGCTTAAAGAGTCCGGCGGACCAAATTTCTCTTACAAACGTAATACCGAAATTAATTGTAATTTAAACATAATTTTATTAAATTCTGTTATTATTCGGATTCCGATATCGTTAATCTAGGTTCCTACTCAATCATTTTATCCAAAACACTTCACTGGAAATAATTGTAATTGGAACGATTTTCCGGTCTTTTATTTCCAGTGAAGTAGTACGAGTAGACGAAATAGTACCGTAGGAACCTAGATTATCGATATCCAAATCCGAATAATAACATAATTTGATAGAATATTTTCTGGATTATGATTTATTTCGGTATTACGTTTTTGTGAGCAATTCACGCTCCACCGGACCAAATGTTTAAATGGTAATCTGTTCATGGCATTGTCAAATACAAATACGCGAGTCAGATCTATTGCGGTTCTTTGAACATTTGTCTGTGTATTTGTTGTATTGATAATTGCCAACCAATAAACCACCGCGAAATGTTCAATTTCCTCAATGTATAAAATTGAAAGCTAAACATGCGATATGTAATAAATATCTATTAAGACTTATACGCGTCTTTAATATAATTATTGGTTATCATTATATTCTTCCCAAGAATTCCTTTTCTTTGCCAGCAACTATCGTAAGAATTTCAAATTAGTAAATGCTTGCCATCCGGCGTGACTAAGCTGTATTTTTCAGAGATGGATACCAAATAATGTTGTCAGGAAGAATCCACTGCTATTAACTGATTTCCCCTCAAGCTCCATCTTTTATTGTCAGTATTTACACGCATTGTTCAGGCGAAATAGGTTTTTATTCACAACAAAGCCTTCTGACTTTGTGTTGTAACAAAATTATGTGAAATGAAAAAAGATTTCTCTTATATTTTCATAAAACATTTCCGAGGTCTCCGACTCTTTTTGAATTTCATATACTACCGTGGACTGTTATTATTGTTTTGATTTCATTAATTAATCTAGTATGGTTTCGTTCCACGTAGCCACAATTATATTTTGTAAGTAATATTCCCGTTTCTGTGCTGTTAGGCCAACGTTACTTTACGTATAAAATATGAGATGTGAGTGGGCGAAAGTGTAGGGTTATACAGTGGGTATACTTGTACAATACCGTAAATTATAATAGCAAAGAGCTGTTAAGGATATACATCAAATATTTACGGGCGCGTACGCTGCGTCCACCTGTGTCCTCAGATTCAGATAAGGGACCATGTTAAGCCACGTTACTTTTAGCGGCCTTATTTTCTTCGTGATCATATAAAATTTATTACAAAATTGGCATTTTTTTTGAATACGCTACTTTGTTAAATTGAATTTCAGTCAAAACTCGTAGCAATATTTTAATTTAATTTGGATACGTAATTTATGCTTGCAGCTGAGACAATTTTTAACAACAGTTTGAAATGTAAAATTTTATGCTCTTTACTAGACGTTAGAATACGTTTTTTATTGGTGTTTTACATATAACCCTTTGGGATTAGAAGAAAGCTGGGGGCAATTTTGGGATCATTGGCTTTACGAGCCATAAAACCTTTTTCGTATAGAATTATGTGTGAAATATTTGCCTTATATCCGAGTCATGTTGTTATCGCATTATCCCTGAGAGGAAGAATATTTTCCGAATAGTTAACCTCATTAGTGTGGCCTTTATGTTTACTATAGGAGTTGTTTTGACGTAAATTAGTTAAGTTTTGGTTAAGGTTGAGTATACGGATGAGATTGTCTAGAGTGAGTTAATAACACATTACTATGTTATTTACACACATAATTTACGCAATGCTATTTTTTTAGAGTAATATACGAGAGGTATTATATTACATTATTAATGTCTGTTACGTTCAAGTAGTTTCTGCTGGTCATCTTGAGGAAAGTTGGTAAACCAAGAATATTTGTTTTGTTATATTAGTTTCGCTAACAGAGGTCTAAACGAGGAGCTAGAGGTCCAAACAGACAACAATAAAACCTATAGAAACGTAAGCCCTAGGGTTGACCTCAATCTACTGTAAGGTTGGCCCTACATAAACCCCCGCGGCGTACTGATAGTTACTTTAAACAACATTGTATTAAGTCTACACAGATAGATTAAATCGAATCGATTTTAGTGGTGAGTGCCACCCCTTGGCGTATATTAACATTTCAATTTATTTTCTGCCATAGTGAAATGAAATTTTGTGCACAATCTCATTTGAATAACTTGTTTAGCGGCGAATGAATAAGTGTCTGCTAGCTTATTATCACGTTTACACACACTAAGGATGCCTCGCCAATGTTTTTATAACACTGCTAGCATTAATCTGAAATGATCTAAATAACATACCTACATACAAATATGAATTATTTATTTAGGTATGTAACGTTTGGCGTAGCGGCTGAGCGATCGGCTTCTGCGTCGCGTGTTGTGGGTTCGACACGGAGCAAATATTTGTATGATCTACAGATAGTTGTTCCGGGTCTGAGCGTTTGCGTATGTGAGAATTTGTTTTTGTAAACGCACCCACCATACAGGAGAAAATACTAGTGCGTGGCAACGTTTTTTTTTAAAAAAAGGGTACATGTTCTATGTTTCCATTTTTATTAATAAAAAACAAATATTTGATAATACTTACCTAAAATTGAGATACAGAGTGGTGTGTTATTGCCATGATATCAGGTGACACCCAGGTGAGCTATTTGCAATGTATAAACAGTATAAAAGACTAGAGATGCAACACTTTTCATAAATTCTCCAGTCTTGCTTGATGTCATTTATGTAAGTATGTACATATACAAAACTGCCACGTTTCGTAGCCGTCCGTGATATAGATGATCGCTAACGCAAACTCTACATGAAAAGTATTGTAATAAGTGCTTGTGTATTTATTGTAATTTTATTTGTTCTAGCGAACTGCAAACATGTATTATATCCCCGTAACCCTTTTCAGGGTGTCTGCCACTTTCTATTTATGTCAGTGCGAGCTGGGTGGCGTGCCCTCTATAAATCAGAGCCGTTTTGTTCAGGCCCATTACGCCGTTTTACCGCCTTCCTACTGAGACAAAATTAGATCATACCGAAGGGAAAACCCCGTTCAGCCCATACATAACTTTTGTTGTAAAACCTTTAATACTTACAACGCAATACGTATCGGCTTGTTTAGTGCCGGGCTGAAGCCGCACGCGCCGCTCTTTGTTTCATATCCGTTCATATTGCGCACCTATTTACTTACTAGCTGTCCGATATGTACTCGTTATGTAGCAAATGTGTCAGGTTATAGATATAATTACATTAGTATCAGGAGTTCGTACGCAGTATCGTATTTAGCGTATAACATAATTCTATTACTAAGTAAGTACCTACTACATACGATTATGATTTGGATCTTTCAACTACAGAAAATAAAAAAAATGAAACGGTAAATAAAATTTTGAAAAAAGTTTTATAATCCAAGATAAGAATAATTATATTACGTACCTATTACTTGTGAAGAACAATCCAATAATTTTAGGGTTTGAATCTTAAATGGCTATTAAGCCTCAATCTCAAAGTACAAGCAAAATTACAGACAACTTAAGAATATTAATTTTATAAAACCACTTGAGGCGAAGTTGGAATAACACAATAAGTAAGCCTCTAAAACTGCTTTGGGACTTGGATCGCTATTTAAAGTATTTATTTACTTAATCTACAAAAGCCATTTGTGACAGGAAATATTGCTTTGTCTATTAGTATTCACGTCACTGTCTGCCCGTAGTCATAGTTCATGTAACATGATACTGGGATACTCATACGCACATGCTTTTGTCTAATATTTGGGCCTTTAAATTTTGATCCGGTGTAGGTATTTCGTGTAACGATTAAAGTCCCCTTGTAAGGTTTGCAATCCTTCATGATTTTTGCTTCAAATCGATGAAATAAGAGGATACAGTTGCTAATTACCAGAATTGTATTTTTAATAAGTCAAGCGAAGCAGATTTGTAGAAAATTACCTATATACATTTGAGAAATTCTGTAAGTACATGCTTTTCTTAGAATATTATTATTTTATTCTTGATATAGTGTAACAAACCTGGCATAACAAATCAAAGTAAAATGTATGACAAAAATATTACATTGGCACCGTGAGTGGTGGGTATTTCTTCCTAAACACCGCTACAATACATATTTTTTAATTCATAAAAAATATACCGAAATCATTATTTTAAACAGACCCTGCGAAATCTTAAACGGCTTCAATGGGACTTTAGGCCACAGCAACCATTATTAAATTACATACATACATACATACTAACACGCTTGTATTCCCCGAAGGGTTAGGCAGAAGTGTACTTATTGTACACCCACAGTTCGCCGGTATGTTTAGGTCCCATTTTATAGGGGGCGAGCCTATAGCCATTAACACTACACTTACACCGGGCACAAGTCCAAGTTATTAAATTATTATTTCAATTTATCAAATAATTCAAATGTTTATAATATTTCGTTATGTCATAAACCCTTGTCCCCCAAAATTATGGATCTATAACGAAATATACTATTATTTCACCAGACCTCTGAGTTTTATTAAATAAAGTTAAATTTATATAATGTTTATGTTTATATCCCTTAGAACAGTCTTTAAGAGCGCTGATTCATTTAAAAGGACGATCATTTATTTTCGTAAGTGAAACAGAAGGCAAGGGGTAGATGATTAGGGGCGGTGCGGAGTAGCGCGGGCGCTTTTAATTGGGTTTGTTTCGAGATCGGTTTCCTTAGAGCGATGTCCCCTGTCTCCCCGCCCCACTAATATTAATACGATGAGAGTGGCCCGAGAAGAGCAATCATAAATCCCGTCTGCTGGGAGTAAATTACAACGTCAGAATGTTTAATTTAATAGTGGATGCCACGGATCCACCGTATGATTTTAATTAAACGTTTAGTATTGATTAGACATTAACTTTCAAAACGCGAAGAACAGTAACCTTATATGTACATATTTTGTCATATTCAGTTAGTGTCTTTTACTTTTCACGATGGTGATATTTTCTAACATTTTAAATCCATTGTTCATAATATTGTGGTTAGTTTATGCAGTAGGTACACAATGTAGGCAAGTGCTTATATATTCGTTTAAAGGTTATGACTAAACAAACAC
Organism: Acronicta aceris; assembly: GCA_910591435.1. Lineage (NCBI taxonomy): Eukaryota > Metazoa > Arthropoda > Insecta > Lepidoptera > Noctuidae > Acronicta > Acronicta aceris. The sequence continues at coordinate 7,813,772 of OU342763.1, read as the reverse complement.
TTCGTTCTTATGGCGATTGTTACATAAAGCGATAACATAGGTATCTAAAATAAGGGTGACATAGCTTATGAAATGTCGATTTTTTTACTTACGTACCTTAGGTGGACAATGGCCGATAGTATTTTCTCTCTTAGTCCTGAGTAAATAAAAGCATAATACTATAAATATTAAAGACAAAACGTTTGTCTTCGATAGTCATGCTACGCCTAACGATTAAATTGTTTGATGACAGATCAGACAGACGGCCCTTTTGGAACATAAATCCGTCCAGAGTCAGGCTGATCATGTAGTACAGTAATTGAAAACCGTTACTGTATAGAATAGATATGACTGCTGTCCATTTATACGAGTAAATCAAATGATCATAATCACAAGGTTAAACGAAGTTAAGATTGCATTGCGTAATGTTTTTACTAAGTAGGATAATACTATGGGGTCATATATTTTTATGGGTAACAGCAACCGCAATCAACACTCAGATGCCAAATTGGAGATTACAGCTAGTCCACGTTAATACTGAGGATAGACGCTTAAGAAGTGTAATACTAGATTAGGCCGCTTACCATCTTAATGCTCACGTGTATATAATATATTCAGAGGTGAATGTATAGAAATAAGTAGATATTATAATTACCATCTCTATATCACGGAATAGTAAACAAATAGAAATGAAAGTAGATCAATCAAGAACATACTATACACAATGAGACCAAGATGGACCTATTTCCTCATACAAATATATAACATAACATACCATCACGCCTCTATTCCCCGAAAGGTTGGCAGACGTGTACTAATGTACACATTGTACACCCACAGATCACTGGTATGTTAGGTTCCATGTAATAGAGAGCAAACCTGGCGACTACTAAGAATTTCATAGAAAAACCCAATAACAATTTGCTCAACCTGGGAATCGAACCCAGGACCTCTAGCGTAGCAGTCGCGCTTGGGACAACTAAACTAAACAAATACTGAATGGTATATATGTCGTAGGATGATTTGATAATTCGAATTTTCGTGAAAACCCTAGGGAATTTGCGAAAACACGGATAATTTAACAATTAATGGAAAAAGATAGGGTTTCTGCAAAAACACGAGTCGCTCTAGTAACATTCAACATCCTTAGCTCTGATTGGCTAGATTTTTGATTGCTGACCAAATCTTATTTTGATTGGTTCCTCATTTTACCCTGTTAGCTTTGAAGTATTATATCATAGAGTTATGAAGGGTTAGAAATAACAATATCGATTTAAAAGAACTTTACTTTTGATTGAATACTATACTGTTGTTGTGCTTTCGTTTTTAACCCCATTTAAAACAAAAAACTGCTGAGTCGTTTTCAAAAACACAATCATAAACAAAACAACATGCGTGAATGATTGACATTTAAAACGTCAACCAATCAGAGGCGGTCTCGTTTTGGGCGCTCCGACCGGCCGATCAGCGTACTTATTTTCTTACGTTTCGTTTCGCGATATTTACTAGCGACTTGTTTTTGTAAAAAAGTAAACCTGTCTTCACCAGAAATGTTTTCACCATTATCCGTACATTTGCAACATCACTAGGGTGTCCGCGAAAATTCGAATTATGAAATCAGCCTACGACATGTATAACATGATTATGTATTTTGTTTTCTTACATATCCAGATTTACGGATAAGTAGGTACTGTAATTACTCTATGTCACGCTTTAGGGTTACACAACCCTAAAGTACTTCAATGTACCATTTTATACTAATTTTAATACCCGATGTATTAATTTCTATAGGACCCGTTAACGAGCAACATGTGTCTAAATGATTCGAGATAGCCTGGCTTAGTTTTAAACATGGGCTCACTCGGTAAGCGGGGCCTTAAATACAGATAATCCTGCTTTTAGTTGGTCGGGTGACCTGTTACATATATTAAAGTTGACGCTGTCCTGTCGCGTGTCCCTAGTTTCTAGCTGAGGTTGGATCTCCGGTTCGTGTTTAAACTTTGATACATGGAAAACAGAGTTTGGAAACTCTGGTCGGTTACCGAGAATTAGTTCTATGTTCAGATAAACAATACACATTTATGAATTGCAGGCACTTGGGAAAACTAAATAGAGATGCTAAGCAGATAACATACTATATCTACTAATATTATCAATGTCGGAAGTAACTCTGTCTGTCTGTTACCTTTTGAAGCTTAAACCAATTTTGGTGAATTTTGGTATAGATATAGATTGGATCTTAGCTAAGGACATAGGCTACCTTGTGTCTTAAAATGTTCTTGGTTCCGCGAGTGAAAGCGCGAGCAAAAGCTAGTAGGCACATAAAATCCAATTCTAACATGACGGTAATAGGTTGGGAAAAAAAGAATCGTCAGCCGAGAAGTATATACATCCAATTTATCACCGGAAGGCAAGTTATATTTGGTTCGGAAATTGCGGTGGTGTAGTGTCATGTGTGAGTCACATGTCAGAGCGACGTGCGCTGTGACGTCACCTCTCCACTCTTTCCCGTCATTGATCACTTAACACGCACTAGATACAATATTTCGTCACGCCTGTCTTGTATATTAATTTGGTCTTCCTTAAAAGATTTGAATCCGTTTTTTTAACCATCTGTTAATGAATTTAATGTGGTAAGCGTGAGGACATTTGAGTCCCGAGTGCTTTTAAATTTAAGATACCTTATAAATAAAAATTTAACTATGATAAATAACCAATTTATCATAGTAAAATTTTTTTGTTTCATATATATTAAAGAATCGAACACATAAATAAGAGCTGGGATTACATGGAATTAAAAAGTAAGGTCATGCCCCGGTATTCAAACATTTAATTAAATTACAAACAGACAACTGAATTTAGTATTATCTTTCTCACTTTATTGAAATAAAAAAGACAAAGACGACAAGTATTTAAAGTGTCATTAGTTATTATAGGATAGATGTTTCGGAATAAGGCTTATATTATCTTTTTCTTTTCATTTGCTTTTAGATTTAATATTGTGCTGTGGAACAAATTCTTTCTCCAGTCACATTTACACATTTTATTCCCACAAATATCCTTAAGACGATTACCATGTTACGTAAAATGCAATATCTTTCGTTCACAGTTGTCAGAGTAACCGTATATATCAAGAAAAAGCTTCTACAATAAATTTTCTATCATCGTGCATTTCTGAAGCTAGCCCATGTCATTGGTAAATGTGGTGCGGTATCAACACGTCATATTCTGTTTCGTAAAAATGGGAGCGGATGCGGAATATGCATGAAAACAATATTGGACTGTCAATCAAATATTTTACATAGGTATTCCGCTGTCTACGCTGTAGGTTTTTTCGTTATTCTAAACATAGAAACGATGTAGTTATTGCTAAAATTATTGTTGGTTATATTGTCAACAGTAGTCGCAAGCGCAATTGTTGAGCGTTTCCTGTATTTGATTCTCAGGTCAAGTAGAGATCACTAGCATCGAGAAATTATCATTAGCATCATCCGTAGGCGGAAGTCAGCGGTAGCATCGGGAGACACTATAATTGGATAAATGGTCTATGTATAAATGGATAAATGGTACAAGGCGCAAGACATACGACAATCTTATTGGCGAGGTCCTTTAAAAAGGTCAGGTCCGTTGTACTCGCAACTGCCACGTATATACATATAATGATGAGATGTATGAACGTAGAAGAAGCAAAAGAATGATACAAGAGTCTCAGCAAGTGGCGGTTGTAGTAGTAAAAAGACAGGAAGATTTAAATGTCACTTGGCTCACCCGCTATTACTGGGGCCTAAAACCATACTGGCGAAAAGTAAACAGTAAACGCTAAAAAGTCCATAAGCACGCTAAGCAGTAACGCTAAACAGTACGAGCGAGCTCGATACACCCAAAAAAAATAGATGGTCGTATTGCGTTGTGAGATTGCTTATGGACTTTTGGTCGCAACTGTACATTAGTATAGTCTATCTAACTCTTTGGTTATGAAGACGTGATAGTATATGATTGCATGTTCATGTGAGTTAACTTCGGCATCGCTTAACACGTGATCTTGTTGCGTTATCGGTTTATGATAAGATCCGTTTGAGTGCTGATACTTTAAAAATATTATTGAAAATCATTAATAAGTCCACTATTGATGCTCTGCTTGGTACCGGTGTCTTATATGTATAAATGCGAACGTAGCTCTGTCTGTTTGTTTGTTAAATAACCGCCAATTTTGGTAAATTTAGGTATCGAGATAGATTAGACCTTAGAAAAGGATGTAGGCTACCTTTTCTCGCATAAGTTCCTTTGGGATGTGAATGAAATTTAGGGCCACTGCTAGTATTTATTATATAAAGAACTGCAATTCGATTACGAAGTCTCAGGAACTACTCTGATAAAGCCTGAAATTTTTCAGATCGCTCACTAGCAAATAGGTAGTTAGATTAATAAGAACTGTAGGAAATTACTGATAATTATTGATAAAATCTAAAATCAGGATTAGAATAAAATTTCTCACTGCCATTCAGATAGGCATCTCGTAAGAGCCTAGAAAATATCTGACTTGCTCGGTGGTAGGACCGTTTGTGTTGTTTCTCACTGTGTTTTTCGACTTTTGCGCGTGAGAGCCAGTTTCTTCTCAGTTGCTGTGGCTCTGGCAGTCTGCAGTCCGTAGGGGCTCTCAAAATTCGGCAACGCATCAGTAGCTCCTCTGGTGTTGCAGGTGTCTATGGGCGGCGATGACTACTTACCATAAGGTGTCTTGTCTGCTTGTTTGCCGATAGAATCAATAAAAAAAATCTATATTATATTGTGGTATTGGTAACTGTGGTTACCTGCGAATAGGTACTATGTGTTTTAAAAATTCGGACAAGTGCGAGTCGGACTCGCCCATTGAGGGTTCCGTACAAATTTGATTACGTACTTTAAATAAAGACTATATTTTTTTATAATTTAATTACAAATGTATCAGATTTTTTCCTCTACTTGTAGTATAAGACAGTATTACTTACCAAATTTCATAGATAAAGGTTAAGGGAAAATATCCTTGAATTTTGATTCCCTTGAGAGTGTCGAAATATACGTTTTTTGAGGCATAAACGGCCGTATCTTTTTTTTAGGTTAACTTAGAAGTTTGATTTTATCACAGCTTCAAGAGCCTGTTATGTAGACCAGAGTCTATAGGCGTGGATACCTCCACGCGTTCCAGAGATACATGGTCTTGCAGACAGACGGATGGACGGACGGGCAACAAAGTGATCTTATAAGGGTTCGGTTTTTCCTTTTGAGGTACGGAACCCTAAAAACATTGCCACTCGGGTTTTCTGCTGTATCGTGCAAGGTGCGTTTAGAAACACAAATCATCACACACACATGCATACACCCAAACCCATAACAGTGAAACGAAGTAAGTACCTATCTTTATTCACGAAATTCATTTTATACATATGTATCTACATTGAGTGAGTGTAATAATAATAATTATACTTCTTGTGATACAACCATACATGGGTAATTATAGTACCTATCGCCTCTAATTATATGCCTGTTCAAACACAACAAACAACATGTAGGCGTTAACAGAAGGACTAACGATGATTATACCTGAAGCTTGATATATGGAGTATCACAATAATGGTTTTTATAACAAAAATATTATTGTTGATTTTTATTTTATAAAATATAACTAACTTTCCGACTTTTCTGGAGGATTAAAAAACATGCATACTGACACTTACTAAAATAATAAAACTGTCGAATCGGCCGACCCGTTCATAGGTGATGATCTTTTAATGCCAATTGATTTTCTATAAATATGTAGATAAATTATTTAAAATAAGTTTTGAATAACCTTCCTTTTTGAAATATAATATATAATAATACGAATTACTTTATGAAATTAATAAAAAGTGTCCAATTATTGCTAAATTCATATTAGATGAACTGGCTCAATCCATAGAAGTAACATTACTTACGATAATATATCTACAACATCTATTCAAAGCAGAATGTAGCAGGAAAAAAGAAAGGGGAAAGGGGCAGAAATGTTCTCGAGTGACCGTGAAGCACGGGAAAGTGCAGTGTGGGACGACCTCCAACGAGATGGACGGACGAAAGGTCGCTGGGAGTCGTTCGATGCAATTGGCATACAACCGGTCCTTGTGAAAGTCTTTGGGGGAGGCCTTTGTACAGCAGTGAACTTATTTTGGCTGATATGATGACAACATCTATGGCACAATTAATGACAACTGACAATTGCATGCATTTCTGAGTACATAATTAAATATTCACTTAGACCTGGAGCTTTAAAAAAAATTTAACACAGTTCAGTGATGTGTAGTTAAAAAAACGACCTGCCATAACACGTAAATCTACTAGCTCCATATTCTGATAAAAATTCTATGTTCCTCAGTTGTCTATTGTTATGTAGAGAGGAATACATTTTCAACTAGATAGCAAGCATTGTATGACATTTCGTTCCTGCAGTTTTTAATTTATTTACTCAGATGTGAATATAATTTTCGACAACCCTATTTATTTTTTATATTACTATGGTAATAAATAAAAGAGGTTTTCATAACGAAACGTTACTAAAGTATATTATACTAACAACATTGTTTTCAGTAGTCCACTTGAGTATTCAGAAAATGACTCGAATTTGAATTGTTATAATTTTTCTCTTTATATTTGCTCAGATTAATTTTAACGTTAGGAATAATTTATTTATCTCATAGGACTTTCGGTGACAATACAATCTGGGAAGCGATCAACAAAGGCTTGTTTATATAATTCTGTTCAGTCGAATATTATGCTGTAATCTGATAATAATTACACCTCATTCTTTTATTAATGCATGTAGTGTTCACTTTGAGAAAGTTATATCATATAATACACTAATTTGTATAAATATATAATCATTTATAAAAATTTGCTTGTGTAGCGTTTTGTCCAGTTATTTTAATATTGTTAATAACATAGGTTTTACCTATTTATCGAGTTTTTTAATCTTATGAAGCTAAATCCTAATTCCAATAGGATTAATTCTTAAATAATTAATACAAATTTCGACTAACAACTGCTTCGTTAGCCTAGTGGTCCTGAGCGTGACTGCTGCGCTAAAGGGTTTCATTCCCAGGGCGAGCAGTGTTATTGGGTTTTTCTATGAAATTCTCGATACCAGCTCGGAATTTGAAATTTGTGTCTGGGTAATAGTAATAGGCTTGCCCTCTATTGCGTGGGATTCAAACATACTGGCGAATTTTGGATGATGATCGATCTTGCAAATTTATAGCTGTAAGTAAAGTTTTAGTGTACGTTATTTGCTAATAGGTCATTGAGAAACTGAAAATTCTTAAAATGTAAACATAAAGCTTGTATTTTACAGAGCAACCTTTGCGCAAAGAATTTTTTGAGACAAATCTCAATTCAATTTCAATCTTTCTCTATATTGAAAATATTTCAGCACTTTAGGCGTGGAAAACTAACAAACAGACAGAATTATCTTATCACTTTTCAATATTATTATTGAAAAGATGTGCCCTTACCATAGTGTAATAAAATTGATTACACTATGACCTTAGTATGTTATGTAGTAAATGAATAAGTATGTCGTTATTACTTAGGTGCTTCCCGCTCTCCTATGATTGCGTTGTCGCCTGTTATTGCTCCCTTGGGATGTAGTATATGCCGTTAGTCTACTGTAGCTTGCAAGGCAGGTGTGGCTAAGTAATTGAAGCACACATAAAAATATTATTTACTGGCTGTATAATATCACAATTTCTATCAGAACTTTTTTTTTTGTTCTCAGAAATCTTTGTGAGCACGCACATAGGGACTCACCAAAGCTTCATCGCCAATCGGAACTAAATGAACTGAATGGAAATGGAGAAACGTATTATACTAATTAATTTAACGTATTTATTTTCCGTTAGAGCATTATCTATCAGGAACACCGTAACTAACTTTTACTGGCAACTTCATTTGCGTCGATGGGATTGTAATAAAACATAATATTATTAAACCTTCTAAACATAGCTGTCTACTAGTGAAAGAATTTTCGGAATGGAATCACTAGTTCCGAAGATTACATAGATTCTGCATACAAACTAGTAGCCTAATAAATTTTACCGCTTTATATAATTAGTATATGTAACAGGTTTTCTGATAGATATTAGTTATATATTTCCCGCGGTTTCACTCGAGCTCCAAAGGACGTTTTTTTAAAAAAAGGTATGTCTGTTTCTAAGGTCTAATCTATCTCTATACTAATATTCATCACGATTATTTCATGATAACATGACAAACAGATACAGCTACTTTCGCATTTATAAATAAGTTTGATGTCAGTCTTTACGAAGTTGTCTTTTTACTGTTAAAATCTCGTGTGTAAACTTCCAAAATTATTATTTTAGTTATATTTTGTGTTCAATTCCTACCTCGAAAGCATCTTTAGGATTTTTTGTTAGAGAAATTCTCGGTTGCATACCTTGTCTGAACGGAATTCTTCCACATTTGTGTTGGGCTTTCCTTTATCGCAAGAAATCTTATCTCTTTTGATTTATTGGGTATGTCCATAAGGCTACTCTCAATACTTAGGTACATAGACAATACAGATTAATAGTAGAAAATTTAGGCTTGACTTCCCTATTATTTCTGAGCATCAGAACAGTAATTCGGGTACCTAAAAATGTTTAAAATATAACAGTGGCATAAACGTCACAAATGTCACCCTTGGAACAATTTTCAATCTCAATTCAATCTATTTGTTCGCTATGACAGTTTTTATTAGTATTAGAAATTGAACTATTTACGAAACGAAAGCTAGATCGGAATTCTATTTTTAACATGTTTTAAGTACTAGAATTACTCTTGAGATTATGGTTGGATTAATCTAATTAAATACGATGAGATTTTAAAATTCAGGCCTATCCATTCATCATTTCAAGCATGAATTCTGAATGAGGGGAGGTCAGGAGTCAAAAGCCCAAAATACCTTACAACCAGTCTATCGTCAGAATATCGGTATTGGTTTTAAATTGGGTTGCGGAGGGTTGATGGTCGCAAGCTTCGTGTAAGATACTGATGTTCAACTGCATCTGGTTATACTGGAACCAACATAGTTGGGAAAAGGTTGGGAGGAAGATGATACACCTACAAAATCTATGCAGACGAATTGAGATCCCTCTTTTGAAAGTTAGTAAAAAGGTAGCTGATTGATTTTTTTAAAGCTTATTAGCAATGTGTTTTTTTTTTATGTGATTGGGAGACAAACTAGCAGACCGATCGCCTGATGGTAAGCTATTACCGCCGCCCATGGACACTCGCAACACCAAAGCAGTCACAAGTGCGTTGCTCGCCTTTTAAAAGGGGATTGGGCCTCCGGTAACCTCACTCACTCGGCGAAACACAACGTAAGCGTTGTTTGACGCCGATTTTCTGTGAGGCCGTGGTATCACTCCGGTCGAGCTGACCCATTCGTGCCGAAGCATGGCTCTCCCACGTTAAAAACGTGGTACGCACATTATTTTTGTTAACCCCTCGTGCTAAGTTAAATGCTTGTGTTACGACTGGTTTCACGTCGGTAGTGCAATGGGTGGGTTTCGAACCGGCAACCACATGATCGCAAGTCCGACACTCTAGCCATTAGGCTACCGCAGCTTCACCGATTCAACAGACACGTAGGTAAATTAAACTATGTAAGTACAGTATCAAGTTTCGAGTAAGAAGTGAAGTGCTCACACTTAATCTATTACAGGAGTTTAACCCTGTTGTGGATTGTCTTGAGTCTGTACAAGTATACAGCCAAACTTGAGTCGTGCGGCTGCTTCAGCTACTCGTATGTTGTGAGGGCTCTTAAAGAACGTGCATTGAAGTTAGTCCTTTGGAAACTACAAAATATATCAAGAATAGAAAAAGCAGTAGGTAATAGACACCACGAGTAGAGGGTCTGATTTACACACAAAACAAACATGTATTTGGCTTGAGGTAATTGTTTCGGGGCTGGATGTTTATTTACCTATGTTAGATTTTGCGTTGCGCTCACAATACTGAGTATTTGCAAAAAATCAGTTTTTTTAGTTAATTTTTATTAGTCTAGTGGTTCTCAGCGCGACTATTATGCTAGGGTTAGATTCCCAGGTCGAGCAAAGAGGTTTTTGGGTATTGGGTTTTTCTATGAAAGTCTCAGTAAAAGCACAGAGTTCGGAAGGCTCGCCCCCTATGAAATGGAACCTAAAACATACCGGTGAACTGTGGGTGTATGTAATTTAGTACATCTCTCCATAATCCTTCCGGGAATGCAGGAATGTATGTTTCGTTGTATGAAAAATCTTATTTCAGGAAAAGCAGAGGATTATATCGCAATCTTAGTAGGGGTTACTGCTTACCTACATCTACGGGTATAAACACGGTGTACACACTATCTATATATACACTTTATAATAAAGACAAGATAGTCCAAATATTTCCAACATCTTCAGTAGCTATAAACTAATATCATGTCTATTCTTTTAGAACTATAACATTTTATTATTGCAAAAATATCAGCTACTGTCACTGTACTGTATTCTAGTTGTCAAAGTAAAGGAATTCGGAGCGAGCTTTATTGAAAGTAAGGTAAAGAAAAGAAAAGATTTATATGATGTACTCTAGTAGAAGAAAATGCTATAAAATGTGACCTAGCTGTAAAATTTTCTCTCTAAGATGTGATTTAAATTGGAGCGGGAGTATAGTTGCTCTTTTGTAAAGGATATCTACCTAATTTTTCCAACAATAAACTTACTTGATTATAGATTTATAGTATGTTTGCTTTTCAAAGTAGAGAAGCAAAAACAAAAGCAAAACGTATAGTCGAGATACACAGTAATTATTTTAATATATAAAATTAACAGTAATTATTTCGATGATTTTATGCATGAAGCATAAAATCATCGAAATAATATAATATATAAGCCAAGCAAGCCTTCCAAAGGACCGGATGTCTTCCTCACGGGAGGCATGCCGTAATATCCAAAAAGGAGATACAAATAATAATAATAATACAAATATATAATAATAAATATATAAATATAAAATAAAATATAAAAAATATATAAATATATAATAATAATATAAATAATAAATTATTATTATTCTCGATCATCGAGAGATAAATCACTAATTACTTTTTCAATTCATAGATTTTTTAAATTAAATAAATGCACAGAGGAAGCTACAAAAAAGTGCAGTACAAATTAATTAACCTTTCGGTATAATCACAGTTTGTGTGACTCGCCCATTACCATAAATGACATCGAATTTCCAATGTCTCTGGTACAGAGGCGAATATTAGTGTTTCACTAGTTTTAGTACAAAATATAAAGGCGAAATACTGAAGAGAACATTAATAACGTTAATAAACGTTGAGTAAGTGGAGAGCTCTTATATATTAGGTAAAACTAAATATTGTTTCACTAATTAATTAACATTATACATACATAGGTACGGCTCTTAGCACAAGGAATATTATATTAATTTGTTTAACAATGGTTAAGCCGACGAGATTATAAAATTTCAATTTGATATTATGGGTACATCTTACTTTATGTTTTCATGTACCTACATAGTCATTTCTTAAATAAGTATATTTACGTACTACATGCATCAAATATTAAATAAGTTTCAATGAGTAATCTTGACAGCTAGTTTCATATCTCAAACGAAATTGCTAGAGATTTATGTATAGAAATATAAAATAAATATTCCGAAATAACACTAACACAGTCTATCTAAAGGAAAAATCCGTTTCTTTACAATATTTAGGTAACGGAAATAGAATTAAGATTTGACTGACATCTTATAATCAAAATCTGGAAAAAATTGGTGTACAATAGTTCTAGTTTTATTCCGATATGTATGAAATCAAAACATGTTTGTCGACGTTTTTAAGCTCGACATAAGTATGACAGCATGTCAAAACACACGTTACGTGCGAACGTTTCTAACTCAAATATTTGTTTCTATGACATGATCCCAAAAACTTCGTTAGATTGATCCAAGCGTCTGTTAATACAACCCTTGATTTAAAATTTTCTAAAGGGTTTATGAACCTCGTACATATAAAACAAAGAATTAAAACGAAATCAAGTATGAGAATAGGCGCCTTTCTCATGAATATAATATATTAGTATCTTAGTTGTTAGTTTAATTAATACTCATATTGGAAGATTATTTACGTAAAAATACTGCGTTTATAAAATTCTAGTTATAAGGAAAGGTTTTGTTTCTTTAACTAGGTAGGTAACTATAGTTTATTAATAACATACAAATCGAATAAACCCTAGTTTGATAGAGAAAACTTGTAGTTTGCTTGTAGTACTTTTTCATGTTTTTTAATGGAATGTTGGCTAACGGTTAGTCATATCGCTGTCACCGAGTGATGTATGTTATGTGCTAGCCGGCTCTATCTTTATATTTTCTATTTCTGTCACGACGCTGTTGCCGGTTATATCGTAAATCTAGTAATATTTTTGTTAAGGTACATAATACATATTTTTTCGTTAGTGGAATGTGACCACAGCATCAAAAATGTGCCTGCTGAACTCAGATAATGTACAACGCTTCCAACGTATTATCTCGCAACGTTTTCTCAAAGTGAATCTCTTATACAAACGTCAACATTAAGTATTACAAATTGTTTGTGAATGTAAAACTGAGCGTTTAGGCCGAAGTTTGAATGGATCATTTATTATAACTTAGTTTATGATCCAAGGACTTAGGGTTGTTTATTGATTTCGATCAAATTTATGATTATCGTTCATTGTGGGGTCTAGAGATCTAATTAATAACTACACGCCCCCGTGGCTCGAAGACTGCAGGCGCAGCACCGAGCGCTGCACCAGATGAATGTGGGACCATTTCAATTAACATTTCCTGTTGTTATTATTACCTATTACGTCACTCGTTTCATGAAACGAATAGATTGTTCTTATTAAGCTACTTACTTTTGCGAGAATTAAAGCAACGTTTTGTCGTAATAACGAGTAAAAGCCAGAATGCTTTTGTTAAAGTAATTACGAGTAGATACTTGTTACAAAATCAAACTAAGGAGAAATATTTTTTCTTGGCCCTTTTATGAAATGTTGGATTTCATTAGTTATTCTAAATTAATAATATTTTTTCATATAAAAGTAGGCCGGAAGGTGTCTGACCTCTCCCGGGTCCGTCAGACTGGCTCCTCCCGCTTCTCGTGGAACACGTTGACGCTTTATATTATCCTTTGTTTGTTTCAATTTAAGTTGGACATTTATGATCGTCTTATTGCGGAATTACAGGACGGCGAGATCTAGTAGAATCGGCGGGACGTGCTCTACTCATGAGCTCTAGGGGATTTTTGAAAATCCTACCTTAGCTCCTTCGCTCAATTTGTAATGATAAAACTTTAATATACAGTGATTTTAGAGAAATAGATGCTGCTTGTCATCTCCATACGTCTCGATGTATTACTGTGTTACTTATCTTTGTTATTTCAAATTACTCAAGGTTCCGCCAGTCATTTGCATCAGATGTTGTAAGTAAAAATAAATGTATTTAACTATTTGTACCTTTTTTATAAAATGATGTAAATAAATTAATGTAATGTTTTATAGCAACGAAGAACAAATACACAAAATATCACAAAACAGTAATAATACCTTGCACTGACATGACAACAAAAGTTGCAGTTTCCTTTTCACGTATTTTAGAGACAAAAGACAGGAGATTTGGCGGCTAAAGGCTTTTCTTGGGGTTTTGCCGGATACAGGGGCGTAACTAACTCCGCCAGTGAAATGTATTTCTCTACAAAAATATCTCAGATTTGTGTGGATCTACTCCACGTAATGTAATATTCATCAGTGACGCACAGAGCGCTGTTCTTGAGATTTACATTCGTGAATTAAAATGTTTCAATAGTTATCTTGATCTTGTTTGCGCGAACTTTGCCGCAGTCCTTTGTGGACTTTACGTAAGTAATACTCCTTGCAGTATACCGTACAATTCGTTCCGCTTTTTTTATAAAGTAGGTACCTATGCGTTCTATTTTCGTGTTCATTTCCGTAAAAAGAAATGCAATGCATTATTCTACACTTTACATTAGACTTTTAATTAAGGAGTCCGTATTGAAGCAATTTGGCATCGGTCCAATTAGATTTTGAAAAATAACTCGCACAGTCGTATCCCACGTGTGAGATTTTTCAACAAGTTTCTCAATTTAGGCGAAGGCTTAGCAGTTTTACGACACCCGAGGGACACTCGATCGCTTTGCCTACAAAGTATTATTTTATATGAATTTGCCTTCGTCGATAGGTATATTACATTAAGTCGAGCTATTTTCATTCTTCACGTCGTATTAGACGATGCGAAAAGGTTAATGATATTCTTATTTCAACGATCGAAGTGGACATTCGGCGGTGGTGCTGTAACAATTGTTACAAATTGGATGAGAACATTTATGTGATAAACTTTCATGAGTTTCGGATTTTATTGGGACTTCTACTTTGAATATTATGGCGAAGTGTTATAACATGTACCTAGTGAGTGAGGCAAAGTTAGCGAGGTTACAAAGACAGTCGTCTTTCGTGGTGCTTTGCCAATCGCGATCAACAAAATTAGGAACGGAACAAGATGTCTATCTAAATGCAGATCTGAGCGTGTTGTGTACACTTAACAAGCCACGCGAATACTTTGCACACAAACGTTACTAATTGGAGAAATATTTACATGAAAGTTTAATTAATTTTATAGACTAAATGGTTGAACTGCAAGAACACAATTTACTGGAATTTTGCGTATTTTTTAAAGATGGAAATTTACCGTTGTATTTCGGTTTTTCATTTGCTCTTCACCTAAATATGTAACCGAGATAGGGACTCTATTTAATAAAATCAAATAAAGTAAAAACGTTCTAATCAAATAAACCCCACTTATAACAAATCAAGTTTCAAGGGTTCGTAATTCGCTTTATTTACAGGTTGTCAGTGGAATTTTAATATAACGTTGTGTTTGGCTATTACTCTATGTAAATAAATATAAAACTAAAATTAATTTTAATTTATACTCGGCACTCAGACTACCCTATTAATTTAATAAACGCAGACTAAGCAGAAGAGATGTTTGCACTGAGATTCGGCAAAATGGCGTGAGCCTGCACACACATAACAAGATTTGTAATAGGTATGCAAAGCCTAAGGATTTCACAATTATTTCTTTATTTAATTAGGTAATAAATTTATATTGTTAGATATTTAAACGCGATAACCATCACAATCGATTCGAATCGATCGATTAAAATAATGTAGTTTAAATGATGTTTTAGGACTGCCAAGTTAAAGATCTCGAGTTCAAACCCAAGGCACGCATCTCTGACTTTTCGAAGTCATGTGCGTATTACTCGCAAATTGATAATTATCACGCGCTTAAACGGTGAAGGAAAACATCGTGAGGAAACCCTCGTGAGAAAATCTCTCAGGCATGCTGAGAGATTTTCTCGATGGCGTGTGAAGTCTGCCAACCCACACTAGGCCAGCGAGGTGGACTATAGTCGAATCCCTCTCATTCTGAGAGGAGACCCGTGCCCAGCAGTGGGACAGTATAATGGGTTGATTATGTAACAAAACTTAGACCGAATGCACGATAAATTGATAATAAAAACATAGAAAAACATTTGACATTAAAAATAGTAGGCAACAAAATTATTTTTTCGACTAAGTATTAAATATTGCAATCATTTTATGTCCCTTCTGTGGGACCGGTGGAATAATAGGTAATAACTAGCGAACTGACGGTCAAGCGTACGCCCCTCAAGAATAAAAAAATTAGACGTGTGGCACTCGGGGACTGCCGCGGTAAAGCTATTGCATAGCGATTTTTATCAACATATGTAATACAACCAATACCCACCTAAAGGCGGGTTGCTGAACTAAAGAGACAAGCGTGTTAGGTTTTTTTCGTTACGGAATTTCTGGATTCCGTCCCCACGCTCAAGGCCCGCGATAGAAGCTATGCAATAGCTTAAAATAAATTTAAATTTATTAATACCTATTAATATAGATTTTGTTATTGTTCAGTCACATAATGGTATCCAAACTGTCAAATTTCTTCAATCGATTTTCAATTCAATCTCCAAACCAAAGAGTTTATTATCCATTGTACGTACATGTCAGTAATAATTATTTTTTATGGTTGCTAACTTGCTACACAACGGAGCCACAAACGGGAAAAGAACTTGACTTTTCTCGAAAAATCAACTTGTCTTACATAAGCCTCAGAAAAACCGTTTGATACTCCCGTTCCCATTTTCTAGTAGTTACCAGAGATTGGAACTATGCCCAATGAATGGCGATGGGTTTCTAAGACCGCTATAAACGTGTTATTATACACCCACCCAGCAACTACAGCTTTTGCGGCTCTGCTCCAAGGATTATAGACGAGATGGTTTTCACGAATATTGTAGTAATATTTAAGCTGTTTTCGTATGTACGACTTATAAGCTTTGCAGTGTTGTTCGGTATCACATACATACAAGTATGCAGTACAAGTACGCTAAGAAAATATTTTTGGTGGCATGGCAATGAAAATTTTCCTTTTTTATAATACCTCGTATAGGTAACATGTTCAGTAAACAATAATTAACTAAAATAATTATATGAAGGAAACACTTGAAAGATTACTTACATAATTAAAAGATTTTTGTATGCCAATTTATGGATTTGGACCACTTAATATTATAAACACGAAAATCTGTCTGTCTGTTTGTTTGTTACATTTTTAATATTCATAACATAACATTACGCCTGTATTCCCCGAAGGATTAGGCAGAGGCGTACTAATCCACAGTTCGCCGGTATGTTTAGGTCCCAAGTAGGTAGGGGTTAGGGGGAGAGCCTATTGTCATTAACCGGGCACAAATCCAGAGTCCAAGTTGCTACTGAGAATTTCATAGAAAAACCCAATAACACTGCTCGACCAGGGGATCGAACCAAGGACCTCTAGCGTAGCAGTCGCGCTTGAGACCACTAGACTAATAAAGCGGTCAATATTTCAATATTGTATAGAGATAGATTGGACCCTGGGGAGAAAAATAGTCATTTTTTTTCAAAAAGTTCATTGAAATTCGAGTGCAAAATTGAATGGGGATCTCAGTACGAACGCTTAGCTACCGAGCATACGACCACTAGACCAATGTGACGGTCAGTTTTAATATGAATAATGTTATAGGATGATATTTTGCTACATTCAGCGGAGATTGCTCCTTAGTTAAAAATAGCCATTGGATGTTCAGCGGGAATCACGAGGACGCACCGGATATTGCTCAGAGTACAGAAATGAACATCATTTGACTGTTTAGCACCCGTTTTATGTATGTACACGATACAGGATGATCAGCAAGTGTCCAATATATATTCATAAAATTCCGTTTTTATCGGTTAAGAGTCCGGCCCGGCCGACCGATTTTCTTATATAAACGTAATACCGAAATAAATCGTAATTCAAACACAATTTAATCAATTTCTGTTATTATTCGGATTCCGATATCGTTAATCTAGGTTCCTACTCTACCATTTCGTCCAAAATACTTTACTGGAAATAAATATAAGCGAATGCAATTTTTGATAACTTTATCGAGTTTGGAACGATTTTCCGGTCTTGCATTTCCAGTGAAGCAGTACATCAGAACGGCATCCAAACCCGAATAATAACCTAATTTGATAGAATATTGTCTGGATTACCTACGATTTACTTCAGTATTACGTTTTTGTGGGAAATTCAAGCTCCGCCGGACTCTTATCAAACTTATTTGTAAGTAGATATTATTTAGGAACTCAATAATATCTTTTATAAATGTTCTGCAACAGATTTCAAATCCAAACTTAATACCTAGTACGAAAGTAACTCTGTCTTTCTGTTTGATTGTTTGTAAGGACATAGATTACATACTAAGGAAGGCCATCGGCTTGTTCTCAAAAAGCCCTTTGGAGTGTGAATGAATCCGCAGGCAACAGCTAATATGTGTATAATTGATATCATGACATAAAAACTATAAGAAAAACTTGAATAGTTTATAGGCTCCATTTTTGAATAAAATTAAAAATACCTCAGTCACTTCAAACAAGATGGACATCTCTAAATAATGTTTAAGTATAAACATTTCGAAACTCATTTTCTCGATATTGACATTTAATTTATGCTTACAAAGATTGGATAGAAGTGACAGCGTAGAGCGCTGTCGTCATATTAACGTTGTGGACAGCTGGGAGTCGCCGGATGTTCTCGAAATAAACTAACCGCGCGCCCGACCCCGCCCGCTCAGCCGCCTGCTCCTCACAGGTGCCACTCCAAACATGCATCATACTTCACATATAATTAAGGCATGAAAGATAGCTGCAAACATTCACCGTAAACGACACTGGTCTTATAAACTTGCACCTATTAATAGACAAGTTAATTAATTATTGACTTACATGTTTTATGTTCTTGTTTCAGTAATATTACGACAGTGGAATTGAAGTTTTGAGTTCGTTATGTCCTTTCTTTGTAACAAAGAACATTGTTATAATAAGAGCCTTATAGTAAAATGATTTATGATATCTATTAGTCTAGTGGTCACGATCTTCGGATTAAATAACTTTTTCTGTGATATAATAAGGCTTTTAGCGAGCCGTACACTGTAATGGCGATAAAGTATGGAATAGAGAGCTAGACGCTCTCACAATGCGTCGCTTTATGAATTCACAGTGTACAAACGTAGTTTTACCTTACAACCGCTATAAAAATGGCTCGTATTTCTAAAAGGTTTTGACGTAATATAATTTGATGGAGAAAGATTCAGCAAATATTACTATCTAGGGAAGTGAGCCCGCAGCGGTAATCCTCGCGCTTGTGTTTCCGACACACGTCGGATAGCGTGATTAAGGAATAGGTGTGTTCCTTTGCCCGCTTTGTACTCAAATGTTTTTACAGTTGGCTTAGCCATCTTGTTGAAATTAATATATATATATATATATTTTAATTTGATGGCGGCATAATTCAAAATTATGTGGCAAGGCATTGCTGTTTTCTCGTTGTTGTACCTAAAAATAGTACTTATACCTATTGCAAGGGTACCTACTATTTTATGTAGGATATTGCCTTTTTTAACCCTCAATGAAAAAAAGAGGTGTCTTTGTATGTCTGGCTTTTGCATCGTACTGCCCAAACGAATGGAACGATTTATGATTCAGTTTTTTTTGCCTGAAAGATGACTTCATCGAAAGTGTTCTTAGCTATGATTTATGAAAATCTGGCCAACCATTTGAAGATATCAGCTCATTCCTAGTTCATGAATAATAATAAATAGTACTAGGAATGAGGTAGGTCTGATCGATTGGAAACTTGGTATCCTATTACTTTAATGATATTGCAAGAACATGGTAACCATGACTAGATGCTGTGGGGGTTTTCTTAAATTTTAAATGTAATGTGATTTAATCATTTATTGGCCTTTAAATTTTTTCATATTCAAGAATATACCTACCAATTTATTTCCTAAAAAAATTGTGGTCAATACTCATATAGCTAAGTTATTATGTTTAGGTAATGGTAATAATGCAGTTAAGAAATCAAGATTTCGTAATTAAGTTAAGTAAGGAATGATTTAGTGTTAATTATATAATAGTTACATACATACATACATACACTCACGACTTTCTCCCACAGGGGTAGGCAGAAACTATAGACTGCCACTTGCTACGATTCTTGCATACTTCTTTTGCTTCTTCCACATTCATACATCTTCTCATACATACACGCCGGTTACGAGTGCTGCGCACCTGACCTTTTTGAAGGATTTCGCGAATCAGATCGGCGTATGTCCTATGTTGTGTATGTATGTATGTATGTATGTATGTATGTATATAATAGTTTTAGGTATAAATTAGTTACCTATTCTATATTGCGAGACCCATTATATTTTATGGCCACAAAATCACTTGATATTTTTATTACACTTAGATAAAATGACAATGACGAACTCATTGTCATTTGGCTTTCCAAATATCGCTCTAATAATCGAATTATTGGTTGAAATATTCCAAGTGTGCAATTCTGTGGAGTTTATAAAATGTACTTGCGCTGTGTGGAATCATTCGCTTGGGAAAATTGTGCGGCGGAGTTGTGTATGAAAATATTTACGCTTCGTACTACGATTCAAGTGTAATATTGAAAAATACCTTTGCCTACTCATGTGCAAATAGTTTATTTTGCCTGAAAAATTGTTAAAAAAATTTCACCCTATTTAAAAGCCAAATAGATTTATGATAAGATATTTATATTAGATTTATTTACATTTTCTGATAGGTACATTTATGTTACATGTTTTATTGTAGAGGAAATTAATGTTAGGCAATAAGTTATTGAGTTTATTAATAATGTTACCTATACAGTTTGAAAAGCAAAATTCTGTTGCTATTACAGCCCACAATGCATAAAAGTTCCAAACAAATTCTGCTGAATTATATAATTACATAAAGAGTAAATCGTTCTCTAACAAAACATGTCATAACTTAAATATACCGCGGGGCAATGCATGACACGGGTTAAATAAAAGGGATCAGGTTAGCTGATACCACCTTTTGTTTCCATAATAACTCGACTAACTTTGTGTTGCGTGATGGAGTAACAAAGAATCCCCTATTTGTCTAGTGAGCATTAGTGTTACAAAGTTTGTATGTTTCGCACCACGCTACGCGGCTGCTACGGATGTCGCCGCCCTAACTTTTCCTCTAGCGCTTCGCTACTTTTATTTAATATTTCCATAGCCTGCAATCCCGGTCGGTCAGCAGCGAGCGGGTGCATTGCATATAATACTTTTTATTATTCCATCAGTATTAAGGAAGAAATATTTATTATAAAAAACTAAGCATTATAAATAATTTATAAAACAATCGAATGTCAGTGGAGTTATCGGGAGAGGACACCATAGAAAGACACAGACCGACCTTATCGGTGAGATCCTGCGAAAAGGTCGGGTGCATAGTACTCGCAACCGGCGCGTGTGTGTGACAAGATGTATGAATTTTTTTTTTATGGAATAGGAGGGCAAACGAGCCGCCAATGGACACCCGCAACACCAGAGGAGTCACAAGTGCGTTGCCCGCCTTTTAAAAGGGGATTGGGCCTCCGGTAACCTCACTCACTCGGCGAAACAGAACGTAAGCGCTGTTTAACGCCGGTTTTCTGTGAGGCCGTGGTATCACTCTGGTCGAGCCGGCCCATTCGTGCTGAAGCATGGCTCTCCCACGTATATTGAATGTAGATGAAGCAAAAAAGATATGCAAGAATCGTAGCAAATGGCGTTCTGTTGTTTCTGCCTACCCCTATGGGAAAAAGGCGTGTGTGTATGTATTATAAAACAAATAATGTGAAAATATGCTCGCCTTTAGATCGAAAAGAGAAGCAATAAAACGCGTGAGGCGTGTGCGGTCGGCTTCCGAATAAAAGGACGAGATTGTGTGTGTATAAAAAATCTAACGAGGATGTAGGACAGCGGCGGCCGCGGCCGGGCGCGTCAGCCGCTCTCGCGCCATTAATCTTAGCTTTATTATAAACACAGGAGCCGACTAAATCATAAACATGTTTAATGTGGACCTACTTCGCGAGCCCTTTCATTCGAATGCTTTAAATAAAGTGTTCATTGAACTATTCGGTTAACTTTACAATTGATGTGACTACAGTAGTTTTTACGAGTTTGTTGGCACTTTCATCCATTAAGAATCGTTACTTAGTAAAAATATATTGAAGGAAATGCCAAATGCGTATTTGTTTTCCGGATAATCAGTGCTCAGCTGAAAAAACTACTTATACATTATAAACCCTACTGTATATCGTTTTTGTCACCGTAAATTACTCAAGTATTTCCGCATACGAAGGATACAGGTTCATATTAACATTGGACAGTGAAAATATTGTATTGGGATTGGGACAGCGATAAATAACACGCGTCGGAAAATAATAACTCATCTCGTAACATGTGCTAACAATGGTCCACCGGGATACCTATATTTTGTTTTGTAATTTTAATTGTAATTTTCTGAATTCCCATCGTGTCAGAGTGAAACAAAATGACAGCGCACTACTGTACAATATAAACGTAGTGCTGTTTTTCTCAAGGAATATGGCTACAGTCACATCCGCTGCCAAAACTTATTATTACATCTGTCTACGGAGGAAACATGATTTTATTTACTTCTTATTAATATCCGAATAAATGTTGTATAGTTTCCTTTGTTGTTATTTCATTTATAATATAATTACCGTATTGTATAACTAATGTATTAAATACAATTGTTTATTCACTATTGATGATGCTCTTAAATAACAGTTAAGAGAAGGCCCATAATAAATTAATGACTATTCGACGCAAATATTATGATCCCATTCATTTAATTAATTATGCCTACCGAACGAAAATTAAGTAACAATGAAATGGAAATGTATTTATTGTTACGGAATAATTCGGAGGTACTATTATTGTTAAAGTTTTAATTGGTCAAAGTTTGCGATCCGGCAGGTAGTGTGCAGCTGTTCTTAATAACTGTGCCGAAAGCTTTGCGCATTACGTCACAACTCTCCATATGAGACTGGAATACAAATGTGGAGCACTTCAGGTGCTTGAGATTGATTACAATTATCGGTCCAGAATTTGTAATTCCTACTTCAATTTCCGATTTTTAACTGCCTTCAAAAATGGAGGTTATTTTACAATTGTGTTCTACGCCAGAATTTCAATGGTATTTTGTGTTCACATCTTGTTCATAAAACATTATTTTCTTTCATTAGCAACATCTATAATGTAGTCCATATGGTCAGTTCGGATATCATCAAATCAGAGACCCGTAGCGCAATTTAATCATGCAGCCGCTATGAACTTTAGAACCTTTTTCAAATTTCCCTATTTGGTTTACAAATACGTTTACTATGTTCGCCGTAAGTACCCTTTTTGACTCTCATAATTATTCCACTGGGCATTGTTAATTTAATAGTTGGCGCGCCGACGCGCTCGTACTGTTTACAAATTTTGTTTTGATCAACATTCTTAGTGGATATTCGTCAGTTGTTGTTTTGTAATTAATCTTCACGACTCACCCGCTTGATCTTGCTGATCTAATGAAATTGTAATTAACGTTTATTAAAACGTAGATGGGTACTATCAATAGGATTTTTATGTTTTAGTGAGATTAAAAGCTTCGACAATGTAATGTATTAGCTTTCTATTAGTCTTCTATCGATTTGTTCCGTTTCGAAAACAATCAATAAACGCGAAACAATATTGTTAGGCTTATCAAGAGAATATTGTTAATGGTACCTACAAAGGACTAGATTAATAGGCACACATCATTTAATTATATTGACAAAGTTTTGTTATTATTAGAAAGGGGAGGTACCTACCTATAAACTCATAATATACCTAGTTATAAGGAAGAAGCAGCAGTCCTGGCAAGATCCAATTCAAAATTAATCTAAGGATTCATTTTTGAGCTATACTTTAATTTACATTACTTAATGACATCTGAAAAGTAATAAGATACGTATACCTTTTACATAGTAGCTGTCTTCGCTCAGCGTAATGCTGGTGCGCAGAAAGAGAAACTCTATTAAGTACGTTGGGTTTTAGCAGAAGTCTCTTGTGCTTTGAGATTATAAACACCTAAATATACCTAAATCTATATATAAATCATATATTAATAAAGTTATTTTGTTCATAAGGATTAGGCAAGATCCTTATGAGACCTAACGTTATTGAACAAAACGACATAAATCTAAGTTAAAAGTTAATTTTGTCAATCCGGATAATTCCTCAAGGTTTAATCAGACTAAGTTGGGTGTAATTAATGTTCACTAAGGCCACACAATCTAGGAAAGCTTCGGCTTAGCCTGCTACGGAAATCGGAGTTTGCAGCGGCTGGGCGGGCGCGTTGGGAGCGACGCGCGCCGCGCGCCGGATCGAGCGCGGAGCGGGACGGAGCGGAGCGCGGGAGCGTCGGGCCAACACTAGCCAGTGCCATGGGGGCGAGCGACCGCACGGAACGCGCCGCGAACCCGCCGCGATTCTACTACCCCTTATTAAAATTTACGTCACTCGTCTGTCAAAACTCAGTCAAACAAATAAGCCGTCGGACCTAGTTAATTAGACGCGTCTTCAGATGGAAGTTTTATTAAAATTTATTCGAAAACATTGCGGACTATGAAGTGATTTTGTTTACCGCTTTTTTGTGCGAGATTCAAGAACTGGAAAACTTTTTGAAGGACTTTTCTGTACAATTTCAATGGATGTTAGTAGGTATCGATGTGTTTTCATAAATTTCCCCTAATTTATCTAAATATAGGTTATAGACCTAGTAGGCTAGGTCTATGTAAATAAGCCTGACTGTTGACATTTTATGGAGAAAATAAATCCTTAACATTATAACGGCAGCTAAATCAATCATCATTTGCCATGTATGTTTATTATTTATTTATTTATTTATTTATTTATTTACTTTATTTGGGAAACAAACAGATGTATTATTACACTTACAAGTATTCATATAGATAAACAATATCCAAAATAGTTTCCACAGATAACATTACATATTACATAACGACAAACAATACAAGTAACACTACAAGTTTTTAACTTTTAAACGCAAGAGCCAAAATGTTTCTGATACAATTTTTGAATTTCGGAAGAGAAAGGTGAAAGATATCTACACTGTTAGAATCAATGGATATAATATTATATAAACAACATGCTCGCTTAACAAAGATATTTTTACCATAATTGGTTCGCGATAAACCAATATGGAAGAGAGACTTCCTGCGCATATTAACACGTGGACATCCTAAACTTATCTTGCTGAGAAGATAAGGAGAGTCTATTTTATTTCTTATGATTTTATACAGAAAAACTAAATCACGTTCTGCACGACGCTCCTCTAAGGACTGCAGATTGGATTGATTATCATGATTTTCGTTAAAACGCCAGTTGATATACTTCATAAATTTATTCTGCAGTCTTTCAATCTGATCAATGTAAATTTTGTACTGTGGATTCCACACCACTGAACCATATTCAAGTATGGTTCTCACAAGAGATTTATAAAGAAGCAATAGTGTTGAACTATGCCTAAAGTCTTTACCGGTTCTTAAGACAAATCCCAACATACGAAATGCTTTACTAGTTATACTAGCAATATGAGCGTCAAAGATAAGTTTACTATCAAGTTGGACCCCAAGATCTCGCACCTCAAACACTCTAGTTAAGTGTTCATTATTCATGTTATAGTTATATATTATAGGGTGTTTTTTCCTAGAGAATGTTATAATATTACATTTTTTTATATTAAGGAATAAATTATTTCTTTTACAGTAATCACACAACCTATTAATATCTTTTTGGAGTTCCAAGCAGTCGTCTAGTTTAGTTATGATTTTATATATTTTTTTATCATCTGCATATAAAATGAATTTAGAATTATGAAATATTTTAAAGACGTCATTAATATATAAATTGAATAAAAGAGGCCCGAGATGCGAGCCCTGGGGAACTCCAGATGTTACGGGCATAAAAGAGGAGCAAAACCCCTTGACGGTCACAGCCTGACTACGATCCCTTACATACGACTCCAGCCACCGTAGCAGATCGCCGTGTATACCGATATCCTCAAGTTTTTTTATAAGTAATTTGTGAGAAATTTTGTCAAAAGCTTTTGAATAATCGGTATACACGACATCTACCTGATGACCATTATCCATAGCAGTAGCCAAGTAGTCTATAAATTCACAGAGATTTGTTTCAGTCGATTTTTTACTAACAAATCCATGCTGTTCCGGTATAATGAATGGTTTAAGTAAAGGTGTTATTTTATCGCAGACAATGTGTTCAAAAAGTTTAGGTATAGTGCTTAACTTAGAGATCGGCCGGTAATTGGCAATATCATGTTTATCACCATTCTTGAAAATAGGCACGATATAGGAACGCTTCCATATCGATGGCATTATACCTGATCTTAACGATGCATTAAATAACATGTACAATGGTATTGCAATATTTTTACAACATTTCTGTAAAAATAGAGGAGGAATGTGATCAGGGCCACTACCTTTATTAACATCAAGGGATTTGATGTATTTCACTATGGTATCAAATGTTATGTAAACGCAATCAAGACTTAAGGTATTCGAACAGTCATAAGACAAAGTTGATGACAAGGTAGACGCATCATAACTTTCAAAAACGGAACTGAAATGAGCATTG
Source organism: Acronicta aceris (assembly GCA_910591435.1). Lineage (NCBI taxonomy): Eukaryota > Metazoa > Arthropoda > Insecta > Lepidoptera > Noctuidae > Acronicta > Acronicta aceris. The sequence continues at coordinate 7,787,530 of OU342763.1, read as the reverse complement.
AAAAGGTCACTGATTACTTTTCCATCAGAGGAGCTACAATCTTCCAGAAACAGATTATCCGGTAATGCGTTTGATACTTTTTTGGAGTTAACATAGGTCCAGAAGCGCTTACAATTCTTTTTAATATCTTTTTCCGATTTATCAATAAATGAATCATAGCATTCCTTACTAACCCTCTTTTCTCTATCTCTTAATAGTGCAAAACTACGATAATCACAGTAATTGCCATAACATTTCCATTTTGTATGGCATTTATTTTTTTCTTTAATAATTTTAATCAATGCTGGAGAATACCATCTTGGATACCTATTTTTATCGACAGCAGTTTTCAAAGGTACATGCTCACTTATTATATTACCAATTAAAGTATGAAATGTCGTTGAGGATTCATTTACGTCCCGAATACCACCAAGGGCCGTATACCAGTCTATCTGAGAGAGAATAACATTTATCTGTTCGTAATCAGCATTATGAAAAACACGGTAAGTTTTCGGTGGTGAACGAAGATATTGTGGATAAAGGTTAACCATAGATATGTTAAGGGCAGGGTGGTGACTATCTTCAGATACTAAAGGAGATAAGGATCTTAATACCTTACAGTCACAAGTACTCATAACGAGGTCCAATTCCCTATTGTTGTTGTTAGGTACTAAATTATACTGTCCAAGATGACTAAATGATAAAAAAGTTGATAATGCATCCACCAAGCTATCCGAATCGGTAAATCGTAAAGCAGCCTGTAAATCACTTCTCAGCGCATACCACTGAGCATTTCTAATATTAAAGTCGCCCAATAACATGAATTGATCGTCAGGACTTTCGACAACACATTGTGATATTTCATCAAAAAATTCAACTAAATCATTATAATGAAGCCTACACTGTGGGAAATAGCAACAGTAAAGTCTGAGGGTTAACTGCCGTGATCTATTTTTAAGACGTATGGATAACGAGAGTATATCAGCAGATTTTCTATCACTAGAGGGTGATATATTGACGCCATTCACCTCGATACCCTTTCTAATTGCAATAAGAACCCCGCCCCCCAACACATCCGATCTAAAATTATAATCTCGGTCACACCTATAAACATTATATCTATGGTCGAATAATTCTGAACTATAAATTCCGGGTAGCAACCAAGTTTCAGTAATACAAATTATATCATAGGTAGAGAGCAATACATTGCTAAAAAATATATTAGTTTTAGTCCGCAATCCACGCACGTTCTGATAAAATATATTTAAATTGGTATACATTGATTTACACTACACTCAGAACATCTAGGCAGAACATTTAGGAAAATTTGAAAGACTGCAGAATCAAAACAATCAAGCGCCCAATAGGGCAAAGTATTTGTATTTAAAGCATTATAAATAAGAAACCCAAGAAATCTCTCCCATACTAACATTGGTATTAATTCAGCTTTAAGTTTCACCTCTCCTTGAAAGTACATAATAAAATTAAAGCCAAGAATGCAGTTAATGTTGACAAAAACCAATGAATAATGATTAAGTTTACCTTTCATGTTAATGTTTAAAAAGTTTATAAAAACGTTCAAAACAGATACAATAATTCTTATACAATCTTTTTTAAATCAGCATCGGAAGATATATGCATCGCTTGACTAGAATCGGTTTTACGTACCATTATCGAGTGATTTTTTACCCATACGTATTTGTAATTTTTGTCCTCTGCTAATTTCTTTGTTTTATTCAGTAATAGTTTATTGGAGATAGACAGATGTTCGTTGCAGTAAATACGAGAAGTGTTTCCGGGGAAGCCGATATCGCTTGCTCTAAGATCCTTTATTGCCCTCAATCTTGCTATAAAGTTATCCTTCTTGTATCTGGCGAGAAAGCGAACGATAATAGGCTTAGGTTTTTTATCATCCTTGCTCCGGTGCGCCACTCGGGTAACAAAATCGATGTCAGTCTGCACATTGATAGGACAGTTAGCATGTGTTCCTAAGTTGGATATAATATTTAGTAGGTTTTCTCCAGCTTTTTCAGGCAATCCCACTATCTCAACATTTGAGCGTCGTCCCCACTGCTCCTGTCTCTGAATATCTGACTGTATATTTTTTATATTACACTTTAATTCACAAATATTAGATTCTAATACAGAAATTGATGCATATTTGTTTTCTATAATATCGATGCGGTTCATAACAGCGTCATATTTGTCAGAGATAAACTTCACAGAGTTCTTCAGGCTAGCAACTTCAGTCTTAAAATCCATAAGGGTATCATTAATACTAGACATGGCCTCTTTAAATTCTTCTTTGATAATATTACGCACGATTTCCACTGTTAATACGGCTGAGTCCTCTTTTTTTGTGTATTTACGAACTCCGGGTTGCCGCGTTTTAGTAGTTAGTTTCACCGGCGATAATTTTGCGTCTTCAGCTTTGCTAGTAGGTTTTGCACGGACTGGGTTATGTTCGTGGGCTATTGTTTCCACCTTTTTAGCACGAGCTTTACTGTTTGGTCGATTGGATATCTCGTCCTCACTTTCTTTAGGGTTACTCATACATTTTGAACATAGCCACGAAGATATAAGTTCACTGGTAGGAGCCCAATTATCTTCTTTATCCGAAAAGACACAGCTGATATGAAAATTATTGTTACATTTGCAGCAAATTAACTCGCCATCTCCGTTATTGGAGGTATCATCACAACAAGTAAATTCCATTGCGAAGCGTAGCTGACACGGCGCCTAGGTAGATATGCGTTGTTCCAAGTTGTATATACTATGTATTATATGATATGTGTACCTATGACACTTAATCAATCGATTTAGCCAAATCCTAATATCAGCTCAATAATAAAGGCCAATTTTATGAATAAGACAGTTTAATCTGCTGCCAACATAAAAAAGTGCACACTAATAAAGGCCCCGGCATTCAGAGTCGACGTGTTCGTGACCAAGAAGAACGTCGTAAGTGCCGTGTAATACGGGGCGCTTACGCGCTTTATCACCACTCACAGATATTAACTAACTGACGGTATGCAGGATTATTTTAAAAGTTTATTTGGTCTATATTTCTGTAACCATGCACTAAAACACTTGATTATTATCACAAATTAGTGTCAGTTATCACCTTCCAACAGTTTTAAACTTAAATAACACTTTTCGTAAGTTTATGCCCTGAATTTTAAATACTTTAATGGAGCAACAACAAGTAGCAGTTACACGTGTACGCCTAGGACATGACTGCATTATAGTAATAACTGTCCTGGATATATAATAAATTATAGATACCTAGTTAATCCAAATACTATATTGTATTACATTTGAGTAATATTACGATATTTTAAAATAATTTAATTAATAAAACACAATAATAATGGTATAAAAAATCTCATATTAGAACAGCCAAAAGGGACAAGAAAAATTAATTAAAAAAGAACAAGAATATTGAGGGTCTATTTTATTACGTCACCATTGAAGGGGCAGATGTTCGCTCACTGTAACGATTGTAACGTGATTAAAATGCAGAACAAAAGGTTTACCATTACGTGGTCAATTTGATTAGGGAATTTGGCGGTAGACCCCTTTTACCGAATTTCCAATACATCAACCTTTGGTCCGGACGCCTTTTTCCCCTTTTCTTTCGTAAATGACTGGCTATCTCCATAAACGAACACAAAAAATATTGTAGAAATTGGATCAACAATCCGAATGTTTAATGAATCGGTTAAACACTTCTATTTAATTGCTTTCAAACCCAAATAAATTTCACCGACGGTGAAACTTCTCTTTTACAACTAAATTCCTTTCAGAGCGTTCAATATTATTGGAATGTTCTTATGCCTAGTATTTCAAAGAGAAGTCCTGAAATATCTTAGGTAATTAAAAAGTAATTATTAAGTTATTCTGAATCGTTAATAGTTAGGGCCGATTTTTCTATCGCCAGATAACAAACTGAGGAATAAAATTGACGATTGACAGATTTTCTATAGAACTATGTCAAAAATTCGCCCTTATGGACCTTATGGCCTTCGCCCTTTTATCAGATAATTTTATCGGAGGAATAAATTCGTCAGTTTTTCTATACGAAATCCGTCAAACGTCAATTTTATTCCTCAGTTAAAAGTTATCGGGCGATGGAAAATTGGGCCCTTTGTCTAATTATTGCAATAAAATGTCTAAGCCCGTAATTATTTTGGATGTTTTTCTTTTATTTACTTTTGATCATTCGTTAAAATATGGTTTACAGTCAATATTTTAATGTTTACAGTTAAAATTATAAATAGCCTCTTTGTACTAGGTACCATTGATTGTGTATAATAATCCTTACATCAAAAGTCAATAATTATCTGAATTTAAATCGTTTTTTACCTCGCCCGATTCCGTCTTCCATCTTCTCAAATTTCCTAGCTCTCCCAGATACTATGAAAAAGATATAGTTGGTTATTAGTATTACATAGATACATACCATCACGCCTGTATTCACCGAAGGGTTAGACAGAGGCGTACTAATGTACATCCACAGTTCGCCATGTTTAAGTCCCACGTAATGGGGGCGAGCCTATTGCCATTATCCGAGCACGAATTCCAAACTCCGAGTACCTACTGAGAATTTCATAGAAAACCCAATAACACTTTTCTCGACCTAGGAATCGAACCTCTAGCGTAGCAGTCGCACTTAGCACCACTAGGCTAATGAGGCAGTTAGTAGTTGCTTATTTACCTTTTAAATAAAATTATTATCTAAATGAATTTATAAAATAAAGTTAAATTACATTTGGCAGAAAATTAAATCAAGCAGCAAAAGTGTCAAACATTATAAAAAATGTTTTTTTTTATGTCTGAAAAAAATGTTTTTTTATGTCGGTATGTTTAGGTCCCAAATACTTTGCCGACCGAGCACAAGACTTAAACTCCAGACTGCTGCTAATCTGAATTTTATAGAAAATCCCAATAGCACTTTTCCAGACCTGGGTTTAGAACCTAGGACCCCAATTATAGCAGTCACTCTTACGACTACTAGAGTAGTTTTAACATTTGTGGGTTTACGCAAGCAGCAATATTATTTTAGCGGAATAGCCGTCGGCTTACATTCAGTAGTTAGTTGTCTTTTTGTTTCTTTGTAAAAACAGAGCCTACCGAGGATTATATTGCAAAATTACCGAATAGAGCCTTAAAAAAATAAAGGCGAATTGTCTTTCTCCTTTTGAAAGATAAGACAAGTAAAGCTGGATGTCATTCCCGTATTGTTTTGCCCGTAGGGGAAGGATAAAACTACATAACATATTCCTTTTACGCATTGGAAAAAAACGCGGGGTGTCAAAGTATACAAAACCTAGCACGCTACTCCTACCAAGAAAGATCATACATTCTCCTGGCTAGTAACACTCACACTCAAACTTCGCGGCTATATTATATACAGCCGCGAAATAGTCCTACTGTGTTCCGTCAAGTGAGAGCCAGAATTCGAATGGTTACTTACTTGAATTGCGTGCTCTATCCTGCTTATGCTTTCTATTGGGCAAAGCTGGGGCCAAACGCACACATAAATACTATCACGCCTGTATTCCCCGAAGGGTAAGGCAGAGATGTAACACCCACATTTTGCGAAATCATTAGATCTCATTGGCGAGTATGCCATGGTATTGCATTGAGAATTTCATAGAAAATCTCGGTAAAACCTTGCTGGACCTGGGAACTCACGAATTTGTTCGTTAGTGGATGGACTAGGCAGAAAGGGTAGAAGGAAGGAAAATAATTGTTTTATGTCACCCTGATCCTTTTTTAACGAAACAAGGGTGAGCGTGGGTCTAGAGAAACTATGAAAATTAGAGGGGTTGCTATTTTATCTCATGATAAGTGTTGATCACATAATTATTATATTTTCATCGATTTCGTGCAGCGTTAACGCCAGCAGAATTTCAACAGCCTTTAGGCCTTGTCTTTAAAGAGTCTGACATCAACCAACCATGAAAACTCAGAAGATAATATTGAACACGAAACTGAAATAGCCTCGAGACCTATGAAGGGGTTATTAGACACTTATCGCTTCAAAGTAGCCACTTACTAATTGCGTTTGCGTTCACGGTGTGTTCAGCTCGCGGTTATCGTCTTCGAAATGTTCAGATCGTTTCCAACACGTGTCACTACTTCGATCGGGGTCCTCGCGAAATGGATGTATTCCGTGACTTTCTTACATATCACCATGTGGGAGGTAGCTAGGCGGACTTTATTGCATGTCTTTTGTGTTGTATGTCAGTCGATACATCATCGTTTTATTACGATGTAGATCACTATGCTAAAGATTGTTCAAGTTACAACTAAATTAGTAGATATAAGGTTTCATAATAACTACTATTGACGAGCCACAACTTAGGTACCTTGGCAAATTGAAATTATCTATGTTTGTTGTTTTTATCCAAAAAATCTATCTATCTATAAATATATAGGTATATATACTATAGAAAAATCCTCATCGATTCGCGCCGCCCGGTAGTTGTTTTCTATATTAATAACATTAATATTAAATGTACTTTAATTATATCCCTAAAACCCGACACAATTTTAACGAAAAAAATGTTGTCGTAAGGAAGTCTCCACTTTTTGTCTTTGTTCTTGGAAGTTTAGGTAAATTAGCTCACATTTTTCCGATCCCTGCTGATTAGACACAGTTCATGTGTTGTAAACATACCTATAAGAAAATATTATGCCTAAGATCGTCGTGTAAGCCGTACTAATACGATATGTACCATACGGGAATCAAACTTTCTAAACAAAGCATAGGATACGATTATTTAGCCACTGCGCTAACAGCCGTCAAAATCTAATTTATTTAATTGATACAATATCAAATAAATAATTTACTCAATATTGTTTCTGATAGAACTATTGTCTGTATCACAGGAAATGTTCATCGAACAATCACTTCCCCTTGATATATCATATCGGCCATAGGTCTATTAAATAATATGATAATTATTGTAGCATTTCATTGATATTGTTACAACGGCATGAAATCTAATTAACATAATATTCTAAATTTTGCTATTACGTTACTTACGCGAATATTGGACAAATCGAAATAAAACCACTTGATGGATTTTATCCGTTTTATTTTACGTAAACCAATTAATGTGGGACCCAACAACGAAGGGTTTCATAATAAGATGATTTATTTAATTTTGTACTACTTAACTGTATATTTTTTAGAATTTGCCAACCAAGAATATATTGAAAAATTACCACATATTTGCCCCTTTATTTGTCTAGTTAAGCTGGAATCGGCCATTATAAAGATTTATTTGGTTATAACAGACCTAGAGACCCTCACTCAATTTATTTTTAAGCCTGCCGTCAAACGTGAGAAAGTTACCGTTTTTCGAAATGCCCGAAAGTGAAACGTAGATAGCTAAAAGATATAAAAACCTAAAATACAGACCGCACATAGAATACGGATTTCAGCCTTAAGCCCTAGACTAAAAATACATCTATGTATCTAAGCTTATATTACATGAGGGTAAAAGTAGAGCCTTTATTTGATCTATTTTCAGGGGTCTATATACCTACTATGTGTGGCTCTCGAACACAACTCGAATACATCATTTGATTGCCTTAATTACAAGCTACCTTTTACGGGCGTAAGTAAGCAAGGTTAATTAAGATGACCATTTATTATAATGAAGATGAAAAAGGTAAAATATTAAATTTAAAAGAATATTCGAACAAGATTTCAACCCCTTTCATAATTTTCAGTTACGTCATTAAAAACGGTCTGTTTCAGCCGACGACAGGAAAATTAAAAATCGTAAAATAGCTGGGTAAGAGATAAAGTATCATGTATTTACACGGACAGAATGCATTGGTGGTGCAATTCATGTGAAGCATGAAGAATAAACGTTGGCGTATCATCTCGTTAGGAAATATGGGACACGGTGCGACGCGCTCTGCAAAATGTGTAGCATTGCTCTTTGTGTCGCCTTCTTTTGTTCAGTGATCTGCCCACCCACCGTGTGCCCAGTAACGTGTTGTGTAGTTTTTCAATAACCCACTGCATACCGCTGCTAATTACCTAAGGGTCGTCGTAACAGGCCGCAGACACTAGGATGCTTGCTACAATAGTTGTACGTTCTGTATGCCACCTTGTAATTTAAACGGAATGTGACCCATTTCTGTATGTTAATGAAAGATTAAATAAATATCTAAATACTTTACTGAAAGCCTTCAAATATAACAAACTCTTCGTAATGTTCTAGATTAATAAGACGTATTATAATATATTTTGAAACAAAAATAAAGCTCTCAATTAATTACCTAATGTATATCAAAGAAATGTAAAAGAAATTACCTACTAATTTTTGTAAAAAGTTAGCTAATATAAAGTACTAGCTAACACCCGCGGCTTCGAACGCGTGGAGTTCGGTCTGTCACTTAAAGTCTTTATGACCGCTCCTATTGGTCTTAGCGTGATGTTATATAACCTTATAACCTTCCTCGATAAATGGCTAGCGAGTTCACCTAAACAAACAAAGTCTTCAGCATTATAATCTTATATATATATAAAAGGAGGTTGAAATTTTGTATGAAAGTCCGCACATACTACCATGCGTTTGACATACAAACATACATATAGATATTTAATCATCGATAACATCATCACAGCTGTTATTTGCTGTCGACATTTTAACAATTGTTTTCTTCCTTATAAATTAGATTTAACACATTTTATGATATGAAACCTCCATGGTGTAGGTGAAGTGGGCACAGTATATTTTAGAAATGAAAATTACCTAAGAACGCAGGTGAAATTGCGCAGGGGAACTATATATTTGTTTAAATAAGTAATTAAGCAATAAAGCTCAAAATCATGAAAATAAATTAGTCATAATATTCTATGAATTCTACGTACCTACCTACTAATGTTGTCATAACATTTGCTTACAAACCACAACAGTTGTTAAAGTAAATTTTAGATGGGAAACATAATTACGTTACTCGGCTATTGAATCCACAATATTTCAGCGAATAGCTAATAACGTGCAAGTACACGGCTTGCTTCCTACACGATGTGCGGAGTTACAAAGCCTTCAATTACTGGGAGATTCTCTTTCCCGCTACTTCAGTCGATTAATGAGGATCTGCTTCTCCGCGCCTACTGAGTATTGTAGTATATTCAGTGTGAATATGTTATTTATTCCGCGTAGGTACACAATCAATACGTACTAGCATAACATTTAGAATAGATTTTATCAATACTTCTCATATACTGCATTTATATGATGCCTCCTTAGTCTAGTGGGTTCTATTTCCAGGTCGAGCAAAGATTTTTGAGGCTTCTTTTAGTAGTAATACGGTGTTTGTATTAAAGCATTACATAAGCTAGCAGGTACACTTCTGCCTAACCCTTCGGGAAATAGAGGCATGAGGGTATGTCCTCATACAACAAAAGGAATTAGAAATGACGAATGAATAGCTACGCTAAAAGAGTTTATACAAATTCTATCTTTCTAGAGAAAGGTTTAGAACTTTTTGCTGATAAACATTCTACATGAGGGAATCGGAGAACTCTTTATTAGTTAGTTACTTGTAAGCAGATAATGGAATTGTTTAGAAACATTAAGCATTGTACAGGTATCTATACGTAATCAAGTATTTCAAGAACAAAGTTGCTAAAATCTAGATACGTAACTTTGTTATAAATTTACCTTTGAACACTTAAAAGGACTAAAATAAATACTAAATACTTTGTATAACTTAAGAGTTACTGAAATATCTTTTAGCATTAATGGAGCTCTTAACTACTGTGTAACAAACCATGTTCCAGGTAAGGATGTGCCTATCTGTTCTATTCTCGAATTTTAAATTATTGAAATAATCGAATATGTAGACGTACGTGTTCTCTAAATATCCATAATTTAGCTGCGTAACTGATATTGAAGCTATAATTTTAGCGCTAAATCTATAGCTGAACTGCCTCATTAGTCTGGTGGTCCCAAGAATGACTGCTACACTAGAGGTCCCAGATTCGATTCAGAGGTCGAACGAAATTATAAACGACGAATTCAGCTCGGAGTTTGGGATTTGACTTAGAACCTTTAACATGGGACCTAAACATACCATATCTGCGAACCGTGGGTGTACATTATTACGTACGGCTGTGCCTAATCCTTCGGGGAATACAGGCGTGATGGTATATTACGATAATGTGTAGCTGTAAATTTCTAGTATCAGTTGACCTCTTATTGAATGGAAAGACGGACAATGCAAGGTCGGCTTATACTGGATACGGCTTGATGTGTAAGCGTGTGTACTTCAATAAAAAAATATATAATCGAAAACTGTCAGTAGAAATTACTCCAAGAATGTAATTCCTACACAAACAACTTTAAAGCAAATCAAAATTTTGATCCTCTCAAGTATTTAGGTAAAAACGTTTCATTAGATTAGAAACTCCAAATATATTTTTTCTAAAAGCCAGTCTTCAATTTAGATTTATTAAATAAGTTGATTTTTTATTGTAGCAGAAAGTTGAATACACTTATAACAAAGCTGCATTTTAATACGAAATACTAATGATTGAGCTTGAACGACGGCATACATTTTCATTTTGTTCGTACAATTATAGAAGCGGTTACTCACTTTCGAAATTCGTCTTTAGAGCTTGATATTGAAAAGGACAAGCTAAATTGAAGGATTAAATGTTCCGTCTGTGTCAATATGATAAGAGCTGTGAAAGGCTCGGATGCCAACCCCGAATAAATGTAAAATTGAAACAGAGGACAAAGAACCAGAGCAACGAGATTGGTCAGAGGCGATCGGTGACAGCTGTGTTACATCTCGCCGCTCCTTACTGATCCTTTATGTTCAAGCTGTCGTAAAGCCCTTAAGACATTCGACTCCTTCATAATTGGAATCTTCTACGATATAATTATTATTAACATTTAATCAAATTCAAACACACCGTAGACAATGAAAATGTGTGATTAAATTCTAATTTAATTTCGTTTACTCAAACATCATGAATTTAATTAATACTGTGAAATCTTGACTATATTAAAACAAAAATATTTGCAATATAAATTGCCTCTGTTATTGACGCTCATTTTTTTTATATCTAACCAAAAAATAATCAAAACAATTCAGAACTTATAACAAGTTTCAGGAGAAAAACTTGAATTGCGGACACCAGTTGTCCCGCGGTCTCGCCGCAATATTTGGGACCTACATAAAACATGCTCTGGCTTTCTATGTCAATGTGTCTGGATAAAATCTAACCGTTTTTAGAATAGTATCTGAATTAAAGACTAGGGATCGCACCTTTTGTCATATATTCAGAATATACAATGTAATAATATAATACAAAAAAATCTGCTTCTAAATTCTGATATAATTTTAATATGAGATAGAATACATTACAATAGGCTCGTCGATTACCTATATCAGGTTTAAAAAAAAATCCGTAGCGTCAAGATGTGGTTACCATGTTCTTGCAATATTATTGAAGTAACAAAATACCGATTCAAATCAATTAGACCTGTGGAAGTTGCTCATATCCCTTGATGAACCAGAAAAGATCTGATAATCTTCAAACGGCTGGCAAGATTTTCTAAAATCATAGCTAAGAACACTCTCGATCAAGTCACCTTTCAAACAAAAATAAACTAAATCAAAATCGGTCCATTCGCTTGCGCGCTACGATGCAACAGACACACACTCAGATTCACACGTTAAACTTATAACACCCCTCTTTTGCGTTGATGGTTAAAAAGTATCTGCCAGCAAACAGTGGGTATTAGTACAGCTCTATCTAACCCTCGATTACATTTTAAAATTTTAAATTTAGAGCAATCGTCAGAAAAGAAAGCGTAAAAGTTCGCCAAACGTTAATCTGTCTGGGGATCTGAGTTTTTATTTATACGTAAATCTGGCTCCTTATATTACACTTGGAATCCCGATTCGCTTACACTAAGCGCAGTTTGAGCGTGTTACGAGAATAAGCTCCTTTTTTCAGGTTCAGTGAAAAGTGGCATTGACGTAAAATGTGTGTGATTGTGTGGCGAACTAACGACTGTAATTTTGTGAGGTAAAAGTACTGCAGTGTGCGCTAAAATTGTGACTACATTGTACTGTATTGAACTGTGAACTAAGGCGTGTATTGTGCTTCGGATACCGGATATCAGGTGGTATGGAGGTCGTACCGTCGAGCGGAAGCCGCATCCTTGTGGGCTTCTTTGCTACTGTCTTCTGGGGAATGGGTGAGTATCTATATAATAACGTACAAGATTATTGAATATATTATATTTCATTAACTACTAAAACTATCAAAATCAATTCTATTATTAACTTTCTATGCCCTCGGCATGCGTTACAATATCTATTTTTCAATTTTTTTTTGTTAAAACCTTTCTCAGATGTGCACACAACAACTCACTAAAGTTTAATCACAATGGGATGAATAGTTTAGAAACGCATAGACGACAAACATACAAAGAAATATTCATTTTTATATATATAAAAGAGAGACTAAAAGAATATAAAAGCCTACGTGAAAAAAGTGACTTAATGATGATATTATCTATAAAGTTCTATATTCTTCAAACACGTTTACTTTCGAAACATTACCTACGGTTGATGTAGGACAATATTTACGTGTAATGTTGTGGAACGAGAACTTTTAAAGTGACGGTTATTACTACACTTCAACAGTATTATAATTTCTTTTTAAACTTTAAATGCTTTGAGTGTGACATTCACAGGTGAGGTGGTCTCATATTATTCGAAAATTGTTTGACCAATGACACGAGCAGAAGACAGGGTAAAAAAAGGTTATATAAATTATATGGTGGTAGTAATAATATAATTAAAAGATCATGTACTGAAAACTAGTTCATCGTAGTTGTATGTTCAAATCCAAAGCCAACCATGACTTTGGATTTGTACTCCTTGAACTTTGAAATCATGAATGTGTGCATTGATGAATAAATATTACCTGTGGGAAGTGTGCCAACTATCTCATTCTGAGGGGAAACCCACGCCCAGCTGATGATAAGTATATCATAACATACTGTTACACCTTTATTCCCCGAACTAATACTAATGTACATCCCTAGATGAGAGATGCGCCGGAATTTATAGGGCCCATGTAAGTGGGCGAGCATATTGTTGCGACTGTGAATTTTATATAAAAACCCCATACATAACACTTTACTCGGCCTGGAAATCGATCCAGGACCTCTAGCGCAGCACTGTAATCTAATGAGGTAGGTTAGTGATGAAGAATATTAAATTCATGTTATTTAAAACTTATCGAAAATGAAATTAATACATATTTCGAGATATTGGCGTTTGCCAAAAATTATCTACTTAGACATTTTGCAACTGAAAATGGTTGTATCAAATAAAGTGCTATGCTACATGACTTTTCTTCAATTACTGAAATACAACCCTATATTGTGTAAGTTTGTACGAAATCAAGCAATCTTGTTGATTAGGTGCTAATGTAGCTATAGTTTCAGTTAAATTCGTTTATCTAAAGTGCTATTGAATGGGTATATCAATTATGACGCTGTCGAAGTCGGAACTGAATTATTGTAAGCTTATAACAATACATACACAAATTATGCATTAAATAGTGCCTATTATCAAAAGATACGAAAGCAATTTTGCCCGTTAATATTATGTCTGTTTGTTTGTTTGGTTTTTGGTTAACAGATGACCCAATTTTGATGAATTTTAATATACATGGTTACGTATGAGATATATTGAATCTTATAGATGGACATACATAGACCTTTTGTCTCGAAAAGTTCTTTGCGAAGCGATTGAAACTGCGAGCAACAGATTTGAGAATCCATAATATATAGTTAAACAAAAGACGTATGAATACTGGCATTTCACTGAAAAATATCTTTAGAATACGTGATGTATTGAGGATACAACCTCGCGTAAAAGGTAGCCAACGTCTAAAAGACTATAAAAGTGATAGCTATATTTAAACACGAGAAAATATGGAGGCGGTATCAAAGGTGGAATGATATTACATCGTAATAAATATACTTTAGTATGATTGCACCTTCCCGTTTATGAGTACCTAGGTATTTTAAAAGAAAAGCACTCTTTGCCATGTCCAGTAAATTTGTTCGAGAATTGGCAGCCTGATACTAGTATCTCTATAGGTGTAGGTACTTGTGTACACACACAGGTCATATGATTATCCGGACAAAAATAATATAAACATTGTGTATGTTTTGTTAAATTTACATTAATGAATTTCTTTAACAGAGACAGACTATTCTAATTACCTTTAACATAGCGTTAATTATTACTACTTTTTCCATCTTCATAAGTAAATGGAAAATAAAACTCCTTTACCGAAATTCTTTTTCACTTTGGTACATTTAAAGTCGATTAGCGTCTAAAGGATTGCTATTTATAGTCTATCTAAAACTAGCTAAGTTATTATCAAGATTACGTAGTCCACGAGTCTTTTGTTTCAGCTTTATTTATAAGTTTAAGACTTAATCCTTTTCTATAATTGAAATTAGGCTTAGAGGACAATCTTAATACATTGTAAATTGATGCTTAATTTGACAGGAGCGTGTTAAAAAAATTTCAACTCCACGATCCTGAACATCTTGATGCTTTTTATTTCTAAATCACGGTGTGTATTATAAGCAATTTTCTTCATTCAAAATAACTAATATTTCACTAAACTCACTATTATTTATATTATTTTGTATGCTGAATAACAATTTTGTAGGCTAATAGGCGTTTAAAATTTTTGGTGGGGAATTGGGGATACTCTGTCCCTTTTCCGCAAAACATGTGTTAATATAGAATTTGTATGGTGCATAGAACACTTGACGTGACAAGTTTATATAGTGCGCTCTCTGTCTTGCATAAAATTAAAATGGTTAAAACTTCCTTATTTTTTGGACCGACTTTTACGTCGTTTTCATTAATCGATTTTATTTATAATTACCTAACCATTTTGATGAGGCCATAAAAATAATCAGTTAACTAGCCTATTAAGTTTCTTTCTTGTTACTACCAAATAAAAACCTATTTACCTGTGTTCAGACTGTACTTTACGATTCGATCATGACTCTTTAATAGGTAGAACCCTATCGTGTGCCCACAATTTGCGGGTCATTGTATTAGGTCCGGAAAAGCTCCTACAGAGATAGCCTGCCGACATAATGGACACATTTCCAATTGCTCACCCTTTTACCTTAAGGTTAATAGCCTTACTTGTTATCCATTCGCCCAAAAGGCAATCTCCAATCAAACAGATTTCAGATTATGTTGTAGCTATACGTATAAACATAAGATAACTAAACCTTGTAAAATATTCAGTAATCTTTTGTGTTTTACTTCCTGCAATGCAGTCAAGAATTACGCCCTCAGGCATAGTGGAACAGAAACTTAAACAAAGCCAAGTACTAAGACCCTCGTATTCCTCACCATAATACCGTCCATAAGTCGTATTGCTAAACATGAAAAAGAATCTACAATACATGATAGTATTATATCGAAATAGAATAAAAGAAATTTGTGATCAGGAAGCATATCTATCAATAATGTACGCATTATTCCATTGCGAAGGTCGGACGTCAGAACTTTGATTTATAACTTCGGGCCAATAAAAACACATCTTGAATTCCGTATAATGGCCCTACGAAAGCTTTTTCCGTACCAAAAACAATAACATCTTGATGACATATCACCGTACCTAATATTGGAACACTAATGTAATTAAGGTTATTCAGGGAAAATAATAATAATATGGGATAAGTATCAGTTTGTACCCCGTTAGCATTGAATATGTCGACATAAAATATTTGTAATTTTATACACTATAATAATTATATTCTTTTGTTCACGAAATATTAGACGCCCATCTAATCCAAAATATAGAAAAGCCAATAATCGTATTAGTTTTGATCCCAACAAAATTGTTTAGTTTTTATTATTATTATTAAATACCTTAGAATATCGAGTCTTACTTTATTTTAAGAATTTCAAAAGGAAGTATAAAAACAAAACCAGCTTACGGCACGTCACACATTAAATTAGAAACCATAAGCTGGTTTTGTTTTAATATGTCAGATATTCGCGTAAGTCTCAGAAATTCAAAAGGAGGTATTAAATTTGTGTAGCTGAACAATTCGAATATTAAGATAATAATAACCTATGTCATTTTTGCGACTGAACTATCTTGACCACATAGTAATACCTAAATGATTCATTTTTAATGCATTTCGAATCTACACACCTATGTGAACAAACGATAAATTAATAATTATTATGTAAATTGATTGTACCACTAATTACAACATAAAAGCCATAATGAATTCATGCTGTACTAAATCGTTCTAATTAACCATTGGTTAGTTTTTAAATTACAGTTAAATGGAAGTTAATTACAAAATTATCATGAAGTGTAGTACAACTACATCCAGATATTTAGACGAAATTCAAATTGTTTTTTAATTAAATTTTAACCCGTAGTAAGAACTGTGTGAAGACTCACTTAGTTATTTGCATGGTTAGTAATTAATGTTAAATGTCGAACAAAGAGAATTTGAATTTCTTGAAAATTAATTCTCCTGAGCTAATAGGCAAATGCGGAATCAGTGACAGTCAAGTCTGCGAGAGGAAACTACACACTCACAGTCGTCGTCTTCAAATAAATTAACCCTTGTCTTGGTAAGAGCCATTAAAACGACATTTGTATCACTCACTGGCAGGAAACTACCAATCTGTCTCAGTCAGTGCCAATTGGTGCAAACACATCTCCATTTTAGTCAAAACCACATTCTGCCTAGTAAACAATTATAATGTTTTTGACCAAGCTTTATAACTAAATTATATTTCCTTATATTTATAATTATATTTCCTTGACTGCCTCATTAGTCTAGTGGTCCCAAGCACGACTGCTACTCTAGAGGTCCTGGGTTCGATCCCCAGGTCGAGCAAAGTGTTATTGGGTTTTTCTATGAAATTCTCAGTAGCAGCTCGGAGTCTGGATTTGTGCCCGGTTAATGGCAATAGGCTCGCCCCCTATTACATGGGACCTAAACATACCGGCGAACTGTGGGTGTACATTAGTACGCCTCTGCCTAACCCTTCGGGGAATACAGGCGTGATGGTATGTTGTATATTTCCTTATATGTTGTATGTGTTTACAAACTATTGTAAAGTAAGGCTTTATATTATGCATTACGATTTGGAGTTTGAAGAAGAAAAACAAGGTTGTTAACTTCAAACAATCTTGGTTTTCTTCTTTAAACTTCAAATGACTTAATTTGAACAGTTACTGGAATGGGTATTGCTCGACTAGGTTATCGATTTGATAGCTTGGAATAGTCTGAGTAAAGTATTTTTATGAGGGAGGTACCTACTACTATTTTGCGGCTTCTAGTTCGTAGTTAGCTTCTTTGTACTAGTTTAGTAGTTCTAGTGTTTACTAATTACAACATAACATAAATATAACATATGTCAGTTCATAAGTAAACGAGAAATGAATCAGCATCGATAAAATTACAATTGGTATAAATAAGTTCAATTTGTAAATGTTCATTATCTAGATAATCTAATATAACTAATCGTGAATGTCGTGAAATTAACGCTCCTTACTTTTAAAATAAAGCTTTTAGGTACTTATGTTGCTTAAAGGTCATGTAGTAGACATTAATATGCTTAAACAAAAGATTATCAAGTCATATACCTATGTACGGTGCCAAAATAAAGAAAGAAAAAGTTTTTATTTTCTCCCGCATGATATACAACAAATCAAAATGCAACTGTACAATCATCATCATCTATAACTTAATAGTAGCAAAAGGTAAAAAAAGAAAAACGAAAAATGGGAGCTGGCAACACAACAGGCATGGCCATCTACCAGAGCCACAGATTAAGGAAACTATAGAAGTTTATGGTACTTGGTGCATAATTTGATCTATTTTTCCTTAATCTATGACCAGTACGAGAGTGGTAACAAATTAATTTGCACAACCAGCAACTCGTTGATGTTACTATTTATAAACTAGTAAGTAGACTATGTAGTCTGTGCTATCTTTGATGTACTATCAAAACGCAACCAATATTGTTATTTGTTAGTATACAACAGTATCTCTAAGAAGTCTGTGGTATACAATAATTCAATGAATGAATCATACAGCCTACAACAAATCAAATGACAACAAACAAAATTATAAGTAAGTAATCATATGTGGTAAACAGAACTTAAAACATTATTGAAACATAGTACAACAATTTAAGGTAATTAGTAAGCAAACTAAACAAGAAAAAGTGTGCCATCTCGGTACGAAAATAAACTGTACGCTATCAATTTATTTAATACCTATTGTATATATTTTTAAACAATAAGTAGATACGGATATAAAAACAGGTGAAACTTGTCTCGCATTAAACTACTTTCATGCATTATTTCGTGGTTTGTTTTACTTTTTACATTTCCCGGCGGGAATGGAATGTCCCTAGTGGCCATAAGTGCTACGAAGTGATCCAAAAGTCGAGAAATATCATTGTATAACGTTCAAGTAAATATCGAAAATTATTACCGAAGAAAGGCAAACTTTGCTGCTACCCAACGAGAGTTTATTTTCAACATTCACACAGCTTCGTTTTATTGTTTCAACGACCGATCAAGTTTATGCTTACGAATATCATTTAGAATTAATTAACCATACCTAAAAAGGAGTGATGGCCTAGGTCTCGAGTTCCAAAACAAGGCACGACTTAGGACATTTCGTAATCATGTGCGTATTATTCATTAATTATTACTCACTTAAACGGTGAAGCAAAACATCGTGAGGAAACTAGCATACCTAAGAGATTTTCTCAAAGTCGTGTGTGTGCCGGCCAACTCAGGTCGGCTAGCGAGCTATCGCCTGACCCCTCTCACTCTAAGCAAGACCCGTACCCAGGAGTGGGACAGTATACGGGTTGATGATGAAAAAAAATTACTGAAACTCACAAGGTACAAACATAGACTAGCTACACCACATTTTCTTAATTCCATGAACTAGTTTTTAGATCTATCTAAAGCCATGCCGTATTTACTAGTTTACACACGGATCAATAGATAAATGCAATTAAATACCAAATGTCGAACGCTGATTCGGGGATTTGGCCGCGTCACAATTTGGTGTCACTGGTATAAACGGCTTTAGGAAGAGGATATTATATTATGACAACGCCCGCCGTTTTCGGTATTATTTAAACGTAATATACAAAATGCGCATTTATGTAGGGTGACTGGTAATTAATGTAAAATACATAAGAGTCCGGCGGACCGAATTTCTCTTACAAACGTAATGCCGAAATAAATCGTAATTTAATCAAATTCTGTTATTATTCGGATTCCGATACCAGTAATCTAGGTTACTTCACTGGAAATAAATGTAAGCGAATGCAATTTTTGTTAACTTTACCAAGTTTGGAACGATTTTTCGGTCTTTTATTTCCAGTGAAGTAGTAGTAGACGAAATAGTATCGTAGAAACCTAGATTAACGGTATCCGAATCCGAATAATAACATAATTTGATAGAATATTGTCTGGATTACGATTTATTTAGGTATTAACTTCTTGTGGACAATTCAAGCTCCGCCGAACCCTTAAACACTTGATTGTACTTGTGACAAATAACTTTCCCAATAAAAGATTTGTTAGTAAAATATCCAAAAGCTGAGCAATATTGGCACGCCGCGGCCGTTTGACCGACCTGCGATAGTAGCAGTTTAATATTTATAGAAATTGAAATAAAAAAAAATCAATCAATCATGAAAAAAAAATGTTTAAGACAAATAATATGTTAAGCGACTTAGATTCATTATTAACCATTTATAAACACTTATATATAACAAGTTACAACATTTATAAGTAACTTCTGAACTACTTATACGTTAGACTTCATAATAACATGTTACTTGTTAACTTGTTCTATTATGTTAAGTTAATCCACAACTGAGATCTTAATTTCCCACTTCTGTTGCCAGGACATAACTTTCCATTTCTGTACAGGTAACAGACAGGTTTGTATCTGGGAACAAACATAGGTACCTCCTTAATATGTATATTTTCCGTAAGGGTTTTGGGTTTCTACCATAATCTCCATTTGTAAGCATCCCTTGTATCTCTTACACATTACTAAAGTTTGATGAACACGTAGTAGATACTTGTGTACTTGATTAGCTCAGCCCAGCAACAAGGCCTTTTAAGTTTTGGCCTATCGTAATGTCGTGACCTGACGTAGTCTTAAACAAAGGCTACACGATCGACTCAGACTTTCTAACTCTCCACATTAAGTTGATTCATCAATCTCTCATTCGTGTGCACCCGACCTTAACAAAACGTTTACTTTGATGATTAATGGATAAAAAAAATCGTTCGAAATAAAATTATTGAAGTTTCTTATTATAAAGGGTTGAGATCAGGAAATGAACAAGAATTTTTGCGGACTAAGTAATAAGTTAAGTAATGTTCTCAAAGTTAGGCTTCGTAGTAGGGTTTCGTAAACAATTTTATATCTATGCCGATACCGCAACCTTGAACGTTGTAACTTGTAAGTTTACTGAAGACGTGACCTCCCTTCAGTATATACTTAGTAAGAATCATAATATTAAACAGCTGCGAATTGTTCTCGATAGATTACTCGCTCATTATTGGCAAAACGGATTTTTAAAGATAGATATGATAAAATACGTATTTTGACTTCCGATAAAAAATATTAATATAAATAATTATTTATAAACTATGACAACTACAGCACATTTGCTTTAGCGTTAAAGTTCGCAAATTATGGAATAAGAAAGAATTAGTTGCAAATATTTCTCGTAGGTACAATCTTTATAATTATCTTTATGTCATTTTATTATTTATGGTAAACTTTGTTATTACGTATCTATCAAATGTTTCACACTGTTCGTAATCTGAAATTAAGCTATAGTTAGTAAACTGAAAACTTGAAACTTAAAAATACCTATTTTACTATCAAGGCTTTGTTCCCCGGAGGGCTGGGCGTACTAATGTTCACCTGTATTAGGTCCCACGTAATAGGGCGTGAGTATATTGCCATTAACCTGGCATAAATCCGAAACAAGCTGCAACTAAAGATTTTATAGAAAAACCCATTAATACATTGCTGGACCTGGTAATCGTACCCAGGACCTCTAGCGTCGCTTACCGTCATAACAGTCACATTTGGGACAACTAGACTGATGCAGTTTTAAAATACCTATTTAAAAGCATTAGACATTTGACATAAGAAAATTATAAGTGTTATCGATTACGCAGATCATTCGTATAATTAGAGAGTAGCTGAAACATCGCTCAACCGCCCGCCGTGATTTAACTGAGTAAGCGTAACTAAACTAATTGTTAGATCCCTTTTATCATCAATATTACTAAACGTACCACAATCTCAACGAAACAAATTACTCAGTAAAGTGATCTTGGCAGCTACGCAATATTGGGTTAGTAACAGGGGTCTGCAATGTAATTCATTGGAGCAAACAGTGGCTGGAGGCTGTGTAGCTACGAGTATACACACAGGCCGAGCTTGAAGTCATTGATATCTCGTGCTAAAGTGTCCGCATGATTGATCGACACCGCGGCATTCCTTTCAGGCTCATATTGATATTTCATCCCTTATTTAGCTTCCAAGTGATTTGTGCGGTAATTTCTTTTAAAAATGTTATAAATAAGGGTATGGCATACAATTATGTTGTTACTTTATGACAGCTTTCGTGATTGGCATTTATGGAGCTGTAAGACAGCTCATTCTACTTCAAATGTCATCGTGAATACCTACTTCTTGTCCCGAACAATAAAATTAAGTGTCCGCCTTTATATTCATCTCTAGTTTTACGACTGTTCTTTGTTGTATGAGGAGAATTATGTTTCATGAATATAATTTTATTGCAATTTCTTCTATCTGGAGGATTCCTTCTCAAGGTTTGTTGGATTCGCTGTTAGGATAAAGTAATGAAGTATTCAAATGTTAGGGGCACTATCTAGCAACAAGAGGGTTCGATTAAATTGGTCATCGAAATTTCAAAACCTCGGCTTTGGGACGTCTGTGTGTGTGCTGCAAGTTGGCGTGCGAGTTGTAAAGTAGGTAATTGCAGAACTTGTGAACGTTCTCAGAAACTTGTATACGTAGTGAATCTTACTATATGCACTTAGGAACATATCAAACTGTGTTCTAGGAAGCATGAGCGCAGTTTAACCACCGCGATATAAATTAAATCACAAGCGCTTCGTTTGTTTTTGTTATTGAATTATTCCCTATTACTGAACTAACCTACACTAATATACGATCCGCAAACTTTATATAAACAAGTTTAGTCCATTGTATTGTTTAGTGTATTATGTACAAGTTTTAGAATAATTTACGATGTTCCTCTATCCGATAGATTCATACTTTTTATGTCAGTCAGGCTTTACATGGTTCTCGGTCTTGTAAGGCCATTATTTCAGGATTTTCTGACTTATCTTTGCGGAAACACGAAAAATAACGATTCAATCGACACGATACATATCTAAATAGGTTCTCAAATGAGACGGCACGATTGGCGCGGTTGCTGAGTTATCGACTTTTATCTTCTATGCTATGCATACTCATTAAGGGTTTGATTCCCATACAGAACAAATATTTGTATGGCTTTATTGGCCTTCACGTAGTTGTTCCGTGTGTGAGTATTTGTGTAGGTTTATGGGAATTTCAAAAATATTAAAATCTTTAATAAAATCCAGTAAAACAATACTAATTGATAAAAGATAAGAAATATTCAATGAAGAAAAAATAAAGACTAAATAATTTACGAAATACTAGCTTATTACAATAATGTACGTTTTCATAACACATATAGTATATCTATGGTACTTGTAAATCAACTCAAAGATTAGAAATTTGTACTTAAATATCGGAATGGGCTCAAAAATACAGTCGTTTTTAACTTCCGAACACAACCCTACCTCTTAATGTTGTATTTCATTCAGGTATCATTGTCATTATTGTCGGAATCTTTATGTTTTCAATTGACAATTCAGACTTAAAAGCTTTTATTTCCAAACATTAATGACAGTAGCTGCTGTAGAAAGTGGCATTGAAATCTACTTTACAAATTGAAAGCCGCTGATTATGCCAAAAACAATATGGTGAATAGTGTAGAGAATTATCCCTAGTTGCACAACGCAACACACTGCTTTCATACGTTATTTCATGATTATAATTTTGTTATGCAAAACAACAATCTAGATGCATATTGCACATAATTGTACCGTAATGTGAAATAATTATCGTAAAATTTGATCAACCCGTATAACTACCTGCTACAAAATTAATAGAGTACCCTGACTACTTATGTTGTAACTGAATTAAGTAATAGTAAACGATTTATAAAAGTATATTATCACACTAGACTAATGTGGCAGGCAAATAACATTTAAAAAGTAAATAGTTCGTTCGTCTGTCTAGCTTCTACAACATTTAAAGCTTTACTTATAAGATTAGGGAGTGTTCCAACAAACTAAAATTCAGAGAGGTGCTTGTAAAGATAGCTAAATTTCGCACTCGATTTTCCGTCGGGACAGAATTAAGTTAAGAGTTTCGTATGTAAATAAAATTGGGAATTGCGATGACGTCACGTAGTACCCACACAATCCCGCTCCATTGGTTAAATATCTTCTCGGATGATTGGGATTGGCAAGTCCGGGCTAACTTAAATATTATCTAACTACATTTCTAACATTCGTGTAGTATTGGAAGTGAAAAAGTTAAACCACCCTTCTGAAAGTATAAGACATATTTGATATGGATAAACGAGTCAAGGAAAATGAAGTTTTGCGAGGAAAACGAGCATGTTTGTTTGAGCTCTTTTACATTCTGCTGCCACATTTTTATCTCTGAAGCGTCTTTGGGTTTGATACGCCGCGGGTTCGTTTCATATTACAGGGCTAACATTATTACATGTTTGCTAATCTTGCGGAGTTTCTTTAATTCCTCTTTTGATATTACAGTTTCAATGTCTATTTTATTTCTCGTTTGCTGGGTATGTTTTCTATTTATTTATTCAGTAAATTTGCACGATCCCGTACAACGGTTTGGAGAGCTGGCCAGTGCCCAGGGGAATGTAGGCCAGTCTAAAATGTTGTTTGCTCTGACCTCATCTATTGTTTTCTGCTACAGTAAGACGACGTTATGATCAATGGGACAGTAGTAGTTTGTTTATAGGAAAAATACATATATTTACTTATTTTATGTCTACTTACTTCATTATAATCTAGTACCTATATAAAATGTTGTGTTTCTCAAGAAGTAAGCTACAACTTTTTGAATCCTATGAAAGGGCTATACTTGGAAAATGTAAGTGACCGATGTGAATTGGATATTTTAAGGAAATATTGTATCTTCGGTCTAAATTCACAATAAGAAGAGATAACTGGGACCTAAACATACCGGCGAAATGTGGGTGTTCAACTCTGTCTAACCCTTCAAAAATATAAGCGTGATATTATGTTGTGTTGTTCCTTTTTATGCTTCTATACACTTGTATAAAAGTTGCGTTATGTATCCAATAAGAAAAGTGGAAGTCATCTAGAATCTAGAGCAATGACGTGGGGACTAAGTGGCTCAAGCTGTGAACGTATCGGTTACTCTTAGTTGACTCACAGGTACATCGGACAGGATAAGCAGCATCCTTCTTAGGTTATCAGATCAATTTGGAACAATAAAATTACTAAATCGCTAAATCGTTCGCATCCGTATCGAAGATGTTCAAGCCAAAGAATATTTAGGATTAGGATAAATTGTTGGAACGAAGGCTTGTGGTACGTTTACTGAGAAACCCTGTAGATTTTTTTTAAATATTTATTTCTTTATTGTTTCTGTTTTTTTTTTCATAAACCTTCCCAGATATACACAATTCACAACATTTACCAAATTTTCATCGTAATCAAATGAATGGTTTAGGAACGCATAGAGGACAACCATTCATAAATTTATTTTTATTATTAATATAGTTTAGTAGGTACGAGACAATGTACCAAAGCATCGACGCAAATATCTTATGCTTTCAAGGCATGCATGCTTAATCATTTCGTAGAAACTGTGTAGGACAACATTGCTTGCAATGCTTGTAAAGCACGCAGGTGCGTGCGTGGCCGCCTTTAGATATGGGATGAATGTAGGTAGGACCATTCTAGTGTTTATCGGGTCCTTTTGTAGGAAAGGATACGCTTATAGTATAGGCTTATCAGTTTATAGACGTTGTACAGGTATAAATGGATGCTTGCTTGCCGCATTTAGATACTCTGTTGTATTCCCCAAAGGGTTAGGCAGAGGTGTACTAATGTATCCCCAGTTCACCGGTATATTTAGGTCTCACGTAATAGGTGAACCTATTTCCATTAATGGGCACAAATCCAAACTTCAAGCTTCTACTGATAATTTCACAGAAAAATCCAGTAACACTTTGGTCGACCCAGAACATTAATCTCTCGAATTGAATCGCTATGCACGTTAGTTAATTTAGGGAGGCAATATGCTATATTATGCATTTATCTATATGTGTAACTTGATAAAAAGATTAAATTTACAATAATCACCGACTTTTAACTAATTACGTACGATCCTTGAAAATATATATTTTTAAAGATTAATTGTAAATTTTAATTATATGGCATTCTATTGGAAGTTGTACATCTAGGTCTACGTTAAAATCGATGCAGTAAACGCAATGCTCGTATAAGAGTATTGCATTGTTTATTCGGAGCCTAACAGCTGCTTTCATTGCGGCTGGTAATGGAACGCCTAATTGTGATTATTACAATGGCTACATGTTTCATTTAAACCAAAGTTTGCTAAATGTACTGAGTAGGATTTGGGTTATTTGGTAATTTATCGTGATTACGCAAGGTATTTGAAATGGTAAACTAATAATACCTTTTGTTTTGTTTAGTATATATACATTTGGAATATATAATTTAATTAAATGTGTATATAGTGATAGCCTAGTGATATGTCCATCTAAGTCCGACTACAAGGCACGTGTCACTGACTTTTTAAAAACGAGTGCGTATTAATAATTAAACTAGTGACCCGCCCGGGGTTTTACCCGCATTGCCCTGTTCCTAAGAGTCGTAGCGTGATATTGAAAATATATTTATAAAAAATTATATAATATTATACAAAATATTTAGCACAAAGTATTTACCTACACCTTTTTGTGTAAATCAAATTAGGAAACAAAAAGAAAAAAAAGCTACAGATGTTGGTACAAATGACTCCTGTTAAAAGACCTTTTGTTAGATGATACAGCTAGGGAAATTGTAAAGTGCACATTGTCAGTTTTATATTATTTTCCAAAACTTGTGTTTCCCTGAAGTTTAATGTGTAATTATAGTGGATAGTTAACCATTAAGTGTTCGTGAACGTGTGCGAGTGTAGGCAAATGATATAATTAAAAAAATATACCATTCTAACAGTGAATTTTTTTATCTAATAATGACAATATCTCAATTCCATCACACCTTAGTGCAGTATTAACCATTCGAATAACTTTATAGACAACTTTATTAATATGTATGATGTGATTGTACTTTTTTTAAATTAAATAATTAAATATAGACACAGTAGGGTATAACATCCATTTTTGAAAAGTGCCTCAATTAGATTCTATAGTGCTAATAAACCACTAAAAACACAACATTTTATTCCATCAATAAGTGCCATAAAAATGAATTTATAATTTACATTTTCAAATTTTGCGCTTAATTTGTCGAAAACGCTCGACGCTGTGGACGCCATATTCTCTCGGTGGTTATGACGTTAGTTGCCTGTGTCAACAAATGTGAATTTTTAAGCACTTGTACAACAAACAAATAGCTTTTTTAATGTACAGTTAGGGGGCATTACTTATATCGATGTTTTAACATTTTGTAACTCAGCAGAACAAAAATCGGGATTTGTAGTACGAGATCCGACCGCGTGATTTATACGTTCATATGTTTGATTAATAAAATATAATTTTTATCGATATTTATAACTAAACCAATGCAGATCCGCAAAGGTGGCCATCCAAATTTGGCCGCAATTAATTTTAATTAAAATGTAATTAATTATTTATTTTTGAACAATTACGTTCACTTGTAATTGTTAAAAAATATATTTCATTAGAAAGAAATATACCTGAGATACCGAGAAAGTTCAAGGTGCCATCCCTCACTTGGCCGCAACCTAATGTCAGCCAGGTGTAAACAGGTATAATTTCGTTAAATATATACGTTCATAATGTATTATCATGTTATACATACCAAATTGAAGATTAATTCTTTCCCTACATGATGAGATATAGGTGCCTATGCAAAAATGCCCGCAAATAGTGACTGCCAACGATTAAAGATAAGTAAAAGCGAGAGAAACTTAAGATAAACACCCCATGTCGAATAAAGATAGAGCATCCCAGCTGCTTGTCGTTTTTATGCTACTGCGCATGCGTCCATAGATAAGGTGCTCAACTAGTAGCTCGCGTATTTGCTTGGAGTTTAAAATACTCCAAAAATTGAGCAGTAAAAATAATATGTCATAATAATTAATCTACCAAACTAGTGTTTTCAATATTTTTTTAATTATATTCAACTAAAACAATATTTTTTAACTGTGAAACGTCATTTTAAATATAAAATTTATCTTTTAAATAAATTTTGTTTTATTACAATTTTTAACAATATTAAGTTTCGTTTATTTTCGGTCTTCATAAAAAATGTCATAAAAATGTCTTCAAATTCTTCCTTGTATTTACTTTTTACAGTAATAACTTTTTTTAAACAATTCATGTGATAACCAAATTCATTTGTTGATTCCACATTAAGTTTTAGGTTATGATACATAAAATTTTTGTGACGTCGAAACAATATCATTAAAAAACACTTTTTAAATGATACATCACTAAAGTTAAGCACTTCTTGCTTTTCATTACACAACAAAAAACACTTCTTCATTTTATTCTTACGTTTTAATAACGTTAAGAATGAAATATATCAATATTAATATTAACAAAGTTTTATAATTTTGGACTTGAAAAAAAACAACGTGGCGCATAAGACTGTCAAAAACATATGATTGCAATATTCAGTACGGTATTTAGTTGAGCACCTTGCCTATGGACGCATGCGCAGTAGCATAAAAACGACAAGCAGCTGGGATGCTCTATCTTTATTCGACATGGGGTGTTTATCTTAAGTTTCTCTCGCTTTTATTTATCTTTAATCGTTGGCAGTCACTATTTGCGGGCATTTTTGCATAGGCACCTATATCTCATCATGTAGGGAAAGAATTAATCTTCAATTTGGTATGTATAACATGATAATACATTATGAACGTATATATTTAACGAAATTATACCTGTTTACACCTGGCTGACATTAGGTTGCGGCCAAGTGAGGGATGGCACCTTGAACTTTCTCGGTATCTCAGGTATATTTCTTTCTAATGAAATATATTTTTTAACAATTACAAGTGAACGTAATTGTTCAAAAATAAATAATTAATTACATTTTAATTAAAATTAATTGCGGCCAAATTTGGATGGCCACCTTTGCGGATCTGCATTGGTTTAGTTATAAATATCGATAAAAAATATATTTTATTAATCAAACATATGAACGTATAAATCACGCGGTCGGATCTTAGACTATTGCTACAAATAAGTTACTGACCATCGAAGAGTTTATTCTTGGTTTTGTGTTTTCTCCCTTTACGAACCCGTCTTCCATGGTATTATTTCAATAAAAATTACGTTGGTTACGAAAATAATAAAAACACAAAGCTACGCTGATCAGTTGACACTTTTTAGTTTAGTTTACACAGCCGCATGGCATAATATCATGGCGGCTACTGTTTCATGGTGTAAAAAAATGAATTACATTTTAAAATTTATTTTGTTATTTTATGAACTAAAACTAAAATTTTTCGACTAAGCTATCTCAATAATATATTTTTAGATTTTTTCTTATATAGAATAAAATACGCTAATAATAATAAATTCTCATTCTCGTTTGAGAAATCTTCTTCATGCTCCGTTCACATGCACAGTTCACCGTAGCAACTCATATATGATTCGCGCAGTCAAATCATTCAACCAAATTAAAAAAATGCAAAACTCTTCAATTGATCTGTTTATAACCAGTTTAACATATAGGTATCAATACCATTCTTTCTAAAGACTTCATTATATCCAATACGTTGTAAGCATACCTTCGTTAATTTCAGTAAGTTTTAAACCATATTGCAACAAACTTTCATCTAATTGTGGAGGCTTGTAAATGACTTGTCGTCGACTATACTGCACTATTATCTCTGTGTTTTTGGAAATAATAAAAAAAAGTTATATTCAAAATCCCGAGGTTCTTACATGCTTTGTTGAATAAATAAATCTACATAATAAATCTTATTTAATAAGTATATGATCATGACTTGTGTCATAGTTATTGTAATAAAATCTCTTTTTGCTATTCAATCCTTCTATGATTCATATTATAAAATAAATAAATTTGTATTAACGTCATATAAAATATTCGAATAACTTGACAGAACGATGTATGAAATTATTCAGTCTGAAAATTCTAGTACCTAACTACGTAATTTATGAAGTTCTGTAATTTACGCTACCCTTGTAAAATATATTTTAGTTATTTTGAGAATTAATAGAAGGTTTCGTATCTACATGATATTAACGAATTTCATATTGGTTTTAATAACTAAGCAGAATATTATCATCATATCATACCATCACGCCTTTACTCCCCGAAGGGTTAGGCAGAGGCGTACTAATGTACACCCACAGTTCGCCGGTATATTTAGGTCCCATGTAATAGGGGGCGAGCCTATTGCCATTAATTGGGCACAAATCCAGACTCCGAGCTGCTACTGAGAATTTCATAGAAAAACTCAATAACACTTTGCTCGACCTGGGGATCGAACCCAGGACCTTTAGGGTAGCAGTCGCGCTTGGGACCACTAGACTAATGAGGCAGTCAGAGGCAGAATATTATAAATTACTTATTTCAATACACGGCGATTTTTTATTATCTTAAACGTGCGACTGCATAGCGATACTATCTATACTATAGATGGTAGGCGGTTGTATCGATTCAATAGTGCGATTGTCTCCACGAAAGACTGTAATGCGAGTGTTGTTGACGCACGTATGTGTAAAGGTACACTGTATTGATACTGCGTCGCGACAGACTCACTGCAAAAAGTCGCCGTGTCTCAAGGGGCCATCATGCAATTAGTTTAAAATAAGAAGCCTGCTGGTGATATATTAAAATCATTTATTGTTAGCACATGAGAGCTTTTCAAATAGCCTTTTTTAGGCACTGGCATTAAACAATTCAAGCATATAATTACACTATTTCCACTGAAAAAAGGGTTGGACTTTTAAAGTCGGGAACCAAACATAACATAACCTATTTAATAGTAAAGGAAAAAATTCAATCGCGGGCAGGATTCGAACCTGCGTCTTCTGGTTTGATATACCAGACGCTCTGACCTCTAAGCCACCGCGAACCCTACCCGCATGATTGAAATTTTGCCTTCACATTCTGAATTTACGTCATAAGGTGACGTAAATTGACGCCAGAAGACGCAGGTTCGAATCCTGCCCGCGATTGAATTTTTTCCTTTACTATTAAATAACTTAATAATCTTAGCATGAAAAATGCAAAAAAAAAAAATCACAAAAAGATAGTTAAAAGGTATGGTGGCATCGTACGACACTGAACTGACTGTAAAGTAAGTCGTGTCGGTTGAGAGGTAAGGTAACTTGCCTCTCATAGATGTCACCAAACGTCACCTTATGACGTAAATTCAGAATGTGAAGGCAAAATTTCAATCATGCGGGTAGGGTTCGCGGTGGCTTAGAGGTCAGAGCGTCTGGTATATCAAAACAGAAGACGCAGGTTCGAATCCTGCCCGCGATTGAATTTTTTCCTTTACTATTAAATAACTTAATAATCTTAGCATGAAAAATGCAAAAAAAAATCACAAAAGGATAACATAGTCTACTATCATCATCATCAGCCTATGGCAGTCCACTGCTGGACGTGGCCTCCCCTAATGTGCGCCAACTAACTATAACTGATCAAAATTGTTATATTTTTTATTTAAATAATTTCCACTGTGTCTACCATATGCGTAAGTGTCAGAAATCAGTTTGTTATATCTTTGTCCTCAGGCGTGAGAGGTCTTCACAACTTGGAGATCAACGTTCCCAACGCGGTGTTGGTCGGGGAGACTGTTACGTTAGAATGTAGCTGGCAGCTAGAAGATGAGGAAGCTCTATACAGTGTCAAGTGGTACCGAGGGCGGGAGGAGTTCTACCGATACATCCCAAAGGAGTTGCCTCACACCAGAGTGTTTCCATTACCAGGAATTGAAGTGGACGTAAGTGCCTATACACATTATAACACGCTACGCGGTTGAGGTTTACCTACTTATGTACTTTTACACAATTATTGCCATCATTAAAATTGCTACGAAGAATTTCATAGGAAATCTATTAACATTTATGCTCGACCTGGGAACTGAACCCAAGACCTCAAGTTTGGCGGCCGTTATTGTGGTTACTAGATTATTGAGATACTTGAAAAGATTTAGTACGTAACTAAGTACCCATTATTTATTTAAATGTTTTTTAAAGGAAAGATTAAAATATCTACATATCTCAGACCTTTAGCCGTTGCCCGATTCTTCCAGTTTATACATTTTTATATTTTTTTGGTTATTTTTTAATTGGGTACGTACTTTGATACAGCTCAGATTAAACCAGATAAGCGCAAAAAGTCTCGTTATTACTTAGTCTAATGCACCTAGCATTAATACCGCTTGCTTTACTCATTGTGTAAGGAAAAATAGCGGTAAGCCGAGATAAATTAGAGCGAGGTAAAGAGCTTTCACGGCACTTGATAAGTGACGGTACAACGATGCCTTTAGTACACATAATAAACCATCACGCCTGTATACTTCGATGGGTAAGGCAGAAATGTACAAAATGCCAGAGACTTCTTGCAGATCCTACTCCTACTCTTTTAGTGCATCTACCATGTTCGTTTCTGCACCACCCAAAGGTCGTCTGGTAGAGAATGCCTAAGGCATTAAGACCACCTTTGTACGCAATTTGTTCTTAAAATATTAATAAATAAATAAATGGGTACATATCTATAACAATTACTCACAATACGGATTACAACATTTTTCAAAATAATTTTATACAAACTTGGAGAGACCAATAATTTGCGTATGGAACATCCCTATTGTTATACGAATTAAGATAACTTTTGGAAGCGAACTTAAACACCACCACTGGCTATTGAGGCTGAGATAATTGCCTCAGTCTAGCGGTCACAAGTACGGCTGCTGAGCTGGTAGGTACTGTATTCGATTCCCGCATACAAACACGGAAATTTATATTGTATTTTTTTATGAAATTCTCAGTAGCTAATCGGGTTCAAGATTTGTTCTCAGATATAGGGACAAAAACCATTTAGTCTAAAAGGGGAGCTAAAACACTCAGGGTATACTGTATTTTTTTTAAATGTAGTAACATTACTGTACTTCTGCATAATCCTTCAGTGAGTATAGTCTTAATGATATGTTACTACATAATTTATAATATAATGGGTACCAACCATTATTGGCATTACCGCACACTAACTTGAGCGTAACTTAACTTGCATAATACTTAGTTATTCTTCTCCGGGGACGAGAATATATTGTACCCCATTCTCGAAGATCGCATTTGAAAATTCAGGCAAATCCATTCTTTAGAACTTTCCAAACAAATTTCACGTTCAGTGCAGATAAAATTAAACATACCTAGAGCATGTTATTTTATAGCTTTAGATATACAAGTATTTATGTAGAAGTAAGAGTCATGTTCAATGAAAAATTTTATTACCAAATTTCATAACGCTGTCCTTATCTTTGTAGTAATGCAATGTGAATTTTTTACATATGAAGTTTAAACTTAAGCTATAATTTCCGTTAAAAAGCAGATGACTGGTTCCCATCCCGTAGATTGCTTAGTTAGAATAAAAGTATGGTATTGGAATAATGAGAGTAATTTATATAATCTTCATCGCGGATCAAGAAATACATTTTAAAACATAGCACCACTCATGTACCTACTTAATATATAGGTACCTGCCGAGAGAATGAATCTGTAGGATTTTCCGTTGTATATCTACTTACTACCTACCTGTAGTTCCCAAGCTCATAAGAACTTTGCTGTAACTAACGTATAAAAAATTTGATCTTATGTCATAAGATGAAAGTAAATCTCTACAAAGCCGAAAGAGAAATCGTAAATAATTTGTTCTTTTTAGAATTCCTTCAAAGTACAAGATAAAGAATTTTGTAATTATTTGAAGATATCTATAATTTCATTATCTTTACGTTTAGTCAATATAAAATGCCTCCAGACATTTTAGCAGACTTTCAAACGATAAATAAAAATAGATGACAAATCTTGTTTTAATTTTTATTTGAGAGTACCTAATTAAATTTCATCTTACTTGTTAGGTCCCCTTTTTCATAAATAAACAAACAAATCCTTTTAAGATCAATCATGTTCATGTTTGTCTCCCAAAGCACTTAACATAAAAACTAAAATCTGACGATGTTATCTAAAGTAACTGTAAGCCTTGTTGCGGGGTAAGATAAGTAACCTATAAAATTAAAAGTCATGCCTGTATCTGAAGAGATAGGCAGAGATATACGCCCAGGCGTAAATCACCAGGTTCATATATCTGCCGCCAGATGCTAACATAGCTACTGGCGATGTTATAGTGAATGAACAGATCGAAATTTTAAATATATTTTTACAATTTTAGTCAATAACTACACCGTGTAATATTCAATTTTAAACCTTATGTATTTCTTTATATTGATATTTTAAGTGTATTTTTCTGTGTTCTCTCTGTATTCTGGTATCTAGTTCTATCGCCTATCTATTAGTATTGTAAATAATTATCTACTACCTAGACATCGTACCATTAATTGTTTTAGCATATTACTTTGTCGGAACTTATTAGGTATGTGATAATCAAGGATTAATTACATATGTATGTCACGTATAAGTGATCGATCACAGAAGAACATTAGCAATTTCTACCCATATCATGAATAAGAAAACATTCAATTAGTTTCCTTACCTACTATATTATTTAATCATCATCAACCTCCTAGCTGTTCCCCAACTATGTTGGGGTCGGTATTTTACAAGAAACCATTGCCATGAGATCCAACCCAATTATAATAACAGATAATAACTTCGATAAAAAGCTCATTTGTGTACAGTTCCGTGCAAATCCCTAGCTAAGTCTGCGATAAGCTTACAATTGTAATTTTGATGAATATCGATTGCCAATGAAGTATAAGTTTGCAGTGATAAATTTACATAGAGTCTGGCTCAAGCACTCAGATCTGTATAAATAGACCATATTAATGTACCTACGTATGAGAGCTTGATAAATTATTTGCTGAATTAATTAAGTGAATAAAATTCAGACGAAGTTCTCTCTAAATAGAGCGAATTATAATAAAGAAAGGGACGGAACCCTTTAAGAGTTTCTCAAATTCAAATTTAAGTTTTATCGTTTTTGTTGTTATCATAGACAATCAAATAATAGGTCTTATCTTCGACTAGATAAAACACTAAGAAGCTTATTGGCGTAATCACTGCGGCACGATAATAGTTTGTTTTTCCGTTTTATGTTAAAACGGATATAAATAAATTATATTTTATAGAGAGATAATAATATACGTATAAATAGAATATTAAATGGTGTAATGGTTGTGCGACGGGTTGCAGTCCCGCACGGAGGAAATATTTGTTAGGTTTATAGAAAATGTACCGCGTGTAGATTTTTTTGCATGCATGTGTTTTTAAAACACTCACGATTTAAGAGAAATTCATTATGTGAAGCAAACTTAAGCGAAAAACTACATGACCCCTAATGTTGAATTTTATGAGACTAGGGAACATTATAATTCTATCATATTTATAACACCCACAAAAACACACATTACGTTAAAACACCGCAACTTCGTCACAAGGAAATTGCATAATCTATTTCTAACTGCATTAGTAGTAGAAAGGGAAGCATAGAACCGGAAGAAATTTGAGATGCCAGCAAACTACTCTCTAGAGCTAAAGTTGAGACGATGCTCACCTGAAGAGAAGTTGCTAAATGAATATGCGAATGATAATCCAAAACGTAGCTCCGCCGGAGAAAGTTTGTCCTTTATCAGAATATAAATGATATTTATTTCAGAACATAGATCTGTTAAAGACACTTTTATAAGTCAATGTTTTAAATTTAGAGTATAAATCCCAGCATCTTTATTTTCCCTTGAATCGAGGGCGCATTCTCGGAACTCAAGAATTTTGTGCCAATTAAGCCACTTGCACGCTCGAATAATTCCAGGTTAGATAACAATTCCAGGATACCTTGCAAGTAATTGTGTTGTACGGGTAGGTATTTGAGTCCACTAATAAATGCCTATTTACTGTAGGTAATAGGACGTCATGTTTCTGAAACTGATCTACCACAGACAACTTTGCGTCATGAGGACTTCAATTAAATTGATATTCGAGTTGTAAATACCGTGATGTAAGTGATTCGTATTTTTATTGGCCACAAAAACGTTTATTTCGAATGCGTTCCCAATATCATGTAACATTAATCTTAATTTGTAGCGCTATAAATTACTTGCAAATTGTAGTATTTTGGATACTTAGCCTTGGAGGGGTGCTTTTTAAATAAAACATTTACAAGATCGATATTGACTGGTCTAGTAAAGTTTATGGGAACAGTAATTAGGCGTGGCCGAAACCGTAGTACCCAACTGACTGATGTGACGCGATATAGCGTTATTTTCATGGGGAGGGACTGTAAATCGGACTATGATGTTGAGGAACTGTATTTGAGGATATAATTTAGTGATGTTAATAGGTCGATAAACGTTAAACGACGACGTAGCTAATGTATAGTAAGTTTTTTGACTTTCCGGGGCCGTAAATAATAGATTTTCTATTAAGTATATACCTTCCTACCTATTTAGTTGTTGAGTTTCTATTTTGCGTCGCTTGAACACGTGTAATGACGATACGATAAATAAAAAAAGGACAAAACTCACCTAATGGTTTTTTTTTATAAAGCGATACTCTAACCCACATGTTTTTTTATAACCTCAATGTACGGACACGAGTTTTTTATGATTTCATATTAGTAGGTATAAGATTGTTACGCACTATTGTTATCATGCACTTTCTAATTTTCTTAAAGCAGAGTCTCAGGTAGTAACAATATTAAAAAACGAATACCTTATTGTCTCTTTGTAATAGATATCACGTTCGGGCGCTCGTCGCGTGGTGCTGCAGCAGGCGACGCCGGCGATGGCGGGGCGGTTCCGCTGCGAGGTGTCGGCGGACGCGCCCACCTTCCATACTGAAATACGATCGGCACCGCTTGAAGTCGTCGGTAAATACCATTGTGTTATGCTTATCTTACATAATCCCAATAACAAATGATATTAGGTAGTTTTAACTTTAAAAAATATTCTTTGGTGTCAGCCAGCAATCACGCCATGCATATTATGCATTTAGGTTCTTTGCATCTACAATATAAAAACCTTTTCTTTCTTCTGTGCAGTGGTTCAAATGGCAATCTCGGAATAATTCAGAATGATTTCATTCCAAAATGAAATAGTTAATCATTTTCGTGGAAATATCAAAAATTATCATATTTAGGTAAATTAATGCAATGGCGGGCCACCAATTGGCGTGGGATTAGGATTACCATAACTTGGGGAATTATTGAAAGCAATATATTATGAAAGCTGAATATGAAATTAGTTTCACATTGGGAATATCAGAATCTGAAAATAGTACCTATCAGAAGGCAAGAATTAAATAATAATGAAGTCAGTTAAAAGGTCTTTTATGCCTATGATAACAAACCAAAGAGATTGCCTTAGGCAACTCTTAAAATACTTAATTAAAAAACAAAAAGTAAAAGAGATGAATTTGTTGTTTAATTCTTATTAATTAATTACGTACCTACCTACGAATTTACGAAATCATTAGATATCTAAAATTAATCCAATATAATAAATGACCTAATATTGATTTTTATCTGAAATAAAGTCGTTATTTCAAACCTTAAAATTTTATGGCTACACGTGGCTAAAATAAACAATACAATCTTTAGAGTCACATAAAAAATATTCCAATAACTGCCTCATTAGCCTAGTGGTCCTGAGCGTGGCTGCTGCGCTAGACGTTCTGTGTTCTATTCCCAGGCTGTGTTCTGTCCCAATGTGTTATTGGGTTTTTCTATGAAGTTTTCAGTAGCAGCTCGGAGTTTGGGATTTGTGCCCGGTCAATTGCAATAGGCTCACCTCCTATTACGTGGAACCTAAACATACCGGCGAACTATGGGTGTAAATTAGTACCTCTCTGCCTTCGGAGGTAACCCTCCGAAAAATACAGACGTGTTGGTATGTAAAAATATTACCTACAGCTGTAAGCACAGACAAACGGATTACACAAAAAGGTATAAAGGCGCACAACAAGCCAACAAGTTAACATTATTCCAGTCATTAAACACAAAAACATTACGAACATGAAACTAGCTCAGTGCCCCTAGGCAGACATAAGTTCTAACATTTGTAATTTTTGTTGTATGCTAAGGTAATATAATAATATATAGCAGCTGTTACTAGATACTAGAATGTACGTATCTCATTCACGTCCCAAAAAGATTAACATACTATAAGTACGATTCTAGGCGGCGTATCAAGATGAAACATATATCAGATTTTAAGTTAAAACTCTAGCAATACATCTGTGAAAACTGTATTCAATTCCATGCAGCAATTTTTGCGTTATGCGCGTACAAACATACAGAGGGACAAAATTTAAAAAAAAATAAAAATATTTTGGCTTCTGTTGGTCTAATAAAGACCCCCCATATTAGTTAATGTAAAGACATCGGCCTGTTACAATTTTATTATAGGTATCTATACTATATATAGACTCATGTGAGTGGGTAGTTTGACAGCTACAACAAAAATTTTTAGCTCTCACGAATATATTAAAATAAAATAGAAACCACAAATAAATAAATAATTTAATTTAAGAATCGACATGCTAGC
The DNA here is from genome assembly GCA_910591435.1 of Acronicta aceris. Lineage (NCBI taxonomy): Eukaryota > Metazoa > Arthropoda > Insecta > Lepidoptera > Noctuidae > Acronicta > Acronicta aceris. The sequence continues at coordinate 7,749,314 of OU342763.1, read as the reverse complement.
TTAGAGCACCTACCAGTGTAGTGTTTTCTCCTTCTTAAAACTACTTAACACTAAAAACACATCAGTGACATGGAAGCCCTCAAGGAATCACTTTCGGATTTGATGAGCACCTTTAATAATAGGATGAACAACTTTGAGGCTGAACTGCAGAAAAGCCCTTCTGCAACATCAATCAGCACAGACAGCTTGGCAACAGAATTTGCTTCATTTAAGAGGTTCATACATGAGGCATTGGCATGTTTACAAAAGCAGATGGAGGCCTTTGCACAGAGTCTTGACAACATGGAGATGAGAAGTCGACGCAAGATGTTTCTTCTGCATGGTGTCACCGAGCAAGTCAAAGAGGAGACAGCGCAGGTAGTGGTTGATGTGGTACGTAATCACTGTAAATTGGTCCACTTTGCTGCCACTGATATTAAGCGTTGTCATCGGTTAGGGAGGCAGGCAGGAACCAGCAAACCCAGACCCATACTCTGTAAGCTGAAGGATGCCAGTGTTCGTGACAATATTTGGTTTGCAAAAACACAGCTAAAGGGTTCAAACGTGACCATATCCGAATTCTTAACTCGATCCCGGCACCAACTGTTCATGTGTGCACGTGAGAGATTCGGCGTGGCAAAATGTTGGACGAAGCAGGGCCAAATTTATGTCCTGGATTGTGACGGAAACCGACAGCGGGTTAATACTCCTTGTGACCTAAATAGGGTCAGGAAGGTCGTTGAGCAGACGGTAGGATCATCCGTAGCGGTCCCATCAATAGTGCATTCATCGCCGGCACCGAAAAAGACTAAACGAGCTGCTGCGATGAAGAAATAAGGTTTAGTTTTTGGGTAGTGTCTCCGTCCGGGCAGCACTTGCATTTATTTTAAGTTACCTTCAGAATCACTTTTTATTTCATTCTTCACTACTACCCCTACTTGCTATACGCTTTTACTTTCTACCCTTACTTAAATATAATAAAAACTCATAATTAGCAAGTGAGTACTCTTTTTCTACGCTTTAACACTGACAGAAAGCTGTCTGCCATCTGTCAGTGTCAAATTGGTTCGATTCAGATCGTACATTTCACTTGTCTATGGTATTCGACTATGAGCTATTTTTATTTATATAATTATGTGTTAATTGTATTATTTATTAAATATCCAATAATATTTTATTTTAGTATTGTGTTAGCTCGGACGGTGTCATAGCCTAGAATCTTCACCCATTCTTTTATTTTTATTTTTTTTAGTTTCTAGTTTTTACTCAGACTGTAAACACAACTGGCAGGTGGACAATATCGCCTTTTATATTATTTTTAGTAAAAAGGCTATTTATAGTCTGTAGTTTATCTATATTATTTATATATATTTAACATATTAATAAGTATATCTTATGATTTATTGTATATCTGATAGTGAAACAGAAAGCTTCGAGTCAGCACGTAGCAATAATAGCTTCGTCAGTATACCCTCACTAGCTGACACACTTGAGTCTCATTTTTCTGATGTTCCGAAGAATCTTAATGTAGTCCATATAAATGCCCAAAGTATTCCGGCACATTACTTTGACATGCTGGCTAATCTTGACTGTAAGAACATCCATGCTATCCTTGTCTCAGAGACGTGGTTGAAACCTTGTCTCCCTTCTACCTCCTACTCCCTTCCTGGTTTTCAATTGATACGAAACGATCGTACAGGTAGTCGTGGTGGTGGTGTTGCCATATATCTTCGTGCAAACATTCCTTTTTCAATTGTTGATATATCGGCACAACCACCTCCACAAAATGCAGGTGAGCATCTATTTCTAGAAGTCAACCTAAAGCATACCAACATTCTTCTTGGTGTTTATTACAGCCCATCGTGTAGTATAGATTTCTTTTCCTCATTTGAAACCATCCTAGAGAACCTTACACCTTCTTACAGTCACACCATCATCATGGGGGATTTCAATACCTGCCTTATGAAACAAGATTCCCGTTCTTCTTCTCTTCGTTGTTTATTGCAATCAGTGAATCTGTCTATTCTCCCTTTAAATGCAACACATCATGTCCCTAACTGCAATCCTTCTCTCCTGGACCTTATTTTTGTTTCCTCTTCTCAACATGTTAGTAAACATGGCCAATGCCCAGCTGACATGTTCTCCCATCATGATTTACTATTCCTATCCTACAAAATTCGCCCACCCAAGGCAAAGCCCAAGACCCTCATGTTACGTAATTTTGGTGGTATGAACTCTGTTGCTCTCCGTGAAGATGCAAGCAATATTGACTGGGCTCCTCTCATCTCTGCGGCAACAATAGATGCTAAAATCTGTGTTTTTACTGAAAATCTAACTAAGCTCTATGACGTGCATGCTCCCGTACGTATGGTTAAATTAAGACATCTCCCAGCGCCTTGGTTGACGGATCACATTAGAGCCATTATGCATAAGAAGGCAGTGGCTAAAACAAGGTATAAATGTCGTCCTGGGCCACTAAACTGGGAAAACTATGTGGCTGCTCGAAATCACTGTAATAGGGTGTGTAGGGACGCTTTACGCCATCACATCCACGACTCTATAGAAATAGGAGATCCGGCAAAAGTTTGGAAATTTCTTAGATCCATGGGAGTTGGAAAACAGAGTCAAACTGATATTCCAAAAGACTTGGACATTGATTTGTTAAATCAACACTTCTCGTCTTCGTCCCACTGTAATGGGACTTTGAAAGCGTCCACAATAAGTCATCTTTCTACCCTTCCAACTCCTGACTATCCCGCATTCGTTTTTAGTCGATTCTCCGATTGTGATGTTAAGAAGAGTATAGTTTCTATTACATCCAATGCAGTAGGCAGTGATTGTGTCAGCCGAAAGATGATTCTCCCCATCCTTGATGAAATTCTCCCAGTCCTATGTTATATCCTCAACTATTCCATATCCTCCGGTGAATTTCCATCTATGTGGAAAGACGCTCAAATTACACCTTTGCCTAAAAAACTGAATCCCAGTTCTTTCTCTGAGTATCGTCCAATTTCCATACTACCTTTCCTCTCCAAAGTTCTTGAACGACTTGTCCACAATCAGCTCAATAGTTTTCTTTCAAAGAATAGTCTCCTTAATCCCTTCCAATCTGGTTTTCGGCCTGGTCACAGCACTACTACAGCTCTTGTCAATATCACGGATGACATTAGGACGGGCATGGAAAGTGGGAAGCTAACGGTTCTATGCTTACTGGATTTCAGTAATGCATTCAATACCGTGGATTTCGACATTCTACTTGCTATACTTAGCTCACTTAACATATCTCCAACGGCGATTGACTGGTTTCGTAGTTACCTGTCTGGTCGCCGTCAACGTATATGCATAGAGGATACTTTTTCTTCATGGTGTAATACTGACGTTGGTGTACCGCAGGGTGGCGTTTTATCTCCTCTCCTTTTCGCAATTTTTATTAATTCAATCTCCAATAAACTTCATTCGTCCTACCACCTCTATGCAGATGATTTGCAAATTTATAGACAGGGTTCTCTCACAGAGTTGCCACAGGCGGTTAATATTATAAATGACGATCTAGGTTCTTTAAGTGACTGGAGCAAAGCGTATGGACTTAAAATTAATCCAACAAAAACACAGGTGATTGTTGTTGGCAGCCCTAGACTGTCTGCTAGGATTGACTGGTCTATGATTCCACAAGTTAGATTTGAAGGAATTAATATACCATTCAGTGAGAAAGTTAAGAACTTGGGAATCTTCATAGATAAACATCTTTCTTGGGGTCCTCAGCTGCAAGAGGTTAGTCGTAAACTGTTTGCATCAGCGGGGTCGCTGAGGAGATTACGTAACTTCTTGCCAACTGCCACCAAAATAACGCTAGCACAGTCCCTTTTACTTTCCATCCTTGACTACGCCGATGTCAGCTATCTCGATCTCACTGAGGTACAGCTAAATAAACTTGAGCGTCTTCAAAATTTCTGTATACGATTTATATTTGGATTGCGCAAATATGATCATGTTTCCCAGTTTCGAGCAAAACTCAAGTGGCTTCCAATACGCCTTCGCCGGAATTCCCATATGTTGTCCCTTCTCTACAGTGTTCTGTTTAACCCTTTAACTCCTTCTTATCTTAAAGAACGTTTTCAGTTCCACCATGACACACATACTAGATATCTAAGATCATCAGAGAATTTGAGGCTTGAGATGCCAATGCACTCTACAATATTCCTTGACTACTCCTTTTCTGTACAGGCTGTACGGCTTTGGAATGCCTTGCCCGTTTCAGTGAGGCGAGCGCAATCACTTCTGATATTTAAAAAAATGGTGAAGGAGCACTATCTGTCACTATAACTTACATATTCTCCTTCACAACGCATCTGTATCTGTATCTTACATTATATATATATATATATATAATTAAATATATATTATATTTATACTGTATGTATAATTATAATTATGTAAGTATGTATATTGTTTATTTACAATGTCACAATTTGTGTATGATTTATAATTGTTTTAAGTAGATTTTTTATTTATTTTATTTTTTTCTCTTTCTTTCTTGTGTACGCCAGGCTACCTATTTTTCACCTCTCCTTTCTCTCGTGTCCATCCAAAGGTTGTCTGTAAGAGATCGCTTTTAGCGATAAGACCGCCCATTGTACCCTTTTATGACTTAGAAATTTGTACATATCATTATTTTTTTTTTGTTTTTTGGTGTGCAATAAAGAATATTCTATTCTATTCTATTCTATTCTATCTATAGATTTATTTTGAAATTTTGGTGGCAGTGACTGGTGCAGGCGGCACGACTTGAATAATTTTCGCGTGACCATCAACAGTAGCATACCCCCTGTTAACGACGCGTAGCACACATTTTTATGAAATTAATGTAACGAATAGTATTTATATTTAGGTATTTTTGTTAACAAATAAAAGAGGTTTTTCGATGTTTTTTCATAATAAATCGTAGTAGGGGAGTGAGAGCCTGATGACAACGAGTAGGGGCTGCGGTCGCGGGGGGAAGCTCGGGCTGCAGCCACACTGGCAGGCAACTGTCAGATGATTTATTTTATTCTAGAATCCGGCGCGCGCACGGTGTCAGTGCGTGCGTCAGAACATTCTAGAACCTAGAGAACAAAGTTTAAAATAAAACAACTGCTTAAGGAGAATTCTTCAGTTGTTCAGTGCTTCACAAGGCTTCAGAGCGAACGGTCGGTCACGGCTCGCGCTCCCTCGCTGCTTTCGGCTCGCATCTGAGTTTCCTTCGGGGTTCCCTTCACCCTGGCACCAACATTCTGGTCCTTCGAGCCGGATCTGGGAACATTATCTCGCTTCGCGTCACCTTTTTCGCACGCCGCCGCTGCCCTTTGGAAAAAAATATGGTGGTGGGCACTCGTAGCGCCTTAAGACGCGAATGTGAACAAGAAACTCAACTAGCAAGCACCAACAGTGAACTACGGGAGGCCATAGAAGTACCACACCCCCCGCCTACTGAATGTTCCGGGCGCAGCAGGAACTTAAGGTATTCTCGTCCTGCTGCGTCGACGTTGAAGGCGAGGAGGATGCGGCTTCAGCTAGAAGCTGCACGAAAAATTGCGGACCTGAAAATGCGGCAATTGGAAGCCGCGCAGGAAGCCTCTCGGAAGATAGCGAATATTCAAATGGACCTTATCAATAAAAGGTTGGAGTTACATTTGGCCATCTTAGAAAACCACTCCAGGTCGAAGAAGATCGAACCAAGCCGTAAGTTAAGGAGTGAGTCAATACATGGCCCAATATTTTTAGAAGAAGACAAGGAAAGGTCTTCGCCAATGGAATCCGAAACGGAGGTGCAGACATTGGATGTTGGTGACAAGTACCAGGAACGCATAAATACGCGTCACGTCATGTATTTAAATAATGTACCAGATTCAAAAAGGTTCTTTTCATGGCTCCGACTCCTTCGAACAACAAACTGTTTTAAATTATCCGTCATAACCAAAGATAAAAAACTTACCGGTGACATTGACGGAGCGCTGTTAAAACATTTTTCTAAAGCGAAAACGTTTTCTGAAGATCTGGAAAGTTTAAAACAGGAAAAGAATGTAATCAGAAAAAGTAAGTCACTTGTATTATCGCCTTTTAGCGATGCCGGCGCTATTATGCGTGTGGGCGGCCGCAACAATGCTGCAACCGCTATATTTGGTGGCAGCAGCTACGTCTCTCACCAGATCGTCACAGCTCTCAGGTGGATGACAAGGCGAGACTGGCTACAACGCTCGTACTCTGACAATGTTGCACATTCAAGAAGTGCTGATTCAGAATCGAATGAATGTATATCGGAGTTCGAGGAAAAGCAGCTGGCACAAGAAGTGCTTACCTATGGAGGTATAACTACGTGGACCTTTATCCTTTCCGCTGGTCGCCACTGGGGTGAAACTTGGGATCACCTAGAGAATACTTCAAAATTAATAGAAGGAAGATGGTATGTACATTTGCCATGGAAAGATATGAATTCCTGCATGCCTCATTCGTATGCGAATCTTACTACCAATGATTATGCATCTCATATTGAAGCAACAGAAAACTCAAAGAGAACATGGTATATGCCGCATTTCGGGGTCGATAACCCCAATACACAAAAGTTACGGTTAGTCTTTGCCGCTGCAAGGTATGGAGGTGTGTGCCTAAATGATTACCTCTTGAAAGGTCCAGATTTACTCATCTCACTATATGGAACCATGATGAGGTTTAGAGTACATAAAGTCGCTGTAACTGGTGGTATTCGTGACCTGAGAATAAAAATAATACTGCACGACATCTGGAGACCAAGAATCAGGATGCTCGTTTCAGAGTACATGAAGCTGAAACCTAGGCCACTCAGAAGAGGATCACGGCACGCGTCGTACGTCCCTTGTGTGATGAGTGCTGCGTCAGCACTGGGGTGGAGAATGTTAACGACGCGTAGCACACATTTTTATGAAATTAATGTAACGAATAGTATTTATATTTAGGTATTTTTGTTAACAAATAAAAGAGGTTTTTCGATGTTTTTTCATAATAAATCGTAGTAGGGGAGTGAGAGCCTGATGACAACGAGTAGGGGCTGCGGTCGCGGGGGGAAGCTCGGGCTGCAGCCACACTGGCAGGCAACTGTCAGATGATTTATTTTATTCTAGAATCCGGCGCGCGCACGGTGTCAGTGCGTGCGTCAGAACATTCTAGAACCTAGAGAACAAAGTTTAAAATAAAACAACTGCTTAAGGAGAATTCTTCAGTTGTTCAGTGCTTCACAAGGCTTCAGAGCGAACGGTCGGTCACGGCTCGCGCTCCCTCGCTGCTTTCGGCTCGCATCTGAGTTTCCTTCGGGGTTCCCTTCACCCTGGCACCAACACCCCCTATTTACCAGATCGAAATGACACCGGTAAACAACAGCTACATAAAGACGATGGATCGGAAACGGAATCGATGTTATTACAGTTAATGAAGTTTACCACAAATTTTTGTTTTTAAATTGTCTAATTTGGCTAATAGCCCCTGCACACAATGGCAGTGTGGCAGATATTGGACGTACCTATCTACACATAAGAGATGTATTTTAATAAATTTGTAAAACAAAATAGAATTTGAAAAGTTGTGTTTATTTACAAACCATATTTTTTAGCTTAAATTTTTTAACAATGTCTATATTGATACCATTTACCATTCTCAAATAAGTTGTAACTGTATCTAAATAATTGTATTTACATAGGTACTATTGAAAATAAATTCAATTTTACGGAACAAGACATATTTCGTAGATTATATCTACAAATATTTGCTCCGTGTGGGGATCGAACCCAGAACACGTGACGCAGAAGCCGATCGCTCAGCCGCTACGCCAAACGTGTAAACCTTTATAAATGTAGAATACACCAATTACACATTATATATTTGGCTGTATGTAGTACCCCAACGCAGAGATTTTCACATTATTTAGAAGTACCCAGTTATTTCTGTGACGTGATGTCACATAAGTAACCGATTTATAGATACACCATTTCCTCCAGAACCAACATAAATCTTTTGATTGTTCGGTATTCATTTTGTATTTATTACAATTTCAGAGATCTTCGCCGTAATATTTTGTTAATGGCCTTTGGAAAGACACGACAGACATTGGCTGTGAAACGAAACACGAAGCATGGCATTTCGTGTAATAGAGCCCTTGGGCTCTATAACGTTGTAACTTACTACATTCATGAACCTCTCTAAATTATAGGGCTTTACCTGTCCCATCATGACGTGATTCTCTGCCGTGAATCACGACTGACGAGCTCATTTGTGACGCTATACGGATTAATTAGCTTCAAAGGATTCTTGAGATTTTCAATAATACCCGTAGGTATTATGTCAGTAACGAACTTAACAGAATACGTGATAGTTACGAGCAGGTATATAGGTAGTGTATCCCGCATCCTTATAATTACAGGAAGATTAAACACATCATGTATTCTCAGAACGTTGGTCGGTATTTATTTATACGCCTGGGAGGGCTCATAAAGTAAAACAAATCCCTTAATATAAGGAGATTTGATTTGTGAGCGCCTTGATTTTTTTCCTATCTGGAACGCACGGCGTGACCCACAAAGGGGAGTAAACAAACGTGCCATAAACACAGCTGCCTGTATTAATGTGATGGGCATGGCTCCAAACAAAATACACCTTTATTTCATTTAATCATAACCTTTATTTATCACAACACAATAAATGTTTTTTGGAAACCTCACGCAGGGGCTTGTGAAGTTCAATAAAACCGTGGAAATGTTTATTATATGCTTAAATATTACGTATAATAGTGTCTTATTTGGAATAAATTATACCTACACATGAATACGCACTGACATACGTCCTACTAACGATTGATATCACTACTAATATTACATTAATTTAATTATTCAGTTTTTTTCACAAAATCAGTTCTTACGCACATAGCCTTAAGCTTTCAGAAGCCGTCCCACTGACCTGCGAGCTAAACCTTTTCAGACATTAGACGAACTACAGCATGAAAGCTTTTGAGTGTTCCACTAACGTTGGATATAAAGGAAATTCCATGTTTTTGTCAAGAACATACTAACGGTCATATTCGTCTAGCTTTTGGAAACATACGCGTCGCGTCGACATATACAGTACCTAAAACACAAAGGCTCATAAAGTCATCATAATAAACAAAATTATACAGGTACCCAAATGGCAGTGAAGTGGTTAGTTACCTACTTTTGAATATCAAGCGGCGCTTACCACTTGACATGTAAAGTAACCACGTTCATTAAAAATTAAAACCAGGTACGTGCTAATTAATGTAACGACGTGACTTTTTTGTGAATACGCTCAGAAAAATATAGTATCCACATTTTTTAATAATTATGGTTTTATGAGCCCTGATTTATTTAGGTATATAGCTGGAAAGATGACGCATAGATTTAAGGGTCGAAGCGCGGCTGCTGAGCGAGTCTGTTTTTTTGTACAGTTTTATGGTTTTTCTATGAAAATTTTAGTGGTAATTGGGAGTATCTGCAATATTCTCTGCAATAGTCTCAATAATATTAGATAACATATAGGTCTATTGTAGCTTTGCCTAGTCCATCGGAGAATAAAGGCGTGATGGTATGATTTTAATATGCTGAATAGCTGTAAAAGCTGTCTTGTCTAAATTGCCATTTACATTTTCATACGACACTATGTTAATACCTCCATGTTATATGCGATAAGCTAGTGTTGGAATCTTTCCAGCTAAACATTTTCTTCGTCACTAAAGCTTAATAGAGATACAGAGGCTGTTCTATCAGATTAGATCCACACTGCCTAGAAGCTTTTGTTATCCCTTCGACAGGAACCTCATCCGGATTACCTACATAATGGCTACAAGTCATCCCTCCTGGGGTTAACATAGGTACCTACACGTTAGCGATTAAATTATTAACGTGGGTTGGATAGTTGTACAAAAATAACATTGAGTTAAACTATGTATAAGATTTTAGAGGTACTATTCTTTAAGTTCTTTAAGTTAGATTATGTTTATATGATGTTAATGTTAGAGAATTATAATAATATAATATAAAATAATAATACAAAAATATACTATGAATGTATTACATAGCATATTAACTTGACTTATAAGTCAAGTAATAACTTAAAATAATTTCCTAAAATTTGTAGGATATAGATACAAATACTTTTACCAGCAATTTATGAATATGTATTGCCCCATTACATGGGACTTAAACAAATCTGCGAACTGTGGGTGTACACCTCTGCCTAACCCTTCCGGAAATACAGGCATCAAGGTATGTTATGTTTTTATGTACAGAGGCTCCTGAATGGGGTCCTAAGCTGGTGTCGGATCGTTCGTGGTATGGCGTGGGGTCCAGTCTGCGAGCGACGTGCGCCTCGCCGCCGGCGCACCCCCCGGCCAACCTCACATTTGCACTCAATGGACGTGAAGTAAGCAATGTATTCTATTTTGATACTTAATTATTTTTCGTATTAAATAAACAGGTAAGATAAACTGAAAATCTTTACCAATGATATGTCCGTCACTGTCCATCTAAATCTCTAGCCACTGTGCTAGATGTAATATTTCGTACTTCAGGAGAGGCATGGGTTTGTAGCCCGTGACTTATGTAACTACTAAAGATGTCAGGTTACAGTAAATTGACACTATCATTATCTTAAATAATTTCCTTCATAAGGGCTATAGTTAAACATGGAATGTTTCCCATCCCTAGTGGACTAAAATAGCTAATTTGATGAATCATAATAATTATTCATACTTATTATGAAATGGCTACGGAATTCTACAAGTTCTATATTTGATTTAGAGCAATTGCTAAATGTGGGGGATAAAATGGTTATATTGAAGTTATAAAATATGGTCTTGTAGGTACTAAAATCCAAGCGTAAACTTCTGTTTTGAAATAAGGAAGCGTATATCCACTTTTTTTTATTTTTCTTTGAATACTTTTTAACCATTCTTTCATTCAAAAGTTTGACAAGGATTTTTTTATGTTTACGTAAGACTTGATTGAATCATTAATCATAGACTTTTGCAAACAGTACCAACTAATTAACCTTTAAAATCAACTAAAAAAGCTATCACATTAGGCGTTAGAGGTTAAAATCAATATTCGTCTTTATTTTCTGCGCAACACTTAAAGATAACTGAAACTGAAAGATAACATAAACATTTAGGTATTTCATATGGTTTTCACATGTACGTTGAAGGTATTAGGATGTCGACGAAGCTTATTTTACCTTAAATTCAATCAACATACGGGTATGGGCTACTAGCCTTTGGCTTTTACTAAACTAAACACACACGACGCTTGAAAACTGTAAACATGACCCTCCCAAACTTATACCCGTATTAATAAACCGTTCGTTCTTAGTTCAGATCGATTTTAGCTATGTCTACACATACTCGTAGTTGAGTCCTATTCATTAGTAGTTGTAGCCTGAAGATCAATGGACTTTCAAAAATCCTAAACAGCAGGTTTCGAATTTAAATATTTTTGCTAGTGTAGGGACGGGTTAGAATACAATTCCTCAATGCCATTCAGATAGGCATCTCGTAAGAGCCGAGAAAATATCTGACTTGCTCGGTGGTAGGACCTCTGGGGGTCAGACTGGTTGGTGACCATTCTCACTTCAGAGATTGTCGTAAAGCACCTTGGTGTGTGTTTCAACTTTTGCGCCAGTTCCCCTCGGTTGTTGCGGCTCTGGCAGTCTGCAGTCCATAGGGGTTCTTAACGCTCGGCAACGCATCAGTAACTCCTTTAGTATTGCAGGTGTCCATGGGCGGCGATGACTACTCAGTTTGCCTACAGATCAATAAAAAACGATAAATATAATTGTATTGTATTGTCCGAAAAAAAAAATTGTGTACAGTCAAGAGACAAAAGTCCAGTAACACCTCAATGTTTATATTCGCCTGCACGCACGGTTCTGTCTGTAGCTCTGTGTGTGCGTGTGTATTTCAACGCAAACATTATCGCGTCATACAGTGTAGCTATGTGCTGGTGATACATATATGGTTAACATTAGACAGAGATAACAGTATAATTATACTCATTTTCTTTTTTTCACCGACCCGATTCAAAAGTAGGGATAAAATTATATACTATTGTTAAAGTAAGCGTTGACCTTACTCACCGTTAGGAACACAACATAGCATGGAGCTATGTTATTTGGCTACGATTTTCTGCAAGGTACTTCTCCAGTCGGGCATCTCTAATTGTGAGTCCATAACCTTTATTCCCTACCTCTCTAAATAACTTATCGACTACGTTTATACATAAGTACCCGTATACAACGGTATTAGAGACCGTAGTATCCCTGGTTGGTTCCCTTTCAAAAAATATATTTGTATTGAGTAGTATGAGACTATGCCATGCACGGAGCGTCAACAATTATTATCGGCGAGAATATTTTTCCGATGCCGATACGCTCCGTGCATGGCCAGCGACGGTGACGGAATGTCCTAGTGGGCAGTCTCATACTTCTCAATACAAAGAAAATATGTATTTTTGTTTGACACGTTCTTAGTACGGTCACAGTATGAGACGATGTAAGCCCACAAAATCCAACAAGCTTGTAATCCGATTGGCTACCTACCTTTACATGTAAAACGGCACCAATGAATTAACAGTAATCATTGGCAGATTTAAGTTAACCGTTACCAAAAATCAGTGCTTATTTAGATTTTTTAACAGCCATTAAGGATGACAAGCCACAAAAGGATCATACAGAAGTAACTTCTGTGTTTAACTATAATATACAAAACCCCGTGTAACCTCTTCTATCTCATAAAGATAAGCCCCCAAATCTTACGATCCCTCAGTTTCCATACCAGTACGAAAAATAGGTTAAATGTAATAAAATAGAGGAAATTTCAAGTCGTTACTGTACATGTTTAACTGAAATTAAGGCCACTGGGTTGAGAGGACATTAGCAACATTTAACGCCAGGCACATGTTGCTCTAGGGATCTCATAGTTCGTACCTATAGCTTTTTAAGTAGAGGAGATTTTCCCTATCTGTGAGAGCATTTTTTAATCGCACTTAAGTATTTTGATGTCTGTTCAGTAAATATTATTGGTGATATCATAAAATAAAAATTTATAATTGTATAGACAGAAATTCAATCTCGATGTGTATGTCCAGGGCGTTAACTAGCTTGAATCTTAAAAGTAATGCAATTGTTGCAAAATTTGTTCCTCAGATAGATACTTAGATAGACTTTCATTCAGTCTCTCGATAGGTCCAAAACTGCAACGTTGTCTTATTACACTGTTTCTCAATTCATCATTCCGATATTATATTTATACCACATGTGTGGTCGCAAGGAATGCATTTTGACAGCATTTATTTTACTTTCATGTCTCTTCTGCCACACCCACTTTACTGTGGGAGAGCCATGCTTCGGCACGAATGGGCCGGCTCGACCGGAGTGATACCGGCCTCACAGAAATCCGGCGTGAAACAACGCTTACGTTGATATTCACCGAGTGAGTGAGGATACCAGAGGCCCAATCTCCTATTTAAAAGGTCGTCAACGCACTTGTGACTCCTATGGTGTTGCGGGTGTCCATGGGCGGCGGTAATAGCTTATCATCCGCGAAGCGTATGCTCATTTGCCAATTATTCCATAAAAAAGTGTAGGTATCAGGCCGGACTTATGTATAGGTACGGTGTATACATAAGTGGATATACAAACATGCCTTTTTTGACACGCACAACTGCATATATTGCATGATTTACTTTATTTCACGCATTCACTCTTCTGTCTACATCTGCATCAATCTTATAATTTCCATTAAATATACTTCCTAAATAAATAAAGTCATTCAACTGTTCAACACTCTAGTATCTTTTTTAAAACCCATAACTTTCGTCTTACTAACATTACGCCCTTACCTTTAACACTGCATTCATTACAGTTACACATGTCTTACAATTCTTTAGCTGACGATGTAAATAGAACCTGAACGTAGTACAGAGAATTTGACAGGAAAGCTGTCCATATATAGACTGAACAGCTATGGCGACGCGGCACTGACACTTCTCCAATTCAACCTAATATTTAAGCACTGGAATTCCTGCAGAGGGGAACGGTGACCACAATTCATCCCTCCACACACTATCATAAAAGCCTTCTCCAAGTCAATGCAGACTTTCTTGTGCTTTGTCAGAAGTTTTTCGGCTATATACCTAAGGCAGAAAATGTGATCCATACATCCCATCTCCACTCTAAAATCCTGCCTGAACATCCCATATTTTCTCATCTTTTATTCTTATTACTTAATCAATACTTATGCGTAAAGTTTGCCGACAACACTGAAAAGACTAATGCTAGCTACGGTAGTTTTTGCTGCCTACCTTTTTCCCTTATAAGTACAATGGAACGATAATGAACTTGCACCAGTAAATAAGAGAAATGTTTCATAAAAGCACCTTATAACTTAAATGATTACATAAAAAACCTTCATAGTAAATTCCCAGCAATAATAATATTTTTTTATCCATATTATTTTCTGGTACCAGCGACGCGAGGAGAAACTACTAAGATATTGAAATTATTGACATTTTAAAAATGCGTTTGATCAGTCTTCAGCGGACAGCTACGGACAGGGGCCGGCCATGTCCACGGGCGAACAATGGCACAGTTACTTCACTTTGACGCGACCGTTGTTTTTGCCGCCGTCACTGCCCGCTGCGTAGGCAAGTTCATTAATCACGAAACAGCTCAGAGCTATACTATAAGCTTCCTTTATCTAACGTCGAGCTGCGTAATATCCGTAATATTTCCCGCTCAGCCACTGTATGCCTCAATATTATATTATGTTGTACTTTTCCCAGATCGACATGGAATCTCTTATCCACGAATTGCCATCTTGGTTCAAATGGGATCCGCCGCCGAAGGCCGAAACTACAACTACGGAGCAGCCAGACGACGATATGAATTTCAATATTTTCCACGACGAAGGAAATATACAGTATTTAGATGAGTCTTACATAAATCTACATAAAGAGGAAATAAGAAGGCCTTCCAAGGAGAGTCTAAAGCCGACGTTTGAGAGAACAGGTCCAGATAAT
This sequence comes from Acronicta aceris, assembly GCA_910591435.1. Classification (NCBI taxonomy): domain Eukaryota; kingdom Metazoa; phylum Arthropoda; class Insecta; order Lepidoptera; family Noctuidae; genus Acronicta; species Acronicta aceris. Next base: position 7,734,249 of record OU342763.1, on the reverse strand, counting down.
AGACTGCCTTCAGTCGGTGAGGTGTCGTTCGTGGTTCGGAACGAGGCGTTCGAGCGAGGCAGTCTCCGGCTGACCTGCATAGCAAGCATATACAACCTTTACGCGGCACGCGCCGAACTAATTTTCGATATGGAGCAACCAGAGGTTGCCTCCGTGCTAGGCGTCCGCAATAGAGCAGTAGGTAAGTGCAATCGATACTTGTGTGGAGGCTTCGGGTCGAGAAAATAGCTCGAGGATAAAACAGCGGGTCGACTGTTTTTGGGTTCATTTAGAATCTTTGCCAGATTCAATATTGAAATTGTAAATTTTATAAAATATTGTTTATTTTCTTTTATGTAATTTTCTATTATTATGAATTACAAAAGATTTTTTCAAGGTACGCTTTACAATTTTTTTTTGCTCTTCAAATATCATATTCTAAGATTTATGACTTTAACAAGTTTTAAGGCAAATTTATAGCTTATTTGTTTATTCGAAATAAAGAAAAGATTAGAAGTGTTGTGCCAAAGAAAGAATGTTGGCGTAAGTCATGATTTACGAATAAAAATATGAAAATGTTATGAAATCAATCTTTGATTATTTTCTGTATCAAAACAAACAATAGGAATACGTAAAAGCCCCGGGAAGCGAAGGATAAAAGTGTATTGTATCGTGCAAAGTGCGGTTTAGAACTTCACTCGAGCCAACTTTTGTTAGAAATACCTTCTACAAACAGAGCAATAAGCACGTATTTTCTTTAATATAAACCTATTATTTATTGTAATAAACAGCTGTTCAAATAATAGATTAAAACTTGTTTCAGATTCAGCGTCGCGCCGTGTTTGGCGAATATCAACAGCGCTTGTGCCGCTACTGTATAATAGTGTCCGGTAGTTTATTTAATAATTAACATTAAATTAAGTACAAATTTATTTTTAAGCAAGTACTCGCTATTCGCCTAAAATTACCCTCATTATATGTACAAATTCATTGAACATATCCAATTTCATGTCTTTATTCCAATGTAATGTAACTGACACAATGACTTCCTTTATTAAATTATTGTGAATTTCCTACGGAATTTCTCTATTGTTATTTTAAAAAAGATGTTTACGCTACGTTTAGTAATAGGTCGAATTGGCCAAACATAGATTTAAACAATAATTAATCAGCTTAAGGCATTAGATGGAATATAATTATTAGGTACACAGTTGTAGAGTACTTCTGAAGATAATGAGAAAAATAAACTTTGCTACTTTGAACCGAGGTTTTTGATAAATGGTTCTAATTTTAAGTAAGGCATTTTTATAAAATTGTCTATCCAAAATTCAAATGAAGAATAGTATTAGCATAATCTATGTACATTTCATTTCATTTGAATAAAAATAAATTTAAAAACGTTTAACGTTTCCAATGTCGCAGACTAACACTATTTGTAAATATATTGTGATGATAGCTAGTAAAAAACAATACGAATAGAATGTCTGTTTAAAATGAACGAAACTTAATAATATATCAACCTAATCTTCCATAATTATGAAGAATGTAAAGAGAATTTAATTTCATTGTAATTTGGGGCATATTTTTAACCCTTGACAAAGACTGATGAGTAAATGTTAAAGCGAGGAAGATACATGTCATGTGGTTCTGTTGTCTGTATATAAGTACTAAACATTGATTTATTATACTGAAATCTATACCTGTATTATTGTTGAACATAATGATTATTTTATCGGGAACCTTTGTCATTTTCGAATAGAGATTTTATCACTTCTAAAGAAGAATTTAAATTTCGAACGTGTCAATGGCTATAGTAAGTTAATAACTGTTACTAAAGATTTGTAAATAATTAGTAATATTAATCATACACTACATTATTTGAAATAATATAAATGAATAGAATAAAAAAGATGTTGGATTTGTCTAAAATATTTTTTATTATATTCCATAACCTTTATTTTAATTTTTTATTTTCAAATAAGTACAGCATTGCAAGCTTGTGAGGTAAGTAAAAGTTAAGTACGTTAATTCTAAGAATGATTGTAAGTAAGCTTTCTACAAAAAAAGTTACTGAAAATGGGCTTCCTACCATACAAATATTTTTATTGCCAAGTTCATTGTCCGAACGAACATCAAACAAATAATACAATACTCAGGCGATATTGATAGTCGTCATTCCGTCCATGGCTAGGTACTTAGGACGAATAACGAAGTAATTTCCCCTTGGAAGAGTTCCACGTAAGCCTCAATCAATCATAGTAGGAGATTGAGTCCACAATAAACAGCAGAAAATCCAGCCATTATCCTTATGGAGAAAATCATTTATTGAGCAGTTACGTTGTCGGAGAAATGGATTATTCAGCTTCGTATCAGGCATGATGTATTAGTTCTACTTACTTTGACTTGTGAAAGTATCCGACTGTAGTATGTGGAGTAGGTATATCTCGAATACGAAGATAACAAAAACATATAACAAAACTTTTTCTAACATCTATTTTATTTACAGAGTGATGGATTATATAATGATAATTTATTTATGATACAAGGCATCATTGTTGTTTATAGCTGGAAATTTTCCATCCGAGGTAACTATAAATAAACCTTTATATTATTACACAGCCGCAGCCTTGGTTTACTCGCAACAAAGCAACAATTTATTTTTCAGTATTTACCAATGTCGGTAACCGCGTAGCGTCGGTATTGCAAAACCAATAACAATCAGTTACCCCATTCTAAGGCTTTCGCCCGTCGACACTATTGTCTGGACTCTTCGTTAGGCGCTCTTTTCATTTACCCAGTTGCATTGATTGGACCAAATCCATCACGGCCCACAGAGTTACTTTCTGCTTGCCCATTGATTATTCCCCTAGTTTCATGAAAATGAAAGTTTTATGAATTGAGGACGAAGCTCGTGGCCTTTAACAAACTTCAACTTAATAGCAACGGTTGAACAGTGAAATCAAATGAAAAAATATTAAATTATAAAGGTAAAGTAGTAACAATGGAGTTTACAAGCTAAATAAATTACGGTAGAGGTAGAATTATGGACTATATAAATAAAGGGATAGTTTAGTGAATGAAGTAAAAACTACAAGTAAGTCTTAAAAGCGTAGTTCATGTGATAGCCCCAGGGTTGTCATCCGGATAGGCGCATGAATGTCGTGTACCTACTGTACGTGTAATTATCTTTCAGATTAATTGGCGTGTAATTTAGCATTATGGATAAAACACGTAACTGTATAATGTATGCGATTAAATTTAATGGAGTAGGTAGGTACCTAGTTAAAATATATCGAGAAATACATACGCTATGTTTATCGTACAAGCATTTGCCGTTACTGTGTATTTTAAGTGTGAAAATTAAGATTGATACAATGCAGAATGCTGTGAAGAATTAATTTATAGATTCCGTTGGTTTAATTTAGAAGTTCCAGCCTAAACTAAATGTTCGTCACTTAGGGCGACTTTAAAGCCAATCGATGCCTATTCATGGCTAGTGCCCTTTAAACTGAAAGGAAATCCTTCAGAGAAATGAATTAATTCATGTTACGCTGAGAGTTTATTCTTTGCGAAAATTGATTTGCATTTTTAGCCTTTTCGATCTATATGTATGTATTATTTATGTTTAACTATGAAGACTAACCAGCTTAGTGATTATGGCATGTATAAGTTTTACAAATCGATGTTCGGAAAAATATATTTTACATTTTCTTTTCTGGTGGTCTGTAGATATTCTTTACAGGTATTTACATTTTAATTATTTTTTTTCTTAACTAGTATTCAAGATCAAATGACGAATAATGTATTGTTAGGTATGATCATATCCATATGTCAGTATGACGATCTGAAAGAAGTTTAAATAAATAGAGGCGCATTATTTGTTTGGATGATGCACGGTAGCACAGGAACGTTATGGTATTTGACCATTATGGTTTATTTTTAAAAAATAGACCGTTTTGATCTTCTTCGCCATTGTTTTTATACTCGTATTTGCAAGATAATATAATTACTATTACGCATAATTTTATACAAGTAATAAAAGATTGTATTTTGTTTCACTTCTGATTTTCTTTAGTATATTGCTATGTGCTTATTTTACTTTCATACTGACAGAGTATTTAAGTTTACATTCCGTCATCATGTTTCATTTATGCTTTGTACGACAGTGGGGTGTTAATGATACGTTTCAAAGTTCAGCAACAGTAAAAAAACAGAGATAAATACAATCAAATACCTTTTCAATAGAAAGATTCATTGGTCCAGAAACGCAGAGATAACATCTGTTTTTACCTATGTAATGTCATTGACATCTGTGAAAACAAAGTTTGCAAAAGGCTGGATTGAAATACTGTCAATTTTCCGTCAATATGATCGACATGGATGACAAGCGAGCGTCGCACGCGACCCTCTGTCAACAACGCCTGTTTGCTCTGACCTCATGTTTGTGCTACTAACCATCCATGGATGTGTATCTAAGTATGTATAGGTACCTGTCTTCTTTGTGATAATAGCCTCAAACTAACCGAAATGTCAGGTCTTGCAGGCCGTTTATCCAGGAGTCAAATGTTAGATATTATGTTTTGAAAAATTTGTTTAGTTTTCTGTATTAATATTACTTAGTGCTGACTGAGAAATGTTTTCTCTTAAGAGTCCGGCGGACCAAATTCCTCTATTTCGTCCAAAGTACTTCACTGGAATTAATGTAAGCGAATGCAATCTTTTATAAATTTATCAAGTTTGGAACGATTTTCCGGTCTTTTATTTCCAGTGAAGCAGTAGTAGACGAAATAGTACCGTAGGAACGTAGATTAACGGTATCCAAATCCGAATAATAACATAATTTGATAGAATATTGTCTGGATTACGATTTATTTTGGTACCTACTTCGTTTTTATGTGCAATTCAAGGTCCGCCGGACCCTTAAGCCGTAGAATATTTTCGAATATTACTTATGTACCTTATTTCAGTATTTGTGACAGTTCGAGTATAAATCTTATTAATAGTTTAACTTAAATTTTATTGAGCGACCTAGAAGGACAGTTACTCACTGCATGTATATTATTCTAAACTTCAGTGGGATTTCGATTTTGAATCAATGTTTTATCCTTCCCTTTCAGTTATCTAAATAGTAATTAATTTTCTAAGTAGGTACTGAAAATTCTCTTGTGGGCAGCGTACATGAACTAATATTGATAATACAGCTGTAATCTGGTAGGTAATTGGCTTGCAAATTGGAAAGGAAAAGTACTGTAATAATTGAAACAAAACATGCTTACTCAATCATTCTAGTGTCATTAATATCGGCAACATTTATCATCGTGTCAGCTACGAGATGGTAAGTAGATATAGATCACCTGATTCTTTTATAAAGTATATTTATTCAATCGTATGTTATCTTTAATACGTAAGAACTTCCCACTCATTATCGTCATCTCGATTAACATATGCAGGTGTTTTTCTATCAACGAATTTAAAATTTAATGATAACGAGATTATTAATTGCTTTCTTTTTTAAAACAGTTAGGTATGCGATAAAAGTATGAAGTATCATCATACCTTTAACATCTGTAGCAAGCGTATCTTATCTAAACATATAAAATGCTTTGTCCTAAATGACTGACTGACGAATCAACGTACAGCCTAAACCGCTGATTGTAGAGACCTGAAACTTGGAGGGTGTGTTCTTTGTATGACGTAGGCATCCGATAAGAAAGAATTTTTGGAAATTCAACCCCTAAGGTGGTGAAAAGGGAGGTGAAAGTTTGTATGAAAGTCTGTCATTTGGTACAGCTAGTAACTATAAAAGATTATTTTATGGATAGAATGACATATTCATCATCATAGATTAGGATATAGTGATCATGCTAAGCATGTTGGCTGACTGACTGATTATTGGTAAATATGATTAAAATAAACTCAACGCTTAAACCGTCTAGAAACTTTAAACTTGGTTGTTAGTTAAGTCGGTAGATACACATGTTACAATATTTTCACTAACAAACAGCTCTATTCTACAAAATATATTTCCCACTGCCATCTCGTTGCAATGCTGCACTTCCAAGAAATTTTTAATGCGACAACAAATATAATATACAACGTAGACTGTTGTAGTGCAAGCGCCAACAGAAATGTAAGCATGATTCGCCGCTGTCTTCAGTTTATCATACGGGCATGACAAACGGTTGCTTTGGGATTCAGCACTGGATATTTTGTTTACATCCACGTTTTGCATAAAGAAATATAATACAAAAGAGTTCGAACTAGGTCGCACACCGTAAATCCTTGCTAATATTATAAACGCGAAAGTTTGGATGTATGGATGTTTGTTACTACTTCACGCCAAAACGGCTAAACGGATCAGGATAAAATTTGGCACAGAGATAGATAGTCTGAAATAATACATAGGCTACTTTTTATTCAGATCGGACCCAATTCTGAAGTCCACGAGGAAGTCGCGGGCAGACACTAGCAAGTAAGTAAGAAACTTGCGTCTATTTTTCCATGAAAGAAGCGAGGTAAAGCGGTAGTAGACGAACCTAATGGGGTCCGGTGTTTGTACCGAACAACTCACCGTCATGGTCGTGGTAAATGTCTTGAATCCCATAGCCGTAACTCAAACCGTAGGTCAAAGGGAAACAAGTTCAATTTTTAATCGGTTCGATTCGATCGATTAAATTTTTCGAACATCAAAAAAGAGACATGAAGCTTTCAGCAAAAATTCAAGTTTTGTACAACAATTCAGCAAAAAGCAGTTTAGATGTACAAAATGGAACAGATAAAAATCGCAAAAATCTGCAAGAGTGTTCATCAGTTGACTTATACCCGCTAACTAGTCTATATTTTAGTTACAGTCTACAAAAAGGAGCCTAAAAATGTATCCGGATTCGAATTATGATTTGATGAAATGAGATCTTAACTACCTACTATTATAGTAGCAAAGCTATTTAATTGGATTGTTAGAGAACCGGCCAACTTGCTTTCCAAATATCATCCTCTGTCCGATCCAAGCGGGATTGTTTCCAATTAGATCGGTGTTTTTACTAACTGTATCAGTTGTACAACTCGTACACCATAGTTTTTCTGAGGCTTCATTTAAGGTAATCATTATTTTATAAACCAATGCTAATTGATTGGTTATGAAATGGACAAACAATGATTTGTTATGAATAAGCCATTATAATGTTCAGCTGTGACGTTAAAACAATTTGTGGCCAATGGCAATAAGATTCACAGAAGTGTCTAACAGAACAATGCAGTTTTTCAGTTTTGTATTAGTTATTTTGTATTCAGCGACAGTCCACGTAAATTAGATCTCACAGTATCCTTTCTTTGAGAAAATGATACTACGGCGGAAGGAGAGATAATCTCGTTAGAATGATGAACTAAGTTTGGGCTACTAACTAAGTTTGGCTCATAAATACGGGCACAAAATGTCGCCGCCAGCTGGCACTGTCTTAAAAAGGATATAATAAACAAGAGCCGCTTGATCTTTGGAAGTAACACCAGTTTATTATTAAAGTTTAAGAACTCTGCAAGTCTGTTCAAGTGAACACGAATATTAATTTCATGAAGCGTACACACAATCTGTCATTTATATTGGGTTGTGGATGCGGTAAAGCGTCCAAAAAATGTCGGGCTGTCAGTCAACTGTGCCACAAGCAGAAGCGACAGGATTTAGCTTTGGGCTCATCCTATGTTAATTTAATGTATATTGTTATTTCATTAATTAATAAGTACGTAGAGCAAGTTTCAGTGTATTAGTAACAACAATAGCCCAGCATTATTTAGCTAGATAAAACAGATTCAGACTATAGTCTAGAGTATAAAAAAGTATAACTATTTGGAAATTTCTAATGGTATAATTGCATCTTCTTTTAACCGTTGGTCGTGCGTTAGAAAATCTGTAAGTACGCTATATCTGATTCATCATCATCATCAGCCTATATTCGTCCACTGCTGGACGTAGACCTCTCCTGGTGAACGCCACAGACCCCGCTTCGGCTTTCTTCATATAGTCACTGCCAGCTTTTATATATAATTAGAAACAAGAAATTCCATAATGCACAAAACTACTCTCCTAGCAGCAAACTAATCAATCAATCGCGCTAGGCTAAGTTCAGATGGATTTTTAATGAGATCAGTGTTTTCGAAAATCTTATTTTTTCTCAACACACATAATTATTGTGACCTCTGATTACTGAACACACATATGATTGTTATTAAATCTACAATTTTTTTATAAAGTAAATTAATAATTATAAATAAAAGAAATTATTGCAAAGATCAGAGGTTCGCGGCGTAAGTTTGGACTATGTTCCGTCTCTATTGCTTGTATGATAACTTTCACCACACGCAAATATGTAATCCGGAATTATCAATTTAAATAATGATAAAAAATGAGTTACGTAGATGAGCATTTATACCGAAGTTTCCGTCAATTTTTTTTGTCATTGTAAATAATTCGATTTTACACACACCAAAATATTAGGAAATTATATTTCTCAAACATTTTTAGGGTCTCACAAAATTATTGCTGGAAAAATGTGTTTGATAATTATTATACCTTGCATATATTATTCTTTTTATGTATAGGAACATGAAAGTGTAATATTGTAATATGATATCTTTGATACTCTTTGGAAAAGGAGAATCTATAATGTTTTTATTTTCATGAAATTAATCTTTTGTTAATGAGTGTATTTATGACCGGATCTAAGCCTACATTTGTCCTTATTCAATTTAATTAATTCTACCTCCCTAAAAATCACTGGATAAAAATTAGCTTTTAAGTAGTGATGCTCGTTAATAATTATGTAAGTAATAATTATTAACCAATACTACAATGGAATTTCTCAGGTTTCCGAAGACTGGGATCGCAATTAACTCAGACCGCGACTGGGATCGCGACTCGATTTAATTTTAATGTTTTCCTTCCGGCGACTGGGACCACCAATGTTTAAAGTAATAATTAAAGAGAAAACAAAAATAAAATCTTTTATTTATAGAATATTATATAAAAAACACCCTTTCATTACCGTTCTTGTTATTTAAAATTTAAGTAATAAAAACATACATAGAAATCACGCTAAAAATAATCAACAATTAAGAAAGTGTTGAATTATGTAGTCATGACAATCTATTATAGCTTTGTCACAATTATTATGCCAGTCCTGTGCACTTCTTAAAGTGACGAGTTCAGCATCCAAATGTCTGTAATTCGTATTTTTACTGTGTGTTTAGTAAATAAGTCGTTGAAGTGCCATAATAAAAATAAATAAATAAATGAACAAATAAGTAATTATCTATCACAAAATCAGCCTTAACGATGTTAAAATATAATAAAAATATACACATAATTCATATTAAAAAAATTACCGTCATAGCTTCACAGAATCAGGTTTAATGATTTTTGGTTATCACCTCTGTTATTTAAAATATAAAAGAAATTTATAGGGAAGTTATACCTAATGACAAATAATATAACAACATACTACGAGTATACTGAATTTGGGTGTATTTTTTTTAATCAATTACATTGTTGACTATGATTGTCGTATAGTATCTACGTTGATTTATTTTTAATATGATTTAAATGTATATTTTTATTATATTTTAAGATCTTTAAGGCCGATTTTGTGATACCTAGATAATTACTTACTTGTTGTTAATTATTGATTATGTAGGTATATTATGTTTTATGTGTATGTTTTTATTACGTAAATTTTAAATAACAAGAACGGTAACCAAAGCAAGATTTTTTTATATTATACTAGCGTCCTAGCGACCCGTCCGCGGTTTCACCCACGGTGCTCCGTTTTTTAGTCTTTCCGTGCAATTTTTCTCTACGTAAGTCGCCGGAAGAAAAATAATAAAATTAAATGGTTCCGGCAACTGGGACCGCGGTACAAGTTAATTGCGGTCCCAGTCACCGGATTTCGGATCACTGATTAAAGCTCTGAAATCCGACTGTTTTGTTTAATTGCACAGAGCACATTTGTTATATTAGTTGCAGCGCCAGATGCGGTCTACAGAATGGGGCAGAATGAAATTTCGGCCTATTATAATTTTATAATGGTGCTAAAACTAATAAATGTCCCTTATTTCGCAGTATTTTTGCATAATATGCTCTTACCAAGAGGTAAGAGCATATAATCCGAACATACCGATCACGATCACGATAATTTTTGATCACACAATGCCAAGGTAATCAGTAGCGATTGACGTCAGTTGTTTTTGCTATACTCTACTCCAAGCATTCAATTTGAATATTTAAATAGAATTGAAATAGCTCCGTGGCATTCGAATCTATAAGTAGGTATTGATTTTACCGTATTTTCTTGGTTCACCGCAGGAGTGCGATATTTATTTTAAACAACAACGTCCATTCCATTGCTATAATGCAAGTCAGACGGTAAAAATCCCACAGTGGGCACTGGCCTGTAAATATACACTGTGTTGGCATTCACTCTGAAGGACGGAATCCATAATGAGATCATTTGTAGAACCAAGCCAAGAAACTTAACATAAATATAATGTATATAATGCTACCTAGTAAACTGCAGTGGGTCGCAAAAACCTTTAGTAAAAAAGTTCTTAACTGGAGGCGCATTTAGGAACGAAGGGGCTCTATGTAGGAAGAACAGTCTCCTATATATACTGGGACGGCTTCATGAGAAGCTTAGCCTCTTAGATCCGTCGAACTGATTCATTTTATTTTCTCCACTACTTACACTGTAATAAATATGTACCTACTTATCACATTCATAATAAATCGGAAAAGAATCAAATCACAAAATGTAATGTGTAATTTGGTTACTTTCTCCTGGTGGGGCAAGCAAAAGGTCAATATTATTGCTTACCTTATTTACGTGACTGTCATCCCGACCCGTACTTTTAATTTACTATTCATGTAATTTTTTCATAATATTTCGGAAAATTACCTGTTACCAGTATTTCATAGAGGATCAAACTCAACAAACTGTAACAATTGACTTCTTCAATAAAAGATCTACGACATAATAAAATATTAGCCTATGTCAGATATGTAATTATTTTAGAATAATGAGGATATAGCAACATTGTCGATAAATTATTAGGCCTAACAAATTTTATCTTGCTCCAAACAACCATTAGTATCAACAGGTGTGTCGTTGGGAGCAATCGTTTATATCAATGACAACACAAGCCAAGAATTAATCAAGGTCGAAAATATAAAATGATAATACAGATACCTAATATAAGTAATACACTTACATATAGGTATTGTGTTCTGTCGTCATCGGCGATAATAATGCGTATGTTTGTGATTTTTCGGATAGGTACTAAAAGATTATTGATTTTGTTTTTTGGTACGTCTACGCGAACAAATTCTACTTATTTATCAACCCCCGACGAAACAGAAGGGTGTTATAAGTTTGTAGTGTGTAACACAGATACACAATAGAAACTGTCTGTGAGTCTCTGTATCTGTGTGTGTGACTGTTTCATCGTAGCACCTGATCAAATATATATTTTTTTTTAAACCCACAACGTGTTATCGTAAAAGGAGTAAATAAAATTTTCGAAACCCCTGACTAAATGAATACCTACACATACTCACTTGTCTATAAGAAAATCCGTAGGGGCTGCCATTTCCATTTCTGTTGTGAATTTCAATTAAAAAATGTAGCTAATATAGAAATGCTATTATGTGACTTGCAGAACTAAGTGCAGTCCGCCCCGGATTTTCTTATGTAAGTGTAATATTTTTGAGGCTAAAATTTTAATATGTTTTTTTTTTGCTGTAAATGTTTATTGTCGATACCCATCTATGAACAACCGCTGATAAATTACGAACCCTTTACAGAAAACCGCGTTTGAATCATCCACACCGTTCTGGAGATAAATGGCAACATTTGTTGGCACACACAGACATACAAACAAACACCGTCTCACTCTAAGCGCATATACCGTCTGTTCCATTGTGGTTACTAAAGAAACCCGAAATCAGGCGATTACTTCATTGTTGATATAATTATCCTTACTCTATCAATAAACATCATAGTCTGTTATCGTCATTATATAAAATATCTAATTAATTTCCTTACTAAGTACATATCTACTTTTTTTAATAATGAAATTATGAGCATCTAGATAACGAACGTCTTGGAGAAATATAATATGGACAACCGACCCCAAATAATACAGGAGGGCTAGATAGGGAAGATAAGATGGCCTAAGAAATTTTGCGAAGGTAGGTAACTGTGCTGTGTTAAATTGGGTAGTTTAGTATATTTGAAGTCCACAAAGATTCCTAACCAACGGACTTCCGGCCTTCTAACGTTGTTAGTCCGGAAGTCCCGTTAAGTAAATACTCATTTATTCCCTTCCTGCTGGGTTCTTTGTATTTTGTCGACAACTCAATCGGATATGAATTTATTTAGTAATCTTAGGACCATGATATTTATCGGCTATCTTCTATCTTCTTCTTCTATGTCTATATATCTACATATATATTTACTTAAATAAATACAAATGAATCGGCGAAACGTATGCTCATAACTTCCGATCGACTCCACCAAATTGGATAATTCTTTTTGTTGTGTTTGTTATTGTCAGGACAAGGTTTGTAGGGAAGATTATATTATCTATATATAGATATTTTTTTTAAATCCATGGGAATCAATCAAAATGTATGCAAGCAAAGCTGCGCACGGGTCGCTAAAAGTTGACATAAAAACTTTTAACAACAAAGCTTTACACTGACTGACAGACAGATATCGCGCTGCAGAAACCTGTTGGTCCAAATCCAGAAGCATGCACAGGCTTTCTTTACATGACAGTAGGTGAGCACTAGGAGAAGATTTTGGGAAAAACTCACGGATTGGGAAAAACAAAATGTTGAGTGCAAGTTTGTAGTCATTGGTCACCTCGCCAGTAGGTACCATTGCGCCGCGCGTCTTGAGTTCAGTTCTCACCCAAGGTAAATATTTGTTCCACGGTTATTTGTTTAGAGTTTGGGTGTACTTTATGTCCGTTAATTGAAGGCATAAGAAGCGACACGGGCGTCGTTTCCTCGTAAGGGAGCTTTTTTTATTTTGATAGTTGCTTCATTTATAGGATTTCATGTTTCATGGTATTTTCAAGTCGTATTGACAAGACAAATCTTAAAAGCTTCTGTTTAAAGCTTTTGTTGCGGTTCCGACAGAAACGCAATAAGCGGATTTGAATTTGTAAGTATAGGACTTTGCTAAGGATTAAATATTATGAATGTTGTGATAGCGTTCAAATGTATTAATCCATTTGAGGAAATGCTAGCTTCACTGACCAATCATTAAATATAATAGAAAATGAGAACATCGATTTATAAGCACACTGTATTCACTGAAGACTTCAGTAGTTATACCTAGATACTACTGTCAAGTATAATAAGATACCATAACATACTATGGTAATGGCCTGGATCCCCGAAACAATTGGGAAAATGTACGTGTACAATACACCCACAGTTCGCCGGAATGTTTTAGATCTCTATTGCCATTAACCGGGCACAAATATAAAACTCGAGGGGGAATTTCCTGATAAAAATCTCAAATACCACTTTGTTCGTCCATGGAATCGAATCTTACACATAGCGTTAGCGCTCGTGACCACTATAGCAATGAAGTATAAACTAATTAGTGCTTTCAATAATTCTCTAATTCTTCTGTAATCAAAACTGCGACATTCAAGCGATCATTGCAGATATGTATAATGATTATAATACGACAACTAATTAAAGGCAGTATCTTATTAATTAATAATCATTTAGCACATATTACATAGCACTTAATTACTTTTATAAAAATAGCAAAATTTATATAATTACTTGATAACTCGTGGAAAATTAAAATTGTGTATGTACAGTATGTTAATTAACGAAGGCCGTTCCTGCTAACCCGTAATAATATAGCCTACGTATAAACTAAAAAAATATTCCCACCAAAAATATAAAGATAAAAACATCCCGACATAAAACAATATTTTAATGGTTTCAATTTCTAAACATCTTGTTAGAACTCCAAATAGTGACGTGAAATATATTAACTGTAGCGTATTAACTCTGCCCAGGCTACGCTGTACGAGTATTATTACTTTATATTTATGGCTATATTAGCTCACTAGCCTTAGGGTGGTAACTGATCGTGGACAATGCCTAACCGAGCCCAGCAGTGGGACAGTAAATAGGTAATAGATGGTGTATAAATGACGAAGGAATAAAAAAGAAAGTTAAAAGTTACATAATACACTCACGCCTTTTTCCCACAGGGGTAGGCAGAAACTATGGACTGCCACTTGCTACGATTCTTGCATACTTCTTTTGCTTCTTCCACATTCATACATCTTCTCATACATACACGCCGGTTGCGAGTGCTACGCACCTGACCTTTTTGAAGGATTTCGCCAATAAGATCGGCGTATGTCCTTCTAAGGCGACCTCTACCGGTTCTGCCGCTGACATTCGCCTTATAAATTCCTTTCGTTAATCGTCTTTCATTCATTCTTTCAACATGTCCAAACCATCTCAGCATATTCTTTTCAATACGCGTCACTACATCATCTTTCAGCCCGCAACGTTGTCTTGTCACACTGTTCCTCGATCTATCATTCCGAGTTACACCACACATACTTCGCAAGGAACGCATTTCCCCTGCATTTATTCTACTTTCATGTCTCTTCTGCCACACCCAACATTCACTTCCATACATAAGTGTAGGTAACACCAGCACACCATAGTGGATAGCCAACCGTGCCTTTTTAAGTTAAAGTTAATGATGTATTTATGACGCCATAGTTGGCTCTAAATGAAATAGGTACTCGTAGCAACACACACTGAAGTGTACCTAATACTGAAAACATCGTGTTGTTTGTTAGAATAGATTAAATGCATATTAAACATGTTAATTAAATGCAAACAGAAACAATCGTTAGATCTGTTCTAACGATACAATACGTAAGTAATGTTATTTGCAAGATAGTGCCAAATTAGAATCTATCAACAATACTTGACGGCAGGCTATTTATTATAAAGAAAAGTTTTCTTGTGGGAACACAAACAGTGGCGGACACAATAACGGGGTACAAGTTGGTAAATTGGATTCGCGCCCCGGGGACGTGCGACAGTGGTAGCCGGCGACAGCGTGGAGAGGGGAGGAGGTTAATCACGTCACGCCGCCTGTGGCGAGTATGTGCGCCTTCGTCACTCACTGACCTCCATGAACCTTTAATATACAGCAGTCATTGCAAAAACTCATGACATCATACATAATATCAATGTTAGGAACTGTCATTTCAAAGTTTGAACATTTCGGAGTAATGATAAGAAGTCTGGACTGGATTCTAGGTAAACAAAAGTTGAAACATCAATAACTTTATACGGTATGAGAGGGGACAGACTGAGGTTAGTATAATACATTTCGCAAAGGAAGATTTTTTTTCATTCCATGTAGAAATTTTCAGGCGCTCTACACACCGAACCCAGCCGGCAACTTGGTGTAAGCGACCTTTTTTTGCAAATATCACTAGTTTCATCGCAGCCGAGCTGTATCGGTGTGTACTTATAGCGCTTCATAGATACCCCATGGTTATATTGGACTCCCACTATCTAAAACCTCACGGTGACAATTTCCCGCACATTATGTGGAGGGGCTCCGAGATCTCCAAGGTAACGCCACCATGACCCCTCCTGTAACAAAGTCAGAGTAGACCTACATTGAAGAAAATAAACGTCATTTTGCGGACTATTTTAAAAAGTAAATAAATTCTCGACCTTTGTGTCGTATACGGAATTACTTGACGTTAGATTTACGACATGACACAAGGTTAAAATTTATAAGCATAGCATTAGAATATGATACACAGGTAAGTATCTTGAAGGGCGTACAAAGGAATTTGTCAAGGGTTAGAAGCTTTCTCATGTTCCTACTGTTAGTCCAATTGCGTCTGTTATACTTACCTAATTATGTTATGATTACAGGTTGTTTCATTCTTTTTGACTCATTCAACTAAATAATAATGAACAGGTTTACAGTGCTTCACGCATCGGTGGTGCATTTTGGATCTCTTATCAAACATGCATGCCCCATGCATGGGGCATGAGTCCAAACAAGTTTGCTTGTTTCATTATTTTGACGTACAACAAAAAAATAAATACATGTTCACAGTTCACCCATCGTTGGTGCATTTTGGATCTCATATTGTAGGTACCTACGTGTATGCATGGGGCATAAGTCCAGTCAAGTTTGAAGTCTCTTAAATTTATACACGTGAGAGCTTAATCATTTTTAGATACATACACGTGTGAGCAATGAAAATTTTAAAAAAAGCCAAATCATATATGTAACTATCGCAAAATATAAACTACATTTTGCAATTATACGTAAGGAGTACCCATAATTCTAGTTTTAAAAAAATAACATTGACTAGGATTTTCTCCTGTATCGTGGGTGCGTTCACCAACACAAATTCTCACACACAGGGAAAGTGTTAATTGTTATTAACAGATCTATTAAAACATTATTTATATTTACATTGCATTATTAAAATTATTATGCATTATTTTATATTTACCGGTCTATATTGACACTGATATTTAATTTTTTTCATAGTTTCATACCCATGGCCACCACCATTGGCGATGACATTAATTGATACCAATTTAAAAAATCTTCATGCTACGGTAACTTCGTTATATATACTTAAACTTTTATGTGTTTTTAATGGGTTCACCATGTGACGCAGGACGTTGAACCCGCAATGGTTAATGTTTAAAGGCTTAAATGATGGCTAAGTTTTTGCTGAGCGTAAGCTGAGTCCAAGATTCCAACCTCAGTCTGCATTTTATACTACAGGTACAATTCAAGTTTCGTTGGTCGGACAATGTAAATAAAGTTCAGCTACAAGTAGCTTATCTATGTTTCTTGAAAGTTATAGACGCCGATTGTGGAAATGGACTACTGGAATACGGTGAGACAATAAGATAGCTAGATGCCTTTATTTATGTACAGTTTCAAACTTTAAATTCAATGTTGTCCGGAGCTTCACAAAGTAACTCTTTTAAAATGATTGAGAGGAAAATTATCTATATTGCTTACGTTAAAAAGGAATTTGATGGTAGAAATTAAGGAATCAATTTCAAGCTGTTACATACATACATACCATCACGCCTGTATTCCCCGAAGAGTTATGCAGAGGTATACTAATGTACACCCACGGTTTGCCGGTGCGTTTTTAAGTGCCATGTAATAGGGGGCGAGCCTATTGAGTATTATTCTAATGACAACATAATAAATAAATATCATACATTATGCAAATAAAAGAAACGGGAAGCACCAAATTATCAAGCATTTATTTTTGTTGCTATCACTAAATCTGATAGCAGCGAACCGAGAGTGATAGATGCATCCGCTCAATCTCTGTCTACTCAGATTATTGAGAATTTACGCTTACAGAGATATTTTAAAGCGACAACGATTTATAAAAAAATATGTCCAATAACAGAAAATGAAGACTTTAAAATCATCTCAAAAGCTCATGATACATATCTGAGATATATTATATCTACGTACATAAGACATAAACAGCAACGATTATAAACCGGAAGGCCTCATCCTAATCTCAGAGTTCGTTTAAGCGGGACAGAGGAAATAAATAGGCAACCATTTGGTAGAAAAAGAACACAGAGAACAACATTAACATTGATTTATTTTAAGGCTCTGCTTGTACAGTATCTAGAGAGTTACCGACGACAATATGTAGCTATTCATAAAAAACAATTGAGTCGCGGAACAAATGGAAACGTTTCGAACGTGCAATTCATTGCATTTCAGCTGGAAAATAATTGTTCGCAGCTAATGTTCATTGTTCAATTTTTTTTTCTTTGATGAATATTCTTGTCGATTACATCAATAATTTTGTGAGTGCTCACTGTTTGCTGAAATGGAATACTAGGATAATATTAATTTATGTAAAATCAATGTATTTGTTTCATTATTTATAACGTTCGGTTGAAAACAAGCATCAGACACTTCATAGTTGTCTGATTTTATGCCGAATTGGATTTATTTGGTGCAGCCGTAAGGATCACAACATGACCTATATTTTGTGAGTATCTAGTAACATTGTAACAGTGACTACTGTGTTAGACTTTTTCTTTGTTGAAACATGGAAATTTCTAAAAGAGGTACTATTTATCTTGGTTCACAAAAATACAATGACGCAAAAACGATAAGGGCGTGTCGTGAAAATTCATATTTTCATATTAAAGTAAGGAGTTTAAAAACAAATAGCATGTAAGTAGCCGACATGTTAGCATGAAGCAGCACTTAAGGCCGAGCCTGAGGGTACATCCGTGTCTCCGCTACGCTTTTTGCTCGAAACGAGTTGCTACAAAGTGCTCTTCGGCGAGCCACTGTACCTCCCACTCGACATTAATGCATTCCATTACGAGTTATGCTACGTCCATGCAAATTAATGTTCATAATTCTTGCTGCTCTGTGCTCTTCGGTGTGTGCCGATTGAAATTTCAGCGTATTTCGCGAATCATGCTGGCATCCAAATACGGTAATTGAAAATGGAGTTTACTTAGTAATAATATTAACAAGCATGGCACGTATTTCAATGAACGAACTTGGAATACAAATACTTCATCCTCGACGTGTATCATTCTCGTGTCGGCTCTCTGAATATTTTCGTCAATTTTCTCATTTCAGATGTCATCGTAAATTTCGTTTGGTATTTGTGTGGAGTCTGTAATTGCTGTTCGTCGATTGGGCTCGTTCTGACTTACTGCGATTGTTGTGCGCAATCTAATCCAATTAATTTGTGGTTTTCCCGATATATGAGTACCTACTAGCTTTCCTCTGGCAAATATTTTTCGTAAATACGGATTTTAGGAACGGATTATTAATTTGTTTAGTAATTTATAATTTTACTTATTATCTGTTTTTTATTTAAATCCCGAGATTATTAACCTTAGAGATTCTCGTTATTTTTGGAAATAAAAAGCACCAAATTTAGATACCTCATTCATCTGTTGGGTAAAATAATAGCTTCCTCTGAAGAGAAAAAAAAAGATAAATATCTTTTTTTTTACAGTTTGTCTTAGGCGCCAGTTTGAGATTGACTCAGTTTATCCAGCATATCGGTATTGGCCTGAAATTCGGAGAAGTAATGTCAGTCGTTTCGACTAAAATAACGATGTTCAGCCGCATTGGGATAGACTGGAAGCCGACCTAACAGAAACAAAGGCTATGAGTATAATTATGATACTCTTACTCTTCATCTGCGGACATTATCAGATTTCATGATGTATATAAAACATCATCTACTGAAGTAAGATACAGTAAAAGAAACAACATAGATACGTACCCAAGGTAACCTGTTTAGTTAAAACATACCTGCCTCATAGATAAGAACTCAGACGACAAAACATACCAACACGCATGAATTCCTTGAAGGGTTAGGCAGAAGTGTACTAGTCCTAAATATATCAGTGAATGGTGGGTACCATTCACTGATATATTTAGGACCAATTTAATAGGGGGCGAACCCATTGCCGTTAACAGGAATCAAATAGAAACTGCTGGGAATTTGGTTTAAAGAAATTTATTTTCTCAATAATGATCATTATAGTTCACTTACAACTAAGAAAAGTAAAATATAATTATTTTTTAATGTGCTTCTCTGTGAATATATAATAGTAAACTAACGGTGACATTAAGTAATTTTCTATAAGAATACATCATAGAAAATTAAATTTAAAAGGCTACAAGAGTAGCCTTTTAAAAATATAGGTATATACATATAAACTATTGCCTCATTAGTCTAGTGGTCTCAAGCGCGACTGCTACGCTAGAGATCCTGGGTTCGATCCCCAGGTCGAGCAAAGTGTTATTGGTTTTTTCTATGAAATTTTCAGTAGCAGCTGAGAGTTTGGATTTGTGCCCGGTTAAACATACCGGCGAACTGTGTGTGTACATTAAGTAGGTACGCCTCTGCCTAACCCTTCGGGGAATACAGGCGTGATAGTATGTTATGTTATGTCTATATAAATTATCGCTGTCAGTAACATCTTCTGATATTTTATTATATACATAGTTGTGCTCCCTCGTATAAAATATTGTTTTTTACTATAGTTGGTTCTAGGTTTTAGTATTTAATTCCAATTTTTTCGTCATCTTGTGTTGTATGTATTAGTTTTTATATTGAAATTAAGCTGCGAAAGTGTATTTTGTGTAATAATTTTTCGTATTAACGGTCCGGCGGAGCCTGAATTGCCCACAAAAACGTAATACCGAAATAAATCGTAATTCAGACAATGTTCTATCAAATTATGTTATTATTCTGATTTGGATTCGGTTAATCTAGGTTCCTACGGTACTATTTCGTCTACCACCACTTCACTGGAAATAAAAGACCGGAAAATCGTTCCAAACTTGGTAAAGTTATCAAAAATTACATTCGCTTGCATTTATTTCCAGTGAAGTATTTCGGACGATTAACTATTTGTGTCCGGTTTTTTAAATAGGTCTTAAGAATTTCGTATGCGGGTCCTGAAATCCTTACATCACAAAATTTCATACAAAATCCCAATAACACTGATCGACCTGGCAATCAAACCCGGGACTTATAGCATAGCAGTTGGGCTTACAACCACTACACTAATGAGGCAATTACAACTAAGGATTATGAGGCAGTTATAGTGACTATAAATGTCTTTATTATTAAAATTATTATTAAATTATTAAAATAAAATGTCTGTATTGATATCTAGGTTTAATTAAAATCTGCAGTGTTATATGAGAATTCTCGTAAGAAACGAATTAACCTACACAAGTAAATTACACATAACTAATAGGTTTATTTCAAAATACAATTGTATAGGTAGCCACCGTTAGAAATCTAATTAAGCTAAGCGTAAGTAAATCTCGGCTACGTAATTGTGGGCCAACAGCTTTCATCCCCGCGACATTTACATTTCTCTGAGGATCAATTACGATCAGAACACAACTTAGGCAATCAGAATGAACAAATCTTTCCTAAAACGGGATTTTCTTTGCAATTTCGGTTGGGCAATTTTCAGATGGGAATAATCGACCGTTTTACTTATTTTCATTTGAATAACCTCAGCTAATATTCCAAATATTACCAATAATAATTCACCTTATGACGTCAACTCAGAATGTGAAGGCAAATTTCAATCAGGCGGGTGGGGTTCGCGGTGGCTTAGCGGTCAGAGCGTCTGGTGTATCTAACCAGAAGACGCGGGTTCGAATCCCGCCCGCGATTGAATTTTTCCTTTACTAAAATAACTTTATAATCTTAGCATGGAAAATGCAAAAAATCACAGAAACATATTCTAAATATTTTCAGTCATAGTGTTATAATTTAACGCCTAAGTAACAGTTAAAAAAGGTAACATTATCCGGCATTCAACTAAATATCTGTAAAACAAGTCATGTCGGTTGAATGACATACCATTGTAGATGTTTCTGATGTTACTAGGGATATTATGGAAGCCAAATTTGACATCACAGGTATCTTGGTAGCTTAGGAACTTTAAAATTTAATCAGAACCAAAAGTTTATAGATTTAATGATAGTAGGTATGGTAAGAAAGTAACTGCTTAAGTTTTGCAATAGGCACGTGCATTTTAAGACGTAATTGTTTATCCTCGCGGAAATTAAACAAAACACATCCTCTGAAATTAGACACGCATTTGTGGCGAATTAAAATAAACGTTTCCTCCCCGTTGGGAACGTGAGCCTACGTTTAGAGAGGGTGATTAGAGCTCACGTCGCGCTCAAACTGCCGCGAGACACCGCGACACGCACCTTCGCACACAACTGCGCCTCTTCAAATTACTCGAATGCTACTCCTTGCGCAAACAATTTATCTCAAACGAGACAACGCCTCGACAACCCTGTGAAAAGGCACGCTCACATAAATTTTCATATTCTACTAAATACAATTCAGACTAAAAGTAGCCCGGACTGATACGTCGCTGTGTATAAAAAATCTATGTTTTTACAATTCCAATGACCTGAATAAAAGCAGATCGCAAAAACTTTTCACATAAAATGGTGCAATTCTATTGTCGTTGGAGAGGCAAATTTGAAATTGAAAATAGCAGTTGGAGCTGGCTGCAGCATTCCGGAGCCGTTTATTTAGGAGCGGTGACTTCGCTTTGTTCTAATGTTGCCGCGGGATGCAGGTGAAACTTTCATAATTTACTATACCGCCGCTGACCTTCAACTCTGTTAGCGAAGCCGTTGCGAAATTTATTACAAAGTTTTATAAATGTACAAGTTCTGTTGCGGCATGCGGCACCTACTTCAGTACTTTAAAATGGCGCAAGCTGTGAGACAACCTACAGTAATAATAAGTGTTCTTAGTGTCCAGACGAGCGCCCGTTTGAGGTAGTGTGCGTCACCATGTCCAAACTTCTAGAGCCTCGACGTAAATATTCTTGACGTTAAATTGGGCTATTTTCGATTATTGCAATGCAAAACACTAAGTTTTGCATTGCAATAATCGAAAATAGCCAAAAATAGCATTATATATGAAAAACGGCAGTCTGGTTTACTTACCTAAATAGATAACTACGTCTGTGAGGCATTGTTTTCCCTGCGTACTTTATATCGAAGTAGGACACTGGCCAATTTTCGCTTCGTGGCAGAAACGCACCCGTTAGTTGGACCATTATATTCACTACTCAGCAATCTTAACATTAACTTTTATGTGTAAACACAGAAAATACCCTTATGACGTGGGTCCATGAATCGAGTTCTGTGTATATTTGTTTAGTAGCACTCGAGCCCTGATGTTTTTGCTCTCGGGCTGGAAATAAGCTTCACATTGACTAGTGCTAACAAACACCTCCATAAAAAGATAAGCTTCTACGAATCGAAAAGGAATGGAATAAATAAAATAGTATGTTTACGCCACTACATTAACTGTTACCATATTGGTGGGTAATAGTTGCCTCTGGATCTAATGCACTGTTAGAACTGCGGCATTTGTATTTCGGGTACTGATGAAATAAAAGGCTCAGTATATAAAAAGCCTCACGTTTAGACCCGTGTGAACAATGACAATGAATAGAAAAAAAATATTATGTAATATGAAAGTACCTAATGTTTTCTTCTCTCTAAATGTGAAACATGAAAATTCGCGGGAAAGTTAGTGAACATTTACAGTAAGTGATTCGTTAATATTCCCGGGGCAAAGCGCAATAATATTCATGTGAGCGTACAGTTGAGGCCATAGAATGAGCTGCAATGAAAAGTGATACTTGTTATATATAATATTATACTCGCCTGTATTCCCCGAAGGGTTAGGCAGAGGTGTACACCCACAGTCGCCGGTATGTGCTCTGAGAATCTGCTATTGAGAATTCCATAGAAAACCTCAATAATACATTATTCGACCTGGGAATGGAACCCAGGACCTCTAGCGTAGCAGTTGCACTTTGGACCACTAGACTTACGATGCAGGTTCAGTTATCGCAATATATATACATTTTTCATTGTTATCTGAATGCAACTGACCCTAATTTTGCATTATAGAAAGAATAAACAAAGTCTACCATGGGGCACGCAATTCTAGTAAAAGTCCTTTCGGGCTACAGCCCTCATATTTATATTATTATATTTATTTATAGCTATTTCAATTGTATCAGAAAGGTCGTCCAATGGCACTAAATGACATAAGAACTGACAAAAGTCAACAATTCTAAAATAATTGAATGGCGATTATGACACAATAAAATAAAAGACTTCGAGATCAGGTCCATTTAAAACACTTTATTTAACTTATTAGCACGGCACATTAGCTATCCACAGCTATCCGTCAGTGGCAGATACCTCAATGTTCAGGTAGGTAGCAGGTACTACGTGAGGCAACAACAAACGCAGACAAAACGAATGTACTTTATATTATATTCTTGATCTTTTATGCAAGTTTTACAGATATTAAATTTATCAAAATCAAATCCTACGATATGGAATATATCAGAAACTCGTACTTCCAGTGCATTTCAACATTTAAAAAAATTCGAATTAGGTTCCGCAGGTATTTGAAGGGATAGTACTTTTTATTGAACTTTTGACGCTAATAGATGACGGAAATATCAACTCTTCGCGGATAAAAGCCAAAGTGGAATAAGACACTATGCTAGATAAACTGGAATACCGACCACTTTATGCCTAGATGCAAAGCTTCACTTTTAATGTATTAAACAAATATTTAATGCCAAGGTACATAAAAGTTTCGGATCCTACCCACTCGGCCATGATTTCGGCTAGTATTCTAACCAATCAGCCTATAACAGACCACTGCTGGAGGTAGGCCTGCCGTAATGATGATGATGATGATTAAAACCAAATACAAAACAGCACTATTCGTGTAAGTTAAAATCTACAACGACAACCAACTAAAACTCAGAGACAATTAAACCGACTATGTCCCAGAACCATTTCGATAACAAAAATATCTACCCTTCTTTCTTCTGTATTTAGGATGAAACGAATGATGGTGAATTGATGCACCTGCGAAGGTGTAAACAAGTAGATCAAATTAAAGAATATATCAAAAACAGATGCCATCTGCATTATCCTATTCGCGTGTTTAGGAGACTTAAGTTCAAGTACACCACTTAATGCCGCCGCCCTGCCACCTCGCCGCGGCGTGGCCGCCACGTGCATCTACTTGATTTTAAATGGTATAAGTAAACTAGCGGTGAGGTGAATAAAACTTAATTAAAATATTTACGTTTCCTCGCAGAAAGTAAATTCCAACAAAGTATTAACGCGGCCACGCTCCAGTCAAAGTGCCTACCATGTAACCAATAATAGGTCATTTCGTATTTCATATATTCTATATATACAGGAATTCGTATTTTTCTCTACAGGCAATTATTAGCTTTTATATTTTTGTTATGATAACCTTTTAATGCGTTAACTATTCTGTGATCCCATTTCGTTGTATCAAACAAGTTGAATATACCTAATGGATGCAATAATTTTTCTGTTGTAGATACTTCTAACAAGCGCAACTATAGACACAAATTATCGCTCATTTATTTTATTTATTTTAGGAAAACTTACAGCTAAACAAATACAGTAAGATTATACAAAATATGGCCAATTACAAGTTTCCACGTGTAGTAGGTATATAAAACATTAAAAAAAAACAAAAAGACAGAATATATAAGCTACAGCTGTTTATCACAAAAAAGACAAATAAATGGCTATTTAAATGTGAAGAAACTATTACATAAAATTTTCTTTAATTTAGTAACACTACTATTGAAAATGTCGATATCAGCTTCCAGGCAGGTTGCGTTGTACATACGACTAGCTCTCACCATATACGATAATGTCTCATGTCTATTATTTTCAATCTTTTACTTACAACCTAAAGAACAGTTTTTCTTATCAAGAACAGACAACTGCATTATGAATATGAAACGCTTATTGAAACATGGTACCTACATATTTTAAAGATTATTTTTTATCGGATATAATTATTGACGCGAGGGACTCGGTGGACGACAACCCCTTATATTTATTATCTGTACGTAACATATATGTACCTACTACGTAATACATTGTGGTATCCATACCTTGTTCGAAGTCCTCTGCATTCTGCGTGTATTTTTGAAGTCATCATTCCACCAAACCCACACGTATCTAATATTAGTCAATAATGTAAAACTACTTTTTAAAATTTTTTCGCTTTATATTTAATAAGGTAAATAATTCGCAACAAAATAATTAAAAAACGAAAGTTTTAAAATAAAACCCGACAACGAAAATTCAAATAAAAAATATGAAATAAGTCTATTTTCCTATGTCCAAGAACAGTGATGTCCAGTTTTTAGTCGTGGTCGCATGCGGCCTATGTCCTGTTGGTGCCAAATTATTGATTGAATGATCAATTAACGGCATACCTAATAATATTATATTAATATATAATATTACATTAAAACGATTTGCTTTGTCCAAACTCTAAATTGAATCAAGTTAGTTCTGGCCGTTAATCAAAACTTAAACATAATTTCATATTGAGTTGTGGGCAAACTGTACGTTCAATAAACAGAACAAGGTAAAACTTTGTTGAACCTGCCTTAAGATAACAAGAAGAGGCGAAACTCATTAAAGTTTTATGTTCGATCTTTGGCGCCGCATCCGCCGCTGTTGATCTTTCCCAGCCACTTTTGGAGCTAATTATTGCTAATAGGTAAATAGTACACTTCTTCAAGGATACTTACCTCAATAATTTATAATTTAGCAGCAAAAAGAAATAAATTATCAAAGTTATTTCACAATAAGCTACTTATGTCCGGATGGGATGAATTTTCTTTAAAACCTACAAAATACTTTTTCACGTGATATTAACAGATTTACCCCGTGTGACGGGAAGTATGCAATTCCTCACTGCCATTCAGATAGGATGAGGCCTTCGGGAACAGGCTCCCTAAAAATCTGCATTGAAACACGCCGCTCGCCGCGTCGCCGGCGCCGGCGCCGCTGCGCCCGCTGAGTTCGTGTACGCGGCCTAACTCCTCTTGTGTTGCAGGTGTCCATGGGCGGTAATAACTACTTACCGAGTTACCGATAGGTGGTTCGTCTACTCGTTTGCCGACATCATCGACAAAAAATATATATACAGATCATCAGTAGATAGATAATTTGCTGCAGTAGGTAGATAAAAAAAGTCTGAAAAACATGATCAAACTGATTATGTAAATATTATATTGACGTCATATTATATACATTCCCCGTTATAGCAGATAGCACGCCATGTAACTATATTGTTTCAAGTATAGAATACGTTTTGTTTACATTTTTTATTGATTCTGTTTCATTTGATATCTGTTTTAGTAATATATGTGATTACTATATATCTACTATACTATAATCTATTTTTATACCAAAAATCGATCTGTCTCTGTTTTCTCTACGAAAAGTGTCAGTACTTGCATTCACATACCATTTATTTGTGCATTGAACTTGGGCTCCAGTTCTGTGCACCGTTAGTGTTTAACGAGACAACCAGAGTTTTAGTGAGTCGATATCATCATCCACAGCTTGACTTCACCCACTACTGGGTATAGGCCTCCCCAGTTTGTGCCATCCAACACGGTCCTGTGATGTCGTTGACCCATCTCGCTGCTAGACGTCCGACACTTCTCTTGCCATCCCATTCTGTAGTTGCCTTACTCCACCTATCGTCACTCCGTCTTGCCAAATGACCTGCCAAACTCCACTTTAGTTCCATAATCCTTCTTCCAACGTCTTGACCCTTCGTTCGTTTACGGATCTCGGTCTCTTAGTTTGATGCCGAGCATGGAACGCTCAATGGCTCTTTGTGCGACCCTCATTCTGTACACAGCCTCCTGGGTAAGCGTCCATGTTTCGGCACCATAAGTCGTGGTGGGCAGAACACATTGGTTATATAAGCGGGTCTTCAGACACTGTGGAATATTGACTTCCTTAAATATGTCATCCAATTTTCCAAACGCAGCCCACCCCTGCTGTATTCTTCCGGACAACTCCTTTGGCTGATACTCCTTCCCAAAAGATACAACATGTCCACGATACATATCACATGATAGACGTAATGGTCTACTCACAATCAATCGCATAACAGATGGTGTCGTAGCACCGGTGATATTAGACAGGATCTTCGTCTTGGACATGTTCATCTTCAGTCCCACTCTTAAGGAAGCATCAAAGAGGTCTTGCAGTGTTTCGGAGCCGATATAGGATCTTACAAATATTTTGTATGGAAAACTTGGATAGTGACTTCAGCGGTCACCCGAGGGCAGAATGGACTGCTCACTAAACTCTTTAATAAATTTTATTTTTCATAACATTTTAAAATAAGTCAAAACATTATACTCGTCAGTCCCAGCAATACATAACCGATGTGTTGTATAAAATCTGTCTATGTGATAGTACGTAATAATAAACGATCATTCTTATTTAAATATGATAAGAAACTTCTAAAATTAGGTACCTATGATATGAATAAACGAATGATATGCAAAATCATTAATAAAATACTTAATTTTAAGTTTGTATCTAATATTTACTAATTGTTTTGTACTTTGTCTGCGTCTGTACTAATACACCATAATAAAAGTCTAGCATATAGCCGGGCATGTCACGATGACAATGTTTCATGCCTCCACGCTGTACGGTCAAAATAATAGTGCGCGCGTTCAGAACGGCCGCGCAGGCTTTATAGTCACGATATGATGATAGATATATCAGATTTCAGACACGTTTTAATCACTGCACATTCGTTTTCACCGAAACGGTTTACTTTAAGTAGATATTTAAACAAAATGTAAGATTCCTTGCTCTTGAAGGCTGACTGGCTGGCAACCACACTTACGTCATATTCTGTCGTAAAGCACCTCGGTGTGTGTTTTGACTTTTGCGGCTCTGGGAGCCTGTAGTCCGTAAGGGCTCTTAAGGCTCGGCAACACATCAGCAACTTCTCTGGTCTTGCAGGTGTTCATGGGCGATGATGACCTCTTCTTAAAGATAAAAATATCTAAATATTGTCCCTTTATGTTTAATATAAGTATTATATTTTAATCCAAGCTGCGTTGTGTCGGGGGACTGCTCATGTGCTCGGCAAAACGCATCGGTTGAGCCCAAAGCCCAAACACACGTAAATGGTTAAAGTGACAGGATTTCAAATTTTTAATCGATCAGACCTATGGAAGTTGTTTATATCTCTTCATCAAGAAAAGACATGATGATCTTCAAACGGCTGAACAGATTTTTTTGAAAAAAATAAAAACATTTTCTACTAACACACCTATCGAACAAAAAAAAATTGATCAATATCGGTTCACCCGATCAGGCGCTACGATGCAACAGACAGACACACAGATACACAGACACACAGTTACACACTACAAACTTATAACATATATATTTTTGTCGTCGGGGGTTAAAATAGGGTTGTATATCACGACATACGAGTGTGACTTGATATGAGGAGATAGTATCCTGGAATCAGATGTTAATGTTGGTGAAATAAAAAAATAACCGGAGTGTAGGAAATATTATTATAGACAGATTGTTTCCTAAACAGTTGATATAAGTCGTCTTAATAAATCGAGATTGGGACAACTCTGTAACGATTCAGCATGCACTGCCATTTAGTTTGTTTCACGAGCAAGTAAAGCTGAAAGAATAATACGAAATATTCTCAGACTGATCTTAAATTTAATGCTATAAAGTGTAAGTAACTAACCCGTTTTAAAGAAATTATATTGATCTAATATTAAGTCTGTTAAACTAGTAGGTACTCGTACATGACACAGACTGAAACTGACTATATAATCCCGATATTAGAGATTAAATTTATTTTAAAAGAATTTTGACAGTTTTCAACAAAAATTGCTTTCATTTTACCAAATCCCCTAGGCCGAAATCCCCGCATGACACTTGACGGACGGGGGACAAAAAATAAAGCTTGAACCAATTTTTTGTGGAAACCTTTTCAGGAATCTTTATCTTAATTTTCTTCTGACTAGCCGAAATCACAACTTAAATCACGCAGAGGACATCTATTACAAGTTATCCCTATCAATCAAAAATTAATAGCACGGATTAATATCTATTGACATGTATAGGTGACGCGATTGCGTTACCTACAGTGATTACTGTAAAGATAAAATATATATTGACTGAAATACGTATATATATAAACGTTTTGCTAATAGAAGTTTAGTCTAAATTAAGTAGGTAGCTCTTTTGTTTTGGGACGGTACAAATACGAGTTTAGTGTATCTTTCGTGCTAAAATCTTAACAAAATGGCTGATAAGTTGATCAGTGTGGTTGAAAGGGTGCAGCAGTTAAAGAAGAATGCAGCTAAAAGATATAGCATCAAAGAAGAAAACGTGCACATCGGTCACATGGTTTTGCAGGCCATGTTGGATGAACCTACAAGGATATCCCAGGTAAAAAAGCGGTTTTTAAAACAAAAAGAAAATAATAAAACCATATAAGGTCTGATAGGTTTGACAGACAAAACTGTCAAAAATTAACAATTCGGTAGTCATTAATGACGACATAGTAGGTAGACTTAGGGCCCAGGTCACAAGCCGTGATAGCCTAGTCGTATGACCATTGGACTGCCAAGTCTAAGGTCTCGAGTTCGAACCCAAGGGACACACCTCTGACTTTGCGAAGTCATGTGGTTATTAAATACTAAATTATCACGCGCTTATACGGTGAAACAAAACATCGTGAGGAAACCTACATGCCTGAGAGATTTTCTCGATGGCGTGTGAAGTCTGCCAACCCGCACTAGGCCAGCGTGGTGGACTATAGCCTAATCCCTCTCATTCTGAGAGGAGACCCGTGCCCAGCAGTGGGACAGTATAATGGGTTATGTTATGTAAATATAAGCCTTAAACCGTTTTTTTATAGGAATAGGAGTCTGGAGATTCACTTTACCGTTATGAACATTACTATAAATAATATTGCTAGTCACAAAGGTCTGTATAATATATTAGAAATATCCATTTGGAAAATTGTTTTGGAATCCTGGGATCAATGGGAGACTCCCGCATTTTTTAAAGTAACTAATTTACCTAAATGTGAGGAAAAATAAACTATTTCATTATTGCCGATTCAGTTTCCCGAGATTTTTCACACAGAAACCTCGCAATTTTTTCGGATCATAAGTACCCTTAATGTTAATGCTATTTAGAAACTATACTCGTAAGTTCACGTAAATCGTTTTATCGCGATTAGAATTCCGGGATCAATAGATCATACCTGCATTTTATCCAGTTTATAAAGTACCCAACTTAGTTGAATTATGTAATTTTTATCTCAGAGAAAATGCTTTACCTGATCTATAAGGTAGCAGCTTTGCTAACTAACTGTCGAATTATTGTCGACTAAGTTACCCGGGATTTTCAGCATCCATGGGTACGGGAACACTGTATACGGTGTGTATTACAATAGATAACATTTATCGTAATGTTTGTGACAATTTAAATAGATTTTAATAAAAGTTATACAGTGTGTCCGGACATGGACTAGCGATATTCAGCAATTACACTCTAGGCTTGGGTCCAATACACTTCCCCGCTATGTGGCAGCTATTTTGTTGAAATATGCTCTATGCGAGTACAAAAAATATGATATATCCCAAAGTTTTAGTCATACTGAGGTAAAAATAGGCTTATTCGAAAGGCAATAACATTGTCTACCATCTGCATTACAAAGCAATGTGTTTGGTTGCTAGCTGTGCTAGGTTTCTACAATATCCATATGTTTTAGGATTTCAAGTACAAACTGATGACGACGATGACTGATGCATGCGTGCCGTCAGTTGGGACTGGTCTACTCAAAGCTGCTATGGTTCTTTCCTCAAAAGGCCATTTCAGACATTACCCTACATCGTACCACTCACTTATAAGTGTTCTTCCATGTCTGGACTTTAAAAGAGACCATGATTCTCTGAGTTTGTTTCGGTGTTTCTTCTCAGAGGTCGTCAGTTAGGAAAGCCATCTAGCTAAAAAAAAACCAGCCATGACATGTAAAAGTATCTCTAAAGATCTACTTGCAGAATAAATAATTTCATTTCATTTCAACTACATAAACTTGAAATGGTTAAAAATAATTTTACGTTTACCTTACGTTGCTATGTAAATATAAAACGAGGATCCAAATTGGGACAGTGAAGTAGAAAAGTCAACGGTCTTTTAAAATTATGTGAGCATCTCAAAACGAAACCAAATAGGTATACGAAACGAAGTTAATAATGTTGTCAATATGAAGGTACAAAATGTAATTTCGAGCCCGTTCTGACCCGAAGATCTGAAATGTGGTCAACTCTTTGTAATCTATATTAAGAAATCCCTGTCCGACCTGTGATGGTACCTATACATAATTATGTAGTTAGGTATCGTGATCTCGTTCTATTTATATACGTAATCATTTTCAATTTTAAAGTAAAAAAACACCTCAAATAAAATTTTATAAAACGAGGAAACTTAAATAGTAATATTTACGACGGTGCTAGCGAAATCGTTATCGTCACCGAAGATACAAGGGCCGATAATTGTTTACTTAATCACATTTAAAAAAAGATTTCGGGGAAATTGCGGTAATTTAGGCACGACAATCGTGAATTTTAAACTTTATTACTATGCTTCTTTTATGAATATGCAGTTTTTCTTATTTTATTATGTTAAAGTGATTCATGACATGACCTTTATGCCCCTTTTGGATCGGACAGGGATTTTTGAACAATATTTTTTTTAGATCGATGCTGCAACCGACATGAAGGAGTCCAACAAATCCGTGGCGAAGCGTACTTGTCGGTTGGCCAGCGCTATGGCTCACTCCGGCCTGAAGCCCGGTGACCACGTCGTCATCATGGGGCACAACCACCTCGATCTGTCCATTCCTTACTTCGCTTGCCACTTCGAAGGATACTCTTTGTGCGCTATTGATCCAAGCATAGGACAAAGTATGTTAATATTATTATGATAATTATATATTTGACTTTAATTTATTTCTGTTAAATTTCTTTCCCGTTAATTTTCTGTTCTTTCTTGTCTTGGAGTTGCGGAAAATAACGCGCTTTACCAATACCAATTCTATTAAAATTATTAGCCTAGAAGTCCTGGGGACTAGACGTCAATCCCCAGGTCGAGCAAAGTGTTATTATTGGGTTTTTCTGTGAAATTCTCAGTAGCAGCTCAGAGTTTCGGATTTGTGCCCGGTTAATGGTAATAGACTCGCCCCTTTTACATGGGACCCAAACATACCGACTAACTGTGGGTGTACATTAGTACACCTCCGACGATCTGATTTAACCCTTGTGATGATAAAATTACGGTGTGTTATGTTCTGTAAAAATTCATGCATGTAAAAATTAACAAAAAGATATTTTCTTTCTAACTTGCAGGCGATTTAATTCAATTATTTACATACACCAATCCAAAGATAGTCTTCTGTCAAAAATCTTGCGAAGAAAAGGTCAGAAAGGCGCTCAAGGTTAAAAAGAAATTGGCAGACATTGTCATATTTGACGATAAAAATGCCGATATTGAGGATTTTGTTAAAAAGTATAACGGCACGCAAGTTTATTACAGGTAAAGCATATTATATTCATTTATAATTACTTTTCTATTTAGTAATAAGTTCTGTTATACCTCATTGTTTAATTTCATATACAAATATAAAGATTAGTTAAGATAAATAAATATGATGTGTACATTGTACTTGGTAACTCTTACGAAATGTAAAAATGGATTTTGGTATGAATTATTTACGATTATTTTAAGATTAGATCAACACAAAGATTACAAAAATGGTTCAAGACCAAGTAGTTCTATATCAGATTGTGAATCAATTATAAATCTACGGACTATAGAATGTTCCTAGTGTGAACAGTTGGGGAAGAGAGACAAATATCTTCATAATTTCATTTTTTTTGTACACGGGATTTTTCAAATATGTTTTTTTTTAGGATTTATAGATATATTTTATATTATTTTATTAATTTATCATGTATAAAACATTTGCAGGCCAGCTGAATTCGACACATCCACAACGACCGCATGGTTAATGTTGACCAGTGGAACAACAGGTTGTCCGAAGGTGGCAATTATACCTTTTGATACATTACTCAACGCAATCATAAGCTGGTGGTGAGTACGTTTTCGTAAAATAAATATAATGAGTATTAGTTAATAACAATCACATTTCGTAATAGCTATAAAGCTAAATTCAGAGACAGCCATCCGACTGACATTAACAGAAATTATTAATTTGGTATAACCAATCATAACCATACAAAAATATCTATTTAAAATATCACCTAATACCATGTCTCGCTTATGATTATACGAGTAAATGTTAAAAAATATTATTACAAAGGTTTGGCTTGTTTTCTAAAGCTGTGATAGTCAACCCGTAGATCTGGAGTTCGAATCCAAGGCACGCATCTATGAGGTTTACTACAGTTTTTTACAAATTAATATATATTTATTATTATTAAAAATGACATCTATAATGAAATCTATATGTCTGTGAGTTTTCTCGACGGCGCCCGGCAGCGTGTGAAGTATTTCAAGCTGCACATGACCAGAGTAGTGGACTGTAGCCTAACCCTCTTATTCTAAGGAGACCCGTGCCCAGCTGTGGAACAGTGACTGGGTTGATGACGATTTTTTGTTATACGACTAAGGTGACAAACAAGCATACGGCCCGTCTGATGGTAACTAAGCGGTTACTGTAGCCTATGGACGCTTGCAACACCAGGGGTATCACTCGCGCGGTGCCGACCCTTTAAAAATCTTTTTACACCCCTTTTGAATAACCCCATGTTTTAGTCCTTTGAGAAAACCTCGGCGGGGAGTCGATTCCACAAGCTGAGTAGGTATACGTGGGAGGAAATTCCTCTGAAATCGCACAGTATGAGACCAGAGTCTGATTGACCAGAGTATGATTGCTTTCTTAGTTCTTTTTTGTCATTATTAACTTTGTTTCACATATTACATTACATCTATGTAATGTTATATAGCTTATACTTACTATTCTCTTTTGACATACGCCAAACTACATTGGCTGGTTATACCCATAGAAGACCATAGCTTACAGGAGATGTACAGTCTTAGCGACTTAAAAGTGTCAGACAGTTATAATTATTAGTATCAGTATTGGCAATCAATTCATTTCATATTGATAAGACTCACAACTTTATAACTATAGTAAACGTGCTTGGAAACTTATTGCAAGTTTATTTCATAACATCGATTATCAATAAATAGTTAATGGCATTTCC
Source organism: Acronicta aceris (assembly GCA_910591435.1). Lineage (NCBI taxonomy): Eukaryota > Metazoa > Arthropoda > Insecta > Lepidoptera > Noctuidae > Acronicta > Acronicta aceris. The sequence goes on along the minus strand of OU342763.1, from coordinate 7,699,415 downwards.
TGAAGGTTTGACTAATCCGACATTGTTGATGAGCATGATCACAGCACAGTAGGTACAAGCAAATCAAATATTAAAAGTCAGAAACAATAATATTTCTAATACTTTCCCAATACAGGCAGGCTCCAATCACCAATTGCTTAGCGATATTTTCGTAATTAAATAGGTAGTAAATAGTGCTTCTGCAAATTATTACTTACTGCTTATATTTTCCGATTCAATTCCAAATATTTCAGTGAATTTTATATACCTACCTACTCGTATAATGCATTCTCAAATAATAATTAATTAATAATAATATAACAGCTTATAATGAAATATAGATCCTAAAGATGAAATGATAATTCAAGAAATATATGAATCTGGGTAATCAGAACAAAGGGAACGAAGGTCCCTATACTGACATTTTTAAGTAACAAAGTCCTCCCTAAGCGTTATGTCTGGCTAGCATTATTATGTAGCTATAACTGAATTTTATCTTTTATAGGACACCGTTTACACAAAAACTCGAAAGCTGTTTGGCTATGGCGACATTACAGTGGCTGTCATCATTGTTCTACTTCTTGTCCGGTCCCTTGATGGGCTATACTAGGATTCAAACGTCGGATCAACTGACCCCACAAAGTCTCGTCACGATTATCAACAAGTACAGGGTAATTATTATTTTATGACAATAAAGGTATAAAACCGACATCGACTAACGAACCGTAGGCGACATTGATGCTTGCAACTGCGACCGACTGCAGTGTCAGTTGCGTTGTCCAGATATCAAGCGCGGGCGCATGTCGCTACAGTTAGTCTGCAGTTTCGCAACTCCGCGATCACAATCTCTCAGGCATGCACATTTCCTCACGGCGTTTTCCTGTACCGTTTAAGCGAGTGATAATTAATTATTATAATTAAGCTCGTAATTGTGCAAAGTCAGTTGCGTGCAAAGGATACGATCTCGAAATCTGGACTGGACACTGTGACCATCAAATCACTATCACTGTTTGTACTTTATATTAAAATATTTCAAAATATTTCAGCCAGCCACGACCGCATGGACGCCATATTTATTGGGCCAATTTCTTGCAGCGGCAGAAAACGTTTGTGACTTATCGTGTTTCAAATACATTGCTATAGGCGGCAGCGCTATCGAAAAACCATTAATAGAAAGATTTAAAGTAAGTAGAGTAACATGTGTAATGCAAAGCTTACTCGTTTACCTATAACGGTTATGTTTTACTTATTCAGGCTTTAAATGATCGGAGAGTAGATTATCTCGTAAGCACATTTCAAAGAATTTAAAATAACACCAGAGCGGGTTAGGTTTACAAAAAAAAAAAATAGGTATTTTTTACTTATAGAATAATGAATTTGTAAATATGTAAGACAACAAATAATTAAATTATACATTCTCATTCACGCAGAATGAATGAATGTATAATTTAATTATTTGTTGTCTTTTTAAATGCACGTCGACTTTTACTGAACAGTCATGAGCATTTCCAATCCTCATATTAGAGCATGCTTTCTTTTTCAGAAAAAATGTGGAGCTTTCTTATACTTAATTTATGGAATGACTGAGCTATTGGCGCCCATTTTTGATTACGATGAAGATACTCCATTCGGCTCAACTGGCAAGCCAAAATCTCAATATGAATTCAGGGTACGTGTAATATAACACCGTGAAATTTTCGTCTAGTCACAGCTGAAAAGGCTTCAATATACATACTCATTGGTGTTAACAATTAACATATTACCTTCAATAACTTAATAGAGCGTGCTTTTTTTTAATATGGTACTTATTTCTGTAAATAGATATTTAGATACTAAACAAATGTTTTAAATATATTAGCTTTAGGCGTCAGGCGTTTTTTTTTTACTTTAAACTTCTGAGAAGAAACGCATACTATCTTTGATGATTTTAGAACTAATATTTGTACTGGTTTCTGACACTTAGGCGAATATTTGACATTGAAATAAAACTACTTTTTACGGATTTTATCGCGTTGTATTGATATTATTTGAATCCCGACGTTTCGGATCCTTTACAGCCGGCCATGGTCACGGGTAGACTAATTTGTTGGACGTCTTAATGTTACAATTACTAACAGCTACCTTACATTTTTGTTAATTATTGGCGATCCGATTCACGCAGAACGAGTATCCTTCGGTCTTGCAGTTTTGGGCTTGGATTTTGATTTTATGAAATCTATAATGGGGTTCCAAGCAGGTGCACTAATATTCGTAATTTCTTTTGCAGCTAATAGATGATAATGGCAATATTTTGGGTGAGACTTCACAAACTGGCGAACTGTGGATCAAGGGAGACTCATTCTTTAAGGTATACAATAAGTACTAAAAAACGTTATGTATGCTATGTATCATGTTTTATATGTTTTCGTTCTAAAAATGCTACATAAATAACAGACAAAACAGAAACGATGTCATGAGTATAATGTAATCAATAATAGTGTCAAAGGCAAAGAACAGGAGGGCCTGGTGCGTTCATTAGAGATGATGAAAGCCGTTACTGATAAAAAATAAGTTTCTTTATCTTTCATTAACTACTTACTAAAAAATTAATCATTTAATATTAGTTACTGATAGTTTTTATCTATCTGATATCTTCAATCGATATACCTACTTACCTAATAGGACTTACCTAATCATGGAAAATTTATTGAAAACTATTATATCAGATGCTCGATCAGATGATCGGACATCTTTTATATAAAAGACGTAAAACACCTACTCAATAAAACGTACATAATTAATACCTATTTCAGTTTTTTAAAATCATATTAATTAACTAGTCTTGTTATAGGTACATATAATAAGTAGGTACTTACTTTTAGCGAAATATAGGTTAACTCAATGACTTTTCATAGTTTCGAAGTTAAAATATGTCCTTAATTATTTTGTTAATTTGTCGAATTTATGCTTGTCGTTAATTTACAAAGTTGGACTTTTGCATAATGATATAGGTATGGAAAAAATATATTAAGGATATTTTATGAACTTTTTAATGAATTCCTTAAATAAAACACTTAGGTACTTAAACTTATTCTTATTAATTTTCAGGGTTACCTGAACAACCCAGAGGAAACGAGGGCAATGTTAACAGACGACGGTTGGTTCAAGACTGGAGATATGTTCTACAAGGATAAACAAAACTATTATTACTTTGTGGAGCGCAAGAGACTGTTAATTAAACACTATGGCTTTTTGGTATTAGCGAAATCTTATTTTTTATTTTAGTATAATTTTACACATGTGACATATTTACTTTAATGCCTGTATTCTCGGAGAGCTTCACCGGTATCTTTACGTCCCGTGAAATAGAGGGCGAGCCTATTGCCATTAACTGGGCACAAATCTAAATTGCGAGCTGCTACTGAGAATTTCATGAGAAAACCAACAGTAGCTAGCAGTCGCGCTTACGGCTACTAGACTCATCGTAACGCAGTACAATATATATTTATAACCAATATATTATTTCTAAAATGTAACTGCAAGGTTTTATTGAAATATATTTTTTATAAAAACTATCTTAAAGGAAAACCTATCTGTAAGGTGAAAACGATACAAGTATTTAAAATAGTAACAGCATTAGCAGTACAGATTTAATTGTTATGGAAAATTTAATGGTTATGAAAGTAACATCTGTTTTTATTAGTGGATTTCTGGAGTCTTGACAACACTGAAGAGATAAGTTACACTTAATTTCAAGTGTAACTTTATTAAATACCGATATCATCATAAATTTACAAGAGGTTCGTCTCGCCTCGAGTCTGCGCTTGAACTGCTCCTCTTAAAAACTAACTACAGTCCCTTACTTGCTACTTGCGTCATCATAATTTCTAACAATTTTATCTTAGTCTGTCGCATTTTCTATATATTGATTTGAATATATAAAACAATTCATTCGAAGAGGCAGTTTTCTCCACATGAAATGTATTATTACTTTTTAAAACTTGGAATTTTCAGTCACCCAAAATTATTATAACAATATTACACAAATATTATCTTAAATCCTATACGTTCTTAAAGATAAATTAATTTTGTGTAGACAAATAGGTATCACAGGAATTTTATTATTACTCGTAAGTTTTGTTAAGATTTAAGAAATATCTTTAAAATTTAACTTGCTTTAAAGAAATTGGAAATACATTTATCATAAAGTGAGTGAGTACTTATATATATTTTGAGAAAGATTTTTATAAATTAAACATCAACTATCATATAACGCTTGTATTTCCCGAAGTAATAAGCAGATAATAAATAAATAAGTAAAAATTCACCAATGATTTGATTATGGTACCTTTTAAAAGGACCATGTAGGGTGCGAACCAATTGCCATAAGTAGCTTGCCATAATTTTTAAACAGTAATCCCTCGAAATAAATTTCACGTTGGAATAATATTCTAAAAGTGGCATTTGCGAATAATCAATTTCATTAACAGATTTCACCTTTGCAAATGGAAGAGGTAATCAAGCGACACCCCAGCGTATTGGATGCTTGTATAGTTGGTTTGCCGGACCCTGATTGTATGGAGCGGCCTGTTGCTGCCGTGCTCCGAAGAAATAGTGACGTCGTTGACGCTCAGGAGATCTTCGACTTAATCAGAAGTATGTCTTAATGTACACAATAATAAATGATAGATAGTGAAAACTTTTGATATATAACTTTTTACCCGACTGCGCCAGAAGCAGGGTTATGTTTTTTGGGTGTACAGTGGCGACCAAAATTCCATAGGCAATCTCACAACGCAATAGCTTGACGTTTAGTATGACTTACGACCTTCTATTCATTGTAGTCAACAAGTGACACGCACTGGCTGTATCGAGCTCGCTTGTACTGTTCATAGCAATGTAATCCTTAGCGTGCGTATGAACTTTTGAGCGTTTACTGTATATACTTAGTACGTATGTATGTATATTTCTTTGACACGCTCTGAAGCCTAAACGGCTTGATGGATTTTAGCTTGATAGGTGTCGTTATTCATATAAATATCTATCTCAACAACATTCCCTCATACAAATACACATAAAAGTTGTAGAACAAAAGTTTTTCTTAATCATGGGTACTTTTTACCACCATTTATGAGCCGGCCGTATCATGACGTATTATTACGATTATTTATAAGTTGTGAGAAAGGGATAACGCTAATAAATGTGTATAGCGGCATCAACATCATCGTTTTGTTTTATCTCAATCGCAAAACGATCGCAATAATACATCATATAGTACGACCGCAGATTGGTAAACTCTACGAACCGACCTCGAACGGTAATACTGTTTATCTGAAAGCCATAGTTTATACAATTATATTTGGTTTCTTTGTCTTGACCTATGATCGGCCGTGAGACTCCTGATAACATATTCCACATGGCGTAGCGGCTGAGCGATCGGCTTCTACGTTACGTGTTGTGGGTTTTATCCCCGCTCGGAACAAATACTTGTATGATCTACAGGTATTTGTTCCGGATCTAGGAGTATATGCAAGTGATAATTTGTGTTTGTGAAATGCACCCATGATACAGGAGAAATTCCTAGTGTGGGGCAACGTTTTTTTTTTAAAAAAAGTAGTTATACTATAGTTAACTATAGCAGGGATATTTTGTATAAATTCATCAATAATTGCATAGTGTTCTCAAATTTTACACACCGAAAGCTGGGTCGTCCGTGCTCGATTCAAATACTGCACCTCTGACTTTGCGAATAGTAATGTGTGAATCAGAAATTGAATATTTTACTTCAACAGTCAGTTCAGAAAAAAACATCTTTTATTTAAATTGCCACTCAATTAAAACTCTAACGACATACCATCACAAACCTCCAGTAGCACAACTGTCAAAACAGCATTCAATTTCGTCAAGTACTTTTTCGTGATTCCTGTACAAACGTACAAACAAATATTCAACACATATTTTTTGACTTCTATTGTTCTTATGACTTTATGAGAATTGTGATTTTTCTTAATATGACAATTTAGTACGACAGCATTTTATTACGGGTAGTATGACAATATTTTTTATGAGTTGTTTATTTACCATCGAATATTTACCTATATCGAAATTGTTAAAAATAGCATCGTTAATCAGATCGGATGTAGATAAAATGTTTTAATCCGTATAGATACCTTCTGACGTCTACGATAAGGTAGTCAGTTTGCCGTAAAACTGATTTTGAATAAAGATATTTTTTTATAGTGCGGAAAATCATCATGGATCGTCTATATGTTACGTCATTATGTCGGACTAAAAACAGCACTTGCCATTCCTTGTCCTATAGTCTCGGCCATGGGATTCGTGACCTTCGCCAATAACAGGTGTACAATAATATCCTGGGTGTTATTAGCTTAATATGTGTACCTGTGTGTCTATCTGTTACATCGTAGCGCTCAAACGAATGGACCGATTTTGATTCTGTTGTTTTGTCTGGAAGGTGACTTGATCAAGGGTGTTCTTAACTATGATTTAAGTAAATTTGGCCAGCCGTTTGAAGATTATCAGTTCTTTTCTAGTTCATGAAAGGATCTGATCGATTTGAAATTTGGTATTCTGTTAGTTCAATGATATTGCAAGAACATGGTAACCATGTCTAGATATTGCGGGGTTTTTTTCAAGAGTTTAATTTAATGTTATATTGGGAAATTCTCACTCATTAAATTCTTACAGCGACTGAGAATTTCACTTTGTAGCCAGTTATTAGCAACGCCCATATTCTACGGGACCTTAAACATAATGTCACGAGCAAACTGTTAATTATACAACCGTACGTACACCGATGTATTCACACCTATGTATTCGGAGATACAAATATTTGTGGCATGTTCGTCTTCACTAAAAACTCCTTTATATCGAGAACGCAAACAATAATAAAAACGAAACTTAAATCGACTTCGAAAAAAAAATTACTAAAAAACATAAAACATTTAGTTCACAGTTTTATTCTAATAGACGATTTACCGTTACTGGATTCAAATCAACACAAATATAGGTATAGCTGTCCAGATGTCGTGTTCGCATGCTACCATAATAATACTTCAGATGGTACCCACAAATAATACCGGCATGCCGCATGTCCAAATGGATACAGAGTCACGTAAACACCAAGTTGAATAATTTGTTGCGAAACAGCAATCACAGTCCACATTTAATAACTGAAGAAAACTCACATCGCTTGTTATAATTACTCGTGTAACAGCTGGCCCGTATGTATACGTGTACATACATACCTAATAAGTAGTATTCATTTGTGAAACAAACGTATGACTGGAGCTAGTAGATACCGGACGAGTTTAATTTTCAACAACGAATTTTTGAAAAAAATCTGTTTGCTTTACCAACAGATTCACATCACGCGCTTTAATTCAGTATTGAATAATTCCACTCACAATTGGAGCTGCTCGACTGGGGAAGTACCTCAACCTTGCAGAAAATCGTAGCCAAATAAAATAGCTCCGTGCTATTGGAAAAATCGTGATCAATGCGGAATACATCGCAATATACAATAATATGTAGTTTAAATTATATTAGTGACGCTATTTCTCATTATTGATGCTCATTATAAAGTTTACATGAAATATTTTGATATTAGATGCCGAAAAATATTAATTATTAAAATATTTAAATACGGATCTACAATTTTTCACAGTGATAGTCTGTGCAAGAAAAAATACTAAAATGAATGTCTTTTTATTTTTCAGGGAATATGGAAGGAAAGCGATTAAACGTTGGATTCTTCTTCGTAGATTCATTACCCGTCACGCCCTCTGGTAAACTACATCGAGCACTAGTAAAGGAGATGGCTACCACAGCACAACTAACTCTCTTCTAGGAAACAACCAACGTAATGTTATTACTTAATTTAGACATACAGTGTACCTACTAATTTAATTTACTAATGAGGATCTAAGTAATATAAGTTTAAAATTAAGTATTAATGGAACTGGAAAACTAGCAATAGTCATGAAATTTTATTCTTTAAAAATTTAATGGAATTAAGTAAATAGCATGTAAGTAGTCTGAAATTATATTGAAAATATGTTTTCTGGTCTTTGATATCTTTAATAAACACTTACTAGGACTGTGGTAAGAACAAAAACATGATTATTTAATTAATTTTATAAATTTAATACAATATTTGTGAATATATACTAATTGTTTTATTGGTAGTGTTAAAAAGGGCTCCCAAATACAAAGGTTTATTATGTTTTTAACATAACATACCACTCAAGGCCCCTCACTTATTGGGAGCGCTAACCGGACATTTCGGGGCTAACGCTCTCGTGCAAAAGATGGATCTGACAGAGACATCAGCCTGCAGGGCCTGCAAAAGGGAAATTGAGAGCATGGAACACCTTCTGTGTACATGGGATGCAATGACTAGAAAGCACATGCGCCTCTTGGGGCAGGGTTATCCAAGACCAGAGGACTGCAGACTCATACCCCCAGGCCTCATTATAAAGCTTATGGAAGAGCTGTTTGAAGAACTGGGCGGGGATGAGTCATAGGCATCTAGGGGAAGCACAGAAGATCCCATTGGGTCGAAGTGCACTGTGGCCTTGTTGCCGCGGCCCTATATAAGATAATATAACATAACATACCATCACGCCTGTATTCCCCAAAGGGGTAGACAGATGCGTACTAATGTACACCCACAGTTCGCCGGTATGTCTAGGTCCCATGTAATAGGGGTCGAGTCTATTGCCATTAACCGGGCACAAATCCAGACTCCGAGCTGCTATTGAGAATTTCAAAGAAAAACCTAATAACACTTTGTCTGACCTGGGGATCGAAACCAGGACCTCTAGCGTAGGATCGCGTTTGGGACCACTAGACTAATGAGGCAGTCATTAGTATAGTGGTCCCAAGTCAGTCATCTTTATTTTTTTATCACCTAGGTAACTACAACACAGTACTTTACGCGCTCAAAAGACACAGAGAAAAAGTTTTCTACGCAGGTTCGTGTAGTGATCGAAATCCACACAGAAAAATAAATTCATGGCAAAAAAAATAGTTCACTAATACGTAAATAGAAAACCACATAAGTGAATGCGAAGGGTGTATTCAAAATACCTACATCTCAATACCATTGTGCCGATGGTTTACACCTGACGACCCCAAAGTTTAAACTTCAGGAAGTACCTACTGTTTACTAAAAAAATAAATAAAGGTAGACAGCCATCTCCTATGAAATCATTAATTCGTAAATTACACTAGTTTACAAAAAAAAATTTTGCCCCAGGGGGCTTTGACCACTATAAAACTCTCAGATATTTGATACTTACCCATTATTAGGACTAACATCCCGACCTAGGATAGTTTACATTACGAACAAGCCGCCTCGGATAGTTTACATTAGGTCTTTTTTTTACTGCCTATACTTAAATCTTTATGAAGCAATCCTAAGTGATACTTGCATGCATGCTTACCTATATGCAAGTTTACTTGCTTAAGTGTAGGTACAAATATAAGAGAAGATCGCTAAATAAAATTATGATAGTTGGTTAATTTAGATCATTTAAGGATGCGGCGGAGCTTGAATTGCCCACAATAACTTAATAGGTACCAAAATAAATCGTAATCCAAACAATATTTTATCAAATTATTATATATACCGATATTGTTCGGTCTAGATTCCTACCATACCATTTCGTCTACTACTTCACTGGAAATAAACGACTGAAATATCATTCCCAACTTGGTAAAGTTATCAAGAATTGCATTCGCTTACATTTATTTCCAGTGAAGTACTCGTAATTTGGACGAAATGGTAGAGTAGGAACCTAGAGTAACGCTATCGGAATCCGAATAATAACACAAGTTGATTAAATTGTGTTTGAATTATGATTTATTTTGGTATTACGTTTGTGTCAGCAATTCGGTCCGCCGGACTCTTAAATAATAACAAAATGTGATTATGATACACCATACACAAATGCGAAAGCAAAACAATAAGCTTCAACATTGAGTTATCATTATTTTATATCATAATAAAACGAAACCGCAACAAATATTGCCAAGTTATCTAGCTCTACGAACATGATCAGGCGTTTCATTTTTATACATTCTCACTGTGGGCGAATCATAATTACAAATAATAGAATTTATACGTTTTCTGCCAAATTACGACTATGGAAAATAAAAAAATAAAAACGGCGATAAAAACTTAGAACCAAAATAGGACAAAAAATAACGTCAAGTGAAAATTGAGATTTTTTCTTTTGGGCCAATAGTTTTACGTACTTAACCCAATAACAAAATAAATGGCGATACAATAAATATCTATCTTTATTTTTTTCTAGGGTGAGGAAATGCGCCTTATGCACGCTGCCCTGCCCCGTTTCGGCGATGCGGGACGACCGACTAAAACCACCATCACTACCACTTCTCGTATGCTCCGCGATCCTACCGCTGACCTCCAATGTTGGACCTTTCTTGAGGGCCAAGTGCAATGGGTGACTGACGATCCCGAGTCCGCCGCCCAAGGCCCTGTTTGCGGCGGGACATACCTATATGTGGCCCGCCGCAGTCCTTACCTCGGCCGCAAAGGGTAGGGAGAACGGTGCATCGCAATACCGATACTCCTCTCCCTCTGCGGCCCCACCATGTCCGTAGTCCTGCGGCTGCGACCCCGTCAAGGCCGCGGAAGGCAGGAAGAGAGGCGCACCGTGATACCGACACTCCTCTCCCGCCGCGCCCCTCAAACCTTCAGCCGTAGTGTTGCCCATACAATACCGTGGCCCGCCTTAGTTGCGGTGCCTCCCATATGACACCGCAAGCTACAGTAGCCGCTCCAATGCAGGCTTCCTGGGAAATGCCCGCAGGAACAGCCCCTCCCTGGGGTTCTACTTAGCTTTACTCTGCCATGGTCCAACAAGTAAAGTCGACCAAAGTCCAGAGTCGACTGGTCAGCCCAATGTTACTTCCCTTTCCTTGCCCATTTCGAGTATACCTTTCCATTTAGTTCTACAAGACACATCATAGCATTTCTATGCTACATTTTAATTAAAATTCACTTCAGAAATGGGAATGCCAGCCCCGACGGATTTTCTTGTAGGTAAGTGAATATGTGTATGAGTCATTTAGTCGCGGGTTTAGAAAATATTATTAGTGATAACAATCGTAGTGGGTTTTTTCATGTCATGTGCGTATTAAATAGTTAATTATCACGCGCTTAAATGGTGAAGGAAAACATCGTGAGGAAACCTGCATGCCTGAGAGATTTTCTCGATGGCGTGTGAAGTCTGCCAACCCGCACTAGGCCAGCATGGTGGACTATAGCCTAATCCCTCTCATACTGAGAGGAGACCCGTGCCCAGCAGTGGGGCAGTATAATGGGTTGATTATGAATATATCTATTTATATTCCTTTTATAAAGAATACTTCACTAAGCATTTTTTGCATTATTAATTAATGCATTAGTAATTAAAGCAATATAATCCTTAATTCAATTATTCATTGAATCACAATAAATAACAATATGTGTACCGTAACGTACGTAGTATAAAATACAGTTAAAACTAAATTAAACTTTCCATGTTTTACAAAATGAAATGACGACAAAGACAAAGTGTGACCGCCCCTGTTATTTCATACTTGTGAGCAACGATATTTTATTGAATTTTTAAGATTGTTTATCTGATCCTGCGGCGATCACTCCCAATGGGATTTTAACAAGTCTCTAGAACACGTCTGGAGCATGTACCATGCGTGCTCGATGGGATTAAGGTCTGGCGATTGTGCAGGCCACGGCAATACCCGGATGTTTTCCATGCCAAGTACTCTCTGGTCTTCCGAGCTGTGTGCGAACGATCATTGTAATGCATTAGCGTAAAATCTGAGTAGACTTTGTGCAAATGGGTGAACATAAGGCCCGAGGACATCTTCAACGTAGTTTCAGCGTTCATAATATAAGGTCTGGTTGTCGCCATATTATATTTTAATTATTGTCATGTCATTAGTAACATTCGCAAGTTAACATAAACATACCATCACGCCTGTATTCCCCGAAGGATTAGGTAGAGGCGTACTTAATGTACACCCACAGTTCGCCTAGTATGTTTAGGTCCCATGTTATAGGGGGCGAGCCTATAGCCATTAACCAGGCACAAATCCAGACTCCGAGCTGCTACTGAGAATTTCATAGAAAACTCAAAAACACTGCTCGACCTGGGGATCGAACCCAGGACCTCTAGCGTAGCAGTCGCGCTTGGGACCACTAGATTAATGAGGCAGTCAAGTCGCAAGTTAAGACAAATCAATTGACGTAAGAATCATAAAAATACAACATACATATGTATATACTAGCTTTTTGCCAGCGACTTCGTCCGCGTGGAATAGTTACTTTGTTCCATATGAACTTTCATCCCCTATTTTACCCCTACATAGGTCGAAATTTATGAATTATTTTTCCCGCGGCTTCGCTCGCGTTAAGAAGTATTATTAATTATATTTTGTTCGTCTTAATTTATTCGTTCCATTAGGTACTGATAGTTCAAACTAATACATTTACATCCTCCATCATCCCTTATTTTATCCCCATAGGGGTTGAATTTATCAAAATCCTATTTAAGCGAACGTCTTCATCATAGTAGCTCCAATCTTTAATTTCAGTTCAATCAGTCGAAAATCTAAGAAGATTTATACAAACTTTCATCCAATTTATCAAAATCCTTTCTTAGGGGATGCCTACGTCATAGTAGCTATATGCATGCAAAGTCTCAGCCCGATCGGTTTAAAATTGACAAAGTTTCATACAAACTTTCATCCCCTATTTTATCCCCTTGGGGGTAGAATTTATCAAAATCCTTTCTTAGCGGATGCCTACGTCATAACATCTACATGCATGCCAAATTTCAGCCCGATCCCTCCAGTGATTTGGGCTGTGCTCAAAGGTGACTGACATAGTGATCTATCAACAGATCACTATGTCAGTCACCTTTGAGTTTTATTTAAGTAGAGATCATAAACACTACTCTCCTTTGCGTCTCGCAGTTGGGTAAGAACTGAATGAACTGATTATCTTTGAAGTCCAGTGTGAAAAAGCCCTCATAATCACGATTATTCAATACATAATACAATTTTAATCTAAAAAATTCATTCGCGCAATCATTGCAAAGATAAAAACAATGATCTTAGTCTATATAAACGCTGTGCACCCTTGAAGTAATTAAAGTATTTTTCACATTACATTATTGTTCGTGTTTGGTTTACCTGTATAATATTTTTTCTGATCGTGTTAAATTTAACAAAATGATCGATATGAGCAACTGTATAATAAACCGTTTGAAATTGCTGAGAAGAAATGCAGCTGATCGATGCCACATCAAGGAAGAAGACGTGCACATCGGACATATGGCGCTTCAAGCCATGCTGGATGAACCAGACAGGATCTGTCAGGTACCCATACCCCCAAAGATATTACGAACGATAAACAGATCATTACGACCAAATAGTAATCTACTAACTTCTGCTCTAAAAAACTCAACTTCACAGGCAGTGGTTTTGGTAGCTTAGTTGGCTTAATGTGTGTCCGGTGTAGTTACTCGTAATCGGAAGGACGCAGGATGGAATCCTACCTGAGATCGAATTTCCCTTTCGCTAAAACTTATGTAAAAAAATGTGTAGTATTTTGTTTATGGGATAGGAGGGCAAACGAGCAGACGGATCGCCTGATGGTAAGCGATTACCGCAGCCCATGGACACACGCAACACCAGAGGAGTCTCAAGTGCGTTGCCGACCTTTTAAAAGGGGATTGGGCCTCCGGTAACCTCACTCGGCGAAACACAACGTAAGCGTTGTTTGACGCCGGTTTTCTGTGAGGCCGTGGTATAACTCCGGTCAAGCCAGTCCATTCGTGCCGAAGCATGGCTCTCCCACGTAAAGTATGCCAAATGTAATAAAAGAAATAAACAGTATACGAATTTAATGGCCGGCGGGTCTATTGTCATTAACGGGACACAAATCCTAACTCTGAGCTTCTGAACCCCAATAACAATTTGCTGGATCAATTATCGAAGCCAGAACCTCTAGTGCAGCAGTTGGACTTACGACAACTAAGTAAACAAATGAGGCGGTTGGACTGAAATAATTATTCTGAAAATAAATCGGAGTTATATATTTCTAACATATATATGCATTGCATGTGTCATTACATACTTTAAAAAGGTAGGTATGTATATATTGTTGTATAATACGCCTGACATATGAATACCTAGGTACTGTACATTGTTGATTTTAGCAATTTATTACTTATAACCACTGAATTTCATTAGAATTTCATCACGCTCATGCCACTTTCCAAAATTATGAGTAAGCAGAAACTGCAGAATACCACTTCCTACAATTTTTGAATACTTATTTAGCTCCGTCCGCATAATGACACGAGAATGAATTAAGTAGGAGAGACATGAGAATTCTACGCACTCTGATCTTATAGGAGGACCTCACCAATAAAGTTGGTGTATATTTTTCTAGTGCACCCCTCCTGGCACTTACGATAGCTATCATTCGATAGATTAGTCGAATTGAACAGCATCCCCGCTCACTACTAAAAATTAAACTGTTGTAAGTTGGTGCATCAAATCGGTCAATTTGTCGGTGATGTATTTAGATGAGCTGCAGGGAGGGTTTTTTTTATTATTTCTTTACGACTATAGCATCACTGCGACGTCTGTCGGTCTATCGTGATCTTCACTTGTTAATTCATAATAGCTGCATGATTTAGAGAATCCGAGAATTCTCTAAATCATGCAGCTATTATGAATTGCAAAATTTTCATATTTAGTAAAAGACCGGTCAAACTATTTCCCCATTGAAAGTCTGTAAACTATGGGATCCCATATGTTAATCCGTTACGGGCTCCGTAGAGGTGCGGTGTCCAAAAAATGGATTAAAACGGCCTTGTAAGTACAAAGAAGAGAGGCCTTGGAACACGTGGATGTAAGTTGAAATTAATAACAAATACTTAGGTTTACGGCCCCTTGGAAGTGTAAAAAAAATCCAGCTTCTAAGTCAAGGCAATAAAATAAACACGACCATTTAACCATATATATATACAGTGACCGGGAAAATGTGAGAGAAATGAAAAAAAAATTAGGTATCCACTGTTTTTTTTTTCAATTCTAGGAAACAAAACCTGAATTGTATTTAATTATTTTACTGTAACTTTATTTAACGCATTCATTTTTCCTTACACAACCGCATCAAGCTTACCATCTCTAGTAAACGTATATCTACTCCCAAATTTCACAGTCATTTACTTGTTCAACATTTCTAATTTTAATAGTAAATTGTTATGTACCTATTATCCTAGAATGAAATCACCCTTTTTCATCGAAAATACTGAAAACCCCTGGTCTATACCTAAAATAAACTTGTAACAGGCTGATGTCTGTACATTATAGATATTAAAGAAAAACTAATATAATAAATAGAAAGAAGAAAGAAAAACAGAAGCAACAACAAACAAAATATCAATAATTAGAATTTTTGTCTCTCTGTTTGTTTGTACGCGCATCACGCAAAAACTACTGCATGGAATTGAATGCAGTTTTCGCCGATGTATTGTTAGAGGTCTAACTTAAAATCTGGTACATGTTTCATCTTAATCCACCGCCTAGAATCGGACTTATAGTATGTTAATCTTTTTGGGACTTGAGTTAAACTGCGGGCAACAGCAACTAGTGACTAATAAAATGAATGTTGATCAAGATTACAACGTTTACAGGATTACCTACTACATATCTCATCAAGATAGTAAGATAATATTCTTCGGTACAACATTAAATCAAGTTATCGTTGATATTCAATACCTTCTAGAACTTTATGAAGACATTGCGATGAAACATATTTGTCATCATACGTAATACGTATAATCGTATATATTTCATCACAAACATGTACATTATGCAAGAGACATTGTTTATGTTCATCACATATTTTTCCTATAATATTATATCAAATAATCAGGCCTACGTTCAGCAGTGGACGGCAATAGGCTGTTTTGATTGATTGATTGATTGATTATATCCAAGCAGTGATCAGTCTTACCCGTAGGTCTCGAATTCCATTCAAATCCCACTGACTTTTCGAAATCATGTGCGTAGTATCACTCGCTTAAATGATGAAGAAAAACATCGTGAGGAAATCTGAGCATGACTGCATGTATTGTACGTCAATAAAGTTTTTTTTTATAAAGTCTACCCATCCGTATTATTCCAGCGTGATGGACTATGGCTGAACCCCTCTGGGATAAGGCTATATATAGTACACCACTATTAGGACCCCCCTGGGACAGTGAAATGGACAATAAATGATCATTTAGTTTCTCAAGAACTTTTCTGATAAAACATAATTATATTATCTTGGTCAAAATATCAACACATCTTTAAGTACATTTAATTATTCTGATTAAAGAATTTTAATCGTGATTAATCCGTTGATTAGCTTATTTTCTGGACTTTGTGAATTCGGAGCACATTTTTCTGATGTACCTACCTAGTACCTACCTTTATGCGTAATAAATATCTCAATCAAATCAGCATTGCTGATAGATATGTCCACCTTATTTTATTATTGTTATAATATTTGCTATGCAGACCCCAGACCGTATTCCTTTTTCATATTTAAATGAATGGAGATACAACTGTTACAACTTTCGTCAGTGAATTGATTTTTTTTATGATATAGATCGATGCTGCTACAGATGAACAGGAAACAAACAAGTCGGTGGCGAGACGAACTTGTCGCCTTGCCAGTGCTATGGTAAACTTCGGACTGAAGCCCGGAGACTGTGTCGTCATCATGGGTAACCACCATCTGGACATATGCATACCTTACTTTGCCTGTCACTTCGGAGGACACTCTATGTGCACCATTGATCCTAGAATTGGACAAAGTAAGATCATCAAAGTAACTATCGTAATATTATACAGAAGCACACTTTTTTATAAAAAATATAGGAGGTTATTTGAAATCAAAATTCAACATCTGTTTGCTTGCAGATGATCTAGTTAAATTATTCCCAAACCTCAATCCGAAGATAATCTTCTGTCAAAAATCTGGCGAAGATAAGGTCAGGCAGGCATTGAAATTGCATAAGCTTCAGGCAGAAATTGTTATATTTGATGATAACGAAGCCGATATTAAAGCTTTTGTTAAGAAGTACAATGGCACCCAAGTCAATTACAGGTATTTAAATGTATCCACTGATCTCTATATTTCTCTATGCTATTTAGCTTAAAGAGTATTGTAGAGATCAGTGAATCTATCATAAAATAAATTCTTCTCTGTTTGTAGTATTATGAATAGTTAACAACAGCTACATAGGTACCTATCACCATAATTATCATATCAGTCTGTTAAAAAGGTCCACTGCTAAATAAAGGTGTCCATGGGGAGACCATTGACTACCACAAGGACCGATTATCACTTATAGACTATGTTAAAAAAACCCTGTCCGATCCGAAAGGGGCATAAAAGCATCCCAATAACATCAACAAATAAAATAAGAAACATTAAATATTCATCAAAGTTAACATAATTATTGAAGTTTAAAAATCACGATTATCGTACCCAAATTGCCCCAATTATCCCAAAATGTAGCAATTTTTTTAATGTGATAAAATCATCACTGGCTTTAGTATGTTTTGCACTTAGGGACGGTGTCGCTTTCACCGTAAGTATTGCCATTTCAATTTCTTCGTTTCATAATATTTTTTCGGGGATTCTTTATTCGTGTAAGTAGTAGTAGTGTAGTATTTTATAAATGGAACCGAATGTCGATACCTAACAATGCCTTCACGGGTCGGATAAGGTTTTCTAAGTATTATTTATCTTTAAGGTGTGAGTGTATGTATGAATGTATTTATCTTGTAAAATTATGTAAACTCCCTCCTCCCCCTTCCTACTTCGCAATAATAAACTTCTGTATGCGTTAATAAAAATTGAATTACTTGTGTTTTCAGGCCAGCTGAATTTGATCATTCAGAAACAATTGCATGGCTAATGTTGACCAGTGGAACTACGGGGGCACCGAAGGTGGCAATTATACCATTTGATACATTACTCAATGCAATCATTAATTGGTGGTGAGTGTAATAGATATTATAAAAAATTAACAATAATATGTTGCGATTACGTAAGCGGTAGCAGTTGGAGTTGGATTAGACTAGATGATTCCAGGTGAAAATATACCAGCCAATTGTAAGTAAGTGATATTATGACCTAGGACTTTTCTTTTTATGGGATAGGAGGGCAAACGAGCAGACGGATCGGCTGATGGTAAGCGATTACCGCCGCCCATGGACACACGCAACACCAGAGGAGTCACAAGTACGTTGCCGCCCTTTTAAAAGGGGATTGGGCCTCCAGTAACCTCACTCACTCGGCGAAACACAACGTAAGCGTTGTTTGACGCCGGTTTTCTGTGAGGCCGTGGTATAACTCCGGTCAAGCCGGCCCATTCGTGCCGAAGCATGGCTCTCCCACGTAACACTGCCTGCGGGCTGCTCTGGACTGCCAACGATTCGCTCTCTCTCATTCAACTTTGAATCCAAGGCCTCTGCATCTGATTCATCAAAAGTCGCAAAGGCCCGCCGCCTAGTACTTACATAGAACCTAAACGTCGGACTGTGGGTGTGTCAGTACCTACCTACGCCTGTGCCTTCATCATCATCATCAGCCTATATTCGTCCACTGCTGGACGTTGGCCTCTCCTGGTGAACGCCTGTGCCTTATCCTTTGGGGAATACACGCGAACTAAAAGAAAAGTGTCATTAACTAATTTATTATTTATATCCAGGAAACCTTTTCCGGCGAAAATAGAGAAGTGCCTGGCGTTGGTCACATTACAGTGGGTGTCATCACTGTTATTCTTCATAAGCGGTCCCCTTAAAGGCTATACTAGAATACAATCATCGGAACCATTTACACCACAAATATTGATTGCTTTAATCAACAAATACAGGGTAATTATATTAATACTACAATAACCAATAACTTAGATTAACTGTGTGACACTGATTACAACAACACATGGTCGTGATTATTAAACCAATTACTAAGTAGTATATTTTTATAACATTTCAGCCCTCTATCACTGCATGGGCGCCATATCTATTAACTCAATTTCTTGTAGTGGCAGAAAACGTTTGTGACTTAACGTGTTTCAAATACATTGTTATTGGAGGCAGCGCTATTGAAAAGCCAGTATTGGACAGATTAAAAGTAAGTATCAAATCATATCAATGTATAAAATAGAGCCTGCCATGTTGAGCTTTCACGTCAATCATGGCTTTTACAGCCTTTTGTCGAAGTAGCTAATCACATATTATGACGTTACATTATCTGCCGCGCACAAATTCATTTTTACAATAATTAAAACGAATACGTCTTTCGTTTTAAAATCACTATTACTTGTCTGGAAAAAATTACAAACCGGATTTTTACACTAATTTACATTCGCTATTTAACCCCCTTATATAATGAAAATAAAATGTGAGTCGGAACTTGTGTCCGCTTTAATTTTTTAATAACCAAAAATTGTATTGTAATATTATATTATCTTTATATTATACTATTTTCCTAGATTTCAGTTAAAAATAAAGGATTTTTATATAAATAAGCTTTCTTTGAAATTTTTATTTTATAATATTTATAAATATTTTTTTAATGTCATTTATAAAACAATCCAATAGACAAATACCTCTTATAACAAGTAATATAATAGTAGTAGTTTGGTAAATTTATTAATATAATAATATATTAATAAATTTACCAAATACTCGTATACCTAGTTTTCGACTTGTGCTCAAAACTGTGCATTATATCGTTTTCTGTTGTTTTAGAAAAAATGTGGCGCCTTTATGTACTTGGTTTATGGAATGACAGAACTATTGGCACCAATTTTTGATTTTGACGAGGATACACCGTTTGGATCAACTGGCAAGCCGCAATCACAATATGAATTCAGAGTCAGTAACAATCCAATCAACAAAATTATTAAAATATATTATAATCATTATCTAATGAATACGATTTTAATGAAAGACGTACCTAGATAATAAATTCAGTCACAAAAATTAATAATACCTAGTGTATGATTAAGATATCAGTATCCATGTAGTTAATTATTTCTTAATTGATAAGCAGTACATTTTCATTTAATTTGATATACATTCTTATCACTGTTTGCCCCTACAGCTCATGGACGATAACAATCAACCTTTGGAAGGAACTTCTCAAACTGGCGAACTGTGGGTGAAGGGAAACGCTTTCTTTAAGGTATGTAACTTTATGCACAATATTTCTCTTTTTAAGCGCTCGTTCAGGATGTGCAGACTACTAGACAGGGTGACTTTTAAAAGACGAGCCAAATCGAATTAGGAGGTTCAGGAACCGTTACTTGTCAATTGTAAAATTTAATTATAAATTATACAAAAAAATAATCTCGTCACCTTAGATGGTGCAAACTAAGTAATTATCTATTTTAATTTGCCACATGTATGCAAATTCACACTGTATAATCTAGATACGCGGTAGCGTCTCTAGCCATTTTCATAGAAAAAGGAACTGGCGACGCAGCAGCCGTGTGTAATATTACGCGAACCATTTCGAGCTACTTTTCACCCCTGCACAACTCGAAAACAATTTAACCACGGAACTATGGAATTTGGCACATTTATTAAAGCTTGTCTAGAATCTAACATTTCATACTTGTAGCTCAAACCGTTATTGACATATTAACTGCCCTACTTAACTAGTGGTCCTGGGCACAACTGCTACGCTAGAGGTTGATTCCCTGGGTTTGATTCCCAGGTCGACCAGTGTTATTGGGTTTTTCTATGAAATTCTCAGTAGCAGCTCAGAGTTTGGGATTTGTACCCGGTTAATGGCAATAGACTTGTCCCCTATTATATGGGACGTAACATACCGGCGAACTATGGGTGTACATTAGTACACCTCTACCTAACCCTTCGGGGAATACAGGCGTGATGGTGAATATGATATAATTACATTTTAAAACTGGCATTATATAACTGACTGACTTAGTCACTAATTGATTTATAGATCAAAAACCTAACCCACTTCCAGATGACCTTGAAAGTTGAAATTTTCATCCAGCTGGGTAATTTGTGTATACAAAGGAAAAAATCCGAAAACACATAAAAGTTATCTTATATTTAATTAATTATTTTCTTTATTTTATACACAAGTTACTGTTTTTATATTGTAAGGTAAAAATATTTTTTATAAAAGCGGCGGTAGCCTAGGGTGTCGGACTTATGATCATGGTGGTTATCGTTTCGAAACCCACCCACAGCACTACCGACGTGAACCCACTCGTAACACAAGCATTTCAGCTTAGCACGAGGAGTTAACAAGAATACTAGTAATAAGTAATGTGCAATCCACATTGCTAGAAAGCATTTTTTTAATTTACTCTTAAAAAATTAGTTTGTTGGTAAAAACTAGCTAAGTCAAATCGGAGTAGTATAGGGTTAGGTGAATAGACAGATCTTGACACCCATATTTAGATCACAATTCTTTTGTCGGCGAAGTTGAAAAACACGCCTATTCTAAATATTGAACTTAGCTCCCATTTTCATCTTTATGTTTTTGATGGGTTAATTTTAAGTAATACCCTACTTGGTAGCCTACTTCATAGAAGTCCTATTGCGGTCATGATACTAAACTATGATAGGCCAACTTGAGTATAAACAATAACAGAACTAGCTTTAAGTAATTGGCTAATCTTTAATGATTTTTAGAACTTCCATGTCCAAAAAATGGAAACACAAGCAATACTTTCTTATTTATATCTAGGTGTTGCCTGCAATTTCACTTGCATCTCAAAGGAAATTTTTAGACAAAAGGTAGTAATGTCTTTATACAAGCCTAATCTATACCGAAATGCATCAAAATTGGTGCAATGGATTATGAGTCCGGTGGACCGAAAATCTCTCACAAACGTAATACCGAAATAATTATTACTTAATTCAAACACAATTTAATCAAATTCTGTTATTATTCGGATTCCGATACCGTTAATCTAGGTTCTTACTCTACCATTTCGTCCAAAATCCTTCATTGAAAATAATTGTAAGCAAATGCAATTTTTCATAACTTTAACAAGTTTGGAACGATTTCCCGGTCTTTTGTTTTCAGTGAAGTAGTAGCAGACGAAATTGGACCGT
Organism: Acronicta aceris; assembly: GCA_910591435.1. Lineage (NCBI taxonomy): Eukaryota > Metazoa > Arthropoda > Insecta > Lepidoptera > Noctuidae > Acronicta > Acronicta aceris. The sequence goes on along the minus strand of OU342763.1, from coordinate 7,677,221 downwards.
AGGGACCTAGATTAACAGTATCTAAACCCAAATAATAATAGAATAGTGATTATAAGAATTAACATTGTTGTGATTATGACCAATGATTAGATACTAGAATTACTAGATAATAGTACAGTTATTAAGAATTAGTATGATTTTTAACTAAGTTTGTTTTATAACTATAAGATTTAACTGCTTAAAAGTGAATCTTTGTGTGACTAAAAGAAATAACCAAAGCTTGAAGACTATTTAATAAGACTAAAATTAACTTTAAATTTATTAAGATTTAATTTTCTGTTTAATAAATGTTGATTTTTACAAAAAATTGCCTACTCATATTACGTTTCCCCAGAAATTAACTCAATTAACATTCTTCAAAAAGACTTACCGCTCTTAAAAAAAAAAACAAAAAAAAAACTTAGTCTCGATTGATTGTAGGCTGTCTCGTGTTTTGTAACTTGACTTTGAAATTGTCGGGAATTCCCAAACCCTAACTCAGATGCAGCGGCTCTGATAGTCCGTAGGGGCTCTTAAGGATTGGCAACGCATCAGCAACTCCTATGGTGGTGATGGTGACCATCGGCGACGATGACTACTTACCACCAGGTGGCTCGTCAGCTCGTTTGCCGACACAATTCCATAAAAAAAACATAGATACTCTGCCCTGTATATGTGTGCCCAAGTTCTTGTGACTTCAAATCGGACAATGCCCTAATTAAGGAAATATTATGCGATAATACATGTATTACCTATTGTCTAATCTGTGATAACACCCACTCAACGCATAAGCAAGAGATTCCCTTTTTGCGTAAAGAAATTAGTAAAGGTACCTATACGATGCGATCAAATTGAAACGTAATAAAACGTATTGATTATATTGTTTTTTTTTTAAGGGATATCTAAATGATCCAGAAGAAACAAGCAAAATGTTAACAGAGGACGGCTGGTTCAAGACTGGAGACATGTTTTACAAAGACGCACAAAATTATTATTATTTTGTGGAGCGCAAGAGACTTATAATTAAGCACTACGGAGTGAAGGTAATATAATTTTTTTTTGTATGCGTAGCTTAATTTCAATGAATTAATACATACCTGCCTCGTTAGTCTACTGGCCCTAAGCGCGACTGCTAGGTAGGATAGTGGTCCTGAGTTCGATTCTTAGGTCGAACAAAGTGTAAATAAGTTTTTCTATGAAATTCAGTCAGTCTCAGTAGCAGCTCGGAGTTTTGATCTTACCTACTAATTACCTATAATTGTATTTTTTGTGTCTATTGGTTCACATGTGTTAGTAATTGTGTTAATATATTATATAAACCTTTATTTACAATTTCAGCGTATTGAATAATGTTAATTAATGTTTTATGTATTAAATTGTTTACAAAAAATTACAAGGATTGAAGTGTGATAAATGTCCTTATCATAATTATTTTTGTTCATTACTGACAAAAAATGTCATCGTGATTACTTATTTTCCTTTATGTTATGTTGCGAGTTGTGTTTTCAAGACGCTAAATAATTCATTGCACTCTACAATTTACAAATAATTTAAAATATCAATAGATTGATTCAACAAAGCTAATCCCGAATTGGCCTACTTTATAACGTAAATTAATATTCTGTAACGTATGTAACGTCTCTTATTCTGAAACGCGACAACACAAAACTTAGATGGTGGTTTTTATTTAAGTATCTTGTTCTAAATATGGGGCAAAATAATTACATGCCGGGATTTACCTACATAACTTGATTATTTTTCGAAAGCTTTGCTATAACCGCAATAACCTTGTTTGCAGATTTCCCCTTTGCAAATGGAAGAGATTATAAAGCACCACCCCAGCGTAGCGGAGGCTTGTGTGGTTGGTTTGCCGGATCCTGAATGTTTACAGCGGCCTGTCGCTGCTATTCTTAAGAGAAATGGCAGCAAAATCGACCCTCAGGAGATCATTGATTTAGTTAAAAGTATGTCATACATTATTTTGTTTAATTATATCAATAGCTAATCTATTATTGCTAAAATGGATCAAATAACTTTTTTTTCATTATTGTTTTCAGAAAATATGGAAGGCAAGCGATTGAACGGCGGACTCTTCTTCGTAGATGCATTACCCGTCACGCCCTCTGGCAAAATACATCGAGCACTAGTAAAGGAGATGGCCACCAAAGCAAAACGAATCCCCTTCTAATTAACTAATTTTAGTAAAATATTTATTAATATATTAATAAGGATTAATGTAAAATCGAGTTTTATAGGGCTACAACTAGAATGTCTAATTTAATTTTAGGCGACGAAGTTATACATCACAGTTCGGTGTTTATTGTTCTATGTAGATAGGTATATAGTTATATATATATATATATATATATTACAGTGAGCGACGAACATATAGCTATAATCGATAGTTAAAATGAATGGATCTCTAACTCCCACAAAACAAGGACCATAACGGTCAAAGAGGAAATTAGAGGTGGAACTCTACGGCTACACTGCTTGCTGTATACCCGATACCTCAGTCATTTAAAACGTTATTAACATTATATTTCCTCTAATTTGTTCTTATGTAGATATGATTAGTACTATTTATTGGAAAAGTAATATGTTTGGTAAGACTAAGTAGGTAGATAAGTAGATAACCATCCGTACCACCAACCGTAAACATCAATCTTCTATTGCAATAAAACTACTTTTTACGGATTTTATCGCGTTATATTGATATTATTTGATTCCCGACGTTTCGGATCCTTTACAGCATCCATGGTCACCGGTAGACTAAGTTGTTGGACGTCTTAATGTTACAATTACTAACAGCTACTTTATATTTTTGTTAATTATTGGCGATCCGATTCACGCAGAACGAGCTCACCGTATCCTTCGGTCTTGCAGTTTTGGACTTGGATTTTGATTTTATGGAATCTATAATGGGGTTCCAAGCAGGTGGTAAGACCTAGCCATCTTCTCTATTGAAATTTGGATGGTTTTTAATTTCAATAGCCTCGCAAATCATCCTGGGAAGGAATCGGTTTTCTCTTGCGAGAATTTGATAATCCACAATTGTCAAATCTGATGTAGTGCTGGGCCTTGTTTAGAGTATGTTTACAAATCGGTGACTTCTTGAAAACGGTGGTGTATGATGTGCGATAAAATCCGTAAAAAATAGTTTTATTTCAATGTCTAATATTCGCGTAAGTGTCAGAAACCATTATCAATCTTCTATTCAATATGTAGCTACAGTACAAAGCCCCACAGACTAAAGACTTATGTATACGAGTATGTACGACTCGTATTTTATAGCCAATATTATCAGCTTATATTTCTTAATAACATTTTATTTTCTTCGTTTTATAATAAAGAGATATAAGAACAGCAGCTCTTTTTGACAACATAACTGTCAAATTCCGAGTATGCAGTCCAGGACCTCTTCATCTACCAAAGCAATTGAAAAGGTTGCTGTCGGCGCATCCGCCTCCAATCAAAACATCTATAATGAGTATCGTGGAGGATACGGTCCAAAGGGTCATTTTGGATAATATCTTCTATGTTCATTTTGTTATCGAGTCTGGGCTACGTACGTGCCATTTTGCAAAAATAGTTGGGTAGCGGTAACACATAAAATTTCAAAAATGATAATAGTCATCAGTCAGTGAGGTCCCCGCAGACATTCTGCGGGGACCTCAAATCACGCTATGGTATCGAAATAACTTAGGCAAGTAGGTACCAATACGGTACGGTAGGTACGGTATAATGAGTTGGTATTTACTTTAATCTCTAATATATATTAAACATAATACTGCATTGAAGCTTTTTAACAATTATGCTTCTTATCATAAAATTGAACAAAGTAAATTTGTTTGTCACGTATTTATGCTATAACTTTATACGATGTATCTTAAAGGCTGCTTTGATAAGCCTTAACATAATGCAAAGGCTGGTTTAAAAATAAAATATCTAACAAACTATTGACGTTCTTTTTATTTTCCCAATACATATAGTGCCTATACTAAAGAGTGTGCACTGTTATGTGTTGTACATTTAGTCTTAAAAAGTAAAACAAAAATGTACACAAAAAGCATATTTCTACGTACATTATAACATATTGTTAGAATCCCTTAAAAAATTGAAAGATAATGACCCCAATATTTTTTTTTTGAGTTTAGTTAATCCTAAAAAAAAACTAAAGTTAAAATTAAAACCCGAGTACGAAAAAAATCAAATAAAAAGTATAAAACATGTCAACTTTCCTATGTCCAAGAACAGTGGTGTCCAGTTTTTAATTGTGGTTGCATCAATCAATTCGCACCAACAGTTCAAAGCGACATGCGACTAATTGTCGGGTTTTAGTTTATTAACATTCGTTTTATTTGACACTTTTTGATGACTTGTGATTACTTTATGTACCAGGAAGCATGATTTGTGGTTCATTCCAATGGGTCGTAGAATAAAGTAACAAAACATAGATAGTACTTCGTCAGTTAAGAGATGGTGTTAATAGTAAAAAATTCACAGACGGTCCACTTTCCATTCGTCCAATGTTTGCCGTATAGGATTTCTTGTAATACCACATATCGTATAATATATGCTATTTGGATTACGACGAATCCACATCATATTTCATTAAATTAGAGTAGATTTTATTATTTATTGGTTCCCTTTTTAATGTTTCATCGGCGATATTGATTTATTTTTTCAAAAATTTATAGCTGTAGTAATGAATCAATCAACATCTTATTTATTAAAGTCTGATGAGTAGTTTTTGAGCAACATCCATACGATACATACATAGACTGTTAAACTCATTAGGTACCTTTCCTTTTTTCGTAGTCGGGTAATAATATATTTACCTGAAATCGCAAAAAGCCTCAGTATAGGTTAGGTACTACGTACTTACATCATCCTTGCAGGTTAGTAGACCCATAGCTTGACGTCGCGCGGTCGTCCTATCTGGAACAAATGAAGATTCATGTAAATTCATAAAAGTACTTAAAATATCTTCAGTAAAGTAAATATTGAGGCACTTTAGGCACTTTTCCGCATCAGAAGTATTTCTATAAATTTTATTCTGAACTCACTTTGATTGATCGAAAGCTCTAGTGACTTGACACACTTGCATTGAATTTTTGTTTTCAAGTATTTGGGAAGCTGAAACAAGTGAACTTAGGAAAAAGATTACTTTGGTTTTGTTGTGCTAATAAAAATAACTATCAAAATGTTGTGATTGGTTTAATGAGTGAGTGATCATTAAATAAATCTTTTCGTCAAGTAAGGTAAATGTAAAAACTGTTTAGTCTATGGGTTTTTATATTTTTTTTAGTCTGTTTAGTCTATGGATTTTTATACTATATTCACATACATACTACATATATATAAATTCGCAAATCCTTATTTGGGAACAGGTTGTTTGTGAGCTTGAAGTTGAAATATTGCGACATGACAGTGTGAAAGAAAGGCTTCAACTTCAGTTTTGCGATTTCTGAATGGCTGTTTCTCCTAACTATATATTGTTCTCTGAAAAAACATGTAAAATTACAACTCTGCATTAATTGAAAAGTTTTCAAAATTAACGTGCTACGCTACGCTGTAGGTACATTTCAGTGTTTTACTCTTGTAGGTAGCTACTCAGTGTAGATGGCTTGCCTTTTAAAAAATACCCAAATTACAAAAAACTTAGTCACTATAATTGAGTAGGTACATTTGTAAATGTTCGAGATAAAGTGCCTACCTCTACGACAATCTACACCACAGGCGTAGAGCAAAGTTTACGAAACAGTTTTTTTATGTAAAATATTCCTTCTTTAAGGGATTTTTTTTTAATTTAGATTTCATCCATAAGCATACTGTTTTTGTTTGGTTTAAATTTAAATTTTAAATAGTATTAAGTGATACTCCTATAGTTATAACAATAGCAATCGTACACCTAACTTGCAATATAGATTATAACGTAGCAATGACTCCTAGGCAACATTCGACCAAAAAATTGTTTAGCAAATTAGACGACGACGACACGGTTTGAGTAGCGGCTGAGCGACTAGCTTCTGCGCCACGGGTTATGGGTTCGATCCCCACACGGAGCAAATATTTGTATGACCTACAGGTAGTTGCTCCGGGTCTGGGCGTTTGTGAATGTGAGAATTTGTGTTCGAAAAAGCCCCTGAAGATAACAAAACACCACCGGTGTTGGAGGAAGCGTTGTGATGATCACAACGCTTCCTCGCGGATCTCTGGCAACCTTACTCACCGTAATATAAAATGAAATATAATGTTAATAAAAACAAATATGGGTAAATTAGAGAAACAGAAGCCAAAACAACCATTTTTAGAATTTTTATCCGTCTGTCGATATGTTTTAGGGTTTGGGAATTCTCGGGACTTCGAGACTTATAAAAATTTCTTTTTGTTTTATGTTTTGTAAGAGGCCTTTTTTAAAGAATTTTAATTTCTGATTAAACGTATTAAAAAAGGCATTTTTTGTAAAAATCAACATATTTTATTATACATTCATTAAACAGAAAATTAAATTTTAATAACTTTAACGTCAGTCTTTATAATTGCTTTGTTTATTTCTTTTAATCACACACAAATTCACTTTTAAGCAGTTCTCTTATAGTTATAAAACAAACTTCGTTAAAAATCATACCAATTTTAATAACTTATAACTAATATCTAATCATTGATCATTCACAACATTGTTAATTCTTATAATAACAGATTTGTTTCATAATTAAATAATTTTAATATTAATAATAAAACAGACTTATACATCAGTCTTTTCAATAATCAATTAAATAATTAGACTTCTTTGCTGATTTAATAAAATAGGCTTTTAAACAAATCACGAGCGTCAACAGCTTTGCCAACAATTTCGACAATCTTTTCTCATCTCGAGTCTCGACCAGAAAGTCCAGGGACTCGAGACAACTAAAATTACGAAAAGTTCCGGGACTTCGAGACACGAGACGACCCGGGACCCAAACCCTAGTACCTATGTTTTTACGCGTATTCCGCAAAAACTACTACGCATAAAATTGAATGCGGTTTTCATATTCGTATTGCTGGAGTATTCAATTAAAATCTTGTGCATATTTCATCTTGATACGCCGTCTAAAAGCCGGTTTATAGTACTTAAATCGTTTTGGGAAGCGTGTAAAACTGTAGGTAACAGCTAGATTACACATAATCCACTATCCATAGTTTGATTGAATTATTAGTAATAGTTATCTGATAGGTAATTTAATCAACACATCTTGGGTGGGAATCACCCACGACACGCGGCGTAGCTTCGATCAACGTTCGTTCAACGGTAGTGGCGGGGTGGAGGTGCAGTTTTTCAGCACATAAGTACTTTGAGACTCTCCATTGTAATTTATGTGTCAAAGATTAAACAATGGGGAATGAAAAACTAAACTGCATTACAATTTTAATTTTCTAATTGATTTTTGATTGCCCACTTATCAAAACATTAATAAGATATCTACATTAAAATCTATGATAGACGACGTGTACTTGATACGCATAAAGATTTTTGATGACCTGGAATCTATTATTTTAAGTCAAAATATATCTTAGGAAATAAAACAATAAATTTAATACGCGGTCCATACATCGATTTTAATAATACAAATATAAAACGATAAAATCCGTAAGAAATACTAAGTTTTATTTTAATACGTCTATCATTTGCGTAAATGTTAGAAATCAGTAGTTTAACTTATTTTATAAAACTTAAGTATGTTTATGTTAAACGTATACATAGTGTATACGTTTAAAAAAATTAAAAAGTGATTGCTAAATTTAGGCCAGGATGTTTAGTGATTGTCAAATCTGCAGGGATTTTTGAATTGAGTGCTCTTCAACTTTTGAATTTTATACATAGACTAGCAATTGCCCGCAGTTTCACTCATGTCCCAAAAAGATTAACATACTATAATTCCGATTCTAGGCGGCGTATCAAGATAAAACATGCACAAGATTTTAAGTTAGAACCTAGCAATATATCGGTGAAAACTGCATTCAATTCCATGCAGTAGTTTTGCGTGATGCTCGTACAAACATACAGACCGACAGATAAATCTATAGACAAACAGAAATTGTTGTTTTGGCTTCTGTTCCTCTAATAAAGACCCACCATATTAGTTTTTCTTTATTATCTATAATGTACAGACATCGGCCTGCTACAATTCTATTATAGTTATAGATATGTCTCAATGTCTAAACACATCGTTTCTCATGTCTCAATCATAATAGCAATATAAGATTTAAAAATAACTAGTTTTCAATGATACCACGATCTGACAAAGGACACTAACCGAGCTGTTATATTTGAACAAAATATTTTTAATTGTTATATGCTAGTCTAATTACAAGGCAGTTGGTTAATTCATTGAAAACATTATCTAATATATTTTTTACCCATCAGGTGAATTCAGGTATGTATGCAAAGACCCTATACATGTTACCCAGAAAAATAACTGATAACACTATTTTTGGAATCAGGATCAAATTACCATTTTGACCCTGATTCCAAAAACAGTGTCATCAGTTTTATCATTGATATCTAATTACTCGTGGATCAATTAGACATACTGTTATCTTAACACAATCTCTTAGGCGATAAAAAAGGAGCGATACTTATATAAACTAATTACAACCACATTATTAGAAGAAATACTTTCGCTTCTATACAAAAACACTTTTGATGTAACAAATTTGTGATAAAGATTATTAAAATGAACAATATGAACGCATGTATAATTAACCGTGTGAAAGTGCTGAAGAGGAATGCAGCTGAACGATGCTACATCAAGGAAGAAGACGTGCACATCGGACACATGGCGCTGCAGGCCATGCTGGATGAACCAGACATGATCTGTCAGGTACGAGAGTGATTCCATTGTTTACCATAATTTGTCAGTACACGTACTGGTATAATACTGGGATATACCAGTGTATCGCAGTATTTTATTATGGAATTACTTACTCTTATATCTAAAAGAAGCGGTTCTCGCTGTTCTCGCAATGTAAGCAAAATAAACTGTTATTAAGTGTAACTACATTGAGTTTACATTCTTGTAAAATAATGGAAGGGTGGAGCAAGATGGAATACATAACGTTCGAAGTTCAATTTAACTGAAACTGACAGAAAACTCTGACAGGTTAATATTTTAATTTAGGTATCCCATAATTATTACATATTTATGTAATCTGTCTTTGATATTATCTGGTTTTAAGAAACTCAAGTAATATAGAAAATTAACTTATAAATCCTAACTAACCCCATCACGTCCCATCTATCAAAAATAGAATAATTTAGTTTAGTAGTTTGGTAAAATAGTTGAGAATTCTTGTAGAAGAATTTTACGATCTATTTTTTATTCACAATATTCGCGAAAATTTGTCAAGATTTGTAGATTATTTTCGTCGATAATCATTTGAATCCGGCATTTAAAATTTACAATTCAATACCTTCAAATTTATCGAACCTTTTTACCAGTCAGATTTAGTCAATATTTTTTTAGATCGATGCCGCAACACATAAACAAGAGACAAACAAATCCGTGGCTAGGCGTACATGTCGCCTCGCGAGCGCTATGGTTCACTTTGGCCTGAAGCCTGGAGACTCCGTCGTTGTCGTAGGTAGCAACCACTTGGACTTATGCATTCCTTACTTCGCCTGTCATTTTGGAGGATACTCTATGTGCGCCGTTGATCCCAGGATTGGGCATAGTAAGTGCATCCAAATAACATTTTCTCAATTAGCATTCAATATTTTTACTGTCGAGCCATTTGGAATGAAATTATAAATACTTCAATGTCTCTTTTATACTTTGTTAACCTTATTTTCAATGACACACTCACTTGTAGATGATTTAATAAAATTACTTCCAACCCTGCATCCGAAGTTAATCTTCTGTCAAAAATATTGTGAAGGACCGATCAAGAAGGCGTTAATGTTAAACCAGCTTGAGGGAGAAATTGTTACATTTGATGACAAAGAAACTGATATTCAGGCTTTTGTCAAGAAGTGCAATGGCACCCACGTCAATTACAGGTGAAAATCTAATATTTTTAAAGAAATTTTATTTTTTATAACTTGTTATGGAAGACGAAGTATTCTTCAGAAAACTCCCAAACTCAAGTGGGACTGGACAGCCGAATGTCAGAGCAGCACTGGCCCAGAGTGTACCAAATAAATGGCATCCCACTACAACGCGACGATAAGAGCTTCAACGTCCCTCAGAAATCTGTCAGTCTTCATTGTTATTCTCTTTTCTCGATCGGCAGATGTTATCAAACAATTAATAACTTCATTTATTTTGTGCTAATTTCAATCCTCGTTCGATTTCTGGGCCTTACTGCTTTTAATATTTTGTTTTTGTTTGTTTCTAATTACAATTCCGCTCCCGTGCTAGAAGCCCTACACTGCTATGCTAGAAAGGTCCTGGGTTCGATTTCCAGATCGAACAAAGTATTATTGGGTTTTTTAATTAAATTCCCAGTAATAAGTACGTACAGGACCTAAACATACCGGTGAACTATGGATGTACATTAGTAGACCTTTCGTATCATTTTTAGGGGAATACAGGTATGATCGTATATTATATTGTGTTCAATTGATAAAACACAACGTTTTTTTTTTCACGAAAACATGTTCAAAATTTGTATGACATTCTCAGGCCAGCTTTATTCGACCATTCCAAAACGACTGCGTGGTTAATGTTGACCAGTGGGACTACCGGCTTGCCGAAAGTGGCAATTATACCTTTTGATACATTACTTAATGCAATTATAAGTTGGTGGTGAGTACTTAGATATGTACCAGTATAATAAGGTAACCGTAGATACAGTAAGCTGTTTTAAGAAAATAGATTTTTGCGGACTTTTTTTTAATATGAAACATATTATCATCCCTACAACGCATAAGTATTATTACTAAAATGTACCGAAATGGTAATATGAAATATAAATGTAAAGCACATTTTTCATAAATTATAACTTTACAAATAGAGATAGCTTTACGTAACACTACTAATACGTGTTTATCTGAAAATAAATACATATTTTCATTGATAAAACAACCTATTTATCTGATATCTTACTTGCAGGATCCCTTGCTCGGAGAAACTAGAGAGCTGTTTGGCCATGGCAACATTACAGTGGGTATCATCACTGATATATTTCATATCTGGTCCCCTAAAGGGTTTTACTAGGATTCAATCTTCGGAACCCCTAACAGCACATAAATTCATTGCTCTTATCAATGAATACAAGGTAATTATTTAGTAGAACAATAACCGATATAATTTAAAGTACGTGATTTGTAAATAACGATAGCACCGAAACATCACTATTCATTTTATTTTGTTTTTCGTAATATATAATTGTAGTAAATTTATATTAACATTTTTTCTGACGGTCTTGAGTATTTTACATGGCCCTTCGCAGATGTCTTGCTGATCTGGTATCGTCGTGCGACGGGTCGTTGAGCTCCTTTAATGATGGTTGGACTGTTGTATGCGTGCCGTCAGTCAGGACAGGTCAACTCAAGCCTAAGGCTCTTTCTTTAAAAGGCCTGTTCAGATATTGCCCTACATCGTAATACTCACATATAATATTATACATAGTTGTAATACCACTACTTCTATCTGGACTTTAAAAGAGACCATGATTCTCTGAGTTTGTTTCGGTGTTTCTTCTCAGAGGTCGTCAGTTAGGAAATGCCGGCGCCATCTAGTTAAATAAAATGTAAAGTATTGACTTGTAAAAATATCTTTTTATGATCTATTTACAGAAATCTAAAAGACAGGCGTGACTAAGCGTCAAAGTATTCCTCGGCATCGCTGTCGTCCGGGAAGGTGCCCAGAAGACTGGCAGCATTGCCACGCTGAATGGCAATGCTTATGCGCTGTCCTAGGAACAAGCCAGCCCTCTGGTCACGTGAAGTGTCGACCAGTCTCCTTGAAATTTCCTTGAAAAGGAGACGAGCACTCGGACCCCACGACCCGAGTGTTTCGACCCCAAACGGCTCAAAAATATAGTTACCGGACAGGTTACTATACTTGCGCCGTTTGAGATTCTCTGCAGCAGCAGCAGCAGCGCCAGCGCAGCCAGCTGAGCTTGGAAGATGGGATGGAGCAAGGGTGTCAACACAGGTTGCGTCCCACACCAAAGGCCTACCCATTTTCCAAGGTAAAAGGGACATACCATCTGGTCTCTTCCCATCGTCACGCACCAAGCCATTCGGTTCTAAAACAGCTGGTACGCCGGCGGTGGCAAGAGCACGACGAAGAATGTCGTTAATGCTGGCATGTCGCGCTATGCGGCCTGCACTCCTGCAGCACGACAGGCCATGATATCCAAGGCTGTCGACAACCTCGCCACAGTTACAGCGATGCGGAGCAACACACGGAGCGCCAAGACGGAGACAGGTAGCTAGCCGAAAGGTGGTATCATCCAACATAGTCCCTGTGTTGGATGAAGGAAGTGCTCGAAGCCAGAGACCTGATTCCCATTCACCCACAGCCATCAGACGAGCACGCTCTGCAGTATTGACTGACGTATTGAGTAGTTCTTTCCGCGTCAAACTGCAAAGCGGCCCATCCCAAAGCCTTTGGGAAGATGGGACCAGGGGAAAATCAGTACTGGGACAAGCCATTCTCCAAACGTTCATAGCATCAGCCAGAAACGGTACTTCCAAATCAACCAGAGAAGGTCCTAAGATATCTCTGGCTAATTTTTCGGTACTGTGGACTGAGGATATGAACGCGGGTAAACTGATACTAGAAATTTTGCGGTTAGTCACGCCTGTCTTTTAGATTTATATATATAGCTTTTTTTTACGTTCATGTATTTTATGTAAATAGTGTATATAGTAAAATAATTTAATTTAATTCAGATAATAAATTTTTTACAGAAATAAATAGATATCATTTTATCATTGTCGTAGCTGTGATTTTTACCTACTTATTGATAATATTTCAGCCCACCGCGACTGTTTGGACACCATTTTTGTTGGGTCAATTTCTTGTAGCGGCAGAAAATGTATGTGACTTAACGTGTTTTAAATATATTGTTATTGGCGGCGGCGCTATCGAAAAACCAGTGTTGGAGAAATTAAAAGTAAGTATTAAACTTATGCAAATCTATTTGGCGCCAAGCTTCCTATAGAAATCTGTCGACAGTCGCGTCCGTGGCGTGCTGGGCAAATTTTGGATGAAAATAAAGGTCACATCTTGTCAGATTAGACTATTGAAAACAAGTTCAAAATACATAAAGAAACATTGATCAATCTCAGGACTTATCTTGAAAAGTAATGCTTAAATTTTTTAATGTCACTAGTACCAATTATGTAAAATACTAAGTAGTTATACTACTAATTTATTCGAATAATTATATCTCGTAAAATCATCCATCAAGTGGTCTGGACGGAATTTTTTAACAACTTTCGAGACATGTCTATTATTAAAGTTTTTCAATTTCTCATTAGAATTATCTTCCAATTTGTTTTGTATGAGCTAAGCCATCCACCATAATTGAATGCCTCGTAACCTATCAAGAAACAATTAGCAGACACAATAGAAAAATAATGTTACTTGCGACCCTGTGGAACGCCGCAGTTCTCTAATGAATTTGATGATGCGGTTCGGCTGTGCATTTGAACAACGATATTAGATATTATTTGTTTTAGAAAAAATGTGATGCCTTCGTATACCAAGTATATGGAATGACTGAACTATTAGCGCCTATATTTGAATTCGACGTCAAAACACCATTCGGTTCAAGTGGCAGACCACTATCTCAGTATGATTTCAAGGTATGTAAAATAATTAATGTAAATTCTGTATGGCTATCTCTACCATAAAGTCACTTCTTTGATTGAAGTTGGGTAATTGGCAAATGAAAATTTGAAACCTAAACGAAATGAAGCCATAAGTTTTATTGCTCGTCAATAGTATAATTATTTACTTACTTAACACAAGATAAACTAAACTAAAAAGTAAACCAGTAGACAAAAGATTAGATATTATTTATCCTTTTAATTTAATAATGGGTTTTTACGTCACTGTTAATTTAATGATTGGATATTTGTACTACAGCTCATGGATGACGATGGCCAACCTTTAGAAGAGACTTTTCGAACTGGCGAACTGTGGGTTAAGGGAAATGCATTCTTTAAAGTAAGTACCTATGCAAATGTTGAAAATATTAATCATTTGTGCGCTCCTTCGAGTTTTAACGAACTTAAAACTTATAAAAGTGGTAGGTGGGTTACTTATAAAATATTTAATTGATCATTGTGTAACTGAAGTCACATATATATTTGTTATATGGTAAAGGTTCTTCAAGACATTAAAAATTAAACTAAGAATGCCGAGTAATTTACGACATTCTTAGTTGAATTTTGAATTAGTTGAAGTTGAATTTTGACATGATGATGAACATGATTTAAGAACACTCTTATAAAATTTTCGAATGGGCCGGCTCGACCGGAGTGATACCACGGCCTCGCAGAAAACCGGCGTCAAATAACGCTTACGTTGTGTTTCGCCGAGTGAGTGAGGATACCGGAGGCCCAATCCCCTTTTAAAAGGTCGGCAACGCAGTCGTGACTCCTCTGGTGTTGCGGGTGTCCATGGGCGGCGGTAATCGTTTACCATCAGGTGATCCGTCTGCTCGTTTGCCCTCCTATCACATAAAAAAAAATTGATTTATTTTTAGGGTTACCTAAACGATCTAGAAGAGACGAGAAAAATGTTAACAGAAGACGGGTGGTTCAAGACCGGAGACATGTTCTTCAGAGACAAACAAAATCATTACTACTTTGTAGAGCGCAAGAGACTTTTTATTAAACACTATGGAATTAAGGTAAAAGCAAAATGTGTTAATTAGCCAATTATAGTTCAATTAATTATAATATCAATAAAACATGTCATATTAACAATCCTAATGCTGTTGAACACAAGTATCGTTATTCGTATAATTATATATATGTTGGAAAGTAATGAACAATGAGCAAAATAATGTAGGTAACTAAACTATCGAAGACTGAAATCCGCGTGATTTTATTTTATGCTCCTTATGTGAAAACTACAGTATTCTAATTAATTATATTGCTAGTATTAATTATATTGTCTAAGTCAGTTATATTGTCTAATTATTGTTCATTATATTGTATAAGTCAGTCCAAGTCTAAGTATAATTGAAATCTTGATAAATTGTTGTCAGATTTCACCATTGCAAATGGAAGAGTTAATCAAACGCAACCCCAGCGTAGCAAATGCTGTTGTGGTTGGTTTATCGGCGCCAGAATGTTTGGAGCTGCCCGTTGCTGCCATACTCAGAAGAAACGGCGACAAAATTAAACTGCAGGAGATCTTTGACTTACTTACAAGTAAATATCATAATTATTCGTTATTTTTTACAAGTAAATTTGACTAAAGCTGGAAAGAATAACTTAATGTAGTCATATTCTAGAGTGTATCAATAATATTTGCTACTTTGACTGAAGCTGGAGCGAATCATTTAATCTAGTAATATTCTATACTTAAAAAAATAGGTAATATTATTAGAAACACTTACAAATTAGGGCAAGCTCACACGGGATACTTTATAAACAACAGATTAATGCTCATTGCACGAACTTTCGTGTTTGGTTTTATATGCGCTTACTTATTTCGTTCTTGTTTGATCATTAATCATATTTTGAAAGATCTCTTGACAAATAAAATCAAATTCAAATGTAATTTAAGCGTAACAAACCCATGTAGCTTGTTTTTTAATGAAATAATGTTTTTTTTTTATTCGTGATAGGCTTACGCTTGACCGCCAGTTTACCTGATGTTAAGCGATACTGCGATCTACGATGGAGCGCGCTTGCCTAGAAGAAACCGATTCACTCGTGATTTAAAGACACCCATGTTTAGTATAAAAGCTTTACATTTGCTCTTGCTTTAGTATCTACATCAGGCTCAAACACATAATATACCGTTTGTAGTGAAGTAGACCTAGTCAACGTAATCTATAACCTGGCAAGCTCCGTGTGTCAATCATCACAGTGAATGCTAGCCGAGCTCTCAATGTCATGTGTCTCTGTCACTCGTAGTCCGTATCTCGTTCGTATTCAGGTATTCAGTGTCGCAGGTGGCGCAATCTATCGCCGTTCACGGACTACACACATTTCAAATTTATTACGAACACACACACGACTAAACAATTCTGTTCTTACTGAACTGTTGTATTATTGTTTCAGGTAATTTGGATGGAAAACTATTGAATTGCGGCTTCTTCTTCATAGATTCAATACCTATCACACCCTCTGGCAAAGTGCATCGAGCCAAAGTCAAGGAGATGGCCATGACGGCACAAAAAATAATCTTTTAGTCTATTGAATAAGGCATAAAATGTAACAGGTTTAAAAAGTCGGCCTTTCTCTCCAAAATCCATACATAACATACCATCCCGCCTGTATTCCCCGAAGGGTTAGGCAGAGGCGTACTTAATGTACGTACACTCATAGTTCGCCGGTATGTTTAAGTCCCATGTTATAGGGGGCGAGCGTATAGCCATTAGCCGGGCACAAAACCAGACTCCGAACTGCTACTGAGAAATTCATAGAAAAACCCAATAACACAGTGTAGCAGTCGCGCTTGGGACCACTAGACTAATGAGACAGTCAGTTTCTCATGTTATTTTTACTCTATTGAATAGAAGTAGGTTCTACTTTGAAATTAAATGAAAATGGTTTTTTCTTAGTTTCATAACCGTAATTTCGGGTCAATGAAAATAAGAGAATATGAAATATTCAGGAATGCTGAGTAGATATAGTTACGAGTATATGTGTAGGTTTAGGAATATAGGTATAGCTAGATAATAATTTTCAAGTGATATTGTGCATAATTCCGAACTATTTTTCTGCAAAATAAAGATTATTTTTATGAATACATTCAAATTATTTTAGTTTGTGTTTCTATACATTTGAATCCCATTTCCTAATTCCTTCCCATGGAACTTATAATATCACGAACCTGTTCCATACAAAAATAAAATATTTCTTGAATAAAAGAATAAATAAATTAAATTTATTTCTGTAAATAGATCTTTTAAGGACACTTTTACAAGTCAATGTTATTTTTTTTTTAACTAGATGACACCGGCATTTTCTAGCTGACGACCTCTGAAAAGAAAAACCGATACAAACTCAGAGAATCATGGTCTCTTTTACAGTCCAGACATAGTACTTAGTAGTAAATATGTGGGTTCCAATGTAAGACAATGTCTGAAAAGTCCTTTTGAAGAAAGAGCCTTTTGTATAGGTATTTAAAATCATTCTCTCCCCAGCTAGTTAGTCTACGTCTTCCGTAATAAGGTCACCAATTCCTACGACAAAGTCAAATTTTAAATTTTCCATCTACTAGTTTAAGAGTTAATAGGTAGGTCCCTAAAAAATTTTGTGTAGGTATCTATTTCTATAAATAATGCATCTATATAATTAAATAAACGTATTGTTTTTTTTTTTTATTTAGTCAACAAAGTCTAGTTAGAATATGCATACCTACTTCCAATAAAAAACATTATTGAAAATGAAAACCTTCAAGTTCCGATCACTTTAACATTAACGAGTAGAGCTGCGAAGCGAAGCGAAGTAATGTTCTCAGAGATATAAGATAAAATACAACCCTTTGTATAATGTGATTCTCGAAATTGATTGTTACCTACGCCTTACTTAAGTATTGGCTACGAGGTGAAAAATTCAATCAAACCCACTGAGACAGCAAAAAATGGCCCTTGCACGATGCGGCTAATTAATTACCCTGGCAACATCGTGTAATCAATCCTCTGGCCGAAAGGATCAATGCTGTCTCACTAGCCCAATTAATCCGTATCCTGTTTTTAGTTATATTTTCCTGTATTGCTTAAATCTTCGCCTACTTAAACTTTACTCTCAATTTAACTTCGTTTACGGAACAAGCTCAACGAGTATTATTTTTTACTAATCTATTAACATTCGAAGTCAGTATAATGATAAGCTTTCCTTTGCTATGCAAATTGCAACTATGCAATTAGGTACACGTAGTACAAAATCTGAAATTCTGGGTAAATGTCCGAAAATAACCCAAAATAAATTGTTGTATTATTAGGGAGGTGAGAAGATAAATAAGCCATTGGTAGGTTATGGTTTGAGATATCATTATTTCTCATAAGAATTTACAATAATTCACTTACATGAGAAAGTTTAAACACATACAAACAACTGATAATCTTATCCTCGACGTAAGTACCTACAAGATAATAATACTCATTTTACTCAGCACTTTCAATCGTATAGTAGTACATATTTTTTTATTGGTGCTAGGCTAGTACAGAAGTACTTAAATAGGAAATTTACTCCAATGGTTACTTTTTCATAATGGCTAAATTCTTTGTTATCAATGGTTATCAATGAGGAATATTTGAGGTTAAAATTGTAATATGATATTTTTTCAGTAAATGTTTACTGTACCTATGTGTGAACAATCGCTGATAAATTACGCACCCTTTGCAGAAAACCGCGTCTCAATCGGTCAAACCGTTCTGGAGATAAGTGGTAATATTCGTTGGCACAAACAAACAAAGAAACACCCTCTCACCCTAAACGCATATACCGTCTCCGTACCGTCTTCCGTCGTGGGTAAAAAAAAGTAGGTTCAAAAAAATATTCAATTCGCAGTACTGAATAAATCTACCTTCTATTTTCTAAAAGTTTAAGTTAATTATTGTTATTAAAAATCTAATTGCGTATTATTTTATAGCATTATTTTCCATTTTATAAACTTTAGTCATGTCTATAGCAGCCGTAGCAGTTCTACGAAAGTTTTTTCCTAATTTATTCATTAGACCGTAATGCGATTTCTTGTGAAAAGTTACGCTCAGAAACAACATTACATAAAAATAAAAATAAAGCCGTAGCTTCTTAAGTTCTACACCGTTCATGTTCCGTCTTTGTAAGCTAAC
This sequence comes from Acronicta aceris, assembly GCA_910591435.1. Taxonomy (NCBI): domain Eukaryota; kingdom Metazoa; phylum Arthropoda; class Insecta; order Lepidoptera; family Noctuidae; genus Acronicta; species Acronicta aceris. The sequence continues at coordinate 7,658,258 of OU342763.1, read as the reverse complement.
AATGCGCGTAATCATTGCTATTAGACTGACATATTCTTGTCACACGTGGTTACACGACGTGTATTATTAGCATCACATGGACTTCGTACTTCGAAAGATGATAAAGTTCTATAAAACAGTGATAAAATTTTATGAACGTAACGTAACATAGGCGATCAGTTCTTGTGAAAGCTACTTTAGTAACAGTCACAGATGTACGTGACACGTTACACGAGACGACTAAATAATGACGTGCCAACAGTTGTCGCTGACACTGTCTAAACGATATTCGGAAACTTATTTGTTAAACAATTATGAAATCTTAGCCCCGAGGAGCAGATACATTCCGGTGATATTCATATGACCATGGATGAATTCCTAAGTTGAGCTCTAATCCAAGGCACGTCTGGGACACCTTTGTCTTTTCAAAGATTACTACTTCTTAATAGTATTATTGGCCGTATGATTGACTTATGTACTCCATGACACTAGTTCGAGTCCCGAAAAGTCTGCTTTTGTGTGTGTGAGAAATACATCTATAATATATTATTTATATAATACATCCTTATGTAGAATATTGTTTATTTAAATATTTAAAATCTAATATGAAAGCTTAGTAGTGGTGCACAGAACTCGTAGAACTGACTGCCGCTGGGGCAGAAAGGTTCTCGAGTGGAGACCACGCACCGGAAAACGCAGTGTGGGACGACCTCCAACAAGATGGACGGACGTCCTGGTGAAGGTCGGTGGGAGTCGTTGGATACAGGCGTCCTTGTGGAAGTTTTTGGAGGAGGCCTTTGTTCGACAGTGGATTTTTATTGGCTGATATGATGATGATCATGATGAAAGCTGAGAACGTGACCGATAAATTTACACCGCTTAATAAAAGTCTAAGTCACATCTCAAAAAAAAAGAAAAGTATATTCGTCATAATCACTACATAGTATAAAACAAAGTCGCTACCCGCTGTCTGTCTGTCCCTATATATGCTTAGATCTTTAAAACCACGCTACGGATTTTGATGAGGTTTTTTTAATAGATAGAATTATTCAAGAGGAAGCTTTTAAGCTATTAACCATTACGCTACGACTCTTAGTAATGGGGCAACGCGGGTGAAACCGCGGGCGGGTCGCTAGTATTACATAATAATCAAAACCTATACCTACTTCCAAAGATATTACGGTCGTTATAGTACGACCGTAATATCTACACCCACAACTGACGCAATACGTGTTCCAAAATCGCGAAATAAGTATCGGCGGGTTGTTGGCAGAAGCAGACCGCCGAACGAGGAATCCAGTGACATATTTTCGATTACCTTCGATCTATTGAGGCAAGATACGAGTTATCATAATCTGAATTGCATTTTGTTTTCTGTAATATTGACATAGATTCCATTTAAAACCTAATAAATTGATGTTAATCGGTGTTTAACTTGAAAACAGCATTATAATAATTATCTTAATAATAAATAAGCCATCTCTGATAACGACTTTATTAAGGCTGTCGCATCGATCACTCGGTCATTGACATCAGTTACAGTATACTTTACTTTCTACGCCAAAATGACTTTTTCATAATATTTGTTGTAAGCTGTGGCCTAGATTCCTGGTCCCGGATGCGTGTGTCGGGGCCGCAAACGCTCGTCGTTCTGTGAACGAAGTAGACTGAACTGACTCTGACGTCACAATTCCGCTTTAGAGCTCTCCGGAGCCTTCCGCTGCAACTGCAACTATACTTGTTTTCGTAGTTCCCTCTACGTGCTACCCATCCATTTCTATTATAACTGAAAGTTTGGACAGCCCATGAACAACGCGAAACACGAATGTTCTAGTCTAACACCAATCGACCTATAAGTTTAATATAAGTATAATCATATTGACGCTGTGGCTCGCGTTCTGCGACACAGGTCGCGGTTCACTTCCCGCCCTGAACAAATATTGTATGGCCCACAGGGTAGTGTTCCCAACTGAGTGTTTGTGTATGTAATAATTTATTTTTGCAAATACGGGCACAAGGCACAAATTAGCAGAAATCCTAATAAAAATATTAAAAAAAAAACTAATCTAAAAGAAAACATAATTTTAAGTAGATACCTACTCGTACTTTGTTGCGACAAAAGCCTACAATAATAAATACAAGTGCAAGGTATGGTAAGAAATCTCTTCAGAGTTCTTTAATTAAAAACATCTTAACTTTGCCAATCCTGCTCACAATTGAGCTTTTTTAATTCGTTTGTTACCACGAATTAAAAAAGCTCAATTGTGAGTAAACAGATTTTTTTACTCGCAGATTTTTAGCATTCCATTGATTGTTTGCGCGCGAGCATTGTAGTTGTGAAAAATAATAAAAAGTAATCGAGAGTGAATCCAGGCGAAAAGATTTCTTATCAACAGTTGGATTTAAAGTAGCTATTTGGACCGTAGCTGGACATTGAGACACACAGATAAACAGTAGCTAATCTTCAACCTTTTTGGGCTCCTGCCGTTGTTATGTGGATAAACAAACACATCTGTCAACATTAATGTGTTTTATTCGTAATCCTTATTGACGGTGATTCAGTACCTACACATTTTCAGTGTGGTCACGTTTTAGCTCTACCATTATCTCCGACCCCTTGAATTAAATTTATTCATATCTTTACGTCCTGAAATGTATTTTTATTAGGTAGCTACGAATTAAATGTATTTTTATTATTTGACAGGTACCTAATGTTTTTTTATTGATTAATAGCTCTTTGCTAGCCACTGTAAAGACGTCGTATTTTTGTTAAAGTTTAAATTACAAAAAGTTATATAACTCTACCTATGCGTATATTTATTTATAAACGTTATAAAGATTTACAACAGAACCTACACACATTTTGATACACTTATTTTAATACAAAACCCTGCAATGGACAGATGGATGCCGCCATAACACAGGATTTCCTAGCATGCGGTAATCAATTTGTATATTTTTATTAAGTGAATTAGTATCTAGTAGGTATTTCATTTTTATTGTACTACTTATAGTGACAAAGTTTATGAATTTATATATTTCAATTAAAAACGACGTTCTTGAATATAAACGACTTATAATTTACAAAATATAATTTTGGTGTGCACATAAATCGACCTGCTACTACTGCTGCTGCTACCTTTTGTTATAACATAAACCCTTCTTACTCTATAGAATAATACCTTTGTGTTTTTATACTACTGCACGGTATATCCGAGGTAGATACTCAATATTTTAATCGGAATATTTGGAAGCAGCTCATTTTAGGCTATTGGCCCTGACGTTCCGCTGCCGCGCCGCGCTCGATTCGTACCTTTGAATCTCTACCGTATCTTTGAATATTTACGAGTCGGTATGCACCTGCCTACTTTCTCGATATCTATCTCCAACAATATGCGACGGAGTCGTAAAATGTACATTACCTATAAAGATGTAAGATAAGCAGTACCTAGGTGAAATTTTTATTAGGTTATAAAACTACTTAAAGTAGATACAAAAATATGTGCTGTACTTATTGAAAACAAAAGCTGTTGCTCGCAGTTTCACTCGCAGCCCAAAGGACTTAACAAGACAAAAGGCAGCCTATATGCTTCTCTAAAGTCCAATGTATCTCTATATCAAATTTTATCAAAATTGGTTCGGCGGTTTAGGCGTGAAAAGCTGACCGACATGACAGTTACATTACGCATTTATTTACACATTTTTATAATATTAGCAAGAATGGATTTTATCGAACTGGTTCAGCTCTCCCTCCTCCTTAGATTATAATAAACAAGTACTAATGAACAAAATACTAATGAAAGCTATCAAATATAACAGATTCATTATAGTCTTACTAACTTTGAGTACTTGTAGATCGCAACGCAAGTAGAATTTTAAATGGTATTTAAGTTTATCCTCCAAGTGATCCCCAGGTGGCCGAATTCTTGAAAAGAGTACCAGAATACTATATACTGCAATGTCATAGAAAAACCCAATATTAGACGACACGTTTCGCGAAGCGGTTGAGCGATCGGCTTCTGCGCCACGTGTTGTGGGTTCGATCCCCAGACGGAGCAAATATTTGTATGATCTAGAGGTAGTTGTTCCAGATCTGGGCGTTTGTGTATGTGAGAATTTGTGTTTGTAAACGCAATTACAATACAGGAGAAATTCCTATGGAGAGACAACGATTTTTATTTTTTTAAAATACCTTGGTCGACATGGGAATCGAATCCCAAGACCTCTACGTAGCAGTGGCGCTTAATTGAATGTTGTGTTTACCTGACCAAATTGTACACGCTGGTTTCTATATTGCTTCAGTTTGTACATTTGTGTGAAACGTGTGTAACAATTTTTGCTGAACCAAATAAATAAATAAATAAATAAAGAACACTATGCTAATGAATGAGGCAGTTTATATTTTGTTATAGTAATATGGTTGTTATATTCAAGTTAAATCTAATATATATTTAGATATACACACATCAATAGATATATGTTTGTACCGATACGATACCTCTATTCAGTGCAAATATTTAAATGACAAGCAGTAACACAATAAATACGAGCTGCCTGCAGCATTTCTCTCATACTGAATGGCCGTTTATGAATACTAAAATACAATGTGCCGCATAATGGCACTATACTTACTCGTTACAAAATATCGACTACAGATTTCGTTTAAATTTTACAAATAGCCTGTATGTATATCAATGAGCTCTGGTTACACACAAGGTGCTCAGTAGTTCTTCACTGAAAAAGAATGGATTCATTTACTTTCGTAAAAGATTACAAAGTTAAAAAATATCCAAACTAAATTATTCGTGACGGATAAAACGTTTTGCTGTTTTTGCTATAATAACATTAACTCAGTACCAGATATTACATTTAATATTTGGCTTCAGGCTATTGGAATAATTGGATTTCGTTAAAATATCTTGTACTTTCGTATCGCTTATATTACAAAACCTCAATATTAGTAAACGAATAAAATTACTTAATGAAAAATCTAAATTAACAAAGATTATCTACAGTAGGTTCTACACCCTGAAATTTCAGTTCTTTTGCCGAATGGGTGTCGTCTTACTCACCATTATGAACAATCTCTACTACGTCATCAAACCTGATGCGTTTTAAACCCCTGTACAGTGTTTAGATCGCACTATATAAATATTACTTAGGAAATCTCAGATTCTCAGCACCAATTAATTCTAGCAATAAAGTTTAGCATAATTTGCAGTCAAAGGGGAATTGTGAGTCAAACACATAGAAGCTGCGTCTCCCAAATCTCTGTTGGCTCTCTTGAAGTTTAACTAACGCCATATCCATATACCTATCTACACACAGTGACTAGACATTCTGTAGTATATATATGATAATATACCTATAGCTACTACAGAACCTAGTCCCGTGGTTTAGTGGGTCTGATGCTCTCAAGCGCAGCAACTAAGGGTCCTGAGGTCGGTTCCCAGGTTGAGGATGTTATTGGCCAGTTTTTTTAATAGACTCAAGCCCGCCTTATCTACTAACAAAGTCTCCAAGTATTCCCACAAGCGTATTTTGCTGTTGCTGTTTTCAGTTGTAAACGATAAATAAGCAATCTTAAAGTAAATCAATAATAAGTATAATACGCTATCTTTTTACCATAATTTATTTATTAATTTACCCCAGAGTACCTACTAGAGTTAAAAACCATTTTGTGCTTACGTCCCCTTTCAGGACGTTCAAAAGAAGGAAACCTTATCGTCGTACTAATTACATTGACTAAACGTCTCTTGAAGGCATCACTGAAGGCCAAAACGGCTTCAGCGGACTTAATTCTACCAAATAATTTAGTACCGTGCACTTTGAGAGAATCATTTAAATAATTTAATTAACAAAGAATCTAAAGCTTACGGAACTCTCATTTATTATTTCTTGAGAAGGAATACTTAACTTAGCAACTTTTCGTCGTGTTTGTTTGAACCTTAAGTAAACACTACGTGCGAGTTTTATTTTAATTAACAAATATTGTGCGTCAAGATTCCATGAATACGTAAAGTTGTACGTAAATTCAACAAATCTTTGTATAGGTACCGGTTTTAGGGGTAGGTAGTAAAAGTTCCAGAGGGGTCAAACACAGGAGTTAGGAAAGCACAAGAGGGCCGTAATGTAGCGCACTCTGCGCTATAGGAAACTGATAATACGAGTAGTAAATGGACGTTTAAAATTCCACGAATGAACGAGTGTGCTACCATTTTTCATTGCCATGGCGTGTGAGAGGAGCTTTGGCGTGTTACTACGGTAACACGCCAAGCTCCTCTGACACTCGTAATACCGTTGTAGTCAGCATCCATATAACTGTCTAATAAAGCTATCTAGTATAAATTTATCCGTGTGTATGATATCTACATAATCGGTGACAAAACAAAGAATTACAATTTTGTCAAAGGAAAATTTAACGCGATTTAGTTGTACAAAATAACTATAAAATATACATTACAAATATAACATTGTTGCATGGAGGTCATGAAAATATATCAATTACCAAACACGAAAAATCAAAGCAAGTAAAATACAAGGCAAGTCGCAATTGCTTGCTATCTGTATTTTATGGATTCGCCTTGTCATTTGCAAAAGCTCTATAAAGTCATGAATTGGCAGTTGACGTATGGAGAATCGTGCCATCATTTGAAGTAACTGATAAAGTAAAGTCATTTTCATGTTACACAATAACAGCTTTGAGTTACCTTTTAACTTTTTCACAAGGCTAAGAAAACCTATTAAACAATAAATGAAACTTATAATCTCCCTATACACTTGTAAGTTCAAAACTATCGTACCATAAAATACAATGAACGTTTTTCCAGGAGTTTTTCCGTGCAGGCGAATAGCGGCCAACTTTGATTCAATGTTGTTCTACGTGTGATGTTAGATCTACGTTAGGGCTCGTGCGGAAATAAAAAACAGGACTAAACTATTCGAAAAACATATTTTCAGCAGTCATCAAATTATTATTTTATAACGAAAATTTATGTAATAGTCATCATCGGCCATGTTCACTTTATTTTCCATTACCTAAATGGGTAAATTATTTTAATTAGTTTGCTATTATTATTCAGGTAACTATTTTATATTCTGGCTTAAATCAACTAAGCATTAACGGGGTTATAATAACACACTAAATGATCGACAGACACGAGTCACGACTGAAACATCATAATTATGCGGCCTCATTATGCGGCAAGATTTTAACATAAACTTTGCACTAACAAATACAAAAACAAAATCAAATTGTTTAAGGCGTTAAGACAACGAGGCGTCGGCCGACGAAAATGTACTTTACAACTTATATTAGGTATTATAAGAGAATGCCAACCCTAACGATTTGTAGAAAAATTCTACGATTTCGTCCCTGGGTGACGATATAGAAGCCTTATATCCCGACGCAATAAAACTGTATTGTCCATAATCACGAGATTATCGGAGGAATAGCGTTTGCGGGTATGCAATCATATCGTGCACACCAATAGGAAAACTAAACTGCAATTCCAGGGAGTCTGGCTTTTTTTAAGGTATAAACCATTATACACCTGTACTGTTCATATTTTGTATGTTTTTTTATCAAAAGAAAATTTGTGTAATATGTTAGGAGGAGTTAGGACTTTCGAAAAACTTTTATTGTTTAAGAAACAATACTACCTAGTTACGTTTACGTTTGAGCGACACAAACAAAAATAAGCCCCTTAAGAGTCCGGCGGACCGAATTTCTCTTACGAGCGTAATACCGAAATAAATCGTAATTCTAACACAATTTAATCAAATTCTGTTATTATTTGGATTGCGATACCGATAATCTAGGTTCCTACTATTCCATTTCATACAAAATACTTCACTGGAAATAAATGTAAGCGAATGCAATTTTTGATAGCTTTACCAAGTTTGGAACGATTGTCCGGCCTTTTATTTTCAGAAAGTAGTAACAGACGAAATTGGAGCATAGGAACCTAGATTAACAGTATCTAAATCCGAATAATAACATTATTTGATAGAATATTGTCTGGATTACGATTTATTTCGGTATTACGTTTTTGTGGGCAATTCACGCTCCGCCGGACCCTTAAGGAATTCAATATTCAGTGTCGACAAAAACACATATAACATTTTCGTTTAATCAAAGTTGAAATAATAATATTGAACTCAAGTATTAGAAAATCTTTACTTCCACTGAAAACACATCGAAGTTTTGACAGTAAATGTCAAAAGATATCATAAGTAATGAGAAGGAAAATACATGGTACTTGCAAATGCCGGTCTCGAGCTAAATCGAGAACTCATTAGCAAGTCGAACAACAAGATCGCAAGTCATTGCACGAGGCGGGGATGAGAGCACGAAGGGTGAGCGAGGGGGTAAGTTCATCCACTATAGTTTTCACTCAATGTGTCCTTACCTTAGTGAGTCGTGCGAAAAGCGACTCATTACGCTTCTTTGTACCTTTAGGCTTCCCATTCATTAATCCATGTATGAAACATTAAGGTTCCCTAGGGTAACCTATTGTTACCAGTGTAATAACTTAGTGCAAGTTGTGCTTGGTCCACTAAAGGCGACTACCCTTTTACTAGAGCCCTATGCTATTATGTCTTTATAATGCTGTATTATTATGGGCTCAAGAAACATTTATTGTTATAATACAACACTGTAAGTTGCTATATTAGTTTTGTAATCACCATTCTTTCATCACCGTATTCTTTTTTTCTAAGGAACATAACATTCCATCACGCCTGTATTCCCGGAGAGTTAGGCAGAGGTGTACTTATTGTACATCCACAGTTCAGCTGTATGTTTAGATCCCCTGTAATACGGGGTCTACCTATTGCCATTAACCGGGCACAAATCCAGATTTCGACCGTAACTGATCAATTGTCCTACTGTAACTGATAAATTTCATAGAAAACCTGAACAACACTTTACTCGACCTGGGAATCGAACCGAGGACCTCTACCGTAGCAATCGCGCTTGGTCCCACTAGACTAATGAGGCAGTTTCTTCTAAGGAACCTATGTGTTTATAGAAAATAAAAGATAGGTGCTTACCGTGCTACTGAATTACTGAGACTTTCGAATATTGAATATGCAGGTAAAACATGTAACACAACATTATCTACCTTCATATCGTTCCCTACAATCACCATTGCTAAGAACACTGAACTCTTAATGTTGTTAAAAGCAGAAGAAAGTTTTATCGTTAACCACTTTTCGTATTTGATGTAAGATAAATTTTGCTAGATTTTAGGAACTTTACTTCCCTGTGTTTGCCTTTGTCTGTGTCACCTTTAGATGTGATTTCTTATTATATTAATAAATTTACGGTTGTAAAGGCTATCGTTTATTGCTGCTACATTTTGTCATGAGATTGTTACGATTACCTACTTCTTGTTATTTTCAACATAAAAGAAAATAATACAATAAAATATGAAAGAACTCTCTTGAGCCAGAGATTAAAATGTTAAAGGGCAGCTTGAGTAAATCATAGTACTATATACCTACCTAATTTTCTTCATATCACGTGACATAATTCATTTACACATTTGGAAAACATAAATATTGCTTATTATATAAATAAAATGATTATGATATATAGGACATATTAATTATGAAATTATTAATGAGATATTATTTTTATTTTATCTTAGATAGCATAGGTACTATGACCAAATATGTACCTTCTTAATATCTTTATCTACATTGAATTCTTCATTGCAAAAAATCCCTCCAGTTTTGTCAACGTGAAACACCATCGAAATACTAATGGAAACATGATGCCTTGCGGCGAAACAAAGAACATTCCGAATTTCCCTGAAGAGGAGACGGGATCCATAACAATTTACTACTTAAAACTTCAACTTTACTGCAGCTTATTATTAACAAGTAAGTCTACTTATAAATGACTGCCTCATTAGTCTAGTGGTCCCAAGCGCGACTGCTACGCTAGAGGTCCTGGGTTCGATCCCCAGGTCGAGCAAAGTGTTATTGGATTTTCTATGAAATTCTCAGTAGCCGCTCGGAGTCTGGATTTGTGCCCGGTTAATGGCAATAGGCTCGCCCCCTATTACATGGGACCTAAACATACCGGCGAACTGTGGGTGTACATTAGTACGCCTCTGCCTAACCCTTCGGGGAATACAAGCGTGATGGTATGTTATGTCTACTTATAAACAGTGATGGTCATTATTACAACAACAAATTACGCATTGCACTTTTCTTCCGTAATGTTTAATTCATTATTGAAATTATCAATAACACGCTGTCAGATAACAATCCGCCATGCCATTCCATTTCCACGATCGCGCTGCGCTCGCGTCGCGCACGATAATGTCCTTACGCTACATCATGATAAGATTCATTTTCTTTTCGAAGTGACCAACGCTATTGCTATCCGTTGTCATTCAGTCAAATGTGTTTTACGAATATAAGCTTTAGGGCATGGAAATAAAGTCGACTTTTTTTTAACGAACTATCATTATTTCATAGCAGGGTTATAGGACAACACAACTTGTCGTTGTCATTACGTAGTCAATTACGCGCTGTCAAATAATGAGCCGCCATGCCATTCCATTTCCACGATCGCGCTGCGCGCGCATCGCGTACGATAATGACCTTACGCAACATGATGTTAAGGTTCATTTTCTTTTCGAAGTGACCAACGCTACTGCTATCCGTTGTCATTCAGTCAAATGTGTTTTACGAATAAAAGCTTTACGGCATCGAAATAAGGTCGATTTTTTTTTAACGAACTATCATTATTTCATAACAGGGATATAGGACAACACAACTTGTCGTTGTCATTACGTCGTCAATTACGCGCTGTCAAAAAACGAGCCGCCATGCAATTCCATTTCCACGATCGCGCTGCGCGCGCATCGCGTACGATAATGACCTTACGCAACATGATGTTAAGGTTCATTTTCTTTTCGAAGTGACCAACGCTATTGCTATTCGTTGTCATTCAGTCAAATGTGTTTTACGAATATAAGCTTTACAAAATCGAAATAAGGTCGATTTTTTTTTTACGAATTATCATTATTTAATAACAGGGTTACATTTACATTACAGGACAACACATGTTGTCGTCGTTGTCATCACGTCGTCAGTAGTAGATTGGTATTCATCGTGCTCAGTGTTGTTTTGTTCCTCGCGATTTGCGTACTTTGTTTGACTATTATAGTTATTGTCAAATTGTCACCGGTCGTGTAATCGTGTTATGTAAATATTTATAAAGTATTATTGGTGACTTGTGTAGATAGGTTTAGTTTAGGTATAGTTTAGTTTTAGGATAAGTAAAACATTTAAAAATATGCCGAAAATTAGAGCTGGAACTATTTTGAAAAAATTGATTGTGAGACTAAAAAGGTACGTATAACTATTATAAAAATACTTTTTCGTAGAAAAGTTATTCATATTATTTCTAACTATATTGAGTTCTAAGAATATATAAGTAGGTATATTGAGCAAATCATGTTCTTAAATCCCAATGCAAAAATGTATATAGTAAAATAACCAGCTTGTATAAAGAGTAAAGAATGTAAATAATTAAATCATGTACAAATCAATGAACTTTAAAATACGCGTCAATGAAAATTCTTATTTGCAACAATATCATATTTGACTTATTTCTTTTCGTCATTCAATACATGTTCATGTTTTATCATCTCTTAAAAATATATTCATATTTAAGGTGGATCGTTCACCCGAACCCGCCAAATTCAAATTTCAAGTGATTTTTCGCTATTTGTAGGTCTATTTGTGGTTTTAGTTCTCAGTTGTGAATTTTGTCTATTTAATGTCGCGATTACTATTGTCATGAATCTAGAACTTGTTATAGACCTACAAACAGCGAAAAATCACTTGAAATTTGAATTTCGCGGGCTCAGCTGAACGATCCGCTTTAATAAAACTTTGTCATGGTGGTCACATCAATCAACTAAAAATCTGGCACGTGTGTAGAGCGCTTAAATTGTCTGTGGTATGCAATATCTATGGAACCGATGGAATGGAACGTGGGCTTTTTAGTTTTGACAGTTGACATTTGTCAATGTCATCAACACTAACATTTGTCGTAAACAAAGTTGTGTTTTGAGACAAAACTTTTGACTAACCGCCGAATATTTACGTCGTAGTTTCGACGCAACCCAACAGAATAACAACAACAGCATACAATAACAGTTGTTGGGAAATAACATAACAGTATAATTCATTATCGAAAAGTAGCCGTTTTTACCACCACTGCTTATAAATATAAGTAGACAGTGAAAATAAAATTACCACTTTTGGTGGATCTCAATATTATTCACGGATATAGCTATCGTCCTCAAATTCCAGTCCCACAAAACTGATTTCTATTCCTACTTCCTGCCTGTGCATGCGGTTCGGTTGTGGAATTCGCTCCCTCGTGATATTCGGGACTGTAAAACTGGTTCGATTTTTATTTTAAGAAAGGAGTCAAAGAACTCTATCTTTCAGTTTCTACACCATCCTTACTAATACTATAAACGTGAAAGTTTGTGAGTATGGATGTATGGATCTATGGATGTTTGTTACTCTTTCACGCCAAACGGCTGAACGGATCTGGATGAAAATTGGCACAGAGATAGATTATAGTCTGGAATAACACATAGGCTACCTTTTATCCAGGTTTGACCCAATTCTGAAGTCCACGCAGACAAAGTCGCGGGCAGAAGCTAGTAAATTCATATGTTTACAACTCTTTATTTTGTATCATTTTGCATGTATGTATGTATGTTGATTGTTGTTATTAACTTATTTGTGTAATTTTGTTTATACATTATATAATGTGTATCTTGTTTTAACTTGTTATTTGATTTCTTAAATATATAGTATCTATCTTATTATTACTATTATTTTTCGCACTTCTGTCTACACTTCTTGGTTAAACTCTCCTCTCGCAGGTCTGCTGGAAGAGATTTCTTTAGAAATAAGCAGTAACTTTGTACTTAGTAGCTTTATTTCTTATTTTGTACTGTTAAGTGTGCATAAATCTAAACATATAAAATGCTTTGTCCTGAATGACTGACTGACGGATCAACGCACAGCTTAAACCGCTGATCGTAGAGACCGGAAACTTGGAGGGTGTGTTCTTTGTATGACGTAGGCACCCGATAAGAAAGGATTTTTGGAAATTCAACTCCTAAGGTAGTGAAAAGGTTGTATGAAAGTCCGTCATTTGTAGCGGGTGAAACCGCGGGCTACTGCTAGTTAATAAATAAAATAAAGTATGTATGATATAGTATTTAAATTTAAACCTAATCCTCATTTTGTTCAACATTAACCTAATGAAATGAATGAATGATTAACCTATTATGCCCACCGGTGGGTACGGGTCTTCTCTCAGAATGAGAGGGATGAAGCTATAGTACTCGAACACCTAGCCTGGTGCGGGTTGGTAAAATTCATAGGCCGACGGGGACGGGGATGGTACACAGGTTTCCTCACAATGTTTTCCTTCACCGTTTAACTTAACGATACTTAGCTAGGGGTTAAAGCGAATTACTTGATAATTCTGTGCGTAAACCATATTCACAGCTACACCACGATAGTCCCGATTTTATTCGTCCTTTTTACTTGTAGGTATATAAAAGTTAGATTAAACATGTTGCTCATGCTTTTCAGCTCGTTTACAGCTTGAGATTATCCATTTGAATTCCATCTTATTGCGTCATAAAAATGCCATAATGAATAGCTACGTTGCTTGCTTGTACTTTTATGGGAGTAGGTGAGTATTGGGGCATCTGGATCAAAAGATGAATCGGGCGCTTTCTCTTCGCGCCCGTATCATCTTTTGATCCAAATGCCCCAATACTCCCTTTTCAAAATGTGTGTATGAATTCAGAATTCTCTATTCAAAATGCAACTTCTATTCAAAAACCCTATATTCAAAGTAAGACTTAGACCTATCTACTGTAAAATGATGATCCATACCATCTTTTCAAAATGAATAGATGCTGTATTCAGAATTCCCTATTTAAAGTAAGACTTCTATACAAATTCTCTGTTTAGGGTCCTCTAATTGAAAAGAGACTTCTATTCAGAGTTTTGTGTTCAACCATACATTCGAGAATATTTTGATTTAATAGCTTTGTAATTATATATTGTAGGTGTTTGAAAATTACATGTATCTGTAGGTAAAGCGCCCGTATCATCTTTTGATCCAAATGCCCCAATACTCCCCTTTCAAAATGAGTGCTTGAATTCAGAATTCTCTATTCGAAATGAAACTTCTATTAAAAACCCTCTATTCTAAATAAGACTTCTATTCACTGGACTATCTTAGTTACTTAGACTGATCTACTGTAAAAAGTTGATCCATGCACCTCAATACTCTTTTTTCGAAATGAGCACTGTATTCAAAACTCTCTTCAAATGTGACTTCTATTTGAAATCTAAAGTCATTTCAATTTTTCTTTTTCAACTCATTCTATAATTACAGACTTTTAGTTTAATTCAATTCAATACGTTCCCTGAGTTGCATTCTTGTGTAGAATCATACAATCGCGTGTGTATGAATGTATGTGTGTGTGTGTATGTGTTGTATGTTGCAACTGCTTACAAACAGCATTGCTTAGACAAATCGAGTGAGCTGTTCATGCTAACTGACTAGTTTTTCTGTGAGTTTGTGAGCGGTTAGGTTGACATTATTTAATGTTAAAATTATAGGTGTTCTGGAAATAAAACTAGTAAGTAATATAAGTATATATAGTATAAGTAATAGTAGATTATCTATTTATTTAGTGTACACCAGTAATACAAAGAAAAAAATAACCTTATTTACTAATAATATATGCAATGGGCGCCCTTATCGCATAAAGCGATTTCTTCCAGGCAACCAAAGTGATTTGAGCACTGGACAAAAAAGCGGGTATATACAAGTGTACAAAGTAGGTTAACTGCAAATAATTTTAACTAAAATTAAAATTAAATAGATAAATAATAGAAGATCTATAGAATTAAATTATCTATTTATGTTTAATAGAATTCTTAGATAAATACTTTGTTTTCAACACACCACTTATTTAAACAAAATACATTTTTTAAAGCACATCTATTGTTATGGTGTAAACAACATAAAATATCTGGAGAAGTTGAATAAGTGCTATACAATGTTGCTAAACTAGGACAGTTTTTACTCTCTAAATTATGTACATTATCTATTTCCAAGATATCTTTCAACCATAGCACTTTTTCATTACCTTTAGCATATAAAGATTTATTTTAAAAAAAATACCAAAATTAGCTTTATAGTTAAAATAAGGTACGAAGCCTTCGTTCCACTTTATTCCTCTGTTCTTTTCTATCCAAGATATTTGTGACCGTTCTTTCTTAGACAAATTATAAAACTGTTGAGGTGGTTTTATTAATAAAACTTGAATACGTCCTTTGCACATTATTGCTATTTCTTTTGGAATAAAATTGTTTTCTTCACACTTAAACCCTTGGACATCAACGATTGAACATTCATGATAATTTTCTCACAATATTACTCAATGGTTTGTATTCGTAAAGTCGATCGTTTATAATTAAACAATAGGCAGATGTATTATCTGGAATATCTTCAGAACATTCAATTTCTATTCTCATGTCAACTGGTCCAGTTTTAAGCGAATCGTTCTGTCTTGAACTATCAATCACAAAAACTGGTGCTATTTCTTTGAACTGATTTAAGCTCAGCAACGGATCAATGCTGAAGTTGTAGTATGACTGACGAAAATTAGCAAACATCTCATATAATATAAATAATCTCTATTCGAAATGATCTT
Organism: Acronicta aceris; assembly: GCA_910591435.1. NCBI lineage: Eukaryota > Metazoa > Arthropoda > Insecta > Lepidoptera > Noctuidae > Acronicta > Acronicta aceris. The sequence continues at coordinate 7,642,488 of OU342763.1, read as the reverse complement.
TCTATTCAATAATCTCTATTCGAAATGATCTTTCTATTCAATAATCTCTATTCGAAATGATCTTTCTATTCAATAATCTCTATTCGAAATGATCGTTCTATTCAATAATCTCTATTCGAAATGATCTTTCTATTCAATAATCTCTATTCGAAATGATCTTTCGATTCAATAATCTCTATTCGAAATGATTTTTCTATTCAATATCTATATTTTTAAGTTTGTACTTCATATTTTTATGAGGTAGGAAATGAAATGGAATAATAATTTTAGCACTATTTTATTTTATATATAAATCTTAAATAAATAAAACAACAACAACAAATATATCTACACTTTTTCTAAACCTTTAGTATAGATAAATGTATCTATACTAAAGGTTTAGAAAAAGTGTTGTGGCTAAAAACTATTTTAGGACTATTTATCATGACTCTGTATGTGCTTTGAAAAATGTATTGTGTTTAAATAAATGGTGCTTAGATAATAAAATTTTTAAATAAATATTTTCTTGTTTAATTATTAGACTTTTTAAATCCATATTTTTATGTTACTGAAAAGTATAAAATGATTTTGAAGTAAAGAATGACAGATAGATTGTCTGATGAATGAATGTATGAATTAATGTATGAATGAATCTATGAATCTCTTGTTTATAATAATTTTATTACATATATTTTTAACATTCGTTTGCTAAAATTGTAGTTGAACGGTTAAATCACAAACGGAAATAAACAATTTAAAAAAATAAATTAAATAATTGATGCCACAATGCAAGATTCTGTGAAATGTACTTCCAAAGGTATTTGTAAACTTATTATCAAGAATGCAAAAGGTGAAACTATATATGTTGGTAATAATATGAAGCATGCTCATAAAAAATCGAAAGCAAATTCATCAAAATATCAGGTCAGCGATACAATGCAAGAAGGTTTATTTTACCATAATATTATGAATGATAATGAAACGAACCCAATACATGAAATAGTGATACCTGATTCAGATGTCATTATACGCTTTGAGTTTCTCCCAGAAGATGACAATCCCAACAATAAAATAATCAAAGCATTATCGAGCATCTGAATCGATGCAATCAGATTACTATACAGTTTATGATGCACACGATAACCGTTCGGAGCGATAAAACTGTATTAATGGAATATCAGGACAAGCAATTCAATTATTGGGAACTCTTGAAGACACTACTAAATATGAGACACTCATATGAAAAAAGTATTTTTTTTAATTAAGGAAATGTATGATATGACCAAATGAAAAATTATAATTATACCTATATTAATAAGTCATTTTGAGCAAAAATGCACTTATCACTGTCTGATCTAGGACCACAGAAATATGTATCTATATGTCACTGTGTAAAATATGTAATTTAAGATTTATATATAAAATAATATAGTGCTAAAATTATTATTTCATTTCATTTCCTACCTCATAAAAATATGAAGTACAAACTTGAAGATTATTGAATAGAAAGATCATTTCGAATAGAGATTATTGAATAGAAAAATCTTTTCAAATAGAGATTATAACAGATGGTAGGTAGGCTCATGAAAGTACACTCGGAAACAAAATATATAATTAGTAACACTTTTTTTATAGGATAGCAGGGCAAACAGGCAGACGGATCGCCTGATGCTAAGCGATTACCGCCGTCCATGGACACCCGCAATACCATAGGACTCACAAGTGCGTTGCCGACCTGTTAAAAGGGGATTGGGCCTCCGGTAACCTCACTCACTTGGCGAAACACAACGCAAGCGATGTTTAACGGCGGTTTTCTGTGAGGCCGTGGTATCACTCCGGTCGAGCCGGCCCATTCGTGCCGAATGGCTCTCCCGCGTAAAAAAGTTTAACGTAACTATTTAAAAGTAGGTAACACTTTGGAATGGAGCATTATTTTTGCTAAGGATTTTAGTTTACTGGTTTCTGACACTTACGCAAATATTAGACAATAAGAATATTCTGCAAGATGCAGGAGTATACAAGCTAGATTGTGATTGCGGTCTCTCTTACATAGGCAGTAGGATATTATTGGGCATTCTACTCCACCTGCCGTTCCTACGTCTCACTTCGTTCGCCTCCGTTACTTTCGGTGTTGTAGAAAGCCCCAATAATATCCTACGGAATGGGTGCTGTTCCACTATTTTCGTTTCCTTAAAACTCAATTGACATGAGAGCCATGAGGATCTTGTTTTAGTAGAGAGCTCTCATCGGCCCATTAGCTCAATTGGTTAGAGCATCGTGCTAATAACGCGAAGGTCTTGGGTTCGATCCCCTCATGGGCCATAATTGTCTTTATGATATTTTTTTTTTTTGACTAGACAGACGTTGTCTTCACCAAATTTCAATAACTCATTCTTAAGTAGATACAAAAACCGAGATATATTGTATCAGTTCATTGTTTCACTTTATAAATATTGACGTGGTTGGTAAATTTTCTCATTATTCAATAAACCGTTTAAACAGTCGTCATGAAATTTGTAAAACAACCACAATCGTTACATTTAAACGAACTCTGCGTTGAGCCATGAAACACTAGTTTTCGCCATGGAGAATTATTACCTAACACGATACGATGCATCATTTGCGGGCCCTCAAATTGTGGAAAAACTAAATTTATTAATTGGTCTTCTTATACATGAAAATGGTTTAAAATTTCAAAATGTTTATGTATATTCGAAAACCGTGCACCAACCCAAGTACAATTTTTTAGAAAAAGTTTTGCAACGTGTACCAGGTATCACATTTCAGAAATATCATGAAAATGAGCAAGTACTTAATGTTCACGACGCAAAATCCAATTCTGTCATTGTATTCGATGATGTGGCTTGTGAAAATCAAAGCAACATGCGTGATTATTTTGCAATGGGCAGACATAAGTTTATCGGTTGCTTTTATCTAAATCAGACATATAGTAAAATTCCTAAGCAGTTGGTCAGAGACAACGCAAACCTAATCGTACTTTTTAAACAAGATGAAATTAAGTTTAGCAACATTGTATAGCACTTATTCAACTTCTCCAGATATTTTATGTTGTATATACCATAACAATAGATGTGCTTTAAAAAATGTATTTTGTTTAAATAAGTGGTGTGTTGAAAACAAAGTATTTATCTAAGAATTCTATTAAACATAAATAGATAATTTAATTCTATAGATCTTCTATTATTTATCTATTTAATTTTAATTTTAGTTAAAATTATTTGCAGTTAACCTACTTTTGTACACTTGTATATACCCGCTTTTTTGTCCAGTGCTCAAATCACTTTGGTTGCCTGGAAGAAATCGCTTTATGCGATAAGGGCGCCCATTGCATATATTATTAGTAAATAAGGTTATTTTTTTCTTTGTATTACTGGTGTACAATAAATAAATAGATAATCTACTATTACTTATACTATATATACTTATATTACTTACTAGTTTTATTTCCAGAACACCTATAATTTTAACATTAAATAATGTCAACCTAACCGCTCACAAACTCACAGAAAAACTAGTCAGTTAGCATGAACAGCTCACTCGATTTGTCTAAGCAATGCTGTTTGTAAGCAGTTGCAACATACAACACATACACACACACACATACATTCATACACACGCGATTGTATGATTCTACACAAGAATGCAACTCAGGGAACGTATTGAATTGAATTAAACTAAAAGTCTGTAATTATAGAATGAGTTGAAAAAGAAAAATTGAAATGACTTTAGATTTCAAATAGAAGTCACATTTGAAGAGAGTTTTGAATACAGTGCTCATTTCGAAAAAAGAGTATTGAGGTGCATGGATCAACTTTTTACAGTAGATCAGTCTAAGTAACTAAGATAGTCCAGTGAATAGAAGTCTTATTTAGAATAGAGGGTTTTTAATAGAAGTTTCATTTCGAATAGAGAATTCTGAATTCAAGCACTCATTTTGAAAGGGGAGTATTGGGGCATTTGGATCAAAAGATGATACGGGCGCTTTACCTACAGATACATGTAATTTTCAAACACCTACAATATATAATTACAAAGCTATTAAATCAAAATATTCTCGAATGTATGGTTGAACACAAAACTCTGAATAGAAGTCTCTTTTCAAATAGAGGACCCTAAACAGAGAATTTGTATAGAAGTCTTACTTTAAATAGGGAATTCTGAATACAGCATCTATTCATTTTGAAAAGATGGTATGGATCATCATTTTACAGTAGATAGGTCTAAGTCTTACTTTGAATATAGGGTTTTTGAATAGAAGTTGCATTTTGAATAGAGAATTCTGAATTCATACACACATTTTGAAAAGGGAGTATTGGGGCATTTGGATCAAAAGATGATACGAGCGCGAAGAGAAAGCGCCCGATTCATCTTTTGATCCAGATGCCCCAATACTCACCTACTTATGGGAAGTGTTTTGAGAATTTTAATTTGAAAATTTCTTTTCTTCGAGCGTCCGTAAATAATCAAATAAGAAGCATTCATTGTTTTTTTCCGTCAGCTTTATCCGAGCCTTTTGTTTCAAACCTACAAACGGAAGCAAAAGATGCAAGCATCAGCATTAGGCCCACTAGAGGCTTGCCATGCACTGATGTTCAGCTAACACTATTGACTCCCGTTTATAGACAAAAAAAAACTGGCAAATATCAAGAATTATTATGATCATAGGTACATTACAATCGTGAAGTACCTAAACCTAAACTGTGCATCATGCCCTTTTGTCCACACAGCCTATTTTAACGTACCTTAGATGGAAATAAAACGAATTCGCATACAAAATGGACAAGCGACAAACGCTAGCAGCACAAAGGCACACTGGTTCATGTCGGCACTGTAGGTATCCTTTTCTATTGAGTACGGTACGGCCTTTTGAGTCGACCTGCGTGTCCAAAATGTTCTGCCTACCTTTTACAACTACAGTACCTACATATGCATGTTCACTTCAGTCCAAATATATCTACAATAGGTAAATATCTGACTGCACGATTGATATAGCGGCTGTCTCCTCGCCACTGGCGTTACACTGCATATCGTGGGTTCGATTCCCACCAGAGGAAAATATATGTGTGATCCATAGATATTTTTTATAGTCTGGGTATACCTACTTTGTATCCATTATTTGTATGTTTATAAAGTCTTCCGCGACAAGGGAGATTCTAATTTGGGTATAGCTTTTTTTTAGAAAAAAAAGAAAATATACTTTATTAAAGTTGCATGTCGTTGTGGCCTTCAACTTATGTTGTCAAAAAAATATTTTGGTTCAAAGAGCTTCAAGTACTCAGCTACTTTAAACATACTAGTGAAACAGCATAGGACGGACATACAATACATAAAACTCGCAATGTGCAAGGAAAAATATCATTACAGTCAGGGGCGAGCGTAAATTTGGTCTCTTTTCTCTTCATTTATAATATTAGCAAACTCCCACTGAAACTTCCTTAATTAGACTCGCGTTAACCCAAACTTAATGTAAAGTACAGTCGACTTCTGCTCTTTTAAAGTCACGTAGATTCAACTTCTATAACTTATAACTCTTTTTGAATCCGGTCGAGTGAGAAACTTGGATATCTTGGCTAACTTTTTTTTACTAGAATTGTTAAAAGCGTTCTTACACATGAGAAAATACGAATATAAATAATCTTATCTTATAGCTAAGTACTAAAAATTATAACCAGGTACCAGTAAAAGAAAGATAACGAAAGCGGTGAAGAACGTTCAATACAAAACTTTTACCTAAAGAAAGTAATCCGAATGGAATCGAATGTCGGTATGCAACATTATCGATTCATTTTATTCATTAAACATACTATACATTGCTGGGAAAAGTTCCTGTAATATAATGCCATTTTATTCGCTGTTAATACAGAGGACATATTTCGTTGTTCACCGTTGTATCGAATACGAACACGTTGTATCGAATTATATTCTCGATTGCTTCAAAACTATTTGTTAAGTAAATCCGATGACAATAAAATCATTAAGAACTAGTAAATAAAACCGCAGCCTGATTCGAAATGATTAAGTTCAAGACACATGGGCAGTTTTCCGCGTGAGTCCAAACTCATTTAAAATACGCTGAACGGGTTAATTAAGAGAACCAGCCGTGTGTGAAATTGTTAACGTATGTGAAAACATTCGGCGGTTTCTACAGGACCACCCTCCGCCCTTGATATTTACCTACAAGAACATTGGCCTTAAATGTAATACTCGTAATGGCCATATTACACACACAGCGCAGTTCCTTCAACTAAAGTGTTTCATGATACTGTTACACCGAGCGTTTAGGTAGTCATTAAATTGATATATAACTTTGGAAAGCCTGCCCCTTATTTTTGTATTTATTCGACTTCAGCCCTCATATACCACAATATAGGTCTGGCACTTAATGTAGGTAGGTACGTGTCATGGGTTTCTTGGTATTCTTGGTAAATTTTATAAAATTGTAGGTGATCACGTCTGAAGTGCTTACGTCATCTCTACGTATAAAATATAATCCACGTAACAATCGCGGGGTCTGATTGAGTGTCAGAAACAAAACGTTCCCTAAAGCTCTTGAGAAAGAAGCTGGACAGAATTGTTGAAAAGTGAATGAATTCCATTAGTGGAAGTGGAATTAAAGCCAGCCCAGGCTAGCTTGATAATTCAGCTGTGAGTGAAGTAATTCAAACCAACTCGTTATTCGTGGAATGATACTGCTTTTAGATTTTATACTGACAAACGATTGTTACGCCATAGATTTATATCTGTAAGTCTGCAAAAGGTGTAATGAGTCACTTGTGACAATATCTTCTATAGACTCCCCGTAAGACCAAAACCATATTTAGGCAACTAATAGTTATTCAAACAAGGGGAACCCAAGGGAAATTTACAACTGCATAGCTTTTATATTCATTCTTTAGGTTACATAGGTACCTATTTTGCATATCTAAACAAGAAGATTTTTCTTCATTTATGTTGGAAATAAGATTTGAAGAAGTAAATTTACATAGCTTTAACTTTTCACGTTTTTACGAAGTTTTTATTAGATATTTGTTATGTTAAAAAAGGTCACGCTTTAAACCCTAATTAGATAACACTTCATAAGAAATCATATTTCTGTACCCAAATAAAACAAATACTTAAATTCATAGGAGACGGATAGGTATCTAATATATAAATTCAAAATGTGTAGGTTTAAATTAATGTAGGTACATGTGATAAATAAGTAATAAAGTGTTGTCTTATTATAAGAATTTCAACAACTTCTCACCAAGACCATAGATAATATAATACTGGTACCAAGACATAACAGTATTGTCAGCCTTTAGTAACGATTGCTAAATAGATACTTAAATGATTTTTTTTATTTGTTTGCTCATGGCAGGTAATAGTTAGTAGGTACCTAATTATAAACAACAGTAAATTGGATCAGGCTCAGCTGAAATTCAGCGTTACCTTCGATTGTAACATCTATTTAACTTGTGGAGTGCAATAAATGTAATGAGTATTGAGTATTGAGTATTGTACCTTTCAGTAGGTACTCCTACATCATACTGGTACCTACCTACTGCTGGTAGCTTCTTCGGCTCATATTCATGCATTTTTATTCCGTACTTAGTTACTTTAATTTGCAGCGAATACCTACATTATAATTATAATTTCGACGACACATTTGGCGTTGCGGCTGAGCGATCGGCTTCTGCGTCACGTGTTGTGGGTTCGATCCCCACACGGAGCAAATATTTGTATGATCTACAGGTAGTTGTTCCGGGTCTGGGCGTTTGTGTATGTGAGAATTTGTGTTTGTAAACGCACCCACGATACAGGAGAAAATCCTAGTGTGGGGCTACGTTTTTTAAAACAAAAAAAAAAAAAAAAAAAAAAAAATTCTTTCTTTCTTCCTTCAAAATTGAATATCTATATTAATATAAGGTGCAGCAGGATCTATAAAGTGCAAGTTATTCTGAATTAGCTAAAAGTATAATTACAAAATAGTTTTTCATAAGTCTACGTAACAGTTTTAAACAACTAAAAATGGTGATAATGTATATAATATGTATAGGTAACCCAAAAGAGATGACGTACTTTTGCCCAACTAGGCAAAACCTACATCATATTTGTTTTTCAATGCTGTCTATGTCGGCTACATCAAAGTTTTCCTGGTTTTCGTCAACCGAAAATACGATGATTGATGAACTAGCGCACCCGGAAGACATTCTAGCGTAGAGAAAAAATACTTTGTCTTCACAGGCGGAACCCGCATTGTTTTTTTTCGGCATGACAACGGAAACGCAACAAATATCGCAGCCGATAAATTCTTCGCGTCATTGAGTTTGCTCAACTCTTTATTGTAATAAAAAATAAGTAGTGTGTTTGTTGCTATTATACTTATTTCAATTATTTTTATTTTATTAGAAACAATAATTATGAAATAGGTACCTATAAGATCTCAAATTTTATTGAACTACCTATATACTTAGGTAGGTACTATCAGGTAGGTAGGCACTTAATGCAGAAATATTTTACGACCTCTATGGGTGAGTTAAATTTGCACAAAATTGTTATTTGGCTGAAAAATTTATAAATAAAACTATGACAGTGGGACCAAAATTATGATTGCAAGAAATGATTTTAGTTAAAAACAGTTTTAGCGAGATTAACATGAAGTTTGTTTTAGGAAATAGGTAGGTAGGTACCTGACACGACTGGCATAGCTTATAAAGTTGATATTCATAATTTTAGGATTGTGTCAGGAGCATAGCCATCTTACATATCTTTGTCAGAAACCCCCTAATAGAAATATAAATCTCCAAGTCCGTAGGCTGACGATTTATGGAGCCACCCAACTTACCCTTTTTATTAGTCACGTTTGCAACATGAAAATTTTTCTCTTTTCACTCTTTATCTACGAGCATCGAATATTTTTACAGCGAGAGAACACAGCCACAACGAAGCGAAAACCATTACACGGCGAAAGTTATAGGCCCCATAAAACAATAATGTCCCGCGTAACTTTGAAAATGAATTTTGGCGTAAACGATGAAAAATTAATCTAAGTTTAATGTCTATATTTTAACAATACCAGTGGCAAAGGTCAATTTAGTCATTATTGATTCCTATGACGCAAGATCCTGTTTATCAGTTAAGCGGTTTTAGTAGGTACTAACACGGATTAAAATAATAACATGTTTAAGGATATAATACTTCAGTATTATATTCTTAGTAACTTGTGAATGTAAGTAGGTAACCCGTAGTTAAACTAAGCTTATTTTAAGATAATAATAAGTATCTACTTTTGATTAATTTAATCAATGAAATAAAGGCACCGGAAGCTAACCGAACAAGGTTTAATGAGCTCATCAATTATAACATTTGTTTGGTCTATTTTTCATTCCGTCAGCCGACCAGTCGAATTTATTGCCAATCAGACTGTGACACGTCCGCCGCGCGCCCGTTCGTCATTAATACGTAACACTTTTATCCCCAGTCCCAGTAGATCGTGAACACTCAAAATATTAATGCTTCGTAAACTAAGCATTGTGTAAGAGTTACGTAGGTACATTATTATGGCCATTATTTTCCAATGAGTTTACATTGTGATCAACCACAAAAAAATATAAAAAGATATCACATGTTTCAATAATATTATCTTATTATCACGTTATAAAATACTTAGTTTAACCTGCCTCGTTGATCTAGTGGTCCTGAGAACTGCCTCATTCATCTAGTGGTCTTAAGCGGAAATGATACGGTAAAGGTCGTGGGTTTTATTCCCAGGTCGAGTTATTGGGGTTTTCTATGAAATTCTTAGTGGCAGCTGGGAGTTTGGATTTATGCCCGGTTAAAGTCAATATAAAGGCAAAACTAAGGATCATTCATCAAATCATGATGGTAGACACCATCATGATTTGATGAATCTGTCTAATCTGTCAAATCTGTCTAATATCATAATTATAAGACTTATTTGTTCGCAATAGTTAGCATTATAAATACTTTATTAATTATTGTGATCTAATCTCAGTAAATTACGTAAGGTTAATTATATTAGATTTTATAAAGTTACTTACTAAAATAATTGATCTATCTGTGAAAGTGAAATCTAGGAAGACTGAGCTACTACTAGATTTTATTTGTTTGCTCGTTGTCTATTATCTTATCTTAACATTGGATTGGAAATACAGTTGATTTTATATATATGTTTTATTTTTTATAAACTACCTATATTAAGTACTTACACTTGATTAACTTACTAACAGTTCATTTTGAACCGAAAAGCGAAAATCATCCTGAATTGATCGATCCGGATCCGGTTCGATCCGGCCGGACCGATGGAAATCTGGTCGGATCCAGCCGGTCTGAAATGACGCCGGATTGCAATTACTAACCAAAACTTACCGCCGAACTGTGTGCGTACACCTCTACGGACAACAATTCAAGGACTGCGTGATATACAAGCGTGATGTTATTTTATAATTATTATATTTTATAATTATAAAAGTTAATTTTATTATGGACTATCTGATGCACGCGGATTCACACGCTTCCCAAAAGCGAATTCTATATCCCGGATTCTAGACGGCGTATCAAGATGAAATTAATAATCACGAGATTGTAATTTAAACTCCATTATAATACGACTGTGAAAACTACATCCCATTCATGTTGTAGTTTTTGCGTGATACGCGTACAAACAAGGAAACAGACAGACAAAATATTATATTTGTTTTTCTTCAATATCTATTTATAATGTTACAATTTTATTATAGGTAATATTATTTTATATTTTATTATTCTGATACGATTCTATCAGTAGATACACGCTTAACTACTATCGGTTTATCAGTGGACTATTGTGACTTGATACAGGTAGATACTAAAGACATGATTAAAGTCTACATTTAGCTATTAGATGAATAATGTACATTACGACACTGAGCTTTTATAGTTTACTAGCGACCCACCCGCGGTTTCACCCGCGTTACCCCATTCCTAAAAGTTGCAGCGTAATGTTAAATAGCTTAAAACCTTCCTCTTGAATCACTCTATCTATTAAAAAAAACGCTTTAAAATCCGTTGCGTAGTTTTAAAAACTTAGTTTTAGTTTTAGTTTAGCGACTTTGTTTTATACTATGTAGTGATGTCATCATTTGATAGGTACTTTTTGGCCTTACGACAGAAAAGATAATAGTTAAAATTAATAAGTAGATAGGTATATTTACCGAGATTGGTTTTAGCATTTTGTAAAAGGTTAGTTAAGGTAGATATGTTTTATAGCTATCGAAAACGCTTTAGACTCTGGGTTTAGCTTCTAATGCAATAAGCTCATAAATTATGTGTATTACTGAAATGTATTGTGGTAGGTATATAATTGCGGCTTGCGATCGCGTTTTCTTAGCAGGAGAGATTCCGGATGGGTTTCTTACCACAGTATTAGGTATTATCCCAGAACAGTTATGTAGCTTGTATTGGGTTTGTCTATCAAATTCTCAGTATCAGTAGCAACTAGAAGTTAGGATTAAATTCGGTTCATAGGCATGCATGGTACAACTTATACGTTACAGCGCGTCCAGAATTTCGTTGACATGTGGACCTCAAATATACAACTTCAGTCTAATCCTTCGGGGAATACAGGCGTGATGGTATGTTATCAAAAACTAGAATATTGACTGTTGCTTAATAAGTAGGTATATAGGTACCTAAGGGGATACCTAAAAAATATTTTACATCTAGCGACATTCATCTAAATTCCGTAATCAAGTTTCAAAGCAAAACCGATATTCATAGAACTTAGTTTCAGGATTAGCAATCGAAACTTTGGAACTCTAACTAAGCAAAGTGACTTGAATGAACTAAGACTGATGATAATATTAAGGTATCCGAGGCAATTTCATAACTGATTGCCCATTATCATAAAATACAGATGTCTATCTACACAGCTGCTGACAGGATACTTACTGCTAAGATCTAATTTCTTGAATATGACAAAAAGAGAGGGGCCCGTGGCTAAGTTATAACTAAGTCAATCAACCGATCTGCAAGATTAAGCTGCTCTTGCTGCGGTCAACATGTGGATGGATGACGATTTAACACATCGAGACTCCTCGGTGCCTCGGAGCCATCGGTCCCAGCTGTCATACGAATACCTATAACAATCGTTGGTATTAGCCAGAAGCCTAAAAGGCCTGACAAACAGGCTATCCGTAGGATCAATCTATTTGCAATTGGGTTACGGTGGTCTGATCTGATGGCAGTCGCTTCGTCATCTGATGAGACTAGAAGCCGACCCCAACATAGTTGAAGAAAATGCTAGGAGGGTGATGACAATAAAACCAGCGTTGTGTTAATAAAAGTTCCTTCTTACTATTTTATATTCCCACAGTAGCTATGCACAGACAATGACAATATAAATCTGATTTCACGCGCAATTTCTACAACAAAGTAAAATTACTGCGTGGCAATTGACATGCGGATATGAAAATAAGACGAAGGAACACTCATTCATCTACACGTCCGTCCTCATATCCCAAGTCATTGCCGCTCTGTACCTTCCCTCGTTTGAAGACGCGACCTTACTCTTTGTTCACGAACCCTCATATCTTGAGATCCTTCAATTTCAAAGCCAGTTGGTACGTTATTCAATACATTAGTTAAATAAGTTTAAAGAAAAATAAGTTAAAAAAATTAATAACAAATTATGGTGTAACTGTAAGCTTTTTAAAGGGTTATTTATTATTTTAGTAGGTACCAGATACTCAGTAATGTGAGAGTGCCACTGAAATCGGCAATTTGTAAACTGGATTCAAATTGGCAAGTCGTAGTTTTGTTTTATTTAGCTTGTCTGTATATTTTCATGACGTAGGTACTCTTGTAAAATATAATTTTCATTCAATACAAGATAACAAAAGACAAAATAATACCGCCTATATTAATGGAAGAAGTACCTAGTTCAAGATTCATAAAGTGTACAAAGAGAGAGGACTTATCTAACTTACAATGATATCGATTCTTATTCAATCTGTGTCGGAGGTGAAGAAGGAAACAACGGTAATTCCTTTAAAACTTTGAAAGCAAGAACTAAGGCGTTATTTTCTCAGTGGGACTACTGTAATGGTTCGTTGAAATGTTTATAGCGCTCGCTTCGCGTCCTGCGAGCCTGTAACAAATCTCAGATCGCAATAAATCGTACTCCGTAGGTACCTACGTACCGAAATCTATTCTTTGATTAGCGTCTCCTTATTTACCGAATCCGTACAAACACAATAAATTGGCAAACACCGAAATAATAATATTATAAATAGTAGGTACTAGGTAGGTACTGTACCTACCTAACCTATCAAGTCGAACTTCAAGGTAAAATTTTATAGATATGTAGGTACCTAATTCTTTTTGAAAAAATGATCCCATCTTAATCTTCTCAAGTATTTTTTTGTAATATAGAACCACTTTTGTCTATATTATTATCTATGCTATTAAATAATAGAGTATTAAAGAGGTTAGTGTAATATATAACACACACACACATCACTTTAATCAAGTCTTTGACCCAAGCTTCGACTTGACGCTTTATGCTTTGACCAATCTTTGACTCGTCAAGTCAAAGATTGGTCAAAGCATAAATTAGTCTAAGTACCTATTTACCTAATAATTAGACTAATAGATAGTGCACGAATGTTAAATCTTAAGTACAGTGGCGGTATAGAGTGTAGGTACATGGTGCTAGCCCAGGCTCCATTCATTTCTAGCATAAGTATCTCCTTTCTATTTTTATAAAGAATTTATTATAAAAAAAGAAGTAAAATACTATAACAAAAATATAAAAAAAAATATTAAAATCTCAACAAATGAAAAAGTTTAGAAATAATTGACTAATTGAGTAATATTTTGTGGTGCGAACATCGCGGTTTGGTAAAATTACGTCACAAATCACAATAGATTGAGACACCGCAGTCGGATACTTATACATAATTATTTAATTTCTTTGTCATTTGTCAATGGATTGAAAAATATCACTGATTTAGTTTGATCTATATTTAAATTAACGACATCATGAAACATATCCATAATTTTTCAAAAGTTCCGAATTCCTGGTCATCAATTGACGTCATTTTTTCGAAGTCAACTTTATAATCATGTCTTTCTACTTTCAGTGAATAGATTATTGATCCATAATGTTTCCTAGATTAATAAAACATTTCATTACGCATATATTCCCCGAAGGGTTAGGCAGAGCTGTATTTATGTTACTTGTAGCGACATCTACCGCGCTACATAAAAAATAGACGGACAAGTCCTGAATCGCGCAAGTGAAGTTTGCAACGCAACTTGCATGTATACAACTGCCCGACATCAACCGTTGGCCCGTGGCCCGCCAGGCAAAACACCCGCCTGGTCGGAGGATTCTCCCTTTGGTGTGAGGGGCAACACACCTCTCCCCTCCACAGTGGTATCCCCAGTGCATCCACTCTGGGGACCCCGAAGAAGAACATCAGCGCAGCCTTCGAAGACCAGCAGCTTCATCATCATCGTCGTCTTCCTTCCCTCACATCACCTGCAGCGAGTACACAACCAGCTAGCACTCTTCCGGCTTCAACGGATATCCTGACCACGCGCCTGCAGCGAACGCGCATGCCTGATCAGCACCCTCAGCCGAAATCAAGCAACTTGGCACAGCACACTACACTTCGGCCGGTCAACAAGCAGAGGCAGTCTCTCCTGGTCGACGCAGCAGCCAGTCACTACTCAACACTACACCACCTCGACTCACTGAGGACTACGCAGCATAACCCCAACTCACTGCGGACTACGCGGCATCCTGTTCCGACTCACTGGAACTCACTCCACTGGCACTGGCAAATTCTTCAGACGCACTGACCGCTGACTCATCGGCACGACCATCGACCTCCGGTCTCGGGGGGAGTGATGTAGCGACATCTACCGCGCTACATAGAAAATAGACGGACAAGTCCTGAATCGCACAAGTGAAGTTTTGCAACGCAACATGCATAATACAACTGCCCGACATTAACGTTGGGCCGTGGCCCGCTAGGCAAAACCCCCGCCTGGTCGGAGGATCCTCTCTTTGGTGTGAGGGGCAACACACCTCGCCCCTCCACATACTAATGTTACACCCACAGATCGCCGGAATGTTTAGGTCCCATGTAGTAGGGGGCGAGCCTATTGCCATTAACCGGGCACAAATCCAGACTCCGAGCTGCTACTGAGAATTTCATAGAAAAACCCAATACCCAACACCCATACAACAAATGTTAGATTATATTAAAGAAGTAAGTAAACAATGGGTGTACATTTTTACTCTAACAACTAATACGATGGCATGATCACCTCATTTAATATGAATATTATTTTGATATTACAGGCTTACAGCTGTTATTTATTAATCTGGAGTTGACACGACATATTATTTTCTTCCAAGGAACGTAGACAAACTTATTTTATTACGTGAAACGTCCATGGTGTAGAAACAGTATATTATTTAGAAACGAAATAATTCTATTAATTCTATCCAATATTAATACTTATGTTATCGAAAGAAATACTCAGAAAGTCAAGTCATCAAAAGAAAATACATCGTTAGGTAGTTTCTATCTCTGAAGCCCTGCCCGCCAGTAGCTTGGACTCTGCTTCCGGCAATGTATTTGCTATATTTTAAATGTTTTCACTTACTCAATTATGAGACATTGCATAAACCTATTTTTTCGGATTTTATCGCGTTGTATTGATATTATTTAATTCAAGAAAAGGATCCGAAACGTCGGGAAAAAAACATTGTTGTTTTCCAATTATACTTATGTAAATAAGTCAAAAGTCGAGGTAAACATAATAGTGTTTCAACTATTCCGCTATTAGGGTCAATTAATAAAGGATTTAGTTCCGGGTCCCTATACAATTAAATAGGCACCTAACATACGTATTTAGGTTAGGTAATGATGAACGAAAGTAACTGTCAGACTGTTACCTTTTCATTAGACCAATTTTGATGAATCTTGATAGAGAGATAAATTAGACCTTGGTGAACGACATATGTAGGCTACCTTTTGTCTTAAAAAGTCCTTTAGCATGCAAGTGAATCCGCGACAGCAGCTAGACCTAATAATGTCAATGCGAAACTAACTCTCTGTTTATAATGCTTAAACCGCTTAACGGATTTCGATAAAATTAGGCAAGGAGATAGGTTTCATCCTGAGGTAGGACATAGTAGACGAGTGAAACCGCCGGCTGCAGCTAGTAGTGAATAAAGTTAGTATGAGTCACCAAAAAGTGTGAATTAAAAACGAAAGCTTAAAAACTAAAACCCGACTACGAAAAAATTTAACTAAAAGGTATAAAACACGAAAGTTTTCTATGTTCCAGTGGTATCCAGTGTATAGCCGTAGTCCCATGCCGCCGTAATTATCAGATCATACAATGTTTAATAGTGAATATTGTATTTTTAAGACAATTTATTAAATTTAAACTAAAAAGTTTGCATAAGTATCAAACACTTACGTTCATTCAATTTCGTTCATTCATCCTTACATACCTCACTATCTTTTTTTGACAAAATCTGGTAACCCTGTGACCTAAAGGTCTAAGTTACCAGGACATAAAATTCCATTAAAAAAGTCTGGTAACCCTTCAACTGTCAAATTACTGACAGTGACATTGAGTTGATTGAAAGTCGAAGCTGAAGAGGCACGTACATTTATATTATTTTGTTTTCTTTTAGGACCTAGGTTTAAGGAAAACTTATGTAGTACAGTAAATTTGTATTTATAAATCGTTTTGTTGTTTTAAATCGAATTAATTTTAAAACAATGGTGCAAGTGCAAGCCAATGGGGCTCAAATCGAAATTTTTGGTAAGTTTTTTCCTCTTTTTATTTATTATAATGTCATTGGAATAGATAATGATATCAGGGTCAACGAATAATAATTTATTATTACATTTTTAGATAAGTGCGTAGGTACACTTATCTAAAAATTTAATAATAATGCTCGGAAGATACATGTAGTAATATTTTCATTGCCCAAGTAATTTAATTTCTGATAAAAATTTAAATTCTAAACACAAGAACTAGAAAAGTCAGAGGACCAGGAGGTGTAGTGTATGGCAGGCTCTCACTACCTACTAGGTTATAACTCACTGCTGCTCCTCACCAAATTGATTTATGTTGTAATTTAATCATTGTTTTATCAAAGAAAGAAGAAAGTTGTCAAAGTCAGTATCATATTTTATTTAAGACTAGCTTTTGCCAGCGGCTTCGTCCGTGTGGAATAGTTACTTTGTTCCCTAGTTTTTCGCCTGCGGTTTCACCTGCATCGCCTCGTTCCTAAGGGTCGTAGCATGATGTTTTATAGCTTGAAACCTTTCTCATGAATCACTCATTTTCCCAAGATTTCCCTTCACTGCTCTGCTCCTATTGATCGTAGCGTGATGAAAAGTATACTATAACCTGCCCAGGAGTATGAAGAACAATTGTACCAAGTTTCGTTGAAATCCGTCGAGTGGTTTTTGTTTCTATAACGAACATACAGACAGACAGACAAAAATTTTACTGATTGCATTTTTGGCGTCAGTATCGATCACTAATCACCCGCTGATAGTTATTTTAAATAATATAAATGAAAGGAAATATATTTCATGTACAGAATTGACCTCTCTACAGATTTATTATAAGTATAGATAGAAGATATGATGACACATTTGGCATAGCAGCTGAGCAATCGGCTTCTACCCTTTGTATGTCCTACAGGTAGTGGCCCTGGGTCTGGGTATTTGTCTATGTGATCTTTTGTGCTTGTTAAATTACCCATGATACAGGAGATCCTAGTGTAGGGCAATGTTTTTTTTAAGACAAAGAAAGGGTTTACTCTATTATATAGAGCACTATTTGAATATCTTTTAGACATTACAAACAGCCCCCAAAACACCCATCCTTTGCTACCTGCCAGTGTTTTCCTTTTAGATATAGAACAGCTGAAGAAGGTCCACATTAACAAGTCTAATGTTGAAGCACAAATTAAAACTATACTGGACTCGAACCCTGTTACTACAACTGCTAAGTTAAACGATTACCTTTTGAAAGCCATCACTGTTATTGACTTGACCACTCTGTCTGGTGATGATACCAGATCCAATGTTTTTAGACTTTGTATTAAGGTTAGTATAATAATTTTATTTATAGGCTGTAATTGCAGATTTTTTCTTGTTGTATCATGCAAAATAATGTGGATAATTATTAAGATATAAACCATTGTTAAAAATAATTATAACTTTGTTAATATTTCATCAAACCACTTCACATCAATAGTATTTATGTATAATATCTGAGTGTAGAAAGCATTTTCAGACAGTTAACTTATACAGTCTTTAGTTTTGTTTTGTTTTCCGGTTGTATCTATCCAAGTTGAGTTGCAAACTTCACTTGTGCGATTCAGGACTTGTTTGTCTAGTTACTATGTAGCACAGTAGATGTCGCTACATTATCATTTACTATTCCCATTTAGCATATGAACTTGTCTTCATGATTTACCATTCACCGATTATCAACATTACAATGTACTCAAATACCAGTAGCCTTAGCACGAACAACTTGCGAAAAAGTATTCGTATCGTCACGATAGAGGCGCTGGTCCAAATCTCATACAAATTGGTCTCCATGACGATACGAATACTTTTTCGCAAGTTGTTCGTGCTAAGGCTACTGATTTCAGGTATTTTAATGTAATTTTTTAATAATTTTAATTTAACTTTTAGTAATATTTTAATTTCAGGCAGCCAATCCATTGCCATCAGACATAGTTTCAAAGCTAGATAAAAACAAGAATATTAGAACTGCAGCTGTGTGTGTGTACCCCAACAGGGTTAAAGATGCTTATGAAGCAATCAAAGTAATGAACCTCAGCACTGAAATCAATATTGCTGCAGGTAAACTAAATAATATGTTTACACCGTATAAAAAAACACTCTAAAATATCTGAAACATTGGGATTTATTCATTAATGTGTTTAATATTTGTGTAAGTGTCAAATCATTTTAATATTGTAACATTTTGCAGTTGCCACCGGTTTTCCCTCTGGTCTCTATCCATTACAGACAAAAATTCAAGAAATTAGTTTTGCTGTGACAAATGGAGCCACAGAAATTGATGTGGTCCTCGACCGTAGCCTAGTTCTAACAGGACAGTGGAGTACTCTGTTTGATGAAGTTCGGCAGATGAAGAGTGCATGTGGATTAGCTCATCTCAAAGTCATACTCGGAGTTGGGGAACTAGGGAGTTATCATAATGTAAGTTTTGTTAATGAGTAACTATGATATTGATAATACCTAGTTATTATTACCTAAATCTGTATTATATAAAGTCAGTTCAACAGAAAGTAAATGTCAAGTTTTTATTAAAATAATATGCATTTTTGACTTGATTGAATTATATTCAATACCAAACATGTTTTTTGACTATTTTATCCAAGTATATATTAATACCAGATAAAAAACGTAAGTAAGTACTTCTAAATATGATTTTTATGCAGGTTTACATGGCTTCAATGGTGTCTATGATAGCTGGAGCTAACTTCATAAAAACATCAACTGGTAAAGAGGCTGTTAATGCCACTTTGCCTGTAGGCTTAGTAATGTGCAGAGCTATCAGAAAGTATTACCAGATGACAGGTATTAAGGTAAGATTATTGTGTTTTTATTTAAATAAATGCTAATTAAGGTATTTCTTGTGTCTCTTTCCAAAAACTTCAACTAAGTAATGTCAAGTTACATAAATAAATAATGTGAAACTCCTAAGAAACCCTGTATCTTATACCTATATTATGTTGACATTTTATATCATCAAAATAAATTAAAAAATTGTGTTGTTACGTATTTTGACTTGATGCTTATGCATAGCAGTTATAATTACTAATGTATTTTTTACAGGTGGGGTTAAAGCCGGCTGGTGGCATAAAGACTGCAAGGGATGCTGTTAATTGGTTGGTCCTTGTATACAGCGAGTTAGGACCAGAGTGGCTTTCACCAAAACTGTTCCGAATTGGTGCTTCTAGTTTACTTGACGAACTCGTAAAATCCCTACAACAAGGGTTAATATCGTCACCGGAATAGCACTACTATTAAAGCGCCATTTTGGCTAAAATGAGTTTTATATATATATATATTGTTGTATTTGGATTTTTTTCTGCGTCGATTGGTATAGGTTTCATAAAGATCTGAGCAAAAGTTTGGCGCTGTAGCATTGCAAATGTAGGAATTTTTTCGTTTTTGGATTCAAATCATGACCAATGTTTAAATTTTGTCAGTTCAGTAGTTTTGTTTACTGAGTCAGCCCCTTTGTCTGAAGGTAATTTTCAGTTGCTAAATAAGTTTAGCAACTCAAAATACTATAGTTTGAGTCATTGTAGTCACTTCAGTATTTTTTGCCGGTCGTAAACATTACTTAATGATGTTGTTTAGTAAATTTACTTTACAAAGGAATTGATGAGCATGGCTCGTTAGTATGTATATTTGTCTACGCACTTTTCTGAGGGGAGACGGTTTTATTATCTTTGTGTTACAGATCTGTGTATTTGAGTGTCTATTAAGAATGTTTGCATGTAAGGAAATCCATTAATAAGTCTATTAGGCATGGACTATTTTAAGTGACAAAAGTAGAATGGTTTGTTTAGTATTAAGAAACGTCAGAAAATATTTTGTTTACTCTTTTGGAATTAAGTTTTGATTTGATTGCGCGTGAGTATTCGGCGGCTTAGGAGACTATTGTTAGTCGGTTTCGTGTTGCGACATCCCAGAGTGGGGTGGGGTTCCTTGTCAATATAGCCCTCTCTAATAAAGTTGAAGATATATACCGTGTGTCGTACCTGGTAATCCGACTATTTAAATAATACTCCATAAAAAAATCGTGATTATTAACTATTAATA
Organism: Acronicta aceris; assembly: GCA_910591435.1. Classification (NCBI taxonomy): domain Eukaryota; kingdom Metazoa; phylum Arthropoda; class Insecta; order Lepidoptera; family Noctuidae; genus Acronicta; species Acronicta aceris. Next base: position 7,621,591 of record OU342763.1, on the reverse strand, counting down.
CGCACACGAAAAACCCCCAAACGATTAAAATGAAAGGTGAAGTCCTGGTAATGAATCTCGTCAATGTACCGTTCCGTACCTACGTGTTGGCGCACCAGTACACAATGACAATCGTTGGTGGAAGTCGTAAGTATGAAAAGGCTGTTACAACTTATTCCGTTACTAGTCATGAAAAAATATTCATCCACGACTTGATAGACACCCACGCGATCCCAAAGTACCTCCCAAAGAACCTACAGTCTATGATGATAATTAATTAACTTATTTATAAAATAGGATAATCAAAATCAACAAAATTATGTAAATACAAAATTACAAATAGGTATAAACAATTAGGTACGTTACCGGTAGGTAGTTAGGCACTGTTCAGTCATTTCCATCAGTTCACCTTCACTCACTAACTTTACACCATTTTCAGTTGGGCAAAGCTTTTTATGTTAGCCTTTGGCTTTTGCAAAACAAAACAACACTACGCTTTTCTTGTAGGTCTATTCTACCATCGGACGACCAGAAGCACGAAAAAGCGACAACGATTCATGGTGGACATTCCAAAAACCCGAACGAAACGCTTTAAGTCCACTTTTATCATGCACTGAAATATGGAATGCACTTCTCGAGTGGGTCTTCCCTGATAAATAAAATCTGGGTGTCTTTAAATCACGATTGAATCGGTTTCTTTTAGGCAACGCGCTCCATCGTAGATCGCAGTATCGCTTAACATCAGGCGAACTGGCGGTCAAGCGTAAGCCTATGACGAATAAAAAAAAAGTTGTTACACTGAAAAAACAAGCATTTATTTCACGTAATTGTACAACACCTGCGATTTCTGCCTGTGTAAACGTAACTTAATCAACACCATTTAAGTCTAATAATTCTAAATGAGTTAGCTATTTTCTGTCTAGTTACTAGTTACTACTTAAATGAATTCTGAAGAAACGCATTTATGCATCACAACTGGTGGGTGCGGTTTCGTGACAACTCACAATAGTGAATAAATAAATCCGAGTCTCTGGCGCGAGGTAATATCAAAGTACCGTCAAACTTAGAATTATCAAAAACCGCGCGGTACAACTAATAATAAATGCATGAATTCATAGAATTTATTAATATAATTACAAATTAATATTTTTATTATAGTATAGTATTAATTCGAGTGGAGTATACTGATACTTCATATACGATGGCCATACCACTGGGTAGGGTTGCCAGGTCGCCAAACCTAATAGCTGGACAGACAAGCCAGTTTGGCCGGACATTTGGGTAGAAAGGCCGGACACCCTACATTATTGAGGATTTTATGTCTCAGTATTAATAGGTACGACAAAAAAATTGAATGTAAAATCAAGCTTAATTGATTATTATCATAAATCTTGTTAAATTCTAATAAATTCGCGGGCGGCACTGCGGCCGGCGGGAGCGACCGACTGTCGACTCGCCTGCGCTCGGCCACGCTCGGCGCTCGCTCGTTTGCGAAATGTAAAAAACCGGACAAGCCGGACACCGTTTATTTTGGCCGGACACGCAATCAAAAAGCCTACTTATCCGGACGCCTGGCAACGCTACCACTGGGTATGGCCATCGTATATGGCACGAAGGTGTAGATCAACTGCTTGTATACTCTAGATTAACACATAAAAATCGATATTTGAACAAAAATAAAGCTGGATATTTTTTAGCCAAAAGAAGCGTGCATTTTTTAAGTTCCTACAGACCGCTATTTCTATATCCATTCTTAAATGGGACTGCTTTTATATTTTTATACTATATGTATGCGCATATTACGTACCTTTAATATTAAGGCGGATCGTTCAGCTGAGCCCGCGAAATTCATTTTCAAGTGATTTTTCGCATTTTGTAGGTGAATAACAAGTTCTAGATTCATGGCAGTTGTAATTGCGTTGCGTACATTAACTATACAACATTCACAACTGAGAACTAAAACCTTTACTTATAAATCCTTATCAATCCAAAAATTTGGTGCAATCTGTGTAATTGGTCAAAATTGTCATTTTACACTACTTTTAGCTACAATAATGATTTTTAAACTTGTGGTAATGGTTTTAGATGAAAATTGTGAATTTTGTATAGTTAATGTCGCAATTACCATGAATGCAGAACTTAATATAGACCTACAAACTGCGAAAAATCACTTTTTTGAATTTTGCGGGCTCAGCTGAACGATCCGCCTTAAGTACCAGTAACCCTGTAGATTAAGTGCTTATGTGATCAAATCGAATTGGTGCTCCTCGTCTATTTGACAAACTTGTTTTATACTCGACAAATTATGTTTGAATATATTTTAATACAGTAAGTACTTAGGTAGGTATATCTACCAGTTAGGTGATAAGTATTGTAAATGTAGATATTACCATAATTATTATTTCGATAATTTTATGTGATTTGTGCCATACGTCTAAATTGAAATTGCGAATCAACCGTTCTGAAACATAATTTTTATAACGAAAGCTTTGAACTAGTTAATTAAAATATACCTAAGTACCTACGTCATCCTGTAATATGGATTCCAATGAAATGTAATAAATAAATAAGTATGTTTTTTACGCTGATTATATTTTGTTCTACAAAAGCTTGTATTTATTTAGTATAATTATATAAATTAGGTATAATATCTTAACCACTATATGACACTTATGGTAACATAATTAAAATAGCCTATTGAGTTACACAGTAATAAACAACAAAATAATTAATTCGATGTACAGCTGAGCATACAGAGTGGAAACAGCAATACGGCAATAAATAAAACCACATCCTATAATAGTCTAAAGAAGCACTTTAAACTAAGAAATTAAGAATGGTTTCCGATACCAATGTATGGAATGTGTTTTTTTGTTATATTTTCCTTTTCCTATTGTATTGTGAGTGCTTCTTTAGACTAGTATAGGCTGTGGTTACATTTATTGTCATATCATGACACAAGTTATACAATACGGAGACTATATTCCATATTGTATAACGCTTGTGTCTTATTCCACTTAAAAAAAAACACATTCTAGGTATACCTCAATTGATTTTAACCGACTTTATTTTATTTTAGTGAAGGAAAAATACGACTGCGGGCAGGATCCTTCTAATTAGAATCCTGCCAGAGCCGTTTTTTCCTTCACTAAAATAACTTAAAATATAATCTTAGGATGGAAAATGCAAAAAAAATACAAAATGATATTAACAGACTTTTCTAATTGTTTAAATAATACTCCATTCCTTACACTATGTTCAAAATGGTCACAGTCAACATTTGTTAGCCGACCTTTAATATTAGCGTTACAGACACAAGTAGCTTTAGTAAATAAGTACCTACGACTATTAATTTACAACAACAAAAATTTACATCACAAGCACTCTTCAGACGTCAATTGGTCATGAATTTTTATACTATGCAGTACAATCCCTGAATATAATTATATACTCCTGAATATAATATTCAATATTCATGATTGTTTGTCTACTGGCTCTTCGGCGCGGAAGCCGTACTCAGGGTGAGCACTGTAGTTGACAACGCGAAGTTTGCCAGCCCTGTCCATATACCCGTAATGTCCCTTAACTAGACCATCGTTGTCTCGTTCTTCGTACCGAAACTGACGGTTTTTTCTGAAATTGAATAACGGTTTTAGAGCTACTTAGGTATTTGCCTCCTTACTGTTAGTACATGATAGTAAGTACGTAAACAGTGTCCCCTTATTTCTAAAGACAGATTGAGCTATAAGTTGAACTCGGACTAAAATGATGTCCATCACTTTCTATTAAAAAAGAGGTATAGGGTCCTTAAAAATCCAGGGCTTTTCGTAGACTATTTTTTTAATAAGGGCGTGTAAGTTTATGAGTAAACAGCACTCATAATAAGTACACAAAACTACTCTACACACAAAAATTAACTCACATTATGATCTAAATAAAAATTACTTTCTATTTTTGGAATTCTTTGGAAAAAAATGGAATTGGTAGGAGTAGATGGAAATTCGGTACCTATACCTACCAACGGAATACAACAGCACACAATAGCATCACTGATGCTAGAAAACGGGAAATTACCGGAAAAGGTAAGTGCCACTGTTTCGTAGATTGTAATCCTATCGCTATGGATTAAGTACATTGTCTAAACAGAATGCTTACCCCTTGCCTGTATCGTATCCAAATTGGTAACTGTGAGGTCCCTTCATGCCGTGCATCCTAAACTCGGTTCTACCATCAGGAGCAAGGGCGGCAGGCCCCACGTCTTGAGGAGGTGAGGGTGGAGGTGCCTGCCGCAGAGGAGCAGGCCGGGGCGCGTAATGCACGGGAACAGAAGGGTATGGATTGTCTGTAATATCGACAATCGTTTACGGTTTAGTCCAGCTTCATTTAAACTAAGTGTGAGAAAAATATTTGTTCAATTGCCTAACTACTTATTCGAAACGTTTCAAATAAACAACATACCATCACGAATGTATTTCCCCAAAGGTTAGGCAGAGGCGCACGACTAATGTACAGCCACAGTTTATCGGTATGTTTAGGTCCCACGTAAAAGAGGGCGAGCCTATTGCCATTAACCGGACACATCCGAAACTCCGAGTTGCTACCGAGAAAATCATAGAAAACCTCCAATAACATTGCTCGACCTGGGAATCGATCTCAGGACCTCTAGCGTAAATAAATATAATAATAATTACTTCAATATAGCAACACATTACATGTGTTATTATATATGTGTTACGGAATTGTATCTATAACAATACCTCCTCAATAGTTGTCTGCGGAAGTTACACGGGTCGAGCGATCTATCTATTGACATCATATTACATACAGCAACTTTACTCATACACCAAGTTTTTGATTTATAATATATCTCTCTACCCTCTTCAAACAATAATTGTTATGTTATTATAAAGTTATATTACACGTACGTCCGGGGTATCTTAAGTTAGTTTCTGAAGTTTCTTGTTCGACTGAAGTAGGCTTGCCATATGTTTCCTCCGCATCATCAGCTGACTGCTGTGGCTGAGAACAGAACAAGTTTCTAAATATAATACATAATCTGATTCGCTATTCGGAGCGCATTGAATATTGATATACATTATTAGTTATTCTGTGAAAATTTTAAGCAGGGTTCCGATTAAGTCCGACAGACCGGCATCGGCAGTTCGGCACGTGATAAAGGAGTGATTCTACTACCCGTCATACTGACCAACAAACAACAATTAGACTTTTCATACCTACATGCCTAAATGTGGTCTGGCTGTTCCGTATAAGCTAAGTCGAGCTTTGTTTTTCACGAATAGGTTCCGTAGAAAAAGTTTTTGAATAGGTACGACGGGTAGATTCACCCCTTTAACGGGTGCAGGTGACTAAATCGGCACATCCAGATATACCAATACCTTATGAGCTTCGTCCTCTCCTTTCAATTTTCGTTGATGCTCAGCTTTTTTGTAATGATACAATTTCTTTTCGTCTGTGGGCGTGAATTGTTCAACTTCGGCGCTAGGTTGTGGTTTGAAATATTTCACAGGCTTCGCATTCGGTACTTCTGGGTTAGAGTTTTCAGTGAATTGGGAAAGTGGTATCGGGACGGGCTTGAATCCCCCGGAATACTTCTTTGGGTACAATTTTGTCGGAGCATTGAATGATTGTTGTTTCGGTGGAGTCAAATGTAACGCAAGGGTAGGTTTTGCTGGATTGAGTCGTTGATCTTCTCGTTCATCATTTATATTGTCATTTGGGCGAGGCAAGTAGTCTGGAGGTTGGATTGGCTCATTATTTTCGTTTACATGCAACTCGGTATCCTCGGGGACTTCTATAAAGAACTCATTGACAGCATCAACTGAAGGTGGTTCCAGACGAGTTGAAGGCACTGGTAGAGCAACTTGATCCCCTTCAGATTGGTTAGGATTAAAAAAAATTGGAATTGACTGTAGAGGCAGCCTTTGATAAGGGGCATTACGTTTATTTTGGGGTTGTGCTTGGAGAATAGGTAACCAGTCACTTTGAACGTCTGCTGATTCTTTGGGCACGTAGTAATCTGTCTGCCTATCTTTTGATGGTGGCATAAGATAGGTAGGTAAGCCGGCTATGATTTCGGACCCTTCTTCGGGTTTGTGAGATTCAGGGGGGTTAAGATAGCTATCGACATTCGTATCGTCAGATATATAATAAACAGGAGTACTTTTGTCGTATTCCGGGGCTGCAGTTAATACTTCGGAGGTAGGATCAACATTGTCAACTGGTACTTTGATTGATGATGCCGATAATATTATCGGCAATATCTGGAAGGATACAAATAACAAAGTCATTAAATCCCATAAACAAATTATAACAATCACAATTATTGTTTTATTATCTACATCTTTCCTTCCAACATTCAGAGCTGCGATTACGCCTGATACCTAGGTAACATAATACCTATTGCTAATCCAAACCTATTGCTAGGGTGGATAAGTAGGTAGCGCTTATTAGATATTTGTTTGTGCGCACGTTGCTCCTGCCTGACTTCCATATGCGCTTTCATAAGTATTTAATAATTATCTTAGGAAAGCATAAGCTTATGCTTAAATCCTCCTTTCTTAGCCTACCTAGAATTCTACTACACGGAACTTATGAAAATAATCTAGGTCAACTTAACAGGGAGGCGAACCAAGGTGCGTACACCCCATATCAACAAAAGCCTCAATAGAGCACATTGTCCATCTATTCATTTATAAATTAACTGACCGTTCGTTTCACAATAGCAAGCAAATGTTACGAGAGCAGTCATTGCGCTGCATCAATGAAAGAAGTAGGTGCCAATAAAAAGTGAATTTGTTTTTCTATTAAATCATGTTACGTAAAGTTCAATTTCGGATAACTGTGTCATAATAATGAAAAAAGTGTATGACCACCGCAAAAATAGTTTAAAGTCGGTCGGATACGTTTAGTTGACCACTACGACTTGATGTGAGATTGACGGCAAATCAAAGATGTTTATAAAATAAACTAAACTACTTAGCACCACACTGGGTTTGATATTTAGGTACCCATTTGAATACTACATACCTAGTACCTGCCTACACAAGGTTTTCGATTAGGTATTAAAAAGTAGGCCATAGCCTTTTTCAAATTCTAATCTATACTTCTATACTTAGGTATAATAAATCTGTAGAGGTCAATTCTGTACATGAAATATATTTCCAAAATAACTATCAGCGGGTGATTAGTTATCGATAGTGACGCCAAAAATGCAATCAGTAAAATTTTTGTCTGTCTGTCTGTCTGTCTGTATGTTCGTTATAGAAACAAAAACCACTCGACGGATTTCAACGAAACTTGGTACAATTGTTCTTCATATTCCTGAGCAGGTTACAGTATACTTTTTATCACGCTACGATCAATAGGAGCAGAGCAGTGAAGGGAAATGTTGGGAAAACAGGAGAACTTACTCCATTTTTTAAGCTTCCGTCGCGTGTGCAGCCTTAATGGTTAAAGCTACACAGAAATCATGTATGACGGAAATGTTCTCCTTAAAATTATATAAAAAATATTCCACGACAGCAAATGTCTATCTTTTATGGTTGACTCACAATAACACGTGTAACTCCCGATAGCTTAGCAGTTCGGAGCTTTCTGATTATATTTGTCTACTATTACGTTAGGTGACTGACTGACTGACATAGTGATCTATCAACGCACAGCCCAAACCACAGGTTATAGTATACTTTTCATCACGCTACGATCAATAGGAGCAGAGCAGTGAAGGGAAATATTGGGAAAATGAGTGATTCATGAGAAAGGTTTCAAGCTATAAAACATCACGCTACAACCCTTAGGAACGGGGCAACGCAGGTGAAACCGCGGGCGAAGAACTAGGGAACAAAGTAACTATTCCACGCGGACGAAGTCGCTGGCAAAAGCTAGTCATATATAAATTCATAAAAATAGATCCAAACAGACAGTGTTAAGTACTGTCACATTTATAATATTCGTTCGGATTATTTCGTTCGGTTTGTTTTTGTTTCTTTTGAACTCATCTACCAATGAATTTGCTAATTCTACCTATGTACACGGTATATACTTATACAATATAGGTATAAGTAGAACCCTTAACCCTTATGTAGCCACCTTAATATGTATAACAGTACATTAAATACTCCAAACTGTACTTACATAGTTTATAAGACATTGTACTAACAATCTATAGGATCAATGTGTCCAATATAAAAGATTTATTATTATTATAGTTTAGCTAGATTTAGTTTGAGTTTTTATTTTAGTAGACATTAATATTTTGTATCCGAATTCAAAAAGCAATGTCTTTCAATAGGATAGATAGGTACCTACTTACATTTAATCTTATCGAAATTATTATTTTTGACAAAGTAGCCACAGTAGGTAGGTAGGTAGGTACTTAAATACTTTAAGGCAGGCGTGAAGTAGGTAGGTACTACATAATTGAGGGCACGGTATTTAATAGACCACGACTATTACAGTACTTTTTATTTACGTTTGTTTTCAAGTTGTTGTGTCAACGCACGTAATATGAACTTTCAGTAGCGAGCCTATTGTCATTAACCGGGTACAAATTCCAATCTCCAAGCTGCTACTGAGAATTTCATAGAAAAACCCACACACTGCTCGACCTAGGATTCCAACCCAGGACCTCGAGCGTAGCAGTCGCGCTCAGGACCACTAGGCTAATAAGGCAGTCTTTCAATTCGAATTCTGTAGATTCGAATACAGTAATATATAAAACATGTGATCCTGACTGTGCTTCAAAATATGATACTTATTATTAAACTCGACGTAAAAGTAGTAGAAGAGGGGTAAAGAAACTCGACGTTTTCTCCGGACAGAAATCGTAGACTCGACGTAGAAGCGAGATAAGCTTCTTGGCTCGACGTAAAGGGACTCTACATAAAGGGAACCATTCGTATTTACTTAGGTGTAGGTACTTAACTATGTAGATGGACAGGACACATGATGAGGAACAAAAAAGATAAATGAACCAAGGACATAACAGAGTAGTGCCCAAGACAATACAAAAGAAAGTAAGAGAGACAGAGTCATAAGCGGGAGAACGATATTAAAAGAATAGCCGGCATTACGTGGACATACGATCGCACTCTGTGGCAAGCTATAGGGGAGGCCTATGCTGAGAAGCAAGTAGACAATCTTCGGAAAACTGGTGTCATATAGATAATAAATATTTAGTAGATATATATAGTTATGTAAGATTGGTGAATAAAGGCTATTATTATTATTAACTATGTAATAAATGCTTGGGTAGATCCTTACCCAACTTGTAATATAAGTAGATATAAATAAATCCGGAACATTAGTTCATCCGGTTATTCAAGTCACGCTGATACCTTATCGGTACTTCCAAAGAAATTAATCTTGAAAGTCTTGTTTATTTTTTTTTCTTAGTATGTAACATGCTCTACCTACTAATTACATAATTAGGTAAGTCTATATACTGGTTAACATCCATGTGGAACATTTTATGTGTTTCACATTCATTTCCTTGCACTCCTTAGCGGTGCAAGGAAATGAATCTGAGTGAGAAATGAGCTAAGAAGTGCTACGTACCTAATAAAATAGTTTAGTATCTACATAAATAATTTAAATACAACGGGTCATCAGGAAACAAAGTACCTACTTAGTAGGTGGGTATATGACGTAACCTCAAACAGGAAGTAGCACAAACTTCATCTTAAACATATAAAAAAAGTATAACTTTTGCAATATCAAGACTGCGTGCTTATTTACGGACGGTAAAAAACCGGATAGTTGGTCGTGAAACTAATGAACCGTGCACGGAAACTAATTTTTACTTTCTTTGTTGGTGTCACTAAGAAAGTATTGTGCGTAGATTGGATTTTAATCACAAGTACCCACTATTACAAACAATAATGTACCTAAGTACCTATATTTTGTATAACTCTACGGCCTTTTACAGTAAGCCCAAAATAACAATGCGCGCGTGTGAAGTTTGCGCGTGTAATTTTAATTTTCACATTGAATGCTGAGCATCTTGGCAGTTGTCGACTGCTCGATTGGTTTGCGGCGATTATAATAAATAAATATTTAAAACCCACAGCTAGTTAATTGCTCCGTCTTAATATTCGTGTGCATGGGAAACACATTTATAAAAGCACCAAGACGTTTACGTTTTTAAAAGATAATATTTATAGTAAATTAACCCTTATCTCCACAATGTGATGCTCATATTTCTGCGGAGATAACCTGCAGCGTTGATGGGTTCTAGACGCGCGCATTTCATAAAATGCTCGCAAATTCGCGCTATTTTATTATTTCGGAAGAAATATGTGCTTGCCTTGTGAAGATAAGGGTGAATTTGCTATATTAACTTTGAAAATTTCGCTTCAACTCTGTGCCTGACCTTTAGGTGCCACTGGTCACAGGTTCTATTTCCGCTCGGATAAAATATCTATACCTATTTAGCGTCTACAGTTTGTTCCGGCTCTGGTTATAGATATATATCTGAGTTGAGAAATGGTGTTTGTAATCGTAACTACGATAGGGCTTGAGATTGATGTGAGAGTGGCATCAATCAAACTGTATAGCAACAGCATCAGATTCAGTAAATCATCAAACAGAGTTGACGGACATGCGATGTTAAAATTTAATTGTAGTAATTACCCATGTCAAAATATGCCTAATAAAGCGGCAGATAAAAACAACTTTACTGTGAATAAAAAGACAATAAATAAGTTAATTATAAGCAATTAATTATTATTAAACTTCAAATCAATTAGGCATGGTCACGAAATGGTTTTGAGGTCACAAGTATTTGGGTGCACCTACCTGGTAAAAACATCACGCCTTTATTGTCCAAAGGGTTAAATTACTTCGATTTTTAACCACCCTTATTATGTACTTGCCTGTTGCCAGCGATTTCACTCTTGTCTCAAAAGAATTTAGGTACCTAATTACTATAGCGACCCGCCCGCGGTTTTACTCGCTTGGCCCGTTCCGTTCCTAAGAATCGTAGCGTGATATTGAAAATATATATTTACTAAAATAAAAAGTAGTCTATAGCACTCAGAGATAATGTACGTAACTACCTTTCTAACAGTGAAAGAATTTTCAATTTCATTTATATTTTTTTAAATAAGTATACCTACATATTTAGACATTGGCAAACAAGCAGACGAGCCACCTGATCGTATGTAGTCATCATCGCCCATGGACACCTGCAACACCAGAGGAGTTGCTGATGCGTTGCCGGCCCTTAAGAGCCCTGTATACGCTCCGTTTCAAGATCCCCATGTCATAACGCAATGGGAACACCTCAGGAGAAAGACCATTCCAAATCTTGGAGGTGCACGGGTTATAACATTAGTATAGATAGCTTGATTTCTGTTATAGAGGGCGTACTAAGATGAAACACGCGTCAGATTTTAACACAAACAAATATTAGATTCGACAAACAATAAAGAACCTCATAATATTTTTTCTTTTCCTTTGTAACTCTCTATAGGTACCTATACTTAACTGTCTAGTGGTTGTAAGAGCGCCTTTATGTTACAGGTTCTGGGTTTAATTTCCAAATCTAGGAAACGTTTATTTGGTTTTCCTATGAAATTTTCAGCTCGGAGTTTGGATTTTCGCCGGTTATTATAAATAAACTGGCCCTGGAACTGAAAAAGGGAGAGGCCGACCTAGGACAATACAAGCTAGATAGATTGATAGGTAAGATGGGGTCTTATTTAGATCCATTAAATATACTTACTTCATTAAGTATGAGATCAAGAAAAGATGATATTAATATCAAATTTTGTACCGATAATAAATGTATAATTATTATGTGTACAACACCTTGACTACATAGAACCATAGTTACCTACAGATATATAATTAAGAGAGTAATTTACGTCGGCTTATAGACTTGTAATTTATAATAATACACTATGCGGCTATAGAACATCTATAGCCGTACTTTAGTACCTACCTATTCATAATTACTACTTCCTGCAGACTTCTTGCGATGACTTATGACAAAAAAATTACGTTGATTGCAAACATAACTTACTGTAAGTAGTCACAACCTTACTAATGGTTTTTATTGTAACCAGGTACCCATTACCATTCCTAAAATTTGTAAAAGCAAAGTTTGTTTCAAATTAAACCGTTAGGACTAATATGTGCTAGCGTGCCCACGAATTGATAACTAGCTGTTACATATTACACACAGTTATAAGTACATACCTAATACTTAGCAAGGATCCTAAATAAAGTGTTCTGAGTTTCCACCTTTGGAAAGCGATTCTATATAGGAAGCCGCAACGCGTGGCGCACGAGTAGTAAATGCAAATTCAAATTAATTAATTAAATTGAATTTGCATTTAATAATACAATTAATTTAATTGCAATTAAAATTATAATAATTGCAATTGATTAAAAATTTAATTGATTTTTTTAATTGGAATATGTACTTCCTTATGTAAAGGTATCATTATGTTAGGATTACTAAGCATTTTGTAGTAACGCCTGAGTAGCAATATGTAGTGACCTATGAAGTATCTACCTACCTATATTCCAGGTATCCCCAGTGTAGATGTATCAACATTACAGGTAGGTACCTATTAGATACCTATGTCTCCACTTGTGGTCACGGCATAGCGTTGATATTTTATTACTTGGCTTTCTAGGACGGCCTGGATAGAAAGCAATGCTTTCAATAACTAGCGATTGTAAACGACACCTTTGCGGCTTCGGAGCGAACTGATGTTCAATAGAGCCGACTAATTAAACCGTCATAAAGTCGATTCCTACAAAATGAATAAATAACACCTACATAAGCTTAGAACAAGTAGTGCACTTATTTACCCACAGGTACTAGGTAGGTACTTAACTTTTTATTTTTAAACGTTGCCCCACTAGGATTTTCTCCTGTATTGTGGGTGCGTTTACAGGCACAAACTCTCACATATACAAACTCCCAGACCCGGAACAACTACCTGTAGATCATACAAATATTTGCTCCGTGTGGGGATCTAACCCACAACACGTTGCGCAGAAGCCTATCGCTCAGCCACTACACCAAACGGGTCGTCAACTTTATCCTAGAAATATTTGTTTTATTTTACAGATACCTACTTACTTAAATGCTTGTGATGTGTGAACAAGTGAATGCATTCTATATGGAGAATTTTGCAAAGCGTTTGACAAGGTTTCTCATGCAGTACGAATTGAAAAGCTTACTGCGTACGGGTTTGCTAGTTCTTTTGTCAAATGGCTCTCTTCGATTTGGTTGGAAGATCTTTCTACGTAGTAGCCAACGGATATCAATCTGACATTTTTAAAATAACACAGAACGCAACTAGGGATATGCAGGGAAGTCCTTGCTAAATTACAGCGAACGGCATGCCTAGCTATCACAGGGGCGTTCAAAACCACACCAACAGCGGCGATGGAAACGGTACTCAACCTTGCACCGCTGCAGATTGTCATAGAGAATGAGGCTCGTCTAGCACTACATAGACTAGCAATAAATGGACTGTGGGATTGCTCTAAGCCTAGGACTAAACACACGAAGTTTAAAATACAGGAAGACCTCGACGGAATAACGAACATGCACTGTGATAAAATGCAGCCCATGTTTTTGTTCAAGGGGTCTTACAAGGCTCATCTACCGTTAAGGGAAGAATGGATAAAGGGACTAGACCCACCAGAGGCAGGCGGTCTGATATGGTACACTGACGGTTCGAGAACAGAATCAGGTACAGGGGCGGGTATATACGTAAGGGACCATAAGGTTAGTCAAAGCATGGGCAAATTAGCTACAGTTTTCCAAGCGGAAAGATATGCTATGCTTGCCTGTGCACAACAGATAGAATCTGACGGAGACATCAGCCTGCAGGGCCCGCAAAAGGGAAATTGAGAGCATGGAACACCTTCTGTGTACATGCGATGTAATGGCTATAAAGCGAATGTGCCTCTTGGGGCAGGGTTATCCAAGACCAGAGGACTACAGACTCATTCCCCAGGCATTATTATAAAGCTCATGGAAGAGCTGTTTGAAGATCTGGGTGAGGATGTGGAATAGATTTGACAGTAGGTACCTAAGGTAAATATTTTTGGCTCCACTCTTAATAAATATAGGAACCAAGTTCATAGGATCAACATGGAATAATAGGTACATAAAGGATACTAGTTTTTTGTAATAATATTATGTAGTATTTTTTTTACATGCCTTTACAATAATTTTAGATAAAAGCATGTAAAAAAAATATTAGATTAATTTGTCATCCGATTATTATTTTTTTATGAATGCTGTGTATGCCGATTGTACACAACGGATATTTAACTATTGTGCACGTAACCTTACTATGTTATTGTGTAACAATTGTAGACGAATCAATAAATAAATAAATATACATAAACTACATAATATGTAGGTACATAATTGATCATATTACTTAAGTATTCTGAAAACAGCTTATTTTTTAAACTTTTGAAGTTTTCAGCGGGTAACCTAGGTATCTTGTTACGAGGCAAAATAGCACTTTCTTTCAAACTTTTTTACTGTAGGTTCCTACAAACAAAAACCTATTATCAAACTTCACACTTAGCTGTAAAACACGTTTTTAGAAGCTTTGATAATAGTATTTTCTTGCCACAACAAAAATTGCAACTGCTTCAACTTCCACTAAAAAAATACAAAGCTTGTTAAAAGAATCTTGTTAATAATGATTTATTTGTATAGATAGACCCAACAATATTAATGATGCTAGGTACTTACTTAGTAGGTATAATAGGTAATACAGATCCACAATTCTTTTTATTATAGCATCCAAATTAAATTGTTTTTCTGTAGAAAATTAATGCAATTAATGAAACGAAATGATTATAAATTAATGGATACTTTATAAATACTTAAAGGTACATCAATAAATTATTATTTGGAACACTAGAAGTAAGTACCTATACAGTAAAAATTATTACACTGTTTTAACAGGCAAGCACGCATAGGTAAACATAGTCCAAAAATTGTATGTTACCTACCTAGTGTTAATTGAATATTAATGATCGTTCTTAGGTTTAATAAATTAATATACTTAATAGGTACTTATCTCTTTGTTAGTTCTTAAATGTGATTAGTTGATAATTACCTATGTATGTATTAACAAGTTTCCCAGACCTCTATGTTGACATGCCATGCAATTACATAAACAAATCACGTAAATCACGTAGTCACCTACCAAACTTGGAACAAATGTCTGCACAAACATGTGTCTTCATGCGGAAATCGAACCCCCGGCATCAAGAACAACAGATACTTCCACCATTTAAGCCTTCAAGGTTACAGAACAGAAATAATCATTTGTAAATTTATGTAAGTACCTACCATTTTTGTAATCGGGTTCGACACGATCTTTAACAACTCGTTATGTAAATCGCTAAACTAATCGAATCAGAAAACAAAATATTTTTAAGGAAATCCATAGATAGGTACCCGGTCCTACCAAAATGTCACCTACGGCCGTACAGGTGAGCCCTTTTTTTTAGTTCGTTAGTGATAGCTTTACCCTCTTGGCTAGGTGAGCGTGGTTAAGTAGGTAGGTTCGGTAGGTATTACCTTCCCTACTGAAGCAGGTACTTCGAAATTCTAAAACTACTTTTATCTTCGAAAACTACTTTTTACGGCCGATCATTCCTTTCCCTATGAGCTCCACATTGTGAAAGAAACCAAGAGTGGGAGGAAATCTTATAATAAACTGATGATTTATTGATTACTTCATTAAAACAGAGAGGAGTTATTTTCGCAATTATTATAGGTAAGCTAATTACAGTAGGTAGGTACCTATATTGTCGATAGGTACTATGGATAGGAGGGATTAGCTACACGCCACTCAAACTCCACAAGTTTTATTTATGAGTTACCTATGTACCTATAATTATTCATTTCCGCATTTCCTTTTGTCACAACAATTTGTCTAACATCATTAGTCTCATTATTGCAACCCCCGTGGGGCACGTCAGTGACCACAAGACCAATGAAGCGAACTATTTGTAGGGTTCCGTACTCAATAGACTTAACGAAACTGATTCTAGACTAGTGTTTTTGAATAAAAGCAACGGAGACTACGTACAAACATACTTAGTTACCTATTTTTTTTTAACGTGCGGAAGATACGGCACCCCCGCCTCGGATGTTGAACACGTAAAGACTAAAGACCGCTCTTGCTCCCTTGCATTATACCTAGTCGGAGCCATGGGAGATGAAATTCGCCACGACCCCGACAGACTACGGTCAAACCAACGTTTCGTTTGAGTGTTGTTAAAAAGCCCTTGTGTGGGTCCTTTTGAAAGGGCCTTCCTTTCAAATGGATCCTATCCAAACGTACTTTCTTATGAGTATATCCGTAACCTTATATTCTTGTACTTATCGTAAAGTTAAGTTCCAAGTAGATATCAAAAAGATACTAATGCTAAGCACGAGGCCTTGGGTTCGGTTTCCAAGTCGAGCAGTGGCATTGAGTTTTTCTATGTAATTCTCAGAAGCATCTCGGAGTTTATAACTGTGAGCTGTGGTCAGGTGGCACTAAGGTCGTCCCCTATTAACTTGCACCTTAACTTATAGACGAACTGTGGATGTTCTGTAAGTAGGTACGGCTACACCTTTGGCTAACTCTTCGGGGAATACATGTTATACAGGCGTGATCGTGATCGCGACCATTGTTACGCCCTGCTTAAATAACAGCATTTTTTCAAAGGGATCAGGAAAAACGACACTAACCGAAAAAATGCAAATACCTACCTACTCATCTACCACAGTGAACGGTAAATTATGGTGATAATGAGCTTGGTTTGAATCCAGTGAAAGATAATATTGAAATGAAAGTGAGACTAATAAGATGCGACCATTGAGTAAAACGTGGAGAAAATTTGAATGAAATGCCCTTGGTCAGGTCGGTTCACTTTCAATAACATTATAGGTATAATAAAAGTAAATAAATACCTATCACTATTCTATATATTTCTATACATATTGTGTGACCTACATAGTCAATTAATCGCTCAGAGCTTTTTTAAATTATAATGTTTGGTACCTACCTGATTATAATTATGTAGGTTCAATAGCTTATACCTAGATACAGTTTAAAATTTGACCATGTAAATACATATAAGTCAATGAAACCATTTATAATCACGAGTAGGTAATACCTATGTAGGTATGCATCTATATTATGTCATGCTCTGCTCCGTTACTAACCTGGACTATTCTTTGGACTTCGCACGTTAATTTTAATAAATCTGCATGCCGGTTATAATATATCGGCCAGAGTAAATAATAATAAAAAAAATTCTACATAGCAAGATTCTGAATTCTCGACAACACAATCTTGAGAAAAACTTCTTTTATCAGTTTAAGAACAAGAAAGATAATTATGCTACCTACCCATCTTTTATAAATAATAATATATAAGTACTCACAAAAAGCAATCGCCGCCACATGATCAACATAAAATATTTTTCTACTTCACTGTTACAACAATTAATCTTCGACTACTCAATGCTTTTAAAATACTGCACAACACTTAAGAGTCAAGAAGTTAGCGTTACAATTTCCCGCCCAGTACTGCGCTCGCGCCTCCCTTACCGTTCATAATATTGGAAGCGAACGGCGGTCGCGCTTACAATTTATATAACATAGTCAATCGCTAGTCCAACGCTGCACAATATACAATTTAACTTTAAATCACTGTTGTTTTGTTTTACACAAGTTAGATAAGTTGTAGGTGGCAGCATCATAATTGACACAATAATTCATCCATGAAATTGTCCGACTTCAGATTGTTAAACATCTAATCGTTGCATGTTTAATCTAGTCTTTTGGAAAAGTGCGTAAAAAAATGTCTAATTCGCAATATTTAGGTAGGTACGACAAAAAATGCTTGTCAAATCATGAAAACTAAGTCGGATTTATCAAGTAAGGCTAACTGAAATCCTAAATACAACAGCTATAAATGGTTGTGTAAAACGAGTCAATTTCTTAGGAAAACTGCAATGTAGCCGCAGGAGCAGCGAGTCGGGGTTAATTGAATCGGGCTGTTTGGACTCTGTTATTTGTAGTGTCGAAAGTAAAAATATGGTTGGCAGTTCCGATGGTAGGCACTACCTATATCTTTTAGTTACCTGCTATGGTCATTGGTTTGCCTGCTTGGATCATCATCCTACATTTTCATGCCTACACTAAGAAACCACAAAACGGGATCCTTTAAAAACCTCGAAGACGTTTTGAGGAAGGTCTCATGCGGATTTCGTCACCTAGGATGATCGTCTTAGACTGCCGTGACTCACACAATTAATTTTCTATTTCAAGTATGTTTCTTGAAGGAATTATACTATAATTATGTTGAAAATCACCAACTAGATAGATATGTAATTAATGCTATGCAATCAAAATGACTACCTACCTGAATACGTGAAGCTTAGAGTTCGGTGATGGTAAGAAATAGATAAAATTGTGAAAACACAAAGTTGCACCATATTACCAATGTGCCCTTACCTTCATCTTACCACAAATTTAAATAAAGCATAGTTAATTTAATATTTTAAGTTCAAGGCAAACACTACACAAACGGTCAGTTTATATTTAAATATTAAGAAACCTTTAATTGTTCACCTTACAATTCGTCACCTATACAAATAGTTCAATGGTAGCAAGCTGGTAGTAGGCCTTGGTCATTGCCCTCTCTAATGTGCTAAAAACTAGGAAACAAAATAATGTATGTAAATACTAGTCAGGTACACAAAGCTGAGTAAGAAAAATCATCTATAGAACTTACAGATTTTGTTTCTTTTGTGTACCATCTTTAGTATTCAAGACAACTGTAAAGATTTATGGTTCTAGTTCCTATAAAGACAATACGTAGCAATCAATAGCAAATAAGCTCATTCAGCTCTACAATAGATATTCTTAAAATCAGTCATCCATGACCGTGACAGAACAAAGGCGGTTTTTGGTCGGTAGGTCTACCTACAACTACTAGTCCAAGATACCCTGCTGCCTCCCCAGGTGGCGCAAGGTGCATGAGGATTTTCCGCAGATCAAATAAGATCATTCACTCATGTCGATAGACATTTTCATTATTAATCAATAAATAAATATTTCATATTTCTTTTAATGTTTACATGTCAATGATATGTAATAAGGACCATGAAATACCTACCTCGATACGTATACGTAGGTACGTCTCTTCTATAGAGGTATTTACCCTTTTTGTCTACGAATTTTTTCTAAGGTGCGAGGTAGATATTGTATAATCATCAGGTAACAAAGAAACTAGTTTTATATTTAATTAGACGCTTCGTGACCAATTATGTATCTTAATGTACCTATGCTATGTTAGATATTCAGCTCGTGCGCATCTTCCGTTGACGTGGCACCATATAATTACGTCGCAGTATATGAAATTAGATAATTCAAGGACATAGAACATTAGTTAAACATTAGTTAAATACAGACTGCATCATTAAGATGCAGTCTGTATTTAGAATCACTGAAGTCGAATATCTGATAAAATACCTATAATTATGACGGTCACGCAACTCCAATAGTTTACACCGTTTAAAATAGATTGACTTTTCACAATACCGTTTTATTTCTCAAATCATTTTTTGCTTATAAAAGACTAGATGCAAGGTCAACCGCGACAGGTATTACATCCCATCCAGTTTCATCACAGTGAAGGTATAGTTACTATCAAAAATTTATTAATTCACTCTGTATCTAATATTAAAGTAAATAAAATACGTTGGCTGTTTACTGATTTCTTTATTAGATATCCGCCGGTACAATACTAGTTGACCAATTTAAAATGCAATGTTTATTATTGTATCACTTCGAATAGTAATTTCGAACGCTATTTGTACACAGGACAACATACATAAAAATTATTGAAGACCTATTTTCATTAAAAATAATACACGGCAATATTTCTACCTTTCGTCTGGTGTGTGAAAGGGGCTAACAACATAGAAATATACAAAACATATAAACAAAATCAAGTCTTGTAATTAGCTGTCACCATTAAGCGACAAGTCCGTTTACGCAATTTGTAACTGCAATAATTACGTTGCTGATGTGCTGCAAGTTAAATCAGAAATGTTAGTGGACATATAATATTACCCTTAAACACAGAAACATTTTTATTTAATCCAAGACTTACTACTTAATCTTATTACTACACTTTTTAATCTCTTATGATCATATACACAAGCGATAAATAATACTGCTAATGAGAGGGCAACATGTATCAAGACAGTTTTGCTATAATACTTTTAATACGACAATTTATTGTTATACATGTTAATGCAAATAAACAGACTTTGTCCAATTATTAATTACATTAACAAAGAATGTCTTCATTACACTCAAAGCAAAGTTAGACGATGCAGTGAATTTTAAAAATGAAGTGTTGCATCCGAAAACACACCAAAGAAAAAATAGAAATGTATGAGTTCAATTATGTTATTAACGATTTTTGCAATCAGATCATTTATCGTTTAAACACATTAAAAATAAGATAAATAGTTCTCTATGCATATAGCATTTGCATACATAACTACTATGTAAAAACATATCACGGACCTGTAGGTTAAATGAGAAACTAAAGTTCCTAAGATACTAAGGGCGCCTATCTTACGATTGATAAATACTCCGTACAAGCTATATTCGACTTACGACTATGTAGCAACATATCACATCCATGTATCGATCCATAGCCACAGTAATGAGAGGACTTACTGACAACCGATCACACTTACCTATAAGTGGGATTTAATATGTACTTGAAAATTCTACACTCATTGAGTAATTAGTTTGGAGAAATTCAGAACTTTACATGCATTCATATTAATATAAATATCCACACGAAAACTAGTTCCCGATGATTGCACTAAGTAGGTAGTGTTATATTTAACACTCATGTGTCATAGTAAGTACTTAGAATAATTATTACATATAATTCATCGAAAGAATTATCATATACAGAAAAAAAGAAGAAAATATGACTCAATATTTATATAAATAAAGTTCATTAAAGACTTGTGCCCAATACCCTGCAGCATTATGCATGATTGAACCGTCCACGTACCATGTATTAATCGTCGAAAGTATTAATTATCTTAGAACAATTCAGAAATCGATATTATTTTTTTCATGGCTTATACAACGCTTTACTGGGCAGAGCTCGTAAGTACTAAATCCCATAAAAATGGAAAAAAGTTCCATTGACTATCAATTTTGTGACAAATTATTTCATTAAAACTTGATCACACCAATCAAAGCTAGAGACACAAATATAAAATTAATAAATTCGGTAGGTATATTTTTATCATTATAATAACAGTACATAATACAGTCAAGGAATCATCTTGTTGCTAGACGGATGTATAAGTATTCCATTTCATAAAGCAAGTAGTATGTAGATCAAACGAAACTAGTAGAATAAAAAGGCTCCTTATTATTAGATACGTGAAATATCAAGAACTAGTATCAACTTTTCTTTCACAAGGTATTCGACAAAAAAAATAGTACAAGGAAAATCATTGGGACATTAATTCAATAGTACATAGGTACGGTAATTTGAATATTGAACGTGTTCTTCGGCAATATTTTGTAAACAAGTATTTCAGTAATCAAATATGAAGAGAAAATAAATAAAATACGGCGACTAAATCTGGCGGGACTCGAGCTTCACAGGAAATAAAAGATAATGTAAATATTGTTTAAAGCCACGCTACTCACTCGACCGGGAAGCGAGTCAATCGTTAATGAGGAACACTCGGTCATACAAATCAATATCAACACTGAACACGGACACATTCGAGACTCGCACGAATTGTTAACAGTCAAAGTGCGCCTACCACTGCGGGTTGTGCGGCAGGTAGCCGTCCGGCGCGTAGGCGGGCGCCGGCGCCGGGCCCGGCCCGCCCGCGAACGGTGCGCCCGCCGGCGCCGCCGCGCCCGCCCCGTACGCGCCGTAGTATGCGCCGCCGCCGTACCCGCCGTAGTAAGCGGGCGGCGGGTACGCGCCGTACCCCATCCCGTAGCCTGCATACATAAACTCGATTAAATCAAGGGCCATGTCTATAATATTACTCAAATAAACTTATTGTATGTCCCACGATTGTACCTGGATACTGGGGGTAGGGTGTGTCCGGGGGCGGGTTCCCGGCGGGATAGGGCTGCGCCGGTGGCACGGGCGGGCCAGCCGGCAGCGCCTTGCCGAGATCGGCGGACGATGCCGTGCCGCCACTCATCATGGCGGGGTGGCTCATGTTGAGCGGCATGGCGGGCGGCGGCTTCAGGTGTGCGGAGTGCGCGTGCGCGGCGGGCGCTAGCGGCGACGCACGCAGGGGCGCGGGCGGGATAGCGGGCGGGACAGCGGGCGGGACAGCGGGCGGGACATGGGGCGGGACATGAGGCAGGGGCGCGGGCGGGACATCGTGCGCGGTGGGGTCGACGCGGCGCGAGCGCGGCGCGGCGGGGCCCAGCAGGCTGGACACGCTGTGCGGCATGCTGGCGGCCGTGCCCTGCGCGCTGGCCGCAGCTTCGGCCATAACGTCGGGTTTGTTGGGAGACCGCCGCTTCTTGGTCTTGATGCCTGGTCTCTCTTCACCAGTTGGGGAGTACGACTGCGTGATGTCGTCCAAGTTTTTGCGAAAATCCGGCAACCCTTCCTTGTTCAGAACACTCGCCGTCCTCTCTAGTTGACTGAGGCTAGATTCCAAAGACGGCCGACCGCCCGGCCTCTGATGTCTATAATTCTTTAGAGGATTAATTTTCCTTTCGACAGCTTCGTTAGAGCGGTTATTGCTATCTGCCATTTCCAATTTTGATATATCCGGCAATTTGGATTGCTCCATAGAGTGTTCTTCTATACTTTTATTTTCAAGAACATCCTCTGAAGGTAATTTTTCGTCTGTTGTTAAGACAATGGGTTCTGCCTCAGATTTTGATTCTTTATCGGGAGTTGTACTTGATTTTTCAGATTCACTGTGCTTAGAAGTAGAAGTGTCAGATGTATGTTTATCCTGATCTACGTCAGAAGATCGTTTTGAACTTTGCGGCTTGTTGTCGTCCTCCTCATCACTATCTAATACTTGAGTATCTTCATCAGAGTTTACTTCCATCTTACTAGTAGAGCTGGATTCATTACTGTCTGCTTCAGATTTTTTAGGTTCCTTTGTAATTTTTGTTATACTCACAGATCCTGGTAAATTAGGTCGTAGTAATCTGCCTTGTAATGGGGACTTCGAACGCATTGCCGAGTACGACCTAAGTTCACCTAGTCGACTCCTTATATCCGAAATTTTTTGTCCTGGCAACATGGGTCTCATTTTGCTTTGACCTATAATAGAAGGTCTAATCACTCTGTGAAAACCTGGTCTAGGGCCTGTTTTAGATGTAATGGTTATTGCAGAGTTATTCTTTAACGATCCTGGTATATTTGTTACTGATGGTCGATTACCTAAAACTGAAGAAGAAACTATTATTGAAATGGAAAACTAAATATATTAATATATAACTGCAAATAAATAACGAATTACTTGGAAGCATACCCTTCTTTCCTATTGGGCTGTTGTCTTTATTATCTCCGCCTTTTTGTCCCAAACCTTTGAAGGATGTTTTGATAGCTATAATTTTACCAGACTCTAATTGCATGTAGATTCCTTTCGGTGATTTTAGTACCATAACTCGCTGCCCAGCTTTCAAAACTATGTTTGTCTTCTCAGCGGAGTTGGTCGGTATCACAACATCTGTAAAAATCAATTAGTTAAATATTCAGGTAATTTTCACGAACACGATGATTCGTCACGAACGGGATTCCATTGCACAGTGTTCGGAAAAGTAGCGTTCTACCAGGGGTTGCGAATACATTATTCGACATTGTATTAAATATTTTTTTTACGATTTGTATACGGCTAATATTATTTAATCGTCGACTAAAGGTCGACGTATAAACTACGTTTTACGGATTTTATTTCGTTCGAAAAAAAAATCGTACGAAATAAAATCCGTAAAACGTAGTTAGTAGTTTATATCAAGATATAAACAATTTGTAACGGAGTAGTAGTGTGGTGGAGCGCTAGATAAAATGATAGAGGGTGATATTACCGAGCGGCAGCGTCATCTCCTGCGCGGTCATGCCCTGGCGGCGCCACACGTCGGCGGGGATCCAGCGCGCGCCGTGCTGCATGGGCCGCACGGAGGCCACGGGCCGCTGCACCAGGCTGCCGTCCGCCGCGCGCACCGTGCGGTACGCCGGCGTCGGCTTGGGCGCCAGCGCCGCCTTCTTCTCCAGTTCGTATCTGATGGAGAACTCACTTTAACTTTCTTTCTTTCAACTACTCGAACTTATTCTTGCGACAATTTTTTATAGTACGATTAATTTGCAGAATTATTTCATATAATATGTAAACTTGTACAGAAATCACAATGTTTGAGTAGTTTACAGAGTTTCCTGACAAAAACTTCCCTACATAATAATAGCAAAAAGTTTATTAAAAAGTGATAGCAGCTATCAATTACTGAACTGTAAATATTCTCTGTGGCTAAAGGATAGGAGCAAACTTCATCCACTTTAGATTTCTGCCTATACATATTTAGAAATAAGGTAGTCCTGAATTGAACCATTTGTAAAAAGTTGATGAAATGTAATGACCATAAAATATATAGTATGGAAGTAGGGACATTTGAGTCCAATCGCATGTCCGTGATAAGTCAAGGAGACAAAGAAAATTCAAAAGAATCATGAAAATTACTTAATTCGCGTCAGTGTAATTTTGATTACAATAATACTATCGTAAAATCAAACATAACTCACCCTCTTTGCGCAAGTCTCTTTTCAGCGCTGGACAATTTCTTTTCTTTCCGGTCGACTAGTAAGGACTCGTGCTGGAAGGGCTCCTTGCTGAGCAGCCGCCCGTGTTGCATTATTGCGCCTTGCATCAACACGTCTATGTACTTGTCTTTGTGCTCAGATAGATCTTTTATCTCAGATTCCTACAAAAATAAATATTGAATACCAAAATAAATATGGAATATCATATTCGTTTATAAAATATAAAACATTGATGTTATGGAGCACCGTAACTATATATTCAATAAATAAATAAATGTTTCGAATAATTTCAGATAGGGACAGAGTAAATAATTATATTGTATTTCTCTTTTACAATAGTGCTGTTGACTTGTGTTATATTTATTAAAAATAACATTCTAAGATATAAGCAATTAAAGTTTTTGGTGGGGAATTAGAGGGGTTGCTCTGTCCCTAGTACATTGATACATTGTTCTAATTTCTTTCGATAGATGTTTTATGATTATCGACCGCTCGACAAGTCATCGGATTCTGCGCCACGTGTTGTAGGTTCGATCCCCACACGGAGCAAATGTTTGTATGATCCAAGTGTATTTGTTCCGGGTATTTGTGTATGTGAGAATTTGTGTTTGTAAACAAACGCACCCACGATACAGGAAAAACCCTAGTGTGGGGCAACGTTTTTTTTAAAGAAAAGAAATAAAATTAATATGCTCTAGGTACCTATTGAGTCCGGATACAAAAAGTAGA
The DNA here is from genome assembly GCA_910591435.1 of Acronicta aceris. NCBI lineage: Eukaryota > Metazoa > Arthropoda > Insecta > Lepidoptera > Noctuidae > Acronicta > Acronicta aceris. Next base: position 7,596,014 of record OU342763.1, on the reverse strand, counting down.
GCAAGTTACCTTTTCATCATTATCGAAGCATAGATTAGTGATTTCCTTCATAGAAAGAACAGCGTCGGGGTTGCACTCGTCGACGACGCGGTCAGCCATGCCTTGCTTGTTGATCTGACGGTCATAGATCTTCTTCTCGAGACAGCAGTCCATAACAAAACGATAGACGAAGCACGGTTTCCTTTGTCCATATCTAAATAACAGAGACACTTTATTGTTATAAAAAATAATAAAATCTAATTAATATTTTCCAGTTGAGCAGTTGTGTCGCGGCTGGCGCAATATTTCGTAACATTTACTCTTTATTGCGGCAAGTTAGTTAGCTATAGGCACTTTCAACTTGAAATCTAGGCCCCTTTATATTAATAAACTAGCTTTTGCCAGCGACTTCGTCCGCGTGGAATAGTTACTTTGTTCCCTAGTTCTTCGCCCGCGGTTTCACCTGCGTTGCCCCGTTCCTAAGGGTTGTAGGAAGTAGTAGAAGAAAGAAGTAGGAACGGGGTTCCTAAGGGTTGTAGCGTGATGTTTTATAGCTTGAAACCTTTCTCATGAATCACTAATTTTCCCAACATTTCCCTTCACTGCTCTGCTCCTATTGATCGTAGCGTGATGAAAAGTATACTATAACCTGCCCAGGAGTATGAAGAACAATTGTACCAAGTTTCGTCGAGTGGTTTTTGTTTCTATAACGAACATACAGACAGACAGACAGACAGACAGACAGACAGACAGACAGACAGACAGACAGACAGACAAAAATTTTACTGATTGCATTTTTGGCGTCAGTATCGATCACTAATCACCCGCTGATAGTTATTTTGGAAATATATTTCATGTACAGAATTGACCTCTCTACAGATTTATTATAAGTATAGATAGATGACCTAGGTCGTTTGGGATTAGCCTTTTGATTCATGAATATTACAAAACACTGATGTTTCTTAATTACTTAAAGTTATTGATTTTGACAAGCTTTCACCCCCCCCCCCTCCCCCCCCCTTTCACCACCTTAGGAGTTGAATTTCCAAAAATCCTTTCTTATCGGATGCCTACGTCATACAAAGAACACACCCTCCAAGTTTCAGGTCTACGGTCAGGTCTACGATCAGCGGTTTAGGCTGGGCGTTGATCCGTCAGTCAGTCATTCAGGACAAAGCATTTTATATGTATAGATAGATAGAAGATAGATGGATTTCTGGTCAAACCAAAACATATCTTTACATTAATTGTATTTTATTATGTTGTGTAGTAATTTTTTACCAAAGTCAAAGTCAAAATGTTTTATTTCAATTATTATACCATTAAAATAGGTACTTTTGAAAAGTCAAAACTAGTTGCATGGTTCCAAAAAGTGGGTCTTATTGAGAAGAGCCGGCAGGAAACTCCATAAATACTCTTTTTAAAAAATCATGATTACAATATTAAGCTTCACAGCTTTGTTCCAAATAGTTGCTGATAATTATGCAGTTTGATGTGTAAGATTTATTCATTATATAAAAAAAAGGATTGCCACAGCAAGTAAGAGCTGACCAGCCCCGACAAACAGCACCCGTTCATGAGCACGACGTGCGTATCGGCGTGGTTCGACTCAACCTTATTGTAGGGAATAAAACAACTCGACACACAACGCCAACAGCAGCACGACATTTAAGTGAGCATGACAAGCTTAGACCGAGGGCACAATATCTTTACAGATAAATATAGGTACTTATACAGATTGCTACATCAATATTTGCACTATACTCACACTTTACACTTTTCTAATTAGGAAATTATACAATGTTAGTCCAATACAATACTTATCACAATGTATTAAATTGCATATTATGTTAAATCACACAACCATGCTAACAAATGGCTATTAAAATGATTGTTATAGTGTCATCAAATATAATACTACGTATGGATTGAGTATGTTAAATTGTCTAAAATAAATTATCAAATCATCGCCTATTAGTAATATAACATACCATCACGCCTGTATTCCCCGAAGGGTTAGGCAGAGGCGTACTTAATGTACACCCACAGTTCGCCGGTATGTTTAGGTCCCATGTTATAGGGGGCGAGCCTATAGCCATTCACCGGGCACAAATCCAGACTCCGAGCTGCTACTGATAATTTCATAGAAAAACCTAATAACACTGCTCGACCTGGGGATCGAACCCAGGACTACTAGACTAATGAGTATATTAGTAATATACTTGCCTATAAACACGACAAACAGCTTGCGTATCGTGACAAGGATTCCAACTAGCATCGAAAACGATCACTCGGTTAGCCCCAACAAGATTAATACCAAGGGACCCCGCGCGTGTCGACACAAGGAACAAATATATGTGTGGGTTGGCATTGAACTCGTTTATAAGCTTTTCACGCTCTAAGGCATGCGTTGAACCGTCCAAACCTGAAAGAGTACAATTATGAATTGCTTTTGTATGTAATATTTTCATTTTATAGTAATTATAATGTATCAAAAAGTACTTACGATAGTAGTTTGTATTTCTCTCCCAAAGACAGTTTGTCCCAGGAATATAATTCTTTTCTAAAAAGTCTTCGATGAGATTCAATGTGAATAAACTCTGGCTAAATAAAAGTATTCTGTCTCCAAGCTTTATACTCTCATTTAATAAGTAAAAGAACAACTCCATTTTGGCAGAATTTTCAATAATACCTGGAATGTAATCTTTCAGGAGCTCTGACGCCCAGTCATATGTCATTTCTTCAGCCTTCTTGACCATTGCCAATTCTTCTTCCCTATTCATCTTTTCTTCTTTCTCACTTTCTTCAGATTCCGAGTCCTCATTATTCTTTTCTTTCGATGTTTTCCTGTCGTTTCTTCCCTTAGCTTTGGGTTTACTCTTTGCCTTTGACTTTTTACTATCTTTACCTTTACCTCTTTGTTTGCCTTTCCCCTTTGGAATTTCTTCTTCAGATTCAGATCCGTCACTTTTCGCCACATCACCTTTGGAGTCTTTGTCTTTCTTTTTCGAAAATTCAGATTTTTGATCGTTTAAAACAGGCTGCGTTTTAATTGCCTTCTTGGTTTCATCTTTAACTATTTTCTTCGTATCTAAGTCTTCTATTTTGACTTCCCCATCAGATTCCGATTTCATATCAGTTTTTTCTTCAGCTTTAAGTTTATCAACTTCAGTCTTAATTTCTGTGATAGGCCATGACGTTACTGGACTGCCAGAACTAGCACTTCCTAAAGGCGGTTTAGTTTCAAGATGTGGCGGGAAGTTTTGATATGAGCATGCATAATTGCCATTCGAGTTGCTTTCTTGCTGTTCAGGATAGGAAGACGGATTTGTGGGGTATCCATAACCTGGATTACCAAATGGAACAGTGTTTGTTGAATTTTGAGTTGGTGGAACATTTGGTTCCGATTTGATGTCAACAGGTGGATAACTGCGAGAAACAGTATTAGGCTCATGTTTAATAGCAGGTTGATTTGGCACATTAGGTTCAATTCGATTGGAAGGCATATTGTTGGCAAAACCTGGGTAATTTGGTGCATGATTGTCGTACTGGTTATATGGAGTTGAATTATTTCCATACCCGGAAGTATTCGCAGTATACGGCGGAGGATACGGTTGATTAGGATAACCCTGCGGCCCAGGATTGTTCACAGGATAAGATGTCGGCGGTGCGTTGGCATTATACTCCGAATATCCGGGTTGATTATGATAGCCTTGATAGGGTGGCCTTTGTTGATTGGCAGTGTAACCATCTTGATTATTCGAGTAGGGTTGCATTGCATTGCCTGGATATGGCTGATCATTTGGAGGTGTGTTGTAGTTGGGTGGGTATTGTTGAGAATTATTGTAATCGGGAGGAGGATTACCTCTGAACTCTTGTGGTGGCTGATTATTCTGTTGATATTGAGAATTGTTGTAGTATCCAGAAGAGGACCCATAATAGTTTCCGCCACCCCAGTAATTCTGGTTGTAACCCTGTCCATTCTCAGGAGGCATATTCTGTGGATACTGATTGTGATAGTTATTTGGGTATGGTGGTTGCTGTGGATAATAATTCCCGTCATAATTCTGGTTGTAACCTTGATTAGGTGGGTAGTAACCAGGGCTTGGATTCTGATAGTTTTGATACGACCCAGAAGGATAGGGCCCAGGAGGTTGATCCGATCGGTAAGTGTTGGAAGTTGGACCATACGGGGCGTTCGGGTACGATGCATTGCCATAAATGTTGGCATCCGGACGAGGAACCATTGGACCGCTAGTTGTATTCGGCGGTATGGTCGCTGCTGGCTTTTTTGATGCACCCTAAAATTGTTGAAATTTAGTTAAATCCCATTTATTAATTTCGAAGGTTTTTTTAAGAAAACCACTTACCCGTGGTTTACCGGGACGTCGAGGCTGTGCCTTACTGTTTCTTGCACGTCCGGCCTTGGTAACGCCACCAATCTCCTCTAAATCCAAGTCTTCCTCAATGGCGGCATTCACTTCATTACGCTTCTTGAGGAAATTGTATAAAACATCGGGGTGATTCCAAATCTAAGTAAAGTAATTAAAAAAATCATGAAATTTTATTTAATCGCTATATTTTTTTATTAAAGTTGCAATGTTGTACCTAAGAAAGGGACATACTAATCTTGGCGGTCGACCATATTTCACCCTTATTATGAAGAACACAAGATCGAAAAGTGGACAATCGCAACATACTTCACCCTTCACCCACCTTGCAACAAATTGCGAAAGCTTTCAAAGGATTTGGCACAGAGGTGGAACGGACGACTTCGTTCATAAATCTGTCGTACAGTTTACGTTGCAGTGGTGTCATACGCACTAGTAGTACGTACTCTTCTTTTTGAGGTAGTGTGGACTGCAAAACTGCATGAGACCGTCTATAAACAAAAAAAGTAATGTATTGTGTTGATCTATTTCCGTACTAGTAAAAAGAGTTGTGTTGATCTATTTCCGTACAGGTAAACGAGTTAATTTGTCATTTCGCGAATGCCTGAATTATAAAGAATCAAATAACAGGGTTATTGAATACCATAAGATTTCAGAAAGGACTAAGAAATCCTTACCTTTGTACAAAACCTACAAGTAGCGAATGCAACACATGGGCCCGGTATCTCATGAGCCGTATATCTTGAGGCGTGGAGTCTATACACTGTCCGTTCTGTATTGGTCGTTCGAACATGTTACAGAACTCCGTTTTGCTACCAAGGTAATTCGGACGAACGAAATCCACCATACACCAGTATTCCAGCAAGTTATTTTGCAAGGGATATCCTGATTAAAAAAAAAAATAGTGACAAAATTGTTCAAGGGTTTGTTGGGTTATTTGAAATTTCGTGGAATTTTGTAGACACATAAGTTGCAAAGTTCTAGTATTTTCTCCGCTCCTTTCGGAACCTAATCAACTGTGATTATAAACTTACCAGTTAACACGACTCTTCGTTTAGTTCTCATTTGTTTCAATGCATATGAAATATTAGAATGGGAGTTCTTTATTCGATGCCCTTCGTCGCATATTACCAAGTCTGGGCCTGGTTTTACCAGCGCTTCATACATTTCTGTAAAGCAGAAAAAATAGTTTGACTGGTAAGTAACAAACACTACCAGATTCTTGAAAACCAGGTAAAAGGATGTTCCAGAACAGGTGGGCTGAGTCATAAATGGACTTCATTTAGTCTTATTAAACAAAATGATGATTAATTCAGCAAGAACTCTTGGACTTTCCCAAAATCAGAGCAATATTATTGACTAGTCACAATCTACCTACACTGTATAATATTATAAAGAGGAAAGATTTGTATTTTTGTATGTTTGTAATGAATAAACTCAAAAACTACATGAACCAATTTCAAAAATTCTTTAACCATTACAACGCTACATTATCCTTGAGTAACATAGGCTATATGTATTCCTAAAAAAATTAGGGATCCCTACTAAAACTTCGATAATGTCCACCCGTGAAAAGCTGTGATGGGCCGCTAGTTACTAATATTTCTGCTCACCATCTAATAGTTTCTTATCCTCATCTTGAGGATTTTCCTCTTTTTTCTCTTCTTTCTTTGCGTCGTCCTTAGTATCGTCTGTCTTCACCTGACTGTCTCCATCGTCTTTATCAAGTTTTGACTCTTCAGAAGCCTTTGAAAAATTAAGTGGATGTAGGTTTAAAATTGCTTATAATTAAAATTACCTACTGATTTGATTATACTTCGATATGAGTGCCGTGGCTGTATTAATGTACTGTTGTAGCGTCCATCTATATCGACTCATACATACCCTCGCAATTTTCAAGACATGGAGAAAGGATTAAGTTATGGATAAAAAACACTACAAAGTTACAAATTAACCGCATGTAGTAATTTTTTGTTGAAAATAGTCCAGTAAATTAATAGCTGATATACATCTTGTTACCCCTGCAGTAACAAAATGGACATATCGGCTAACTTTTAAGTTATTACCCAAAACATGTATAAATGCCACACAATAGTGTTTTAATTTTATTTTATATGTTCTTGATGTTATTACCTGTGTATCTTCAGTAGGTGGATCGGACCTTTTCTCGTCTTTATCTTTTTCGGCTTCCAACTTAGCGTCTTTCCTTTTCTTACGAGGTTTCTTGTCTTTTTTCATACTTAGAAGCCTGTACAACTCATAACCTATCATTAGGACTCCACCGGTGGTCGTCCAATCCTACAACAATGTAAAAAATATTATAGTGTAATATGTAACAACATGAAAATCAATCTACGTGAATGATAATATGTTCAATACCTTCACAACTTTGGCGCGCATCTGCAATGTTTTATGACTATCATTAAGCACGTAAATAGGGAATTTTCTCGCACGCACTTCACCATTAAGTGACAAAGGACTAGTGCTGGCATCTAAAGGCAACCACATGTTGAATTCAGCCACCTGAAAATAAAGAGACCATGCACTTTAATATCTATTACATTTATATAATTGCCTTTAAGGAATAATAATGGCTCGTTTTCACTGTCACATGGTGGCTACTTAAATGAAGTCGTAACCATACCCACACTATCCTCAGTGGCCAACCTTTCACAACTTACCTATTCTTATTCTTCAATCAAACGGACGGAGACGAGGAAAATAAGAGAAATAGTTGATAAACATTGAACTAGATTGATCTAGTTTAATTCTTATTAATCGTTAGCTAATATAATAGTAATGAATTTTTCTAGGCACTTAATTCAATGAAATAATAGACTTATAAAATCTTATAAAAAATATATTTACCCAATTTTGAAGAGTGTTGATTGGCATGATACACAAAACAGTTTTAGATGATGTGTGTCGCAGGAATATATCACAGAAACATACGATTTGTAATGTTTTACCAAGACCCATTGAATGTGCCAATATACATCCAAAGCCTGTTGAAGTCGAAAATCGCTCAACAGATTCTATAATGTTATCAAATAGGAATCTGACACCACCGATCTGAAATATAAAAAAAATATGTGCTAGAAGTTTTTATTGTGTACTTGCTTCTGCCCGCAACTTCGTCTGCGTAGACTTCAGAATTGAATCCGACCTGGATAAAAAGTAGCCTATGTGCTATTCCAGACGAAATTTTATCCAGATTCGTTCAGCCATTCGGATTGAGGAACAAACATTCATTATATCCTCACAAACTTTCACATTTATAATATTAGTAGGATTGAGATTAAAAATAAATCACGTGAATAACAATTTCTATTTTATTTAATGAAATCCACCAATCAGTGAGTAACAGTGAGTTATAATTGTTGTTGACGGAAAGATTGGCGTAGTGGCTGAAGGGTCGGCTTCTGAGCTACGTGTTGTGGGTTCGATCCCCGCACGGAACAAATATTTATATAATCTATAGGTATTTATTTATATGATAATTTGTGTTTATAAACGCACCCATGATATATTAAAAAAAAAGACAAAAGATAATGTTATCGAAGCATAGCAAACTATTGTAAACAGAAATGCAGAAATGCTACGACATGAATCTGAGGAAAGTAAGCAAACAATCTGTAACTGTAATGAGTTTTACCTGGTGAGGTTTGATAACCCGTGCAATTTGTGGTGCTAAAAATATGTCCTCCTCGTTTTCTGGGTGACCAATATTAATCAATACACGGCCTTGTTCATCTGGGATGTTATACGCATCATTCACATGGAGACCTTGAAATCAAAGAAAAATACAATAAAACTAACAATATGAGAATTTCACAAAGAAATTCGATGTTCGATGATACGATATTCGATGAAAGTGTTGTGAATATGTAATGATTTATTTTTATTATGAAAAAGAAGGAAAACATTAATATGGCATCATATGAAAAAAACAATTTGTACTGGGGACTTATTATTTCCCAGATATTGTTTTTGCAGGTTTGATGGCTGTACAATACTAAAATTTAGCCGCATCTCTTTGGACTTGGAGCCGACCCGAAAATAGTAGAAAATCTACTAGATACAATTACTAATATCCGCTCAAGCCATCATAAGAAACACTGGTTCGGTTATATTCAGATGATACTAGCCACACTTTTGCCAGTCCTCTGTGCTTGATTAACACATCTTATTATTATGCAACATAATGTCGTATGAGTCTAGGTGACACCCTTTTTATATAATATATTTAATAGACGCGACAAATTAAAATAATATACGATTCTATGCGTAACAAAGAAAATTCATAAAACGTGATTAAGGAGAATAACTACACTTTTTTAGTGCTCTACTCCTACTTTTTCATGAATAGGAAAACAACATTGGTAAATGATAGATAGTGTAAAGCGTTATTACTTCACATATTATCTGCATAATAGATTGACCGGGCGCGCCGAGCGATTAATTTGATCCTTGCTTGAAATAATTTATTTGTGTTTTTTTAGTCAAATACCGATGATTTATGCCTACCTGAAGACAATAACTTAGTTTGCACTCTCTAAGATAAAAAATAAGATTAAATAAATCACTTTTTAATCTTGTCGACCTATTTGGCAGACCCCTGTTTGCCTAATTTAATTTTTTTCCATATTGAATATAACTTATACCCATTTACATCTCATGGATCCCTATTTTTTTGCCGCTGACACGGACCCCTTGTAGATCGTCGCCGACCCTTGGGAGTCGATATAAACCACTTTGGGAATTGCTGATTTAGATCATTGTAATTATATTTTAAAACTAGTTGTTGCCCGCAGTTTCACTCACGTGCCAAAAGATTACACTATTCTAGGCGTATCTAGATGAAACATACTCAAGATTTTAATTTAGACCTTTAGCAATAGGCACTAGCATCGGCGAAAACTGTATTCAATTCCATGCAGTAGTTTTAGCGTTATGCGCGTACAACAGACAGACAGACATACATATTTCCCCGCCTGTCTCCCATTAGGATAGGCAGAGACTATAGATTTCCACTTGCTACGATCCTGGCACACCACTTTCGCTTCATATACGTTCATTAATCTCCTCATGCATGATCATCGGTTTAACGTGACCTGTTTTAATAACGTCCGCAATTTGGTTGTGGTACGTTCGCCGAGGTCGGCCTCTTCCAACTCTTCCATCCGTGTATACTCGTCGACTGGCCATGTATACTCGTCGTTTCGTCAATCTTCGTTCAGACAAAAATTCTAAATTCTAAATTTATATTTTGGCGGCTGTTGCTCTAATAAAGCCCCCCATTAGTTTTCTTTAATATCTATAATGTACAGACATTGACCAATTGCAATTTTATTATAGGTATAGATTGTATATGAATAAGTAATGAATACTGAACCTCCCATTTCGATTTGTCGCATGTATAAACACTGTTATTACTAAATGCAGTAAAATATTATATTTTTGTGAATTCGACCGTGGGCAGAAACTTCACGCGGATGTACCCAAGTGGAAGACATAGTAGTATACATGTAGTAAATGCGGCTGATTAAGAAGAAGAAACAGACACACTGAGGCGACCGCAAGTAACTTGGGATAAGGGCTGGAGGTTCACTTCCAGTACCTCACACCATCAGGGAAGTTATAAAACATCCTGCTTTGCTTTATTACATAATATTTTATTAATAAAGCCCTATAAAATAGTTATGTTCAGAAACATTGGTTAATAATACTTAGATTCTTACCAGAGTTACCAGGATCCTCTTCTGCTTCGGGACTAGGCGGCACTTCTGAATCTGATAGCATTATGCAATCGTCAGAATCAGATGATGAAGACGAAGACTCTTCTCCACTGCTGCTATCAACAATCTCTACAACCTACACATTAAAATTTCGAATTAGATTTTTCGGGAAAAAATATCAAAATAAAGCATAAATAATGTTATACTTTTAAATATTCATTAGTATAAAATTTGTTTAAGAAACTCTTCTATAATTTAATAAGACTGTATAGCCAATTGCTGCTTGCTCATGGGAGCGAAACCTATTACTTCACAAAATAATTAATATTGGGAATACTAAAAAAATATTTGGAGTATCAATAAGAATTGTTACAGTTATGTAGTTTGACAAAAATATTCTGACCTCTTTTTTATCTGACTTCTGGTCCGGTTTGCCCAGTTTCTGGGCACCAGATGTTGTAGGTTTGACCAATTTTGTCACTTCAACCTGTCCAGCTTTTATTGTCTTTCTTGTTTCACCTGATGGTAATTTTACTAGTACTGTGTTTGGTAAACTAAAACAAATAAAATTAACAATAATGCCTTATTTACATTAGCACGTTTTAAATAAGTAAAAAATTATGATCACATACTTTAGTTTTTGCCCTGGAAGTGACTTCTTCAGAATTGATGATCCACCTTGTAGAAGTGATATAGTTTTCTGATGAATCTTGTTTTGTCGATTAATTGCTATTTGTCTTTGTACCTGTTAACAGAGTTAGGGGCATTAACATCTGATTACAAAAATAGTGGTATATACTGAGACTGATTACAATAAATTATTTTTCATAAAGGGTAAAGGTAATAAGTATTATTCAATAGGTATATATGACATCTAGGCAGTCATACCTCTCTGATTATCCTTTGCTGTTCTTGAACTCGAGCCAATCTCTCCGATTCCTGTCGCTGTGCAGCAAGTGTTGAGGCATCCAAGTTCTTTTCATCCATCACTTCCCTGATATTGCGGCGTACATTCAGAGCATTTGTATTCACTGGTTTTTTCTGCAATTATATTATAAATATAATATAGATATAAATAACCCTCCTGGGACAGTCAAGTTAATTTTACAAGTGTCTGTCTCATTGGTTTAGCGGTTGCAAGTATGACTGCTGAACTTGAGGTCCGAAGTGCTATTGGGTTTTTCTATTCATAGTTGCAGTGTGGTTTTTGGATTTGTGCCCGGTTAGTGGCAATAAGCTCACCTCCATATTACATTGGACCTAAAATACTGGTAAACTGTGGGTGTAAATCAGTACACCTACATTTCTCTACTTAACCCTTCCTTAGGGATATAGTTCTATCAATAGTATTAGAAGTTTTAAAATATTTTATATAATTAAATTAACTTAAGTATGATTATTAGTTCTGTGATGGGAAATGGATGTGATTGTATGTATGTATATATAATTAAGAACACCTTTTCTTGGAGATGCAGTGGTTCATTGTATGTTGGATTTGCTAGCTATAGTGAATTATTACATTTAACAATGGAAAAGTACATTACTATAGTAACCATGAATATTTTTTCCTACAGGTTAATTTGTAGGTACACAATAATATCACCAGCCACATCACTTACAGTATGTAATTAATCACAATCTTAATCTAGTGTATGACTATGTGTCAATATGATCATGCTTAGTTAACCATAATAAACTGTTATTTATGTACAATAAGTACACATAAATTTATGAATTTATTTTGCTGTGGATAAATAGCAAAATATAGTCAAACTTTTTTTGCAGTATCATTGTGAAATTACAAAATGTTAGTAAACAAACAATAATAACATCAATAATATCAATATATTAACATCAGGAGACGAAGTCTGCTTTATACTTCAAGTTATTACTTTAACCCTGTGTATAAGTTATAAATCTTCTCACAGATATAATAGTTAATTCTAATTTCTATACTGGTCCCATATGGTTCTAACCTTGTTTTAAAGACAATAAGCTACCTGTATATAGTTTATTTTGTGGTCACAATAGGTGTTTATAGGTTACATTGATCAACAGATTTCTAAGGACCCTAGTCCTCTTTAAATACAAAACAAATAGTAAGAGCAAATAACCAATCTTACCTCTTCTTCACCTTCTGGGTTTTCTCCATCTTTTAGTGGCTCTCCACTCTCATCCTCCTTTTTAACTATAGGTTTCACACTAATCTCACCCATTTCTTTTAATTTCTCTGTGATGTCAAAATCTTGACTGCTGTCCTCCTGTTTTATATCCAACAACTCTTCAGCTGACTTCTCAGGACATAACTCACCCTCTTCTACTTCGGCAATTTCAACATTTTTATTATCTAAATCACCTTCATTAATAATATCACTAATTGAAAGTGTTTTTGGTTTTTCTTCTTCTTGTTCTTGCTGTTCTTGTTTTACCTCTGGTTCTGGACATGTAAGGGATTCGTCAAGAGGTTTATTAGTGTTTTGTGGCTCCCGTTTTGCCTCCACTATGTCACCAGTCTCGGGATCAATGTAACTCTCGTTCTCTTCATTCAGTTCTTCCACTGCATTAGGGTTAACTACAAATTCCTCCTCTGATAGTCCATCACTTTCTGTTTTACTGTCTTCACTTGAAAAGTCACTTAATTCTAAGATGTTATTACCAACTAAGCTGCGTATCGTTATACCTGTGTCTTTCTTGAGTTTTTTCGTGAAATCATGAAAATTCTTCACAGCTTCCAACTTCCTTTTGTGGCTCATAGGCCTGGGACGAGCATTCGAACGTCTCCGTGCGTTCATAGCTGCTGCCTGGGCAAAGTGAGCTCGTTGTATTCTGGCGATAGTTTCGTCATCATCCTCGCTGTCTACAACATCTTCCTCAGAGTCGTCTTCTTCTTGTACCCGTCCCTTCATTTTAATCTTTAAAGAACTCGTGCCGCCGGCATCATCCATGACAATAAATTAATATTTTCTATTAACTTAGATTCACTAAAATCTGTCGCAAGTCATCATTTTCATGTCCATTTTGCAGAATTAAATCTAAAACACACTTGTTTTTGTTATGAACACAGGCATAGGTCGTAAATAGATTACTTAAATTAAATGAGACAAACAATCCTTTTCAGAATAGTCCTTTCTTTGTAGCGTTTTACAGGACGCGGTATTATAATATTTAAGGAATTATGCCGGATGACACAATTATTCACTAACACGCCCGATCAGATAAAAAAAATTCGAAATAATGTCATATTTGATTTTAATTATCGATATTTCATTAATATCTGCAATTAAAATTTAGGAAGCCATTACTTCCGCAATAAATAGCCTATTCAACTATTCGTATAGAATTTGTGTATTCGACAAGCGTGTTTACAAAAATTGTAGATGGGCGACTACGTCACAAAACGGGACGTAGACTTTAAGAGCTTTGACAATAAAGTGTCTAATTGCGAAATAACTTGTACGGAACATCTGTGTAAATCTCTTAACAGCATCTCGCACTTGCTATTGAAAATGCATCCTTGTTGTATTAAAACAATGCGTTAAAAATTCAAACGACAAATGTTTTTAATTAATGGCAACATTATTGATTTTCTTCATGGGGTTGACATATAATTTTATAGTCTATGAATTTTAGTGTACGAAAAGGTACGAAACCACTGACCTCTAAAATACTCCCTATAGATACTGATACTGTAATAAGTACAAGATCCAAGAATTTGATTTGAGATCAGTGTACGAATCTCAGGATGATAACTTTTTTTAAGGAGTTTTATGACCTGGTCATGTCTTTTTAGTAGTAACACCTCACTTTATTCCTTAGACTATTTATTCCCAGTAAAACAGTGAAACCTTCACTAATGGCCAGTCCCTATATCAAATCCGTGGATAGATTTGCTTACTACAGATAGGCTTTTGACATTACTTGTATGAACCATATGTCAAAATCCTATCTCTAGTTAGCAAATCTATCGAAGGATTTGATATAGGGACTGGCCGTAAAGTTTCGATGGAGTTTAGAAGTGAACACAAAAGTCACGATTTTTAAGTTTATATCATTTGCCTACACTCGCTCACGTTCACGAACACATAATTGTTAACTATCCACTATAATTAGGTACTCATTAAACTTTGGGGAAACACAAGTTTTTGAAAATAATATAAAACTGACAAAGTGTACTTTACAATCTCCCGCCCAAACTCTTGATGATAACTTTTTATAAAAACATAAACAGAGAGTAGAAGAAAGGAGAACCAACTTAGATGGTCCCGATACTTCGAAAAAGTATATGCCAAGCTGTAAACCAAGAAATAAAAGGTTCTTGCTGTAACTACGGGTAGCTCTTGCTGTAAAGGTTCTTGATAAAAGCAGTAAAATAACAATCCCAATCCCAAATCTCTCCACAATGGCGCTAGAATAGCTACAAGGTATCAATAGTGTTACAAGTTTTTTTTATGGGATAGGGGGACAAACGAGCAGACGGATCGCCTGATAGTAAGCGATTACCGCCACCAGACACCCGCAACACCAGAGGAGTCACAAGTGCGTTGCCTACCTTTTATAAGGGAATTGGGCCTCCGCTAACCTCACTTGGCGAAAAACAAAGAGTGCGTTGTTTGACGCTGGTTTTCTGTGAGGCCGTGGTATCACTCCGATCGAGCCGGCTCATTCGTGCCTAAGCATGGCTCTCCCACGTTAAAAATACCATACATAAAATTACTTTAGGTCTACTTAATTTTATTTTTCTCTAAACTTTAAGGCCGATTATTCAGCTGAGCCCGCGAAAGTCAAATTTCAAGTGATTTTTCGCAGTTTGTAGGTCTATAATAAGTTCTGCATTCATGGTAATGGTAATTGCGACATTAACTATACAAAATTCACAATTTTTATCTAAAACCATTGCTTAAAAATCATTATTGTAGCTAAAAGTAGTGTAAAGTGACAATTTTGACCAATTACACAGATTGCGCCAAGTTTTTGGCTTGATAAGGATTTATCAGTAAAGGTTTTAATTCTGTTGTATTGTTAATGTCGCAATTACAACTGCCATGAATCTAGAACTTGTTATACACCTACAAACTGCGAAAAATCACTTGTAATTTGAATTTCGCGGGCTCAGCTGAACGATCCGCCTTAACTTTACTTAGCACTTCACATTACTAAGTTCAATCAATTTCGTTCATTCTTTCACCACCTATCTTTTTTTGTTATATTTGGTAACCCTGCAACTGTCAAGTTACTGAATAGAAGGAGGGATCGTTCACCTGAGCCCGCCAAATTAAAATTTCAAATATTTTTTCTTTGTAGGTCTTTATCCAGTTCAGATTCGTGGCGATAGTAATTGCGACTTAGAACTAAAACGATTTTTATGCAGAGGTTTTCAGGTTATATGTTGTGAATTTTATATAGTTAATGTCGCAATTACAATTGCCCTGAATTTAGAATTTATTAATGCACTACAAACTGCGAAAAACAACTTGAAATTTGAATTTGAAGGATCAAGGTGACAGCTGATTGAGATGGATGGAAGAAAAGGACATGCTGCGCCGACCACAAATAAACTGGGACAAGGGCATGAAGATGATGACACAGGGCAAGACAATGTTTGCCCGGCCTGCTAGTGAATTATACAGATGTTTCATTTATTATTCTATTTATACATACACAATCAACATTATTTTATTTTCTCTAACTATCGATTGTTTTAAGCGACGGCGACACCAGTAATACGCTTTTCACGTAGTCTCAGGCGACGTTCACGTTCAAACTCTTTCATGCGTAGAACATAACTGAAATAATACATTTACAAAATTAGGTCAATTAATTAATTAAATAAGAATAGTTCCAATAGCAAGGGACAAAGTATGACAAATAAGTAATGTCAGAACCTATAATCTTCACCCAATCAACCTATTTATTCTCCCTCTGAAGGTGTAAGGTGTTCTTCGGGTCAAAACTAGATAAAGAAATAAGTCACTATACCTATTGAGGCCCATGGTTGGAAGTGAGAGTGCATGGGAAGCTAGCCTCCCATGCACTCTGCAAGAAGTCATGGGAATGAAGGAGGCAGCAGAATAGGTGAGAGAAGCTTTCACCTCTCTCAACTGTAGTATATCTATAATTACTGGTGTATCCAGCATGCACATTGGTTTATTTACAGATGTGTGAATAAAATAATTCTGATAACATTATAATATACAAAAGTGTTGTATTGTATCCACCAAGAAGTATGTCATAAAACTACAATAGAAAAATGAGATCATTGCAAAATAGATAACTTAATGAACCTCATCTATAATTTTGATGGGAAAAACCTATTTTTTTTTGTATTTATAGAATTAGTGCCCATTTGAGATCCCTCAGCTTCTGCAATGATCTAAACACCCTGATCTGACCTTCTATTCAGTACTAGCTATATTCTCTGAAGAGCAAGAAAAAATCACAACCTAAAAATCAAAATATTAGAAATTAAGTAAACATACTCATCCTTTTCACAGTTCAAGAAGGCATGTTTCTCGTGAGCACATTTGTAGAGCAATGGCATATGTTTATAGCGGCAGGACTGGTATTCTAACAAATAATGAGCACAAAAATCACGATGTTGTGGTGGAATCTTCGCTGAAATGAGATCAGCTTCACTTGCAATCATCTCTGAAATAGACATACATAAATCATTAGCTATGTGAGTGAGATAAAGGCCCCTGGATGACCCTGGCGCCAATTAAAGGACAGCGCAGGATAGAGGGGTGGCTACAGCCCATGAAGGCCACCAGTAGATAGGCACCCCCTTAGGACAACAATAACAACATACTATACTTATTACTTAATTTTATTGTGTAGGGGTAGTAAGTATATTAAGAACGTGAATTTTATGTACATTGGTTTGGCCTGCAATCTTGAGTTCAGTTTTTGTTTGGACTATATCATAACCTAAACAAAAATTATGTAACCTTTGTAAGTCCAGTTTAATTATAGGACTATAAAAAGTGTGAAACTCTTAACTTTATAATTATCTAGAAATTACCTCTTTGTTTTCTTTCATAATCAAAGCCAGCTTGAGGGTCAAATGTTGGTTTATCGTCCATATAAAGATCAACCTTTTTCGCAGGGTATGAACCCATCATTTGACCCATGTTTGCCAAGATAATCAACTTAGTTATTGCCAAATAATAACGGCCAGTGTTAGCTATTTAGGCGTAAACACTTATTCTTTTAGAGGCTAGCCGCCACGGTAGATTTGTAACACCTACTTTTAGTAGGTGTAGAGAAAATTAAAATTTCAATCAGTTTATGAGTGTAAAATAATTGACATTGACAATGACAACCAGAGTAAATGAAGTCGAATTTGACAGCTTTTTTTTTAAGGAATTTTATGACCTTAGACCTTTATGTCATGTCTTTTTTTAAATTTAAAACACTTCACTTTAATTTATCCCCAGTAAAACAGTGGAAACTTCACTAGGGCTTCGATGGAATTTAGGAGTGAACACAAAAGTCACGATTTTCAATTTTATATTTTTTGCCTACACTCGCACACGTTCACGAACACTTAATGGTTAAATATCCACTATAATAACACATTAAACTTCGGCGAAACACAAGTTTTGGAAAATAATGAAAAACCGACTTAGTGCACTTTACATTTTCCCGCTTAAACCCGAATTTGACAGCTATAAAAATACTTTGTTTATGAGGGAAAAAATCGGTTACCATAGTAACCATAGACCTCAAGCCATAAATAAATACTACTGAATTTTGCACGGAGAATATTCGACTAAGACGAAAAATATGACCTCTACGTAATAGTAGTCTTGCTTGCATCTCTTTCTTCTGGGTGACAGTGATTTTTACATACAGTAGGTACACAGCTACATAATACTATTGAGTATTGAGTATATATTTCTAGTTTATGCTGAGCACGCATTGTAAAGACTTTACGTATAGTGAGAGGTCAGCAAACCTAGTTCAGTATCATATTCATGATATGAAGTACCAGAAACCTAGTAAATTAGTTGTTTGCTTAAATTTTCTAAATTTATGATGGGTGCACTGGCAGACCCTCACGACCAGTACCTATTTATATGAGTCATGAAGATTCTAGAATCGAACCTCGATAGGTCCACAAAATAGGAGTAGGTATCTACTTGATCGACTATTGTTGACGGTCATTGACCTTGACTTTCTTACGAATGTTCTACGTGCTTCTACGACTTATCTAGAATCTTCGTGACCCATCTCCGTACTTCTAATAGTTACTCGGCGTCACAATATTATATTGACCGTACAAATAACGTCATTTGGCACTTATGTCTGTTTAGAATAGAAAGAACTTCAAAGTCGAAAATATATAAGAAAATGATTGAATATCGGGAAAATAAAATATACTGGTATCCTATTTTTCGATCTAGTTTCAAATAAAATTATGTTCAAAAATGAAATGTCAATTTCCTGGGAATACAGCGAGTTACCTAAGTACTTTCCTATTTATTACTATACTCTTTGCTAAATACGTTGGTAATATAATAATTATTATTAAAATTGTCGAATAATAATGACACTTAATTGATTTAATCATTATAAATCCTTACATAAAAAACAATCTCCCACGCCGCGTCTGTCTGTCAGTTCGCGATAAACTCAAAAATTACTAAACGCATTTTCATGAGGTTAGATTAGTGAGATTAATGAGTGAGACTTATGACGAATAGATTAATGAGGGAGGTTTCAAGCTATTAAACATCACGCTACGACCCTTAGGAACGGGACAACGTGGGTGTAACCGTGAGCGGAAAACTAATACCTACCTACCTACTGACACCTACCTACCTACCGTCTGTTGCTAGTACCTACAGGTCACCTCGCCCAATGGTTACAGCTTACATCTAAGTAATATTATTATACTGTTTGATCTCGCCACTAACGCTGCGTCGGGTGTCAGTGGGTTCGAATCCCAACGGAGACAAATATTTGTGATCCACATTCCACTGACATTTTTGTTTTGTACATACAAACATAATCAACCCTGTGGGACATAATCAACTGTCCCACTGCTGGGCACGGGTCTCTTCTCTCAGAATGAGGGATTAGGCTAGTCCACCACACAATGGTTGTTATTTTGTGTCCGTTGTTAATCAACTTCAACATAATAATGTAGATTTTCCGATGGTTCGAAATCATTGAGATGGCAAATAAATTACTTCGCAGGTAGCAATTGCCATACAAAATCTGTGAGTATACGGTGCTACCTCACATTGTCCTATGTGGCCCTTTACCAAAAAAGTGTGACGACCACTGCTCCAAGTCGTCTGTGGGGTATATTAAAAAAATAGTAGGATATGTAGGTAGTTGATAATAAATTACTTAAAGTACGTACGAGGTACCTACTCAGTTCTTGATTTCGACGTTGCGGTAATGCATCTATAAACCGATGGTATAATAAACCGTATTGTGATATGTAAGTGATGGAATATAAAATAAAATTGAAAAAAGATGTAATTTGTAGTACCTACATATTTACATTTGGAATAAGTTTAACGGTTTTCGTACCTAGCTATAATGAAGAGGATAATTTTAGATATATAAAAAATGGATTTATTGAAAAGGTTTAAAAGGCATAATTTAAGAGTTTTAAAAACTGTTGGTAAAGGAACATACGGGTACGCACATGATAGTTAAGTTGTTAATTACAACCTTATTTTTCATAATTACAAATATTTACCAAATTAGAATACCTACTTACCTGCACCATTTATTTTTCAGTAATGTGTACTTATGTGAGAAGCGAGACAACAGTGAATTGACGATAGTGAAGGATATAGAATTAAACGTAAAGCTTCAAGACCACAAACAGGCAAGTTTTCAATCGAAATTTATGTTTATTAAGTAGGTAAATATATTACCCAAAATATTATAAACTCAGCGTAATACTTACCGTATTATTATTTCAGGACATAGCAAATGAAGTAAAGATTTTATCTTCACTGAAGCACTCTAATGTTATTAAGTTTTATGCTTGCTATTACACTGATAACCACGTTATGATATCTATGGAATATGCCACAAGCGGAAACCTAGCAGAATACATGTATCAAAGATGTCCAAAATTATTAAAACAGGAGGTGAACTAGACTTTGTAGTGTTCTACGGTACTATAAAACATTAATTCGAATAGACTAATTAGCTCGGATTCAACTGTTGTTTCTTATGTTCTATATATTTGTTAGACAATATTCTACTTATGCAAGTGACGTTACTTTGAATTTATGATTACAGGAAATCCTATTCTATTTTTGCCAAGTTTTGTTAGGAGTAAATTATATTCATAATCAAAATATAATTCATAGAGATTTAAAAGCGGAAAATATTTTACTGACTGGAAACCACGGCGTTGTGGTCAAGATTGGCGATTTTGGAATATCCAAAATGTTGGCGAGGTAGATACTTACTATTTATACTTTTTAACACCCTGTGCGATTAAAAATTTTGATTTAATGAAAATCATTTCTCAAGAAAGGCAATTGATTGCCACATAAGTACTTACATGAGAATGTAAAAGATACCTACATTTAGCAAACATACCTATTATCTAACCGTCAGCGAAATACAGTTGTTTGTTCTGTAGGTCCATTCTCAAGTAGGTATTGGAATTAACTGAAAAGGAATTTAGAGTAAATTTCGTAACAAAAATAAACATCAACTATCTATTTTTCAGTGCCAAGAAAACATCAACTGTTATAGGTACTCCATACTACTTGGCACCAGAGTTATGTGAAGGCAAACCATATTGTAGCAAAAGCGACGTTTGGGCCCTCGGTTGTTTACTATATGAAATGTGCACTCACAAGAGAGCATTCGACGCAGAGGTAACGTCCAGTTGTTGATCCAGTAAAATATATCTGACTCACGTTGCCATATTGATAAATGATATTTATTTCTGTTTATGGATGTTTTTATCACATTTATAAGTCAATGTTTTATATTTTGTTAACTAGATGGCGCCGTCATTCCCTATCTAACGACCTGAAGAAACACTGAAATAATCTAACAGTCATGATCTCTTTTCATTATCTTATTTTTAGTTTAAGTCGACAAAATAATTGAAAAAATAATGGAGCTCTGAATATTACCACCGCCCGCCGTAGATACAAACGGGTGACGACATAACGAGCTGAAGTAGCCAGAACTAATAACACACATCGTCCTGTAATATTTTAATCAGAAGCGTAGCGTGGAGAAATAAAGACGTGGGTGAAGTCGCATCAACGAGGCTCCTCTTTTTCGATTCAAGATTTATTTATCCTACCAAATTTGTAACATACTTTTTAGTGTAAAAGTGATTAAATTAATTAGTATCTGTGGTAAAGTCTGGGGGCATCACGTTTTAAGGGGCTTCGCGAGGTCCCTTAAGGTGCGAAGCCGTGGGGGAGGGCCCACTTCGACTACGCCTAGATACGCCACTGACTTGTAATGATTTACTTTTCAGACGTTAGTGGGTTTAGTAAAGGCGATTACAAGCGGCAGCGTTCATCCAATTGATTTGACGACTTATGACAGAAGTATGCAGGACCTAGTGGATTCAATGTTGTCAATATTGCCGGAAAAAAGACCCTCTATAAAAGAATTAATGGGACGAATGGTATTGTTACCTGATATTTATTCTGTATTTTTAGATGCTGGCAATGAAGAATTATTGTATTTAAAAGCAAAAAATTTTATGTAAGTATTAATGAAATTAAAATGAATAAAACAATTGAGGATAAACCTGTTTTATTGAAAAAAAAAAAATTAAAACACCTGTAGTATGAAGTTCTTTTCAGATAACATCAGATTTTACAAAACCTGTACAAAAGTTGCCAGTTTTTGTCACACAGGTCTTCCAACTGCCTTTAATGCATACAGGTCTAGTATGTTCATAGTAAATGTATCTGTTCTTTTGCTCAATAATTGTTGTTTTGATGTAGTATCCATCCTAATAGCTAAATATGTAGAGTATAGAAAATCTGTTCTTACCAGCTTAATACTTGCAAAGGTGTATTATTACTTTTAATATGATTAAAAACTATACAAGGAAATTATCTGACCATTTTATCTGTTCTTACAGCCAAATAAAAGAAAATATTATATTTTTTGTAGATAGACCTCATTACTGTCCATTTGCTTGATCAGTCTCCATCTCTTCTTCTTCATCTTCTGGAATCATAAGAATTAGTAAATTTGGTGGTATAATGTATAATAATCATCATCAGCCTATATTCGTCCACTGCTGGATGTAGGCCTCTCCTAGTGAACACCACTTAGTATAATGTATACTAAGATACAATCATACAGTTATTCGTAAAGTGTATACCATTCATGAGGGTTATAACATAGACTAATGTTATGTACTAGTAAGCAATCTGGATATTTGCCCATCATTGGAAAAGCACAAGAGATGAAGAGGGACTTTGTATCTGTGTGACCATTGGTTTACCACTGGTCCGGGTCCTAAGGCCCAGTAGGCTCAGGCCTAGGGTGGCCAATCATGACAAAAATTCATTGATGATAACAAGAATAACTCAAACAGAAGAGAGCCATTATATGCGAAGCAAGAGGTACCTATTTGTTGAAACAGCCCGCATGACTGGTATTTGGGGAAGTTGAGTTACTGGTTTGCATTAATGCCACAAGTAAAAACTTTTAGTGTGTAAATTGATATTAACATTGTCATAAAACTCTATGAGGTAGTCTATATGATGGGTGCTGGGGCTGGTAATTACTAAATGGCCTGGGGCTTAGTGTGGCCAAGACTGCAAATCCGCCACTACTAGCTTGGCTTCCATTGTGCGCAGGTACTATCACTTAAGAACAGCAGGTACTATCTTTAATCAGATAATTCTTCAACCAGAATCATTAATAAATTAAAATCTTACGTTGGCCATTTGACTGAGTCTGTGGTTGCAAAGGTTTCTGTCCAGGGATCTGGCCAGACTGAAGCATTCTTGTAAGCCTCTCCACTTCTTGTAGTGAGGAAGCATTCTTGATAGCCTCTCGAATCTTGTGGATTTCTTGAGGAGTAAGATCTGAAACATTTATAACATAAGTGCTTATTTTACTTTGTCACTAGTGATAATAATGATAATTGTTTAGCAAGAAATCATTTTTATTTTAAAATAATAGTATATTATTTAAGATTTGTGGTAAATAGGGAACTGGTTTGGCTGAGGCCATATTTGGATGAATACTAATGTCAAACATCCTGAACATTCTCTTGAAGCTGCTGAAAAATAGGGTGTCTTTATCTCTTGAAGCTGCTAAATAAAAATATGTTTTAACTGAAGAAAATTACTGACTACTGGTTTTATCATTGATATATATGGTAACACTGCCACCATGATAATTATAGTAACCCTACTTGTAACTTTAGGATCAGGCATGTTGCCTCCAGGAACAAATGTCTTTGCTTTTCTTGAAATTTCCTTCTGCATCTCTTTTCCTTTTTTGCTCTTGAATAAATTATTTGCTTCATCCCTTTCCTTTTGTTTGATTTTTCTGAAATCTAGCAGTCTCAACTCTGGGAATTTGAATGCCACATAAGCTCTGTAAATCAAATAATAATACACAAAATTAATTCAGTCTGCCAAGGTTTCCTAGTGCCGATATCAGTCTCATAGCACCTTCATAGATGAGAAATAACAGTTATTAATAAGTATTAAATAAAAAGTGAGAGCAATAGAAATCAGGATAATTAATTGGCATAAGGGTCAAACCCAGTACTAATCAGTAGAATCGGTCATGAAATAAGAGAAGCAATGTAAAAAAATGTCAAAAGTACCTGTAATGCTGTTTGTTTGAAACTGGATTGTGCATAAGTGACAGTGTTCGTAACTTTGGTAGTGTGACTAGCGGGTCCAAATCGCCTAATTCAGTGATATTGTTGTTTGTCAACACTAATGATTCCAAATTAGGGATATATTGTTCTAAATTTTCACCAATTCTTCTGTAAACATTGTAAATGATACATTATAATAACATTTCCATTGTTACACTACTAAATTGACCCACCGAGAAACAAGAAATATATAGACAATAGATATATTTTGCTATAGAACTTATATTGCACCATGAGCCCTGATGTGATTTACAATAGTGGTTATGAATACCGAAAAGATGGCCTCATTAGCTTGGTGGTTCTCTTAGTGTGACTGCTACGCTAGAGATCTTGGGTTCTATTTGGTTTTTCTATGAAATTCTGTGTAGCAGCTTGAGAGTTCAGAATTTGCCAAAATGGCAATAGATTGTCTTCTATAACATGGGACCTAAACATACCAGAAAAATGTGGGTATATATTAGTAGGCCTCTGTCTAACCCCTCGGGGAAAACAGGTGTGATGGTATGTATGTAATATTAATCGAATTCCTGGTGGTTGTTGATTTGTTTACTTACTGTTATTATACAAATAGGTACTTACACAATCCTGTTGTTATTTAGCAGCAAGCATTTGAGCCTTTTCAGTAAGGGGAAGCCATCCAGTTTTCTGATATCGTTGTCTGAGAAATCAATGGTGTCGAACTGATCTAATGTGGCACCCATATTCTCGATTTGCGGTATTTTGTAACCTAGGTTATAAAGTAAGGCGGGAAGGTTTAGTGACATTATTACATGATTGTTTATTGATCATCTATAGTTTATGTAAATAAATATTTATGTACATTATCAGTTGAATAGCGTAAAAATAGAAAATCATCTAAAAAACGAACTAACCTCTAAGGTCTAATTCTCGATCTCGACAAGGGTTCATGTATTGCATAGAGTTTTGTATTAACTCTGTCGTGAGTTTCACCATTTTAGATAATTAGCTGTAAATTTTATGAATTAAATCCCACTTGATTGCTTTTATTTATATTATTACTTCTGTTGTTACAGTTCATTAAAAATTGGATAAATTGAAGCGACGCGTCGCGTTATTTTGTGACATTCATGAAATTTCAGATTAACAACTGACATTACCGCAAGTAAGACTGACCACAGACTGACAAGCAGACGGTATATGGAACAAAAAGTAAAACCGCCTTTAAAAATATAAACTTGATTTATGTTCAATCAGTTTTGGAAGTCGGTGCCTTCGATTTGGTTTGAACTTTTGTTTTCACCACCGACTTCCAAAACTGTTGTGCACATAACATGATTTTTATGATGTTGAAGGCGGTTTTACTTTTTGTTAAAAATTATTATATTTCAAAATTTACGCTATTTTATCATTTACGTGTTATTTTGTCATTTTGTGTAAATTTTTTATGTAGGTACATAGATATTTTTATAATCTTTGACCAGTAGACTAATGTCACGAGTACAGTAGAATATTTAATCAATTTTTATAATTATCAATTTTTATCTAAAACCATTGCTGAAAAATCATTATTGTAGCCAAAAGTAGTGTAAAATGACAATTTTGACCGATTACACAGATTCCGCCAAGTTTTTGGCTTGATAAGATTGTTATGTAAAGGTTTTAGTTCTCAGTTGTGAATGTTATATAGTTAATGTCGCAATTACAACCGCCATGAATCTAGAACTTGTTGAACACCTACAAACTGCGAAAAATTACTTGAAATTTGAATTTCGCGGGCTTAGCTGAACGATCCGCCTTAATGCGTGAGACATTTTAGTATCGTTAAGGCGGATCGTTCACCTGAGCCCCCCAAATTCAAATTTCGAGTGGTTTTTCGCAGTTTGTAGGTCTATAGTAAGTACTGCATTCATGGTAATGGTCATTGCGACATTAACTATACAAAATGCACAATTTTTATCTAAAACCATTGCTTAAAAATCAATATTGTAGCTAAAAGTAGTGTAAAGTGTCAATTTTGACCAATTACACAGATTGCGCCAAGTTTTAGGCTTGATAAAGATTTATAAGTAAAGGTTTTAGTTCAAACTGAACGAAGCTGAACGATATACGATACGATAGACCTACAAACTGCGAAAAATCACTTGAAATTTTAATTTCGCGGGCTCAGCTGAACGATCCGCCTTAAACTAAACCTGTAGTGGGACGTAGAGATACCTACATTGTAATATCTATTTAATTTAGGATATCTGATATTTTATACTTACTTAATAATATGGATGATCGTTTACCTGAGCCCGCCAAATTCAAATCGCATCGATATATGGAATCCCGTCTCAAGTTGCATCAAAGTCAAACCTTGTTTTTTAGAGACTATTTAACATAAGAACTTCTATGTAGCTTGCTACAAGTAATCTGTGTTTCTATGTAAGGGGTTTAGGCGGGAAAATGTATAGTGCACTATGTCGGTTTTATCTTATTTTCCAAAACTTGTGTTTCCCCGAACTTTAATGTGTAATTATAGTGGATAGTTAACCATTAGGTGTTCGTGAACGTGTGCGAGAGTAGGCAAATGATATAAAATTGAAAATCGTGACTTTTGTATTCGCTCCTAAATTCCATCGAAGCTGAAGTTTCCACTGTTTTACTGGAGATAAAATAAAGTGGTGTTATAAACTTTAAAAAAAGACATGACCAAAGGTCTAAGTAACCAGGTCATAAAATTCCTTAAAAAAAAAGAACTTCTATAAATTTTATTTTTGTGAACAAATTCCGGGTTTCCAAGTTAATTGATAAAATCGAATATAACCTAAAAATTACATTTACCTTTTTTTACGTAGCACTACTTAAAAAATATTTTTCAACAACGAAGGAAAAGGCTGAAGAGTGGTTAAACGTGCTAATAACAAGAACATAATAATAATATTGTTCGAAAAATAATTTTGCAATAAACCTGTACGAATTGCAAAATTCTTTTTGTGTTGGATAGTACATTTATCGAAGATGGTTAAATGCTAGTTATCATCGCGCCCCACGACCAATAGCAGTGGAATATCAATGAAAAATGTTGCAAAAACGGGAAAATGATTTGATTATTTTGAACTGGGAAGTGAAATCGTTAATTCGTTATTATAGACGAAGTGACAGTGACAGACCGAAGTCCACAGGGCGAAGACGCGGGCTAAAGGCAGTTGACAATATAGAGAATGACGGCGAAAGCTACTAAATGTGTCCTTTAAGGGTCCGGCGGAGCTTGAATTGCCCACAAAAACGTAATACCGAAATTAATCGTAATCCAGACAATATTCTATTAAATTATGTTATTATTCAGATTTGGATACCGTTAATCTAGGTTCCTACGATACTATTTCGTCTACTACTACTTTACTAGAAATAAAAGACCGGAATCGTTCCAAACTTGGTAAAGTTATCAAAAATTGCATTCGCTTGCATTTATTGTCAGTGAAGTATTTTGGACGAAATGGTAGAGTAGGAATCTAGATTAACGGTATCGGAATCCGAATAATAACAGAAATTGTTTTAGAATTTATTTTCAGTAGTCTTGTGTTTTAGATTTTATTTTCGGTATTACGTTTGTAAGAGAAATTCGATCCGCCGGACTCATAACATTTTTCATGGGTTTGCAGCTGTACGATTTCTATACCGTTTAATTCAGGTTTATTTTTATAACTTCTTTACGGCGCAGTAAAAACTACGAGACCATTCTAAATTGGAGCGTAAATCCTTGTGAACGTTAATCTGGTAGAAGTCTTCCCACAAAGAGTATAATAATAAAGTTGTCTTCCCGTTTTTATATAATCATTCACTTACAGTTACTGCAAATCTTGTCTAATATTATGTATGTATGCTTAAGAATGAAAAATTTTTTTTTTTACTTTTAACAATATTTTTCTTTTCAAATATATTTTAATAGACCAGGTATGCTTCATGATTGTACAGAATACAAATGCAGAGTAATTGCACCCAGTTCTTTTAATACCTACTTATGGGACTGCTAAATTTGAATTTCGAATAAAATTTTTTACATACCATCACACCATCACGCCTGTATTCCCCGAAGGGTTAGGCAGAGGCGTACTAATGTACACCCACAGTTCACCGGTATGTTTAGGTCCCATGTAATAGGGGGCGAGCCTATTGCCATTAACCGGGCACAAATCCAGACTGAGCTGCTACTGAGAATTTCATAGAAAAACCTAATAACACTGCTCGACCTGGGGATCGAACCCAGGACCTCTAGTGTAGCAGTCGCGCTTGGGACCACTAGACTAACGAGGCAGTCTATTTTACTGGGTAATGTATTTTTTTTTACTGGATAAATGCCTTTTTGTTTAAATTATGACAATAATCCTTCATGGTGGATGCAGTTGGGAATTGAATAATTAAAAATTAGAATTAGTGTTGTTTCGCGCGTTCTGAGCGCGTTATCGTGAATTTTGTTATTGAATTTCATTTTTCGTGACATGCAAAATAGAATGGAACGAATTTCCAATTTATTATTTCCAGTGAAGTAGTATTAGACGAAATAGCACAGTAGGAACCTAGATTAACGATATACAAATCCGAATAATGACACCATTTAATAGAACATCGGATGGATTACGATTTATTTCGGTATTATGTTTTTGTGGGCAATTCAAGCTCCGCCGGATCCTAAAGGTCTTTTATTAGATAATAGAAATTAGTAAAAATTACGCGTGTTAAATTGTTGAAAAGCCGCTCGTATGAAAGTAAGCTTAGTGATTCTTTTTAAATATATAAATAGAACAAATACCTTTTTGTGATATTTTTGTATTTTCCATGCTAAGATTATAAAGTTATTTTAGTATGAATTGAAAACAGAATCTGAAGGCAAAATTTCAATCAGGCAAGTAGGGTTCACGGTGGCTTAGAGGTCAGAGCGTCTGGTGTATCCAACCAGGAGACGCAGGTTCGACTCCTGCCCGCGATTGAATTTTTCCTTTACTAAAATAACTTTAGAACAAATATTTTAAAAGTCACAGCGGAAGTGAATAAATAAAGCTATGAAAAAAACATAATAGATACCGATCAGTTAAGAAGTCTCTGAGTACATAGTTTAAATTAAATTTGGAGAGATGGAATTAATTAAACGCCGAACTTCACCTTTATTCGTCGCTCAAGATGAGAAAAACAGCTCTTAAACTATGTAGGTACCTACCCTCCCTATTGATGAATTTCGTAATTAAAAAATTGATCTCCGTGTTTTCGTACACACTCTGTTTTATTAGTGCAATATATTTTAGTAGATGTATGTAGACATCGGGTTAATAATTAGTCCTGTTTACTAATTGCTTCCTCACAAAATTTCCTAGCCTAGGTACGTACTTACTTAAACTATAAGTAGGTACGTACCTAGACTAGGAAATTTTTCCCCATATACAGAGGTGGGTGCAAGTTTAGTTGGTAAACTAATTTAGTAAAGGTAGCTGTCAAGTACACTGTTGGATATAGTTAATTTTTACCGGCGTAGCTCATCCTATTATGAAATAAAAAAGAAACAATCCCCATACTAGGATTTTCCCCTGTATCGTGGGTGCATTTATAAACAAATTTTCACATACACAAACGCCTAGACCCGGAACATCTACCAGTAGATCATACAAATATTTGCTCCGTGTGGGGATCGAACCCACAACACGTGGCGCAGATGCCGATCGCTCAGCCGCTACGCCAACCGTGTCGCCAAAAATCAATAAACTGTATTAGTACTATTATAGTAAAATGTATTGATTGCCCCATTAGACATATCTTTAATAATGTCGTAGAACTCAA
This sequence comes from Acronicta aceris, assembly GCA_910591435.1. Classification (NCBI taxonomy): domain Eukaryota; kingdom Metazoa; phylum Arthropoda; class Insecta; order Lepidoptera; family Noctuidae; genus Acronicta; species Acronicta aceris. Next base: position 7,566,273 of record OU342763.1, on the reverse strand, counting down.
GCATAGGTTAATAACCTAAATCAATGCTTGTTGTTAATACCCACAATGAATGCAAGAGGCATTCGTATATCGGTAGTTTCCAAATCTATATAGTTAAAAGTTTGTCTAACAGCCGGATTATATGTGAGTGTAGGATTAAGCATAAACTAATTCAAACTTTATCTTGCTCAAACCGTCATAGTTGGTATGTCTGTATATGTCATACCGACTAATTATAGTACAGTCTTCTTAATTTATACATCCACGTGATTTTCGTATTCGTTTTCAAAACTTAGTGATGTACCTACTCGTTGTAGTAAAATTAAGTGTGCAAAGGGCTATTGGTTTTAAAGGCACCTAATGCTGATGTCCTAGATTAATTAACCAAAAATCATTAAAATATTTTGAGATTCTTTACTGAAAATAAGTAATAGTTTGTTGTACAGGTAGGTAAATCTATTGCATTTATTGTTAATGTAAGATAGTGGTAAAATGTAATTTTGATTACTTGAGACTGTTTTTCATCTTTGGAGTCCCTTAGTCCCTTATAATAAAATTCTTTTCAGCAATCACCCATTCAAGTATATATTAATGAGATATTGCTCCCTACTAAGACTGGTCAATTCATTTTCAATTTAAGTTTATAAGTAGTAAGAGCAAAAATGCGTTTTTCTTAATTTTATAGACTATGTACGCAAAACCTTCGAATCAAAAAAAAAGTTCTTATATCTGTTGAAACGTTAATTAAACAGTCGTTAATTAGATACTTTGAATGCGTGCAAATCGCTTTTAACCAAATATTTACGCTTCGATGTGTATTTAATTTCAGTTCGTTATTTTAACGAATGCCAATTTACATCCAGTTTTTAGCTGCATATTTATTTTTATGGTTGCAGTGTATTATTATTTCAGTGGTTTTCATTTATTTCGGTGGATGTACGATGCAACCGAGAGGAAGAGGTGGTTTTTTGATGAGAAAGAAAATCACGACCAACATAATTTGGCGAGTCATTGGTTAACTGGACCTCCTCGAAATAGGCTCGCAGGATCACTCGACCAAGTCACATTTTGAATATGTCGACTGGACCCACTCCCCAACTTCAATATACTCATATATATATATATATATATATATATATATATATATATATATTTAGACGTCGGCAAACGAGCAGACGTGCCACATATTTGTACAGTCACGGAGTAAAGCCGAATTTTTAGTTTTATTTTTATGACTTAAAATATAAGTACCAACACTTACGTACCACACTTATTCACTAACTAACCTTATTTATACAAAGAGTAGTAAAAGCACAAGTTATTTATTAAACACACACGGTTGTAATTGTAGAATAATATTTGTGTTTGTCGAAGGAAAATAGTATTTTGTTTACGTTTATTTTTATTTATGTAGCTTTCTTAGATAAGATGCTTTGGTTTTTTCTATGAATGAAAAAATGATTAAATTTCTTACTGTTTATCGCGTTGACGTGTCCGCAACTCACTCTGATGCCTCTAAATGTAGGATTTTATTACGCGGGTGATATGAGGCCATAAATATAAAACACGAAGTGTCATATTTAAGTGGCATCGTTTGGGCATCAGTGCCGATGCTGTGTACGACTCATATACCTACATTTAATGCGTCGTTATGCTATGTGGACGGACGTGCGTCTGTCTATTGCTCTCATTTGGAAATATGATGAAACTTAATATGTATGAGTCAGATGTATGTAATTTATGCGCGTGTAAATCTCCTTTTACATTATTTTCCTATGAAGGGTTGATTTTTAAACCGTTTTAAAAAAGGAAAGTTATTGATTGGTTTAATATACAAGTATATAATCACGCCTGTGTTTGATAACTAGTTTTATTAGTAGTTTAAAATTATGTTAAGCGACATGCACACTAATGAGTTATTTCGCGTTTAAAATTTACCTAGTGGCAACTTGTACTAGGCCACCGTGAAATATTATACGACCTGATTCTTAGGACAAATTTGTGTCCATAATCGAGATGGTGAGTTTGAGCTAATTATAAATTATTTATAGGTAAGATCAAAATAATTGACGATCTTACGCCGTCAGTTTGGGTCGTATCTTATACAATTCTATTATTTATTTAGACATTTGAAAGTAGTACTTTAGTATATAATTTATTAGCCAGATTGTTATGTAAACTAAAGCTGCCGCAAGATTCTTGAGCTACATATCAAAGGCTACCTTATTATCGGTAGGTATATACATATATATTTGAAAATGAATTACCTACATGTTGTTTGTTGGTGGCGTCTTATGCGGTGAGCATGGGTTTGTTCTGACTGGGTATATCCTTACGAATATTATAAACGTGAAAGTTTGTGAGTATGGATGTGTGGATGTATGGATGTTTGTTACTCCTTCACGCTAGAACGGCTGGATGAAATTTGGCATAGAGATAGATTATTGTCTGGAATAACACATAGACTTTTTTATCCAGGTTCGACTCAATTCTGAAGTCCACGCAGACAAGTCGTGGGCAGAAGCTAGTAATTTCATAAAAATTACAATCATGAATTTAGCAACATTTTAGAAGGGGTTTAAACTTATGTTGTTGCTGACTTTATTTGTAGGTAAAGCGCATGTTGTAACATATCGAGTCCTTGTGACGTGTTTAATGGGTATTTGGGTGACCTTGATTTTAAGAACACTTAAATGTCTCGCTACATACGACAGAAAGAACGAAAATACCAGTGACCCAAAAAATACACCGGTTGATATGTGTAAGTAAAGAAATAACACGGTGTTTTATGTACACGGTCTATTAATGAATATGTTTTCTTTACTGTCGTCAATGACCTTGTAAGACGAATCCTAAATAAGACTGCTGCCAGAATTAATTATTTTATATAATTATTTAAATTATGTAGCTTTTAATTAAATACCTCTTGTCAATGCGCTCCTTCTTCCATAGCTATAATATTTAACTAGCGTCCTGTCCCGGTTTCGCACGGGTGGACATTATTGAAGTTTTAGTCGGGGTCCCTAATTATTTCTGGAAATAAATATAGCTATGTTACTCAGAAATAACGTAGCATTATATTGGTGGAAGAATTTTTGAAATCAGTCCAGTAGTTTTTGAGTTTAATCGTTACAAACATACAAATCTTTTCACTTTATATTATTAGTGTAGATAACTGATTCAAGCAAATATTGTAATTTGTAGATGGGCTATTGATATTACATTGTTGTTTTACTGGCTTTTCGTATTGTTATCATTATTCACGTTGATGGTTGATTAAAATTATTAACAGAAATGGGCTTAGGATCAGTCAAACCGCAGCGGCAACAAAAGGCATGGCTATTATGCAGTCATATGTGATAGTTATCAGTGATTTTTGTGATAAGTCGACACGCTATGGCACTGTACGTTGTGTTTACAGACGCGGATAACAATGGCTAGGTGTGTGTGTGTCCACGAGGCTTGGATACGTATAGAGGTGTTTTCAGGCAAGCGTCGCTCGTAGCTGCAGGCAGTCGCGTTCCGCATGCCCGCCAGACCCCACGCACCACGCGCGTCTCTCTTGCTACGAGCTACGACGCCGTAGCGCGTCCTGGACTCTTCTATTCGTGTCTAACTCGTACACCTACTAAAAATGAAAATTCCTAGTGATAGCTCCATAAGCACACGTACTATAGTTCTTCAGTGAGTTTCTAGTTTGTATTTTAGAACTAATTCGTGGAATAAAATGAAATCCTTTTTATATAGTGGTAAATGTAAATAAATAAAGAGGTCTAGCAGTGATCTACTTGCGATGATGATTGTGAACTAGTATGTATTTTACCATGTTTGAGTGTGTGTATAGGTACCAATAATATAAACTGCATATTGGTAAGTAGTCACAATATACATAAAATAATTTAAGACCATGTTTTCTCTTATAAAGTTTAATTTAAGTAAGCTAATCGGAATTATTCATCAAAGTTTAAAATATGGTAATTAAGACCTTCATTGATGTTTTCAGAATAATTTCTGTATCTGCAAAGTAATAAATTATGTGTGTAATATGATTAAAACCGGAACATAAAAGTGTAGAGCGAGCATTGTGTTGATAATGATAAACATTATCAACACAATGCTCGCTCTACACTTTTATTTTCCGGTTTAACTTGCCTCATTAAGCCGATACCATTATTTTAGTTTAAAATTTACGCTTATCTGGTATATTTTGACGACGTCCGTTTCCTAGAATTTGAAAGCGCTTTGAAATAATGTATCTAATAAAAAGGTTAAAGATCTACCTAGATAAATAAAATCTAAAAAATACTTCATCATGATAATGTTATGGAGTCTGTATTAATAAGTACGGTTGGTCAATCACATCACTAATACCAATAAAGCTATCCATCAAAATATAGCACTAATTCCCATTAGTAAAAATAATATTGAAAACAGAGGAAAAGTGTGCCCAATATATCAATTTATCTCATAACTTTACGGTTGTTTTTCTATCCAATAAGAAAGCGCGATCCATCAAACAACGTGATAGGTTAATTCATATTGTGGGAAAAGGGACATTATTTTATTAAGACACATATTTTATGGTCCTATAGCACAAATTGAACCGTAGACTTTATTCACAACTGCGGACTTAATATGAACATGATTGAGGAAAATAAGTAAGATACTTTAGATTTATGAAACAGCGCGACACAATGCGTAATTGATCTAAAACGTATTTTTTATACATAATACACTAACGCCTTTCTCCCATAGGGGTAGCCGCTAACCGCCACTTGCTACGATTCTTGCATACTTCTTTTGCTTCTTCCACATTCATACATCTTCTCATACATACACGCCCGTTGCGAGTGCTACGCTCCTGAACTTTTTGAAGGATTTTGCCAATAAGATTTTTTTATACCTATTTAATTATACTTATTTTATATTAATATTAAAATACATAACCTACCTATGAACTGTTATTGACACTTTTTTTTACAATACGCATAACTTTACTCGATACATACTCAAAACCGAGAACTCGTATTTGGCAAAATACTGGTCGGTAGTGATTAGTCTATTGACCTATACATAGTGAACTAGTGAGGTGTATATTTTAGATTTCGTGGAAATATTAAACTTTTGCTACTTTAATAACATGCTCAACTTGTTATAATATTTATTAACTTAGAAAAGCTGTAGGAATTTTCGCAGATGAATAGCTTGTAAATGACGGATGTTGAGACTTTAATTTTATTAAGTTACTCTCACAAAACCGTGCAGTTTCGCGCAATTTATTAGTAGATATTAATTTCAACCGAAATTACTTATTAAAAAAAACCAGTAACATTAAAGTGAAAATGTTGTAAAAATCGAAATAATGCACTCAAGCACTCTAAACACTATTGTGGTGAGTACAGACCTGTGCAATGTGTAATGTAGCCGACTGGCCAGAGGTGTTAATGTAATATGTATATTTGTCGATACATAAGAGTACATTGTTATTTTACTCAATCTCGACTGAATAGTCAAGATAATGCAAAATGTATTTTGTTGCCGTTGATGATCGCTTATGGCAATTTTTCTCAATAGCGAATGCTTACATCATACACGTCAAATATAATGTTTCTAGACACGTATGTAGGTATAGGTTTAGTTTTAAAGAATTTATTCTCAAAAAGACACATAAGCCACTTACATGAGAACTTAGATTAACTAAAAAATAATACAATCAAACACTGGTCGCTTAGAACGTTTAACTATTTAGTATGAATACAATTGAATCAATATCTTTTAAGCGAGAAACGAGCGGTTGTTTATAATATAATGAGATAATTTCGACTTAAATAAGCTAAACGTGCTAACATTTCTTATATGTGAGGGTAGACTGTTATAAAGTTGAGTACCTTCAAAAGTAACACTCTTTTTTCCATAGTTGGTTCTTATTTTGGGCAGGACAAGTAGACTTGCTCTACGAGTGCTTGCTCTCTTTTTTTGGTATGACTAGATTAAGTATATATGTATCCGTATATGTGAAAGTCACTCAGTTTTTTTAAATAGGTGTGAATATAATAAGTAAGTGATTAATATAACATAGGTTCCATTTAAGCTGAGGGTATTGATATCAAATATTGAAAGGTATTACTTTGTTTGGGTGTTTCGGTCTACAAATTCGATGGATTAAGTGACAAATTGCTTTCGATTTAGATGCTTGATTTACTAATCGATATTTTGAAGTCGGAGGGCCAGGGTTAAATTGACTTGATATACAAAAGAGGATGCAAAAGACATAGCGAAGTTGAAATGGGTCGAGTTGTGGGTCGATTGAACACACATTTGAGTATTTCTAACAATGATTCTACAAGATGTTCGAAAAGTTTTCGAGACGAGGATTAGGTATATTACAGAGAAACAAACAGGTAAGTACTTTATCGTGATTCCACAATATCTATGTGTGTACCTAGGTACTATTTACGAGTTTGAAAAGGTAGGTATATTCGATTTAACTCATTTCCCCGCACAATCTGAGACTGTCTGCCCGTTAAATGGCCACCTATGAACGACATATGACAGTGAATATTAAAAGGTTGTAAAGTTTATCATATCACGTGTCAGATTATTGTGCGATTAACCTATGGTGTCTCATAAAGTGTTGATAATGGATTTATTAATGGGGTTTTTCAAATGCTTTTCATGAGAGATTTTCACACTGTTTGCTAATAGGTATACTTCGACCAAACTTCGACTTCTAGTTGTATTCAGTAACTTGACAGTTCATGTAATGATACCATACTACAACTAATAGTGATGGGTAGTGAATGATTTTGCGTAAAGAACGAATGATAAAAACGGTTTAAATTAAATAAAACTTAAAAAAATCGTATGTAAGATTTGTATTATAAGAATAATTAATAATTATTAATAAAAGTAATTTCCTTTTTTATTTTCTTCTAATAGAAATAAGCTAAGCATGAAAATCGTGTAATTTTACTTTTTTATTTTTGTCATTTTATCTCCTCGGACAAACTTCTATAGGTGCATTACCTATAGAAGTTTGTCCGAGGAAATAAAATGACAAAAATAAAAAAGTTAATAGTGAAACGTGTTTATGACATGTTATTAAATTTAAAATAAAAGTTTGCATATAAGTACATTGTGTTCATTCAATTTCGTTCATTCTTTAACCACTATCTTTTTTTTAGTCACAAACCGGAAACCTTCAACTGTCAAGTTACTGAATACAATTAAAAGTCGAAGTATAAGTGTATCATCACCTCAGTTCTCAAATCATTTCTATTTGACACTATCATCATCATCACACAGTAAAATCTTCATCTCTGGGATGTCATCACATTTACGACATTTTGGTAAAATCAGGTGTACCTACCCAATGTTTTTGGTTGCGGAAAATCAATTCATGTATGTACATAAAGGGCCAAAGCAACCACTTTAACATTTGTCGAGCGCACTTCCACTTTGCAAGACCATTTTATTAAATGTACAGCATATTATGTAGCTATCAGTTCGATTTATTGCGTGACGTTCTTCGTCTAACAAAACGATTTATGATTTCTTAAATAAATTCAAAACACGTACCTATCCTTTTAATATAACTCAATGGAGCAACTATGTATTATACTATACATTGCAGCTTCACCGTTAATATTACGGTTAAACGGTACTTTCGAAAAATCATTTTGCACTCTTCTTCGGGGTTTATTGAATTGACCGTCAAAGACTCACAATGCACTACGTTATCGAGTTACCTAAAGCTCGGTATAGTGTTGGCGAATACTTATATGGTTATCGATATTCTTGATATAACTGATTTCAAAAATAGAATTCGCTCACTTTGTCTCTTTATTTTTTTAAGTTGTAATAGTTTTTTTTTTAGCACAATTTCTTTTTTCTAGTCAATATAGTGTAAAAATAATTTATACGTTTCAGTGATGTTCAAAGTACCTAAGTGTAGGGCTTTTATATTGGCATCGAAATCTTTATTTACTTAACGGCAGCAACTGAACACCTTCTGTAGCAGCTCTAAGTTAGCAGCTATGTATAAAGTATGTTTACCTAATAAAAATGTACCTAGGTGAGTATAGCAATATTAAATTTTCTGAAAAAGTGAATAAAGTTGCCATAATACTTTTTATCTCTTATCAGTTTCAGTTTACATTGTAGGTCCCTATTGAAAAATCATTAGCAAAAACTGATGAAATATTATTGATTTTTAGGGTTCCGTACCTCAAACGGAAAAAACGAAACCGTTATAGGATCACTTTATTGTCCGTCTGTCTGTCAAGACCCTTTATTTTGGGAACGCGTGCGAGTTGAAATTAAACCATATACACAGATCTACAGTCCCTTGGAGCCGTAAAAAAGATACGGCCGTTTACGCCGCAAAAACCTATATTTCGACACTTTCAAGGGAATCAAAATTTATAGGGTATTTTCCGTTGACCTAGAACTATGAAATTTGGTAAGTAATACCGTCTTATACTACAAGTATATGGAAAAATCTGAAAACTATACATTTGTAATCTATATATATATATATAAAAATAAATGACTATTTCCCTTGGTCACGGCATCACGCGTGAACGGCTAGACTAATTCACTAATTCTTTTTTTGTTGTGTTTGTTATTAGGTTCTTATGAAAGAAAAAACTAAAAAAGTTGTGCGGAACATTAGAAAATGTAAGGAAACTTAACAATCTTAACCTTTTTAACCGTAATATGTATAACCTTTTTAAACTTTTTCTCCTTTTCTAACCCTATGGCGTTTGACATAACTGTCAGCAGTGGTAACAGCTGGCGCAATTGACAGAACACGCACTGTAAACAGTTGGCGCAATAGAGTATTTGACTAGTGTTTGATTAATTAAAAATACCAGGCTGAGTGAAAAATGAAATTAAATACTCGTATTCTGAAAAAATAATTTAAATTGGTTAATAAAGTTCAAAGATTTAAAGCATTTAAAGTTTTTGGTGGGGATTGATGCTTTGTCCTTTTCCCCCAAACGAGTGTTAGTATAGGATTTGTATGGCGCATTGGTTTGTGACGTCACAAACTGTATGGTACGTTCTCTGTCTAGCATAAAATTAAAATTATTTTACCTTTTTTATTTTTGAACCGATTTTAATTTTGTTTTTGTTGATGGGTTCTACTTATGGTAAATATTTGCATAAGGCTATAAAAAATAATCAGTCATGTAGCCTATTGACAGAATGCGCCGCAAATGTCGTTTGATGCCTCGGTCGGAATTATATTGATAAAATAATAAATTTATCATTTCTTAGTGCATATTTCACAGTCAATGCAATTGTACAGTGAGTTTTTTGAGAAGTGTTTGTTCATCAAGGTTAGTTCAACGCAGTCACGCTTAATATATGGAGTGTTGGTATGTTTTGATAGACTAACACAATGTATACATGGTGATAAAGACGAATACAATAGAATATATTTTTATTTTCAGTTGAATTTTTGTTTTAAAAAATGCCAGCAATTAGACTTACAAACTTAAATCGCAGAACTCGCAATGCTACCATTCGAATTAAAAATATTTCATAGTCAAGACAAGATAACGTCTGTCGGGTCAGCTAGTCAATTATAATATGTACTACCTACAAATTTGTACGGAACCCTAGGCGGGCGAGTCCGACTTGCCCTTCTCCGGTTTTTTTTAATAATATTTCTTTTCTAGTAGCTTCTTTAAGATTTCCTTTTTCCCGTACTGCCCCCGTTTAATAAAAGTCGCTATTTATACCGTTCACGGTGACTCATGAATGTGTACTTATTGAAAGTAAACAATTTTCTTTGAGATTTTTATGATCATACAAATAAAGCATGATAATAACGCAAGATGAAAAGAATTCAGGTTATTGTGTTATCGCTATATAAATTTAAGAAAGACCTTGTAAATTGGGAGCACGATCAATTTATTTTAAAGCCTTGCTCTGTAAATAAATATGGAGAAAATTTACGACGATCACGAATGTAGATTTATTATCATTATTGATTTATGAGTTTTTCGTTATTATTTTAGCGCATTACAAAAGACTTTTATGGAGGAAAGGAAGCGTATGTTTTCTTCAATCTATATATATAAGAAAGTTCATATAAATCGGTTCAGTTGTTTAGGTGTGAAAACGTAATACACAGATAGACATACTGAGTTACTTTCGCATTTATATTATTAGTAGGTATGGATAAATACTTCTTTTATAAGTTGCTTACCTATTTTATTATTTTTATGAAATAAATGAATAACGTAACTCTAACGTTTAACGTGTGTGATGTGACGAACTTGTCATAATTATTGTAACTATATTTCTCACTCTTAAACTTCTGTGTTTCTTCAATTATTAATATTGACTTAAATAGCCTTTGCCCCAGGCAAGTTTAATTAATTGAAAGCATGTCGCAAGTGGTAAAAGTGTTTTAACGAAAATATTTTAAGGTGAACCAGTTGGGTGTACCTATGTCGATGTTATTTTAGCAAAGCATAGCAACCCACTCCTGGCGTTAATTTGCAAGGTAACGCGTGATGAAGGTCTGACAATGAAGCCTTTGTGAATGGAATTTATGTGGAAAAAGTTTGGAACAGCATTGTAACGTAATGTGCATGAAAACACGTACTCAAGTAATTAATTGAGTACAAATATGCTTAACAAAATATTTGATGAGTCGTCAAATAATTTGTTTGTACTAAATGTTTTTGAAGTTAAGCTTTATCTGTTGCATTAACGTTTTACTTTCTAGTAATACGACAGTTTTAATGGAGAAATAATAATTTGTTTGGAGAAATAATAATTGTAATATAACTAAAAACACGTGAAGCTTGAATATCAATTGAATATCCCTCTGTATCTTTTACCCGTATGTACCTCCAGATTAGAATGAGAAGGTCTAATTTATTCCAATTTTACTTTTAAAGACTGGGATATTTACAAATACATGACATGTTGTTGAGTAATCTTGATTCCGATTCCTCGATCTTTTATAACTCCGTTTTACCCCGTGTGGGGATGGGTTAAAATACTATTCCTCACCGCCTTTCAGATAGTCATCCCATAAGAGGCTTCGAAATATCTGACTAGCTCGGTGGTAGGACCTCGTGGGGTTTGATTTCCTACCCTTAGGTCGGAGTCTGTCGTAAAGCACCTTAACGTGTATTTCGACTTTTGCACGTAAGAGCCAGTTTCCCTCGGTTGCAGCGGCTCTGGCAGTCTGTAGTGCATAGGGGCTCTTAAGGATCTACTGACTACTTACACCAGGTGGATCGTCAGCTCGTTTACCGACTTAATCAATAAAAAAAAAACTCCAGCTGAGTTCGGAGTACCATGTACTAAGCTAAATTTGCTTATGAATATCTACTTAGCAAAGTTTGCTGGCGAGTAGATCTACGGCTAGATGTCCAAAATCTAATATAATCTTTGGAATACCTTCTGTAACGAATAATATCTACGTAAACGTAGAGTATCCTGATACATCCTTACTAATATTACAAACGTGAAAGTTTTTGAGTATGGATGTATGGACGTTTGTTACTCTTTCACGCCTGAATGGCTGAACGGATCTGGATGAAATTTGGCACCGAGGTAGATTATAGTCTAGAATAACACACAGTCGGACCCAATTCTGAAGTCAACGCAGACAAAGTCGCGGGCAGAAGCTAGTCTTTAATATTGCCGTTTATGTGAAGGAGAATTAAGTTATAGCAAAATTTAACGTCTGGATTAATAAAATGAAATAGTAAGGAAAATTTGTCTTGTAAATATAATTTATCCAACAAATACTATACTTTAATTTCTATACATTACTAGCTGTCCCCCGGAATGCATTGCAATGCCTCTTTTATCTTTTTTTTTTGTCATAAACCTTTCCAGGCATGCACACAGCAACTCATCAAAGTTTCATCGAAATAGGATGAATGGTTTAGCAATGCATCGAGGACAATTAAACAAACATTCATTTTTATTCGGGTTCCGTACTTCAAAAGGAAAAACGGAACCGTTATAGGATCACTTTGTTGCCCGTCCGTCCGTCTGTCTGTCAAGAACCTTTATCTCGGAAACGTGTGGAGACATCGAGTTGATATTAAAACCATATACTCAGGTCTACATTCTCGTGAAGCTGTGAAAAAATAAAACTTCTAAGGTAACATAAAAAAAATATACGGCCGTTAATGCCGCAAACAAGGTATATTTTGACACTCATAAGGGAATCAAAATTTATAGGGTATTTTCCCTTGACCTAGAACTATGAAATTTGGCAAGTAATACCGTCTTATACCACAAGTATAGCGAAAAATCTGAAAACTATACATTTGTAATTAATTATAATATGTACCTACAAATTTTTACGGAACCCTCGGGGGGCGAGTTCGGCTCGCACTTGTCCGGTTTTTATATAGATACTCGTAGATTGTAAAATATAGTCTGTAATAACTTTGACCAATTGAAATGGGCTATTCCGTTTAATTTTGTTAATGCCACCCAATAGGCAATATTTTAACATAAAATGAAAATCATTACGTGAAAAGGTTTTGAAGGTCAATCGTACTATTATGTCATCATTGGGAATATTTTCCGGGACTAAAGTAGTAAGAGTCGTCAGTTTAATTATTGTTAAGAGACTTTAGTTAGACGCTATTTAACCTAAAATTGAAAATTAATTAATATAAGTTAATATAAGTATTTGGGGTATTCCTTTCATTTGAAAACTTGATGTTTTGTATGAAATATGGTAACACTCGAAGGTTCTTAATGTAGGTGAAATATTAGATGAAGTTTCGTGACGTTCTTGTTGGTTTCGTCATGGTGTTTTCTTATATTATTTGAAGTTCGTGATAAATTGGGAACACATGTTTGAAAACACACTCGCGGCTGAAGTTGCGAAACCTTGAGGTTTGTTTCTCTTATCCATGTTACACCTACTGCAATAATCGATATTTTTGCGTCAAAGAACATCTATTGAAAAAAGAATGAGGTGGGATCGCATTGAGTACCTACGCCAGAAATATGGTACGTGAAGAAGGTATTATAAAATTTTCAACCTCATCAAAAAAGGCTTAACTGCCTATCTTTATTAGTGGCTACATTCAATGTTATACTGCATTTATCTTTATTGAGTAAAAAATTAATGAAAAATTTACAAATCGTGAATGTGTCTAAAGTAAAACATAATTAACTTTTCCGTTGAATTCAATAGGACTGAAAAAAACAAACAGCTATAAATCAATGAAATCGACTACGGCGACTAAATGACAGATTAGTTTTGAATTACGGAAATACCGTAAAAATATTCATCAGGGTAAGTTTGTAAAACTAAAATTGATGTCACATAAAAATGTTTACAGATTTAGTAGAACTAGAAGTTTCAACGTACTGTACATTTTATGATACTTCATGATGAGTGATGGCAATAATACGCGTAGGTATTGCTACTAAAACTTAGTAACTGTTTAACTAAAATTTTAGGCTAGATGGGTACATAACAAAGTAGTTTTATGTGGAATAATATTTAAGTTTCAATTTTTTTTTATGGGATTGGAGGGCAAACGAGCTGACGATTCGCCTGATGGTAAGCGATTACCGCCGCCCATGGACATCCCGCAACACCGGAGGAGTCACGAGTGCGTTGCCGACCTTTTAAAAGGGGATTGGGCCTCCGGTAACCTCACTCACTCGGCGAAACACAACGTAAGCGTTGTTTAACGCTGGTTTTCTGTGAGGCCATTCGTGCCGAAGCATGGCTCTCCCACGTAATAATGGTATAGAGCCTTACAAATATTATAATCGTAAAAGTTTGTGCTTTCTTCACGCCAGAACGGCTGAACGGATCTGGATGAAATTTGGCACAGAGATAGATTATAGTCTGGAATAACACATAGGCTACTTATATACTTAATTATGTATCGAATTAAATTGTTACTGCACTTGGGTCGTTAAAACGTTCATCATTATTTGATACAAAAAATAACAGGTTTTTAGCCTTCGTGAATATCTGAGTTGGTTAGTTGTTAGATAATCTATTAAGCTTTTCTAAATAGCCTGGAGCAACATAATTACTGATGACATTGGTGTTCAAGTAGAAAATAAATTGCTAGCTCACCCGCTGTGAATTCCATTTCCAGTTCATTTGATTTGATCTTGCCCATTTTTACTTTTATTACGCGATGTTGCTATTTAAATAAAGTCAGAAGACGACCAATATTTATGCACTATGATCCGACAGGCACATATAGGTATCCGAATCACATTACCAAATAAAGTAAGAAACATTAAATATAACATAATATACCATCACGCCTGTATTCCCCGAAGGGTTAGGCAGAGGCGTATTTAATGTATACCCACAGTTCGCCGGTATGTTTATATCCCATGTTATAGGGGGCGAGCCGATAGCCATTAACCGAGCACACATCCAGACTCCGAGAGCTGCTACTAAGAATTTCATAGAAAAACCCAATAACACTTTGCTCGATCTGGAGATCGAACCCAGGACCTCTAGTGTAGCAGTCGCGCTTGGGACCACTAGACTAATGAGGCATATTAATGAAAGTAAACATATTAATGAAGTTTAAAATTCACGATCGTCGTGGTCAAATTGTCACAATTACACCAAAATCTACCAATTATTAAAAATGTGATATCACCACCTTAGTCCTTAATATGTTTGGCACCCAGGGACTTGACTGATTTGCTATTTAATGTTCACAGTTTTTTTTCTTAAGTCTCTATTCTAAGCATCGCGCTGGAAAATAAAGTACTGGCGGGTTTGTACAGATGGTTTGTACAAGAATTTGGATATTTTACACATTGTTTATGGCATAGTTAATGACAGGATTACGATTGACTTTTTGTTCATGATCATCATTCACAATTTGTATTATCCCACTGCTGGTTATAACCCTAATTTATTTATGCGAAGCATTTCTGTCCCTTGCTTTACTAATCCAGTTTTCATTAAAGATATTAATTTGTTGTTTTATTATGGTATAAAGAAATGAACAAGTCAAGATTTAAGAAAAAATAAAACATAAGTAAAACAAGGTATCTAAATAATAAATATTTATGTCCTTAAACGTCACAGTTGCCACAAATTATAAAATGGAGGTTAGCCGGAAATGTGTGTAGTCCCAAACTAAGTTTGGGAGACTGTTTCATATATTTTAATCTGTACTAAAAGGAATACTGAAGTTGTTTAATCTGTTTTCAAGCTAAAATGGAAACATAATGCAATTAGGTAGGCTGTTAATGGAATTAATTGGGGGCACATTAACGCACGTCATTAGATAAAGTGTTGGTTAGGATAATTTGAAAGATTAATATTAATATCTAATATTTCGATTGAGCTGTATCCCCGGCGGCATATAAAAACTTCTGTTATAAAGTTCTTACTACACTGGGAGTTGTCTAAGTACAGTATTGTAGACAAAAAGTGAGTAAGAGAATTTATTTCATAATTGGATTTCTAAATTAATTTTAATTAGGCTTGGTAAAAACTACAAATGAATACAAACATCCTTAGGCCCAGAGAGCTAACCACGCGGACAAAGTCAAAACTAAATATATAGTTATTGAACTTGTATGACGTAAATAATATATATAATTATCCTTACAAGGGAGACTCCTTTCACTTTGACTATGAATTTTTGGCACGAAAAATTACATTTAATACCTATAGTTTTATTTCGTACTAGCGACCCGCCCGTGGTTTCACCCGCGCTGCTCCGTTCCTATTGGTCGTAGCGTAATGTTATATAGCCTTTAACCTTCCTCGATAAATGATATAAAATGGACTATCCAACACGAAAATATTTTTTAAATTACAACCAGTAGTTCCTGAGATTAGCGCGTTCAAACAAACAAACTCTCCAGCTTTATTATATAAGTATAGATAAATAATTTGAGAATACCGAATTTTTGTGAAATGTCGAGTTTAGGTGCACGTTATCGTTTTCGAGTCAATCCAAGTCCTTTTCTATTGAGAAGAACCATCAAAAGCTATGGTTACTCTTTTAACTTTTCTTTCTTGACAGTAATGTTCTATACAATATTGTTAGGGTACATACGTATGAGGGAACAGTAGCCTTAGCACGAACAACTTGCGAAAAAGTATTCGTATCGTCACGATAGAGGCGCTGGTCCATATCTCATACAAATTGGTCTCCATGACGATACAAATACTTTTTCGCAAGTTGTTCGTGCTAAGGCTACTGAACAGTAGCCTTAGCATCGTCATGGAGACCAATTTGTATGAGATTTGGACCAGCGCTTTTATCGTGACGATACGAATACTTTTTCGCAAGTTGTTCGTGCTAAGGCTACAGTAATGTTTATCTAAGTGTCGAATATTCATTTACACGTCATGTTTTGATGATGAAAGTTCTGTAATTCTCCAAGTAGAGTAAACAGACAAAAGTGACAATCAGCGTGACACATACCACACACACATTGATCACATCTATAATATGAGAAGACTACAAAAAGTACATTGTGTAGGTAACTTTTAAATAAATATAATAACTTTAAAAAATATATTATGCGGTAATTATTATTAAAATAGCTTTTCTATAGTGAGCACATTGTAACAATAAAATAATAGCCTGTTCTTCGAACACCGAACTTCGAGCCCCGAATGCTTATATAGTTGTAATAATAATTTCATCATAATCGTATTTAAAGTAAATAAAACTAAATATATGATATGGTGTAAATGTAATTAATATAAATATACTTACAATGTTAAGCATTAAAGAAACAATTTACGACATGACGAGAAAACAGAAAAGTTTGAAGCCTTCATTGAAATACTTTGAGAGTAAACCCAACAATGGGTTTGAACTTTGCTTTTCGCCATCCGCTAAAATCTGTCACAAAAATTTACGAAGTAGATTTTAAGATGTTGAATCGAGGTTTGAATAGGATTTTTTTCAACAAAATTAAAAGTACTATTCACCTTTAATCGACCGTTTTCATGACAACAGAACTGGGTTACACTCTGTATCGACATTTCCAAAATATCGTATTTAGGTCACCGTATTCTATTATCATCTGCCTTATTAGCTTGGTAGTCTTAAGCGACACTAGTACTCTAGAGGTCTTGGGTTCAATTTTAAGGTAGAGCAAAATGTTATTAGGTTTTTCTATGAAATTCTCAGTAGCAATTTGGGGAATGGATTTATGCCTGGGGGCCATGGGACCTAAAACATCTGAACATATGTAAGTACATGGGTGAATATTCGAACATTATTTGACAAATCATTCTTCTCATCAAAGTAGTTCAGATTGTTTTTATTCTTGTCTTATTGCTAGACGGCGGTTAAGTTTTCATTATCGTAATTGTAGTTTTAAACATCTACATTCTTAACCTTGGGACGAGGAAGTTAATTTTTTTTTCAGATTGTCACCCACATCGGTACTCCTCTGGCCTAAAGTATGTTTATGTTAAAAGTCCACTGTGACACATGCGAATATATATTTTAATTTGCCCATGTACATTTGTACGAAATATAAACAGGCGCGCTATCACGTTCCTTGCAATTTTAATTGCAAGTGTTTGTAAGTTATTAAAGCATTATAACAGCTGCATATTCTCTCGCGCAAGTTCACAAGATCATTAGTAACTTATACTGAACGCGTCTTATTAAAGTTTTTAAGTAAAAACTTTTTATAGCCCATACAATTTTTTTTTCATATGATTAAAGTGAATATTACAAGTTTATGATATTATTTATTTGAAGTCTAAATGCTACAGGACAAATCGTTTAAGTATTAAAGTTAAAACGCAGTACTCGCATCGTATGCTAACGAATGTACAATGTAAAGTACCTAATTGAGTTACATTTTTGTGTGGGGCAGAAATGCTTAGAATGTTTTTAACTATATTTACAGATAAAGACTGCAGCTGATACAAAATTTCAATATAATATAATAATGTTATGTTATTATACTTATTTATTATTATTAAATACTTAGGTAGGTCATTGATATCACAATTAAACACAGTGGATATTCACGTTGGAGTATGTTAATATTTAAACTGGGCTTATATATGTAAGTGGGTTATGCGGCATCGCCACGATGTTACAATAAATATGGAAGTGGGTCGTAACGAGATTGGACCTCAATTAACTAGCAAGCCAAAGAAAGTCTTGCGAAAACTCAATTATGTAACAGGATAGCCTGAGATCGATTATAAACAACGTATCGATTTGATTTAAGGTACTTCTGTATTTATTTTGAACTAGCTTTTGCCAGCGACTTCGTCCGCGTGGAATAGTTACTTTGTTCCCTAGTTCTTCGCCCGCGGTTTCACCTGCGTTGCCCCGTTCCTAAGGGTTGTAGCGTGATGTTTTATAGCTTGAAACCTTTCTCATGAATCACTCATTTTCCTAACATTTCCCTTCACTGCTCTGCTCCTATTGATCGTAGCGTGATGAAAAGTATACTATAACCTGCCCAGGAGTATGAAGAACAATTGTACCAAGTTTCGTTGAAATCCGTCGAGTGGTTTTTTGTTTCTATAACGAACAGACAGACAGACAAAAATTTTACTGATTGCATTTTTGGCGTCAGTATCGATCACTAATCACCCGCTGATAGTTATTTTGGAAATATATTTCATGTACAGAATTGACCTCTCTACAGATTTATTATAAGTATAGATAGAAGATTGAATTACTTTGTTTTATAGGCTGCTCCGTACTCACGGTGAACAAACAGCGGCAGCGGCATGAATTTAAATGACTCATATTCGACTGCAATCAAGGATAACCCGAAACGAAAATGGTTTGATTATTTTCCTTGCTCAACAAAAATACCTAACTCAGTAACAAAACCTTCAAAACTAAAAACAGGCATCGTTAATAAGCACTGAAAGGATTTCTATTTAAAAAAAACTGATAACTGACTCGCGTTCCAAGGATTTTGATAAAACTTATGTAAATAGTGACTCCATTATGGGTTCGACGGAATGAATTGTCTGGACAAACGTACTTAATACCAAAATAAATCGTAATTCGAACAGAATGTAATCATTGTGTTATTGTTCGAATTTGGATACCATTATTCTAGGTTCCTATCCTATCATTTTGTGCGATATACTTCAGAGAACATAATTGTAAGTGAATGTAATTTTTGATAACTTTACGCAGTTTCGACTGATTTACCGGTCGTTTATCTCCAGTGAAGATTAACGGCATCCAAAACCAATTTGATTAACTTGTGTTTGAATTACGATTTATTTTGGTATAACGTTTGTATGGACAATTCAGCGTCCGCCGGACTCTTAAGGTAATAAGTTTTGGAAATAATTAAAAGTTTATAAACTATGAAAGCCCCAAATATAACGAAACGAAAGGATAAGTTGAATTGAAGGACAAACTTAACTGTGCAGTTGAAAAATGTTTTCCCATAATTTTATAATTATACGTAATGGCTAGGGCGTCCGACTGGCGATCATGTGGTTGCCGGTTCGAAACCCACCCTTGCACTACCGACGTGAACCCACTCGTAACACAAGCATTTAGCTTAGCACGAGGGTTTAACAAGAATACTAGTGATGTGCGACCCACATTACTAGTAAGCTTTAAAAAAAAAACACTCTAACATTTATATTTCACGAAACCTCTGAAAGGACTACTGGCTATTATCTAACATGTCGCTGGTCTAGAATAAATAGATAAACAGGGTATTAACTCAAAAAAGACACCTACACTATTAATCAAATTGTGAATTAAAAAACTTATATACTTCTTTTTTTACATCTTTTTTTTTAAATTCGATAATTGAGCAATTTAATGAAAGTACACTTGGCTTCCAAACTAAGTGTAACTTGTATTATGGAAAATAATAAACTTTATACGTAGGTATCCTACCTATCGATATACTATTATCATAACATACCATCACGCCTGTACTCCCCAAAGGGTTAGGCAGAGACGTACTAATGTACACCCACAGTTCGCCGGTATGTTTAGGTCCCATGTAATAGGGGGCGAGCCTATTGCCATTAACCGGGCACAAATCCAGACTCCGAGCTGCTACTGAGAATTTCATAGGAAAAATCAATAACACTTTGCTCGACCTGGGGATCGAACCCAGGACCTCTAGCGTAGCAGTCGTGCTTGGGACAACTAGACTAATGAGGCACCATTATCATAATAAAAATTTATTTAGTTTATTCGATGAGTCGAACAGCTGACGTTACGAAGGCGTAGTGGCGTAGTATAATTATTATAACGAATTGTTGATGCATTAAAAGCACCATGTACTTAGTATTGAATTTTAATTCTCTTTAAATAATCCACGTTCAGCTTATCGTCCATCAAGCATGGTAACTAGCCACAGATAGACTTCGGTCCTAAGTAACACAGTAGTTTAACCGCCAGTCCCAAATCTGTCGATGGATTTGCTTACTAAGTAGATATAGGATTTTGACATTACTTGTATGGACATTATGTCAAAATCCTATCTCTAGTAAGCAAATCTACTGACTGATTTGATATTGGGACTGGCCGTTAGTGGTACAGTCACATAAATTTCAAAATTTCAGAAGTTATAACAAATATGTTCTTTGAGATTAGATATTAGCATTAAAGTTTGTCTATGATATCAGTTATCTACGTTGCGTTCAATGAATGGAACCATTTATACTACATATAAGTAGGTAGGTGGGCCAGACAAACAGACGACTCAGCTGGGATTTAGCGATTATCAGCGAATTTCAAACATAAACGACCACTTAAACATAATCAACCCATTATACTGTCCCACTGCTGGGCACGGGTCTCCTGTAAGAATGAGAGGGATCATGCTATAGTCCACGAGTTGGCAGACTTCACACGCCGCCGCCTGTCGGCGTCGAGGAAATCTCTCAGACTTGCAAGTTTCTTCACGATGTTTTCCGTCACCGTTTAAGCGCGTGATAATTAATTATGAATACGATTTCGAGAAGTCAGACCTTTGACTTGGCTCTCCAATGGTCATATCACTAGGCTGTCACTGCTTTCATATTTTGCCTGGCGCAGAGAACGCACTATCCCATGCTCGGCTAACTAAAGGAAAGCATTGTTATAACATCATGATACAAATATCAAGATGATAAAAACAGTGCTTTCCTTTGCGATGTACGATAAGA
The DNA here is from genome assembly GCA_910591435.1 of Acronicta aceris. Lineage (NCBI taxonomy): Eukaryota > Metazoa > Arthropoda > Insecta > Lepidoptera > Noctuidae > Acronicta > Acronicta aceris. Next base: position 7,545,164 of record OU342763.1, on the reverse strand, counting down.
AAATTATGACTTTATGAATAATATTCGTACATACATCAGCAGTATTATTTTATTGTAGCAATTCAGTATTGTGTAGTAGGTATGTTGAAAGCAATGAATGAGACAAAATATTTTAGTAGACACGACTCCATTGAGGTAACTGGATATTTGAAGAGAAAATGACGAGTAAATAATCCGTCACTTTTCTTCACAGAAGAATTAAAAGCTTGCAACACCTTGTCCATAGGCTACGGTAACTGCTTACCATCAGGCGGGCCGTAAGCTTGTTATCCACTTCAGTACCTACTATCTATATAAAAAAAAACAATTGCCCCATGTATGAAAGATTATCACTCGAGAACGGGTCGACCGATTTGGCCTTTTTTGTTGTGTTCATAATTTTCAGGGTAATATATGTATGAAAGATTTTTTCTCGAGAATTCACCGGAAACGTCGGGAAAATTTACGCATGCGAAGCTACGTACACGTCGCTAGTTATTACAATAAAATACAAGTTCACAAGGTTAAAAATATATGGAAAAATCTTTTGAACTCTATTCCCCAAAGAATTTCTCATTTTGTCGACGATCTCCAGAGGCATTTCAGTTCATTTTTGGGATCCTTATTTGTATACTAAAATAACATTTGGGAAAGACGAAGCTTTTTTATAGAATTCATCTATCATAACAGTAGAATGGCACAACGTAAATTCAACTTAAGGTGAAAATACTGAAAAAGAAATTGTGTAACGTTTGCCAGGGATAATAAATTAAGACTTACAGTAAGAGGACCTTGTAGAAGAGATACGAGTATTATTAAATTAATTCTGTAAACAACAACAGTGTTTAAATGAGTATTTATTGTTACCTAAGGCCTTTCAGTGACAGATGACGGATACAATTATATACTTACACTACTGTTATGTATGACTACTTATACATTGTTTGTGGTCGTGCAAATTAATAACAGGCTGTACTCTACAATATTACACATACTTAAGCAAATACTAATTAATGAAAAACAGGCTTGTGTTTTTCTTTCGGATGACGCGGTGGAGAGAAAGGGTTTGTGGAGTTCATAAATGATACCTGGCTTCCACACGTTTCCTAATAGGCGGTCAACAAAGACAAACTATGTTATAAAATGGTAAAACCTTGAACTTAGATTGACTCAACAATGAAAAGCCAATTAATATATTTATTCCAAACATGTAATAACATCGATGAAAGTATTAGTATACTTTCATTTTTAATCAAATCATAGTTGATTTGATTAAAAATGAATCTGTATTAAACATTTTTACATTCTAAAACTAACAAGCCGACGCCTTTGAAATTAATGTGATTACGCCTAGGGCCATGGCTTATATTATTTCTATTAAAGGCTTGAGACCGCAGAAATGTACGCATTTCACGTAGGGAAAGTATATATGGAGTTTTTTCCGGATCTTCTTCATAAACTTACTATTTGGAACCGTGCAAATAGCTTTTGACATTTCATGGTCTAATTAAAATAAATTAAATATTATATATACTACCTATTCAATTACAGATCTTTCACAGATTTGGAATGATTCCTTCTCTCTCTTCATATTAATTATGTAGGAGGAAATATCTGTTTCAATTCCGTTCTTATTAATATTACATATGACGACAATTATTATCTTAATATAGGTAGATCCTGAATGGAAATTAGTTCCAGGATGGCGTGCTTAATCTATCTAAAACTTAGTCAATTGGATTTGTTTTTCTCGGTAACACAAAGCCATTAGATATGATACCTATTGTTGTTCTTAATGATTCTAACAACAGGGCGTCACCTCGCTTGTGAGATAATTCTAAATGTTTATTATACCTAGATAGTAGGTAGTTTTAAATTGATTTGTGAGAGAGCTCCGATTTATATCCGATTTATATTATAATGAGGCATTATCAGCTTGTTCTTTCCGTCAAACCTCATAATTATTATTGACAATAATGATGCACAACCTTGAATAACATTTCCATGTTGAATTGAAAGCATTACTTATTTCATCTACAAAAACTTTGAGTCGGCGCGACGATTATGAAGATAGTGACAACTTGTAAAGTATCATCGTTTAAATCCAAAAAAATACCGTAGCTTTAAAGAAGTTTCTAGTGGAATCCTTATGTGCGTTTGCCATATAAAAATATATGTTAACTATACAAACAAATTGTATTGTTTAACATTTAAGGTCATCACAAACAAATTGTATTGCTTAAAGTTTTTATAAATTTGCCCCAATTTTGGATAGTAATTGAAGTAAATAGGCCTTTTTTAAGCTAATTTGTATTTTTTCTCTTTAACGGCTTAATAGTTAGTCCATGAATTTTATACCAAAAAATTGTAATACGTAATTAACAATTTGTATTGTTTTTATTCTTTGAATATAAAATAAATGATACCTAAATAAACTCGCAAATCTTTTTGACAGTTTTTTTACCTAAATTAATTTTCGTCTGAAGAAGTGTTTCTTTTAGCTCTAAACAGATTTATAAGCAATTGAATAAAATGAAATTAAGCTTTATTTTCTTCTCTGTATTTTGGATAAAAATCTGTAGGCATTTTGAAAATCCTTAAGGATTGTCAATAGGTAGGTATCTATTGTTTCTTTAGATAACAATAGAGATTATTTGTAGTCACGAAACAATGTCTGTTCGTACCTATGTTTGTATTAGTACAAACAGAAATTGTTTCGAAATGCTTAGGCATTAGCTTGAACATTACGAATATTCTTTTTATAGTGTGAGTGAAGTAACGTTATTAATTAGTGAATATCAGATTCCAGAGCACTGTAACACGGATGTTAATGACATTGTTCATTATGTGAGCACATAATTGGACTATACCCATTTTGTGCACTGTGCGTGTGTGCAAGGAGTAGTGGACGAAATAGTATGGTAGGAACCTAGATTAACGGTATCCAAATCCGAATAAAAACATTCTTTGATAGAATATTGACTGGATTACGATTTATTTTGGTATTACGTTTTTGTGGACAATCCAAGCACCGTCGGACCCTTAAATAAAAATCACCTCCAACTATATTTGTGGCATGTTAATGCAGTTATTAACCCATACAGCAAGCGTGGTGATATTTTGAAGAAGACGTTTACTAGATGATCTGTGATGATAATGATGCATGTGATAAAGATGCGTATGTATAGCTATAGCTACAAGCGGTCTGTTCAACGTAGTACCTACACTTAGCGCCATATGACACTCGTAATGGAACTAGGTCATACCTAGTAGTAAAGTTGGCTGAAGGCTAGACGTGTAGTCAAATGGGGTAAACAGATAAAGTATGCAATACCTAACCGCAGGCTGACATTTAGTGTATCAACTTATGTAACATATAAGTATGATTTTTCGCCAATAACCTTAACTATACGAGTACCTGTTGTTTCAGTGTTCTCCTTGCAATGTAAGTTACGCGAGATTATTAATAAAATCGAGACAAAATACCCGTGTAGAATGGATTGTTATTGGTGAATTAGTAAATTCGATTTTTCAAAAAAAACGTTATGCCTTTATGTAAGTATTATTCCTATATGTAAGTAGCAAACCAAGAAAATGCGTTGAACTTAATGGATAGTTGTATCAATAAATTCTTTCACATTTCATATATTTAGTTGTATGATGACAACTATCATTGCATATTTCTTACAAACTGATAAATATGGAAACATCAGGTGGCAAATTTATGTCTCACAAATGCACCACGGCCGTACAACATTCTCAGAAGATTTACAGTTCTCAGGGGGAATCAGGACAATGGAGCTTAATACCGTAACGCAATAAGATCGCTGTACCAAGTATTTTAAATTTAATTGACTGTGTCGGTAGCATTTATCAAACCGAAAAATTAGCACTAATAATATGGCATCGTGGCTTGACTGTTATGTTGGTGCATCTTCTGTTCAGTGGGTGTTGTCAAGGGTGATATAAAGATATTGTTAGGTAATCAGGAGATATATTGAGGATAGCTGATAAGGATATTAACAGTGATCTATCCATCTTTGGCTAGAGTTAATTAAAAAGCTGAAAAAACGCGCGGAATTTAAATTCTTGTTGCAATGTAGTTTTAGTTACCTACTTACTCGGTGGATACCTATTCTAGATTGCATGTGCCATTTATTTTGAAAGAGACAGCATAATATTTAAATAAACTAACATCAACCTTAAAAAGTTACAGTAGGCATATTGACCAACGTCGAAAATGATGCCGTACAGATTTATTCAATAAAATTAAAGATATATTAAATTAAAAATTTAAAGAAGCCCCCAACACCGCTTTTCGTGGCGGCGGCCATCTTGGACCAATTTTCATCAAATATAGCTAAGAACACTCCTAACTAATTCACATTTTAAAGAAAAAAAAACAAAATCAAAATCGGTTCATCCGTTCGGGAGCTACGATGCCACAGACAGACACACACACACACATATGTCAAATTTATAACACCCCGTCGGTTTTGTGTCGAGGGTTAAAAAGAAGTTGCTTTCAGAAATTGTAGCTCGTTTTTACAGAAATGAATTCCAAGCACGAAATACTAGAAAAGCTTTTATTGTTAAATATAAATTTAATTTGCTATAATTCCCCCGCAATATTTTTTATTGAGACTACCTTTTTATTTTCCTGGTATGAGCGACATGTTGAATTCAATGCGTCGACTCGAAATGGAGGTATCGGATTTGTCACAATAGACTCGTTCTGTTGATTACGACCCGTTCTCATTGTACGGTTTCACCTCAATAGTCAATAGATGGCGGACTATCAATTTTGGTTAAGTATGATTGAGAGGTATATACCGTTGCTTGTAACGATTGCAATGAAGTATCAAGCTACTCGAAAGTATAGAGATTTAGCTTCACGTTATCTTACTTTAAATTAACAGATAATAGATGGCCTACTTAAAGCCTCACCGGAATCGCGCCTCAAATATATATATTAATACATATAGTATGGTATATACTGTATTTTTATGTGTCCTTAGTCAATACATAAGGAATGTAAGTGTAGGTGCTATATTGTCACTCTTAAAGGATAAATACATTAGTGCCACTGTTTATTGAGTATTATCACTGTTTAGCAGCTCGCGTGAATTGTAGTTCCTGCTTGTAACTATACACGTTTGTTTGTATAGATGGACAAAATAAACGAATCGATTCTAACGTGCGTCGCGTTTCGATGATTTGTCTTGGTCACGCGACTGACATAGGACCCAGATGTCCTGTCGGAACACCGAATTGAGGTTGTTCCGAATCGTATTACCAATGTTTTACGTCGCATTTTGTTCTCATGTTAGATATATGTAAGTGTATTAGTTAGGGTGTGGTTTGGACAGCTATGGTTAGTTGACAGAGCCTATTGATGGAAATCTTTTAGCTTCTTCGCAAAGGTCCCTTTCCTTATGAAATTTGCAATAAGATAAGATTTTATACCATTTAGGTATAGATTTCAGTAATGCTTAATATTTTTAGGGCCTTTAATAAAGAATTAGTAGGTACTCTGTCCATCTACCTCTAGAAAAATAAGCCTACCTATATTGTTTATAATCGGGTGTCAACGAGTTAATGCTAAATGATTAACTGTTCATGTCGGGCGTCGAGAATTAAGTATGTATATAATTATGTTCTTGAGAAAAGAAGATCGAATTCAAGCATTTTGTGTTGTATATTTAGAACCGATGGTCAGATCCTAAACTGGATCCTTTCATCAGACTTTAATCGAATTTAGCAACCAGGAAGAATATTCATCAGACAAAAAGAAACATATAGGTAAATCAGCCAACGATGGGTGAAAATATCGGGTAACATACGCACAAAAAGACAGCTGATTTGAGGGCCTCAAAATGACAAAATCTTGATATCTTGGAGGCTGTTACTTACAGGACTTTGAAAAGAATATAATATTTCTAATTTTAAATTCCTACACATTGCAAAAGCAGGATCACACTTAAAATTAAGAAAACGTTGCTTTCACACAATTCAGTTTCAAATGGAAGTCATCAAGTCGTAGAATTATGTGCATATTTAGTCTACTAAGTGATTTCAAAACGGCTCTTTAATTAAGACTATTCAAAGTCAAAGTCAAAGTCAAAATGTTTTATTTCAATTAGACCACTAAAAAGGTACTGTATTTGCACGGTTCCAAAAAGTGGGTCGTATGGAGAAGAGCCGGCAGTGAACTCCATAGACACTCTTTTAAAAAAATAAAAAAAACTTGATTACAATATTATGTTTTACAACTTTGTTCCAACTAGTTGCTGAGAATTCTGCAGACTATTTTTGTGGACACAAAACTATCATTGACATGGAACGATGTTCTTCAGGCTTATAATTGGATTAAATTAATGCAATAAGACCCCTATGACATTGTGATGAAGTAGCATACCTACTATACTTAGTAAGAATTTTGACCGGATAGGACTACACTTACCCTTTGAAGAGGTCCAGACGCTAAACCGCTGCCTGACATAGTCGTGGTGAATGTCACGAATTCTGAGACTATAAGGCAAAAGTAGGAAAGTAGATTTTAGTCGGACCCTGCCACTTCTCTAGATGGAAGACAATCCATGAGGATTATTCGTACTGTAAAAAAGGTGACTATACTCATAGCATAGGTTAATTACGACTAATTATTGTATGGGTTTCGCCAATGAGCCAATGAGCGAATGAGCGGATATTGTGGCAATACAATAAATAAACATTTAACCTCCAAAAAGTACTATACTTAAACTCATTTGCAATTAACACAACCGTTATGCTGTTATACTTACGTCAATAACTAACGTACCTACCCACCTATTTTAGTAAAGTTCTCGCCTTTAACTGAACATAATCTATTGTAAATTGATTAAGTAGGTACATAATTGTTATTAGTCTTTAGCAAGTTATCGGGATAAATATCTTGATGTTATACTTTACTTTAATTATACCTACCACTGATAATGCGAAAATAAATCGCGATCACAGTGTCTGAACGTCATGACGCGCGAAGTCAGGTAGAGGCGAGACAAAGAATATTAGCATTTATATTAACCCTTAAGAAAACAGGTTTGTGGAAATTAAAGTAAATTAGATTACATCTCCATTTCCTTCGTAACATACTTACGTTGAGTGACAACGTAAAATAAAGATATAGAATTTATTTTGTACCAAGTTTATTAGGTTATCTTAGAAAGGTAAATATGAACAGACTGTGATAATGTTACCTAAATACATTACGTACAAAATACATATTCAGATATAGAATATTCTTTTATTCACACCAAAAACAAATGCAAAATACAATTTTATGTAGATGGAGAATCGAATACCGATATTATTTAAATGATAGAAATTGTGTGTTTGTATGTTTTAACAAAATATGTTGTACCTACGTTAAATATTAGGTAATCTTTGTGTATGTTCTACCGTTTGTATAATGGGCAGTGTTCTAAGGAATTGTTTGAAATCATGCCAACAGCTACTTTCTGTTGCATCTCGCAGCACCGATCACCATCGGCGTAGAGTTCATCCACATACCTACCTTAGATCCACGCTGGTCCGATACGGTGCAATTCCAGAGGAATTTACTTCCACACACACTCAGGTTGTGGAATCAGCTCCCCGCCGAGGTTTCCCCAAAGGACTACGGAATGGCAAGTGGTTCTTCAAAAAGGGTGTGAAAAGATGTTTACACGGTCGGCAACGCGCGATTACTACCCCTGGTGTTGCAAGCGTCTATATGCTACGGTAACCGCTTACCATCAGGCGGGTCGTATGCATGTTTGCCAACATAGTGGTATAAAAAAAGACGTGTGGCACTCGGGGTTTGCCGCGGTAAAGCTATTGCATAGCGTTTTTTATCAACTTATGTAATACAACCAATGCCACCTAAAGGCGGGTTGCTGAACTAAAGAGACAAGCGTGTTTCTCTTTAGTTCAGCAACCCGCCTTTAGGTGGCATTGATTTTTATCAACTTATGTAATACAACCAATGCCACCTAAAGGCGGGTTGCTGAACTAAAGAGACAAGCGTGTTTCTCTAGATGATTATATAATTTGAAGTTGTATGACAACTGCTATACTTTATGCTACCCTGGTACTGTATCGTACGGTTATCTCCTTCCTACAGTTATTTTATTCCAATTTGTTTTCGTCCTATACTTTATGCTATCCTGTATCCTGGTTAAGATTACTGAGGATTACTGTAATTTTTATTAGTCTCTGGTACTGGAAAGCGGAAGTTACCAGTACAAAAATTCTATAATCTAAGCTGCTATAATTTATGCTATCCTGGTACACAGACAAGAAAATAGAAGCAAGTCGGTATAATAATTATCATTGCTCAGCTTAATTTCTATACACTTTATGCTATCCTGGTACCGGATAGTTTAAATAGATAGAAAAATCAAGCGTGTTAGGTTTTTTCGTTACGGAATTTCTGGATTCGGTCCCCACGCTCAAGGCCCGCGATAGAAGCTATGCAATAGCTTAAAAATATAATAGGTAATTAATGAATGCATAGATGAACTTGTAACTTGCTACTATAACATACCATTATTAATGACCTTCACTCATTAATCTTAGGCTCAGATCTTAGGTTAATGCTTTTATATTACCTATTTGCTTTAACTTCCTTTGCTTTCATGAAATTTAAAACGTCTTTTACGTTAATTCTTTTATGTTTCATTACATTTAGTTCGTCTAGTCACCCTAGCCATTCTTCTGCGAAGCGTGGCAGGACGCTAATGTTCGTTTCTTCTCGACATGACGTCAACATTAAGTACTTTTGTTTGTGTGCCTTCGCTCGCATTTACTCAATTGGTAAAAAGGGGGTTGAGTATATGTTGTCCTGCCCTGAAAAAAAAAACTTGCAAACTGATCACAGCGTGACTTATTGAATCTAGAGACCAAACATAAAAAAATCATCAGAATCTGTCCAGACGTCAGGAGTTCAGTGACTAACACACAAAAAAAAATTCAAAGTAGAGAAATAACCAGATGTTATTTTATCAAGACGTGAAAGTTCCGGAAGAATTTTTTAATTTCTTCATTAATTTAAGTACCTATCTGGGGGTCTCAAATGGCAACTTATGTTGAACACAATAAGGTTCACGGACACACGACTTGATCAAAAGTGGATATTTTAGGCCACCTGTGCGTGTTCATACAATTCCACAACGCTTGCCACGTATCAGTAGGTAACTGATCTGCATCCGTATTCCGTAGTTAGCCGGTAATGTTTTGAAGTTCCGATGGTTCCATGTATCAGAGAGAACCCTTGTTTTGTGGTGACCAATATTTATGGTTGCGTTTTTGCGTCAATCTTCACGGTGAAAGTGTGCAAGATGAAGGTAGGATGTTAACGAGCAATATAAGTTTTCACTAGCAAAACAAATGTCAGCATTGACACTATAACCTTTTTGCTATTGGGTATGAATCCGAGCTCCGGGATACCAAAATTCAAATAATACTACTCGACCTGAAAATCGAAACTAAGTCCACACGTTCAGTAGCTGTACTTAGGACTATTAGGCCGTTGGGGCAGTTATACCCTGAAATGTCCCATTATTTTATTTATTCAACCTTACAATGTTTAAACTGCGCAGGTATCTGTACGTTATTGCAACTGTATACCTGGCAATATAAAGTAATGACATGGATTAAGCTCACAATATGACCTGGAGCTTGGAGCTTAATATGTACGAGTTAGTGTTTGGAATAGATTAGATTGCATGGACATAAGCTTTAGGGAAATAAGCTTGTATAATGAATGTGCTCTAAATAACAACTATAATTGATTTTGAGTATATTTACGTCTTAAGAGCTATTGGTAATCGTGAGGTCTTGCGTTCAATTCCCAGGTTGAGCATTGTGTCATTCAAGTGTCAGCAAGTATCTCGGTGATACCTCGCCCCCTATTACATGGGGCCTAAACATACGGCGAACTGTGGGTGTACATAAGTACACTTCTGCCTTACATTTCGGGGAATACAGGCGTGATGGTATGTATGTATTACCGAAGAAAAGTAAACTTTGCTACTACCCAACGAGAGATTAAGTTTATTTTCAACATTCACACAGCTTCGTATTATTATTTCAACGACCGATCAAGTTTATGCTTACGAATATCATTTAGTTTTAATTAACGATACCTAAAATGAAAATTGAAAAGGCGGTAGGTAGTTGGTGCTAACACGGTGTTTTAAATAAGCACTTTATAGTTTACATAAAGAATAAATCAGTGCCATCTCATATGTAAGATTTGTAATATGCATACATTTTAATAATTGTTTCTCTACTGTGGGCTAATCCTTGTAAGTACAAATAAGATATACAACATAAAAAAATATTTATATTTTTTGGTCCCATGTAATAGCATGCGAATTATGCTTCAATTACTAGTGTGGAATATAAATCATAATATGTAATAATACTACCAGTATGTAGAAAACCTAATAACGTAGGTAATACCGGGAAAATCGAAATGACAATTTTCCTCACAGTAAAGTTATTACGTTGGTAGTAAAATTCCGTGAAATGATATCGGTTAGTCCGATATTTAAGTCGTTGCGCCGCGAGCGCTTGTGGCATGGACACTATGATATTTTAACGGTATTCTTAGAAATTTTCTTACGTAAATATTATAAAACAAAACCCCCCGCCGTGTCTGTCTGTCCGCAATAAAATCTGAAACTACTGAACAGATTTTAATGCGGTTTTCACCAATAGGCACAGTTATTCATGAGGAAGCTTTCAAGCTATTAAACATCACGCTTCGACCCTTAGGAATGGGGCAACGTGTAACGTAGTAATAATATAATAGAAAAACCTGCCTGAAAATTGCCTGCAACCTAATCAGAAATAAGAAATGTATTATTACATCCTCCATTTTTCAAATCTATACGTCAGGAACATGCAAATTATAAGAAAGAAAAATGACAAAACTAAAGGAAATCGGGAAAATTGAAGTCTATGAGTCAGCAGTTTCTTTACTCCTAACTTATTTGACGTTCCGATCTTTAAACGAAAAATGTTAAGCCGGTTCACACTATGGAACGGAAAGCGATTTGAGAATCCGAGCAGAATATAGGTAGGTACTATTTGTACAAAAAATTACACATGATTATCATTAGACAGTAAAAACAAAGAAGTAGAGGGAAGGCTTTTTACAAGTCAATGTGTTACTTTTTTTAACTAGATGGCACCAATATTTCCTAGCTGGTGACATCTGAGAAGAAACATAAAAAGAAACTCAGAGAAGCATGCAATGTCTCTTTAAAACGTTCAGATATAGTAGTAACAAGCATGTGAGTTACAATATGGAAATGGTTTTTTGAAAAAGGAGCTATTTATAAGATATTATGTCATTGGTTTTCTTGAGAATAAATCAATTCAGTAGGTACACTCATGAGTGCTGATAAACTATGAGTTTTAGTTATGTACCTTAATGTAGCGCCATCTTATGGTACATACCTATACCGATAGATTTCCATTCAACTTCCTGTACATAACAAGGATAATTTTACAAGTATTTCTACTTCGAAAGGAATAAGGACGCTCTGAATAGGTCTTTGTGTGTACTGTTAAAATTCAGTACACTTTAGACGCCGACGCAACTCTCTCGAGTGAACTAAAGCGGCTTTTGTTGCTAAAATATCGTTTAGAGAAAATTACAGGAGAATTTGGCAAGTTTTTGATTCCACTCGCTGGAACCAGGACAATAAGGATACAGGTCAAGTGAAGATATCAGTTTAGGTTACGTCAAGGACTCTTCGACCCAAACTGTTGTCTTTCATGTCTAAAACGACGATTAGCTTCATATTCTCCCTGAGTTTTAAGTGATGATTCATTTTATAAAATTGATTCGATAGTCTATGAATACGTATGTATATACACATCACATGATATTCTTACTAATATTATAAACGTGAAAGTTTGTGAGTTTGCCAGAACGGCTATTTTTTATGGGATAGGGGGACAAACGAGCAGACGGATCGCCTGATGGTAAGCGATTACCGCCGCCCATGGACATGCAACACCAGAGGAGTCACAAGTGCATTGCCCGCTTTTAAAAGGGGATTGGGCCTCCAGTAACCTCACTCACTCGGCGAAACACAACGTAAGCGTTGTTTGACACCGGTTTTCTTTTTTTTTTTTTGGAATGCTGATAGCTGTTGATTCAGGGAATCTTTACAGCGTAACCGGACTTGGTGGCGAGGCACCGAATGCCTCCAGCCAGGAGCATCTTATAACTAAGCAACAGACGCCGGTTTTCAGTGAGGCCGTGGTATATATACCGGCACTCCGGTCGAGCCGGCCCATTCGTGCCGAAGCTAGCTCTCCCACGGCTGAACGGATCTGGATGAAATTTGGCACAGAGATAGACCATAGTCTGGAATAACACATAGGCTACTTTTTATCCAGTTCGGACCCAATTCTGAAGTCCACGCAGACAAAGTCGCGGGCAGAAGCTAGTATATAATAATAAATTGTAGTATAGAAATAGGAGCTCACTTGTTTTAGTATAATATTTACGACGTTCTACTATATTATTGATATTTACACGAGTATACCTATTGAAAATGTTGATAAGCCATCTACTTAGTAACACCATTTGTCTGTCTCAGGATATTGAGTAATCTGCGTTCGTTCGGTAGCGTAGCCCCCTTCCTCCTCACTCAATGTTCCAACAATCGATAATCCATTGACCCTAGTAATGTGGAAGCCAAAACGACTATTTTTAATTTTTATGATCGATGCATGATTAAAATAGATTTATTAATAAGGCGTTGTCATAAAATTGTATAATTTTTATGTTTTTTCCATACGTGGTTTTTTTTAATTCCTTGTTGAGATAGTATTACCGCTTGGTGAAGCTTTATGTAGCTTTTCCGTTTAGAAATGCAAGAACTGAATAATAATTACGTTGAATATAAAGTAGGCTTAATTGGTCGTAATTATTTTAGGCAATTGATTTTTAACCCCCGACTTAAAAATACGGGTGTTATAAGTTTAACGTGTGTATCTGTCTGTTGCATCGTAGCGCTCAAACAAATAAACCGGTTTTGATTCGGTTTTTGTGGTCTGAAAGTGACTTGTTCTTGCCTATGATTTAAGAAAATCTGGTCAGCCGTTTGAAGATTATCAGCTCTTTTCTGGTTCATGAAGGGATGTGAACACAGGTTTGATCGATTTGGTATCCTGTTACTTCAATGATATTGAATTTTATTAAATTTTGAATATAATGTTATTATTTATAAATATAGCTGTTACAAGCACTTATGAAAAATTTATGAACTTCCACGGTTCTAAAAAGTTAATCCTACGGAGAAGAACCGGCAAGAAACTCCATGGACACTCTTTTATCGAACTTCACAAAGTTACCTACATACAAATAAAAAAATATTACTTCTGCTGGCAACTTTGTCCCCGTAGTGCAGGCAAGTTTCAAGATGTTAAATAATGTTCCTATTGCAATGTTGTTGTTTTAACCAACGTAATCCGGTCTAAGAAATATAGTATACTAGCTTCTGCCTGAGACTTTGTATGCGTAGACTTCAGGATTGGGTCTGACTTGGATAAAATGTGTTGTAAAATGTGTTATTCTAGGCTATCCGTTCAGCCGTTCTGACGTGATTGAGTAATAAATAAAATACTATGGATGTACTTTTATAATATTAGTAGGATATTTCTGAAAATAAGCATAGACTTAAGGGTCCGGCGGAGCTTGAATTGCCCACAAACCGTAATACCGAAATAAATCGTAAGTTAAACACAATTTAATCAAATTCTGTTATTATTCGAATTTGGATACCATTAATCTAGGTTCCTACGATACTATTTCGTCTACTACTACTTCACTGGAAATTGTGTGAGAATTTGACCGTAATCACCGCATGAAATTAAATGATAGCCGCCTTCATCATTTTAGAAGCCACAAATGCCACGTGGATTCATTCAGTAAGTGACCGACATAGCTCTCCGCTAGGTCTGGGCGTTGGACATTCATGAGATCTTCCATACGCAATAACAGACTTCATTTATATAAGACCTTACACTTTGTAGTAGTGTAGTGCCGCCAGTCACCCACTTGATATAATCTCTTCGTCGCCTCTGAAGTGTGATCGATCGCCTATTCTTAACTAGAAATCTAGGCTTCAACTCAATACTCAATTCGTTTATTGCGGTCCACAATGTTAACAGGTGTTAAAAAATAAATACAAAAGTATCAATCGTGGACCCTGTCGGGCACGGCAATGTAGGAGAGAGGAGGAAGGCTTATGTTTTGTCGTGTATATATATAGTATCTACATATTTGGTAATTACCATTTCTAATATTATTTATTTACTAGGCGCTTCGACACTATTCAAGAATTTTTAAAGGAACGGTAGTACTGTAGTTAAAATCTCGCAATTAATGGTACCTGCTTAATTAAAAAGCGAATAAGTACTTACAAAATATAGCACTATTAGAACCATATATTTCTGGATTTTACTGACTTCCAGATGCACAGTTAAATTGTTAATCTAAGATTAGAACATCTCTGTCATTAAAAAATCTATCAGTCTTTTTCTAAAAATATTGAATGACGTATACGTTGACGAGCCAAACTGTCAATAAAATTAAATAATCTAAGGAGGCAATTTTATCGGTCAGCCGGAAATATTTAATCGTGTAATTCAGATTTATTGGCCTAGTCTTAGCGTTTAAATGCATTTATATATACAAATTTGGAGTTAAAATACCTACTGAGGATTTTTTTCGTAAAATAGGTAGTTGATCATTTTCTTCTTCTTCTTCGTCGTTATACTTTTGGCGTGGTCTTCATCACTCCAGAATGACACGATTAAATATCTTCACAATTTTCTGGTATTGCTTAGGCATAATTGCCTTTCTGACCTCTTAATGAGTACCGTTTATTTCAGCTACGGGTTTCATAAAGAAAGTTGGTCAGTATAACAGGAAGAATCATCCCCTTAACGGATGCAGATGACTGAATCAGCACCCTGTAGTCCCTGTACTATTTTGTTTCATTTTCTATTTCCAAGAGTATTGTAATATAATACAAAAGTAATTAAAATTTATTCTGTATCGTCTTGAAGGGTGTGTTTGCAGAAGATTTTTATAGCATTAAGGAATACTTTGAATATAAATTGTGTTAATCATATTACATGCTTTAATCTGAAGCAAAACATGTATGATCTCATCCATAACTTATGTAACACCTTTATATATACCATGTTTTAAGCAAATAAATAAATAAATAAAAAGAAAAATAGTGACAAAAGCTATTCGCAGTAGCCCCTAATACGGAAGTTACGGAACGGCTTTAGTTGATCAAAGTAGGTAGTCATAGTGAACAGTAATGAAGCTATGTATGTATGTAATACATGTAATCTGCTTTCGTCTTTGGGACTACCTAGATATTAGTTTGTGTGCGCCGGTAATTCAATAACTCCAATCTTAATAGACTCAGTATTAACTATAACGTAGTAATACCTAAACTAATTATCTATTTTCTGTGGAAAACCATAATTAGTATTCTTTTGTGCCTGATAATGATTATAATATGTAGAACATTGATAACTTTAATCAATTGAGTCGTTTTAAATTAATGTTCCTGATTAAGTACGCCTTCCAGTTTCAATTCGTATTTCAAAAAATATTTAGTATAAAGCATAAGAAAGGTGCTATATTCGCATGCACCTTTGTATTTGTCTATTAGGAGCATTTTATGACATTGTTTTTCGATCCCTAATACAGATAGGTAAAGAGTAAAATGTAAATGTAGAGCCCAGGAACTTGTGATTTGTTCTGTTGCAGTCCCAGCTACAATGCAGACAAACTGATTGAAAACGAAATTACAGATTATGTGACTTTGAAGTATAGCTGCAGCTTCATTAACCATAACCTAACCGTGGGCAATATTAAGCTGAATTTAATAATAAAAAATATATATATGTAAAAGGAAAACATCTGGTATGATTAGTAGATTACGTAGTAGGTACCTACTCCTTATATTTTCATCAATGGTATTTTAATACTTGATCCAATTTCGACGGAGTAGGCATCGCGGCGGTATTATGAGCAGAGATTAGGTAAAGGATGATATTGCGCCTGCTTATATTTTCCAATCTAAATAAGATTGACAATTAAACCATTATTTTATACCTACTTATTTATTTTTTATATAGACAATGATATTAAAAATCAATCTGTAAAATGATTTCATCTATTTATTGTAGTGGTATGATTCGAAAGTAAATCAAGTTGTTTTATGAATGTAGTTAGTTAAAAGTAGTAAGGATTTACTTTGAACTTAAGGCGAATCTTTCACCTGAGCCCGCCAAATTAAAATTTCGAGTGGTTTTTTGCAGTTTGTAGGTCTATAATAAGTTCTGCATTCATGGTAATGGTAATTGCGACATTAACTATACAAAATTCACAATATTTATCTAAAACCATTGCTTAAAAATCATTATTGTAGCTAAAAGTAGTGTAAAATGTCAATTTTGACCAATTACACAGATTGCGCCAAGTTTTTGGCTAGATAAGGATTTATAAGTAAAGGTTTTAGTTCTCAGTTGTGAATGTTGTATAGTTAATATCGCAATTATAACTGCCATGAATCTAAAACTTGTTATAGACCTACAAACTGCGAAAAATCACTTGAAAATTGAATTTCGCGGGCTCAGCTAAACGATCCGCCTTAAGGCTCCGGCGGAGCCTGAATTCTCTACAAAAACGAAATACCAAAATAAATCGTAATACAAACAATATTTTATCAAATTGTGTTACATATTATTCGGATATGTCAAGTAAGTGACATAATTATGTTTTTATTGAGAATAAAGTTTCTTTAAACCTATAACGATACTACGAGTAATCTAGGTTCCTGCCGCACCATTTCGTCAATACTACTTCACTGGAACTAAACGAACGAAAAATCGTTCCAAACTTGATAAGGTTATCAAAAATTGCATTCGCTTACAATTATTTACAGTGAAGTATTTTGGACGAAATGGTAGAGTAGGAATCTAATTCCGAATAATAACACAATTTGATTAAATTGTGTTTGACTTACGTTTTATTTTGGTATTACGTTTACATATATAGGAAATTCGGTCCGCCGGACTCATACATAAGTCGGGCAATTTTAACATGACAAGAAAAAAAAGCACTTACGATGACATTAATTTAAAAAAATGAGCTGCGTTTTTGATAATTCTCGTAATTAAAATACGACAAATACTGGTCGTTTACAACCAAAACAATTTAGATAAGCAAGCTCAGATAAGCCTTTAAGATTCTATTTTCAATTTTTTTTTCGTCTTTATTAAAGGCTTGTGTATTATTTTTCGGGGTATATGAGCCTGTGTTTTTATTTTAATTACTTGTAGCCTCTGTGGTCATAAGTTGAAAATCGTTTAAATAAAAAAAGAAATTATGCCGTCCGTCGATGACATAATTTCAGATGAAATAACTTTTAACAAAAACTAGAATCGCCTTCACCAACATAAAAAACTATGATGGAGCGCGCTTGCCGAGAAGAAACCAATTCAGATGTGGTTTAAAAACACCCAAATTATATTTATGGGGAAAGACCCACTCGGGAAGCACAAACAAAATTAAACAAACAACAAACGGGTTTACAGATCATACAACCCATTGGTATTGTTTCAGTCCAATTTCAATTATTCAAAAGTTCTAATAAGCCATCAAGTATTCGGTACAACTATAACGCAGTTTAGAAATTAATAATGGGATTTGGTTATTTGTTCGGGCCGGGAAATGAAACAAGTCGAAAGCTTGTTAATATGGTCAAGTTAGTGACGATTGTACTTATTTTGGCTACGAAGAACGCTACTAGTACCAAGGTAAGCAGACATTAATTAATACATAGTGTTGGTTTCTAATTACTATGGTCGATTGGTCGTACCATTAGCACGGGTTTAATACCGTTTTGATTGCTGGGTTAACATTCATTCGCGACCTAAGTACGTTTAAAAATAAATCAGAATTCAATTAAAAGGAATTTAGCATCTTTATGGTTGGTCACAATTAGCTTTCAATTTGTAATATTCAATACTAGCTTTCGCTTGTGGCTCGGCTTACGTGAATGAATACCGCATTTTTTTTAAAAGCGAATTTTTAACATGCACTGATGAAAGTTATAAGACGTATCACGTAATACGTTGGTAAACTTTCGATGGTACAGTTATTAACTTTAATTTTAGTGCAATCGAGTGATCCGAGTTAAATAAAAAAAAATCTGTTTATTTAACATCCTAGATAGATTTCACTTAGGTTTTTTGAATTACCCCAAATGTATGACTTAATATTTACATAAATGTGTTTGTAAGTGTCTTCAGATAGGCTTACTGAATTAAGGTCCAAATACAAGAAATGTGGCAGCGAAGATCTAGTCTAGTAGGTATAAATACAGACAAAATTATATTTCTACACGGAACAGTAGCCAAGAATGAGGACAATTTCGTTGTGAATACAACAGCTTAACGTCGAAGAAACTTGGAAAGCAATTTGGGAAGTATTATTGTTGTGTCTATGTACACTTTGACGAAAATTTCGAACAAGAATTTAATACTCCGAGTAAACTAAGTACAGTTATTGTAGCCCAACATAGAAAGTAATTTGATAAATTAGCGAAGTAAACATGTGTGAGAATGTGTTGAAGAATATTCAATTTCTATCAAATGTTGTTTGATAAACAAACTCAAGCAAACAGATGATAACTTAGTGGCTAATTCCAGGGTTTTTAAAATAGGGCACTTTCGGGTGTATGCATGCACTGGTTGTGTAACGTTTTGATTTGTTTTATCAGTAAAGGAAAATATCTCATAAATAGTATACTAGCTTCTGCCTGCGGTATCACTGGCATCCTAAAAGGATTTACATTTACTTACTATTTACTCGGCATCAAAGCGGCCTATCCACATTTTTTTATACTACTATGGTAGCAAACAAGCTAACGGCCCGCCTGATGGTAAGCGGTTACCTTAGCTTATGGACCCTTGAAACACCAGGGGTATCACTCGCGCGTTGCCGACCCTGTAAATTAAGGAGGAATAGTTGGGCCGGCAGCATAGGTGACATGCTGCCATAGGTACATGACAGCGGCGGTAACAAAACACCACCGTTCCCCCACACTGCCAACACAACGCTTCCTCGCGGAGCTCCGGCGATCTTGCTCACCGTTAGGAACACACATAGCACGGAGCTATGTTATTTGGCTACGATTTTCTGCAAGGTGGAGGTACTTCCCCAGTCGAGTAGCTCCAATTGTGGGTGGATTATTCGATTCCACTATGCCCTGCCTCTCTTAAATTCCAGATGAAGCAAGTAGGTACCTACTAGATTTTAGGGACTACCAGCATTTTCGTGCGGTAGTTTTTACGTGATGCGAACATAGCCAGACAAACAATGAAACAAACATTGTAAAGATAATCGTTTTGGCTCCCATTGCTCTTACAAATACTCATATATTTTTTTCTTAAACATATCTTACGTACGGACATTGACCAATAAAGTTTAACTATACATAACATATTTTATTATTATCATTTGATATAATATAGATAATTTATGTGCCAAGTTAGTAGGTATGATTATAAAACTAATAGACTAGCTATTGTCAGCGGTATCACTCGCATATCTAAGAATTTTTCGATTTATCGAAATTTGTTCAATTCAACTTTCACATTTATAATATCGGTATGCATACAATTTCATTTTATTGCAGAAATTCTAAATATAATGTACTGTTTTGTATTTTCGTTTGCAAAATGTAAATAGGTTTGATAAAGATGAAGATTTGAAACGTGACTTTCCGTATTTACTTGCCCTATCTCCTATTGAGTAAGGCGTGTTTTTATATATGTACATGCGCATAAAACGTATTAGATATCCTTGGGTATTGAGGTTAGTACTACAGGAAATAAAGTTTCCAAGCGGTCCCTTTAAATCGTGCGTATGAATGAATTATGATAGATTTTCCCGCCTGAAACATTCGTTTTTGGTGTTGAAGGACACGTGTCCTAGTTATCTTTTTTGGTTAGTATAGGATTTTGAAATTGAATTAGTATAATATGCAAACTGAATTGCGGGTGTTTGTAATTTAAATTAAATCTTTATTAATGGAAACGTCAGGTACTTATAAATATGATTAAATTTGCTGTTGCTCGCGATTTCTCTCGCATTCCAAAGCCCTTTTGAAACAAAAGGTCTATGGCCTTCCTCAGGGTGCCAAACTTTATCTGAATCTGTCCAACAGTTTAGGGATGAAATGGTAACAGATAAACAGAGTTACTCTGCAAAAATAATTAAATTAAAAATAGCTTTAGCTTATGTAAAGTTGCTTCCAGGATAACGCAGAAATTGTCTAATATAGAAGCAAAAAGGGGCATAAAAAGTAAATTATATAAAATAACAAACAGAGGCCGCTCAAAGTAAGATTGACAGTTCTTTTCGTGAGATATTTTATCAGAAACTGATGCAGAACAGTTGAAAAATAAAGACGTTTTTCTTTGTGTAGGTTTCCGGTATGTTTGAATGTCCCAAGGCAATGACGGTATTCATCACTCGAAAGGTCTAACTATTCTAATGGCTATAATTCCCGTATAAAAAAATGGTGGCCCATGTTGTAGACTATTTTTGCATTTCGTGTTAGGTTAGGGTCGAATTTTAGCCCAACAAAATGAGAGTGAGTACCAGTATTTTATGGGGATTGACTGGCATATGACATTTGCAATTAAATTAATTAATAGTGATATGAATTTGACCAACTGATTAACGCGCAACAAGGGTGTGCACGGATATTTATGAAAATAAATAGCTTTAGTAATGCCATTTTAAAATCATACGGGGTATTTTTATTCGCGTGTATTACATTTACTTTTACATTTATTTACTTATAATCTGCGTGTAATTCGTAATTCGACGTGTAGAGAATGGTCATCCATAGAATAACCGCGGTAAATGCACGTAGTTTTTAATTCATTCTAGAATACCATTATGGCAAGTATTATATATGTTGACTATTGAAACTTCAAAATTACACCTAGATAATTATTTAAACCTAGATTCGAATAAACTTTTAGTACTCGATTAGTCATACTCAATCAATGGTTGGATGAAAAATAAAAAAGCTACGAGAAAGATAGGAGCCTCTGTGATAAACTACTTTCTGTTTTCATAACAAGTTGAAAAAGCCACGCTACGGGGTAACAAATAATGAAAAACAATACAAAACATTGAAATGGTAGCAAAGCTTGAAACATAGCATTCCATATTTACTTAATTATTCCCGTTCCAAATGTTGAACTCTCAAAGGCAGGTCACCTTTACGTTTAATTTCACCATTTATAAGCTTATTGCTTGAGAAAGGTTTAGAGAGATTAATTTTAGATGACGTATTTAGATCATAGAGCACGAAACACTAACGATTAGAAACGGTAAAGGTTCTTCTATTCTATTAAACTTTGATTATTTATAAAATTATAAATAATACCTACCTACTGTAATATTGATTTCAATATAAAATTCTTTAAGTTACTATATTAGAAAAAGACCGATGCTTGTTCTCTATATTTATGTCAGGACATGTATTGAGACTGTAATTATGTGTATGATGGCACATACTACCAGCAACGGTTAATGTCGAAAATACTCGTATTACTGTATGGTTGATTCGATTTGAGTCAACCACGATGAGGACAGCACTATCTGATGCATACAACTAAGGGTCTACCTACTTAATTATTTCCTTCAAGCTTAAATATTGAAGCACTTACGTACAAAGTTCAAAGTGTATTATTGAAGGAGAATATTATATTCTTACTTATATTCTAAAATATTAAATAAAATAAGTAATAAAATACTTAATAAACTGCCTCATTAGTCTAGTGGTCCCAAGGGCGACTGTTACGCTAGAGGTCCTGGGTTCGATCCCCAGGTCGAGCAAAGTGTTATTGGGTTTTTTCTATGAAATTCTCAGTAGCAGTTCGGAGTCTGGATTTGTGACCGGTTAATGGCAATAGGCTCGCCTCCTATTACATGGGACCTAATCATACCGGCGAACTGTGGGTGTACAATAGTACGCCTCTGCCTATCCCTTCAGGGAATACAGGCGTGATGGTATGTTTATATTCTAAAATACTTGATGTTTGTATTATAAAATTGTACTGATATTCTTTACTATTTGATTTTTTATCATAGGAACTATTTATTTCTACTATATACATAGTTGTCATAAATGTTAATCTATATTCTATACTAATATTATGTTGACGCATGTACCCATAGTAATTTAATGAGCATGTACCCATTCAAATTTGTTCTAAAAATATTATGTAAAATTTGCATGCCAGTGAGGTAGATCAAGGAGAACAATAGAATGTAATGTTAACACCATTGTATACCCTACCTTAACATAATAATAATAATATTGGGCGTTTTAGAAATTAGGTGGATAGCGTCCACTTTGCTTCAGGTGGACGTTATCAGTAAATCGGAGAAATGATAATTATACATTTCAAAATTCGAACAAATGGCCCTTATAATTGCCCTCATAGTTCAATTTATAGATTTAGTTATCGACACCGAATAGAAAGAATACAGGTATTTAAAGCGATCGTTATTATTAAACTCTTATTTTTTCTTATTCGTGATAGGCTTACTCTTGACCGCCAGTTCGTCTGATGTTAAGAAATACTGCGATCTACGATGGAGCGCGCTTGCCTAGAAGACACCGATTCACTCGTGATTTAAAGACACCCAGGTATCTATTATATCATTAGAAGAATTACTTCTTTGACTTTTCAACCGACTTCAACAAAATTTGACTGTATTTTTTTTATGTTTGTTACCTCATAACTTTTGACTGGGTGAACTGATTTTGATGATTTTCTTTTGATCGATAGCTCATACTTCAGAAGTGTACCATAAATAATTTGTTCAAAATCTGATCACAAAATTTAGATCAAAATGAAAATAACATGTACCTAAATGATGAAATGATAACGTCGTCTAGGTATGCTAAAATTTTACTCGCTACAAAAATGTTGAAATATAAAATAACTTTTAACAACAAGTACCTGAAACAGTTTTGGAAGTCAGTGGCGAAAACAAAAGTTCCAACCAAATCGAAGGCACCGACTTCCGAAACTGTTATTTTATGTTTGTATTATTTTTATATTTTTGAAGGTGGTTTTACTTTTTGTTAAAAGTTATTTTTCGTCGGTCGTGCCGAGGGATAAGTAGGTATTATTTTATATTGGACTCATAATCTATGTCGTTTCAGTGAAACATTTTACAGAATCAAAACAATTAGTTACTGACATACATAGCTAGACGGGGTAGACGTGTTCTTGAGTGGAGACCGCGACTCGGCAAACGTAGCGTAGGACGCCCTCCGGCAAGATGGAGTGATGATTTGCGAAAGGTTGCGGGCGGAAGCTGGATGCGACAAGCCGAGGACAGGGTGAAATGGCGCACATTGGGGGAGGCCTACGTCCAACAGTGGACTGCTATAGGCTGATGATGATGATGATGATGATACATAGCTCACATATTAACATTGTACGGTTAAATGCTGCGAATAAATATATCACATACCAGGTGTTAATGCGCCCTAATATCATTTCACGGAGTAATGCTAAAGGTCGTTTTGTTACATTACGCGCGGGACGTGCAATCACGCTGAGAGCCGCGCAACACCTCGTCTACGATACAATAAAACTGCGAGCCACTTCGCTGGTCGTCCATTTGTTATTTAACACGCTATCTGTCACGTGCTTTGTTTGGATTTACTTGGAAAAAGTCGGAAGCTGGAGATTTTCTTTTTATCGTGACACGTGATGCACGTTATGGCCCTGTTTTATAATTTTTGTAATAATATTTTCATGATTACGGAAATAAGAATGTAAGTCAAATGTCACATACTAATAAAAATAATTAATTTTATGTGTGTTTTGAGTACCGTGTACCTGCTATATTCAGGTAAGTATTGAAAATAAATAGAAAACAATATACTCGTATTCTAGGAAGAAAAATGAACTAGGTATTTTCTAACATACCAAGTTCCCCTAAGGGTTAGGCAGAGGCGTATCTACTAATGTACACCTACAGTTCGCCGGTATGTTTAAGTCCCAGGTAATAGGGGGAGAGCCGATTGCCATTAACCAGGCACAAATCCAGATTCCGAGTTCCGACACTTTGCTCAACATGAGGATTGAACCCAGGAAACCCAGCGTAGCAGTCGCGCGTGGGACCCCTAGACATTGGTCGAGGCAGAATGAGAGTAGGTATTTTCTATCTAATCAAAGATAACCTATAAGATTGATAACTTTTGTACCGTAAATACCTACCTAAGGTATATCAAAAGAATAATAAAAAAGTGGAACTTTAGTGAAGTTATTATTATTCAAATTGAAATTACGCATATTTGGAATACATACATTTCAGACTATATTCCGAGATGTATCTAAAGGTAAGCAGAATTTGATAAGTACCTATCAAGGATCAATTAGTAGAGACAATAGAAAAACAATTGTTTCGAGACCCTGGGGGTTCCATTTTTTTTATTTTATGGGATAGGAGGGCAAACGAGCAGACGGATCGCCTGATGGTACGCGATTACCGCCAGCTATGGACACCCGCAACACCAGAGGAGTCACAAGTGCGTTGCCGACCTTTTAAAAGGGGATTGGGCCTCCGGTAACCTCCCTCACTCGGCGAAACACAACGTAAGCGTTGTTTAACGCCGGTTTTCTGTGAGGCCGTGGTATCAATCCGGTCGAGCCGGCCCATTCCTGCCGACGCATGGCTCTCCCACGATTAATCCGTCTATTCGCGTTTTATTGATTAATCTTCAATTAATCTTCAAAAAACGCGAAGTACTACATATTATATTTCTAACCTAGGTCAAATAGATAAATAAAATAATTTATTTGCTTAAATAAGGTACAGAAAGTTCTTATTACAATAATTAGTATCGCTTATTCTGCCTTTAATTTCGGCGTGCAAATCAAAACGACTAGTTTTATTACTGTCATTCCAATTTCTAATCCCTTGTGATACTTTGATATAATTTTAAATTAACATTATTATCTAATAAATTAACATAATATGTTTCGTCGAGAAACAAATTGGTTTGACTACAAATCTGAAAGAACATCGTTACCGTCTTTGATTTTCTGATTGAGTAGTATTTATTCAATTTTCCGCTTCTTCGGTTACAAATAATACAGAGTAAAGAAAACTTTTTAATTGGGAGCGATATTGATCTTGAACTAATATTATTGTAAAATATCATTGACGATGTCAATTCTTTGGCCTTCAGGCAAAAATCACACTATTCACGATGAATGATAGTTATTCACGTAAACATTAAATATTAAGATAATTAATAACTGTTGTTCCATAAAGTTTATTATTAGGCATATAATTCTTCTTCTTCTTCTTCTTATCGTGTCAATGGTTAAACAATAATAATTCTTCTTGAAACTACACTTCATTTGAATGAACAGCAACAAAACAGTATTCACAGAAATTAAGTTTTTGTTACTTGTTTCTACTTATGTGAGGTTAATGTTTATGACGTCTGTGATTTTAAGAATAGCCAAATCGCGTTAAGAGGCTTTTGAAAAGTAATTTTTATGATGCGAAGATTATTCAATCCAATTTTACCAAAATCTGTATTCAATAACGTCGAATGCTCGCTTCGTGTGTTATCATTTCACATGAATTCACAGCTCGCAATTTTTCTAGAAATGGATTTAACTTTAGCAAAATTTTTATACCAACATTTTAACATTACCTACTTTCATTTATTTTATTTTATTTTTATTTCTTCAGGATAACAAATAATTACGTAATAATGCATATTGCAGACACAAGAAACATTAACATTTTAGGTAATTACGCAACCAGCACCGATATCCACAAAATAAAGTTATAAGTAGGTATTACTAGAGTAACAAAGCTTTGCGGTAGTCTGTATAATTTCAATTTTAGTACAAATAATTAGAAACGTGTAGGTATAGCGCTATCATCGTAATTCTTGTCATTCGTCATTATCTTCTATCTATATTATTATTGATTTTAATAAAAGTACAGCATAAAGCAATGAAGAAGAACTGAAATTATATTTAACGACTTACCGATTTCAATAATTTGGAGTCAATATTCAGATCCCAATTGATTTACATGGAACCTTGAGAGTATTCGAGTGTACCCTAGAAAACATAAAAATAATCATACATATCGCAAAAAAACCGGACAAGTGCGAGCCGAACTGTCCACCGAGGGTTCCGTGCAAATTTGTAGGAACACATTTTACTATACTTGCACTATAAGACGGTATTACTTACCAAATTTCATAGTTCTAGGTCAACGGAAAATACCCTATAAATTTTGATTCCCTTGACAGTGTCGAAATATACGTCTTTTGCGGTATATAAACGGTCGCAAAAATCCGTCAACTAAGAAGTTTGTATTTTCATAGCTTCAACGGAGTGTAGACCTGAGTATATGGTTTTAATTTCAACTCGATATCTCCGTGCGTTCCCGAGTTAAAGGGTCTTGATAGACAGACGGACGGACGACAACAGTCCTATAAGGGATCCGTTTTTTCCTTTTGAGGTACGTAACCCCAAAAATGACGAAGATATTCATGGATATTCACAGATATCAAGTTTATGTAAAATTGAAGCTGTACCTAGCATAGCCAGTGGTAAATGCGATATCAGAAACCATAGGGTCTGATAGCACCACGACCGTGAAATTTTTATTACGCAGAAGCTTGAACTTGGCTGCTTAAACTTTTTTCCTTGCTAGAGATAAATGTCTTACATTTATTTCCACCGCCGACAATAACCAATGTCGGACCAATTTGTGCTGTCCGTGTATAATGCCAGCAAGTAGAAGGTCGTTGGAGTAGTAATGGAGTGTACTCGTATCGCATCTGGTAATATAAATGGATACTGGCTTTTGTGGTACCTCTTTATTGGATAATATTTATTTTGAGCATTTTATTCAGTATGAATAATTTATCAAAATGACTGCCTCATTAGTCTAGTGGTCCCAATCGCGAATGCTACGCTAGAGGTCCTGGTTTCGATCCCCAGGTCGAGCAAAGTGTTATTGAGTTTTTCTATGGAATTCTCAGTAGGAGTCTGGATTTGTACTCGGTTGATGGCAATAGGCTCGCCCCCTATTACATGGGACCTAAACATACCGGCGAACCGTGGGTGTACATTGGTACGCCTCTGCCTAACCCTTCTGGGAATACCAGCGTGATGGTATGTTATGTATTCAGTATGAAGGGGGTGTTTAAAAACACAAATTTTCATTTTCAATTTTACTGGGGCAAAAAGGCAGTGTGGGACGCACGTCCAACGAGATGGGCGGACGACCTGGTAAAGGTTGCTGGAGTCGTTGGGTTCAGGCAGCATGTAACCAGTTCTTGTGGAAGTCTTTGACGGAGTCCTTTGTTCAGCAGTTGCCTGTCATTGGCTGATATGATGATGATGATTATAATGATGATATTATATACACCCAAAATAACTACCTGTAGAAACAACTAACTGTATATCATATAAGTATTTGTTCCGTGTGGGCATCGGGCCCAAAACCCGTGGTACAGAAGCTGATCGCTCAGCCACTACGCCAAATGTGCCCCTCCTGCTACGATTGTTTGGTTATATATCTTCGTACTTCGTCAGCTGTTTCTTTAATGCGAAGAACTTTATTGCTTAATTAAACATTAAAAACAGTCCCGCTTCGCTCCTAGTAGGCGAAAAAGGAATGTTTTTGACATTTTTAGTTGTGCATATTTCAGAAAGTGCTAATAAGTTAAAAAAACTGGAATAAATTATGTTGTGTCTGATTCACAAGGTTAATTAATGAATGACTGACATGAGAGAATGAGAATGACTTTTCCTATTTCTTCAAAATTGTCCTGAAAAAAAAGTAGGTATATTTTTACCGAACTAGGTTACTCGGTATTTCTACACATCAAAATTTCTAATAAATAAATACAATAACGATTTCAATTCTAAAGATATATTATTATTAACCCTTTTGAAACCCTACAATTAATTTCAGCAAAACAGGATGCTCTTTTTAGAACAATACATTTCGTTTTAGCAATTTCCACAAGGAATTGACCACCTGCTGAGTCTTAACTCATCATGACTTATGTTCTCTTCATCTCATCAGCTACACACACTTTATTAAATGTCAGGCAATATTTACGGGCCGGGGAAGCGCACTGCCGTGTCGTGTTTGTTTGTACCAATTTCCTATACGAACGGTAATTACCTTCGGAGAATTCTTGTAATATTGCTTTTTATTGATGTTCATAGTGAAATCGTACTAAATTGAAAGATAACAAGATCGTACGTAAAGATTTTTGCAAATCTTTGTAGATTATGTTTATGGTAGACTAGACCATATCGGGCCTATAAATAAGATGTTAACAGTATAATAATATAATGTCTACATATTAGGTAGGTATATGCATTACACCATCACAAGGAAAATGGGCCCTTGTCTTTGGTGTATTTTTTTTTGCAAGATGCTAATCCGTTGATTTCTGCTCGAATCCCAGAACAAACAACACCAATAAAATCAATGATAATTATGGAAGCTTTAAAAGTTGGTTAAAGGCTGGATTATACCAATAAAATACATCAATCAAGGGTACTTTTATGAAAGGTAAAACTTTTAAAATAGGCTGAACGTATATAAAGATTTAATAATTCACAGCCGTCATAATACATATAGAATGTTACATAATTACATAGAAGAGGAAGCGCCATTTTAACGCCAAATTATATTTGCGTTTACTCTAATGTTATTAGATATATAGTTTAACATAATATACAATTGGTCTACTCCTTTTAAGTGATAATGAATATGTCCATATTTTTTGTCGGTATTTTCGTTATATATATAAGCTACTTAGCATAATAGAGTTGTACACAGAGGTCTTTAGGCAATGACACTCGGATTGAATTGTTACATACATATAATACCAGATACTAAGAACTAAACATTCACTTAATATTTAGAACAGACAAAGGCGTAGGTACTTGTATGTATAAATTTAATAGTAGGCGTATCTCTCCTCGTTATTTTCTGACAAGAACCATATTAGTACATACCAGTTGTAACGCAACTCACAAAAAAACTCACTACTATCAAATATCATGTATACACTAACAAGGCCTATTTTCGCTTAAAAGACCAATATACTCGAAGCAAAACATTCGTCACCTTTGTTAAATTGTTTATTTACCTACCCAAGTATAGGAGTTGCTAAAACTGATAATGCGTTTTCATTGCCGACTGTACAGTATCAGCCTTAGCTCGAAATTGCATGCTTTACTTATGCAAAACGCTCATAAATATTGTAAACATTGATTTTCTGCATTTAGAAATTAATGATTATTCTTTTGTAATTCTCGTTCTTGGTCTTTCGTAACTCTTGTACATTCTACCTGTACGTGTCTAGTTACACTGAAATTTTAGGAAGTAAACGGTAACGCACAATTAAAACGTTAAGACTGATTACTTGTACTTATGTAGGTGCTTATTTCATAAAAGCCCAGTTTAGTTTGGTTAGACAAAACTACATACCATATCCGTAATCATTTTCGCGTCGGTGAGCGTGGTAGACGGACGTGGCTTTTTCCTGAGATCCTTCGTAAACAAGAGTTAATGAGAAAACTTAGGGCAAGGCCACACTGGATGAAGTGGGAGCACGGAGCATCAGCCTGCATCCGGCGTGAACTCGCGTGCAGCACGCCACGCTGTATCTATGATCTTTGATGTTTGGCTGTTATAGCTCTTAGAGGCGCTGTGAAGATGACGGTAATAACTATCTACTTAAATACCGTGCTCCTATATTATAAAAGTTGTGGTGCATCATACTGCTCACTGTATCGTTGAATGGCTGAAATTTACCTACGTATGCTACTCATTCTTCTTTCCATCTAAATAAATATAAACGGATATTTATGTAGATTTTTAGATATTAATCAGGATATTTTACAAGTATTAAGATCCTCAGTCCAAGATTAAAATAGCTTTTTAATAATGCAATGTGTAATGTTTTTAATAATGTAATGTTTTTAATAATGCTGCGTGTAATGACTTTTATTCTGACTTTTTAGATGTTAGATCCAAGCTCAATATTGAATATCGAAACCTATTTCAAGCAGTTACAAACGTACATATAAATAACTAAGTACAGGAACTAGTAAAATATATATGTTGATATTTCATCCGTTTTAGCTGCCTCATTGATCTAAGTGTTACACGTGCAGCTGCTGAGTGTAGGGCCCCTTATAATATATTTATTATAGTAAACATACAATTTACATACATTACATAACATACATATTATATTAACCGTAATAGAATTTTCAGTAGCAGTTTTTGTGTAACGGATTCTACTCGTATGTTATTACATCAAAACTCAAAATATGTCGGCGAACTGAGGGTGTACAGTAACCAAAACCGGTGTAAAGCTTCCGAAAAAGTATGCTATCATGGTTTTGTTGTACTTTTATATATAATTATGGAAAAATATTCTTCGATATCCTATAATTTAAGTACCTTCGGCAGATGTTCATAACAAGATGTTAACGGTTTGTTAAAAACCTAAGTATGGTTTGAACGCCATCTTGTGCTCAAACTATTTAACACAGGCACGTATGTATTTATGCACGAGCACGTTGCTAAAAGGTTCTCTTTTGAAAGTTTAAAGCGATCCGTGACCATAATATGTGAAGTAGATTTAGAATCTTTGATTGTATAATGAAAACTTTTTTTCACCCAGTATAGGCTTCACCTACTAATTAACAAAGATGAAGACAGAGGAAAGTAATTGCTCCCGTAACGTGATAGCGGTTGATCGGCACCAAGAACCTTATATATATAGGTATAGGGTTCTTGATCGGCGCAATGGGGGGGACAGCGAAAAGTGAGAAACCAGTATCATCTATCGGTTACAGAAATTAAGGTTCTTGTCACGTCTACATATTGAAGTTCTGCATAATGTTGTTTTTAGTCCGTGTTAGTTTTTGTTTATGAATCAAGTTAAACGTTTTAACGTTTTTTATCAGCTGGTTTCATGTACCTAAAATTGGTTTTTAACTGCATTAAAAGAGCCTTCACTAGTAAAAAAATAAACAAAAAAAACTTACTAGCAATGTGGGTCGCACATTACTAGTATTCTTGTTAACCCCCTCGTGCTAAGCCAAATATGCTTGTGTTACGAGTGGGTTTACGTCGGTTGTGCAATGGATGGGTTTCACATGATCGCAAGTCCGACGCCCTAGCCATTAGGCTAGCTTAGGCTACCGCCGCACCGCTTCAAATTATTTATAATTATCTATATATAATTTATATAGTTTTTTGCAGTAAGTAGATTGCCTAACTAACCATCTACTGACTGTCTAAGTTTAAACCAAGAACTTGTAGGCATCTAAACTAGATCAAGATATTACCTGGGGGGCTAAAGGCCACTAATGTAGTTTGCTAATCACAACATACAGACACGCGTCCGGACATCGTGCTAAGCTGACTTCACATTGTAGACTTTTTTCCGTTTAATAAAAGGTCAATTTATCCTGTAGTAGTTCATCAAAAGTGGCCATTTTAGCCCTAAAACCTAATCGTTGACTCAGAAGATACAGTTTTAACCGTTTGATGTTAGTGTTCGTTTCGTAAAAGGTCATTCAACATAAAAGTTGGCTGACGGTAAAGTAAATGATAAGTATGTACGAAGTAAAGAATCTAACATACCATCACGCCTGTATTCCCCGAAGCGTTAGGCACAGGCGTACTAATGTACACCCGTATTTCGCCAGTATGTTTAGGTCTCACGTAACTGGGGGCGAGGCTAACGCCATGAATCGGTCACAAATCCAAAACTCCGAACTGCTACTGAGAATTTTATAGAAATACTCATAACACTCGATCGAGTAATCGAACTTAGGACCTCTAGCGTAGGGACTACTACTGGACTGGACTAGGTGGGACTACTGGACTAATGAGGCAATAAAGAATCTAATCTTTTGATAACACCTCCAAATGATTAATGAGACACCTTTCATGGCTGTATTCTTCGAAAAGGTAAACAAAAGTACGATTTTAATTTGTAAATGGAATTTACAGTCGTCTGCTATTGGACATATAAACTGTGATTTTGTATGCAAGAACAACACAAAAGCGTTTACATATATTCCCATTTCAGATATAAGGGAAAATTTGGTGATCTAGTTATGTATATTATAAACATTAAAGCTGTATTTTATACTCAAGGATTGTTTTCTTTGAAGGTTGCTATGTATTTTCAAAATACTGATCGAAAACACTTAAAAAGAACCGTTACTTATGCTTAACAGGAAACAAGAGATATGTTTCAAGACGTGTACCCATGTCAGGTTTTTTCGTTGAGAACTAAATAGGAATTCATTGACAATTCAGCTTTTGTTGACATTAGGTACCAAAGAATTTTGCTATAGTGTTCGTTGTCTCTAAAAATACGGTCATGGGACAAACGAACGCAAAGCGAGACAACATCTTGCGCATACACATTATTACACATACAAATACAATACAACCTTACCTTTTTAAGCTTTTACGCCCACACAAACGTGAGCTTGCTTTTGTCCTTGTAACACCTAGGCATTAGTATGGGTGACACAGTGTTCGAGGTGACTCCATCCATACGCAGCAGTCCTACAGTAATACCTTAAATCTTTTTATATTTGTATTTTTATTATTGCTAATTTGTTGTGCCTGTGCGTGTATGTGTATGTGGCGTTAACATTAGCTTTATGTTTCAGTAACTTGTTCTGTTACAACTGTGACTACAGTTGAATGAACAACAAAAACCAACATCTCTGAGAAATTAGAGACTGCTGTAGGATATCGTTTAACGTGTTTTTTTAAAAGGACAGGTCACTATATATGTAGCTAACGTCATATTATAATAGTTTGTTATATATAATATGTTTATATAATATATAATAGTTTTACATATTTACACATCAGTAGAATAGTGTAGCGACTATTGTTTTCTCACTTTATAATGGCCAAACTTGTTCATCATCAGCCTATATCAATCCGTTGCTGAGCGTAAGCCTCCTCTTATGTGCACCATTTCACCGACATCTTCGACCTGTAACACATAGCTTCCGCCAGCAACATTTTGTGCGTTCTATTCACTTTTTCACTGGTTATAATAAACATGGTGGCATTTATATTAAATATTCCATTTCCATTTTCCGTAGGTCTTAGTAATTATAGGACTATCTTGTCACATTCCGTGTGCGATTGTCCGACTTTATAAAAAGAATAATATATTTATGTTTTGTACTCTTAAATGTGGGTACACCGTGGGAGTAAATTATGGAAAGAACAATTTCTACAACAGTCTAACCTTGATGTCGGACGCTGTAAAGGACCCCAAATTACTCGAAGCGCGATAGTATTAATGAGAAACCGTTTTCTTTTCATTGTTTTTATTCTTATGTGTAATATTTGTCATCCTCAAGAACTTTAAACTAACTGGCGTAAATAAACTTAGGGTAAACAAAAAAATATTAGCCAGCCGTAATATTTTCGTTGATTATATTTGATAGACTTTCTCTAAGAGACCGTATTATATTGGGTACATAAAGTTCGAATCGATTTAGACAGGTTGAACCTTAAACATAGTAACACAAGATTGTGAATGCCACAAAATAAACTTGTGACCCCACCAGGGTTAATTGCGTCCCGTATATTTTTTTCCTATTGTTCCAACAAAGTTGAAAATCAATTTTCCCGTGTGCTGGAATTTTGTTTAAACTCTGGTAGTTTGGAATAGAAAACTGTGTCATAATTGCGAACTAACTTATTATTCAATAAGTTTTAGTTTAACACGCTTTAGCTGGCTATAGCGGTCGTATCCTCATACTTCTCTATGTTTATGATTGGTGCCATTAACGTTAATAACTTTCGAGTCTGCGACTGATGTAAGCTTGAAAATTACTCTAGATTCACACAAAGGAGATTTTATGGAAATATTTACGGAGATTGTCTTAAATGAGTCTTTTAATAAAATACTACACTCAAAGGCAATGTGAAGTAACGTAAGTACCTTTATTTAATTTTAAGAAGGCAAGAAAGGTCTACACCACGACCACCAAAAGTAGTCATTAAAATTATAAGTATAGAAAATGTATTACAGGTAAAATCTTTGTTTATTAAAGATCACATCACCACACCACCATTATGTATATCTAATAATCTATCAAACAAAGATTGGAAAATAGAGTTTGGTTATAATCGGTAATTTCACTTTTGCTACGCGTTATTTCTGTTTGTTTTGGGGAACAAAAGTAAGGGCAAGTAACAGCATTAACAGGTTCATGACAATAATGGTAAATCACTGGTGAAACTTGAACCGATAGTTACTAATAATATAATCCAATTATAATTTAATCGGTAGTCGGGGTACTACTCAGGATGTTCTAACAGAAAATTCTAATTAACTAATTGCTCCTAGTGGTTGCATTTGTATCTATTTCAATACGTAAGTACACCACAACTTTGGTTCTACAATAAATGCGAAGATCGCGTTCATGTAGCGCATTGACTCCGTACAATACAGTTCTGTTCATGGTACAGTATCGTAAAATTAAAAGCGAAGCAATTAAGACTTGGCTTTAGCGAGTGTTTCCTTTTATTCTGTTTTCAATGCAGGTAGGTACTTCGAGATTTCATGTGAATGAATTTTAGTGAGATCTATACCTAATACTACTCGTAAAATAACAGATTCGTTTTATTTGGGTATTTATGATCGTACCGCTTTAGCTTGAATAGATAACGACTTAGCGATTTTTAACGACTTCAATCACAGTGTTGGAGAGTGTTATGACAACAGTACCAGTTCTTTTTTAAAATTTAAATCAAAGAGTTTAAGTTTAGTCTAGTGGCATTAAAAGGAGTTTGTGCGAAGCAGAAAAGAAGTTTTTATTCTTCTTGCCTAACACGATTTTTTTATGGATTAAGTTGGAAAACTACTACACGAGTGGTAAGTAGACACCCAACACCAGAGGAGTTGCTGATGCGTTACCAACCCTTAAGAGCCCCAACGGACTGCAGACTGCGAGAGCCGCAGCAACCAAGGCGGAACTAGCTCTTACGCGCAAAAGTCCAAATACACACCAGGGCGCTTTACGACAGACTAAAACGTAAAGGTAGTCGCCAGTTAGTCAGACCCCGAGAGGTCCTACCATCGAGCAAGTCAGATATTTTCTCGCCTATTACAAGATGCCTATCTGAAACAAAAAAATAGTATATAAAAGGAATAGTGTTCCAAGCCATTCCCACGCGAGGCAAAATGGGGAACACCATTAAATAATAACTAACTATACATTGCTCGTAAGTGTCGGAATATTTAAAAATCCTATTTACTGTTTTGGGTATAAACGGTTTTAATGCTATAATTAAATAATAGGACAAAAAAATAAACATTTAGACAGAACTTAATAAAAATAATAAACAACACAAAAAAAAAAATGGTATCTACATAATATTTTTACGAATGGCTCTTAAAGTCTCGACAATGCTTAGGGATCTAGGGATTATAGGTCCAACGTTCCGAATTTATGTTGTATGTTTCGAATTACTAACGTTCTCTGTCAGATTAATTATATATAAATTATGATTATCGATCCCGTTGCGCAGTAATCGTGTAAATTAGGAGTTATGATCACAAGTGGAATGTACGAAAATAATTAAATGACTTCGAAATATTTAGCTTGGGCTGACTCGACTGAGACTTAACTATGTACCTATCCTTGCTAATATTATAAACGCGAAAGTTTGTATGTATGGATGTTTGTTACTCTTTCACGCCAGAACGGCTGAACTGGATTATAGCCTGGAACAATACATAGGCTTCTTTTTATCCAGGTCGGACCTAATCCTGAAGTCCACGCAGACAAGGTCGCGAGCAGAAGCTAGTATCATTATATTATCTCCTATTATATCTAGCTAAGATCATCTTTTACAGAGTCACAACACAATAAAACTTTTTAATAAGTTTGAGTTAACTCAAACTTGTTCATAACATAGAAATATATTTATTTACCGAAGCAATTGATATAATAATGAAACTTTTGAAGTATAAACTTGTAAATTCACATTATTATTGAATTCAATTCTGTTTTGTGTACCAATAAATAAAAAAAAAATTGAAGTGTTATCCGTCTAATAAACCTGCTTAGGTTTACGTTAACAGGATTAAGTTCCAATAGTCAATTCTGCTATGAAGATATACCTGACTGTTGATTGACATAATAAAATCTCGCTTGAAAGGTAAAGCCATAAAATCGTTAACTTTATTAACTTCTATTATTGGTACCTTTGAAATTTGAACGCACAGTAACTCGTGAAAGGGATTATTTCGCTAGAAACCCGAAAAATGTTGCAATTTTTTTAATAATTTACGGACACTAACGACTGCTATAGGGTTGCCAGTGACGTTATGTTTAACTCGATTAACAATAGGTAGGTATAGCCTATTTTACTCAGTAATAACGTAGCCTACGTTTAGTGAAAGAATGTTTAATATCGGCCCAATAGTTTATGAGTTTACCCATTACAAACAATTTTACAGACAATCAAAATCTTTCCTGATTATAAGTGTAGATTTATTACACATTAGACGCACCTCTATTTTGAATTATTATGATTTCAGTCATATGCTTGAGCTCCTTTTGTTTATCTATGAATCTACTTATAGTTTGTGCTAGGAGAAGTCGCATCCACTCGTAGTTGTAACACAAATATCTATCTAAAAAAAACTCTCATTAGTCTAGTGGTAATCGAACTACCTGGAAATCGAACCTAGAATCTCTAGCGTCCTGGGTTCGATTTTCAGATATAGCAAAGTATTATTAGGCTGTTCTACAAAATTTTTAGAAGCAGCTCGGTTTGAATTAGGCCTAAATATACGGCGAACCGTGGGTATACATTATTATCATTATAGTAAACCTCTGCCTAACCGTTCGAGAAATACAGGCGTGATGGTATGTGTTAAAAAAATAAAACGATTAACAACATCAACTTCGTATCATAGTCGCTACAATAAGTTCAACATTGATACCGCACGTAATGTTAACTCAGATAATTATCTTTTAAATTTGTAGGTGATTTGGCTTTATTATCTGGAACAAATAATTTGAAGTTTTAGACTCGGTGGATTTCAATCGTCTCATCAAATTTGCGCCATTGAAAATGTTACAAAGTTATAACTGGTCCAGTTTTTGGACAAAATTTCATAACATTTCATAACTAGCTTTCCCCGCGGTTTCACTCGCTAAAAAATGACGGACTTTCATACAAACTTTCACTCCCCTTTTCACTACCTTAGGGGTAGAATTTCGAAAAATCCTTTCTTGACGGATGCCTACGTCATACAAAGAACACACCCTACAAGGTTCAGGTCTCTACGATCAGCGGTTTCGGCTGTGCGTTGATCTGTCGGTCAGTCATTCAGGACAAATCATTTATATGCATAGATTTTATTCGGAATGAACCTTATCTCACTTTGCCTAGTGATTAGGATAGCATACATAATCATTAAGAGTTTACTTGCAAAGTTTTATATCACATTTATTTTCAAGTTAATTTATTTTTAGTTTTTAATTATCTGTACATAATTTCTATAAGATCTTTAGATACACTTTTACGAGCGTATTTTTTTACTACAGGATCTCCATGAAGAAATAGGGGGGTATTCCTGGAAGCGCACCCATTTTCAAGCGCACCTAATCAAGCGTACCTAAAATATGTAGATACCATCCGTTATCCACGTTATCCAACTTATATAAAGAAAATTAATTTTGAGTTTTATTTTAAACTTTTTAGAGAATTCCTTTGATAGTTATCAAAGGAATTCTAACTTACGTAATGAGTGTAGTTACACTCATTACGTAAGTTACCTATGTCTATAGGTAATTCATTATAGTCAGAAGATCATAATTATAATAACGAAACACTAAAGTCATTTTGAGACACGTAAGCATATCTTTTTCAAGACATTACTAATGAAAGCTAAACGCATATCTTGTGGCTGTACTACAATCGTACTCACAATGACTACGATATATCGGCGCCCGCACGCACACGATAACGATTTGTTTAAATACGGTTAAGTTTTTCATACCTCGACCCACTCGGGGGCATAATTTCAGACATATTAAAAACCACTGAAATCGATTCAGGCCTTGCGCTTATTCTGTTACTCGTTGTATAGTTAAAAATTATATCATTGGTTATGAATGTAATACTTTTGAGGTTAAAATCGTAATATGATATTTTTGCTGTACCTAAAAGTTTATATTATTTATATATTGTACCCATCTACAAACAAACGCTGATAAATTACGAACCCTATAGAATACCCTGCATCAATCGGTCAAACCAGTCTGGAGATAAATGGCAACATTCGTTGGCACATACAAACAAACACCCTCTCACCCTAAAAGCATATACCGCTTCCGTTCCGCCGTGGGTAAAAAATAAATAAATACTTTTAAATATATAGACCGCTACTTACTACAATTCTTGCATAGTTCTTTTGTTTTTCCCACATTCATATATCTTCTCATAAATATGCATCGGTTGCGAGTACTACAAACCTGAAATTACAAAAGCCCTATTATAGACCTAATAAGCTTAGAACTTTGAATATTCTTGTTAATGATAGTTTCAAAAGTATTTCATTAATTAAGTTAATTGTACACAGTTATTTATATCGTATGTTGGTACCACTAAGGCCTGGCGCGTGGCGGGTGTCTCGAGGGCGCCGCGACGGTCACCGCCCCGCACGACCCCTGTTAACCCCTCGAATGCAGTCTACCTGCAATATGTAAGCCTGCTAACCCTATTAGCTATTTTCCGGGAGCGTCGCATACCGTCTTGCTATTTCCATCTTTATGCCTTGAGACATCGTGCCTCTTCGAATGTAGGTCGTGGAATAATGGAATGTGACGGCTGAACTAGCTTAGGCAGTCTTAGTCTCGCCCACTCGCTTTCGGAGATTTGGTGAATTATCAAGGTTGTAAAATATGATTTTTACTGCGTTGATCCTTTATGTTTTTATGGCTGTTTTTATAATTCATATAAGAACTAGGTCGTTGAACTTGTAACAATATAAAAGAATGCCAATATACATTGTATTTGCGATCCTAAGCGATTAAAGTGTTTTGTAAATTAATTATAACAACAATTATTGATCCCAAGCGCGATTGATACGCTAGAGGTCCTGGGTTCGATCCCCAGCTCGAGAAAAGTATTCTTAGTAGCTCGGAGTCTGGATTTGTGCCTGGTTAATGACAATAGGCTCGCCCTCTAATACATGAGACCTAAAAGTTATTGGCGAACAGTGGGTGTTAAATAGTATACTTCTACCAAACCCTTCAGGGAATACAGGCATGATGGTATAGTATGGTATAGTAATTATTGATCGAAATTATTTCTATAATTATTGATTGAATTTATTTCGCAGAAAATGAAATGAGCACCTATTTCCGTAGCAATTACTAGCAGCCAAGTGCTTTTGAAACATAATATCTGGGAGTTAATATCTTATAGTTATTGAGTTAGTTGACTGCGGGGTGAGGTAGAGGGAGGTGGTCTGCACAGAAAACCATTTCCCCAGATTAGAAAAATGTGTTGGTGCGTGTCAATAAGACGTTGTCGTCATTACGTGTCGGTTTTATTTATTTACGTATTCGTCTTCCTGCAATCAAACGTGGTGAGTCCTAACTGTAATATAATAATTAATGTAAGTACGTCAATCGTAAACGAATATTCAAGTTTAATTGATTTGAAGGTGAAGTTATTTTATTGATATTCAAATCGGTTTATTTTAATGATAAGTAATAGAGACCTACTGAGTAATATGGTTATTACTCAAATCATGGCATGCATGTTTTCTCACATAAGAGCTCGCGCCCAAGAACAATAAATAATTTTGTATCGTGTTTGTAAATTGTTATTTGAGGGGTTAGATAATGTGCAGTTCAATAATTGCGAATGATGAATGCTAAAATGGAGTGAGCTGTACTCTTCTTCTTCTTATCGTATCGATTGGAAAAGGAAGAGCAAAAGAAAAGAAATTAAGGGAAACAGCTACGCGCGCGGCATTTTATGTAGCGGCTTACTCGCCTCACAGCCGACACATCAATTGTGCAGGTGGCACCGCTAAGAAAACTTGATAAAGTTTTTGGAGGAGGTATATATAACCAGACAGGCCAGCTTGGAGGAGTAAGGCTTTCACCATTTTAGAGGAGGCCCATGCTCAGCAATGGGATAGAAGTGAGCTGAATAATTTCAAATCTGTAGCAAATATTATGTGTCATATTGATAGTATTGGCCGTGTGTCGAACATCATCCTCGGAGCCTTTTCTCAACTATATTGGGGTCGACTTCCAGTCTGACCAGATGCGGCTAAATATCATCAATACGAATATACGAAGCGACTGCCATCAAACCTCCGAAACACAATTCTTCTGGCTTCTGACTACCACTTACAATTGTCATAGATGTTCGTATGACAACACGGACGGCGTTAGGTACCCTCCGAGGCACGGAGGTGTCTCGATGTGTTAAGAATAGTCACCAATCCACAGGCTGACAGCAGAGAGCGCTGCTTAAGCTTGCAAATCATTTGATCTGCTTAGTTATTCCTCAGCCACAGGCCCCTCCGTGGCTGTGTGTCGAGCATTTTGGGAAATTTGTTCTAGATACACGCCATGGGCAAACTTGCCGCGCTCTTGCAATTTTTCCAAGCCATTCATTTGGAAACCAATTTATTGGTTATACCTGCCTTGCCTTTATATCAGACTGAACAATACTGTTTTAAGACGATGGAACTTTGTCGGTAGAAAGTATTTTCACTTTTAGGTTGAAAACGTCAGATGCTAGCTTTATTTTGTAACTTATGATGTTTGTGATTTAATTTGGATTATAGGTATTGTAACGTAGATACTCGTATCTATCTAATCTAAATATATTATATAAAACTCAAAGGTGACTGACTGACTGACATAGTGATCTATCAACGCACAGCCCAAACCACTGGACGGATCGGGCTGAAATTTGGCATGCAGGTAGATGTTATGACGTAGGCATCCGCTAAGAAAGGATTTTGATAAATTCTACCCCCAAGGGGATAAAATAGGGGATGAAAGTTCATATGGAACAAAGTAACTATTCCACGCGGACGAAGTCGCGGGCAAAAAGCTAGTTACAATATAAAACTGCTTTTTATTGATACTCATAAAAGCGACCTATAAATTCATAATCACGATCTTTTTAAGAATCTTCAATGAAGAATTTTAAAAATAAAGAACGTAGGTCTAATAAAAGCTCAACCCGTTTTATTTTTATACCTTCAGGATTTTGCTAAACTTTAACCTGAAGCATAATTCGGGCATTTTAAATATGGGTGTAAACCTCTGCTGAAACTTTTATAGAATACGGGTTAAAAGAAGTTGAAAAGTTGCTTCTGCTACACTTTTTTCTTTATTGATAATGTGATTGAATATCGATTGAAAATTGAGGGGAAACTTGCTCTCAAGTGCAAACGTCGAAATACACACCAAGGTGCTTTAGGACAGTCTCCGACGTTAGGGTGGTCCCCAGCCAGTCAGACCCTAAGAGGTCCTACCACCGAGCGAACATAGATACAAAACTACAAAATAAACTATTGTGACATTCCAGTCAGAAAAAAATATATTATATATGGTGTTGCCCTAGTATTATATCGTCATGATTCCACGATGTGTTTTGACTGCATTATGCTGAGCGATAGCCGTTTTTGCATGGGTGTGACGCATTTCTTTCTCTTCGTTTTAAGTTTAATTTTGTTGTTATTTTAATTTTCAGTGCGTCATGTCGACGTGAATAAAAGCATTTTCTTTCTAATATTTTAATAATCATACGTATACGTATTATATTCAACTAATAAGGATACTCATATAGAAAAAACCAACACTGGTAAACTTACATCTTACGTATTTTGTTGTAGGTACGTAAAATTGTGAACATACAATACCAGCTAAAGTTCAATTCATTTATTCATATAAATATATTTATTACCTATACGAAATTATGTTGTTTTAGTGTGACATGCCGCTAGACAAATAATAATACTTTATTTTTTATGCTTTAGGAATGAATATACACATATTTTCTTTTATTACGGCATAGAAATAATACTCTGTAATAGAACTAATTATTATAATCACGAATATGAAACATTTACCAGGAAAACAGCGATGACTTACATTAGATTTGCACAATATTTTTCTGTGGAATCAAATGATTCTCTGCAACGTTTTCTGGTGTGTGGCTGGACCCTTCAGTAAAGTTCAAGAAGATTATATTAAAAATTGCAGCATGTACTTACTCTTTACTTCAATTCTACCTTGCCGTTGCGCTGAGTGTAGTGGATTCGATTCCCTCTCGAGATAAATATTTGTGTGATCCGATATTTCTTTCCAGTCTAAAGTAGGTACACCTACTTTATGTCTGATAATTGCACGAGTACCTACTTATGTTTGTAAATTCTCTCGCGGCAAAGATTGGTTCCCTAGTGGTCCACTTTCATTTAAAAATATAACTTCTTTTTAAAATGAAAATGAATGAAATAAAATAATGACAGTTTCGCCTGAAAACCTTGACAGCAGTTTTATAGACAGGTAGATAGATGGGCCTTTATTTTATAAATTGATGATGCCCGCCTCAGGTGTAAATTCTATTAAAGTAATGAAGTTTGCGCCGTAGGTTAATCCGATCGATGCGGCAGGGGACTAAGTGCAAAAATATTGGCAACATGGCTAACAAATTTGTTTGTGTAAAATAACAAAACAATTTCATTGAATGACCGCAGGCGTTGTGACTTTTCCACTAACTTTTTCAGAGAATTTGAATATTGTTGTTTGGGACTAAAGACCAAGTTAACGACAGAAATATTTCCAGAAAGGTACTCACAGCAATAATATTTGAAAGGATTTTTTTAACTCGATTAGCATAGCAGCATTTATTTAATTAGGTATTATATTGATTGTAAAATATGTATGCTGTTGATACATATTTACATCAGGTATACACAACATTTACCAGTGAAGCACACAATTATTATATTACAAATTTAGATAAGATAAAGTTAGAATTACTAAAACAAAAAAATAATAAAATTAATTAATTCAAGAAAGATGAAGTTGTTTTGGATTTTGTTGTGGTTTCCTTATGACGAATACAAAAAATCTCACTTGGTTTTAATGGATTACAAAATATTGGTGTTAATCTTATCAAAAACTGAAAATTTACATTTAAATATCTAGACTAATATAGGTAACAAATGTCAAAATAATGTCACTGTATAGGGCAATGCCGTTTTCTATTGCTTTATGTTGTGTCTCAGACAAAGAGTCGTTAACAATAGTATCGATTTTAATCTTTTTTCTTTAGAACGAATTTAATTTACTCTGCCGCACAAAAGCCTTCTAAAATGAGAGCCAAACATTTCAATAGACTCTACTCCCTGTATCTTTGGTGATTGGTTATCCAGAGACGTATGTGGTCAGGCAATCAAGTCTTATATATATATTTTTTGCAATCTACTGCCCTTTTGTTGTACCGCGCGCCGTGCTTCTCATATCACCATGCCAATTCCAATGAACCTTAAATAATATTAATGGTGTCGTGTTAGATCGGTTACAATAAAATATTTTATTATAACAACCAACCCATTTAATAGTTTGAAAGTAATTAAGAATTAGATTTTATCCCTTTTTTTTTCGTTCGGAAGATTGCATGTTTTATTATTTAGTTGATTACAGATTGCGTTTTATGCAAAAATGTTAATCGTGAAGTTCTTATGACAGACGACGAGTAGATGAGTTCTAGCAATAGAGTAGAGTAGG
The DNA here is from genome assembly GCA_910591435.1 of Acronicta aceris. Lineage (NCBI taxonomy): Eukaryota > Metazoa > Arthropoda > Insecta > Lepidoptera > Noctuidae > Acronicta > Acronicta aceris. The sequence continues at coordinate 7,501,148 of OU342763.1, read as the reverse complement.
TATTAATGATATTGATTTATTTTGAGCGTAAGTAATCAACATTATACTCATAATTACTTCTTTTGTTTCAGATTCTCATCATAGAAGTTATTACCGAACAATAATAACATACCTCTAATGAGAAGATACAGAAACTCAGAAGTGATTGCTATGTGTTAGTTATTGAGTGGTGGCAGTGTAGTAAAGAGTACAGAGTTTAAAATACCTACTTTCTTTTGTTGATTTAAGAATATAAGATAAGATTTCAGTGTTTAACATATTAACGCAAGTGCAATTTAGTGACCGGATATCTGTGAGTGCTTGAAAACGTAATTGAGTGAACTTCATACCTTTGTGGTACGGAGTAGATTATAGTGAAGTTGTGTAGTGAACGTAAGAAGTAACAAAAATAGTGATGTCTGCGTGCGTGGTAGAAGAAGGTAGGGAGGAGGGCGGCGGCGCATGCGCGCTCGAGGCCGGCCCGAGCGTGGACCGCGACGAGATGCCCGAGCGCCCGCGCAGGGAGGTGCTATTGAGTGCGCGCGGGAGACGTGCCTGCTCCGAGCAGGGACCGCATCCGAGCTTAAATTTTCGTAAGTTTCAATGCAATTCTCCTTACACCGTTAATGTTTTATAAATATCTATCGAAAATTCGAAGACCGGTAAAAAAGTTCGGAAAAAGGGTTTGTAGTTAACTGTAGATAGATACTAAGACGAAGTGTAACTGCGGCGTTTTTAAATATTTTGAAATTAATTTCTCAGTTAAACGCAAGGAAAATTGCATTTTTTTAATACTGATATAATTTCTTGATGTAGATAGCCTTAATGGCAATACTAATGAAATTAAATTAAAAATATAAAGTAAACCCCGACACAAAAATGTTTAAAAATGAAATCAAGTATCATACATAATGTTGTCATTTACTTTTAATTTAAGTAGAATAGTAGAATTTTAATTGAAGTGTCGTTGTGTCGGGGGACCGCTCATGGGCACGTCGTGCTCAAAACGCATCGTTTGAGCCCAAATACAACGTAGATGCCGTACACCGTTGAGGAGATAGGTATGCTGTAGAATTTTGTAATATAATTGAGAAGTGACAGATTTCAAATTTCGAATCGATCAGACTTGTGTAAGTTATTTATATCTCTTCATCAAGAAGAGAGGTGATGATTTTCAAAAGGCTGAGTAGATTTTTTTAAAACATAGATAAGAACTTTTTTTTATTCCTGATACTCGTAGGCTTACGCTTGACCACCAATTCGCTTGATGTTAAGCGACACTGCGATCTACGATGGAGCTGGCGGCTTGCCTAGAAAAAAAGCGATTCACACGGGATTTAAAAAAACACAACAAACTTATAACACCCCTCTTTTTCGTCGGGGGTTAATAAAACAGTGTTACTTTATCATAAAGACATATGTACCTATTTGGTTTTAAATAAAAAGTTTTACTAGGTTTTATTGGCTTAGTACCACGCATTGATGAAATTATTTTTATAGTTTCTTACTATTTTATATTAAAATTGTTTATACTGATAAAACTACATTATATACTTAATTATTTATTTAACCTGCATACTTTTATTTATACTAAGATTTGCTTTTAGTTCACTGATGGCAATTACACGTTAATGAAACTAAGAAGTGGGTAAATAAAAAATATATATTGGTATTTGGTACTGTTTGATATTGGATACATCGTCATGAAGGTGACGCGACATATTTTAGAAACCTACGGATTTACATTTATACATTAAAATATTTATAACTTTTAAAATATTAAAATAATTAATATTTGAAAAGTTAAATACCAGCTGTTTAGGATGATAGATAAATTACACTTCTTGGAGGTGGATGCTTGCATGAAAGCAATTGTACACAATATAAAAAATTTGTTAAAAATATATAAGTTCTTGATTTTTAAGCATAAAATAAATTGTGCAAACGAAATTATTCGTTCAACGATGTGGGTAGATTAAAAAAAAAATGTTTGAATGGGAGTATTTCTTTATTTGCTTTTAAAGTGTGTCGGGAAACAGTCACCTCACTCTTTGTGCAGTAGTTAAATAGTGATGCAATATGTCACAACTCACAAGTGAGTCGCCAAAGAGGTTTACTGCTTCGATGTTATTACTGAAACTTCCCGTTCACATGTATATGCTAATTTCTTTATATTGTTGAGTGTGTTGTGCGTTAATTATCACGTCAGTAAATATTTGTTGGTCACCTAAACGTGTTGTGTCCCCTGGGAAATTATAGTACTTACTTCAGTAATTAGTTTTGAATTCGTTTCTCGTGTTTGCCAACCGATAGAGATTTATAGTACCTACCTACCTGTGTTTATAGTGTAGTGTCAAGATAGATCTTTATGACTTTTGGCAAAGTGTATTGAAGTATATTGAGATGTAATGTGTTTATAAAATACATCTAGTGCTAGCTATTCTTCTTGGGTCTTGGAGTCTTCACCACCGACGCGTTAGTAAGTTTTTTCTTTTATTTCCATTACCAACTTTTTCGTTATCCGCTGTGTTAACAATTATCGTCTGTCGTCAACCTTAGCCAACGATTTGCGCAGTAAACGAGAAATGTGAGAAATATAATTAATTGATTGTTGCCGGGCTACGTCGGAAATGAATTCCTGGCGACTTGCGAGTGCTATAATGAATGGGGAGTATTTCGCGCTAGGCTGGTGTTTATTAAAATAAATGTGGAACGTATCAACACGTCGTCTCTGATGGTTAGGACATAGGGATACCCGTTAATCTGTTAAGTAACAATTAGCAGACACAATAGAAAAACAATTGTTACTTCCTCTGTTCTGTACTATACCTAATACTAGTTTTACATATTATCTTCTTATTCTATCGTATCAGTATGCGCTTACAATAGTATGCATAATTTTTGCTGTGGTGAAAAGATTACCCAATCAGCACGGTGATAACGAGGCTGAGTGGAGAGGATTTTCAGAATGATCATTAATATTTAATATATCGTCATAATTATTATTTTTGATGATTTATGACAATATACAATATGTAGGTATATTGTTATTAATATTTGTCGTGAAGGCGACGTTTGTTTTAGACATATGTACATCTGTTATCTCATCCTACATCATCTATAATAGAATCAATCATAATATTTTAATTAGTAATGTTGAATGCCACCTAATAGGTTATTTAATTCAGTAAAGCATAAGTATAAGGATCTTGGGAGCATAAGAATAATAGATTTTGAATTGTGTGTGCGTAATTCGTTAACTGAAGGGTTAAAAAGGTTAGTTTTGAAAATTTCGCCTTGTGTTGTGAACCAATTTTGTTAAAACCGCACAAAAAACTGTTTCAATCAAACTTTATTCTTCCGAAACAATATAGCATTACCCGGCCACATTGTTTCTGGCCAGTGTTTCAAATGTGAAAAGTTTACTAATTTGCATGTAAAAAAGCGATGAAAAGCTTCGTCTGCAGATCAATACACCGTAAACAGGCCACGACTTCATTATGCGATGTCGGCCGAAATGTTTTACCCTAATTTTTTACATTTTAAAAAGTTTTGGACTTTTCGGCATAAATAGGTAGGTACTACAAACCGTGCACATTGAACTTAATTTTAGGCGAATTCAGACGCGCGTTGTTATTTTATTATCGGGGGTACTGTAGTCGTTTGGTAAAATAAAATAAAAAATACGTAATATTTGTATTGTTAATTACTAAATTAGAGTATTTGGTACGCTATTACATGAATTGTGACGGCCTAACCACATGTCGTCGTTTAATATTACATTTTTTTAATGTGGAAATATTAGGTATTACTCCAGCTTTGAATACCAGACGTTTTCGACTTCGTAGTCGGAGAGCAGAGGTAAGGTACCAATACTCAAAAAGTACCAATATATCATTCACACAAATGGTAACTAGCAATTGCTTAGCACGAGGAAATGCGCAAAAAATTGCAGTGTTTATTTTCCTTGGGTATAAAATTGGAAACGTCACAAATTTCCCTTTTTATCTATATACCAACCGAATAACGGGCATCTCACAGTTGAAATTTCGTGGGCAAAATCCTCCATTCATTAGGTTTGTGAATATTCAATCAAACGCTGATATCTGCTTGAGGTCGGAGGAGGTTTCTTATCAAACTTTTGTTCGTTCCGTTACATGCTTTCATTAATTTCAACCAGTTTTACTATTTCTGAAATAGAATAAGAATTTAAACGATTATTTTTTTTTTTTTACTACGCAGCCAGTGAAGTATGGATAAGGAGTTTAGGACTGCTAATTCAAAAGTTAAATAAGTTTTTGAAATCATGTGCGTATTAAAAATTAGATACCAAATTATCACTCACTTGTCAGTGTAGAAAAACATCGTAAGGAAACTGGCATGTCATGCTATGTCAGATTTTCTATATGATATATGAATAGTGTAAAACTCTCACTCTGAGTGGAAATCCGTGCTCAACAGTGGACAGTAGGTAAATGATTTTATAATAAGTCATGCTGCTTTATAGAAATAAAATCTTATAATTACTTCTGATATAGATTTTTTTGAAGCGGCGGTAGCCTAATGGCTAGGGCGTCGGACTTACGATCATGTGGTTTCCGGTTTGACACCCACCCATTGCACTACCGACGTGAACCCACTCGTAATACAAGCATTTAGCTTAGCACGAGGGGTTAACAAGAAATACCAGTAATGTGCGACCCATATTGCTAGGAAGCTTATTTTAAAAAAAAAGTACATGACAATGACGATATGACCTTAATTTTTATGACTTAACTTTAAATTGCGAAGCTTAAATTCAGTACCCGATTGGTACTTGTTTCTCAAGCTATTGAATTGGCTTGACGAATGGAAATTTTTAACTTAATTATAATAATGACCAATGACTTAAATATACCCTTCCAATATTTAAATAAACGGTTACCACAGGAAGTAACAATTGAATTACTTACTTGATTCTAACTTGATAACTTAGGCCCTCAATTAGTTAGAGTTTAAGTGATTTGGCAATTAGATACAAGTTTCAGACGATTTGGAGGGACGACGTTGCGAATTCGTCAAGTAAATTCAATTCATTCAATAAAGTTCATTCAATTCGTATTTTTTTACGTCCTTGCCTTTTTGTGAGAAAAAAGTAAAAAATAATGCCTATGGTCAAGTTTTACATGTTCTCAATTCATCTAGATATATTATATTCAAGTATTTTATTTATGTATGTTATGCATGTAACTTTGTTGTTCATTAACCTGAGGTATGCTGCCTCAAAATGATTGATGTCTATTTTCTCTTTCTTAAAAGTAAATAGTTACTTAATTCTTCTACCGGAGGTTTCAGGTGCTTACAATAATAAATATTGAAGAATGTTATTAATTTTGACCGCCTCGTTAGTCTAGTGGTCCCAAGCGCGACTGCTAGGTACGCTAGAGGTCCTGGGATCGATTCCCAGATCGAGTTGTCGAGTGTTATCTATTGGGTTCTTTATTAAATTCTTAATAGCAGCTGGCAATAGGCTCGCCCCCTCTTACATGGGATCTAAACATACCGGCGAACTGTGCTGTCTAACCCTTCGGGGAATACAGGCGTAATAGTATGTTATGTTATTGAGTGTTCATTATGACTTTTAGGTACAGAACACGGCACGTCGCACTTGTGGGGTGCCAACAACAGTCGTCGCGGGTGGAGTCGCAAGCGCACGTCTGCGCCACAGATGAGCAACGTGCACGGATCCATGCCGCGCGTGGCGCTAGTGCTGCGCTCGCGACGCAGCTGGCCCGTCGCACCGCAGTCATGTAGAAGGTAAATTATATTGAAAACTATCCTATTAATATTGGAACGGAGATGGATACTAGTCCAGAAACTCTGGAATAGCACATAAGTAACTTTTTATCCAGGTCGGGCCTAATTTTGAAGCCCACGCAGACGAAGTCGCGGGCAGAAGCTAGTGTGTCATAATATTGCATTGATATTTCGAAATGAAGTTAAATCGATGAGTAGATCAATGCAAATTGCGTATTGAGCTTACCAGATTTGAATTTATTTAATGTGTACACACGTAAAATAGGTATTAATATTATCCAAATGCCAAATAAGTTCAAGTAATGCCCTCTAGACACCTTTGATACTAGAAATGTAAAGATTTTTCGTATAATAATGTGCTTAAAACTTAGTAGTTTTACAAGATTTTCAAAGATTTAATACATGATTCAAAGCAGCGATGGCGGCGTGATAGTATCCAATATTAGCTTCAACTTAACCCTACTTAAAAGTCAAGGAGGTCGCGAGCGATGCCAAGAAAGCTGCACTTGTATATCGCGTTTGAGTAAGCACTAAATAAACACTCTGCTAACTAAGAATGTGTCGTCGGCATTTTAGTGTTAAGTTGTGAATCTTCAGGCATTATGCTAATTTTGAAAGGAATATGGAGCTATAATTATATGCGGCCACCTTAAGAATTTAATATTTACATAATTAATAGCTTCAATACTTAGGCTCTCGTTTTTTGTCTTTCAAATAATCAATTTCATAGCGTTTATTGTGAAAAAAATGTGATAGAATAATGATATCATTATGGACGTTGACGCCAAGGTCTCAAGTTCGAATCAAAGGCACGCCTCTGAAGTTAACTTAAACTAGGCTTATTAATAAGTAATACCGTCAACTAGGCTAAACAACGAAGGAAAAACTTCACGAGGAAACCTTCCGAGAGATTTTCATAATATGAAGACATTCTAGGCCAGCTAGGAGTAATAAAGCCTAACTCTTCTCATACTAAGGAGGGACCCGTTCCCAGCTATGGAACGGGTTGATGATGAATTTTGTTTCCCTGAATAAGGCAAATATAACAAATAAACTGTACTAAAAGTATATGCAAGACACCTAAATCTTATTTTGTGTAGGCAATCAAAGGTACATTTGGAATTTAGATGTGTATCCGTACTTTTGTTTAGCTTCCAAAATGGGAATAATTTTTTTTACTTATATTTCAACAACACAGAATTAAAACACATATTCTGCTTTTGATCTTATTTCTGGTAGGTATAATATAAACATGAATTTATAACACGAAATTTAGACATTAAAATATTGTATAAAATATTGTCAATGAAAATCAGCCTGTTATGTAAATACTATGTTATATTTTATCACTCTTGCTTTTAATAAATTATGAATTAATCGTATCATGTAGGCTTATTAATAAGTAACCACTTAAGATTTGCATTTCTTATAGGTAGAGCGCAAGAAATAAAATATATAAATTCAATATAAGATATTGTAGGTAAGGGACCTGTGTTCAGTGAATAAAGATACAGTATTTTTTCGGTTTAAAATTTCTTCTCATTTCTAGTGGCTAATAATAGCTAGTTAGGTGTCTAGGAAAGACCAGAAACCTATTAAAAGTAAAGTTAGTTTATAATACTAAGATTTTTAGCTTTCTTTCTAGTATTTCACGATTATTTTTTATTTCACGGAATTATGAATAATTTTCATAAAGTTAAAAGATATTATAAGCAACTGAGTTACTCGTGTATGTAGCGTGAAAGTTATTGTTACTTAATTATTCCATTACAATACTCACGGGGCCAGTCCAATGAACAATATCGAGAATTTAATAAATTAATTACTTCGAAACTACCCCGCAGTGAAACATAACCTTGCCATTTTTTTAATGGACTTTATATTACGCATTTTGGGTAAAATATATTTGACACGCAAATTAACTCGACTAACTGTGTTTACCTAAGCAATTAACTAACCTTTACGTCTCTTACCGCTTCATTGATTAATATCACTGTCCCGCCTGAACCTTATCTGAAGAGCAATATCGCCCATGACCCACGCTTTCAGCCCTCTTAGATCTAATAATGTAGGTAAGTAAGTACAACTTGGACTATAGACTAAGTTTGACTGGATTAAACCGTTTCGGTTCCTAAATATTTAAGATTTTTAATATGAATGATTATGATATGATGATTACAATGATTATATATATATATTTATAATGTTATGAATGATTATAATTATAATGTTATGAAGAATATCGATGATATTACAAAAAAATTGGAATATATGTAGCTTGTTTTGGCCATTACTAAAGTAAGTAGGTCTTGAAATAAAACTACTTTTTACGGATTTACGGTTAACATTAATACGTCCAACGCCTCAGTCTACCCGTGACCATGGATGCTGTAAAGGATCCGAAACGTCGGGAATCAATTAATATTAATACAACGCAACGCGCTAAAATCCGTAAAAAGTAGTTTTATTTCAATGTCTAATATTCGCGTAAGTGTCAGAAACCAGTATGTAAATAGGTCTGTTAGGGTGCTATTGTTGAAAAATTTAAATTTGAATTATCTACATATGTACCATCATACCATCAGGCGTGTATTCCCCGAAGGGTTAGGCAGAGGCGTACTAATGCGCACACTACCAGTTCGCCGGTATGTTTTAGGTCCCATGTAATAGGGGGCGAGCTTATTGCCATTAACTGGGCACAAATCTAGACTCCGAGCTGCTACTGAGAATTTCATAGAAAAACCCAATAACACTGCTCGACCTGGAGATCGAACCGAGGACCTCTAGCGTAGCAGTCGTGCTTGGGACCACTAGACTAATGAGGCAGTCAATTAATTATCTAGGAATCAATAATTTGAACAATTTAATTGATTTTATCCACAATAAATTATTGTTGTAAAGAAAAACTTAATTCAATTTTACCTATCATTGTCATTTTAATTATAATGAAATGTAATTAACCAACAGAACAGATTAATCCCACTTAATTGACGAGCCTTTAATAAAATTTTGGAATAAAGGGCGTTTAATTGATAATAATTTGATGTAAATATTAAGTTCATTTTGTTATCTAAATAATAATATTTGATTTCCGAATTCAAAATACACTTTTCTAATATAGATAACAATAAAACAGGAAATTGAAACTCGAATATTTAAATTGGCATTGAATCCGATTCTCACATAATTTGATATTTTCAAAGATTCTTAGACTGTGCAAAATAAATTGTGATATACAGATTGAAATAATGATAACTTAATATTTAGGTAGATGGTTTTTTTCTTAGGGCAATCAAATCATGAAAGTGGAATATACCTAAGTATAGGTTGTATATAATTACTTATTTGATAACTATTGGAATTTGGTCATTCATTTGATGTTCTTAAAAAATCCTACTTCATATTTTATGGTTACGTACGTTATTCACAGTTCGTCTGTCCCAGGTTATAGAGAGGAGCCTATTGCCATTAACCGGGCACAAATCCTATTTCCGAGCTGCCCCTGAGAATTTTTATAGGAAACCAAATGAAACCTGCGTATTTTGGGAAACAAACTCTGAATCCCTCACGCTCAGTAGCAAATGAAACAACTTAATTTGAGGCACACCTAATATATTATCATGTAGTGGATGCCAAACGTATAGGTACTAAGCCTGCATACAACATTTTCCTTTGACAAAGGTCCCGTCATCCCATATAAGATAAAGGGAGAGCCTATTGCCGCCCACCGGGCGATATTGCAAATGCTTTGATATTTGGTATTTGTAACTGACAACATCGAAACAGGAAAATCCAATCATTGTATTGAACTCGAGATAGTGCGCTTCAGTGATATAGATAGTATAATTTTAACGATTGAAATATGCCACGGTATACTTTTTCTAGGGAGGATATCCCTAGAAAACGTATAAGCAATACGTACGACAAGCATAAACTTTACTTAAAAGTATATGCCTAAACGAATAATTGTAATTTACCTTCTGTTAACGAATAAAAATTTTTTTCATTATTATTTTTTCTTTAATAAAGATAGGTTTAAGTTATGACTTCGTAAATCAGTACATCTATTCAAATAAAGCGCGTAATCCATATTACATAAAATTTGAATCCCTATAGGTATAGATATTATTTTTTGGATTTTTAATTATTTGTTAGTTACCTTTAATTTGCAATTCCTAGCGCTGTAACAGAGACTTGTCTATAGATACGTCGCTATGGCAACGTTCTTGATTGCCACATGCCATAAAACAATTACTGTGGGCAATGCGGTGGTTAACAAGGGGAGGCGGGTGCCCGCGCCGACTCACTACTGCCTTTGGAATTTAAATAAGACATTATCTACGTGAAACAACACAAGCTTTGCGTATTTGCAAAATAAGCAATGAGATTGTGTTAGGAATTTTAGGGTAGTATCTACATTTATAGCTACGTTTCAACTAAATACAATATTACTATAATAATATTTATCTATATATATATAATTCTATGTATCTACATTATCATCTTAGAGGAGATTTATATATTTCTTGTTTCAAAGGTGTGGAAATAGTACCGACTATTCCATCATACCTGTTTTCCGGATGGTTGAGGCAGAGGTGTACTGATAATAATGGGCGAGCCTGGTGCTCGGCATGGGAATCGAACACAGGATCTCCTGCTCAGCAGCTACTAGCTACTAATACTAAAATGCATTTTTCAAGTAGGAGTGTCAAAATTAGTTATGTGGGATTGGCGCCAGTGTACCTATATATCTATCACGTTTTTTTATTCAATTCGCTGATGCGTTCAATATTTGTAATGTTTGGTAATGCTATTCGCATTATTCGTAATAGCGAATCATCTGCATCTGCAACCTCGTGTTGGCACGAGCGTATCTGTAGTTGACGGATGTAATAAGCAAAATGGCGACGTGCCACCCTGTTTGAAAATGTGCCTTATTCGTAGTTGTGTCGTAGGTACTTACATATTTCTTTAATGATAACATTAATGTTTTGAGCTAAATTTTCATTTTTTTTTCATTCGTAAGGTAAGCATTAAGGACAACGCTGTACCCAGGAATTCATTTCAGGGGGAGTTCGAGTTCTGGATCAGATACAATAAAGTAACGACTTTATTTGACACTAGCCGTTTAGGGCTAACTCCTAAAACTCGCCCTGCTTACGGCCATGATTAGGGAAGTACCATATACAGCCTTTTAGTAAGTACTAACCCGCGAATTTCCGAATCCCACGGAATGATAGGTAATCTTAGGTAATATCTTAGGTAATCTTAGCTAACCTTTAGGGAACTCTGGATTAACTAATACAAAACTGGAAATGGGTTGAACATTGTAATTAAAACTATATTTTATCTAAGTATACATACATACACTCACGCTCTTTTCCCATATGGGTAGGCAGAAACTATAGAACGATACTTGCTACGATTCATGCATACTTCTTGCTACGTCCAGATTCAAACATCTTGTCATACACACGCGCCGGTTGGGAGTACTACCCGTCTGAATTATTTGAAGGATTTTATATATGTATTCCCAAAATCATGAACCTACGCATGTAAATGTGTTGATAGGTATTTTTTTATACGGTAAACATTTGCGTCATACGTTAAGATGTTTGAGGTATCGACATGTGATACATATTTGCCGCATATTTCAGGAAAATGGAATAACATTTCCTTCTATTCACTTTTGAACTCACTTTGCATGATAAGTCGTTACACGTTAAGTGTATTTTTTAGATATTTCGTGGATGGAAATAATCAGAAAGCAAAATGACAGTATCTGAACGCTCTGAAACTGAAATGTGTGAACATTCACGACTCATGGGATCTGTAATAATTTAAATTTAGTATTAAATTAAGTATTTGTCTATTACAGAATGCAAAAAGATTTTCATTGTGATCATTTCTTGTAACGTTCATAGGCTAAGCCCTAAGAGAATAATAATGTAATATAATTTGAGAAGGGTGTCAAAACATACTTCACCTCGATTAGATTTAGGAATACGTGCTGACATAAATTTCAAACGCCATTATTACATTATCTTTATCATCCCGTCTTCAAAGAACATTGCGTTATGGGGATAAGGTTATTAACGTTTTATAACTTGGTGAAAAATGCGAGGCCCCTCAGTTTGAAGATGTCCCTGTAATTTGGGCTTTCTCCGTTTTAAGTGGTTTTTAACCTTTGTCGTTCGTCATAATTATTATGAATTGTTTTTTCTAACAATGCAATTATTCTGTAGTATGTCTTGGTATAAGATATCTATTATGGATATTATGGTTTTTAAGATAACAATTGAATGACAATAGATAATTCATAGTCCCAGGCACAGGTATTTCATGTACCTAAGCAAATCTAGTACACGTCTAACAGAAATCCATTGCTACATAATATTTTTCTTCAATTGTGTCTACGTTGTTTGATTCCATTTTTAACTTTCTGACAAAACGGCAGAGTTGAAAATTGCATGATATCCAATAGCTAGAGACATTAATCCACATTACAGATAATTCTACACAACTTTTAGTATATATGTGTATAAACGAAGGTGCGAGGGCATGTCCCTCTTCACCCCTACGCAGAAATGTACATAACCATCTGTATATAATATATCGTAACTAATCAGATGTTCCCTTTAGTAAATATAACAAAGTGGATACGATGACAACTCTCGGGGTTTGCTATTCGTACCGCTGAATGGCATGATTGATAACCTCTAGAATCCTATCGAGTTCTCTCCTGATTATAATATTAGGAACGCATTAAGCACAATTGTATGTAATATTGAAAAGGCACAGCTCAAGGATTTCCTTATGATTTATTTGAAAGTAGCTCGTATAATTTGGCAGCGATGTTGTAAAATAACAATATTGAATTGTAACGGGAAATTTTATTATATTTTTACAGCTTCAGTATGTGGGTTTAGATTTCATCATTGATTGATTGGTTGAGTTTTATTTTACGATATCTAGTTGAAACGTTAAGGAATGATTTTTTCTTTCAAATACACGTAAGACTTTAAATTTATTCTAGAATATAAAAATAACGTTTGAATAAAACTTATCATAGTAGAAAGTATTTCACCATATTACGTATAAATAACTTCGCTTGTGGGTTTCATTCTTCAACTCCATAAAGGTCCCCCATTCTTCTTTTCGGAGCGTATAGGTATACATACCTGTGGAATACTCCAGTATTGAGTTTCAAGTACGCATTTCTGATTTTTTATTGCCGTGAGGAACATAGTTTTAAATTCTTTAACTTGCATTTTACTTCTATTATGATTAAGCACAGGTGATTTAGGTATTGTAAATATTTGCGAGTTAATATAGTGTTGTAGCAATAATTAGGTGTAAACAACAAAACATACCTACCTCAAGTGTTAGGCAGAGGCATACAGATATACATCCACACTTCGCTGGTATGTTTAAAGTCCTATAGAATAGGGGGCGAGCCTATTGACATTAACTAGGCTGCTCAAAAACCTAATAACTCTTTTCCCGACCTAGGAATGGAATTTGTCTCCTCAGCTGCCTTTATAATCAGTAGACCAACGAGCTTATAACAAATGACCGGTGATATGACTTGACACAATAAAACAATTTTCGGGTAAAAAGTTTTAAATTTAAGTTAATTCTATTAACGGTAAAGCCTTTAGTTATAATTTGATTTTGTGTTACTAAAGTTTTATTGAAACCGACGTTAGGATATAAACATTTAGGGATCAACTTTAGCTCTCATCGTCGTGTGGTTAAAACCCTTTCCCGTATTTGATTTTAGCGCTTGGGGAGTTAACTGGTTTCTTCGGATTGAAAATTCAATCCTGGTAAATACAGTGTCGAATCTGCAGAGGTCTAGATACTTGGACTCCTAAAAACATTAAATGTTCCAATACATAATAAACTAGCTGTCAAAAAATTTACAGAAAACTTGTTAATAGAATGCTTACATTATCACATACCTAATCGTAATTATGTTCACATCGAAAATAACTGACTAGACTAATTTGATGGGACTAAACATCTATCTAATAAACAAAATATGTAGTGAACTATTGTTTTCTAAGATTAAAAAAGAATATATATCATCATCATCAGCTTATATTCGACCACTACTGGACGTAGGCCTCCTAATGAACGCCACAACGCCCGATCTTCGGCTTTCCTCATGCAGTTACTGTCAGCCAGCTGCCTTCTACACCTAGCCTGCGGGCAAGTTATGCTACGTTTACCTAGACGCGGTCTCCACTCGAGAACTTGTTTGCTCCAGCATTTGTCGGTTCTCCGACAGATGTGACCGGCCCATTGCTACTTCTGCTTGCTAATCTTATGAGCTGTGTCGGTAACTTTATAAAAAAATAAACAGCGAGACTATATTAGTTAACTAAACAGAAACTTAAATGTATTATTCTGTTTGAATTCAATGAATAACAATTAAGTAACTCAAAAATATATGCTAACTATTGTATAGGTACGTTATGTTAAGAACTATTATTTCTATCTATCACTACCTCACACTGGAATTTGTATGTAAAAGACTAGGTATATATTTAGCATTAACTTTAATTTGTACACAGTGTTTCACCACTGCTACCAAAACAGCTAACTCGAATCAGTTTAACGAACTTTTAACGCCTGCTAAGTATGTGAGTGTAAATTCATTTTACCGCTGCCGTTGAAGGTACGTACTGCGGAGTATACGTGCCACCACCTCCTTTATTTGTGTTCCTGGAACGTTACTTACCAGATCGTTACAAGTCACACATAAACTTACCTTCTAAGGGGCTTTACATACTACTTAACATTGCAAAATTGCGAGCATCGCGACACAATGAGACAGAGATTATATTCACAATTGCATCAACGCCTTGCAGTCACTGCAGCAAGACTGTGCTGTGTCGATAGTATTGTGTGAATACCTATCATTATAAGCTATACACATAGCTGGAAATGGAAAATGGAATTTCTTTAACATACAGTTGTTACCACTTGTATTTTCTAAATAGACCTAACACGTTTTTGTCAAAACTATCCGGATGAAACTGCGTGTAAATACTATACCAGTATTTATCTATTTAGAAAGTACAAGTGGTAACAACTTTATGATAAAGAAATTCCATTTTCTGTTCTGTGAAAAATATCGAACAGGCAAACACATTTTTTATACATCCATTAAAAATCTCAACTACACAAACAACCGGCCCGGAAAAACTATCTGTAATATAGTTATTGATTTGAATATTAAAGTCATAATTCAATCTGTGCCTCTGACGTGCTTCCTTGCAGTATTATAAACACATTTACTAGAGTATTGCAACTAAGTACCTACATCGTGTAATATGACGAGCGTATTGTAGATATTATTTTGTGTCTGTTACGCTGCATGTCACCGTGTGTAATGTCCTTAACGCGTTTGCATTTTCCCTTTATGTTACTCCATTTTATTTTACTGTTACTCCAGTTCATTTCCACGTTTCAACTGTTCCATGCGAGACGTATTCAAGGAAATGTTCTGGCGTGCTCTTAAAACGTTATTAGGCAGATGGATACACTATCTTTTGGAGAGAGCCACTGAATGTAATCAAGTTGGTTCGGAACATGTTTACGAGCTTTTTTACGGCTAGTGACATTGTTGATCATTAATACGAAAGTGAAGTGAGGTTGGGTCACATTTTTTGTAAAGAAGTAATAGGTACATTTCTCTGTATCAGACAATTAAGGTAAGTAGGTCCTCGTATCTTGCAAAAAGCCTTGTTTTTTATAGAATTATGAATATTCCTTTCAATACTTTAGCTACTCAATTCGAGTGAAATTAAATATACCTACTGTTTTAGAATTTTTATAAGATTTGCAACGTATTTTGATATTGTAAGTTAATATCACAAGTCTTATTTTCTTTCGAAGCTTTCATTTCGTTTTACTTTTATAACAAATACCTTATGCATAGATTCATGAGGACGTACGGAGACGCTGAAGAATTGTAGCAAAAGAAATCAAAATAACTTACATCACATAAAACAAATGTCGAACTCGATAAAAACAATGTAATGTAATGTATGGCAATCAAAGGAATTAAAAAAAATTGCTTAGTTTAAACGCTGTAAAAAGTCATCTATAAAATCAAAGCAAAATTGAAAATATACATTGTTTGCGGACAATTCCAGGGTTTGATTCGGTTTAGAAATAATATGAAAAAGATGTAAGTTGCATGAAGTGTAGACATCCAAGCAAGGATTTTGGGAAATTTGCGGGAATCAATAAAAAAGAAAGGATAAATGCATTAAATTTAATAGTATAAGTATTTTATAATTCAAGCCAAAGCGAGGTCAATTTAACGTTCATTCTGTATTGCGATATATCCACTACGTACATAAGTAAATCGCTTTTTCATTGAATTTGGGCGAGGACAGGTCGCGGATTATAAGGGTCAAATGTTATTTTGTTTGTGTGTAATCTGTCTGCCTAGGTGATGAATTTCGGCCACATAGACAGTAAATCTCTTTTCGATAGGTTTGTGCGTGTATGCGTTAGTAT
Source organism: Acronicta aceris (assembly GCA_910591435.1). Taxonomy (NCBI): domain Eukaryota; kingdom Metazoa; phylum Arthropoda; class Insecta; order Lepidoptera; family Noctuidae; genus Acronicta; species Acronicta aceris. The sequence goes on along the minus strand of OU342763.1, from coordinate 7,484,837 downwards.
CAGTTTTTTCGACCTTAGATGCTAATGAATACCTACGTCGTACTTATGATAAAACTGTCTCATTAGTGCAGTATTCATAAGGGCACTACGTTTGGTGTCTAGGTTTTTATTCCTAGGTCAACAAAGTGTTATTGGGTTTGTTTATGAAATTGTCAGTAGCATCTCGGAGTTTGTACTTGTGCCATATTGTGTAATGGCTAGGGGACCTAAACATACCGGAGGACTATGGCTGTACATTAATATATCTCTGCCTAACCCTTTGGGCAATGCAGACGTGACGTAACTTGCTATAGAAACAATAGTCTATATCATGCAGACTCGTAAGAACTATGTATGTAGCTAATATTGCAAGTCATAGCAAAATCCATTTATCAAAACATACGGGAATTTACATACATAGGCAGACGTAGCGTTTTTATTCAATGAAAGTAAAGTAGATGTACCTAATTATTTAATTGAAAACCGTGAACCCTTAATATATTAACGTTATCAAGTACTTTAATATATACATACAATAAGAGTTAAGAGCCTAAGTGTATGTTAAGAGGGCGTTCGGTATTTTAATCAAGTTAAATTGCAATGTTTCTGCCTTTCATTTGCGAGTGGGTGTGCGAATCAACTGACATAAATGTAATCATATACGATACAAATGACGGATTATACACATACCTACATTAAAAAATTGATTACTTACAAATTTATATTTCAGCAAATCATGCTGAAAATTTATATACAAATCTAGACATATTACATAAACATTTTCAGCGATCAATGACACTATTATCTACATATAAGGTTTTGGTTTCAATTCGCAGGTTCGAGCAATGTTATCGAGTTTTTCGATTATGAAATTCTCAGTAGCAGCTTGGTTTCCTTGGAGTGTTAATTTGTGCCTGTAGCATGGCATACGCTCGACCCCTAATGCATGGCAAACTACATCATTACACTTTAAATATGATTTATGTTGTAGGTATGGGAATTTATTGACTTCGGTAGAAAGGTTTGAAGAACAAAATACGGTCTATTAATATTTAGGTTTATTGCAATTATTTAAAAGCCCGTTTATCAGTTCACTGATAGTTGAGGAAGTTCAGTTATTTTGTGTACCTATAGTAATAACACGGGAAATTATGTTAAGTAAGGTCTTATTTTAAGAATCTCATCAAAAACTAATCTAATTCATGTTTACCTTCTAAAATAATTATCCATCGATTTCTATCTCGTTAGTGCCTCATTAGTCTAGTGGTTAGATCCCCAGGTCGAGCAAAGTGTTATTGGGTTTTTCTATGAAATTCTCAGTAGCAGCTCGGAGTTTGGATTTGTGCCCGGTTAATGGCAATAGGCTCGCCCCCTATTACATGGGACCTAAACATACCGGCGAACTGTGGGTGTACTTAATTTAGTACGCCTCTGCCTAACCCTTCGGGGAATACAGGCGTGATGGTATGTTATGTGTTTCTATCTCGTTTATTACTAGTAATAATAGATATATGTATGTACCTACATATAAATAATATGTGCTATGAACAATGAACATTTCCATTGTTTGTTTATCGCTTTAGGTTATCAAGGCCAAGTAAATACTTTGACAAAAGAAATATTTTCGTATTTTACAGCGAGGGCATGACCTGACAAACGCCAAGTTAAAATAAACAGGATATTGGAACCGTTGAATAATTAAAGTCAATTCAAACATCTTGGAGTTATGGCTTCATAACCGTCTGGTTTCATGGCCAAGTGCGGATTGTGAGGCATTGCGTTTTATAAACATGACTAGACGTAGCTTTGAATACTGGTCGAAAATTTACGACTAATATTCTTCAGCTTTCATTTGCCTTCCACTGTTCACTACAAATGCGTCATCTTCTTGCTTATACGTAGAAATAAAGCAATAGATTGTGCAGTCTGCATTTCAGTAGTTTGGCGAACGGTCTGCTTAACATTTTCATAGGCGACTAAAAATACGCTCAAAACTCGCAAGCCATTATTCGCGGTCTATTTGTTTATTACTCCAGTCAACGCATGATGGATCGATGGATATATGATTCACTGTTTATTTTCTGATGAAAATCTCGCATTTTTTTAACGTAAAGCAGAACCGTTTTGGCATTTTTTTTTGTTTTCGAAATGTTGTAGGTAATCTATGTAGGAAGGTTTTGAAGGCAACGATAATATTTATGTTAAACACGTTCAAAGTACTTATTTTTTTTAAATTCGTGATTGGCTTACGCTTGATCGCCAGTTTGCCTGATGTTAAGCGATACTGCGATCTACGATGGAGCGCGCTTGCCTAGAAGCAACCGATTCACTCGTGATTTAAAGACACCCAGATTAGTTATAATCTGATATCAGGGAAGACCCACTCGGGAAGTGCATTCCATATTTCAGCAGTACGCATTATAAAAGTGGACTTAAAGCGTTTCGTTCGGGTTTTTGGAATGTCCACCGTGAATCGTTGACGCTTTTTCGTGCTTCTGGTCGTCCGATAGTGGAAAGGGCTAGGGGGAATATGATCGTGGAGATCTAATGCACACTCTTCGAAATGTATCCGATAAAAAACCGATAATCTAGCAACTTTGCGGCGATGTTACTATACTATGTTTATTATTATTTATTAGTCACGAATGTATACAAATAATTTCCTGTTGAACTAGGATCGAAGTTGGTTCTGCAGGTCTCAAGTCACAAATACCTACCCAAAGGAAAACCCAGGCATAATTATGCATGTTATTATTGGTGTGGTGAAGAATAAGTTACACTTATGGTGGTTATGCAATACAAAAATAAATCGCAATCCAAACAATATTTTATCAAATTGTGTTATTATTCGGATTCGGATACCGTTAATCGAGGTTTCTACCATACCATTTCGTCTACTACTATTTCACTGGAAATAAACAACCGGAAAATCGTTACAAACTTGATAAAGTTATCAAGAATTGCAATCGCTTACATTTATTTCCAGTGAATATTTTGGACAAAATGTAGAGTAGTAGGTAGGTAACCTAGATTAATGGCATCGGAATCAGAATTATAACACAATTTGATTAAATTGTGTTATAAATTCTATATAAATGTGTGATAAATTGTGTTAAATTTGATTAAATTGTGTTTAATTTCCGATTTATTTTGGTATTACGTTTGTATGGAAAATTCGATAGTATCCTGCTGTTAATTCTAGCAGTAACAAATTTTACTGACGTGGTAAAACAGCAATACAATGATTAAGCGAAAACTAACTCAAACTTTAGTCAACCTAATCTATTAAACTTATCTTTCGCATCAAACATGTTTTACTTACATAACCTCATGTTAGATTGATGTATTCTAACGTGAAAAGTAAAACATAAAAAAATGAAGATTTGTATGAGGTTTCTTGCCGGTCCTTCTCCATAAAACCCAGTATTTTGTACTGTGCACCAGTTTTTGTCACTTATTTGTAGTAATAATCTAATTGAAATAATACACTTGACTTTAGTTTGAGAAGACTAATTTCTTCAATTATTAAAACAATACACAATCGTCATATAGGAACTATTTAGCGCTTGCTTGTAACATAACAGCGAGAGAGGCGAACTTTCGATTGATAGAAACCTAGCTGATTACCTAGGTATTGATTGAAATATAGATTGTGTATTGTTTTAATTATCTTGAAGAAATTCGTCTTCTTAAATTAAAGTCAAGTTTAGTATATTATTTCAATTCGATTACAGACGTCTGTCTGTAAGGGAAGGCATGTGCGTAGTGAATGGCCCACAAGAACTTACTGAATGCTTATGTTAATGATCTAATCTAACCTACCAGTCGTAGTATCATTGTCGAGATACTTAAATCTTGCTGCATTGTTATATTGTGCAGGCTCAAGATGTCGGCGAACGGAATATGGAACTTAATAAGAAGGGCGTCCAAGTTACAACCTAGGTACAGTTTGGCGAAAGTTTACTTGTGAAATTGTGAATGTGATTTCTTGTTCCAAATAAACACAGGCACTTATTGAATAAAATCATAGTTCAGCCGTTGATGTGCAAAACAGTAGATGGGAGACTTTAGAAGACGACCACGATGGCTGAAATTACTCGTACGTAACTGTCTAACCAAAATAATAAAAGCCTAATTGTATGTAAACAAGTATTCGTACTAATTTTTCTCTAAATTCTCAGCAGCTCGGAGTTTGACAATAGGCTCGCCTCCTATTTGGTGGAACTTTAGCGTACCGGAAAACTCGGGGTGTTCATTATTACACCTCTGTCTAATGCTTATGAAAATGCGCGATATTATGTATTTCAGTTCTGAGTTCTTATTATTATTATGAGCCGTAATCGTCCCACTGCAGGGCAAAGGCCTCCCTTTCCTTCTTCCTCTCTTCCCGGTTGAGAGCTTTCAGCATCCAACCCACGCAGAATGAGTCAAGCTCGTCACGCCATCTCGTTCTGGATCTACCGCGACGTCTTCTGGAATGCTGGGGCATCCACATTGTCGTGATTTTTCCCACAATTCATCAGACATGCGGCAGATATGTCCAGCCCAGTTCCATTTAAGGCTGGCGGCTTTTGAGTTATATCAACATAATGATTTCGAATACATTTGCAGGCATGATTAGTATTTGCCATCCACAGATACCAATCAACTCGATGATGGATAATATCCGCGTCACCTACAGCTTTTTGTACCGGTGAAACCTACGTACAGTTATAATATAAATAGCTAGATATTTACTCATATGAGATTTTAATCCGTTTGTCGTCATGTGTCTAGGTGACTAATTTTGGGATAAAAAGTCTTAATTTAGACTTAATATTTTAGTTGGAAACATTGTTGTTTGTGTGAATTTATTGATTACAACCATTCTAAACAACACATATCTCACATTGTTTGAAACATATTACTTATCTACATAAAATAAATATGCTCTAAAAACAAACAATTTCTGACGCATCATCGAGGGGCGTTATATATTCTCAAAGAGACATGAATGCGAGCAAAAACGGTTCTCCAAGTTATGCCCAAAGGGAGTGAAAGTAGAATAAATGTGAAAAGGGTAAAGATTTTACTGGTTCTTTAGTTTCGTCGCCGTCAAACTTTTCCTCACGCATTTTTCTTCTTAATGTGCATATTGTGAGACTTTTGTACTTTCTCTTAAAAACATTGCCTGATGCTTTCTTTTGTATCGAAGCGTCGTCGTAAGCGCAAATTTATAGATACACAAAAATCCACTACCTGTGACACACATAAATATATTTTTTCTTGTGGTGATCAAACCCACAATCAGAAGATAGTCTGACTTATGGCTTCGCAATGGAGCATCTCTAAAACATGAATAATCAATAATTTCAGATCTACACATACATTTAGAAATCAGAAGTGCGTGCCCCGGATTAGAACTCAGACAAGCGTGAACGAAATCAGTAAATACAATTTTCATCATGATCTTCTCAGGCTATATTTCACCAAGTAGTAGTAATCCCAATTCCCTGAGTATATTAAAAAATGGAATTAATTTATCGGGTTTATGAAATGCGGCCTTTGTGTATATAGTGAACACACATGCTTACCTATATTTTGTGTATATATTCCTAGTAAGGTCCCACAAAGCGGTAGACCGTGAATCTTGTCCATATAAATTGACGGTGAAACTCGAATTGAGAAACGTATTAGTGGTAAAAGGCACACTTTGTAATCGATTCAGGTAAGCAATGAGTAAGCCTAAGTGAAATCGTCCTGCTCGAGACATTTACCATTTCAGTAAGGTTTTATTTGTCTAAGGACCATTTACCTTAATGCTTTGTTCAGAGAATAAACATGGTAAAGTATTATTATGTTGAAAGATAAAAAGATAAATATAAGAACCCACTTTTTGTGGCATCTTAAAAAGATAAATCGATATTTAAAAAATAATAAAACACATTTGCACATAGAATACTCGTAAGAAATGTAGACAAGACAACATACTTATTATTTGCTAGCTTCTGCCCGCGACTTGGTCTGCGTGTACTTTAGGATTGGGTCCGACCTGGAAAAAAAGTAGCCTATGTGTTATTCCAGATATGCCAAATATTATCGAAATCCGTTCAGAGTGAAAGAGTAACAAACATCCGTACAACATCACAAACTTTCACGTTTATAATATTAGTAGGAAGAAGGATCTAAACCATGATCAGTGCTTCAAAAAAATTAATAATAAGTACCGAGGAAGTCTAATATTTGTTTATGTGATAAAACACATTTATATCATTATCTATCATTTCAATTAAAGTAAGACAGTAATAAAGAGTTAATCTGGACTCTATATAAAACCAAGCCCACCCAACAGATAATATAATAAAGAAACTGCCGTACACGACTTTCGTTAGACTTTCTTGCTTTAATCCTTGCTTACAATATAAAAGTTGCTTGTTGAGATATAATGAAAACTCTCCTAAGCCGAGATTCAGTTTAGCTAAGACTTATAAATGTGGTCTTGCCAACGCTGGTCACTTTTTTAGGTAGGTACTAGGTTTTTTTTTTATCAAATGACACATTAAACTTAAAGTTAAGTTTTAAAATGATCAACTTAGCATTTATCTTGATTCCTTATTAATAGATTTTCTTTTATTATTAATAGGTAACTAACAAAAGTCTTCACAGCCAATGGTTAGCCAAGCGCCTCACAAAAACGCTTAAAGAATCTTTCGTTTTCGATACCAGACTATGAAATAGATCGGTGAGGATATAAAACACACACATTTTAAAATAATTATTTTAATATTTACCAAATATAAGAAAAGTGAATAAAGATATGCTGTGGAATCTGCAATATAGTGTGTGTATAATGCAAAACTCAGATATATATTTAATTTACAAAAAGTGTGGGTCTGTCCGTATCTGCGATCTTTTTGACGCGCAAAAGTTGTACGTAGCAGTATTTGATGGTGTTCTCTACTGCGAGACCAGGCTTACACCTTAGTAATGTACGAGAATAAGTATTTACCTATGTACGGTTGCATTTATTTTGATCGGTGGTGTTATGTAGTTTTTTAATGCGTCAGGATTTACTGGATGACCCGAGATATGTAAAGGATGTTTTGGAATTTGTTGATAAACTTCTCAAGTTATAAAATAAACAATATAAAGTAGGTATAAGAATTATATACAAGTTAGTTGCGCTACTTTTATAAATTCAGTTGGTATACAGTATTCATGATACATACATACATACCTTATCATTCAACATACCGTTTTGCGACTTTGTATAAAAATACTGCACAGCTGCTACGACGGACGTAGCTGACGTGATAATGCTACATGCTATATGGCGTAGTTATAGCGACGTAGCAAGCGTAGCCGATACGCGATTCGCAAGTTATTATTTTCCAAGCTGCATTGGATGTGTTTATCCTTGCCTGTTATTTAAACAGAACCGATGAACTCTATTCTAATTACGAATTATTCCCAAGTAAATATGTTTAAATCATTGCAAAATTAAAAAAAATATATTAAGTAACATACATCAGCGATCATACTGAACTAATTTCACGATTCGTAAACTTATTAAAAACTTTAACTAAGTTTCTAATAAGTTTTACTTTAATAAAAAGTACTTAACTTAAATTATTTTGAGCATATTAACAGTTAAACTTGTAATCTCAATTGTAAAGATATCGAACTAAAACTAAACATTTACTTACATACCTAGATACAAAATTATCAATATCATTACTGTTTTTTTATCTGAGTGTTTTTTTACCTACACAAACTTGGGTCATGACACAATTTTCTTTTATCGAGTAATATTTGAATTCGGTACTTTTACCGCTTTTTATTAACTACCAAAGAACTGATAAATAACATTCTTTTCTTCGAATAAAGCAGCGGCTTTATTCTATGCAAAGTTTCTTGGAATAGCGTCTTCTGTAGTTGAGTTACATTTGAAGTCGGTAGGTAGTTCAAGGACTACTAAAAATAAACCAAAAGAACACGCCATTGTGTTCTATGTTGTATACATTTTAATGTAAAAGATACAAAGTCTTGTTATTGAAAAACATTGTTTATTTACTGTGGAGTCACGTTCGTGAAGACGAAGTTGTTTACTATGATAATATTCTCCATACATAGTGTTTAACCCGTTTACTGCTGCCATGATACCATTGAAAAGGTTTATCATTGATAAACTTTAAAATAATATATAATATTTGAATAAAAAAAACAAGGTTAAGTTACAAGTTCCAAAAGTGTATCGGTCACAAAAGCCAAGACAAAATAACAGAATTTAATTGTATGAAACTACAACGACTAGGAGTGGGATTTAAAACTGTGTCTCTTGGTTCAGACCGCGTCTGGTTTACCAAATTAAGAGAGGTGGGTTCTAATCCTGCCCGCACTCATAGACTAGTTTTCGTATCCGTTCATGATGTATCATCGGGTTTTTAAAAATCTTAAACATCTTTTAAGTCTACAAAAATATTGTAGGTCCATATTTTGAGAGACTTACCTATACGATATATTTTAAGTCCATAAGCCAGTCTGCGCAGCCATGATTAGCCCAATCTGGAAGCTGCCGCTTGGCTGCCTGAGCTTAAACCTATAGCTAGTATTACATTATCTGTGCCTATAGGTAAACGTGAAATACATCGCAACACGATAGGATAAATTACTACTTAGTTAAAACCTCTATTTTATAGAAACTATTCTAGTGTATCATCATTATTATTCTAACCTTTTCTCAATCGCTTTTTGACCGTGGCAAGCACCGGTTGGTTGTTTCTTCCACATACCTCGCTATCCTTTTCTGGTGTATCATGGTTATAACATTAGAGACATATCAATCTCACAAATAAACGACGGTCAGAACACGTCAAATAAACGAAGGGAAAAAGATGATGGGGGTAATTTTTCAAATATTTGTTAGGGACACAATGAATTATATAGTTAAATTAAATCACTGGGGGGACAAATATTTATAGACAAGTTTAGTATTTAAAAATATAAACGTTTTACAAACTTATAATTATTATAAGTTAATACTAGAAATAAATAGACCATAAAATTTATAATCTTGAAAAAATAACCAAGCGTGCAAAGGCTATTAAGATGTTAATCTACCTTAACAGCTATTTAAGGTCTAATGACTATTAGTCCACGGTCTTAATATATTTACGCACACTTTCTTACAATATAAATTCAGTGCTAAGTAGTAAATTCTCGTACGTGGGCTACTAAAACATAATTGTTCTGTGTGATCGGCAAATAAATATTTTATTTGTTTTTACTAATAAATACATACAGGGTAGGGCCGTGGCTTTAATTTTTTTTTTAAGCAGCTTACATGTTTTAGAATTAAACTTTTAAAATTAACTAGAACTAAAACTGTAATAAAGTTAGAATGAGTTTACTGAATTATTTACGTAGTTTGTGACCCACAATAATTAATTTGGTAATTTAACTTTTCTAGCACATAATCTGAAACTTTATTTTTAAACATCGCGCAACTAACGCCATCTATTAGTATACTAACAAAACGTTAGAAGAGTTTTCCAGGGCTGATATAAGAGCATGAACAGTTTTCATTTAGTTTTGGGAAATTCCGATAGATGGCGCGATTAACAATTTGTCTCAACTTTAAAAGTAGCCGTAGTCTTGCTCTGATATACACTTATGAGATGTTAGCAACCATTGAAAGATGTCGCTTCTATGCTTTTATTTTCTGAAAGTATTATGATCTGAGCAGTCTTTTCTGTTTTGCCGTTCGTACTTACTTTCTCCATTCTGTCTTAATTATCGTACTTTTAAAGTAATTGTAAGAATATTAAAAACAGAGAACAAATTTTACAAAATTATGTGCATTACCTACTACCTATTATTATTAAATTAGGTAATTAATAGTTCAAGTGCTATGCTAGAAGTCCTTGGTTTCATTTCCAGGTCGAGCAGTGTCCATAGTAGGTCACTGACAATTATTATATTATATATTGTACAGTACATTATTTTATATATTTATCATATAAAAATAGGTATTATATTCCAGTTAAATCCAGATTCGAAATAAATTTAATAGTAAATAAGTACCTACGGTTGTTGTTTCCTTAAAAAAATGTTTACTAGCAATGTGAGTGGTACATTACTAGTATTCTTGTTAACCCCTCGTGCTAAGCTAGGTAAATGCTTGTGTTACGAGTGAGTTCATGTCGGTAGTGCAATGGGATGGGTTCAAACCGGCAACTACATGGTCGCAAGTCCGACACTCTAGCCATTAGGCTACTGCCGCTTCAATATTATTCGTTTTAATGTAATGGATTTTTTTTATCTTTATTACATTATTCTTCGATAATATTCGGGGCTATTCAAATTTGCTTGTCTCATGATCATTTAATTTCAAAGTCCTTATAGCTAGGTAGAAGATATTTAATAATTTTCTTGTTTCGGTTTACGTGTTAGCGTTTCTCTGACAGCGGCTTATTAATTTAAGGTAAGGAAAGGCTTACAGCGGTTATTATAAATGCTCATTTTAGTTAGTCCATTAATCTTTCGACCTATTACATTTTCTATTCAAATATTTTAGTTCATTTGATGTCATGGCAGGCCATTAAAATAAGCTGTTAAAGATTCAGAATACCGAGAGCAATAAATTTTTGGGAGGTACTTAACTTCATTTTTAATGTTTTATATGTATGTAATTCATGTTATTTCGTAAAAATAAAAGATTCTACCTAACTCATTACACACCTATTTACTGTCCCATAGCTGGGCACAGATTTCCTCTCAGAATTGTGAAGTGTTAGGCTTTATTCCACTGCGTTGGCCTAACGCGGTTTGGCAGACATCAGTCGCCATTGATAAAATCACTCAGGCATGCAGGTTTCTCACCATATTTCCTGAATTAGAAAATGTCACGAGGTAGGTATTAGTTATGATTTAGTGGTGTATTAGTCATACCACTAGGCTAGGCTATCATTGTTGTGAAACCTTACTTACTATACAGATCTATTTTGTGTTGGACACTTAATATACATATTTCTAAAGCAGTGATAGTCTAGTGGTATGACCGTTAGATTGCCAAGTATCGAGTTTGAACCCAAGGCACTCACCTCTGACTTTTCGAAGTCATGTGCCTATTAAATAGTTAATTATCACGCGTTTAAACGGTGAAGGAAAACATCGTGAGGATTCCTGCATGCCTGAGAGATTTTCTCAATGGCGTGTGAAGTCTGCTAACCCGCACTAGGCCAGCGTGGTGGATTATAGCCTAATCCCTCTCATTCTGAGAGGAGACCTGTGCCCAGGAGTGGGACAGTATAATGGGTTGATTATAATATACATATTTCTATGTATATTTTAGCAACAAATAATTCTGACATTATATGTGAATATATTGTTTTTCATTATGTTTCTTTTGCGACACAGAATAGACAACTAGACAATAGATACACCATAAAAAATGTCATAATGGTTCTTAATTCGAAAAAATAAAACTAAATATGAAAAAAACTAAGTAGATGCGAGTGTCCTCAAAAACATACGAGGAAATAAACTTGTTAGAGGGCATCATTATCTGGTCGGAAAGTTTTGTATGAAGTTCCGTATTTCAGCAAACATGATGTAATAATATGTATTTCCCCATTCAAAAATGCGTGACATTGACTTTCTTCATTACAGTTTAACCTGAAAAGTTTCAGACAAAGTATTCTACCAAATGGCATTTTGTTAATGAGTATGTAAGTATGACAATGAATATTATATTCATTGAAGTTCCCTTTTCATATAATTCAGTCTTACTAAAGTTGACAGACAGACTGTACATACATAATTTTATTGGATATAGGAAGGTTTCTGAGAGCTAACCCACTTCGGCGCCTAAGTAAACAATTACTTTCATTACACGTAACCTTATAGCTCTATCTTTTACATATTGCTTGGCAGAAAATCCTTCTAGACCCATCATAATTTTTTTTTTTTTTTTTTTATAAAAAACGTTGAGCACGCGAGCAAACGTGCAAAGGAATACAGAACACTTTCATTAATGTTTTCTGTATTGAATTACGTAGTCACTTACGCTTAGTGTCCTGTGACAGGCTAATGTTTGAAATATCGACATTGCACGCCTCTATTTTAAGCACGTGAAAAGTGGAAGGGGCGTTAAGGTCTTGGGGTGTCGAAGGGTGGCGAAGGGGGTTGACGGCATTCAACAGGCGGCGGTCGATACGGCCGGCGCCGCGGCGCAGCGGCTACGTTTACCTACCATACATACTACTCGCCTCACTGTAACACCACATCACATATTTTTACAAAAATCTTAACTCATCATTACATTTTGTTCTTTTCCGTTGAACTTTTCCCGCCACATTGCTAGACTGTATTTGCTTTGATGAGGGGAATGTGTTATAGATAGATCACGTGTTAAGATTAAAATATAGATACTGATACTAATAAGGTATCTACTGAAATATCTTTTGTATTTCATCACTGTGTAGTTCATAAAGCTATTGTAGGTAGGTACTATTAGGTTTGCTTTATTGTAACAGAGAATTGCTCCACAATCCGAGTCGGTTTCCATTCAGAATAAAGCGTCTATTTTATTTCATCCGCCACCTGGTAACGGCTGTTATTAGCTGTGCCGGGTGGCAGATTAAAAGATATTTAATTGCAATGGTATTAAGGTATCTAATTTTCACCAAAAGTAATATTACGACAGGGATTTTAAATGAAAGCATCAAAGTTCGTAATTTAAAAATGGAAACGTAGCAAGCACGATGTTGGTTGTTGCAATATTTAAGTCTAAGACGGTGCACTACACCGTAATCGCGGTTGTCTGCTACTAGATTTGAGCGTCAGATTGCGTCGAGTCTCTTCAAACGGAGGACCTTATCTCAGCTGCGATGCCGCCTTTGTGAACATCGAGCTGTGCTCTAGCCACGTAATTTGCACGACTAATATAAATTCTCTTATTTATTGCTCTAGTTTCACTACTGCTCACTGCACATGTAATAACTTTTGTCCTTATGCTGCAATATCGTGTTAACATCTTCACAAAAGCTTTTTTGTTACTTACTTCTCTTGTTTGAGCTGTTAGTTTAATTTTCGCGGATAATATAGGCATGAATTACGTCGTAGGAAACATATTCAACAAAAATTTTACTTTGCGTGTTATGTCAGTTTATATTTTGGTCGTGTCACAGTAAAAAAAATGTCTGCAATGATTGCATAGCTGTTCCACTTAACTCGAAAAAAAAAATTGAGAATGATCTTGATATTTTGCTTTTCGTGAAACGTGATTGTTGATTACTGAGTTTAACGATTATTGTGAGTACTTGGTTGTACGAGAATAGTCGCTAAGACATGGCGGAGTTCCTTTAGTTTCGGCGTCATCGTAAAATAGGAACGTTCTTGCGTGTGTTGAAGTATATAGTAACAAATACGTAACTCGAACAGATGTTTCCGCCTGAAAAGGTTACGATCGATATTGGCTGCATGTTTATTTGTGATATGACATCTATCTTCGCAATATTTCATTAATCTCGGCATCATCATCATCCTATTCCTATTCAACAATGATACGGCTTCGGGTTGAATCTTATATTAGTATTTTTAATGAAACTATTGTTGCCTGTTACCCATAGCTTACTTCTATTTTATAAAGTAATGTGGAAGTGTTAATGCGAAGTTGATGTTTAAAAAAAATCGCATATTTAAGTAGGTGGTTTGAAAAGTACCTACTATAATTTAAAGACTGAAGTGAAACTATGTATACATACTCGTAATACTTTACTAGATAGTTACCTATATAAAACAGAACTCTTAGTTTATTGCTGTTGTCATAAACTTAGAATTGCTGCAGCCATTTAACAGTTAGTGGAAAGTTCCGGAGTGCAATCAATTTAGATATTCAAATATTGTTCCACAAACTTCCCTAGTAACAAATCAGACTGTGTACACAGTCAACAATTGTCCGACCTTATTATTCAAAGCTACAAGTACAGGTCCGAAGCCCTACTTATAGCCCGTATATATATAGTATCTTGAATAGAGTACCTATAGATAAATAAGTGAGGACTTTGTATCTTCCTAGACACTTTCTTTGAATCAGTTAAAGTTTTTTTTCTTTTAACACTTTTAAATGCGACTCAGACTACAAAACAACTCGTATACGGAAAGTTGAAAGTATTAAACTTTTTTAACAAAATAGCCTTTATGGTTTGCATTATTTACTTACGGCAACTGCTTACAACTGGGGTAGGTACTAGGTACTAGTAAATTAGGTAATTTGGAAATATAAATTTCAACATACAGCTTAAAACGTGCAACTACTCAACTACAATACAAACATTCTTAGAAATTCAAATACTGAACAGGCTGTGGTCCCTTTGAACTGAATTTCAAAGGTTTAATATATACGTTTATTTGCATAAGTAAACTTATTAATAAAAGCTACGCCGTCAGAATTAGTCCAGAACATTTCGGTAAACGAGAACATAATGAGAGTACATAACCTTACCTCGAACGACAAGAGCCTACACAACGACTTGCCCAGCGGGGAAGGGCTCTTGATAGTGCCCTCTCTTCGGTTTTATTGTGCTATCGTGGCACGTGGCAACATTGGCAACTGCCATTGCCGTTTATGGTTACAGTATCTACCTACCTGAATAAGTTTTTTTTTTTGGATGACGGCCAGGAAATATGTAGCCGTGTTTTACGTTTCTTTTTATTGGATTAGTCCTTTTTGCTTAAATATCCCGATAGCATCATAGGAAGAATTTTGAAGAAAATGTTATTGTTTCTCCGATGTTATGATGGATCCAATTTAGAATGAAACAAATAAACCTATTGCCTCCTACAAACGGTTAAATTAAATATTATGTACCTATGTATAAATATTAGAGCTGGTATATATATTATAGTTTTAATAATTTCAGATTCATATATTATATAATATTTTGGTTCTGTACATGTATATGTCTTGTTTTGTTGATATTATTGGTTTAATGGTCCCAAGCGATCCCGTAAGCGTTATTGACATTGAGATTTTCTACAAAACTCTCAATGTCAATAACGCTGCTGGGAGCTATAGTGCCAATCTAATGGCAATAGGCTCACCTCCTATTTTATGGGATCCAAAACATTCTGACTAACTTTGTCATCAATACACAGAAACAGAGGTGAAATGTTGAACACATTTTTACACTATACGATCATTTTTCCTTAGCATGAGTGAGATATACAATATTCACCATCATGTTTCCCAATTCGAGCTACAAAAATGTGGCTATAAACAGAAATAAAAAACGTGAGTTCAGAGATAAACATTTTTTAATCACGGTGACAAGCCCGTAGGCACCTTATAATAACATGACACCTTTTCCGTAATGGAATACGCATAAATAAACAAAATTGTTGATCGTGAACGAAGGGAATATCACCATCACAGAATGAAGAGTCGAATTCAAACTATATGAATTTAAACATACTATCACGCCTGTAGTCATCGTAGGGTTAGGCAGATGTACAAACTGTTCAGATTCGGTAGTATGGACTGCGAAGTAAGGGCTTGAGTTTTTCGAATCCAATGCAATTTTGAATGTTTTATTTCGTCGCACGTAAAATGACGAACATCGTAAGGAAACATTCATGCTTGAGATATTTTTTGAGGCACGTGTACTGAACTATAGATGAATAATGTCATAGTAAAATGGATTGATAATAATGAGATTATTTGCAAAAAGTTATATTAGTATATTTTTTGGATAAAGAAGGCCTATTTAAATTATTATAAAGTTATACACTTACTGTAACGCCACAGAGTATTGGGGATTATAGACACAATCCAAAATCTTTATTTATTTAAACGAAATAATAATTATGTCAGTGTCTTTCAAAACAACAACGGATGTTGTTCGTAAATGATCCTTGGTGTGGCCTAGAGATATAAAACCTTATTTCATCGTCCATAAGCCCTATAAATTAAAATAATGCAAAGTTCTACTTTTCTATGAAGAAATATTGGGCATCTGGTTATTTAGCGCATTTATATTCTAAGAATAAACAGCAACCGACTCCAGCCCAGTAGAGGTCCATTAAAAGAAGCGTTTGTGGGAAAAAATAACCAGATAAAAATAACACGAAAAGGGCAAAAAGATTGGAAAGGTTGCGTCATAAAGGTACCGACATTCATCCAGAGGGGAACATTTCTGTGGTATCGGTAAGAAAGCTTGTTATTTTAAAGAACATTAATATCGAGTAATAATCTCGGACCTGCATTATTATCATTTATTTATATCGAAAATCGCATAAATAGGTAGATATATTTTCTGTTTGTTTTTATATTCAGATTTAAGTTGTTATTATTAATGAAAAATTAAACATTACCTAAGTGTTAATTAATTTAAAATACTATTAATTATTGAACTACGTAATTGTATGAAAATTCATTAAACGGCAAATATGTATTAATTTTGACAGGAATGCCTACAAGTATTAATTAATTCATACCTATTTTAGGTTACAAATGAATTCTGTTCGAATTCGAAAGTCCCAGAGGCGGTGTGTGGTGGGACGTACATTTGATCCCTCTCCTCTCCTCGGCCGGGTTCAGCAATGTCACTGTATCGTTTCGGCTTCATACTACATCAACATACCTTTAGATTCTCCGATATACCTACCTACTTTTTTTGCACAGAATATTAGATACCATTAGGTACTCACTTATTCCCTAAAATATTAGGCAAAGGTATACTTATGTACATCCATAGTTTGTTGGTATGTTTTAGATACCCTGTGATAAGGCGTGAGTCTATTGACATAAACCGGCCATAAATTAAAACTCTGAATTGCTACTGAGAATTTTATAAAAAAAACAATAACACATATTTACCTGGAAATCGAAACGAATCGAAAATTGAAATAACTACCAAGGATCTCAAGAAGCTATTTTGGACAAACAATTAGTCAAATATGTATTAAACTAATTTTATGTAAAATAAAATCAATTTTATGATTTTAAAATGGAAGAATGATCCGTTTAGTTTATATTTTATTAGACCGATAGGTACCAGAGAATCTATTTCTTTAAAGGAATAATGAAATGACAGACGTTAAAGTATCGCAAGCTATTTTCTTCTCTATTGGACCAGTTATGGAGTTTGTATTCAATCTTGGTACTGAGGAATAATTTATTCCTTTAGAAGATATAAGGAATTAATTACACTGCGTTGGTCAAAATAATTACCTTATTCTTTACAAATTATCAGCTTGGAATATAATTCACCTTTTGAAATACAATGTAGTAGAAGGGTATTAGTAACTATCTTTTTTATGAATAAAAACGATTGTTTGTTTGTTTGTCCTCTATGCATTGCTAAATCACTCATCCTATTGCGATGAAACTTTGGTGAATTGTTGTGGGCATGCATGCCCGGGAAGGTTTATGAGGAAAAAAAAAACAAAAATAGAGGCATTGAGATGCATGCCGGGGGATAGCTAGTTTAAATTAGTTAATTTAAAATTTAATTTATTACAAACCTATAGGCAAACTGTTGGTGTACATTAGTATGCCTTTGCATAACCCTTCGGGGAATATAAGCGTGATAGTATGTTGTGTTATTTTTTATT
Source organism: Acronicta aceris (assembly GCA_910591435.1). Taxonomy (NCBI): domain Eukaryota; kingdom Metazoa; phylum Arthropoda; class Insecta; order Lepidoptera; family Noctuidae; genus Acronicta; species Acronicta aceris. Next base: position 7,467,263 of record OU342763.1, on the reverse strand, counting down.
GTATTTACGACTACATACCTTGTGATCTTTTCTTTTCATACTTATGTACACCACACTTATAAACTTATACACAACACTAGCATACGAAGATACCGTTGACCTTCGCATTCTTCTGCTAAGACAGCAGCCAAGCCTGCAACTACTGTTAAAATCAATATCAACGTAAAAATAAACATAAAAAAATCTACTGGTTTCTCACACTCACGCGAATATTAGACATTGAAATGAAACTATTTTTTACGGATTTTATCGCGTTAAATTGATATCATTTGATTCCCGACATTTCGGATCCTTTACAGCATCCATGGTTATGAGTAGACTGTATAAAATAATATCAAAATAACGCGATAATATCCGTAAAAAGTAGTTTTATTTCAATATCAATAAATCTTTTATCAAATAAGGCCAACCAGGTTTCTAACCAGTTAGAAAACATATTTGCCATTTCCTTATTTTCATGATACAAATACAAATCCAAGCCGATTCGGATCAATGTGAAATTAGGAAGATAATAACAAAGGGGAAGATAATACTTGTATCAGAGCCACAATAGCTGAAACTGGATGATATAACAAAGTAATGTTGGTACCGAGTTTGCAAGTCGCTAGGTGGGACTTGGGAGATGGGTGGCAGTTAACAGATGTCGGGCAAAATTGGATCGATATTTTTCCCCATGAATAATTTAGATGGATGTACTGCTTTTTAGGTTTTCGTAGCACGAGGATTATTTCAACGTTTGACCTTCGGAGTTGGTGTGTAATGGTGTACATCATTTTGTTTGGTAGCCGCGAAAGTTCGTTCTACAGGATAGTTGTGGTGATCTTTTTTTTTAAATAGCCCCAGTCTAGTCTCAATTTCGTGAACATCAAACGGTATTCACGTAAAATAAAAACCACGTCAAATGTGAACTAGCTTTAATAAAATTTATCTAATGAAATTTAGAATTGAATCTAATGTGGCATTTATGCCACACCGAAATATTTTGAAGTGTTTGAATTACCAGAATTAGTATAACATTGTTTATTACTATACTCGTAGGTACGTAACAGAAATTGTTAGATATATGATAAGAAATAGTTTAATAGTGGGGTCCGAGTGCTCGTCTCCTTTTCAAGGAAACTTCAAGGAGACTGGTCGACACTTCACGTAACCAGAGGGCTGGCTTGTTCCTAGGACAGCGCATAAGCATTGCCATTCAGCGTGGCAATGCTGCCAGTCTTCTGGGCACCTTCCCGGACGACAGCGATATCGAGGAATACTTTGACGCTTAGTCACGCCTGTCTTTTAGATTTATATATATAGCTTTTTTACGTTCATGTATTTTATGTAAATAGTGTATATAGTAAAATAATTTAATTTAATTCAGATAATAAAATTATTAAAATAAATTATATCATTATCAATCGTTTAATAGTAGTATATTATTTTAGGTAATCTTTTTTAATTTTTAATGAAACGGTACAACGTAAAATTGTACTCCATGAAGGGTTTACTTTTCCGCTTCTATTTTAAGATTTATTTTTATAACCTGCTAACTGTACCAAACCAACGGCGATAAAAAATCTTGTCAAAGGAACACGATGGGGTTGAGTTATGTGAGATATTTTTTCATATTTAATGTTTTATATATAAGCTATGATAGCCTGGTGACATGACCATTGGAATGCCAAGTCGTACGTCTCGAGTTCGAATCGCACCTCTAGCTTTTCGCAATCATGTGCATATTTATAATGAATTATCACTCGCTTAAAAGGTGAAGGAAAATAGCGCGAGGAAACCTGCACGCTAAGGATGTTTTCTGCCGCACTAGGCCAGCGTGGGACTGTTAATGGGTTGATGGTAAATGTTTGTTCTTCGGAATTGTCTGTTTAGGATTATTCTAATTAACAATACCAATGATTCGGACGATTTGAAATCCTTCGACGAGACCCTTAACCCAGGTAGGACGGATTATTATGTCTGTCGTAATAGATCATTGTTTTATTTTATTCGAAGAAACTAAAGTTAAGTTATCTTTATCGTTTATGAATATTATATTACGTCGCTTAGGTTTTGAATTTACATAATGCGTAGTTCCAATTACTTAGAATTTGAATAATACATGCGCGTTTTATTACTTTCTGTTGATTCTCATTATGAATGAACATTGACAAAAGCAGATAAAAAATACTTTGTTACACTTTACCTAAATGTAATATAACTACACAATAATAGACTAACGGAGTCGTCCGCAACCTATTTCATAAAAGCTTTCTATTTCGGGACTCACCTATTACTGTCATGAAGAAAGTGGGACGTAACCATATGAATGAAGGATTATTTAAATGCATTTTTCAGGACCCATCCAATATACTACAACAAAATAATAATGTTATTGACAAAATAAATATTTTATTAGGTATACGAGTATTAAATAATGCCATAATTTAGATTATTTATATAACTATAAAGGAAGCGTATAAATAAATTGCCGTCCCGTGAAGTGTCCTGTAAAAGGTCTCAGCCTTCAGGTAGTTAACTAGTCGGTTCAGGCGCGAACTATCGAGTAGGTATTGCGCACCTCTTTTTTATTTATTTAATTCTTTGTGCACAATTAGTGTACAGAAGCATTTTCTACCAGTTGACCTTCGGGTGATGCAGAGACAAGAATTGGTAGGTGCACTTACAGTGATTATAATCACATAATTATTACAAAAATGAAATAAATTGTAAAACTACATAAATAATTATCACAAATATATTTAACTACTATATATACTTGTATATAATATTTTTTAAGTAGGTACGGTTAACTATGATGAGGTTAACCATCGACCTACGCTTAATAATAAGAGTGAGAAGAATCGATAAGATTGATAATAATTGTACCAAATATATTTTTAAACATACCATCACGCTTCTATTCCCCGAAGGGTTAGGCAGAGGTGTACTAATGTACACCCACAGTTCGCCGGTATGTTTTAGGACTTAATTTATCATCTTTATATATTTTTTATGCTATGAAAATGTACAGGACTATAGTATATTACTGCTACTTTCGTTCCTATTTATATAAAAGTAAGCATACAGGAACGCATGTGGCAGCGACTGGATGAGGAAAGCCGAAGTTCGGGCTCTGTGGCGCTCACAGAGTTCACAGTTCAGCAGTGGACAAATATAGGCCGATGATGATGAAGCGTGTAAACGCCATACACCTTTCAAGGCGAACATAAACAATGTAAAGTGTAATTTTCACTGATTAATTACAATAACCAGATGCTTATAGGGCTATCAATCATCCTGAGAACTACGAGGCACATAATCCACCTCCATTTATTTTAAATCAATCAAATATACTTACGTGAGAGCCATGCTTCGGCACGAATGGGCCGGCTCGACCGGAGTGATACCACGGCCTCACAGAAATCCGGCGTTAAAAAACGCTTACGTTGTGTGTCGCCGAGTGAGTGAGGTTACCGGAGGCCCAATCCTCTTTTAAAAGGTCGGCAACGCACTCGTGACTCCTCTGGTGTTGCGGGTGTCCATGGGCGGCGGTTATCGCTTACCATCAGGCGATCCGTCTGCTCGTTTGCCCTCCTATCCCATAAAATAAAAAATCGTGATCGTTTAAAACAAGCTCATACATCGTTTTTCCCAATACTGTGGCATTTTCCCGAAATCCCGGTAAAATGCTTACATAGTCACAAAATGCCCACTATGAAATTAATAATACAATATACATAATAAATTCTGTATTAGAAACCATAAATATCTCTATTACGTAAAAGCTATGCCTTCTGAACTAGGTTATTGGCCTGTATCTTAGGAGAAAATTCCTAATTAATCATAATATGATTCATATTTAAAAATTGCTAAACTCTATGGGTCTTAAATAAGAATTGATTAAGAGGAATCGAGGTCATATTTAACAATCTATTTAAATAAATTCATATTTAGAGCCTGCAGCATTAAAGTGACTCAGTAATTTTGGGATATAAACCATATTATTATAATTCTTCAATGCAAATTTTCAAGCTTCTAGATCCACCAAATTATACTGTGTGTTGTCAGTCAGTGTTAGAGTTGTATTAAGTAGATTGTCAAGGTCAAAATGCTTGAAGTTTGTATTACTTTGAGTAAATAGAGTCGCGTTTAATTTGTAGTGAAACCTGAGTAAGGTTGTAGGTACACTAACAGTCTTAATTGGCACCAGTACTTTAATAGACTAACCCGTCTCATTACATAAGGAGTCATAATGCCAAGGAATAAATGGTCCCAGATGGTATGGTGGAATTAAACTATGCTCAGATTTACGTAATAAAATCAAATACCTTCCGACGGATGGAAGGCTGAAAGTCAAAGAATACTTGCTTCACGCGTCATTTGTAATAATTGCACCTTATACAACTTTACTGACATTTTTTGCGCCCGATTCATAATGTTCACCCGTTTCAGGCTTGAGTTAGGATTAAAACACGTTTTGGGATCACTACGGATTACATTATTATTATTGTTTTACTTTTTCAGCAACAAAATCCACCTTTAATATTTTTTAAGGGATATACTTTTCCCATAAGGTAGGCAGACTGTAGATCTTTATGTACTTCCTTAGTCTACGTTCATAAATCTGAAGAAAATAATTCGTATACGAATTTTTATTATAATGTACTAATTTAAATATTCGATATTCATATAAAAACCCAAATAAAGAGTGGATCTTACCAAGCTTTCAAATTGTTAGGGTGCTGTTAAATCGAGTGACAAGGGTAATTTATTCAACAATAAAAAGTAGTTAATTATTATTCCTTAGTTCTAGACAATATGTTACTTAAATCATAACTAACATTTTGTAAAATATGTTGTTAAAAGTTGTGGCACTAATCATTAACTTTGTTCATTTTCCTTCGTGTTACTAGACCATAAAACGAAAGAAATAGAGCAATAATACATATTACTTTCAACGGCTGAATAAATTGGGTAACTGGACCCTCTAAATGAGTTCGCGGAAAGTCTAAACCTAGATAAATTGCTGTCTCGAAAGAGAGCAGATTTTCTCCATGTCGTCACAATAAATCGAGTAGGATTTATAAATAAGATTTTTGTTTCGCTTTTCTCTTCTCTTTAATCTTTGATGTAATTGAAACAATTTTTTTCGATCTCGTGTCAATATCAGAATTCCTTACCTATTATAAAAGCATTTTCAATAATTATCTGACTTCTATTTAATATGTTGCTGAGAGCTATAAAATAATAGGTTCATGACGTAGAACATATTGATAAAGGCTGATTGCCGCGTACCTCGGTCGGCCATTTTTATCCTTGAAAGCTCTTCTGATCCACATTAAAATTCTTATCGATGCAGCCCAGTATATCCAGTTCAACATAGATCGATTCGCTAGTTCCATTTTTTCTAAAAATAAAGTCTGTGAGACGCGCTGGTTTGCAGGTCATCTCAAAAAGGGTGAACTAATTTCCATGAGCTCTTTGCTGTCAGGAAGCTTTTTGAGATTGGAATAAGTAACGTAACGTAAGTGGACGTAAAAGTTGGAAATGTTAGTTCATTGAAACTGCACTACTATCTGGATTTTATTATACCTAATAGCTTCAATTTTGAGACGTAATCGAGGGACAGGCTTTGTTCTGTGCGAGGTATACTGAAAGTAATAGTCTTTGGAAGTACTTCGGCAGTGTAATGTTCGATAGCTTTCTTCATGTGACGTCGGTGTCGTGACGAAGAGTTCTTTCTCGGAGGAGTTTACAGTTTACGGCTTCTGCTTTTATATTGAACAAACTCGTACAACTTCGCTCGATAAAATTCTGATGTGAACACAGTATGAGAAATAAGTCCAGAAATTTATTGATTTATTTGAACGTTTTATCAAAAAAAAAATTTAGGTACATTAGAATATTGAGAATAATTTTAAAAATAAATTGATAAAAAAATACTAGCAGCTGTATGCCGTGATGTAACCCGCCAAGATAAACGCATAAACATACATAGATTAGGCAGAAGTGTACTAATTTTTGCAGGTATGTTTGGGTAATAGGAGGCGAGCCTATTGCCATTAACCGGACACAAATCCAAACTCCGAGCTGCTACTGAGAATTTCATAGAAAAATACATATTAATCGGGAATCGGACCATGGACTAGAGGTCCTACTTGCGTAGCAGTCGTGCGTAAGATCACTAGAATAATGAGGCAGTTAAAGATATCCCAAGCTATGCAATGATATCTTTTTTTTTTCAAATTCCAAGTGTATCGTATAAATTAATTACCCCTCAAACAAGTTTCTCAATTTATTGAATGGGGCTGTGCGTCTATAATAGATTTAGGTGTCTGTCAATAACTTTTTTAAACAGATGGCTATTTTATTTTATATCGGCAAAGTTTATTAGATAAGCTGATAAGAAACACTCTATTTAAAAAATTAAATAAAAAAATCTAAGTTGTCTTTCACAGAACTCTTTCAATTTAACGATTATTAGTTGAAGATAAAATAATTATGGTAAAACTTTCGCTTGCTCTACATAGGTACATATTCTAAATTCATAACTTATATCGATCGAAGATAGGGAAGGAAGGAAGGATCGAAGATAGGTCGTTTAAAAATATTAAAGTGAGCTTACTGAAATGTTCAATTGGAAATCCAGTATTTTATCTTATTTTAATGGGCTATATTTTTGTCTATAAGAGTTAAACTTATATTCTAGTACTCACCACTGTCTTATTTTCCTTTAGTCAATATCCGGCTGTGGAGCGCAAAGACTTCGAGTCGATTTCCAGGTCGTGCTAATTGTAAGAAATTCGGTTTTTTGAGTTTTTCATTTTCGTATCAGCTCACCGTATCATAAGTTATTATTTTATGAAATATTTGATAGTAGCACAAACTTTAAAATATTATGATGATCCCCATAAACAGATAGGTACTCATAATCATAATCATAATCATTTAATCTGCATTCATGTTGTTGACATAATGGTGGTATCATATTGGATGGTATCAAACATGAACCCTGTTAGGGCACAACAGTATTTTTAGTAGGTACTTAAATATTAAATATTAGTCCTAATTACTTAACACTATTTTACATATCTATTTAATATAACAATCTCTTAATTAGTAATTTGGCTGAATGTTGGTTTGTACATCTTATAATCTGATTTTTTCTTATACTAATTTGGATCTAAAAGTATCTGTGAATAAATGTTGATTTACAGCCAGCCATACATAACTATCCGCTTACTCCTTCATGCTGTACTGGCGTGATGATGTTTGATACACTAAAGTACTTTATAGCCCGCGACAGAATGTGCGAGGCGACTCTTGGAATTTCCTTCCTCCATACTGATGTTCTTCCTTAACTTTTTCTTTCAATATTGTGTCGCATGTCCGCCGAAGAAACTTCTGTAGAATTATAAACAAGTACGCTCGAAGCTCAAAGTGTTAGAAATTTAATATTTGTGGATGATAATTTAAATATATATTGAGATACTTTTAACAACAGCTTTTAGTATACACTAAACTATAAGAGATATCATAAAGATACGCGAAATAAAGTAACAAACCTAACATAAGTGCATGCTGTGACCTTTAGTAATTGAAGAAATACATTTAACTATACTAATATTATAAAGCTGAAGAGTTTGTTTGTTTAAACGCGCTAATCTCCGGAACTACTGGTTGAAATTGAAATTTTTTTAATTCTGTTTGTGTTGGATGGTCCATTTATCGAGGAAGGTTTTAGGCTATATAACATCACGCTACGACCAATAGGAGCGGAACAGCGCGAGTGAAACCGGGGGCAGGTCGCTAGTTAATTATAAAACTAATTCTTTCTAAAACTTCTCTAAAATTCTTTGTAGCAACTCGGACTTTGGATATGTGCAATGGGCTCACCTCCTATTATATGGTAGCTAAACTTACTGGTGAGCTGTGGTTGTAAATTAAAACACCTCTGCGTTACTCTTCGGGGAATACATGTGCGTGTTTGATTATGTTAAGTTTAATTAAATATAAAAGTAGAAGTGAAAGTACCCATTTTATCTCCTTAAAAGATAAGAAAAGAGGGTAAAAGAGTACCAAAATAAAGACCAACAAAACCAAATTGGATTATTTAGTGGGCCCACCCAAGGACTAGCCACTTACTGTCACATGTGGATTTATTTACGACCATCGCGACACTTCGTAGCTATTCTATCGTCTTAGGTAAGCTGCAATTGCGAAGCGAGGCGATGCTTTGCTATGTAAAACTATCAAGGCCCTGGGCCTTAGATGTGAGATAACGCTATTTTTTAATACTGTCGAATGAAAAATGTCGGCTCCTGTCATGTCTCTAATGTTTTTTTTGTTTCTTTTTAATAAGCTTACTAGCAATGTGGGTCGCACATTACTAGTATTCTTGTTATCCCCTCATACGAAGTTAAATGCGTGCGTTACGAGTGGGTTCACGTCGGTAGTGCAATTGGTGAGTTTCGAACCGGCAACCACATGATCGCAAGTCCGACGCCCTAGCCATTTGGTTACCGCCGCTTTAATTATTTAACAAATCATAAACAAGGCATAAACAATACTCCAAGATTTGTAACAAATATTTGTCTCGGATTGAAATCGACCCTATGACAGTCGGCGCAACGGTAGTGATGAGGAAATGTACCTATCTGTATAATCAAAACTGTCACACGTACGGGCTTTATTCACACTAGGCGGTCAGCAATGTTTGAAATATCAGTGCGTGATATGTTATATATTATTATAATTTATGTCCTACGTGACGTTCCATCGCGTGATTCCGAATAGTATCGGTTCGCATTTGTCAATCTTGTAGGACCCTCCGTCCTACAAGATTGGTCAATTCTTAAATCTTCTTGTCGTTTGGTATTGAGATTATTATGTAAATCCACAAGTTATAAGTCTTGCATAACATATCTGAGTCTTATTTTGCGTGACTATGCACGTACCTTTTATCCGTTTATTTTTGGGTAAGGTATGTTATACCAGTTGACTACCTCATTAGTCCAGCCCTAGTGGTCCTAGAGGTCCTGGGTTCGATTCCCAAGTCGTGGAAAGTATTATTGGGTTTTTCTCAGTAGCAGCTTAATGTTTGTATATGTGGCTGGTTAATGGCAATAGGCCCGCCCATGGGACCTAAATAAACTAGGTGTCAGACATTAGTAGACTTCTGCTTGAGTCTTCGGTGAATACAAGCGTGATTTTATAAGTCTTGCATCTCTAAGTAATCTAAGTTTTATTTTCCGCGTCTTTTATTCGTGTGTTTTGAGTTAGGTACGTAGTACTAGCTAGCGGAATCGTATTACGTGTATCTTTCAAGTATAGTTTGTCAAGTAATACCTAGTATATATATCGCAGCATCACTGTGTAGAGACATTCTGTAAACCACAGCTAAGTGGCTCCGTCTGTCGTAAGCGGTGCAACGAAATAGAATGAGGTAAATCTCAAAAGATATAATTCAAATACATTTTAAATTTTATTGGTGCAGTTGAGGAAAATGACGTTATGACATTGACATTACTGCCCAGTCTAGTGGTCCCAAGCGGAATTGCTACGAGATTCTAGGTTCGAGCCCCAGGTCGAGCAATGTGTTGTAGGGTGTTTCTATGAAATTCTCAGTAGCAGAGTCTGGATTCGTGCCCGGTTAATGGCAATAGGTTTGCCCGCTATTACATGGGACCTAAAACAACCCGGCGAACTGTGGCTGTATTAGTAATTTAGTACACCTCTGCCTAACCCTTTGGGGAATACAGGCGTGATGGTATGTCATTATGACATCATATACTAAAAATGCAGGTACAGAGAAATAGGCACTACGATTTATTGAATGCCGCAATTAAAACCCACAATAATTCGCCGATATATTTTAGGTCCTAATCGAGGGCAATCGTATCATCATTAACCGAGCACCAATCCAAACCCCAAGCTACTACTGAGCATTTCATAAAGTAAAATTTCATATAAAAGTCGATCTGGGAACTGAATCCAAGGCCTCACGTTTAACAGCGGCGCATGCGACCACAATTTCAATGAGGCAATTAAAACAAAATGTGTCATATTACTTTGTTGTATAAAACCGGTGATTATGAGTCTGGCACGTATGAAGTTTGCAATGAGGTCAATTGTGATCGCATTGTAAATTACCACAATCAGTTCTATCTAGAACAATTAAAACCATTGAGACGTCGTTGATCTTTATTACTAGTGACAAAATCTTAGGAAAATGTTTTGTCATTCCCGACTAGTCTTGTAAAGATAAACATGCCTGTATTCTCCGAAGATAGACGTTTACTGAGGTAAAGTATGGTCAAATAACTGCTTATTAGAAGGTATTAGGGTGAATATTTGAAAAACATTAGAACGTCATTATCTTCATCCCAAAGTTAAGAATGCAGATGTTTAAAAACTACGATTATGATAGATAATTAAAACTTAAACTACACCACTGCCATCAAGCAATAAGACAAGAATAAAAATAATCTGAACGATGAAAGAGAAAACTACTATGATGAGAATAATGATTTGTTATAAAATGTTAGAATATTCACCCAGAAGTTCCGAATAGACGCGCTGGTAAAATCGCCCACAGTTCGATCGAAATAACTGGGCGTGTTTGAAGCTGCAAACAGAAGACGCGAAAGTTTTCTCGCGTTGAACGCGGGTTGGCGCACAAATTGGTGACGTATCACGCTGAACGCGTCCTTACAGTACTAGGTATATTCGCATGCACTAGTGACTCCTCTGGTGTTGCGGGTATCCATGTGCGGCGGTTATCGCTTACCATCAGGCGATCAGCTCGTTTGTCCCGATCCCATAAAAAAAATGCATTTCAGTTGGTGGTTGGTTTCAAAGTGGCGATTTTAGTGATACCTTTAGGTAATACGCTACTAGGGAAAAATAAACAGTCTGTCTGTTCGTTTATCAGTTATTGATCTACGTTCATTGATTTTTTTCCCTACAGCAATACTGTATAAAAACAAGTTCAAAAAAACGTTATTTACTAAGATACTTCCGTATATATGAAAATGTAAACCTCAATTCCGTGCAGCTCGTTCCGTTAATCCGTAGCAACGAGTAAAAACATGAACTTTTATTTTGACCCCGCTACCCATAACATAACATTTCATATTACGTACGTTACATAAAATAATGAAAATCCTTTGTACAACCGTTAATTAATCCCAGCCGACCAACTGATAATTCGTTGAGAGCAGTTTTGGTTCATTTTAATTCAACTACATTCTGCTTGTCGTTTAATTTCAGTAAGCCTGCACATAAAAAAGTTAACGTGTTTGCAATACACTTGTATGATAGGAAAGTTATTCTAATAGATACAGATTCACGAAGATTTTACATACATTTCCTATTTTCCCTGTAATTTGTAGCTGCACAGCTGATCGTTTAAACAAAAGGCGGTAAGCCGCTTTTAAATTTAATTTTAGTCTTCTATTTTATTTCCAAGTAGTTACTAATGCATTACGAAGTTTAAAAACGTATTATCGGCCTTAAACACAATTAATGGTATAAGTTTCGATATTAAAGTATGAAGCTAATAAAGATTAAAGAGCGTCGGCCATCTTTGGTAGCACTGCTTCGAACTAAGTGGAAAAACTTAAACATGCTCGCAATATACCGGAATATTTTATCTAAAGCCGAGGACTAAGGAAAAACGATTCTATCTTAGAAATTTTATGTAAAATACACGAAAAATTATTTTGACTATTTTATGTAGTCTTTTCCTTGACATTATCTGCTTAGTTACTTTTTAAGGATTCACAACTTCTAAGTATGTCGAGCAAAATATATATTTTACCAACTAACAAAAATTTTGGAATTTGATTTTCACTATGTGTAAAAAATATGGTAAGATCAAATCCAACCTTTTATTCAGAGTTTGACGTTTAGATTAAATATCATTAGATGTCAATTATCATATAATGTGGGACATTGTATCGCAAACTGCTACCAATAAAAAGATTTTACTAATTGCGACCATAATACTTAATTTAAATGTGTCGCGTAACACTGTTTTATCAATTATTCGAAGTCGATCGCAATATAAAGGTAATAATGGCCGATGAATATTCGCAGCGGTAACTCGTTATTGAAATGTTGGTATCCATTAGTGGCGAGGCGTATTAATGAATATCGATGATTCGGACGCTTAATTTATATTGTGTTTTGTGTGCTGCCTTAAATGGAAAGAATATTGGTCTATGCTAGCAACTCCGTACCATTGTTATTGATATGTAATAAAAATCCTACTATAATTCAGTATATATTTCATTATTTAGTACTAACGTGTCGTGTCATGTTGTGCCAGTAGTTGGGAACAACTATTGTTTGATTTATTTGACAATTATTGTTTCGTCATTAGTGTTGGGAATGAGAGACATAAATGTAGACAGTTTTTAACATTATTTCCATTGTTCTTATGGTCTGTTACAACACAACATGCTCATATGTTTGAACCATAGCACTTTGTCATTTTGATGCCCAAAAAGAGAGATGGCACAAGAAATAATACTTACTATTTTAGCTGTCTCTTAGTTCCTAAACTTTTTAGCTTAACCCAATGTAATAAATAATTATCAAACACGTGCCACGATAGGTTTATATGTACAAGTTAACATGAACGACTACGTTCATAGCTCACCCATCATCTATTGAATGACTATTTTCTATAAGTTCCTTTTCAAATAAGATTTCAGTTCAAGAAACAGATAAATCGATCCTTTTTTATCTTCCACGTCAATTGACTTGATACAAAGAAGTCAGCTTTATTTACATAGTAATAGGTATCATTGTGAGCCAGTGATTTTATGATGGAAAAGTTTGATAAGTATTTTGTTTTTGTTTTTCGATAAATAATCTAAAGAAGCTTTGCAAAGTAACTTAATTTTACACTCAGCTTTAGTAGATGCTCTGTTTCCTGGTTTACAGATTACATATTTTTTATTGAAAGTTCCAAATGAAATTTTTTAATAACCATTTAAGTATAATGATTAATCTTTCGTTTTTTGTATTGTATGTAGCACGTTTTCTTTAGTTACATATTTTACTCATGGTCGCAAACACACTTGTTTGCAGCTGTCCTCCCATTCGATATTAAGTAGATGGTAAGCTATAACAGCATCCTAACTCCAATAGGTTATTGGCGTTAGGATGCGTTACTAGATTATGACCAACCTTATGTTACACTCACAGGAGAATACCGCTTACCTATCTTAGTATTTTACCTCCAAGGAATAGGGATAAATTCTTCATTGTGAGGGGACCGCTGCATGGTAAGCGGTCGTCGGCGACGTCGGAAAAATGTCCGTTATACAAGCAGTAGAACACAGGTCTCTAGCAGTCTCTGCAGTAAAGACTTAAACTGACTATAATTGAGAAAAATCTCAGTATATAAGATTATTTTATATATATATATATATATATATATATTTAGACGTCGGCAAACGAGCAGACGAGCCAGCTGATGGTAAGTAGTCATCGTCGCCCATGGACACCCGCAACACTAGAGGAGTTGTTGATGCGACCCTTAAGAGCCCTGTATACGCGCCGTTTGAAGATCCCTATGTCATGGCGCAGTGGGAACACCTCAGGAGAAAGACCATTCCAAATCTTGGAGGTACGCGGGAGAAAGCCTCGCGACGCTCTAACATTCTTGGAGACCCAGGTCTCCAGAATGTGAGGAGGTTCTACGAGTAGATCGCTTGTAAGCGTGTAATATTATGTCTTCTAACATCTTCCACGATTTATGTTCTATATATATGCGAAAATATAATTATCAACTATTCCAATAAAATAACACAAATTATCCAATCATGATTACTTTATGACCACCAGATTAATGGGATACCTTTACCCGTGGGACAAGATTAAGTTACTTAGCTAATATTATCCTCTCTGTGAGGACTCATTAAAAGTCCGTCATCACTGTTTATATACCCGAACAGAAATACAGACACTATTTATGTTAAGATGGGACATCGAGATAAGAATTTGTGTATTTTCTAAGGGAAGGGAAACCGTCGACGTCTTCTGAGGCATATCGGACCTTGACATAAATACAGCTTAGTGTAGAAAGGTTTTTAACAACGAAATATAAAATTTAATTATTTTAAGTAAAAAGAGGAGAGGTTTGCTGTAAAAATATTAAGTTGGGGAAATACGTAATTCAATCGAAAATCACACAAAAATAGTCTAGATTTTTTTCTAATTTAGCTATGTACTTTTCAATGAAAGCTCGATGTTAAACAAGTGATCGTAACGAAACAATTTATAAAGCTCAACTCATATTTGTTACACGATACGTGGATATCGCATTCTTATAGTCTTTGTCGCGTCACGTAGCACGCTACATGAATCTCACTTTCTAGAATATCTGGGGATACACGCAACGCGTTGGGTGTTACAAATGTGGTACTGGGTAAATTTTCGCATCCATAATATTTCTCGCTTTCTTCATTACATGTTACATGCAAACGCGTAGTTAATTGTGCGTAGGCTGCTAATTTACGTAGGGCTTATTAATATATAATTCATATGCGAACGTATTAACGAGTAATTTCGTACACTGTTTGTTAGTTACTACATTGCTTTATTCTGGATTGTAATTACTGAATTTATTTATGTTGAAATTCACAATTGAATAGAGTATGTATCTGAGTAAAGTTTAATTCCAAATAAAATCACATTTTTCATATTCGTGAATACTTTAATTAGTGTTATGATTTGGTAAACGGATATATGTAATGTTATTATAGCACATTCCGGCGAACTGCGGGTGTACATTGCGTGTACACCTCTGCCTAATCCTTGGGGGAATACAGGCGTGATGGTATGAATGTAAAAATTATGATTTAGAATAATGATGAATTAGTTTTGAACTAGGGTTTTTGTATAGCTGAAATATTTTTTATAAACAATCCCGATAAAGTCATAGACGTTATTGAGACTGTTTATAAAAATCGTTAATCTAGTTAATAAAGCTCAGTTAATCTGAATAGGGTTCACTAATGTATAATGTGTATTTTAATTTCTTATTGTCAAAGGTACCTTCATATATTATTAGATAATACTTACTTCAACTATATTTTATGACATATTTTTTTATTAGACATGCCATGTCTTGTAATGGCTACAACGCAAATAAATTTGTGAATTGTATCGAAATACTTGACACATACACACCTGAATATTTCCTACTGTGGTTTTCCAATAAAATAAACCAATATCAGTAATGGAGTAACTAGTTCCCAAGACAATTCCTAGATTGCAATCGGAGAACACAAATAATGGTTGCGGTCGTAAGCAATCGCAGTAGCAATCGCAACACACCGCAGGGGAGAATGACGCTATTCGAATAGAGAAACCACTAGGATTTCAATTGTTGTATACCTACATCCAAGAGTAAGAAAAAGACCAATTTGCACCTGAAAATAGCTCAAGAAGCATATTTAATAAAAGTAGTAATGAGTGAGGGATTGAAATATTAACCACAAAATAATTTTTTAAAAAAAAAAAAAGCTTACTAGCAATGTGGGTCGCACATTACTAGTATTCTAACCACAACATATGTAACATACCATTCGCCCGTATTCTACGAAAGGTTTATAATATACTTCCACCTACAGTTTGCCGGTATGTTTAGATCCCATGTAATAGAGGGCGAGGCTATTGCCATTAATAGGATAGGAACAAATTTAAACTGCGAGTTGCTACTGAGAATTTCATAAAAAACCCCTATGTAATGCTCGACCAGGCAATCGAACTTCTAGCTCAGAAGTTAGTGACATTGATACTGGACCGAAATTATATTTTGAGTACTTATTTCTGTATAACAGGATATAGGGCAAAATGTCATTTAGTGAAATATGTGAACAGCTACACACGGGCTCTATGACATGTTTTATACTTTATAGTGGCAGTAATTTAAATCGTTCCATGCATCGCTTTGCACGGCCGAGTTGATAAGTCCATAGAGATGCACCCGACTGTGACTAAAAGATAATGCGATTGAGTATAAATAACACGTCATGTTGCGGCAGCGTGTCGTGTAATTCCGAGCAAAGAGTGGAATATTCTATCCTTATGAGAGTTGCAAATGCGATTGTGGAATTATGTCAAGAATACTGGATACTCTTCCAGGTCTTCTTTGTTTTATAATTACTAAAATTATTTGGATTTTATTGTTTTTGACATTACTAAAAGAAACGGTTTTTCGTCTTGTGTCACTGATTTCCACATTACTGTATTGATTAATATGGGAGTCGGTGTCTTGTGTTCTTTTGCATCTTGTCTTTCTATTTTTTGGCATCTTATCCAGGCAGTTCGTAAATAATGGGACCACTTAGCTTATAATTTTTGTTGTTATTTGTTTGCGGCTATAGTTTCATAGTTGCGACCGCGGTCGGCCTATTGTGATCGCTACTGGTTGAGTTCGAATTCACCACTGAATCCTGCAGCTATTATGAACTGCTGGGTTTTCTTAGAGGTGAATTCCTTTATTTTATCGGGGCTTAAGGTGTTTTTTTTATAGGATAGGAGGGCAAACTAGCAGACGGATCGCCTGATGGTAAGCGATCACCTCCGCCCATGGACACCCGCAACACCAGATGAGTCACGAGTGCGTTGCCGACCTTTTAAAAGGGGATTGGGCCTCCGGTCGCCGTATCTGTATCGCTCAACCTTAGGTTGAACATGTGCTTGTAGCAACAATGTCCTGTTGGACATAGTTTTCGTTGCAATCCTTAATAAAATTAGAGGTACACCAAATTCCCCCTCCCGATTACCTACAACACATTAATGTCATAACAATATTTGTAGTGTGAAGAAGATTTAAATCTTATAATGGCTACGTACACAAATGTTTTCCTTGGTAACTCTGCGGCAAGCTCAAGCACGGAAGTCAAGATGTTGTGAAAGCCGATAAGTAAACCTACAATGTGACCGTCGAGAACGCTTCAAACTGAGTAAAGTGGAATAGATTCTATCAGGGAGAGCTGACTTTAGCTGTAAGTCAGGCTAATTCCAACAGAGGGAAATAAACATCAACGTATTTATTTATTTATACCTTAACTGCAAAGGCGGTCTTAATGCTTTAGGCATTTTCTACCAGACGATCAACGTATCTGGTTAAACAAGCTTAAAAGCAAGAAATTGTAATTACATAATGGTGATTTACAAATTGATTGTTTCCTAATATAGATTTTATGTGTTGGAGAAAAGTGACGGAGTGGCTTATTAATACCTGACTACATTGTAAAAAAATACTTTATAATCTTAGCATGGAAAATGCAAAAAAATACAAAAAGATACATAACAAAGTTCTTAGATATCCCCGTTCAAAGTGCTACAAACATTGAATATATGTAGAAACTGAAAGCAAATCAGTATAAACCGATCGGGGTTAACATTGCCATAACAGTTCGTTTACTCTAGTTATCTTCACCTATACCATCTCGACGAAGTTATTTCGGATCGGAGCCGAGCGTTCGGTTAATTCGGACGAGCGTCATCGCCTTAATCCACTTAACCATACTACCGAACACCGATTGACGTTATTCCGCATTCACACCGTGTCACCAATGTATTTTATGAATAAGAATGCTACTAATCCCTAACTTGATTGCATTGTGTTTTAGGGACGTGATATTTCGATATCAATATCGATATACGAGTAAATCGATTAGGTACAATAAAAAACTAGCACATTTTATTTAGTTGCGGTTTCTTCCCATTTTTTCTCATCTCGTTTCTCTTTTATGTGCTGTTTAACTTAATACAATGCTACGTTAGTATCCCAGTACTGCGATTGCAGCGTAGTTTCAATCCATTACAATTTTCTGAATGGAACAACAATGGACGTGACGGTAACGATATTAAACGTGAGCTTTGTTTGACTGACGGATTACTGTTAAAATCTTTAGAGATGAAGTCAATTTGTGTCGAATGCCGCATCTGTAGTGAATGAGGTCTTTGAGTGAGCACGTGTATGCGGTTCTACATAATCCTTACTCAATGACTTGTGGTAGAAGGGAATATTGCATGTCTTTGAGAGATGACAGCATGTAAGCGAATGTCATCACATTGTATAAGTTTCGATATTAAATATGCATTTTGATCTAAGATAATTTTATTTATGTAGACATTCTCATAGATCTGTGAAACGGCAAGAATTTAAGATTTGTACCCAAGAAACACAATTTATCATATCCATAGTAAATAAGGTTCTAGGATCTTCTGTCTGTGGAAGCAGCGCCCCTTGCACGATACCTTTGGGACATTATGAATACTGCAGTACCTACGTGATCCGCTGCGGTTTTGTCCGACCACCGAAGTTTTCACGACCACCAGTAGTTCTGGAAAACAATAGCTTTAGTAGTAATTGTATCAATGAAAAGTAACTCTGTCTGTCCTTTTGTTACGCCTAAACTATCAAACCAATTCTGATAAATTTGATAATTCTGTGTCAATTACCCCACAGAATTTAGTCTCAAAAAGTCTTGTGAGTGAATTGGCGGATAATAACTAGTAAATAAGATTTATGAAACATCTGTTGATTACATGTTAAATAAATACCTCTTGTGTGAGTAAGAGTTCGAATGAAAACGGCAGTTGCTTTTAATGTAACCCATTTTTGAAAAATGGAAAATGAATTATATTGATGAACTATTTCTTTGTATCGATCAAATAGTAATTCGGCATCCAGTCATAGCAACCCATAAAACGAATCACTTAAACATTGAAATTACAAAACTATTCCTATAGTGAGTCTATTTCGAGTGACCATCAAGATGAACGTGAAACGAAACATTTATAATTTATTACAAATTATGTAAATAAAACAAGAATTACGTTACGTTTGACGTTTATAATGTTAGTGAACGTTAGTTCTAAAAGATCAGTACGTACATATGTTTGATGATTAATCTTGGGATTCAATGCGCTAATGCCGTTTGATGTGCCCAATAGTCTGTCACATGATTTGTCGTTTAATATCTAACAATATAAAAGGTAATAGCAATGTTGTGTGAATTAAGGTGATATTTTTTACATTTGTTCTTATTATCAATACACATGATTTGCGGAAAATATAATTTGCATAATAAGACAGTTATATGACATGACTGTGTGGTGCTAGTTAAAAAACAAGACACTACAATTTTCTTTAGAAGACTCCGGAAAGCGAAAAGCTTCTCAGGGAGTGAATAAAAATATAAAACAAATCTTCAGCGTAAATCCGCGTTGTTTTAAAGTAGAAAAACGTAAGATAAAGATCCACTGTCCAGTTCACTTAAAAATCCAAAGCCCTGTAATCCACTAATAAATGTTTCCTATGGGAAAATGTTGCGACAACGACGTAAATGCAATTATTGCCACTTGTTGCCGCGCTTCGTGGCTTAAACTGCGATTTATTCTCGTTGCGATGGAGTTAAGGGTTAAAACAGTTCCCAGGAACAATGTAAAAAAGCGGAACGATTTCACAAATATTGACAGTATCAATCAGACAAAGCATGGACGCGTAGAGGGAATATAACAACATCGTTGTTTGGGTTGAAGTTTCATATTTTGACAGAATGTGTAACCAAATTTTGGTTGCTTTTAATATGTCTGTTGCGATTGAAGTGTAAATGGAATTTCCATTGCTAAGCGTAGGGTTGGTCATTGGTTCAGATACTTGAGATTGAATGCACCAACGTATGAGTATATGTAGGTATCTAGAAATCGATTATACTGCGACGACCATTTTACTGAAAGAAAAATGTATACATGAATAGTCAAACCGTTTAAACTTGTATTGTTCCATTTAATATGACTTTTGTAAGGCATTAAAGACTAAACTATAAATGACATCGGTGTTCGCCAACCCACAAACTTTTCCGTTTTTATTTATGACTACGGATGCGATCAATGCACTAGGCCGACGTGGTGGACTATAGCCTAATCCCTCTCATTCTAAGAGGAAACCCGTGCCCAGCAGTGGGACAATGTAAGGGTTGATTATGTATGCGATCAAGCTTGAAATTATAGGTTCGGAAAATGTCCAAAAAATATCCGGAAAAAATATTACCTACCATAATAGCACTGAAGTCCATGTATGTATTATGAAATATTTTTTGTGATATATAATATAACGCTACACTGAGCCCTTGGATATATATAAAATCCCCTTGTTTCCAAAATTCGTAACATTTTTAATAGGCATGTATGTATCATAATTATTCTTATTCGTCTGAAAAGGCCATTTTATGATCAACTTAATTATTGTTACATCGAACTCGAATGATTGTGAGAGAATATTGCTTGATTAGAAAACATTTTATGTACCTATGTTGTAAGAAATAGCTTCGGTTGACAGCACGGAACCACTCGGAAAGGAAGAATAAGTGAGGTACTTGTGCCTGTTTCCGTCAACGTGGTTCACCAACGACAAAAAATGAAAGTGTTCTCATAATGCTTTTGTCGCTAGGCGCAAACAAAAATAATAATTTATAGATAACAAGATCTCGATATAATTTTGTCGGAGGGAGATTGACACAAAACCAACAAAGCTTTCAAATTCGATACTTTGACAAATACTTCAGTGGTTACGAACGTTCAGCCGTTTATTTTTCTTTCCGTTACGTTTCAAATTACAAAAGAATCGCTTAGATGATTGTTTACTGTGTTCACAAAAATAGTCTCAGCACAAACACCGCTTTGCGTCGATATGTTTATAGCATACTCCATATATTTTTATATTTTATTCCTCGACAAACCAGTTGTTACCTATATAAAATTAAGATAAGGTAAGAATGCTAAGTTGCTAATTCGGACAACACCTTTCGCCTTTCGATTTTTAGAATGTCGGACTTTTACTCAACTTACTGGGTTTCTGACACTTACGCGAATATTAGACACTGAAATAAAACTACTTTTTACGGATTTTATCGCGTTGTATTGATATTATTTGATTCCCGACGTTTCGGATCCTTTACAGCATCCATGGTCACGGGTAGACTGAGGTTTTGGACGTCTTAATGTTAAAATTACTAACAGCTACCTTAAATTTGTTGTTAATTAAATTTGTTGTTGTTAAAGTAGCTGTTAGTAATGTATAATCAAATAATATCAATACAACGCGATAAGATCCGTAAAATGAAGTTTTATTTCAATTATTTTATTACTATATTATTACTATTTGATTTACTATATTATTACGAGAAGAGTTATCGGGTTTCATTATCATATTTCATTTCTCTCAATTTTGTTTCCAATCTAAAATTTTTAATAATAATAAATGTAGTTTCTTAGATTTCATGATTAATCGGAGAGTGGTTTCTGGAATTTCGATTTAATATAAGAGATTATTATAAAATATTAAGTAATAAATAATATGAATGTCCTATTGGTTGTGGCGGTCGCTATTTAATTACTTCTATGATTAATTTACCCAACATCGACGGGACCCTTAGGTAAGGGTAAGCTCAATACGTAATTTCTGTTTAATTGTGAAACTTAATAACGAATTAAACCACATGTGTTATACCTGTGTGCTATTTGGTACCATTTATTAATCCAAATTAATTAATCTTTGTATAAAAAACTGAAATTTACAAAAAAACCCTCTTGTACAAAACAACATGCTTTTTGCGAGAAAGTTTCCAAACATTTAGGTATGTGATAAAGAAAAATTATGATAAATTATTTGCGTTAGAACAGGCTCCGTGAAAGCATTTAGTATCAAACGATCATCTGTTTGCCATTTTACTGTGAATACGTCCTGGGATTGCGAGAAGAATAGACAGGCGAGTTCCTTTCCCTCTGAGAAATAATAATTATCACGTGATTTATCTTCAAAGTTGAATACACGAACCATCGGTTGGCATCTGTTGTGGGATTTAACTGTAGCAGCCGCTCGACTCACCCCAAGTCTCTACTTAAATTAAACTAAACCATTAGGATTTTTTAGATATAGTTATATTTATTAGTCTGCAATCAATAAATACTTATACTTATAGCAATTCTTAGTACAGGATCAGAAGCTTGAATGATAGTTTATTAAGGCTACCGGCATAGATAAGATTTTGGTTTACGGAAGTCAGATAGTAGTTGTTATTTGATTCAATAGTTCTCGCTCCTACTCCTCGTAAATTACAGGCCTGTATTAAAAGGTCTTTCATATCATGCGACGATATACAAAATCACCTAATAATTGTTCAGCTCGCTCTGGGCACTCAGTTTTTATTTAGTTAGAATAACCTGCTGATTGAGAATTATATTTACTACGGCACAAACTATTATTTGTAGCTAGAACAAAATAGTTAGGTACATTATATTAACTTGAGTTTATCTGTAATACATGAATGTAATAAGAGGTACAGGGAAAACATGATCATTACAAGACTTGTCTAAATTCGCGGAGAACCTCCGGAAAACAAAACAAATGACAGTCGTCGTCGTGAGCTTCAAACAAAAACTAATAAAACTGCTGCAGAGCGCGACATGGCTAACAAGTTAGTGCAATATATAGCTGTAATGTACTGTATAAACTCTGACAACTTTAATACAACAAAATGAACCGGCTTAAATGTTTAATAAGATGTCTTGATAATTGCAGAAACTTTGTAAGCTTGGATTGTGGTTTCTTATTAGAATTAAGTGTTTCTCGCTGGCGCTTTATAAATTCTAAATATACTCGCAAAATCTCGAGTCAGACTTGTGAGCTTTGAATAATTTCCGCGCATTAATTTGTAAAATTGGGCAAAATTGCGACGAAAGAAAATGTGACCTGTCGTGATAACGTTTAGCAAAAATTCAGCTAAGTCGGATCCTTACTACCTACATATTTACGTACCTATATTTAATTATTTAATTGATTGTTACAGGTAAGCCATAGAACAATGGATTGCACTTTGGACAACTAATGGTAAGTAGTAGTAGGATCATGTAGCAAAAAAATAAGATATTGTGTAAAAAGAAAAACGTAAGTAAATATCGATTTGGAAAAGAAGAAAGAATTTTTAAATATTCAAATATGAATAAAACATTCGCTTCTCAAATACATTAAGTATTATTGAATCTGGATTCTTTTATAGCTGATACAATACAGCATAAAACTGTAAATAATGTAAGAGCATTCAAATTGAGAATTTGAACATTTTCATATTTATAAAACTATTGACTATTGTTTTTTAAACTCTAATAAAATATAAACGAATGATAGGCGCTGTATTTAGATTGTATTTTTGAACTTTCAGCTTATTATATTGTATTGAAGTATGTTTAAGACTTTTAAAGTACCTATCAACGAAAATACAAGACCAAATACTAAATTAAAACATGTTGCATTTCTAGCGATAAAACCTTATTCGTACGCAATATATTATGTCTCTGTCAAAAGATTGGTAAAGCAGGACAAATTGGAATTTCGCTATATATAAATTGTGTTACGACCAGTCACGAGTGATTAAATCTCGAAACACGAGTTAATTAATCAGGGAAGTACGTTGCTTGGCACTCAACAACCGGCGATGGATCGATCATAGACGGCTGGAGTGTTAATACCTCTTTGCTTATAGATGTGTGATTTTAATGAATGACGAACTTGAAATGAAGAATGTTCTTAAGGTAATATAAACGTAACATACCATCACGCCAGTATTCCCCGAAAAGCTAGGCACAGGTGTGTCCCACAGTTTGCCGGGATCGTCCTGAGTTTGATTCCCAAATAGAGCAAGAGTTTTTCTATGAGATTCTCAGTAGCAGCTCGGAATTTAGATCTGAGCCGTGCAATAGGCAATAGGCTCGTCCCATATTACATGGGACCTAAACATACCGGTGATCTGTGGGTGTATTTACATCATTATTACACCTCTGCCTATTCCTTAGGGGATTACAGGCGGGATAGTATGTTTTATTGAAAAAAAATTTTAAAAAGAGCCACTTCAGATGTTATAGTAGTTTACTTATTGCTAACAGGTAATTTTTAAAGGTAGGTAGACCATTTGCCCCTTTATGAATCCGTCCAATATCAAAATAAAATATGATTTTATTCTCGTACACTATGTTACATGAACGTTTTAGTTAACATTTAGCGGTAAGAACGTTCATTATACTATTATCAATACCAACCATAGCTTCCATTATAACTAATGTCCACATTTATCACTTGAAACCTTTTGTTACGGCGCTATTCGGTCAGAGCGCAATCATAATGATCGTCACAATACCTTCGATTCTGTTTTGGTAACAGTTAATGGGAATGCTATTACTGACTGACATTATTGCCAGTCCCCGCACTGTATGGGAGGTCATGGCGAAGAATACATCGGTTTAGATATTACGATAACGATGATGTCAGCTTGACAAATAACGTTCACGAGAAAAAATAAGTATACATATACCAGGTCTTAGGATGAGGATGCGGAGTGAGAGGTCATGAGTTCGATATCAATAAAATTCTCAGTAGCGGTTTGGATTTTCGATTTATGTTTGGTACATGGTAATAACCCCTACCGCGACCCTTCGGCGATTTCAGGCGTGATGGTATATTTCTTTGTTTGTAACTTATAACCTTCAAATATTCCTAACCATCAAACTGTCGATAGGGTAACTTCGCCTGCGGCGGTAAATTAGGAGACTAGTTTCTTTACAAAGAGATTCTGAGTACCCCAGTTCTTTTGAAAGCTTTTAGACTTTATATTGTCGTAATCAATATCAGGGCAGATGACGATGCCTTTTTGGAAAAAATGATCTAACAGCAATCTAGTAACAGATTTATTGCGAGGGAAAAGAAGATTATCCGTGGGACGTGGGGATTGAATTCTTTGACGGTATCGGATCAAACGCGGTTTCACTGTGAATGCATATGAGCGAGCAATTCCCTCATTAAATTACGCATGTTTATTGCCCGCATCGGCCCCTCTCTTTGATTATATCGCGTAAGATACAAGCTTCAGATAATGTTGTTTTTTTAAATGTGTACATTTCGTTCCATGGCTTGCAGCTCATAAAACTTGCATGTCACGTCAACAATGGGTTGGATAGATTTTGGTAAAATAAATCAAGCTGGAACTGTGTTGATACAATTCCCGCAGATACTCGTATCTACTGTCGGAAGTTTTTAAGATTTTGTATTCAAAATGTCAGTTACTATTTATACGATGACTTGAACGCTATATATTCGAGTTTCACTAGATTGGGTAAAATTATTTCAAAGCTGTACAAAAATTCTCAATATCTTAAAATGCTTTCAATTTAACTTGTATTGATTGCCAATTAAATCCTAACTATAGTGAATGAATGTATTTAGAAATGTAACGTACATTAGCATAAGTCTAGAAAACGTTATTTTATTTTGTTTCATCATTATTTTCCTTGTATTTATTAGAATGTATTTTTCTATTAAAATATTAACACTTGAATACACCAATACAAAATTACAGTGTATTTATAAAGAAAAGGAGGATATTTCGCATTTTGATTGGACGCCCTTCCATTATTTTGTCTGGGGTCGTTAAATACCAATCATTATGCCCCGTTAAAAATAATTGAATGAACCGTTTTTAAAATAAATATCGCAGCAGTATAATCCGCTGGCTTTTTAGCAGTAAATTGTCAAATAGCATATTGTCGCTGTTCTTATTACGTAAACGTATAGTGTAGGTATGCGACTTTTGATAATAATAAATTTGAATTGCATACGATTTAGTAACATAAATAATCAGCCTATTACTTGTCAATTACTAAAATATAGTGCAGCATAGGCACTAATCGTAAAGATAACATTTCAGAAAAGTAAACTAGTTTAACTTATCTTCTTCTGGTTTTTTTTTATTTATGGAGGAATGATAAACATGAAATAATTGATTTCATGTACTCTATCAAAAAATAGACGCCAAAGTTAAAACCGAATAATAAAAGATATAAAAAAATTAATATTAGATAGATATTAAAAAAGGTTTTTTCAACAATGTCTAATACTTTGTAATAGGTAACATTCCTAATTCTATTGTTTATTTCAATTTTGGATATACGGAAAATACTAAGTATATTTATATAGCTACTCGTAATTCACATTAACGTCTTTGTATATCTATCAATCCATTTACGAGTATTGCAGGCCACAGCTGAACTGAAGTAGGCAGATTCGCTTTGAGACAAATTTCCATTAAATTTTATTCAAATTAGAAAACGTCTTTGTGCTTGCATTCAGAAAACAGACTCCTGTATTTATATGCTAAAGCTTTACATGAGTTATTTGGTGTCCTCATAAAATTTATTGTGGCGTAAATAAGATTTATTCGTTCATTCTTCGCGTAAGGAAATTAAATTCGAAATACTCAAGCTGTATAATTATACAGAAAATTGCGAGTCTGTAATGGAAAATTTTGACTGAGTTGCAGATATTATGTAATGATACATACATATATTTTTAATATCATTTTCGTTTTATTCTTCAAGAAACTAATATGCTCCCTAACACCCTAAAATGACAATAAAAAATAAATTGTACTTATACTGATCTTTCTGTAAACTAAGTATGAAACTATGCTTTCCTACAGCATTTATTTAATAAATCTAAATCAAAACTATTTTGGTGACATTTTTTTTTAGGCTTCTTTGCCTAATGACTTCAGCTCTCTTACACAACGTTTGGCAACAAAGCAATTGGGCATTCAACCACCATTTAAAACTATTCAAGGCCTTAGCTCAATGAACATCGATGGAAGTATTAATCAGGATTTAGTATTTTCTATATATATATTATCTGAGTCGATGAGCATTACATTACACAAGTTCCTACGCATTCACAACTACGTCATCTGAGAGAAACCGATATTAATTACAGTATTTAAGTCTTCCAACTCACTGAGAAGTGAACTAGTTCAAAATGCCCGTACTTTTTATTCCATTGCAGAATAACTTGCTAAGTTGCTACAATACTTGTAAAAAACTTAGCAGACTGAACGTTAGAGTTTTAATGACAAGTTTTTATGAAAGTTTCAAAGTGCTTCGGTTTTTTAATAATTTCATGTACCTTTTCTTTTACGAGAATAACAAAATTGGATAGTCTAAAAACGTTGGTATTCTTCGAAAGGTTAGGCAGAGGTGTATTTAATGTATACACAGTAATCGAAGCTAGGGTTAGCCCTAGTCTAGCCCTCTATTACATACATTATTATAACATATACTTATATCTATTAACAAACCATAGGTTTACAGTGGTACACTGGATAGAATACAAGTGTGATGTTATGTTATTGAGATAAAATTACAATATGCAAAAGTCAAAAAACATTCATAGCTAATGTTATTAGGATCAGTGTTGACAAGTTAATGTTTTGAGAAAACATTTTATTTGAATTCAGCGCCATAGTCTGGTATAGTACATATTTCATATAATATATTGTCATGTTCCCGAGCCGTGTTTCTGCATTAAATATCTTTTTGCATATCTCGTTGCAGGGCATTTCTACAACTTTTTAAAACATAGGTACCTAGTTTCGTTATACGTCGTTCGTTATCGTGTTTTAAGCTTTTCCAAAAGCTGGTTTTGCTTACGTTTACAGGAAATGATTTCGGACAAAATCAGAGAATTGTTTTCGATAAATAATCAGCGGACATTATGAATGTTTCCATATAAAACTTCGATCACGATTTGATTTGTCTGACGCGCGTATGCAATTAGAGATAAAGATTGATTAGGTATCTATACCTATGCTACCTGGCTGGAGAGCCCGACACAACCGTCCAGCATCCCCAAACCGGGGCGGCGTGAATGAGGCGCATTTCTCCACCCGAAAAAAAGTAACTATAGGTAGTAATAGTAGTAGTAAGTAGGTAGTAGGAATACGATTATGTTCGTGATATCTTGTCATCATCCAAAAGTCATTTCAGAGGTGTAGTCCTCCCACATCATCCTGTTCACTTTGCTGTTAGTGTAGGTGGATTCAATGGAACTCTGCATTTTTTGTATAAACAAAAAACAGCTTATCGCCGAAAAAATTAGCATGTGCTGAAAATATTAAATAATAATATTATCTATATAAAGATTTCATTCGAATACAAGATTAATTAAGATCGGAAATGAGGCACATTCGAAAACGCATTTAATCCCGGCACAACACATCTGGCCCTACGGTTTGAAAGCTTTTCCTTTGTATACTCTCTCACGTACTTAACTTTTCATGTAAACAAATGATTCGGGAGCCCATTTTTTCGGTTTACCCGCTTATTCGTATATATATATTCCTATTACGTGACCGTTGCTTCACGATTACATTGGAGCCTTCGTGAAATACGTTAGACACTACATTTACAACATTCAGATATATGATCGTAGCGCTTCATGTGTCGGAAGTCTGCGTGATTGGTTACTACTGACAGAATACAGAATGCTCTGTATATGAGAAGATACAAAGTGGAATACTACAAAAGCCGTGACTGATTTGGTTCAATATCAAGAAAACGCGGTTGACGTACAGTAACTGAAACGATGCATTACGTAGCGTAACTTATGTCTACTAGGTTTGTTGCCTCATTAGTCTAGTGGTCGTAAGCGTGACTGCTCCGCTCGAGGTCTGGGGTTCAATAGCTAGTTCGAGCAAAGTGTTATTAGATTCCTTTGTGGCAAGTGTTAGTTGTCCAACAGACCCTGAAAAGCGTACTTGCCTTCCCTTGCCTTATAGTGAGATTCGTGATAATCATCACGACCTTATCAGGCTGTGGTTTAGTGTTCAGTGGATCCTTTCAATAGGCGAGGCCTTGCCTCACATTCTGCTCGAAAGCGTACGTGTTCCGAACATGCGCGCCACCTACTAGGGCAATTGTTTGGTCAAATATTTTTATCACCTTAGTTGGTTGTGTTTATATGAACCTTATGTACCTATGTAAAAGTATCCACAATAGGAGACTTCTAGTGTGGAGCGATGTTCTTTAAAAACAAATTTAAAAGGACTTAATAACACGTGTCCTTAAAAAAACGTATTATAAAACTTGAACACTAGTTTAATAGAACAGCTACAGTTTTTTTATGCCTATGTGAAACTCGCGCCAGAATCGCTCTTGGACATATTGTTGGAAAACTGTTTACAGTTTAGTTGGTAAAGCTACTGATACGGGCTACGAGAATTTAAAGTTGTGAATTAGATGTGTATGTGTAGAATCGAGATTCTTTGTTTCTTTTTTTTTAAGAAATTCTTCCAATAAAATATTATGAACTACAACGACCGAAACTCTATAGAGACCATTAATAGTATTTAATTATGTAGTATATGATTCTTAGCTTCTATTGTGATAGTGAAAGGAGCTTTTATAATAATTATAAATTATTGAAATAATAAATCATGTATTCCAATAACAATATAAAATATTGTGGTGTCCTTGGGGCTCTTATTACTTTTACAAAGCATATTCTGGAGAATATTGCATGTAATGAGGTAAAACCAATTAAATTATTTGTCCGGAATAAATGATCCGATTCTGAAAATTCTTTCGTTGGCAAATAACTACATTATCCCCAAAAGTTTGAAGCTTAATTTATTGTGATCACATTCACGCGAACGAAGATGCAGGCGGAAACAAGTTTTTATGTGGTTCAGCCTATATTACTGTACATTACGAA
Organism: Acronicta aceris; assembly: GCA_910591435.1. Taxonomy (NCBI): domain Eukaryota; kingdom Metazoa; phylum Arthropoda; class Insecta; order Lepidoptera; family Noctuidae; genus Acronicta; species Acronicta aceris. The sequence continues at coordinate 7,437,658 of OU342763.1, read as the reverse complement.
GCCCGTGATTACTCTTAGATTGAGAATTCTTGTTATTGTCCTATGACACCCCTCTCGTGATCTTCATCGATCTGCCGCTACCATCCCTACGTTTGGCGCCGTCTGCTTTAATTGAGGTACTGGTGAGGTGAGGTATAATCTACGAATGCCAAGTGCAGGTTGGTAGACCTCTATTTGTTGAAGAAGTCAGAATGTTAGTGCGTACATTCCCAAAACCTGAATGTAACACTTATTACTAGGTATCATAGCACAGGGTGTTTTTCGACCAATATTACATAATAAAGAAATCCTTACGTAGGTAATAAAAAGATACTTAACGGCTTTTGAGATATCGATTAGCACCTAAAAGGATCAGGGTAATTAACCGGCGTTTGCTGAGTTATCAGACTCGAAATAGCAGAGAGCCTCTCTAATCGACAACAACTCAACAGATTTATTTTAGGAGTGTGCTTATAGTATCTCATTATTGTCTATCAAGAATTCGCTAATAAAACAAGCGTAAGTTCACGTTGGTGAACGGTAAATTTTATTTTTATATTGGTCATAGAGAGATATAGAATCATAACATTCTATATTTACTGAGTAGTGGTATGACCATTGGACTGTCAATTCAAAACTTTTTAAGTACGTATAAGTTATTCGCTTGCTTAATCGGTGAAGGAAAATATCGTGAGGAAACCTACATGTCTGAGATTTTCTCGAGAAAAAACGTCTGCCAACCCGCATTAGCCCAGTCGTAGACTACGACGTAATCCCTGTCATTCTGAGAGGAGACCCTACCAAGGAGAGGGAGAGGGACAGTACACCTACGGGTTGATGCTGATGGTCCTGACCTGCATACTCGTATTCTCGGATTTAGAACATTAAAAAAAAATTATATTAAACTAGTTTGACTTGACACGTGTATGTTCTTTTTTCATGGGATAGGAGGGCAAACGAGCAGACGGATCGCCTGATGGTAAGCGATTACCGTCGCCCATGGACACCCGCAACACCATAGGTGTCACAAGTGCGTTGCCAACCTCTTAAAAGGGGTTTGGGCTTCCAGTAACTTCACTCACTCGGCGAAACAACGTAAGCATTGTTTGACGCCGGTTTTCTGTGAAACCGTGTTCATTGAGATTTGGGTAATTTGTGTTAACTTGTTAATTTGTTATGTATCGCCCGACTGCAGCCGCCCGGAAACAACTATATTTTCATTGTGTTTGTTATTAAGTAGATATTTAACGTTGTTTACGGGTTGTTCTCGGTTGAAACGGTATTGTAACTAAACGAATGAATTGTTAATTAATACGAATAAGACTTCACGATTTTCGAAAACATGAATAAGGTTGTATAAAAACATTATTTTGTTACAGTAGTTAGTTAATTCAGTCGCTTCAGTAGGAAATTAAAAACTAAGGGCACAAATAGGATGTGGAGGATATCTTATATTTATTAATTATCGTTCTGAGAGGAGATCAGACATAAAAATGTAACAGTAAATTGGGTTGATTAAAAATATGGGTTATTCTCAGCACAAAAATATGTCATATATGAATTTAAGAATGCTTAAGTATCATAAACAAACCATTTGGTTACTAAATTTCTGTAAAATATGTTTCTAAACATTTTTAATGAACGATGAATATTGTTTAACCGAAAATACTAAACATTAGCGTTTATTCCAATGGCCAATCTATTATTGTACATAGATAAGTACAATATTCTTTATTGCACACCAAAAACTAACGCCAAGTACATGCTTCCAAGTATAAATAAAAATAAACCATATTTACAAGACCCAATACAAATGTCGGGCGGCCCTTTTTACGCACTGTCACTGTTACTCCCACATATTACACCCGAACTGTCCAATAAAACAGCGGAAAATGCGGCGAACTACACAAGAAACAATATGAAAAATAATGTCCACGGGAACCCGCTGTATGTACGATAGAAAAAGTAAATAGTGATATACGGCACTTCGTACTTTTGCCACATTGTAACAGGAGCGAACCATTTATTAAGCCTACTGTCTGCTCCTGACCGCACTTGGCCTCCGTAGTGATTTTCCCGTTAATCATTTTGATAGAACGTTGTTTCCTAATGCAGGTCAAGCCACAATCTATAAATTTTTATTGCGTTTGTACCTGAGATTTAGGGTTCTCTGGCCAAATAAATTGTCCTGATGAAATAGTCCTATTCTAGGTTTGAACTACTGAAAATTGTTTTCTAGTAGGTCTTGTTCGTAGAAGATCCAAGAGAAAAATATATATGATAAATATGCTATTGTGTCTACTTGATATTTTTTTTATGGGATAGGGGGACAAACGAGCAGACGGATCGCCTGATGGTAAGCGATTACCGCCGCCCATGGGTGGTAATCGCTTATCAGAGGAGAGACACTAGAGGAGTCACGAGTGCGTTGCCCGCCTTTTACAAGGGTAATTGGGCCTTCATATTTACTTTTTGTTCCATTTTTAGGTGGATGCTGTAAAGGCCTTGTTGTTCTTGTGGTCACAAGCATGGCTACATAACGTGAGATTGTGGATTCGATACCCAGGCCGACCTTTTTGTTTGTCGGAAAAAAACAGGAATAGAACTATGTTCATGATATAGGGTTTTTCTATTAAATTCTCAGTAGCTGATTTTAGTTTCGATTTGTGTCCGGTTAATCCGCAGTCATCATCATGCTGATGATGACTGTGTTCGATTTACTGTGTAAAATTGTACGCAGTACACGTAATGAGATAGTAGTATCACAATAATTAATTACCTTTACCTAGCTTGGTGATGCTATCTTTAGTATTGCAGTAATCTCTAAGGACATCCATATTGGATGTAGACAGACGTCTTAGAGGGTTACTTAAGAGTCCGGCGGACCGAATTTCTCTTACAAACGTACCTAATACCGATATAAATCGTAATTCAAACATAATTTAATCAAATTCTGTTATTATTCTGATTCCGATACCGTGGTTCTGAGCTAACCTCGAGGATTGTAGCAGTAAGTAGTTTAATATGTAAACATGTTAATACATTTCATGTAGTTCTAGTAGGGTATTGTCTTGGAACTAGTTTAGAAGCCTGTACAACTACTTATAAGCCCGTATGCTCGTGGTATTACAAATTTAATCGCCTAGTTGGGAACATGAACGTATAAAAAAAATAAAAAACAGCTTTAACGTTTTTTTTTATTAAAATATATTAAATAACGCGTTTATCTGAGGGTTAGGGAAAATCATGTCACTTTTTGTCTATATGTTGTTTCGTAGAGTAAAATATAGTTAGTAACTAAAATGAAAAATGGTCTCGGTCGGATTGGAATATTGTTTACACTAAATTCCGGTTAAACGCGCAAAGCTTAGTTATCTCATTTCGAACTTGCGAACTTGTCTTTGTCCTGCAGAAAGTTTACCAACATTGCAAGCAGAATTATAGACGTAGATAAGAACTGAAATCGAAAATATTAAACAATTCCTTTATAAACGAATATTGTAGGTATACAGAAATGACATTTGGGTAAAATTTACCTAATCTATTTGAGTGTTTACATTGATGCGTAGGTACTCATAAATTGAAGTGTAATGTTTACAATCTTATCCCACAGTTAATCCTTTTACCATAGGGGCATAAGTACCTACTTGATTAAACACAGAGATGAGAGCACATTGTCATTTTGAGATCAGTTGTAAAGTCTTCGTTGTACATAATATTGCATAGTAATTTTACTGGCTACATGATCCTTAAGACCGGAAAAGAATAATTTTATCACATTTTTGCATATCGGCACAATATTTGGCAATAGGGTGTTTCCACTCCAGACAAACTCCACAGCAGCTATCTAGCCTAGCACCTCAAAAAATAGAACTAAAAAGTAGCATTGCATAATACTCAAGACATAATAGAATTTAAATTGCTGAGTTATGTAAAATAATTTTTAAATTGACTTTTTATTTCATAATTTTTAATTTTACATTTGACACTCAATTGAGACGAATAACGAATCCTCTCAAGCTAAAATACATCAAGCCATTTAGGCTACAGAGCAAAGCAGGTACATGTTTTCACTCATTTACATACTACATTCATTACTCATATAGAAATACATACACTCGAAAAATAACGTTAATATAAAATTGGATATTTAACCAAAATAGTTTTCACTTGATATTCTATCCGCTTATCTCCTTTAATTAAATTAACTCGCGAAATGTAATAAAATTATCAGTTTAATGGAAACAGGATACGATGGGCCGAATTCTTTTCATCATTTCAAGCTCGACAAAGCAGTTCAACTAGATCTGTAAAAAACTCATTTCAGGGGTCGTTAAGCGAGCTATTATTAAGTGATTCCAGTTTACAGAACGTTTTTCATTCAATTTATGTTAACATGGTAATCTTCAAGGTTAGTTGATGAAAGTTAGTTGATGGTATGGTTATGGTCATTTTATATCTTATTTAAAATACATAGAGCAAGTGAAGGACCATTTTAATTAGCATGAAAAATTTTCGATCTTTTAATGTACCTAATTTCACAAAAGTATCTTAAAATACCAAAAGTAAGTTTACCTTTAATTAAAGTGTCATTTTACCAAGAGTAATTTGGACCACCTCTATAGATTTCTCTGACTATTTATGTAAGGTACCAGAATTAAGGAACTAAATGAAATTCTCTCCGAAATGGTTGTAAATAGGCGATGATAAAGGACGGCGACTTTCCGTAAAGGCATTGCTTTTTCCCTTTTGTGATGGCAACCTTTTTTATTTATCTGTTACCTTTAAAGAACATACATTGGCGTTAGAGGGCACTACTTACGAATCTAAACAAAATTAATGCGTGAAAGCAGGAAACAGAAAGAACATAGATATCTTGAATAGATTTTTTGATCGTGCCCATGCCCATCAGTTATTAAATTTATTATTGTATCGCTTCGATAAAAATAATGAAAAGTTTTCATTTATGTTCAGTTTAAGCTTTGACTTACTTTTTACTCACTGACACATTAAACCGTATTTTGGTAACTGAGTGTGTCGTGCAGTAATTATTCGTGTAGTTTGGTATCGTGTCGCATTACAGATACATGTTGACAGCTTGATGTTGGAGGTAATGTGAATAGCATAGTATAATACTATTTTACATAAAGGTTATTACCCTGTAATAACCTTTGAACCGATGTATATCGGTACATACATATAAGTACTGGTGAATAGATTTTTTTCTTAAAGATAATTAATATATAAATTACCACATGAAGGTTGTAGATTACGTAACAACAATACAAAGGGAAGATGTTTCTAATTTTTGCTGCAGTTTTTTGTAACTATTGGTTCCGCTAGTGTCAACTACGTCACTGAATCACGACCTTTTTGTATGACTTCACAGTAAATAGCAAATGTCATGCTATTTTGCAATAACAATTATGAATGAATGATGTGTTTGTGTCACAGCAATCTAATCATGTTAGCGTTGTTTGCAGTTTTATTCAACAGTCACGATTTGACCCTCGTATTTCGCAAATTAAGGGAGTTTTTAAAGTTTCAATTTCTTTTAGGATATAATCCTTTAACATTTTTCAAGCTTTTTTAAGACATTCTAGGAAATATATTTCCTATCTGCTAAATCTGAATGTGAGGAAGAAAGAAAAATTGCTTCACTTTATTTTTGTTCTACTTCTATTTGTTTTTCAGTGTTCGCCCATTTGGGATATCGGTCCGAGCAAATTACTGAATTAAGTAAAAACAGGATTATTGTAAGGGAAAAATAAATATTCACATATTAAAAACGAAGACGTTAGTTAAGCATCAAAGTGAATAATTTTTATTGCCAGTCTCCGTGGAAAGGACAATTAGATTGCGAGAACTTGACAACGCTTTCTGGCAGACAATAATTTAAAAATTATAAATTCTCTTTCGGCGTCCAAATTGCGGAAATAATTTCAGTGGAAAAGTATGAACCTTGTATTTTTCCAGGTAAACTGGCGTTAGTTGTAATGTATGCAAAACATATCAGTCAACGAAATCAGTCAGTCAACTCTTTAGTTCTTAACAATAACAACATGTGCAATGTATATTTTCTTAAATTTTAACCACAGGGCATGTAAGTGAAAGTAAACCCACAAATCAACATCTACCTTACAAGTAATGTTAGTTCGACAATATTTATGTGATAGAGGACACAGGTGTCACATAAACCCTCCTGCCAATGTAAACACTTTGTTTATTTCATAACTAGAGCGAGAAAATCTTAATTTGTTGGCAAACACTACTTCTCCAGGGTAATACATGAGGCCGCGTTATTTTAGGAAATTCTTAGAATATGTGGAAATACTTTTAGATGTTGGATTTCATACAATATGGTGTGAAAGTGTTTGTTTAAGTAAGCGAAGTTGAGAGCTTTGCGCTGCTGTGACTGACCGTGATTGTCGAAGTAAACAGTTCGGAGATACCGTGTACTTCACGTTTTATGTATTTTGAAAGACGTAAAATATGAAGCTGTGAATAAAGAATCTCGTAAAATTAACGACTGCACGACACACTGGATCGTTAATTTAACGAAAGGAAATCTTATTTATTGGTATTGCCAATAAATTCTCCAGGATCGTTTTGTAGGTAGCTTCAATCTGGCTGTGATTAAATTCGTATGCCGAAGCGTCCACTTCGGACCACAAGCATCCCAAGAGGCCCCCTACAATGAACGATCCGGGCTCACTTCTGTAATCGCTTGGAAATGCGAATCTGTATTGTAACGATACCTACATACTATTGCCTACAATTTTGCTATTTAAAATCCACAATCTATATCACCGCAATCCTGGAATCTTCCTTATGGTTTTTCGATCTTCTGCCGTAGAGTCTACAATGTAGGTACTTATTACCTCTAGTCTTACTGCAGATACTACATACGTGGGCAATATATTTTTTTATCGAACGTTACTGAGGAATATTGCATTCAGTAAAAAAATTAAGGCACTTCTCATCACATAAAACATGCGGCTAAAGTTATGAGCAGGATAAGATATAATTTTATAATACCTACAAGTATAATTAGGGGTACGTTAGAAGTTATTGAAAAATGTTTTGAAAGATATTAAATTAAATTAAAACGCAGGATAAATAGCTAGTGGTGAGATGCTTCCGCAATAAAACATTTTGTTTTGAATTTCACTAGAGTTAGGTAGATAGCTAACTCATAAAAACAACTTTCAATGATCCAATCCATCAAAATTTTCCAGATATGTGGGATTTTGTTCGTATTAATAACTACTTGGTGTAGCTAGACAGCTATATTGAAGGTTATTAATATTGCTTCGAGACCTGTACAATATGCGATTCTATATTATATACCTACCGAGCTTGTATTATCCGACCGTGGGTTTGGAGCACGATCTCTGTCTGTAATGTCGCAGAATATGAAAATAGACAGACTTGTATATTAAGCTTTGACTGTTTTGTTCAGCTTTTTGAGGAGGAGCTTTGTGGTTGCTGATGGAACATTTTCTATTATCATTACCTCGACTGTGATTTGTTTAGATACTGGAATTATAGTTATTATATAGATAGCTCTTGAGCTGTATTTATTAGAGAGCTAAATTAGAAGATTATATCTATTACAGATTATTTCTGAAATTTTCTCGTGATATTTAGATGAAAGGATGTAAAGTTGTGGGTTAATCAATAAATACTATATTTTCTGTACAAGTATACAAATATGTTGTATTTCATTTCCGAACAACGGAACCTAACCTAACCATAAGTAAAAAAATAACCATAAGTTGCTGTCCAACTCGCTTTGCTGCCCAACTAACCATTTAAAATACTTTGCCCTTTATTTCATAGTGTGAAGAGCTACTGAAACAATATTTTTTAATCAATACTAGCTAACATTTGACACTTAAGCTAACATTGGACATTGAAATAAAACAACTTTTTAGGGATTTTTTTGTGATAATTATAACGTAATATTGGTATATAATGAATTGCATGAGATGCGAATGCAATCAGATTGAGATAATTACAAAAATGTAGGGTGTTCAATAGTAATTCTAACATCAAGTCGCCCAATATCTGTTTACCCGTACTAATATAATATTATAATATGAACACTGTATTGAATCTGTAACGTTGGGATTTAATACTGAGTATATCATTAGGTATGCCCAATTAAACGTATTAACATAACAACATAATTATTTCCTCATACATCACGTCTCTATCTCCGAAGAGGCAGAATTTGATAAATACCCACCTATCGCTACTATTTTTTAGGTCTCATGTGTTTTTGGTGAGCTTATTTCCGTTAATGGGGCACAAGATTCGCACTGCTTCAGATTTTTATATTGTGAATTCTAAAAATTCTTTTGCTCGACCGGGTATCGAAACGGTTACGTTCACGCTACAGCTTGGCCTCTTACCACTAGGCCAACTAGATAGTTTATGTACGATATAGATTATTATATAATATACGAACGGTAAGTTTGCGTGCGGCAGCCGATTTAAACCAAAACTGTTGTTACTGGGACACAGTGACAGCCATTTATCTTATCCACTCCGTAGATCTATGAACAAATTATTCACGAGTTTCGTAGCTGTCATTTGGTTCTCACTTTGATAAATAGTTTGCTGTTTTATTCGGTTACGCAAAGATCGCAGAATACATACCTTAGTATACCCTTACGGAATTTTTCTAAATTGATGATTGATGAAACTGACAAATATTTATTTATTCTCTTATAGTCACTTTTATAGGTATTCTTTTGCGATTTTTAGTACAAGTAGGTATGTACTAGATGGTATCGGAACCCGCTAACGATCTCTAAACATCCCAAAACAAATTCAGAGAATTATGGCTCTTTTAAAGTTAAAATTTTGTTGAGCTTTCTGGTTATTTTCTCTCGGAAAACTGACACCGGAACCAACGAGTCCTCAAGTGCAGACTTCGTCTAGACAAGCATAGTGTAGGACAGGACGCCGACCGGCCAGGTGGAGTGATGACTTGCGGAAGGGAGCTTGCAGTGACTGAAATGCTGATCATTGTGCTATAAGGCGTTCATTAGGAGAATATAGGCTGATGACGATAACAGACGCAAACTCTTTTATAAGGCTTATAACAAAACCAAGTAAAGAAGAAAAATATGAACATTTAAGTAAAATTCCAATTAAAATTCAATACATTCCGGAACTTCGTGCATCTCTCCTTCGCTTACAATGGCGCACCTGGTCTGAAGTATTTCCTTTTTACTGGCGCAACAATTACTCGTTCCCGTGCAATACTCGTGGCCTCCTATTCAGTGGACGATCGCAATCATACTCACTACAATGCGTTTGTTGCTTTGTTACCCTTCCGATCTGGTAATAAAAATTGTGATATCAGTTACTCAGTCTAGCATTTTTCAATTTGTATATTGACCGTCAGCATAATTTGATAGGTATCTACCTACTGTTACGATGTACATTCTTTAGTTTTGTCTCAAAATAGAAGTATAGTATGGTGGGTACTTAACATGCTTCATCTAAATGTAATTCCAATTGCGTCCAATTTCATTTTAAATGAAATTAATTATTTAATTGATATAATATATTTTTAGGCTGTATATGATATTTATAAGCCTAAGCTGTATGGCTGATATTTATATCCACAACATTTTAGAAACGTATAAATCAGAGCATATCTATGATATCATTAACATGGTAACTAGTTTTCTTTTAAATCCAAATTCATGTCTTAATGAGTTTTGAAAATGTATCTACAACCAAGTTGAAATTAAATATCACTGTTCTATCGGCTATTAAACTATGGATTAAAACATGCATTGTTCTTGAATTTTTGTAGGAGCGTGAGTGATACCCCGTAGCACTTAAAACTAGCGCTGCCACATACGATAAAGCCCTGTCTAGACGTAGACGTTACTAACCGTAAATATCGCATGAAAGTAGCGGTTTATTGACATGTGTTTCACACTTTAAGTCTCCGTTTGAGATGAGATTTTATGACGCGACAATTAGTCGCAATAAGTGATATAAGAAGGACGTATTAGGTATTCATATTTACCTAACAGAGAATGTATGAATACATTTCTTGTCGGCTCTCTATAAGACCCGGTATTAGGTACCGTGAAACTAGTTTTTAACAATTGAAAAATTAGTTAACAACTTTTTTTAATTACTGTCTTATTTCATTAGTCCACTGCTAATGAAATAAGACAGGAATTAATGCATTTTCACGCTTGTAACATGTATAGGAATCACAATATGTCGAAGACAAAGTGATAGACGAAAAAAGTCGCTGTAATTTTTGCTTACATAGCAATTCCTGAGTTGCTTTTTGCGGCACGTACCTTTTTCTAGGAATTCTATTTATTAAATTGCTGCTAAACCTCTGCGAGTTGTCTTTTTATCAACCACGCGTTAATAAAAGGTTGGTATATTTCTTTACACGGCTACTATTACGAGGGTAGGGTTTATTCAATTTGCAGTCTCAATAAATTCTTCAAAGGGATAAAAACACAACATATTGGTAAAATATTTTGGTTTCTTGCTTTGATAAAATTGTTATGAAGTGGCGTAATAGATCTATACAATGTGTTAAGAAAACCCTGTCCTACCCGTGGAGATATTTGTGGTATCTATTTATATAATTATCCTTATATTATCATTCTACAATCTGTTACGTACTGTATCTATTAAATAAATATATATAATTATTTTCACTTTTCTAGGTAAAAAATACCCTGAGTTTTCTTTAAACGAGGAATCTGAAACGGCAATACTTACTGTGGCAGAGACACTGTCCCTGAGTGCCAAACATACAAAGGACGATAATGGCTTTATCACATTTTCAAAATGTAATAGATTTCAGAGAATTTTCGGTAATTTAGACTCAACAATCGTGAATTTTAAACTTCATTAATTTGTTTACTATCATGAATATTTCATGTGTCTTATGTTATTCTTTCGGTTTTTTTTAACATAGTGTAATTAGTGTATTTAGAAAATGATTAGAAGTATAATTAATTACAGTATCGTTTTTTTAAGTAGGTATATAAGTAGGTTACCTATAAGTACCTATCTCACTGCATTCACTATTTTGCTTGATTTCTATAATATTCGTAAATAATAAAAACAATACAAAGGTATCATAGTAAAAGATTATGTTGTGTTGTTTATTTTTATCTGAAACCATTCGACATTGTTAACTCGATTAAATATTCAAATTCAGAATTTTTCCATTTAAAATAACGTGAGCGGAATTGCGATTTTCACCTCCAACAAGTTTTTAATACACTTGAATATATCGGACGAATCGGATGTTAACATTTAGGTTGCAGGAACAACGCCAACGCATTCAGTGAGGTAGATTATTTTAAAAATATTAAATGTGATCCTATCACAATAAAACCGGACCGTTTCCATATCGTAGGTATACGTCACATAATGTGCTTTGATGATATTATTTGGATACTCATTAATCACAGGAGCGAAAAACGCGGGCACATGTAAACACGTTTGCTAATGTCAGTGTAGGTAATTAATATTTGTATCCTTTGTTTACTTTTGCGGAAACGCTTGAATATAATAGAGTAAGTAGCTCTATCACAATAAACGTAGCGTCTCTGGTTCAGTTGAGCTTTTTCTATGCATGTTATTTTAGTGACAAGTGACTGTAGGAATTCTCATAAGAAATATCACCAGAGTCGCCAACATCTATGATTTAGTAAACTCCTGGAGAGCTACAGAACTGCCTATTTAGTCAAATCATAACGTGGGTGACAAAAGACGAATTTTTTTATAGAAAATATCTGCAACCTTTTTTATTCTATTTATTTACAATCTACTGAGTTCACCAATTCGTTTGCTGAGATGATCACGGAAAATCTCAACGTTATACTCGTACCTCTATATCTATACTTATAATAAATCTGTAGAGAGGTCAATTCTGTACATGAAATATATTTCCAAAATAACTATCAGCGGGTGATTAGTGATCGATACTGACGCCAAAAATGCAATCAGTAAAATTTTTGTCTGTCTGTCTGTCTGTCTGTATGTTCGTTATAGAAACAAAAACCACGCGACGGATTTCAACGAAACTTGGTACAATTGTTCTTCATACTCCTGGGCAGGTTATAGTATACTTTTCGTCACGCTACGATCAATAGGAGCAGAGCAGTGAAGGGAAATGTTGGGAAAATGAGTGATTCATGAGAAAGGTTTTCAAGCTATAAAACACGCTACAACCCTTAGGAACGGGGCAACGCAGGTGAAACCGCGGGCGAAGAACTAGGGAACAAAGTAACTATTCCACGCGGACGAAGTCGCTGGCAAAAGCTAGTCTATAATAAAATTGTACATTATAGATATTAATACTAGAAAGACGGAAAAATCATCTTACCGAAAAAGGTGGCAAGTGGTCAAATGACCCCTCATATATTATTAAATAAATGCAATGAGAATTTGATTTAAAAAATAAAAGTAATCTATAGAAAAGGTGGAATCAACATTTAAACACTAATTTTATTTTTAATAATATTGTTTTTAATTAAACTTAGACTTGACAAATGTATATTTTTTTATTGCATTGTCTACGTAATATTTTTTTTTAAATATCACACATTTTATTGGGTTTATTCTTACAACTAGAAGTAAAACAGTAGCGTCTTTTTCTTACTGCCTCGGTGTTGCTGGTTGCCGACAGGTTGCCGAGTTCTAAATCTAGCTGAACTATAAAATCTCTTATACGTAGTTTGTTGTTTGTTCCGACACCATACAATTTTCATCCACATTTCCCGCAGCTTGTATGGCACTCGCCCCTTCCTTCTCTTCCCCTACCTTTTGGTTGATGCTGTACACTAGCTGAAAGGAGAACTAAAAATATGTAAGAGTAATTGTGTAGATAATATCGAATCATCTACATCGGCTATTTTAGGAATCAGCATACAAATTGTTTTATCAACTATGTAATGTAAAATAGATAATTACCTAGCAACATGTTGTCATTTGATTCGTCACTGCTTGAAGAGCTGGTTTCGGGAGTATTTACCTCCTCTTCAGGAACGGGTTGAGTTTGCATATCTTCACCCCCATCGTCTGATTGATCTTTATGCAAAGATTCTAATGATATTTGATATTTGATGATCGCTAAGCCCTGGGTATTGAGGCATTGTAAAATAACTAAGTAGCACTGTTTACACCACTAAAGTAGCCGTTGTTATGAAGCTTCAAAGTCAGTATTACTCGTATATGTAACAACCCCAGCAATACAAGATTTTTTTTTTATGACCTACCTACGCGCCGTCTTTGTACGTAAATGTTACGTTTATTTAATATAAAATGATGATAATATAACAATAACATCAATGGTATATTGAAATATAAACTATTTTATCAAAAGTAACGGGAGGATGTAGCAACATAATAAACAATTGCGAAATTATCGAAAGCTCAAAATGAAAAGACGGTCGGCCGTCTTTCTAGTGAAAGCACCTTGGTCTCCGCAAATTATACACTACGATGCAAAAAACAGCCACATTGATAAATAAGATACTATAAATCTAAACAGCTGTAATGATAACATAAATATGAACGCTCTTACAAAAACACAAATGTAGCTAATGTTTAAATAATCATATCTCTATAAAACATTGGAAATCCATACACATGGCTACTTTCAGCCCTATGACGGGTAAACACAGGCCTTTATAGCTAGAACATTCACGTCAATCTGAATCTTCTCTTTGATTTATTATTCTATGAATCATCGTTGCGTATCCACAGACTAACAATACAGAATCACCTTTGACTACAAATCATTCATCTCATAGAAAGAACGATGTTAGGCCGAATTCAATCTTAGTTATAAATAGTGATCGATTTGGCGGGCAAATTGACAATACGGTGACTAGTGATGCGCGATTGTGAGTTCGAATATTTTGGTGGACTGCGAAAACTTTTTTTAGAGGTGGCAGCTCGATTTTATCAATAATTGAGTTCATTCGACTGAATTTTTCGCTCGGTATTCCTATGAATATGAAAAATGTTATTGACTTTCATTTGTTTTCTGTGCTTCATTTTTATTTAGTCTCGGTCGGATAAAATAAAGTTTTATCATATACTTTGAGAATATGTCTCATATCTCGTTTATGGTGCAAGTTTTCTGACTTATGTGCTTCAAATTGTAATAAACCGAACACTTACCTATATTATAAAAAAGCTATAAACAAAACTCAAAAGATAAAATTGTGGTGAACAATTATTGTGTTGAATATGCCTGTATTTACTTTATTAATTATTGCATTATTGTTATTTTCCTCACTATTTTAATTAGATATCTGTAGATATCCATGGCTGAATATAGACCAATCTAGTGGATAATTCTGCACCGTGATTGTATTATTTTCCTTAAACATGTCTGGTGAGTGGTGTAATAATTATATAGGTAAGTTTCAATACAAGTTTGATGCAAACGTTGCATTTTATCCTCCTGTTACAATTAGCCGCCTGTGACACCCACAGGAAGTCACGGGAGGTCAATTAGTTGTCGAGACTGCACAACAAAATACGAGACATCGAGTAAATTTACTTTAGACCAAATCCATTTCCTTGCGATTGTCGATAATATTGTAGTCCTAATGGTAATTATCCACAATAGTTTTACAACTTATGTTAATACCGAAAAAATATATCATAACTCAATAATTATTAATTTATGCTGAATGGGAGTAATATGTTAGTTATATTTGGTACTTTAACCTCCTTTTGCATTGGTCTCTTTCCGAGATATGTCATCTCTCTCCATCAAAAGACAATTTTAAAAACTTGATAAACATAATTATTTCCCGAGGATCTCACTGAATTGAAAAATGAAAAAAATCTCTAAGTTATTTTTAACGTTCATCATATCGTCCTCTTCATAAAAAAACAACTCGATAATTATTATCTAACAATTGGACAACACTAAGGATGACTGCCCTGTCTAGATGTTGCGCACACGATTCGGGGCCATGATTACGTTGTACGCGCTGAGTGTGAATTAGCACATCATGTATGTAGTTGTAAAACTCCTTATTTCCTACTATTTTTATTATTAACCGTAATATCGTGTATAGTGGAATACTTAAAAAAAATATTTTTAAATCATCAACACTTTGGCAAAACTTTGATAATAATTTCGTAATTCACTTTAATACTACTCAGGCATAATATCTTTAAACCGAATCTCTAGACGATCTGGTATCCCTTTGTCAGTTTATATTTTTAAAGTTAATATAAATATTTTCATAACAGATCACAGAATCGATCTTATTCAGTATTCTACGAAGTTTACAGGAATCAAGAGCCGATGGCGGCGTGTCCGCTGTTAAATCCCTAAAAGCAATCTTAGCGTCGCGTTTTATGCATTGAAGTTTACTCCACCTCTTTGAACTGTCTCGCAAAGTCGATTAGTTCGATTCGCTCCCTCCCAGTTTGTTTTTTGTTTTTGCTAGAGCATCCGGAATAAAAAGATATTGGCGTTTGCGTATATTGTGCTTTCCCTCATACATATTTGATAAAGGAGCTAGAGCTTTAAGCAGCATAAGAACGTGAGATCAAATTGAAAACACTTTAACATAATTTCGAATATATATTCTGAGATACATAGGTGATCGAATACGAGGTACGACGCGCTTTGATATTAGAGATAATTATAAATAAGTAATAAACAGCCTAAGTAATTCAATTGGAGTTCACGCACACGCACATAGGCAATCTTAAGCAAAGGATATCGTCATTTCGACGCCGATACTGCTGAAAATACTTTTGAAAATGATTCTAATAAAAGAATTTCTTTTGAGTAATTATAATGAAATGAAAATTGTTATTGAGGCGAAGACGGCTGTTATTTCGGCCAATATTAATACAACTTAAGGCTCGTTATTACGACTTTGCGCTTAATTAAAATGGTACCCTGTAGTGACAGGTTTAAATTCCCATACTAATGAAAATGAAACGAGGAACAACCGCGTATACTAATGAAATTGTGGAACAAAAGAATAATACTCAGGTATCACTATGAAAGCCCTTCCCTTGTCGTGTAGAGGTAATTAACAAGGGTAGCAGCAGCCACGAGTCATCAGCGATTATTGTATGTAGGTTAACTAATGAATTTCAGCAGTTTGTGAACATACCCTAGACAAGGCCCAGCACTACATCAGATTTGATAAACCACAAGTCCTCGCAAAAGAAAACCGATTTCTTCCCAGGATGATCCGTGAGGCTATTGAAATTAAAAAATATCCAAATTTCAATAGAGAAGATGGCTGGGTCTTACCATCTGCTTGGAACCCCATTATAGATTCCATAAAATCAAAATCAAAGCCCAAAACTGCAAGACGAAGGATACGGTGAGCTCGTTCTGCGTGAATCGGATCGCCAATAATTAACAAAAATGTAAGGTAGCTGTTAGTAATTGTAACATTAAGACGTCCAACAACTTAGTCTACCCGTCACCATGGATGCTGTAAAGGATCCGAAACGTCGGGAATCAAATATCAATACAACGCGATAAAATCCGTAAAAAGTAGTTTTATTTCAATAATAAATTTAAGTAAAATTAAATAATTTATTAAGTGTCTTCATTTTTTTTAACAGTTGATTGAGATTTATTAATCTGAGCAACCATATGTGTATTTAAATGTAGCTTTCTGCAATTTTTCTTTATGCGATTTTTTGAGACAAAAGGTAGCTTTTTGTCCTTTTCCAAGGTGTAATCTATCTCTATACGAATATCATCAATATTGGTTCTGCGGCTTAGGCACGAAAATGTAACAAACGGACAGGCAGAGTTACTTTCGCCGTTTAAATTATTATTATAAGATTTATCTATTGAAAACTTAATCTTAATTTGTATTAGATTGGATACCTAGCTATCTTAAATGAATGATTATGTAAGTAGGAAGATACGGGGATCGGAGAAACAGATCTCGGAGAGTTTTTAATGAAATGAAATAGTCTGTGTTTATCAGTGCGTCACAAAAGTCCCTCAGGAGCTATAAATCATAATGGTCCAAATGAGTACACGGCTAAAATACGTTCACGGCCAAACAACAAGGCAAGCACGTTCAATAGTGACATAACATCGAAACGACCCATAGCATAGGAAAGGCCACGCAGCATCTCTATCTCTAACGTCTACGTAGCATTGTAGCGTTCACGGGATCGTCTCGCGGGGTGAAAACCCTTTTGCGGTCGGACAAAAACATAAGAGACTCGGCGTGAACAAGGTAAATAGGAATTAAGATAGAAGGTTCAAGGGCTAGAATCGTAGGTGGAGCGCGCAGGCGAGCAGTATGTTCGTCCTGCTCGCTCGGCGCCCTAGGCTGCGACGCGCAGTGACGCTCCAGTCGCGGTCTGCCGGCCGTCGCGACGCTCGGGGCCGCTCCGTCGCCGCGCCGCCTCGCGCTCGCCGCCTCGCCGCGTATATGTGTCCGACGTGTGAGATGCACTGCTGAGCACCAGCTCAACGCGCTCGCCCTCAGCTCCGGCTGCCAGTGGGACTGCGCCCGGCCCCGCGGCCCCTCTCCCGCGGACAGTGTTCCTAATAGTGCAGTGTGCCACTGGGGCATTGTTTTATGTTTGTATATTTTGAATATACGGCTCATCAGTGACAAATTTGATTCAGTTTTCACTATCTATCGATGTAGGTACGATTTCGGTATGCTATCGAATCACTCACGAAATACTTACATCATAACTTTTACCCTTTTTAGGAGTATATTATGATATTCACTGCAGTTAGTCATTATTACCAGTTATGTCGTGCATTAGATAACAGTTTAATCCGAATATCATGGAGTAAAAAAACATGCATTAGCGCTTTGCGCAGCATTGCTACGATAACTGATGTGTAAAATAAAATTCCGTTAAAGTGTCAAGGTTCTTTAGAACACGCAACGTTTTTATGAATAACGTAAATTCCGTATTATGCACACAGTGAAAACTAGGAACTTTATTATTTATCATTGGCATATATTATCTAATAATCTTGGTTAAATAATAACATTCATGAATCCTATATTTTTGTAGTTTCTGGAACTGAAACACACTTTCAAAGCTTTTTAGAGATTTGATCAAAACAGGCGTAAGCAGAAAAACACAAGGGGTTTCATAAACATAATAATTATATCACATTGTAGATATTGATTTTGTGAACAACTTGTTGAATGTTTGTTGATTTATTGCGAAATAATGAATAACGACGCCTCCTCGTGATTCCACCAAAATTAAACCACTCTTGAGAAAATTATAAATAGGTATATTCTCTATTTAGATAATGATTATTTTTATGTTTAATATACAGTAAACCACCTATCTCAAGCGGCTATAATCACGCTAATATATATTTTATAACATTTGCACACTTGCTTCAGCTATCGCTGAGGTAATTAATCTTGGAGGTTTAAAAAAGTAAATTATTGGTGACCCTGCGCATCATCTACGTCTTATCATAATCTTCAAATATTTTATTTTTATCGCTTCCTGTCATCAACTTTTTCTAGCATCGTGGTTGCTTGATGTATTTTTAGGCAAATGTCGTGCTGTTCGTTACACGTTCTGTGGTTCCGCAATTTTATTTATTTTAACATTAAAATATAACTAATTGGCCATGAAGTTGAAAACACACCAATATTAAATTAAATTATGTTATGTTAATAAATAAACGACGTCATACAATTCAATTTGTATCATATCAATCATGCCTCCAAACATTTTAAATTTTACATTCATTGAGCAGTTCTATACAAGTTTTATGGTACCTAATAGCAGTCAGTAAAACAACTTAGTTTTCGCGTAACTACGGCTGATAATAAGATTAGATCGTGATAATGTTAATGCAGCAATTAGATTGTAGGTACTTATGACGATGTAAATACAAATAAAAGGTTTTAACGTTGTCTACGATAAGAGTACTTAATTCAATTTAATAAATGCACAAAGTGTAATATTATCACACATGAAGACTTAGGGTACCTGCAGTCTTTGTTTCTTTTGAGACAATAATAGATTTTAAGTTCACGATCATTCGATCATATAAAATTTTTCTTCAGATGGTAACGAAGTTCTAATGAATGGCATGAGGTATCTAATTAGCATCGCATAAATCTTGAAAGCGAATATAAAGATCATATTGAAGCAAAGCGTAGAGGGAACCTCGGGGCTATACGTTTAGTCGCCGATGACGTACGAAATGCCTACACAATTGAAACCAGCGACCGCTCAACGAGTAGTAATTGTTTGTGTCGATCACTATTGGAGCCAGCAATTCCTTACACAGGTCATAATAATATCATTGTATTTAATAAATGAAAAGTCTGTTGATCGATGTACGTATGTATATTGCCTGTCTGACCACAATAGCAACGAGGAAGTGGCGTGACGTGCTGTTTGGCATCGTCACATGTTCCGACTGATTTTAATTATTTCTATGTACCTCGGCCTTGACCGACGATATGACCATTCATATTGCTTTTAAAAATTATCCTAATTTAATAACTTTTATAGTCTACTTAGTGCATTCTGACGATTTAAATGAATATGCATTTAATAGGCCATGGACATTGCTATTGATTATTAAATAACAAAAGTTGTAAGTACATATTATTATTATATAATCGTAAAGGGGTGGTATTTAGAAGCCTTCAATATAAGTACTAGAGTATGGTAGGTGCCTACATAAAGATGTTAATATCACTCGTCAAGATCAAAGATTACGTAGAATATGTATATTGTTAGGCTCCGTAAGTAAATTATACATGTAGGAGTTGAAAGAAACCCACTTGTAAGCTATGAATAAACAATGTTAATTTTAGGCTTAAAGGCTAAAATTCATTACTTAAATAATTATGCTAAACCTACACATTATTTATTCAAGACATCACTTCTAAGATTCGGTTATGACTTCGACTTAACTTCGATTGTATTTATTAAGTAGGTATTATTAATTTGGAAATAATGATTCTTAGTTCGAGCAAAAAACAAAAGGTATTTGATCGGTCTAATCAAGCGTATTTCTAGAACTCATTATAATAATTACTTATCCCATTTCAGGACTTTATTGACTGGAATATTAATTACGTCTTAAATTAATTGGATTTAAAAATAAAACTCAAACTACAAGTGGTAGGTACTCTTTGCGTGGAATTTCACGTTGACGATAATCTAAAATTTAAATAAGATATTTTTTTTTGTAATGTATGTGCTTGTAAAAATACTAATGATTACAGTGTTAAATATTATCATGTGGAAAATCAAGATATAGGATATAATGTAACAAGTTATCAATTTTCAGGTAGATAGTCTATTTCCACTTTGATTCCATTAAATTTCTAATGTTACAGAAAATCAGGACGCAAAAATAACAGGACTAAACAATTCTATTTGATTCGTCAGTTAGATTATAAAAAAATAATGCCCCTACATGTATTCTTACCAGCTCTTTATGTTTGTCAATTATTATTTTGATAAAGCAAGGAATGATAAATCTAACTGACAGACCGCATCTATATCTTCTATCTTCTATACTTATAATAAATCTGTAGAGAGGTCAATTCTGTACATGAAATATATTTCCAAAATAACTATCAGCGGGTGATTAGTGATCGATACTGACGCCAAAAATGCAATCAGTAAAATTTTTGTCTGTCTGTCTGTCTGTCTGTCTGTATGTTCGTTATAGAAACAAAAACCACTCGACGGATTTCAACGAAACTTGGTACAATTGTTCTTCATACTCCTGGGCAGGTTATAGTATACTTTTCATCACGCTACGATCAATAGGAGCAGAGCAGTGAAGGGAAATCTTGGGAAAACAGGAGAACTTACTCCATTTTTTAAGCTTCCGTAGCGTGTGCAGCCTTAATGGTTAAAGCTACACAGAAATCATGTATGACGGAAATGTTCTCCTTAAAATTATATAAAAAATATTCCACGACAGCAAATGTCTATCTTTTATGGTTGACTCACAATAACACGTGTAACTCCCGATAGCTTAGCAGTTCGGAGCTTTCTGATTATATTTGTCTACTCTTACGTTAGGTAACTGACTGACTGACATAGTGATCTATCAACGCACAGCCCAAACCACAGGTTATAGTATACTTTTCATCACGCTACGATCAATAGGAGCAGAGCAGTGAAGGGAAATTTTGGGAAAATGAGTGATTCATGGGAAAGGTTTCAAAGCTATAAAACATCACGCTACAACCCTTAGGAACGGGGCAACGCAGGTGAAACCACGGGCGAAGAACTAGGGAACAAAGTAACTATTCCACGCGGACGAAGTCGCTGGCAAAAGCTAGTATAATAATATTTTTTTAATCGAATAATCTCATCCCTGATAGAGTAACATACTCCAGAACAATTAAAAGAAAATCGAATACGCAGATTATTAATAGCGATAGTAAAACAATGATCTACTCTTTAGCATAAGCCATGGCCTGACATAGTCCGCATTTAATCCCCGGGAAATATAGAAAACCACGAATTGGTTTATCCTAATTTATCCATGGGACGAATAAAAATTCCTTTGGAATAATCTGGTAATGGCAAAGTGGATTCAGTTACAGACTCGGAGAGACACGGGCTTAGACAAGGATATTATATTAAACATTTTATCCCTTACCCATGAGTTTTATTATATACCATTATTACTTATTACCATTATTTCCCTTCAAAGTTCGGCTTTTGACTTTCAGCTGAAGATTTTCGGATGATAAGTTATCCCACACGATTTATAATTCTTGCCGACTATTATTAAAAATGTGAAAAGTTTTATCATTAAGCCAATTTGAAATAAGAAACTTTTTATCAGAATTTCATCAAAATTATCCCATTACATCTGTGTCAGTGGCTTCTGAGATAACCATGTAACTTTACATTTCGTAGCAAAAATAACATGGGAACTCGGGTTTACTATTAAAGTTATTATAATAAAGTTAAGTTCGTGTATAAAGGGTACACAGTAAAATAGAAAATCTGCAGGGTAACAGGTAGAAATTAAAAATATAAATAGCTCTCCGCCATTGAGTACCTACTTACATCAATGATTTAATCATAAAAGTAACACTATTTGGTATATGTATATCCAATCTTGCGAATGGGTTACTCCAGACATCCTAATTATAATGCACGTTTTACTATAGTAGATATTCGGTTTTGATATATCTACCTACACTCTGTATAATGTAGGGCTCAGCTGTATATTCGCGTCGCCTCACAGACAGTATCGACGCGGTTTCTTATTGCTCATTTTAATATTTCAATGCGACTGGAGGTAAATTAGGTATGCTCAAAGTGATAGCCTGTGAAGAACTCTACGACTCTGTTGGCAGCCTTCCAATACGTACACAGTAAAATGATACAATGATATACATTTTCATCTACGCCCGTGTTCCCATCGCTATGAAACTTCAACATGTACCTTCTTACTCATCCACATGTATGATTTAAATATTGTAGATTGATTATTTTTATTTTATTCTATATATTCATCTGTGTGTTACTTCAGTACCTTGAGTGTTTCGATAGCATAATAAATTATTAGTTCTGTTTCAATATGATGCATAATTTGTTATTTATATAGGATGTTATAATTTAGAACTCAGCAATGGGTTAAAGTGAATTTATAATATCCCTTTTTACGTTTGAAACCCTACGATGATGTTTAAATAATAACCCGGATGCACAAATTCTAATAGTGAACTCAGTAATCGGATAATACTCGTACTTTATTTTCCTATCGCCTTTCCCTTGTGTGTTTCCTATGTTTGTCTCCTGGGAATCCCAATGATAAGCGTTCATATAAGTCGCCTGACATATCGATACCTTAACTTATCTTAACTTCTAAGCCAACTTTCAAGACTGAACTAGATCTTTCTATAACAAGTTGTTACCCTTATTCTATTCTTACAAAAGTGCCAAAACATAGAAGATAAGTTCAGAGCAGTTCAGTGACGTGTTGAAGTTTATTGGACGGTGCGGTGCAGTGACGTATGGTGATATCGTGTGCGTGCGCATGTGTGTCTAGTGCTCGTGTGTGTACGTGGAGCGGCGCAGGCGCGTTGGCTCGAAGAAGCGCACGGCTCCAAGGTGGTCGGAGGCGGGGTGTTCCGTTGCTGCGTGCCCTGGTGCGGGGCGCGCGCGGCGGCGCCCGTCGACGACGCCGACTATGCCCTGCGGGAGGGCAGCCCGCAACTCTCACATGATGAATATGGTAAGCCGTATTTTCATATTATATTACCCTGGCCTTATTTTGACATACTCAAGCAATTTGGCAACCCGGCGGAGGTCCGATTGCTCATATTAGTGAGAAATATAACATGAGATTGGTTGGGTTTGAGCGCCGATTTCCGAGCTCATTGTGAATCTGCGAAAAGGTTTTGCGCAAAGAATGTTACAGAGTTACGATTCGTGAATAGTCAACTGGATTAAACTGGATAAATATATGTACGTAGTTTACCTTGCAATACTAACTTAAAATTTATTTGTTGATAATTCGCTTGTTGCATAAATAGGCGGGAATCAACTGACCGAATGCTCTGTTGAACTTTGTGGAATAAAACATCTGCCAATATATTAGTCATCAGTACACATCATTGCTAGTCAATATGAAAATGTATAAGGAGGTACCTACTTGTTTACTTTTTAAAGTAAGCTACACTGCAAAGACCAAATTCTATTAAAATAAGTATTATTTTACTACGGACTCGATAGAGGTTATGGTTATTTAGATGCGGAACTTCGCAAATATTAATATTATTATAATTATATGTATATATATTACAGTAATGTATTGAAGCAAAATAACCACACATGTTTATAAAACTCATTTCAATATTTCTAGCTTTCATCCAAAATATATACATATTATTTAAAGAAATGAAATAGTAAGAAAAACACGAAATATGTTTAAGTAGATTGATTCAAGGTTTTCAGGATAATTTATCCTTCGTATCTAAAGGATATCAATCACAGCTTCTCTTGACTACTAAAAACTATTCAGATTTGTACGTACCTATATTGCTCGAGAAGTTGAGACAAATATTGTTGATATCAAATAAACTTGGCTAATGAGCTCCTTTGTGAACATTTCATAGGAAGTCAAAGCTTGTAGGGACAACCTCCTGGTACCAGCTGAAGCAAACATTCCGTTAGCCAACTTCTGTCGTATCTCTTAGAGAATTTGCATTTGGGCTCAAATTGAGTTACAAATTCGCTGTCATTAAAAAATGACCCGTACTTTTTCCTGGAAAAAAGTGGTTAGTACCTTCAGGTAAATATTAAGTCAACAAATTCATTAGATAACGTTAGACTTGTAAAGATATTAATGCAAGTCTATCTTTCAGGAACAATATCGTTACACAAAAGATTGCTTCCTATTAATGAAAATTTATTTATTTATTCTTAGCAGCGATTCATCAAGCATACATTCATCTCCTTTATTTGCTGTAAATATAAAAGATCGTGGTGCAATGTTAATGTTCGTTTAAACTTTTCCTGAAAACAATAGTTATAAATCAAAAGTTAGTTTTGCTGGACTATTTGGAACGGGAATCGAGTGTCGAAGTTTGTAAACGCCATTAAATTACTAGCCGAAGTTAAAGGTTACTCGGTAATTAACTAACGACAAAAAGGTCTTAGTTGTTTCAGTTACACCCTAAAACTTGATAATATAATTAACACATATATTTACCTACTCATGATACAATACGACGACGACACGATTGGCGTAGCGGATGAGCGATCGGCTTCTGCGCCACGTGTTCGATCCCCACACGGAGCAAATATTTGTATGGTCTACAGGTAGTTGTTCCGGGTCTGGGCGTTTGTGCATGTGAGAATTTGTGTTTGTAAACGCACCCACGATACAGGAGAAAATCCTAGTGTGGGGCAACGTTTAAAAAAAAATGTCGTAAACAAAAGACTCTTGTGAGCAGATTTCATTTACTTTGTCGGAATTCATTGTTTATAAGTGTGTTCTATTAACAATAATCGAGAGCTAAAATACTTCTCCAAAATTAAATTCTAAATTAATGATCCATCGTTTTTTAATTGACGTGAAGAAAGTGTGTTGATTTATTCAACGTAAATGGTATTGATTCAGGAAAATGTAAATAAGTTCTTCGTCATGTATCATGCCGGAGACTTCAAAACAAGTGTAGGTGTATTTAAACGACATATTCAAAGTTATGGAACTAATTAAAATAACTTCAGCCCATATTTCCCAAAGTGAGTGTTTAATCGACTCACGCTTCGCGCCTACCAATTAGTTGACTAGTTTTATCGTTAATTACAGCTGGTTTACGTCGTAAGCGATCCTAGTATTGTGTTCAGATCCATAGTCTGGGGGGTTTTGTAGGCTATGCAATTTAACATAATTATGGGGAGTGGTCGCATTTCGCTACACAAACATTGCGCGGAGCCGGATCGATGGCAGACGCCGCCGCCGCCGGTGTTGATTTAAAATTAAGCCCAGTTTTCACCACTAAAAGTCACGTTGTGTAATGTATCTAGGTCCAGAAAGCTATTAGCGTATTATGTAAATTTACTTTTAATTAGCAACCATTTTTAATGCCTATGTGTTCAAGGATAGCTTAGAATTTATACTCCAAATGAATTATACAGGCAATTAAATGTGACTTAAAGGAGGCGTAATTATTCGGTTTTAAACGTTATAGTAATCATACCAACTATTGTTGTTGGTGCTTGTTTTTATTGTAAATCGTGTGCAGCTCCGCCTGTGAAATTTTCCCGAGTTTTCCGGGAGATTTACAAAAAAATCTTTCATACAAATCTTGTCCTGACCATTACAAACACATCAAATAGAATCAGTCAAATCAGTTGATCCAAGTGTTTTCAAGTGTTGATCTTTCATACATATCAAAGTCAAAATGTTTTATTTCAATTAAACCACTTAAATTGGTACTTTTGAAAAGTCAAAACTATTTGCACGGTTCCAAAAGGATCATATGGAGAAGAGCCGGCAAGAAACTCCATAGATACTCTTTTTGAAAAAAACATGATTACAATATTAAACTTTACAACTTTAAATAGTTGCTGAGAATAATGTAGTTTCATGTGTAAGATTTATTCATTATACCTATATAAATAAAAAAGATTTCCACAGCAAGTTAGAGCAGTCCCGACATACAGCACCCGTTCACGAACATGACATGTGAATCGGCGTGGTTCGACTCAACCATATTGTAGAGAATAAAATGACCAAACACACAATGCCATCATCAGCAGGACATTTATAGGTACCTACAGATAGATTCCTATTATCTTGGCCAAAAGTTGCTGTCAAATCGTTCATCCTCCCAACGCGTATCTAATGTTTAGTTTCTCAATCTACTAATCCCCATTCTATTAGTCGGTTTACACAATTAAGTTATACTCCAGTTACAGCAATGTTATTAAACGATAACCCGTAGTTAACTGGAGAAGTCGCATTGATTAAATTTGTGGGTACAGCGGTCGACAGAGTTTAACGTTAGGTACACTTTAATTTGACCCATGTTACGTCAAACAATCTTAGAGAAATTTACGTACGTACGGAATATAATGGTACGTACGGAAAATTTCCAAAGAACTCACTACAGTGTAAGGATATTCCTAATATTGATTTTGTTCAAAATTTAGGCCAGCGTACGGATAGTGATTTAGGTACCAAAATGTATTATTTGCTCCTTTGTTTTGACAAAAACTTTCATCATTATTTGTTGCCAGTTTAACATTATGCATTTTATAGATTTGCAGGCTTTGCTTCTCTCTACAATCAATGCTTCTTATGCCTTCGCGATATTAATCTTAAATCAATGGATTCATTCATGATGTTCTGGCAAAATATTGTTGTTATGCCATTCCAGTTACAGTAGATATATGGAGACCAATATGTGTAGGTAGGTACTGTGTTCTAGTCGTAATTATTGCCAAGAAAATTTAAACGAATAGTAAGTATTACATTATCGATCCTTCATAGGCTCGGTCGTGAATAATTAAACGTGGTATCATTGACTGGGTAGCCGCAGCAGGCTCTGTTAAACGTTTCGTTTGTCAGCCGATTAACTTTGAATGTCCTACGCACACCAGTTCACAGTACATAAATAGGGTCTTGCTTAAGTCAATCATACAATGCATAAAAAGGTATTTTGGTCTGTTTTTGGGTTTTTCTTGATAAGAATAACTTTTTTATGATAAACGACGACCATAAAATTGTAGGTCTTTTCGATCTCCACCCACGGAAAATATATAAAATCAATAAAGGTACATTTTAAATAATATGATTACTTTCTTAAATCCCACATCGAATGTCTGGGCGCGTATTTTTCAGTTACAGTTAAATTTCCATAATAAATTATGTTGATTCTCGTCCCCCGAGCATTCTTTTAGAAATATTGAATTCTTTGAAATAGGTACCTACCTAAGTTAATACTCGGCCTCTTTATTATAATCTTATTAGAAAATCATCGATAAGCGTGAAAAATTCTTATTTCATATTCTGATCCAAGCTTGAACTCAATTTCTCACGGGAGTTGGATATTGCTCGTTTAAATATAAAAATATGAACCGCCGCAGCGGCACAGGACACCCGGTGTTGAATACATAATTTCAATAAGTGTTTATGAGCTCTTAATAACACAATCTATTGGAGAGTACTGATGACTAATATTGTTATTATCTAAAGTGATTCAATGTCATTGGCAGGCCAGCTTATGTAGTTAGTCAACTGTTACTATGGTATTTCAACTGTAGAGCGTCTTGTAAACCGTATATTGTTTATTTTTATGAAGTTATTTCTTGCTAAATCAGGTTTTTTATTAAATTGAAGTTCAAAATATTGACTTCCTAATACAAACTGTTTATTAAAGACAAATTAGGAAATTAAGACAATCAGGGAGTTGTAAAACGGGCCAATCTTGTAAATTAATTTTGATTCCGGAAGTCGTTTAGCGGAATCTTCCTTGTGCTAAAGTAAAATCTTCGACGTTGCTCAACCTGTTTGTTTAGAGTCTTTATTGCTTGTTTGCAGTCGCCCCAGAGCCAGTAATAAGCTCACCCCGTCCACTCGGTCAACAGTCCCCGTTACCAGGAATCGAGGAGGAGGACGATTCTGATTGGCCTCTCGAGGACGCTACCGACTTGACCATCACACCCTCATACAAGAGTACAAGGAGTAGTACTGATACTGCATACACGTCTTCGAGGAGCTCGGGAAAGAAGCGAAGCTTTGGGAGTCCATCTTCAGTGAAGATATGTATATCGGCGGCGGCTAGGAAGTCAAATAAAGCGCGTAAGCGTGGCTCGGGCGCGGTCAGCGCGTCGCCGTCGCCTGGGCAGGCCGGCGAGGACGCTGCGCCTGCGCCGCAGCTGTCGGTCGGCAGGATGCAGGCCGAACAGGGCAGTATCGGCGAGCTGCAGAAATACCATGGCAGATACCTCAAGAGTCGACGCCATACCTTAGCTAACGTTCGGTGAGTCATTAGTTCAAAGTTTATATTAATGTTCTATTTCTTTACGGAACCTAGGTCTGTTATTTGGTTGTATGTACAAATTGTACAACATATATTTGTTAGTTTATAGATAACAGTTCAATTAAATTGCACAAGTCCTCTTTATCATTTTGAGTAAGTAGGTACTTTACTTAATTAAACAATGTTTACATAGTTTAATGACTCCCATACCAATTGTTTATAAAACCTAGGCTCGTAAAATGAATTTTATAACCTCGCGAAGAATGACTGAGGCTATTACATGTGATACAAGACTTCTTAAGGTGCATAATCATAATAAATTATGTTATTAGCGCAAGTGTATACATCGGTGTTCCATAAACTACTTGTTTTTGTCATTTCTTTAGAACTTATCTATGAATTAGAAAGTATTCCTTGATAAGATCTTACATTTTCCTACAATTCATTATTTTACTCTTAACTAAGTTTATTTTCTTTTATTTCATGTGGTGCACACAGATTAAGGTATGTGACAATTTTTTAATTAAATATATCTATCATTAACCATACTTATTCGCCTTTTTTCGAATACATTAACGTTTTACGAAGATCCTTTGCTTCTTTGGAGGCGCTGAAAATGACCGGAATAAGCGTCTAAACTAATTAACGTACTTACACAGTCAGAACCAAGAATATATTTACATGTTTTGAAATAGTTACTGCGAGTAATAATTATTGTCGTATTTATTCAAACTAAGATCCACAAATGTCTTTAGTGCTTAAATCTCCCTCGGGACGTCTACGAGAATTTAATCCCTTTACAAAGCCCTAAGTATGCTCTAAATTAAACAATTATTCTTTCATTAGGAAAACAACTTTGAAGCGGTAATTACCTAACTCATTTCAAATTAATTACAAAGAATCATCTTGTAATTACCGAGTGCCGGGCAAATAATCAGGTAAATATGTAAGAAAATCTCACGAGACTCATTGTGCCCAAGATCGTAACAAAAAGAAAAATGTTTAAAGTACTTATAACGGTGTTTGTCGAGAACAATAACTTTGTAAGTACTTACTTCAGTTTTAGGGTTCGGAATCTTGGAGAACTCGTAACATGTAACTCATGTAAAATTAACGTGTCACATTCAGACGCAGCGCTAAGTCCACGAGTTTGTTTGAAAATCATTAGTGCTGGAAGAATTACTTAGCGAGTTCAAAGTGTTATGGAACTTGTGTGGAAAGGTTTTTGAGTTTTTCCACAAACAAACATGTATAACTATTTGTCACTTTTTTCAGATAATACTACTATTAAGTAATTGCCAATTTTAAACTGTTCAAAGTCATATGTTTTATTTCGATTACACCATTAAAATACAGGTACCTTTGAAATCTTAATTACTAGTAGCACGGTTCTAAATAAAGGGTCATATAAATCCTGCAGGAATTCCACGCTCTCATAAATAAAAATTAATTAATTATCACACCTTTTCTTCTCTTCACAATTTCTTCTGCTTTTCTTGACCGTTGGCAAGGTGTTTTATCTATTACCTTTTACCTCAATGAAAAAATCTAAACTATTTTTGCTGCCACGAAACTATTTTCGCGGAATATTTTTGACATCAATGCATTATGTAACAAATTACAGACACAATGCAAGGTCACGCAATTTGCTGAATGAATACGAATATGAACTCACTAAGTAAAAATTTTGTGTAAATGTAAAATTTTGCTAGTTAAATAACAATATGTTATAGAATTTTTACTTATACTAATTGGATCAATCTCCGAACAGCTGTTCTCTTGCCTGGCTTATTTACTGAGCTTTTTACTCGTAGCACAAAAAAAAATACATTTTCCTATTATTTTATAGTGAAGCTTTTAGCATAGTACGGATAGTGGCTCATTAAAGTAAAAAAATGCAAGTCTAGTCCACGACAGTGCGGTAAAAAACATTTTTATATTTTTCTAAGCATTTCACAGCTTTATTACATCCCTCTACTTTTATTCTTTTAGAATGTAGTAAGATTAAAGTTAAATAAAGACCATATAGCCTTATCTATACATATAAAATGCTTTGTCCTGAATGACTGACGGATCAGCCTAAACCGCTGATCGTAGAGACCTGAAACTTGGAGGGTGTGTTCTTTGTACGACGGAGGCATTTGATAAGAAAGGATTTTTGGAAATTCAACGCCTAAGGTGGTGAAAAAGGGGGTGAAAATTTGTATGAAAGTCTGTAATTTTTTTAGCGGGTGAAACCGCGGGGTACATCTAGTAAATAATATAATAACTTTAGGGTTTGAAGTGTAAACATTTTAGAGAAAGACTAGAGAGCTATTTATTTTAAATAAAACAATTATGTTCCAGGTTGAGTAAATAATTGTTTATTTACTCTTCCTAGGAATCTAGATACATATAATAACCAAATATTTGGTTTCAATACTAGGTTATTGTTTAGTTATTATAGTTCAATAGTCTTTAGGCTTGAAACTATATTAACGTGAATACATATGAAAATACAACATAATCATTTTAAAATCGAATTCAATTTGTTGGTCAACCCATGCGTAATACCTGAAATTAAATCTGGATGCATTATAAATTGCAAAGGTACCAATATTTGTTGTGTGCTGTCAATATGGAATATAAAATATATCAAACCCACATTTTCTTGAACAATGAAATATATTAATATTACAGGTAGATTAAACCAAATAAAGGCTTATTTATTCAGCATATTTAAAATGATATTTTGGACATATTTTTAGTGTTCATTGTATGTTCTGTATTTTCATCAAAACAGGATTGAAAAAATCATATTAATCATTGACAAAATAATTTGAGTTAACGTTAAACAAGTTACCGATATCGAAAAAGTGTTGATATTTTATTAGTAAATTGAGTTTACCTCCGGTTTTATTGGAAGGTGGTTCGGCCGGCCGCCATCCTTTTCTAATCCACTATACCCATTACTTTAGGATTGGAAAACAACCGGACCGTTGTGTTGGACAGTGCTTTGCTTTTCAGGTTCTGGTTTATTAATGACCACCCTTCCATCACGCTTTTACTTCCTTAAGGGTTCGGGAAAAGGTGTATGGTACGTCCATGCGTGGGACGCTGTGTTGTTTTGAATACTATTACTACTTGTCAAGGGGCTAAAATGATTACATTCAGAGATTCGTCTAAATCTATTCAGACCTAGTTGTAATTACCTACGTAGCTACATAAAAACTCTATGGGTTCGAAATGTAAATAATAAATTAAAAAAAAAAATATTGAAGTCCTTAGCAATTTTTTATTATGAATCATATAATGTGTAGGTATGTACCTATGTATGTGTTAATAATTCATCAAAATGACCATTTTGAACTCCAAGTCGATAGCAAAGCTGACTTTCGAGGATGCACCTGACGATTATTTATTTAGTGTTCCCCAGGTTCCTACCTTGTAGTTAGGTACTAACTATATTTTCATTTTGTGGGGCTTAGCTACTTTCACTATTTACTTATTTACCTTGCGAAGGTTAGATGAAACTTTCGGTCATAAAAATGTTTTGCTATTGCAAGTATGGCAATATCTAGTTTTGGGACCAGCGCCAAGTCTACAACCAAACTGTTTGCCTTCATATTATGCTAACTAGTATCTATTTCTTTGTGGAAAAGCTAGAAAATGTTGAAGCGGCTTTTATTGACTAACATTGTCTATAATCAGCTGCTATAGGGAGATAGCTATTTATTGTAGTGAATTCTACATGTAAATGCCACGTAAAGCATAATCACCATTGAATATCAAGGAAAAAAATTGTGTAGCATACGGATAATATTAGTAACTCTAACTATAATATGAATATGAATTGATATATAAAATGAATCGTATGAACTGCGACTGAAAGACCTTTTTTTTTTGGTTTCGTGTGGAAAATCCTCATGGACATCCGCCGCCTGGGGAGGCGACGGGGCGTGTCGGACTCCACCCAGAGTGGGTGACCTACCGACTAAAAACCACACGGTGTTCCCTCCTGCACCTCCGGCGTCGGGGGCTACGGGAAACAGACAATTTGTCCGCGGCCCCCGACTGGGCGACTGAAAGACCTAACCTAAGCTGTTCGGCTGTGACAAAACGGTTTTGTTGTTTCATAATAAAATAATTAGATTAAAAACGAAGATTGACGAAACAAGTATACATGGCCAATACGGATAGAAGAGTTGGAAGGGGCCGACCTCGGCGAACGTACCACAATCAAAATGCGGACGTTCTCAAAAAAGGTTAGGTTAAAAGCTCCTCAAACCGACGATCATGCATGAGGAGATTAATGAACGTGAAGCGAAAGTGGTGTGCCAGGATCGTAGGAAGAGGAAATCTATAGTCTCTGCCTACCCCAATGGGAGACAGGCGTGAAAACATGTATCTATGTATGTAGATTAAAAATATTTTTCGCACTTCTTGAGTAGGTTAGTCTTGATTAGAATTTAAGTAATTTTAGTTTACGGGGGTGCCTTTAGAATGTTAGATCATCGTTCTATAAGCCACATGGCAGACTCAGGTCTTATCTGTTACTATTATCGCTGTATTTTTTGTGCCGTCGCCGACGTTTTCTTTTAATTTCATAAAAAATATACAAACTCAAAAAGAAATGTATTAGTGGGTTGGACTGTCAAGCCATCATGATAGCTATGAGTGGCCCAAATGATAGATCGCCGACTGCGGGTGATTGATACCCTGTGTCACCTGATACACAAGCGTATGACCCCATTTATTCGAATACAATTCCAATACGCATACGATACATACCTACTTTGCGTATACATATTATTATACGTATTTCTTGGCTATGTTACTTTACAAACTGCCCGCCATAGTGGTCCTGAGCACGATTGCTACGTTGGCGGTCCTGGGTTCGACTCCCCGGTCGAGCAGTATTATTGGGTTTCGCTTAATTTTGGGGTAATTGTGACAATATATATGGGCACGACAACCTTAATTTTTTAATTTCAATTAGGTACAAGATTACTTTCATTAAATGAGAAACATTATTCTCATTTTGTTTGGTGATGTGATTGGGATACCTATACCGATACCTAACAATAATTTCACGTGTCGGACAGGGTTTTTGAACATAGTGCATATTATAATCGTCAGTTTCAATATTGCTCTTTACTTTGTCTCGGTGTAAGTATTACTATCCTCTTACGAAGATTAATAACAGTGTGAGCCACATGGCTATATAAAAATCAGTTCAATGCGGTAAACAAAAACTAACAAAATATGTAACATTCATTTTTATGTTTGTAAAGAATAGGTATGACGATATCTTTTTGTAGAGTTTTTGTAAACATAACTCTTTATCAGACTTTATGTGAAGTCGTAGCTGTTATTGAGTAATAAATTTTTAATACCTCACGATTTCATCCGTAATAAATAGAAACCTTAACTGGAAAGTATTGATGGTAAAATTTGAGTAATTTGACTAGATTTCTCAAAGCCTTTTAGCCGGTAAACTTGCAAAAGACCCGTTTGTTATTATTTTTGACACTAGATTACTATATTACCTCTGTTATTTCTTTTTTATTTACGAATATACCATGGAATATAAAAATTCTTCTTGAGTAGGTAAATACTAAACATAAACTGTAATATTAAGATGGCGTCGGGGCTGCGCGGAGGCTGCTACGTAGTAAAAACTAGATGATAGACCGTAAATTGAAAGTTATGACAATTTTATTCGCACTTTAATGGGTTTAGAAAGTAAACAAGTCACCAGTGTCGGAAATAAAACAATTTAGAATTATTATAAACAAAAATGGAAGATTGAAGAGAGGAAAATTGATTGAACGTTGTTAAACTTTATATTTTACGTCGTTCATGTTTTTCAGATCGTTTTAATATTCAGCATTTTTCAGCCTTGCTTGCGTAACGGTGGAATTCAATTTAGGAATTGGTCCTCCCAGTGTACAATCAAACCAAAAACTCAATGGCGGAGTGGTTGAGTAATCGGCTTCTGCGCTACGGGTTGGGGGTTCCATACCAATAAAATACCAATATTTGTATAACCTATAAGTAGTTGTTTCGGGTCTAGTTATTTGTGTAGGTATGTGAAAATTGTGTTTATAAAGCCACCCAAGATAAAAGAGTATTTGTACGTTTCCTAGTGTCGGTCTAAAAAAATTAAAGTTTTATGTTTATTCAGTGATGAAAAATGACAAAATTATGAAATAAAATATGATATGATTTAATAAGTTAGCCACGGTTTTTACAACTCACCAACATTTTGCATTTTTAATTATAGGAGTTTTTAATTATTTATGAAAGAAATTAAAAAATCGATTAGGTTAGGTTAGTAGTGTGACCACACGATGCACGAGCCGAGCGAGCGAAGCGAGCGGGGCTGTGGCAGCAGCCGGTGAGTGTCAGACCCGAATTGAAGCCGTTGTGTAAATGCTATAAATTATTAACCATTCTGGGTTGTATTTACAGTGGCATTGATGATAAAAAGTGGCTAAGATTGTATTTTTTAGATGTACATTGATATTGGCTGACCTAGTAATTTAGAGAACAACGTAGTTTTTTAGAGGAGAATAATGCTATTAAATAGAAGTCCCTTATTTCTGCTTTTTGTTATGCAACATTTAAACTATAATTATTTATTAAAACATATTAAGTTGCATAGCTACATAAAAAAGTTTAAGTAAGGCAAAGAGAAAGCATCGTCAGTCGGGAATTGTTGTGTTCCCCGGCCGGCAAGCTATTATAAACGACATGAAAGACTTCCGTAACGCTAACACACCTCCGCTGCAGGTTTCCGCTGCAGACCGCTCTACTCAAAGCGACTTGCATGCTGTTTAAATGACCACCTACTCACAGGCTTACCCTCTTTAGTCCTTAGAGAGACTGGTTTGAGATTATGATGTCACAGGAAACCACCCGGAAATGTAACGCTGCATCTGAGTAGTTGACAGACGTACTCACTCTGTTCACATAAATGACTAATGTATAGTTTCGTTTCAAAAATTATTACCAGCCTTAAATAAAAAATTATAAAATATTTATATTCCCGGAACCTACTCTTCTGGTAAATGTAGTAGGGCAAGTGTAATTTCCCCGAAAGGGCGGCGCTGTAAAAATAACGGAGCACTTTCATTTGTGAATGATAGTTCATTAGGTGTCTGGGCGTGACTAATGATGTCACCCCATACACTCACTAGAGAATGGCTACTTTGAAGGTTCCATTTGGAAAAGTGCTTATTAAAATTCATGTAAGACGC
Organism: Acronicta aceris; assembly: GCA_910591435.1. Taxonomy (NCBI): domain Eukaryota; kingdom Metazoa; phylum Arthropoda; class Insecta; order Lepidoptera; family Noctuidae; genus Acronicta; species Acronicta aceris. Next base: position 7,401,930 of record OU342763.1, on the reverse strand, counting down.
GGCCCTGTGCATTTTGTATTAAGAGAAAAAAAGATTTTTCTCCTGATTATTCTCTACGTGTTGTGTCCCCGCTAATAACTTAATGGAGTCTGCAATAAAAAGAACGGTCGTGGTCGGAAACAAAACAAATGTACGTGCCTATTTTTTAATATTTCATGAAGCAAACGGTGCTTTTTCTAGTGGTCTTTTGTTCTTTTTCTCGGAGTCACTCACTTTTTAATGAAACGCACGTCGTGAGCGAGGGAGCGGACGCGGTAGCCTTTCAAAGGAATTGTGGGAGAGTGCATAATATGTATGTATCGGAGTGCTCTTAGCGTATCGAGTGGATGAAGCTTTACATATCCGCATCCCAGTCATCGGCTTACATTGCGAGCGCAACTCAAGAAACAGTTTACGATCACGTTCGCATGTGTTCAAAACATAACTGCGTAACCGCAACAGACTTACATTTGTAAACAAATTAAAAAATAAAAATAGATTGTTTTGAAGTTGTGAGTATACATATATCTTGATTTATATCCGGATTTAAACTTAAAATTAGGTACCATATTCATTCCAATTGAATTATTGTGTGCTTCCAAAATAAAATTTGAAGAGAGAATGTGTTGAACAGGTTATTTCGAAAATGTACAAATTGATTCACGGTATCAATCGTAGCGTGTAATTTGTGTTCGTTTTAAACCATTGAAAATGTAGAGAGGGCTCGGTAACAGTGGTGATTACTCGTGAATAGCTATTGTTGCGATCTATAATGGGTCAGAGTGATGCAAACGGTATTTACGAAAATGTCAACATAAATCTTACTTTAACGAGTATCTCGAATTAAAAGTAAAAATAGTGAGTCGCTAAGCCTAGAACGAAGTCGAAACTAGTTTAGTTTTATGCCTTTACACCAAAGGAATCGATTTCCGCATTTTCTTTTTATCTACGAAATAACGTTTCGAAAGCAATTTTGTTCGTTTAGTTACATATTTTCAATGTGTATTTGTAGTAGGTAAGGATTAATAATACTTAATATCAATACTTTATAAGATACGATTTGAAATTATTACGTTTAGTTGGACAGGAATATGTAAATGTAACACACGGTAAGGTCGTCGATATCAGTACATATTAGTAGTTAAATATTGTTACAAAAGAAGATCTCTACATCCACATACCTTAGAACCACTCTGGTCTCATACTGTGCGATTCCGGAATAATTTCCTCCCACGCACACTCAGTTTGTAGAATCAACTCCACGCCGAGGTTTTCCCAAAGGACTACAGCATGGGGTTCTTCAAAAAGGGTGTGAAAAAATTTTTAAAGGCTTGAGTGATACCCCTGGTGTTGCAAGCGTCCATAGGCTACTGTAACTTCTTACCATCAGGCGGGCCGTATGTTTGTTTAGTGGTATAAAAAATCTGGGGCAAAACTCGTAGCTCGAGTCGTTGTTTAAGACTAACACACAAAACATACCATTCCATCACGACTGTGTTCCTCAAAGGGTTAGCAGAGGAATACTTATGTTTCTCATAAAAGTGATCTCAGAAAAACCTCAGAATATTTAAAAAAATACTACGCTGATGATAGCAAATACATCGCTATATGCGTTTGCTTTCAAGATAAACTTAACATCCGCTTCCTGTAGCGATGTAGGGCAACAATATGATTTCAGATTTAGCGTTGCGACAGCGGAGCATCACAATTTCTTGCTTGTCATCGACTGAAATCGCCTGTGCAATGTATCTGTTTTCTGAATATATGTACGAGTACCTGCATAGAATTGTAGTGTTTCAAACATGTTTTTCAGATTTCTTACATTTCATTTTTGGTTTTAAAGGAAAAGTCCTTAAAGTTTAAATAAATTAACAATACCGTAATATGACTAACCGGAATATTATTAATTACTTTTTATTTCATTATAAAACTATAGAAAATATTGTTATATTTCTATATTAAAACACAATGTATGGGTACCCAAAAATACCGAAGTAGTTGGGGAGCAGGCAGAATCTCTTTTGAATGCCACTTTTGTGGGCTCTGTATAATAGGTGGACGCAACAGTCATTCTTCCCTAGTTGGAACAAAATAAATCCCAATAACCTTTGCTTTTGCATTTTGTTTTTCAAACGCCCTTGATATTGAAGGCTTATAAAACAAGTACAAATAATTGCTGTAAATTAATATTTGGCGACACTCCGCTAGATCGGGCCAGAAGAAACTGAAATTCAGTTATGACACATCTCCCTATACAAAAGTAGACGGACCAAATTTAGGCATGTATAAAGAGTCGTCTATTTTCACGTACCTATCAGTTATGGGTTTCATAGGAAAGGTTGATCGGTATGACGTGTCAAATCACCCCTTTAACGGGTCCAGGTGACTAACTCCACGCCCTGTACCTATGCCTATTTTAAAGGCAGCTCTAATAGTGGACACCTTTTATTTTACAAAGCTTTTAATAAAGGTTTAAAATCTTTAGGTAAATTCCGTGTGCTGAGTCCGTTATACAGCTATGAAACGCACATATCACCTATTTTGCCGACATATTGTATAATTTGAAATAATTGTGACAGCCTATTTATCTGTCATGACTAACTAAAATTGTAATCCCTTGTTAATCCATTACATTGAAATGTTGTTTGGGTGCGGTTTTTGTTTCCAAGTATGTAATGTACGGAATTTGTACATTTTGCTACGCTCATGCGGCTTATGTCAGCGACCCTCCTCGTTCAGATCGATTTCGGATATAGATTTTTACAGTCTATTTCCCTCCCTAAGGGGTAAAAAACAGTTTTATGCATAGCTGTAAAGTCATCCAAGTAGTTACAGATACGCCTGTTGAACAAAAATGTCTAGCAAAGTCCTAATGATTTTTATAAAGGGAATTCTTAGTCGTAGTAGCTTGCATGTTTGATTAGCGAAAAGGTCAAAGGTTTGTGTGACGTACAGATATTGTGGAAGAGGGGACTTGGGGTTGCGTCCTTCCGACAAGCTCAGTATAAACTAAGGATGATAATGATGTTAGAAGAAAAATGCCCAATATTAGGCATATTCGGCAAAATGGCATTTGGTCATGTCTATAATTATAATAGACTAGCGACCCGAACGCAGGTTCGAATGTGTAAACGCAGCATCACCTACTGGGGCCAAATGTGAATCTAAAACATCCAGGGACCTACTCAAACCCGCACAAGATTGCATCAAAATCAGACTAGCCATTTGGAGGAGGTAATTCACACGTTGAGAAGAATTTCATGAAATGGTCAGCTATATCATGAAGTGATCAATTCTAAGGTCTGGCCACAACATACCTATACCTATACATATATAGAGATAGTGTACGAAAGCCGTTATTCCAGAAATTTGGCCTCAAATCAAAAATGGGTAGGTAGGTATATCTATCTATGAAAAACACTTTAGTAAAATACCTTTCAAGTTCTTCAAAACATTTCTGTATCCCTTGTTTATTCCGCAAATATGAAACCAAAACATTCATAAACTTTGTTCAATTCGCTAGTTGAAAAACTTTTACGTATAAAAACAAAGTTATACCTACTCCCGAGTTTGAAAACAAATTATATGATACGTACTTACTCTCTAGTGAGGATACAAAAGGCCTATTCGGATATTCGAAGACTCTAGTTATCTACTGTTTGTGTATTTAATTGACTATTACGTACCTTTTTCGTATGAAAGATGTACAAATAGTAAAACCTTCCTTCGATTGAACGTTTTCGGCTTTCGGACATTTATTGGATTAGTTTGTGGCTCATGTTGCAAGAAGGTTTTCTTGTCGTCGGAAAGGTATTTCGGAACTTTATTTAGTGAATTATTCCGAGTCAATATTAGTAAAGGAAAGTTGATGGATGTTTAGGGCTGCTCGACTAAATAAAATATTATGAGAAAAATAAACAAATGTGTTTTTTGGCTCCCCTAGCGAAACATTATTTATTAAATGTAGTAGATGTACCCAAATTATCACTAAACTATCTTCTGCCCGCGAGTTTGTCTGCGTGAACTTCAGAATTGGATCCGACCTGGATTTAAAGTAGCTTATGTCTTATTCCAGACTATAATCTATCTCTGTGCCAAATTTTATCCAGATCCGTTCAGCCGTTCTGGCGTGAAAGAGTAACAAACATCCATACATACAAACATTCGCGTTTATAATACTAGCTTCTGCCCGCGAATTTGTCTGCGTGGACTTCAAAATTGGGTCCGACCTGGATAAAAAGTATTCTATTTCTTATTCCAGACTATAATTTAACTCTGTGCCAAATTTTATCCAGATCCGTTCAGCAATTTTGGCCATCCATCCATACATACATCTTTCGCGTTTATAATAGTAGTAAAGGATGTGTACGGATATTACTATCAGATTCTTCTAGATAATAAACGAAGTAGTGTAGCATTCAACAAAATTAATTTTGCAACAATGAGATCGTAGCGACACTTTGAATTGACTGCGACGTGTTCAAATATGATTGATTATTACGCTCGGAGCCCGTATTCAACTAGTGTATTCTGGACGAAAGCATAACTCACCGGAACGATCTAGATCACAGCTGCTCACCGGATTGAAAGCGCGTGAATCTGATTGTGAGACATTCAAATAATATTATATACGTTCCACTAAATCCACACGACCTACGGACGTGAATTATGTGATGTGAACCCGCAAATTCCCATTACCATGTCGTAATATTGGCGAGATAGCGAAATTCAATTTATGATTTTCAACTCCAGATAGATTGCTAGCCAAACCTAATTTAAAGATAACATTTCACATGCCTACGTAAATGTAAAAATCGTAGAAAATACAATGTCTATTCAGAGTTCAGTCGAATGAAAATATACAGGGAAATATGTTTGAAAAGATTGAAATATCCGTCGACTGGTTCCGAGTTATTTGTGGGTAGCTCGTCAAGCACAATGCTGGAAGTAATTACTTGGAGAGCCGACGTGGAACGAATAAGTACCAAGTGGGTGTTGCAGGTGTTCAAAAATAATGGAATTATTACATAAATCATAAACAAACTACTTATATTTACAATGCGTATTTTAATGTTTCGAAACGTGCACTGTAAAAATATTACATTCTAACTTATTTATAAAAAAATAAATCCTAGAAATCATTAACGGAATCAATTAAGTAAGTACTTCTTAGAAATCATCAACGTTATCAATTATGTTCATTAAAACCAATACATAAAGAACTTGTAGATACATATAACTTTGCCAAAAATACCTACATTACCACTGTTTTGTACTTGCAATAAATAGGGCCGCACACATAAAAAATATTTTCAAAAATAAATAGTGTGATTTAATTCCTAACGAAGAACGTTAGGTAGCAAAGTAGTAAAGTACTTATTGGGTTTAAAACGAAAAATTCGTTGTTTGGCAGATTGACGATATGCTAACACGCTGACAATATCGAAATACATTCCAATATTGCCACTCGAGAGATTTACGCACCCCAATTTAAAATTAGCGTATATTCACATACGTACCATCCATTCCGTCGTCTAACTCAATTAAACAAATTAGAACTCAACTAAACAAACTTAGATTATTTTTCAAAGGCCTTACCTGAAAATTTAAATTTGTATGGGAATATGATTTTTTATCCTTTTGACATATTTCCGTGCCCCTACTGCTCATGTCGTATTTCTGCGACAGAGAACATTCATGATTTTTTCTTTCTATTATCGTCCTATTAACTGTGGTACAACTAAAACCATTATTAAATAGAGGTTATTTTAATTATACAACAATTACGTAAATTTTTTTATCAATATTTTATTATTCAATATTTTATTTATCTTTTTTTAATTATAATTATTTAAAGACTACACGGTTTACTCACGCGCATTCTCGGGATCGCCCGACTAGTTTCAGACTCAATAGGAGTCCTTAATCATGAGCTGACGCGGCGGCGGTGAGTAAACCGTGTAGTCTTTAAATAATTATGAATACACCTCACGAAAGTTATTATACAAATATTTTTTAAATTATTTTATCGATTTGTAGCCGCGCGCTAGGTGCACGGTAATTGATATTTGGCCAGTTAATTATAGTTACCATTCTCTATTTTATAGTGCATAGAAGATAATAATTTACCGCAGTATGAACGCAGCATGAGACAATAATATTAATAATAATAATGGGGCTCAGCTAGTGAGGTGGCAAGTTACCGTCTGCATTAGATGCCCTAAGAACGTTTATTTGAGACTAAAGGCAGACGCCGTTTTCTTCTGGCGATAGAAGTTATCGGTCCAGCTAACACCCACTTTCATTCAATTCATAATCCGAGTTTTAATTTCCATATTTTGCAATAGTTCTGTCCACCCACCCACCAGGAATACATTGTGGTTGTACTGCCATAGTACAGTTGTGGAGTATCCCTGGTGTGTGCCCCATCCTACATTAGATCAAAGTTCTCCAAGAGCCCTCTGCGGGTGTGCGTTGGACCTGTCCCCCCCCGAAAGCCTTCTAAAGGACTGGATGTCTTCCTCACGGGAGGCATGCCGTGAGATCCAAAAAAGGAGAAACAAATAATAATAATACCACAGTATGAGACAGGATCGAAAAAGAAAGATTAAAAGTAGGCTGAATATAATTTTTGAAGGCCCAGTGGCGAATGTGATCACGACCATAATAGGCCAAGTACTGTGTTTAATCAGTACGACTCCAACATGTTCTAACGGGATCCCTCTTTTTTGGAGTGTAGAAAAACTTCAAAGAAAGGGTGGAAAAATGGGTCTATAGAAAATAATCGTTACAAAGGGCGAAGTCTATTGATTATAGAATAATTTTGTTTAAATAAATATTATCTCTCAGAATCATTTACTTATTAACAAAGTAAGTTTATTACAGTAAATAACTGTACTATTTATAATAAAAAAAGTATAATAAAAATAAATATGCCCTGAAAATCTGAATACTCGTATTACAGTGCCTAATTTGCCTCAATAAGTTTTTGAATATAATATCGACGATATTATAAACAAAAAAGGTGATTTGTTAGTTGATACTATTTTGAGATTAAAACGAAGGTTCAATTGAATAATGTTTACTGCTTCTAAGACGTATTTTAGCGTTAATTCCGGGAATAGGTATTGCATATTGTAAAGTCCTTATACTCGTAGATAAGTATTAGCTAAGTCAGTTCTAAGAAAATATTCTTGTTCATTCTACTGTAAGTGAAGTGAAGTGACAACGATAACATACCCTTTGTGTCTTGTAAAATAAAAATACATCTAGGTATTTGAAGGTATAAGAATTTTTATCTATGAGGGTTATAAAAGGCGTTAGAGCAATTTTTATGAGGTAAAATTTAATGACGTGTCACAAATCTTTATTGTATATGTATTATGAACTATTTGTGCTCCACGGCGTTACTCGTATTGATCTCATTTGTCGTGGGAATTTCCTAATTCTCGAAATCTTTTCCCTTTTTGTGAATATACGAGTACCTATGTTACTATAAATTGATATTTTCGCTGCGAATTGGGGTCTTATTTTGACAGGTAAAGCTCCGCGGGTCACAATTAATGAAACATTAATTTTTTTCATACTACACTAACAGAATAGTGTCGTAAGTAACAGAATAAGAGATGTTGGTACATTATCGTACCGTATCTAAAGGGAAGTCTTTATTACAGTCCATTGAGCATTTTCAAACGATTTAGCCGCGTCTTGGAAAGACTAGCGCTCATGATTATGGATGTAGCTTGACTAGAGCATTAGTAAAGGACAGCATTCGTTGCACATGTCTGCTTTTCTGTGAATAAACCAAATGATTGGCAGCTGTGACACTACATACCGGAAAAAATCGGTCAAGTGCAGAATACGAAAAGGATGTTTAGACAAATATAAAAATTTTAAGGCTCTTTATCATTACAGTACAAAGAAGTTATTTACATATTTTGAAGCATAAAAACAAGTCGGGCCTCATGTAATACACAATTAAACTGTGTGTGCGTGCAATAACAACTGTATTTGTGATTAAAATTTTAAATAATCAAGAGATTAAGCTTGTCAAATAAAATAAAATGTATATATTTTTCGTGGCTTGAAAAATAAAATAATGTATTAATAAACCTACAGGATACCTTTTTTAATAATGAAATTAACAACGAAACAAAGACTGTCAAATGAATTTCAGATGGGTATTATAGTAAAGCCCGTTTCAAGGGATTATCTGATAAAAAATTGGATTAACTATTTAAAATTATTTTTAAGTAAAAATGTAATGATAAAGTTCAAAGCTGTGCTCTCATAAACAAGCATATTTTTTAATTAAGGTAAAAAATTAAAGTGCTCTTTGTGGGTAGTCTTCATTGATAGTCATCATAGTACCTAATACTTGTTCATAAAACAACTGTTACTAGGGCCCTGAATTCCCACAGTCAATTACAATTGGGTACAGTTTTGGTAAGTCAATTACGGTACAGTGGCCCTTTTAATTTTTTGTGTATATCTTTTTGTGATCCCAAAGCTTGTTCACAATATACCTACCAAAGATTAACTCAGAAAAATATAATAATGTTTATTTTATGAATAACTAATAAGTTTTATGTTTAAGTAAGTGGTAATTATAAAACATAGCTGAAAGATAATAGCGTTATACTAACATGAAACCTCAAACTATAACTGTACTGCACTAACATCATTTTTCATTTGAGAGATGTAATGCCATAGACAAACAAAGACATCAAACACAAAACACCCCTTTTTTGCATCAGGGATTAAAAACACAGCGTCTGCTTCCATTTTCTCTTTCATATTTTCCATTTACAAAACGTCATAAGAACGTTAAAGTTAAATGATCTTTGTTAAACAATTTTGCATTAACTAAGTTTACACCGGAGTTGGCGCTTCCCGCGTGGCCTACTTGTGGATGAAATTTATAGTGCAAGATGAGCATGATGCTGCCTTCAACTGGAAACAACGTTTGTTCATATTTCACGTGGTTTTATTTTGTAAAGTAGTTTACAATGGTTAGAATACCCGGACTATGCTCGTTGTTTCGGATTTAAATGCGGACTACACTAGAGAATTCAAGTGCGGATTAACAATTTGATAATTTCTTGATAAGAAGTGAATCAAAACATCGTAATGATTATGGGTCAGGCGGAGCTTGAATTACTCACAAAAACGTAATACCAAAATAAATCGTACCGAATCTAATCAATATTAAAGTGAATTGTGTTAATATTCGGATTCGGATAGGTTATTAGGTTCCTACCCTACCATTTCGTCTACCACTACTTCACTGGAAATAAACGGCCGAAAAATCGTTCCAAACTTGGTAAAGTTATCAAGAATTGCATTCGCTTACATTTATTTCCCGTGAAGTATTTTGGACGAGATGGTAGAGTACGAACCTCGATTAATGGTATCGGAATCCGAATACTATAACAACTTGATTAAATTGTGTTTGAATTCCAATTTATTTTGGTATTAAGTTTTTATGGGAAATTCGGTTTATGGGACTCATAATAAAAATGCTAAGGAATACGGGTTATGAATTAATGCAGAGGATTTCTTAAACGTGGCCTATTTAGTCTCCGTACGCCCTGTTCTTGCAGTTGCCGATATCTGTCAACTCAGAATCAGCCTGGACTATGTTAATTAAACTAATTACAAAGAAAAATAGGTAAGTATTCTAAAGAATAATAAAAAGTAATAATATATCTTTTTGTGATTTTGTTTTGCATTTTCCATGCTAAGATAACTTTATATATTTTAGTGAAGGAAACATTCAATCGCGGGCAGGATTCGACTTACTTTAGTAAGTCATGTCGGTTGGGAAGCAAGGTAATTTGCTTTTCAATAGATGTCGCCAATGTCACCTTATGACGTAAATTCAGAATGTGAAGGCAAATTTCGATCAAGCGGGTGGGACTCACGGTGGCTTAGCGGTCAAAGCGTCTGGTGTATCTAACCAGAAGTCGCAGGTTCGAATCCTGCCCGCGATTGAATTTTTCCTTCACTAAAATAAGTAATAATATAGTTATAACAGCAATATCTTTTAATTTTTTAAAAATGCATTCGCAATTTAATATTGCGCTTATGGAACCGTTAAAATGAGATGGAGATGGGCCATAAATGGAGCCTGCAGTATGTAGGGCAGTTCTTTTATTTCACTATCAATATTAATTGAACTATATAAGGATAATATGGGCTGTTTTATAAATTTTGTGTTTGACTATTTTAGTTGATGGATTACAAACTTATTCTGCACAAGTTGTTTAAAGGAATGACGAATTTAGCAATTAAAAAATACGGTTTTAACTTTTAATAGGAACACGAGGTTCATCACGGGGGCCATTTGATCAGTCCCGTGTCGATTATAGAGAAAAGTTAATTACATTATTTTCATGTCAATTTTTGTTTTTAGATTATAGCTAAGTAAGTATAACAAAAAGAAAGAAAATATCAACTTTTTCACACTTTAATGTTTCTTCCAAATATTTTAATATACTATTCGTGACAGGGGATGGGAACTTATTTAATAACACTGTCATTTCGTCTCCTGCTGGTCCGTCGTATTTAATTTGCACTCGTTAAACGTTTATTGGCATTTTGACAACTTAAATCCATCCACGTACACGGAGACACTGCTCATTTCCTTTACATTCCGACCGAAAAAATATATTTACTTTAGAAAAAACCATAAAGTAAATGTGTATTACGGATCACAAAGTAGATGTCATATTTCTATTTCTGTACATGTAGGTATCCTGACTAATATTATAAACGTGAAAGTGTGTGTGTATGGATGTATGGATGTTTGTTACTTTTTCATGCTGGAACAGCTGAACGGATCTGGATGAAATTCGGCACAGATATAGATTATAGTATGGAATGACACATAGGTTACTTTTAATCTAGGTTGCATCCAATTCTGAAGTCCATGCAGACGAATTCGCGAGCAGAATCTAGTACAAAATAATAATGAATTAAATGTACCTACTACACCATATAAGTACAATTAATAATAGGTCACTTTTTCTCACGGTAGAACTGAATCCAAATTAATTCCTAATTCCTCGTGACTACTATACTTACAGGCTATACAATTTTAATGTTCATAATGATAAATAATTTTCATAATTATTCCTTTATCTACCTAGTCAAACTATTTTATGTTTTATTTTAATAGTGAGATGACAACTTTTAATAAAATAACTTCCCCATATCTCTATGTATATGAATTTTTAAACAGTAGTTTATGTAAATTCATAACCCAGTCCTTTGGATTTTTTTAAATAATCGTTGCCCTGTTAGCTCGTGATCTTTTTGTGTAATAATACGAAATATGTCAATATTTCTTGGCACCATGTGGCGTAACTTGCCAGTGGAAGTTTATAAGTGTACTCGACACTCACGGCTTGTAAACTACATCATAATCCGATTCCAGCGGTTAACTCCTACAACTTGTATTGTGGTTGATAAGCAACAACTACGCTTTAGGTATTTCTAGTTTTCGTACCTACTTATGAAACGATTAGAATTAACTCTAAGTAGCTAATCGCGCGATAATATTAGTTTAAATTTATATCATTTAGCATCACTAAAACCCGTAGTATATAAAATATTTAGAAATGCAAGTTAGTCTATTCCATTGTTGTTTACGGAAAAATGGTTGCGACTTATTTGACAGGAGTATTCTCTATCCTTTTCAGTTTAGTTCAGTTTCTAAACAACAGAATCAACAATCAATCTTTTATGTAATTTATAGTAACGTATCTATTGTATACATGTACGTGAGTTATGCAAATAATAAAATTATGCTAACCATAATCAAACCGCCTTTGCGTAAAATGTTAAATCACTGCGCGTTGCCATCAATTTATCACATAACTAGCGACCCGCCCGCGGTTTCACCCGCGCTGCTCCGTTCCTATTGGTCGTAGCGTGATGTTAAGATAGGTATAATGGTAAATAAAAAAAAATAAAAAAGTTATATAGCCTATAAACCTTCCTCGATAAATGGACTATCCAACATAAATAGAATTTTTCAATTCCAACCAGTAGTTCCTGAGATTAGCGCGTTCAAACAAACAAACAAACAAATTCTTCAGCTTTATAACATTAGTACAGATAAAAATAATTACACATATTTATGCACTTTGATATCATCACGATTAAGATAATGTATTTGTCATTTTAACTACGCCAAAAATGTAGCTTTAGTTACAGCTTTCAGTGTTTGTTACCAAGTGGATTATCTTTCTCTTCATCGTTATCTATTTATGACGCTAATACGCTCAATTATATTATACCTGTGGGAGAAACGGTCTCTTGATGATAGCTTTATGGCTGATAATAGGGAAAACGCTCCTCTTTCCTGTATAAAAGAAAAATATTTTGTTTCTTATGTGTATTAAAAAATTTTGGTAAACAATTTAAAATCTCATTTTTTAATAACCACTTTTTATTAACAACTTATTTCCATAAAACAAACTTTAATGATTGGCAGCTCAAATATGCATCATTTTGTCAAGCTTTTAAAGTAAGCAAATAAATAGAGCATGTTTTTGGAGAATGAATTTTGTATTTTTAATAAACGGATGCAAACATTTATCATTTCATGTGCCGCATAATGCTGAAAGAGAATTTTTATTTCAGTTGATGACAAAGGAATATCCAAAAATAATCAACGATTTACCATTTTATATTCAAAAAGAGTAATTTTTTTCAGTAAAATAAATATTATGTATAAATGAAACATTAAAACTGAAAGGCCACAAAGTTCATAGTAGAACCCAATAATTCCACTCACAATTGGAACTGCTCGACTGGGGAAGTACCTCCACCTTGCAGAAAATCGTAGCCAAGTAACATAGCTCCGTGCTATGTTGTATGTATTCCTAATGGTGAGCAAGATAGCTAGAGCTCCGCGAGGAAGCGTTGTGTTGGCAGTGTGGGGGAACCGTGGCGTTTTGTTACCGCCGCTGTCATGTATGGCAGCATGTCCCCTATGCTGCCAGCCCAACTATTCCTCCTTCATTTACAGGGTCGGCAACGCGCGAGTTATATGGTGTTGCAAGTGTCCATAGGCTACGGTAACCGCTTACCATCAGGCGGCGCTTACCGTACGCTTGTTTGTCCCCTTATTGGTATAAATATATAAAGTAGTTAACACTTACTCACAAAATTAATTTAAGTTTTTTTTTTACGTTACGGTTAATGATTTATAATTTGATTTGTTTTTCTCAATCAATATAAACGAAGTTGTGGACTGCTCGCTTGAATTGTGACTTAGTAACAATTAGCCGATGGTCAGCGGATAGCCGACGTGTATAGTACTTAGGTACCGACTCCCATAGCGACATTATATTTACGCTTTTTGTATGGCCACTTATTTACACGTTAGTTACGTCCCTCATTGGAGTAATAAAATGTAATATACTTACTTGGTTTATGTCTTTTCACTGTTTTTTTATGCTCCTAAGTACTTTATTCCTTTGTTTTTCGCTAGTTCAAGGACATTTTATCACTATTTATCTCGACCATTTCTTTTCTTGCTATTGATTTTGGCAAGTCAGTTTCGTTCTAGTAGAAAAAAGTGCACCTGGCTAGTGTTCTTTCTTTCATAGTAAAAATAGGTACTTTTTCTAAATGAAATCGATCTTTTCTATAAGAACTTTTCCCCAGTAACTGTAATTCATAAGTATCAAACTATCAGGAGCAAATATCATAACCTGTCGCGGCACCACAGTAATATTTTCCTCGAATTAGCATAAATACCTAATAATGTTTCTGGAAAAACTATGATATATATTTTCTTTCCTTCACGAGAATGTATATAACTGTCTTGGTAATCGGTATTAAATTAAATACCTGGAAGGAATGCTATTGTAATATGCATTAAACTATCTAGTTTAATATGTTTCGGAATAAACAGCGTTCTAATTTCCATAGCTTGATGCATTTAAGCTAAGCATTTTGCAGAATAATGCTGTAGTTAACGGAACGGAAGCAATTTTCAACTGAGCCAGGCGTAAAGTTAAGTAGGTAATTGCAGTATGCGTTAAGAGGTAATATATAACGTGATAGGATTTTCGTAATAACTAAAAAAAACACTGTAGAACTGAAGGTCACCGACCACTTCGCCGTACCCTATGTACGAATAACAGTAACATACAAAATCCTTACGATGTTGGAACAGTAAGTGAAAAAGACTGTTGCAATGCTAATTAATATTGGCGTTTTCATATTTAGAGTTTCTGTTGCACATACTATGTTTATTATCAAAAAGTGAACTCAATAATTTCTGTATTTTTTTTTAATTAGACCTACTAATTAAAAAAATACCTACCAACCTACGATATATCATTCCAGGAGATGATAGAAAGGATCATCAAATATTTATTGCATACTAACTGTTATACCTAATTGGTGTTACATAAAGGTTTTCTTCTGGGATGTAAAGAAAGAAAGAAAAACTGTTTATTTGGCCAACTTCGAGACACAGGTAGATAAATGACAACGACAAAGAACAACAAAAAGGATCAAACTAAAACTCTACAAGTTACCTATGCAATGCAGTAGTATGCAGTGCTTTCAATCAATACAACCATTTCTATAGTATAAATAGTTGTGTAAATTTCATTATAATCATTAAATTCTTAGCACTTATATACTTAGTAAATGTACTAGGTCGTCGGTAGTTTTTACCGCGACGAGACTGAATGCCATCCGCTTTCAGAATTTATATTCATCGTAAAGTTCTCTTATAATATTATCTCCTTCAATGATTACTTGGAGAGGGTATAGCACAATTTAAGATCAAAGATAAATAATTGTCTATATTTATTTTTAATATATTTTCTTACTGTGAACTTATTTAAAAATATATCAACTAGTAACTGTTGAGTGGGTTCACGTCGGTAGTGCAATGGGTGGGTTTCAAACCTGCAACCACATGATTGCAAGTCCAACGCCCTAGCCATTAGGCTACTGCCGCTTGAAAATGTGTAAACATAATGTACCTTACCTTTCGAGAAATATAAGGGTGATGGTATATTATATAATTAAAAGATTAGCCAATCAGAAGAGTTATAGCGAGAGAGTTACTGCTCAGGGTGCGCTCATCGTTTATTACAAAATATAATTATTGACTCATTTGGAACTTTGTAGACCATAATACCTATACCTATCTTCACTATAGTATCTCATAGTAAGAAATAGTTACTTAAAATTTTCCTTGCGATTTGTTTTGAAAAGCTTTTCATCTCAGGTGAGCAATAATGAATATTAATTTAGTCATCATCATCATCATCATATCAGCCAACGGAAGTCCACTGCTGAACAAAGGCCTCCCCCAAAGACCTCCACAGCGATCGGTCACATGCCCCCTGCATCGAACGCAGCGACACTTACCAGGTCGTCCGTCCATCTTGTTGGAGGTCTTCCCACACTGCGCGTTCCAGCGCGTGGTCTCAATCCTAACTTATTCCTATTGCCTCTTATACCTTATATTTTAATTAAATGGTCATCAATTCAATGGCCCTCATTTCTCAACATGAATATAATAATACTGTAAATACAACGTCAAAACATGACTTGTTATAAATATCCATTGCTAGTACGTAATAAGGAGTAGAGCAGTTCGTGGATATGTAATAACCACGCTGATCAACCGATGTGCTAGGTTATGCTAAGCTTTCCACTGTCAGTTTGTGAATTCTTAACATATCGAGATCTTTCCCTGCCTCGTAAAGAAGTCAAGAAGATTTATCGTTAGTAGATGTCCAGAAGCCCAAAAAAGCTTGACAATCATCCTTCACCGATATCCTTCGAATATCGGTTTTGCCAGAAATAGTGTATACGTGTGGTATACGAATCTTGAGAAGATCGGAACCATATTTCAAATGAAATGTCAAAAAGTGTAAATTAGGTACTATTTCCCATGTAAAAAAAAATAAGTTGAAAAATTTAAAGTATTAAGTAATAAAAAGTTGAATAAGCTAAAAATTGTACCAAAGAGTTCGTATTTGCGAAGTATTGGGGCGTGTGATTTCGTAATACCCCCGACACGGATCTTCGCATTCCGCGTTTCCTTTGCAAGTCGGCTGTTTTGATACCGATCGAAATGTTTCTGTCTATAATCTGGACATGAGAAATAATTCTGACAAAATACTTGTCACACAGGCTTTGAAATACACGTAAGACGTTGTCAGACTCTTAACAAGACACACAATTTTGGCGTTGGGTACATTCGGCAAAGTTCCACCTTAACAAAAATAGGTTTTCTTTTAATAAAAATTTATGAGGGCGTTTTGTTATATAACGCCTCATTAATAAAATTTCCTACTTCGTCTGGAGGTTATTTATGTGGTTTAATAGTTTTTGTAGCTAGCAGTTTTTCTTTATCAACTGAATATTATATTGTTACTGGGAAAATTATTTATGGCTAAAAATAACAATAACAATAATTATAACATAATTATATCTCCAGTAGATGTTTTTGTATTATGACAAGAGATTGAAGGCGTCACTTTGTGTCTCGTCGTCCTGAGTACAGAAACTAGACATGTTCTCATTAACGATATCAATAGCTCGGAGAAAAATATATCGAGTATCGGTAATGTGTTTATCTATTAGTGAGCTGATCAACCGAGACAACATGTATTAAGTAGTAAATGGTAAATGTTGGGTACATTCAGTATGTATTTATTTACATGCTCATTCAGGATCAAAAATATGTATTTATTACAATGATTAGTATATAAGTGTTAAAACACCTGACTAATTATAATGATTCTATTTTGTTTAATTTAGCAGGATAATGTGTTTTTAATTGTCTGATTATTCTAGTGGTCCTAAGCGCGACTGCTACACGGATCAATTCCCGGTTCGATCCGGGATGCAGCAGCTCAGAGTTTGAAATAGTGCCCTGTTAATGGCAATAGACTCGCCCCCAGTTACATGTAACCTTAACATACCAATATAATATACATGTAATTGTACGTCTCTCGCTAACCCTGATGAGAGTACAGGCGTTTAGACTTTAGATTAAGTATACGTATATGTATATGGGAGTAGGTACATAATTAACTTGAAAACATTAAAGACAAATTTAGATTAATTAAAAATTTAAAGAAACCCCTGACACCGCCATTTTCTGGCGGCGGCCCGCCAGAAAATGGCAGTGTCGGGGGTGTCTCGGACCGATTTTCATCAAACATAGCTAAGACCACACCCGACTAATTCACCTTTTAAACAAAAAAATAAAACAAAATCGGTTTATCCGTTTGGGAGCTACGATGCCACAGATACACTCACACAGACACGTCAAACTTATAACAACCCGTCGGTTTTTCTAGCGGGTTAATAAAAAATAGGTAGGACGATATTCATTAATTTGAAAATCCCCAAATAATCAAATTATCAAGCCGACGACGGATTCCGTGTTTTTTATGAAAGTCAGCAACTCTCGTAATAACTTCCCAACTTTATTAAAGTGCCACGGATTGAATGAAATGATTGATCGATCTTTTGAAGTTGATAGAGATGTTCGTGTGCCAATATCTTATTATAGCTTCAATATAGCGCGACAAACGCACCTAATATTATTTTATGTTCAATAGTTGTTAGAAATGCTTAGATAATATAGGATTGCTTTTACTTTATCATTATTTCCATTTTAAACAATGAAATATGGTAGAAAGTGTAATCACCTACATATTATGTAAGTACTTTATAATAGTACCGTGGGCAGATAAATTTGTTTTAATGTTTTCTTTCATTATGCAAGGAGTGTGGTGGTATATCCCGTGCACAGGTACAAGCAGAAACTATTACTATTCTGCCTTTCTCGAGCGTTGGCTGACATGGTTATAAAACAAAAGTTGAATTATTCCTTTATCATCTTTATGTTTTATTATTTTCTTTTTGTTTTCTTGTTATTTTCTTTATTTTTTATTATCTTTTGGATAAAGAATAAAACATCACTCTCTACATATTTTGCGCGGTCTGCCAGCTAGGGTAGATATTTACAGTTTTTATTCATAAAATAAATAATATTTATTCAAATTATTCAATATTCATCAATTTATTCATCATCAAATAAATAGGGTAATATTTCAATAGCTGTGAAGTCTCTAATAAATGTTGAATAGGTGGTTCGGGATATATTTCTTGGAGTTTTTGAAAAAGCTTAAGTTTACCTGGATACAAATACCAGGTATTAAAGTATCCAGGAAACTTAAGCATTTTCAAACTTTTTCAGCATAAATTAATCTTAATTAATAATGTAGAGGAAGATAAAGTTTTGTATATGAAATCGTAGCATTAGTCTTTCGTTTTCCTTGCCGTCCACCCCATGTATATGAGATAGGCGTTATGCTATATACTCACATATTGATGACATGATAATATCTGTATAATTATATTTTATTTCATACGTGAGAACGTGTTTATATTTCAGACCCCTTCATTAGCGTATCACTCGCAGCTCTGTGAGTAGTGTCAAGCTTCATTAGTGCACCTTTCTGAAATAAGCGTGGGATTATGTTGGTGTTTATTTAAATATAGCTGAAGTGGCTTCCAATTAGTTGTCCGCAAACCCTGCTTATATTTCATAATTATTTGTTCAAAGTAATTAAGACTAAATTAGTGTCTGCTTTATATCACAGACGTAATGTGACTGGCGATAGACTTAAATGTTCAAAGATGATGTAAAGCGTAACCTTATATCTACTTCTGTATGTCAAAATTTTGTATAAATTTGACACATTTAGAGTTTCTGAATCTGAGCTTACGACTACTATCTAATAATGCCTAATGGACTTAAATCACAGGTATCATATGAAGGTAAGCTCTCGAAATTCGTTCTATTTGCCTTAGCCGAAAAATTTCTTTGAGGAATATCTTTGAGTTTTGTTACGGGTAAGTATTAAAAGACCAACACTCCTAATTACCTAATGAAAACCGAATCTCGACTGAAGACTGTGTTCGACATTCGCACTATACGTAATAGGCTCGCTAAATTTTATCTTAGAGCTTTTGGTTCAGTCGTAACCAAGGATTGTTGTAAATATATATTTCTTTAGTATCTGTCATTGGCAGAGATGGAGAATTCGACAATTAAATTTAACATCGATGGTCATTTGACTCCTATTTAAAAGTCAAAAATAGACGGTTCTACACCCAAATACAAATCTCAGTCGGGTTGTTTGCTTTTTCGGATTGATAAATTGTTTCGTCGACTTTGTTTCAGCGTCGGCTCTGATGAATGATTTACAATTTCTCGGCTTACAGAGAAGAAAGGTCGAAAGGAAGGTTGAGCAATTGTTCAATTGGAACTTTTAGGCCTTTATTTGTTTTGTGTTTATTTTAAATTTGCATCAAGTGTGGGCTTCTTGTTAAATTACATTTTATTTGGGGTTTTCTGTGAGTTATATTTACGTTTTTTTCGGGCTCCTCATATTTAATCCGCAAAGGGACGTCCCTTTGCGGATTAAATATGCCATAGACTTCCAACTCATTTCATTCTATCTTGATAGTTGTGGTCTGAATCATTAAGAGTAACCAGCAAAGAACGCTAGTTGGATTTGACTAATGATGTAGTATATAAATTTGATTATCACATACACAACTTTAAAATAAAATTAATTTTGTAGCTTGAATTGTCATTGGTTAGTTTCCTAGTTTTGATCTCGTTATCAATACTTCACAAGTTTAAATTGTTGAACTGAACTGCAAATGACTAGCAGTTTTAAGTATTTATGTTACCTACACCTTTAAATCGTAAATTGCGCTTACCTTAGACCATCTATACAACGCCCGCTCAAAAATGTGCAACCGAATCCTTAAGTATAATCGACTGGGACTTAAGTACAAACATTAATTACGTTGCATTCCCGTAGTGTGGAGATAAAGTGGTTTAATGAATGAATTAATGATAAATTATACCTATTTATTTCTGTAAATAGATCTTATAAGGACACTTTTACAAGTCATTTACAAAAAAAAAGATGTCACCGGCATTTCCTAACTGACGACCTCTGAGAAGAAAAACCGAAACAAACTCGGAGAATCAAGGTCTCTTTTAATGCCCAGACATAATACTCAGTAGCAAATATGTGAGTTCCAATGTGAGACAATGTCTGAAATGGCCTTTAAAAGAAAGAGCCATTGCAGCTTTAAGTAGACCAGTCTCATCTGACGGCACGCATGCATCAGTCATTGGATAGCTCAACCATAATCTAGGGAGCTAAACAACCCGTCGCAATAATAGCAAATTTATTCGAGTACACTAGAACTGTAAAACTGCTGATTGTTAAAAATCCGAGTGAGCGTCCTCGAAACACAAAGTTTCGCCGTCTCAAGGTGACCACTTGCAGAACTTATGAATGATCGTTTTAGGGCGCAGTGCGACTTTCCTTCGTTCTACCCGGATTACGGTCGTCAATGTCAAAAGGCTTTTGTGGATGTGCGATGGCAACATGTGTGGCTTGTTGTTAATTTAACGCGCGCATGCGGCGAAGCCGTTGCGTGTAGTAATTACACCCACCCAACCCGTGAACGTTCTTCATTTGTTTTCTATTAACAAAACAAGCGTCCATTTAAAATAAACATGCTTCAGCGTAACTTTTAGGAATTTCTTTTAAGCTTTTGCAAAGAATAAAACTATATAATAGTGTTGATTGAATTTAGTTGTTAGCCAGATTGTGTTCTTTCGAAGATTAAAGAAGGTTGTTTATCTGGAATTGTTGATAATATTTCATTGATTTTATTGGTAAAGAAGTAGGTCACTGTTCTGAAAGGTATTAATGACAGAGGCATGAGTGAAGTTAGTATTGGTTTGAAAGCGATATTTTTTTGTTGAGTTTGTTGTTCTTCCGCTTCGTTATTGTAATAGGGCGTGGGCGGATCATTGTTTTATAGTGACGCAAATGATAAACAGATTTTCATAAAGAAAATATAATTTATATGTAAGCTGTTTATATTATCATCTAAAAATATTTGGGAAAACGGACATTTACTATAGTTTATTGAAGAATGTTGACCGATTATCAAAATTTACCGAAGGAGTTTTCTATTAAAATATGGAGTCTGAAACAATGAATATAAAAAAAACAATTTGTTTTGTTTTTCCAGTTGAGAAGGTTTGTATTTTATGCTGAAGATTATCTCTGGGCGGCGCCGGCGCTGTCATCTCGGCTCGAAACGTGCCTCGGATGAAACAATTATGTAAATATCTACTCACTAATTGCTCCACCATCCTACTTCATCCGTGATGAGAGTACCATTAAAAAAGTATCTTCCAAAAAAATTCACAATTGCTTAGAGTATTTAATTTCCATTACTATGGTAATGAAACTCTGTGGCATTATAATTTAGTGAAGGAAAATGGAATGACGTTATTGTTGTTGGAATATAAAAAAATCAATTTTGTCGAAAAAAGTTAACAGTAATAGTCCTGGTGACCAGTCCAAACTACCGTTTACTAATTTCTTGATCTTGTTTTTTGTAAATGAACTCACCTTGTAAAGTGATTTTCTATATGGTGACAAAATGGACTGAAATAAATAATTAAAAACCCGACAAGTGCGAGTCGGACTCGCCCACCGAGGGTTCCGTACAAATTTGATTACGTACATTAAATAAAGAATATATTTTTCTGTGATTTTTTCCTATACTTGTAGTAGTACTAAGACGGTATTACTTGCCAAATTTCATAGTTCTAGGTCAGCGGAAAATCCCCTATATATATTTTAATTCCCTCCCCGGTCGTATCTTTTTTTACGTTAACTTAGAAGTTTGATTTTTTCACAGCTTCAAGGGATTGTAGACCTGAGTATATGATTTTAATTTCAACTCGATACCTCCACGCGTTCCCGAGAGAGAGAGAGTCTTGACAAACAGACGGACGGACGGACGGACAACAAATTGATCCTATAAGGGTTCCGTTTTTTTCTTTTGAGATACGGAACCCTAAAAATGGAAAAACATGTTTATATTCTAGTCTATCGTTTGCGATTTTTAATTTTATTTTACAATCACGAAATTAAAAATAATCGTTTCATTATTACATGCGTTTAAAGTACTCTTCTATCGAAGGTTGAAGTCACGTCTCGGCGGCGTCTCAAAATGAACTTACCCTTCATTACCCTTGATGAAGGTCGTTACATAATAAAACGTATTCCACGTCTTTATTGAGCTAGGGTAATCTAGCGCCCATACACTAAGTGACGCCCCCTCTGAAAGTATTACAGAATCATAAAGGCACCGCTACAAAAATAATACGTTTTCATGAAAATAAATTTGGGATGGACGGGACGTAATTAAATCAGAGAAGTTTTTTCGGTTCTTTGGAAATATTATAAGAACGTAAGACGGAACGTGTCGCGACGGTTTTTTTATTGTGTTCAGAATCAAAAACATGCGTGGATTACGATTTTTTGTACCGGATTGTTTCCTGTCACCACTGTTATGCTTTTCATTTGATCGGGCTAAATTTTCAGTCAAACAATCGGAAACCAACTTAACATTATCTAAGTAAGTTGATCTATTGCAAAGAATTTGTCTACTTACTTACCTGACTTTTTCACAACGAAATATCCGAATCAATTTCGAAGACGACACGATTGGCGTAGCGGTTGAGCGATCGGCTTCTGCGCCACGTGTTGTGGGTTCGATCCCCACACGGAGCAAATATTTGTATGATCTACAGGTAGTTGTTCCGGGTCTGGGCGTTTGTGTATGTGAGAATTTGTGTTTGTAAACGCACCCACGACACAGGAGAAAATCCTAGTGTGGGGCAACGTTTTAAAAAAAAAAAAATTTTCAATAATATTTGGACATTACATAATTATATTATTATTAGGTATACATAACTATCTAATATTCTCATTGAAAATAATAACAAATCTCTAATAAATTTACATGGAAAAGAATGTGAACTACCCACTCCTAATTCACATTAATACAATTCATGAAACAAAAATTGTTTTTCACGCGTTTCTCATTCGGTTTCCCAGAGAAGCAGAGAATTTAATCTATCAATCGATCGCTGGTGCCAATCCGTGCGGTGAATGCTTGACACGGCTGTGTATCCACGCTAAAACCATTCAATTTACGGAGAACAGTGGCGCCATCTATCACTCGTCAAAAACCCAAGCGATTACCTTCGCCTATTGTTGGCGGTTTACACTGGTGTCCATTCGTTTGACGCATGTGTAAGCTTCGAACCAATATTGCAGTATCCCCTTTTAAATAACCAACATACGGGCTTTGTCTACGACACTCGTCCACTAGGATAAAAAATATTTTGTTGGATCGGGAAAACAATACCTATAAAAGTACAATAATATAAAAAATATCATCACGCCTCCATCCTTGTTAGGTTAGCCAGAGGTGTACCACTCATCGGTTAGAATTGGGGGTAGGGCTAATGGGTTGAAGGCTAATGAGCTAATTAGGGGTAGGGTTAATGTCCACTCTAGAAACTGTTCTGTTGAAGATTTTTTTATAGGTTTTTTATGGGCAGACGAGGAGACGGATCGCCTGATGGTAAGCGATTACCGCCGCCGATGGACACCCAAGAGGAGTCACAAGTGCGTTGCCGGCCTTTTAAAAGGGGATTGAGGCTCCAGTATCCTCACTTACTCGGCGAAATACAACATAAGCGTTATTTCACGCCAGTTTTCTGTGAAGTCGTGGTATCATCAGTCCGGTCGAGCTAGCCCATTCGTGCCGAAACACGGCTCGGCCACGGATTACACATAAGTAGTAATATCTAATTAAAGAACTGGTTTGTTTAGGTGGTTCGCTGCCCCCTTAACAAAATCTCTAGCTACGCCCATGGACAGGAGAACCGTAACCAGCAATGGGGCAGTAAATAAGTCGGGTAAATGAATGTAATAAAATCTTATTTCGAACCAATATTCCTCGCTCAACTTTGAGGCAATATCGTTCAAATTTATTTCCAGACCAGCTTTAAACGCTCTTTAATCATTTAATAGGTTCACCATTCTCAACATAACTTGAATAGCTTCTGTCCAAAAAGAGCATTTTATATGATCAATCTGAAGTAGGTACCTAAGCATTACTTATTGTACTTTAGTTTGTTTGTCGTATGTTTTTCTTTTTTAAACTTAGCTATAGCCGATGGAGCGATTAATGTCTATTGCTCTATTTTTATTCTTAATAATACACTACACCATCATAATTATCTCTAAAGATGTACTTAAGTCTTAATTCCTACAACCAAATTTTGGACGTATGATTAATGTCTTATGTATCCAATGACAATAGGGGGCACGCCTAATGCCAAACTGATATATTTAATTTCACATTCATAATATTTGTATCGGTAGATTTTTTGAAAAACTTATTCTTCTACGCTATTAGGCTCATTATTTATTTTTCTTTTCTTCAAAATTCTCCAGAAGAATTCATAATCTTAATATATATAAAACTCAAAGGTGACTGACTGACTGAAATAATGATCTATCAACGCACAGCCCAAACCACTGGAGGGATCCGGCTGAAATTTGGCATGCAGGTAGATGTTATGACGTAGGCATCCGCTAAGAAAATAGTTTGATAAATTCTACCCCCAAGGGGATAAAATAGGGGATGAAAGTTTGTATGAAACTTTGTCAATTTTAAACCGATCGGGCTGAGACTTTCCATGTATATAGCTGCTATAACGTAGGCATCCCATAAGAAAGGATTTTGATAAATTCCACCCCTAAGGGGATAAATAGGGGATGAAAGTTTGTATAAATCTTCTTAGATTTTCGACTGATTGAACTGAAATTAAAGATTGGAGCTACTATGATGAAGACGTCCGCTTAAATAGGATTTTGTTAAATTCAACCCCCATGGTGATAAAATAAGGGATGACGGAGGATGTAAATGTATTAGTTTGAACTATCAATACCTAATGGAACGAATAAATTAAGACGAACAAAATAATAATAATACTTCTTAACGCGAGCGAAGCCGCGGGCAAAATAATTATTAAATTTCGACCTATGTAGGGGTGAAATAGGGGATGAAAGTTCATATGGAACAAAGTAACTATTCCACGCGGATGAAGTCGCGGGCAAAAAGCTAGTGTTGTATATTAATACTCATAAATACAATATCAATATTCAAAACAACATTTTACAATACCAATCGTGATCGTGAGTGTTACGGAATCATTGACGTGTGTGGTCCTAATATAAAAAGTATTGGTATATTGGTATCGGTAAGTATTGTGACTCTGTATACATGAATTTATTTGTACGCGGCATTGGAATATGACGCCGATATTTAATTTCTACTTCTTTTTTTAAACGTTGCTTCGCACTAGGATTTCCTTATAACTATATTATAGGCCAAATAAATATTTGTTCCACGTGGGTACCTATCTAATCTGAGATCCATAGCAGCAGCTGACCGCACGAGCTGTCAAATTAACAAATGATCCTGAATAGAAACATGTTGAATATAACTTTGCTTGCTAATTAGCTACTCGTGACACGTTCGTACAACTTTACGGCTGTTTTATTTATTTTGTAAAATTTTACGTTGCTTCACGAATAGAAGTCACTGTCATTCGTAAATATTATTATAACGTAGTTCGCGGGTAATTTGTATTGAACTAATTTTAAATCCCGTTGAGTCATACCGTCAAGTTCTGATTTACTAATTTCATCAAAGGCATCATACATATGCATTTTATTAAAATCATTTTTCGTGGGATTTTTGTGATCTTTTATTTATTTTGTTACCCATGCTGTAAAACAGTACTCTCTTGGTATTTTTAGACTCAATGTGAGTACGCTTTTAACGTGATTGTATATTGCAGAATTTTTTCTCCATTTCAGTGATAAAGCTAATTACAATCCTCCGTTTTGTTTCTTAGAAATTTATATTCATCTGTGTTGAACGGCATGCGAGCTGTCTTGTTTATTATTTAAGACCCAATAATTTATTTGAAATTACACGCTATGATGTAGACACGATGGCAAGCCGATCCTACTTATGAATTATGGAGAAATATATTGCAACATATAATTTTCAGTAATTTTAAACTCACAAGGTCTTTTTATGCTATTCAGTTCGCTAGACAAAGGACACTTTTCAACCTTCCGTGCTATATAATTCATATTAGATATTAAAATACCCACGTAAGATTGAATTTTTATTACGTACAAAATAAAAAAAACTACAATTTATCGTACTAACGTACATAAAACTTCAAAGGAATGTGGCGTCCCAATTCTTTCAATTTGTCACCTGGCCACGTTTTAATCGTGGAAATCTACAAGTAGCCGTGTTATCATTGAGGAAATTTAAATTATAGCAGCGGTATATAAAATGTCGTGTCCAACAAGTATTTATTCGCTGCGTCCATGTATATATATCAAATGATAATATATTAAGCTGGTCCGCGCTACAGGTGAATAAAAACGCGCTGCGACCCGGCCGGATTATAAGTATCCAACTGTCACTGCCATAGACTTGTAACTGTCTATTTTTACCACATTTTCGCACCCTATCCATCAAATTCTTAATGTCCCATGAGCTCCTTTATTCTCGTGAATATTTCAGTACTTTTGTGAAATACTAAAAACAAAACTAATCAAACTACAAACAAGTCGATGTCAAAGTTTGTTGATTCAGCCAGTCTTTCGTTATTTCGTTTAATATGGGAATAAAAATATTCTCTTTTTTTGGTTTAGTAACTTTCATCTTTGTAATAAACTTATCTTAGAGGTTATTATTGGATGATGGACTTGTGGAAAAAAATATATTTACATCATGTTGACTATTTGTTACTATGATATCATTTTCAGTCGAAGGAGGTCACAGTTAAAAAGTCAAATATTTACTACTAATGGTGTATTTAATAATGAATAGATTTTATCATACTTCGTTACAAAGATATGGCATACAAATAATGTCGTAATGGTATTAGAATCATGGTATCTATACTGCTACTGACATTGTCATTAGAAGTATTCTTAACGAATAAAAGGACTTACATTTTCAATATTAGCGATTTATTTTACTATTCTTTTATTGCCTGTCAGCGGTAGCTTTTTAATTTCCGTAGGAAGTTTATTATAGAATTGAATAGACATAGGAAAGCAACAGCACTTGTACAATTCTTTCTTCTTTTTATGGAATTACTATTTTTTTTTTCGTAATCAATATCTTTTGAAACAATTTAGGTTGAGATTTTGTGGATTTACAGATGTTTTCAATATAAATACTAGTTTCTTATATCAAGTGGTGTACAAGATATCAGTAGATAGACATTACATATAGCAGGTATATATCGTTTCTGAGCGGTGAAAGCATTTTAGAAAGTATTTTGGTCTTGACATTTCTTTAAATGCAAGCTAAGAAAACTCATTCTGTTTTTCGATATAGCGACTGAATGCATTCTCATCCAATCAAAATCAAAAGTAGACACGTATTTTCTGAGGAGATAGCACCTGCCAAGTGTTCTATAGCTGGAACTGACTCTGACTGATCGTTTCATTGACTATATTACAGCTGACTAATAAACGCAATTGAAATGCCTGCCCAATAGGAAAATACAACGTACACGTAATAGAGACATGAATTGATGGGTATGATATTGTAGTCAATTAATATGAGTACCTAGTCAACAAAACCAATGTACTAGATGTACCATTTTATGTAGCCGGTAGCGTTCAATAATTTCAACCTAGATGCGCTTATATAAACGGGTGTGTTGGTACTTTTGATGTTATCATTACACACAACAACACAGTATCTGTTTTCTGCTATTTAGTTGAAAGGGCTGTCGTCACCCAAAACAAAAAAACACGCCCACAGATTGCTATTACGCTTTTTATGTTTGGTGTTACAAAATGTTATTAAAATGTTGTATCGTATTAAATTTTTGTGATGCTGGGACACTGGGCATCTAAATATTTTTTTTTACTACTTTCTTTCCATTAGTTAATAGGTTACCAAGCACAGCGAAGAAAACAAAAAAACATCCATCGTTAGTACTAAAAGACAGCTTTCCTAGCAGCGAGTGAATAATTCCATCCACCCTTTCATGAGATAAAGTAGGATAACACAATGTTGTAGAGTTAGAAGTATTCTGTCTGGAGCAAGTTCAATATTGTAACGTCTCTTCGGTCCTTAATGTTGGACAATATTTTATCGGCGACCCTTTTTTAGTCTCATAAATGAGTCTTTGTTGAAATGCGCTGAAAAGTTATTTGATTTAGGAGAGAGGGAAGAAAATTGATGTTAATGTCACAAAAACAATATTTTCTGAGAAGTCCCTTTGTAATTTTAATGTTGATAAACATTTTATTTAAAAAGGCAGAGGTAAGGTTATAAATTATTATATTCTGTAGTAGCTTTTTTATATCATTGTATTCCCATAATATTATGAAAATTGTTTTCTATGAACTTTTTATAGGGCAAAGAAAGCTGGTTTAAACAAAGACGAGTTACGAACTTATGACCCGTTCTCCTATGAAAACGTATATTTATTATCTAGAAGATACTTGAAACTTTTTAAAATCATAACTGACTTGTACAAAATAACTTGGCAAAAATAAAGTTACTGTAAAATAAAAATAGAGTAGGTAACGCCTCTGTAATATTATATACTGTACCAACAATACATATAATAGCAAAGCTGAAGAATTTGTTGTTTTTTGTTTGAATGCGCTTATATATGTAGAGACGTTACTAGTATTCTTGTTAACCCCTCATGATAAACTAAATGCTTGTGATACGAGTAGGTTCACGTCAGTAGTGCTAAATTCAACTATTATTTTAAGAGAGGTAAGGAGGAGAGGTAAGGGCATGGTGGAATCTAATGATTCCACTCACAATTGGAGCTGCTCGACTGGGGAAGTACCTCCTCCTTGCAAAAAATCTTAGCCAAATAACATAGCTCCATGTTATGTTGTGTTCCTAACGGTGAGCAAGGTCGCCAGAGCTCCGTGAGGAAGCGTTGTGTAGGCAGTGTGGGGGACCGGCGGTGTTTTGTTACCACTGCTGTCATGCATGGTAGCGTGTCTTCTATACTGCCAGCACAAGTATTCCTCCGTAATTTACAGGTAGGTAACCGCTTACCATCAGGCGGACCGTATGCTTGTTTGCAAGAAAAACTATAGCGTTATAATATATAACCTATAGTGGTATGAAGTGAACCTTTGCTTGAGCGAGGAGAAAATAACTTCGTTACGCACATATTATCATAGATATTTTCTATTTTGAGAAAGGTGTTAAATAAATATCACGCTACGAGATTTGGAGCTAAACAAGCTGGTAAAAGTACAGCTACTATAGAAAAAAGAGCCTGGCTAGCGAAGTCACTGTTTTTCTGTTTGCCTTTGTTAGCTTGATATTAGATTTACGTTTACGAGTAGGTAGCGTTCTAATATTTCACTAGAGTTTGTTTAGGGCTGTAGGTACTTACATATATATTTCGTACAATAAAAATTTAAGTAGACTCTCGTCTTGACAATAGACTTTTATTACATGAAAGAATTTCGTTTCATCAATTAGATACAAGAATTTTCCTTCTGATTTCAAATAAAAATTAAGATTTTCAATTGTATTTTCTGGAATTCTAATCAAAAATAAAAACTGAATTGAGTTCACACTCAACTCTGGTTAGATTTGGTAGGTAGTATTTTTAATTAGATCTTGGGTTGGTTTCCCATGTAATCATCATCATCCTTATTATATCAACCAGGTAAAGGTGGGTCCTTATTGAACCTCTGCTTAAGCTACTAAAAATTACTTCGTTATGCACATATTATTCTAAACATTAAATTAAACATTTTTTTAAATCTCCGCAGCATCTTGACATGATTACTATGTTCTTGTAATGTAATTGAAGTAACAGGATACCTCCAAATTTTAAATTGATCAGACCTGTGGGAGTTGCCTACATCCCTTCATGAACCGGAAAAGAGCTGACAATCTTTAAACGGCTTGCCAGAAAATGGAAAATGGAAATTTTTAAATATAAATAAATCAAATTATTATTATTATTATTATTTTTTTAATTATGGCTATAAACACTCTTAATCAAGTCACCTTACAAACAAAAAAAAACTGTATCAAAATCCATCTATTCCTTTGGGCACTACGATGCAACAGACAGACACATAGATACACACATTAAACTTATAACACCCCTCTTTATGCGTCGGGGCGGGGTTAAATAAGACATATACATACAATTTTGATAGAATTAACTATTTCTATGGTCCAAATTGTATGTTATTCAAAATAAATGACAAGATTTCAGGGTTGTGCCAACCATATGAAAGTCAATGAAAATATCTGGACAAGGACTGGACCAATCCGACGGATCCGTATCGGATAGCAGAATTGCACACTTTAAAATAATATTGGGTATACGTCCAAGTTTTCAATTTCCCAGTTAAATGAACTTTATATCCTACGCTACGCTACGCAATACATTTTACTAAATTAAATGTGGTCCTTCGCTTGGAAGCAGATCACTGAGCTAATCTTGGTTAAGTTTGCTTTGTGCTAATCTAGCTGTGAGGTGAGTTGTGAGTCGTGTATTTACCATATGGTATGAATGTGGTAAACTATAGGCATAGTGTTTCATTGTAGGTATTAAAGCAGAATTCATGTTTAATTAAAATGCATCCAGTTGGCTCGTAATATTTAGCAAATTACAAACACAATGCGAAATCCATTGTTGAATTAACCAGATTTTAGTAACATGCAATTTGGCGTTACTTATTAATTATATGTATACTTAATATAATTTATTGCAATGTCCTAGTAACCACTAATCATTAAGAGGCAAATTAATGTGAATGATCAATGTATGTTTGTGTCTTGGAATATGATGCAGGTATAGCATTTATCATAATATAATGATAAATATTCTAGATGTTATTTATATTTATGATAAATGCGTTGTCTAGGACTATAAATATGCCACCCCCTCACTTTCCATGTGTTATAAGGGTTCTATTAAATAGGTTGGCTGCCGTATTTACTTATAAGTAAATATTATAACACTAGTTACACCAATGTTACCTGAATATAAGAGACGTATGTTAGCTGTTGCTTTTTTCATATTATATAGACTAGTTGTGTCACCGAGATGCGTTGCAATGCCACTTTTTTGTCGTAAACCTTCCTGATGGGCATACTACGACATACGTACACCAACTCGCCAAAGATCATCGGAACGCCATAAGCATTCCTAATTTGGCCTAATAAAGAAATATACATTACATATATATTTTATGTATTATCGATATATCGATAATACATAAAATATATTATCTAATATAATATATATCCCGATGACTCGAATGTTTACACACTTCTTCAATTTATAACTTTCCTTTTCATATTTTTATGTCTTGGTAAAAAGATGAGCCAGTAAGGAGGTTGTTGCCGAGGTTGGGTGTCTGTCATCATTTAATATTTACGCAATCAGTTGTAGTGGGGGCTCTTTTAATGTACCTGCATTCTAAGTTATTCAAAGGCTTCGTTAACTTACGAAGGATAACATACTTGTAGGTACCTACTTATTGGTCATCAGTAATTGCCAATAGTATCAACAATTGTCATGTTCGATGCTGTTTCATATCTAATAATCATTAAACTTATTTTATTTAGATACCAATTGTTTTATAGAGTAAGCCAAGATAATTCCATATACTTATATTGGTATAATTCGTTTGTCAAAAGTCGATTAATATTTTCAAAAAGTTAATTTTACTAAAGTATATCATACACTAAGATATCAAAATTTATCGGTTTATTATCTCAACAACGTTACTCGCGAGAGTACATAAAAAATAAGATGTAGGAAATGTACAGATGAAATGGAAAGTCGGTTACAAACTAAAAATTGCCTCCGACTTCTTAAGGAAAACACAATACAAATATCATGATATCCTGTGCGATTATTATTAGTCTGAACTGTTTTATAGATTCACAAACTATGTACTCTGGACATAAGTTCCAGCTATATTCAGTACTTCGGTTTAACGACCCAGCACTTTCAACACAGTTCATGTTACTAAGTAAAGCACGCTACACATTCAGTGCGACGACACAAGTCTGTTTAATGGCATTTACTTGATATACCTATCTACTTACTCAAGTGAAAATAGAACGTATAAGTATTATGTTGGGATTCATTAAAGATCGAGGTAAATATAATAATTATTTTAGAAATTGCCGATTTTTGATACCGGCTAGTTTGGAGTTCTATCTTCTATCTCTTAGAAAATCAGTTATCCATTAGTTTTTCCGCCGTTTGTTTTTCTTTAATATTACTCATTGACCAAACAAAAATTCCATCAAATAAAATCAAAAGTTCCATCGTGCATCGTGGCCACAAAGTTGCCTATACGGCACACAATATCAATTATGTGTGTCTTCAACGTGTTTGACTACACTTGGTGTAGAGGTCAAGGTGATAACTTCGCACCTACAGTTGTGCCGCGTCTTGTGGGTTCAATTCCCACCCGAGGATAATACTTGTGTATACCTATAATTTTTTTCGAGTCTGATTGTAGTCTAGTGCGAGAATTGTCGTGTTTGAATACCGGACCTCAAGCATAACAGTCACGCTTACGACCACTATACTTATGTGGCAGAGGCTTATAAATATAGATAAGTAGGTACGGAAGATTAATTGAAACCTCAATAATTATAATGTAGTTTGCACAAGTATTACGCACAGTTTACGTCTATGCATTGTGATACTGTAATGTGCATTGTTGCGTACACCACACTTGTCATGTTATCATATTATCAGATGTCATTTGTTTTCATTATCTCGCACACTACCGGGTTATATTGTAGCCGTTATTAACTGTATAATAAGGTCTACAATTATGTAAACACCACAGTGTTTACATTATAATTAGGTCCTGTTATGCGGTGTTCATAAAGAGATAGACGTTGGCTTTGTTAATACGCATAATTCTAAATCTATACACTTAGGTTAAACTGTGGTGCGGAGGACGAGTAGTTAAACAACTAACACGTAATCTCTTAACTATTTTAAAATAATGTTGCCACTATTCACACTTCAATGAGTGAGTAACACTGATTATAAGTAATTTAAACTCGTTATCTCACCATATCTTCGCGAGTCCTCATAAAACTAGTCTTACCCTCTCATAAATCTGAAAGTCTTAAATATATCTTAACTATTCAGATATAAAAAAGAAGCGAAGAATATACTATGAATATTTTGTATGATCATTTTATGAATATTCATAAAGCATTTTGGAATTCGTTCTCTAAATTCCAAATTTAGTAATCT
Organism: Acronicta aceris; assembly: GCA_910591435.1. Classification (NCBI taxonomy): domain Eukaryota; kingdom Metazoa; phylum Arthropoda; class Insecta; order Lepidoptera; family Noctuidae; genus Acronicta; species Acronicta aceris. The sequence continues at coordinate 7,368,638 of OU342763.1, read as the reverse complement.
TCGTCAGCCTGCCTCATTTAGAAGTTAGTGTACGCAAGGAGAAGTTTCACAACAAGAGTTAAATTCAACATTATCACACCGAATTCTAGATGTAAAGCAATAAACTAGGTACTTACTAGGTTGTCGTACTATAACGGTTACTGCAGTGAGTAATAATAACAGTAATAAAATTATCAGCAGTATCTAGTTAATTTTCATTACACAGGTGATCGACATCTGTGCCACGGGTTGTGGGTTCGACCGCCGAACAGAACATGATATGTAAAAATTTGTGTTTTTACCCACGATACAAGAGAAAAGTGTGGTGCAAAGTTTTTACAAAAAAAGAAAAAAGCTAAAGGTTCTCTTTTTACAATCGCTCCTAGCCACTTCTTTAAAAAGCACTTCTTCTTCTCTTGTGGCAATTGAGTGGTTACAGTTATTTTCGTTTTAATAAATATTTCTTTTCTTGCTTGCTTTCTTCAAAGCTGCTTCAAAATTATGATAAAAATAATTAATGATTATTTAAGACTGATATCTGCACTAGGAAATCCTCTCACACAGATCACTAGCTCCCCTCCCTCTTATAATTTTGTCGTTGTTTATCTCGCGCCGAAACTATGGCTGGAGACGAGATAATGTGACGAGAAAAACAATCTTAAAATCTACCTATTTTAAAATAAAATGAATTAGGCACATACATTGCTGGTTGTGGTGTACTTATAAATAGGTAATGCAGTTAGCTTATAAGACCTACCAACCTGTATCTTTTTTCTAACAACATTGTAATAGCTGTGTATTTATCCTAAATAAGTAAATAAATAAAATAAAAATAGACGGAACTATGATATAGAGTCAAACCATTTTGCCGGTGTGAAATGCACTCGTGAAACTTTTTAATGGCTTCCATCCTAAGCTTATTAATTACCTCTTTATACGCTTTGCTTCGTTAGCTCCCTGCAATAATTAATATTATACTGAGAATATTTATAGTTGTTGGGTAAGGTTAAGAGTGTGATGGGTAATTAAATAAATAAACACAGTCATGAAACCCGTGACAGTCGCCGTCAAGCCGTCATTGTTAGGAACATTGGATTTTTTATTTTTACGTTTTGATAATAATAATAGATAATCTATCTAGCTGAGCAAAAGGCACGGTGCTATTGTTTTAATATATATTCAATGTAAATATATGTAGTTACATGTTTCACTTGTGCAGCTGAATAAATGTTTCTCACTTTCTAATCGAAGCCTTTTGGATTACGGCTGAAACCTCGGGCGACACCTTGTCATTTATAAATGACGCCATGAATGTTCATATAAACTATAGTAAAACATATAAAATAAAGTAAATATTTATTTATTTATACATACAAAATAGTAACTTAAAAAGTAGGAACTTAAGGGTCCGGCGGAGCTTGAATTACCCACAAAAACATAATACCGAAATAAATCGTAATCCAAACACAATTTTATCAAATTATGTCATTATTCAGATTTGGATACTGTTAATCTTGGTTCCTACTGTACTAATTCATCTAATACTACTTCAATGGAAATAAGCGACCGGAAATTCTTTCCAAACTTGGTACGAGTAAAGTTATCAATAATTAAATTAGCTTATATTTATTTCCAGTGAAGTATTTTGGACGAAATGATAGAGTAGGAACCTAGACTAAATGTATATGAGTCCTAATAATAACACAGTTTGGTTAAATTGTATTTGGATTACGATTAATTTTGGTATTACGTTTGTATGGAAAATTCGGTCCGCCGGACTCTTAACACTTCTGGATGTAAGTATAATTTCCATTTTTATCCAAGTGCGGCAAAAAACAACTGTTATCGGAGAAATCTACATAATTTATTGAATATAATGATATTTATCTTACAAAGTAGTTTGCAAATGTACTTATATACACTGTTAATACTAGTGATTATAAAAGAAGACCAGTAATATTAAATGGAATGTTTTATTACAAACTCAAACAAAACACAATCACCGTCGTTAATACTGTTAGATGGTCTTATATGAGTATAATACGTGTCTGTATGTATCTTTTCATATATCGTATTCCGCCATTTCCGTACCCATACGACTTGAAAGCCGTGATTAAAGACAATCGGATTACTTACCTTTCTTACTTTTTGTTATTGAAAAAAGTCTGCGATTTCTATAGGTAAACGCGCGAGAAACTTGAGAATAAGTTATTATCTTCTTATCTTCGTATGAGGAGCACCACAAAGGTTCGTACACAAGTAAAATGAGTTCCCCTGTGTAAAAGTTTTGATGGAAAACGAATGCCAAAGTTTCGGCCAGTTAAAAATCAATACTTTCTAGCCCAGCCTTGCCAAGTACAATATTGTTTTTTTAACCCACCGTGAAGCCCGTGAACTAAGGCTCTTCTACTAGAAGTTCTTAATTGGTGCTTGATAAAACAATGTTAGATTTGAGCTCCGTGATCGTATCGTATAATCCCCGGGGATGTTAAATCTTGAATATTTTAATATTAATTATATCTTACGTGTTATATTTAACAGATAAGTACATACCTAGTAGGTATTACATTATGTTGAAAACTGTGTAGGTAATACGCAGAAATGGTGAGTAATATCTATGTGGTGATCAATAAGTACTATATATAATATGACATGCCTATTTACCGTTATTACAGTAGTAGTAGTAGTTACTTAAAGTATTTTCCCAAGGGGACAGGCAAAAAGATGTACGGTACGAGTTCCGGCACGAGTATATCTCTAGCACCTAAAGTTCGATATTAAAAAAAAATATTTCGTGGCTGGCATGTCAACCTCGCTGGAAATCAAAATCATTTATTTTTTTAATATAGACTAGATTACTAATTAGGACTTTTTGTCGACGTCAATTTTAGATTTTAAACCTCTAACGTAGCAGTTGCGCTTACGACCACGAATAAAATATTAATATGCACTTAAATAGTAAAAAAGATATACCTTCAAACCTACTTTTGGGTGTTCCGGTACAACACTACCCACTCTAAAATTTGCATGTCCTTGGAGACGTAAAAGTGTTGCTACTAAATGTCACTCCCTATAACTGCAACACTGAAATGAAAATTTATTATTAGAGTTTTGACAGGCTTTAGGAATTTAGGTGAATTTCTGTAGACTACTTACAGTTTTTTAGTCGCTGAAAAGCACTTTGGCATAATTCCCGACAGGCAGCGAAAATCTAAAGTTTTAGACTCGAAAAGTGGATCTGTCGCTACTATAAGTTATTATTAGGTAATATTGGTGACCGATTTATAATATTGAGATTCGATTCCCAGGTTGGGTAAAATGTTGGGCCTGTTTAAATTTCTGCATGGTTAATAAATCTCTCGTATAAAATTTTATGAGAGAACAATGGGTGTAAACATACAGTTCGAGACCCTGTCTAACCTATCATAGAATACAGGCGTAATGGAGATTTTTTGGTTCAAAGACATTGACAAAATTCAAGATTTCAATTTTATCTAGGCGCTAGTAGTGTAAGATGTTAAAATGGGTCTTTTCTCTTATTATGATTGAATTGAATTGGATGAAAAATGTGCTCGTTTCCAACATATTAATCAATAAGTAAGTATTCCATAGAGACATTTGCTACTGGCAAACATATGCAAAAAGGATACGCCTAAATCTGAAATCCAAATATATAATTCGTAGAAGAAAACTGCAAATTAGTATGGTCTATGTAAGAGCAAAATAAACATACGACAAAACATCTTTCATCACTTTGAAGATTACAAAAGATTCAAAATTAAATATGCAAATGAAATGTTCCCTCACCTGTACATAAGGTTCTTGTTTCTCCATATTTCCTCTGTGAAGGAAGTATGACTGCCAACGTGCCGTTTCAAATGTTATACAATTGACAAAGGGGCGAAGAGATTCCGTAAAAAATCGGAACGGAGAATTGTGATAGGGAAAATTCAAAAATAACAAATAAATTGTTCAAACGTGCTTTGAACGAACTCTTTGTTTTAATTGGAACGTATCACAAAAAAACGTTGTATTTGTTATTTCAAGACAATCGTTACTAACGATCGAGTAAAATAGATTTGTTACGCTAGGAATGCTTTTATTTCTGTATATATACAGTGAAAAAAAGCAAAATAGAACGTAATATTTACGCCTGTAGGTGGTACGACGGTGTTAGGCAGAGTTGTACTTATGTACACCCACAGTACAATGGAGGACACACAGGACCTGGGAATCAAATCCGGGACATTTATCGTAAGCGCGACTGCTACGCTAGATGTCCCGGATTTGATTCCCAAGTCCAGCAAAGTGTTTTGCTTTTTCCATGAAATTCTCAGTAGCAGCTCGGAGCTCAGATTTGTGCTCGGTTCATGGCAATATACTCACCCAATATTACATGGGGCATAAAGCTGGTGTACTGTGGGTGTACATTACTACATCTCTGCCTAACACCGTCCTATCACCTGCTACGGCTCTTAAGAATGGGGCAACGCGGGTGAAACCGCGGGCGGGCCGCTAGTGATTTAATAAAAGGAATTTTCCTAACAAGATTCTTTTACTTTAATTTAAGATTTTTTTTTTTAATTTAAGTAAATCTGTACTATAGAATCCAGTTACGAGCCATACAAGAATATAACAAAGTTATAACAGTTTCCGTATACACATAGGGAACCCTATTGCACTGTTACGATAATATGTTTACTAGACTAATAATATAATACAATTTATTAGTGAACGCTCTCGGTCGGGGCCCATGTTTTCTCGTTCCTTCAAAGGAATTCTCTACATCAACGTGCATATTGGAAATTTTATGAGCACACATTTTATAACAACTTATTATAATATCCTTAGCTTCCAGCAGGATGTTCTTGCATGACTCATGTTCTCATTATAGAATTCAGAGTTTTTTTTTAAACGTTGCCCCACACTAGGAATTTCTCCTGTATCGTGGGTGCATTTCACAAACACCATTTATCACTTAAACAAACACTCAGACCCGGCACAACAACCTGTAGATCATACAAATATTTGTTCCGTGCGGGGATCGAACCCACAACATGTACCGTAGAAGCCGATCGCTCAGCCGCTATGCCAAACGTGCCGTCAAGTTCTCATATTATTGTTGAGATCCCTACCCAAATAATGGTTGAGCTACACGATACACACGGACAGGTCTACTTAAAATTGCTGTGACTCTTTTTCAACCAACTTCAAAAAGGATGAGGTTCTCAATTCGACTCTATGTTTTTGTATGTTTGTTACGCGATTATTCCGTCAATTACGAACCGATTTTGATGATTCTTGTTTTGATCGCTAGGTGATACTTTAGAGGTGGTCCCATAATTTGGTCATGATCTGATTAGAAAATTTTGATATAACACCTGCCGACGGAGTAAATGATAAAATGATAACGTCGTCTAGGTGTACGTATAATTTTATTCGTTACTAAAAATGTTGAAATACCTAAAATAACTTTTAAGGAAAAGTAAAACTGCCTTCAAAAACGTAATAAAACATACTGGTTTCTGACACTTACGCGAATATTAGACATTGAAATAAAACTACTTTTTACGGATTTTATCGCGTTGTATTGATATTACCCGTGACCATGGATGCTGTAAAGGATCCGAAACGTCGGGAATCAAATAATATCAATACAACGCGATAAAATCCGTAAAAAGTAGTTTTATTTCAATGTAATAAAACATTTTCGGAAGTCTGTACCTTTGATTTGATCGGACCTTTTGATTTCGCCACCGACTTCCTAAAATGTTTCGCACGTAACATTATTTTTTATGTTTTTGAAGGCGGTTTTACTGTTTTATTATAAGTTATTTAATTTAAAAGAATAGTTCAAATTTTACTTCAGGTTCTACATTACCTATTTCACATATCCATTATTACTACTACTGTCTGAATTTTAAAAGAGACAATGATTCTCTGAGTTTTTTTTTGGTGTTTTTCTCAGAGGTCGTCTGCTAGGAGCTATATTTACCCTTAACAGTGTTTTTAAAGATCTATCGACGGAAATAAATATTATTTGTCATCATCGCTTATCATTTATTACGTCATAGAATCGATTTTATTTTCCTGTAGATATTGCAAAAAGTGATAGAATGGTACTGAAGCAATACGCCATTGCTTGAGACAAGATTGGCGTTTCCAGAAGGGCGTATCCTTACGCTCTTCTTTCAGTCACAAGTTTTCACCAATTTGATACTAATGATAGGTAAGCCCAGTGTATTCATTAATAAAAGAACACTCAGCCAAAGTCTCAGCAATATCTTGATGGCTTGATATAGTTTATGTAGTTTTAGATTCCAGTTAATAGGCGACGAGCCTATTGAATGTAAACTACGGGCTGTTACTGATAAATACATCATAAACATACCATACCATCACGCCTGTATTCCCCGGGTTAGGCAGAGGTGTACTAATGTACACCCACAGTTCGCCGGTATGTTTAGGTCCCATGTAGGTAGGGGGCGAGCCTATTACCATTAACCGGGCACAAATCCAGACTCCGAGCTGCTACTGAGAATTTCATAGAAAAACTCAACAACACTGCTCGACCTGGGGATCGAACCCAGGACCTCTAGCGTAACAGCCGCGCTTGAGACCACGAGACTAATGAGGCAGTCATAAATATATCAGAAAACTGAATACATTTTACTCGATCTGGGAATAGGCTCTGGAACTTCTTACGCGTTACCTATAGTGTACGCATTTTATATAAGTAGATAGGTAAGTATGTTTATATATTTTACTATAGAATACAATCATGAATAATAGCTGACCATCACACCTGGCACGCCATCATGTTTTGTTCAAAACATTTGTCTGTTAACGTAAACATTAACAAAATTATATAGAAATTTTATTACCCGCAACCACTAGTTATTTTGGCGTGACCATAACAATAATATACGATGTTATAAAACCGTGTGACGCATGTCAAGAAATATGTCCCAGTTATTTTTTGGATGAACACATTAAAATGTGAACACGCGTTGTAAACGTCAATTTATCGTATTTGAATTTGTTGTAAGTATTTAATATAGTGCCTAGTTGTGGATAAGATGTATCAGAAATTAAATTAAAAAGTGCGCGAGTTTACGTGCTCATTTTAGAAAAAAAATATGATGACGACACGTTTGGCGTAGCGGCGTTGCGTCTGCGCCACGTGTTGTGAACTTGTGGATTCGATCCCCACACGGAGCAAATATTTGTATGATCTACAGGTAGTTGTTCTGGTGTGGGCGTTAGTGTATGTGAGAATTTGTGTTTGTACCAGATAAATGAAAAAAATCTAGTGTGGGGAAACGTTAAGGTAAAAAAGAATATCAGTTCAGAAGCTTCTTGATCTAGATGGCGCTACACGTCGAGAAATAAATATGTCACTAAAAATATTCCATCGTTGCTACACGTGGTCACATTGCTAGCCTCAACTTTAGCGTTTACCTCTTCCACTTCCTACTTCAAACTTATGTATACAGAAGCCGTTGTAATAAACTTTTCCAACACTTTGCAAAGTATGTTAAAATTTGAACTCACGTGCCTCACAAAGTTTCACTTCCTTAACTGCTTCAAATTTTCTTGCTCGATTACAAATATGTTTGTTTTGAAATTGGTTGATGTTTTTGCTTAAAATTCACAAGTACTTATAAATTAATATTTAAAAAAATAGCAGTTATATATTTTTTATGTTATATTAATTAAAACATAAACTATCTTATTAGTCTAGTGGTCGTAAGCGCGACGCTGAAGGTCCTAGGCTTCAATCCCATGTTGAGCAAAAGTTATTGGTTTTTTCTATGAATTTCTCAGTGGCAGCTCTAAGTTTAGATTTGTGCCCGGTTAATAACAATATGCTCGGCACCTGCCTAAATATACTAGCGAACTGTGGATGTACCTTAGGTAGATAGTAATTTCACCTCTGCCTAGCCCTTAATTTTTTTTTTATTTCAAATAATTTATATAACAGAATATTAGTTACAAAGTCTTAGATACTTAGATTGTATATTATTTACATAATATTATGTGTCTGAAATAGGTAATCCTGTGTTTTAGATGAGAAATGTAATATAAAATAAGTACCGTTCATCTGATTACAAGTATGGTGAAACCTTACTAATATGTATTACAAAGTAAAAGTGGACAGTGTAAATCAATCGCTATAGACGATAATCTGATTGATTAGTTGATTATTACAGAGAAGAGTAGTATTTTTATAATTTTTAATTGACATGTAACTATGAAAATTGACATAAATCTGAAAAATATAATGAGAATTACCTGCAATAAACAACCTGTCATCAGCTCATGACTCACCATTCAACGCATTTTCACGACAAACGTTTATGAACGGTCTCTTGGCAAGCGTTCCCCATTCTAATCTAAATTAAACCATCTATTGATTTATATCAATACTGTATTGCTTTGTCACAGGTACGTTATCTATTATTAAGCAGTCTATTAGAAGACGGATTAGCAAGATATATGTCGTAGTTATTCAAAATTCATCAAGTGTAAATTAGTTTGTCGAGGTTTATTCAATACTAGCTTTTGCCAGCGACTTCATCCGCGTGGAATAGTTACTTTGTTCCCTAGTTCTTCGCCCGCGGTTTCACCTGCGTTGCCCCGTTCCTAAGGGTTGTAGCGTTATGTTTTATAGCTTGAAACCTTTCTCATGAATCACTCATTTTCCCAACATTTCCCTTCACTGCTCTGCTCCTATTGATCGTAGCGTGATGAAAAGTATACTATAACCTGTGGTTTGGGCTGTGCGTTGATAGATCACTATGTCAGTCAGAAAGCTCCGAACTGCTAAGCTATCGGGAGTTACACGTGTTATTGTGAGTCAACCATAAAAGATAGACATTTGCTGTCGTGGAATATTTTTTATATAATTTTAAGGAGAACATTTCCGTCATACATGATTTCTGTATAGCTTTAACCATTAAGGCGCGTGTGCAACGCAACGGAAGCTTAAAAAATGGAGTAAGTTCTCCTGTTTTCCCAACATTTCCCTTCACTGCTCTGCTCCTATTGATCGTAGCGTGATGAAAAGTATACTATAACCTGCCCAGGAGTATGAAGAACAATTGTACCAAGTTTCGTTGAAATCCGTCGAGTGGTTTTTGTTTCTATAACGAACATACAGACAGACAGACAGACAAAAATTTTACTGATTGCATTTTTGGCGTCAGTATCGATCACTAATCACCCGCTGATAGTTATTTTGGAAATATATTTAATGTACAGAATTGACCTCTCTACAGATTTATTATAAGTATAGATTTGAAGGCGCATGATTCAACATCTTTCTTCATTTTATGTTCTGCTAAACTGGGGATAAAAGAAAAACATAAATCGTGTCAGTTATTTTTTTTATCCCACGCATGTGAAATGAATTATGATTGTACTAGCGTTTTCCCGCTGTTCACCCATTCCATCAGGAATCGCATCCCAAAGGACTTTTTGAGATAAAAGATACCCTATGTCCTTCTGTAAGATCTAATAACCTAACCTCTATACGAACATTATCAAAAATTGGTTCAGCGTTTTAGGCGTGAACAAACAAATAGATAGACAGAGTTATTTTCGAATTCATAATATCAATATGAAGTTGCGGGCTGTGTACTGCCAGTGTCCAGTACGTCAGTCACGAGGTGTATTGAATTGAGTACATAGGTATGTACTCAATTCAATACACACACACACAATGTAATATGTGCACACACACATGTAATACACAATACACCTACCGAATTTATACCTCTTACTTGACCTTACATAACGGGGATATCCCCGTTATGTAAGGTACATATGTAAGCGCTTAGAATGGGTACCCTTGTCCCTCATTAAAATACAGAATATATAAATCAATAAAACGTTCATAAGAATTTTATATCAATCACAATAATGTCCACTTTTCATGAACGTCGTTAACATAAATTACAATTAATTACAAAGTTTACTTAGGTTATAATTAATTTTAAAGAATGAATCATGTAATGTTTTCCTATCTTCTTGTCTTAAAAATATTTTCTCTAAATAAAATTTATTCCCAAATATATCTACACGGTGACGTTTTATTCACGGTTCTCATGGTGAAAGTTAAGTTAAGTAATATTATGAGTACTTTCATCCCTTGAAAGGTGTATAGGCATATATATCTAAAGTTAATAGTTACACGTTATTGAATTTATAAAAATACCTGTTACAATACAATGTCAAGTAACGCAGAAAGGAATGGAAGGATCATTTACTTTTTTTATTATTGTAAGAATAACAGTGTTATCATATTCATGATTTAGGTTACTAATAATGTTGTTACTTGTGCCAGTGATGAGTATCTGTCAGCTGTCATAGAAACGTTAACAATCTTATATTGTCGCCTGGCAACACTGACGGATACCCGTCACTAAAATAGTGACCGACTGAATGTTTAATGTCGAGTGAATGAATATTGTTGAACATCATTTTTGAATTGTAACGATCTTTGTTTTCGCAAGTCACTTTTGGTCGGACCGTCGAACAGACTGTTGATTTGAGAATTATATCGAAGAATATCCACCCAATCGTGGTTTCAGTTGAATTGAAGCTAAGTTCCTACACACACAGTATGTTCGATGTACATTCTCCCAGATCCCGATGTAGATTCACGCGACTTATAATCGTAATGGGCTTGATGTTCCATTTATAATAATATGAGTACATAAATGCTTACGATGCAGCCAGCACTCCCCGAGACGTCACGCTGTGGAACGAATAAAATGCTCATGTAGACAGGGCTGTATTAATTTTATTACACCTACATTATTCGCTATTAGCCCGCCGTCACGGCTGACGCACTTCCGAATACCGAATACATTTACTTGAAGATAATCGAGAATTCTTTGTCGCTAAAATTAATTTTCTCACGTGCCACTCATAAAAGACTGATACCTATAAAAAAAAAAAATTGGCATCGACTTCTGTGGTTTGAGATGACAGCGCTATCGCGCTATCTTGTTTTCATTAACATGGTAACGACATTTAAAAATTCAGAGTAAGTATAGCATCTTTGTGACTGACTCTGAATTTTGTAATATTTAAAGACAGACAAATTGAATTTCATGTCACTCGAGTTCGTTATTTATAATTTTATTAGATTCCCTAATTTAATTTTATAATTTGTAAGTTAAACTTTAGACGTAAGTTCAAATAAATTATAAATTATTATCTTGTTGAGTGTTATATATAATTTAACGTCCAACTAATTTTGGCTATCATCCAGAAAATATAGTTGCATCTACGTTATGATTTGGTTAGGAGGTATTCCATTGAAAAAGGTTTTTTCACTTCATAAAGAGTTAAAAACGCTAATTACCGAAGATATTATGTTTGTAATAGTGATAAAATACTTATAAGGAATTGTTCTAATGATAACCATTTCTTTTATGATAAACGTAATGTAATTCTTCAGACCATTTTTTTCGTTCGAGGACTTCACCGCCATCTAGGTTCAGCTCCTGAAACTACGTAAGTCGGGTGGCGCTGTAAATTTCACATTTTCATGTTGCCTCTTTGCTGAAAGGTTCGTTGAAAGTCGTTGTGCTTTGAAGTTTCACACAATCGGCACTAGATGTCTCTGATATGGTTATTTTCCCAAGTTTCCATAATTTGCTACATAATTAAATAGATATGGATAGTGTTATTAACAATATAATCTTTTTTTCTTATCTTACAGTCTTCGCGTCGTCGATCCAAGAGTTTTTGGGGTTTTCTATGAAATTCTCAGTAGCAGCTTGGTGTTTGGATAATTTTGACGGTGGCCATTAGGCTCGCTATTGGAACTTAATTATGGGTATACAATATACATATTGGCTGACTGTATGTATCCTTATGTTACTTTAAAAGCCCGAAGATCTGAATAATTACTGTAATATTTACCGTATGGCAAATATTACAGTAATTATTCAGATCTTCAACAAAGTTTTCTATAGGAAGGAGAATCTTGAAAATTATCTTGGATAAGTATATGGAAATTTTTCTCGTACTTATTTATTTGTTACATAAGGCAGGTGTTCGGTAAGAAAAAATAAATAACTTAGATTTCATTCTTATCTTATTCTGATTAAATTATATCTATGGGCAGTCAAGTACCCTTTTTCTTACACTAGATAGGGTAAGGCCCGGTGGGTATCTTATCGGAAAACGTAAATCACTATCAAGAAAATTGGTAAAACTTCTAAACCGGGCGAAAGTTTTTATTTTAAATGGAAGGAAGTTTTAAGGATGTTGGTACGTACTGACGTAATACATAGATATACTGAGATATTTTTATACATAACAATCGTTTTGATATATTTTGTCGTTCATCATCATCATCACAGCCCAAATATACCCACTTGTGCCGAGTATATGCCGCTCCTTACTTATGCCGCATTTTCTGGTCCTGTGCTAATCTCATCCACGTCGCATCGGACCAAAGAATCTTCTTATGTCATCCAGCTTAGTAGTCCTGAGCGCGACTGCTCCGCTGAAGTTTGATCATGTATATTATATATATATATTCGGTTTTTCCATGAAATTCTCCGTAGCAGTTTGGGATTTCTGTCCGGTTAATGGCAATAGGCTCGTCCCCGATTACATGGGACCTAAAGATACCGGCGAACTGTGGGTTTACATTATTTTTTATGGATTAAGCCGGTTAAACGAGCTGATGGGCCATCTGGTGGTAAGTGGTCGTTGCTGTATTGCCGACTGTTAAATTGTTGCTGTATTGTTCATTTTACTCTGTACCTAGTTTGGGTAGGTAATTTGTAATTTTAGTGTCTTTTATGATTGATAGGATGTTCTCCTGGTCATTGACAAATAGCCATTTTCGTACATACGTACTTATATAAGTTATTCGTGATTAAATCCTTGGCAATATTCAATTGATCGACTGTATAGTTTCTTCTTTTTATGTTTTGCTATTGCTAAAAATGTTGTATATGAATGTATGTTTATTATGGCGTGTATGGCAAAAATATTTCAAATTTAGAATAAGTGTTTTAGAAATAAAAATTTAAAAAATAAATTATAGATTCATAGAGTAAGAAATGCAAGAAGTTTTCAGCAATTGCAACAGCAACGATATTAAATGTTTCTTTCCAAGGTGTCGTTCAAAAGTTTTCCCTGGGGAACGTTAGAGCACGCTGTTGTAGGTTATATGAATTTAAACTCGCATTGAAAACTTGGCCTCGGGGTTTAGCTTGTTGCCCCAGTTTTGATTTTTAAGAAATTATATTAAGTATAAATTGAGAGAAATCGCTTTTAGCGATAAGACCGCCCATTGTACCAACATATTGTCTATTTATAAAATTGTACTTTACATTTAGTTTTTGGTGTGCAATAAAAATATTCTATTCTATAAACAGCAATTTTCTCATTTGATGTTAAATAAACCGCAACAAAATTGGCGGTATCAAAATATTGAATAAATTGCCAATGGATCAAAAACCTTTGAAAATAAGTATATTTTTGGAATACGATTGTACTATTTAGTATGTTGTAAAGTCTCCTGGGTTATTTTTTTTTTTTTGGAAATTTGTTCTGCCAGTCTCTGTAGTAGGTCACTTGGGACTAAAGACATCTCAGCATAATAGAAAACAAAATCTCTTTCTTACTTTACGAAAATTAAATTAAAGGAGGGATAAGACTGAAAATTGCATTTGCTTGCATCCTGAATGCGTGGTCCTCTTTATTTAGGACGCTCGAGAAAAATACAGGTCGGGTTCAAGCTAGAGATGAGAAATGCATGAATAAAGAATACAAGATAGGTTTCTCGTAATTGAAAAATTTTGAAAACAAGACGAAGTACATGTGCAGTACTTTTATGTAAGTAATTAATCTGAATATTATTTTTTGAACGATTTTCATCATAGCGTTTTTCATAATGCTTTTTGTTAGTGGGGGTAGTTGCAGCCGAATATTTACAGTGGATGCAATGCAGTTTCAGGATATTATTATCATAAATAAACGTATCCGTTTTACTATACTTATACCGAGATTCAGATATTTCAGGAAAAATGTCAAGTATTATCTAATAACAAAAAGACTGGGTATAAGGAGCATAGTACATAATAAAAAACATAAAAAAATGCCTGGATTTAGAACGACAAACGATATTAAGTTTGTTGATTTGTTTCCTTAAATTTTTGAAGCTATTTCGTACATTGGCACTTTGCCTCGAGGCAGTGTTTGAATTGCGTGAATTTGTGTCGTTACCTGTCTGTTTTATATGTCTCTAATTATATCTGAAGGTAATATATAGATCTGTGTACATGCTGCACTTTAAATAGTAAGAGAAGTACGTGATAGTATGTACCTGATTGTAATCGCTACCATATAGCGGGGGTAAACCTAATAAGCTATTAATTAACAAAGCAATTTTCTTACTTCAAAGCATATTCGAATACTTATTCTTTTACTCCAAAATCAATCCAGAATTTAATATCAAAATTATCTTAATGTTACCTCTCCCTAATACTCATGAGAAATGTGGCGGTTTCAGTTTTACTGCATCAAATAAAACTGCCGTTTGCTCCATTATTACGGAGCCGGTGTTTTCTCTGTTCCACAATGTTTAACAGATTCCTGTGTTGAGTAACAACAGTTCCAGACAAATAACAAGTCAGTCATCTCACATCATAAACTATGTTTACGGCTACTGTTGTAACATCGATTTCTAAATTTACTCCGAATCCAATCGTTCCTTTCGAATGTGTTTATAATCCTAGCCTGTTTGTTTTTCTAAGCTTTAAATAGAACCGATTAATAGTTTAGTAATTAAATACATAATATATTTATTCATTGTTGCCCCAGTTAAAGGTTGATATGTTGCATGAAGCTTACACAAAAAAGAAATGCGAATTCCACCACTTTAATTTGGTTTTTATTGAGTTTCTTTCATTTTTTACGACTGATTTTTACACATTTAAAATCAAATTAAACTGTAGTAAACATTGTCCAGACCTGGAATTAAATAAAAGCAAAGAGTGAACCAGATGTTAGTTCTCTACGCGAGTTGAATGTGGAAACAGTTTAGTACTGACAGGTAGACTTGCGACTTGTTCAGAAAATACTCCTTGTACCTAACTTTGTAATACTATCTTTAAGTATTAGCTTGACTTCCATTTCAATCAAGGTCGTCCACGTAAATCGTTCCATGTTATGTGATCGTCCATTCAGAATCGAACACTGAATCACTGCCTGTTGAAAGCCTCTCGCAGCGAGTGTCACAAACCCCATGGCCACGGTGACTCTAGAGTAAAGGGAGGCATGCATGGGTTTTTAGTCAGTAAGTACTAGTCCGATATACTCCGGCGCCTCACCAGGAGATGATCCATGTGGATTTTTAGTACCATTAAAAAAGTGTTTTAACTTGAAATTTAGTTGATAGCTTCTTTATATAACGTAAGCATTCGCTAATATGGGATTTAGGGTTCCTAAAAGATCAGTGATGAGAGCAAGGCGGGTAACACCGCGGGACAAAGATAATTTAGCAAATATTGTTCACAGTTTGTTGGTCAACTTGTTATTCTCTGCGCGACTACTCAGTAAATTTCTACACGGTTGCGTTTCCGTTTTATTTTGTTCAGCTGTCGCCTGTCTTTAAACTAATTTAAAACGTCTGTCGGTGCCTTCAGCCAACCTGTCAGGATTGTATTTAATTTTATGAACTTTTTAACTTCTTAGGTGTGGTGTCTGGTTTTCACAATAATTATGAAATTTCAACTAGGAAAATAGATCGCCAATATTGCGATATCACTGAAGTCATATTACTATTACTGGATAATCGCAATTTGTACTAAACTTTACTCCAAGTAACTAATAATGTTCTGCCGTAACTGTAGAAGATGGAATTTGAATAATGTTGTAAGTAATATTAGTTAGTAAACCGTTTGACCGTTAAACGTTTAGGTATGCTTCAGAATGTTGATTACCTCTCCTGAAAAGGCAATCAACTTCAGAGATTGCATTGTCTAGCAGGCTATTTTAGGCATCACCTACTCGCATTGCAATGCAAATGAAGGTATGTTACGTAGAGACTGCTGGAAGCAAAAGCTCATACTTGTGGAGCGGTTACGTAAGGCACGGTCGATAGCCGCGCACCCGACGGCACATTTTCGCCCCGATTCGCGAAATGACGTGGTAACGGTTGTAAAAATCTCTTTCCATCTCTTAGTGCCTTAATGAATAATTATGGTAGATGGAATTCAGCGTTAGGCTGAAAATTTTATTTCGAGTTTGCCAAATACAACTGCTGAGCAATAGGAATTAACTACAACAGTGTCTGTCTTAGGCAGTGATAACCTGTTGGTTATTCCATTTGTAAACATAACTTCTTGTGCTAACAAATGCCTTTATTTTTTTCAGTCTCCAGGAGGAATACTTTCGATTTTCGATTTTCGATTAAGATTTAGGATTTTAATTTTATTGGAGCGGGATCCAAGGCAGTATAATAATTTCCCTGAGATAGCCGAAATTAATTGTCTTGGTAATTTTCTGGACGTTAGTATAGATCTTGCCATAAAGTAATTACAGTGGCAGGGATTTAGCCTGGCGCGCTTATACCAATAATAATCTGGTATGCCTATGCTTGTTGTAAACGCGTCAAATTATGCTGTAGCTGCTATTAGCTCGGGACATTCTTCGACTTGTTTCTATGTTCATTAGAAGTCCTATGTTATATAATAACTATTCAGAAGATTCTAATAGGTAACTTATGCTGATGCATTAGCAATCGCTCATATTTTCCAAAATAAATTATCATAAAATACCGTTTTAAAGAATGGTTGCCAATATCTACTGTCTATCTTGATCAATCGTATCCTGTAAAATACTGTTCAAATTTTACATTATTATTCATATCATATCCTCCCTCTATCTGGGACGGAGTATCCTGTATCACACATGATTTTAAAATATATTTTTTATTATTTAGTTTATCTGCACCAGAAACAGTTGCCCATATTTGTTTGCCTCAGTTGTTGTTGCTTTAAAGTACTTACATCTCTATTTACTACAAGCAACTAATTTGTTATCTAATAAAGTTTGAGCTCGCTCTTTAGGTCCATTATCTAAAACAACTTCATGATAACATACCTTATTTTTTACATGTTCTTCATATCATAAAACCTTTCAGTCTTTACTAACCTAACCTAACATCCAGCTCAAATCTGTTCTAATATGTCAGATCCCTCTTATTTCTTCCGTAATAGATTAAAATGCGTGTCTGAAGGATTGATTTTGTCGATAAAAACTAATGTTCTAAAATGTTAAGAGCGTGTCATACGCATATATTGTGAATCACACAATTTTATACCTACTCATGTTGTACGTAAAATGAGAAGACATGATTAACTCATTAACGTGGAGCCCAAAGTTAGAAAGTGTGATGATACATGTAAGACGAAGATGTAAAATAAAGAAAAAATCCTTTTGAATTACTGAATGTCTGTAGTTCTATAAATCAAAATAAAATTGTGATCGAGTAATGAATTGAATTACCTGACGGCAATATTGAATTTTTTTGAAAGCAAAAAATATTTTTTAAGAGTCTAGTTACGCACTTTTATGTCGCGATAATCCTAAAACTCAGATATTGTCCATGTTATTTATTACTACATGCTAAATTAAATATATAAAATACTTTGATAGGTAGGATCTTTACGTTCCTGTCATAATTGCGATCGTGTCGAATGTCACGAATCTCATGGCCGTGGTTAATAGGGTTTTTATTCGGTACAAGTCCAACATATCCCGATGCCTCCCGTATAAGAAGGTATCTTTATTTTGCTTTATTTTTATTGTATTGCGTTGTACTGAACAATTGGACCGAACGAAACGACTGAATCCGTTGAGCCCCTCCCGGGATTAGGCACTCGAAGTTTAAAGGAATCTTTTAAAAGAGACGTCACTGTAAACAGCAGTTAAAGTTCTTATGTAAGTTAAATCACGTATCTACGTACGCGATCGTGACAACCCTGGACTGAAGTTAAGGGAATTAAAGAAATGAGAAATGTTACCACTTGAATTTTTACTTATGTTTATGCAGGCTCCTTGCCTGCTTATAATATGCGTAACACTAAAATTATCTTTAAAAGATTGTGCTAGAAGCGGGATGAGTTCAATAATTCATTGAGAGTTCGAACTCACAACCTGTCGCTTGCCGTTTGATGACATAAAAGTTTATTATGGACGATGGCGTGTTAAATGTTAAAAGTTTGTGTAAAAGATGTCTTTGGCTTATCATTTAACATCCAAATAAAAACGTTTAAATATTAAGATTATCGTAATTTATGCTTACAGATAATCGTTTACATTTCCTAGTTTATGTAGACGATCATTCAATTCAGTATATGAATCAGTAAATTGAGGAAATAAATTTTATTGCGTGGCTAATAAACATTGCAAATACATGTCCAAACAAATCAAGCAGATGACTATTCCACTAGTGATTAGAAGGAAATATTTATTAAATCGTTGTAAATCATGCTTAAATTCATGATGCATGCTCATTCGATAGTTGTATTTGTATTGTTTTTAATCCACTATGGGATACTTTCTCTGTGTTGATTTTATTCAAAGAAAAGCAATTCTTTGCAAACATGTCTTAGCATTGATAAGGTATTAAAAAGGTAGTTCAGCATTAAGTAACTGATGTGTTATGTAATATAAATTATTAAACATAATATTGTCTCATTACTTAGCATCTGAAGGACTTAAGACTGCACACTCCAGTAAAATTCTCGGTCGGTGTGCGATGGAACAGCGCCAAAGCAATTAAATCGTGAAGCTGCACGCGAGGGTTTCTTCGCCACTCTTGCGACTCCGCCGCGCTCCGTACCAAATTGCTCTCGTTACTTGCACTTTTTAGGATAGTGCTGTTACTCCGATCTACGTAAAAACGAACATCTGGTTGTTTAAATTACAGTTTCGATTCCATATCTGCTGACCAAATATTGGTGATGAAATGGTTTAGTAGTAAATTATAGCTGTATACGAGTATAACCTCTACCGGGATTAGCTTCTTTAGATATTTCCAAGTGATTGATTGAGTTTTGAAGGCGTATCTACCTTCTCTGGTTATGAGACAGAAATTACTGTTTACTATAAATAAAGTTATTTTTTAGATGTAAAGGTAGGTATGTAAATTAGTACAAGCATTACAAATACAAATACAAATTGTTTATTGCCAGAAAAGTATCAAACAGAGAACACGTATTATGGTGAGCCTCAAACTAAGCGTAATTATGCTTGAAATAGTTTAGAAGTCTCTAATAAAACATAAACATACACTGTACCGAAGCAATGTTTTCCTCTTCAATCGAGTCTTCATAGTTAATGTTATTGTTTTCAACATAAAAGGGAACAGGGCGTGATACCTACTTCAACAATGTAAAATTTATAGCATCAAAATGTTATTGTACTAAAATATACGTATACAACGCGTAACTGAATAAGTGCAAGACCTCGAACAGGTCGATTAGAGTATCGAGTTAAAATTATAAAAACGAAACCCGAAACTCATTTTGAGACCTGTAAGCATATTTTTTTCAAGAAAGTAGTTATATCAGCTAAACATAAAACTTGTGGGTGTACCACAATTGTACTCGCAACGACTACGAAATCGATGCTCACAGGTACACAATAACTATTTGTGCAAATGGGTTTCAGTTTTGCATACCTCGAACCACTGTAGGATCAGGGCCATATTTCAGGTTTTCAAAAAAAAATGTTTTTTTTTTTAAATTAACACAAATAAAAACCACTGTAATCGATTCAGTAGTCGATTCTGAACACGGATCTAATAGAATCGTTGATTCGATTTTCAATCGTAAAATAATGCCCTAAGTCATATTCTAGAGTGTAGACTATAATACACATTTTGATTTGTTACTCAGGATATTTATCTATCTCTAGAAACAGCTGATAACACACTCCTGAGTGAAGCCGATTCTTCCGGCCAGCTCGACGGTCGGAAGATATTGTGAAGGCAGTAGGGATCAATTCAGCAAGTTGCAAAGTATTGAATCAACAACAGTAGCAGGATAGAGTAAAAACCTTAAATGTTGTATATAACCATAAAATGCTTGAAAAAGACGGGCGCCAGTGCTGTTGAAGAATTGCAACTTTGTAAAGAATGACTAATTTTGGCCCGAAAATACGTGAAATATGACTGAGCAACAAATACACTGAAACTCTTGAAACTAAAATTAATCATCGAAGCCCTGAATAATTTACACTGCTTGAAATATTTACGGGAACTTTAAAGATGTATTACCTAATTACGTGGAAAGGCAAGACGTATTTATAACCGTTGTATATAATTTTGACTCTTCGTACCCATTGTGCGTTGAAAGATGTATTAGTTTTAGTTTAGCCTACATACCCAATCACAATCTTACTATTTTTTAATATCAATATTAACATTAAAACACCCCTTTTGTAAACGGAACAGAACATTAATGATGTTACATCTAGTTTTCAATTTGTTACAACCCTAGCAATATCCATTAGCGTTATTAACCTGTTATTAAATTATTCTCTAAACATGGAAAGGGATATAGTTCGTCTACAGTTTCCGGAGGCACTCCACGTGAATTAAAAATAGCCGTATTCACTGACAATAATACTTTAGTCAATCCTATGGTAATAGAATTGGGCCCGCATGTAGTCCCTGGAGCGTGCCGCATTCATTCCAAATTCAAATGTTTGTACCCGTTCGCTCTCTCGCCCGACTTGGCGAGTATTCGTTCGTACTGATTAGGTACTATGGTTCAGGCATAAGGAACTTTCCTTGTATAAAATACTCTTGTGTTACTTATTGTGAAGAAGTGTTTACTTATGAAATGTTTTCTACGTGCATTTTAAATGCATTTATCCTTTTAAAGTGCACTTTTCAAGAATAAAAAAGAAGCTAAGAAGTCTACTTTAGTGTAAAAAATAAAATATCGACGACTTTCTTTTCATAACATACCATCACGCCTATATTCCCCGTAGGGTTAGACAGAGGTATACTAATGGACCCGCAAAGTTCGCCGGTATGTTTAGGTTCCGTGTAACATAGAGCAAGCCTATTGTCAGTGATAAATCGAGCATTTCCTTTTCTTTTTCTCCAGCAACATCAATTTTTTACCCTAATTGTATGACATTAAGATAATCCAAACTTCGAGGAATACAGGCGTGAATCGTGACGGTATGTGTGATAAACATTTTATAATATATTAATCGTTAACCTTCACCAACAAAAATAGAACAACTTTGTAGTTATTTTGAGAGGTAGCAAGACTTTCCAAAGAGATAATAGATTCCAAGATTGATTAAGGTGGTGTGCCCACATTTCGCTTGACGAAGGAAGCTTTACTCACCTAGATGTACTAACTTAGATGTGGTGCGCAGCGTGGATGAGTTTGAAAGCCAATCATTTCACTGTTAGGGATACCTACATGAAATTGCTGAAGTTATTAAAGCTATAAAAGTGTCGTATGAATGCTAAATACTGTGAGACTGAGAAGTAAGTATATTTGACTTCCTTATAAATAAGATAATTGGGTACCTACACAGGAATAAGCAAGTTGAGTCGATCTACGTTTGAGGCTTGAGATACGGTGCTCACTCTAAAAGCAATGTTGCAACCTTTCAAAGTATCATCTCTGTTGTACAAGTAATTTAAAGTTCCACATTCTAACAATAAATGTTATTATGTAGCCGTTGCCCGCGGTTTCACTTGCAATCTAAGTTTCTAAAGCGTAATCTATGTAGGTATGTCCTTCCTCACGATGCAATATATCTCCTTGTCTATGTAGTTTCTTTTTTTTATGGGATAGGAGGGCAAACGAGCAGACGGATCGCCTGATGGTAAGCGATTACCGCCGCCCATGGACACCGGCAAAACCAGAGGAGTCACGGGCGCGTTGCCGACCTTTTAAAAGGGAATTGGGCCTCCGGTAACCTCACTCACTCGGCGAAACACAACGTAAGCGTTGTTTAACGCCGGTTTTCTGTGAGGCCGTGGTATCACTCCGGTCGAGCCGGCCCATTCGTGCCGAAGCATGGCTCTCCCACGTAAAGTAAAGTAAAGGTAAAGTTTAAACGTGAAAAAGTAGCAGACATTGAAACAGAGTTATTTTCGCATAATATTATTATGAAGGGGTGGATTATACTTACGATCCATCGTACCTAATTGTGCAACAAAATAAAAAAAAACTTGTTGACAATGACATTGGTAAACCAGTAAAAAACTAGTTATAGGTATTGTAGGTACTACAGAATCCTCTAGTCACTAAACTGCGTAAAAGATAAATACAAAACATGAAGGTTAAACAACGTGTTGTATAATTTAAATTGAGCCATAACAAACAATGCAGCACAGCCATTCAAAACTTAATTTTCTCAAGCAAAAGGATAATCACCGTCATTAACCAACCCATTTTGGTCAAGAACGTAACTAATGGTTAAAACTATGTAAATATTACAAAGACACTTGACAAGTAAAGAGACATTGGGCTTAACGAATCCGTGTTCGTAGTTTAAAAAACTATCTGCCATACTCAGAGACGTCAATTAACGTAATGAATCATTTGTTAATAGTGACTAGTACATCAGGGCCTGCAAAAGAGAAATTGAGAGCATGGAACACCTTCTGTGTACATGCGATGTAATGGCTAGAAAGCGAATGCGCCTCTTGGGGCAGGGCTATCCAAGACCAGAGGACTACAGACTCATTCCCCCAAGCCTCATTATAAAGCTCATGGAAGAGCTGTTTGAAGAACTGGGTGAGGATGTGGAATAGGTATCTAGGGGAAGTACAAAAGATCCCATTGGGTCGCAGTGCACTGAGGCCTTGCTGCTTCGGCCCCATATAAGATAAGACTAGTATATCTTAGTACACTGGCAATAAATTCGAATACGGAAAAATAGGTTAAGATACAGTAGTTACTGCGAGCTACCTATTTATTTACATTAACGTTTCAGTGTGCGGCAGTAAGTCTTAGCTCAGTGTTATTAGAACTACGCTTTCATACACTCTGAGAAGCCTTTTGTGTACTCAAAGCTGAGTTATCTACTATTCAAAATTTAGTAAGTACTTACTGTCAATTCTTCTTTATGAAATTCGTTTATGTTCTTCTACATATACACTTACGCATTCATATAAATGCGTAAGTAAATCGGTCTGTCTGTTTGTATTTTAGGTTTTAACGCCTGCCGCTGACATGATTTTGATTTAAAGATATATTGGATTTTGGAAAAGGAGAAAAAGTATATATATATATTTCAAAAAGGGAGGCAATTTGTGTAAACAAACAGATTGTTTTTATAGAATGTAAAGTATCCGAGAAGTGGCAGAGGTGTAGTAATGAACATCTAATTTAAGTCAAAAGGTATGTTTTATTTAACATATTTCACGTTGTAGCTGCACTTGCGAGCACTAAGCCTTACAGGTTATTTAAATTTGAGACTCTGGCTATAACTGTATATTCTATAATCTTAGTATCCAATGTAATGACTGCTGAATCATATCCACTGCCACCACCAATAAACTGTAGACTTTTTTATGGAATAGGAGAGCAAACGAGCAGACGGATCGCCTAATGGTAAGCGATTACTGCCGCTGGAGTAACGGGATTCGCCGCGAAAGGGGATTGGGCCTCCGGTAACCTCACTTACTCGGCAAAACACAACGTAAGCGTTGTCGAGCCGGCCCATTCGTGCCGAAGCATGGCTCTCCCACGTAAAACTGCAGCGCAAAACTGCAACTACCACTGTAGTGTACAAACCCGATATTGCGAGGGGATATTGGCAATATATAATGATAAGGAAGATAAGGGATTATGAAAGCGTTCTTTTTACAGGGAGAATAACTGACCATGTTATTGAGTTTACGTATTTACAACTAACTAACATACCATCACGCCTATTGAATGTAAACTACGGGCTGTTACTGATAAATATATCATAAACATACCATACCATCACGCCTGTATTCCCCGAAGGGTTAGGCAGAGGGGTACTTAATGTACACCCACAGTTCGCCGGTACGTTTAGGTCCCATGTTATAGGGGGCGAGCCTATAGCTATTCACCGGGCACAAATCCAGACTCCGAGCTGCTACTGAGTATTTCATAGAAAAACCCAATTACACTTTGCTCGACCTGGCGATCGAACCCAGGACCTCTAGTGTAGCATTCGCGCTTGGGACCACTAGACCAATGAGGCAGTCATGAGCAGGGAAGGTATTTACATACAAATAAAATAATTATGTGTTTTTACATTTTACTTTATCTTCAAGTGACGTATCTACATAGTATCGCTCTTTTGTTAGGTTGCAACGATCTTGTTTTGTTTCGTAATATTCTTTTATGAAGTATTAAACACGTTTTTAATGACCCACAGTTATAAAACCGGTAAACTGATGGAAAATTACACGCAAAAGGGAAGCTTGCTTTTTTTTCGTCTTTCCGATTCATTTTATGGACGTTTTTCATGGCCAGTAACTGCCTAAACCATTTTTTTTATACACAATTATTAACATTCATCACATTAATACACACTCTTATTTATATTTACCGTAAAAAGGATCCATTGCACTCATAATTATGAACAACTACTATTGGGCCAAACCTGAAATAGCAAAATAAACATCAGCTATTCACTCAACTCGACAAAATGTAGGGAACAGCTTTTTTTTTAGTGGTATGTGTAATGATACTCGTAGCTAGCTGCCTAACTACTGCCACCACACATCTTCGTGCCAAACAGTTTTACATGTAATGTCTTCCTGATCCAGTGTTTCCCTTATATTCATTACATGTTTATTATTCTTACACTATAAAATGTCTGAAATAAATAAATTGAATCGAATTTATTAACCCAGTCGACTATTCACACCAGATAACATTCATTCGCACGAAGAATATTTGTAATTTGTATAATCATCTTCCACATAGGTGCCAGACATACAAGCTCACCAATAAGGTTGGTGTAAGTCTTACCAGGGCACGGGGGTCGCGGACGAATTGTCTGTTTCCCGTAGCCCCCGACGCCGCAGGTGCAGGAGGGAACACCGTGTGGTTTTTAGTCGGTAGGTCACCCACTCTGGATGGAGTCCGACACGCCCCGTCGCCTCCCCGGGCGCCGGAAGTCCATGAGGATTTTCCACACGAAACCAAAAAAAAAGTCTTACCAACCCCACCGTCACTTCCACTAACATCTGCTTTATAAATTCCTTTGATTAGTTGCCTTTTATCCCTTCTCCCGACATGCTCAAACCATATCAGCATAAATATTCTTTGGAATCCTTTCTCACATCGTCTTTTTATAATCTATTATTAATACTTTGATTCCGTTTTATCAAATAAAGGTGATGAATTGAAATGCCTTTCAAACAAATGCCTTTCAACAATTCTTTCACATTTGGTTCATATATTTTACGCGGCAATAAGGCGTTATTACCAGACATAATGCTGATTTGAAGGTGTGTGCGTTTTAACAGCGATGCCCTTATTTCTATAAGTGGCCACGATTACAATGAAAAAAGAATGTTGTTTATGAAAATTGAAATTTTATACGGAAATATTACCATATTTATAAAAGGCTTAGTAATATTGTCACTAAGGTACTTGAAATTCAAATTGAGCAAACGCAGGAAAAAGCTACAAATGTATTTTATGATAGGCTTATGCTTGATCGCTAGTTCGCCTGACGTTAAGCGACACTGCGATCTACGATGGAGCGCGTTTGCCTAGAAGAAACCTGATTCACTCGTTATTTAAAGACACCCAGATTATATCTATCGGGGAAGACCCACTCGGGAAGCCTACATTTCAGCGGTACGCATGATAAAAGTGAACTTGAAGAGTCCCGTGGACCGGATTTCTCTTACAAACGGAATGCCGAAATAAATCGTAATTCAAACGCAATTTAATAAAATGTTATTATTCGGATTCCGATACCGCTAATCTAGGTTTCTACTCGACCATTTCGTCCAAAATACTTCACTGTAAATATATGTAAGCGATTGCAATTTTTGATAACCAAGTACCAAGTTTGGAACGATTTTCCGGTCTTTTATTTCCAGTGAAGTAGTAGTAGACGAAATAGTACTGTAGGAACCTAGATTAACAGTATCGAAATCCGAATAATAACATAATTTGATAGAGTATTGTCTGGATTACGATTTATTTCGGTATTACGTTTTTGTGGGGAATTCAAGCTCGCCGGAACCTTAAAGCGTTTCGTTCACCTGAACACCCGTTCTGAATGTCCACCATGAATCGATGTCGCTTTTTCGTACTTCTGGTTGTCCGATCGTAGAAAGGGCTAGGGGGAATAAGATCGTGGAGTTCTGATGTTCACTCTCCGAAATGTATCCGATAAAAAACCGATATATTATTTTAACATTGGAACCAAATTAACAATGTTATTCGGACTTAAAAGCATATACTGCACAGTTTCTCCCTTGTCATCACGATACCAATAAGGAATGAATTTATATTATTTCCACATACCTACTAGTACGAGAGCCCACGACCAAAACCATGTCTCATAGCAATACGGCAAGAACCCTATAAAATCGTTAGATTGTATGATTCTGAACCCGACTTGGTGTGTAGTAACGGTCGAAAGTGTAGCAACTGCGTGGGAGGCCATTTCTGCTGTGTCAAAAAAAAAAAGACAGTCGGTATTATAGCAATACGTCTGATAGTGAAAATGTACATAGATTTTATAATTGTATTACGAAAAAGTTTGTTTTCAGACATTTTGCGCGTAGCATATAGCCTGAGCGCATTTTTGAAAATGTCAACAAATTTAGCCGATCTGTATCATAGCAATACGGATAAATTTTTTTTCAACTTTTCGTATTGCTGCCATGATTACCAAAAACCTGTTTTCAGACACTTTAAGTGTAGCATATACTCCCAAAAACGAAAATAACGTTTCGGAGTCGCCTGGCCGACGCCTCTGTTAAATGTTTTTTTAAATTTACAGCCTTCATAGATATTCAAGAATCTCCCTTGTCTATTATATGTACATTACTTATTTCTTTTGTAAAAGTTACTCAAGTGTGCTTTAAATAAAACCAAAACTATCAAATCAATCAGTATTTAATTTCAACAGCCTCAGCGCTTGTTACGCTCCTGCCCCTTTCTTACTATTATACAGCTCACTCGCCACTCGATTTATTTCAGTCCTTCAATGTTACGGTTTCGGGTAAATTCTTTGTTAATTATCATCTAATAAATTCAGGGTCGCAACGTATTCATTGGTTTGTAACAGAAAATTCAAGATGCCTCAATACGATTTTTAAATGATATCTGAGTATCGAAAAGTTGTCTGATAGAGAAGGTGCTACACTTAATTTGTCTGATATAAATTTTTTGCACATGTGGACAACTTATTTTATCATGTCCAACAATTTTCAGACATATTGCTATGATACCGATCGGTAAAATTTGTTAACATTTACAAAACGGTCTCAAAATTTAATGCGTTCACATTTCCGTCTGAAAATTGTTTTGTTCGCATCAAATAACCAAAATTTACTAATAAAAAAGATTTTCAGACGTATTGCTATGAGACATTTTTTTTGTCTCATTTTTAATTTTTTTAAGTGATTTTACGGGTTTGCGCTACACCACTAACGTCTGAAAAATATGTTTCCGGTATCTCAGAACTATCATTCAACTACAGTCTGCAAATCAGACATATTGCTATGATGCAGTTCGGTAAAATTCTTTGACAATTTTGAAAATTCGGTCAGATCAAACGCTACGCGGAAAATGTCTGATATTGGTATTTTCGAGTTCAGGATAATCGTATCTATCGATTTGATGCGGTTTTGGCCGTATTGCTATGAGACAAAAATTTTGGTCGTGGGCTCTCGTACTATACTGGTCACTAAAGTTTTTCCGCCTCGACAATATTTTTTCCATAAAATATTATATTAGAAATAACTCATAAATGTGAGAATTCTTTTTTTTGCCCACGTTTCTGATATCTGCGACTCGTACGCTTACCAATAACCAGGAGTTTTGTAGACTAGGAAACTAGGAAACGAGCATGAATTTAGGTATGTTCTGCGTGTGCAGACAGTTTACCATGATGTATGATAATTCACCAAACCGAACTGTATTTAGGTACTATTTAACGGATAATATTGAAAGACAGCCAAATACATAATTTGTAAGTAAAGGATTACAATGGCGTAGGGTTTGAGCTGTTATTCTCTTATCAAAATAGACGGAACTATCTTCATTGACTTAATCTATTAGTTATGATATTACATCTCTCATATATTTTTCGGAACAGTTAAGGAGACTAGTACAAAAGATCAAGGCAAGACCACAAAAATGCATTTACCTACCTCGATAGTATAATAAGAACCCGAGTCCCAACCCTGACCTAACATAATTTGCATAATAAAATGTTTGAGGATTTTCATTACGTTAATATAAAGAAAATATATCATGTTTTCTTATATCTCCGTACGTGAATCTGAATTAGGGGTGTGTCAAGTCGTGATTGGGGTCAAATTGAGGGCGGTAGCAGTATGATGAGATTGGGAATTAAAAATTTTTTGGAAGCCCTCAGCAAGTTGTGGTAGATATAGTCATACCATAGATAAATTTATAGAGGTGATCAGGGATGGGATTGTCTTTTTCCTATTTCGTAACAGCAGGAATTATTGTTGTGCAAAGCTACATCATAATAGTTCATATTGTAGTAATAGAAGACAGCCAGTTTAAAATGAATATGTTACCTAAGTAGGTAACTGAGTTCTCATGTCTAGAGCTCGAACCCTTCCTCCATAAAGAAATGCCCACAATCCTTGCTATACCCTTGCCATATAAGAAATAAATTCAATTCTATTAATCAATTTCTATGACGTAGGTACAAACACGATATAACATAGAGTTGTCACATTTGGAATATAGTAATTTAGAACTTGCGTGCTTAAGCTTGCGTAATGGAACGGTTTTCATGAAATTACAGAATCATTTTCGGGCTAGAGAGGCATGTTACGTCACAGTTTCGGTCAATACACATCGCCTGCCCACAAACGTCGAGGTATGTATTTCCCTAGTGACACAAACGCCTTGGTAACAAACGTGGATATTGTGGCATTACTTTTATTGGCCCTGAGTAAGTGATTGTTTATGTTAAACCGTCTTTTTTCGGTTGTCATACCCACGACAATCGTACGCGACCAGTAACCCGAAATACCTTTCGGGTTACTGGCTTCCACTAACGATCAGGTATGATCGGGTATACTTTCAGGGCAATATCGATATTATCCTGAAAATAGTTAATGGAGGTCAGACGGCAGTCACTATGTACAATATTGACATTCAATCGAAGCCGTGATAGCCTAGTGATATGACCATAGGACTGCCAAGTCAAAGGTCTCGAATTCGAATACAAGGCACGCACCTCTGACTTTCCAAAGTTATGTGCGTATTAATAGTTAATTATCACACGCTTAAAGGAAGGAAAATATCAGATTTACTCGACGGCGTGTGAAGTCTGCCAATCTGCATTAGGCTAGTGTGGTGGAGTATAGCGTAATGCCTCTCATTCTTAGAGGAGACCCGTTTCTAGCAGTAGGACAGTATAATAAATTGATTATGAATTGTGAAAATTGATATTCAGCTACACGCACACCTACATTTTTTTTATTCGTGATAGGCTTACGCTTGACCGCCAGTTCGCCTGATAAATAAATACATACATACATATCATAACATAATCAACCCATTATACTGTCCCACTGCTGGGCACAGGTCCCCTCTCAGAATGAGAGGGATTAGGCTATAGACCACCACGCTGGCTTAGTGCGGGTGGGCAGACTTCACACGCCATCGAGAAAATCTCTCAGGCATGCAGGTTTCCTCACGATGTTTTCCTTCA
Source organism: Acronicta aceris (assembly GCA_910591435.1). Lineage (NCBI taxonomy): Eukaryota > Metazoa > Arthropoda > Insecta > Lepidoptera > Noctuidae > Acronicta > Acronicta aceris. The sequence goes on along the minus strand of OU342763.1, from coordinate 7,338,713 downwards.
CCATTTAAGCGCGTGATAATTACCTATTAATACGCACATGCCTTGGGTTCGAACTCGAGACCTTTCACTTGGCAGTCCAACGGTTATACCACTAGGCTATCACTGCTTCCTAACTATATAAATCCTGACATCTAAATAATTAGACTGACAGAATAATTCAACATATTCGGCAAAATGGCCTATGTTATGTTACTTAACCTTACCTTCTAGATTTTTTATTTGTATGTCTAAATCTGGGAACGGAATAAATTTGAACCACCAACAAAGCGAATCGTAATGTATGGTATGTAATACAGATTTAATTTAATTTAAAAACGAAATATCTTATGAAAAAGTTCAGACGTGTCCTGTATAATAAAAAAAAAGAAATTTTCAGTGATTCATATTCAGTTTAAGCAGTATATTCGATTGTGCACAGCTATTGTAGCTACCAACCCGTATATTTACATAAACATCATAGATGCAGACTTAATACAGTCACCTATTTGAATTGGTCCAGTTTTACATAGGTATATTTCACCATCGATTCAACTGTCATTCGGTCGATCAAAGTTTGAATGTTATGACGCCATAGACAGTAATACCGGGAGGAGACGTCATTTGAAAAGTAGGATATGAGCACGCCTTTGTTTGAAGTCTCCATTTAATATGACAGATTTGATGTCTTTGTGTAACTGGCGAGCTATATTTCGGGAGCAAAATTGATAAGCTTATAGAAAAGTTTGGTAGGTGGCTAATTCCCGTTACAATAGAGACGTTAAACTGTGTTTTTTTAGGTTTGGGGAAAACAAAAACACATTGTCAATCAATCACGTATATAATAAAAAGAGGCACTAAGGCAGACGCATTGAAAGATACAACTACTTAGTGATGTATTTCAGAGTAGAAAGATGTTCCGATACCAAGCAAAATTCACAATTTGAGCCGGTAGGTGGCACCGTAATCGGGTTCTACGATTTTTTGTTTGCCGGGCCCGCTATTTCGAAATAATAAATTTTCAATCAAATACTATTACAGTGGACAATCATAAAAACTATACAGATTAACTAGGAAAGTCTATTTTAAGTAAAGTACTTTAGGTCGGCTTCAGTAGGTACCTATAAAGATGTGTTTGGCGCGGCTTTGTTCATAAAATTCAAAATTGGTTTATAAACTTGTGAGCGAACAAAGGATGGGCTCTCGCTGTCACTTGCAGGCGCCTTTGAAGCTTCCTTGGAAACATACAATGCCACATGTTACAATAATTATTGTCTTTACCAGGTCTACAGTAGTATAATAATATAGTCCAAACGAAAATCAATTTTAAGGACCTAATGTTACTTGACTTTTGTCTATTAATTTTGTTTGTAAATACAAAACATAATATGGTCATCACGTCTAAGGTATCACCGAAAGGTTAGCATTTTGCTAGACCTGAGAATCGAACTCATGCTTAGCAACGGAACTGGAATGAAGCATTTGTAATATGGCGTTCAATATAATAACCAAACTAATGTCAATATGTTGGCTAAACAAACGGACAAACATGTTTTAACCATAAAACATAACAATTTTGATTTCTGATACCCAATTTTTTCTACGGTTCTGTTATTTACTTTAACCTAAAAGTTGCCCATGACGGCAACTTTTAGGTTAAAGTTATTTATTTAATGGTTGGTCGTTTTTCTAAAAGACGAATGGTAGATCGTGACAAGTTTTGTTTTTTAAATAAGGGGTCTGTTAAAGTTAGTGCGCGAGTGTACCACCAGCATCGGGTCCCGCTCGTTACGTCATCGGCGGGTCGATAGAGGGGCGCACCCTGCGGCCTGCCGAACAAACGCTCCACAGCAAATTCACCATTTTAATATTTTTTTACATGCCTCTTGATATCGACATTTCTCTTCTTCTATTATCTTGTACACTCGTGAAAAGTTTTAAAAAACTGACCTGAAACTTTTTATACGTTTTTTCTATTTGTAACTGCCTCAACAATCTAGTGGTCATAAGTGCGACGTACGCTTGGGCTCCTAGGTTCAATTTCCACGTCGAGCAAAGTGTTATTGGATTTGTTATAAAATTCTCAGTAGCATTTTGGAGTTTGGAATTGTGCCCGGTAAATGACAATAGGCTCGCCCCTTATTACATGCGGCCTAGACGTATTGGCGAACTGAGGCCTTTGCCTAACTCATCGGGCAATACATGTGTGATGTAAGGCCAAATGATCTGTGCTCGTACTTAATCTATTTCTTTTCTTTTCAGGTAAGTTTATATCCCGTTTGCTGATTTCGTCATTGCTTGTGAAAACAAGAAGTATTTGAAAAGCGAGGAAAACTTCGAATCCTTTGCAAAGGTAAGTAATGTAATGTGCACCGTGCGCTTTAACCAATTAATGATTAAGGCAACATCTTAGAAACTTATCAGAAGTGCAATTGTGCACTGCCTTTCATTATCTTTAGAAAAATATTTTCAATTATGTTTTTATTCATACCATAGCCGGTAAAACAAGAATATTGCTTATTTTTTAATAACACTTTTTACGGTAACAAATAACGCGGCAACAACAAAAGTGGAAAGCGCACACGTTGTGACTTTAAATACTTTTAATGTACAATAAAAATGAATTACATGAACCAGCGTTTTAAGCGTTTACGTCACATGCAGTGGAGAACCGTCCGCAAAATACAGTGTGGTATAAAATTCAATATTACGAGTATATTACACTTTTAACTTTTTACGGCATCATGAGGTCTTGATGGAATCAGTAATCGTTAATTTGAATAGTAAATGCGCATATATTCTTTACATTCGATACCATAAGTTTGAACGATAGTTGCTACAGTATATGTATTCCAGACTGTATCGTTAATATTCAAAAACAAAGCACATTTTAGCGCGAAGACATTTTTTTACTCACCGAAAATCGCAAATATAAAATCATCCTTTCACATTTAGGGTTACAATCCTGATACCATCTATTTATTATAATGTTCCACATTCATAACATATTCGAATGTGTTAGCAATTTGTTCCACGTTATGACTATTTCAGGGCCCCATCTGCTGTCAGGTGGTTCTATTGCGAAGTGAAAACATTTTATCTCGAAGGCCTTCGACTTGGATCTTCAGCTATACCGACACGACATGTTTATGTCTAGATATTAATCAAAGCTGACATTTGGAGACGGAAAATAAATTGCTGTGACTATAAATATCAGAGTAATTTCAATTATTTTTATGTGACAATTTAATTGTACTGAGCTGAGAATTTGTCACGGGTTTAAAGATCTTCATGAGCTAAGTTTAATTAAGACCTTTTTTTAGCCTAGAACTATAGAAGCTATTTTTTATATTCCTTTTTGTATAAAAATGCTTTATAAGCTACGCAAAACTTTTAGCTATCTAAAGGTTTCGTCCATGGGTTTGATAACTACATGTGTTTTTAGGTACTTCCTTATAATAAATAGTTTACACTACACGAGAATTGCTATTCTTACTTTTTGCAAGAGTTTTTTTGCTGACAATTCTGTATTACGTGGAAAATATACAACAATATATAACTGGGTTGTATGCTGAAGTTTATTTAATAAATTTAGTCAGTAAACAGCAATAATTACCTATCACAGTTAACGCAGATTTGTGGTTGACTCAGTAGTTTTAATTAGGTATTCAAATGTTATCTGAATAAATTAAGAAAGAGACTTATAAGAATCAGTAGATAACCAAAGATGTGTGAAGGTAGTCAACCACGCTATCAACGAGCTAACTTATCTTTTTCACCACGGCAGACCTGACAGAAGAACTGAGTGAAAACCATCACGCCTGTATACTCTGAAAGTTTAGGCAGATGTATACCTACTAATGTACACCCACAGTTCGCCGGTATGTTTAGGTCCCACGTAAGAGGGCGAGCCTATTGACATTAACCGGGCACAAAACCAAACTCCGAGCTGAACTGAGAATTTCTCAGAAAAACATTTTGCTCGACCTTGGAATCCAATCCAGGACCTCTAGCGTAACAGTCGCGCTTGGGGCAAGTAGACTGATGAGGCAATTTTGAAATGCAGTTTTAGATTATAAGTCTACCTTGAAATCCTAAATCTAGGCGCTTAGTCTATATATCTTCAAACAGTCTAACCGGAGAAGACTTCACTACTGAAGTTGTGGACATTTTGAACGCTGAGCGTAATGAGTGGAGAAAGTTAAATTGGTGCAGACTGCCGGCTGGCGGCAACTGGTCGTCATAAACCAATTACTGTCACATCTTTGCAACTGAAATCTGAAAGCTGTAGAAGAAACGACAAGAGAAAAGTCGTTGGGAAAAGTTGTTATGTTTATTTATAAAACCGAAAAGCCAGGGTAATTTTAACTCCTCCCGTCGTAATGACGTACTATCTGTTTCGAACCGATGAACCGATTTTTTAAGATCTGGTTTAATCGAGTGTTTCTAACTATTGATGATAATGACTTTAAGCACACCTATTATACTAACATACCTTAGAAGCGACATCAAATCAGGGGTATTATCAGGATTGCCCGACTAACTTCGGCTCCAATTGGAGTTTGTTATGTACAATCGGTGCCCCCGGCATGCGATGCAATGCCTCTTTTTTGGCATTAACATTCCCGAGCACACAATAACCAAAGTTAAGTTTCATTGCAATCAGATGAATAGTATAGAAAAATATATGGGACAAACAAAGAATCTTTATCTACTTTTTCATATACAAGTATTTAGGATAAGGACTCCTTTTGGGATCCCGTTTGAGAAACCATCCACAGTTTTCATAAGTCCTAATTTTTTTTTTCATATTTTTAGTTATTACCGTTCCTTTTCCGTAGCTGGGAAAAAGCATAACATTATTTGTATTTAATGTTAGTCAGAAGTCCTAAAGCCTTACAACCGGGGTGAAAAAATCTGATGGCTGTCGTTTCCTGTATCCGTATTATTTGAATATTTGTGTTTCACTGAACCTCATCTAGAAAGGCTGAAAAGCTTCCCAACATACTAGGTTTTTAATTGAAGTTATATGCAAGTGGTTATGCAGCGGGAAATTTTAACTCAAACTCAAACTCGAAATTTTTATTTCAGGTGGACCTTATACAGGTACTTTGAAATATCAAAAACTACATACATTTAATATCAAAACTCGGTGTGTTTCGCATTCGGCAGAGCCATGCTTCGGCATAAATGGACAGGCTGGACCGGAGTGATACCACGGCCTCACAGAAAACCGGCGTTAAACAACGCTAACGTTGTGTTTCGCCGAGTGAGTGAGGTTACCGGAGGCCAAATCCCCTTTTAAAAAGCGCGCAACGCACTTGTGACTGATCTGGTGTTGCAGGTGTCCATGGGCGGTGGTAATCGCTTACCATTAGGCAATCCGCAAACCAGTTTGCCCAGCTACCCCATTAAAAAAACATGATTTTTGTCCTTATTGATTTCGATATTTTTGCACAAGAACATTTTATTTAAGTTATTTGACCTGTGCGGCTGTTCGCAACGCCTAACTTCAGACGCGCACTGTTATTTTGTGGGTCCTGTAATCCCCCAAAGGTAAAAAATATTTTTCACGTAACTACTTCAGCATCACAACATTTTAGTTCAGATTAATAAGTTAGTATTACTTACACACTAGTAAATCCTGAATAGATGTATTTATGTTGCGGTGCCAATGCGAACCCAGTTTCCAGTGCCAAATATTTGCTGCCGTAATTAACAGTAGTCCACAAGGGATTAAACTATTTGAATGCAATCTAACTGATATTATAAAAGGGAAAGTTTGGGAGTTTGTTTAGAATTCCATCATTCTGTAGCGAGTGATAATGGTATTTTGAATGTAAAACATGCTTTAAAATGGTTATCCATAACAATATTGTAAATGCGAATATAACTTTTGTCTGTCTATTTATCTGTTACCATTTCAAGCCTAAACCGGTGAAACAGATTTCGATATTCGGTAAGGAAATCTGAAGCAGAACATTATGCTAAGTTTTCTTTATAAGGTCATTGAGCATGCGAGTGAAAGATTAAGCTAGCTAATAGATCATAAGAAGTTTTAATAACTACCCTCTTTACGCCAATATACGGGTTCTTCCAAGATATTCCTTTTGCTATTTTCGAGTAGGTGTAAGTAAGGAACGCAATAATGTTAACGATTTATTTAGAACTATTGCTGAAAATATTATGAATATTTACTTGTCTCAATTTCTGCATACATTGTGTCTGACATTAGCCGCAACTTACAGTTGTAAAAGATGAACACGTTGATAGTAAGGCTAATTACTTAATTGTATAATAATGACTAAGTGTGAGTAAGGCGGTAATAAAAATAGTTCAGTCTAAATGTAACCTTAATGCATACCTTTAAGAATTCCGTTAGCAGTTATATATAGTTATGATACAAGAATATGTTTCATGAGTACTAAAATAGCTTCAGAAAATAAACAAATTCCTTTTCCTTCGCAGTTTCAAGAACATTAATCTGGAACGTTTGGGGTTGGATGCGGGCAATATTGACTGGTCGCCTCTTTACAGCACTGATAATGTGGATGACAAGGTGTCTCACTTTAACAAAATTATTTTAGAATTATATGAAAAGCATGCCCCTCTCAAAAAAGTTAGAGTGAGGCATCTTCCAGCTCCGTGGCTATCAGATGGTATCAAACATGTCATGGCACAAAGAGACAGAGCTAAAACATATTTTAGACATGAACCTACGGATGAAAACTGGACCCAATATAAAAGGCTTCGCAATCGCTGCAGTCGTATGTGTAGAGATGCAAAAAGACATCACATACATCACTCCATTCAAAACATTAACACTTCACAGGTATGGCAATTCTTGAAATCTCTTGGTGTCGGCAAAGCCGCTAGCGAAGAGGCCATTAATATGGACCTCAACGCTTTAAACGACCACTTCTCCAAAACACCCGTAACCTTGGATAACACAACAAAATCTGTTACTCTTGAACATCTTTCTAATCTTCCTTTGCCAGTATGTACCTCATTCGTATTTCAAGTTGTTGCGGGGCGAGACATAAAGAAATTAATCCTATCCATTTCCACAAAAGCGGTCGGAGATGACGGCCTACAACTCCAAATGTTCCTTCCTATCCTAGATTATCTGGTACCTGTTATCACTCACATTGTTAATTTCTCCCTTACTACTAGTTCCTTTCCTTCCGTTTGGAAAAAGGCCAACATCTTGCCGCTCCCTAAAGTTCCGAATCCAACATCAGTATCCCATTTTCGTCCAATCTCCATACTCCCAGTCCTATCCAAGGTCCTTGAGAGTATTGTTCATAATCAACTGTCTCACTACCTTTTCTCTCACAGCCTGTTAAGTCCGTATCAGTCTGGTTTTCGTCCTGGCCACAGCACTGTTACTGCCCTTGTAAAAATTACTGATGACATACGGCTGGCCATGGAGAAGAAGTTGCTTACAGTTTTGGTACTCTTGGATTTCAGCAGTGCTTTTAATTCAGTTGATTTTGACATACTCTTGGGAATTCTATCCTCTCTTAATGTTTCTCCTTCTGCAACGGCTTGGTTTAACTCTTATCTTCGGGGTCGCTCGCAGTCGGTTCGCGCCGATGAGAACTCCTCTGAGTGGTGCGATCTTGCTGCGGGTGTTCCTCAGGGTGGTGTCCTTTCTCCCCTTCTTTTCTCTATCTTTATTAATTCTATCACTAAAATTATTTCTTCTCAATACCATCTATACGCAGACGACTTGCAGTTATATCGCCACTTTCACATTGACGATCTCTCTAACGCCATTGATGCCATCAATAATGATCTTTGTAATATCTATCGATGGGCTAAATCTTTTGGTCTCCTGATCAACCCTACCAAGTCTCAAGCTCTCATTATTGGTGGCAGGTATTACAATAATCTATTGGATCACCAGTCTCTTTCACCAGTGATGTACAATTCGGCTCCTATAGCCTTCTCGAAAAATGCAAAAAATCTAGGCGTATACATGGATTGCTATCTGTCATGGAATACACACGTCGCTGAGGTAAGCCGGAAAGTTTATTGCACGTTCCAGTCTTTAAAGCGTCTCCAGAAGTTCCTGCCATTTCAGACCAAAATAACTCTTGCTCAATCTCTTCTTCTACCTCTTCTTGACTACGCCGATGTCTGCTATCTGGATGCAACGGAGGAACATCTAAACAAGCTCGAACGTCTGCAGAATTTGTGCATCCGCTTCATTTTTGGTCTAAGGAAGTACGACCACGTGTCGGATTTCAGGGCTTAATTGAAGTGGTTGCCTATTCGGCAACGTCGAGACTGTCACATTCTCTCTCTTCTTTACTCTGTTTTGCATAACCCCAAATATCCGGCCTACCTGCGGGAACGTTTTGAATACTTGGTCCCTGGGGGGAAACCTTGTCGTACTACTTCCTCTCTTCTGCTTCGCACTCCTCTTCACTCCTCTAGTCGCTATGATGAATCTTTCACTATTCGTGCTGTGCGCCTCTGGAACTCGCTTCCTCATTCCTTACGGGAAAGCCCTTCGCTGGACGTTTTCAGGACAAGAATCAGAGAGTTTTTCCTTTCAACATAAGTTACGTAGTATATGTATGTTTAAATTGTATATATTTGATATTATTATCTGTATTTTATGTACTATTTTTATGTATGTTTATTGTTTAATTATATATATATGTTGTACACTTCGTTCTTCCTCAACATATATACATATCTCTCTATCACTCAAAGGTTTGCTGGTAGAAAACTCAATTTTGAGTTAAGCTCGCCTCTGTACATCAAATTTTCTGTAGTGTGTTTTGTAAAATTGTTTCATGTGTACAATAAAGAATAAAGAATAAAGAATAAAGAAATTAATATTTTATTCATCAAATAATGTATCCGTGTAATGATTAAAGTTATAAGTAAGTATGTAATACATTCGGCTATGTAAATAAATTATTTACTGGGTATTAAATTGAAAATAATATTATTATAACCCGACGGATTTTCTTGGGTTTGTAATTATATTAATAAGTAGTAGGTGAATATGTGTAGTTATTTAATAGTTGGAATAAAAAACAGTAAGTAGGTACATTAAACGCTCAAAAGTCCATAAGCACGCTAAGGATTACATTACTATGAAAAGTACGAGCGAGCTTGATACAGCCAGTGCGTGTCACTTGTTAACAACAATGAATAGAAGGTCGTAAGTCAAACTAAACGTCAAGCTATTGCGTTGTGAGATTGCCTATGGTCTTTAGGTCACCACTGTTACCTATATATAATTTTGTCGATCACATACTGTAGGTTTTTTCTATATTTTTAATTTTGAGTTTTTTTTTTAATAAATATTAGAGAAAGCCTCTCTGCCTCCTAGTGTTTTTGTTGTGAAGAAGAAACAAACTCCTTAGTTACATATTTCTGTCTGTTAAGTTACTCAGGCGTTCAGAATTTTAATTTTTGTTTGGTGTACCTAATTATTATTCTTTTCATTGCTACATGTCAGTTGGCTTATCTAAAACCAATGCTGATGAATCACAAACTTTGTACAGAAAACCGTATCTAAATCGGCCAAATAGTTTTTGAGATAAATGGGAACATTCGTTTGCACACACAAATAAACCCTAACATTTTCCATTCCGTTCTGGGTAAAAATGAATGATAATAAATGGCTAGTTTTTCGTTCATACGATTATATATTTTTTTTTCTTATTCTTACAATTAGTTACTATTTAGTAGGTACCTTATTGTAAGAAATCGTTACTTTCAATATTATAATCATCACTGCTGTACTGATTTAGGCTGTTACAAAAGCTATCCGCTAAGAATAGATTAATTTTTACGGAAATAATCAATAATAAATTAATCAATATACTAATCAATAATTTTATATGTATCTGTGCCTCGTCGTGCTATTCGCTTTCTCGTTTTTTCTATTCCCGTGAGAATTTCCCGAAATCTATTCGTAGCGGATAGTTTCTTTTTGAAGTCCGGAAAACCACGCACTTGCCTTCACTTGCGCTATAGTTCATGCGATTCATATCATTCACCATGAACTTCTTTAGGAGGCCTACATTCTATAGGAGCCTATCTAGGTATTTACCAAATTTGAAGTTTATACCTAGTTCCGGAGATTTTGTAAATATTGCTTTCGTATAAGTATATAGATATAGTTTTTGTAATTAATCTAGTTCGAAATAACAAACCTCACTAATAACACATGTATGTACATAATATCTGATAAGTTCTGCAAACAATGACCTACATTTACTACGCTTTACCGTTGGAATAAGCCCAATACAGGCCATTACATTCAGGAGTCACCCATGATTTTAAAAGAAATGGTTCGAAATCCGCACTGAATTGGCAGATCATTTAATATAATCCTTATAACGCACCTAAATTTAACTAAGGTCTTAAAAGATCTAAATTTATTTCTCGATAAGCGCAGTGACTGAAAGATCGACTTGCGCCTGGGTTTAAATCCTGCTCAGAACAAATTTTTGTATGGCCTACAGTGAGTTTTTCCATGTTTAAATGTATGTATGTGGGTGATAATTTGTGTTTAAAAACGTACTCACGCGGAGAAAATCTTTGCATGGAACATCTTTTTCTTTTAAAAAACGTCTTTATCTATGCATAAATTTATGTTTTGTTGGTATTTTAATGAAGTAAAATGTTATATAACTTCACGGAAATTGAAATCTCGACACTAATTAGTATATAGTATAAATAATAATATTGTTTGTTCTAATTGACAAATATGTCGTGTGTACAAATATGCCGTCAAATATGTCATCTTAAACACACTATTATTATAGAATAGAATGTATTTATTGCTCAAGTGTGTACAGTTTTATATATTGAGCCAATAATATAATTTATTTACATGTAATATACTACTGTACCCCGCGGTTTCACCCACTAAAAATGACAGATTTTCATTCAAACTTTCACCCCCCTTTTCACCACCTTAGGGGCTGAATTTCAAAAAATCCTTTCTTATAGGATGCCTACGTCATACAAAGAACGCACTTTCCAAGCTTTAGGTCTCTACGATCAGCGGTTTAGGGCGTTGATCCGTCAGTCAGTCATTCAGGACGAAGCATTTTATATGTATGTATAGATAATTGTGTACGCTTTTAATAGAACTGATGGTTTATGTCGGAATTAAAATGAACCGACAAATTATTGGCTGTTATATTTATATCATATCAACGTACATAGCTATGAATCATGAGCGCTTACAGATATGCAATCACTTAACGGTGTCGCTCATACTTATTTACTTAGCTAATGTTTAATTAGACACGCCTGGAAAGGTTTTGATTACCTACATTCTAACTTCATTGTACAAATAATTTGCTTTCTGTCCCTTGAGACTAGTTTTCAGATATGTTTATGTCTAATAATGAAACAAGTACAATCAATACTGATATTAAATACAAAATTTATTGTTTTAGATTATTAAAGTGTGTTATTAGGCTTGTTTAATTCGTAGATACACAATAAATAAAGGTTTGCTATCAGGTAGATAAGAACCACAACAAACAAATGACAATCAGACACAACAGTGCAGTAAGTACTTAGTTATCTATGTAAATAATAATGAATATACAACAACTGGTACAATGCACATACGTAATAGATATATCGGGTGTCAATTTAATGAAGGGTTTCAAATATCAATTGCCGCTTGCGTTGTAATTTCGTCAAGGGCGCTGACATTTGCACTGATTAATTAAAGGTTGCATTGAGTTAGGTCACGTGGATCTCGACGTCATTGCCCCAGTGATGAGTGTCATATGAGTGATATTAAGGTTATTAACGCGCGAGGGATAATCCAGGTCGGTGCGCTCCCTCACCAGCGAGGCGAGGAGACGAGCCCGACGTCCGACGTGCCGACGTCTCGGCCCGGCTCCGCTCCGGTCGGGTGGGCAGCCGCTCCGCTCCTCTCGGCTCGTCCGCCGCCGCTTCCGCTGCGAGCGGGCTCGCCGGCCGAGCGGGCTGCACGCACAGTCCTCTCCTAACCGCGAGTGAGCGCGCTGCTGCCGCGGCGCGCCCTCCGCACTACGTAGCAGGCACATGCCTACGAAATGTCACCTACCTACATTTCCCGATAACGTCCGATTAGCAATTAATACCGCCGAATAGCACGCTCAGTGCACGGCGTCGTTCGATAGTTTTAAACGTTCTATTAATAACAGTTGTATCTTTTTGTCGTGAAGTTTTTTCAAGTAAGATTTTTCGCGTACCGTTTACATATATGGAATGTGTTGCTAAATACATAACCTTGATCACAAAGAATCACATTATGTTTTTTGGTGGTGTGTTTTTTGTATTAGTTGCGTCGCCGGTAATTATGTCTCCTCGTGTTTGTGTGTACATTGTTTATAACGCGTGTAGTAAATCTGTGTTTCTAAAGTAAAGCAGGAAATAGTAAACGTAACAATTGCCTGCATTGTTTTGTTATTAATGTGTCGATAAATATGCTTCGCTCACTTGGATTTGGTTGTGACGTATAAAATCCGGTTTTTGCTTACGGATCTGATGCTGATGCTGACCTTGCTGGTAAGAAAATGAGACAGTATGTGTCGGCGTGGATGCAAATTGACAATCAGGAGCCTTGATCATTTTAGGTTGATCAAAAACTTTGTACGAACGTAATTGTATAAAGTTACATCAAACAATGTGATACGCGCCGGTGAGTGACGAGAACACTCAGTTTACTGTTCGCATCTTAATGTGCAATTAACCGCGTGCTGGCTTTTGTATTCTATGGGAAAAAGAAAACAAACTAAGCACTGTGACGGTAATTAGAAACCAGAACGCGCGTTTTATCGATTTGTATAGAAAACTTTATCTACACAGATTAATACTAAGTGGTCCATAACACAATAGTAGGTAGAATAAAGTTGCACAATCAAACACGTTTACATAGTTTTTTTTTTTCATCATCATCAACCACATTGTGCTACTGCTGGGCATGGGTTTCTTCACAGAATGAGAGAGATTAATTAGGCTACAGCCCACCAGGCTGGCTTAGTGTGGGTTGGCAGATACCATTGAGAAAATCATTTCGTCGATTTTGAACTTAAACTTAGTATAGTATATATACGTAGTATATAGTAGTACGCAGTATATATAGTATATATACGATAGTTTTTTTACAATAATTTATTTATAAACGGCCTTATGAGGTCAAAATACGGCTCGTTACCAGAATTTAAATCATCCCAACAGAGTGTAATATTATACTAAGTCGATATAGGTACCTACCTATATAAATAATACACTCTATTATTAGGATTGTTATCTGATCTCGTATAATTATAGCTAACTACATATATGAGAATTGCAGCTGTGACTATAACTTGTTGAACTTCTTGCTTTTTTTTAAATAAAATTTATACTTGTATAATGATGAATACTGATTCTGTATCATATATGAAGAACATAGGATTCGTTAAAGATAGAACGAAAATTTAACGCCACAGACATTTTTCGTTTCTTACCTCGTATATGTATACATTCGAGATTCACGACAGTAATATCCTTATCCTAAGCAACTTAACTTGAATTTAAGTGAAGATAAATTATATAATTTATTTGCTGTCCAAAAATCAGCGACTTCAATAATATGAAATTTAGATCGTGTTTTCTATCGTATCTTTCTTGTTTATTATTTGATAAATATGTATATTCCTCACTGATATGACCCCATCCATGTACCGACCCGAAAGGCATTTAATTAATTAAAAGCATGAAAAAATATCCAGGTAAAAATAACACGTAGACTACGTACATATTACAATGTGCATATTATTTATAATCTCTTATTTACACCAACATTTTATACACTGACAGGAAAGCTATAAAATAATGTAACTAATCAACTAATTTTTATGTTTTTTTTTATTACGCGTTATCGCATGCGAAGCGAACTCTAAAGTTATAAATATTTGTGGAGAACACGTAAGTCCCGCCTGAGGTCGATAGAACTAATTAATCCATAGGATTTCAGCGTTGCATAAAATTGGGTTACGGAAATATGATGGCCCTTTTTTCTTCTAATGAATGAAAACAAAAAAAAAACATTCACCGATAACGTCGCAATCCTCTAAGAGATCAAGTTCTTTATCTTCCACTAATCAGTAATAAATGGCCTTCTTAAATCCTAATTAGTGTACTTTCATTACCAACAGTCATAACTCACGCATTTGGGACAGAGAATCCGATACGCCGCCACGGGGAGTATCGATAGAATCTTAAGTATCGAATTGCTCTATTAAAGAAAGAGATAATAATAATGAAATTCAGAAGGTGGTAGGAGTACTGCTGGGGTTAATCTGGGGTAGTAATACCACATTGCTAAATATTCTACCACTAAGAAATCATGTGCTTACATTATTGGGTTTCGGTTCGAAGGGTAATGTAGCCAATGAAATTGCTCGACATGAGACTTAACATCTGCAGCATCTATATATAAGATTGTTAGCTTATTACATTAAAACAATACTTATTTAAAAAAAAACTAAGGAATCCTATTCTAGAAACTCGTTGAAACCAAATGTGTATGATAATGTACGAGTATATTTCGCTCAGATTGCTCGCTAGATTTTTAAAATTAAAAGCTTAAGTATGCTGCGTAGCGGTAAACGTTTTTACATTACATTCTATAATGAAATTACTTGTTTGTGTATATTACGTGAGTGTGTTTAAATGTATACGCTGTTTTACTGCTAAGAGATAGCAGCCTTAGGCCCAAAATGTTTAAGACCTAGAAAGCCAGTAGAGGGCACATAAAAGTAGTCGTAATAAAGGCCTATTAGTCTGTCTACATAATTACTTGTTAGGTACAGGTATTAAAACAGTAAAATGAAATGATGTGGATTTCTCTATGTAGATCTTCGGCTTAAAACACTTTGAAATGTTAACCATGAAATTGACTTTGAAATGATAATTCATATTAATTATAATTCTCTTTTCTATCGCAAGTAATTCAATAGTTTTGATTGTAAGTTCGCCCGATAAACAGTACATTATCAATGTGAAATCACCTTCCCCGATCCGTCGTAGGTACAAAATAGGGACTGAGATGGATCGTGCAATTTAAGTAAATAATTTAAGTATCTTTCCGAACTCTGCCTTTCACATACACACACTTTCTAGCGGCTGTCTTACATGGGAGGGTAGTTTGGAATTTCTACCCGGTTAATGGCAATAGGCTCGCCCCCCCCTATTACATAAACATACGACGATCTGTGGATGTAAATTAGTACGCCTCTGCCTCACCTCTCGTTGAATACAGGCGGGATGGTGTGTTTTTATGATGACGTGCACGGAAGTAAATACAACAACAAATCAACAGATAAAGTAAATGTAATTTCGTTTAGAAATCTGGAAAGAAAAAACGTGGCTTCAGCAAAGCTACAGAAAAGTTGTATTAGATAGGTATGTATTTAGGACGCAATAGTACTAATTACACATACCATATAACCCTCCAATGTATCTTAAATAATATTAACTAGCTACAAATAAAACAATGCCGTTTGCTAGCGTTAGATATGGGGTTCAAGGCCGACAAACAATTTAATATAATGGCTTATTTTTAAATATTCAGATAACTTTTATCAGGAATATCAATTACGTTTCGCAATTTTTTATGTAAAACGTCTTAAATAATATAAATCAATTAAATTTCAACAGATTTTAAAATGTAATAATAAGCTTAAAAAATATTTCTTAATTTGGCCAAGACGAGGTCATATACTCGTAAGTACCGACTTTAGATTTTTATCGCGATTAACTGATGAAACTACCCGATCGGATTTATCAAATAAATCACTGATTCTAGTGTCAGATTTTTGTCTCGATTTTTTTAATATGTGTAACGATCCATACAATAGTGATGTGTTTGATTGACACATTATATCGAATAGCGTCCGAAAGTTTAATTAGACTATTGGATCCTATCACCGTTTGGAAAACAACGTACTGCAAGATTTTTTACAAAAACAGATGCTAATCCATTTATAAACCCCAAGCAAAATATTAATAATAATTAAGTAGGTATACGGAAAACAACAAATAATTATGTAATAATTAAAATCAAAATCTTCAGCTTACGAATATCCTGGAATTTAATTATATTTTCACATTGCGGCGTAATTATGTTCTGAAATAATATATTACCTCTATATTGTCTTACTGTCTACAACAGACCAAGGGTATTTATTGCTTGATATTGCTTTTTGGAAACTTGTTCAGCCCACATACTAATTGTTTTAGAAGATATACCTTTATTAAATTAGATATAAAACGTGGTTTTAACTGAATTTAACTTAGTTACGATGTTTACATATTTATCCTGTCCCAGATTTAATAATGTCTTATGCAGCTGTAATAAAAAGTACCTAAATATTATTGCTGAGAAATCCGTGAAGCGTAATTATTATATTTTTCTATTTTTTATCGGTGTCAGTTTCGTATTTACATATTTTGTCTAACACAAATAAAAATCGTGCTAAAATCGATCTAGTTGATGTTTGCCATATGTGGGTAAAATTAAAAAAATATATATGGTTTGTCCAAGTGTTTGTCACACCAAGAAAGGCATAGACATTACGGGCGATATTCAAAAGCTTCACATACGATCTTGCGAGTGGAAGATAATTGTCAATATTCAAAAATAATTGTAAACTTTTTGCCAATAAATGGAACAAGTGCCTAAATCTGTATTAAGATGTCCGCTGATGAAAAAGAATGTAATTCAATGAACAAAATGGACTAGGGATTTATATGATCATGAGGGAAAATACAATAATAATATACAGTAATATATGAGAACGTCTCGGTCGTCTTGCTACTTGGACGGTCAACTTCTAAGGCGTACTCCACGACCTATACTTAAAAGTTTTATTTGAATTCTTTTATTGATAACTTGAAGATAGTTATTATATACTACTTTGTCTCTCTTACTAATATTTTAAACTCATTGATTTTATTTAAGTATGGCTTATATTTTACCCGTGGTACGCGTGTAGGAATATCTGAAATAACTGTTAGCAACTGTTCAACAAAATGTAATCAATATAATACCGTTCACTGATAAAAAGGTTGACTATTATTCAGTCATTAGCCAACCATAATGATAAATTAACGTTAATTAACAGCTTTCAGTGCAGCAGTCGTTGACTAGGCACCACACATCCGTTTTCAAATACATTTTGGCTAATGTGTGTACCAAAAACATATCAATCTAGGTACAAACATGAGTCATAACCACGACTCATCGTCACAGACTAATTAAATAGGTACAACAGGGCCTCACTTGTCTCGTTAGGAGTGAGTTTCCGGGTCCACGTGGTCACGTCGAGTGTCAACTAATCGCCACCGTGACCGCTGTTTGATTAATTACCCGTGCTCAGGTGTAGAGGACATAAACGATGGCAATTTACGTTCTAAAATCTAAACAATCGTTAATTTCTAATCAACACGTGTGACGTGGGAACATGCAATGTTTTTATTATTGAAGAATTTCTTTAAAGAGAAAAGCAAGAGTTGGCTACCTATTGTTGTAAACTGTGTGATTATTTTTTATGGTTTCATTAAAGTTAATAACTTTCGTTGGTCGGCGCAATATATATTTTTCTTCCATATATCTCTTTGAGTCTTTTCGGAATAAAGTTTACCCTATTTAATATATTTCCAATTAATTAACCAACGTTTTTAAATCCTTATGGCTCCTTGCCTGGGTGGTGGTGACGTCAGAGTAAAACTTCCATACACACCTAACTTTTCTTACAAATCACGCTTCACTAGAGACATAGGGCTCATGAAAATATTGGTCCATCTGCTCGTTTCTTTGATCTAAAGGTTGTATCAAACATGTTTTACGTGTTTCACGATCCCCTTCTTTGTCAAACATGTAGTATTTGACAAACATTACCACGTTAAGGTTTCGAAGGGTTCAGTTAGCGAGGGGAGGTCACTAAATTTGAAGAGGCCATAAGAATATTAAGATAGTAACTATAAAAAATTAAGGGAAATGGAAGTTCATCAGTTCTATTTACTCAATAAGTCTAGTCTTAATAAGTCTCTATAAGTCTAACCTAATAATAATATACGCACATTCAGACGAAACCTTTAAGGCAATAATTTGTTGTTTGAGTTATTGTTTTTTTTTTTTTTAAAAAGCTTACTGGCAATGTGGGTCGCACATTACTACTATTCTTGTTAACCCCTCGTGCTAAGCTAAATACTTGTGTTACGAGTGAGTTCACGTCGGTAGCGCAATGGGTGGGGTTCGAACCCGCAACCAAATGATCGCAAGTCCGACGCCCTAGCCATTAAGCTACCGCCGCTTTTTTATTGCAAATTATCATATATGTTGTCTACATATATGATAATTTGCAATCATGCAGTTTAGCTAGTTTTATTTTGAGCTTATTTTGTCTTTATAAACTTGTTTTAACATTAATATTACCTTGTATCGTAGGTATTTTTTGCCGGATTGCCCGTATTAGACGTTTTTTAATAGCGAAGAATCTATTTTTTGTTCGGGCTTATCAATACTAGATCATATCTTAACACTAGCGTTATTAAATGATTGCTTCTTCAGCACATGTAAGTACACAAGTCATTTAATTGTTTACATTCCACTGCATTTCCAATCGTTCTTCCATATCGATGACGCATGACATTGCAATAGAATGTACAAGTATAATATGTCAAAATAGGAAACCTTGTCAGAGCTAAGCGCCAAATAGCTTTTTGAGATAAATACAAAAGGCTTACATAATAAGTAGCGTAGTTTCAATTATAATTTACCCCACGTAGTACGAAACCATCCCAGAGTATTAAGGTTTACTAGAAAGAAAACCTAATTAGGTAGGTATATAGGGCATGTAATAAATAATATTTTATCTTCAAATACGAACTTCTTGTGAAGTACATTAATTGGATCCGAAAAGAGAGAGTATATTCTTGGTATCACGGTTTGCTGTATAATGTGTTTAAGCATCATTTAATAATTAAAAAAAAAACAAAAAATTGCGCATGACTGGCGTTTACGTTAAATCCGTACTCTGTATTGTAAAGTGAGTGTTACATTGGCATGTCTCGACGTATATCGATTTAAGCGTAAGTAATTACGCTATTTGCTTCCAGCTAACCAACCAGCCTGGTTCATAAACCACTGGCACTATTACAATGTCCGACTCCCCACCGTTTTTCTCTCAGTTAGTTGAACAGTATGCTCCGGTAATTAACCAAGAAATAATTATTTCTTTACCCGGGCTGTAGGAAATTTGCAACTGCTTTTCCTCAAAGATTTTTCTTAGCCTCATTTTCACCTTTTTGTGTGAAGTGAAGTTATTATTACAAGGTTTGTGTTTGAAATTCGAAGAGCAAAGAAAATAAATATTTTTGGCGCGCGCGCCTTTTACCTATCACTAAATCAGGTGATAAAGGTGTTATTTGTGAGATCTGTCAAATTATTTCATTGTTACCTACGCGCATGGGTTTTTGTAATGAAATATGTAAGTCAACATTTACAAACTAATTATTACGATTTTTAGTCTTTTGTTTTTAATACCTACGTACTTGTTACCACAGTGTTTCCGTTGGAGAAACAATATAATTACCTATTTATTTAATATTAAAAAAGGAAAATTCGCACATATTTTAAAAACGCTTACGCTTTACGCTACTTTCGGAACAGCTGTTCCTGACATGGCCACTCTTGTTACTAAATCAATGTTAAAAATTTTAACGTGTGAGAGCCATGCATAGGCACGAATGGGCGGGCTCGACCGGAGTGATACCACGCCCTCACAGAAAACCGGCGTCAAACAGCGCTTACGTTGTGTTTCGCCGAGTGAGTGAAGTTACCGGAGGCCCAAACCCCTTTTAAAAAGCGGGCAACGCACTTGTGACTCCTCTGTTGTTGTGAGTGTCCATGGGTGGCGGTAATCGCTTACTATCAGGCGATCCGTCGGCTCGTTTGTCCCACTATCCCATAAAAAAAATGTATCATGTAAGACTCATCACCGAAAAATCTAATGTGATATCACATAAACGTTTACACAAAATAAAGTAAGTAAGTAACGTTTATATTAGTTCTAGATATATGTATAAGAAAATAAGTAAAAAAAATATAGTTTTCACTAGTATCAGTAGTACTAAGCTATAAATTTTGGTCTGAACTTTGCTACTAACGTAATTTAATTCGTTCTAGACTCCATTGATTAAGTAAGTTCATTTCTCTTTATGTTTTGATAGGTAACTCACGTAGAAGAAGTATTAATTTTAATAAGATATTAATTTTAGTAAGATGAAGTAAAAACTACTTGATGTTAATTTACATGAAAGCACTTGAGTATTTTGAGAACGCGATGTTCAATTCTATATAATACCAATATTATTTTATGCTAATCGAGGGATAATAGTTGAAGTCTTGAAACTAGAACAACTTGGAAATTCAACTAAAACTACATACTAGTAGATACATTTAAAACTGTATAGATGCTCAGAATTTTAGATCTTACTGAGACGTGGAAGACGTAGTTCCAGTTTATATCGTTCATGGAAAACCTTGGTATATAAAGTAATGGAATGTTTCGCATACACTATGTTTGACCGTAAACAAGGGTAATTTGCGTGGACTTTAAATTCGAGTGGATCGGATCCACTTTGCCTTTGCGCATGTCGTGCATAAAGTCGTAAAACTCACAACAACACTTTGATGGTGTCGAACAAGATTACGTGACGCACAGATACACGCTCCAGATCGTTTTAGCTTTATTTCCCCTTTTTAACTGGCCCGCCTGACGGTGACAATAAAAACTCCGTCAGTTGAAATCGCCCATGCGTACGTTTGCCTGTAACGATCACATTGGACCCCCAACATTACTCTTCAAAAGAACTTCTAACTAAATTTACATCTTTATTCGACTTTCCACCTTCAACGCGTATGACGTTAAGTAAAGCAGAAGTTACAAGTAAAGCAGAAAGTTGAGTAAGGGTTGCTGTTGTGTTAGATTCTTTGGATTTAATATATATAAGGGTCTTCTAGTAATAAATTTATGGGTCGCATTCAGTTGGATTTATTTCACGGATTAATAGTAGCGGGCGGGTGTTCAGGTTCGACGGATTTCCGCTGAGTTGTAAGGATTCGACGTTCATAAATTTGAATCAGACGTCCGCATTTTGACGAGGAATATATGAATCGTAGTCGAGTGACCCTTTTCAAAGTCGCTTCAAGCGTGATAAAATACGTATCTAAGTGGATATGTTGTAATCATGTTAGTTTCCATTTAAATTATGTAAGCATCTACTTTATTATTTCGATTATTAAATTTGTTAATAATGACTATCACAGATTTTATAAGTGCATCGATTACTGCCTACAGAGCAAAGCAAAGCAAAGCCTTTTCTTCTATTGGTTAAGTTAATAGTTTCAATTATAATAACTGCAAGGAATATTTCTTGTACATGCCAGGCAATCTAATAGTTCCGATTTACGTTTTAAAGTAGTGTGCATCTGATATAATGATATTCGTGTGAATTGCGACGTGTTGTTATAAAGTACCAAGATATAAGGTGTTTTCACGTATTTCAACCAGTAACATGTTAATATTATTTAATAATTCATAAGTCTATCCACCACCTACAGCTACAGTGACGTTGATGCTGCATTAACACATTTATTGAAATATTGTCCTGATTTACAGTAGCTGTCAATACACAACAAAATTTTGCATTTTTTGTGAAATCTCTTTGTGTAAAGCTGCTGATATAATCAGCTCTTTATTCAGAATATTAAAAAAAAATCTGCCATATTGACTAGTGATTTATACACTGTTTTAAGTAAGTACTTATATAAGATTACTAAGGAAATACCTAGTATATTAAGATCGCTAATCTCTGTCATGACTCTAAAGATTTTGATTGACAAATCTTGCAATGTTCAATGCCTCCTTGAACATCGGGTAGTGCTACTAAGTGTCTCGGCCGTTCTGGGTAATCCCTTAGGCCGAGGCCGAGTAAGATATACGGCCGCGATAATCTTCACTCAAGGCTCGTGAAAGCAATATTGCTGAATACGATACAACTTTTTCAGCAAGGCAGTGTTTGGTCGCTCCGTCGAGGGGATTAATGAAAGGTAGATAAGGCAGCCCTAATGGCAACATAACTTAGATTCGGAATATTTTAACCGAGTAAACTTAATTAGACGTGTAGCATTTTAAGTTACGAGCATATACCTCGGTAAGGATGTGTTTGTTGAGTTATTTACCTGTTATATTACTATTTATTACAGCATTTTCTTCATACAAATTATAGGTACATAATTATTTTTATTTTTTTTTAAACATTGCCCCACACTAGGATTTTCTCCTGTATCGTGGGTGCGTTTACAAACACAAATTCTCACATACACAAACACCCAGACCCAGAACTACTATCTGTAGATCATACAAATATTTGCTTCGTGTGGGGATCGAACCCACAACACATGGCGCAGAAGCCGATCGCTCAACCGCTACGCCAATCGTGTCGTCTAAATAATAAATACTTGTCTAAATAATAAATACTTGTATAAATAATAAATACTTTCTTTTCGTTATATATTAAGCAATATATCACCATCACCACACAATCACATTCACACCAAAGAACGTCATGACGACAGGGGCCCAATTTTTTATTATTTTCTGCATAATCCCCAAAATTTTGAAATCTATTGGGGCCATCTAGGCCAGGAAACCTATATATTTATAATAAATTATATTTTTGTTATTTATAATACCTACGTATATTTTTTTGCGCCGCGCCGCAATAATTTAAATTACCGATGAAAACCACATAACCAGTTGCCCTGCTCTAATTAAAAATTCCACACATCAGAGATTGCCTATCGACTGTACCGTCTCGGGAAATGATTCGAAATCGATTTAACCGTATCGAATATCAGAAGAATATCGTGAATGCTCATAGTTTTTGTGTTGTCTTACAACGACGATGATCTTTTTGTGATATATGACTGCAATAACGACATAGACTGACCTATAAGTTACTTCAATAATAAAAGAAGATGTTAACAATAATTCGTGTGTAACTTCTTACTCTATAATATTGTTTTGGTTGGTACCATCTTTTAAAAACAAAAAAAAGATGGGCCCAAAGATACACCTCAATCGTTTGAAGTTGGTTTTAACTTAAAAATAAACGGATTAACGTCAATTATCATCTTATTTGTCAGCTAGTCAATAGCTAAACAATATCTACTCGTTAATATAATAATATTTATAATATTATGGCATAATTAAATAGTTTATTGGGATATCAAGGCAGGTAAATTTATCGTAGGTACATTAATTATTTTATACATTATATACAATTTCTTTTCCTGTACTTAGGTGCTTATTTTCGTCCGAAGTTTTCCATATGAACAAATCAATATGACCTTCGTTAGAAACCTAATAGAGCGTAGAATAAATGAATTTTAAAGATGTATTTATAATAAAAAACAGTACATTGTTATTCAATCCGATTACAACGCAACTTCAAGGTTGCCAATACCATACTAGATAATGTATGAAGTGGGTTAAATATACGTACAAATAGTATTCATGATATTAATTGAAATAAAATCTAGAAAACGTTTGATAAAACGCTACAAACTGAGGTACAATCAATTACAATTCCTATATTATACTACCCTTCCGACTTTGCTAAGGTAGAATCAAGTAAAACAAAACCTTATCTAACCTTTTCATAGTCCGCTTAGTATAAACAACAAAAGTTTTAATAAGTTAGTATTCGTAAGTTTAATTTTAAACCCATAATTTTATGTGGTTAACGCTCCTCCTCTCTTCTACTTTACTAATACTTTGCTGTGCCCGACAGGGTCCATAATTGACACTTACTGTTACTTACCAACACCTGTATACATTATGGAATGCAATAAAGAATTGAATTGAATTGGTGCTCGGCATTAAAATTTTATTCTGGAATAGGTTTACTATTTTGTCCATGAAAACCTCTGGGAAGAATTTAATATCCACAGTACACAAAAAGCATGCAATCACCATTATACTTACATAATTATCTACATGATTCGATTTAATTAATTAAATATATAATTAATACTTGTATTAGCGTAGTACACATAAAATCTACTGAAAAATTCTACGAAATTATATTAAGAAATATAATATGAGAATTAATAGGCGACACATGATCATGGCATAAAGCCATAATTTTTTTGTGACATCGCGTATTTTATTTCGCCTTTACATATGATATAAAATATAACAAGAAATTGCGTAGGTAGTAAACCTACGCTCACGATAATAAAATCTTTTACATTAGCAGAAAAAAAATGTTCCTAGGTGACTTCGATTTTTCCGTATTCTAAATACCGATACTTTTACGATAAACTATGATATTCATGTCTCTTATCCTTTGAAGAGACGTTTACAAGTTATTTTTAATTACTACATGACACAGAACCGGCAATTTCTTTCTCATTTCTGAGAAGAAAAACTGATACTCAAATATCGTGAGTCTCTTTGAAGTCCAGACACCTAGGTGGAAATATGTGAATGTTAAATGTATACCTACAATATATATAGCTTAATGTCTGAAATAGTTGAACATGAACATGAGTTGAATTGTTTAAAAGAGACTGATTTGAGTTAACCTGTCACTACTAACGCCACGTAAGCATCGGTAATTGTGGAGCTTAATCAACGATAATATTTTCGCTCCAATAACGATGAGATTAACTCATACCATCCGTACAATATTTATATTATACCATCTGTAAAATGTGCGTGCAACAGTCTGCTGTTGTTCTCATGCATATATATATATATCTTCAAAAACCCTCTCCGAGGATTATGGGAGTACTTATATAGTATACTGAGGTACATTATGTATTATGTCATATAAATGTACTGCTTCTAATCCCCCTTGAATTCGGTGTAATGAAACTTTCATTGAAGCTGCGGGATTTTTTATTGCCCGAGCATCCAAAGTGGAAGTGCTTTAATCTGTTTTTAATCTTTGCTTCAACTTGCGAGTCTTTATGTATAGCCCCTAATTATGTCCTAATAATAAAGAGACAGGCGAGAATATTCGTTTTGATCTCGGCAGCACCGGGCACTTTCAGGGTTAGAAGAGACATTAAAGCGAATGTTATAGATATACCAAGGTGTGGAAGCCTCACATCCAGAAACTAAAACTACCAAGTGCCAACCTCGACCATTCTGCACGGCTGTCATTTAGCTGCAAGCCCAAGCCTGTCTGCCCATCTCATCGTAGACATATGAAAAAGTAATTTCATAGTAATCGCCTCAAGCGATTGCACGTAACATCGTTAGTCGGCTATACCGGGTTATCGAACTGTGAAATGGTCTCGCATCATGCACGGATGCCTGATCCTTATTTAAACGCACACATTGTGAAATACAAAATGTTTCGCAATATGTACGGTAACTTGAACCCTTTACCGTTGTCGGATAACTTTATTGAAAATCTTTCGTTTGAAAGTCAAATTGTATTCTGTTTTGAAATTTAGTTTCCTATTCTATAAAAGAATATTTTTGAGATATAGAAGGGTGAATATTCGAACATTATATAACAAATCATTCTTCTCATCATAGTAGTTCTCTCTTTCACGTTCGCTTGACGACAGTGTAGTCTGAGTTTTCATTATCATAATTGTAGTCTTAAACATCTGCATTCGTAACTTTGGGATAAAGTTAATGATGTTCTAATGTTTTTCAAATATTCACCCAGAAACATTAAAACTTTTATACATAGTAAATTTATGTAAAGTACTCATTATATGTTTTATTTTAACATAGCGGCCCGTTACCAGTTCACTTATAAATATTATGTTAAATAGAAAAACGGCCATAACCTACAGAAAATATTGAAATAAAAATGTATGTTTATAATATTTTCTCTAGAATTGCTCTCAACTTATCTAAAGCATTAAGTAGTAATAAAAACACCCGATCACGTAGTTGGGGGTGGCTATAATCCTAAACGCCCGACCAAAGACCTCAAATCCAAACTATCGATACCAAAGAATGTATTGGGTTATCCACCAAATATGGCCAGGAATTACACTTTTTAATACATATGAACTACGGACAAGATGGGCGAATTATATTACATAGATTTTTACTTTTGTATTTAAATTACGAATTATCGAAATGTTACCCATTTTGTACAAGGTTTGGGCGAGCCGAGGACATTTGTTCAATTTATGTGTCCAAACCTGACGTTTGAGGAGTATATTCCCAGGTTCAGCTGTATTATTGTTGTAGTGTTTGGGATTTCAGTCCGGTTATTGGCAATAGGCTCGCCCCTATTTCATGGGACGCAAAAAATACCGACGAACTGTGGGTGTACATCCCTGCCTAACCCTTAGGAAACGGTATGTTATGACTCCTAAAGTGAATCTTATCGATTCACGACAGTTTTCTTTTCTTTAAAAAACGCACGCTGATATAACTCATATAAATTGTGTCCTTATAGTAATTTTATTTGTAGGTACTATACCTATGTTGAATGTGAGGCAGGTGGTGATTTATGTAGGTATATTCTGTATTCAAGAAGTGGTCCAAATTATACCATGTGGGTTGTATCTTTTTGTTCCTCTTAACCGATTTTCCAATGTACGACTACATCAAGCCTCTGGGAGTTGCGGCACTTAACTTATTTTTAAGATAAGTATAGTGGAATCGAATAATTCCACTCACAATTAGAGCTGCCCGAATAGGGAAGTACCTCCACCTTGCAGAACATCGTGGCCAAATAACATAATAGCTCCGTGCTATGTTGTGTTCCTAACGGTGAGCAAGGTCACCAGAGCTCGCGAGGAAGCGTTGTGTCAGCAGATAGGATAAGCACAACGCTATTGTCTGCTATGCTGCCAGCCCAACTATTTCTCTTTAATTTACAGGGCCGGCAACGCGCGAGTGGTACCCCAGGTGTAACAAGCGTCCATAGGTAACTGCTTACCATCAGGCGGGCCGTATGCTTGTTTGCCACCTTGGCGGTATATAAAAAATACAAATCTTTTCTCTTTATAATATTAGTAGATTTTATCATAAAGGTATAATAACATGATTGTAAATTTTACCCCATCTGGGGACAGGTTAAAATACAGTTCCTCACTGCCATTCAGATAGGCAGATGCCGATCATAAGAACATATCTGAAAATATCTGACTCACTCGGTTCTATCATCGAGTAAGTCAGAATATAGTCTTAATTAGTGACTAACTGGCAACCACCCTTACGTTGAAGACTCTCGTAAAGCACCTTGGTGTGTGCTTCGGCTTTTGTGCGTAACGGCCAGTTCTCCCTCACTTGCTGCGGGTCTGGCAGTCTGCAGCCCGTAGGGGCTCATAAAGATCTATAACGCTTTGATCAACAACTCCTCTGGTGTTGCAGGTGTCCATGGGTAGCGATGACATTTTACCATAAGGTAGCTCGCCAGCTCGTTTACCGAGTTTATTATACCTAAATATAAAAATTAAAATGTTACTGCAGGTTATGTGTATATTTGCGAGTGTGGGTGTATGTGTGTGTTCATATGCGTCTGCGTGTGTGTATGTGAACGCGCGCCTGTGTGTATGCTCGTTCGTATGAGTGTGTGTGTGTGTGGTTGAGATAGAGCGTGTAATAAAGTAAAGCACGAAAGAATTCTATTAATTAGTCGACGACACGTTTGGCGTAGCGGCTGAGCGATCGGCTTCTGCGTCACGTGTTGTGGGTTCGATCCCCACACGGAGCAAATATTTGTATGATCTACAGGTAGTTGTTCCGGGTCTGGGCGTTTGTGTATGTGCGAATTTGTGTTTGTAAACGCACCCACGATACAAGAGAAAATCCTAGTGTGGGCAACGTTTTAAAAAAAAAAAAAGATTTTAAGAATTAAAAACTTTAAAGCTATTATGTAGGTATTTGCATTTTTATAATAAAATAAAAATAATCCCCGGTATCAGATACAAAAAGGACGCAGGTATAGCTGTATCGTTAACTTATAAAACCACCCAAATCCATAGCACGTACTTATTTTTATAAACATAAGTAGACCCTTCACTTACCGTAACAGAGTCCATAAAATGATACTATACGTAAACCGTGCCATTCAATATCTAGGACATTGTAGTTTGAAACACAGTAACGGTTATTCGATATCGTGCGAATAGTCGTTTGCCCCTTGTTCTTGTTGCCATAGTAATCGGTTTCTCGTTAAAGTCACTACTACGCATTTTTTACATTATTTAAAATGTTTATTTGCTGTTTCAAGTTTACTCCGGTTTCAAATTTTTCGGAGAATGTACATCAGATCTCCACGATCTTATTCTACCTTGCCCTTTATACTATCGGATGACCAGAAGCACGAAAAAGCGACATCGTATCATGGTGGACATTGGATCAAAAACGCGAACGACTTCTATCATGCGAACCGCGGAAATGTGGAATGCGCTTCTTCCCCACTGGTAAATTGAGTGTCTTTAAGCATATTACATTGCCCAATGACCTTGAGTAGTTAGTCTTTGTTGTAGTATTTGTTAGACACGGGCATCGCGGGGGTGCTTCACGCGGGGTGCTGGTGAGGTTTCGGATATTTCTTTATTATTTCAAACCATATTCAAAGAAATAAATTGTTAATTACTTCATTACAATTTTTTTGGTATAAAATCCATGACTTAAAGATTAAGCCGTTAAAGAGAAAAAATACAAATTAGGTTAAAAAAGGCCTATTTACTTCAATTATTATCCAAAATTGGGGCAAATTTATAAAAATTTTAAACAATACAATTTGTTTGTGATGACCTTATGTATAACATATATTTTTTATATGGCAAACGCACATAAGGATTCCACTAGAAACTTCTTTAAAGCTAGGGTGTTTTTTGGATTTGAGCGAAGTAATGAAATTCTTTTAGGCAAGCGCGCTCCATCGTACGAGTAGATCGCAGTGTTGCATAATATCAGGCGAACTGGCGGTCAAGCGTAAGGCTATCAAGAATAAAAAAAAACTCCTGACAAAACATGATTATGGGAAAAGCTACTTCAAATATCTAATTTGCCTCGTAAATGTAAAAACAATTCTAATATATTCTTAAAGTCGTAGAGTGGTTTAATTATTATAAGAACCTGTTATTAATTACTTATCTAGAAATCTCCATATTTATTTAACGTCATAGTGATTTTTATTTAGAACTAGCGTAGCGAAAATATCACCTGGCAATATTTATCCATTTTACTGTAATTGCCTCGTGGCGTGTAATCATAAGAAGTACTTACAAATTCTGGGCACGTTAGTTGTTACAAGCCAAGTGAATCTTAAATATTATCAGAATCTGTGTGCCCTCAAAAGGAAAACGTGTGACATACAATATTCTTGATATCGTTCCTAGTTTAATTCAATATGTATCAGAAATTTCATTTTATTATTCATGAATGTACCCCGCGCCCAAATCAAATTGTTCTCTTCTGCAGGGCAACGCTCTAACGGTACCTACCCGCCTGTTTTACACGAGATCATAAAAATGAATGTTAGTATTCTACCAACATTTAGGATTATGCAAATGAAGATGCCAATGAAACTCGTATTAACCCGACGTCCCTTTGCTTCGTAACTCTGTTATTTCCTTGCTATATTATTGTAGAGGGAACTGTTTATTTATGCGAATATATAAAGTTTGAAGGATTTTTATTTCGTCAAAACCTTTTTTGTAATAGAGAATTGAGTTTAAAACTTTTTATGAGTTACCTGCCTACCGCATTCAGAACTTTCGTAACTTGTTCGATATTGTTTATTGAGTTTGCCAAACGGTTACAATAATGACTTACTTACCTATTAACTACGTAATTGGACAAAAAGAAATTTTACAAACATAATATTTATACAATATAATATCTATATAATACCTTGGAAGACCAACAGATCTGGCTGAATATTTTTGTATGGTAAAAATCTTTCTTCTTTAACAACAATCCTTTTCCCAAATCCTCAGCAATAGGCATATAATCATGGATCGATTTATTGACGAAAAATTGTACTAAAATTCTTCTAGTTCTTTAGGAGATTATCGCGTACACATGTCTGTCGAGACATGACGGGGTCTTAGTATATAGTGATGTTACCACTGATTAAATCAGTTCATGTAAATATTAATTGTAATTAAACTTATAACGTTTATCAACAGGAAATGAGTAGTTAGGTTTTAAAAGTTATACCTACTGTGACAGATAAACTAAGAACGTACAACATTATTTAAAATATGTACTTAAATTACGATACTATAGGTACGAGCAGTAACAGTTATTGCATAAAACAGATGACTAAACAGGGAGACTTTGAAAACATGTGAAAAATTGAAAATGGTGGTGCAATCATTATTCCAAAAAATTATGATTGCACCAAGATAGAAAATAAGATGCAAACGAAGCTATTGTCTTCAGGTAGGCATGAATTATCGGTATTTAACTGAAAAAAAAACACAAATAAATAATTTCAAGCAACTATCAAAATATTCACACGGCGCGCCCGATCAACCCATTACGCAGATAGTTTGCAGATAGTGAAGTATTAACACTTTGCACTTAGATACTATCATATAGGTACCATTTTATTTCTATTCACGAGAAAAGTAGCAGTAGTGGCGCTCGAGACGTTGCCAAACTTTCTTTACAATACTAAAAAGTATAATTATTTTCCTTAATCACGTGTTCTACATTTTCTTTGTTACACATACAATCATATATTTCAATTTAACGCGTCTATTCAATTTCACCCTGTATACGACAATGTATTAGTTTGTTTGAGAGTATCAAACTTAATTTCATACACTGTCGTAGGTTAACACACATCTGAGTCACAGGTGGTCAAAATGAGAATCTACTTTACGACTAAGTACTCCGAACTACTTGTATTTGCTATCTATTTTCATTAGTTTTTTCTTTTTAACTACTTATATTGAATAGGTACCTACCTACCTATAAAATAAAATAGTAAAAGTCGATACTGGTAAGATCTGTGCCAGTCCAAAAACACACACATAATAAAAACCCTCCGTGAGATAACCCGTCCCCACACGGGGAACGGTTAGAATACAGTTCCGTACTGTCATTCAGATAGGCATCTCGTAAGAGCCGAGAAAATATCTGACTTGCTTGGTGGTAGGACCTCTCGGGGTCTGACTGGCTGGCGACCACCCTTAAGTCGGAGTCTGTCGTAAAGCACCTTGGTGTGTGTTTTGAATTTTGCGCGTAAGAGCATTCCGTAGGGGCTCTTAAAGCTCGGAAACGCATCAGCAACTCCTCTGGTGTTGCAGGTATCCATGGAGGGCGATGAATACTTACCATCAGGTGGCTCGTCTGCTCGTTTACCGACCCAATCAATAAAAAAAATCACGTTTTCTCAGAATGAATTTTCATTCCGAATAGAAAAGTTTTTAAGGATCATATACCCTCGGCACATTAGATATTATACCACATGTGATTGTGATATAATATCTAATGTGTCAATGTGCAAAAAACCAATATTATTATCGGCAGCAACACAACAATCAACTTATTTAGGGTTCTTTTATGCTGCCTTCGTATTTGAATATGACATCTTTCCATTTCAGAACCCAATTTATAAGCAAATTTTGTAGGCGCGCACCGAGCGACGCTGGAGTGATACTTACATCGACAACAATGTGACTTAATCGATTGTTTTAGTTATTTACATTGTTTTGTGTCAATTGCTTTTATCGCTAAGGAAAATATAGATAACTCGTACCAACGTACGTTTGAGTACGAGTATTTATACACTACAAGTTTTCAGTATAAACTGTTCATATTTTCCTGAGTGATAGGAGTTCACTCACTTATTTATTGCTTGTTCAAGATTTTGTTTACACTAACGGTATTAACATAGCATAATGTATTGACATATATCCGTTTATGTAACTAAAATAATACAACAGTCTTTTTGTAGATATAGGAGCTCCAACTGAAATAAACGTTAGATAAGATTTTCGCCATTCTGTATCCTATTTCAGTTCAAGAAACCTATTCGTATTCAGTGTTATTGAAACTATCCGTGTAAACTATAACGAGACGGGTAAGGACTTATATCGCGATACGGGTTTGGTTGCGACTATTGTATACGTACAATAAAATAGTTGATTTGCATACAAAAGTCGTATAGATAAGAAGGCAAATGAGGAAGGAATAACTTGCAATCATAATGACGTGGTTACTGCCTTCTGAAAATCGGGTTTCTATCGATTTGCAATAAGAAACATTTGTAGTTTTTCTTCGTTCCTGCATGTATTTACGTCAAACTAAATCCCTTGTAGCGTGAGCAAAGATACAATGTTATTCCCACGTCGGATACTCGGATTACTAATCTTATGGTAGGTTTGGAATACAGACGTTGTGCCAATTATCGGACAATACCTAATGTAACTTCGTTGAAGCCTAAAGCCTTGGCTGTCAGGACTGAAAGCCTGATTGACACAATGACAGACCTGTAACCCTCACTAGAGATTGTTCGTGACAGTAACTAACATTCTTCGAATGTTGATGACCAATATTAATTACGGATACTCATTAATAAAAGAAATAAAACATTAATTAACAGAACACACCATCACGCCAGTATTCCCCGAAGGGGTAGGCAGAGGTGTACTAATGTACAGCCACAGTTCACCGGTATGTTTAGGTCCCATTAAATAGGGGGCAAGCCTATTGCCATTAACTGGGCACAAATCCAGACCCCGAGCTGCTACTGAGAATTTCGTAGAAAAACTCAATAACACTGCTCGGTCTGGGGATCGAACGCAGGACCTCTAGTGTAGCAATCGCGCTTGGGACCACTAGACTAATGAGGCAGTCAAACATTAATTAAAAAAGTTTTTCAACCCAAATGGCCAAGAAATATACATACAAATACAAAATGGTAATAGAAACATAATACGGCGTTAATGACAGCTCAGCAGGGAGCTGAAGTGAATTCTTGTGGTCGCCAAGAGGACCTGGAATGTTTCCATTACAACGCCAAATTCTCGGGCTTAACTTGGGTATTTGAACGTAAATTTATGAATAATGACATTATTGTATACTTTACTAAGTTCTTTGATAATGTTTGTTTGTATGATTTTTAATGACTATGATTTACCTAATACTGTAGGACTGTTAGTTATCGTACACTATTAGGTAAATCATACTAATGGCATTGTATTTAACTAGCTGTTGCCCGCGGTTTGTCTTGCTCATAAAGGACTTTTCTCCAAGAAAAAGGAGTGATTGTTGACTGGAAAGATTCAAAATAAGTTTACAAGAATGGGATGCTGAAAATGCTTTAGGAATTTGATAGAACTTTTGCATTGCAGTTCTGCTACACAGGATACACAAATAAATACATTTTAATACATATTTATTCATACAGACTTGCATAAAATAAATTCCGATCACAGTAGGTAAGTAATCCGATTTTATTTTTATAACGTTAGATCAGCGTTGGTGGGGTTTATGTATGAATTACTGAGCGGTATTGTCGGCGGACGTGCCTCCAGCGTGTTTGTAAACAAATTGAAAGCCGGCCACAGCACGTAGGGGCGTACGAGCGTCATTATTTATTTCTCCCTCGCCTCGGATTGACAACAGTAACAAATCGAGCCTGTGTGAGTAATGTGAATGTGTGAAGCGTACTGATAACGTTGTTTGAGTAAATGTTTGCAATTACTTCAATATATTGTAACGCAATGCTTGAATAAAATAAAATTCAACTTTTTTAACTATTATAGCTTGCAAATTATTCTAAGATAGATGTATCGGCAAAGATTACTTTTTTAAATATTTATTTAGGCGTATATACGATTATAATTAGACAGTAGGTATAATCATAGAAGCAATTGCAATAATTCTAATTGAAACGATTTATCAAGATATTAGGTTTGATAACACCCTAATCAGATTCCGATGTCCCTTCTCTATCAGAATCTTTAAGCTGTAAGCACAATACCAGCCCCAATTTTGTAACAAATATTTCAAATATGAAAACCCTCATTAAGTATACAATAATCGTTATATATCGGAAGACCCATGTATGACTCGTTTTAAAAATTCTCCCTTATTACTGTTATCTGAAAACAAGTTGCTGTTGCCCGCAGTTTCACTCATGTCCCAATAAGATTAACATACTATAAGTCCGATTCCCTATCTCGTATCAAGATGAAACACTAGATTTTTAGTTAGACCTATAGAGCAATACATCAGTGAAAACTGCATTCAATTCCATGCAGTAATTTTTGCATGATGCGCGTACAGACAGACAAAAATCCTAAAAATTATTATTTTTGCTTCTGTTGCTCTAATAAAGACCCCAATATTAATTTTTTTTTTATATTTATAATGTACAGACATCGGTCTGTTACAATTTTATTAAAGATATAGATTTACGCAGGAAAGAAGTATACATTTTAATTATTTTTTACCCGTTTTAGAAACGAAATAGTGCACAGTGCTACAAAGTGCACTGTCCTCGTTTATAGTCACGTAGGACACGTACACCCGGTAGGAAGATAAATAATTATGATTATTTAATAACTGTAGCATCCGTAGGAGACAGCTCTAGACAGAAATAACATACCATCACGCCTGTATTGCCAGAAGGGTTAGACAGACGCGTACTAACGTACACCCAACAGTCCGCCCGCAGTTTAGGTCCCATGTTACCTACTGAGAATTTCCTAGAAAAACCCGATAACATTTTGCTCGAGTTGAGAATCGAACCCTTTTTTTTAAATATGGAGTTTCGTGCCGGCTCTTCTCCATAAGACCCACTTTTTGGAACCGTGCAACTAGTTTTGACTTTAAAAGTACCTTTTTTAATGGTCTAATTGAAATAAAACATTTTGACTTTGAGTTTACATAACAACATTATGAGTATATCTTTCGCCCGTGGCTTTTTCTATGTAATGATGTCAAGATTTTTATAATACAGCGAAGCGTATAAATAACCTCAACGCACAAGAACAATATATTTTTCATTGTGTCTAATTTGTCACTTGAAGGTACCTCTAGGTATATTTTTTATCAGGATAAGCAATATTGTAAATGTCCTTTGAGTTTCAAAGACTTATCAAGTCATGAAGAAAGCAACAAAAATACAATCTCGTCTTAAGGGTCCGGCGGAGCGTGAATTGTCCACAAAAACGTAATTCCGAAATAAATCATAATCCAGACAATATTCTATCAAATTATGTTATCATTCGGATTTAGATACTGTTAATCTAGGTTCCTATGATCCTATTTCATCTGCTACTACTTCACTGAAATTAAAACACCGGAAAATCTTTCCAAACTTGGTAAAGTTATCAAAAATTGCATTCGCTTACAATTATTTCCAGTGAAGTATTTTGGACGAAATAGGATCGTAGGAACCTAGATTAACAGTATCTAAATCCGAATGATAACATAGTTTGATAGAATATTGTCTGGATTACGATTTATTTTGGTATTACGTTTGTGAGAGAAAATCGGTCCGCCGGACTTTTAACACTTTTTAGTATATTATATATACGTAATAACTATGGAACATTAACTTCGATTTTAGTAATAATAGCACCGATATCCTCTATTGGGAACAATCGAAGCAATTTAAGGAGTATAGCTTGAATAATGTACGACCTAACTTGGATACCCTAACCCGAATCTCTACGGAGAAATATAACCTCGGGCTTCAGGCAATCATTACAGTCATGTTAAGTACAGTCAGCGCCAAAAGTCGCTGAACACAATGCAATCTTCAAAACGTTTTTACATCATTACTAACCAAAAAATTCTGACCTGAGAAGTTAGTACCAGTTTTCTTATATGCAGAAAATAAAAGACTTTTGGCGCTGACTGTACATAATGATAATATAGATAGAACATTAATAGGTTTTTTTAATCATGATAGGTTTACTCTTCACCGCCAGTTCGCCTAATATTAAGCGACACTATCTAACATAAATAAATCTTGAGCTGAAGTTAACCTCTTACCAACAAACTTATATTGCTATGATTATTAGTTCCTTAATTAATAAATTATAATATTTTTTACATTTTTATTCAATATTGAAATATGGTTATAAAAAATATAAAAACATTTAAAAATATAAAAAATAGTAGCCCACCGGGAGCAGAATCCATTGCTATGATTTATTATTACATTATGATTTATTATACTATTCCACCAATACTTGCTGATTGGTTAAGTAACGGTGCAGGATTCCTTGCAAACTAAATATATCAAAAAGAAATATTATATTTTATTGTATAGGTCAGCTAAATTATGTCCATAAAAAATATGAACATCCGCAACATCCGCATTCCAATTCTCGTGGAAAAGAAAAGCTCGCAAAACAATAGTTTTGAGTATTGTTTGTTTTTTCAATCTGACCTCGTAACCTTGATAAAACAAATTGAAAATAGAGTAGGTATGTGCAACGTTTATCATAACAATACAACGGAATGTTGTAAACTATGCGCACATAATCGCTGCATAACGTTGCGCATTCTAATGGCATTTCTCTTTAGTGTACCGTGCAAAATAGAGGAAATTAGCCATTTATGAGTATATATGGTAACCACGGAATAGATACTGATAAATAATTTTATCTGTTTTAGGTATAATAAAGAACGAATAAACTTAACATTATTTTACACCGACGTGTTTCTAAATATTTAATTACAAAATCTATTTAAATAAAAGAAGAATCTGACTAAGTGACTGATGTATCAACGTACAGCCGAAACTACAAGAGCTAGATCCCTGAAAGTTTGCATGTTGGTTCCTTTTGTACTGTAGACGAACACTAAGAAAGGATTTTTTGAAAATTCAACCCCTAAGGTGGTGAAAAGGGGGATGAAAGTTTGTATGAAACTCAACACATACTACCATGCGTTTGACATATGTACATACACACACACATATACATATTTAATAAACGATGACATCGTCAAGATTTAATTTTTATTTTTTTAAGGGATTTTATGACCTGGTAACTTAGACCTTTAGGTCATGTCAAGATTTAAGAGGATTCCATAGTACAGCTGTTATTCGTTGTTGACATTTTGACAATTGTTTTCTTCCCTAAAAATTAGACAACACATTTTATGATATGAAACCTCTATGGTGTAGGGACAGTGGGTACAGTATATTTTAGAAATGAAAATTACTTAAGCACGGAGGCGCACGGGAACTCTAGTTTATAATATTTAATAACTGCTTCATTAGTCTAGTGGCCTCAAGCGCGATTGTTACGCTAGAGGTCTTGGGTGCGATTTCCAGGTCGAGTAAAGTATTGTTTTTTTTTATACCACTAAGGTGTTACAACAATCATACGGCCCTCCTGATGGTAAACGGTTACCGTAGCCTATGGACGCTTGCAACACCAGGGCTATCACTCGCGCGTTGCCGACCCTGTAAATTAAGAAGGAATAGTTAGGCTGGCAGCAGGAGACATGCTGTCATACATGACAGCGGTGGTAACAAAACACCACCGGTCCCCCCACACTGCCAACACAATGCTTCCCCGCGGAGCTCTGGCGACCTTGCTCACCGTTAGAAACACAACATAGCACGATGCTATGTTATTTGGCTACGATTTTCTGCAAGGTAGAGGTACTTCCCCAGTCGAGCAGCTCCAATTGTGAGTGGAATTATTCGATTCCACTATGCCCTACCTCTCTTGTTAGTTGTTCTTGTTATTGGGTTTTCTATGAAATTCCCAGTAGCAGGCTCGCCCCAGCAATACCGGCGAACTGTGGATGTACATTAATACGCCTCTACCTAACCCTTCGGGGAATACAGGCGTGATGGTATGTTATGTTAAATAAATCCTGTCTGCCAAATCGCATTATCTTTTTCGTTAGACACACCGATTTGTTTGTTATGTATTTCTACAATATGTATAATAATGTTCATTAAAATATGACTAATATAAATATAAATATAATAAATTACAATTTCACTCGTGAAATTGTAATGTGGACAACGTCCCGCGATTTCGACGTCACAGATATCTACATGAAGCAGCACACATCAACAGACATATAGGTCAATATTGTTTAACAGTCACTGAATACTGCCGATATTGCTACAAACTACTCGTTCATGTTAATGGTTCACTGTGATTGGTTACTGTCGCTTAGTAATAAACTACTGATGTGAAATTAAATACAAGTCCATGAGCCATCACTATCGTCAGACCTTATAGGCCCAATGCTGGATGTAGACCTCACATAGTGAACGTCGCTTAGTTGCTGAGCAGGTTAATTTTGAGTGCTATGTTAAGGTCAAGTTTGCTGCATTTAGTTCTACAAGACACATTTTTTTTTATTCATGGTAAGCTTACGCTTGATCGCCAATTGTAGCATCATAGCATTTCTATGCTACATTTTAATTGAAATTCAAAAAATAGGAATGGCAGCCCCGACGGATTTTCTTGTATGTAAGTAAATATGTGTAGTCATTTAGTCGGGGGTTCCGAAAATGTTATTTAAGAGTCCGGCGGACCAAATTTCTCTCACAAACGTAATACCGAAATAAATTGTAATTTAACCACAATTTGATCAAATTCTGTTATTATTCGGATTCCGATACCGTTAATCTAGGTTCCTACGTTACCATTTCGTCCAAGATACTTCACTAGAAATAATTGTAAGCGAATGTAATTTTTGATAACTT
This sequence comes from Acronicta aceris, assembly GCA_910591435.1. NCBI lineage: Eukaryota > Metazoa > Arthropoda > Insecta > Lepidoptera > Noctuidae > Acronicta > Acronicta aceris. Next base: position 7,299,998 of record OU342763.1, on the reverse strand, counting down.
TACCAAGTTTGGAACGATTTTCCGGTCTTTTATTTTCAGTGAAGTAGTAGCACATGAAATAGGATCGTAGGAACCTAGATTAACAGTATCTTAATCCGAATAATAACATAATTTGATAGAATATTGTCTGGGTTACGATTTATTTCGGTATTACGTTTTTGTGGGCAATTCACGCTCCGCCGGACCCTTAATCCTTTTACCATAACAACTGTCGTGAGTTTTTTCAAAATTTTTAAATTTGAGTTTTATATGTTACTGACGAGTAACCAGTAAACAGTAGAATGATAGACTGAGTTGCTAAGAAACACATATTATTAGGCACAAGTCATGTAAAAAAATGTTAATCGCTAAAATACAACAAATGTAATTGTGGTCTAACATTTTAAACGAATTTACTAGTGAACGCTCCGTCAACATCCAATAATCAGTAACCAAATAACCGTCGTGTAAAATTAAATGGCATCGCAGGAAGTAATTACGCCTGGTCCGTCGCTGTCGGGCGATGTGTGAAAATTAATCAAAATCTGTGCAGGACACGACGACTGTTTACTCGACACGTTCAAGCTCCTTGATAAGGGTAGCGGTATCTACTTGTCATTCCCTACTGTACTTGAAAGCATAATTATTTTTACGCTGACTAATCGCTGTGGGAGCAGTGATAGCCTAGTGACATGACCACAGGATTGCCAAGTCGTTTGAATCCAAGTTATGCACTCTCTACATTTTCGTAATCATGTGCGTATTAATAATTAAATCACTCGTTTAAACGGTAAAGGAAGACATCGTGAGAAAACTAGCTCGTCTGAAAGATATTGTCGATGGCTAAAACCTAACCTCTCTTATTTTGAGAGGAAATCCGGGACCAGCAGTGGGACAGTAAACAAGTTGATGATGACGATGAATCGCTTTGACTAGATTAAAAAAAAACTGTACAGTGGCTTTGTACACTGTTTAAAATACTATCGTCTGCAATGGGATGCAAGGTGTTAATGTACCATTTCGTAATTTGGGCGTAACTACAAGAGAGTTCAAAGACAGACTTTTGTTATGTAAATAATTATTGTTATGGAAATATTAACATGATACTAATATTTCCGTTTTCATTGTGATTTCTCATATTTTGTTTTTGCATGTAATCATTAGAAGTATTCTGGTTTCTGACACTTACGTGAATGTTATGGATGCTGTAAAGGATCCGAAACGTCGGGAAACAAGTAATATCAATTTATCGCGATAAAATCCGTAAATAGTAGTTTTATTTCAACATTAGAAGTCGATATGCGTAGTTTTTTACGTGGGAGAGCCATGCTTCGGCACGAATGGGCCGGCTCAACCGGAGTGATACCACGGCCTTACAGAAAACCGGCGTTAAACAACGGTTACGTTGTGTTTCGCCGAGTGAGAGAGGTTACCGGAGGCCCAATCCCCTTTTAAAAGTTCGGCAACGCACTTGTGACTCTTATGGTGTTGCGGGTATCAGATACGATCAGGCGATCCGTCTGCTCGTTTGCCATCCCTTATCCCATAAAAAAATGCTCATTTAGTACAGAGATAGGAGTAAGTTTTAGTATATACATAGTAGTTATTGCCACGTTTGTCTAGTAGTTAAAGCAATTGGCAATTAGCTCGCCACATTATAACCTAAATCATACTGGTGAGCTGGAGATGTATGTATATCAGTACCTACACCTCTGCCTAACCCTTCGGGAAATACAGTCCTGATTGTATTTGTTATGTTCTTATTTGCGTATCAAAAGTTTAGACAAATTAACAAATAAATGGTTCATGTTTTATAAATACCCTCCAAGTGATGATCTATATGTAATAATGCGAATATTGAAATCAATTATTCTTAGCCTTAAGAACACATTATATTCAATATCTTACTTATTTGCTGCATCGACAGAAAAGGTCGGCAGATAATAGTTTACAAACATCCATCCATTCACGTTTTTCTGCCACAGGGGTAAAAATTATAGACCTCCACTTGCCGTAGCAAGTGCAGAATCGTAATTCTTTTGCTATATTTTATTATTTTGCTTGTTCCATATTCATACATCTTCTCATACTTCATAGTTTATACGCCGATAATATTATATTCAAGTGTTAACCATTTTTCCGTCAATGATTCCAACTTTAAATGTATGTCATAGATCTAGTAAAAATCTGTCTATGGATATAATATGTAACGTTCGCAAAACCATCTACATAATGGCCTCACCGCTCGTCGCTCCAAACTGCATCGGTTTGCTATAAAAACGATAGGTACAGTCAGCAAATTCACAGCGATACTCGGATTGGAATGGCACCTGAGCGAGCATTCTGCCAAACCTGATTCCGTGCAATCCCAAACAAATATTAGTTTTCATTTCACAAAAATATTGGACACGATTGCTCTCTTAACCGTCTGTTATAGCTGTAATGTATCCATGAGTGTATGTGCGAACCTTTACAATAAATCGTCGTCGAAGTGGCTTTTCAGAAGCTCGACTTTGATTGAACCTTAAGCCCCGTTCATTTTTAGCCCTAATTTCGGCAGCTGGTCACAGCCAGCCATTTACCAACATCACAGAAGACATGATTATGCCTTCTGTGTAAATAAATCAGCTCTTTTCGATTTGCAGAACATAACAATGTGTAAGTGTGTCTATATGTTCGGCGACATGTAACTTCGCAGTAGTCAGGTACCAAAGTTATATAACATACAATAAAAAGATCCGAGATAGCACACAGTTGTACTTATTTTACACCCACTATAAAAACGTTGCAAGCCAAGAGGTTTATAGTAGGTACCTACACACATTTGTACATAGCGTGAAATTAGGGTTACCATAATATATTACATAAAAATGTTTATGCTTAGCAAAGTAAATATATGTATTTCCTCAAAAGTACCTATATTAGTAGTTACCTCAGTTAGTTTTACGTTGATTTATATTTTTAATATTGTCAGCATTTTATTAATTTTACCATTTTAATGTAGACGACACGATTGGCGTAGCGGTTGAGCGATCGGCTTCTGCGCCACGTGTTGTGGGTTCGATCCCCACACGGAGCAAATATTTGTATGATCTACAAGTAGTTGTTCCGGGTCTGGGCGTTTGTGTATGTGAGAATTTGCGTTTGTAAACGCACCCACGATACAGGAGAAAATCCTAGTGTGGGGCAACGTTTAAAAAAAAAAAAAAAAAAAAGAGAAAAAAAAAATGTGGTATAATATGGAGAAAAACTCATCGATGAAACTTGTTTCAAAACACATTGTAAGTTTAGTTATTTATACTTTAAGTGGAACGATTACAGTGCTTTTAGATAGGCCAACTGGTTTTCAATTCAGTCATATTAATATAACGAAAGCAGCGCAGGTTCCTAGTAGATTTAGTTATAAGACTCTTCAAGAGAGACCAAGTTCAAATCTATAGCAGACGCTCACATTTCAAACCTCCATGGGTTTGAAATGTGATTAGAAATTAGATATTGACGCGAGCGATAGAAAATAGTCCTACTCGCCTAGTGCTGGCGGATTGTTTAAAAAAACTGAGACGAATAAGAATCTTCCTATAAGTAACTATCGACACGAAATCGACTTGACCCTACTACGTAATACCACACTTCTCGGAAAAACCAGAACAATCCGCCGTATTGCAGTAATTAGCCGACGGCGTCATCAGAGCCAAGTCGTCAACATAAACCTTTTACTGATAGACCCAAGCCAATTCCGCGTCGATAAGTATGGGTAGACCCTAAAGGTCGCGTGGTGTTCACAGGTTCCTAATTTCAACTTTAATTTATACCCACTCGTAATTATAAAGGAGCGCTCTTAGGTAGGTACAGGAAAATCTATTTTAACAACAGGAAGTAGCAAAAATCCAGTACGCAGCAGTTTTATCTTAAATACAAAAAAGGGGAAAACCTTTTACCTAAGTTTACGTGACGCCATGTAGGTTATAATCTGTAATAAACCTCATTATTTTCCTTATCTTTTTCTGAGACTATTTATGGACTGTTACTACCTCATCAATACTCCATTGAATTTTAAATCGGAGTTTCCCACACGGGACAAGTCGCACGTATGCGCGAAAGAGCTAACGGTACAGTTCCTACCACAATAATTGCCTCTTTTTTTAAATAAAAAAAAACCGTGTGGTGTCGTGGGACACCAGATAGGAACGAAGATCCTTATTATAAAATATTAATTTCAAGTTCTATTCGAGGTATTTATAAAGAAAATAATTATATTTTTTATTATGATTTTTTTTGACACTGTATAGTCATCATCAAAATCTTACGCATTTTTTAACGTTACGGATGTTTTTACCCCTCCGCAACGCCCCATAAGGAACTTCGTTCCAAAAACTTCACCAATCATTTCTCCGAAACTATCTATGATATTGTGTGTTTTAGGAAGAGGAGACAGTATCTTGTGCTTTTATTTTAATCGACACTCATAATATAGCTTACCGAGTTCTCCGAGGCACAGAATGATGGCTGAACGATGGCTTAGAATGATCACCCATCCATTTAGGGACCGCGGCAATCGCGGCTTTACCTAGCACATCGTTTCATCACCGTCGATTTAGTAAGCCAAGAGCACGCTGTTGGTTGTTTTTAATTAAAATAAACTCCCAAAAGAAATAAAGAAACATTATTTGTAAAGAATTATCTCTTTTACGCAGGCCCGTGTCTAATAAAATAAACCCTCAGGTCTCTTAAAACATCTTTAAGAGCCATAAAGTAAATTTAATCTCCGCCATTAATTGGCTACAAAAGTTCAAGTTGAAAGACTCTCTTGTAATGTTCTTTACCTTTTCCTTTATGTAACGTATTTGCTGATAATAACAATTAGGTATATGTTTTTCGCATGTACGTGTGTTAATCATATATAAAAGAAGAACCTGACTGACTGACGTATCAACGTACAGCCGAAACTAGAAGAGCTAGATCCCTGAAAGTTTTCCTTTTGCACTGTAGGCACTGTTGAGCACTAAGAAGGATTTTTGGAAATTCAACCCCTATGCTGGTGAAAAGGGGGGTGAAATTTTATTTTATTTTAAAATATTGTACTTGGCAGTCGTACCTACTCATCGTAACAATTTGAATGATATTATAGTTTTTATTTCGAGATAATTTTTTGTATTTCTGTCGGAGAAAATTTTAAATTTGTTACATACCTGTTTTTATTTTGGTTTTGCCTAAAAAAACGTTGCCCCACTTCATGGTTTTCTAATACATCGTAGATACGTTTACAAACTCAAGTTATCTCAGTCACAAACACCAAGACCCAGATATACTTTTTTTATGCCATACAAATGTTTATTTCATGCGGGAAACGAATCCGCGACATAAACATTATACTTGTAAGAATATTATTGACAGAGACGCAGCCAGTATTAACCATGTTATGTTGTGAACAAGTATAAATACGCAGACCACATCTAACAAGAATTAGTTACCAAGAGCGAGACCTACCCACATTGGTCCATCTTGTACTTTCGCATAATACCTAATAACGCGTAAACAAGGCAAGTCATAACAATAATGGGCAGTCGTAAAAGTGTTAATATGTACATACTGTAGGTATGCAATAGCTAAGAGACGTTCCCCCGTTAACAATAAAATAAAACGAGGGTATTCGAGGCGGCACGGTATGTCACTCGTGACGTCAAGCCATGGGCGCGTCACTATATCTGGATTATCCCATAAATAAGTACAAATTGAAATATTCCAAGAAGTTCTTCAAGTTATTGTCTATGTGATATAAAGAAAAAGTGCAATTCAGTTCCCAATCGATGAAGATAACTTATGGTTAAGTTGAGAATCTCCTTTTTGAAGTCGTTTAAAAATTACTTAATGTATATCCATTTTCACAATTTTCTGATTTTATAATACAGAATTAAAATTAAATCCTTTTTTATTATAACTTGCACACGAAGAAACAATAAAACAGTTTGACGTCGATCGTACATGTGGGGGTGTTAACTAGCCAGGCGGATCATTAGATCTTAGCACTAAGCGTATGCATGTCCTATTTTCTACTATACAAGTAATAATTTAATTTTAACATCACTACATAGTATAAAACAGAGTCGCTGTTGCTGTCTGTCCGTCCGTATGTATGCTTAAATCTTTAAAACTACGCAACGGATTTTGAAACGGTTTTTTTTAATAGATAGAGTGATTCAAGAGGATGGTTTTAAGTTATTCAACATTACGCTACGGCTCTTAGGAATGGGACAACGCGGGTGAAACCGCGGGCGGGCCGCTAGTACAATGTGAACTGGATAGTTTTTGATGTTATAAAATAGAGTATGGTATATTTAAAAATAAACAAGTACTTACATACATTGCTGCCCAAATAATGTCCGTTAAGTTATTTTTTAGTAAAGGAAAAAAATCAATCGCGGGCTGGATTCGAACCTGCGTCTTCTGGTTTGATATACCAGACGCTCTGACCTCTAAGCCACCGCGAACCCTACCCGCATAATTGAAATTTTGCCTTCACATTCTGAATTTACGTAATAAGGTGACGTTGATGACATCTATGAGAGGCAAGTTACCTTACTTCTCAACCGACACGACTTACTTTACAGTTAGTTCAGTGTCGTACGATGCCACCTTACCTTTTAACTATCTTTTTGTGATTTTTTTTTTGCATTTTCCATGCTAAGATTATTAAGTTATTTTTTAGTAAAAGAAAACCTCTAAGCCACCGCGAACCCTACCCGCATGATTAATTATGAAAATCACAAAAGATAATGTCCGTTATTTATTATTATATATGGATAAGAAGATTAAATGTAAGCAACCACATGAAGACGAAAATACGACTAACTTTATACCAACGATGAACCTTGAAACTCCATCGTAGCGGGTTCATGGCTCGTAGCGCACCCCCAGGGAATTGATATTCACTCTGCAACCTTCAACAGCAAATTTTCTCGTTGATTTCAAGTATAACTTACCTAAGCAATTTTCCTGATAACCTGGAAAAAGAAGGCTGAAACGGACTTCGGGATCAGGCAAATCACTGAATAAGCAATTTCCTGTGGGGCGATTTATTTTATTTTCATGGAATTAAAAAAGTAAAAAAACTTGTCATATTTTTAGCGGTTTATGGACTTAACAATTTTATATACAGCTAGCATAGCTATAGCGCGCTTTTTTTGTTTCAAAATAATCAAGGACCCATCTTCATTATTTTCCACGGGAAAGAGTGGGACAGTAATGGGTTGATGGTCCTGATTAATAAAGGTATCATCGCTTTATAAAATAGGTGTTAGTTTATACACTATGTAACATAAGTTAGATCAAACATAAGTCAAAGTCAAACGTGCAATGAAATTAACGTGTTTTTGTTTTGGGATCGGGTGGCATAGTTAGAAGTTACCGTAAGAAATCGTTGTGAATAAGCTTGAATATAACATGCCATCACGCCTGTATTCCCCGAAGGGTTAGGCAGAGGTGTAATAATATCCATTCACAATTTTCCGGTATGTTTACGTCCCATGTAATAGCGAGAAAGCCTATTGACATTAACTGGGCACAAATCCAAACCTCGAGCCGCTATTGAGAATTTCGTAGACAAACCCGATAGCATTTTGCTCGACCCTAGAATCGCATCTGTCTTGGGTTTGATTTCTCTAGCATAGCAGCCGCATTTAGGACCACAAGACTGATGAGTTAGTTATAATAAATTGTTATTATAAATTGTTGTTAAAATAAATTGGATATGGATCAGAGATTAGCGACAATTCGATCCAATTTAGCATATCCAGTTCATAGTACTATGGCTTCTATATATCCTCAATTTGAGGCGAGTTTGCGGCATTTAATTAAATTAAATCACGCCACATGTCCACACACTAGGTCACTAGGCATTATGGGCGTTGCTGAAATTCCTGCTGATAAGGCTAATTGTGTTTGAGAGACATCACTTCAGTCCGATTGATCACGCGACGTGACGTCATTGTATTTTAAGTATGGCTAAATAGAAGCTATAGTAACTATGACTTTATTTAAGAACATACAACAACAAAAACTAAGATTTTCGTATTTTTTTACACAAATTTATTTGAAAGAAATTTGTAAAAAAGTTACGTAGTTTTTAATTCAAAAGCAATATCAATTTCACAAAAAACATTCTGTAATTAACAAAAAGTAAAATCGCCTTCAAAAACATAAAAATAATGCAAACATAAAATAACAGTTTCGGAAGTCGATGCCTTCAATTTCGTTTGAACTTTTGTTTTCGCCACCGACTTCCGAAACTGTTATTTTATCTAAATTAAGTATCGCATGAAGTATTAAATCAATACTTCATGCGAAAATTTCTTTTGAATTACGCCAAGTGTTTACTATACATACATATTTATGCTCTCGACTGTACATCATAATTAGTAAAAACGATAGGTTTGTTCCGAGTCTTTATGTTTTTTGTTTAATAACAAAAACACCGCATCTTTCAATTGTCAGCCACTAATGACAAAATGTGACAAGCGAGTGACAGACCGCGTCAATCACTGTAATTTTCACCGTGACACTGTCAGCGGTACGACAAAAATCGTACGTGTGTGATAGGCCTAACTAATCACTTGTGCGGAACTGTGCGTTAGTGCGCCCGTAATCTTATCGTGTTTACCTGCCGTTAATTAATAAATACACGAGTACCTGCTTTCACGTACAATTTTATACAAATTAGCAGATAAGGTTTTGAGATTTCGGAAATGTTGTGATTGTTTTATGTTTAACTGGCAGATGAAAACATGCATACCATCACACCTGTATTCCTTGAAGGGTTAGGCAGAGGTGTTCTGATATAGGTATATCTACAGTTCATCGTCATGTTTTTAGCTGTCTATTAATCAAGTTCCTATTCTGTGTGAAATAAAATAATATTTGTGGCTTAACTACAGTTAGCTGTATACGCGTTTGTAAATATGAAACTTGTGATTACAAATGCTTTTACAATGCAGGAAAAAGTGTCCTACTCTAGGACGTAAGACAACGTAATGAAAAAAAGAGTAACGGTTCATCCCTGAACCTAATTGCTATTAATTGTTTTGCAGAGAAAAATACTATCCGTCTCCATTAATTAAATAACATGTCTACACAACAGTTGCGTTAGTAATTAGAAAGACTTTTTGCGTCACTGTCAGCTTAATTTATTTTATGTCTACTCGTAGACTTCTGAAGTGAAGCCAAGCAACTTTCCTGGGCTTATGTGAGAAGCAATGATTTTATTGCCATGTGCTTAAAATTTAGTACTTACGTTTCCTGTAATAAAATGATACTGCAATATGTAAAGCATTTTGACAGTTCCATTGAGGGGAATAGATTATATTTCCGAAATCCAAAATTATTTTGCATAAATGACCAAAGATAAATAATAAAGCTTAGAGATATGACAATTGGACTACCAATAACACTTTGCTCGACCCAAAAATCAAACTTAGGACCAGAGCAGTAGCGCGACCATTACAATAATGAGGAGTTTCCATACTAAATATTATATTAATATACAGAATTAGCCTGAGAATTAATAACCTGGTAGGCACAGTCATGCTCCATCTTCCAGTTAAATCTATTTGACCTATGAACAAACAACAAATTAGCTCATTTGGCTGTAACAGTAACAAAATAATTTGACTGCTAACTTCCTGTACAACATCATAACTACCTGCCTAGTACTGATGAGATATATAACGTCATTGTACAAAGTTGTTAGTGTTATGCCCCAGATGTTAATCGACTGTAACTAGTTGTATTAGCAGTGTTAACAGGCTATTATGCTACTAGCGAACGGTTTGTATAGGAACCTTTTATTGTGGTACTAATGTTTTCCTAGGTTAGCGCGATGGAATATGATCTAAAACCTCATTAATTCTGTTAATGAGTAGCAGTAAAGTAGAAGTAAGTATTAAATTTTGTCATTGTGTTTTAAGTAACTACCTTAAGCTACAACGGAGGTACCAGCGGAGGTTTTTCCAATCCGGTACGAAATGGCAACCTTCAAGAAGCGAGCCTATTTTTAAAGGCATCGCACTTGCAACCCCTCTGGGTGTTGTGGCTTTCAAATGGCGGTGATCACTTACCATCAGGTTGCTTGTTGGTTGGTTGTCACTTGCCTCCCTATTCTATAACAAAAAAAAACGGTATAACTGCTTCTGAAGTTAGCCGTTTTTGTGTAAAAATATCGAAATCAATAAGAACACTAATTACAAGTATGAAACATTTAAGATCCCATTGTACTGTTGTACCCTTTATACCGAGCCTAATATTCAGACATGCATCTGAATATTAGGCTTTTCAGGGGGTCTAGCGTCTGAAGTTGTCTGCAAGTCGTTTTGCAGCTCGGTATAAAGGGTATTAATCCTTGTTGAATCCAATGCACTCAACTCTGACTGAAAATGATCACCACTTTCTGTAACGATGCAGGAAGACATTGTGAGGAAACCAGCAAATATAAAAATAATTTATAATATTTTTGGAAATGTGTGTGGTGTATCAATACGCACTATGTCAGCGTTAGACCTAATATCTAGATATCAATATAACCGAATCTAATTACTTTCAAACTAATGGTAAACCCGTGCCCAGCAGTGGAAAATTAGGTAATTTGCTGAATTACTACGGTAGAATAAAATAGAATAGAATTATTACGGAACCTACTAATTATTTCACATTGTGTTCGTGTTGAAACAGACATACGACTTCATATATTGTACATGCATTATTTTTTTATTCAATTTTAGTTTAGGATTAATCCCAGCCAAGTAATAGGTATTGGTTTTACTTCGCTAGGTAATGATAATAATACGTATTGGTTGGGTTAGCTTCAATAAATATTAATAAAACCTTATTTTTAATAATTATTGAAGCTATCAAACACCAAATCAAAGCCTTAATATTGGTCAACAGAAGAAAAAACCGTCGTAATGGCTCAATGCGAATTAATCTCTTCTCAAAATCTCTAAGGATGTAGTTCCCTGTTAATGTTGGAGTTCGTTATTATCGAGAATTTTCGTGATAATTTCCCAGAGTGACTGATTTCCCCGGGTGACTATTTTTTTTTTACGTTGAAGTGTTTTTTTCCCTTAATTCGAGGTCCATTCAACTTAAACGCAAATTATCGGTGGCTATTTAGCACCTTCACGTCCACTAGTTATGAAATTCTGGCGACCATATAATATTTTTATGATAGTCTATATATAGCTTTATCAAAGATGGTAAAATATTATATTATAGGTGACTTCATCTCTTAATAACCCCCGACGCAAAAAGAGGGGTGTTATAAGTTAAACATGTGTACCCGTGTGTCTATCTGTGGCCTCGAAGCTCCAAAACGAATGGACCGATTTTCATTCAGTTTTTTTTTGTTTGAAACGTGACTTGAACGAGAGTATTCTTAGTTACTACGCAAGTAGTAATATTTGGATAAGTATTCTATATTACATATGGGAGACAATAATATAAAATATATTACAAGTGGTACTATTAACAGGAATAATTAACTAATCTAAATAACCCAATGCACGTTAACACATAAAATATTCATATCATCTCCCTTAACTACTAACATATATTTACTGAGACATCACGGCACGATAATGTAACGTCGATATGGACGTTGTGTTATCCTAATTAGTCCAGTAATTAACTGCGATTCATCTAAACCGTTGCCAAACTTTTAGCTTTAGAAGCCTTATGTCAGAAACTAAGACACTGATTTATGGGCTCGAGATAGTCCCCATTATAACATTGGGGCCTGATATAAATATCGATAAATCGATACCTACAGATATCCCTTAAATTATTAGTTGAAGTGCTTAATTAAGTATACCATGACCCAGATCTTAGCTTTCGTTCCCAAAAATTCGATCCTTCTATTGCTTTAAGCTAACATGATAATTAACTTCACTATTGTTAGCACGAATTTTTTTGACATGGATTAGGTATCGCTACCCTTCGATCATAATTACATAATTCCTGTGGCATTTTTTGTAATAAATAGGTGCTTACGTAAATAAATAATATAAATACAGCATTCCATATATAATACACATATATTTTACGTACAAAATTGGACGTTAGGTTCAGGATACATTGCATTATACACGATTCGTCTTATGCATAAACACTCCCTGGACAACAGCAATGACACAGCAGTTAGGCGATGATGAATGATTAGCTTAATCTACATGGTGTTATTTAAGCAAAACAGTTTCGCAGTGTGCGGTCCTCACAGACAATGATATATACTTTATTGCTTATTGTCTTCAGCTCATTCGAAATTCTAGGAGCGACCTCCTAATTTATCCGCGTGCTCCGTGACAGTCTATTGTATACATTTTCATTAGGCCCGCATTCAACACAGGTAGGTAGGTAATACGCAGCAGAATAGTGATGGTGAATTTTAAAATATTTGATCGTCGCCTTATATGTTGCAATTAATAAAAGATTCAAAGAATATGGAGTTGCGTGGGTGCGTAAATGTAGTTGTTAATTAAATGCATAATTATTATGATAGAAACACAAATAATGTCTAAAGAAAACTATAGATAAAATGTTATATCTTTTTATCTACCTACCGTTTAAAGATTTACAATGATTATTGCAGAAAAACTGCTGTAAAAAAAAACACCGCAGGAAAAGTTTACCGTCTAAAAGCTTTCGTTAGAAAAATAATACGTATACCTACATTTTTTTTCGTTTGATTCATGAAATTCATACATAGACGGGTATTTAAATAATTCATTTAAAACCTATACCGATTTATTAATAACGTGTATTGCATTATTTAAAAAAGTCTTCTGAATTTTATTACCCACCATTTATTTGAAACCCATATCATTTAATTTTAAACTGAATATATTTGTGTTCGAACGCCTTTCAATATAGAACTGCAAACAGTTTCGTTTGCGTTCGTGCCGCGTGACTGTCAGGCGCTTTGCGCACGCGAAGGCCATGATCTCCGATTAATAGCACTGGAAGGTTGCCCTGCCCGCCCTTTATTACCTCACCGCCCTTCTCGAGTGCCAGCGAAATGAGCAATGTTAAGGTCAGGCAACGTAAGTAAGTACTTATAAGTCCAGTTTCTCCATAATCCGCGGCGAAGGAAACTTTGATCAAATCTGAACTTCGAATAATTCCGCAAAACTTTCGGCCCTAATATGGTTCAGGATCGTAATAAAATTTTGTGATAGCTTGGGATATTTAGTTGTGACATAGTTCCGTTAATTAGGTAAAGGTTATTAGACCAATATTGTCGTGAGCATAATTGACGTAATATATCTAATTATTTAGGTAAGTGACGTTATTTTCACATTATTATACATTAGTTGAAGTTATCGTATCAGTACCTACGAAGGAAAATATTATAGATACGTAACGTGTAACTTACGGTAATGACGTAAAAATTACTCCTCTTTATAAAAAAACAAATATGATGAGCGACATCAAAAAAGCCTTGACATTCGCAAACGTCAAAATCTCAGACAAAAATAAAATAAGAAATTCGGGGTTGACAGCAGACGGTGAACGATCGTTACAATCCACCCTATTACCACATCCATACAAAAAAGTAGCAACAACGCAGGCCGGGATTATGTCATATCTACACAAAAAATACTCATACATATCTGAGATATTATGGCTTCAGAAAAGGGACGTTATTGATGCCTACTTGATTGATGCATATCTACTTGATTGATGAATTACGTAGGTACCTAAGCTAATGATTTGTAATAAGAATAGAGTAGGCACATACATACCTACCTAGTTTTTTCTAGCATTTTCTTAAAAGTTTCTCTCCGTAAATCTTTTATATTGGTTTTTAAGTGATAATAATTATGAAGTTTTTAATGACGCCTTAAAATACGAGTATAATTAGGTACACTAGGCAGCAGAAACTTCATTATGATTTACAAAAAAGAACATGAATCACAATTTCAATCACAAACCACATTTATCTCTTTTGATGATTATTTTTCAAGCATCAAACCAAAGATTCTGTATAGTGAGACGCGTAAAACTACATAAAACCAGGAAACAAACATTCTGGTATATTTCCCCACAGTATTAAGAGTATGTCGTGTTCTACTTATGTCAGGCGTTGACGAGTCTTCTGTTCGGGTATTCATGACCATCTCGTCATGAATACCTTTTTGTTCTCGACTATCCCGAATTATACGCTATTGAATTTCCGAAGGAGACTGGCCGGCTCTTGAGATATCGTTCATCAAACTGTCACCCTCTTTAATGTTTCAAAGCGATAACTTTCGTATGCCAGTGTATAAGTTTGTGACTCCATAACTAAATATACATATAAGTAGTTCGATATGTTTAAAGGTCACTGTATGCGCGAAAATTATACTATAATCTCAGGATCTCAGGGGATTAATTTTGTTAATTATTGTTGTTGTTGTAAAAATTGTTGTTAATCAATTGTTACCTTAATATAAGTTATAAACAACATTCATAGTTGAATCCCTTGAGTAAAATTTAGAACAATTAGGCTAATAGAACTCCGGATGTTGTAACATGCGTAATATATTGTATAAACGCGTTTCGTGACGCACGTAAATAAGCAATCCACTATTTATGTTTTTTACATAGAAATTTGTCAACTGCACAAATAATCTTAACATTCGAGCATTCTAACACGCAATTTGAATATATAGTTACCCATGTAGAACAGCGGCGGCACGCCAATTACTTCAAAGACGAAACTAAAGAGAAAGAAAAAGAACTCACAGACAGTGTTTTATTAGTTTTATATGAACTGTGCTCCGATGAATATACCAATAAAAAATGTTCCAATCCACAAAGTTTAACGTTTATCCTTTGAATAACAAAGATCTGAAAAATCGATGCTGTACTTTTACAGTTTAAGATCATCAAACATCCGAAATGTGACGTTGTTTGAATAAAGTAATAAAAAATATCGTAAACATTTCTAGTTCAACTATTTGTCGTAAAATATTCTTAAAAAAGAACGACGTAGAAACATAGTGGATCACAGCCCTTTTCATAACCCTTTATGTGCGTCGTCTCGCTTTGACAGCTCAGCTGAGAGTGATATTGACGCTTTGTTCAGTTGATTGACGTTGATATGACATGGAAAATGGAGGACAACCCAATGCGCGCGCGTCACGTGCCTGTGAAGATCAACTAAAAGAAATAGGATAACTCGAACGAAATTGAAATCTATATAAAATTTATGATAAAATTAATTAATAATAATGATTATTACTTAATTTTTGCTCTTTATTTATTTATTTATTTTATACTTTATTGTACATCAAATAAAACATTGGACAGGACATTTAAATAATAATAAATATTATGTTTTATGTTATTTATTTATTTATACATTTTCCGTAATAATTGTCACCGCATGATAAAAGATCGTAAGATTTATAACTCGTTGTAACTACAAAATAACAATATATTACTTGTGTGTAAAAAAATAGTATTACAATAGATCCACTTGGCAAGCAGATCAGCTATTGCACTACTAATATAGAGACGGTACTATGACATTATTAATATGCAAGTAATATTTCTGTTAAATAATATTTCTGTTACAAGCTTAGATTTAATTATAAGATGATAGGTAGGTGCGATTTGCGATTGCAGAACTTAAACGCGAAAGTGACTTTTTTCAAATACGGTCGCAGAAAGTTTCCTTTTCTGACGAAAGCCAGAATTTGTGTTCATAGATTACCAGAATGACGCTTCTGTTGCCATTTCCCATTGTTTGCGACGCTCTGTAAAAGCGACAAAATATTCCGCTCACATTGCCACCCGCCCTATTACGTGCGCAGATTTTTCACAAAAAATCTCATCCGCAATCGACCCTCCAAAAGTGGGTCGTAAGCCTTTGATGGAATTTCTCATAAAAAAAAGCCTGGAAAAAGTGCGAGTCAGATTATCCAAAGTTATCTGTAAGATGAATAAATTTTGGTTTTTCTTGGTGTACAAAAAATATTTATGGCTCGAAATATCAAGAGGTAACATAGTTTGAGTACTTCCCTAAATTTAATTCGAGTTCCGAACTTTAAATAGAACCCTCATAAAGTGAATGTATCCAATAAATACTTTATTTTTAAAGGATTTTAAATCTCCCTTGGGACTTTACGCATTTTATTGTGAATTCGAATAGAATTTGTAACACAAGTTGAGGAAAAATTTATCACTTGAGTATTACTTATTTCTTCAATGAAATATGTTTTTGTACTAATTCGTAATTAAATTAAATCATATTGGCTAACCTTCGTAAAAAATATTGGTGTTTCCTTGCGGTCATAATGGGCTAATTGTGTTTTGGGACACATAGGAACATAGTAGGTATAACAATATAAACAAATACTGCAATAATAATTATTTTGTACATATTTCAGTGAGAGGTATTGGGGGAAATATATTTATTCCTAAAGAGGTCGGGGTCGCGTCGCGGCCAGGTGTTCGGCACGCCGCCAACAGATGGCACAATAGTTCCGGTCCAATGTTGTGTGAGATGGGATCATCTATATTTCTCTTCGCACCCATTGTTTACTACAAGCTATGTGTTTTATTTCCTCATACATCAATGTAATACTACTGAAAGTGTACTGAATTTTCACGATTAAATGCATCGTCGTAAAATATTGGAGATTTATGTATTTGTCATAGGTATTTATTTATTATATCTTTAACTTATATCTACTTTCGGTAATCAAAAGACGTTTGTAAATATTTCCGTCACTTTTTAATATTATATATATAAAAAAAGCGAACGGCTCAATTGCCGTTGTCGCGAGTTAGATTCCTGTCTAGAAAAAAATATTGGTACGTATGGTCTTAAAGTTAGTACTTAGTTTATCTGGACATAAACACGTGTAAAAAACACAGTGATAGGTTAAACTTCGGTTATTCTAATTAGCTAGCAAGAGACTGTAGAGGATTTTTTCTTGCACTTAAAACTTCTTGCAATATCAATTAGGTATCAAAAATATTGAAATATTTACAACTGCTACCAACACAACGCTACCAACAAAAAGGTGTTATATGACTAAGGGATTAATTATGTCTAGAAGGTGGCTAGCCTTTACTTGCATATTAATAATGTCATAGTACCGTCTCTATATTAGTAGTGCAATAGCTGATCTGCTTGCCAAGTGGATCTATTGTAATACTATTTTTTTAAGAACCCGCAATATAATTCTGCAGTACTCGCTGAACATTCACGTATTTCATTTCATATATCACCAGATACAAATAAGGGTTGATGTGGATATATTTTCAGTTATTTGAAGCGTTAAATTTCATAGAAGAAGTCGAGAAGCATACAGAAATAAATGCTTTAAAATGGAACTAGTTAAGGAACTCTTAAAAAAATAAAAGACGTGTGGCACTCGGGGACTGCCGCGGTAAAGCTATTGCATAGCGTTTTTTATCAACTTATGTAATACAACCAATGCCACCTAAAGGCGGGTTGCTGAACTAAAGAGACAAGCGTGATATTTCAAAAAGTCATTAAAAGTTTTCGTATTTATCGATAGATATCACCGCTGTGCCGGTCGGAGTGGGGGGTGTTAGGTTTTTTTCGTTACGGAATTTCTGGATTCGGTCCCCACGCTCAAGGCCCGCGATAGAAGCTATGCAATAGCTTAATAAATTTAATAAATTTAGACAAAAAGTTTTCCTGGTCTCATACTCATAGCTTTTGTTAGGGATAGACAAAAATAGAGCTTTTCTATATAAGCTTACCCTTCGTGATTTTACTAATTGCTTACTTAACAAGGTATGAAAGTAAACTTTGCTGACATGTTCATGTTGGTAAGCTGTGCCAAATACAGATTTTTTTGTAGTGACGTAATTGATAAATAATGTTTAGTTTATTTCATAGGTTATACACGAACCTTTACAACACGTAGAGTACCCATTTTCTCGTTTATAAAGCGTCAGCATCAAAATGTCTTTTGCTCTTCCAAACAAGATTTTATTTTTGTCGCTCCACATTCATACGTTTTAACGACGTTGTATTTTTATATTATCGACGTCATTGTGTTTTACGTAAAGTACCGATTAGAGAAAACCGTCAAGGGTGAGAGAGACATTAAAACAAATCTCTTTAGCACCGGCGGCCGTAAGCGGATGGAGCGGTGGGGCTTCGCCAGCTATGTGCCCTTCTCATCGCACTTTCAATGAAACACGGTCACAAAGATAAATTCAAGATCCCGTTTTATGATCATTTTATAACTACCATAAAATAAAGCATAAGCTGATAGTTCTAAATAATAACGCCACAACGTTTATTTTACTATAACAAGTCGTACTATTTTCGGTTGACTTATGAGTAGCTAATGGAAATGGAGACATGACAAATTACATCATCTCTTCATCTAATGTCCGCCCTAGTACGAATATAACAAGACATATGAATTAATGATATTTTAGCGAGACATATTCACACGTCGGCGCAACTGAGAGGAAGATATATTCTCCTGGCTGTACCAAAGTGTATCTAGCAACACATTCCAAAATATGAAATCGTAATTTCTGTGAACTTGCATTAAGTTCCAAAAATTACAAATAAATTTTCCATTTCAGGTGACGTACATCAAACCGAATTTATTACTGCGAAGCATATTGTTGAATTTTGATACATAATTTTCGGGATCTACAAACGTTTTGAGTGGGAAATTATAACGAAAATGATCGAAAGTTTTCACGATAAGGGCGTATAAAGATAAGTGTTTTGTGATGAGTCGCCACCAGCTCCGTGTTCCGGAGGTGCGCGTGAGTGGTGCGCCGGCGCAGGAAGAAGATGATCCCCCTACAGCGCTGCCCCCCTTCGCGCTTACACTAGCATCTATACCGAGACGAAGGCATTCTTGGATATGCGGGTAAGTTATTCAGACATGGATTACTGATTGCATAAAGATTTATTGATGACTAAAGTTTTTAGGTGAAAAGTTTTGCTTGAAGATAATAGTAGGACCGAAAGAGGGAAATCTGGTTTGGCACTATTAGCATAATAAGTGCCTAAGTAAGCTGGCTATGTCTATTTAAAAAGATACAACCTCATAGCAAATTGTGTTCTTTGAAATCTTGATAGCAAAAAAGTAATGTACCTGTTTAAAATAATTTGTTAGCTGGGCTGGCTTGTTTCTAGGACAGTGTATAAGCATTGCCATTCAGCGTGGCAATGCTGCCAGTCTTCTGAGCACCTTCCCGGATGACAGCGATGCCGAGGAATACTTTGACGCCTAGTCACGCCTCTGTCTTTTAGATTTATATACATAGCTTTTTTTACGTTCACGTATTTTATGTAAATGGGTTATTAATAGGTTTCTTTTTATAATGTAGGTATATAGTTTATTGTTCATGTAAATAAATGACACCATTTGTGATAAATACATCTAAACTACTATTTTTAGGAGAAAATATCAGTACCTACTCCTAAAATTCACGTGAACTACTTAGGTAGGTATGTAAACGTTATTAGAGGCTGGCTGTACCATTTTACCGCTTACACTTCAGGTAATTTATTTAATAATATTTCCACTTTTTATACTATACCTACATCATATTTCTCACGTAACTAAGAGTATCGATTCAATTAGTTTCGCTTTAATACGTAGAGCAAAACAATATAGCTCAAGTGTCGTGTTTAATATTGAATGGATATTTTCAGCAGTGAGTGGCTATCTGTAAGACAAATATCAGTTAATATTCATGAGGGGCCCCGCCGATGGTCTGTCCCAGGCATTAGCACAACAATGGCCGGCCACGTAAACGTTCATCCTACCTAACCTCGACTATTGTACCGAGATCACTGTCTTCAACTGTTTTTGTATTTCATTATACCCGTCGACGCTTTCACTGGAACTGTCCCATGAATTGTAATACAGCCGCCATCTTTTGCCCAAGTTTCCCCAGCTCCTTTATCAATACAATTGCTCTTTATTGAAAATCAGACGATAAATTTCGAATGGCATTTAAGATATCTCTTACAATAAGTACGCATTGGCGAAGAAAGTCCACGAAAAATTGGGTTTTTTATTCTTTTTACTGTCAGTGATATTTCATCACGACATTAGACGCCACATTGAAGGACGCCATTAATCTGGCATTGGCAGCGCTTGTACGTCGTTCTTCACACGCAAAGCTGCTTTATCCAATATCAAAATATTTGTTTGGAAAATATAGCACGCTATTAATATAACATTTCGCAGAAAACGACCGAGGTGAACTATTTTGGTTTACGGTATATACCTAAATATGTAAAAATAATAATATATGGCTTAATCTATTAGGAGCTACAATAGGAACAGTCAATTTTTTTGTCTATCAATATGTAGGTACCAAAATGGATATGGTGCTAGTCAATACGGTCGGAAATAGCTCAATCTGGAAAGCAGGAAATAGTTCCAATTAAACACTGCTTTGACGTTCTGATTGCCTTCTGTTGACTGTCTTGAATGAAAACATGGGAAAACATAAAAAAACTCTACCATACATCTTTTCCATGAATCGGGTAATTAAATGCAGAATCGTTCAAAATTAAATACAACATTAAGGAGCCGTGTTTTCAATTCCACTTAAAAAGTTTCATTAATTTGATAAGGGCGCCACTTTTATTGTGCAAGTTCAGTCGTAACTCGTAGCCAAGTTCGGTACATTTCTCTTAATTACACGGAGAACATTAAAATTACCTACTGTTGTATTCAACCTTTTTGGTTTAAGGTAATGAACGCGCTTGGCGTTACTAGCGTCTGTTATGAATACTAGATACTCAACTAATGATATACGTGTCAGTTTTATTGTGGGCATTTTTTACTTAGCCACTTTCTGACGTTTAGATAGGTACTTACTTTACTCGCGGTTATTGACAGTTTTATGTAATAATAGTTTTCTGATTCCAAAATATCGATAATAAAGCATTTTATTAAAACTGCGTAATATGTGCAAAGTTAAATACCACTAATAAACTTTAGATCAACAATTCATTAGTTAATTTAGATTCATTAATTATTATTTTTTTAAACTTTGCCCCACTAGGATTTTCTCCTGTATCGTGGGTGCGTTTACGAACACAAATTCTCACATACACAAACGCTCAGACCCGGAACAACTAGCTCTAAATCATACTAATATTTGCTCCGTGTGGGGATCGAACTCACTACACGTGGCGCAGAAGCCGATCGCTCAATTGATACGCCAGACGTGTGTTAGTTTGTAGTTCCATCAATACATTTCCAAACTTTAGTTAAATATCCTTCTATTTTGACGTGTGATTTGCATAGGTAAGCGAATTAGTTTGGAGTACCAAGTTGTAGTTTATGTTACGCTTGTGCGGAAATGTGAACAAAACTGTCACAACCAACCACAGGAAATTTATTAGTGTAGCTACATAACTTAGTAAATGCACATGTCCGGTTTCAATTATGGACCTTATAAATTCTAAATGGAGAAAACTTTGGCATGTTGGTAATTAAATACAAAGCTGCGGGTGAATTGAAAAGGTTTTCTGATTTCTGTCGGAAGATATATTATCTTGTTGAAAAGGGCCCTGTTTACTTAAAAACTTTAAATCTTATATGCCCTGCTCAGTTCTTTGTCGGCTTACTTCAATCGTGACTTTCTTAATGAAGTCTTTAGAATGGAACACACGTGTTTGGAAAGTTATTTTCCACAAAGTCAAACGAAACAGCGCTGAGAAGCTTAGGTCGCGGTCGAGTCCGACCTAAGGTAACACCTTTTCATCGCTTTTGTCTTCATTTGAAGAGACTAACACAAGAAACCCAAAGTCTTGTGAAATTCAAAACGTTAGCCGAAAATAAAGGGATGAACTGTACATTTACTATAAGTAGGTAGGTACATAATTTGGCAAATGTACAATTTTGTGTGATTATAAGTACAATATGCTTCCAGTTTTACGTAAATAGGTTTGTGTTTAGGCTCGCATCCAAAATGGTGCTTGTTACGATATAAATTCAATTCAGTAGTTAGGTACTTTCGTTGCCGATAGTGTTTCAAAATAATAAACGAACACTTTTTGTTAAATTTTTTAAAGACATTTTTAATTATAGTAATTGAGCGTCTGATCCTTTAATCACTCAACTTCGTTGAGCGTCGAATACATTCTCGTTCGCTTCACAAAGGCTTATTTTATCAAAGCGCGGCTTCTTCTACTTGTCTTACCTTTGAGCGGCACGAGCTTCGAGTTAATAGCGTTTCCTATTGAAAAATTTATAAGTATTAAAAAAGTATCGTAGGCTTAATGCTAAATTTTATTAGCTTAGCAGGTTTTTATTACTTTGGGTTCTGAAGATTTTAATATGTACACTGAGGAAATTCGGGTGTTTTTAATATTTTGGTCTCAAAATAATAACTAAATCTGTGTTGATCCACAGCTTGCGTCCTATTTCATATAACAATCGACCTTTGCTTATACATATACCTACTCCTAGGATAGCTGAGGGTAGGATGTTTGTCTATTTAAACTATAATTACTCTATATTTATATTGTGTACTCTTCCTAATATACTTTGTATTAATCTATTTAATCTGTACATCATAGGTCGCGACCCAGGCTTTACATTTTATCTACTGCAGGTTCTTAATATCGTCCGACAACCTGTACCTAATTCCATTATCCACGGATACACACAAATTGTCCCATATCATGATCAAAGCTGAGCGAGTTGATTGCATTACCCTGAAGGCAGCTGCATATTGCACGTGACCGACAGAACTGTAGGGATATACCTAACACATAAAACCTTCGTCCACTATACCGTAGCACTACGCCGATATATACATGCAAATTTGATAGATACCTATTATATAAAATATTATTTATTTCATACAAAATCTAATGCAACGTAAAATTTTATACATACATACTTACACTCACGCTTTTCTCCCACAGAGGTAGGCAGAAACTATAGAGTACCACGTGCTACGATTCTTGCATACTTACTTCTTTTGCTAGTGTTACGCATCTGACCTTTTTTGAAGAATTTCGCGAGCGATCTCTTATAGCGAACCACTTCAATGGATTAAAAAAAAAATTGAAAGCGATACCTTGAATGACAAAAAATGAGAAAACCAACTGCAGAACTCCAACACTATCTAAAACTTACCTTTTTAAAGATGATTAGCAAAGGCCTCATACCTACTGCCAGTTTTTTCTTTTAACCATTTCCACTAATATTATGTAGGTTTACTAATATAATTTTGTAATGTTTAAGCTAGAAGAGAGTTCAAACTCATGCCACCCGCCCGAAGGGTCTTTGGAGATTCAAGCAGCAATTTTGTGTTGTAGCATTATGGTTTTTTCGTCCCTAGTACGGCCAGAATGCAGAATTCTACTGATTTCACAGATATAGTAATGTACGGTGTCTTAATCACCTGTAAGTACATATCTAAGGATGAGTGATATAAGGTAAGAATCGTCTCCTACTGCTGTGTACTTCGGTCACAAGTAACACAAAAATTAGTAAGTTTGTATTTGCGTACCATAACTGTAAACTTAGTAACTATAGTATGTTAGTAAGTATATAGTAATGGAATTAGTGGGCAATGTCCTTAAAACCGTCTAGTTTTATGAGAATTATCTTCCTGCGCTTTGTGTGTTTTTCTCCTAGATAATGCACTTAAATGCG
Source organism: Acronicta aceris (assembly GCA_910591435.1). Taxonomy (NCBI): domain Eukaryota; kingdom Metazoa; phylum Arthropoda; class Insecta; order Lepidoptera; family Noctuidae; genus Acronicta; species Acronicta aceris. The sequence goes on along the minus strand of OU342763.1, from coordinate 7,276,347 downwards.
ACGTTGAAACGAGAGCAGTGTCTACTGTTTTTTACTAGAGAAATATTCGAATAACGGGATTTAAATATTTCCCTTGTTTAAAAACAAAATAAACTTTTACTTACGAAAATATACGTGAACCTTGAAATTTATATCGCACGGTGGTTGTCATGAATAAAACATTTATAAATATTACAAATACTAAACAGTTTCATCAAAATAATATTCTAATAAATTCGGTTCGTAATGACGGCGTATCATTTTATGAAATTTATCTTCTAAGATTAAGAAAACTACTATTCTACTGAAAATTATACGGTAGGTTAGTAAGTAATTAATTTTAATGAAAATATAAACTAACTAGGCTGAAGGCAACACAGAGTTGGGTAGAAACAAATAGCTAAAATACCTTATTAATTGATAAACCTATAAATAACTTACAAATACTTTAATAATTTAATCTAATTTCAATACAATCTAACAGAGCAACTATTTCACACGAAATCCGAAGTAAAAAGAGAGCGAGCCGTTGGTGTCCAGTCTTTTTATCTTCTCGTACTGACAGTAGCTAGGTAAGTGATCACGGTCGTCCGGTAGGAGGCGCTGGGGTGGCTGCTACCGGTCACTGGGTTGCCAACACGGCCATGCTGCACCGTGCCAGCCCCGGGCACGCTCACTCCACCTGGATAATTATTTTTGTAGCAGTCGAGTAGGTTCGATTCTGTAAACATATACATATATCACTTGTACAATTATGCTCATAGTTTAACAATAACCCGAGTCGGTCATCATGTCAAACAAGGCACGATTCATAATTAGCAAGTCTACTCGGCCCCAACGTGAAAATTTCCTTTAGACTTAGGTAATTTCACTGTTTAGGGAAAAGCATATTCTCCCAGCTCCAAGATCCTCATCGTCAGGACGCACCTTTAGGCTTAGGCTACGTCCATCTATCTTTTCCAGATGCACCTTTAGGCTTAGGCTACGTCCATCTATCTTTTTCAGATGCACCTTTAGGCTTAGGAAACACCTTTGACAGATTTCAATTGACATGAGTATCAAGTGCTGTCGAGTGCTAGTAATGTCACAAAAGCTATAATGTGCCAGAAACAAGTACAATTTATGTCATAATAATAATAAACTTGATAAATATTTGTAGCAAAAATATTAGAATGCAGTAAACCTAAACGCTGAATGGAGCAGAATAATTAGAAAAAATAAAAGCATTATTACAAAAATAAATATTTTGTGACCCACTCGCGAGTACATTATGTCATGTCGTTCCGTTATATTTCTGTCTAATAATATATCACAATCCGACAGTTCGTTCAAAACATAAAACTCCATATTTTCTAAGTTGACCGAATCGTAATTTAATATTTACTTGAACTTTTGTAGATATTTACAGTTTGTATGCTATCGTTTGAAAACTCTTGCAAGATCACAGGGGCGCTAGGGTAGCTATTGGTATCAATAACTCTCTACACAGATTTTCCCTAATGATGGAACAGCTACTACCAGTGTCAATAAATGCGGAACACATACGTGTTTGGACAGAGGCATTATCAAACAACATTGACTGACATAACTTGTACAGTTATTAACATTAACAATATGATGGTTAGGTACATTGGTTACATTTTGCAATAAAAACCAATACCGTTCGGCCATCCCAATTTCAATTGTAAATCTCAGTGATTTTAGCCATGATCACCTTTATCACTTGCATCAACATCATCATCATCATTATCATCAAACAAATTTAGACATAAGCAAATTGGTCAGATTTCACCAAGATACAACATCACGGCAGCATTCCTGCCTCGATTCTCCAGCAGCTACTGAAGCTACGGATTGACCTCCGAAGCTAGCCCAGTAGTTGCACTCACACGTAATCACTGCTCAGTAATCTGTAATTTCACATTAGTAGGGACCCGCCAATGGCGGTAGTTTTACTTTATACCAAGAAATTATTGCATAACTCTTTCCAATCAGAGACTTCAGTATTCCAATATTGTGATTTCACAAGTATCATTAAGAAATAACGATATAAAAATCAGTAACAAATTACCTATTGGTGGGTACGATAAAATATTTAAACCGGGACATATTTAGTACACATAATTATATCCGTTAACTTTTTTCGAAGATGAACATTGTGCGACATGTGCGATTACCCTCATTCTCTCATAATGACCATAGCAACAGAAATCTTAATGCAATTTAGCAACGATAAAATATAACATTTCTACCGATTAGTACTCAAGTGTAGTCACTCGATTTTATATATTTTAAATCGAAGAGTCAACACAAAGATATGTTTTTCATTAAACTTTACCAATGAACATTCGATACCAGAATATTGTCAAAATTAAAACACTCACCAGATTTTGGTGTTTACCGTTTCAATAATCGATCACAAAATTTGGTAGACTATGCTTACCAATGCCATATTATGTTTGAACCAACGCTAATCCCGCTTCTGATATAAACTAACTAGGCTGAAGGCAACACAGAGTTGGGTAGAAACAAATAGCTAAAATACCTTATTAATTGATAAACCTATAAATAACTTACAAATACTTTAATAATTTAATCTAATTTCAATACAATCTAACAGAGCAACTATTTCACACGAAATCCGAAGTAAAAAGAGAGCGAGCCGTTGGTGTCCAGTCTTTTTATCTTCTCGTACTGACAGTAGCTAGGTAAGTGATCACGGTCGTCCGGTAGGAGGCGCTGGGGTGGCTGCTACCGGTCACTGGGTTGCCAACAAAAACCAATATCGTATTGCAGATATTTAGGTAGGATATGGTAAAAGTTTATCCATACTAAATAATCTATTTCATCCCAAAACGTAAACTAATCCCGCTAACACTTCGATTCGATGAAACGTGTCGATTTACCGAAAAACATACCTCCATGCCTCCATAAAATGAATTTGGGCCTTGAAGCGACTTTATTAGCACCTTGGGCTGGTCACAAGTACGTAACCACCATTTTAATTCACTTACCTGAGTCTCCCACTTCGAGTCCCGTTTTACGACTATCCGCGTACCTTGTTAGTGCTACAATATATTCAATTGTCTTTTTGTATTCCAGCCCCCGACATCCCACTGAATTTAATGTGTTTGCTTTTTACCATTAATTTTATTTCACCAAAGAGTGTGAGCAATAAAATGTTATTTAACTTCGATTCAATTAATTTCAGAGTTCGTGAAAATGTGGGTTTTGTGATGGCTTCCATTCTGCAAACAAAAGAAAGTCTAGAAAGTAACTTTATTGTACGACTTGGAAGCGGCCTTTGAAATATTACTATTACCTACAGTTTGTTTACAAAATTATTTGTTATGCCGGAAAATAGTAATATTTCAGACAACAGACCAATTTATAAGGAGTGGTTGAGCAGGAAGGCGCCATCAATCAACCGAGGGTGTATTTGTTATCCTATCAAAAGGCGCTTATAAACTTGATTTAGTTATTACAAAATTATCACTATTATCACGGCCAGAGCCTGGCATTTAAACATAAAGTGAATCTAAAAAAATAAAAACATGGATTTGATTCAATACTCCAAAGTGCATTCATAAAACACTAAAAACTATAATTATAATTACGATTTAGTTAAAGTTTTTCGACAGCATCGTATTTTAATTTTTTGGCACATCAAGCTCCTAACTACCAGCTTGATATTATATTTGGATAGTTTTCTTATATATCAGAGTATGTGTCTCATTTGTCAAGCCGCTCACCACTGTCGTCACTTGTTAAAACTGATGATGCTCATGAAAAGTGCTTTATGAAAAAAATCAAATTCTTGGCAAATAAAATGTACACAAAGCAAAATGCTTCCCCTATCAACGAGTATCTTTATAGGCGCGATAAAACGGAGTGCGAAATACATCTTAGATTATGAGAAGGTACCAAAATAGTCGGTTGCCAGTCATTTAATCTTAATAAAAAAATTATCGGCTCTCAAAAGTTTTTCCTCGAATCATTAACTCTACACACATTTTATGTGCAGCAGTGAGTTTAAAATAGTGGACTAAGCATGCATTTATGTAAGCAAAGGTACTAGACACAGTAAGTGATACATAAATTACAGGTACGCTTATTATATGTGACAGTGTGTGAATGTTCAAAGATGCGGTTTAGGACACGGCGACATACTTGAAACTCTGCCACCAGCTATTCTCGTCTCCGGTCGCGCGTAAACACCGACACACAGACGATATTAGATATTATTATATCTTGCATTATTAATATACTAACGGAGAATTTAATATTTACTGGAATTCAGAGAAATGCTTCCGTAATTAAGTGGTTAAGTTATAGAATATATTTGCTGTTATCTTATCAGCGAGTCCAACGCAAATATCCTTGTTAGGTACATAAATCCTAAATTTAATAACTAATTGAATATTCGTTAATTAATAAAAGTCAATTGTTTGAATCACAGTTGTACCAAGGTATTTTTATAACATTACACGAGATAAACATGAATTAATAAAGAAAAAATCTGGGTACTTCTTGACTTAAAAAAACAATATAAGTACCTAACGGTAAAGTGGGTAATGGGTATTTAGGGCTATTCAACTAAAACTCTCAAACATTGTAAGTCCTATGAAACGCCTGTGCTGTGGTTTCATCAAGAACAAACTAATGCTGACAATGCATATTTCTGAAACATAACTTTAGCAAAGTTCAAGCCCTAATATACCCGGACAAAGAGAAAACGTAGCTACTAGGTCTCCTTTGTCTTTTTTTTTTCGTGTGGGGAAATGCTCCTTATGCACGCCGCCCCGCTTCGGGGATGCGGGACGGTTGTGTCGGGCTCTCCGGCCAGGTGGCCAGCATACCGATTGAAACCACCACCACTGCCACCCTCCATAGCTGTGGGATCACGGGAATCGCTCTCGTATGCCCCTAGGGCGACTGACGACCCCGAGGTCTCCTTTAAGTCTAGCTTAACCTTTAGGAATTTTAGAAAAACATGAAATAGGTGATTAGGTGCTCATTTAAATAATATTATACAAATAATACAACGATGACCAGTGATTAATTTTGGGAAATAGAAACACATTTTCCGTGGAATTTTCGTCGCTTACCTCATGAGTCATACGTATCTCCGACAGTGAGTAATATACTCTATATTTTTGAAAATAATATTGTAAGGCAGGTACATGTCATCGGCATCGTGACAATGCTGGTCGTGGTGTAGTGGCGCTTCGTGTAAGATGTGACGGCTTACGCGCCAAGACGCACGCGCAGTCCACGCCTCGCCTCGACCAATATAAACGTTGATCGAAATTAAAACATAACGAGAAAGTATGCGCGAGACTTTATCTCATTACAGATGTGCTCCAAACATCTGAATTTGCGCATTTCGTTGTAGTGACCCCGTAGAGTGAGTGCACTTTATGTGAACACATGTGACGTGAACTGTGATCATTGTCGTTTTCTGTGATAATGTTGTGATAGAAAAGTATTTTGTGATATTATACTATATGGTAATGTAGTAAAATAACTTTTGGCAACACACGCGTGGTACTATTTATTGTGTTCTTGAATCTAAGAACTTTATTCAATGCTAAATAATTAGTTTCGTGCAATAGAAATCATGCACGCCTTTAATAATTTATTTCATTTGAATATAACTTTCTCTGTGATTTCTATCAAATACGCATAATATGAGAAACAAACATGACAAGTCAGAAGATACAAATCATAAAGAACTCATATTTATTTATTACTGTTTTCATATTAATGACAGGCCTATTGACCGACCACATCATTTAAGGTGATGGTCAATAAAAATATGTTTTACGTAAGTTCACAAGACTTCGAATGTCCCATGACAAAGAAAGGTGATAGCAATGTCAACCTTTATGGCGAAATTCTGTTTATCTCTTCTCCGGAAGTTTTGAGAAATACATTGTAATAACTTTTGCAATAAATTTTAGTAGATACTCTTTTATTTCTTATGTTTAGATCTGACCTATATTTAGCTATGGATTAAAACAATGTTATTATGTGGTAGTACAGCGTAATATTTAGAGTACCTACTCATTATAGATACTTTTATACGTATGGTATCTGTCAAATTTGGTCAATTTAGTTTATTAAAACACGATGTCAACATGATAATGTAGGTACTTAGTATACACACTAATAATGCTAAAAGCAATAAAAAAAGCTAATTATTATTTTCGATCATATTTCTCGGAAAATGAATATTACCTTGACATTTTGCACTGCATAAACAATAGTCTGGGAATTACGTATTGATAGCAAAAGTTTAACGGACATAAACAAAGTAAGTTTTCCGAAAAACTTAATTAATACTATCACCATCATCATCATATCAGCCAAAGAATGTCCACTACTGAACACACTGGAAATTGGAATTTCTTTGTGGAAATCTATGGGAGAGGCAGTTGTTTAAAAATGTTCAGAAAATAAATCTTTTCAGCCAAATCAGACGAATTAATTGTTAAAGGCTTCGCACTTTTTAAGATAAAAGTACTACCTATAATTAAGCAATATATCTTACTCACCTAATTTTATCGATTTATCTTTAGCGATTTAGGCGTGAATCTGTAATAGATAAACAGATAGTTACTTACACTTTTATGATAGCGTGGCACTATGGATTAAATAATAGGTAATATACCTAATATTTTGGAATTACAGGTCTATTTCAAGATCAGCCATGGTACCCAACAAATAAAGTCGACCAGAGTCCAGAGACCAATTCCATAGTAATCTTTGAAAGTTGGACTCTGGTCGACTGGTCGGCCCAATGTTACTTCCCTTTCCTTGCCCATTTCGAGTATACCTTCCCAAGTCCAAGGGTATTGTCATTTCTTCTCTTAAAATATGTAATAATTATTATCCTGATCTAGTTTAAATTATAATGCGTAGTTACTTCCGAAATTATCAGTAGTTTGACAGGCAATTTACTGTATAGCGAATAATGATATTGCGTTCATTAATGTAATCAGGACTTTATAGCCGGAGCTTTCCATTTATCATACTCGCGTATTAACCAGCATTTATTAATTTTAGCTTAGCTTAGTTACACATTATAATTATACCTACCTCTATCGGAGGGAACAACAGGCTCGGTTCAAGTTCAAGTTCAAATGTTTTTATTTCAAATAAGCTTTTACGAGCATTTATGAAAGTAGTTTAGTTGGACTTTTCCAAAAAGTCCATGAATCGTTGATATCATCAACTTCCTGTTCTTTACTTAGATTCATTCCTGTCAGCCGTCACCACATCATTGACTTTCTTTTCCATCATATTGGACTTAACATAATTCATCCATCTTTTTTTGGTTACCCTCTACCCTTCTATATTTACTCTTCAAATCACAAGATTTTCTTACCTCCTCATCAAGTGAAAAAACAAACGATTCCCTTTCGATTTTTCTGTCACTAGCACCACTTTCAGACTTATTGTAGTTAATACACTGGTTCCTGATTTTGTCCAATATTGTTACTACATCCATCTCAACTCATAAAAAAAGTTATTTTCTTTTTTCTTCAATCTCACACTAAGATTTTTTGCGTACCGCGGGTACAGAATTCTTACATACACCAACATCCTGACCCGAAAACAATACCTGTGGGCCAATCAAATATTTTGTACATGCGGGAAGCGAACCGTGATGGACAAGGCGCTCACCCACTGTCCCAATCATACCGGCAGATTGGTTGGTTATTTTTAGGAAAACCAACAAGAAATTTTATTGATCCTTGTCGTAAAATCTATTTTTATAAGAAAACAACATATTTTTCCTTGACCACTCGTTATCAGTTTGTTGTAAGACGAGTATGTACTTTGTTGAATATCTCCAATATTTGTCCCGATTATGTCTTATTATTATAACCATGTTCTTATTGATAAAAACCCAGCTCATTAAATAATTATCAATATGTAAAACGGATTTTATGAGTATGACATTTTGTTATCTTTTTGTTTGTAGTGTTTCGAAATATTTAATGTTATATAGTACGTTGTATAATTATTTAATCCTGATTTCTCTATCCGAAGTCATTGTTAACCGTGTACAATATAGATTTACAGCTGCAAGCGAAATCTAACTTCCGCAACATATAGGATTGTAGATGATAAAATAAATATTACCTATTATATGTATTTTGTGGCAGCTAAATTCTTGCACTTAGGTATCAATGGGCTACTTTAATTTATCTGGAAAACGTGAAATGAACGAATTTTACGTGGGAGAGCCATGCTTCGGCACGAATGGGCCGGCTCAACCGGAGTGATACCACGGCCTCACAGAAAACCGGCGTTAAACAACGCTTACGCTGTGTTTCGCCGAGTGAGTGAGGTTACCGGAGGCCCAATCCCCTTTTAATAGGTCGACAACGCACTCGTGACTCCTCTGATGTTGCGGATGTCAATGGGCGGCGGTAATCGCTTACCATCAGGCGATACGTCTGCTCGTTTGCCCTCCTATCCCATAAAAAAAACACTGTCAAAGATAGGCACGGCTAAACCTACTTAATATAGGGACCTTTATTATGTTTACATTAATATTTATTTTCTAAGAACTACAATTGCTTTTAATAAAATTATGCGCAAAATACTTTAATGGCACACACCCTTCTTTGAAGTAATAAATAGCTCACCAACATAATTTATTGAAAATTTTCTAAATTTTTGTATCCACGTTTCATTTCAAATACGATTTCTAGGTCATAATTGAGAATACCGCTGCCAAAATTCCAGTAGATTATATATACAAAATGTAAGAAATGGAATGCGTTGTTATAATTCAGAAATAAACCTTTTAATGCTTAACCCGATTATTGAAATAAAGAAGTATCTTTATTTCAATAATCGAGTCCCACTTTGCAGTAAAAATATTTGCACTAGATTTAATCGCATTGATCAAAACAACTCAGTAGCTCTTGGTTTTCTATAAATCCTGCTGAATAAAGTAGTTAATTTAATTATTTATTTGTGGTTGGCGCAGCATGTCCTTTTCTTCCATTCATCCTTCTCAACTATCACCATCCAGAAAGCCATCTACCGCCCTTACCGAAACAGAAAATAATGCCATGTTCATTTGTGTCTGTGTTTTATTTCTGTCAAATAAAACTGCGGCGGTAGCCTTCCGGCTAGGAAGTCGGAGCGATCATGTGGTTGCCGGTTCGAAACCCACCCATTGTAATACCAACTTGAACCCACTCGTAATACAAGCAATTAGCTTACCACGAGGGGTTAACAAGAATACTAGTAATGTGCGACCCACATTGCTAGTAAGCTTTAAAAAACACTCAAAAAAATCATACAATACATACACAATCATACAATACATATACAATCATACTTTCATATATTTCTTCATAATGTTATTTTTCGTGAATTTATTCGATGTTTTAATAGTTTTTCTGATATTCGGGGAGGAGACAAATCCTACAAACCAAAAATCATAAAAATCGGTCTAGCCGTTCTCCAGTTACAAGTGTAACAAACCTGACTTTGTTTTATATATATAGATTAGTCATATGTAGGTAGATACTATGTGTTGCCCGCAGTTTCCGGCTGGTCGAACTATAGCTGAAAAAAACAGACGACTTCTTAAGTTTTAAAAAAAACATCAAAATCTATCAAACCGTTCAAAAACAAACGACTTTCATAAAACGTTTTCACCCATTTTTACTCCCTTTAGGGGCTCCCTTAAGCGCAGACCATACCGCCGGTTAAACTAACTAAGAAAACTAACTGAACATAGCTAACTTCATTTATCTTAGCTCAGAGTAACAGCGGCGTCTTAATTACGTCTTACTGTAGTTCACACTGTGAGCTAAGGTAAGCTCAGTTAGTTAGTTAGCTTCCCTCGCGGCGAGGGGTGCCCTTTATACTACGTAGGCATCATGAAGATTTTAAAGTTTCTAAACAGGGTGAGCGGTTTCTTCAGCTGTGCGGTGATGGATCAGTGAGGCAGACAAACTAAGGGCCAATTTCTATATCAAATCTGTCAGTAGATTTGCTTATTTGATAGGATTTTACGTACCTACATGCAGCAATTTCTTTCATTTATATAGATACATAGTTTTTTTTATTCGTGATAGATTGTATATGGTAGAAGTAATTATTACTAAAGATCTAACAGGACTGTGAATTAATTAATTAAGTCCGAAAAGTTAGGACTATGAATAATTTTATCTACCTATATAAATATATTAACGGAGTTGTAGATATTTTAAACTCATTGTAATATTAACCTTGAAGGAAAACAAAAATACAACTTGTAAGTAGGTAGGTAGGTAGTCAAGGCTAAACATTGTTTATGAAATACCTACGTAATGTTTTTGTTTTCGATTATTTTCCGTCTGTAAAAGTGGTACATGGTTACGAATACCTATAATGAAATAAATCTATATGAAAAAATCACAGAAGTCCGTACCTATATCTTTCAATCAAAATAATTCTCACCATAAACATACCTATGTTAAAGCAACTATTAAAAAATAAAATTTATTATTATAAATAATAATTTATCAATGTTCAAAAAAACAATTAAATAAAAAATAATACATTTAAAAATAAATAATTATGTGCAGGTATTAAAAGACATTATGTGTCAAAATACCATTTCTATGTCATTAAAGTCAGTACCAAAACGCTTGCACATAAATGTTTTGTTGTTATTGCTGCCAAATAATACTGATCATTTATTTTAAAGGTACGTACCTATTACAAAACTGCGGTCAATGTGTTTTAGAATGTTAAAGAATGTAACAATGTGGTAGCGTTTTTTTTTATGGAATAGGAGGGCAAAGAGCAGACGGATTGCCTGATGGTAAGCGATTATCGCCGCCCATGGACACCCGCAACACCAGAGGAGTCACGAGCGCGTTGCCGACCTTTTAAAAGGGAATTAGGCCTCCGGTAACCTCACTCACTTGGCGAAACACAACGTAAGTGTTGTTTAACGCCGGTTTTCTGTGAGGCCTCACTCCGGTCGTGCCGGCCCATTCGCGCCGAAGCATGGCTCTCCCACGTAAAAAATCCCAAAGTCATCATCCTCTCTTCATCTTACACTATAAATATTTTAATGAAATCGATCAATCCTATACAAGTGTTTGAATTTTAACAGAAATAGGAGAAGAGAAGTGATATAAGTATAGATATAGGATAATAACAAAAAGGACATCTCTATGGATAAAAAAGAACTCTTTTTTATTTTTTTAAGTATTTAGATTACCTACCATACCGAGGAGTGGGGGGACTAAGAATAGTTCGTAATTCCTAATGCCAATAACAACATACAATAATAAAACCGCCATGCATACTCGTAGACATAAATTCTCTCAATCAGTCATCATAGCCATCAAGGAAGGAAGTAGCAGTTTTAAAATTGTTTGCATTTTCATCTACGAAGCCATTCTGTAGAAGGAATGATCCAAACAAAATAACTTCACCAATTTATTCTTTCCAAAAAATATAATTACAGAAAGTATATACCTTCCTTCTTTCTTCTCATTGGTATCAGTAGATACCTACATGAACCATTTAAATGAGTGATACGGAAACATTGTTTCTATAACACTCGTATACCGGTATCTTGTGTTTATACCATAAAATGTGATAAGTCAAATTTATAAGGAGGAAAACAATTGTCAAAATGTCAGCAGCGAATGACAGCTGTAGGCATCTTGACGATGTGTGTGTCAAACGCATGGTAGTGTCTGTACTTTCGTACAAACTTTCACCCCCCTTTTCACTACCTTAGGGGTTGAATTTCCAAAAATTCTTTCTTAGTGCTCGTCTGCAGTGCAAAGAAATCAGCATGAAAACTTTGAGGGCTCTAACTCCTGTAGGTTCGGATGTGTGTTTATACGTCAGTCGTAGATATATAGTTAAAAGACCATACAACTAATAGGAATTCACGCGCAATGTTAATTCTATAGTAATATCATGCAACGCGATAGTTTAAAAGTCAGGTAAACAAATAAAAGACCCCTGACGTTCAGTCAGAGGTCTTTTATTTTTTTATTCACCACTCAAAATATGACCGAGTTTAAAAAAATACGTTATACGCGCCTGAGTCATATGACCACCGCAACGACCCCTGACCCATGGTGAGAAGGGGTTTATTGCCCTCGCGTATTAGGTGAAATTCCCATATGGTTTAATAAATAAAATATAGTATATAATTTTTCTTTGATTTTATATTCTATGTTTAATGGAGCCAATCCATTGTTTCAAGGATAACGGTGTTTAACCTTACCACCTGTATAGTTACGGATATCTATTGACGTAAGTACACAGCTTAAATCTTATAATATTTATCCAATGTACAAATGTAATTAATGTAACAATAGTTTGCGTACAAAGCCCAGCTCATGTTTCATTCCAAATTGGAACAACCTCTCTAGAGGACAAATTAATACGTTTTGGGACCTATTTCCCATTTCAAATTGTACATGGACTGAGTTATATTTTAATAATAAATAAATAGAAAACTCTGTAATTTGTATGTATTTATTTACATAGTCGGCAAGAGTAAGGAATGTTTAAGACAAATAGAAATTACTATATAGGACTAAGTATAATATAGACTATAATATTTCTGATGTACCTAGAAGCTAACTTGGCCCTACTTGGCACAGACCGTCTGTTTTCCCACGAAAATGAAATTAAAAAAGTTACATTAAAGTTCCAAATTAATTCGGATATTAGTAAAATTTTACAAACAGTTTAGGCAAAAGAACGCACCAGTACAAAATTAAATTAGTCCTCTTCGTATTACACTTATCTTATTATTTTATTGGTTTTTTATCCTTTTTTATATGTAATGTATTAAAGACAGATTTAAAACTTTAAAATATAACCATATTCGACATTATCATTATAATAAGAGGCAATTTGAAACGAAACCTTTAGTTACTTACTTAGTGTGTTGCTTTGCTACCTAGAATGTTATCACAAAATACTTTTCTCCAGCCGAAGATCCCAGACTGTGTCACAAATAAAATGTAACGCTGTTTGTAACAGCGACATCTAGACTTTAGTGACAAAATCTGTTGCTTTCGAAACGAACCACGGGCAATGTTGCCAATCGCAGAGACTGACGAGGGCGCCGCCGCGCTAAAATCAATGAGCGCAAGGCACCGCCGAACGCGCGATCGTGTTGTTACGGCTGAAATGCGCGCCGTGCGGCGCCGTCGAGGTTGGACGGTAGTGGGCTCTGAAACTAGGTAAGTGCGAGCTCCACCACTAGATGACGCTTTCTTCAATGTTTGCATGTAATGGAAGAAATTTGAAAATTAACATTAACAAAACATACCTAAATGTTAGGCCTTACATAAAATTACATTTAAAAAATTAATAGGATATTATAACAAAATAATAAATGAGTTTTTGCAAGATTCCATGATTCGGTTATATTTTTTTAAAGGAATGAAAACGCAAACTGAAAATTCTATTACCCTGTAGATTGTTGATAAATTATTAAGCTGGTCTTTTAGAACGCGGGAGAGCGTGAGATAAATACAAGGTTTTTCAACATTATCTGACTTTATCTCGAGACAACTTTCGGTGGCGCCGTAATTGGCAATTAGTTGCGCCTCCAGGCCATGTTGAGACCACTACAGTAATTTCATTCCGTAAATGTTTATTTGAAAAAGTTTTACAAGTACAACGCGTGAATAATTTTCATCAGGTCTTAAATGTTATAGGTTAAATACGAATATATAAAACAAAATAGATAATCAAAATAATAAATTATAAGATCCTTTGAATGAAAAATCCGTTTTATTCAAAGTCTAAAATTTATCAGGTCCCCAGCAGGGGTATTAATACAGAAGAATCTACCTAAAGGATCGCTCGAAGAAAGAATTGCTTCTCACCATACATTATTTTTTCTTCCTTCATCTTTGTTCACATTATTTAGATACGTGTATGGAGGAAATGGGTACGCGTGTATACATATTAATGTAAAATTTATACACAATGGTTATGTAAGTATATGAATTATAAAATCAAATTATAAATGTTTCGTCAATTTAATCATAGAGAGTGGTAAAGCTTTTATATTCTGCTGGAATAACACTGAATAAGTGATAAATTTTTGGATGGTTACACAGCTAAGAGTATGAAATGTTTGAGCCTGGATTTATTAATATATATAATTCACATAATATGATTATTACCTAAATTGCGTAGTTATTATTATCTACTTGAATTACTAAATATTTATAGGTACTACTCCTACTAGTAGTAGTAACTACTTGCAGCTTATTATTCTGGCTAAAATTAAGCAAGCATTCATTTTATTTGAGGACACGTTTGGCGTAGCGGCTGAGCGATCGGCTTCTGCGCAATGCGTTGTGGGTTCGATCCCCACACGGAGCAAATATTTGTATGATCTGCAGGTAGTTGTTCCTGGTCTGGGTGTTTGTGTTTGTGAGAATTTGTGTTTGTAAACGCACCCACGATACAGGAGAAAATCCTAGTGTGGGACAACGTTTTTTTTTTTTTTTAATATTTTCTTTGCAGCTAAATAGCAACATTTTAGAATGTCAAACAATGAGGATGAACAAGTTGTTTCACACATATTTATATTGTACCTTGATTTATCTGAAAAAAATGGGTGCCTATTATGACTTTAATAATAGAGATATTTTAGTGAAGGAAAAATTCAATCGCGGGCAGAATTCGAACCTAAGTCTCCTGGTTTTTCTAGTCTTTAATAAAAAAACTTTATAATGTTAGCATGGAAAATGCAAAAAAATCACAAAAAGATAGCTTAATAATAGAGTTACTGATCTAAGACATTTATAATAGATATAAGTAGATTATATCTATTTATGTAATCATTTATAAAATTATATAAAAAATCGTACCGTATTAAGTACCAAGGGTTCGATTTCCAGTTCGAGCAAAGTATTTTAGTTGAAAAAGTTCAGGTGTGTCGTGGGGTGGAAATTATGTCCAGTATTTGACAAACTTAATTCCCATTTGGCAATAAATAAACTGCCAGCTATCGCATGAAATCAAACACTGTTCGATAACAAACCTTTGTTTAATCCTTTGGTAATTCTCCCATAGGATTAAGTAGAGCTATGTCATCGTACAACAATACGTAGATAAATAATGGGAAATAAATTGAGAATACACGGTAAAAGATATACTAAAAAATTTCAGCACAGTAGTTACACAAGGAACGATTTATTCCTTATCAAATAAAGATAACTGGAAATTCTGCAAACCTCTCCGGAAAAGTGAATCGATTTAGAAAGAAATTTTATTGCACATATTAACAATTAACAACACATTTTGAAAGAAAAGTGGATTCTGAATAAACTATTTTTAAAAGATAATTATAATATTTGTTTAAGTAATTTTTTTTGTAGTTGCACTTACCTCACTGTAATATATTTTGTAATATACTCGTATAACAGATTTGCAGCATTGATTTCAAATACCGACAACATTACCGATAACATTCTTTTTGTATGGTATAGCTATAAGTGTATAAATCTGTATACGTTTTGGATATATAAACGTTTATTATTATTATTATATATAATTAATAATTTTACATAAACATACCATCACGCCTGTATTCCCCGAAGGGTTAGGCAGAGGTGTACTTAATGTACACCCACAGATCGCCGGTATGTTTAGGTCCCATGTTATAGAGGGCGAGCCTATAGCCATGAACTGGGCACAAATCCAGACTCCGAGCTGCTAATGAGAATATCATAGAAAAACCCAATAACACTTTGCTCGACCTGGGGATCGAACCCAGGACCTCTAGTGTAGCAGTCTCACTTGGGACCACTAGACTAATGAGGCAGTCATTTTATCTCACAACATACCTGAAAAAATTTGCAAAAATTTCTATCTACATATATCGGCTATTGTCACAAAATACGTGCCAGCTGAAAACCAGTAAAATAATATGCCTATTATTTTTATGATGATATTATTTTTTCGTACCTATTGATTATGTACCTATCTTATGTTATACTGTTAACCTTATGTTATGCCTCAAGTTTTCCCAAATAAACTTTCATACTTTTCATCTATTTAATTGATAGTTATGGGCTGTACCCAACAAGCCTGTACCTATTATAAAAACCAATCCAAGTCCAAATTTCAAAAATATAACTCAATAAGATGACCCTCGACAGGACTATAACGACGCTTTAAGGGCACTGTAATTTGCTAAAACGTAATTTAATTCTGAAGAAAACTAATTTTCTTTTGAAAATACATCTTAATATAAACTGATAAAATAAGAAATGTAATAATAACTTGTTTTTTTATAAAAGATACAGTAAAATAGTTTTTATTGTTAATGGACATACAAAGACAAATAAATATAATTTTATTATAAGATAAATAAATCTATAATAATCTTATTTTAAAACAAATACTTAACTACTAAATGTAATATAGTATGAATAATATTGAAGTGAATTGTACAAAGCATAGTCTTTCAGTTTTTCAATTTAACGCCAGCCACGTTGCGATGTAGATTTCAGGAAAGATTCGCTCGATTCGAATTTCAAATGAATAGTCCGGATAATGTCCTCCGTTATATACACCATTGATTTGAATTTGGTTTTTTGAAGTGATTTCTTCACTTAAATTTAAAATCCTTGTATTTTTCTTCCACCAATTTCCTTAGATTATGTATATAAATTGCATAAAATGATTTATGTTGGTTCAATTAACGAAGACCTGCCTTTTAGGATGTCTTCAAAGCTTTGTTTCCACGGTAAACTATCCTTGTTAATGTTATAGGCTGGGTAGTAAGACGTTTTAAAAAGCTAAGCTTAAAAAATAGTGCCGCAGTTCCAATGAAGATTCCTATCTAGAAGTCTGTACTATGGTAATCTATTAAGTGCTTCAACAAGGGACTGCTAGCTACGTGATATACAAATAATACTGGAGATAATTGGCAAGATCTACCTAGGTAGCTTCTTCTTAATGGATATGGAGGTCTAAATCAAAAGTTTAGGTGTATGATTAGTTCAATCAGTTTAATTATTTACTAGAAAGAAATATTCTAATGTAAGTTAGTAATTATTTATGGCCACGTTTGTTTGAGAAGAGGAGTTTGACAAAGTCTTAAAATCACAAATGACTGTATTTTGTTGGACTGATCTAACTTACTCGTAAGTTAAAGAATACCGTAGCAGACTCGTAGCAAGCCTACGCGACGTAGCAAATGCACAGTTTATAACAGTTTGTCTTTTATCGGTTCTGTATTTGGGTAAACTATAAGTTTAATCAATGCATAAAAACAAATTTAAGTGTCTTTGTGTTTTTTTTGCATTTTCCATGCTAAGATTATAAAGTAATTTTTTTTAGTAAAGGAAAAATTAAATCGCGGGCAGGATTCGCGGGTAGGGTTTGCGGTGGCTTAAAGGTCAGAGTGTCTGGTGTATACACCCAGGAGACGCAGGTTCGAATCCTGCCCGCGATTGAATTTTTCCTTTACTAAAATAATTTCAAGTGTTTTAATAACACTGCGTTTATTATTTAAACAGAAAACTTAGGATATTTTAACCCCTCGGGGAACTACTAACTACTACTGAACTATGTTCGGGTCGCCTTCAAATACATACATACATATTTTCACGCCTGTCTCCCATTGGGGTACACAGAGACAATAGATTTCCACTTGCTACGATCCTGGCACACCACTTTCGTTCTTCATTATCTCATTTACGTTCATTATCCTCCTTATGCATGATCCTTTGTTTAGGGTGCTCCCAACCTGACCTTTCGTTAGAACGTCCGCAATTTGGTTGCCGTCGCCTTTAGATGCTGGTGAATCTCAGTATTTTATATGATCCGAACGCCATGAGACCTCCGTAACTCAATTTCTAGAAGATACTGATATCCTAATGCTCAACCGGTATTTACTATCCATTACATCAACGTTTTAATCTAAGTTACAACATAACAAGACAAGAGTAGTACTTGAAGATAAATCTATCAATTCAGTAATGCACTCATAATAATTATCGAAGTAGGTTACCTATTTATTGTGTAATGTAACGAATAACTGCCTCACTAGCCTAGTGGTCCTGAGAGCGACTGCTACGTTTGACGTTACTACCTTTTTATTTTTAACAATAAACAAATCTCTTTTATGGTATAAAACTATACATACTATCACGCCTGTATTCCCCGAATTGTTAGGCAGAGGCGTACTTAATATACACCCACAGTTCGCCTGGTATGTTTAGGTCCCATGTTATAGGGGGCGAGCCTATAGACATTAACCGGGCACAAATCCAGACTTCAAGCTGCTGCTGAGAATTTCATAGAAAACTCAATAACACTTTGCTCAACCTGGGGATCGAAACCAGGACCTCTAGCGTAGCAGCCGCGCTTGGGACCACGAGACTAATGAGGTAGTCATAATATCAATGAGGTATAAAACCAACAAAACGAGATTAGTGGTCGGATTCACTGTATTGACAAGAAAATGACGTTTTATTGCTAACGTTTATTATCACTACATAGTATAAAACAAAGTCGCTGTCGCTGTCTGTTCGTCCCTATGTATGCTTAAATCTTTAAAACTACGCAACGGATTATGAAGCGGTTTTGTTTAATAGATAGAGTGATTCAAGGGGAAGGTTTTAAGCTATTTAACATTACGCTACGACTCTTAGGAATGGGGCAACGCGGGTGAAACCGCGGGCGGGTCGCTAGTATTTAATATAAGTAAGTATTATGTTGACAAATGATAATTAATTGAACCTATCATTATTTAAAATGCTATCATTACATAATTATAATGATTATTTAACATGAGTAAATATGTAAATCGATCTGCAAAAATATGAACAGTTTCGGAATAATGTCGCCACTCACAGTCAGCTACGAAATTAAACCACATATTTATATTACAAAATTATATTATGTCAGGAAAAGCGGGTTATTCTCCGTATAAGTATCTTTTCCCAGCACACTTTTGCACGAGTTTTGTTTCATACATTAAACTTTTGCTCCGAATAGCCCAGGGATAATCTGAGAAAAAGAACTGTTGAGTTTTTATGTTAGAATTTTTCAGAACCCTTTTGAATCTAACATAATATTTTTGCCTTCATTGAAAAATAACAAGTAGGTAGGTTTAATTTAAAAATTAACACACAATATCCTGCTCGTTGGCGAACCTAACCAATATAACATATGAACATATAACAATATAACATATATATTATAAGCTGTGGATAACGCTGTGAGTTTCACATTTATATAATATTTTTGTTTATATTGTTTGCGCAGATGTAATGTGTTACTGTTTGTTTGTCCCAAATAAATAAATAAATATAAATCAACTTCAAGCCTAAGTCCCATAGTCTCTAACACACGTATTTAGAAACATCTTTGTCTATTAATGTATATAGATGAAGATATTTACCTCCTTAATACCGATTACGACCTCCGAAAAGCCTCTGGAGCTACCTATGTAAGGTCGTATTTAATAAAAAGACTTTTTAAATAAAAATGTTAAAAAAATAACCAACAACAGTACTATTGTAAAATACCTACCTGTTCTTGTGTCGATTCAGAGAGTATCTGTCGAATGAGATTAAAGGATTTATTCGTTACGGCCATGGGATTACATAAAAATATGCGATGTTTTTTTGTAAGCTTTTGCCATACCATTTTAATGACAAATTGGATCGGACCAGTCGTTTATCTCAATCGGAAACTGATATACCTATGAAGTTATTTATAAAACCATGAAAACTTGTAAACATTAGGTAAGCATAAACTATGTACATTTTTGGTAATTTACTTGTACAGTCAACAATAGATTTACGGCCAGTTTCTATATCCTATCAATCGGTAGATTTGCTTACTAGTGATAGAATTTTGACATAAGCTCCATACAGCTACTGTCAAAATCCTATGTCTAATAATTAAATCTACTGACAGATAGGATATAGAAACCGGCCGTTAGTTATACAAGCAGCTAACGATATCTGTGCTTTGAGGAAGATTGTGTCACTTTACATGTGTCAAAACGCAGGTCTTATTTGCAGTTGCTTTGGCGGATAATAGTTATAACACAATTATGTCAAGTCACAGACATCATTCACTGCCTCTGTATCTAACTCTTGTGGATTGTACCTATAGATACAAAATTACAATTATGTATGGTGCTACAATTTAAGTATGTGGCACCTGTGTTACGGGTTAGTAAATCACAAATAAGGCCATTTTATGACCTACTCGGCTCATACAACATTTCCACTTAAGAAAATTGGACCAAACCACTATTTCATGGAGACTTTGATTCAGATATGTTTAATATAATGTATGTTATGTTGTTGTGTTGTGTAAATGATACCATACAGTATACATTTCTCTCATGTTTACATTTACTACATAAACGGAGCACCTAACACAGCCGAGAGCTGAGCCAAAGGCGCAGACGTTCCTATTGTCATACCTGACGTGTTTCCACGATTCGTCATCAGGAACGCGCTTCAGTGGTTCAGGTGACGGACAATAAGCTACTGCCCGGGCGGTTGGCACGCTGCCCTTACGGATATAGACGGAGACATAATTGCGTCGTATCGCATACTCACTGCAAACGGATGGTATAGTTAAGAGGGACGCGATAAGAGAAAGCAGGGGAAAGAAAAACTACTTTAACTTAAACAAATTACATAGGCTCTGTTACAGTACTAGTTGCGATCATTGACTACTCCGTCATAAATCACAGTGTCGATTCTGGCATGGAACGTCATATTTTTAGCCTATATTGGGACTACCAAGTAATAATAATCAAAATGACATTTCTATCCCTATTTGGACCCATGGGATTGGTTTCTGTAAATTTAAAAAAAAATTAACGCAGGTAGAGTTACCGTGAGTATGTGGGAATCTTTCAATGTTCTTAAGTAAATTCATCGGATTATTGACTTTATTAACTCACTCTAGTGTAGCAGTGAGCCTTGTAAACATATCGTGATAGCCTTGAATCAGTAGAAAGATGCACCACATCTGACTCTATCTCTATAAAACGTTATTTGTTGACTTTGGGGTCCTACTACAGAATGACTCTGGTGGACATCAGAAGGGTAATTCTGGTAACTACTTAAAAAATTTCAAAATATAATTCCAATCCAGTCTCAATGTCGTAAATGTCAAGATTCGGTTATCTATATAGATAGTTGACAGTTGAATATATTTTTATGTCACAAACCAATAACACCATACTAAATTCTCCATTACATATGTTAACGATCATTATACGGAAAAAGGAAAAAGCATCCCCTCTCAATCCTCACCAAAAATTTTAAGCTCATAACTTAGAACCTATTAGTTTTATTTATTTATTTTGTTTTTATTAATTTTTTCAGATTATAAATAATATTTTTATATACTTTTCAGTAAGCCTGTTATTTTTAATTAATCAAACACCAGCCAACTATTTACCCGAAAGTTACCCGAATTAGAAGACTACCATTTCACATTTATGATTCATCGAGACTAAAGTGGAATTATATTTTGAACTGTTTTTAAGTACCAGAATTACCTTGCTGAAATTAAACACATTAAAATTAAATTAATTGGGTACCCATTGAATCCACCCTTTACGAAAGCGAATCCCGAGCGGCCTCGAGGCTAAAGGTTGGTTCAAAGATTCAGATGACGTATAAATGTTGCAGTCTTTGAAGCCAGAATCCATTAGCTCTAGAACCTAATTTGTGTATTCCGAAGTCGATGTTAGTTGTTTTGTTTCTTGCATTCATGCAAATGAAGTTCTCTGTTGAGTTAATGCTAAAATACCTCTTCCAATGACTAGTAATTCTAAACACAAAGATCGAATATCTTTTGTTCTAATTACTGAAATAGACGTAGTCAATTTATCCGTGGTTCACATTACAATTTACTAAAATAGCGAACTGTAGTAAATACAATACGAAAACCAATTGTCAATTCGTGAAATTTAGTTGTTTAGAATTCTGTCAGAGAGCTTTCCATTTGAAAAGCTGCCTGCATTTGACAGCATGACGTCGTAATCGTGGTACCTACCAACAACAACAACATTCTATAACGTTATTTGAAAGCTCTCTAACTGACATAGTCTGACAATGTAATATAGCGAAACATACATAAAACAAAGATTTAATTACGTTCAACAAATAAATTGTTCATCAACATTAATGAGGCGGTGACGAGCTATATTAGTAATGAGCTAGGATAATTACCCGATTTGTCTTAGTAGCGGAGATAATGATAACAAATTTATTTTGGCAACAATCACGTCAGCATGTGCATCTTTACGGAAGCGGACGGTGGATAAATTGAACCGCCACCGACACTCTCTGAATATAAAATATTATAATCTAATATAATTATGTATAAAAATCTCGTGTTTGTGGTCACACTCCTCCGAAACAGCTCGACCGATTTTTATGATTTTTTTCATGTATATTTGCTAGGTATAAAAATAGGTCACCTAGTGTTTGTAGAAATTTTCGTGAACTTTGCTAAATTTTAAGAAAACAACGTCCAAGATTTGGGCGGTGTGGTGACATGACACGGGACACAATTCTTTGGAAATTGTGTAACTATTAAAATATCTCACAACTTCTAATTTCCTAAAATTTTGTTACACTTGCTGTTCACACTGAGGATAGATAAAATTTCAAAAAATATAGGAACGTACATGTTCGGCAAATAGACAAAATCATCATAAAAATTGATCTGATTTGATGTCAAATTAATTGATACTTTATATACATAGACCATAGTAAAGACTACATTACTACACCTTAAATTTACTTTGATATAACGATTGGAGGTATATCAAATAAAAATAGATGAGCAATAAGATTTCCCGCTCAAAGCTCATCACTTCGATTCACACATTAGTGCGCCAATCGTTCCGCATTCCAATATCAAAACAAAGATGAAAATTATAACAGTCTTGTTGTACATAATGATGTCACGACTGGTGCAGTGGTTAAGTGATGGGTTTCCGTATGAAGGGTCATGCGTTCGATTTTGGCTGGGAACAAATATCTTTTACAGCAGTTGAACTATAGTGAAATATTTAATAAAACAATCAGCAATAAAACAAATAATACGTATATAATATTAGATGTTTGTCACGTGTTTCCTAATTTTATTGAGAAAGCAAATTACCCATGTTTGCAAATTCCAAACTAATTTAGTTGAAGGGAATCTGTAAAAGGGCGATTAAAGACAAGTGACTGTCTTCAGCAAGCTAGTTCAATCCAGGCTTAACTCTGCCCTGAGGGAAAGAAGCCCGTCCTACATCAAGTCTAGACATAAATCAAGATCTTGTAAGTTACTCTTATAAACTAGTAAATTAAGCAGAATTATTAATAACATACCATACCATCACGCCTGTATTCCCCGAAGGGTTAGGCAGAGGCGTACTTAATGTACACCCACAGTTCGCCGGTATGTTTAGGTCCCATGTTATAGGGGGCGAGCCTATAGCCATTCACCGGGCACAAATCCAGACTCCGAGCTGCTACTGAGTATTTCATAGAAAAATTCAATAACACTTTGCTCGACCTGGGGATCGAACCCAGGACCTCTAGTGTAGCAGTCGCGCTTGGGACCACTAGACCAATGAGGCAGTCAAGTCAGAATTATTAATTTCCTTTTACAAACCAAATTCCTGCAAGACCGATTTGTAATCTACAATATTTCTTGGACAGTATGATGCTCGCTATATATGTAATTCAATATTATAAAATAACATAGAATATAACTAATAGTATTCAATTATAGAATTAAATTCTTTTTTAAATAAGCTCAGAAACGTACACTCCTGAACATAAGGCTCCTAATTGGCTACTCCAATACGGAGTATTTCTTCGAATGCCGAACAGATTGGCTTTCGCAGTATTTTGTTATTATATTGTAGGATTCTATTGCCTGTTAGCATAATTCTCGTCGCTTTTAGGACAACCATGAATAAAATCAGGTAGAATTCTTTGCCAGGTGACCCTAAAACCTATAACGTAGTCAAATATCCTATGGTAGTTGACTGGTGTATAATTTTATTTAAGCGGCGGTAGCCTAATGGCTAGGGCGTCGGACTTGCCATTATGTGGTTGCCAGTTCGAACCCCACCCATTGCACTACCGACGTGAACCCACTCGTAACACAAGCATTTAGCTTAGCACGAGGGGTTAACAAGAATATTAGTAATGTGCGAACCATATTGCTAGTAAGCTTTTAAAAAGAAAAAAACTAAAAATAACAGTCCTGCATACTGTAAAAATAAATGAGATCGGCTCATAAAGATCTAAGACCTAAGCGTTTAACATTTTTGGTGGGGATTGACAGGGAATGCTCTGTTCCCTGTTTCTTGCAAAACGAATGTCAATATAGAATTTCAGTGGCGCACGTACGGTTTGACGTCACATCGTGCTATAGAACACTCTCTGTCTAGATTAAAATTAAAATGCTTATAATTTCCTTATTTTTTAACCTACTTACATTCCATGACGCCTGTATTCCCCAAAGGGTTAGGCAGAGGCGTACTTAATCTACACCCACAGCTCGCCGGTATGTTTAGGTCCCATGTTATAGGAGGCGAGCATTAACCGGGCACAAATCCAGACTCCGAGCTGCTACCTAGAATTTCATAGAAAAACTCAATAACACTTTGCTCGACCTTGGGATCGAACCCAGGACCTCTAGTGTAGCAGTCGCACTCGGCACCACTAGACTAATGAGGCAGTCTTATCCTATATATAGCAATTTTTACGAGACCATATAAAATAATTACTCAACTACCCTATTAGCACAGGCCCATGCACAGTGATTTTCGTACTATTTCTAAAAAGGACACAGAGAACACGACAGAGATTTTATAACATTTTCGTTTTTATTTTTTAAATACTGAACCTATACGAGGTAGCCTACGTATTTCCAATAAAGTATTGTGACCTACATCTGTGACAGCCGGGCAGTCCCGGGCATTTGCTACAATAACCCAGGTGTTAGTAAAATTCATACAAAAACGAAATTCGAAAGGTCTGTTTCCCTTTGCTGGGTTAGTCCGATAAAATATTAGCAACAATTTATATAAATCTTCGCATGTATACGATTTTTATTCGCAGTAATCTGACATTGAATATATTATCCTAATTTTGTTTCAGTCTTTATTTGAAGTTTTTATTAAATAAAAAGAATTATCAAAATGTGCTCTGTGAATTTGTTTACTTAAATTTGAATCTCTAGATATAAATAAAATTATTATCCAAATCAAATTCCTTTGACTATAATGAATCATGTAAAAATATATTTTTTTCACAACACTTTACTTAAATGCATTTAAAAAATAGTTATTATAACAGTGTTCTAGAGCAAAATGTTCTTATTAAAAATTAATAACGAAAGTTACGGAAAAGAATAGCCCGTAGCTTAAACTATTGGGAATTCAACGGAAATTTAATTCATAACGACCGATGCCCCTAGAGGTCAACTCATTTATGTAGATTCATTATTCACCCAAGCTTATTTTGTAGTTCTAATACTGCCAAGTTGTTTTTCTTGCGATAGCAGCCCGCCCCTTTGTTCTTTACAAATACGGCATTTATTTAATACCCATTGGGTAATGTTAACTCGATAACACAATACCTAGTTAAATATTGATTAAGAGTCCGGCGGACCGAATTTCACTTACAAACGTAATACCGAAATAAATCTTAATTGAAACACAATTTAATCAAGTTTTGTTATCATTCGGATTCCAATACCGTTAATCTAGGTTCCTACTCTACCATTTTGTCCAAAATACTTCACTGAAACTACTACTACTACTACTACTTAGTAAGCGAATGCAATTTTTGATAACTTTACCAAGTATGGAACGATTTTCCGTTCTTTTATTTCCAATGAAGTAGTTGTAGACGAAATAGTACGGTATCCAAATCAGAATAATAACTTAATTAAATTAGATAGAATATTGTCTGGATTACGATTTATTTCGGGGCAAATTATATTCTGTGGACAATTCAAGCTCCGCCGGCCCCATAAGTATTAATTCTGAAATACCAGTATTAAATAGTAAACAAAAGTACATACAGAATCACAAAGAGCACGTAAAAAGTGTTTTCATCCCAAAGATGGCAGCTATATCCAGAACGAACGTGTAACAAGAAGCAATTGTTACATTTTCTTTTTATCAGATGTAAATATAAGAGGGATTCTACAATCTAGTTTTATTTCTATAAGACCGACTGTTGTCCGTGGATCCGACTTGTGTACCAAAAGATGTTTTGAAAAAAAAAGGTCTGTGACAGATGAAGTTCAATCTCCTTTTAAGAGGCCGGCAACGCACTTGTGATTCCTCTGGTGTTGCGGGTGTCCATTGGCGGCGGTAATTGCTTATCATCAGGGGACCTGTTGGCTCCCTATCCCATACCTAAAAAAAATCTTCATTATTATAATTATCTCCTTGACAAATTCTATAGAAATCTGATATAGAGACAAAATTACTCTCGCATTTTTAATAATTATAAATCATACGAACTTATCTGTGGAATTCGATTTTAATTATGTAAGAATGTTGGCCCAAGACCTCCTTTCATTTAACTTAAAGACGCATCCTCTAATCACATACTTCGAAGCTATCAGGGAAAAAAAGATATTTGATTACTGTCCTGTTGCGTCAAATGGTAGCTTTCATTTCGTTTGTCAGTATTTTACTGCTGAAACTTAAGGTATTTGTATACAAGAGAAGGGTTTGGTAGTTAGGACGTCTTGAACTAAAACTTGCATATAGGTTCGAACTTCACAAGTTGGTTTAAATTATAATTATGTTTCATATGTTGATCTAGGATATCCTTCAAGATTATACTATTTTATTTTCTTATTGTAGTTCGTTACTAGCATAACATAACATACCATCACGCCTGTATTCCCCGAAGGGTTAGGCAGAGGTGTACTTAATGTACACCCACAGTTCGCCGGTATGTTTAGGTCCCATGTTATAAGGGGCGAGCCTATAGCCATTAACCGGGCACAGATCCAGACTCCGAGCTGCTAATGAGAATTTCATAGAAAAACCCAATAACACTTTGCTCGACCTGGGGATCGAACCCAGGACCTCTAGTGTAGCAGTCGCACTTGGGACCACTAGACTAATGAGGCAGCCCTTATTCCTTTGTTAACTAAATGATGTATAAACTTGTTATTGGTAAACTTTAATAAGATAACTAACGTACACAACTACTAACAACAGCTCTACCTAAGACTTTGGTCAAACCAAACGGTAAAGTTCTACTTTGTGTTAACAACTACAAGTTCTAAGTTTAACATTGACACTAACACGGTTAAACTATAGTTATCTAGAGTTCTAGACGCACTGTCAAGATTCATAGACACGTCTAATTTCTTTCAGGCTAGGCGTTTATTTTATTTATTGTTACATTTTTATCCTGTCGTTGCACTGATGTAGATAAAATAAATAAATAAATCTGATGTAGGTAACTTATAGCAAATCTTATAGGTTTATTTAAAGTTTATACTTACACCAAACAATACTTATATCATACAATTTATAACGATATAGATAGATTTTATCGGGCTGTAATTTAACCACGGCACTATATTAAAAACGAATCCAACAGATACACAATTAGCTTTAGCTTTTTTGCATAAAAGTAAGCCGATTAGACAATTTGAATTCAAAAGGATACAAATGAGTACATGTTTCCATAATTTTATGGCGCTGTTCATGATCTTAGTAACGGTAGCTATTCCCATGAGGCTTATAAGCAGTGCTGTCTCCCGCACTAACAACTTCAAAGTTTAAACTATTAACTACTGTATTAACTAGGCATGTCTGTAACTGTCTTTGTTGTGGATATAGTTAGTGTACTAAATATACTACTTACTTACACGGCCCTCATTTCCGTTAGTACTGCAATGAACAGGAATAAAGGGTAAATTAAGACGATATCCTCAACATTACTTACTTGTATAAGTGATAATAGATTCGTTTAGATTCATAATATCCTCGTATGTTAAAGCCAATGCCTATTTCGTCCTTTGTTTGGTTGATATATTTTGATAGATTTTCACCTATGTAGGTAGGTACTGAGTTCTGAGATTTACGCGAATATTGGGGTTATTACTCTCGTATCTCAGCTCTTCGGCCCCACTGGGGGTAAACAAGAATTTTTCTACTGCGGAGGACAATCTCCACTACAATTTAGCGGGGCCAAAAGTAATCAAATTTTCCCGCTATTTAAAATATTATTTTAAATTGAGTGACCCGGACTCCGGCTCGACCGGAGTGATAACCCCGGTAGAGCCGGCCCATTCGTGCCGAAGCATGGCTCTCCCACGTAGAGCGAAGCATGGCTCTCCCACGTAGATTTTTGTTGTGTTCTTATGTTTATAAAGAACCCAAGTACCCATCTGCTGATTTTCTCACGCAAGCAATACGTAAATCGGGGCGCAAGCTTCTTTCAACGTAACTGACAAAAATTATTCATGACTTTTTTAAACTTTTATTAGGTGACCAGATTACAAGTATTTCATTTCTACAATTATTTAGGTATAATCTTTACTTGGCATAGTAGAATAATTTTCCTTGATTCGCCACTGCTGGTTTCACATAGTGAAACGAAGTTTTACGATTGCTTTTTATTTATTTTTAGCTTGGGTGGCACCTGGAAGTATGTAGTTAAATTTCCCTCCTACATAATTGTTCAACACACAATAGACTGTTGGCTAGTATGGCCCACAATTCTCCAGTAGATATGTTCAAAGAGGGGGTTCTGAAAGAATTCCTGTGCGTTGCCAAACTCTCCTCTATCGCGCTTGAAGATTGTCATCAGGAGGGTTATAGTGCTAACCAACCCCCTGCCAGCTCGCATTTAAAGAGTCACCCTCACAAAAAAGGGCCAGAATGGTTGCTTATTTACAGATCCTTCTCATTCTGAAAGAATACTTGTGTTCCGTAGAGGGGTCGTAATGGGCTATATAATTTTGCTGCTGTCCTTTGTAACTGGCCATTAGTGAATACATTTTGAACATTTTCTGCGTAAAAATAAAATCTTATTGTAGGGATGATCACGCTTGTATTCATCAAAAGGTTAGGCATAAGTCATACCTAACTGAGAAATTTGACATAACATTTTTCCCGACCGAATCGAACCCATAACTTCACGCCCGATCAACAAGCTTGTGACCATTAGAGCAATAACTTGTTTATTATTGGAAATCATGTAGAAATATACTATGGTAGGTATGAAATATATCAAGTATGGCGTTTCAAATTGGCATGTCCTTTTGAGATAATTGACGCTTATAGGATAGGTATGTACCCTAGATCTGTAATCAGTATCTACTAACTTGATAAACTACTGAGTCATATAAGGACGTTAAGGGTCATTGTTGCTTTGCTGCTAAGTTAAACGCTAATGTAGGGATTAAATGCCATAAAATTACGGATGGTAAGTATGTTAATGAGTCAAGTCTAAGTACACAATGACTGTTTATATAAGCTTTGGTGGAAAATTGTTTTCTTTGTAGGTAATCTTATCGCAGATGTTTATTACCTACTGTTTTCCGTTATCATGATAAGAGTACTAGATAATTATCAATATTTAGCAGTTATCTACTTTTACTGCCAGTTATGTGTGTATGTAAGCATGTGTAAATGATAAAATATGTATTAACAGAACATAAAACGTGATTCAAGTTGTAATGCGGACCCACAACTGTAACTTCGAATTCAGAATTGATTTTGTTGATGATAAGTACCGAAATGACCTAGCTAACCGGAATCCCAATCTCAAGCATGAATGTGAACGAGATACAAAGATGGCTACGCTAGAGGTCTTGGGTTCGATTCCCAGGTCGAGCGGTGTTATTGGGTTTATCTATGAAATTCTTAGTCCTAGGCCTACGTCCAGCAGTGGACTGTTATAGGCTGATGATGATAATGATGAAATTCTCAATAGCATATCGGAGCTTGGGATACCTGCCCGGTTTATGGCAATAGACGCACCCCTTATTGCAAGGGATGGAACATACCGACGAACTGTGGGTATACATTAGTACAACCGTGCGTAACCCTTCAGAGAATACAGGTGTGCTGATATGTTACATTATGTTCTCATTTCGAAAATACCAATCTCCAATGAGCTTTCAAAAAAATTTCCCATCACCAATCCACGAATAATATATCGATAAAATACCCTCATTGCTTGAATAATATTCTGAATTACTATCATTATGTAAATACAGTAGAGTGTAATAGGCATTGAGTCTTGGGTAACCTTAAATAAGGATTCATGATCCGCAACAATTAACCTTGTAACGAAATTAATCGAGAGTCATTATTAACTAATTATTGCCGAAACGTCAAACGGGTCAACTGTAAAACGGGGTGTATTGGGTCAACCTACAAAAAAGACCTCGACCAAAGCGTAATATTATTAGATTCTTTGATTATATGAATAATGAATAGGTACTCTTTTGTAATTAGTGATTACCGAGCTTTATACACACAGCTCGTAGAACTGACAGCCGCTGGGGCAGAAAGGTTCTTGAGTGGAGACAACGCACCGGAAAGCGCAGTGTGGGACGACCTCAAACGAGATGGACGGACGACCCGGTAAAGGTCGCTGGAAGTCGTTGGATGCAGGCCGCATAGAACCAGAACTCCTTGTGTAACTTTGATGGCTGACATGATGATGATGAGCTTTATACGACCGTTCATCTGAACCCGCCGAAATCAGTCTACTCTTTGTTGTCGTTTTGTGATATAATACACAAGCCATCATAACAGTAGCTCCAACAGCATTGTGAGAACTGTGGCCGACGGTGGGAATTACCCACTGCTAGGCCATTTAACTAGTTTATTAAAATTTAATCGCTCAATTTATCTTAGTCTAAGGTTTACTAACAAGGTGGATCATGTTATCTGACATTAAATAAATAAAAAAAAATCATAATAATAACATCACGCCGCGAATCCCCTAAAGGGATATTCAGTTTTATTGTTTTATACCTACTCACTGCCTAATGTATGTTTATACGGTCCTATATAGTACCAAGGGCAAGGTTATTGCTATGAACCAACCCACAATTACACACAAAAATGGCTAGGTTTGTTGTCTCAAATGTGATCTTGAATTCCATTAATTAATGGACCTAAACGTACCGGCGAACTGAGGGTACACCTCTGCCTAACCCTTCCAGGAATACTTACCAATGTATTGGTGCCTATATTTTTTTGTTTTTATTGTATTATTAACAAAGCCTTTTGGAGTTTGCGACAAAATGAAAGCATTATTGGGAAAATATTACGCCCATATTATATTGTAAGAGAGTGCTTCTCGAAATCAGATTATATCGAACATGCACCTGCTACTTTATAATGGCTTACGTCACGTTACGTAGCGTACATTTATAACGTAATATATCGTACGATAACACTAGCTACTGCCCGCGGTTTCACACGCCGGGTAATAGTTAATCCTTTTGGAAACCAAAAGATTATCTATTACCCGTCTACTAGACAGCATATCAAGATGAAGACCAGATTAGACTTCCAGCAATACGACTGTGAAAACCGCATCTTATTTCATGCAGTATTTTTTGCATGATACGTGTACAAAAAGACAGACAAAAATGATTACAATCATTGTTTTGGGTTCTATTGCATTGATAAGGGCACCCAATAATAGATTTTCTTATACCTATTTATCTTTCATGTACAGACAATGATCTGTTACATTTTAATTATATATGATAGATACTTATAGAGATTTTTACCTCAGCGCAAAAAGAGGGATGCCTCTGTATGTTTCTCTCAGGATCGTAACTCACATATGGTTGCATATATTTTCCTAATTTTATAAATGTACATGAATTATTTTGATAGAGCTTTTTCACACAATAGCAGTACGGTTTTACCCTGTAACTCTTGATATTAATAAAACCGATCGCTATTAACCGGACACAAACCCAAACCCTGAGTTCCTACTGAGAAATCTAAAGAAAATCCAACAATACTGCTGTACCTATACTTGAAAATTATATTTATCTTATGGAATACCTTTTCACGGATTACCACTGGCATGGGAAAACTGTTCTTAATTTTTTTTCTTATTTGTGTAATAAGAAAAGAAATCAAGAACAGTTTTCTCATGCTAAAGTAACATTTATTGCTTTAAGAATTATCTGTCTGAGAAGACCTCGTTATAGACGCGGCTGTAAATCTCTGTGTACCACGACAAGATTACATACAAGATGAAAACATCCTCCGTGTATCACCTGCCTGAGTTATTGTCTGTATAAATACGAGTATTTCACTATACTAGACGTTAAAAGAAACGAATTACATGTGTTTTCTAAAGGATTGTTCTGTAATATTATATTAATTCCTTAGACAGCTCATTAGGCGTAGCGGCTGACCGATTGGCTTCTGCACTACGTGTTTTGTACGTTGTTTTCCCCGCATGTTACAAATATTCGTAAGACTTACAGGTATTTGTTTCGAGCTGAAAACGAAATGTTCACTGCAAATAAATAAAGATAATTTAGTTTGTGCTATTTATAACTCAACAAAGATGTTAGAGGAAGGAAAAAAATATTGTCGATAACGTAGCAAATGACAAATATCTATATTCGTCGAATAGGTAAACTTGTATTTTGATTGTGTACAAAAATATACCAAGTGGAATAAGTCTATAAAACGAGTAGGTGTCAACTTACCTCAAACCAATTCCGATAGAACTAAAATGGGAAAAATCAACAAATAGGTTCTTTGTCGGTACCAACGAAATTCACTAAAGAATGATCCTTGAAAGGACCAAAGAAATGAACACTTTATTTATTGAGAAAATGGTACACTCATTCATACATAACTTTAGCCCTTATTTTATATGACTACGAAAAAACATATAATTCGACGACAATTATGTAGTGTCTCTGGTAAAAATATACATTCTATTTCGTCTATTAATGTATATATTTCTTTTTTTCAGGTAAGTTCAAGTTGGTGGTAATTAATCTTCGGCACTCTACTATCAATTATTACAAGTGACGTAAGAAGAGCGCTTCATTCAGGTAAGTTCGTGATTTTCAAAACGTCTCATAAATCAAATTGTGTCTCGAGTCTATATTCTGCTGCGACAGAATCAATATCAGGACGTCAATCAAATTCCCAGCGACAAGGTTTATTTGCTTTTACGTGCCTCTGTAATATGAATTTAACAACGGTTTATTGTGCTAATAAAACATGCTACAAATGGATTTTCAATGGTCGGACGACTTTTCACGTCCCACTTTCCTGTATTGTGGGAAATGACAGCAGTTACAATAAATATAACGTAACGAGAGGCTTAGTTGCAGTTTCTGAGAAATGTTTCTCGTGAATCGTATTGTACATTGTGTGGTTCATTGGTATTATTCTAAAATGCTTACTAAATCTTTGTTATGTGGAGATAATACCCACCACAAATCAGTGACTAGATATAGCCACCGTTTTCCTATACTGATTGGTATTCTTGTGGAAACACATGTTAATTAATAAAGTATACCTATTATAAACTTGTTGTACGATTAAATTACCGCTTAATTAAATAAACTTCAAAGGAAAAGATTTTTTCACCAAAGGTCCAGTGTTTTTATAAAACGGAGAGTTGAAAAATAATATAATAGCTTTAGAGATCCATCCGTTTTAATAAAAACCATCATGCAATGCTTACGTTCCGTTCATAAATATTCAACGTAAACACTTAACTTTACGGTACACGATACGCATCGAAACAGTTTGCTATATGTATATTACGTCTGTAACAAAAAATCCTCAAGTTTTTCTGAAATTGCTACTGGGCCGTTTCCTTTGTTCGGCAGTAGACGACGATAAAAGTTGGTCACATTTATGAGATTATTTCATTTCATATGCGCGCCTGTGTTCAACACAAATTGCTCGTGAATTCGAAACGTTAACTCGCGACAACCCCAATCCAAGATTGTGCTAATTAGTTAGGCAAAGCTTTGTGTTTATCTATTTATGGAAATGCCTTTGTTTAACAATAAACCTGCAATATTTTAGGTCACAGTAATGTTGCAAATGACATACGTAAATGTGTTTGGCCTTCCATCATTTATTTTCTTCAAAATATATTGCTCTCCTTATTCTGCCTACACCTGTGATTATTGTCAGACTGGCCTTTCTGTGTTTCTATTTATTTAAGTAAATCTTATTCCGTCGGATTATCTCTCTGATAATGACGACGTCACGCACCTACAATACAACATTACAAAGTATTTAAAAGGACAAACGGACCACACGTGTTCTTGTCTAATGGTCTTTCTTTTTTATATTGTTCTTTTTTATGGTCATTCTGAAGGCTCTGGTTTATCACTCACTCGCTAACTAATTGCGAAATCTCAGGAACTATAAGGCTTTACAAACTTGAAATTGGGCAGGTTGGTGGACATCCGTAGGAAGATTTGATAATGATTTTGACCAACGCGGGTAGCACCACGGGGCACAACTAGTTTAAACAGTATTTAAAAGTCATTTGCAGTAACAAACTGCAGTTTTCAGCGTTAAAGAAAATGTAAAATTATGTTTATTATTCATACAAAGAAAACTACTGCGTACTAGTCTTTAGAACAAATGTTTTCACATTTCACAATGTAATTTGAGCACTACAATGCGCTTTCATATGCAGGGATTGTAAGACACAAACGTATCTTTTTATGTTTACATAAATAATGTTAATAATGTTTATTAATGATAACTTTTGGATTAATAAAGATAAAGCTCACATTCAAAATTAATTTTATGAATACTGCTTAAATCGTAAGTCTTACATAATTATAATGAAGTAATTTTCAGAAGAATTGCTCGGTGAGGACTTTTTCGCCCGCTGTTATTCTTAATTACTCAAAAAGGGCTATTTGCATTTCATACTTATATTATCGATTTCCATGAAACAGTCTTAGTGATTTCACAATCCAAGACGCGCAAATCATCATGTGCATATTAAAATTAACTATCACTCACAGAGTGTGAAGTCTACCAAAACCGCACTAAGCCTGCAAGGTGGACTATAGACTAACTATAGCCTGTAATTCCAAGACCCGTACCGAACAGTGAAATAGACAAATGGGTTTATAATTGGTTTTCTATTTATCGCCAGATGTTTCGTTTGCAAACAGCTATATGTCATAGGTAGTCTGTATTCCCCGAATACTTAGGCAGAGATGCTCTTATGTACACCTAAAGTTCGCTGATATATTTAGGTCTTATATAATAGGGGGCAAGCCTATTACCATTAACCGGGTACAAAACTAAAATCTGAAGTATAATAATAACTCAGAAAAACCCAATAACACTTTGTTTTACCTGAGAATCAATCCGAAGACCTCTAGCAAAGCATTCGCGCTTACGAGCACTACACTAATGGGGCAGTCTCACACATTTACGGAAATTAAGCTAAGTTTAGTATTTACAATTCGTCCTGCTACTGTGGTCGTTACATTATTTGAATACCTAAGTAGTTCAAACAATTTGTCGACAAACATGCCCGACACTCGCAACATATCTTACTTCACGATCTACATTTTATATATAAAATAGTTTCAGTTACCTTAAAATATTTTATAAGGACCTAGAAGAACCTCAAAGATCGTTAAACTAAAACTATAAAACGTACAGAAATGCAAACGACATGCGAAACCTTCCTAAGGATGATATTGGACATGATGAGGTGTTTTTTTCTGGAACATTCTGATGTTTCAGGTGTAGTGATGTACAATACGAAGATGCAACTTTAGGGTCCGGCGGAGCTTAAATTGCCCACAAAAACGTAATACCGAAATCAATCGTAATGCAGACAATATTCTATCAAATTGTGTTATTATTCGGGTTTGGATACCGTTAATCTAGGATCCTACGATACTATTTCCTCTACTACTACTTCACTGGAAATAAAAGACCGGAAAATGGTTCCAAACTTGGTAAAGTTATCAAAAATTGCATTCGCTTGCATTTATTTCCAGTGAAGTATTTTGGACGGAATGGTAGAGTAGAAGACCTAGATTAACGGTATCGGAAGCCGAATAATAACAGAATTTTATTAAATTGTGTTTGAATTACAATTTATTTCGGTATTACGTTTGAATTCGGTCCGCCGGACTCTTAAGTTGAGACGTCCTCTACTCTGATATCAATTTATCCTACTTATGAGTATCAAAAAAATTTGCTTACCAAGTACCTTTTATTTTCATAAAAAAGCATTTCACTCAAACAATCCCTAAAGAATTTATATTACACTGGTACAAAAGATGTGTAAACCTAACTAAATCAACGCTGGTGATTAATTAAGTACTAATTAGTACCTACCTAGTAGGTGGAAGCATAGCATTAATATTATAATCTATGTGCACATTTCAAGATGTAAGCGATGTATAATTCCATACAAAAAATATTTATATACAAACACATTTACATCACTAAGTACAATACTCTTTGGAAGGGTAGAAATAGGACTGAATAGAAGACCAAAAACGCCACATTAACAAATTTCTCTGGATGTTTATGGTCAAAACGGTCTTTTGCCTAAAATATTGCAACAATTTTAGTTCTCCAGCTCCCAAAATTCACTGTAGGCCATCCCATTTTCAATCCATTTACAAATCTGACCGCTAAGGATTTCCTAATGAAAGATAGGGATGATTCAAAATTAAACCAAGCTCGGGATCTCATGCATGACAGCCACGCTTGCGACTACGAGGCATTCTAAATAGTAATTTATGTATACCTAGATGTTGACCATGTGCCTGTGTGCGTTCACACGTACACAACGCACACTGCTCACTGACTCCGGTATCCCTTATTGGATTTCTCTTGGCGTGATCTAAGTGAATATTTCAGGGTTCTTGATACCTATTTTTAGGGTTTTGATCGCAGGAACTCTTAACATTTAGTCACGTTCGTCGCGATGAAAAAGGCTGCCTCGATCTTGTAAAATCATACGGTTTTACCTTACGGGTTATATGTACTACTTAGTTTGAAATTATGTAGTACCTATGCCTAAAGATTTTTAAGGTAAGTTAACATTTTTC
Source organism: Acronicta aceris (assembly GCA_910591435.1). Lineage (NCBI taxonomy): Eukaryota > Metazoa > Arthropoda > Insecta > Lepidoptera > Noctuidae > Acronicta > Acronicta aceris. The sequence goes on along the minus strand of OU342763.1, from coordinate 7,239,243 downwards.
TTTGAAAATGCCTGCTACGTACATCGTTAGGTAGTTTATTTCTTTACTTAGTAGTTTTTTTTTCTAAATTAAATTTTATGATTCATGAAATAAGGTTATATTCATTGCACAAACCTTACAATCATTCATGAGATCTATGTTTCTATATTCAGGCGAATACTATGTAAGATATTTTCGTTTTTAATATCACAAGAGCTAATTAACTTATGAAGTCTTTAAACAAAACTGTACGTAATTAATCATTGTTTGTTGCCTACTAAAGAAACGTTCATCAACTTTCATGAAGTAATTTTACAAAAAAATATTTCTATTGACGAGTTTTCGCCTACGACTTAGTCTGCATCATGACATTTTAGTTGCCGCTAAAATTTACGTGTGTATTATGTTGTGTCTTATTTCCAGGTCTAAGGTTATATCTGAGTTGTTTCACTAAATATGTATATTTTTGAAAAGGTAAACAAACACAGACGAACTAATTTTCATTTACTATTATACATACTAACATTTACATCAGTTACGTACATCATAAATAACTTTATAATTAAACTGAGGTTGACGCTCAAATTAAGATGAAAAATTTAAACAAAAAGTGACTTACTCGAACTTTGTACTAGCAGCCATTAACTAATTTTTATATTGCTATTTATAAACATTTTCTTGCTATGATGGTGTTTTTGGTACTTACTATTACAATGAGGAAAATCAAGAGTTTGTTATTGATTGCTTGCAATTTTACATTGCCATATCCAAAATGTTTTTAGAAGCTTGACTAAATGAGACGTAGCTGCAATTTGGCTGCAGGAAACGTATCCGAACCCTGCCTTCAACCAGTTTTGCAACTGTCAAAAATATCGGAAGTAAATATTGCTTTTGCCCGCCATTAACTAGGTTACGGAGGTCAGATGTCAGTCACGATGTGTGATATTCTGAAGAATGTTCAGGACTAGCTTTTGCGCGCGGTTTTGACTCGAGTCCGAAAAGGATTTTCTTACTATAACTCGGCTTCAAGATAAAACGTGCACCAGATATTGAGTTAGACCTTCAACAATTACGAAAAGTGATTCCAATTTCTTTCAGTAGTTTTTGCGGGATGCCCGTACAAACAGTCGGTCAGACAACAAAAATTATGATTTAACTTCTATTATACCTACTTATAAAGATCCCTCATGGAATTTTTTGTCAAATACAAGATGTACCAAGAATATTTCAAAAAATAATTATGTTATTTTTCAACATTTGAAACAAAATACCTATGATGTTTGAAACCAAGATTTTAAGAACTTTTTTAGTAGAAATTATTGCCGAGGAACAACACGATACCAACTTACAAACAGAATACTTAATTTATTATTTACTAGCTTCTGCCCGCGACTCTGTCTGCGTGGATTTCAGAATTAGGTCCGACCTGTATAAAATGTAGCCTATGTTTTATTCCAAATTTTATCCAAGTCCGTTCAGCCGTTTTGGCGTGAAAGAGTAACAAACATCCATATATACAAACTTTCGCGTTTATAATATTAGTAAAGATTTGCGTACGAACAGTTCTCACATACCTACGACGCACTCGTACGAAAACACAAAGAAAGAAAAGCAAATTCTTGTTTGGTTTCGTTTAACTTAAAACAAAGGGGAATATAAGGAAATCCATGGGGATAGCGGAAGTATATATGTAAAGGAAAATTATTGGAGAAAAGTCATAAAAACAACTTAAGTGAAATTGAAAAAAATAAAAATGACTTAAAAATTCAGTTTAAGGAAAACTTCAGGAAAATTTAAAACTATATAAGTCTTATTAGTTAAATGTATACCAATAATGCCATTATTTAATTGAAGATAAAACAATTAATCTCCGAGTCCGGTTTAGAAAACTTAATTGAAAGATAATTTTTCGTAAGCAATTGGTTTTTAGCACCGAGTTTGTTTGATTAAAAGCCGTCTACAACTGTTGAAAGTTTGGTACAACCCAAGCCAATCCTTTTATTTATATTCAAACAATGAAATTCTCGAGTAAATATGATTTTGTTGAGGCTAATCTGTTTGAGATAATCAAGAAGCTCTTTTGCATTTTTTGTCCGCCATAAAAGCATTGTACTCGTATATACGAGAATAATTTTTATGTTGCTGTCGCCTCAATGTCGACACCATGTTGTTGGTCGATAATCGTGTAAGGTAGTCATGCACTCGATTAAAAGTTACTCATCTCAAGTTGATTATTAGAGTGATACTTATCGGAGATAATTCATAGGATTTAAATCGTTATCGCTCGAAGTGCATAGTGGTGGCGCGGCCGATAAGCGCAAGCCGCGCGAGGTGATGGTGGCTGTGCTGCGGCGGCGGCGGCGGCGGCAGTCACAGTCGGTTGGCACGCGCGGCCACACGCGCCTCCCGCCGCGGGCCCACGCCACCCGCACCCCCCGCACCGCGCCTCACACAGGTAAACAAACAGTGCACCTAACACACCACGTCCTCTCCAACATCCCTCGAGACCCATCCCCAGACCCAGTTCTAGTGCTCGAACTTTGTCGCCACAAAAATAAATAACATCCTAATCTATTTTAAGTGCTAGTTACAGTTTTGGATTGTTAACAAAAATTTTCAGTGCCTTGTTTACAATAATTTATTTTTGTAGTGCCAACAGATAGATGTGTGTGACACAATAGACACCTACATATAATCCAGAAACATGGCTTACTGCTAATGAGTTACAACACTGCTTTGTAACTAATAATTAATTAACGAGGATAGATGAAACGCCGTATCTTCGAATAATGGAAGCTGGTAAAATTAATCCAGGGCAGATTATTCCTTTATAAACTTGTTCATAAGTTTACATAGATAACAAGTAATCCCTGAATAATCTATAAACAAAATTAAAGATTTCTCTGGGGACGGAACCCATAAGACAGAAATTTCTTCGTCACAAAATGTGACAAAGATGGAACGTAAGTGGATTTAGTTTTGTGACAAGACTAAACAACCCTCTTATCGGTTTAGAGACCTTGAGATGAGCCTGAATCCCACCTGCTTATCAAGATTAATGAGATTTTACGTAGCCGATAACGACACACATGTTTGTTGCGAACAAACGGTGTAATTAACAATACACAGAAAGTATTCAATTAACATGCGGCACTTAATGTGTGTGCAACATTCTAAGGAAAACACCAACTGAAGACAAAGAACATGGATAGAAAGCAATCGTATGACAATACGTTCTATCGTGACTAAAGAAATCGACAATACATGACCAGACCTCAGCACATATGATCAACATTAAAACCATCGAACACTTGAATGAAACCATTTTTAACAGAACAAATTGGCTGAAAAGACAGACGTCAAACTCTGATCTTGTTACACACAAGTCATGTAGAGCAATCAGTGCCGAAAATCTCGCAACTGATAGGGTTCTCAATGGTAGATCGGTTTTCGTGAGGTAATTTGAATACGTATCGAAATTTCTACCGCCTGAAACCTATCCTCTCACACGCTTTGCGGTTCAATACATCAATTTGCCTTCGGATTTTATACTAACATCGTACTGGTGAGAACTGAAGACATATTTTTAAGTAATATAAGTTAAGTGGCTGAAACTGTCATCTTTATTTGGGGTACTCAGGGGACTAACATTCCAAATTACCTCCGTTTTGTCTCTTAAGTAGGTCAAAGATAATAACTCATAAATTGTGGGCTTAATTTTTTACGTTATAAGCTTGCAACAAATTTGAGATTAAGGAACAAAGCGGATTTGTATCTTTTGAGTTATAAAATTCGCTATTTTAATGTTAAAGATTTTATTAACATAATGTATGCTGTTTACATGTCTCTTTGACCTTGTTTATCAATATTGTTTTGATAGGTACATGATGCAGCGATTGCCATTGAGAATTAAATAGAGCTGATAGCATCGATTGATTTTGCATTACAAGTAGTTTGTATTCAGTACCTATCTAATTTTTGTTATATTAACATAGATAAACAAGGTAACCGAACAATACACTGATAAATAATCATGATGGCTGTGCGATAAATGAGCTATCGTTTAGTACCTATTAATATTCCCAAAAATCGATTTGTTCTGCTCCTAAACACCGCGAGCAGGACGTGGTTGATTTATTGCTCGTAAATTCACATTGTTACCAATGTTAACATCGTAAATTTTATTATTGATAGGTGAGGCGCTTGACGCGCAGAACCTAAACTATAGCAACACCTAGCTAGGCATAATAGGATGAAATTATGACACGTTGATATCGTTACAGGTTTTGTTGTCGCGACTCGCATTTTTCCGTATCTTATATATATTACCGAAAATTTCTTAGTTGCCCAACATTAATTAAGCAATGTATAAAGTTCAATGCCATTCACAAAGCATTCAAACTCCAATATTAAATGTATACCAATCAATGGAGGGTTATACGGGATTTTTAAACGTTTGTGAGAACGAACACGAACGTATTATTAATACAAAGATATTATCTTTTAAAATGAATGAAAATATTACATACCATAAAATAGGTACCTACCTATCACAATAATAGTCGGCAGCCATGCACGTGAAACATAACGGCTGCTCGACCTTGGCTGCATCACTCATCTACCATAATCCTAATATTTTCGGCCTCAATACACTTATCCTAACAAACATATCAGAATTAATGATCAATTTTCGCGTTAAAACCAAATTAGCTGCAACAAAAAGGTATTTTAAAAATGAGTTATATTTTATTTCGTATAATATTATTCCTAACAATGAAGAATACACAATTACTGTGAAGTAAAATTAATTGTTTTCCCTTGTCCATGTCTCTACAGTTTTTGAGGTCCTCTTTTCAAGACCTTTTCTCTATTGTTAACCCCTAACCGTACATCGTTATACAATGGTCTCTACGAGGGTTACACATTTGAATATAGCCTAAAGTGGACCAAATATGACATTCAGTTATTTGAATATCCACCCGCCGAGAAGGTTTACGTCACACGATTCCGTTAAAAGTACTAAAAATAATTACAATTATTTTTGAACAACAATCACTTTACTTTTAATGCTCACTACCTACCTATATATACAATGCCGCCAGCTTATACCTACAAAGTTATGTACCAACTGAATATTTTATTTACATTTAAAACGAGTTACAAGGCTACAAAAACCTGACAACTCAAAGTTAATTCCGAATTTTGGTTCGGGAAACAATATACGAGTATTATGTCTACATAATAAGTTATTTATGTACCGATGTACACTTTTTTGTATAGAGCTTAAAACCAAAAAGTCTTATACAATGAATATAGGTTTTATTCCTGAGTAAACAGACATTTAGTTTAAAACCCAAACGAATGGTATTTTAATACATATAACTAATTCCCAAATTGGTTTGAATGAAATCCCATTAACCCAAAACACTATGTTTCTCTTTGTTTCGTTTTCAAATAAATTTTCTTTCTTTATCCTCATAAAATGGTTGAGTTTCCTTATTCAATTTATTTTTTAAATAAACCCGTAAAGGTGATTGTATTGTCTCTTGTCTCCATGGCAGGAGAGACATTTAATTTTGTTGCATACTGTCCTTGAATTAAATCTTATTACGTACCCAATATTGCAACATTTAAGTCGTCCTACTTTCACATAAGCACAAACGCATCTTGAAGGTCTCAGATTAAGATCACAACTTTGCTTACACGTTTGTTTTACAAAACACAGAAAAATACATACCGACTACTTTCTTGCTTCAGTGCATACATCTATTAGAATGACATTTTTATTTATTATAGTTCCTTTGCTTACCATAAGTTTATTGGCACTTAAACATGCATACTACCTACTCAGTCAAGTCTTGTATTACGTAATCAAACAATTTCGGTATGTAATATTATCAATATTCAATTTAACTACGAGTAATTCACTTCATAAAAAAACTTATCAAACCACTTTATCATAATTATAATTATTATGCAATTGTAAACATGATGATTGGATGATGAATGTCACGGATGCAAAAGTATTTATCAAACAACGATGGCTTAGTTCATGTTAATTTCTATGATATAGTATCGCAAAGTGAAAGAAAATTAGGTACTACTTTGGCTAACAGTTTACGATTTTGGTAACTTCGTCTGCGGAATTTATTCAAAGAAATATAGTACATGTCAGTAACTTGGAACCAATTTTATAGCTGCGGTTCCTTCACCTAATAGATGTACTTAGGTAAGCTAGCGCAGATGTTTCCAGAACCCTTCCAATAAATATGTATCCCAAAAAGGTTGGAAAATAAAATGGCAAGGACTAGACGTCCCTCAGGCAGTACTGTCAGTAGTCAGTATCTTGAAGAATTTATTTACTTTAATACGGCGTGCTACTATTCTGCAATATTACATTTAAATATTTAATATAATAAAGTGGTAGGAGTAAATGAAAAGTATAATGGTAGTTATAGTAATTCCCCTGGTACCTACATCAAGCTTTAAAATGGCCGATCGGTTTCTTATTATTCTGCTTAGAAACTACCAATACTTTTTATCTGTCATCAGTTCTGTACCTACAAGTATATAAATAACACAGATAATGATATACAGATAATAAAATATATAAGTTTTCATATTTCATCAGATTCATTGAGTGAGCATTGGAACCATTAAGGGTGAACAAGATATTCGTCGTTACCGAATTTTTTTTCATATATGTATTAGCTTGTATTATCTTTATAACTTCGAATTTAACGTAAGCCAAGGTCACAATTACTGTTATCTGGACTTAAGTCCTCTCAACATCTACTAGTCATCTTACGATGTGTAAAACCCAATGTGTAAATCCTCGTTTTTGCTTTATCTAGCAAAAACAAATATGAATTTACACACATACTTACATATAGTGAGTGTTAAAGGTGACTGCTTAACAAAAAACAATACTTACATCAGTAAAACAATTTCAAGCATTCTTCTTCCACTCGATCATATATATAGTTTTCTCCTTATACACAATATTAAAAAAGTTTTGGCAGGTCTTCCTCCGGGAATGCTATCAAAACAGACCGCATTTATGTCAAAACAAACGATAGGATCGCTCGTTTTTCACGTCCCCAAGTCGTTTGGTATTTATTTTTGGGTCCATTATGCGTATTTTGATAGAAGTATATAATTATCAGTCCCGTGGCTATAGCCATAGGGAAGGGATGTGCGATTTTTGTCGAACCGAGTCCGAAATTCAAGCTTCGTGAGGATTTACTGCACATAAAGAAGAAAAAAGTACTTCGAGTGGTAGTTCGCTCGTACCGCTAAAATTTATTGCACCAAAAATTTTACGCAAATGAAAAATGTATCGTCGGTTCTATGTGTTCGCTTCACTCATTTTTTCTACGGAACGTTGTTCTTTTTCATTCATGTTTTATCGCTACATTAATAATCGTTCATGTTAGGCCGGTTATCTCTCTGTAAACCACAATATTTACGTGACGTCGCCATTTGATTCACATATCGTTATCAATGCTTTTTTTTTAAGATATAAGGATATAAAATCACTGATATGGAATCGAAAATCACAGTCAAATTCTTTATTGTTTTTTTAATCAAATCCCGTCTAGTTATTATAACACAAGGGAAGGCAAGTGCGGTATTTAGTTGGTAGTAGTTCGACACATTGCCGCCTTTTAGGTGACAGTCAGCAGATGATTCATGAGGATGGGTGAAGGAAGAAGAGGGAGAGGGCTGGCAGTACGAGTATATTATTGAAAACGGATATCACCGAGAACAATTACTCATACCAATCAAAATTGATATCAAACAAAAATTGAAAACATAACATATTGTCACGCATGTGCATGCGTGACAATATGTTTTGCATGCATCACCCATCAGTGTAGACAGACACTATGGATTTTTGTTCTTTATCGATCCTGGTACACAAAACATCTACTTTACGCATGATCGTCGGAAGTTAAAACTTAAATCTGTTTTCGATGAAGATATCGTTAAATATTGTAAAATGTGTCTGATTTTTTTTATGGGCAAGCGAGCCCACGGTTCGCCTGATGGTAAGCGATCACCGCCACCCATGGACACCTGCAACACCAGAGGAATCACAAGTGTGTTGCCGGCCTTTTAAAAGTGGATTGGGCCTCTAGTATCCTCACTCACTCAGGTGAAACACGGTATGTATTATGAACACTGCAAATGAATATTTAAAACATTAAATTTCAACGTAAAAAGGTATAAATAGAGTATATTCTTGTATAAGTAAGAAATTTCCTTTTTTATAATAATATTTTTTTTCAAAAACGGACCTGAAAAATCTGTAGTCAAATAATTTCGCTAAATAATCATTCTAATATCACATGAAGTTTTTTAATGACTTCACCAAATGTTGCACCGATTTAAACAAGTTTATTGTTTAAGAGTATATATTGTATTTCAAGCATAAGATTTCTTTTATCACAATATTTCTTTTATCGCTTTAAGTTTCATTCAAAAAATCTTAAAAATAATTATTCAGCATTCCATGAAATAACCATCTAAATTCAATGTTTGAAACTCAACTAGCAACCATGACCAACAGGCGTGGTAAATTTTTAATTTATTCAATTTCAAATAATAGCTAGAATTTGGAAATAATTTTGTCTAAATAATAGCAATTTCGACGCAAATGTCAACAAAATTATTCGAAATTCCAAAATTTTAACAGTTTAGCTGGACGTTATTTTTAAAATGAAAAACTTATGCTATTGTTAAATTAGGTAAATTTTACTGCTGGCAATCCAGACAAACACGTGTAAATGAGGTTCATTATCAACAATAATTGTATGCTTTTCATTAGCGGCGGATGTTACAAAGAGCTTGATAGTTTGTAAGGGGATTTTAATACTATTCATTTTCATGTGGGTTTTCGTCCGCTAGTCAGCTTAACATTAACAGAAAATTGCAGCTAAAGAAATGGTCCATTTTAATATAAATTGATTGTATGAAAAATATTTTTAAACAGTTTATTATGATAGTTTTACGAGCTGGTAAAAGATTTCGTCCCTAGATATTACGAATTTCATCTGTCATGTTTTAGGTCTTACAAAAGAAATGTCAATTTATGTCCGATAGAAAGACATAGGGGCCAGTATTACACGCTCGTGAAAATAGGTTTTATCTCTTTCCATCTTTTCGGTCAATTTCCTTTAATACTAACACCGTGTGGACGCTCCCTGAATTTTATGTTTACTGGTCTTCAGGCTTGAACGATGAGTCATGCAGTACAATGTTTCTTAGTCAACAAAAACACAAATGTATCGTAACTAGTGTGAGGTAAGATTTTTACAGGTGTTATAAAAGTTATGTATGTATACACCTGTTCATACATACGCTAACCTTATACTATGTACGAGCAAGATAGTAAGTAACTTGACAATAAAATATTTGTCGCATTGTGAAGGTTGGTCGTGGTGAATGTTGGCTACTTTTACTTTATGCGCATAATTTTAATGAGTGACAGCAGAGCTCATCACTATTCAATGCAAATCACGATATCGACGTACTCGTACCATAATTCACTTATTTGTGACAGTGCACGCTCGATGACCGTTTCATACTTTATAATGTAATATAATAATATAATATACTACAAATATCAGCTGATCCGTAAATGATTATCACAGTGAACCGTTTAACTATTATAGTCTCTGAAAATGACGTGAGTGTCAGACAGGACAATCGAACGTAAACAGTATTGTAGAGAAATATACCATAATTAACCGTTGCTACGTCTTTACTTGACATATTTGCAATGACGTATTTTTCAAACAAATACTCGTACTTGCAATGCGATAAATGCAGCTTAGCCTTAAAGATCAATTGGTCATTACTTATGTAAAATAGTGATCAATCGATATTCGATATAAATAGATATTCCTAATTTTATTAGATTATATTTATTTATTATAATTAATTTAAGAATTATGTTTGTGAGACTGTTCTTTACTTAATTTTTCGTATAAAATTAGTAAAGAAAGATAAGCGTTGCTAAGTTAACATCTCCTAGCCTATCCAATCTTCGTAATTAAACTTTCATGAGTAAGCACTTCACGTTCACATACTTAGATATCTAAGTATACAATAACAGTCTAGTATATCTAAGAGCGCTAATGAACTACGAATATTTTCATGAAGTAAGGTAAAAGTTTATTAAGAAAACGTGTTGAGTCAGAGGGCAAAATATCAAGTGGCAATTACTTACTTATTAATTTATTTCATGGCAGCAACAACTTTTGGCTAAATTCGTCGAATGAATCATCAGCTATTTGTTTTTCGATTTCATACATACGTACTCACACGACACCTGTCGTAGATATTTTAGTAAGTACAGTAAAATTAAATGTACTTCAATATTCGAATGTCAGTTCCAGTATTTTATTTCATTCCTTCATATAAAACATTTTTGTTCTAACAATTCTTTATAAATCTCTGCAGATTTAAAATTCTTCTTCGGGACTTTTTACTCAGCTACAGGAAAGGTATTAATTATTTTTCACGGTAGACGGTAGATATATGTATGCAACCTATGTAAGGTGTCTGCACGTATACCTATTGTGCCGAGATTCACATATTCAACCCTTTCACGCCGTAGCGCGATTATTTCCCGGGAGTATTGTTACGATATGCATATTACAAATTGACTTTGCTGAAGATATAAGATACAAAACTAGATAATATACTTTAAATACAAATTGACCACCATGGACATTGCTAATTTAAAACTTTGGAGGTGTGTGTGTAAGTTACTTACACCACAACAGCTTGGTTACACAGCGTCTTACGATCAAAATAGATTAGTTAGCAATTTATCTGTGAAAGTTACAGAAAAAAGTATTACAGTTGAAGATTTTGTAAAGCAGCAATATTTAAGCACTATAAAAATATACTGTCGCGTAAATTGTCTGAACTTTGAGAAGGTTATATTGTATTTGTAGCAAGTGTAAGCTGAAGTTCCAGCGGGGAATTATTTCTTTCATTGTCAGACATTATTGTTGTATCTAGCTATACCTTTATTACATATCTGCAGTCGGAATAATTTTCCTAACGTAAGGTTAAAGAATTAAAAACTTGAAAATAAGTTTATTTGAACAAGGAAGTTATACATATAAATGTTACGTCGCCCAACTGCATTAGTGGTTGCAAGCCCAGCTGCAGCTATACGTGATGTCTAGTAATCGATTCCCTCGGTCGGAATAATTTTATGACATTTAGTCATTGTTGGATATTTGGAATCGCGGTAATAGACTCGGCCCTGTTAAATGGGACCTAATACAGCCCGGGAAATAAATTGCCTAACATTTCGGGAAATACAGATGGTATGTTATGTTAATTAATAGAAAGTAGAAGTATTTATTTATGTTCTGTATAAACTAGGAAATGCTAAACAACAGTGAGCAATATAGGTATTAAAATGTCATAGTTTCTCTTTCCTTTTGTAGAAATAAACACCCAAACACTGCTTTATATCTTTTCTTTTTATATATTTCACCAAACAACAATGTTATAATTATTACCTTATTTTATTTATTATAATTATACAAAAATAGTGACGTCGCACCGTTGTTACCCGACAACTTTCCGGTACCAGGAATCGACACCAACTCCGCGAGCACGCGCAACCGACCGAATATATATCTTGCCATTATTTTTATCGAGGGTAGTCAACACGATCGTCAAATCTTAGTGTTGTCAGCTTGAAATAAATAATGATAATTTACATAACCTAACATTCGTCCATCCTGACCTCGTGCATGTCCTCATGCACGGTAAAAAAAACCATAACCTAACATTCGGTCAGTTGCGCCGGCCCCTAATGAAGAACACTTTTATGGTACTAAAATACAAATTTTGAAGGATATAAAATTAAATATTGTGCTACTTATAGCTACAAATTACTATCTATTGAACGACATCATAAAAAATATATATGCTCTGCGGACCCATCCGTTCCCGCAGAACTAATAACAACCATAAGAAATAGCATTTAAGTCTGAATCCATCCATCCTTACGAAATCAGATAATGGAACGAGTCCTGATAGCAAACCAATCAATTCTTACAATCGGGACACCTTCCATTTATATGAAACATCTCACCGATCCTGTCACGAACCCATCCATTCTCGTAGCCAGGGTAAGCGATATGACAAACCGTGAACCCATCCATTCTCACAGTTATGTCAATGTTTCATAAATTACAATGGATAAATACTACATACATACTGAGAAATCATGATATGACTGCCCTTATTTATCAATTCAATGCAGATATTATGTAATATCAACACGTATACATCAACATCAAATCAACAGACTAACAGTTGTTACAAAACAGTATCATGACTAACTCAAATCAAAGGGAATTAGGATTAAAATTATTCCTACATCAAGGATATACATAGTTAACCATCACTATTATCAGTATACTCGTCATTATCAGTAGACTCCGATTCATTGACCTCTAACGCAGCCACATTGATCCAAGGCAACATTCGGTCAGCAGCCACAGTTGTTTGTCGTTTGTTTTTGGATCCCGTTAATCCCTGAACAGCTGCTACCCTATACCTATCATTTCCTAACACCGAAACTACGCGATATGGGCCTATATATGAAGGAAGTAATTTCTTGCTCTTGCCGTCATTATTAAAAGCTATTTTTGTTATTTTAACTAATTCTCCTTCGGCATAAACTCTAGCCGGGGATCTTCCCTTATCATAGCCCAGTTTTTGATTTTCCTGCTGAAAATCAATTGAGTCCTTAACCTGTTCCCTAATTGTGACCAAATCACTAAGTTCGCGGGTGTCTTGGCGCACTTCATTTAACATGGGATTCAACTCCGAATTTATACACGTTCCAAACATTACTTCTGCTGGTGTCCTACCGGTGGTTCTTTGACACGTATTATTTAGTCCCCATTGTACTATTCCAATCGCATCATCCCACTCTCTTTCATCACGATTCAAGTTCTGAGCTGTTAGTGAGTCAAGGATGGTGCGGTTGTACCTTTCAACCTGACCGTTTGATCGCGGACTGGCTACAGCGTTAAGAACATGCTTCACACCCTTATCTAGGCAAAATCTTTTGAAAGAATGAGATGTAAAACATGTTCCCCTATCACTGATCATACGATCCGGGACGCGAAATGTATAAAATATATCTTCTAGGATCCTAATTGCACTTAGAGTTTTAGTATTGCGCACCGGCTTGGCAAATACAAATTTAGTAAATCCGTCGACTATTACTAAGAGATGAGTATTTCCCCGTTTCGACTTGACGAAGGGTCCGAGGTGGTCAATATGTAGTGTATGGAATGGGACTTCCGACTTTTCGATTGGATGTAAGTACCCTTCTTTCGTAGTATTGTTTTTCTTGGCATAGGCACACTCTATACAGGCTTTAACATATTTTTTTACAAATGATGACATTTTGGAAAACCAATAAGATTTTTTTAAGCGCTCCAATGTCTTTTCGACTCCAAAATGGCCTATGTCATCATGATTTATACGACAAAGTTGCCATCTCGCACCCTTCGGTACCACCCAACGAATATTACTCTGATCTCCATCTAAATAACGATACAATTTATTATCTTTGATTAAAAAATTATCACGGATATATTTTAATCCATCTGCGTCCATACCCGAAATAAGAACATCTCGAATCCTACATAATTCTGAATCGCCTAATTGCAAAGTATGTAACCAATCTTCGTTAGTAATCGACATCACCGATGGATATTGTTCCAAAACCTTCGAAGTTTCGACATCCGTTATAGGATTTCGAGACAGAGCGTCAACATGAGCCATCCTCGCACCTGGGCGGTATTCGACCGTGCATTGAAACTCCTGCATTAGTAGCCACCACCGCGCCACTCTAGGGAGTATGTCTCGTTTCGAGAAGGTAGAACGCAAGGCACTACAGTCAGTGACAACTTTGAAGTTTTGGCCTAATAAATACACCCTAAACTTTTTCAATGCGCAAATTACAGCAAGAGTTTCCAGCTCGTAAGCATGGAAATGTTTTTCTTCAGGAGAAGTTTTCCGACTGTAGTAAGCCACTGGTTTGAAAGCATCGCTACCTGACCGCTGCAATAATACTCCCCCAACACCTAACTTACTGGCATCGGTGTGTAGCTCTGTCTCAGCTGTGGGATCGTAGATAGCAAGAATAGGTCTCTCCACTAACATTAATTTAAGGGTTTCGAATGCAGTATTCTGGTTATCCGTCCAGATCCAAACCGCACCTTTAGCGAGTAACTTAGTCAACGGATCTGCCAACGCTGCGAAATTTCGAATAAATTTTCGGAAGTATCCCACAAGTCCGAGAAACTGACGCACTGTGTGCTGATTCGTGGGGCACGGGAAATCAAGAACGCATTGTATCTTTTTACTACCTGGCTGGACACCGGCAGCACTAATTTCATAGCCTAAGTAGTCGATCCTATCCATTAAAAATTTACATTTTGCCAGGTTAAGAGTTAGATTAGCTTTTTCTAACAATTGTAAGACATTTTCCAATCTAGCCAGACATTCTTCAACACTCCTACCGTAAATCAAGACGTCATCGATATATGCCGTGGCACCGTCATAGCGAGCTGGACCAAGGACGCGGTTCATCATCCGTTGGAATACGGCTGGAGCGTTTGCCAGACCGAACGGCATACGGTTAAACTCGTATTGGCCATCCGGTGTGACGAAGGATGTTATTGGACGCGATTGTTCTGATATGGGGACTTGGTAATACCCTGATGTTAAATCAAGAGTGACAAAGTAGGCCTGCCCCGACAATCGCGCAATTTCGTCATCAATGTTAGGCATCGGGTAACGCTCCTTTACCGTCACAGAATTTAACATTCTGTAATCAACACACATCCTCAGTTTTCCATCTTTCTTGCGCACTAAAATAATTGGGCTCGCATATTGTGAAACCGACTCTCTAATTATCCCTGCCTCCAACATCTCATTAACCATATCTCGTACATTTTCTCGCTCCTTGTAAGAAAGCCTATATGGCCGGTAAACTACAGGTTTCTTACTGTTAAGTTCGATTGACATTTCAGTGACATTAGTACAACCCAGCTCGTTTAGAGAAGAGGCAAAACAATGTCGATACCTATCTAATAATTCCAAAAGCTTTTGCCGTTGGATCTCATCTACACTATCCCCTACTTTAACCTTATCCATATCCATGAATTTGGCGTGCTCGGTCGTTTCTTTAGGGGGTTCGACAATGCAACTTACTGAACTAACTTCTACACCACGACTGACCACAAGTCCCTTTTTTTATGCGACTACATATTGACACCGGAATAACTAATAAATTAACAACGCCGTTTTGATTGACAGGGTACACTCCTCCTAGGATAACAATTTGTTCCGCTAATTTACTTATTACCTTGCTGTCCAACAAAATATGACCGTTGACTTTAGGGTCCACATAAGCTTTGATGCATGCCGGCCCATAGACATGAACATCAGCAGTAGCAATAACCTTAATCGTAATGTTACTCTGCATATCAATACCCGAGAATGGCATCTCACGACCAATATCGAAAAAGCTAAGCTTGTCAGCGGATTTGTAAGCAACAACATGTGGCTGTTCCGTAAATGACTGTCCTATAAGTAGAGGTTGTTCCAGATATTGATCATCAACCACCTGACAAACAACGTTAGCAAGCACTCCATCAACAGACAAATCTACATTAACACTACCAATAGTACGAACGATGTCATTTCCGAAGCCTTTTAAAGATGTGGAACGATTATCGCAGGATAATCCTAAACAAGTTGCGTTTGAACGTCTTATCAACGACACTTCGCTACCAAAGTCTACAAAACCTTTCGTTAAGACATTATTAATAAGAATCTCTTTATAGAATTTAGAGCTAGGGTTTGAAC
This sequence comes from Acronicta aceris, assembly GCA_910591435.1. Lineage (NCBI taxonomy): Eukaryota > Metazoa > Arthropoda > Insecta > Lepidoptera > Noctuidae > Acronicta > Acronicta aceris. Next base: position 7,223,337 of record OU342763.1, on the reverse strand, counting down.
CAAATATACACATGGTCTTATGATTATGAGTTGCATCACCACTATTAGTATCCTTATTAGAGAAACAATTTTCAGTCTTATGACCCATCTTATTACATTTATTACACTTAAGGATAGGTTTAGGGCATTTTAAGAAGGGATGACCCCTTTCCTTACAGTTATAGCAAAATATATTACTACTGTTTTGATTGGTAACAGGTTTACTTCCTACCTTATTGAGATTATTATTACTAAAGGAATCAGAATCATTTCCCGACCTAAATTTATAGTTTGGTCTATCTACAGTTTGAGAGAATTCTTTACTGCTCATTAGAAACTGTAACAACTGTTCCGGGTGTGAGCAACGCAATGTGGTGGCGCTAGACTTCATTGTTTTATCCGTCAAACCGTGTATGATACATTCAACTGCATGCTTCCCTTCAATGTTACATTGGTTCAATAAGGCCAGTTTCTCATAATAATACACTTCGATAGGTTCATTAAACCTACTTTTGCGTTTCAACATATCTTCCAGAGTTTGGCCATAGTTCTGCTCACACGGAAAAGCGCTTATTAATTTATTTTGCCATTCGGACCAATTAAAAAGAATTGTGGGTAGACTCTCATACCAGGTCTTGGCCAAACCCTGGAGTTTTTGCATTGCAAAATGGATAGTTGTTTTATCGTCCCAGCCATAGACCGTCGCGCATTCATTAACCTTTTTTAACCAAACATCTATCCTTTGATTCTTGGACGACGGGTCAAAATCGGGTAAAATATTTTTGTGATTATTGGAATGAAGCGCTACTGACGTCGATGGCTGTGGCTGTAAATGTTTCAGTGTGTTAATAATGTTAGCTACGTCTTTAGTTGAAAAGGAAGGGCTAGGGGACTTTTTGGATTGTCGGTCGATCCGGCTACGCCGTCTCTCGGGACCTTCATCCAAATCCGAACTCCTCTCTCGTCTACGGGAACGCCCTTCACTCTGGGCGGGTGTAATACGTGAAGAACGTTGATTTTTTTGATTGTGTTCTCGATTATTACTCACGGTATGCCGCATCCGGTCACGCTCCCTATCCAAGTCATCCTGCAGGGCCCGCAGCCGGCTCCGCTCGCGCTCCATCTCCCGTTCTATTGCTCGCAGCCTGTCGCAGTCACGGGTGCTGCTGTGGTCGTTAACGTGGCTGCGCCGATATTCGAAGGTGCTGTCGCGTCGAGTGCCGCTGTAACTGCGCCTGACTCCATTGTTTGATCGTTGACTACGAGACTCGGCGCGGTCCGGAGTTACCAGACGTCGAGGCTGTGACTTATTTTCACTCTCCATTTTATCTAAAACTCAGAGACAAGGCCAGCTATGTATTAATCCAATAAAGAAACTAGGTGGGGTAGTTGGAATATATTTCCCAACGTATGCGTTTTATAAAAAGCCATATTTATGGTATATAAATTGAAACGAATGATTCTCAAGATTTTACTTTGTAATAATGTATATTAATGATTATATTATATATGTATATTAATTGTTAAACACCATATGTACACAGTTTTAAGCAATAAATATCTTTGACTTAAAATTCCCACACTCAAATCGTGCATACCTGCTACTGTCTGCCACAAATTATATCCAGGGAATTTATTTAAGAAGAAAAATAAATAAACGGTAGGCACTTACCACTTCTGAAATGTAGAAATAAACACCCAAACACTGCTTTATATCTTTTCTTTTTATATATTTCACCAAACAACAATGTTATAATTATTACCTTATTTTATTTATTATAATTATACAAAAATAGTGACGTCGCACCGTTGTTACCCGACAACTTTCCGGTACCAGGAATCGACACCAACTCCGCGAGCACGCGCAACCGACCGAATATATATCTTGCCATTATTTTTATCGAGGGTAGTCAACACGATCGTCAAATCTTAGTGTTGTCAGCTTGAAATAAATAATGATAATTTACATAACCTAACACTTTGTTAAAAATAACTTCAATCTGGTCCAAATCATTGCATTTGCATGGCATGGTATTCAGTTACAAATCTGAATATGGAAGATCTACTCTATGAATAAACCGACCATGCATGAATACCCTGGAGTTTGCTTTGAATTTATAATAAACTGTGTTAGATAAGCAAGCGCTCGTGTTACATTCCCAATCTACTCTACTTAGTCCATTTGGGTATTTCCCATTAGATCAAATTTCTCAAGAGGGGTCGTCGTCCCGAGGACACGGCACAGCACACGCTGGACAGCTTGGACAGAGCGGCGCCGTTATCTTGTGGCGGCGTAGGTAGTGACTTTTCGCTTCCGGTGATGCGAGGCGAGGTTTCGCCCTTTCAATGGGTCCAGCGAATGATGAACCACAATGCTGAGCCCGTCATGGTCCATGGCTGTGACTGTAGGACAAGACATGGCAAGAGCTGTTTTTAGTCGGTACGAGTTCGACATACCATGACGATCCATGAGGATTTTCTGTAAAAGGAGAGGTCGTAAACCTTCATGTGATATAAAATATTGAAACCCACATCGCCTAACCTGTCACGTTTATGCGATCAAACGTTGATAACCTATAAAAATTTACTTTCGATCAAACAAGTTTACATGAACAATTTTCAGGTCTAATCTATATATTAATCGCCAGCTTTTTGACTGTGGAACAACGCAGTGGAGTTTGGACTACCCACTTTTTGTGTTCCGGATTAATTCCACGTCGGCGGTCCACAATCGTAGCTAAATTGCTAGCAAAACGTTCCACGGCTATAATTTGCTGCATTGAATTTTTGTAGCGGCTTAGGCTATGTACCTTCTTGTTTTGTGTATAAATAAATAAGGGCAATCCTTTTGAGAGTAGGTGGTCTTATATTTTATATTAACGTTTGCCCGCGGCTTTACTCGCTTCCAAAAGTTTTTTTTAGATAAAACGTAGCCAATGTTCTATTTCTATACCGAAATTGGTTGAATGGACAAACGAAAACAAACAGAGAGACAGCGTTACTTTCGCATTTATAAGATAAGCATGGAACTTCAGTTTATGTACTTGATCCGTATCCTATACTTTTGAGCTAATAAGCTCATCAATTACAGAATATAAAATATTGTCTTCCATTAGGTACCTACATATTTATTAATATATTTAGTAATATTTTTTACAGTAGTACCATAGGCATTTTTTGAAGTGACAATAAATGGATCGGATAGAAAATATAAACTTATTCTTAGGAATAAAATATTGTTGAACATTTTTTCTGGGAAAGCGTACAAACAAACAATGTTACAATAAAATCTATAAAAAATTACTATCTTATATAATGGTTTTTTTTTGCTTCATAAATTAATAGACTTGTGATAATATAAAATGCTCGATAGAGATTTAATAATTAGGGCTTCTATACCCTGTAATATCGCAAGTAGAATTTAGATAGAAACATTATTTATAATTCGGTTTAAAGCTGTGAACTTTGTAGATTTTACTTGTTTTGTTTTATTTTAAATATATTAGGTAAGTATATCTAGCATTAGCTCCGTCTTCTGGCCACGTTAATGGTAAACAGGGTACTAAGTGGTCTTTTGTTGAAGTGTTGTACGTATAAGTACGTTAGAACAATGATAGTCATCATTAGCCACGTCTTTTCAATCCACGTTTAATTGTATACGAATTGCAGTCTCATTTATTACAACCGCTAGCACTTATGAAATTTCGGCTTTCACGAATATCTTTTTTAACCGGTATATTAATGCCACTTCGATGAAGTGTAGAAGATCATACCATCACGCCTGTATTCCTCGAAGAGTTAAGCAGAGGTGTATCAAGGTGGTGTACATTGATACACCTCGCCGGTATGGTTTAGGACCCATGTAATAGGGGGCGAGTCTATTGCATTTAACCGGGCACAAAATCCTCCGTACTCCAAGCTGCTACTGAGATTTCATAGAAAAACCCAGTAACACTTTGCTCGACCTGGGGATCGAACCCTGGACCTCTAGCGTAGCAGTCGCGCTTGGGACCACTAGACAAATGAGGAAGTCAAAGTGTAGAAGATCATAGTTTCTTTTTGTTTTTATACTAAGTGTGGAGTGTTGTCAACACAGTTCAAGAAAATTTTAGCTTTATGCCATTTTTATACCTAGAATTGGATTTCTGGTGCATCAGACCAGAAGACGCAGGTTCGAATCCTGCCCGCGATTGAATTTTTCCTTCACTAAAATAACTTTATAATCTTAGCATGGAAAATGCAAAAAAATAACAAAAGATACCTAGAATTGGATATTTTTCATAGCACACATATTTTATAATATGTGTATTATAAAATATGTGTGCTATCAAGATACAGTATGTGTACCGTACGCAGTATAAGCAACGTATATTGTTTTATTAACGCTAGTAAGGGTCAGTTGATAGTTAAAGATTACTATTGTGACGTCAAACCACGTCCCCATTGTTGACGTATGTAAATGCAGTGACTGCAACGTGCCGATGTTGTATCATGACCAGTATGACTTTAACAACATGTACGGAGTATATTGATCCAGCTTGGTATTCCTGGAACTGTGGTTTGGTTTCAATAGATACCTACTTACTCCCTGCACTACTATGTAGGTACGGCGTGTTGATTATGATACATATGTAATAATCAAATACCATCACGCCTGTATTCCCCGAAGGGTTAGGCAGAGGTGTACTAATATACACCCACAGTTCGTGGGTATGTTTAGGTCCCATGTAATAGGGGGCGAGCCTCTTTCCATTAACCGGATACAAATCCGGATTCCGAACTGCTACTGAAAAATTCCTATAAAAACCCAATAACACGTTGCTTGACAGCACGTTCGTTTTGACAGCATGATTGGCGTGTTGTAGGTTCGATCGATCCCTGCACGGAGCAAATAATGTTCCGGGTTTAGACCCTCAAAACATCACGAATTTTCACATATACAAAACATGTTTGTAAACAAAATACTAGACATAGTTTCTTTATTTAAAAAAATATATAATGATAAATGAATATAATGATGTTTGGAAAATCTTGTCAATTCTTATGATGTTTAAGCCAGCTTATACGATAATTGTTAATACAAAGTAAGACGCTTAAAAACGTAAACGTTTGTTAAAGTTGTTAATGATGTGCTAAATGATCCTTGTAGTGTTCTTAATTAACTAAATCACATTGGGCTTCCAGCGCCTAGCTCTTTTATAAAACTAATCTGTTCCTGACAATGGCGCCATTATGAAATTATTCAAGGTAATCCTTAAAGCAGCTAGGCGGATTTTACCGTCATTTGCATGAAAACAAACCGTTCCAAATAGTCTATAGATAGATAGTATAGCATTATATCGTAATGACACAGTTATTACATGTGTATATAGTGGACGCTTATAACTTGACCCATGATACAGACAGTCGATGCAATCTCATTATTCATCTATATACAATTACATAATTTAAGTACACGCCAGTCATAAGTATTACAAACATTCATTGAATAAAAATATATAGTGTGCAGTGGTTATATATTTCTTTACAATACTTTCATCTGACATAGGTACTGTTACATCATTCGAAAAAATCTATAAGAAAGTCATTTGTCAAAATGACTATAAACCCATCATTGATTAATAGTCTCACACAACAGGAAATAAAGAACGATATATATTTCAACATTGTAATGCTCTCTGGTCTAAATAAATTTGGATACATATATATTACTAGCGGTTTCATCTACAAAAGGTCTATACCTATGTCCTTCTCCAAGGTCCAATCTATCTCTAAACTATAATTTAAAAAAATGGTTTAGCGGTTTAGACGTGATAACGTAACAGACATACAGATGGACGGAAATACTTCTTGTTTATAAAAATAACATGGATTTGTGTACTTACGTAAAGGTTGCCTTTCTCCTTTCCTTTTTCGAATTGAATATCATCTCTTACCGATTCCCTCATTTCTTTTCATACCAAAAACATTGTTGGAAAGAACAATTCAAGCCAGAAATCCAAAATACGGGTTATAAGGAAAGAATTTCGATTGTACTCGAAGCTAACTTTTCTCAATTTTTTTTAATTCACAATCGTGATAAGTTTTAAGACGTATCGATAACAAATCTCTTTGGCTTCTTAAATATATTCAGGATATAATTATGCAATTAATGTTATTAGAAATAACAGCCAGTTACAGTAATTTTCTGCGAATTTTGCTTTCAATCTAAGCGTATAACTTTGTGAATAGAACAAAGATACGTTGAGCAAATATTAACTAAGTTCTGATTAAAATACTCGTACAACAGAAACTTCTACAACATAAATATTGGATATTTTTGTTACCATGTCTTCTGCCTCTACAATTCAATTTAGAGGTCGGCGACCTGGACCTATGTACTATTACTATTTCTTAGGTACTATTCATGAAATAAACATGATATTATAAAAGTATCTTTATAAAATTTATATGAACGGAAATCAATATCATTTACAATTAGCTTAGTCCGTGCTAAAATTCGTGTCTGAAATTGAATATTATTATATAATTTACATAAAAAAGTTAAAAAAGCATATACTTATGTAGAAATATATACCTATACTCGTACATATTATCCAAACTTTCAATGAATCATAGCTCGCGTACTTCACATTTAATTACACTATATGAAAGGCAATGTTCTTTTAATTTATCAAATTATGTAGCTTCATTCATTTCAATTTAATCAGAGACATTCTGGAATGAGATTGAACTTTTTAATTAAACATTGTCATCACGGCACGTACTGCGGTAATGGGATTACGGTCACTCATTATCATTATCATAAACCACATGAAATCGTTGAATAGTAAACGGAACTCACAAGTCAAAATATTAGTTAGGTACATTGCAGTTACCGGAGTTTATGTTGATCGTAACTATGGGAACATGTTTATGCTCTTGCGCACTGTTCATGTTCATCTTGTAAATCAATAGTGTTAACGCTATTCGCAAATTCAGGAGTTCACCATATTTCGGTCATTCACCATTTTAATCAATATTTTAGAAAAGATATACTGTGCTGTCTTAATGCTACTAACATTGCTGAATATTTCTACGATTGTTGAATATACCTACTTTACATTAGTAAGAATAAAAATAATTAAAATATTACACGGAGAAAATTATTAGTAATCTTCGGTTGAATAGCAAATATTCACAAAGAGATTCACATATCAGAATAATTCGAAAACCATATTTTAAAATAAGGGTGTAAAAAAATTGTCGTATCGCTTGCATTCCCCGAATGGCCAGGCAGAAGTGTACTTTATTCCCACTATTTACCAGTATGTTAAGCATGACATATTAAGAAAATCAAACATTGTATTTTAACAAAAACAGTATTCGCGCTATCATTATTTTTATCAGATTAGTGTTATATTCACTGGAAAAGCCAATGATTGATACCAGTAATCCATTATACGTTATTAAATCTTAAAATATTAATCTGCACGACATTTTTATGTTTAATCAAAGGCAGATGATTCGTGTGCATAAATTTCCTTCAAGAAAATATACTAAAATTAAAGGAATTTGTACCTTGTAAATTTAATATCATAACCTTAATTGTGATTAAACTTTTAGTTAGATTCTTGAAAGCTTTCTTATCCAGACTTTAACCAAAAGCTTTCTTAGAACTGTAATTAACTCGTTTCTATAGAAACCCCAACATCAAGGTCTTGGATATTCCCGTCATAATATTGCAAGGAGTTGCTTGCGGTGCTGAAATAATTTCACCCAAAAAGTTATTATCTATCATTGTAACTTAGCTTCTTAGTTAAGTGCAACGTTAAGAAAGATTGGTTAAGATTTCGCTAGCTAAGAAAGATTTATCTCAACATAAACGTTTATTTGATCATTATCGCTTAATAATGTAAAGAAGACATATTTTTAAATCGTAAATGCTGCTGAAGTAGATGTATGGAGTGACTAAAATAAGAACCCAGTATACCAGAGGAAGTTTGAATGTAGCGACAGAAAAGTTAAAAGGGATGTTCGTCTTAGTAGATATGACCAAACGCATGTCTTGTGACAAGAGGAAGGCCAAAGAAAAGATGGATAGTTTGTGTTAACGCCGATATGACGGAAAAGTGAATGATAAGGTTGACAGGGATGAATGGAAGAAATCATGCTGCGCCAACCCCAAATAAATTGCGACAAGGGCGCATAATGCTAAAGGCGCGGGTGATGGTAATGATTTAGCGGCCCAGCATTACAAAATAAAGCTTGTATGTTATAATATAAAACTTGTAATTTTTATAGAAGCCATAAGGTCCGTGTTCTGGTATTTTTCAATTAAATGAGACGACAAAGCAATATTTGTATTGATATCGTCCACAATGCATTTTTGTATTGAAGATCGCTATAAGTATAGGATAATAAATTTGATTCTTTCTTTTATACAGGCACTACAATAAACTGCAATAACTACAGCATTGGCAAGAAATAATGTAGAAACAGCTTTATTTTCCGAACGTAGCTGTTACACGAAATCGCTCTAATGAAATGAAATCACTCATTCAATATTAAAGGAAAGATCGAAAAGGTTTCTACGTGAAACATAAATTATACTACCCTACACTAGACAAATATTCCGAGAGCTAGCAAAAAATTCACTCGAGATATGTGGGAGTAAAATAAAAATATGCGCTGAAGTATAATTTCGGGATTCCTAATCTCATTTTCTTGACGTTCTTACTTTGAATATATAATATAAAATTCTAGTGCAAGTGGCAATCACTTTAGCTTGAACGTATCTTATTCTAGAAATCCTATTAGTCTTATAGTCATCGGTTCCAAGCATGTTTATTTTGAATGCAGATTATTTTAAGTGAAAACGTGCATTATGTTGCATCATCTTGCATATAATCCAGTTACTTGCATATTCAGTATCTGTGTTCTAAATACCAGTGTGTGCCAGTCACGGAATGCTTTCACCTCGTAAGGCACTACCTGAGCTATTCAGTCTTACGATTGCAGTCGATTAAAGTCGTAATTTGTGAACCCATCTTTGCTCTCAAAGCTTTGCCCAGAACTTAATGATATGGGACTTATATTCAGACTCAGCTAGCTTTTAATTAAGACTATGCTTTATACCCGGATTCTTGATTGTACCTTACTACAGCCGTATTTGTCATTGCTCTCAAAACGGACGCATATATGACATACATAGGTACCCATAAACATGCAGTATATTTGATCCATGTTGTTCATGTTTCATTTTCTTCTTGAAATAAATTAAGACTTACCAATTTAAAAAAAAAACTGGTATATACTTAAACGGTCCAAGCAAAATAATGTATTTACCGAATGAGCTCTAAATATAGTATTAAGTACACTAAAACTTTTTTAATTTAAATTAAGTTTCAAAGTAGCTACATATGTATATAGAAGTACGACATCTCATTGAAATGCTTACAAAAGTTTTCCGGTATTTCATTAGTTTAAGGCTAATATTATTCCTAATTACTACATCTAATACTATTCGTTGTAACTATGTAGTTACATTATCACATAACAATCAAACCACAACCGATAAACATCACCACAGAACCGAGCATTTCATCGGAATCCCATTACTGCAAGGGCAATCAATCCAATTAATTCATCAATCCTGTACGTAAATATATATATATGTACATATCGATTTAAACGTTTTAAGCTCAAATATAGTTTTAATCGGATGCAATCTGGCTGCCACGAAGCAGTTGGCTCGGACCTCGTTAATCGATATTAATCGATCCGCCGATAAGGAAGTGATTTGGATTTGGGCTATTAATTCCTTACGGTATAGGAACTCCATAATATATTAATGAACAGCTATGATCGAGATGGAAAATGACTTTCGTAAATTGGGTTCTTACAAAAATACGATGGTTCATATAAATTGGTACAATTAAGTATATTATAAAGCAACAAAACGTGTTTGCTTGTGTACTGTGTCCTGTTTTGTAATGTTTTTATTATTTTATTCCATCAAGTAAATAAAACGAACATTTACTCTAATATCACGGGAAACTTTTTTACAACACTGACCAAATCAAGCGAACTGTGATAATGGAGTGGCAACCCCAAACATTAACTTGATGTTTGGCTGATTTATATGCGAAGTTACATCGACCCTCAGTCTGTCAAATGCTTCGAGAAATAGAAGGCTATAAAAACTAAAAAGGTTTGGAATTGCAAGATGTTATCTCTTAAATCAATCGTCAAATCGGATATAAGTAACTTTTTTAATACAAGTAGATGTAAACAATCTTAACAAGTGTCCAATTTTTCCAACTCTACTTGATTATCTTCAGAGAGATGTTAGGTGAGGTCCTGAAACCGCCAAATATGTTTGTTATGTGCTCAGCTATAACATAGATTTCAATGGTTGAATGTATTGATACCGCGGCTCGGATTTTAGCGGTTACAGATTGATGCATACCATTTGTGAGTACCTTAAAATGACAACTGGCTGAAACCGCAAAATGGCTACGGAAAGCGTATCTACATAGTTGAGGTGTCCAAAGCTCTTATTTGAATGTACTAGTTATTTATAGCCTGCACCGTCCTACTTGCAGTACTCGCCTTATCTTTGTCGGAGCCCGTAAAATATTTCTATCTTCCCCACAGCTATTACATATTTCACACATTTATCAATATAATAGATGTGTTGAATTTACATTGATACGTCATATTTTTATTCATCCAAATAGATTATCATTTGTTACTGTGTTTTTGAAAAAATAAACAATGTAGATAAATAATTTCTAAAAGGAGAAAACCGTCACATTTTTCCAAAATCCACTCATAGAAAGTTCATATTCATATCATAAAACTGTTTACTAGATTTTCAAATAAGTGTCTTATGAACCCATTTTCAGTGCTACTGTGCACGGATCTCTTTCGATGCCGTCAAAAAAGTCTCAGATATGCCAATTAGTTTGCGGTCTGTCGGCCACTATGACTATAGGGCAAGGGATCGAAAGTAGAATTTTTGTTGGTAGGTACTAGTCAGGCGTAGGTAGGTACCAGGGAAGAGGGTAACCTCTTCCCTGGTGATGCACAGTACCTACATATAGGTTCTCTGTACTGTAAATGGATATCTATATTTTTGTTAGCCCCGTGCCAATGAATCGCCTCAAGGTAACGAATGACATATTTTAAATAGTATCGTTATTTGTCTATATACAAGTATTGCGATACCCAAAGTGGCCCTTTCTGTTACCCACCAATCAAGTTGGGGCTTCAAAGGTCGCTCGATATTTATAATGCTTTCAAACTTCCTCACCTGAATAAAGGGTAGTCATTATACCGATCTAAAGAATGTACAAGGTTATTGATAAGTTCAGATAACACATTTTACTGTATAAACCAAGTATTTTCGTCCTTATTTCCGATTTGTACGAGCAGGTTTCGATATTTCCCGAATAGTTTCGGATACTTTTGGTTATCCGAATAACCCATGTGAGAAAAACATGAAATAATCGTAATCGTAAACAATATAAGTAATTAAATCTGAATTACTACCTAAAAGTTAAGTTCTACTTTTATGTTATGCCCCAAGGACTAGTTAGACGTTATAAAACATTAAGTAAGCCTTCTAGGGCCCTTGGTTATGTTAACCTCGCTTCGTTTTATGATTTTAGTCTCGTGCAGCGGCAATGAAATGGTACTTATAAGCCTCGAAAACTGGCGATCCAGGTTAATGTCACGGCTGATTTAATAACAAATACACCAATAGTCTTAATCTTTATACTTAAATAAATTCAATGGACGATATTGTAAGGTTTTTTTATGGTAGGTACACGTAATCCTGCAGTGCCATGAGTAAACAATAAAACAATTAACTACTTGGAAATATACAACATGTCTTGTTTGTCCATTTTTTTATATTCATCATAATATAACATAATTTTTTGGTATATTAGATGGTATATTAAGGGTTTGGTAGAGATGTACTAATGTAGACCCACAGTTCACGGTATATTTATATCTCATAGCAATAGTCTAATCAAAACTTGAAGCGGCTACTGAGAATAACTGCTCGATCGATCCGACTGACCGATCAACCTAGGATCTCTAGAGTAGCAGTTGCGCTTGGGATCTCCAAACTAATGACGCGGTACTTATTTAATATATTATTCAATTCTTATAGATAGTTACTATAAATATAAAAACGGGAAAATTCATTAAGAGTCCGGCGGACCGATTTTTTGTGTTTGATTTAATCAAATTCTCTTATTATTCGGATTTGGATACCGTTAATCTAGGTTCCTACTCTACCATTTCGTCCAAAGTACTTCACTGGAAATAAATGTAAGCGAATGCAATTTTAAATAACTTTACCAAGTTTGGAACGATTTTCCGGTCTTTTATTTCCAGTTAAGTAGTGGTAAACGAAATGGTCCCGTAGGAACCTAGATTAACGGTATCCAAATACGAATTGAAACATAATTTGATAGAATATTGTCTGGATTACAATTTATTTCGGTATTACGTTTTTGTGGGCAATTCAAGCTCCGCCGGACGCTTAAGGTACTTACGTACTATTGTTTTACCTCTATTTCTGATTGCTCTTCTCTTATTTTTTCTTTTAAATTACGACGAAGAATAATAAAATTTATTCAATTACAAAATTAATCTCAATTTGTATAATTTACTATAGTTTGACACACATACATAAGCCAAATGATACAGTATTGGTAAGCTCGGCCCAAGTTCACGTGCGCGGCATCCATCAAAATGTCGCCCGGCGTTATCGCCAGAGAACCTTCGCCGTAGTGATTTGTGGTTGAACATTTCACTACTAATGTATTACAGACTAACAAAATGCTACACAACAAATTAGAATAGGCTTACCCTTAACTTTTAACCCTACGCATTCTTCGATTTCATCTCTTTGCAAAGGCCATTCATGATAATACATATTATTATGTATGAAACTTATTGTAGGTACATCTATACTTTTAATAAAATTGTAGAATAATGAGTCTATACATTGAATATATTTACAAAAAAAAAATTTGGACGATGGAGACACAGTAATAGAGTATGAATTTAAAAAAAACTGTCTGTTTGTACACGCTAATCTCCGGAAATACTGGATGGATACGAATTAAACTTTTTTTGTTTTAAAGCTATTAAGCCTGGGCAACATATAGGGTATAATTGATGTCGGAAACTGGAACACCTGATGCAGGACCAAAATGGTCCAGCTAAACTAAAAGGAAAATAAAAATGACGCCTAACCAAAAGTTGTACAGTTAAGATAAATGCTTGTGTTACGAGTGGGTTCACGTCGGTAGTGCAGTGGGTGTGTTTCGAACCGGCAACCACATGATCGCAAGTCCGACGACCTAGCTACCGCCGATTACCTGATGTTCCCACTTAGGTAAATAAATACTCAGGACTCTACACTAAGACTGTACCTACTTACTTCATTCACCATTTAATTTTCATTTATTTTTGGGGAAATATTAAACAATCCACTTCCAATTACAAACAAAACATCTCTTAGCTCAAAATTTCCAATTTTAGTGGTTTCCAATTTTCAGTAAATCTTTTGTAATTGGTGCCTTGTGATGAATTTGAACATCATTCCTTAAAATATTTTGAACTAATGTGAAAGGTAGGAATACTTTGATTCAGACTTTGACAAAAAATTCTTACATAATGTAAGTTTTACATATATCATCACGCCTGTATTCCCTAAAGGGTAAGGTAGAGCTGTACTAATGGGTCGCACAGGTCGCCGGTATGTTTAAATCCCATGTAATAGGGCGAGCCTATGGCCTCAGAATTTCATAGAAAAACCCAATAACACTTTGCTCGACGTGAACATCGAACCCAGGACCTCTAGAGGCGCAGTAGCACTTGAGACCACCAGACTAATGAAGCAGTTGCAATGTAAGCCTTTCTAGCGTAAAAAAAAACAGCGTGAACCCACTCGTAACACAAGCATTTAGCATAGCACGAGAGGTTTTTAAGAATACTAGTGACGAAGCTTTTAAAAAAAATGTGAAATGCAAGAGAGATAACCGTTTACCGGAGGCCCAAACCCCTTTTAAAAGGTCGGCAACGCACTTGTGACTCCTATGGTGTTGCGGGTGTCCATGGGCGACGGTAATCGCTTACCATCAGACGATCCGTCTGCTGGTTTGCCCTCCTATCGCATAAAAAAAGATAACCATTTAAATACAGTATTGTCTGTCTAAAATTTAAACAGACGATTCCGAAGCATTATTTAGACTCTAGATAATGCTTCGGATTTAGGAAATGTTAGATTTAATGAAATGTTAGTTGTGATTTTAAAATGCCACAAATATTTTTATTTATTTCATACACCACATGAAGAAAATATTTAAGCATTTTTGAAATATTTTCATCATGGACCCGTATAATTTCACACTGCTAGGCACGGGTCTCTCTCAGAGTAAGGTAAAGTAAGTAAAGTTAGGTTATATATTATTTTGCTTCTTGTATAATATTAACTCGTGTTGTTCTCGTTATACACAATTTCGTGAAATCCTTTCTTTTCTTTTTACGTCACATTATTATGGAACCTGAACCTATAAATTACAACAACACAGAACATTGGTAAACAGACTGAATTTACGCACTACAGATACACGTAAGCTTCATTCTTAACACATAATTATAGCGATAACCATTCTAAATAATGATGCGTCTAAATAACATTAACAACGGGCGGTTGAGGATTTTATATATCCAACAAGAAACCATAAAACAATCTTAATAATATTTCTTCTATAATATCAGTCTCATCTAGGAAGGAAATATAAATATTAATTTGTCACTGTAGGTAAAATTTACATTAGATGGTAAATTCTTAAACTAGTTCGCTACATTTTACCCGTAGGCATACAAATTTTAATAATAACTAAAATTAACCAAAATTAATACAACGACATATAGACTAATCAGACTTGGAATCAATAAACTCAGTCGTAGAATAAAATCATTTTTTAATTAGGAACTCTTTAAGACGTTTTTTTTAAAGATATTTAACTTTAAATCCCTGATGTTTTTGGGAATTTTGTTATATATTACTGGAGCCATTTCGTATATGCTTTTCCTAACAAGAGCTGTATTACTATGTCCAGTCCTGAGGATATTTGAGTCCCTTTTCCTTAATCTGACATCCACTGGTTCTCTTTTATTAAATAAATGTGGATTGTTCCTGACAATTACTGCTATCTCATGTTTAAATAGACTAGGAAACGTTAATAATTTTAACTGTTGGAAATATGGCTGACAACTATCCCTGGAGCACGAATACATTTTTTTTGTGCTAGGAAAATTGTTTTTTTGTCAGTGGAATTCCCTCAGAAAATTATGCCGTACCTTATAATGGATTCCACATAACTGTGATAGGCTGTTTCACGATTCACATGCTTGTAAGCTTCAAAGCTTGTATAGGGCATAGGAAAAACTGTTTACTTTCTTACATAATTCATCTATGTGCTGTTTCCATGAAGGAAATTAAGTTTCCATAAAGGAATTACACAGATAAGATAGCTTTTCCAGTTAATTAAAAATGCTTAAACCAGTTCTTCTCTAAGATCGCCAGTGGCTACAAAAATTCTGCACAGAGATTTACAAAAAGAAATTCTCTGGACAAAATTAAGAGGAAATTACAAAGGTTTTTCCAGCCACCATCGAGGCAAATCAACTTCGGATATTAAACATTCGAGCTCATAAACCCCCAACATTTTATAAATATTTCTACTGAAAGTAACGGCAAGAAAAATTTAAATAAAACTGTCGACACACCTTAAATTTCTAACAAAATGAAATAATTTTAGTTTTATTTATTTTAACTTCATAAATTAATCTGCCAACGGCCCCCTATCTCTTGCGCTATTTTTCATTTAGGTTGTATAAGCTTGAAACAATTCTGTTAGTATTAGACGGATTATGAGCGTAAAGAAACGTATTTAGTATCGTCATGACAAGGCGAAAGGAAATGGACTCGGCTCGTAAACAGAGTGAGCGGGGATTGTCAGGCAGGTCAAATTAGCGTGAAGCAATCTGTATTGTCATAGTTGTGCGGCGAATCTACTAATTTATAACTAAATGTTAACGTTAATTAACTAACCGATAGATCGATAGTATTGTGTAGAATAAAAAACAGTTAATTTGGTCATTTGGCTGTATCTATGTAGCATTTGAGAGACAATTATATTAATAGAATCGTCTTATTGTAATTATTGCCATTATTGCTTATATTTATCCATGTAACAAATACACACGTCTAAAAACAAGGGTAGAGTAAAATTTATCCTTGGAGAAGGATTGGGGCTCTTTTGTCCTGAAAAACTATCTTGAGATGCGAGTAAAACAGCGGGTAATAGCTTAGCACATTATATATTATACATATTTATTATACACAGTCACAGGTATCGTTTTAAAGTACATGCAATGTTTTATTGCTCGGGCCCAAAGCGTGTGAAAAAGTGTTCGTTCCGTGTTCCGATTACCTTGTGAAACGTTGTAAGCCTATCACAGGAACACAGGCTATTTACTTACAAACCTTTACACACTTCAGAAACATGTTCTCGATATAAAAAAGTGTGTAGATAAGAACGTTCGTGAGTAATATTCATGTAAAGCTATACATAATATTTATGTAAGTACGCCTTTTTCACGTCAAGCCCTTGATATCGCGATGGTTTTCTTTTTAGCTTGTGAGAGCGGGATTGCGCTATTTTGCCTGTAGAGCGACATCCCTCTCTCACAAACTAAAAATTGTAGTACGGACCCTGACCACTTTCATAATTGTATTAATCCGAATTCGGACCGCGACCTCGCCCTGTTATTGTAAGTATGTGGTTAATCACTTTTTATTTCCGTATATGGACGTTTAATGGACCGTATCCATGTATGAGTAAAAGTTTTGTTAGCATTCGTAAATACGTATTTTAACGCCAAATTCTGCCGCTAACCTCAAACAAGTAGTTTGTTATAAATATACAAATGACCTATGTAATTTGTTTATTTAGTAGAGTAAAATTTATCCTTGGAGAAGGATTGGGGCTCTTTTGTCCTGAAAAACTATCTTGAGATGTGAGTAAAACAGCGGGTAATAGCTTAGCAAATTGTATTTATTATACACAGTCACAGGTATCGTTTTAAAGTACATGCAATGTTTTATTGCTCGGGCCCAAAGGGTGTGAAAAAATGTTCGTTCCGTGTTTCGATTACCTTGTAAAACGTTGTAAACCTATCACAGGAACACAGGCTATTTACTTACAAACCTTTACATGAAATGACATATGTAATTTGTTTATTTACTATGACCGAGAGACCAATGAATCAGTTCTCTTAAAATTCCTTTATAATATGTGTAATATCTGTTTTAGTTACATCCCATAATAATAAATACATTTGAAGACCAACCAAACATTTTTATTTATTCTTGAATAAATAAACACAAACCAACCACAAGAAATATTGGTTTTACGTCATCCCAAAAATCTGTGGAATGTTAGGGTAGTATTGCCCACCGCCTTTGTGTTGAAGCAATAATACCCACCTATGTTTGATATTCGAAATAACTTTGAAGGTATATAACAAGCGATGACCGTTTTAATCCTTTGTTTTATACGAATGTGAAACCTGTGCACTGACGTCACTACTTACAATAATAAGACCATATTTATAATATAAAGCTGTACTCTTATAAAACCATCAAGCTTGTGTATAAAACACGTATACTGAATTCTAAATTTGGGTGCTGCAAGTACTACTGTCGCATTCTTGTTCATACGTATATATATAAATATCCGTCTCGACAAAAAGTTCAACACAAGCTCGCAATGTGCGTCGCGAGGTGGCTGAAATAAGAAAACTTAACGCGAGGAATGGAGACGCAAACAAAATTACACTCTCAGACGCTAAGAACTTATTATTAAATCTGAATATATATATACGAGTATGTACTACTTTCAATAGGGTATTAACCCCGTCGCTTACATTTTATATGAACTGCTCGTTGGCATTATGTTACAGTGCTGAATTACCCTTTCATATTATTATCGAAGAGCAATATGATAAATAATACATTACGTTCTCTTATAAAATTAATGTGTTAGTTAAGTAATTATATTATTCCTAAACCACTACCTACTGTGAGTGATTTACACACCCTCGAATTTTCTATTACCAGTTTCGTAAGACTATAACAAACCATGTTCAACATAATAATATTAGGTCGGTATGATAATTTCTCACAACTACACAAATGTTCAATGACACTCGATTAATCTAATAAAGGTTTATTTGATGTATAAATAAACAAATGACTGTAGTGCGTGAGCAAAGGTCAGCATTAGGTTATCAAATCTTAACTTATACACCAAATATAATTTCTTTGCAACTTTGAGAAAGCTCTATCGCAATGTTTAGCTATGAAATTATACTCGGCACGCTACTTTTAACCTTGAAATTAGATTTTTATGAAAATTGGTATATTCGATAAAAAAAGTCCATACCATATCTTAGTAGAAAATGTTGAAGTAATGCACAATTTCCAGAAACACAATGCATTAAATACACCCATACATACATATTTTCACGCTCGTCTCCCACCGGGGTATACAGAGAATATACATGCACTCACTCGAATAAATATTTGATTTACATAGGTACCAAATTCTTGTTCAATTTAAACCAGAAAATTAAACACACCGAATGCTGTATCTATTTCCAGCGCAGTGAAATCCAAAAAAAAAGAAACAGTTTTACTGGTTTTCGAGAGCCGCTGCTAGCGTAGCGTGAAACTCGACAAGTTGATACAACTCGCTCTTTAATAACTAACACCGTCGTCCAAGCATTGTATTCAAATTTAATTTTCCTTTGTAACACATGTTTCTCTAGAATATTCTAGCCACAGTTCTGCAAATAGGCCTCGTTTTCGAACACGAAGGCCGTGAAAATGTTCCGTTTTGCATTGCGAAGATAGCGAATGAATAGACACGCACGGCTGAGTCGTCCGTAATGGGTAAGGGGTGGAGGTCGGTGGAATTAGGTGGTTGATAGGCATCTGAAGGGACGGAAGCCGCCACCTTGGCGTGCCTGCATTGTTACGCTGCAGCACATTTTCCAGCAAAGGTCTCAACATACCAAAAGGTCACGTTCCGTAAATAAATCCACGTTATAGGTACACTACTTAGATCTTAAATGTCAATGAAAAGCAAATCATTCCCTTGTATTTGTAAATTTTAACGTGTTTCTTTTCGCCGCAGTTTTGTTTTTGTTAAAAACTTCTCGTTGAAAAGTTTTAATGAAATGCTGATGGAGAGATAGACTCCGTGAATAAGGCTTGTACTTCTTTGGGCAAGTCTTGTGTATCCCGCTTCGTGCATTACCGACAGTAAATCAATTTACAGGTTGTTTGTTATATACCACGTCAGCGATACATTAGTCGTTAGTCGATGTGTTCTTCCTTATCTAAACAGCAATATCGTTTCGGGTAAATAAAAAAACGATACGGCTTATTACGGCAGGTCGGAACAGAACTACATAGGATTATATTAATTAATAGGTTGGGGGCGAAGGCCCAACACACTGGAGCTTTGATCTATTATTAATGTATGTGTACGTAAATTAGTAAGTACAACCTGCTAGTCCAATAGGCCGAGTATTAATATCTGATTACGACAGCTTCATAATGCTTGTCAGTTATTATTAGTTGGACTTGATTCGGTGTTGATGATATCCGTAATACGAACCTATTATATTTATTGATCTCCTACTGTTGATCATGCCTGTATTCCCCGAGGGGTTAAGCAGAGAATGTACGTCCAAAGTTCGCTGGTATGTTACAGTCGCATGTAACAGGAGCGAGTCTATTGCCATTAAATCGGACAAGAATCCCGAACTCCGTGCTGCTGCTAAGAATTTCATTAAAAAACCCAATAACACTAATCGGCCTGGTAATCGAAACCAGGACCTCTAGCGTAACAGTCGCGTTTACGACCACTAGACTCGTGAGGCAGTTTTCATAAATTAATTAAATATTGATCAATTTATTTATCTATTTGTATATACGAGTATACCCACCCATTTGTTAATTTGGTACAACAAGCAAAGGACAGTTGGTTATCAACATTATGTGCCAGCCGACGGACGCTAGTTTTATTTTAACATTCCTGATACCCCAGACCACAAGTTTCCAGCCATACGCCAAATGGCTAATGGAATAAATGACAGCTAGCTTTGGAACCACCTGTCACTTCCTAAGCGCTTTGAAATCTCCAAAGTGAAGTGAGACAGCTATTTTATACGATACATGCCTTCCCTTTTTTATATACCACTGAGGTAGTAATCACGCTTACGGCCCGTCTGATGGTAAGCAGTACCTTTGATATATTGTTAATTTTCATTGAACAAACTAAGTATGTAGTGCATTGACATGCAGTACTTATTATTGACAAAATATTACTTTTGGATGTGTACTTATGTGTACCTTTCCGAAGTAATATTTTGACAATGTGTATTGTTAATCTGAAGCGGCGGTAGTCTAATGGCTAGGGCGTCGGACTTGCGATCATGTGGTTGCCGGTTCGAAACCCACCCATTGCACTACCGACGTTAACCCACTCGTAACTTAAGTATTTAGCTTAGCTCAAGGGGTTAACAAGAATACTACTCGTAGTAATGTGCGACCAACATTGACCAAGATAGTAAGTAGATTTTTTTTTAATACGGGCATAGTCATAATTTCGTAACAAAGCAACGGCCTTTTGCTGGATTTACGTGAATACATAGCAAGGCAAATTGGTCTAACCAGTCTGCCAATGAGATAGCTTTATTCTTATGAGTATATACTATAATGTATGAGCATTTATCCAGTTTTTTATGTAGGACTAACACGTGTGAAGTATTAATAACATCCTCGTTAACGACATCAATTCGCAATGGTCCATAAACTTTCTTCGAGATTGGAGCACGTAATGTGTCAAAAGTTGTTTGGAAATTAATAATTGGATAATAATACCCTGAAATATTTCACGATATTCTTAGATCAAAAGATAATATCTTTTACGTCGCAATAAGAAATCATATACTGTTCGCTAACATTACTCGAGAGTGCATCCGTATATTGTTAAAATAAAACGTTAGTTTTGTACCGTTATTTCCTCGCGTTATGTTCTAAATGGTAATTGAAAACCAACATTATTAATTTAACTAAAGTGAATATCCATGTAATCGATTAAGGGAACTGTCGAAAATGCATTGTTGGTAGCAGTCCTTTCACGTTCTCGTTTACGAGCCGATATCCTGACAGATTTTATTTCTGTGAATTTATTGATTAGGAAAAATACTTGTTGCTTCACTACCGGAACAAAATGTGACTCCTTAGTCCCTAGGGAAGTAAAGTTGAAAATCCATTATCATCCTGTTTTTTTCTCTAGAATGTAAGATATGCGCCGGACAATACAATGCAGCAGGTTCCAGTGTAGGTAAATACCTGTAGGTATAAATTATTAGTAGGTATGTTTTCCTGAAAATATCGTTTATTATTCTCGTAGGTGACGTAATAAGCAGAAGTAAGTTCTATAAGTAATCTGTCACTCCTTTTTCTTTGTTCTAATATTTTATCTAGCAATTTAGCGTTAAAAACACAACAAAATGTGTTCTGCTCTAATGGGAGACTAGTGTAACCATTTGTATCTATTATAGTTATCGTTAGTATGTGTATCACCACAAATAGTGACACACTCAACGAACAAATGTCCGTACGTCTAGCTCAGACAGTGCTATGAAAATATCAGTTTGATTCATCGTAATTTATCTGTAAACAATGATCTCAGCAAATTCCTGTTTTCCGTATAATTTCCAGAACTCGTGGGAATTTAATTCGCGGTGTAGCAGTGATAAACTTAGTCACCGAGAGCTTTGCCAATCATTATTCATAACGCCGTATGTTTATCGCCCCTTCATCGTTTGGAGTCATCGTTCGCGATTCTCCTTCTTCTGACGCATATTGCTATTTTCAGCAAACTTTGGCAATACAGCTTTCATGAATTGGCGTAATTAATCTCACAAAAACGTTTAATTTTGACAGATATGTGTAATTAATCGTGCGTTGACATATCAAATTATTATCCAGGAACTATCTGGGCGTCCTTGTCCACATATCTTGTGTGTGTATTTCTATGAATAGATTGATATGCCTGATAGACAAACAACATTATGAATTATAATAAGTCCATGAATCATAGCACTCGAAGTCAAAATTAATTAAGAAAATGGTTAATTTGCCAAGACATATGTACTGTATTATTTTGGCCAAATTTCGGGCAGCGCAGACGAGGTGCCACGTAGCCCGAGGCGCCCACGCAAAGCTGGACGTACGCAACAAAGCGCGACGCGGGATCTCCCGCCACTCAGTCCACTCGCGAGCTTGCGCAAGGAAACAACTCCAATATATCCCGTATTTAACATCACTGTGTTGCACCATATTATTGGAACGGAATTTATTTACATATCACACTTTTAAGGTATTTAAAATATTCCTTTGTTACGATTAATTTTTGCGTCTACCTACGGTTTCTAAACGTTATAATGTGAATTTTGAATATTCTTCAATTTAAATTTACATGGATTAGGCACCTAAATTAAGTCGCAAATACAGATCATAATAACAATTTTTCGATTTAACATTTTCATTGGTTATTGGCATATAAAATATG
The DNA here is from genome assembly GCA_910591435.1 of Acronicta aceris. Lineage (NCBI taxonomy): Eukaryota > Metazoa > Arthropoda > Insecta > Lepidoptera > Noctuidae > Acronicta > Acronicta aceris. The sequence continues at coordinate 7,200,631 of OU342763.1, read as the reverse complement.
ACGGTTTAATATAAACATTTCACAATCAAATCAAGACAGTCACAAGTATTAACATTCAAATGAAAACCCTTTACTTTGTTTAAACCATAATATAATACTCGCCTGTAAATTGTGCATATCGTATGAACAAAAACATTATTTTTTATCATACTAAATCTAAATCTCCTAAAAGTCTCCATCGCGACAGTTACTGAAAAGCGTGGAATTCAGTAGTGGACGTTATATAGGTCAAGTAAACTTGGACAGGTAGGCATTCGCACGTTTTTAATAGACACGAATTCCTATTGTCGTGTACTGCGGTATGACAAGGACAGGCTGACTCGAAGACTGACACATAGTTTAAACACATTCCTGTGTTAAATGGACTTGAAACTAATTTTGAAATGAAAATTGAATCCAGAAAATTTTTGTATTCGGAAATATAACAGTCATTTTTTCTCAACAAAATGTGTGGTTATTATGATCTGCCTTGAACGTGATAGTTTTATGTCGGAGATATTCCTTCATAAAACGGAAACTAAATAACTCATAAATAAAACACGAGACAACTTTAAATAGAAATGGTATTGTTGCAGCATTCTTCTGGAAAAAATATGTTTAGGTACATTCTTTGGCATTGAGCTTTCGAGCCAATCTAATAGTTATCAATATTTTCCATGATTTTGTACTCAAGATTTGCATTCCATTGATTGCTATTGTAAAAAACATATACAGTAGACTGTAACAAAGTCAAGTCATACCCAGAAATTCTCTAACAACGTAAATTTAAATGCGGTCCAAACATTCCCGGCTGGCACGTCGCCAGACAACGCTATCAATTTCTATCAAACTGAGCTTTCTAGTTTTACTTTATGCACAACGTCGAACAGCTAGTTATTTCTTTTGTCTTTTTACACCAGCATCAATCTTTTATGAGAACTTTTATTATTACATCAGGAATTAATCCAAAATTAAAATCAAAGCATTTATGTGACTGCAGCATATTTAACACCTGATTTTACAAAAATTGTAGATCAAACTACCAAGATGTCTGAAAGCAAGCAACTCGAGGCTGGTCAGCAGCTCGTCAAGAAGACCATGGATGAACTGATCCAACAAAAACAAACTACAGAGAAAGTCACCATCCAAGCGAGACAGGAATTCCGTGAACAATACCAAGAGAGCTACGAGGAGGAATTCGAGGAGGAAACCTTTATCGATCAATATGGAAATGAGACCACCAAGAGGGTAGAGTCGAGTAGTGAGAGCAAAGAGCATTCGAAGAGCGCTGACGTGCAGGTGAAAGCCACCGGGCTGAATGCTGCGCAAGTCAAAGCTCTCACCGACTGCGCGAACCAGGCGGGACAACTGGCGCTCGACTCCAAGGCCGCTAACTGAATGTAATTAAACCTATCCCTAAATTAGCTGCCGCTATTAACAACATGCCTGTAATTTAACATTCCATTTTCAAGATTCTAATTTAACCAACCGCGCAGTCAAAATGTGTTATTGATCTATCCTTAATTACAACAGTTTCTTGCTAATGTGCGAGGTACACGAAATTCCCTCATTCTTTTTTCCATCCTTCCCTTCCCTTTTACCCTACAATTACACATCTTTTTTATATGTACATTTTTAAATTTCGGCAGTATATTTTATTCATACGTTTTGTTTCAGGTGTCTGCCTTATCTCGCGTGTGTGGTGGTCTCAAATAGTGATAAAGACTGTGTCCAGTGTTCCTTATTAAGTATTTTATTTTATCTATTTATGTAAGAAAATTTGATAAGTATGCAATAAAATATATTAAATGCATAAATGGTGTATTGAATAGTGTTGTGTTCGGTTTACATGTGTTAGTGAGAGTTATATAGGAAAAGGTTTTAAAAATGGAGGAGGAAGATGATGAAAGAAAGAGCCGACGGCCTAATCTTGCAGCTTTTAGCTCGTTGAATTCGCGTGTCGTCCACGCCTCGCTGGAGGAAGGATACATACGTCAACAAGCATCATCGGAATCTGCCGATGCGAATACTTCGAGTATTTCGGCAGCTCATTTTAGTGATAGAAGTTTTGCATCTAAAACCAGCACGTTTTCACGAAGTGGTACTTCAAGTTCAAGTCAAGAAGAATGCGAGGTAGCACAGACGACAATTACTAGCGGTCAGTATTTGGCCGCAGCACGGGTCGAAACGGCCCGTTCTATGGAAAGTCTCCGTCCAAGCAAGGATACGTCACCGGCGCGGCCCGCCAGCTCCTGTACATCCGTTCGCACTCATCGAAGTTCGTTTTTAACGGCGAGCGAGCGAGATGTACGGGAGACCCGTGGTGCGCCAGCGCGGCGAGCGCTCTCCGGGGAGGACATGGGATGCTCTGCTGAGAAACGTCGCGGGCTGTTTGCGAGCACAGACCGTCGTGCCTTGCAACAACTCAGCCTGCCTCCCCCTGAACGCCGTCTTACAATCCTCAGTCCCCACAGCCCTATGGCAATCACGGAGTTGCAGTGGCCTTCGCCTTCCGGAATACGTGGAAGGCGAAAGAAAGGCATGGTGCTACCGAAACTTATACTGCCTCGTAGCGACTCTGATGCCTCGGAGGTGTTTTTTGAAAGGTGCCACTTTTTATTAATATTCATTCTTATTCTATCTAAATTGTCGTGTTTCTCCAAAATTCACAGTTATCTATTATATATAGGTATATAAAACATTATATATATTTTATGCAAAACTATACTATATATACTGGTATTTGATTAAACATAAGTAGGTAAGTAGCTTTTCGTTTGTTTTAAATGCAAAACAGCGTATCGTCCCGCTCAACTGAACCTTAAGCAACATTTTGCTTTTTGAACCGATGTTAGTTTTATTATGAATGTCAAACTCACTGACAAATTTTGAACATCAAAGTAAATAAATGAACCTAAAAACTGGAGTTCACCGAATTAAGTAGATGTATTTGCCAAGAGAAATACACATATAACGATATGCGTCAGTGAATTCAAAGTAAAACTCTCTACTGGTAGACGTTTTACGACTTTTGTGCGAACATGTTTTATTTTTATTTCCAACTTGTTGAAAGTTAATTACAAATACAATGAATTGTTATTATTCTGAATATATTAGATTCTTTTGACATTGTTCACTGGAATACATATAGATAGATAGATAGATAGAATATTCTTTATTGCACACCAAAAACTAAAATGTCAAGTACAATTTTATGAATCTTAATGGTACAATGGGCGGTCTTATCGCTAAAAGCGATCTCTTACAGACAACCTTTGGATGGACTCAAAAGAAAGGAAATGTAATAAATAGGTAGTAGGTAGTTATGTAGTTATACATCTTCTATCTTCTATCTATATATACTTATAATAAATCTGTAGAGAGGTCAATTCTGTACATGAAACATATTTCCAAAATAATAACTATCAGCGGGTGATTAGTGATCGATACTGACGCCAAAAATGCAATCAGTAAAATTTTTGTCTGTCTGTCTGTATGTTCGTTATAGAAACAAAAACCACTCGACGGATTTCAACGAAACTTGGTACAATTGTTCTTCATACTCCTGGGCAGGTTATAGTATACTTTTCATCACGCTCGATCAATAGGAGCGGAGCACAATTAAAAAATGTTGCAAAAACGGGAAAATTATTTGATTATTTTGTTCTGGGAAGTGACATGGGTCGTTGATAAAGTGAGCGTAGCTGCTGGCGGAAGATAGTATGTAATAAGTTAAAAAATAATATATCTAATGAGCTTAGAATCTGAACTATTTTAGAAATAATTGGTATTAAGGAAACACTACTTCTACTTCTACGCACCCCTTATGCTTCATGGTGCTTACAGCTGTGAATTGCCTTCACCTTTATTTTCTGCTACATGTAGTTTTTTCTGTAATGAAATATTCAGAAGTACTATTTATGTTGCCCTGTGCATGTATTATTCACATATTCGTTAGTAACAAAGTCTATTAAATAGTGATATGAGTACTCTGACATTAGAAATTATTGTAGATACTATTGATAAAATTTACTTGTAGATAACTTAAAATAATCATGTTGTTATCTGGTGATAAAATACAGATACCCACATATATATCACGTAACAAAATATAACTGTACATCAATTCGGAAGATACAACAATATCCTACGATAATAATTTCGAAACTGTCTCAAAATATGTCTGAGTGACAAGATACCAATGAAAGTCAAAAGGAAAACCGTGATAACGTTAACTGTCTTGTTACATTGTGAAGCAAGCAAATTGTGGATTACATTCTATAATTAATTGTAGTAGAGTTTTCTAGTATAAACACCACTGGTGAGTACCTAGGATAGACCCAAAACCTAAAGATTACATGTGAGATTAATAACATTAAAATTCAGTACATACGTATTCCCTGCATATACTCGTATAGGTATTGGGTTTATTGGTATATAATAATAATAATCGCCGTCAGTCCCGGTTGTCATACGAACATCTATACAATCGTTAGTGGTAGTCAGAAGCCCAAAAAAGCCTGACAACCTGTCTACCCTCCGGATATCGGTATTGCCCAGAAATTGTGTTTCGGAGGTCTGATGGCAGTTGCTTCGTGTAAAATATTGATATTCAGACGCATGGACGCTGTTTAGACTGGACGCTGACCCCAACATATGTAGTTGGGAAAAGTCTCGGAGTATGGATGTCTATTGTGTAGCTATTCAACAATTAATTTATCCCGTAGTAATAATTAGGCAGACAGGTTGTTAACAAGGCCGACCGCTCAGGGTGCGCTTACACGGTGATTTTTAATTTACTGTTTACGTTTCAGGGGATGAAGCTACGTACTCATGATTATAAACAATTTTCATTATGAGCCCATCCCTGAAAATATCGAATATAATAAGCTTTTTCATCAAAAAATCATGTATGGTTCAGCAGTGTTTTACTATAAGGAATAGAAACTTGAATTTTAGCAAATAGGTTTATTACAGGGTGTTAAAAGCTACTAAGAAAAGCTTTTGGCAAATTCCCACAGGATTGCGAACCATTAGATGATAACAACTAAACATCGCGGGAAGCAGATATACATATATATATATATATATATATATATATATATATATATATATACAAATGATCGTCCATCTAAACATACATTTGGATTTCTGGTATATAATTATGGAATTATATACCAGAAATCCCAATACAAAGAAAGGTCTACGGGTCAAAACTGTTTTCTTAATATCGTAACATTTAACATTATGAACTTGTTTACAGTGAATAGGAAACAGTACCTACAATGCTATGTGTTCTTTGTATTGTGCAACTTAAACGCCACACGTGTTCGTTGGAAAACATCCAGAGAACATTCTGTAGTGTCCTTAGTGATGATAAAATATTACAACTGCAAAGCAGGTTTGTATTGTGCAACTGACAAACAGTTTTAGAGAGAACAACAAAGTAATTGAATATTTTAACAAAGCATACCATCACGTCTGTATATGCTGAAAGGTTAGACAACTACCTAGTGATGTACGGAAACACAGTTCACCAATATAATTATGGTCACACGGAGTGAAAACAACCTTATTTGACAATGAATTTTCCTTTAATTACACTTTTCCCGACCACAGAATCGTGTCCAAAATCTTATGATCCACAGCCACGCTTGCGATTAAGCTGTCTTCCCAAATTGAAACAATAATAAATATTTTTTTCTCAACTTTAGCACATAACTTAATTTAAACAACGTACAATATTAAAATGTCTGCTGAAAATAGCAGGATAGCGTTATGTATAATTGAAACTGTTATAAAAAGAACTGCAAATAAAAATTAACAACTTGTTTTTGAATCTTCTGTGACTAAATTAATTCGTTCATGAAAGCAACTGCAATTTAAAAACATCTACAAGTTTAAAGCAGCACTTTATTATTTTTCTCTGAATAAACTAACTTAAAACCTAGGAGTCATATTGGCGACTATTTGACCTATGACAAAGCAAGGCAATTATGCTTTTTAGTCGGTACAAGTCCGACATATCCTGCTGCCAAGGTGTCAGATGATCCAAGACTATTTTCCGTAACACAAAAAAGGCTATCGGTGCTTACATAACGTATTTTCATTTGTACTTACCCAAATATATCCGCTGCAAATTGATTTATGATATCAAAAAAGATATTTAATGATAAACTGATAAATTATTTATCGTATTTGTAATTGATATGGTGTTGAAAAACGTCACTCAGAGTGTGTACTTATCTATTGATAATTCGACCAAACCAGGCTGAAAACTACCTGATAATACGTGTACGAATATGTACTGAATTATCTCTTTATCTGCAATAGATGGGCGAGTGTACAAATAATGATGTCTGTTCATGATGATATTATGAAAACCGCTACTTATAACCCTATAACCTAGAGAGAAGAATGGGTTTGAGTAACTTATTATTCTATCGTATTGATGGTATACAGTAAAAACCTATGTTAAGATTAGGCTACGTTTCCACCAGAGATGTGCGAAGATGCTGAGCGATGCGCGATGAAAAAAGAGACTAATAGTAATAAGGCTTTGTTTGTTTTTGGTGGAATCACAGGCTATCGGTTGATTTTTTCGTCGCGCTACGCTAAGGTTTCTTACATATCTCTGGTGAAAACACAGCCTTAGAACACTTACAATTTAGCAGGTTTTACCAGGTGCGGCGCATGGTTGTCACTCTTATAGGCTCATACTTATATGTATATGAAAAAGCTTTTATGTTTCGCTTGACATGTTTGAACTATGGTATTGATATTCGCAATGATTGATAGTCCACGTGCAGCGAGCAATCGACTCAATCAGACTGCGCAAAATCTATTGATGGAATCGCAACAATATAACTCGTAGCAGATGTGTAATTCAGGTGAATGAAAGTAACAACTCGAGGTAAATGACACTATTCACGTTCTGCAATATATTTTAAATCTATTTTTACATACCATCACGCCTGTATCTCCGAAGTGTAAGGCACGGGTGTTACTGTACACCCACAGTTCGCTCGTGGGTATTTTTAGGTGACATGTATAGGAGGCGAGCCTATTATTCCCAATAACTAGTCACAAATCCTAACATATTACTTTTAACTTCGAGTTGCTACTGAAACCTACCTAATAATGCTCGACCTGGGACCTCGCTAGACCAATGACGCAGTTTTTTTTTACCTGGGAGAACAATATAGGTATGTAGATGAGTTATTATACTTATTATACCATGTAATGAAGTATCAATAGGTTTGTAGAAAATTGAGCCAAGAGATCGCAGCGCATGCGTCAAGACAGTTCGAATAAACGCCACGGTATAATGTACCTACGTCACTACTAAAACTTGGTATGAATCACGCGGTTCGTGACTAATTCTTGCGGAAAGTTGCTAGTTATTTATGGTTGGTATTATTTTCAACGCGCTTTCTCGTAGCTGTGTCTGTTTTGAAAATGCATATGATAATGTTGTGTTATCCACATGTTGCAATATACATCTGCAGAGCTATGCCAATGTTATGACGTTTCCTTTGAATTTATAGCGAGACTTTTCACTTTGGTAAACACAAGTATTTGGCTGTCATATAGGTGAATTGACTACGTATCTGTCAGAGAAATTCTAATATTTTTTATCATTGTCACTACTATCACTAGCTGTCAGCATTTCATTTAGTAGATCGACATCAAGGTAGCTAGAGTAGCGACATTCAGCAACTAATTGCTCCAAATTGCCTATAGAACCCATTGTAATATCTTAGTGATTTTGTATTAAGTAATTATTCCGTAGGAGAGCTATGCTTCGGCACGAATGGCTGGCTGGACCGAAGTGATCCCCTTTTAAAAGACGGGCAACACACTTGTGACTCCTCTGGTGTTGCGGGTGTCCATGGGCGGCGGTAATCGCTTACCATTAGGCGATCCGTCAGCTCATTTGCCCTCCTATGCCATAAAAAAAAATACGATTAATCAAAAACCGTTTAACCCCCCAGGTTGGCACAATTATGAGATATATAAGCAACCAATTTTCTAGATAATGTTTTTAATCATTTTGTTGTTTAGTAAAGAAACGCACCGCAACCGCTATGTGTATTACATACATACATCGAAATCGTAGACTCAATGCCGCCCAAACAACCGGCATTTGAGAAACGACTCACCAAGAGCAGTCAATAATAAATATGGAAAATCTGTTAATAGTGAAACTAGTGACTTTTTTTATATATACATACATATAAGTACCTATATCTCAAGCCTTTTTCCCAAAGAGTTAGATAGAAACGGCAGACGTCACTTGCTATAATTCCAGGGAGATTTATGATAGTATAAATTTATATTATAATGTTATTATATCGTAATGTTGCCTTTAATTATTGTAATTGGTTTTTACCGTTATATTTAAATTAAATTAAATAAATAGGTACCTACATCTTTTGCTTCGTCCACGTTCAAACATCTTGTTATCACATAGGTAGGTACTCAGGCCGGTTGCGACTTGCGAATAATATCTGCACTGCTGACCTTTTCGAAGGACCTCGCCAGTAATGTGATAATACTTTGATGAACTACTTACTTTTTGGATGTTACTACTACTACATGGCACTCAAGCATACCGGTGAACTTACATTAGTAGGCCTCCGAACCCATTTTATGCTAAACTGAAACTGCTATGAGTGTAGTGCAGTGGGATCGACTGTTCATTTCCCATTACAATCCTCCCATTACTCTACCCTCTGTTATCCAACTTCACTTCGGAGCCACACCTACATAGCATGGGCTGGCTGGGTGGCTTAACTTACCCCGCCAACCGAAGGAGGTAATAATTATCCTTAATCCTTACTGTTTTGTATGTACGTAACCCTTGGAGGAACATCTTAGGATTATATAATTAAAGGTATATATGGTATACTTTACGAATCAATTATCTATATAAATAAAAGAAGAACCTGACTGACTGACGTAACAACGCACAGCCGAAACTACAGAAGCTAGATCCCTGAAAGTTTGCATGCTCCTTTTGCACTGTAGACAAGCACTAAAAGGATTTTTGGATATTCAACCCCTAAGGTGGTGAAAAGGGGGCTGAAATTTTTTATGAAAGTCCGCACACACTACCGTGCGTTAGACATACACACACACATAAACATATTTAATAAACGATGACATCGTCATAGTATAATTATCCATAGTACAGCTGTCATTCGCTGTTGACATTTTGACAATTGTTTTTTTACTTTTAAATTAGACTTAACACAGTTTATGATATGAAACCTCCATGGTGTAGGTACAGTGGGCACAAAAATTACCTAAGCACATAGGCGAAGCTGCGCACGAAAACTCCAGTTATTTATAAATTAATCTTATTAATTTTTTAATTCTTGTCCTTTTATGTTATTATATTTTCAACCATTACTAAATTTCGTAGCTAGTTTTTGCTTCAAAATTCGTAGCAATTGTAGCTTGAATATTGTGGCTTGGAAACTTTTTTTCTTAGTACACGTTGTCCCGCTCTATGGTTTTCGTGAATGCGTTCATAAAGACAAATTTTCACATTCGTGAAACTAACAACCGATCTATTGGCACAGATACCAATCCTGCCATAACTTACGGCAGGCAAAAAAACAAAATTACGTTAAGAAAAAATAAATTGTATATTAAACAAAGCTGTGAGTTGAAATGGCAAAACGAAGCTTAATTGTCTGTTTACTCAAAGTTTAGCACATCATCAATCTGAATGGTATCGCCCATAAAATAAAACAACTGTCGTTAATTATATACGGGACCAATTATGATAAATTTTTATTTTATAATATTTGGCGCGACATAATAAATGTCAATTCCGCTAAAAATATAAGTGTTCTAAGCTGACAGAGTGTTAACTGGTCGCTATCTCTACGAATTTATGAGGACGGCGGCATACATAAACATATCGTACACTATATTACGGCCCAATAAATACTAACATGTTGTTAGTGCTTCGGCCTGACAGCGCATGACCTCATCAACACGCTGACCAATCAGGAATATTACGCGATCATGCATTAATATTATATTTATTAATATCTTAGGGTGTCCTTTCTGCCAAAACATAATAAAATAATATATAATAATAATTACTCGGTGGTAGGACCTCTTGGGGTCTGACTGGCTGGAAACCACCCTTACGTCGGAGTCTGTCGTAAAGCAGCTTGGTGTGTTTCGACTTTTGCACGGGAGAGCCAATTCCCTCTGTGTGTTTCTCAAGTTTGCAATCCGGAGGGGTTTTTAAAGATCGGCCACAGATCAGCAACTCCTCTAGTGTTGCAGGTGTCCATGGGCGACGATGACTACTTACCACTAAGTGGCTCGACAGCTCGTTTGCCGCCATAAAAAAATATGTAAATGTGTCCTGTAAAAAATATGATCATCATCTTCATCTACAGTCTGACTCACCGACTGTTGAGAATGAGCCTCCCTCAATTCTCCAATTTATGTCTCTCTGAGGGCAAAAATTACCAAAGAATAACTTTTGATGAATGCGCTGACCTCCTATACTCGTAGTATTAGGCTTGTTGTATAATGACGGGGAAGCTTACGCCCCCTCTTCTATTCTGATCCAAGCACGTCTATTTGACTTAGTTAATCGTAATTACAGCAAATATTAAAATGTTCCATGTTAAATAAATTTGGTTTATTACCTTTACAAAAACTTTTTACCGTTACTTTAACAAAAATGTTCAAAATACAAATTAATGATCTCGCAATTCTCTTGCATTTTTGTCTACTGGTAAAGTATTATCTACAATCATATGTAGAATCACTCATCATTAAAAGAAATAGTTATGTCTCTTCCAGTATAAAAGTTAAGATACTGAATACCTACGTAAAGATTTCTAGATATTATTCAACCTTCGATCTCTATGAAGGTATCAACTTTTTCGATTCATATCACTTGACATTTACAAAGCGATTGGGATAATGACCACTTTTCCTCGATTGTTATATAAATATAATAGTGTAATGGTATCCGGCAAAGTGAAACAATACTGTTTGATTTATATATACTACTAGATCAAAGTTAAGGGATTAATTACAAAGAATCAAAGCTCTTCTTGAATACGGAGTCAATTTTACTTTAACAATCGAAATTCAATGAACTACGAGTATGTACCTAGTTATTACATTATTTACAGAAATACTCTTTTTATCTGAAAATTAAAATTATGTGCATACAATTAACTCATATAAATTTTGTTTTCGATCGTGTCCACTCCAAAGACCCGATGTAGCAATTTGATATTAAATATTTATAATCCTCTTATTTGCAAAGAAATCGATTTGATTTGCAAGTATAATAAAAACATGGAATATATTACTTTGTTTTGCTTACTGCGATTTATTTAAATCTTGATTCTCCCTTTTACAAAAGTACTTAGTCAACCTTAGAAAAAAAGTGATTTGGTCATATTTGTGAGTTTTTATTACACCGCAATTGAGTGCTGAAAGAACGAACGAATAACTTTATGTCATTGACATTAAAATAATATGTATTTTATAGTAAACCTTTAGAATACGTACAAATTGTGGGAAACGTAGCGAAAATCATAAATGAAAATCGCACTATGATTTAAGATGACATTGAAAAAACTGCCATCCCAAACACACTGGACACTCACGCGCATATTTGTTTCCTTAGTTTTTCACGTAATAAATTGTGCCAAAAGTTATTTCAACATTTGTATAAAAAACTTGTACCGATTCATAGGTGTTTTCAGCAACGTATTTAAAAAAATGGTGGCTTGTTTGAAAGAAGAAGTCTATCAACACTTGGCAGTTGGATGCACCTGCGACACATTTACGACTCATGACGATTTTAAAACTTCAACGTAGAATATAAAATTTAAATCGGTAGAGATACATATATAAATTCACATGAATTGGAAGTTTTCTTAGCATAAACATTTATTACGAAATTTCATTGAGACGTATTCGTTCCATACTTAAATTAACGTTGTCAACTAAATCAAACGAAGTTTTTCCCGCGGTATACACAAACATTACATGCACTAACACCCTGAACCCGCGACCCCTAACAAAGCAGTAAATTACTCAACATCTACGTTAATCGAGCCGTCAAAGTTTAACGTATTCAAGTCAGTATAAAAAACAAAATGTTGGAAATTGTTTTTACAAAAACAAAATCACATCAAAACCTAAAAGCGTTTGAATTTTCAGTAAAGCACGCCGCAAACCATTTCATAACAGAGGTGGGCACGCATATACATACCAGATAAGCTCTCCATCAGGTTCAAAAGCAGGCTTCACAACCTCCCTTTGTGCCTCGCTAATGCACCTAGTATTAATTAGCTCCGTTCACTGTATTGTAGCCGACAGGAGCTCAACACCTATTGTTTGTACCCAAGAGCAGGGTGATAGGATTTACTAGAACTAATTTTAAGGATATTTTATTCATTATATTCGTCCCATTTCAGTGTGACTTCTTAGAAATAGCGTCCCATGTTTCCCCGGGTGCCTTAAAAGGTAAGCTCGAGATGATTTCTGATAATTGAACTGAGATTATTTCTGAAAACAGTGACTATAATAAACAGCATTTTATGTCCTATTCCCAGGTAGGCAAAAGTATTATTGTTATTTATATTTGGAAATTCTCGGGTCCAGTGACATGCTCGGTACCAAAATGACAGTAGGCTCGCTCCCAATTACATTGTTCTAAATTATGCTTCAAAACATACCATAAAATATGAGTGCAGAATTTGTACATCTGTCCACCTCTCAGGTAATACAGGCGAGATGGTATTTTACTAAAAATAATTCTTTGCGACTGTCAAAAGTTATCGCATTTTAATTTTATATGAGGCTCTGTAAACCGTCAGGACTATAAGTTTGTATACCGTTTAAACTGTGTCAAATATTTTATAGTCAAATGTATAACAGAATTTCATTTTGCTACCACTAGCATAGTCATACATACAAAGGATACTTCATATAAAGTAAGTATTTTATGAACAGTTATCGTATGAAGTCATATTCAGGGCGATATGACAGGTGAAATAGACGGGACGTTCAAAATAAATACATTTTAGCTATGAAAGAGTCTATGTATTAACTTGTATTTGGTTTCGGAACAGAAAATAAGGGCTACCTATTTCATTTTATACTGTGACTGAATTTGAAATTGGGTTCTAACTGAAATTGGTAGAGTGTTTCAACACTTTGCTGAATCTAGGACCTCATGCTTAAAAGCCAAACTTGCGACTACTGCGAAAATTATCATTTTATTGTAAAAATAGTTGGGCCCATAGAATCTCATACAGTGATTTGTTAATAATACCTACTCTGTTTACTATCATCTCAAGAGTACCAACTATCGCGACATTCCATTAACCATTGATAGCTAGTAGATCAACGTATTTAGGGATCGAATCTATTAGAATAAAAAAAACTGCATTATCATCACAATCTATAATAGTACAAGGTTAAGCACATTGTTACTGTGCTGTAAGTAATCGACTATTCACTATAGAATGTTTTTGTCAATGATTTAGAAGGTTTATTTGATGGTATAATTAATTATGCCTCGTGAAAGAAAATCGAACAAAGCAATTGCGAATAAAATAGAGCGTAGTTTTTAATATTAGCAGTCCGAAAGTCATTGAAAATCTTCTATATTTTAGTAAGAACGTCTTTACCAATTAATCAAGCAGGATTACAACATCCAATTTTTTCTATCAAAATTCTAATTCTGGCTGAAAGTCGACCGCTATTTTTCAACAAAGATTAAAAGTTGTCTTTCAAACGGCCCGCCATTAACCTATAATGACGAAGCGGTTTGTAGGCTTTTTGTAATAGGTAATGGGTTCTAGAGCTTAATTTGCTATTGGAATGTAATGGAAACCAGATTTGTAAAATGATTCATTTACAGACCACTTAATCTATATCGCAATAATATTTTAGTTTTAACAGATTGAGATTTATTACTTCAAGTGAGTATGTTTTTTCCCGTTTTTTTTGTAAGTTATAAAAAAAATATAAATGATCAGAGTGATATTGGTTATATATTTTTTATGTAATTTATTAGTTTCAATCTTCAGTTAGTGAGTAAATAATAACAGCTGAAACCTTACTGCTAACCAGTAAATATATCCAAAAAGAAAACAAGGAGCTCATAAGCGTTTACATAAAGAGCAGATCTTAATTGGAAGTTACTTTGATGAACAACTGCATTTTTAAATGCCAAGGAGTAATAGTCAGCAAGACGGTGATGACGGGATATTAGTCAAAGCTAGCGTCGACTCATTCGCGGAACGACCGAGGTGCCTGAATATTTTACATCGCTCGCTTTACCCTGCCGCCCTGCCGCGCCCTGCGTCGTCATGCGTCAACCGATGTAATGCTCACCATCTCCCGATTTGAATGGATTTCCTCTGCTATTTTTTGATGAGGATCGTCTTAAAAAAAGAAAATTTTCTTTGAAGTAATGCCTATAAATTAATCAGTGATTTTGTACATTTTAAAAAGCAACGTTGGGATGAGATGTTATTTAATTAAAATGTAAAAAAATAACTTATTCATTTTTTTAAAAATTTTCTACATTATAGAATTCAATTTGATAAAAATCAAAACAAAAACTTTGAATGAAACCGTATAAACTTATAATTTCCCTGATTTAATGTAAGACAACACACATTTTCCCAAAATACATATTAGGTTCCAGTCCTTCTTGAAAGTCTTACCACGTTAAACTCGTGAACTACACAAAGCGCCGGCGGCGGTTACTCGCTGTTTTACTACCCGTGCCTCCCGTTTAAGTGCTTAAACATAGCCTAGATTAACGTAGCGACTGAGCTACTTATATTTCCATGCTATGAATACGCTGTGTTCTAAGATTCTTTATGCTGAATGTAGTTCCAAAGCATTAAAATTAGTGTACAATTCGCTTCTACTCGCTACTTTGTGTGAACTTCAGAATTGGATCCGACCTGGATAAAAAGTCTATGTGTTATTCCAAGCTATAATCTATCTGTGTACCAAATTTTATCCAGATCCGTTAAGCTGTTCTGGCGTGAAAGACCATACATCTATAGGTACTCACAAACTTTCAAGTTTATAATATTAATAAGGATATCTTGATTGTAAAAATATATATTGTATATTAATAAGACTGCCTCATTAGTCTAGTGGTCCAAAGCGCGACTGCTACACTAAAGGTCCTGAGTTCGATCCCCAGGTCGAGCAAAGTGTTATTGGGTTTTCTATGAAATTCTCAGTAGCAGCTCGGAGTCTGGATTTGTGCCCGGTAAATGGCTATAGGCTCGCCCCCTAGACATGGGACCTAAACATACCGGCGAACTGTGGGTGGACATTAAGTACGCCTCTGCCTAACCCTTCGGGGAATATAAGCATAATGGTATGTATTAATAAAAGTACTATGTTAAAGAAAAATACGAATACTGTATATGTAAGTCGCAGGCTTTTGTGGCACTCCGGGACATTTCCAGTTTGCGAAACCAATTTTTTATACAAACTGTCAGATGTCATTAGAGCTTAAGAGCTTAAACGAAGCCGAGTCATAGATGCGGAAAGCCAAGCTGACCTCATACAGATATCACGTACACCATAGATGAAATTCCATTATAATCTAGACCTATTAAAGTAAAATGTAGCGATGAGTTGGCTTAACTCGCTCGTACGTAGATATATACCAATCTCGAAAACCTTTACAGAGAGCTCTTGGGTTTATAAATAAATATTAGCTGTCATGCTCACAGAAAGGTCCCAGGGTTGCCAAAATGGAGTGTGCGGAGCTATATAAAACACCAATCGATATTTAGACTTCATTTTTACATCTCATCTATCGCTCGTCAGATGATTGTGGGTTTTCACAATGAATCATGGTATTTTCGCACTTAATGTGTAAACGCTACTAGGCTGGCTCTCGATAAGTAAAATCTCTTGTGTAAAATTGGGACTAAATCTAAAATATGTAATGCAAAAATTGCACAAATAAATTTTGGTTTAAATTATGTAATAAGAGTATAAACATAAACAATATAATACATTAAATCTATAAATTCATGTTATACATAATAATTTCAGTTTTTGGCTGGATTAAAGGGTACTTTTATGAGTTCACATAATCTGATAGATCATTTTAATATCATGCCAAAGTAGATGCACCGCATGTATTAACCCACTAAGAATTTTATGTGTCATGAATTATGTTTTGATGTCGTTAACGATAATAAGGTCACTGTTGTTAAACTTACACTGCAAAATGTCAAAGAATTTAAATACATAATCAAATACTATGAACTCGTAACATGCCTGGTGACTGTGTTTATTTGAGTAACAAACTACATACGTTATAACTAAACATGCTACGTAAACCTTATAGCTATAAAAAGTTTTATTCAATGATTACAAACGATAAATAGATTTCATATGTTCATAGTGGCGTGTCTCAAGCGACACATTTGATAGGTACGATTTGGTATTGCCAGACACCGCAATTGGGGCATATTTGGGTCATCATTTTTTTGCCATGTCACATCATAATTTATTATATACCTCTTTCACTTGCTTGTTCACCTCATTTGCCCTTAGTTATAAATATGAAAAATGTAGTTAAAAGTTTAAAATTAAGTTCACAAGCTAAGCGGCTCAATTTTAACGAGCCCCAGAGTGTCCACAGCTAATTACCAATTACAACAAGGCAGATTAAATTTTAATATAAGTAATACATTATAACAACACCCTTGAGGGAAATACAAAATATGGGGATAGAGAATAAAGTCGTTGCGAAAATCCCTAGTAAGGCGGGTCTGCAAATGTTGGAAAATTCCCTTCGGACATCGGAATAAAGACAATTCACATATCGTGCACGAGCACCGACACCAAATGTGTTAGTAAAGTGTCAGCTTTATTTTAGTGTAGGAAAAATCTGTGTTGAGTGAACGTAGAAAAATAATGCTTATGTGAAATAGCACTAGATATCTATTCAGTTGTTACATAATATTATTTTTGTACAGTTACCGTTGTAAAATTCTCATGTCATGTTTTCCAATCATAATTTTAGCAACATCATTCTACTGTTACTTCTACGCCAACGTGCTACGTTGGCGTAGAAGTAACAGTAGCAACTTGCTACGTATTTATCCAGATTAGTATCTACATTCAATCAATACTAATTATTAATACAAATAGGACAGCTTTTAGTAGGTAATTATATATCTATGATAATACGATAATATCCGTAAAAATAAATAGAGTTATTACAATGTCTAATATAGTCATCATAATAGAGGTCAGAAATCAGTACACATTTTTAAATCAATCATTATTTTTTATAGCCACGAAATTCTCACATAAAACTGAATAAAAAAATAAGGTTATCTTGTTCCTAATAATCAATAATATAGGATGAGCATTTTGTTTGCCCTTTGTTACCTTTTTAGAGATTTCCGGCTTTCGGCTCGTTCCGGAATTTTATCGGCCTTGGACATTTCATCACAGGTTTTATTCGCTATTTCCCTTTTATCGCCATTAAGTTACGACTAATTGGAGATCAGTTAAATTTGGGACTACAGTTACTTTACTTTTTTTATTCTTGATAGGCTTACGCTTGACCTCTAGTTCGCCTGATGTTAAGCGACACTGCGATTTACGACGGAGCGCGCATATTTCGGTGTTTTTGTCTCAAAATAGACAGAAAAAAAGGTGTAGGACAATAAAAACAACGGTAAAGTTGGCACCAAGCCCAAGTTATCCTCCCATGGTCGGTGTTATCTTAATGATATGCTAATGTATGAAATTAGTCCGCATCGTACGTTATTGTAACTTACATAACCCCACGACGTCAAGTTCCAAGAAGCTTTATGCAAAATAGTTTTACATAACAACGTAACTAGTAGATGTCTAAAATTTTGCGCAATATTAATTTATATTAACACGGGTTATAAGAAAATTATAATCTATGGAGGCAACCCCAAACGTTTTTACATTGGTGAATATTACCAATTGTTTAGATTAATATTTATTATATCTAATATGCTAAAGTCAAAATTCTGCAATTTTTCGGTAATTCAATTTTGTGTTTTAATGGCATACCTGCCTGTATTCCCCGAAAGGTTGGGCAGAGACAGACTAATGTTCACCGGTATGTTTAGGTTCCACGTAATAGGGGCGAGCCTATTGCCATGAACCGGGCACAAATCCCAAACGACGAGCTAAAAAAAATTTTGAACATCTAAATTGGACATAGTGTTGCATGCATCAAAAAAATATTACGAAAAATGTGCACGAAAATATGCGATTTCATCATCATATCAATTTTAATTAATTGGTGAAGCTCCGTAAATCACTCGAATGGCAGAGAATATGACGCTTTTCGATCATAATTAATTAACGTTCAATATTTGTGGGTTACGCTTCGTTACATACGAATATCTTTACTCTACTTTATTTTTTTACTAGGCTACGGTGAAGTCGAAAAGTAACGGATAGGAACGTTTATTTTATCTATAGATATTTTACTGATGCGATTGATGAATCTTTCAAAACCACCGCCGATTTTTGCAATGTCATTGCATCACAGACCGAATAAAAGGAAGGCAGGGAGGAACGTCACGTCAAACACTACCGCTAGTTTTCGTGGCAGTAACATCGAAACTGTCCGATCATTGCATTATGTCGATATAATGTGTTGATACTAATTTTGATAATTACTACTTAAAATGCTATTTTTCCAAAAGACCCATTGAATCTAATCAAGGTCTTTAAGTTTTTCTCTTCAGGTCGTCATTTAAAGCTGAAACTGGGAAAATGTTTTTGTCACAATATATAATATTGTCAAGTAGGTACTCTATTATGTTTTTTTATTTTTGGGTATTTAAACAATATAATACATACCTACCGGTAGGTAGGGATGTATTATATTGCACTCATCACTGAAATGTATCGTTTATTATGTAAACAGAAGAAGTTACAGTTAGTGCCATATGCCATGTCATAACCACATAGGTCCTACCTACTTATTTTCATGCCTACTTTATTTTAGTTCGTACATTTTATTCATATAATATTTTATAGCGGTCTGATATTCTCACACATTTTCATTATCCGCCCGCTTTCGTTAAACAACAATAAGATTCCCCGACAAATCTGACTACAATAAATTATTAATGTCTGAGAACATCAGACATACATTCATCATGATGCGCTTCATTACTACCATTGTCTAAAATGTCCTTCAACTTTTGCCAAGACAATTTAAGCTTCATTACAAATACGATTTAAAATGTTATCATACAGATTTTCAGGAAATAAACGTCAGGGAAGAAACGCACCCTTTTGACCGCCACGTCAAAACAGAAAAACCGTGCCCTCGGCGCCAAGCTTCCGAATTTTCTATAGAAATGCGTCGTCCAGTCGCGTCCGTGGCGTGCTGGGCATATTTTGGTTTGTCGTCTATACACGACTGTGGCGGTTAAAAGGTTAAAGGTAATCTTCTTAGAGAGCTCACCGAGGCCCGGCCGAGTGTAGATAACTGCGCAGAAAATTATTACTTAATATGGGCCGCAAAAAGCCTTTGCCTCACGGGAGAATTCAAAACATAAATATAGATGTTAGAATACATATATTTTAATACAGGTGTTAGTTTTTAATTTATCGTACTCCTATATATACTCGTATAATGGTAACGTGTAACCAAATTAGCTTATGCTTATTTGTTTTAAAATATTTATTGGCATAACTGTTATATACCTAGTGATTTCAAAACACTTGTTATTCTCGTTATTCTCTTTTCGGTTGACTAATGGCGTACTTATGTTAAAAACAATTATTTTTACATGTACTCGTATATTATTAATTGTATCCCAAATGATCTGTTGACGTAAATTGTTGCCAATATTATAAATAACAAGGACTTCCCTTCCATTCCTTAGGGCTCATACCCAAGGGAAACAAACTTGAAATCGATGGACCTAAATTATGTGTCGAACTTCTGCGTCCCCACGACAATATATCACGATAAAACAGGTTCCCGTCACGGTGTTTATCTACCCAACGTATATATTCATTCCGCCTAAAGCCTGTAGATCCTGTGCATGTTTTTGTCCCACTAAAACCCCTTTACGACGTGCATACGTATGTATGAACACAAGGTAGTACACAAAAACGTGAAAAAATCCGAGAAACAACGTGGACGGTGGCTTTTGAAGTGTCTCAACTAATGACGGTTGACTATCCGGCCGTATTATTACTGTTATTTCATGTAGAATACCTGCTGTTTATGTAGGTTTATTTTTCGTAAAGGTAAATACTTTAACCATCGCAACGTAATACTACTTCTATTCTCAGTTATTATTAAATCGCAACGAGAACGCTAAAAATCTGGCCCGCGTTCGAGTTTATTACTTTTTGGAATCGCTAGTGGTTGACTGGCACAGTAAGTCTTCGAAAGCTATGATTCAAAACTTAAAAATAATAGTTTATATTATTTGAACTCGATAAAGGTCTTTGACTCGAAATTCAGAAGCACTCGGAAAATGGATAACACGATAAAAAAGTCTCGTTTATAATAGTGACGAGGTACAGAATTACAATAAATGTTGGCAATGACAGCAAAAGTACCTACCACATACTTTCTTTTTTAAGTTTGTTTCATGTAGATACCTATATCATGCAGAATCTATAAAATAGTTAGGTATGTAAATTATAATTATATTTCCGATAGTTGAATTATATACATATTATTATATAAAAAATCTGTGTTTTCATTATGATCGAATTTATTTTTATATAATTATATAAGCACCATAGGATTGAAATATATTCTAAAATGTTCAGAAACTACCTATAATGAAGTCTTAGCAGTATGATGGGAGCCGGATCAGGTGTCCGTTTGCAATATCGATCGATCCTGTTTAATTATGCTAATGAGACTATTCGAATTAGCGTTTTACTACAATTTCCCTGCATTGGATATCGTGTTTTCCTGGATCTATAATGACCTAAACACACAATTGCTTTCTTGATAGAAATCCATTTTGCAAAGCTAAGCCAACAGTAATAATGGTCTTAACTTCGAATCGTAGGTATAGTAATTACAGGTATTGTCGTGGTATAACCAACATTGTTTGATCGTGATGGTAAAAGTTAGTTGTAATTGTTTGCAAAGTTAATTGCTTAACGTTTTGTACCACGGTCTCTAATCTACCTATCCATAGAAAGTTAAAGTTTCATTCGGAAATTCCATAAGGGGACAAAGATAGACATTTTATTTGGTTTAGATTTTTATTTAAATAACATTTTAAATGCTGAAATTAAATACAAATCCATTAATAAAAAAAAAAACAATATTAATTTGCAAATATATTTTGTGCCTTATTGCCATTTTAATTTAAGTCGACCAATTAAATACAATACAAAAAATAGAGTTTGATGAAATCTGACGTCTCTGAAATTGAATTTATTGGCGGCAGATGCTGCTACAGCTGAAGCCTACTCGACCCACTGGAAGCGTCCGACGCTCTCCAGATATTACAGTACCTACTCTCATTTAATTGGCTGTCCGATTTCAACTTTTAGTTTTATTGCCAATCAGTGAACTGAAAGTAGTTGTTCTTTAACTTTGTTATGCGTCTCCCTCGAATTGCAAATTATCTTATGAGGAAATCTAGACCTTTGGAAGGCTTACGAGGCGACACAAGTCGAGAAGTTCTGTGATGTACATACATACATACACTCACGCCTTTCTCCCACAGGGGTAGACAGAAACTATAGACTGCCACTTGCTTCTGTGATGTTTTAATCTTAAATGAAATCTGGCACAGGATTCTTAGCTTCGGACAAGGCTAACTTTATAAAACAAACTTTTTGCTGAGAAATGTTTAAAAAATACTATGATTTATTTATGCTTAATATTATTTTAATCCAATCCATAAAACCAATCATTTTGAAAGCAATTTATATATTCATGGTTTTGTTTTAAAATTTATTGCACAGTTAGTTCCCGTCACACGAAATATGAAACAGTATTCATGTTACCGGTTGTTACTGCTTGTTAATGTTCCTAACAATGTACATTTTTTGTTCCAGGTAAGTTCCGAAGCCAGCGCTGTGGATGTAACTTTACACGAAACAGTTTCCCGGAACCAGGTACAATTTGATTTTCGACGCTCAATCTAACTTTGTCACGGAATAAAACATTATAGCATACATTGCTTTAGTTACGTACAACTCTATATTATTTCTATCAATCAATCAGTCAATTCATTTATTTGCGAATATGGGTACAGAAATAAAGTTGTTACAATAGAGTTTATTTATTATTTACCAAGTATTATTATTATTCTTACGCGAAGTAAACAATTTTTAATATAGCTTCTTTGTTCCATGTTATTCACGAAATGTATCTATATTTCTAATACAAACAAATTGTTTTAAAAGTTGTTAATTGTTTGTATAGGTTTTTATTTACTTTGGAACGTGATGGGATCATCCCTCACCTAAGTACTAGGAATTTTATGCCGAGGACCTTAGATTTTTTGGCCAAAATGCCATATGCCGAAGGGTATTGAATGGTATACGTATGCATAAAACTAGAATGTACATAATTATAGAAACGAACCGGGTAATAGGTAGAGTCCGTATTCGCAATTTTTTATATTGATAGTTCGTGAAAGTTTGGATAGATGTATACCTATGTATACCATACGTATTACCATAATGTAATACCTATACCTATTACATAATATTCTATTAGTATAAAATCCTTGAATGGACATAGCATCCCATTCAATCTATAATTCGATCAATAATGTTCTAAGTCTACAATGAACCGATACGATAGTAGGTATATATAAGGACATGAACATTCAAAGCGACTATGAAACCCGGGCAATGGGCACTATCCAAGGGATATGGAAACCCGATAAGTTCGTTATCACTGAATTCGCTACTCAAAGTCGTTTGCGCTGCCCGAATATTTTACAGCTTAGCGGATTTTAAAATTTAAAGTACCCGAATAAAAGCATTCATTTTGTTAATGCGAGACGGATTAAGGTAACATTTTTATTATATTCACAGAACATCGATAGAAATAATTTATTCTAGATATAAACAATGTAATTTCAATCAAACGTACCTAATATACTAATGATATAAAAACAAAAGTACGAAAGTAAAGAATCTTTATTTATAACATTTTTCTGCATCACCCTAAAATGCCTAATGATATTAAGACCGCTTCTGTACCAACGTACATAAAGTGTAATAAATAAATAAGTACTTGCTTGAAATCGTATCCGAATTATGATAAGCATAATATAATATTTACTAAATGAACTATCAAGAATTAAAACATGACATATAGCTATGAAACTTGTATGAAGATTTTTAACCACAAAAAGCTTTACATCTACAATCTAAAGATAAAAGTTTGTCAAGAGAGTCGGACCGCGCAAATACAAAATAAACAGGAGGTACAAACATTCTCTGAACTCTAATTTGCTGTGTTTCTAAGAATAGCTACCAAGATCTCCTGGGGATTAGAACGTAAATTGAATAATTTATTGGCGCACAAAAGTTGCAAGCATAAACAAAGCCCAATGTTCTCGATCATTCCGATATTCCACAAAGTACAGCTATGTTTGCGACAAAAGCAATCGAGTTTCTAATTTAGTATTAATTATAATGAGACACAGATAATTAAGTAGTAGATGTCGCGAAACTTACAATATGTGATATTTCGTACCAATCTCAAAAACTGCTGTACATACGTAATAGATTTTCATACGGTTTTCACCAATAGTAAGAGTAATTATATAGAAAGGGTTTACCTTCCTATATAAATCCTTCCTGACCTTCCTCTATAGACTACAGGGTATAATTTATGAACATATAATTTAATTTTTATTCGTGCGAATCCGGGGCTAGTAAATTATAAAATTAGGTAGCGTGTGTGTATTACATTTCTATTCCAAAGTTCTCAATTCTCAACGCAAATAAATTTATTCAATTTCACAATAAAAAGGTAATTGTTCAAAAATTAATTTAAATCCCGTGAAACCTCAATTTTATCCCGAAGTGTATGAAAGCAGTCCTTTTCATTATATCATTAATGAAATCTTTTGTGTATCTAGACATTCACCAACCTGGGAAAAGATTCGTATATTGTTTAATAATTCAAATTAGTGGGTATATCGATTTAACCACTAAATTTTCCGAGTTAGCCAGACATGTTTGATAGTAAAATATTGTGACAGTTAAAATTATTTATATTTTAACTTAGATGCCAGGTCCTCAATTAGATTGCCTTTTCTTTTTTACATGGTAAACATAGACACAAGACAAGAGGTAGGTTCCTATTTGAATTTTAGTGTTTTGCAATTCTTATAATACGCCACGCAATGCGTGAAGGCGTTTTTATTTTAAAAAAATAATAATAAAAACGGTCGACGACAACGCGGCAGACCTAGAAGGAGATGGAGGGATGAGCTTGACTTCTTCAGGAAGGATTGGCTCAAAATAGCCTTGAGTCGTGAGGAGTGAAAAGTGTCGTAGGGAGGCCTTTGCCCTGCAGAGGGACGACAACGGCTGAATAAAAAAAACATTAAAATGTGTCATGTTGTAGTAACTGCAAATATTCCTCACAATAGAATTATTCATTTTTAAATGAGTTTTAGAAATAGAAACTATGTTATATGACATCCACTGACATGTATTTAATTAATCTTGAAAAACATTCACTATATACTTGTATATCGTCGCTATTTAGTATGGTTGATTCGTCGCTAAGGTTGCTGATTGTAATAATGTAGTGGACGGCGATCTAAACATAGTCTATGTAAAAGCAAGCAATTGCTACAATTCAAAAGACTGCTCACTACTTGAAGTGATTATTTAAATTCTTTCGAAAGGTCGAAGCTTTTATTTGTATGCTGAATAAGATCAGTTTCATCCTATTACTTGCGATCCGAACTACTACTCTGTGAAGAAATGATTATATTTGAAATAAAATTACTTTTTACGGATTTTATCGCGTTGTATTGATAGATATTATTTAATTCCTGACGTTTCAGATCCACACATAAATAATATTAATGTTGCTTTTAATATTTAATTAAAATTTCAATATCAGATTCGCGTAAGTGTCAGAAACCAAATGATTATATTATTAAATATACCTAATCATTAATAAAATGTTTGTCAAAATGAGTGCTTTAAGTCATTTATTACTTACGTACTAATGAAATATGCAAGTTGTCACATTGTCACCCTCTAGAGAAAGCAGTCCTACACACTGATTAATAAATTATAGCCTAAGCCTCCTATTGACAAGACACCGGTACCTAACAGTGCTTATATGTATAATTACAGACTCTTAAGGGTCCGGCGGAGCTTGTATTGCCCACAAAAACGTAATACCAAAATAAATCGTAATCCAAACACAATTTTATCAAATTTTGTCATTAGTCGAATTTGGATAACGTTAATCTAGGTTCCTACCATACCAATTCGTCTCCTACTACTTCACTGGTTCCAAATTCAAGTTACAAACTTGGTAAAATTATCAATAATTAAATCCGCTTATATATTTCCAGTGAAGTATTTTAGACGAAATGGTAGAGTAGGAACCTAGACTAAAGGGATCTGAATCCGAATAATAACACAGTTTTATTAAATTGTATTTGAATTACGATAAATTTTGTTATTACGTTTGTATGGAAAATTCGGTCCGCCGGACTCATAATAAGACCCAAAGGGACCCTGAATGATTCCAGACTGTTATCTAACTTAAAAACAAAGCTACAAAGGTGGTTTTCGAAACCTCACGCTCAGTTTGCGTTTCATAACAAATACTGGGTCAGTATTTGCGTTTACCAGCGTTAAAAACTCAAAATAATTTTTGAGTTTGTTTGAATTTTATGGATAAAATTCAAACCGAATACAATAGACACCTATTAGTTTTGGTTAGGAAACAAATGTACCTATAGGTGTATCGCTACCCCTTAAATCCCCTCGGTCCGCAAAAGCAAACGTTACAGAGGCTTGAACTTAACACTGCTCCTTTATTAAACAGACAATGGTCCTTCAAGCTTTTGTCATTAGGTGTACTTAAGTGGCCTTTGGTACCTATACTATTTCCGCTTTCTATCCTGCAGACTATAGTTGTTTACTACGGATCAATGATGTACCTAACTACCCTGCAATCCTGCAGGTTTGAAAAACTCATACATTGATTCCAGAATTCAGAACAAAAATCATTTCAAATGTGTGTAAATAAAACGCTTCAAGTCATACAGTATATCAAAATATGAACTAACACTTGTGAGGCCATTCTATTTACAGATAATACATTATGATTATGAAAGTTAGGGCCCAATTTGTTAGAGGAATCTCGCGAGATCCCCCGAATGGCGAAAAGCTAACGCTTCGTTGTCCTTTGCATTAAAGTAACCTTAAATTTTAAAGAAAGCTTTTGAACATAACTCTTTGGATTTGGTTTGTTGGATGACAAAATTGAATTATCGCTATGAGAAATGTTAATAAAAATGATGTTGTGTATATTTAAAGCGAAGATTAGATCCCTTCGCTCGTAAATTTATAAGTGCTGTCAAGTTGTTCCAACAAGTTCGGTCAAACGGAACAACTTTTGACGAGAAGTCTTAAGTTAAAGTTATGCTATGTTATGTCGGATTTGCTAAGTTTAGGGCTTGAGAGCACCGTCTGCTTCTGTATACTTTAACTTTTATTTTACGCATATTATTTTAGTTTGTCTCCTACTTATTTTATTTTTTTTGTAACTCCTTTCTCTTGCATATTTCCCCTGAACACATTTTACAAAATATATAGGTATAATTTCACAATATTATGGATATTTATACTGAATGAGCAGTGATAGCCTAGTGGTATGACTGTTGGGATGCTAAGTCAAAGGTCTCGAGTTCGAACCCGACGCACGCACCTCTGACTTTTCCAAGTCATGTGCGTATTAAATAGTTAATTATCACGCGCTTAAACGGTGAAGGAAAACATCGTGAGGAAACCTGCATGCCTGGGAGATTTTCTCGATGGCGTATGAAGTCTGCCAACCCGCACTAGGCCAGCGTGGTGGACTAATCCCTTTCATTCTGAGAGGATCCGTGCCCAGCAGTGGGACAGTATAATGGGTTGATTATGTTATGTTATTATTTACACTGAATATGGGACGAATATACTTAGACTTATAGCACAAATACCTTTTATAGCATAAATGCCTCTTTGTTTCACTTTTACAGTTAAGCCATAATTACCAACACGAAAAGTTTAAAAAATATATTTATTTGAATAATTAGAAAAAGTACTCAAAAAAGTG
Source organism: Acronicta aceris (assembly GCA_910591435.1). Classification (NCBI taxonomy): domain Eukaryota; kingdom Metazoa; phylum Arthropoda; class Insecta; order Lepidoptera; family Noctuidae; genus Acronicta; species Acronicta aceris. The sequence continues at coordinate 7,173,291 of OU342763.1, read as the reverse complement.
TTCTATTATCCCTAGTAATAATTACTAAGACAATTTAAACAGGGATTTTTCCTTAATATTTTTCTCACTAAAAAGTAAGGTTCCCAGTGTTTAATACATACATGTTAAGCAAATAAAAGGCAAGAGAAATAAAACTTAATAAATATAAGGAATCCACACAGAATTCACTGAATTTCTTGGTACAGACAAGGTATGAATTGTTGGATTCCAGCATAATTACATTGTCCTAATTAATACAAACGCCGCTGTCCCAGTTAAGAAGCCCAATTAAAAACTTTAATAGGTATAAACCCAAATGTACATTTCCAAACATCTAGATAAAATTATGCGTAAAATATTCTGTAATGTTATTGTTTGCGACAGTTTAAAACATACAGCACTGATGTGAGCCCCTCGGCATTTGATAGAACCATAACAATTTAACCACAACCTGTTTTTTTTTCATATGATCCTTTTTTTCATATATTTTTCAAGCTTGAATTAAACGTGTGCACTCAGTCAATGTCAGCCCATTAAGGTATTAAAAAATCTGAAATACCTTGGAATAATGGCAACCCTCAGAGGATTTCCCGAGCGTATGTATGTGGTATGATTCAAAATTATAATATTGGTGATTCCTATTCTCGCTACACTCCTAGTCTGACTGCTATTCCAATTACTTCTATTAATTAACAAGTTTTCTTCTTATACTAAAAGCATAAAATGGATTTGCTATAATCGTAAGTGGCGTGTCATAAAAGGTTACTTGCTCAGTGGCATGTCTCAGGTAGCACATACACACTAGTTGACATTTATCAAGATGTCAACTGGAACATAATATATAACTGGAGTGATTTTCATTTTCTATTTTCCGCGACGTTATATTACCTATATTTCGCTCCTTCATTATATGGAATATCATTGACAAAATGCAATTCCGAAATACCTATAGGGTCGTTCCACAAAACAGCCAGACATATAAATAGACAGACAACTAGACATATAATAGACTTCGTAAAGCAAACCAATCTTGTCAAGACACACTTGGATCGAAACACATTAATACTTTGAAAAGATCTTGTGCAGTCCCACAAAGGATTTGAAAGCTTTAAAGACCAGTATCTGATCTAGATAATGGGTTGTTCGTGTTCTACTATCTGCCATCGTCTCGACTGCCTTGGCAGCGCTCGTGTCAAGATGTTGGAATTTTTCTTTTAAATATTCAATGGCTACTAAGACCCTAATTTAGTGGTAAAATAGTGATGGACAAGAAAACTGTTGGAAGGTTGAATGCCTTGACGTAAAGAGGTCATGTTACGTAATGCTTAGACTTTAATGCCGGTTACAGTTTAACAGTATTAACATAACATACCATCACGCCTGTATTCCCCGAAGGATTAGGCAGAGGCGTACTAATGTACACCCTCAGTTTACCGATATGTTTAGGTCCTATGTAATAGGGGGCGAGCCTATTGCCATTAACCGGGCACAAATCCAGACTCCGAATGCTACTGAGTATTTCATAGAAAACCCAATAACCGAAATAATCGAATCCAGGTTCTCTAGCGTAGCAGTCGCGCTCGAGACCACTAGACTAATGAGGCAGTCTTATTTTAACAGTATTATTTTATAATAATAGGATTATTGTCACATTTATAGACACAGCTGCATACTTCAAACAGCTACCAGAAGACATTAAGAGTTGGAAATATCAAATAACCTCAAAACCTCCAAACAAGTCAAATCAATATTTCAATATAGTAACTTCAACAATAAACATAAAAATAAATATCCAGCCTAATAACAAGTTTTCTTTTACAATCTTGTTCGAAGTTTTTAAGGTAATTCAAGCAAGTTGGAGCTTGTAAAATAGCAATCATACTCTAGAATTTATTTATCTAACTAAAATGTATGAAATGAGACTTGCTCTTCGAACTTTTATCAATGTGTAGGATTCCGATGTTTTCGACAGCTGACAATAAAACATTTTATATGCGTATTTGCTGACGTACGCGTTAAAGGGATCGGCGTAGAAGCCCACTTTATCCTTTCCGAATCACACTTCAATCCTCGGAAATCTCGAGTGCGAAATATCTCCTTCAGCTTTTATGTTATTTCGGTTTGTAGAAATTTGGTTAACATGTTTTTATTTTAAAGGTACTAGTAATCAGGGTGCCTGTCTTAAGTCTAGCTTCCGTGGATGGTAATTCTAGTTCAAGCTATAATCATGATGAAGCATGTACTATTTATATATTGCTTAAGCATCTTTCTTCTACCATGGTAAAGAATTTTATAAAAAAAAACCTATTACTTGAAATTTCCATTTTCAAACCGGAATAAAAATTTACTACGAAACACAAAAAAACCAACATCATTACCACCCCTATTATACCCATAAACAGTCTCAAAACAATGTAGGGATTAATGCTGAACTAGTATTAGGTAGGTAATTCTAGTGGTCATAAATAATTTATTCGGTAACTAGGAAACTTGGCAACAAATTCAGTCAAATTTATTCAATATTTTATGTAGTTATGGTATGCGTTACGCGTTGCGTAATGCGTTATGGTATAAGTTATGTTAATATAATAATAACACTTGTTATTAACAAGTGTTATTATATCTGCTTTGTTACATGGTACACACTTCTGTGATTAATTAATTATGTTTATAACAACTAAATTATGCTATGGTAATGGAATATATATTGACGTGAATTACTTAGATCCTAACATCTTTTTTTTCTCCTCTATTTAATATTTGTTCGTGAATTTTTATACGTGGGAGAGCCATGCTTCGGCACGAATGGGCCGGATCGACTGGAGTGATACCACGGCCTCACAGAAAACCGGCGTCAAACAACGCTTATGTTGTGTTTCGCCGAGTGAGTGAGGTTACCGGAGGCCCAATTCCCTTTCAAAAGGTCGGCAACGAGCTCGTGCCTCCTCTGGTGTTGCGGGTGTCCATGGGCGACGGTAGTCGCTTGCCATCAGCATCATCATCATGCGTTTATCGCAAACCGTCCCCAAGCAGCAAGTTTATTATTATATCACTTGCTCACTAATGAACAGCGATGTCCTCAATTATCGACCATAAACGCTATTTTTATTTAAAAAACATTTTTTACTACACCTTGAGGCCCATCAAAAGGAAACTGTATTCAATCAACGCTTAAGTAATGCGAAAAAGCATGATAACGACTGTTTTTGACCCCAATCTTGCTTTAAATTTCCTTTCAAAGTGGATGAAATGCCGTGAGGACTGGGTCGAGGAACTTTAAATTACAAGACTGATAAAACCTTACAAAAACTGCTCTTTTTATCTGGATGACCTGTCGACCTATCCACACGGCACGATAAATATAAATCGTACCCACAAACAACCTCGCGTGACCCTTCAGCTATGTGCAGCGTTATGTGAAAAAATAAAAAGTGCATAATACTCATACAATCAAGTTCTGAATTACCATATTTTTAACTCCCGACGCATAAAAGAGGAGTGTTATAAATTTAACGTGTATATCTGTGGTACATGTCTCACTTGTGCAGCTGAATAAATCTTTCTTTCTTTCTGTTTCTGTATCCATGTGTCTGTCTGTTGCATCGTAGCGTCCAAATGAATGGACCGATTTTAATTCAGTTTTTTTTTGTTTGAAAGGTGACTTGATCGAAATATTTGGCCAGCCGTTTGAATATTATCAGCTCTTTTCTGGTTCATGAATGAGAGAGAGAATGAGATGGGAGCAACTCCACAGGTCTGGTCGATTTGAAATTTGGTACCCTGTTACTTCAATGAAATTGCAAGAACATGGTAACGAAATCTTCATGCTGCGGGGATTTTTTTAATTTAGTGTTATTTCTCGGTAGAAAAAACTGTCTGTGTAGGTAATCTGAAATCCGGTGATTTCAGAAGGTATAACGGCATAAAAAAACAATTTCAATAAATGAATAATCCTCGTGTCCAATCATTACAATAAACAGCATTTCAGTCAGTCACGGTAATGGAAAATGATGTAGATGAAAATGCTTCCCGTTCAGTGGTACCTACTCTATCAAATACCTATAGAGAATGCGTATACTCAGCCGTCATGATTCCATAAATAATATCTTCATCTTACAGAGGAAGGTAATTCATATTATCTTGAAGAATATCTTGTCTATGATATTGTATTGCTCAACCTACCTATACATGACCGATGTAAGATCAATATAGAACCAGGGTTTAAAATAAAACTAAGCGCTACTTACGATTTATACAAATACAAATTATATATTTCACCAAAAGCAAACTACAACATAAAATGGCATTACATAGCGTTCTACACCATGGTGGGTAATTTAACAATTAGGATTTATCGAGGTGTTACGCGACAACGATGCGTTACACATTAATGACGCGTTAAGGGTCCGGCGATGCTTGAATTGCCCAAAAAAACGTAATACCAAAATAAATCTAAATCCAGACAACATTCTATCAAATTATATTATTATTCGGATTTGGATACTGTTAATCTACGTTCCTACTGTACTATTTTGGTTACTACTACGTCACTGGAAATAAAAGACCGGAAAATCTTTCCAAATTTGGTAAAGTTATCTAAAATTGCATTCGCTTACATTTATTTCCAGTGATATATTTAATTTCACCACCAACGGAACTGTATTATTACTATTACGCTATGTATCGCAGTGATAGCCTAGTCGTAGTCATAGTCGTTCGACCCCAAGGCACGCACTTCTGACTTTTCGAAGTCATGTGCGTATTAAATAATTAATTATCACGCGCTTAAACGGTGAAGGAAAACATCGTGAGGAAACCTGCATGCCTGAAAGATTTTCTCGATTGCGTGTGAAGTCTGCCAACCCGCACTAGGCTAGCGTGGTGGAGTATAGCCTAATCCCTCTCATTCTAAGAGGAGACCCGTGCCCAGCAGTGGGACAGTATAATGGGTTGATTATGTTATGTATTATGTATGTTATGTATTGACTATATATTATATCTGCTTAATTGTTTCCAACATCGCTTTCACATGTGTTACATATTTTACAACTATAAACAAACAGTATTTTCCTTCCATATGCTACATGTCCATATGATCGCATGCCACTGTAATTCACCATAGTAAACAAATACACTACATTACCTATAAACCTGGTAGTACTTATTAGCTCCAAGCAATTACCATAAAACACGAAAATAACAGTTCAGCAGTATTGCAATAAAGAATAATGAACCCCAGCAATGTAAAGCTTAATATTATTAGATACAAAGCGTTTACCTCAGTGCAGCAGTGCAGAGAAGAGTTTTAATTAATTATATATGCAAATTGGTTTCACTATTTGCATTACACTATTATTTATTTATAATAATACATGTTATGATTAAATCGAGCACTATTGAAGCAGGAGAATCGAAGGAGCTCGCGTTAATTAAATACCATTCTTTCTACCTGCACCTAACGGGTAAGAATCAAAGCAATTTTCAAACTTGTATGTTTAAATAAAACGTCTTAATCACTGCTCCTAAGTGATTTAATTAATTAATAATAATGCATATGTAAAGGATTTTAAATAAACTAGATTTTTCCATTGGATAAGTATGAAAAATCGGTAATCGTGTCGGTGTTTGGGAAGAAACATTACCCTAGAAGAATTTTTTATATTTTGCAGGAATCAGTAGAATATCATGTTACTCTGTTTTCTTGTTAATGAATTTTGCAAGGGCTAGATAGTTAATTGCTGAAATTATTAACAAGTTGAATCTTAATTCCAAGTATAACAGTTATTTGATACTCTTTAACAAAACAATTATCTTGAGTAAACAAAACGAATTGATTAGAACCTAATAATATCCTATTTGCAAAAAATATTCAACCTACACAACATCAAAGAAAACAAAGTATTTCGTTCTAGAACTTTGTAGTAAGTGAAATCACCGGGTGGGAATAGAAACATTGTATATTTTCACATAAAATATTCCCGCAAACATTTCAAAAATTCGAAAATATTGTATCATAAGTCACACTTTTTTTCATTATCAAACTCCCGAACGACGTTGGAGCGTTATAATTTTTTTCAGCTCAACATAATAATTTACAAGCTAAGGCCCACGGTGTTACCCCCATTGATCCGGTTTTCCAATTCTACAATATTTCCTTAAATCTGAAGGGTGCTTAGGAACCTACCGACAAAAAAATTTATATATGGCTTTATAATTTCTTAGATTTCGTGATTTATTTTTATATACTTATCATTTTTTTTAATGATTCTGAAAAGTATTTCTCTAATTACAAAAAAAGTGGTATATAGGTAAATGTCCAATGTCAAACCAAGGTAGAACTCGGCTAAAGCTATTGAACATATTATGATATTCTGACAGGAATACTTAAATAAAAAAAAGCTCATTATCACATTATCTTTTGAGAAACCTTTTAATGGATCAACGAAAATTACACAAAGCAATATTTAGATTTCATTATTAATGGCATAATATAATTATGTAAATTCATTTAATTCTAATTTAAATATTTATTATTGCCTCATTAATCTAGTGGTCCCAAGTGCGACTGTTACGCTAGAGGTCCTGGGTTCGATCCCCAGGTCGAGCAAAGTGTTATCGTATTTTTCTCTGAAATTCTAAGTAGCAGCTCGGAGTCTGGGTATCTGTCCGGTGAATAGCAATAGACTCGCCCCTTATTACATGGGAACTGTGGGTGTACATTTAGTACGCCTCTGCCTAACCCTTCGGGGAATACAGCCGTGATGGTATATGTGTATGTGCTAAATATTTATTTTTACCCTTGCTGTTCACTGCTACACTACCTATTTAAAAAAACTAAATAACATCATATATTATTCTATCAATTCAGAAATAGTAGAAAGCCGAATAGTATTTTAATACATTCAAGTATACAATATAAGCTAGTGAAATAACCTGACAAAAGATATTTAAGTATAAATCTTCTCGTTAGTTGATGAAATCTCAAGGTGGCAACGCGCAAAGAGAACCCCCAATGTTCCGATGTCCTGCGACAGTTATCGATTAAACATCAAGAAGTCTGATAGCATTTACCACCTCAGCGGCATGAAATGACGGGTTGAACGGTGCCTCTTTATCTTATTAGAAAAAAAAACATCAGAAATACTGTGACCCCTTATTTGCGTCCTTAGGTTTTCGATAAAATTCGCCGGAATATGTTTACTCGTGAATATCTACTTAACTGTCCTTAGATGCCCAAGAAGCGCGAGATGCTAAACTTGTAGAATAAAAAAAAAACATTTTTGTTTTGTGTAACTCACGACGATTGTTATGGTGAAAAGATTAAATAACATTTTCGAAACCGTCGACTAAATGACTACCTACACATATTCACTTACCTATCCACAAGAAAATCCATCAGGGCTGCCATTCATATTTTTGTTGTAAATTTCAATTAAAATGTAGCATAGATACTATAGTAGTACTAGTAAATGAAGTTACTTTTTCAAAATGGATAAATTCTTCATTATCAATGGCATTTTTTTACGTTAAAAATGTAATATGATATTATTGCTATAAATGTTGATTGTACCTATAACAATAAACTACGAACAATCATTGTAAAATTACAAACCCTTTACGGAAAACCGCGTCTCAAACGGTCAAACCGTTATAAAGATAAGTGGCAACATTTATTGGCACACACAAACAAACAAACACCCTCTCACCCTAAACGCATATACATATACCGTCTCCGTTCCGTCGTGGCGTGGGTAAAAATAGCGGCGACAAGTAATGCAATAGCTGGCGCCACCTTTCTCCTTCAACATGAACTATTAGCTGCCTAGGTTTCCCAAAGGTCCATTTTTCAGTAAGAAATATTTTTAATTATATTATTAAACAAAATTATTTAAGTATATAAGATGATTAAGATATTGTGGCAAACGTCATCCAATGAACTTGTTTGCGCATTAAGTTGCTGACTGTGCCAGAAGCGCCATCTATGCTTACGACGGGGAGTCATCACAAGTTGAATTATGTTTTCAGTACCTATAGTTTCGCTGAAAATTTTCCGAGCGACGTGGCAATCATCCAAGTTCTTGTGACAGCTACTAGGTGGCGCTGTAACGTCTGTAGGTATTCAGAAGGTATAAATCATTTAAATTGTTGACTAGATTTATATTTAAATGATATAGTGGAATAAAAATAACTAACTCCACATAAAAAACTTCATCTATACTTATAATAAATCTGTAGAGAGGTCAATTCTGTACATGAAATATATTTCCAAAATAACTATCAGCGGGTGATTAGTGATCGATACTGATGCCAAAAATGCAATCAGTAAAATTTTTGTGTCTGTCTGTCTGTCTGTCTGTCTGTATGTTCGTTATAGAAACAAAAACCACTCGACGGATTTCAACGAAACTTAGTACAATTGTTCTTCATACTCCTGGGCAGGTTATAGTATACTTTTCATCACGCTACGATCAATAGGAGCAGAGCAGTGAAGGGAAATGTTGGGAAAACAGGAGAACTTACTCCATTTTTTAAGCTTCCGTCGCGTGTGCAGCCTTAATGGTTAAAGCTACACAGAAATCATGTATGACGGAAATGTTCTCCTTAAAATTATATAAAAAATATTCCACGACAGCAAATGTCTATCTTTTATAGTTTACTCACAATAACACGTGTAACTCCCGATAGCTTAGCAGTTCGGAGCTTTCTGATTATATTTGTCTACTCTTACGTTAGGTGACTGACTGACTGACATAGTGATCTATCAACGCACAGCCCAAACCACAGGTTATAGTATACTTTTCATCACGCTACGATCAATAGGAGCAGAGCAGTGAAGGGAAATGTTGGGAAAATTATTGATTCATGGGAAAGGTTTCAAACTATCAATGTATATATCATCACGCTACAACCCTTAGGAACGGGGCAACGCAGTTGAAACCACGGGCGAAGAACTAGGGAACAAAGTAACTATTCCACGCGGACGAAGTCGCTGGTATAAAAATAAAACACTATTGTGTCCAGAAAATATAAACAATTGATCAATTATACAAGTTACCCTGCATTCGTAGATGTAGTGTAGATTATGGGAACAGGCTTCTTTTATTCATGATAGGCTTACGCTTGACCGCCAGTTCACCTGATGTTAAGCGACACTGCGATCTATGGTGGAGCGCGCTTGCCTAGAGTAAACCGATTCACACATGATTTAAAGACACCCAGATTATCGGGGAAGACCCATTCGAGAAGCGCATTCCACATTTCAGGGGTACGCATGATGAAAGTGGACATAAAGCGTTTCGTCCGGGGTTTTAGAATGTCTACCATGAATCGGTGTCGCTTTTTCGTGTTTCTGGTCGCTACGTCAAAATCACTTCGTAATGGCAAGTGTCTTAATAAAACTTAACCCGTCTGATTAACCTCGCAACTGATGCAAGTAATCAGTTTCAAATTAACTCAACATCACGAATCGCTTTGCTGTAATAAAATATTGTATATAAACAAATGTTCTTGCATTTTTCCTGGACTACTTTCCATTACTTACCCGTAATAAATGTTAGGTTCAATCATTTATACTTAGAATATATGCAGGTATATACTTAGTTATAACACTAAAAGGATACAGTTATTATACAACTGTTTCAATATAGAGCATTTCATTGACTCTGACTTCTGAAAAATATTCTTTGAAGTAAGCTCGATATCTGCCCGCGTTGCACTGTGTTCAAAGATTTTAAGCTCTATAAGTGTAGGTTAAGCCTGACTTTTGAATGTCAGCTTGTTAGTTTGCATTTTACAGTCTTTGGCTAAAGAGTGTGGGTCGTCGGCCGCTGTGCCCCGCCCCCAGTACTGACGTCACGCGCGTGACGTCAGCAGCTCACCTGCTTCCACCCCCACACCCCCGCAACCCCCGGCCGGGGTATATCCGGGGACCTGGCCCCTCCAGGAAGTTTATTTAATCAGGATTTTCGAGTAACGAAATATGTAGATTATTTTATTTTTAATGTGTACAAACGTTAAATTTCAATTTATACCTACCTATATTGCTTGTTATCTGAGTAAGTACATGCTGACTTTTTGCTCATAATAGATTTAAGCTATGAAACTGCCTAAAAGGCGATAACAAGGTATGTCTCTGGAATATTTGAACTTTCTCAGCATTTCGCAGCCACAAAATGATAACTGACATGGTGCTAACCCTCCAAGGTCAACGTTGCAATTAATCAAATTTTGTCAATGTTTTCAGCTTTAGATGAAAACATTGACAAAGACACACAATCAATTACAACAATTTACAATTTACAACAATTTAAAATTTACAACAATTTACAAAGAGATTTAGCTCGCTCGCCTCGTGACTGAAAACAGCACACGCCCTCTCGAAACCTTATCATAACTTATAATGCACACCTCCCCTATACTTTATTTTACACAGAAATAACTTTAAAGATACGTGGAATTTTTAAAATGGAGTTTACATTAACATAAGGAGGCATAGCCATTCTCGGTAACTTTAAAAGCAGGTAGAAAAACCTACAAAAGATTTGGGGTAGTCTTGTCTTTTTACCCGACTACGAAAAAAGAAAGTTAGTTACCTTTGACTTATATTATATTGGAGTTCTGTTGCCTGGAAAAGAATTTGTCAAATACATTTACATATATGCATACTGTACATAAAGGCATATTTAAACTATTGCAAGGGTGCGTTCTTATTATTGCCGAGATTGCTCTGCTAACCTAGATAACTGTAAAACTATCTCGTCTGTGCTGGAATTGTCATATTCCGACTTTGAATGAATTAATAAATACGTAAGTAAACTCTTTACCTTAAAATTGTTACTCCACTATCGTGTAATAGTAATGTTTGATTCTAGTTGCAATTTTAATAGGTATATTTATTAAAAGCTTCTGAGTTCTCTGTTCTATATTTTATAGATGAAAATAAATTATGGAACTAAATTGTATGTCAAAAAATGCTGCTAAGAGATACCCTTACTTATAATATGAGTTATTTATTAATTTATCTTTATCTATATATATAAAACAAAGTCGGGTTTGTTCCAACACTTATAACTCGAGAACGGGTGGACCAATTTTTATGATATTTGGTTTTGTCTCCTTCCCGAATAGCAGAATAACTATTAAAACCAATGATAAAATACTATTAGATACGCCATGTTCATAGTAAATGTCATTTAAAATTGAGTCGCGCTACATGTCCCTATAAAACTAAACATTTTAGGCTTTCCTAATGAGCGCGCGCATAGATACAGGCAGCCTAAGATGAAAAAATGTTTCGACTTTTGACTTTTCAAAAGTACCTATTGAGTGGTCTAATTGAAATAAAACATTTTGACTTAGACTTTGACTTGAATTTTGACTTTGAAAAAGAAATAGCACTAAGTCGTCTTAAATGACACATTTGATATGTCCAGTATGTCCGTATATAGTGACGTGTGACATGAAAAGTATTGGGTCCCTTTCTTTCATACTAATAAGGCATGCGCTGACTCTTTCTATCATTTTAAATTTTATTTGCAACGAAAACAATAAAATATTTTGTACGGAAGCTAAGAATTTATTAACTTACTTGTGATAAGATACTCCATGCTCTTTTCTTACTTTAGTATAATAATTTGTGCAGTGTCGATCGAAGATGATGATACAGGGCATGACAACGTTTGCCGGGCCCGCTGGTATGCTATATAAAAGACGTAATTATTACTACGTACTATACTCCAGATACTTTTTTACTTTTGAAGAAACTAAAGAAAATGGTTACGAAGGAAAGTCTGATATTGTATTCAAGTTCCTCTTCGTTACGTCTAAAGATCACGTCTCGTTGCGACGTAAGAAACAGCTATGCATTTTTCAAGTGCTCTTGAACAAAAGTAGTCTGAAAATGTTAAATGTCTTGGAACCTGAAACAAAATTGATCGAATGAGTGAGGGAGAGTTAACTAGTACTTACACCTCAAGCAGGAGGGGGACAGAAATATTAAATGAGAACATAAACAAAAATCTTTAGGGTTATGTGGTTTCTCAGGCATATTACGCGTTTCTTTACGGTTTTAGTTACTATTATTTGAAACATTGGTTTAATAGAGGTTCTAAGATATGTATAATGTAACTTGAATTAACTTATTTAAAGTCTTATTACTATGCCTCTATAAAGTGATTATCGTACTATGATAGCCAATCTGATATTGTTTGCTTATTATCTACAATGTACTATTTTTACCTTGCTACGGTAAAAGGAAGGTTAATTTATTTGGTTAGTCAACAATTGTTTACGCCAGAACAATCACATATAACAAACAATATTTTTTTTTTTATAAGTGCGACCCGGGCCCAGCTGTGTGGGACAATGTAGTGGGTTGATTATGTTATGTTAAGTGCGATAATTACTTATAGGCTAACACAACGTGCACAAATTCGGTAAACATTAAAATATAATATCGATACTAATTGATAAAAAATAATTACAAACATCATTAAATTAAATTAGAATTAAAATTAATTATTCAGAATTAAAAATATAATCTAAGACTTTGAGTGAAGCATAAATTATGTATTTTTATCATTAAAAACTGTGCAGGCATTTGTATTAATATTTTTTGGCAACAACGGCACTTTATAAGCAAAATATTGATTAGTTTTTATCGGTGTTGTGCAAAGTGACTGACAATTACTTTGTAAAATTTGCCAATGTACACATATCATAACATACCATCCCGCCTGTATTCCCCGAACGGTTAGGCAGAGGCGTACTTAATGTACACCCACAGTTCGTATGTTTAGGTCCCATGTTATAGGGGGCCAGCCTATAGCCATTCACCAGGCACAAATCCAGACTCCGAGCTGCTACTGAGAATTTCATAGAAAAACCCAATAACACTTTGCTCAACCTGGGGACCGAACCCAGGACCTCTAGTGTAGCAGTCGCGCTTCGGACCACTAGACTAATGAGGCAGTCATTAGTGGTCCAATCATATTTCATTGCCAATGTATTTCAATCATATTACAGCTGTTCAAGGTTTTACAAAGTCTTGGAATTGGGGAGTTGCACCTAGAACCGTCCTTCATAGTGGTGAGCATAGTGAGGTAATGCTATAGTGAGGATATCTCAAGGGGATACGTTAAATCTCAAGCTCAAATGTTAGCACAACCTTATTTGTGCTAACAGATTTGAGCAATCGATTTTGTTTTTGATGAGTTTGTACAGAAATAGAGCATCAGACACTTTTCTTCGACAAGATAGTGGATGCCTCTTGAAATACTGCAGGCAACTGTTATAAGAGAGCAGCCTTTAAGATTTTCCTTTAAAGAAAGCTTAAGAGTCACAAGAATCGTTTCTAAAACCTTTCTAATCTGAATGCATGTAATGAGAAGTGTGGTCTCCACACAACACTACAGTATTCCAAAATACTCCGTACTAGGCTGTTGTACCGCATGATTTTTGTGCCAACTTACTTAAACCCTTTGGTAATGAGTTTAATTAATGTATGTATGTGTCTTCTTAAGGGTATCAGATCCTAGTTCATAATGACTGTTCAGAGACAACTGTTCAAAACAATTCTTCGGATTCTTTATGATCCACAGAGTATTGCAAGGTATAATTTATGGTATTATCGGCAAGTATTTTTTTCTTAATGTCGGATTTTACTTTTTCATAACAATATTTGCCATTGACACTCATACAATAATAATACATGATCTTATTTAATTGTAACCCTTAATTGTTGCACAATAACAAATAATTGGCGCCATCGAACGGGTTGTCAGAAGCTAAATGTATCAAAGAGACTACAATGAAAGTGATTACATTCTGTAACTGAAATATTCACAGTGCACACGGAGATGCTACAAAGGTTACACATTCCAACAATTCTTGAGTTTTTTAATTGTGTGCTTTGCTTATAGATATTAAATATATAAGCCTGGCGAATTCAAATATTTTGTACTTACTATAAGCAAGTATTATATTGTATAAGCAATTTTTACGTAACTTTATTACTGTATTCGCCATGTAGGACGAATTACCTTGAAGAACTTTAAGGATTTCATTATACAGAAATCTTACAAGAATTTGCAAGTTTATATTAGTAGCGAATGCTTCAGCTAAACTAAAACTAATTATTAAATAGTGTGGTTATTATATGGATGATAACCTGCTATCCATAGGAAGTAGGCTGTGTAATGACCTATGAAACACAATAGGAGCCCAAATCTGCTTTTTCAATTGTATCAGAATGGTCGTCCAATAACACCAAGTGACAGAAACACTGATAGATTTTTAGGCAAAACTGTAAAAAATCAACAATTCTGAAGTCATTGAATGACGATTTTGTTGAAATAGGAGAATTTGGCCCCAGCTGTATTGTAATTCATCATTGAAGATTTTATAGGTGTATTTAAAATTAGTTAATCATAAACTAAAATAATCTACACTTCTAGAGTCTTGTGGTAGTAAGTGCGATTGCTGCGTTAGAAGGTCATGGGTTCGATTCCCAGGTCGAGGATAATATTATTGGGATTTTCTATGCAAATTTCCGTAGCAGTTCAGAGTTTTTAGATTTGTGCCCGGTTAATGGAAATAAGCTGACCATTATAACACAGGACAAAAACATACCAGCCATCTGTGGGTGTGTATCGTATACCTCTGCCGAACCCTGTAAGTAACACGTGTGATGATGTTGTTCTACATTTTAAACAACGTGCGGTTTTAGTTTTCCATACCTCAACCCACTGATGGATCAGGAGCCATAATTTCAGGTATTGTAATTTTCTTTTCGGGAAAAAATAACACATATTGAAAACCAATGTAATCGATTCAGTAGTCAATTCTAAACAAACTACTTTCAGGTTTTGCGCTTATTCTGTTACAGGTTGTATAGTTTTCAAAGTAAACCTCATGCGCATACTTACGGCCAGTTTCTATATCCAATCTGTCGATAGATTTGCTTACTAGAGATAGAATTTTGACATAAGCTCCATACAGCTACTAGTAAGCAAATCTACTGAAAGATAGGATATAAATCGGCCGTTAGTCTACACTACACTTAGGCATGCGGCCTACAGGCTACGTGCGTAGCCGCGTAGCCACCGCGTAGCACTCGTAGTGCTACGTATACGCGTTAATATTTATACGCAATTTCGCGGGAAATTTGTGTAGGTGTTCCACGTGGAACGCTAATGCCTTATTTATTCCCTAAATAATAGGTAAAGTTCAACTTTTGTTACCAGGCAATATGAGATCGTAAGTTTGAAAATCATAGGAGTGTAATGAAAAATTTACTTCAACCTTAAAGAAAAGATTTTTTTATGTGCTCGTTTCAAATAACTGCAACGTTGCAACATTATCTATTAAACTGCGAAACACCTGACTTGACTTTCTTCTTAGTTTACGGGACAACAAATGTGCATCGAACAGAAGAAAATTCTTGATAAAATAAGTTTCAAATATGTTTGACCTCCTTAAGCTCGATATAATATCGGATTTCGATGAAAAGGAAACAAAGCTATGGCTGGCTGGTATACCTGAGTAGGTACTCGATTCGGTGAAACTGCAGCTCAAAAATCGATTAAGTCCCAAAGCGGAGTTGAGGTCTCGAGGTGGAGGGCTCTCGTGGAGAGTTTTGGAGTATGCTGGAGGTCGGTAAGGGGCGCATGCGCGGGGCGGGGGCACGCTCTGACGTCACACGTCGCGCCCGGGGCGTCGCGCCAGTGCCTCTCGCGACCGCGCGATCAGTCACGCGCGACTCCCGCCCTAAATCGTCTAAACACGATCACGAGCTACCGATGTTAATTCTCTATCATAAACAACCGGTCATTGTTCATAAAATAGCTAGCCGCAGCCACCGGACGCGCCTCCCCGGCCGGCCACCACGTGGCTGATGTGACGTGACAGTTGCACTGTGTTCCGATCCTCCCGCGATATATTTGTTATGGACATTCCATACAAACTAGCTATATTTACATACTTGTAGGTAACATAGTAGTTGCTGACGTATACAAAGGTGGCTGTAAATTGAATTATGTGACAACTGAAGCAAATAAGAATGCGCTTGGAACTTGACAACTATGTCGCGGTGTGATGATGATAAATCGTTTCTGTTCTAAGGCCTGACTGGCATTGATGAGCTGCCTACATACGCACATGACACAGTATAGTTATCGGTCAAACATATATTTTTAACCATTATTTAGTACATGATCTTGCCCCCAGTTCCTCCAGCTTGTAAGTAAAGTACAACTGTCATTGTATCTACATGACCATAATACTCACATAGACATATTTTAAGCTAAATATTCATAAGGTAGTAACAGAAGCTTACAGAGTTACTCCTAAACGTAACGATGATTACAATGTTAGGATATTGCACCTTAGTTCATTATATATCAAAAAACTTTTGAGGTTATTATACGTTAACATCGCTATCACGACATTGTACTAGCTGATAACATAAAAACACCTGTATGGTGCTACAACTGAATACTTAATTCATCTGTTAAACAAATTTATATGAAGGTAGGTACATATTCATAATCAAAATATTCTTAACATTTGTATACCCCTTCGTCAACTTTCCTAAGCTTCTGTCACAGTTTGTATAGACGTATTATAAGCAAGGATTATGTTTCTGTGCGTAATACAATATTCCTAAGATAAGAAATACTGTAGGTTATATCAAAGAAGAAATAGACCTTAACGTCATGGATATAGGGGCTATACTTTTGTAATCCGTTTATCCAATGAACACAAAAGGATATGATTCAGGGCCTGAGGAGGTGGATTTTCTGCTAGTAATATTTTAAGCAGTTTTGATACCGTATTTATAGAATATTTTCCATTTCTCTTGGTTTATACCACTAAGGTATCAAACAAGCATACGACCCGCCTGATGGTACGCTGTTACCGTAGCCTATGGACGCTTGCTACACCAGGGGTATACGCGTAGCCGTCCCTGTAAATTAAGGAGGAATATTGGGCTGACAGCTTAGAGACATGCTACCATGCAGACACCGACGGTAACAAAGCACCACCCCCACTGCCAACACAACGCTTCCTCGCAAAGCTGTGGCGACCTTGCCTACCATTACGAACACAACATAGCACCGGAGCTATGTTATTTGGCTACGATTTTCTGAAAGGTTTAAATACTTCCTCAGACAGGCAGCTGCAATTGTGAATGGAATTATTCGATTTCATATAATTGCCTATCTCTCTTACTATGCCCTACCTCTCTTAAATCTTCTCTCTATTTTGACTCACATCTTACATCACTATTAATTATCATATTGATTGGATATAAATTACCTTCATATCAAGTAGATGGACTTCAATATATGAATTAACTCAAAGGCAGCTTGACATTGGGCTCTCCCAAGTTACGTTCGTTCCAGTTCTTTCGCTACCTTCTTCAGGTCGTCGGTCCACCCGGCTGCGGTTGTCAATCCATAGTAATCAACTCGAGGAATCGTCTGCTTTAGTGGCCTTCAGTCCTTTGGCAGAAATGCCACAGCAACCTGCTGATCTTAACTTTTAAAGAATTTTCAAGCATGGCTTATTCGACAACGTATATGGTTTGATTTGATTCTCTTGATGCGAGTACATAATGACAATGTATTTCGTACCGCCTTCGAAACAATCAAACTTGTAAATGATGTGTTGGTGAAGCATATATTTTTTACTACTGTATTTTTTTTTTAGTTTTCCTATGAAATTCTTAGTAGCATCTCAAAGATTTCTGACCGGGCAAATGGCAATAGGCTCTCTCTGCCTGTACTATTATGGGTGTCCAACAATAGATACATATTTGCCTAACCCTTTGGGAACCCATCATTATTTTTAATTTCTTCCCACAATCGAGATAACTGCATTCCACCACCACTTTAATAAACAAGACATCTCGTACAAGAACCCACAAATCGATTCGCAGGCTTTCCTAAAACTACTGTATTATTCATTGGCACAATGTCTTATTTAAATTAAGCTTTTAAGGCTTTCGTTATTCTATATTCATGGTTTCTCACACGTGCTTTTACTATTTCAAGATGCTTTCGACTAAATATACTGTGACGGTAAAAGGTATATTTTATTACATACATCTTTAACTTCTAATGGTAACAGACAGACTACCCTTACGTCGGAGTCTGTCGTAAAGCACCTTGGTGTGTGTTTCGACTTTTGCTCGAGCCAGTTCCGCTCGGTTGCTGCGGCTCTGGCAGTCCGTAGGGGCTCTTAAGGGTCGGCAACGCATCAGCAACTCCTTTAGTGTTGCAGGTGCACGATGACTACTTACCTCTTCACACTAAGTAGTCATTCGTCACGTCTTCTTACACTTAATCCATAAAACATGACCTTTATTTAATATGATATTAATTTTTTCATATATAGAGACTTCGCCCAGTTACATTTTTATTATAGGCATGTTGTTATACATGCCGCATTATACGTATTGTTATTATTTAACTAAATAATGTCGTTAAGCCCCATCAGTATTACAGTCTATCTGTCCGGACTAATGTTGAAACCACTTAACGGCTCTTGATGGGGTTATCGTTACATTCTAGGACGTTCCTCGAGGGATGTTAACGTTAATATGTTGATACATTAATAGATCATATTTATAGAGGAGCCTATACGCATCATATAATACAATTAGTTAATACTGTACGGATGATATACATGTTGAAAACACATGTGTTCTTATTGATGTTATGTTTTTCTACAATATTACCATATTTCTTTGAAATCATCAAACTGTGAATATGACGGTACATCAGACGTTCCACGTTTTATCCAAGTCGCAACAAGACTCTTTTATAGCTTCAATAAAACATGAATATTTTTCTTCTCTGTACGAGAGACGACTTTCGTTTCATCACTCTATCCAATTTTGTTCCATTGCCCTTGGGCTTATTACGAGGCTCAAGACGGGCTCTGTATATATATTTCAGCGTGCGTAAGCAGAACGGATAGCTTGCCTTTGGCTAACAAACGCTGAAACCATCCCTTGAATGTCGACCTTGCAATTTTTTCACAGAGCACCCAACACTAGCACGCCCTCAATCGTCCTACAAGCCTATTTTTATGGGTAATATCGACCCAAAAATATTCCAGTCACTGCTCCACGTGGGCACTTCACGCTATTTTTGTATTAATTAATTTTAATTAAATTCGTGATGTGAACTGATTGCACTACCAAGTAATTAATTTAAGTATGATACAAATTAAGTTTAATTCTGCTACACGACAGATTTAAAAAAAACCTTTTTGATTGCGAGTACATTACTTTTTTTTTGTCTTTATTTGATAGGGCCTTGAGTCGATATTCGACTATGTCAGCCCATTATGTATTCACATAAATTATTTAAGGATAAGAGTACTTTAGTAAATCCTTGTTTTAAAAGTAAGACTTTCAAAAGAGAAATGAAAAAAGCAGCGCTATCTGAAGAACTTTTCTTGGTACAGTATGCAAGTCAAACACGCAAGACAATGTACGAGTATGTAAAGTTTTAACAAAACAAACTCAATCACGGCATATGTGCATCATCATTAATCCGATGCTGTCCACTACTCGATCAAGACCTTGAAGAGGTCCATTGTCCAGGCACCGGTCATTCGCTTTGCTGCGCGAAATAAAATGAATTGATACGATTGCATATTGTACAAAGAGAAGTCGTGGGAAGTCTACGCGATAAGTCTGACACATTTTTGTTTTAGAATCTTGTAATATTCCACAATTTTGACACAATCTGAATAATCATGACAAATCGTTAGATAATATCCTTTTATTTTTCAATATAGTCACATGGGAGGATAGTGAGGTATAAAAATACTTCTTTCTAATCTTTTTTGTTTGCCTTGTTACAATGATAAATATTTATTTCTTAAAATGTATTTCAGATAAACAATCAGTAGTCTAAAACAATTCCATAGACAGACATACCTTTGTGATAACTATAATTATATACTTAACTATGTTACATATATTGAGGTACAGATATCGAGAACCTACAGATGTTAGTATGAATATAAGGAACAAACAGTCAGTCGCTTTATAAGCCATAATAACACGTAAATTGCTTACCAGTGACACGATGTCTGTGCTGCAAGTGTACATTGAAACACACAACTGGCGAGGAATCTGCACCTCAATAGGTTCAGATAAAGTAGTAATTAGTAGCCATTGCTAATTATTGTTATTCATCTAACAACACATTGATATTCTAAAATGTAACTGAGCAGATGAATGTTTATCTGCTGTTTATGTACTAGCTGTTGTGGATTCACTTGCTTCCCAAAAGGATTTACTATAACCAGCCTTCTAGACGGCGGGCGTATCAAGGTGAAACATGCACAAGATTATAAGTGAGACCCTCAGCAACACAATTGTGAAAACCGCATTCAATTTAATATAATATTTTTTGCGTGATGCGCGTACTAACATACAGACACACAGACAGAAAATAATTAAAAAAATATTTTAGCTTCTGTTGCTCTAATAAAAACCCCTATATTAATTTTTCTTCGATATCTATAATGTTCAGACATCGGCCTGTTACAATTTAAGCACTTACAGAAAAATACAATATATAAATCTATATCATATACATAATTTTATTATGTAAATATAGTCATCTCAGTAAATATGTAACTTGAATATATATAAATACTTTCAAAGCAATCTTATTTACGAATACAAAAGAGCCGCGATCTATTCTTTATGCTTTGATAAGATTTATACTTGCATAAAAGATCGGGTTTGTACATAATAATATAAAGACTTGGGCATAAGACGGATTTTAGCCAGTAAAAGCTTTTAGTTTATTTACGTCGAAATATATCAACCTCTAAATACTGTTGAACTCTTAAAATAATTTTAAAAAAAATCTTGCATACAATATAATTTACCGTTTGCTGTATTTAATCCTACTCAAAACCTATAAAAATAAAATAAAAACTAAGAAATAATGACCGTGTGTCTTTGCCCTTATATACATAACATAACATAACAATCGGTACAATTTTACCTGTCAGTTATCGAGTTATCGCATATTAAATCATTGCATCTGTATTGTGGTCTAACCATTATATCAGGTGCGATAAGTATCGAGTAGATTTCAAGATATTTTTGGTAGTGCGCTTCTACTTTTGAAATCACATCACACACAAATATCACGAAACTTTTTGGTTGCAATGCCAATTTTTTTGAGATTCGGAAAAAAATAATAATAATTTATTAATAATATTTTTTGTGGTTTTAAGCACTCTAAACCTTCTCTACCTTTTCGACAACTATCATAAATGGGACCTTTTATTCCAAGTACTGGTTATTAAAGAGTTTGAAACTGCTTCGATGGTCTAGTTGTAGCAGGAGCAGCTACCTAACGTGTTCCTGGATTCGATTCCCAGGCCGAGGGAATTAGGATATCAATGAAATCATTGTGATTTTCCATTAAATTCTCCGTATCCACTCGGAGTTTAGATGTGTGCTAGGTTAATGGCAATAGGTGTATTGTGACCTATGCACGTCTGCTTAATCCTTCAGTGATATGGTATGTTCTGTTTATTAGGTTTGTTGTCAGATCACACGATATCCTCTTGTGGTGGCGACAGACGTATGTAAGTGGGTAAGCATATAGTTATGTCGACAAGAATACTTGAGGGTTACACGAGCAATGCTTGAGTGTGTATTATGACGTTTGATCAAGTTTAATAACTTTCACTTCCAGCTTGCATATAGATGGAAAGTCATGTTTCTCCAAACTCATATAATTATTTTAATGAAGAGAGGTAGGGCCTAGTAGAATCGAATAATTCCACTCACAATTGGAGCTGCTCGACTGGGGAAGTTCCTCCACCTTGCAAAAAATCGTAGCCAAATAACATAGCTCCGTGCTATGTTGTGTTCCTAGCGGTGAGTAAGGTTGCCAGAGCTCCGCGAGGAAGCGTTGCTGTTTTGTTACCGCCGCTGTCATGCATAACAGCATGTCTCCTATGCTGCCAGCCCAACTCTTCCTCCTGAATTTACAGGGTCGGCAACGCGGGAGTGATACCGTTGGTGTTGCAAGCGTCTACAGGCTACGGTAACCGCTTACCATCAGGCGGACCGTATGACAGTTTGCCACCTTAGTGGTATAAAAAAATATATTATCAATTTTATTATTGAATATAGGATCCATGGTTTTATCCCCAACATGATCAACACTTACGGCATCACCAAGAAAAATCTCTTTTATTTTTATTGCAGAGTAAGGGACTTCTTTTATCCATTAACTGGCGGTAAATTGTTTTTAGATTAAGTACTTGGAAGTGTTGTAAGTTAATGGAAAAGCTTGGTACGCTTCTGTAATATAAGATGGAGAACAGTTGGAAAGCTAAACATTAACTGGAGCATTAATCAGCAGCACACGATCACACTTTTAGTGCTCTGCTCACAATAACAAAAGTTATTACTTGTAAAAAAGAGGGCTGTTATAAGATTAACGTACATATGTTATTTGACTGTTGCACGCACAAACGAATGGACCGATTTTGATTCGGTTTTTTGTATGAAAGGTGACTTGATCGAGAGTGTTCTTAGCTATGATGTAAGAGAATCTGGCCAGCCGTTTGAAGATTATCAGCTCTTTTCTGGTTCATGAAAGGATGTGGGGAAACTTCCACAGGTCTTGGTCATTCTTTGGTATTCTGTTACTTCCATTATATTGCAAGAAAATGATAACCATGCCTTGTTGCTGTGGCGGATTTCTAAATTTTAAATTTAATGTTATCTAAACACAACACAGCACGGTTACTTAGTACTTTTATATACTTATCTTCACTCTTCCTGAGATCAAACAATATAAGGACGAGAAGAATAGAATAGAATATAATAATAGAAGGCTTTGAAATTGCGATCATGTGGTTGCCGGTTCGAAACCCAACTATTGCACTACTGACGTGAACCCAATTGTAACACAAGCATTTAGCTTAGCACGAAGGGGTTAATAAGAATATTAGTAATGTGGGACCCATAGTGCTAGTAAGCTTTTATAAAAAAAAACACAATATTCCTATACAACGTGTAACTAAATAAGCGCAAGACCTCAAACACGTCGATTAGTATATCCAGTCATAATACCCTAAATTCATTTTAAGACACGTTAGTTTTTTTTTTAAGAAATTGTATCAGCTAAACGCAAAACTTGTGGCCGTACGACTGTATCGTACCCACAACGACTATGATATCGGTACGCACACACACACTGATTATCAGCGGGCCATAATTTCAGGCATTGTTTCGGGAAAAATTAACACATATTAAAAAACCACTGCAATCGATTCAGTAGTCAGTTAACACAACACTGAACAAACTACTTTCAGGTCTTGCGCTTCTGTTACATGTTGTATATTAGGACTAACAACATACTGTTTCAGGTTTTGTGACATACATGGAAGTACTATTATCTGCATTGAGTTTGAACTGAGTTCTCTACATATTATATTTTATTCCTATGATCTTATTAGAAATGAATATTTTTGATAACTAATAACGTGGAATGAAAACAGTCACGTCACATACTTTAGTGTCTAATTAATTAGACAGTAAAATATTGCGAAACTTACTTTCAGAAAAATAAATTACCCCCTACATAATTAAAATTAACACGGAAGCTCGTTATGATTTTAAATCATATTCTTGAAACGCAGTAATCTCAACGATATCAACGTCAACAGAAACAATGAAAGTTTGAAAAATAACAACGATACTACCAACTACAGCGAAATATAAGTACCTAAGTCAGTGGAAGGCAGCAAAGCATGTGATGGTGGAGCCGTGTTCCTGTAATTCTTGAAGGTTGTGCGTATTGTATTAGATAATGGAGGGTACGGCGTGAAGCGAGCCCTGGGCGGGGGCGGCTCGCGGCGCGCGCGCTGTGATGCGATGGGCCAGGACTGGTGCTTCCGACGCAAGAGGAAGCGCAGTAGCAGTCAGGACGACCACCCGCATCACACCCGGTAAATAAACACACGGTAACACGTATACGTACTCACTACAGACTACTTCAATAATATTATTAGTTTGATAGAGATAGATAATTATTAAGTTATTTAAGGGGAGGAAATCAATCGCGGGCAGGATTCAAATCTGCCTCTCCTGGTTAGATACACCAGACGCTCTGACCTCTAAACTACCGCGAACCCCACCCGCCTGATTGAAATTTTGCCTTCACATTCTGAAATTACGTCGAATCCTGCCCGCGATTGAATTTAACCTTCACTAAAAATCTTAGCATGGAAAATGCAAAAAAAAACACAAATAGATAAAGATAGACATGTTATCAGGACGAGAAGTAAAGTGGAAGATTATACGGAGGACCATCGTCGCCCTTCACATGTTTTTTTTTTGTATAGATCACTTTTTATTTTATATATAGATACCGTATCCACGCACAAAAATATACCGTGTGACCAAATGAAAAATGCCATTAATTAAAAGCATATCTTACCTACCATAGATTCCCGCTAAATCAATAAATTATATATCGTATTCTTACGCTGCTCAAGCAACGTCAACATACAGATGTGACAGTCATTTCATTTAGATATGTTACTAAAAGACTACTCCAGTAATATTATCCGTTAGATGACTAGAGTGTGCTGAATTCTGGGATAGAGGTCTAAAGCCGATTAAAATCGTAAAGATTCATATCAAAATCTTGTTTTACAACCTTGTGTACCTCAGAGTAATATTATAATATCTTATAGTAGACATTTAATTCCCGCAAATTTTCTTACCACAGGACAAGAGATTCTTGTTTTTTTTGTAAAAACAAGCAATATTCGAATATACCGCCATCTATCGGTTGTCGGAGCCTTAAGGTAAAACGCAGGGTGGGCAGTCGCGCCATTTCATTCAGTTGAACGTTAAGGGTAGCTAGATGTCGTACGCTACCCTTTATGAACTTATTTACGCGAGTAATGCTACGGCTCCACCTGCAAACATGCTTACAATTTTCAGTTCAATTTTAAGCAAATTCGAACGTATATATAGACTAGGAAAGTAAAGCAGAGTTGAGCATACCATAAACATTATTGAAGATCAAAGACTTGCCAATATATTTTAATCTCATTCTGCCATTTTTTATTTAAGAAAAAGTTTTCTTCGGCTGGATAAAATTTACTATTTCTTATTTTTTTAAGATTTTGTTGGTTGTTTCGAAACTTATACATAATATACTGAAACATCATTAATTTCACCATACCATCTACTTAATGGCTTCTGTGCACAATAATAACGTTTTTATTGACTTTCACCAGCAATTTTTCCCACTATCAACATTGTTAATGAATAAACTACCCTATACTTAACGTACATTTGTTAATTTATTAATCCCGTTCACGGAGGTTTTGTACCAACAAATTATATTTATTTACATAACGTCGCCGTGCATTGAAAACCTCGTAAAGCACAAATCATTATTATTTTTGTTGAAAGAAAATCTTCGTCAAGCACCATTAGAACGAAAATATTATGTTCGTTCTAATTTGTGTTTTATGAGGTTTTGCCTGCACGGCGACGTTAAGTAATTAGTTGGTTGATAGATAAACGAAATTTATAAACTGGCAAAGGTAAATCAAAATATTGACTGAACATTAAAATACTACTTGAATGTAAGCTTAATCAATCATATTTCCAAGAAAAAGGAAAGAAGTGATCTCTTCGAAGTAGTATCAAGTCTTCAATCATACGAACACCATGGAACGGAATCAGAATTTATAAATGTTCAACACAATAAGTAAAATTAATATCAATGTCATCTTTGTTATATTACACACTATCTTCTGCCCGCGACTTTGTCTGCGTGGACTTCAGAATTGGGTCCGACCTAGACAAAAAGTAACCGTTATTCCAACCTATATATACATTGCCCATTATACATTGTTTGTTAAAGATAAATATGTATTATTATTTGTATTTCTGGTGTACAATAAAGTGTTAAATAAATAAATAATAAATAAATAAATAAATATATATAATATATAATTATAATATATATAATATATATATATATATATAATTATCTGTCTCAGCCAAATATTATAGAATCCGTTCAGCTGTTTTAGCGTAAAAGAGTAACAAACACCCATACATACTCACAAACTTTCATATTTATAATATTAGTAGGATTTTATTCATGAAAATTATCTCACGCGATCGATGTTCATGGGTGAAATTTATTGACGTATTTTTTTTTCAATTTGAAATTATCGTCAATTATAATGGTATTATTATTATATGACTAGTCCGATTCTAGATGGCATATCAAGATTAAACATGCACCAGATTTTTAGTTAGACCTCTAGCAATACATCGGTGAAAACTGCATGCAATTCCATGCAGTTGTTTTTGCGTGATGCGCGTACAGACAGACTGGACAGACAGAAAATTCTAAATAATGAATGGAGTACCACACCACACTGTTAAGGTACATCTGTATTTTCCTAATAAAGTCATAATTATGTAAGCATTTTTGGACAAAGCTAAAAATTCAGCGCTGCGGAGTCCATTGCAGTTTTTATCGTAGTTTTATTACATTTTTACTCTGGTACGCTTACAAAATATTTTACAGATACTAGTTTCAGCAAAAGAAAGTTGTTGTTTCAGCATTATAATAATCAACACCGCCAAATTGTCCCTTATTTTAACTACCTACATAAACTGCCAAGTCTTATGATTTATGATTCTGTCTAGCATCTTATCAACTCTATCTAACAGTCTGTATATACTTTAAGATTTCTAGGTATCTGATACCAAAAAAAATCTTAAAATACAGTTTCTAATTATCAAGAAATACCAATACTCAACCACCTCGCTTCTTAAAAAATCACATCTTTTTCATCTAAAAACATCTCAACACATTATTAAAGTGTTGATCGTGAATCGATTAAAAAAAATTTGCAAATAATCGCAAACAGAAAATATCAGCTCTTTCCATATCGATTACATAACAAACACAAAATCGATTACCAGCGCTTTTCGATAGATACCTAACAAAACACATCTAAGCCAATCTTAGGCCTGTGAGTAGATCCCAAGCGGCTTGTGTGTTGAACAGGGCGCTGGTGGCAAGTGGATAATTGCATCCTAATGGGCTTCGTCGTCGGCAATGCGATTAGCCCCTAACCTCTCATTACACACAATGACAGCTTACTATGATAGTGCTTCTGATAGCAGGTTCGCTGCAGCACTTAGCAATTATAAATATTTTGCAATGTGTATATTAGATAAATTGGAAGAGATCTTTCTATTTTGTACGAAGCGGGAACTAACACTACGTAAAGATTACTCTTAGATACTTAATTCATTCCAATTGTCTAACTAGCTTCTCAATGCCTAATGTATGAAGTCATTATCTAAAGACTAGAGGGAAACGTAAACTAGATCCAATTCAAACAGGCAACATTGGAGTAAATATAAGGTACAGCTGGATATCTCTGCACCCTAAAATACACTAAGGCTTACAATGATCAACTGTGTATTAATTACCTGATCAGGAAATACTTTGTCAGATAGTGTTAGGAGATAACCACTCCAAATTAATATCAATTTGATACAATCTTCCCGTATAATCTGAATTACGAAGATTCTCCAGCTAATAACATTATTATACACGTCGTAGGCAATAGAGCACATTCATAATACATAGCACAATCACCACGGACGTACGCCGTAATTGCATCTACGTGCAATCCCACAGTAATTATCTTTGGCCACAAGCGTAATAATATGGTGGACAGAGTGACGGCCATTATGACCCAAGGTAACAAGTATACAATACTTGTGTTGCCGACTCACGTGAAATACACACTGGCAATCTTACGTAGGCTGTGTTTACGAGTGAGCCGGAAGGTTCTCTTATGTATTTCTCTATTACAGGTGTAGTTTCTAATGGCGTGTTGTTTTCTCGGACAATTGATTTTCCTCATTCCTTTGTGTGACAATATTTCTATAGAAGTCGTAGCGTAGTACCTATGGAATAATAATGTGATAACTTCTAGCATTGTGGTCGTTAGGTATATCTGAAAATCCAATTGTTTATATTTCTTCCATCTAAAGAGTTAGAGGATTTTCTTGTAAAAAAAGGTTTATATATTCGTAGGTCGAATGTAATCTAGTGTAGTGAGTTGAGCGCATTAAGGGCAGCACCACCGCCACCCCCGCGGTCAAGTTCACGCAGTGCGCGACCTACGCGACTAACTAATAAAACATAAGTACTTCGCACCACCCTAGTGACTTTTAATTACATTAGAGTCATCCACCTCCATGAAACTAAAACTACACTCGTAGATTTCATCATGTTTTCATCGCGATGGCTGCAAAACTGACGTTATATTTAACGAATTTTCACTTGAACAAGTTATATTTAAATAACAATTTCAGTCTCAACTAATGAAAAGAGAAAAGATGTAAGTCTTCATTTTGTGTAGCGTTGCTCATCTACATTTCACTTAATTAAAATTTAAGTCTTAAGATTCAGTTAAAATAAAACTGCTGTATACATTAGTAGATAATTGTAGTTACATAGTAGGTAGATACTCAATTACACGTATTACTAAGATGTTTTAATAACTGAATAAGTTATGGTTTACTATGCATTAAAATAATACTTAGCTCATACTATAACTACCTGGATCTTTGAAATACTCTCTCTCTCTCATGTGCTTATTCCTAATGAAAAGATCAACCATAGTAGTCTGGCAAACCCCGATATCTTAGAGTTATGTTATAGTAAACCAATGTGAAACGTAACTCTTATCGCTGAAAACGTAATGCTTCAAGCCTTACGAATGTATTAAACCAAATTTAGTGGTTGTGATTCGTAGCAAGCTTCAGTGAAGACGTTAGGTTTTCGCTTGACCTATAAACGAACGCACTTTACATAGTACATGAAAGTGGTTCTTGGGTAGGCGGCATAAGGGCCACTTCTGCACATCGGCATAGGGACTTGCGTCATTTACTACACAAGAGTTGCGTGCCGCCGTACGCATGCGGCTCGCCCCATTCGACCCCCGGCAAAATGGCGGTGCCAACATGGCCGCCGGGCAGCCGCAGGATGCTCTGTGACGGTGCTCCTGTCCGAAACGACGTCGACACGATTTGCCGGCGCGCTGCACACCTTGACACGCACATCCGCTCAGACACTGCTGTCGTGATCGATTCGTCGCTTGCAACTATACGGCAGGCTGCCGACTCGGAACGCGCGTGCAACAAGTGATATCGTGTCGAAAACTGGACAAATAAATGACGCACTGATATTTTATTCTATCAGTGATGTAATTGTGGGTCAAATGTAAATATAGAACGTGCCCTTTCAGTGAGTGGCGGCGCGGGTGAGCCAAGCAGTGAGTGACGTCGACCGCTCACGTTCCCCGCGCCGCGCAACGTCAACATTGCCGGCCGCGTCATGCAGAACCGTCCGCGATGCACATAAATAATATCTACACGCACATCGCTTGTACAATTAGTGAATTTCGGTTACGTGTGTTCTACTATGATTTGTAGTGTCATTATAGTGGGACAACCTATTGAGAATTTGGTGATGTGACAATAACCGCAAACAATTCGCACTTAACCCTACCTCAAAAATGTTTAATAGCTGTTTGTTTTACGCATTAACGATGCGAACGTGTTGTTGTCAAGTTAATAACTATCAATAATGACGATAACAACAAGTGCATAGTATAGAGCGGGTGGCGGTAGCTCGGCTCGGCGCCCAGTGTAGTACAGACCGCGCGCGCGTGTGAAGCGCGCACCAACCAGCACCGGCGCGCACCGCAGCACGTGCTCCTCATGTGCTGCCATGCTTCGACTGTCATTCATGAAATACATTATCAGTGACTGACTATTTCACGTGACTGTGCGGAAATATGTTTGTGTGAACTCGGACCGATGTTTTGGTTTTCGCGAGTGTGTTGTTGGGGTGTGGGCAGGGGTGTCGGGCGGCGCGTGGCTCGATAGGCCGACAATGCTTACATTCGTGTTTGCGGTGTGGTCGGCGGCGCGCGCGCTGGGCTGGGCCTGCGAGGCGGCGTCCTCCCCCGAGGCGGAGGAGGCACCCGTACTGCCGCGGCTCCGCTCAGCACGCGCCTCCAGCGACCTATCTACGCTCAGTACCACCACCACCAGCTCCAGTCAGACCAGTAGTGGCGATCACCACAAGAGGTCTACACTGCGTTGACTGACCACAGATCAGACACATAATGACACACAACAGCCGTTACATTAGTTGCCTTCGTACTTTGTACCAAAAATGAAGACAATATAAATAATTATGTACTTATAACATGAAAAATTTGATAACATTAATCTTAGACATTAGAAAACGATAAAATAGTTGATGAAACTTCGATATTGTGTTGATGCTATTGCGATGTTTCACTATCTCAATGACGTTTAGGTACTTTATCTAATGACTTTAATCTACAAGTAGGTACTGTGAGGTACGTGCCGGTAGGGGATAACAATTAAACTTAGTATTTTCAATTAAACTTTGTCATTTAATACGGAGCGAAGCCCTAACTCATACACGAGTCCGTCAAGACTCTTCTGACTAGACAGTTATCTCCGTCATTATAAAAATTCAAACTGATCCTTTATTCTTTAATGATTTCCAACCAGCAATCCCACAATCATGTCGCCTTTTTGCGGCAATCTCTACAGTATTTATTAAAAATGAGAGTTACGGGTCAATGAACGTTAATATTTTAGGACAGTTTTATCTTTCGGAAACTTTTATCCTACTCTTTTCCGAACAAAACGGGGCTACATATCTCTGTGGCATGCTAGATATTTTTAAGTTACGATTTAAAGGTATTAAAATAATATGATTTAATGTAGATATTAATTTGTTTTCACGCGCGTAATAACAAACTTTAAAAGCTATAGGTACTTCAAGACCTTATTGCCCGTGGCGACATCTGGTGAGCTTAAAAACGGTAGCCCTCATTGGATCAATGAAACATTAATGAAGCCGGAAGTTGTCGTTATTATTTAAAAGGAAATTTAAAGAAAATTATATTTCCCGCGCTTTTTCAAAATGCGATGAAAGTAGTTCTTTATGGGTCTTTTGTTTCTTCGCGTGTTTATCGTTGAATAATCTTTTATTCCTTTTTATGATTATTTTAACAATTACTAAAAACGTTTATTTGTAAAATTAAATCAGGAAAATTGACCGGCAAAAACCAAACACGAAAGTTAAATACAGTCTTTTAAAATGTCGGTTGAAGGTAGATCACAACAACAAGCATTCTTTTCATTGGAATATCTAGAACAGAAACCAGTCCTTAATGAAAAGGTCCAATATGTGACACTGCGAGTGAAAGGAGCCAGTGGACCAGAATAACTTGGACATGAAAGAGATTCCTTTTAACTGTTGTGACCGGTGACGACTTAATACAATTGCTATTGCGACCTCGTTTTCAATAGTTGTAGCTACGACTAGGTACGAACAGTACTGTATGAAGCGATTGTAAGGATCTGTATATATATGGCATACGGTTCCTGTTGTTGATAGAACACTAGATTTTGAAAAAACTACTACATTTGAGATAATTTACTTTCTGCACTGTGTTAGAGTACTATTTAAGGCATATAAGTTTATAATTGCGACTGTTGTGTGTCACTATAGAGCTATAACTATGGTATGAAAGCAGTAAATGACGAGCCAATTAACATTTTTTTTAATATAACAAAAAAACAATGTTGAAATACAACGTCTCTGTTTAGTTTAGATACATAATTTCAGTTTTTGAGCTATTTCAAATAGTAACTCAGAAAAGTAAAGAACTTTGAAGAAAAATCTCAATCCATTTGCATTTTCCTCTTCAAAGTTTAATATTTAGGCCTTCCTAACAAAGGGCGACATCAGATTTATTAACTTTGCCGATTGTAAAGCAAGCCTGACAGAGTATCTAAAGGATTCTTTCTGTAATCTTATCCCACCACCAATTTTGTTACCGTCATTTACTGCTGACATACTCTGTAATCATTATATCTGAGCCATTTTCACAGCTTTAATATTTGAGCGAATTTTCTGACGTCAGCCTCTCTTATTATTAAAGATGAGAACTATTTTGATAGCTGGGTTTTTCTCAGATATTTTTTTGTAAATATCATTACATAGACAAAAAAATCGCGTACGTCACAATGAATATTGCTCGTTACTGGGCACAGTGTTGATAAGAAAAAATGTTTTTTGCTCTAAATCTAACATTAAAACACGTGGTTTTAAATCTGCATAGTTACTTTGGCAAGCTACCAAACCAATAATAAACGCACATTGAAGAAAATTTCGTAAACACCCGTGAAGTGTGATATGAGCAACAGTTCGATATTCGATGCTCGCACTCACGATATAAAGCGACATACAACTAGGTGTAAAACTACGTATATAGATTAGTAGAGAATGCCACTCGTCTGTGATATTTCACAGATACAAAAGGAAAACGTGCATTATGTACTTTGGAATGTAATCACGGCACTCACTTTGAAGGCATAGGAGTATTATTTTTACATTTATTTATATCATAGCGTAATGCTTTATGATACTTTACACTATCAATGATATTAGTTTATAACCGGTTACATAATATATTACTTTAAAATCATGTCTTTTAAGATTTATTTACCTATAACCATAA
Organism: Acronicta aceris; assembly: GCA_910591435.1. NCBI lineage: Eukaryota > Metazoa > Arthropoda > Insecta > Lepidoptera > Noctuidae > Acronicta > Acronicta aceris. The sequence continues at coordinate 7,140,621 of OU342763.1, read as the reverse complement.
TTCGGGGTAAACTTGCTCTGGTTTTCCATGTATTTACCAAAAGTTCAGCTAGCAATTAAATATTTACTGTAGTCCCCATATTTCCACACGCACCAACAAAAACTATACGTGTACGTGGTATTTACTATTTCCAAATATAAACAAACTACAGCCCACGTAATAATATTACGCTGCCATCGGGTACTAGGCCCGGTAATTAAGTTCTTCTAATTATTTACCGAGAATATTGAGCCTCCACGTAAAAGAGCCTCACATAATAGACAAATCAGCGAGAGACGGCAGCATACGAGAAAATGTAACGTAATTATAGATACTACTGTTAGACGACCTTTACTGCCTGTAACACTAACTTCCTCACATAAAATAATCATCAGTTCATCATGAACCTGTTGCCCAGTGACGAAAATTTCACCCACTTTTAATCTCCACTCTCCTCATTGTACAAGCTGGTATACATGAAGGGTTAAACGTCCAATTGATCCCTTTATAACCACGATGGTCTGACTGTCTGGTGGTCGTATCTGACGGGTAGGCGATGTGGTCAGGTGGAGCGAAGCGCCGCGGCGATGGAGCGCGCGGGGGGCTTCCCGCAGACCGCTGAGAAGACCGCCAGTGTCCGCACGGAGGCGGACCACCGGCAGGTATAACATAAATAGCCTGGGAAAAATTACACGTGTGATGATAAACTCTATTTTTGCCCCTGTATAGGCTTTCGTATCTTCGGAAAATTGTAAGAAAACAATGTAGTGAAATCAAAATACGCATTGAGCAATTCCTCTGAAATAAAATGTATATACCGCTTCCCCCACCAAATAATATAATAGTACTTAAATGACTATTACGAAGTACTTTTAGTTAGTCATTAACATCCTTTTTAACCCCCAACGCAAAAAGAGGGGTGTTCTAAGTTTAACGTGTGTATCTGTGTGTATGTCTGCTGCATCGTAGCTCTGAAACGAATGGACCAATTTTGATTAAGTTTTTTGTTTGAAAGATAACTTGATCGAAAGTGGTCTTGGCTATAACTTAAGAAATCTGGGCAGCCGTATGTAGATTATCAGGTCTTTTCTAGTTCATGAAGGGATGTGAGCAACTCCCACAGGTCTGATCGATTTGAAATTTGGTACCTATCCTGTTACTTCAATGACATTGCAAGAACAAAGTACCCATTATTTGATGCTGCGGGGTTTTTTAAAGTATAAAAATGTTATCCCGTCATAATTTAATTGGGTCGGGATACGTCTTTTTTTCTCATGTGTCATCTGCCGTCATCTTATAATTTTGTTTTTCCCGTAACATGTTATCTTACACACAATCTTTTCATTCTTAATGATATCCCATCTATCAACATTTTATTCTTAAAAGTGCGATAATTAAATATGTAAAGTTCCTAGAAAATCCTGAGCATTTTTCTAATATGAATCGTGTTATATTGATTCCTAGAAATCGGCTTAATGAATTGGTTCTGAAAATCTGAATCAAATAAATCTATTATCTACTCTATTCTTGTATGAAGTAGTAATTAATTTTCAAGGCTTTAGCTTTCCATTTTATTATATGAAACATCGTGTTATGTTTTCGTATTGTAAATTTGTAATATCAACGTACCTACTTCATACATATTTATATGTACTACGCTTCACACAAAGACATTTAATATTGATGGGATATAGACCGGCTCAAATTCTTTGTCACGCGAACATTGCGAATATTGGCATGGATCAATACTAAAGCAACGTCACATGACGATGATGCTTAATGATAATTTTATATGACAGGAGCACATTTGGATATTCCATCCAAGATAAGTCCATCCAAGGAAAGATATTTCCAGTACTCCAGTATTATACTTCTGCCATAGTAAACGACTTTGACACAAGAACAAGTTACCGTTCAATTTTGAATGATACATCTACACGGTTAAGTTTACTTAATCAAATCTTTAAATATGCTCACACAGCTTGGATAAATAATATGTTACACAAGTGTACTTAGTCACCATTATAGTAATACATAAACAGAAACTTATAGCTTATTCATTCATTATTTAGCTATTCAAGATATTTAGGTAATCTGATTTCAGCAGATAACAGTGAATAAACATAAATAAATATACATTTATTACAAGATTTACACATACATACACCCACGCCTTTCTCCCACAGGGATAGGCAGACACTATAGACTGCCACTTGCTACGATTCTTGCATACTTCTTTTGCTTCTTCCACATTCATACATACACGCCGGTTGAGAGTGCTACGCACCTGACGCTGCCGCTGACATTCGCTTATTACAAGATTTGTTTTTAATATTTACATTATATAAATTATAATCATGAACACATGACATAGTAATAATAATACGTCAATAATTAATAAATGGTAAAGTTACTAATTGTGTCATCAATCTTAAATGCTGACTTATGCCAAAACAATGTCATAATATTATATTGTGTCATTATCATGTGTATTGTAGGTTTCGTCATAAACATGAAGTCACCAAATCGCACAGTAGTCACAATTAATACGTTGTAAAACATCATTAGTTTTCCAATGACATACTGCAAGAAATATGTCATAAATATTTCAAGGTAAGTATGTCATAATAATGACGTGCACACCTCTGTACATTTATTATACATTTCATCATGACAATAAGTCATCGAAATGGGAATTAATATAAGCGGCGGAAGACATTAAGTTTTCCTGTAGGTTACACGTCATTAATACATAGCATACACACAGGGCCGTCTTAGCCCATTCCGGGGTCGCGGGCACACAAGAATGTTGGAAAAATATATTTTGGTCAAGTATTTATTTTTTATTTTACCGCTTGAATCTGGAAAAATTGGCAGAAGTTTTGAAGAAGTCACCATTTTTTATTTTGAAAAAACTTTTGGTTTCTTAGTAAGTGGACAGACTAAAAAAAGCCTAAATGTTAGCGATATATAAAACTATGTACATAATGTAACTGACAATTATTATTACCGTTCCGTTAAAACTTCCTTATTTACTCTGTAAATAGTTTTGTTGAAGTATATCAACTAAAATTGAATTTATTGTATAAGCGAATAAACTGGGTTTTTGGGGCCCCCGTGAGAGTGGGGGCCCTGGGCCCGTGCCCCGCATGGTAAAAAAGTTACTGCATGAACACGTTATTTTTTTTAAACAATGACAAACCTTTATCTCTGTGTCATAATAAATATTTCACACGCACACATACGCTTAGTACTTAAATAACAGCACAAGATACTAGTGTATTATTATTAATCGATCAGCAAATCGTATAAGGGTCCTGTGGCACAAGAACAATAGATTTTATACTGTGTCTGTAATTTCATACTTGACGGGTTAATATCAATAATAATGACATAAAATACATTCGCGTGACGCTAGTTTATTCTTGGGTCAAAGAATTGCCATTGCATTGCCATTCAACGTGGAAATGCTACCAGTCGTCTGGGTACGTTACCAGATGACAGTGATGTAGAGAAGTACTTTGACGCCAAGGCGTGTGTTATATTTTTATAGTTCAACTAGCTGTTGCCAGCAGTTTCACTCGCGTCCCAAAAAGATTAACATATTATAAGTGCGATTCTAGGCGGTGTATCAATATGAAACATGCTACAGATTTTATTACGTGGGAGAGCCATGCTTCGGCACGAATGGGCCGGCTCGACCGGAATGATACCACGGACTCACAGAAATCCAGCGTTAAACAACGCTTACGTTGTGTTTCGCCGAGTGAGTGAGGTTACCGGAGTGGACCGAAGTGATCCCCTTTTAAAAGGTCGGCAACGCACTCGTGACTCCTCTGGTGTTGCGGGTGTCCATGGGCGGTGGTTATCGCTTACCATCAGGCGATCCGGCTGCTCGTTTGCCCTCCTATCCCATAAAAAAAAACAGATTTTAAGTTAGACCTCAAGCAATACATCGGTGAAAATTGCATTCAATTCCATGCAGTAGTTTTTGCATGATACGCGTACAAACATACAGAGAAACAGACAGACCGACAGACAGACAGACAAAAATTCTAAAAAATATTATTTTGGCTTCTGTTGCTCTAATAAAGACACCCTTAATAATTTTTCGGACATCGGATTGTTACAATTTTATTATAGATTATGCTGTTAATATTATGTAAATAAACATTGTTTACTCTTTTTAGATAGAATCTTAATTATCTAGTTAATTTTATGACGTCTATGTACACAATCAGTGATGTAATAAGAACAAGCTAAGAAGTGCACTGCGTGAAGACATCCGTTGCGGTCATTGGCTCACCGTTACACTCGGGTTTTAACACTTACGCCATACACATTAGTTCATGACTATTGATTCATTTATTCTAGAACAATACTCTCATTATAATACTCTGACTTTGAATACTGCCCTGATAACAAGTGTGTACGTACACACAGGCGCTGTATCTAATTAAAAAAAATAGGATCATATCTATTTGAGTAAAGCTTGTACGTAAGTAATCATCCTATCGTTATCGCAATTTACTTAGGTTTATTCAGAGTCGAATGTTTATGATTTACGTGAAATTTGTATTGACATACATACAGTAGTATTAATTTTCGCTTAGATTCGTCTCTGTAACCTTAGTGTCGGTATTACATGTCCACTTAATCCATACGATAGCCTAGTGGAGCGAAACTGTGATAGCCTAGTGGTATGACCGTTGGACTGCCTAGTCAAAGATCTCTAGTTCGAACCCAAGGCCTCTGACTTTTCGAAGTCATGTGCGTATTAATAGTTCGGCGAAGGAAAACATCGTGAGGAAACCTGCATGCCTGAGAGATTTTCTCGATGGCGTGTGAAATCTGCCAATCCGCACTAGGCCAGCGTGGTGGACTATAGCCAAATCCCTCTCATTTGAGAGAAGACCCGTGCCCAGCAGTGGGACAATATAATGGGTTTATTATGTATTATGTAATCCATACGTCTTTGAGCGGTCATTTCAGTACTACACACCTTGAACACAATCCATTCAACTTTTCAATTTAAACCTACGTACTTATCCATGTTTTTATTTCTGTGTCAATTTATTCTATGCCATCTTTTCTATCTTTCTTAAAAATATTGTAAATATCTCTAATTAATATTTCGAACATTAAAATAATCAGTTCTAAGTTTTCATTTACCTACTAGTTGCTGTTGCCCGCAGTTTCACTCACGTCCCAAAAAGATTGACATACTATAAATGAGATTCTAGGAGATTATTCTACTCAAGATGAAACATGCACCAGATTTAAAATTAGACCTCTAGTAATACTTCGGTGAAAATTGCATTCAATTCCATGCAGTCATTTTTGCGTGATGCGCGTACAAACATACAGACAGACAGCCAGAAAAAAAATCATTTTTTTTTGTAAAAGCTTCCTAGTAGTGTGGGACGCACATTACTAGTATTCTTGTTAGCCCCTAGTGCTAAGCTAAATGCTTGTGTTACGAGTGGATTCACGTTGGTAGTGCAATGGGTGGGTTTCGAACCGGCAAAATCATGATCGCAGGTCCGAAGCCCTGGCCATTAGGCTACCGCCGCCTTAAATTGATATTTTGGCTTCTTTTGCTCTAATGAAGACCCCCCGTATTCGTTTTTCTTTAATATCTATAATGTACTGACATCGGCCTGTTACAATTTTGTTATAGGTATAGATAGAGACTAATACTGCGTTCATTTTGATACATTTCTAAAAGCTAGGCTAACTTTCAGGGCTGACTGTACTCTTTATAAAATATAAAAACATAACTTTTGCAACTATTGAAACATACAATCACGATAAAATGTCGAAAATATTTAGACCACTAATCTAATTTAATGGTCAAGGTTAGGAAGAGATCTAGATACCTATTTAGCTGATTTTATCGACAGTCACACGCCACGCGTGCTATTTTTTTGAAAATTCTAATTGAAATGAAATTTCTAGTCGACCGGGGAGGAGTACAGTTATAAAAGTAACTTAACTTGCCAATAAGAAATAAGTTATCAAGTTGTTCTACTGTCTACCCATATCCTGGGTCCCGTTATTTAGAACCTCTTCTCCACGTCCGTAACTGTCCTCCTTCTGTACTTAAAACTAATAATTATCAGTCGCTTAAGACGTGAGGAATCCTGCACGCCTGAATATCTTTAGTTTTTTTAGTTCTTTTTTTGTGCATATCATAATCATCAATAGTTGAAAATGATTGGGTCATCCAGGGTCTGTAAAATAAATGTATAAAATATGGCCATCTCGGCATTTTTCCTTTTCCCATATTTCGATTCACCTACGGCCCTAATCGATATATCTACATATAGTGTATTCTTACGAATAGGTACATTGAACCTTTATACACCCTAATTGTATTAACCATAAGCAACCCTTGTTTGTGATAAAAGGAATCTACCAGCATACTTGTTAATCGCCTTGTTAGATCCTATGATTGAGGTAAATTGCTTTGATCCGTGACTGTAACAAAAATATATATTTTATATGGACCTATAACAAAGCCTTCATTAGCCTTAATTTTCCAGTTCTTATAAGATTTTAGCGCACTGGTCCTAGAAAGTTATTTCAATGTCAGTTTCACATTAAATTATAGCGATTTTAGGCACACTAAAGTTATTAACCGACTTCAAAAAAAGGAGGAGGTTCTCAATTCGGGTGTTTTTTTATATGTTCGGGCATAACTGTGTCAGGTATAAACGGATTTGGATGATTATTTTTTATTCGAAAGAAAATTATTTCAAAATGATCCCATTTAAATTTCATAAAATCTGATAATGACTTTCGGAGACAGACAACGGAACTCAGTAAGTAAAATTCTAGTTGCCATCATCTATACTATTATTATAAAGCTGAAAAGTTTGTATGTTTGTTTGACGCGCAAATCTCAGGAACTACTGGTACTGGAATTGAAAAATTATTTTTGTTCAAATGTTTTTATTTCAAATAAGCTTTTACCAGCGTTTATGAAACGTTAATGAGTCTAGTTGCATGGTTTGTGTTGGATAGTCCATTTATCGAGGAAGGTTAGGCTATATAACATCACGCTACGACCAATAGGAGCAGAGCAACGCGGGTGAAAGCGGCGGCTCGCTAGTGTTGAAATAAAATAACTTTTAACCGCCGTAATAAAGTAAAAACGCCTTCATAAAAATAAAAATAAATATTTTAAGTGCAAAACAGTTTCGGAAGTCGGTGGCGAAAACAAAAAAATCCGCCCAAAGTGAAGAAAAGGGATCATTCCTTAATCCATATGTAGGTACGTATCATATGGACTATGACCTAATCCCTTTCATTCTCATTGATACAAAGCGTTCTAACTTACCTATAGCTACTTAAGTACCTACCTACTTTTACCTATACTTATGAAAATGATGGCACGATGAAGATTCTATTTTATTTAGAAACTAGCTGGTGTCCGCATATTTTTTCGCGTCAACCCGTTCTTGATACAAAATATATTACAAAATCAATTGTCTTCTTAATTATTATTTTTTGTGAATTTTCCGTTTTTTTTATAGTTTTCTGCTATTCGTGGCGGAGACAAATCCATCAAATCAAACATAAAAATCACTCCAACCCTTCTTGAGTTATAAATGATGTAATCAACACGAGTTTGTTTTATTTATTAAGAATCGCTGTACAGTATCGTGCAGAGACCTCTCGTGGCGGCAATACGCACTATACAGCCGACAGCCCTAAATAAGCGAGAGAAACTTTCCGAGGTGCTGTTGCTCAGATTTTCCTGCAGATGTCATTGTAGGTAACACGTGCTGTGGAGAAACGGCTATCGGTGGTGGCATTTGCCATGTTTCCAAGATCATCAATTGCGCGTACGCGTACCTATACATTATTGTCGCGTTTAGAATGACTCATTATTGTACTCGTATTATAATAATTGTTGTTAATATATTAACAGAACGTTGAAAGATTGGGAAATCCGCTAATAAAATTACAAATACTACGATATTACCGATATCATAATATCTATCGGCTTTCTTTAAGAAATGACGTAAAAACTACGTAACTCATATTTTATCATTTGATATAATTTGTACCTAGATATCATACATGCGCACATTTCTTGTATGGTCGTTCATAAGTGAAGTCGTGGTTAAAACTGAAGAAAAAATATGTAAAAAATAAAGATATCTATAAGAACCTGTTTAGAACTCTTATTTTACAAATGCCGGTGCTGTTGGGGTAATTAAAATATTTTTACGTGATTAACTGACTAGGTGCCATTACCTATACTGTTCTGTGATAAATACATTTTCTATTAATAAATCTGATATTTAGGAATTTATCTCTAGGTAGGTACCACACAAGGTACGACGATACTTAATCACGAGGCGATAGCCATAGTCTTATCTGAACTTATCTGCCGATATACTTGTCTGTTCAGGATTAAGACCACTTCATGACATTTTTATGCGTTATATTAATGACTGTGTGGTTTTGTTTCAGCTTCGATGTGGAGAACGGGGGTGGTGCGGGAGGCGCGGGGGGCGCACGCTCCCCCCTCGAAGGGGGGTCGCCGTCCACCGCGCTCGTCCTGCAGGCCATGCCGCAGCGCCGCGAGTCCTTCCTCTACCGCTCAGACTCCGACTTCGAAATGTCGCCCAAGTCTATGTCGAGGAACAGCTCTATCGCCAGCGAAAGGTAAGAAGAACCTTCAATTGTAGATATAAATAGTAGGCACCCAAGAATGAAACACCGCCACGCCCTCACGACCTCACGTCCCACGCTCCAGACATGATCCAGTACGACGCTCTGTGCGAGACCAAAACCACACCTGCACTGAAAAATAAATCTTTTTCTAAAAACCGCCAGGCACACTCAACTGCAGTGGGCGTCCGTAAGCTCCTTACACCCTACACCTGCGAATATGTTATTTTTCCCAGCCATATACGGCGAGATTGTGTCTCCATACAGTAACACTTTCATATTGTTGTCGGATTACATTATAATATTACTTAGATGAACATAATTCATTTTTCGCCTCGTCACCAATCAGCCTCAGGCAAATGAAAGGAACCCGCGAAAAATTGTTACATGAGGGCTCAATTATGCGGCATTTCACTGATGTGCGAATGAAGTGGGTCGAGAGATTTTTCCTTTATATTGCGTATAAAATTTATAGACTCGAATCACCCTTTTGGTAAAATTAAAAACCTTAAAAGGTACGACCTTTACTGTTTCGATCTCAAAGGGACTACAGGAACTCATTATACCTTCGTATCGGCCTGACTCGAAGTCGATTGACAAATTGATGAAGAGAATAATTTTGCAATTGAGCACAACTTAAATTACTTCTTTATGGAGACTGGTTGTGTATAATATTATACCTTTATAGGATGTTTCGATACCGAGACGAGCTAGCTGTTTGATACAATGTATTTATCATGAAAGGTTTTACTGGCAGGTTTTAACACAATCTTTTTTTAAATCAATCTTTCTATTCAATTTTATACCCTTCTTCAGCTACCTTCATTGAGATGTATGAGTAGAATAGATAATATAATATAACCAGACTCATTCCACTTTTGAAAAAGATAAATAAATCTAGATTCTTAAATCTTATTTTAGTACCTACTTAACTGTTTTTCCCGTACTAAATCAAAAATAAAACATTTAAAATCATAAACATTGCGGTAGCTTAGGGAACGTACCCATACTACGTGACCGGGGGCGAGGGGTCTTAACTTTTCGGCACGCAGTCATTATCCTCTACAGGCTATAGAAATCTCGCTCTTTTTCGAGCTATATTCAAATTATAGCGCGCAACTTTCAGCACGTTTTACTCACACACATAATATTATTTGAGTAAATGTTTCAGTAATTCATTTTAACTTTCTATTTGCAAAAAAAATATATTTAAAACCATATTTATTAATTAGTACGTGAAAACTAGAGGGATTTAGTAGGAAGTTAAAAAAAAATGGGTTACGTAGTACGGGTACGTTCCCTTAAGTCCCTGAAGGCGGAGCACTATTTGATACATTATTATTTTTAAATAACTTTTAATAATACTCAATTTTAAAAAAGAATTCCATAATTTTTGTTTTTTTTTAAAAAAAAAGCATACTAGCTATGTGGATCGCACATTACTAGTATTCTTGTTAACCCCTCGTGCTTAGCTAAATGTTTGTCTTACGAGTGGGTTCACGTCGGTAGAGCAATGGGTGGGGTTCGAACCGGTAACCACATGATTGCAAATCCAACGCCCTAGCCATTAGGCTACCACCGCCTTTAATAATAATGTACAACGCAATTTGAACAATACATAGTAGCTTTGTTTAACTTACTGGCTGACCCAACGAACGATGTCCTGTCCAAACAATAAATCATACAAAAATCCCCAAAAAAGAAGCACATATCTACAGTTTTTACAAACTTTCAAATTTTTCGGGCACCTTGTCTAATTTAATTCACTAAAAACTTATTCGGACTAGGTACTTACTTATTCCGAACAATTTTATTTTGAAATGGCCAAATCGGTCAAGCCGTTCTCAAGTGATGCACTTACCATTTACCTACTAGCACTTACCGAACAGAATTATATTTTATTAATATAAAGAAGATGAATGAAGAAGATAAATGTGTCTCACGACCGCCAAAACGCATACTATTTTTGTATAAGATTACGGGTCATTTCATTTTTCATTTTGACGACACGTTTGGCGTAGCGTCACGTGTTGTGGGTTCGATCCCCACACGGAGCAAATATTTGTATGATCTACAGGCAGTTGTTCCGGGTCTGAGCGTTTGTGTATGTGAGAATTTGTGTTTGTAAACGCACCCACGATACAGGAGAAAGTGTGGGGCAAAAGTTTTTAAAAAAAGAAAAATTTACGAACCTGATGTTGTATGAACCCACCCTCCAAAAAAGCCATGGATTGTGTTTCAATTATTGTGTTTATTAGGAGCCACAAAAACACCAACAATAGGTAAGTATTAACTGCAAAATCAATGGGGTATTAATAAAAAATTACTTCTAGGCTAAAATGTACAAATATATTTAAGTACCTATCACCATTCCGAGTCCATCAAAAGGTTGTCTGTAACACCACCCATTGTACCATTCTATGATTTACAAAACTGTACTATACATTAGTTTTTGGTGTGCAATAAAAGAATATTATATTCTATTCTATATTGTTGTAAATTCTTTCTCTATATTCTGTATTTCAAAACCGTATAAAACCAAGTAACGATTATATACAATAAAACATGGTTTTTTAACCAACTTTTTTATATTCCCTGGCAGTAATAAGTATCTTTTATGAGAACACTGATTAATAATTAAGAAAAAAACAGTAACGATATGCAAAATATCTAATTAAAAGAATTGGAAATATCAATTCCAGGTGAACGACATATTTGAAAAATTTCGCCTTAATCTAAACTTGTCCACCCACAGCCCACTACGATCCTTTGAATGAGATTATATTTGAAATCTTTTGGAAGTACCTATGATAATTTCCTTATTTTGAAGTCAAGTGAAAAAATTATGTTTTATACTAACCACAGGTTTTGACGATCGCAAAAATGGTATGAGATAAGACATTATATTGAAGCTGTATGAATTAATAATTTTTCAACAGCATTTTCAATTTGAGATTAATTTTCGGTATGAGTCCGGATCAAATAGATACTTCTCATTGTCCATTCAAACGAGAGTAAAGCTAACATAATTCATTCATGTTCAGAGTATACTTTCTAATTCTGAGTCATCAATTGATTGTTAAATATATAGGTGTAACAAAAACCATACACAAAGAAAGTAAATAGCTAGTAATCATAAATTTTCATAATAAATTACTAATGGGTATTCCATGATGTTAAATATCTAGTATAATTGGCAACTTTACTTTAAAGTTTAAGCACGGGTGTACTTTTAGTACTTACATTTATTTACACATTCACGTTTCTGATTCCGTCTGTGGTAACGTCGAAATTACTTAATTTATAAATCCAGATTTGAGGAAGGTATTAGATGGAAACTTAGAGTTCATTTGATTAATATAATACCTAATATCGATTTTTAGTGGCATTTAATTCCCAAATATATTTAAATTATTAAGTCCTAAACTAATTTTCACCTTGGACTGTGATACTAATATAACATTAAATCATTTTACCAATATAGTCAACAAACTACTTGATAGAAGTCATATCACATTGAGTATTGATATGTAAATAGATATCTACTATAATTAACAGGTACAAGTTTGTATACACGATAACAATACCTACATCATTGTACAACATGCATTTAAGTACTGTAAGTGTCTACGTCAGTAATTGTAACTGTTAGAAAAGTCACTGAAGTAGCTGCAGTAGAGACATCAGATACTAACTACTTAGTTTCCCAAACATTTGAGATGTAACGAAAGACATTACATTTCGCATCAATGTTCACTATAGGTATTGTCGCCATTCTGTATTGCATGAAAAAGTACAATCAACGAAGCCACACAGCTTCGCACACAGGACCAAAGTAAGCTACAGAATCATGTAATATGTAAAATGTATAACCATATATGTTGTGAACAACTAACAAGTAGCCAGCTTACTCACAAACAGCCTACGTTTGGTGACAGCATGCGTATTCGCGAATCTATGTGAACTTAAACTGTGTCGCCTTTAGCTCGTATTGTCACACCACCACCAGCCAACAGGTTAGAGACGAACACTTCATGCTATTGCCACCACTACAGATCCACTACACTACTCTAGCACAAATTTGATATGTCGCTGACCCCCGCATACTTATAAACGCGACCTGACCCGCTTAGGTGGCATAACAATATGTGTCCTCTGATATCTTCGTTCTTTCTTTCTTTTCCTTATTTTTTAATTGCTTGCAGATTCAAGGAGGCCGAGGCGGCACAACTGGACAGAGCGTACGTATACTTACCTACGCACGTATAATACCACCACACCGCTTTATAAACTGTCTTAGTTTTCTTGCCTTGCTCTCCATTCTTGCTTGCATTGTGTTTAGAGCTTTCGTTGTTGGTGTGTGTCGTAGTAATCTTTTTATTTTTTCAATCATTACCACAGGGTTTTGCAGTTCAGCATTTTTCTGTATTTTTATTCTGCATCATAAAAGCACACATTACCGTGATTGGAAAAATATCATAAAACATAAAATACTTATACAAATCTGTAAAAGGTCCTGATACATATAATTATAACTGCATTAATACAGACTTAAGAAGGATTATGAAAGAATTCAATTACAAATCAAATATAATAAAATATATAATAATAAATACATATATTTTACGTTATATGTTAGCAAAGTATTCACCGTAATAAATTCTCGTATATTGTTTTAATTCTGAACTAATTCTGGCGAACAAAATAAACGTCGACAGTCGAGAAATAAATAAAAACCAATACAACAATACAGCGCTCCCATGAGAATACTTTAGGAAATACAAATGTCAAAGAACATGATTTACGTAAGTAGTACACTGTACAAGTGAATATAATAACATATTATAACAATAAAAAATACTAATATTCTATGTTTTTGAAGTAGATTGCCTCTCCATAAGATGACATTTGAAAACCAACGAATCAAATTAAGCTATGTTTCACACGCCACGCATTTTATTGGATTCGGCTCTGTTTCAGCCACGCGTATTACATTTCGCTCAAATAATTTTACGCAAATCAACCCTGAGAGATGGGAATGAAAGACCGACGATACTTTGCGCTTATTGCGTGGATAATCTGAATTTGAGATTATAATCTAGGGATATACGATCCTTGGAATCACGTCAATAGATTTTTCTCTTCTAGATAGGCAAGCACATAGGTACGAGTACTTTAAATATGTAGTAGGTACCTGCAAATATATATCTAGCTCTAGCTCTATATTATCCAAATAAATATTATTAACTCATGTTTTTGAAAAAATTTTGTAGTAATTTATAAGTAAAACGTTTTACGAAACGATAAATCGTTCCCCCAATAAAGGTGTAATTGATCATGGATTGATATACTCGATTGACAACTCCCTAATGAGGCTTAATTAAACATCGTTAAAAACAGTTTAATGATCCCGAATCTTCTAAAGCCGTCTAGCGGATTAATATCATAGACGTGTACCGTGAAGGTTACATGGCTGTATTTATATTTATACAAAATATTCCCCGCATAAATATTTTAAATTGAAACTTTTTGCAAATGATGAATTATTTTTTAAATTATAAAGTTTGTAACCAACTTTACTATTGTACTAACCGCTATTATTGCATTCAAATTGGTTTAATGATTATACATTTTTGTAAACAACATAACATAGCTGAGGAAAATTTCGAGGTGCCAAAATTCTCGAAATTTTCCGTATAGGTACGTAATGCGTTGACCCAAGTATATTTTTTTCTTTTTGTTATAGAATGGAATAGGTACTTACCTACTTAAAATTTTCGATAACTTTCAAATTGAGGTAGGTACCCAATCATTGAATCAAAATATTTCTCATACAAATACCTACGTACAATTAGATAGTCCATATAATTACCTAAGTAAATAATTGTCCGACAACAATTACAAAAAACAAAAATGTTTAAGTACTGTGTTGATAGTGTAGTACCTACCTACCTAACAGGATTATTGTCAATAATACCTATACCTATTACCTATATAGCGTAACGTGTAACACACGACTCAAAAGCGACTCGCACCTTGCTTCGATGTAAAATAATCGATACCTACGCAGACTACGGCGTACACGGCCCGGTCATATTTTTCATTTCATCTCTACATAATGTCCTTCAACTCTAAACCTTTCAAGTACGCACGTATCTGATTTGTCTTTGCTATTGATAATACTCTTACTGTCCCTCGATTTCCAAGTCGAACATTGATTACCGGCGCCCACCGTCGCCAGTTTCCATTAGCGCCAAATTTATCGTCGGGCGGCGTCGCGCGCTCTCGGCGGCTTGGCGAGGCACGAGGCGGCGAGGCGCGGGCGGCCGGGCGAGCGAGTGGGACGCCGCCCGTTGCGCCTCGCTCGGCTCCATTGATAGTCCGCGCGGGCTGCCGGCGACACGCCACCTCCATGCCCAGCGACACGCGATGCACATAGCTCTTATTCTGCCGTACAAACCCCTAGCGTCACTCAAACCCCAACTAAAATGTGACTTAGAGCATCGATGCTGTCTAAACGCGAAGTGATCTCTACAGTTAACTTTTTGTTCTGAACAAAAACAAACCGTGCAATATATTAACTTGAGTGTTTGAGATTCGCGGTTGAACGGTTGGGCACTGTCGAGGTCGTTCACTGATCTGACAGGTTGGTCGCGGTCGCCCGTGCGCTGCACGCAATGCTCGAGCTTCAACAACAGCGTTTATTAATCCGTGCCAAGGATGAGGAGGCCTAATATTCATGCATACTACTGAGAACCAACTATTAATTGACTAGATAAAGATTAGAAGGCTTACGTGATAATATATTTTCTGTCGTATAATGTTATACTTATATAAAAACATAGGTTTCATTTAATTATTATTGTCGATATGGATAAAGTGTGATAAAGTTATCTGAACATATGTATGTCGAAGTGATAGAATGTTCAAACCAATAGTAGATTAGACTGAAACATTTGTTATTTTTGTAGTGGCATTGTATAGGTATGTATATAGCTTAACCATAGCTGGGTCACTGGAAATGTTTATATAACAGCGAGCGAGCGTGTCATCTAACTAAACTGGGCAATAACAACAGTCATTAGTGGCAAGTGACGCAGCGTAGGAGATGAAACGACGTGATGTTACAATAATGACGATAGATCCACGATAGCTCAATCAGCGGCGTGTATCTACGTGCGCGACACCGTGTTATGTAGTGAGTCAGTGACCAGTCGCCATAGAGACAGTCATGCAGCGGTCAGGGTCTCAATCGGAGCGGCTGGGTGGTGCGGGCGCCGGCGTCACGTTCATCGCCAAGAGCTCCGCGTCGGAGCACAGCATGTCCACCGGGGTGGCGGCCAGCGGCAGCGGCGGGACTCTGCCCCGCACGCTAAGCACCAGCGTACTCAGAATTAAAAACAGATCCACGTTTTGGGAGAAATTCTGGGACGAACGCACCAGACGCGATGCGTGAGTAAAATCAGCTGTTCTTACAAATAATTAATATCATTAGGGAACAAATTTTCGTAAGATACGAGGCGAGGAAAGGAGACAATAGACTATATTTTAATACTTACGCAATACGCAATAGATTCACTGGGATTTGTAAAATATTTATAGATAGAACATTTTTTTTTAAATAATAACACTGTGACAAACGTACATATTAATACTTCAGTCCTCAGGCGTAAAAGAAACTTGTTTGAATTTCGTGTTAGCAATATCTAAAACCCTGTTTTAGGCAGTGACAAACAAAACCCATCATAACGTCATAAGTGACGAAATCTTACTATCTCATTGCTCCACTGTAATTGTTAGGGCTGCTACAGTGTAGACGAGCGATGCAAATCAATCATAGTTTACATCATACTCCTTTGGAACCTCGTAAGCCTTTTTTTTTATTAGTATTATAATTGTTCTACCTAGTAGATACCCTGTATCTACGCACGCTGGCATTAAACCTCAATAAGAATTTTCATCAAGAGCACTGCTCGTCTTTCGGTACATTCATCTCAGTTTATGGTTAGAGTAATTGCGCGCGGACTACCTACATCAAGTCTCTAGGGAGCGCCCGCATCTCCAGGGCCCTTCGTGCTCCCTACTATAAAAACGTAAATGTACATTAACAACAATTAAGTTGTTTGCGTACAACTATTGATATTATATGACGGAGTAATTAATTAAATCCATCCATCAATCAAGCTATCTAAATATCGACTCTTCTCAACTTTAAAATCTGGCTGTAGTAGGTATCTCATTTATTTTCCATAACGTTAGCAATCCATAATAAACTATTAGTTTAAATATAATTTTAGTTAGTACCTAAGTAAGGACTTGATAATTACCTACTTTGTGATATATTGTCATATGGGAGAATACTTTTAATTAAGAAGAAGACCAGGATAACAAATAAATAAAATTATATGTATGTATAATATATGTAGATACAACACGGCGTCATCCTAACAGGTATTAATTATGCTGTGTACCTACTATTTATGGTTGTAAAATATTTTTATTTGTGAAACCTTTCATAAATTATTGATTGTTTCTCATTAGAATATTTGACTAGATGAATGAACAGCAGGGTGACTATTGGGTGGGTCCGATAGTATCCTAAAGCACTCGTGTGAAACGAGACAATTAAAGGGATTAATGGTTCTGTAGCTATAATATGTATTCACTGACGTCAGCGCACGCTGTAGTTACGTTATTCAATATACACATAGCATAGATAGCAATTTGCATTCACCTTCACTGCGGTGTTTAACTGTAATAGCTAGCACGTTGGAGCGGATCCCCGGGGCATCTATCTTACAACTCATAATGTGAAGTATGTACGCATTGACATTCGCATTGGAATGACTTCTCTCGATGATTGCCTTTTAAACAGACATCATCACAATTTTATTTTTTCTTGAGAAGGCCTATGATCAGTGATAGGTTGATTACCTACTATTATAAACCGAATATAAATTACTATTTTTAACAATTTAAGATTATACTTGATCAAAGAATGCAGACGAACAAGTTTGATAAGTCTATACGATAATTCCATACAATCAATAAGATATATCTAACATTTTATAATCAATTTAAATTTCGGTGACAGCATTCCGATTTGATTTATTTGATTTAGCGGAGCTGAAAGCCCTTTGAACTGTGGCTGACGCCATAGATTTGAAAGGTCGCTTCGACTTTGGCGAAAATTAACCCAATATTGCCAATAGATTGTGTAAGCACAAATTCCTCCATGTGTATCAAAAATAATATAATATAGTTAAATAGGTTTATTATGTATATATATAAAGGTATATCTTCGAAATAAGTACGAAACAATACAGAGGCTCATAGACGAACAGACAACAAGAAAATAAATATAGCTCTTAGACTTTAGACACAAAAATATATCTCATTTGGTTATTTGTCAATATCTATATTTCCGTTTAAAAACTTGTGTCAGGCAGGTGAATGGTGTTTCAAGGATATTTTGATAAAAGTTGTAATTATCTTAATAAAGTAATGTATCTGAATCTTTTATGTTTGTTTTGTAAGTCTTATAATCTTTTACAAGTTAATCTCATTTTGATTCCCTTTTGTTGGACCGTATGTTAAGAAAATTCACTGAAGCTATAAAGTAGTCCGAAAATAGACTACTTTCGCAGAATGATATTGAATAGTTTTTATAAAATAAAAGCTGAGGAACGTTGCCTAGTTAACAGAGTGGGCGTTAATTGGAAACACGTGGCCTGTGCAACGAGCAGGCTTTAAGTGACTACGAATAGAATGGGAGAGATGAAAGCATTCATTTACATTTTTTTTTACTGAAGTTCATACTTCAATTTGTGAACTTTTTTTATTTTTAAATTCATTATAATGTCTTTTAATTGTTAGAGCCTAGATTTTTCTGCGTATCTACTATAAAGGTACTTAGATTTATTTAAAAAATGTCTAGTCAAACGTTAACGTTGTCTGTAACATGCCAAATACAGTAAAGCTAAACAAAAATATCTTTAGGAATGCACATACCTAAATAAAATCATTCCGATATCAAAAGATACAGTGAGGTACATAATATGTACCTACATGAGCCATTTCCATAAGATTGGCAAGCTCAAACCTATGCCAACAGACTTCTTACTATCCGTGCCAATAGTCCGGTAAAACGTATTGAAGTCAACAATATTCTAAATAACAAACATCGGTATATAAAAGTACAGCAGCAATCAATCTCACTGAAATGAAACCCGTTGTTTTCCTACGGAAAAGTAAACAGAAAAATATAGCTCTATCATTTTCACAAACAGCACTTAAGCTTAGCTCGGTTTCTATTTCATTTTCCAGAAAATCTTAATTAATGAACATGGTATATGAGATCTTCGGAAAGGATTATAAGATAACAAATTAAATGCATCTAATTATAACTCAATTTTGTATTTGGGACATGTAGATTTATAATAGTACCATCAAAGAAACTGCAATTCCACTGCAATCGTTTTGATGTATTTTCGAGCTAGATTCGAATTTCATGAATATGTAGTACATACCATCACGCCTTGATTTTCATAGAATAATGTTATATACCGGGTATTAATAAATTTTCTGTTAAATCTTTCAACTTGCTTCAATCATGTTTTTTAGAAACGTCAGAAATGAACCTTTATTTTCATCATCATTCACAACAGCTTGTTCTAAGCCACTGCTAGCACGTGTGGGGATAGCCATCGTGTGGTTTTAGTCGAAAGAAGTCGGACAGAACCCTTGGGTATCTAAGCGGATTTTCACACGGGAAAAATAAAAATGATTATCTACCCTTATTTCTTCTATGCCAAGCATCACTGTCTGTCACCTAGCTCATCGAGTTTCCTCCTACTATCTTTTGTATTCCATCAACTCACGTAAAATCCGAAACCCTATAAAATCTCAATAGAGTGCCGTAACTTGCTCAATTCATTATACAAGAATTCATACACAACCATAATTACTTGGTAGCTACTTTAATTAAAACAACCTCTAACAGATAACGTACAACATGAAGTGGTGTCAAGGACTTGTATGCTAAGCCGGGAGAAATAGTCATCGGCCTTCAAACTTCATAAATAACGCGTACTGTAAAGTAACTGGACAATCCACAATTGACTGCACAGCATTTCCCATGAGATTAAAACAATACGATTTTCATGCAATATCGTTTGTAGAATCTGCATGCAATGTTTGTACTGATGATTGCGTTTTGTAATTATATCCTACTTTAGTATGAAGGACGAAGGAAGGAAGGAGGAATCTCCTAACACCGGCTTTCCTTCCTGAAATTGAGTGTCCAATCACTAAATGTTTATAAAGAAATATTCTTAAAGAAATTATCTATATTTGTATTTATACTTTAATCAGTAATCAACTAGGTACGACGACAACGACTTTAAAGCGAAAACGGTTTCCGATGATTAACTGTCTGATTATGACTCACTTTTCAAGTAAAGTAATTATAGAATCCTCTAAATCTTGTTTGAGAACCTCTTAGCTGTCAAGAAAAGGGACGGCAGGAGGAACTAATGTTTACGATTGACGTCAATGATATAAATTTCGCACAATAGAAAACCCTAAGGAAAATGTCAATTAACTCTAAAAACATGATGTTAGGTAGATATCTTAATGGATCTTTCATCAACCCAAATATTATATTTCATTTAGTTATTTCCGACAACAATGATTCGGCGGGAATATACCTAGTTGTTCTTTTATATACGAAAATAGAATAGGACAAACGTCTGTGACATTCGCCGATATCGTATGCCCTTTCCTTTATACTGATCATGTTTCCCCTCGTGGTCGTAGCTATTGTGTAGAGAGACGTTATCCGAACACACCGAACGTAATATATAAGGATAAGTATACACGAGTATCTGATACCGAAACCCATCATGAATAATAAACGGGGTATCGGTATTTGAAATCGATCACTCGGCGCTTGCATAATATTCTTAATAGAGTTAATAGCAAGAAAGTGTGAACCGACCTGAGTATCGATGGAATCAGCGTTAAATAAATAAAACTTTTAATATATATTTTAATTTATCGGTAAACAACATCAAAGGTTTTTTTACATCAAACAATTAAGGTCTATAAAAGCAAATGATATAGCTGTACCTACCTACTATCTTTAGAATGTTTAACATAAAATAAAAAGGACCAATATTCAATCGTCTAGACAAAGACATAGCATTTTCTTTTATCAATCATTCTCCAATTGCGAAGTTGAATAATTTTATTCGCCACAAAATAAATATCATATTCAGAAAATATGCTTATTACTATTGATACACGATCATGCATATGATCAAATTGTATACATGGGTAAGAGGGCGAGGTTTATTGCGAGAATTCATAAGAAATTATCATCATATCGTTTTACTGCTCTTATCCAAAGTTAAGAGACTAAATTTCTCTTAAAAACGTAATACCGAAATAAATCGTAATTCAAGGACAATTTAACCAAATTGTGTTATTATTCGGAATCCGATACCGTTAATCTAGGTTTCTACGCTACTATTTTGTCCAAAATACTTCACTGGAAATAAATGTACCTAAGCGAATGCGATTGTTGATAAAATTACCAAGTTTGGAACGATTTTCTAATCTTTTATTTCCAATGAAGTAGTAGTACACGAAATAGTATAGTAGGAACCTAGATTGAAGGTATTTTAATCCGAAAAATAAGATAATTTGATACAATATTGTCTGAATTATGATTGATTTCGGTATTACGTTTTTGTGGGCAATTCTAGCTAGGGTCTAGCGACCCTAAGTGGGATTGGCGCAGTAAGTATGTCTTTTTCTTCCATATATATCTCTATCAGCCGCCATCTCATCGTTCCGCTTCCTTTGTAACCATATCATATGAAATTATATAGATATTTAGTTTTATTCATCATCAGCCTATAGCAGTCCCCTGCTGGACGTAGGCCTCCCAATATGCGCCATTTCACCCTGTACTCTGCATGTTCTAGTTATTATTACATAATATTAATTGAAAATATATCTACTTGGAATATATTGGGTGTGGCCAGTCTCCTTGGTGCCTTTGATAGACTCTTCTGGCTAGTTTTAGTTCTTGATATCTTCGCTCAGGATTTATAAATCAAAATCAGTAATGTAAAATATGATATTTGCTATTATAACCAAGATTTTATTACAATTTCAATGTAGCTGATTGTTTTCAATGTAGCTACACCGGCCACATATTCTATGAAACTTCCTCAACTGAATAAAGTTTGATGCCTTACACTTACACTAAGAAAATGACATATTAACTTTGTATAGATATTGTTATTGTAGTTGAGTAATATATACAATTGCTTAATATTTTGGCTCTACCTTATTGTTTGGTTGTAATGTAAAGCGAACCCGGCGAACCTATTAAAAGTTTGGACCAAAGTTAAGAACTTACTGACTTACGATCAACTAACTCGATCGGGATAACGGTACCGTAGTATATCGATATCTATATAAACAGTATTCAGTGAATTGCATATTATTATTACCTATCAAATTATACGAAAGTTTTAAAATGTGACCTCTACCAAACTCAGTTGTAGAAAATATATTTAAATCTCGGTTCAACAACCCGTAGACAGTAAGGCACAAAGCTACGTTATTTAAAAAACTAACGTAAAGAAACCAATGAAAATAGAAGTCGATAAAAGCAAAGCGTACAATTTAAGTTTATTACCTACATTGTTGTAGTAAAATGTATAAAAGTTTTATAACTAACCTTCACTCGTGTGTACTATAGAAATATAAACAAGCATTCGAGGCATTACAACAGTATAATTATACCTATTTAAAAAATATTTCAATATTCATAAAGACGCAAAAGAGGCTACATAAAAAAATATAAAGAAAACCTGAATATCTTAAAAGTTCAGAGATCAAACGAAAACATATTTTACATTAATAATAATGAACAACTGTTGGAAATACCAAAAATCTCATTAACGATTAACTTTTCGGATTTGTACAGGCAGATGTTTTTTTTTTCATAAGGTTTAGAAAAGTTGCTTATCACTGCAATATGTACTAGCACCAGTTTTAATAAAAAACATTTGTTATGTTTCATTCATCATTTCGATATGACATGTGCACTTGTGTTACGTTCAGATGTGCTCACTACAATATTAATGTTTTTTTCTGTAAAAGCAATGAAAAGAGCTTTCATTTGACAGCTCTATCAAATATAAAGCTAGCTAGGCTTAGCTAGGTAGGTTGCCTATAAAGGATGTCTACGTCATTTCCTCTTCCGTCAGCCACGGCTTGAATCATAAAACCAATTTTCTCCCTCCAGGCAACCTGTTAAGAGCTTTTCAGGGAATAAATCAAAACACCGATTACTGTGAAATAAAACACAGATATAAACCCAGTAGCGAATTACCTTTTAAGAATTTATGGTACCTATTTATGGAATAAATTTTGGTAAGAAAGGTATTTTTTTAATAAAATAATCCACATAGATGATATAATAACGCCATTTAAACACTGAACACCATATTACCTATAGAGTATATTTTTAAGGAAAGTAATATGAAAGTCGTGCATATAAAATAATGGGGCTTACATGGTTATGTAAGCCCCAGCGTTACCTAAAATTATCATCTATCTACATGAGAAACTAAATTTTAAAAAGGTGAATAGAATCATTATTGAAACATAATATTCATTTCAACTATAGACTTTGCAGCATCAGATGTTGGCTCTGCATGAAATCTTTATTTTATTCATAATCAACCATTATAATATCTCACTACTAGGGACTAGGTATCATTATTCCTTATATATATCATAGTTCATTTTATATGCAACTTTTTTTCATTTTATTGTGAATGGAAAAAGCAACTTAACAATACATTAACAAACATGCTGCAATGCTACGTAACTAAACCAGCTTTTTGCGTGCGGTTTCACTCGCATTGCCCCACTCCTAAAAGTTGTAGCGTAGCGTGCTGTTTAAAGCTTAAAACGTTCTTATTGGTGAAAATCCTATGAGAAAATCCGTTCGGTAGTTTTTGAGTTTCAGTCGCGCGTTCAGTCAGACAGACGCGACGAGGGAACTTGGTTTTTTAATATGTAACCATGGTTTAGTCCATGTTTAAGTCCCATGTAATAGGGAGCGAGCCTATTGTCATTAACCGGCCACAAATTCCAAACTCCGAGCTGCTACTGAGAATTTCATCGTACAACGTAAAACCCAATAACACTTTGCTCGACCTGGGAATCGAACCCAGGACTTCTAGCGTAGCAGTTACGCTCAGGACCATCATCAGGCTAATGAGGCAGTTAGAACCTACACAAAATAATATTATTAAAATCCCTAAGTTAAAGAATTAATTTTGCCTTCACCTTTGAAATGACAAAATCGCACGAAATCTCATTTATTAAAATGAAAAGCTTGACAGTAAATCGTAAACATTTAAAAACTAATTTAAATTGTAATACTTAAGTAGTTTACAAGAGAAACAAGGGCCTTTAAATCTTATTCCTAATTTCATATAAAAACAACGTCAAAATATTGGTGGTTGTGGTAAAATTGGGAATAATTTTTCAAAGGTATCAACTCTGTTGATTTATCGACTAATTCAATTATTTATCGGCCCAATCACGTTTATTCTCCGTTTTCTGCTGGGAATCGTATGCCTAGCAACAATTTTATTTTAGCCAAGTTATTTTTATGCTCATAGACTTGCCCTCTATTACATGAGACTTAAACACTATACTGGCGTCATTGCATGCTATGTTAACTAGTTTTTATATAGTTTTTTGTGTTGTTTAAAATTATTGCATCGTTTCAAAATTGGAATTGAATAAAGACATCACTTTAAAGGCACAGTTTCGAATTCTGCCCGCGGTCAAATTTCTCATTCAGTAAAAAACTTTATAAAGAAGTTTGCAATTAACCTATTAAAAAAAACATCTAGACATTGACAGCCACGCATAATGTCAAGTGACACCCGTGACACCACATCAAACTTCAACCAGATAACGTATATTAATATTCTCTGTGAAATGTGTGAATTACCAAAGACATTACATAGTTTAGTAAAATACAGAAAATATTTGGAAAATTATGAGGTACACGTGCATTTTAAATACATTCTAGTCTTTAGTAATTCTTGCAGAGAGCAATTTCAATATGTTTAATGAATACCACTATTTAGATTATATAATATTTATATAAATATATATACAAATACTTGTATAAAAAATAGAAAATTGAGTAGAATGTGCTGTGAAATTGAGTAAAATAACATAACTCCAACTTCATTATACATAGACTAAGTTCCTGTCTGTAATAATACAAACAAACACATGGCTTTTGTGTGAATGAACACTTCATTAAACGTACTGAGACTTAATTAACTTACAAAAAACGTTACTTGTGTTTATTATTTGATCAACGATCGTTTACATCCTGTATCTGTGTTTTGTGTTGGTATACCCACGTAGTGTATTCAGAAATCCGTTTTAAAGGGAAAGCGTTGGCCTTCAGTGCCGAGGCTGGCGAATGGGCGTACAATAATAAAATTGTTTACATGTCGAATTGTACGTAACTCAATAACCGACATCGTAATCTCGGAATGAGGTTTTATTCAATTTACCGTCCGTACGTGATTTGGCGCGGGTCCTCCGCACACAAAATAGTACTCAATTAGAAATCCTATCAAAGCAAATCGAAAAATAAGTAAGTTACTAATATTGTATAATTGTATAAAGTTGGAAAATAAATATTTTTAGTGCTATAGTATAAATACGTAGATAATATATAAACAAACACTATAGGTATATAAAAAGTAAAAATACCGTTAAATCGAAAATATCATAGAGTGCCTTAATGAATAAAAAGCTTCAAAGTCAAATTTAAAAAGTTTAACAAAAGCTAAAAACCACACCGTCATAAAACAATGCTTACCTACCCTTATAATTATTTACGATTCGTTATAACAATATCGTCACCAAACAGAATACCTTGAGGATACAATATTTGCCTTAGGCCGTTGTTATTTACTAATTAATTGAGGTCAATTATGTTTTGTCTTCATCTGTAAATGGACTGAGGGTCGAACAATTGCTATAGATACATCAATATTTATGTATGTATTAACATAAACATGTTTTAGATGTAAATACTGTGATTATTCTGTTCTAGCACCCATTAACAACTTCGGTTTTAATTTATTAATATCAATAGTAAATCTCTATTGATTTTTTAGTAACAATACTTAATACAAATACGGTGGTAGCATTGAATGTAAAATCAATAAAAGGGTATCTACTGCTAACCCTTTGTCTAAGAATAGATATGAAAATTGATTCTTAGTGAATCATTGATAAGTAGAAGCGAGATAGCAGAAACGAATTGTAAGTAAATCGATACTACTTTGAGTTATGTCGTTTTTATCCAGTATTTTATAATAGTGCTCAAGCAGACTGTCTGACCGTCTGCAATTCCAACATATACAAGTACTCAAATTACTTCTAGCTCTATTCTAGAATGTCGTCGTAGTGTTGTGAAAATTATTGTAACTAGTTCAAACCCGATTTGATTCTGTTATCGGCAGTAGTGGCGAGCAGTAACAGATACAGGCAGACAAACTTTTGGTCGAGTTCCAACTATTGTGTACCAGCTAAATGTCACTTCAACTCGCTGAAAACAAGGTAGTACCTATCTAAGATACATAAAATCTTTATCATAGACATCCAAACTCAATAGGAATACTGAAACTACTTATTTTGGACATTGTAGATCGATACCTATACTTTTTATTATTTTTCCACTTGTGCTCTAAGAATTCATAAAAGTCAATAAAATATCTCAGCCCTGTAGTTCTGATTTTGCTTGTGTTACCATTGACCATCGTTATTTATTTTGGAAATGAAGCTACCAATTTAGCAGCAATAATACGAGTTACCCGCTCTATTTATAATTGTCTACTTTATTGCGTTTAGTACAAGTTTTTATTGGTGAAGTAAGCACTGTTAATTTTAGATTTAGCCTATTGTCAGTTTAACGATGCTTAAAAATAACTACCTACAACAATAAGACTGCAGCTGCGGCTAAAAATACATAACGGATATTAAAGCTTGGCATTTAATTAGTACTGTGGCGTTTGTGAAGCATGAGTATAACATACCATCATGTACATATACTTACATAATTATATTCCCCGAAGGATAAGGTGAGGTATTATAATATACAGCCACAGTTCGTCGGTATGATTAGTTCCCAAGTAATAGAAGGCGAGCCTGTTGTCACAAATCCACTCTGAGCTGCTAAAAACACTACACTACACACATACTGCTCAGCCTGAAAGTCAAACCCAGGACCTCTAGCGTAGTAGTCGTGCTTGCGACCACTACACTGATGAGGCAGTTTGAGTATACGAGTATAAACTAAAAGTAATATGAGCGATGCCGTGGCAGCAAACTGTGTACTTAGATATATGTAGTGCGGAGGCATGAATACACACAATCTCGTACCGCATGCAACTAATATTATATTTAAGTCCACAAAAGGACCTAACACAAAAATAGCATATCCAGATTTAAATCTCAGCTATTTTGAGCCAAAGTCGTTCAGATAAATCCAATTTGTTATCGTGAAAAGCTGCAGAATCAAATTAGTCTAACAAATGCATTTGGATTTTCTTTTCAATAAAAAGAAAACAATTGTCCCTACAGAAGCTCAGTTCAGCTACAACTAAGCTTCTAACACAAGTTTCTATAGATGATTTTGCCGTTACATAGATACACTATTACTTTGAAACAGTTTATAACATTGTACTTAGTGAGAAGTATATTTATAGTGAAACCTCCATTGAAAGGACTTGATGTATGACCCCTCAAAACATTTTGCTTTTTGGTTATTTGTAACTCAGTAAAATTCTTGAAAAATAAATACATTTTATTTAAGACACAAGCGTGGGTTTTTGTTGTATTTTATGTACTTATTCTATTCATATTCATCAAGTCATGCTATAAATTAAGAGCAATTATTTCAAATGATAATTGTATACAGAATCAACATTTTCTTATTGTGCATTTACATTTTCCATTTTATAACAGGCACCCTACATAATATATATTTCATGCACATTCATTCAAATTTAAGTAGCAATTTTCACGCATGATTCAGCATAAATTATAGCCTAAATATCGAGCTAGTATTATCGCATTATTTTACGCAGCCAGACAAACACGAACAAAATATGAATTTGATAACTTTTATACAAATACCCGCAACAGATATTCCTAAAAGTCAATGCCGTCCTACATAGACAATGATTAATACATATATTAAGCCTCTTTACATAAAAAATGGATATCTTTATCTTTATTTACATTATCTTAGTGAATAACGGATTATTATATTACCTACTTACTATTCCCTCTTTGTATACCTACATAAACCAGTGTTGCTCCGACGAAATCGAGGTTATGGGCCCTATTTTGCTTCAACTAATCCAATACGGACACACGATGAAAGAAGTTCTACAAATTTGTTAATCGCGTAAAACAATTTTAAATAATTGAATCTCCACCCACATTTTACTCAAAAATACGTGCTTCCCTTTATAGTTTATTACATTATAAAAAATCTTTCATTTTAATATACCTATCTATTATAAAACGAGATTTCGCTTCAACATTGTCTATTCATATCTGATATACTTTGTATGAAATACTTGTACTGCTATTGTTTTATATTCCCTGTAATTGAGTTAGTTCTCCTGAACAGGATGCAGCAGTAAACGAGAAAAGTGGTCGCTCGCTATAGCCGTTCGTTAAAGTTAATAGACTAAGGCTATTACTAGGCGCTACAACTACGACGAGTTGAGAAGTCGTAAAAACGAGTGGAACAGGGACCTTAACTAAAACATATATTAGTACAGTACACGTCCACGTGTCTCTGGGTACAAATTTAAATTTAAAAGGTCTGGAAGTTATAAATTATCATTTATGAGCTATTTTCGTACATTAAATAATATCTTATTTAATGTACGAAAATAGCTCAAGATAGCGCTACTTAAGCACGAATCACGTTTTAATTAGCTTACACCTACTACGAGCGAAAATGGAAATATAATCTGTATTTAAATAGACTGCTAACTTGCGCTTAAAACCGCAAGAAATCCGATCATAAATACTTAGCTATCATTAATAAGGAAAACTAAAATACATGATACAAGGGCGCCATGTATAGTTTATATTAACTTGTTTTTAATGAGATGAGAAAATACTAGAAATTAATATTCTTTCGAGCTTTATATATAATGCTAATATATTTTCAAACAAAACTAAGGATTTTAAGTATGTGTAAATGTTCACGTGGGTCTTAGTATAAGATCCTGTTTTATATGTAGATTTCTGTCACCGTATTCTCTCAAAAGTGAATGTAAATTGAAATTCACAACACCGGCGAACTATGTAATTTATGGATTTATTGTATACTTACCAAGAATTTACCAGACATAGCTAATCGCAAATTATATGCATAAAAACTGTATATCAGCATAATGTACATGAAAGGAAACTGTGTAACTTTATAAGCAACTGGAAATGTCCGACGATGTAATTATATCTATAACATGTGCTTCTCTGAAGTTTTACGCAAGTGGCTTCACAGTGGTCAATTTATATAAAAACTTTGTAAAAACGTCAGTTGGCTAACAGACAGGCACATATATATCGCCGAGACTGTAATAACTGACTTCTGTAGACTGTCTACTTACCTAGACATGATACTCATAGATCTTAATTACTTCAATTTAATATATATGTACAAGTTTCTTCGGTTTGAAGCTTTGAAAAAATTGGTACAATCTTTCATCTAGTTATAAAAAAATTGCGTGACATGCGTGTGTAAAATATAGATACCTACATAGTTTACCGTCATGGCACTCATGGCTCATAATATGCACTAAAGCAAGTCCTATTAGTCATGAGTGTTTATCATATCAAGTTAAAGTTCTATAGATATTCCAGTTTGGACATGTTGAAAGAATTAATGAAAGACGATTAACGAAAGGAATTTATAAAACGAATGTCAGCGGTAGAGTTCGCCCTAGAAGGACATCCTCATATCAGCCAATAGAATTCAACTGTTGAACAAAGGCCTCCCCCAAAGACTTCCACTTGGACCGGTTATATGCCACCTGCCTGCAACGACTCCCAGCGGCCTTTATCAGGTCGACCGTCCATCTTGTTGGAGGTCGTCCCACACTGCGCTTTCCGGTGCGTGGTCTCTACTCGAAAAGAGTTCTTTTCTGCCCCAGCGGCCGTCAGTCCTACGAGCTATGTGCCCCGCCCAGTGCCACTTAAGTTTGCTAATCGAAGGACATACGCCGATTTTATTGGCGAAATCCTTCAAAATGGTCAGGTGCGTAGCACTCGCAACCGGCGTGAATGTATGAAAAGATCTATGAATGTGAAAGAACTAAAAGAAGTATGCAAGAATCTTAGCAAGTGACGGTCTATAGTTTCTGCCTATCCCTGTGGGAGAAAGGTGTGAGTGTATGTATGTATGTATGTAGATATTTCAGTACTTAGGTAAAAAGGTAAAAAGCTCTTAATATTTTTATTGAGTAACTCATGCTGACACAATACGAGCAGAAGAGGATATATAACGGTATCGTAGCTCATTAGTTGTATTAGAATATCATGTTTACGTAGGTAGCGCATTCGACCATATAGTACGGCACGTGACGCTGAGCTGGGCATGCTTCCAAACCGGTCCGCCAAATCCATCGCCACCCTTACCTTCACATGACTGTCAACTCACATGATTCCTACGATTGTAATATATTCACCAAGCCAGTTAAACATCACTTCTTGTACGTAGGTAGTTTATTTGTCACATTTTATTTTTATTTTATGACTTAAAACTCGTTTATGTTGATATATTTTCATATTATATATTAGATAATCAGATATGTTTTTTGGCTGGCCAAAAATAAGACAGAACTCACAGTTCTAGTACATACCTACCTTTTTATAAAAAAAAACCGTCGTAGGCTAGTGATATAAGAACATTGGACTGCAAAGTCAAAGGTCTCGAGATCGAATCCAAGGTACACATCTGACTTTTCGAATTCACGTGCGTATTAATGTATAATTAATGATCACTCGCTTAAATGGTTAAGGAAAACGTTTATTATGTAGTAATAATACCTTTAAAGCTCTGGCTCTCTGGAAAAAGAATCTGTATACTTTTTAAAAAAAAAAGCTTACTAGCAAGTCGGTCGCACATTACTAGTATTCTTGTAAACCCCTCGTGCTAAGCTAAATGCTTGTGTTACGAGTGGGTTCACGTCGGTAGTGCAATGGTTGTGTTTCGAACCGGCAACCGACTTCTGAATACGGTTTCCGGAAAACTTTTTTCCATCAGTCAAGAGTACCGAATTCACTTTGAATCCGACCACCGAAACTTTCCAATATTTATATTATTTCCAGATATATTAGAATCCAGTAATTTCGAAGATCATAAAGAATACATTTTCCAAAAATGTTACCCAATTCTTTGGTTAAATAATTTGTAATACTTAAATTTCATATCCCTCCACAAGCGCAATGTTACATTGAAGGAGAGTTTAAATATAAAATTGTAATCTAGTTAACGAAGACATCCTGCGAGATTGCGAGCAGTGTTATTTGTTCTTCATAGTATGAAGGAAAAGTTTGCCGTCTCTACAAATAAAACTCAACTAGCAATATTGCGTTCTATTGAGTTGTCAAGAGATTATTAAGAGCGATTATATGAGACGATTATTAACAATGATAAGTAGACTGGATATTATACTGATTATATACCGTCAGTTGTCTAGTAACTGTTATAATATTATTTATTTACTTTATTTTACAGAAAGCTTACAGACTAATAACAAATTTTAATATTATGATATGCTTGTGGACAATTGCTAATTACAAGCTTCCACATATATGTGTAGATATTGGCTAATAGCGACTATTGATATTTCGTCAGCACAAGATTACATAATGTTAAAAAAGAAGAAGGATACAGACAGAATTTAAAAATAAATGATAATTAAAAAATTGTGTCACGCCGTGCGATATTGTACCATCTATTTCTTGTCGTAGCATTGGGATTAGGATGTTTCTAACTTTACGTGCGCTAGTGTTAAATACGAGTATATCAATTTCCAAATGCGATGGTATATTATTAATAGCTTTTAAACTGCATATACAGAAGGCGGTGCGCCTATAGTTTGTAGTTTGAATGACATTGTCGACAAACTAAGGAATTTACAAAAGTCCTTAGTTGGTCGACAATGACCTTTTGCAAAACATTCGAATAAAAATTATTTGAGGACCTGTTAATATTAAATGACATACAATTTATATGCTCATGTTAAAAATTTACATCTCAATATATAAATAATATTTTGTTTACGAATGCACACAGCAAAAGTTAATTCGTCGGACGATCGGCTCAAACGAAGGAAATGTTTTTCTTAATATTTATTCCCAGTCTCATATACTCGCCAAAAAGAAAATAAACTCTCCTCTCCTCCATCGAATCCCCCCGAAATACTCACGAAAAGTATCTCTTCATACATATTTCCGACTCATGAATAAATATTGTATATTTTTCCTTTAAAAGCTACTACCTCACAGCAATTATGAATATTAAAAGCGTTGCAGAAGTCATTATTTTATTAGCGATTCCAAATTGTTTTGTAAATTCTGTTGGCAATTTCTAACAATAACTGTTAATTTTGGATTGTATGTACTTATTCCAACTTTTTAAGACAAGTTTATATAAATACTATACTTACATATCTACTTACTATTACATAATTATTAATACATACATACTTACATAATTAATTTATACATCAACAAAAATACCTACAGCTTACGCAAAATTGCTATAAACACCACCAAGCTTCTGAAAATAAGATAATATAGACCATATTCTAACAATTTCATGTAGTTAATAAGTAGTTAGTAAGTTGTCCTACAAAAAGAAATGGAATTACATCACTTCAGAAAATACAGGTACTATTGATTTTCGCTTTTTAATGTTTTTCTACATAAGCTAAGAACTTTGCTTACCTACCAAGTCAATTATCTATATTAAGGTAAGTATTAATAAAAATTACAATTTATTGACCATGACAGTAAAGGTATATTCACATTTTCATTAGTTCAATCTCCTTGTGATAAAAACCTTAAACGTTTTTTATTACCCAAACATAAATAAAATTATCATCAATTAGAACAGATAGTACGCAGAAATGTTAGTGGGACATATAAACATTCGTTCATCATGAAAATCTCGTGCTAACATCTGGATAGTTTATGGTGAAAAGTGATTAGTCTTGCGAATGAACCTGGAGTTGAAACGCCTCTCGTTTTTTATCAAGCCTTATCGTGCACACATTAAGCTTTGAATTCAGCG
The DNA here is from genome assembly GCA_910591435.1 of Acronicta aceris. Classification (NCBI taxonomy): domain Eukaryota; kingdom Metazoa; phylum Arthropoda; class Insecta; order Lepidoptera; family Noctuidae; genus Acronicta; species Acronicta aceris. Next base: position 7,107,506 of record OU342763.1, on the reverse strand, counting down.
TAGGTAGCTTCGGGTATGCTTCCTACTGTAAATACACATCGTGGTCGTACCGTAAATTGTATTTGTGAACTTTAAATCTATGTGTACATAGCTTTAAATTTTGATGACATGACTTAGGTACACTGATTGAATTAGGTATGCCGATTTCTGTAACTCCAAGGGGTCAAGTCTCCAATTTATTGTGACAAAATCGTGATTCAATGATTTCAGTATTATTGATTTTTGTTAGTTTTGCCTACCTCATCTGTTAGGCTTTGTTGGCTTACTGGGGATAGAATCTTGACATAAAGTGCATACAGGTACCTATTTAATGTCAAAGTTTGTAATGTCAAAATCCTATCTCTAGTGAGCAAAACTATCGACGGATTTAGGCATTATTGGGATCTGCCGTTAGTATCATTCTACGACAACCCTGTACAATAGCAGAATTGAGCACCGATGGTATGTTAATTAAATGATTTACTAATTAAGCAATTGTCTATTTTCTAGCTTACCTACATGATTTTTTCCGATGATCAAAAAGGTCATGCACCACATAAGATCACTAACGCTATTACAAACTACTAGTCATATTCCCACTTGCGCTTTAGTGAATTAGTCTGGTTTCTGTTGCCTCAATTCAGATATTAAATTGTAGAGATGTGTTCCCCACGTTGCGGCCCACACCCTTCTATAAATAACGCCTGGGGGAGCTCAGAAAATATTTTCTCAGAAATAATAATTTCGTTCAGATCTACTTAAACGAAAAATCTTTAGAGCTTCCACATACCCACCGTTCAATACTAAATGGCGAGTAGGATGTTGCGATAAAGTCTTATTTTACAACAAACCACCACGCCTGTTTTCCCGAAAGGTGAGGCAGAGGTGTAGGTACTAGACCTACTAACTGTACAACCACAGATCGCCAATATGTTTTATGGCCCATGTAACAGTAAGCCTATTGGCATTAACAGGTAGCAAGCCCGAGGCTAGATCTTAAGCTGATAGTTAGAAAACACTAGATAGACCCCAGACCCCAAAGAAATAGTTTATTTTACACAATCTTCAAATTCAAACCTGTATCAAATCCATTAAACATGAATCTTTATGAATTAACTATCATTATAGTATCTGCCTAGATATTATGACAAAGAAAGAAAACAAACATGTTATAGGTATTACTTTTTATTATATTTCAGGCAAATCAGACTGTACTTTAGGTATTAGCGGTTTCCGCATTAATTAACTTACATTTCTCGCTCAGCGAAATCCGAATGGAACTCGTATTTATTATGTTCGTGTACCTACGTCGTAAATGCTTCAAAATACCTACTTCATAATATTATAGTGCTTTCCCTATAGGTATATTATTTAGTATTTCACTTTTACGCTTACGCTTAGTTTTAAATCAGTACGTGTCTACCTACTTATCTTTATTATGAACTATATTTTATCTGTAGAAATAATAAACAGATGATTATATATAAACCTCATAAAATTATATGTATTTGTGAGTATATTCCTATTTTATGCCAATCACGTGTATTTTTCCATAAACTACAATGCTTTATGGTAGGTATTAATTTATAATTACCAAGAAAACCTGTTGAGTGTTAAATATTTAAGAATTCCTAATGAAATTCTAACTTTACTTTTATGTTCCACCCCTGGTCGCTTACCTAATTAAATAAGAACAATATTTACACTCAGCTATAGGTACCGATTTCAACCTTGAAACCGTAAGGTAAAGTTCTAAGTATTACCAAGGATAATTATCAGCTTTAGTAAATACCTACACGATGATATATTATTATCAAATTCCAACCTCAAAACCAAAATCCTTTCTTTTGTCAGCATGTAACTCATTTACGTATAGATTTGCCTCATGATTTGTTTGAGAATGTTCGTAGTTATTTACACCTTGGTTATATATTCATAAGGTTTATTTTTGTCCACAGCCACGGGGAAGACTTGATCGTGACGCCCTTCGCGCAAGTCCTGGCGAGCCTGCGCAGTGTTCGCAACAACTTCTTATGCCTCACCAACGTGCCGGTTGCCAAGTAAGTCATTCTTTATAGTACTACCTACGAAATTAACCATAAGAACCCTTAGTCTTGAGGAATACTTATTAGGTACCTACATAATAATATATAATTCTAGGTATAAAGTATGATACACATACATAATTACGCCTAATGATAAAAAAATCACTTCAAGCTGCACCTGCCGTTATCAATATCGGGGATAGGTGAACATTCTTAACATATCGAGACTCCTCAGTGCGAAGAGTAGGTACCTATAGCTCAGAAATTGAGGTGCGAAGATCTGATGGCAATCGCTTTGTGTAAATTACTGATATTCAGCCACATCTAATTAAGCTGGAAACCTAAGGAAAAAGAATAGGTGGAAATGATCACAAATCACCAATTTTCAATTAAAACAAGCGTGATATTGAAGAAAAACACCAATAAATTAAAGTCCCACCAATACAACTAATTGCTTTAAAGTTTCCGACAGGCGCCTACAAACTAGTCGGGAAAACTAATAATGAACTGCAATTTGCCATAGCACAAACAAGTAAAATGACAATACTTAATATTCATTAATTTCAACATAATGAATTAGTTTCGCAGTTGAGCCGCGTTTCCGCTCTGAAACAAATCACATGCCATTTAGATTACACTGAAGCTACGCATATAATTCAAAGTAATTAAAATTTGAGATGAAATACAGCCAGCTTAGAGCCAGCGTACGTGTGTGTGTACGTATTTCACATAAATTCAAAATACTGCCTAAAACAATGGAGGCGAATCTCCTTCCTTATATACTGACCGATGGAAAATCCACACTTATTGTACCTAATATATACCTACATAGGTACCTACCTACATTTATGCAAATACCAAAATGAGTCTATCGGTCTGTTAATCACACCTAACCGGTATTTAATGACACCGTACCTGGAGATAACCTAAATCTTCAAGCATGATATTAGATTTTTACGTGGGAGAGCCATGCTTCGGCACGAATGGGCCGGCTCGACCGGGGTGATACCACGGCCTCACAGAAAACCGGCGTTAAACAACGCATACGTTGTGTTTCGCCGAGTGAGTGAGGTTACCGGAGTCCCAATCCCCTTTTAAAAGGTCGGCAACGCACATGTGACTCCTATGGTGTTGCGGGTGTCCATGGGCGGCGGTAATCACTTACCATCAGGCGATCCGTCTGCTCGTTCGCCCTCCTATCCCATAAAAAATAAATATAATAAAATAACGTAGATGAAGTGAAAGTGGTATGCTAGGATCGTAGCAAGTGGAAATCTAATCTCTGCCTACTCCAATGGGAAACAGTCGTGAAAATATGTACCTATGGCTATCTATATGTAGCACCTACCCTATAATGTAGATAAAACACATCTTTTGCAATATCAGGCAAATGAAGACACACGCACGGGGAAGGTAATACTTCTTATTTATGTAGGTACGATGCGTGATACGAAGGGGAACTTTTACGTATTCGATAACCAAAATCTGAAATTTCTAATGTAGGTGGTTACTCCGTTTCCTCCTAACAATATTATTAAGGATATCAGTTTAATTATTAAATTTTTAATACGATTCCCTCAGCGTGGTAAACCCCGGAAAAAGTTATATGCATATCTACATCACAATAAATTAACCAATGTAGACATTATGACGTAGTAATAGGAAAAATTACAAAATACGTAGTATAGAGCCTACTTACACACGATGCGTATTTCTTATCTCCTTTGCGCGATCGTTTCAATAAACAGAAGGCGCTTATAGCTCCTTTTCATGTTCTGTTTTCGCAAATTTTCTTCCGCTCTCTTGTTTCTTCGATAAAAGCTACCTATGTACATGACTGCATAAACTCATCCTTTTAACCCCCACGACGCCCGTTTGATCTCATCTTGGGCAAATGTTAGTTTAATACATTCCAATTTAGTTTAATTATTTCAATGTGGTGTTTTCATGATGCGGTGTGTACAAAATATCTTCCTAGTACTGCTAATAAAAACTTTGAAGAGATGTCCTTTTTGGTTTATTTGGTAAACATATTCTAGAATTTCCATTGTCTATTCAAAAATAGGTATGATGCATGCTTGAATTAATAAAATTCCATCTCACTTCTAATCGTGAGCAATGCGCTATCTCTTTCTAAAGGAGCTATTATTTATTTCCTTATACGTAGCAATTATTCTTGCTGGGGATAAACCAAAACAACAAAAAAACTCGTCATTTTCGAAAAAATACCTAAATATGAGTAATTTCCTTTATTGAAAATGACCTAATGAAAAAAAATAAAAATAAAATGAGCCTATTCTTAAAGGCCGGCAACGGAATTGCGACCCCTCTGATGCTGTGCGTGTTAATGGGCGGCGGTGATCACTTACAATTAGGTGACCCGCTTGCACGCTTGCCTATTCTATAAAAAAACCCTGAAATTATACAGTAAAATTTTTTAAATTAAAAAAATTATATTGCATCTTGACTGTGAGAAAGCCACAAACCCAATTTAAATCTCCTTGACATGAACTGTGCCTTAACAAAGAAAAATCTTTAATGACAATGTACTTTATAAGAGATTAACTGTTCACAAATTTGCATGTTTCACATATCCGTATCTCTTACGTGTATCTCGACTTCGTCATCTTTGTTGATATTATCTTATGCGCGTGAGCAAATTCAAGGCCTTCCTACTAAGATGTACAAAGCTTTGGATGTGCAACATAACTGTGCTCAGATAAATTCCACATATTTTGTACTATCGTAAAGTATTGTAATAACATTTATGTACAGAGTACCTGTAGTAAATTAACTGATAAGTTTAGCTTATCGCAGCACTTGAGGTGTGATTAAAAGCTTCTGACGGGCAGACAAATAGTGCGATGTTGTGGGAAAACTGCAGTTGTTGTTTAATACCTACCTACACCACACACGGACTTGTGTTTCAATCTATGAAAATAATAAATTCATCTTATAGTTTTAATATCATAACTTCTTTTCTTTCCCACAACTCAAGTTAAATCTTATCATGGGTACCAGAGTTCAATTCAATTTTTTGTCACTATTTAAAAGTTATATTTTATGTGTAAATTGTGTACCCTACTTATGTAAAATGCTTGCATTAATAGATCTGATGTATGTGAAATTTTCAATTTGTAAAGCTTTGCATACGTTCAAATTCACATTTTCTTAGACCAGTTTAATTTATGTAGTTAAAATATTATTTTTGTTTGTTTTAACAATATTTCCAAACGAGAACCCAACGTTGTTAGAGATTGGTACCAAGATGTAGATAGTCCGTATTGTACCTAAGTAACCAGAATACCTAAAGATAAAATTATTTAAGATTTGAGCCTGTAAAAAGAATCTAATTTGCTTCTATTAATCATCAGTACAGTAATGCAATCATTTAATTATCATGACGTTTTTAAACGTCATGATAATTAAACGAAGCTTCTCCATTTATTTATTGATTCCGATGACGTAAACCATGACGTAGCCCTGTCGCCGAGTATCGTGGTGAATGACGAAACTGACGGAACGCATGGCGGCTAGCACGCGACCGCCGAATCAGGCGCTCACGCGGGTTGACGTCCTCGACTCGTCACCCACGCGGCGCGGCAGCCAGCCGACCACATGACCAGATTAATGATTAATCAACCTATGTTTAATTAACATTATACAATAGGATTCGTGAAATCAAACCATCATTAATATCCTACTAATATTATAAACGTGAAAGTTTGTGAGTATGGATGTTTGTTACTCTTTCACGCCAGAACGGCTGAACGGATCTGGATAAAATTTGGTACACAGATAGATAGTAATGCCTGGAATAACCATCCCACTTTTTATCCAGGTCGAACTCAATCCTGAAGTCCACGCGGACAGAAGCTAGTCACAAATATTTTCACAAAATTATAAAGTTATTATTGGCCATTCAACCCAAGTATTATATTTTTCAAGTATTACAATTCATTGGAGTAGTCACAAAATACCTAAATAAAGGTTATGTTTGACGTCACCATGGAGCCCTTAACCTTTACAAATTATAATTAATATAATTGCGGCAGTAAAGAGTTATGTACAGTGTACACAATGTATTATCTACTATTAAGAATCGATTGTCAGCAAAATAATCATGCTGTACCTACCTGTGAAAACAAACGGTAATCGATCCCCAGACATCACAAGCTCAATTTGGGTAATTTATTTAGTTAACGATCGCAACGTGTACGTATTTTCCACAAAATATGTATTGTAATATGAACCATTATCTGAAACTTTAATTAACTGGAAGCTGTTAGTGTAATAATTTCAGCGGTCTGCAAAATAATTTGTAGACAGGCTTTACAATAATACTATCTAATATGGTATTATGTCTTTCAGAACTTAATTATTCAGATAAATTAATCTGCCAAACGCAAATTAACTTTAATTTGCAATTTGACCTTAATACCAAGCATGTCAAATAAAATTGTTTATTTAAATCAGTTACTCGTCGGAAAATAGACCGAAACATTGGACGAAATATTGGGGAAATGTTTTCGGTTATGTACAGCCTGCGGTGCGATGGCCACCTCGTAATAAGCATATAAATAATTTACATGACGTTATTTAAATGTTGAACAACGTATTAAGATCCCCCAAACAGGGTAACGGATCACATTAAATTATATAGTTCTACACTATAAAGTTTGCTGGAGGAAGCTTCATGCGACAAGGCAAGGGCAGGGTGAAAAGGCGCACATTGGGGGAGGCCTATGTCCAGCAGTGGACTATTATATGATAATGATTTTGACACTATTTTCCATAATTGCAAGGTTCTACCAAAAACAATTCCTTCAGAAGTATTACGTATATAATATAACATAATATTGCCTTAGTGGCTCTACGCCATGTGTCGCGGATTCGATCCCCGCACGGAACAAAATATTTGTATTGGTAATTCTGCACCTTCAAATATTTTCTCTCTATAAGAAAAGTAACATTTTTAGATATAAGTATATACTTTGTAATTACGTACACCATGTAAATGCTCTGTACCAAATGTTATAAATGAATTATTAAAGCCAAATATACCTTTTCACCTTATGTGTATTGTGTATGAAATAAACTGTTGTTAATCCCATCTGTCGTATATCGAACCTTGACATGACCTCACTAGAGTTATCTAACACATGTCTCGATCTCGACGCTAAATTTAGATTATAAGCGATGCAGACCAAACAACGCTAACTAAACGATGGCTTTTTCTAATTATAGGATTGTTATTGTGATTATCTGTTTACGATCGCGAATGATTTTACAACTTCTGAAAGGGTTGCTCACATACATGAATACCTTAAGATTCATCTGTTTCATTTCGTTGATAATGTGAAGGACAACTGTACCTATTTTATTAGTTCAGGCAGTCTATTGTTCCCGCATTACCACTAGCTGTTGCCCGCAGTTTCACTCACGTCCCAAAAAGATTAACATACTATAAGTCCGATTCTAGGCGGCGTATCAAGATGCACCAGATTTTATGTTAGACGTTTAGCAATACATCGGTGAAAATTGCATTCAATTCCATGCAGTAGTTTTTGCGTGATGCGCGTACAAACATACCGCCAAACCGACAGACAGAAATTCTAAAAAAAAAATTTTGGCTTCTGTTGCTCCAATAAAAACCCCCATATTAGTTTTTCTTTAATATCTATAATGTACAGACATTGGCCTGTTACAATTTTAATATATGTAGGTTATAGATAGATGTGTATAAAACTTTTAAATAGTGCAATAACTCGATACTACAACGACCTAAACGTTGCCAACCCTGCTTGAATTATCAACACAACTGTATCGTAATCTAAAAGTAGAAATAACAACAACATACGTATTTAGATCTAAGGAATTTTAACGTGATATGTAAAGTAAATTAAAAAGCTACACTTACAGGCTACGGGAAACAATACTACAGGTGAAGTACGTTATATATTAGGTATTCTTGGAATGTATTCCTGTATCCACTTTATCGTATTTCGTATACCTTCATCAGGGTAAATATTAAAAATATGTTTGCATATTTCGAGCTCGTGGTATCTTCTTTAAATATAAATATAAGAGAGCAAGCTCCCGTTCCGTGCCCACTCACTACCATCAAAGCCGATACAAGAACAGAATTTAATATCATTAAATTTAAGAGCTTTTTCACAAAGTAAGCACGGTTATAAGGGGATACTTATGATCTTTAGATGTTTAAAGCTCTAGGTATAATGTTATTCATACTTTTCAAGGTCAACATTGTAGATTTTTTATGATATAATTTCCGTAATATTTTTTCCTATTCCAGCATAAAATATGTAAGAATACCACCCCTATATTTTCAGTTAGCTTTGTAGTAGTGCATCCGACCGTATTACTGCTTAAAATTCGTTTTGGTATTGGTTAGTTCGAGCAAACGGGAATCGACTAAGACTAGATATCATTTAATAAATACGTTAGTAATAATTGTGTAATGAGTTGTCATTGTCGTTTCAGATCACGAAGGTCTTCGGGCGCAGCGTCAGCTGTTACACCACAACCTAAGAATTTAAATCCAGGAGGTAAGACGATAATGAATATACTAATATTACTATGCTACAACGATTTATGAAGTGACCCTCAGGTATTAATAAAACTACATAATAATATAGTAGATACAGCGTATTCAATAATAATTACCTCTAAAATAGTAATTACTTATCTAAATGTGTTTCAAATTCAGTTATAAGTATTGATTTATAGTCCTCCTTCAATAAATCCTTATTTAGTGCCGTATTTTAACTTTTCAATGACAAGGTGACTTACGAAATAACAAATTTGTTCTTAATTTTTTACATAACCTTTCCAGTGTAGTTATTATTTATATTCATTTTTTTTTACTCCGGTTAAGGGGGAAAAAAACCGGTGTGACGGGCCTAAGTCAAGTGTACACCGGTGCATGCGGTGGTTTGAAATTGAGTTTAGTTACTGTGAGTTTTCTGGTTCAGACTGTAAAAATTTTCTGACTAGTCTGCAGGTGTTTAGAATGACTGCTTTCTGGAGTAAATGGTAGGTGTTTGCGTGCAAGTTGAGAGTTACTAGGGACTGGTGCAGCTATTTGGGTATTACTCCTGTTGAAGATAATACTATGGGGACTTTCTGTACATTCCAGAGTAGTGTTATTTCATCCTTCAATTCAATATATTTTGATAGTTTCTCTGCTATTGTCGTTTGTAAATTGTGTGTGTTTGGTCTTGCCATATCTTATTATTAAAAGTCCGTAGTGTCCCACTGCAGGGCAAAGGCCTCCGCACACTCCTTCCACTGTAGTGAACTGGTTAAAAAATTAAACAAACTACATTAATTAAAATTGGGACACTCGTCAATACACGTACAGAACCATCACTGTTTGAGTAGACCTAAGGATTTAGTTGAAGTACCTCTACCCTTTTCAAGTGCGAGAAAGCGATTTAGCTAAGTCTCCGTTTGGGAAAACTCATTTAAGACTAACACCCAACCGCCCGTCTTTGAAGCACTTAATACTATCAACACGAAAGTAGTTTTAGCGAACTGTCTTTAATAGATATATGTGCATAAGAAACCATTAATAATAATGATGCAGATGACATTACAAACTGACACTCACCCGTTACCATACATTTTAAAGAAAATCTTAATGTAAAGCTATTTATACTAAAACTATTATTATATTACTCAAGTGCAAACGTGGGTGGATGCTAACAACCTGCACTTGAGGGATTAAAGTTAGAATTTCTATCAGTGGAGCTTAATAAATTGTTGGCAACACTAAACATATGTTATTTTTAACACTAAATTCTTTATGTTTATGTACAAGAGTGACAGAGGACATCAATATTTAGGAAAGGTCATTGTAGTATGGTAGGTAGGTACCTACGTCTTTTTGGTAATTTATACTGAAAGTAGAAGGCAACATTTTGTGCGATTTATGGCGCTGATAAGGTATTTTATAACTTGTACAATATGATAAAACTAACAATAACATTATAAAGGTACTACAAACAATCACTAAATCTAGGTATAGTGAGGTGACAATTATATTTTACCATTACTATTAATAGTTATTCAACTGATCTAAAACAGATACGAATTTAACGTAACTATTTATTTTCAATTCTGTTGTATTCTATTTCTTGTGAAATCCTCATCTATTTGTATAGCACTTGAACGTAAGTCGCATCACTACGCTAAGGACATGTCAATTTGTAGCAATCACTAAGCTGACACTGACACTTGAAAATAACATAGACAATATTCTTATACCTACTTCACGTGTAATGATAGAACTCGACGCAAGAAATACTACAACCAATATCATTTGTATTGTATGGTTAATTTACTTACCCTAGCAATAACACTATTTGCGAATTTAAAAAATTCAAATATCCTCAATATTCCGAACCTCGAATATAATAATAATAATGTACCTAATATTATGTATCAGATTCAGATCCAAAATCAGTAATTTCCGCTTTGTTTATAAATAAATATTTTAATTTTTGAATAGTCTAGTGTTTAAAACAGAAGGTCGAACATTTGAGATGTGTTTTACCCTTAAGTATTGCAGCAATAACGTTTGAAATCCAAGTACTTGGATCAATATTTACTGAAATGATTGCGATAGAGCACTTTCCAACACAACAAAGAGAGCTGTTAAATAGAGCACCATAATTAATTGAATGTGCCTGTTACCACCTCCGTTTTACCCTTTCATTGAATTAGCAATATAGCATAGCATATAATTATGCTATATAAATGATCATTCTGTTTGTTTAATGTATTCGTAAAAATTATTGACTGCAGGTAATTGAGTAGGTTAATATTTGTTGATTCATTGAATTTATTTTTAATGTACCTAGATAATACAAGTAGGTATATTTTCGACAGTTCAAATACAGGCAAATGTTATGTTTGCAACTCTATCATTTATAGACCTACAGATTCAGCATCATCGTTGCTATTATTGGTAATCACTTGCAAAAATGAAAATACCGTACACTAGATTTTTATTTAGATGGAAAATACAAATAGGTAGGGACTTTCTTTAATTTCCGGTAGGATAGGGAAACGCCCTCGTGAACAATGCGTAGCTACAAAGCTATACCTACGTATCTAAATATAATACCCGAGAGTAAACATACGTCGTAGATATTACACATGCTTTGTTTACAACTTTATCAGCAACGTGATCAATTCTCCGATGCGATATAATGAGATTACGAAGAACAGTTATGTCACAGGGTAAACTGTCACATTCTGAGTAATATTCGTTCGAGGAACAGATTTAGGTATATCATAAGCAATCGCCATTAATGGACTCAATCGGATGTAATTATTTAATTGGTGAAGCACCCATACTTTATATTAGCACATTACATAACTTATTTATAAAGTTTTACATACAACATTCTCGTTAGAGTTTTCTTTAATGTAGGTACACATTTATTTATTTCTGTACCTCGTAATAGGATCCATAATCCTTTGTGATTGGATTGTGCACCGCCTTTAGCAGAAGCCAGACACGACAATCCCCCGACAATTTCTTTTCCTTTATTCAATGCAAAAAGAAAAATTGGCTCAGATAGTTCCGCCAGGAAATTGGCATTTATTTAAAGCCTAAATCTTGAAATACGTATTAAATTTTCCTTGTATATAAACAAATTTTCACTACGCATTTCGAAGATTACAAAAATCGTTTTTCTGAGAAATATTTCTTAGTCTTTCAGACTGAACAATATCAACAAGGTAATCCTTTATTATTCTGATAACTGAATATTTATACGCAGACAGCTTCCTGTATCAGAAAGCGATCGTGTGATTTATAGATATACAATCAAAGTAAGATATATAGTAAACAAACTGTTTGCTACACGTAGTTACTTTGAGCAAAACCCGCAGTTGGAGCTATGCTCGATTTAATTAAGGTAGAGTTGACACAACTCAGTCACCGTTAGAATGGATTAAAACAATTTGATTGCGGTTTTCAGTCTAATATAGACTAAAATGAATATACAATGTCACGTGTTTGTATGATTTTGTGCAAATAAGTATTTTACTAGACATCTGTTATTTAAAAAAAAAACAGCTTACTAGCATTGTGTGTCGCATATTACTAGTATTCTTGTTAACCCCTCGTGCTAAGCTAAATGCTTGTGTTACGAGTGGCTTCACGTCGGTAGTGCAATGGGTGGGTTTCGAACCGGCAAAACCACATGATCGCAACTCCGACGCCCTAGCCATTACGCTACCGACGCTTTACATCATATACACGCCTGTATCCTCGAAGGGTTAGTCAGAGGTGTAATGATGCACTCCCACAATTCACCGGTGTAATTTTAGGCCTCTAATAGTGAACGAGCCTATTGCCATAACAACACTGCATTATTACAGTGAAGTAATAATATTTTTGTCATGTATAAGTATCTTGGTATAAAAGAGAGGTAAATATGAATGTCGACGGTTGGAAGGGTAGAGATAAGAGGGACAGCAAAGAAAAGAAAAGATAGGTACATGGATCGTATTAAGGCCGATATGAAGGAAAAAGGACAAGAAAATTATGATGATGATGATTTTTGATATAGCAGTATATAGATAGACTAGCTATTTGCACGCGACTTCGTCCGCGTGGAATAGTTACTTTGTTCCATATGAACTTTCATCTCCTAATTTATCCCCGTGGGAGCTAGAATTTATCAAAATCCTTTCTTAGCGGATGCATACGTCATAACATCTACCTGCATGCCAAATTTCAGCCCGATCCCTCCAGTGGTTTGGGCTGTGCGTTGATAGATCACTATGTCAGTCAGTCAGTCAGTCAGTCAGTCAGTCACCTTTGAGTTTTATATATTATATTTAGATAGTGTTCATATAATATATAAGACTATATGGTTAAATTATGTATAAAAACTGCAAGTATAATAATTCCGCTACATTTTTATATCCGAATTCTGGTGACGTGCGTGTTTTTTTTATTTTATTTATAGTTACCAACATTTGTTCACACGATAATATTACAAATAAAGATCATACAACTAGAACATAGTGTAACAAACAATTATAGGTAAATACAACACTTGCAACGTTTACAGTGTTAGTGCTTACGGATTATTTTATTTTTTTGTACGTGCAATAATTATTAAGTTGAACAGTGGTGAAAAATTAATTATCTATCTGATAAGTCTTATATATTTTTATTTTGATATGTCTCACAGCTATATTTTTACGTATCCATAACACGACTTTTACGTATACATAACATTAAGATTCGGAAATAAAGTTGTACTTACTTATAAGATCACAAGATACGTCTCGATCCCTTGAATTGAAAAGTATCCTTTGTCGTTGTCTGAGAACAGTGTGGCCAATTTTATATCTATTTCATGTACATTCTTGACATTTAATATCAAAACGTTGGTATTCATACTACTTAGGTATTAGTGAGATTGTGTGAGCTCTAGAAACGACCTTGTCCTGTGGCTTTATGACGCATCTGTACTATGTATATAAAGCCCAGAAGTGCCCTGTATACTCATTAGTCTTTTATCCTTAAATGAATACAAGTGTCTGTGCAAACCCTCAATTAAGTTATAAACAAAGACTTCTAAAATCAGTTACTTTGCCAATAGCCTTATTAATTTATTCTCAATTGGAAAATGACCACAGTTCGTGATAAAACAATTGTCACCTTCGATATAGTTACCAACGTTTTGGAGGCGCCTCAACTACAGGAGCAGTGTCTGAATGGCCATCACTGCGAATTGATTCTGTGTATGTCTGTGTTAATTTTTAAAAACAACAGTGGTTGCTTAGAAATACCATAGAGCGTTTTGATGTGATAAAGTGCTTTTAACAATCTATAACCATGTGACTGAAAAATCTGTGTGTTCTGTGATATTAATTAGGAGTCTAATATTTATCTTAATGTAGTTGGAGCCTTTATTGAAAGTAAGTAGCGCAAGCTCAATCCAATTATTTCAATTGCTTCTAAATTTCCTAACCGCAAAGGAAAAATACTAATTACCACAGACATGGAAACCCAACCGATCTAAATCAAATAATGATTTAGGTACCTACTGTTTAACTATGGACATAAAACATAACATACCATCATGCGTGTATTCCCCGAAGGGGAAGGCAGAGGCGTACTAATGTACACCCACAGTTCGCCGGTATGTTTAGGTCCCATGTAATAGGGGGCGAGCCTATTGCCATTAACCGGGCACAAATCCAAACTCCGAGCTACTGAGAATTTCATAGAAAAACCCAATCACTTTGCTCGACCTGGGGATCGAACCCAGGACCTCTAGTCGCGCTTGGGATCACTAGACTAATGAGGCAGTCAAATATCATCTGCAAAAAATGAATGAAGCCTAATATCGTAACTATTCAGCGTGCAAACCAACGTGTCGTCATTGATTATGTCGCCACAGGTTTGACGTAGGTATTGCATCGCCACAAAGAGGTGTGCCATTGTATCTCATATCAGTTCATTGTTAATATTAATTTATGTGCGTATTTAATAAGACTAGTAGGTAGGTTGCAGGTATGTTGGGTTAGATATGCAATGACATTATATTTTAAGTATTTTTACCCGACTACGAAAAAAGGAAGGGTAATGAGTTTAACAGTCTATGTATGTATGTATGTATGTATGTATGTATGTATGTATCGTATGGATGTTTTAAGTACATCTTAGAGACGAGTCAATAATGTAAGGCTTTCTTTTACTAGATGGATATACAATTGTAATTTGAGAGCACGTCCGCAGATGAACATCAATATAAAAACAAAGTGTTCTCGCAAAGCTCTCACAATTTATAAATGACTAAAACGTGCCACTTCTATTTGGAGCGTGACAGGTACTAATGAGTGCCAATGTTGGTGTCCCGTCACGAACTGAATTCAGGACGCGTGTTGTCACTCGCCACTCGCGGTTTCCAGGAAAATACCAAATGTAGGCCGCTAACTGAGTAACCACCGCCGTGCCAGTACGGATTAAGCACATCCCTTGCAACGCCTTCTCCTTATTTAAAGTGCAGAGATTTATGTCTGAGGTACTTTAGAAGTTGTTATTTGAAATGAACCGCTCGTATAATTTGATCAATCGATTATTATTTAACGGTAAAAACGATTAGCCTACGAAAAAGGTAAATAGTTTGTAAATCTTTTCCGGGCTTGAAATAGATGCCAGATCAATCGTGTCAGAAAGTGCAATGTAATGAATAATGCGGAAACCATTTTTTATTGTTGTAACTATGTCACACCAGTCATTCGCTTTATTTGCTTTGTTCAGCCCCGTACATACCTACTTCCATTACCTACATTAACTATTTTAGTACTTCCAAGCTTTTTATTGAAATCTAAAAGTATTTATTATTGATACTTACCTAAAGTTACTTTTTTGTTTTGGAACGCGCTCTTAGTAAGATTTGAGGTTAACAAGGCATGGAATCTGAGAAAGTAATCCCTTTTTTTTTCAAGTAATATCTATTTTGAAACTCCATAGGTAATACCTAGTCAAAGTCAGATCCAATTGTAACTGCTACATCCTTACTTTGTCGATTCTTCCCCACTTAGGTACTTATAAAATTATATTTACGTAACTGACTGTACCACACTTTTTGAAATGAAATGAATAAATAAATAGAACCTGGGAGTGTGACTTCATCCACGGATCCTTGTTATATGTACAGTGGGTAGTGTAAATATATCTTTTCATTTGTGATTATCTTCTGCACGCTTAAGTTCTTTTGACGGAGTGCTGGCTAATTTAGTATGCTCTAGTTTCCTCGGTAGCTGGAGGCCGTAACCATGAGCTATATAACTCTTTGCGATATTTCAAATTTTTCAATGTTGCCATTCGTACATAAAGCATTTTTTCTCCGACATTTCGTATTTGTCATGTTCTGTTCAGTAGCAGCTCTCATCACATGTGTTCGAATGAAACTGTCGAGCTTATTGTCAAACAAATATTTGCTCTTCACTATTATTTGTTCATATCAAGGTTTCTCCGGATATAGGACGGAAGATTCAGTTACATACTATTGTTTGTGTAGGTAGTTTGTTATACATATTCTTGGGATGATTCAAAAAGTATAGTGTACTCAATCTTAATAATGATCTCAAGATTATGGTTTAGACAGATCAGTTATGACAACATAGATGCCAGTATGCCACTTAGTTCGTCTCATAAAAAAGTAAGATCATTCACCTTACGTTAGATCCAAAGGTCAGTGTTTCCTATTCACCTTTTTTCACTTTTACCCTATGTAGCCTTAAACAAAAATATGTGTTCTAGCGCTAAAGTAATTTCTTCTTAGCTGGGCTTAGTACGACCATATAGTGACTATAGCAAACCATAAGTACCTACCTCATGGTTCTATTTTATATTTATGGAAAAATAATTCAAGTGAATCCAGGAAAATTGTAAAACTAAAATTCTTCAAGATAATCTTGTGCACATGTCTAACGTATCGTTAATATAATAATTATAAACTACACTCGGAACATGATTGTATGAGTGCAAAGATCATCGGCATGATATTAATAATAGATATTATTTATGACTGTGATGTTAGTCCAACCATTTTCTTAACCCAGAATATTTCTTAGATTATTCTCTTTAGTGGCTCGAGGCGTTATAAATATGAGCACATCTTTATAGCTCTGTTTACCTTAAAGGAGGAGGAAAATAACACCTTTTATCCCGACAGACTGCATAAAAAATTACATGAATAAAATGATTAGATATATGTATAATGGAAGTGATTTACTTTGCATGCAAATATAAGATCTACAAGTGGTTTCACAAAATAAAATCGCACGACAACAGATACAATACGTTGGAACTACAGGAGAAAATAATAAAGTAACTACAACTTTTATAAGTATAGTATGCTGAATAGCCAATCCAGTCATTTGGTTAAATTTGATGTAAACCTCAATCTACGTGTTTAGGTTCTTAACAGAGAAATGGCTGGTCTGGTAGTCATAACAACTAATACTCTGTGCTACAACGGTCTACTGAAACTATATGTTCGAGCTATTTCGAAAATGGTCAACATTTCTTTAAAGAATAAAATAAAGATGGGTGATTACGAGAGAATTAGTTAGTAAATATTATTTGTCTACTGTTGCAGACAGTCCGCCACTATCAATATTATTTACATTCAAATAAGGTCAAAATGAAGTCAACCCCCATATTATCTGATGAGGGACCATTAGTGACGCACGAGATCACGGTATGTTGCTGTGATCACTACACACAAATAACGTGGAATTAAACTGTTCCGATCATAATATCCTTCAATAAAAATAAGTATTAATCATTGTTATGTTTATTACAAGGTCTAGAACAAATTTTGATGAATTATGACTTATTGTACCTACCACCTACCATAATCAAGAATAACAATTTTATCAATTTAACATTGAAAATATAATCAATTTACAATTATCGCTTCTCCACAGAATTTCTCAAAGTTCAGATTTGTTTGTATTCTTTTAATGATAATTATACAATACTAACTAATTAGCTTACTAATAAGATTATATGAAAAAACACGTTTTAAATAAATAAAAAACTTTAAAATGAAATAACAACTAATGAATAAGATGTGGAAACTAAACTGTAAACAGTAACTGAACACTCGCTTTGCGGTTTTTAATCTCATTGTTTACAAAGTATATAGCGGCAAATATATTTATCTAAGGATACATTGCTCGTATATATCTATACTAGGTATATATATATACTGCGGATACACCCGCAAAAAAAATGAATTCCTAAAACTTTGCCCCCGTTTGTTGCTTTGTACCCCTTAGGGGTAGAATTTCGGAAAATCCTTTCTTATCGGGTGCCTCCGTCATACAAAGAAAACACCCTCCAAGTTTCAGGTCTCTACGATCAACGGTTTGGGCTGTGCGTTGATCCGTCAGTCATTCATTCAGAACAAAGCATTTATATGTATAGATATATACGTTATTTGTTGTGTACCTAATGTACCTAAGTGTAGCTAAAGTAATTTTGTTTGTTTCAGACGAAGCCTACATGAAGCTAGCTTTAGAAACTGTGGAGGAGCTGGACTGGTGTCTAGACCAGCTCGAGACCATACAAACACACCGCTCCGTCTCCGACATGGCTTCACTCAAGGTCAGTTTAACTGCACACCAACATACAGCTATTCATCTTGTACGGATTCACCGCAATACACTTTGTCAATAAATGTGACAAATAGATATCTTTACACACCGCTGATTATATTGACATAAGTCTAAAATCCGGTGATTGATCTCCTCCAAATTTCGCTACGTCAGTGATAACCAGCGATGAGTTAGAAGTAAAGAAATAAATATGATTCAATGTTGAAAGAATTTAACTAGCGCGAAGATAAAACAACGAAACTTTGTCTCAATTTACGGTGTTCTTCGAATACTTTCCAATTAATATGTTATAAGAATGGACCTCTTTTATTAACCAACGGCCTCGAATAATGTTGGCCTATTTTAACTAGTACAGGTAAAATAAGTATTATTTAGGATTTTACTAAGACTAACATACACAAATGCACACAATGGTTTTTGTATCAGCGCTTAAATAAATATTTTGCAGCTGCATCTTCTTATATCGCGGTTTGATTTCGCTCGTGAAATCGCGCGTTTAGATTGCTTTACTATTTTCTTTGAATTTTCCAATAGCACAACGCTAGCCATAAAGTTATATTAAATGTTTATAAGGTAATATGCTGCTTAGGGTTTAAAAATAAGATTTTTTATTTGTTATAAAAATGTAAGCTTTAGGATAGTAGCAACCAATTGCTGAAACTAGTGATCAAAATATGTGCACCGTCAAGAGTTCAATGACTCAAATAAGTTACTGTTCTAATGACTATATCGCCAAAATTTGATGCAAAACTCATCGTGATTGTGTAAACCGAATTAGTGAAAACAATTGCATTTTCCAGAAACAGACGTCCAATCTTATAAGCAAATTAACCAGATTTCAGAAAACCTCGTCACGTGCATTTCACAAACAAGATTCAATAATATCAAATACATAACGACTTTTTCTTGTCGCCGATTTTCTATTCAAATTACTGCAGTTAATCAAAATTGCGATGTTTTTTTTTAAATATAGTATGTAGGTCAATGATATAATTAGCTACCTATCTATACCTATGTATCTAGGATTGTTTCTATTAATAACAAGTAGGTAACGGTTACAAATAATATTTACTAGGTCACAATACAAGATGACAATCGAAATGAATTAATAGGTACGCGTTAAACATTTATATTATTTAAAGGTAAAAATATACATTCTATATCCTTTCTTTTTTTTAAATAAAACTGATTTCATCTTGCAATCAGTGTAACATCGTATACCTTCATCAATAGTCATATTAATTTTTAGAGTTGGTTCGTAAAATTACTCAAACGAATAAAGGCAAGCCTTCCACATAAAACGGAATCACTTAAATAGGTTGTTATTTTTTTATGTAAAATACATAATGCATCATACATACTAGAACACATAGGTAATAGCCTTGGAATGTGTGAGACAATGTACTTATACAAGTCTTATCATGATTTATGATGATGAAGACGTTACTGATTATAATTTACTAGAATTATTAAGTTCTGTCACCGATTGAGACAACAATACCCACGTGCCTATCCCCTTGCAAATGCTTATAAAATACTTCATCAGTCTACGTCAAAGCATGTATCACTTGTGACTAATATAATAAAGTAATACATATTACACAACGCAAAATCCAAGAGTAAAACTCCACTTTCCCTATATTAAAAAAGATTTTAGATCTTCGTAGTTCTTAAAAAACATTTTAGACGTCTTCGTATATTATCTGAATAAAAAAACTGACTAAAGAAGTGTAGATAACATAATTACACCCTAGAGGCAAAAGTGACCTACAATTCAAATTACTTTCTTCAAGGCGTAGATGTAGTTCAAAAGTATGACTTAAAATATTTTTGACAACAAAATATTTAAACAAATTATAATGTAACCCGTGCGCAGCTGCGTAAATTATTCCATTCATTGCCAGTGGATTTACAAAAAAAAATCTAATACAAAATGTGTCCGAGTCCTGACAATTACGAATACTTACAACAAAAAGACAGCCAAATTGGTCGATTCGTTGAAGCAATTCATTTATATTGAGCTTTGCATGGAAAATGATTCTTTGAAAAAACTGGTTTTAGCATCAATCTCATCATCACAAAAGAGGTCTGAATAACTATTATAGCATAAAAATGGACGTCACTTTTTTCACAATTTCATATTAATATATATAATTAACATTGCTATATCAATATATATAATTAACATTGCAAACCATCACGTAGCTATACACATATCTAATTGCGAGAAATCATCAGAACTATGAATGAATCAAGAGTGTAACATAATATATGCATCTCAAACGTGATAATAAGTTGAATAAAATAAAATAAAATAAAAAAATATCCAATAGCCGTGGAAATTTACTGATAGCATATCTTGAAAGGAATCTTGTGAATTGACACACATTCGTTTTACAAATATTAGGTATAAGTATTGCCATTATGCGACATGTTGTTAACGTGCCATAGTTTGGCACAATTACATTTTATTGCTTAATTCCTTGTGATAATGATACGTACAAAATAGAGCTTCCTATGATGAGGTGTTTTTTAATAAAAGTAAAATACTAATATTTGTATTATTTAGAGATAGATATTATAATAACTTAAGCGATTTAATATCTAGAGGTTTTAGGATTTTACCTCACCCGCCTTTTCCGAAAACATTTTTATGAAGTAATGGCGCCTTAAAACGTGACTGTAGATCATAGTTTACATTCGTTTATTGGAAAGCCCGTTCTTAAATTATAAACACTATTCTGCGAACGTTTCGTATCTGTGCCTTATTCATTTTCATTGCATGCGTTAACTTCACATCGTTTAAAAATATATTTTAAAACTTAAATCAAGTTATTATTATTATTAGATTATTAATTATAAAAGTTATTTTTCTAATTAACAAGCTTTTGAAAGTTAAGATAAAATACATTATAAACGTAGTAGAATTGTGGAGAATGAACTAGATAGTATATATATTATATCTACTTAATTTTATAAATCACAAACTTTTAAAAAGTCTGCAAGTTAAATTTATTTTGTTGGTTACCTTATTTAAATCACGTCTCAAGTTAAATATAAGTTTCCGCTCCTTCAATCGCACGTCAACGTTGAAAGCTTATTTGAGTCGGAAAAGTTTTAATGATTTCGAAGCCAAAAGACTTACTACTCATACATATTTTTCTTGACAAACGAAATTTGGATTAACTTCCAGGTAATCATTTTCTTTATTAATTAAGTTCTTATTTATCGGACACGTGATTATTTAATATACTATAAGTACACAAAACAATTACTAACAAAAAAACAATATCTATGAAAACAGTCACAAAAGCACGAAATACGTACGCAATATCAGATAGGTAATCCTTCTAAGTCTCAATATGACCTACATTCATTAAAATTTCACATTTAATGGGTCCCATTCAACAATCAAGGTATTTTAGATGTAATTGTGTTTGAATAGAGACTATTGTGCTCTCGTTTGTTAATTTACTGGAGCATGTTTTGATAGGACACGACCGGCTAGCGTTGCACTACTTTACACCGCTTTTTATTGAGTGAGTGCCAGTTAGCTCTTAATAGATGATGCATTTGACATCATGTCAACATCTTTTGCCTGGCTACATGAATATTTTACACTAAATGCTTACAGAACTTGTTATCATTCCTGTAAGTACATCGTAATTATGAGATTAACTAAAGTACTTGTCAATGTGATGTAGTCTCTATGTAGGTAGGTAAGACTAAATAGGTAGGTACTGCTACATGCAATGCCGTATTTAGGACAGATGATAATAGTTATTAGTATAGGTACCAACTAAAGACACATTTTTAAAAGGAGTATAGAGTGATAACACTACTTCTCTTTATATTGTTTTTAATCAATCAGCTATATCTTCAAATATTTTTATCTAAAGCAAGAGCGTCGATCATTATTAATCGTCCAGCTTTGTGCCTAATTCTGTACATTTTATTAAGAAAAGTTTTATTTATAAATGCACATAAATGTCAGGGTTAGTCGCTTTCGACCTTTAAATGCTTTGTTTAGCGAACTAATATTGGTATATGACTTTCTCAACAAGTTAGGAAATGATTACTAAACCCTGGATAACTTCCTCCAGGGTTCCTCTACCTACAGTAATCGGCTGTCGGCGTTAACAGAAACATATGTGCGTGACGTCGTATCATTAAAACTGAAGGGCAGCCCCACCATACCCTCGTGAATGACGCAAATCCTGAGCTCGAAAAATACTGCGTGTATGATACATATACAAATGTGTAGCAATATTTTACAGTCAAATCGTCTATTTATGGCTGTAGAAGATACACATTAACGTAAATACATAGGTACACGGTATACACGTATTTGGATCCGACATTAATACGGATTCGATGTTAATTAAACCATGGCTCCCTCTACTGTACATAAGTAGTTTTACAGTGCCGACAAGGATGCAGTCTGTCAATGTCTTATGTCAATGTCTTAAACCAGCCGCATGCGCATAGAATAACCCCCGATGCATAATAGTGACTATTGATACCTGAATATTTACTGAAATAACTGGCTCAGAGTCACATCACAAATTAAATAAAAAATGTTTTATCCAATTATATATACGAGGAATTAAGACTAATTTCAAATATAATTACTAAAAAGGGCTGCTGTCTAAGTCCATTTGAAAACGTACTTTCTGGCTTAGCTCAGATTCGGGCGAAACATTTGCAAGACAGCAGCATTGTAAAATTACATTTTTAAATGTTACGACTACCTGTACTATTATTTATTCTGTGCGACAACTTCGGTATATTGAGTATGTTTATTACCCACCATCCTTGCACCTCCAGCAGCAAAGGATAACTAAACAGCGATTTACAAAGTCTTGTAGTGATCGTGACAGAGAGAATATGGTTAAAAGCATTAACCCACGTTAACTAGTCCGGAAGGTTATGCGTGCGGGTTTCAGCGTACATAACAAGTGATAAAATATTTTTGTAATACGTCGTGTGCGCGGGTAAAGGTCCATGGACGGCAGCTGTCCACTACGCTCGCGCGGTCACGTACGCAGTGCTGGGGGCGACGCGGCGCTGCCGCCCGCCTTGCCATATCAATTGTCTCATCACACACTTATATCTTGAATTATTATCTTAAATCAAACTGCAGATGACTCAAAATCACTCCACATCACATCTATTTCAACTGAACTTAGATAAAATGTTATTTCTTTTATCTCGATCGCCACGAGCACCTTAAGTATAATAGTAAACGGACTTAAATTAAACTACCCAACAAAAGATTTCTTGAAAACAGACGAAAATAGTAATGTTCATAGGTACCTGAAACATTTTCCTCTATCATATTAAATAACTATTTACATCCTTCACAATTCTCACAATTCATACGATAAATAAAATGAAAATTCGCTGAATTGCTAAAAGCCGCCTACACCGCCACAAACCGTATATCTCGCCTGAATTCTTATATTAATATTATAGAATTTAAATGCAAACTTCAAAAGAAATATTCCTGTTTTGTTCCGGTTCATCACGCAGTTGGCAGGTGTTTCAGTAATAACAACAATCAAAATTTTTCATAATGAAACATCAGATCATAGAAAACTACCTACTTTATTTTTAACACAAATAAGTAGTTCAAACAACCATCATTGATGATCGATTGTAGTTTGCTTAGATAATAATAAAACAAAAACAATTGAATTAAAAATCTTATAGTTAGGTATTTTTAACTAATGTATTTTCTGTTCTAAGACCTAAGATTCAAAGGTGCCTCTTAAGCCTTTTTATGATTAAGGGGGCTGGTCCCGTTTACGTGTACATCATAAATAAGCTCTGAAAATACGAAGGTGTTATGAAAAAATGTAGCAGCATCTGACAACACTAGTTGCTTATATTATGACCTCAGAGGTATGACCCGGTTAGTGTGTGACGTATGTTCCGACCTTAAGCATCGAGCGCCCGCCCGCATTGTCGACCACGAAGGTTGACATGAGTTTCCCGCTACAATACAACAATAACTATGTGAAAAGTTGCGTTCCAGATTTTAGATTCATTGACCGGCTCTGTTATTGAAACCTTTTCTGGAATAATCACTAATAATAAAGCTACTAATAAAAAAGACTTATTAAGAATTTTTGTCAGAACTGTCTGGAACGCAGCATGGGTTTTGATGTACATATTTTCTGAAGAAATTCATGAGACCTCATTAAGATAATTATGATACCAGAATTCCCATGCGCAACTTCGCCTGCGTATGTAGTTAATTTTTGTTTCTAAAATATACTATGCCCACTGTACCTACACCAAGGAGGTTTCTTAACATAAAATGTGTTACGTAAATCTAATTTATATGGAAGCAAATACCAACTTCTCCCTCTAGACCGCATCCAACGGAGAGCGACTCGAATCGTCGACTGCCAAGACATTTCAAACCGGCTAGACCCCTTGGCGCTGCGTAGATATGTGGCCTCGCTATGCATCTTCTACCGCCTATACTATGGGGAGTGCTCCGAGGAATTGTTCGGATTGATCCCTGCTGCCTCTTTCCGCCATCGTTCTACGCGGCAGCAGTTCCATCCCCATCATCTTGATGGTTGGCAGTCCACAACAGTGCGTTTCTCTAGAAACTTTCTAGCTCGCACAATAAAACTGTGGAATGAACTTTCCCCTGCAGTATTTCCGGACCAATACGACCTTCAAACCTTTAAGAAAAGAGCGTACTCCTTTTTAAAAGGCCCGCAACGCACTTGTGTCTCCTCTGGTGTTGCGGGTGTCCATGGGCGGCGGTAATTGCTTACCATCAGGCGATCCGTCTGCTCGTTTGCCAACAGCGAATGACAGCTGTACATATCTTGACGATGTCATCGTTTATTGAATATGTTTATGTGTGTATATATATATATATATCAAACGCATGGTAGTGTGTGCGGACTTCTTACAAACTTTCACCTCCTCACTACCTTAGGGGTGGAATTTCCAAAAATCCTTTCGTAGTCTTCGTCTACAGTGCAAAAGGAACCAGCATGCAAACTTTCAGGGATGTAGCTCCTGTAGTTTCGGCTGTGCATTGATACGTCAGTCAGTCAGTCAGGTTCTACTTTTAAATATACACCGAAACATTTAAGTCGTTTTAATGCCGAATGGACGGTATTGTACTCATCATTAGGAATATCTTTTACTATGGAACCTACCCTGAAATCAAGAAAACAAAACAGCTGTTCCATACATTTTGTCGAGTTCAGTGTGCAAAAATGTATGGAACAGGTGTTTTTTTTTCGTGATTTCAGGGTTGGTTCCATAATAAAATATATTATTAAGTATAATTTAAAATAAAAGATATTCCTAGTATATAGATTAGACGAACGGGCACCAAGCACAGCCCGATTATTGATATTTCTTCATAAACTATGGTACAGTACACTTTCACTAAGTACATACTTTTTTTATTGTACATTGAAATGAATTGATATATAGGAAGGTGTTCACAATACTAATGAATTAAATAGGTACCTACTCAGACATTAGGTATTTTTATAACAGGAGAACGAGGAAATACAGCGATTATTATAAATTAATTATTATTTTATGACAAATGACATTTGATTTGTGACGTACTAAAATGAATACGTCACTTTCAATACTTGCATGCGAACAGTAAGTACACACATTGGTATTTTCTCAGTGGGTAACCTCAACTCCCCTTTGAATTCCTACTTACTGCAATTTCGACTTCCAACTATTCTTCTACTAATGGAATAACCCCACGATAAAGAATTAAATTAACGTGGTTAGTAGTCGTGAATCATTCGCATACGAATTTAAAAAACACTTGACAATTCTAATTAAATGTTGTAACCTCATAGCAAACTTGTTTCGTGTCATTGTTATATTAATGGTTTGAAATGTTCAATAAAAAGTAATTTAAATATTCAAGCCCACTGCTAAAATGAAAAAAAAATGCATTTTGGAACATTAAGAAATGCAAGATACAACCACAGAGTATAAATATAGCTTCGGTCTCTAAGGCCAATGTAGCGTATAGCGTAATATCGATATATTATACCTACTTACTATAAGAAAGAAAGAAGTATACCTAGATAAAGAAAAGGTTTAAATGTTACAATATTGTCTGATAAATATATTATTGATCAGAAATGACTGCTTCTTTAGTCTAGTAGTCCTAAGCCATATTGAGTTTCAAGATCAAGTGGTGTTATTGAGTTTTACTATGAAATTCTCAGTAGCAATTTGGGTTGGTGAATAGGAATAGACTACCGGCGCATTACGCATGTGTCCTCTGTCTAACCCGTTGGAGACTACAGGCCTGGAACGGTAATGATGACAAAAGATTCATTACTGATATTAACAATATCAATAATGAATATTTTGTGATCATGTGATTGAACAATAAATTTAAACCGTACATACGAATTACATATTATAAATCGACTAAACGTCAATGCAACACTCAACTAGATTCAAGAAGTTGTCACGGTCAAGCCGCCTCGATAACTGGCCATCATTACGTAATATATTATAACCGTGTACAATGTTACTTTATATATTACTTATAAGCAGACGTAGAATCACGAGCTTATTGTTGTTAAAAACATCGCTACAGTAGTACAAGATTTACTTGCAGCTTAACTGCAGTGCATTTTAGAATATATTATTTCTAGTTCTACAAAATACGTTTCACCTGAAAGCCTAGCGTCTATGAAGTCATCCTGAAATTATAAAATAAATTATAACGACGCGTACTCCACCAAGAACTTCAACTGTCAAACAGCTCGTTGTCCATGGAAAGATTTTTTTTTATAAATGTTCCCTCATATTTTTTTATACTCGTAAATTGTTAAGAATCAACTACAATACAGAAACAACATTTATGAATCAATCTTTATCGGGGTAATGGTTTTATGACAATATTTTTTAAACAGAAAGCAAATTTTGATACTTTAAAGATGTTCGAAATATACGTAATTTAGGCCCCGTTTTGGTATCACAACATAAAAATGAAGACCCTTGACAATTTTGGTCAATTTTCGATCTCAATTAAATGTAACTTGTTCGCGTTTACGTTAAAACATCACTCTGTGCCATTGAAATTTAAGGTTAAAATAGCGCTCGATGAAGATAAAACTCCAGGTTAAAAAAGCGGCCACATGCAAACACCCAGGAGAAATCACAGAATAGAGAATACAAGAAATCATCCTAATAAAGTCTATTCAAAGCGTGAAGCGTATGCGTTACAAATAACGCGCGTTAAATGGGTGAATAAGTTCTCGTACGAAAGAGCAGAGCGCAAAGCGTGTTTTAATGAAATAGACACTATCAACATAATTTCTAAAGTTGTAGGTATTAGGTATGTGTATTTTAATATAATCTAGGTCAGGGTCAACCACCATCTTAAAAACATGTGAAGATAATAACATGACTTGTTTTCGTCTGTAATATTACGTATGTATCTTATCTTGTTTCAATCAACTTCTCGTAAGTAGGATATATAATTTTAACTAGGCAGATTACTTGAATCACATATACGCTAGCACTGCATAACGTCTACAATGTAATATTGTAAGATATCTTTGTTTTTTTTTCTTAACATAATCGTAATGACAAATTAAAATATTATAGATACATATTATTATAATTCACAGTAATACTTTGTATAGTACTTGTGTATCAAAATACAGGAAGTGAGTTAAGTATATGTAGACTAGCTGTACCCCGCGGTTTCACCCGCTAAAAAATGACAGACTTTTATACAAACTTTCACCCCCCTTTTCACCACTTTAGGAGTTGAATTTCCAAAAATCCTTTCTTATCAGATGCCTACAAAGAACACACCTTCAAAGTTATAGGTCTCTACCATCAGCAGTTTAGGTTGTACGTTGATCCGTCAGTCAGTCATTCAGGACAAAGCATTTATATTGTATTTAAGCATGTATAGATACTTATAGTCATTATAAAGTTTCAATGTATATATTGCAAAACGACAAAATCAAATAAATATTACCGTTATTTGTACGTTTGTAAAGTAATTCGGTTTAAAATAATTAATAGGTAATAATTATTATTGTTAAAATATATTATCTTCAGTTGAAGTTTTGTCCTGTTAAGAATACCCGTTATTACCACAATTATTAGTGTACGTCTATACATTTTCCAAGTAGGTACTTACTTATTTCGCCCTATTATAAGGTTAACCACTTTAACCACAAATCGTAAGCAAATTCCCAACAAATCAGAATAAAATATTTTACAGATACTGATTTCGATATTTTATCCGTAAGAACACGCAATGGCTAACTTCAGACGCACACGGTTTTTTCGGGGGAAGGTACTCGGCCAAGCTTTTTATTAAAACGATAAACAAAAAATAATAATTCAACTCAAAAAATAATGTCAAGAATTGAAATAATTGAAATGCAACAACACTCACTACAACTCGTGAAAACGTCCAACGTAAGAAAATCAGAATGGAAAAGGAGGTAGGCAGTGGTAGGTACATATCGTGCCGGCGGCGCCTGCTTTGTGTTACAGTTTAAAAAACGATGTATATAGCCAGACTTACACAGATTTTAGTTAGATATCCTTTTATGAAAAACTATTTTTAGATACTAGTCCCAACAGAGCATGTCAAATATAATTATGCTCCATATCATATTTTTTTTAGAAAGCTCAATTATTGTCTAATTTCCCATTTGTGTTGTGTAGTAAACTGTAAATAAATCTAGATGTTTTATATTATTAAAAAAAAAAACAATATTTTATTTTTTTGGGTATTTGTAGCACCTGGGAACTTAGAAAGAAATTGCAATTTATAATATTAGAAAATATATTTTGAGTAACAACCATAGAAATACAATATCAATAGGAAAATACAATATTGCATGTAGGTAGGTATACTCTTAGGCCTTAAAACGTATCTAGGTACTGTATGCCGTCAGACTCAGTATTATGAAACTTACATGTGAAATCTATAATAGATATAGGTAATTGCATTTCATTTAAGATTCTGCCAAATGTCGATACAAATTGTCTGATAATTTAGGATCTAGGACGATTAAATGATGAAGCTATGATTTCATCGCAACGCGAATGACCGTTTGGCCCAAATTTGGCGTAAAAACGCATTCATAAAATCTTACCCGACCTTCGCCTCTTATTACCCACGCCCTAATCACGTTCCGTCATGACCTGTGGCATAGTTATTAATGAGTATGCTAGAAGTGATAGTTATTAATGAGTATGCTAGTAGTGATAGTCATTTATGTAACATCTGGGTATACCCTAGACTCCAACAGTGACTCATCTTTAGTTTTTCGTTACGATTTAAAAACATCATCTTTGCGATTTTAAGTTATTAGCGAATGCTTTAAGCATATTTTTATGCGTTTATTTGCGTCACGTAGGTTTTGGATTTCTAAGTGAACATGTTGTTTGTTCGGTACACTATGCATCATTCTGCTGGCCGAATTGATAATTGAATGATAGAGTGACTAGCAATTATCCATTTTTTCTAAAAGCATGTTACGTACCTACCTTAGACTGATCTATTTCTATGTTCAACGGTAAGCTACGATAAACTAGTGATGTTTAATTAATCTTGCGACCAGGTGGGGTATGTTTCATATTTTTTAATAAACATTAAGTTTTCATCGATTCTTACGCAATATTGTTACTTATGATAAGAAAATCATAATTTTGAGATTTCTCCATACGTAAATTTCAAAGATACGTATTAACTAGTGAAGACAAAACTTAACCTACAATAGGTACTTAAGCCTATTTATTTTACATGTAGCAACAAAATGTTACCTAGCCTGATGCAAGTAAATTGAGTTCAATATTATTTCCTGTACTAACACCGCTTTCAGCTTCGAAACTCTACTCGAGATTTTACGTCACGGTTTTAGCCATGAATCAATTTAGGTATTTTTACTTCATTGCATGTTATACACGGTATACACCCACGTCCACGCGGTCGACGTCACAGGGAAATTGCAAAGTTAATTTCTTTACGAAAACCCTAACCCTACAATGTGGTTGCTATGAAGCAGGAAATACTTTATGGTAAAATACCTAAGCAATGTTAATTTTGACAGAGTTTTTTTTTCTGCATTCGTTGCAGAATTAAGAGATGTACCTACGTAGAAAAAACCTGTATCCTGATGCTATTTAAGTACTTATTCAAGAGGTAATCATTACTTTGTAGTCTCAATTCCAGAAAAAAAATATTAGTAGATTACTACAATTTATTTAGTAGTATTGGTTATTTTAATTACTAGATAAAAATCTTAAAAGAGGTACATCTTTTAAGATTTGTATGTGTATTTGTATTTGTATTGTTATGTTTGTGTGTTTTGAGATTGTACCTAAACTATTTGTTTAAATTAACATCTCAAATATCTAATTCGCATCGATATAAATTATCATAAAGTTCGCATTCCAGTCCTAGAAACATTCCAACAGCGCGAATATATACAACAACACTTTATTTTGAACGCGTTTAATGTTATCCTATGTTTCGTGACTGAAGATGAAAAACACGTAGGTATTGTTTTTCTTCAGTCATGAACACAAACAAACAATCTATTAACTGATACATTAGACGATGTATAGGTACTACTTCGGTTTATAGAAACTATACCTACCTAGCATTTATAAAATCATTTCAAAATTAGTTTAAGTTAAGATACCTCACATGGATACTATGTGAGGTATCTTTCTATTGTGTCAGCTAATTATTCTTTGATAATGGCCTAATGTTATTGGCAAAAAAAAACTTTTAACGTTTCCTTAGAATGTAACTCTCCAATTAAGTAATATATGAATCACTAAAAATGTGATCTAGTTCCTAGTGAGAATACTATATCATTACCATAGCACGTTTCTACACTAAGTGACCTGCTGATCTATTCCAGTTTCACGTTTTCAGGACATGATGTATGATTGTTTATTCTGCATACATATATACATGTACCTACTCTGTAAGTTCTTGATGTTCGTTCTAGTTATCTGTTATATTTTATGACTGTACTAATGGAAATCTAAAATAGTAAGAAAGTTTTTATAAGGAACAGTAAAAGGCGTCCGAAATCCTATCAAGTAACAGCTAGTTGTGCAGAATTGAATGTGCCGTTGAATACAATGTTATTTGGCCGTAAATGGCCGTAGGTTCGTTGAGTGGCCGGATACCGGAGCGAATCAGTTTATACCAGTAAAAGTTCTTAGTACTTTGAGTTCATTTTATAACATATACTTAATCGAAAAAAGCTTTTCTTCATCGTGATCATTGGATATTATTAAATACTCTATGTTACCAAATACGACAAATCTGTTTTATATATGGATGATTTTCGTTTTGAGCTCTTATTTATTCATAGACTATCTTTTTCCAAGTAAGTAATTGCAAAGTCGAAGACTGACTTGACAAAAACAAGCGTTATTTCAATTAGTGCCGAAGAACAAATTTACGTGCACAGAAAAATAACTCAATCATTCCATCTCCAGTAACAATCAATGACGATAACTGCTATGACGCTCTTTGGTCTATCACTCTTATCTTAATCCGAACTTATATTAAAACTAAATCTGAATGAACCTGCTAACTCCACATGAAGGCAATTTCCTTATTTGAGATGCCCGTGCTTCACGCTGACTACCATGGATCAAGATTAGTAAGTAAGTAAGCCGATAAGAAAGTATGTCAAGACCAATTGTCCACAAATCTTAGTGTCATTTCATGGGTGAAAAATACCTTCATAAAGTTGTTAGCAACAAAATCTGATTCAACTTTGAGACTTCCTGCTTATCCACTATCATGTAACTAGGTGTGTTTTTAACTTATGAGTATTATGTAGGTATATCGTACCTAATTCATGTTCATGTGATTGTCATGTATCACCAGTTAGGCTCGGACTATTAAAATTAATTCAATGAAACCGTTTCAACAGACGAAAAGAAAATCAGAGCTGGCTTCTACCGGACTAAAGCGACTCCAACGGGACAAAGCGAATGGAAACCCATTTAGTAAGAGTCAGCCAAAGAATTTAATATACAACACTTGACGTGCTGCCAGGCTGCTTACTAATTGTTTTAATAGGAACTGACTTTCCCTCTTCACTGTGTCAGAGGAAGCACGAACGATTGAATCTAGATTACATGTAAAGCACAATACTGGGAAGGCGGTATTTCTGTAGTGTACAGAGCTGTGACGATAGTCGTGCTACGCTTAATACGAGGCCGCGTCGGTGCGACCGCTTCAGTTTGACGATAGCGCTCATAGATAATACACGTCCTACCGCGACATCGTGAATATATTATTTAAGTTCGGAATTCGAGCTTATTTTTTTTTTGTGTTTGAAGAATACTTTTGTGTTGTGAAATGCGCGTGTGCGCCGAGAGACAAAGCGTTCGTTTCGCACCTTCGCGGTGGTTGCGGAGTCGCGCTGTAACAATGGCCCGTTCAATGGATATGTTGCACTTGCAGTTCAAGCGCATGCTGAACAAGGAGCTGAGCCACTTCTCCGAGTCCAGCAAATCCGGCAACCAGATCTCAGAGTACATCTGCTCCACATTTTTGGGTAAGTGTTCATAAAGTAAATAATAAAAGTAAATTTTTAACCATTTTATTAGGCACAAGTGCCTACATACAAAATGTATATTTTTTAGACCGGTTGGTATAGGTACCTACGTATCTAAACATACTATTGTATGTACCTAATATAAAAATGAATTAGGCTTATTATTTAGCTTTTATTAAATAAATAGTGTAAGATCAATAGAACGCACGTTAAAAACAGGGTGCGAATAGTTTGTGTATGTCTCGGGTATTCGTATACGACTACTCGATATAAAACGTATTCACGCGTTGTACTGTCCTGTCGACATGTTTGATGTCACTCCAAATTGTCAAAATCTAGTACGGTCAACAGCACATCATGGTATCCAAAACTGTCAAATTACTTAATTCAATTTTCAATTTAATC
Source organism: Acronicta aceris (assembly GCA_910591435.1). Lineage (NCBI taxonomy): Eukaryota > Metazoa > Arthropoda > Insecta > Lepidoptera > Noctuidae > Acronicta > Acronicta aceris. The sequence continues at coordinate 7,074,301 of OU342763.1, read as the reverse complement.
TCCAAATAATAGAGTTTATTATCTATTGAGGAAAACAGTTTGTGATAGCTTCATGTGCTGTTGACTGTACCTACGCCATTAATCGTAGACATTGAATTTATTGTGGTCACCCGCCGGGGTTACGCAATTTAAACTTTTTATATAATATACTTAGATACAATTACATTGTACGTTTGCGTCACAGCCAAACACAAACTTTCAGACAACGAGATTTCTCTAGAGTAATTAATTACCAGTAAGTACTAATGTCCAACTAGAACAATTTATTGTATTTAAATTTTAAAGCAATTGCAATTTTACTTGTTATAGGTACCTACATATAATATACATATTCTAAAACAAACTAGGTAGGTGTATGACATAAGTACGTGGTCTGATCATATATATCTACAAATATAACGTATTTAATATATGGTGTTATGTTTGCTGTGGTACCTATTCAGCTCGTTGACAAAATATAAAAGAGAAAGTTTCCGTAAGTCTTTTAATTAGTTTTGTAGTCCTAAGAAAAACTTGATTCAATAAAATGTAAATATTTATTTTATTAATATTAAGGAATTCTTATTAGCGATCCAAAAGTCACCGTTAATAACAACTCGCGATCTATTAGGTACGTACATTGGGCCTGAAAATATACTGGAAATCTTTAAGTTCAGGGTCAGAGAAAATGACCTTTAGGTACCGTAGATGCAATGTATAAGTACTAAGATTATGAAGTATATTTATTATTCCTAATTATGGTTGCATAAAAACTGAGATAAGACAACCTATTTTACGTTACGCATTTTTTTTGTAACGGAGACCCATAGGTACGTACCTACCTATATTATATATTTTAATTGATAACAAATCATCATCGTAGCTCGCGTCACATGGCGTCACGACATGGCTGTACATAGATAAAGCATTCACACTCGAAATCTCAACTACAGGTAAATAAACATAATAGGATAATAAATGTGAATAAATGAGTTATCAGTCGTGATAAGACTTGATAACCCCTAGCCGCGTGTGAGCTCTTCCCACTTCAGAACAGCATCCATGTAGATTCTTCTCTCATTATAGAATTAACGTGTAGATTAAAATGTTATAAGCAAAAAACCACAGACGCCATCCATTACTAACTACTTACTTACTAACTACACAGATGACATCTCCCTATACTTTGTTTAATAGGTATACCTAAATTGTTATTTTATATTTATATCACAAGGGAACGCGATACATACTATTATTACTGATCTACTTAAATTATATTACTCATTTGAAATTGTATGCTGAACTCCCACGAGGCCTTCCTGTGATAGCGCAATGTTATTCATTGTTAGATGCCTTGCATGTCCCATATAGTAGTATAGCTAACACCACGATCCTTATCATAATGAATATTCAAGGAGATTAATTGAGAGCATACAATATTTGGGCCATAGATATTTGACTACATCAACGAGCTGTTATTGAAACAATTGCCAAATGGGAACATAGGAACTTCGTAGTACAAATTTATTTGTTTGTGCCATTGAACGACCATGACTATAAATAAGAGGACTAAATAATTGGCTACTGTTTTCAACGATAATATCCGCATGACTATACTATTTGAGTAATGTGTAGATAATGTATGAGAGTAAAAATTATGGGTAATGTAATTGTACTGCAATCTTATTTAAAGGATCTCTTTTTAATACTTATCACATTATATAAAATATAAATTTATTGTATTAACATAAGTCAATAGAGTTTTAATAAAATAGTAGATAGTAATAAGAAAGAAGCTTAATGACCAATGGCGGAGAAAAGGAACACAAGAATTTGGCATAATATAGAAACACGTTATTTATATTTCCGATGGGTTGACCGGAATTTCTTTCGTCTATTTATAGAAATTAACTACAAGTGTATCCGTGGATTAGAACGGCAGGGAACGCGTAGTACTGTATCACAGACCTAGATATCTAGCTAATCCGTTTAGGGTTATCTGATTATGATTTCATCACGTTGTATCATTTCACTACATTTTATATGATGAAATGAGATTCCGGCAGCATAGTGATTTATCTGCTAAACCACCATAGTGAGCCCGCTTTCGTATCAAAAGATGATTTTATGAATATCTTTTCAATTCGAATCTTTACCTATATAAGTATTGTTCATTGATAAAATTTAACAATAAAATTATTGTTATCGAGAAGAATCTGCTATGTTAAAAACATCAGCAGTGTTTGTAGGTACTCTCACAGTACCTACAAACTGTACCTATTAGGTATTAATGAAAACACACTATTATTATTTGTATAAAACACATGTATTATTCAAATAATAATACTTACCTACTACCTACATAAGATTATACTGTAAAATAAAAATCTTACTAATTCCATTTAAAATAATTGTAAAGATTTAAACTTCTTTATATAAAGCATCATTAGCCAATCATACGGGTACCTTAATTATCAATTCTTAATATGATAAATACAGACCGCGTGGCTAGCGAACAATTCTATGTGAATTAAGTATATCGAGGCTACCATCGGCATGATTGATAACTTATCTATATTTAATAACAATTCACATACCTACGCTGACCTAGTAAAATATTAATCATACTTATTATGTACCTATTAAATTGGATACTTCACATTTCCATCCACTTTTTCGGCATCGTTACCTAATAGCACTATGTATTTGGAAACTCAATAAAACGTATAATTTGTTCATAAAATAGAGCTTCCTGTATTAGGTAGCCCAGCTTCTAGCACCTATAACATATTGAAGAAGTATAAGTAGTTACTATAATCAGGTCACCGCCTCTACATTCTGTTCTGCTCAATTTACCCACATATCAACAACAAATAAGTATGAGAATATATCATGCTATATTTAACTCAACCAATTTAATCATTTGAAACGATACTTATACTAACATTTTATTAAATTAGTTCAAATTTATTTTCAGACAAACAGCAAGATATCGACTTACCATCCTTACAAGTGGACGAGGTTGCTGAAGCCCGTGCCAAGAAAAAGGACAAACCGCGCCATGCAGGACCAGCAACCACCATGTCACAAGTACGTTGAACTTGTCCATTGCCATTAAGTGTTGCAATTCAAAAGAAGCGTCATTTTTAATAAAAAATTTTTTTACAGATATCTGGCGTCAAACGAACGCTGACCCACACCAATAGTTTCACTGGAGAACGTGTGCCAAGATATGGGGTTGAAACTCCCCACGAGGAAGATTTGGGTCGGCAGCTTGGTGAAATTGATAGATGGGGTGTGGACATCTTTCGCATCGGCGACTTGTCTTGTGGAAGGCCTCTCACTGCTGTCGCTTACGCTGCGTTTACGTCCCGGGAGCTACTCGGCACTCTACAGATCCCGGCACGCACTTTTCTCGCCTTCGCCATCACCCTGGAGGAGCACTACATACGCGACAATCCTTTTCATAACTCCCTGCATGCCGCCGACGTGGCTCAGTCCACACACGTCCTGCTCAATACCCCGGCACTCGACGCAGTATTCACTCCTATAGAGACATGCGCCGCTCTGTTTGCGGCTTGCGTGCACGATGTCGATCACCCGGGCCTCACCAATCAATTCCTCGTTAATTCCAGCTCTGAACTCGCTCTGATGTATAACGACGAGTCAGTTTTAGAGAACCACCATCTCGCCGTAGCGTTCAAACTACTTCAGAATGATGGATGCGACATATTCATCAATCTTCATAAGAAACAGAGACAGACGCTAAGAAAGATGGTAATAGACATGGTGCTCTCCACAGACATGTCGAAACACATGAGTCTACTAGCTGACCTCAAAACTATGGTGGAAACAAAGAAGGTAGCTGGAAGTGGTGTGCTACTACTAGACAATTATACAGACAGAATACAAGTGCTGGAGAATCTCGTACATTGTGCCGATCTGAGTAATCCTACTAAACCACTACCACTTTACAAGCGATGGGTAGCATTGCTTATGGAAGAATTCTTCCAACAAGGAGACCGCGAGAGAGAACAGGGAATGGATATAAGTCCAATGTGTGACAGGCATAATGCTACGATAGAAAAATCACAAGTCGGATTCATCGACTACATTGTCCACCCACTATGGGAGACATGGGCGGATTTAGTACATCCAGACGCTCAGGACATATTAGACACTCTAGAGGAAAATCGTGACTATTATCAGAGTATGATACCGCCGTCACCTCCACCAGCACCTATCCAAACGCACTCACTGCCCGATGATGACCGCCCAGAACAAATACGCTTTCAAGTAAGTTAAAGATACCTATTTTCCAACTAATAATATAATATGAATTCTAACAAAACTGCTAAAATTTATTGAATGCAGAAAAAATGTGATAAGTACTTACTACTAATAGTTTTTGTTTAACACCACTTATGGCAAAGACTCCAAAATGCAGGACACTATAGATGTAATTTGTTTTACAGGTGACGCTAGAGGAGGGTGAGGGTTCGGAGGACTGCGAGGGTGAGGGTGATGGCGGGATGTGACGGAAACTACTGGGATTCTGCAAGAAACTCACTGAGAAGATGCAAGTGTGGTGGAAGCTCTGGCAGTAGCACGGTGCCGGCCGGGCCGGGTGGGGCTTGTTGATAATAGTAATACTTGTTGACGCTTACCTCGAAATGAAACGATCCCGATGAATCGTCACATTTCGATCATGATTATTTTTATGTGATTACTACGCAATGTTGTTTAGAAAAAAATACCTAACGACTAAATAATTATGTCCCTCCAATGACTGTAACGTTCGATTGTCTAGTATTTTTACTATTGTTTCGTTTTGTCTAACCAAAGATATAGGTATGAAATGTTCTTTCGTTCACGGAGACGTTCGATAATCCCTGTAAGTAGTTAGTATTCGGTTCTTAACGAGTCGTGTAAGTAGTTATAGTCGTCGATGCCGCATATATCGGCTCGACTAATTAAGGACATTGAAAACGCTTATTAATTGGTATGAAAGGGTAATTTATATTGTCATATCATCCACGTTTCTCATATTTAATACGGGTTTGCGATAATGATGTTATTCACCAAAATATATTAACATGATAGATATCCTAAATATAAACCTATTTTAAGGTAAATTTTAAAAATTGCCTTTCGGAGTTGTTATTGTGTCTTTTTTCTGAATATATAATATTCGGCCAGTCTCTTACTGCGATAGGGATCGTACCTCCAGCAGCTCTCGGCCGAACCGATATATTTACAGAATGTAGACAAAGCACCGGATATTGTTTTGTAGGTAGTTATTTAATAGTAACAACGCCATCTACCGCATGAACCTTGTCTACAAATACGGTATTAAGAATGGAAGGTCAAATTCATACTTCAGACCTCTCGCTTTGTATTTGGTCGGAGGTCAAAAAGACACTTTACCAAATTTATCCTATTAGAAAGCTTTACTTGATTTTGTGAACCTAAATGCACCTCATTACATATGAAGGATCGCTGGCGATCCGTTTACTTTTCTCTTTAGAGTAATGTATTATTATTTTTGTATTGTTACGTATTTTATTCTAAGTAGTTGTCTTTTATCCAAATACAAAACGTTTAAATTTTCGTGTACGCAACTAACGGCTTGAAGTGTTCTATTAAACTGTTAAGTACTAACAAATGAGTGGTTTGCGACTAAGTTTTATTTTGAGTGGATACAAATCACAAATATTTGCCGATTTAAGTAAAACTTGTCGGCGCGCGGGCCGGGTCTTGCAATAGTAGTAGGTAGTCCCTGAAACACTTCGCACAATTGTTTCTGGTACATCCATTTCAGGCCAAATATATTCTCTTTTCATAAATGTATAATCATATCAAACAATATGAGAATCGCGGTGCAGATCTGATTCCAACTATAACCATATTTGTGTATGTGTACCTACATAGGTTTTTCTTGTAAGGAAAAAAAAATGTAACTGATACCCTTAATTATGTATAACAATCACTGTGTAAAAGATGTAATATAAATAAGTAGATGTCTGAAAATTGTACATTGGATGATAAAACTAGGTTTATTCCAGTTTCATGTTCGTCGGTTGCGACCTTTTCATGGTTATGACAATTTTCTATCAATTAGCATGCACATAGCTTCTTCAACATTCAGCTATAGGTACATCTCTTATATAAACTTCGCGTAGGTACATTTACAATACTATAAGGAGGGTGTAATACTTAAAGAACCTGTATTATTTTTGCATTTCATCATCCATCTCGTTGTGTTTAATGGACAATTTTAAGAGCTGGTCTCTAATCCTTCATGTACTCAAAAGATATTTTGATAATTAAATAAACTTACTGATTTAAAATGATTTTAGTTCCTCGCACTTCACTTGTTTTGTATTTCTGTCATTATAAAATGTCCTCTAGTATTATTATGAAAAGTATTCTATAAGTCATCGTTTTTCTCATTCATCAACATCAAGAAGGAAGGTCCAATGTACATTATTTTCGTAGATTTAAATAAGATTTTATGGGCGATCAAATACTACGAGCTAGTGTGCATCGCCTATCTTCGAAGTGTCTGATTTTGAAACTTCATAGTTTAGAACTTTGGTACCTATTTCAACATAATATATACCTACACATAGCTACATACCTACTACATAAAAAATTGGATACGCTTAAAAGTACTTGTGTGTTATAAAATAGAAAACATTACGCTTAGAATCATTTATTTTCTAATTAAACATACGTATTTGTAACTAATTGTGTTGAATATGATATTCGTACTGCAGTAGATCTGTGTATTACGTACGTACCCAATCTTTGGTAATTCACATAATGTGAGCATTTGCATGTACCTACCTTCTTTCTACCTAATCCGAATTGTCATAATCATTACGTTATTAATAACTGTACAATAAACAAGATAAATGAGCCGAATGTTTAGGTATCTAGATGATATAGTTACTTACTCGTTGTTTCATGTCTTATTTCAATGGATTTTTCTAATTGCCTACCTATGCAATAAAATGGTATACCTACCTATAACGTAACCACCATGACATGTCGGACACGCTAAAAGACGCTTGTTGTGTGCTGTGCTAAGTAACTCGTGATTATTCTACCAAAGAACATTTGATAGTAATGAACATAAGAGCAAACGTTCGCTTAGCGCCTCAGACATGCCATCATTATTCAATAGCAATGTAGAAATACTTGTTTACACCAAAGGTTTTCAGTGTTGTGTACCTATATGTTTTGTCACTATGGAACTATCGCTAAGATTGGATAATACCTAGTTAAATATTAATATTTACCGAGTTAAAAGTGTGCAATGCTGGTCATTTGCATTACTTATTATTTATGTTTATAATAAAAAAATAGCTTGTAATAGTTTAAATGAATATTTGAGTTGAATTAAAGAATATTAATGTATTTAGAATAAAAGATATGGGAGAAAACTCTACAATCGTTTGATTTCTTACTTTTATTGTAGACTCGTATAAACAATGCAACTATAAACGAAACATAGGTAAGTAGGTATCTACTATACCTACGTTGTTGTGCTGTGTGTTTCAGTGTGATAATGAAATCATCGATGTGATGCTATAAGTACCTAGGAAGGTACAAACAACTACACTTCTTAAGAGTCCGGCGGCGGAGCGAATTTCTCTTACAAACGTAATAGGTACCGAAATAAATCGTAATTCAAACGCAATTTAATCAAATTCTGTTATTATTCGGATTCGGATACCGTTAATCTAGGTTCCTACGTTATCATTTTGTCCAAAATACTTCATCTTCTATCTATACTTATAATAAATCTGTAGAGAGGTCAATTCTGTACATGAAATATATTTCCAAAATAACTATCAGCGGGTGATTAGTGATCGATACTGACGCCAAAAATGCAATCAGTAAAATTTTTGTCTGTCTGTCTGTCTGTCTCTGTCTGTCTGTCTGTATGTTCGTTATAGAAACAAAAACCACTCGACGGATTTCAACGAAACTTGGTACAATTGTTCTTCATACTCCTGGGCAGGTTATAGTATACTTTTCATCACGCTACGATCAATAGGAGCAGAGCAGTGAAGGGAAATGTTGGGAAAACAGGAGAACTTACTCCATTTTTAAGCTTCCGTCGCGTGTGCAGCCTTAATGGTTAAAGCTACACAGAAATCATGTATGACGGAAATGTTCTCCTTAAAATTATATAAAAAATATTCCACGACAGCAAATGTCTATCTTTTATGGTTGACTCACAATAACACGTGTAACTCCCGATAGCTTAGCAGTTCGGAGCTTTCTGATTATATTTGTCTACTATTACGTTAGGTGACTGACTGACTGACATAGTGATCTATCAACGCACAGCCAAACCACAGGTTATAGTATACTTTTCATCACGCTACGATCAATAGAAGCAGAGCAGTGAAGGGAAATGTTGGGAAAATGAGTGATTCATGAGAAAGGTTTCAAGCTATAAAACATCACGCTACAACCCTTAGGAACGGGGCAACGCAGGTGAAACCGCGGGCGAAGAACTAGGGAACAAAGTAACTATTCCACGCGGACGAAGTTGCTGGCAAAAGCTAGTTAAAAATAAATATAAGCGAATGCAATGTTTGATAACTTTACCAAGTTTGGAACTATTTTTCGGTCTTTTATTTCCAGTGAACTAGTAGTAGACGAAATCGTACCATAGAAACCTAGATTAACGGTATCCAAATCCGAATAATAACATAATTTGATAGAATATTGTCTGGATTACGATTTATTGCGGAATTACATTTTTGTGGGCAATTCAAGCTCCGCCGGACCCTTAATATTCAAAATTATGCATGTATGACATCATCAAGTTCAGACATATGCAATACAGCAAACAATATGCATTCATAATTATGTATTCAGACAGTTGTTAAATTGTAAAAATAATAAAATAAGCATGAATGGAATCCTGAAATAGAGCTTATTTATACATACAAAATAGAAATACACATAAACATACAAAACAAAGGACTCTTAAAACTAAGCAAAACTTTACTACGCGCTTACAGGTTTAATATAGACGACACGTTTGGCGTAGCTCCTAGGCGGCTGGGCTTCTGCGCCACATGTTATGGGTTCGATCCCCACACGGAGCAAATATTTGTATGATTTACAGGTAGTTGTTTCGGATCTAGGCGTTTGTGTACCTATGTGAGATTTTTTTTGTAAACGCACCCTCGAACCTAGTGTAGAAAAATACCTATAATTGAGTCCTTTGTAAGGGAAAGCGCTTAGAGCTCCATCTTAGAGAGAGTCCTAATCATTTTGCAACTTCAGTAGTCAAGTCTTTCGACATCCATGACACGATCCATAAAGACATATAATATTGATATGCGCAATATAGCTAACAGCAAGAACCTTATATACTTACCTAATTCTTGGCTAATGTAATCGCGATGGCACGATACGCACCAGTCAGCATTGCAAACGCAGTATATGGGCGCAGCTGATGGAGTTTTGTTCGTGAGAACATCAATTGACCAAATACAAACAAATCAAAGAAAAGATCAACAATCCACCAAAAAATTTAAATCCGCTCAGTAGGTAGTGTTTCAGTTTATCGCGAACAGACAGATGCGGCGGGGGACTTTGTTTTATAATATGTAAGGACCTGTAATTTTGTTATAGAGTTACTCCTAAGTACGGTACCTAAAAGGCACATCATGGTATCCAAAATCCAAAATTATAATATTAAAACAACATCTGACTGATAGCTTTTCGCCTACTTTTCTCTCAAAGTAGGTAGGTACCTATATAAATAATGTGATGTCATGATCGTTTAAAAAATACGACAAATTGAATTGAAATTAAATCTGAAAATGATTAAATATCGGGAAAATAAAAAATACGAATACGAAAATACAACTTTAAATTTTATTTTAATTGAATGATCAATACTAAAAAATTAATAGGTATTTGGTCACATTGATGTTTTTAGAAAATATAATCATAGTGTGAGATTTGACAGCGACATTTATCGTTTCACATTTTTTAGGAACTCAAATGATATAACGCCCTTCTTATTCGCTAGATGCGCTACTATCCCCAGTCGAAGTAGGTACCTATCGGTATATTTATATAATCTTACAATAAACTTTAATATAGATACATAATATAAAGAAACCTAATAATATACCTACACTATTTACATAAAATACATGAACGTAAAAAAGATATTTACATGAATCTAAAAGACAGAGGCGTGACTAGGCGTCAAAGTATTCCTGGGCATCACTGTCGTCCGGCAACGTGCCCAGAAGACTGGCAGCATTGCCACGCTAAATGGCAATGTTTATATGCTCCCCTAGAAATAAGCAAGCCCTCTGGTCTCGTCAAGTGTCGACCAGTTTCCTTGAAATTTCCTTGAAAAGGAGACGAGCACTCGGACCCCACGAAACGAGCGTTTCATTGAGGAAGATTTAGTAAAAAATTGTTAAAACATTATGGCGAACCTGAGATAATAATTATATTTAAATCTAAACTAATATTATAAAGAGGAAAGATTTGTTTGTTTGTCCGTAATTGCATCAAAAACTACTGAACCAATTTAAAAAATTCTTTCACCTTTAGATAGCTACATCTTCACCGAGTAACACAGGCTATATTTATTTTCAGAAATAATTAGGGATTCTTACTAAAACTTGAATAATGTAATAGGGTTACATTATTCAAGTTTTAGTAAGAATCCCTTTTAAAGGGATTTAGGACATTTTATGCTAATTTTAAAGAAAATTGGCATAAAATGTCTTTCATCGCATGCGCTGCGAAAACTATTGATGATAGAACAAAACAATGTACTACAATATTAAAGAACTTATCAATATCTATAAAAAAGTTTGCGATAGCATATTCCTATCTCCGACGGATAACTTACAATAACTGATTTTGCTATTAAAATTTTAGATTAAAAAGAATGAATTTTTGCGAAGCTTACTAATTTAACCCATAAGGACCGTGTGACTATAGATGGGTTCCTGCCCAGGAATTTTGGGCGAAAAAAATAAATGCCCTGGCATAAACCCATCTATATAGATGGGTTTCCGCCCAGGCATTTTGGGCGAAAAAAATAAATGCCCTGGCATAAACCCATCTCTACGTGTGACCGTCTATATGACCATCGTATCCGTGTCTATATTATATGTCCGTTATAACAAACAGATTTATTTAGATATAGATATTAATCTATATCTAAATAGATATAGATATTAATCTATATCTAAATAGATATAGATATTAATCTATATCTAAATAGGTAAATCTAAATTAACGGTAACACAAATATTCTATATTAACGGACATTTAATCTATACTTATAATAAATCTGTAGAGAGGTCAATTCTGTACATGAAATATATTTCCAAAATAACTATCAGCGGGTGATTAGTGATCGATACTGACGCCAAAAATGCAATCAGTAAAATTTTTGTCTGTCTGTCTGTCTGTCTGTCTGTCTGTCTGTCTGTCTGTCTGTATGTTCGTTATAAAAACAAAAACCACTCGACGGATTTCAACTTCATACTCCTGGGCGGGTTATAGTATACTTTTCATCACGCTACGATCAATAGGAGCAGAGCAGTGAAGGGAAATGTTGGGAAAATGAGTGATTCATGAGAAAGGTTTCAAGCTATAAAACATCACGCTACAACCCTTAGGAACGGGGCAACGCAGGTGAAACCGCGGGCGAAGAACTAGGGAACAAAGTAACTATTCCACGCGGAAGAAGTCGCTGGCAAAAGCTAGTTTAGAATATTTGTGTCCTTAACTCTATATAGTTTAAAAAAATATCTTAGAAGATGTCGCAATATAAAAGTATACGCGCGACAAAATAACTACGCGCGCGGCAGTCATTCGGTCCGAGCCGGGAGGCCGTGCGTCGCCGTCGCGACGCAATGTAGGTAGGTAGCTACGTGAGGATTCTAGCCTCCGGGAAATTCAAATTCAAAATATTTATTGCACCATAATGTTTACAAGTAGGTTTTAGGTCTTATTGCATATATTTTAACAGTAAGAGATACCTATAGTAAAATAATTAGGTATCACTTTCAATATAATCTAAACTTAATATTATAAAGAGGAAAGATGCGATTAACGAATAATCACAAAAAACTACGGGACCGATTTCAAAAATTCTTTCACCATTAGAATGCTATATTATCCCTGAATAAGATAGGCCATATTTATTACTAGAAAAAAAATAGGAATACCTACTAAAATTTCAATTATGTCCACCCGTGCGAAGCCGGGACAGGCCGCTAGTGGTCAATAAAGTGGATCACTTTGAGCGCGCTCTATATGAAAACTTCATAATGTATATCTCAGAATAAGCCTTTGCACTTCTTATTTATATATTGACAAAATATTAAAAATTATTAAATACTATTAACAATTTGAGAATTCACTTGCACGTCCCGTTCCAAATTTATTACGATTAATTTGGATCACTCATTCTGCACACAGGCCTGAAGATATGCAAAGTTATACCTAGTAAAAAACAATTAACAATTTTGGATACAATCTCAGTCTACCTACGACGTATAAATAAGTAGATAGAGGTTGTAATAATAATATAAACCTACACATTTTCCAAGGCAAAAGGGGACATACCATCTCGTATCCTCCCATCGTCACGTACCAAGCCATTAGGTTCTAAAACAGCTGGTACTCCTGCGGTGGCAAGAGCACAACGAAGAATGTCGTTAATGCTGGCATGTTGCTCTATGCGGCGCACGCCTGTAGCACGATAGGCCATTATATCCGAGGCTGTCGACAACCTCGCCACAGAGACAGCGATGCGTTAGAGACATACGGAGCGCCCAGACGGAGACAGGTAGTTAGCCGAAAGGTTGTGTCATCCAACATAGTCCCTGTGTTGAATGAAGGAAGTGCCCGAAACCAGAGACCTGATTCCCATTCACCCACAGCCATCAGACAAGCACACTCCGCAGTATTAACTGGCGTATTGAGAAGTTCTTTTCGCGTCAAACTGCAAAGCGGCTCATCCCAAAGCCTTTGGGAAGATGGGAGTGGGATCAGGGGTAAATCAGTACTGGGACAAAGCATTCTGCATTCTTCACAAGCTCGGACATCCAGAGCCACATTTAAAATAAAAGAAAAATAATCTCCACAAATGTGGACATCGAAGAAAGTAAATTTTGTTGTGCTTTTTACAGTGACATACTGAAACACAAATTCCAGCCCCTACAACTAGGTTTTGGTTCCAAAGGGGGCTGTAAGGCGGCCATACATGCCTTATCAACTTTTCTAAAACATAAAAAATATGAGGTCATCCTTATGCTTGACAAGAATGCCTTCAACTCGGTAAATAGGGACGCTTTGTTGACCGAAATCAAAAAAGAAATACCCAAAATTTATAGTTTCCTTTGGCAATGCTAAATTACTATTTATGGACGATCTTTTGGAATCAGCCCTCGGATGTCAACAAGGTGACCCTCTGGGGCCAGTCATTTTAAGTTTGGCAATAAATCAAATTATTAAGGAACTAAATTCAAAATTCAACGTACCATACCTTGAATTTTGAATTGATTTAGATGATGGGACCCTAGGAGGTGATGCAGACACAGTTTTGGAAGATTTTAAATTTTTAAAGCAGAAATTTAGTGATATTGGCCTTGACCTCAATCCCACAAAATGTGGAATATTTGTACCAGACACAATGGTAAAATACTATTAGATACGCCATGTTCCTAGTAAATGTTTAAAATTGAGTCGTGCTACATGTCCATACCTATAAAACTAAACATTTTAGGCTTTCCTAATGAGCGCGCGGCAGGCAGCCTAAGATGAAAAGAAATAGCACTAAGCAGTTGTCTTAAATGACACTTTTGATACTCAGAGGGAAGACAGACAATTTGATATGTCCAGTATGCCAATATAAAGTGATGGGGGACATGAAAAGTATGTCTTCGATCTGGTCTCGTCGTGCCAAGGGTCGTTGAGCACCCTTATTGATGGTTGAGCTAAACAATGACTGTTGTATGCGTGCCGTCAGCCAGGACAGGTCAGCTCAAGGCTGCTAAGGCTCTTTTTTTAAAAGGCCTGTGCAGATATTGCCCTACATACCGTAACACTCACGTACTATAATGTTATACATAGTTGTAATACCACTACTACTGTCTGGACTTTATAAGAGACCATGAGTCTCTGAGTTTGTTTCGGTGTTTCTTCTCAGAAATCGTCAGTTAAGTAACGGCGCCATCTAGTTTAATAAAAAAATGTAAAGCATTGACTTGTAAAAGTATATTTTTGTGATCTATTTACAGAAATAAATATAATTTAAATTTAATCATTTTAATCATTGGGTCCCTTTCATACTAATATGGCATGCGCTGACTTTTTTTTTTCATTTTAAATTTTATTTGCAACGAAAAAACTAAAATAATTTGTACGGAAGCTTTCAATAACTTACTTGTGATAAGATACTTCATGCTCTTTTCTTACTTTAATATAATAATTTGTGCAGTATCGCAGCACAAGACGGCACATTTAAATAAAATAAAAATGTATTGCTGTCAATAGTGCTGTCAAACACAGTTCTGCATGTAACACTACAAATTACACATTGCATTTGAAGGATGATAACGTGTCTACGTCTTTTTAACTTTATAATGTCATTGACCAAACAGTACTGACAGAACAAAAATTTAATACAATTGCTCCTCACACATACAGAGTATTATAGAGGTCAGTGTCCTCACATAAAAATTTTTAAAAAAGCTGTCTTCACCTAGTAGGGTCCCCAATCTTTGACGAATCCTTTCTGATTTTTATCGAAGAAAAAACACAAAATTTTAATGCTTGATTCAGCTTTTACCATTATTCGTTTTGCTGTTTTGGGCCATTTTGGCTCGTACGCTGATATAGATTGCCGGATAGCATTAAATTAATCAGGGGGCTTACCATGAACTCTTATAACAGGTCAATTTTAGACGGAAAGTGAACTGTCGGGCTATTTTGTACCATTAGCGCATCAAATAACCGGCGAGCCAGCGGTCACGTGACTAAAGCCGGCGAGTGATCACGTGACAACATGTCAGCGGTTCTGACCTGCAAACAGCTTTACCATGAACTCATTTTGAACATATAAACACTCGAAAATTGAACTGCCCTGCAGTCATATCTAGCAGCCGTGTAAAAGTAACTATTATTGAACTGTTTTCTTTAATTTTAAAGTAAAATCGTAAATACAAGTAAATTTGAGCATAACATAATAATATGGCAGTATTTAAAATTATAGACAAATTAAAAAACATCATCTTCGGCGTTTATTTTAGATGTATGATGAAGATGAAATATTTGAGTTCCTTGGGAAGTTAACAAGAAATTTGCAAATTAGTTGTTACTTAAATAAAAATTAAGAAGACATTATTTATATTTATTTATTGTTTCAAATAGAGTATACGTTCTTAGTAATATATAAAACCAACTTACGCCCTAGCCTTAGCCTTTAAAATCTTTGATAGCACCATCAAAGATTTTCCGTTCACAATCTGTGAGACATTGACCGTGCTTGCACTTGTACATTTGTTAGCCCATTGTAATGTCCTTGCCAATGTGATTATTTTTATAAGAAACTCTCTTTGATGTCGTATTACCGAAACTTACACTTTATCCACTTACAACAACGGACACGATACATAACAAATGTCTACATTGAGCATTCCCTATTTGCAGAAACTTACTAGTGATAAAAAAAAACAATTCACCAAACCCATGTGAGCTTCATACATCAACATACATCAACTCGAAAACACAGAATACTAGATAGACACGATCAGCTAGATACTGGCTGATCGCCACTTGCCGGACATATTTTTTCGACTACGAGCCGGCTGATCGCCACTCGAGGGGATTTGATACGCATGAGTCGTTCGAAAATAGTACTAAGTAGTTTTGGTAAGTATGCTGTGTTTTAAGTATTGAAAAGGGTCTTTAACATCTAAATCATGTTATATAATTAATGATATGCAACAAAACACAGCTTCAGTACAATTCTCAATATCGTATAAACTGTTTTTAAATGATTATATCTAGTTCTTTATAACCGTAAAACCGATAATAATGCGGAAGAGCATTTCTGAACGTTTGTTTATACTAAAGCGAACCGCTCAGCAATAGTGTAGCAGGTGTGAACTTGATATCTTGCAGTTCAGTCGGAATTGCTCATGGTACAAATAGAAAACCTGGCAGGTTAACATGCTAAGTTGAGCTGTCATGTATTTGGCAAATATTTTAAAAGTTCATGGTAGGCCCCCAGATCCTTTAAAAGCGACTGATCAGTTCACCACCATCAGGCTCCCGAGCGCTTGAACCCGTTGAAATATTTTTAGGTGCTGGGGTGACAAGCCTTTGAGGCCGCCAGCAGATCCATTTCGAAAGGATAGAACTTGGCAAATTATTTATGTACTAGCTGACCTGGCGAACTTTATTCCACCTTAGAGGCAATAAATGAGCAAACTTTTGATTTTATCCAGGTCAATTTTTTATTTGGATGATTAATGTAAATTAAAAAAGGAAGTATTTTAATTATTTTTTTATTGGCCATGTATTTTAGTGTATGGTGCTCTTTAGTGAAGCAGCTTGTGATACACGACATTTTTCGTTTTATTATCAGGTGCAAGAACAAATAACGCAGATGGTCTTCCGACCCGTGAACATGCCACATATAATTGACCATGGGAAAAACATGGATTTTCTAGATTCAGACCACAAACTTTTAAGGATTGTTCTTGTGATTTGTTGATGGTCATGGCGAATGCAAGACGGATCGGAAATTGAAGTCGTTTAAACTCAAACGCCATGTCGCTTGGAAACATCGGGATCCTTGGAATGAGAACTTCCTCACCTTCGAATTTTCCTTTGAGTATCGTCTCGTAAATTGTAGAGTCCGACCGAAACTGGTTTTCCGGCCGAAACCGAAACCGAATATTCGGCCGTGGCTTCAGTTTTGGTCGAAACCGAAACCGAAACTCACGTGGTCAAGTATAAAATTCCTTAAAATACTACTGGTCTACACAAAGCTGGTATGGTTCTTTCCTCAAAATGCCATTTCAGACATTACCCTACATCGTACCACTCACATATAAGTGTTCTTCCTTGTCTGGATTTTAAAAGAGACCATGATTCTCTGACTTTGTTTCGGTGTTTCTTCTCAGAGGTCGTCAGTTAGGAAATGCCGAAGCCATCTAGCTAAAAAAACCCAAACCATTGACATGTAAAAGTATCTCTAAAGATCTACTTGCAGAATAAATAATGTCATTTCATTTCATTTCATTTCATTTCATTTCATTTCATTTCATTTCAATATACTTAACATTAACATTTATTAACCCCATTTTTATTCAACTTCTGTTTTGTCCCTCCTAAGGTTGTAGAGATCGCTGGTTGCGATGAGGCCGCCCGTCTGTAACTGTTTTTTTGGTGTACAATAAAGAGTAAATAAAAAATAAATAATTTAATTAATTTTGTTGTAATCATTTATTTAATATAATAAAAAAAAATATTAATAATATTTTTATTATTTTTTCAAATTAAGTTCCCATAGCAAAATGTTTATCAGTTATCGATAATCAAATCACTAATTGTTACTGTTCGTAATTTAACAAATTAAACACTTCACATTTTTCATATACAATCTCTTTTTTACATGTGACTTGATTTGTTAATAACAATAAAAAAAAGTTACCGACTCAATATTTAACTATATAAATCATTCAAGTACAGAAACGAAACAAAAACTTACATGTAATCAGTTCCATCAAAACATAACCTCTAAAGAATGTTTGCGTCGGGAGATAACGCACTGACTAAGTTGTGTTGCTACAGAGCTATACGAATGGCGCACGACAATCCCCGAACAGGGCCGCCAGCGTCCGCCAAAGCGTTGCCACGAGAAACGAACTTGGGCGAACGTGCACGACAACTTCTGAAATCAGTTTCGGTTTCGGCAAAAGTTTCGGCCAATTTTGGCCGAAACCGAAACTGCCGCCGAAACTTGATTTTTGGCCGAAACTCGTCCGAAACCGAAATCGAACTTTCGGTCGGACACTAGTAAATTGTAGTGTCCGACCGAAACTGGTTTTCCGGCCGAAACCGAAACCGAATATTCGGCCGTGGCTTCAGTTTCGGCCGAAACCGAAACCGAAACTCACGTGGTCAAGTATAAAATTCCTTAAAATACTAAAATTTGGTGCATTTTACCCATTATTCTGCATTAATTAGGACATGAAATGGAAACAGTATAATAATGTTGTTGTAATCATTTATCTATATATATAAAAGAAAGTTGTGTTAGTTACACTATTTATAACTCAAGAACGGCTGAACTGATTTGGCTGAAAATTGATAGGGAGGTAGCTTAAAACCAGGAGAAGGACATAGGATATTTTTTATCACGTTCCCGTGGGATAATTTAATTTTACATTTTTACCCATGTAGCGGCATTACGAGTACAGCGCCATCTACTCGATTAAGGAAGAACTAAGTCGCGAGTCCTACATCCCGCAAACAGATTTCTCCGCGACTTAAGACCAAATAGTAAAATCCGACAAGAACTGTCGAGCAGTAGCCCACCGGACAAAACACCCGTCCGCCGGTCGGAGGATCCTCCCTTTTCTACGGTGCATTGAGCGCTTTACTCTCATACTCCTAAACCCCCTAAACCCATATAAACTGTTATTTTGATAGTCGTCATAGTTGCCACATAGTATGATGGTTGTCATTGTTTGAAATCGTGCATCTAAAAAAGAGTATTTAATGTGTTTAAACTATTTTACTGGAATGCAGAAAAAAAATTATTGATGTCAATCGTGTATTTGGTGCGACCTAGAAAAATGGATTCAGACTGGAGTCAGTAGTCAAGAACATGATAGCTATTTCATAGAAAAAACTGTTTTGAGTATTTTTCAAACGACTCAAGATAGCCTTTCAAAGACATTTAATGACATTTTGTGTTGCTAGACTTTTTTAGATCAGAATTTTTTTAATAGGTATGGCGCAACCGGTGCAAACCGAAAAAAATAGGCACCTTATTTGTTGACATTCGAGTCTTTAATAGAATAACTGCATGAACCATAACATGGAAAATAGACTTGCAGTCAGAACGATATAGAGTAGAAAATCAAAATTTTCAGCCATTTTTTTCAAATCGTTACGACAGGTGATACGAAGTACACCGGGTCATCTTATTTAAATAAAACAAAGTCGGGTTTGTTACAACACGTATAACTCGAGAACGGGTGAACCGATTTATATGATATTTGGTTTGTTGAATTTGTCTCCTCCCCGAATAGCAGAATAACTATTAAAACATCGAAAAAAAAACATTATGATGAAAATTTATTTTCTCATACCTACATTGTTTCAGGAACGGATTGACAGATTTGACAGAAATAAAACACGGGCATGAATGAACATGATGTCGATTTCTGTTTCGGCAAGGCCAGTAAGTAGATGGCGTTCTGTGCATTGTCCGAACTTCTCCTATGCTGCTGGTGTGATTTGGTTTTTTTTTTGTGTATGTTTAATTGGGTTCCTGGATGGTTTAGATTCACAATTTGAGCCGGTAGGTGGCTCCGCAATCGGGTTCTACGATTTTTTTTAATAAACAGGGCAAGACATGGGAATGTGATGAATGGAAGAAAAGGACATGCTGCGCCGACGACAAATAAAGGGCAGGAAGATGATGATACAGGGCAAGACAACGTTTGCCGGGCTCGCTAGTTTAATATAAAAAAAAAAATATAGGTATTTTTATTATTTTCTCACATTATGTTCTCATAGTAAAATGTCTATCAGATATCAATATTCAAATCACTAATTGTTACTGTTCGTAATTTAACAAATTAAACACTTCACATTTTTCATTTACAATCTCTTTTTTACATGTGACTTGATTTGTTAATAACAAGAAAACAAAGTTACTGACACAATATTTAACTATATAAATCATTCAAGTACAGAAACAACAAAAAAAAAGTCAATCATTAATTAAACTTCAAATCATAAAATTGGTTTTATCTTGAAATAAAGCGAGAAGAATATTAAAACATGCAATGGTAGGTATTCTATTAATGTAGTTTTTGGTTTTATAAGGCGCCAGGAATCTTACTGACTAAAACCAATTATTCGAGCTCCTAAATTTTCATAGTAGATAGATGATGCAATTAACATACCTTTTTGTCAATAAAGTATGACATTGTCGTGCACAATGTCATACTACTACTAACCTAATGTCATACTATACTACGAACGTACGTACTACGTACGTACTCAAAAAATATGAAACTTCATGTGGGTGATCTCGAATTCTCGATGACAGCTTTCGCGCATATCAAGAGTAAATTATCAACCAAACTTTTAATCAACAAAATGAAAGTAGATTTTAATTGAAGTTTGCTGCCCGTGATCTTTGTCATTTATTTATTCTTTAGGTACCTACATACATAATATGTATAATCTTTATTTTTTATTGTGTTTATCTTTTGGCAACACTCAAATATAGCATACAATGAATTTTCATCTCTTTCGCACTTACGATTTTTAGCGATTGCCTGTCCTGCCGTCATTCTTCCAGGCCTGGGATCTCATCTCATCAGAGTTGCCAGAATGTTACTTTTGTAACATTTTACGTTATTTATGACCCTCTCATGTTACCTCCATGTTACACGACTACAAATGTTACATTTACGTTACTTTTAAGATTTAATAAATAAATTTAAAATATTGTCCAGCAACCAAAAAATAGTCGTAATACGCAACGCATGTAAGAAAGTTTCGTTCGTCGTGTTGGCGCACTTGATTTTGTGAACTTCATCACTTCGTTTTAGCGCATATTCATTCACTCGACATCACACATCCCGCTTACTTATGGCCAGTCCCTATAACAAATCCGTCGATAGATTTGCTTACTAGAGATAGGATTTTCACATAAAGTTCATACAAGTAAGGTCAAAATCCTATCTCTAGTAAGCAAATCTATCAACGGATTTGATATAGGGACTGGCCATTAGCCGAGCGAGCGAGCGTTAGTGGCGTCAGATTTTTCGTTTTTTCAGGATCATCAGTCAATTATTCGTTCAACTATTATTTTAATTATTTCGAAGCTTATCTAATAGGACTGAAACCCTTTCTATTTTTTGTGTAATAAAGTGCCTTTATAGTATTAAAGTCATGTTCACATAAAATAAGGTAATGTTTATAGATGGGTTTCTGCCCAGGCATTTTGGGCGTAAAAAATAAATGCCCTGGCATAAACCCATCTCTAGTAATGTTACTTTTTTGGTAAAAATGTTACTTTTTGAGCTGACCCATGTAATATATATCCATCTGTCACTGGCAAGTGGCAACACTGCATCTCATCTCTCTCTCAGGCTTTTTGGCGGGAAGTCGAATTAGGCGGGCGCTTTAAAATTTTCTCGTGTTTTAAAATTGATTTTATTTGTGTATATTTGTATATTTTCTCTGTAAATATAGTAATTGTAAAAAGTGTATAAATAGTGTAAATAAAATGGGTACAGATAGCCCCGGGGGCGAGGCCCCCGGTGACAAAGAACCCAAGAAGCGAAAATTGGACGATAATACTTCGGACTATAAAATGTATACAAAACCAAACTATAGACGGCAATTTCCTGAAAATCATAGTGCGGAGTGTATAGTTTATGTAGAATCACAGGAAAACGACAAGTTGGGTAATAGAAACCCTATTACACTGACGAAACTTTTCACCGAACAAGTCAAAGGTATAGTCGGCGTTCACAGGGTGAATGCTTACAAAATTGGCATTACATTCAAGAAGCCCGCGCCAGCGAATAGTTTCCTGAAAATGGACCACTTTTTAGGCCGTAATAAGTTAAAGGCCTTCGTGCCGGCAAACTTGACAGAAACAACGGGGGTGCTTCGGTACGTACCTAAAGAGCTAAAAAACGAGGAAATTTATAAAAATATAGCGTGCGACGCCGAAATTATTTCTATCAAGCGGTTCATGAGGAAGGTTGACGGAAAGCTCGTCCCATTGGGAACTATTGCCATAACATTTGCGACAACAATATTGCCTCAATATGCATATTTAAATATGTTCAGGTACAAGGTGCATGCGTATGTTCCACCCTTGCTGCAATGTTATAAATGCTTGAAATTCAATCATTCGGCCAAGGTGTGCAGAGGCGAGCAAATGTGTTCGTCCTGTGCCGGCCGACACTCCTACAAAGAATGCGATGTTGAAGAGATAGTGTGTATCAATTGTAGCGGGAACCACCTCGCGATATCTAGGGATTGTCCCATTAAAAAACAAAAGATGGAAGAAAAGAAAAAGAAATACCTGACCCAGCCTTATGCCACTGTGGTGAGTACTGCACCACCTGTACAGTCGACGATTGCCTTTCCGGCCATGCCTTTGCCTAAACCAGTTAGTCATATTAATCCTACTTACAATGCAGAACAAATAGTGAATAATGATATTATAATTAATGCCATTGTTAAGTCACTTATCACTCTAGGTAATGACAAAGAGGATAGCCCAGTTACAAATAAAAAAATTAAGGAAATATTGTTAGCAAATTTATTAAACTAATGGATACATATTTAACCATAGCACAATTTAACATACAGAGCCTTCAGAGCAAGAAGGCCTTATTAAAATCATTTCTTTTTGAGCATAATATTGACATATGCTTATTGAATGAAACCTGGCTCAAAAGTACAAGTATTATTCCTAATTTTGCACCTTATAATTGTATACATAAAAATTCAGTAAATTCACATAACGGTGTAGCCATATTAATTAAACAGAATTTACGATATACTGTTATAAACACAACTTTCTATGAATCCATCCAGAATATCTGTGTATCAATAGAAACCTCTATAGGTACTTTAAATATTCTTTGTGTATATTGTCCTCCCAGTGTTAACAGGTTTGATGCTACCAAAATGAGAAAAGTATTACAGGAAACCCCTAGACCATATATTATCATGGGAGATTTTAATGCACATCACATTTTGTTTGGATGTCATTCAAACAATAACAGAGGCAACAGCTTGTTCAATCTCATTGATGAATTTGACATGTGTGTTTTAAATGATGGTACTGCAACAACTGTTCCATATCAAATAGAAATCCATCTGCGATTGATTTAGCTCTAGTTAGTCCCACGTTGGCCCCACTTTGCGAATGGCGCGTTCATGACGATCCAATGGGCAGTTACCATTATCCAACTCAGGTGGTTGTAAATGTAAAGCCTTCCACATATGAGATCCGACCTGTAGAAGAAAAGTATATTTATAGTAAAGCAGATTGGTCTAAATACTGTAATTTGTCAGAAACCTGTTTTTCTCAATTAGATATTCATAATACAGAACCACTTCATTTGTACAACAGCTTTGTAAACATTTTATATAAAATTCGATCAGAAACAGTCCCAAAGCAGAATTCAAAACAAACTCCGAAAGTCATGAGAAAACCTGCTCCTTGGTGGAATCAAACATGTGATGATGCTGTTCATAAATCGAAACAAGCTTTAATACTGTATAGGACAGCGCCAAGCATTACTAACTTCATAGAATACAAAAAGGCTGATGCACAAAAGAAGCGGACATTAAAAGAACAAAGTGTTAATTCCTGGCATGACTTGTGCAGTAGTTTTAACAGAATGACGCCTATTTCTAGAATATGGGAATACATTAAAAGATTTAAAAGAATAGGTTCTTCTCATAACAGATATCTAAATGATGAATGGGTACCAAGTTTCTTAGATAAAATTACAAATTCCTCTCAGTTTGAACCAAATAACCTAAGTAACATATTGAATCAGTCTCCTGAAAATCAAACCAACTCCTTTCTCAATAGGACATTTACATTGAATGAATTGTATATAGCACTAAAAAGCAGGAAAGATACAACACCAGGGTTGGATAATATACCATACATGTTAATTAAAAGGTTACATCCTAATGCTGTAGAGATTTTATTACAAGTTTATAATAAATTATGGAACTGTTTAATTATTCCTGAATCATGGAAAACACAATGTGTCATTCCCATCTTAAAGCCAAATAAAGCCGTAAATAATCCTTCATCATATAGACCTATCTCCTTATCATCATGTTTAGGTAAACTTTTTGAAAACATGTTAAAGTTAAGAATAGACTACTTTGCTGAAACACAAGGAAAGTTACCAGATATTCAGTTTGGATTCAGAAAAGGAAGAAGTTGCTCTGAAAGCTTTGTATCTCTCATAGCTGACCTTAAAAAGGCAAAACTCAGTCACACTAATGTTATCTGTGTTTTTTTAGATGTTAAAGGTGCTTTTGACAATGTTAATATTGAAAGTCTGATTCATGTTTTACATGAATTGGGCTTACCAAGTAAAACTTTAAAATGGATATTAGATTTTTTACACAATAGAACCTTATTTGTTAAATTCAATAATAAATTACATGGACCTAGAATCGTTAATAAAGGGACAATGCAAGGCGCTACATTGTCACCTCTATTGTACAACTTATATACCTCTCAAATCCTTAATTTTGTAGATACATCCCAGGTTAAAATCTTACAATTTGCAGATGACTTGCTTTTGTACAGTGAAAATCAGAACTTAAACTTGGCTGTTGAAAACATGAATATAGCATTAAATCAACTACAGGATTATTATAGCAACACTTTAAAATTAGAAATCAGTTCAGAGAAAAGCTCAGTATTAGTATTCAGTAGAGACCCATTTGCACGCTCCGCTGTAAACATATTTTATGATAACAATCTTATTCCTATTGTAAGTCATCATAAATTTTTAGGTGTTGTTATTGATAATAAACTAAAATTTGATAAGCATATAGACTATATATGTCAGAATGCCATGAAGGGTATAAATGTAATAAGAAGCTTAGCTGGAACTTTCTGGGGTTCTGACCCGAAAACCCTTAACATGTTGTACAAAAGCATAGTCAGAAGTCACTTTGACTATAGTTCCTTGGCTTACATGAATGCAAGCAGTACTCTATTAAGAAAACTGGATGTTATACAGAATATGGGTTTGAGAGTGATAAGTGGTGCTATGCGCACCACTCCTATTAACACTATGGAAATTGAAAATTGTATACCTCCTTTGTCCTTGCGACGTTTGCAGCTGGCTGAGAGATTTTGTTTGAAGGAGTTGTCTTATGACAACCATGTTGTCTTAGATAAAGTAATACATCCTGCAGGAATCACACAGGCAGCTGAGACATCCAACATCTCGGCTATTACTTTGCTTTCAGGTTCCTTGCCTGAAATTCCAACAATAATAAGAAATATAAAAGTCTTGACTAAAAACATGTACACCAGTAACAAGTGGCCAATTTATGACTGCCCATATAACACAATACTAAGTTACCTTGACATTAAGTGTCATTTAGATTCTGTAACAAATAAGTTTGATTTCTTAGAATTCTTAAATGAAAAATGCAACTTTTATACCCTTTATACTGATGGGTCTAAGGGAGACTATGTTAAGGCAGCATATTATGATCCTCAAATAAAATTAACAAAATGCTTTAAAATCCCAAATAATTGTAGTGTATTCACTGCAGAAAGCTGGGCCATATTAGCTGCTTTGACGTATGTATATAGAAATATAAATAGTGTAAATATCTTAATAGTTAGTGATTGTAAAAGTGTATTAACCACCTTATGTAATTATAATTTAACATTTAAGCAAAACTATATTGTACATAAAGTTAAAGACATGATACTTAAGATAGGGAAACATGTAGAATTTGTATGGGTTCCGTCCCACAGTGGCATAGCAGGAAATGAGGTTGTGGATCAGGCGACTCGTCGCGACCACGATGAGGATTTAACAGAATCATTTAAAGTACCTTTTACGGACTACTATCATCAGTTTAAAACGTCATCAAAGAGAATATGGAAGGAATACTGGACAGCTACTACAGAAACGAAAGGAAAATGGTATGCAGAATTACAGCGAAACTTACCAACAGCACCGTGGTACAACCGTTTTAAATACTTTAACAGAAAATTCATAACGTGTATTAATCGTTTGCGCTCGGGTCACTGCTTGACCCGAGCGCATCTCTATCGAATGAAAATCATCAATGATGACAAGTGTTCATATTGTACAAAGGAAGATGCAGGTATAGAACATGTGATGTTTGAATGTGAATCTTTTGCGATTCAAAGGCTGACACTTGCCAGTGCAATTAGTGATGTCGCAGACGAAAATTCTTTAAGTGTTCCCCGCCACGTTCAAGATTTACTATCAAACCCAGTCTATTTCATACCTGTGTTTAATTTTATCTCAAATACTATGGAACAAATTTGATTCATTGTTCATTGAATTCTAGTTTATGTAAGCTTTAATGTTTGTTAGATGTTACGTGTAAAATTACATAGGGCAAAGAATATTTGTATGTGTATGTTAGATTATTTTCTTATTTTATATGTAATGTACCTATTAATAATTATTTAACTCTTTGATGTATTATGTTTCTAATGTTGATTATTATTCAAATTTAATGGATTTTAATATGTACTCTATCTATTCCGACTGAAGGACTTGTATCCATGGTCAAGAAAATAAATTTAAAAAAAAAAAATCTCTCTCTCATTTCACTTGTGATTTGTGGTCTGGGTCTGGAACTTTGGAATTGTGGTTAGTAATGTTCGTATAGGTTAAAAACTAGTCGCATGGGGATATTGCACCCATTTTTTTAATTACCTTCAATAAATATTTTTTGATTTCACGTTCCAAGAATAATAAAATTGTTGCAATGGCTGCCGTTGAGACAGTGGAGGAAATAAATGAAAATGAGGTTGTAGAAAATGGTGATGAGGATGAACTAGATGCCGTAGAAGAAGGGGAAACTAAAGATCCCGCTAAGAAGAAGAAAAAGAAAAAGAAGAAGAAGAAGACAGGTTAGAATAACTACATAATCATTATATTTATTTAAATAATGCTCTATGTCTAAATTTATCCATTTATTATAGCATAGTAACGAGGCGCCTACGCTCAACCTGATGTTATTACGCCGTATTTAAAAATAATTTTAAAATTCTAAATAAGTATCTGTTGTGGAAATAGATACCTTGTAAAAGTGAACTACTGAGTCTGTAAATAGTATGATAACAATAACAAGATATCAAAATAGTTACTCATGTTTAAGTATTTGTTTAATGATCACTCAATTCAATGACATGTCTATAGAAAGGTATATGTGCCAATAAATCCTCCCAAAAGAATTAGAAGCATTATAGGAACTATTGGCAGAGAATACTGTATCACCAGAACAATTATACAATGCAAATGCACTTGTGACTTGTTTGTATTTTATTTTTAATAACTAGAACTTTTTTTTTCTCGAGGGTTATACAAGTATATACTAGTAATGTGCAACCCACATTGCTAGTAAGCTTTTTGATAAAACAAATAATTCAATATTATAAATATGAAAGTTTGTGAGTATACTTAGATGTTTGCTACTCTTTCACGCCAGAAAGGCTGAATGGATCTGAATGAAATCTGGCACAGAGATAGATTATAGTCTGGAATAACACATAGGCTATTTTTTATCCAGGTTGGGCCCAATTCTGAAGTCCACACGGATAAAGTCGCGGGCAGAAACTAGTATATTAATATTATTACAGCTTTATTTTCTACTTAACAATTCTCACAAATATACACCAGTTTATAACTATTTCTTTTCCAATTCTTTGTTATGTGGCATTCTTTTCCATCTTTCCCTGTCTTGAGCCATATGCATCCAACTTTTTCCTGCTGTTTATTATGTCATCTGCCCATCTTTTCTTCTGCCTTCCTATATTTCTTTTGCTTTTTGGACCAATTAGTTGTTTGGTAAGTCCATCTCTGATCTTTGTATCTTGTTGTCATTACTTGCCACTTATTGTTTTGATGAAGTAGATACCTAATTATAATATAAATGATGGTATACTGTAAAAATGAAACGTAATTCAATATTCATAATAACATTATTATGAATATTGAATTATGAATTTGTATGAATATTGAATTTGTATACATAAATAATAATGCTTCCAAAATTTCTTCAAAGTTCTATTTTAATTATGTCCAATACATTTCAGCCAAGAACTTGAGCTTTATTGAATGTACATATAAAACAGCTTTTTCACCAGAAACAAATCAAGTGCCCCATTGCTTTTAAAAAACAGGCTATTCAAATATATGGCATTTGAGCAGTGGTTACTGTCTGAAATAATGTCTGTTTAAGTGTAAAGCTTAAGGTGGAGTATACAATACATGACTTCAACCATATCCATATCCACATTTTTACCATGATTTGTTATATGTATATATTAATTAAAATTCAATCATGTTTATAAAATTATACTTTCCTTCAGAAACTGAATTAAACAATAGTGAAGTTACCAATGCTTTAGAGGAAGTTCAAGGTTTGACTGTTGATGATGTCCCTGGAGATGGTGATGAGAAAAAGAAGAAGAAAAAGAAAAACAAAAACAAATCTAGCAAAGGCCCATCAAAGGAGCAAACCAATCCTCCGACAATACCAATTGCTGAATTATATCCTGAAGGTATAGTATAAAACTAAGATTTAATAATAACATGTTACACATAACATACTATATGTAACACAACATACCATCACACCTGTGTTCCGCAGAGAGTTAGATAGAAGTGTACTATATGTGTATACCTACAGTTCACCAATATGTTTAGGTCCCATATAATAGGAGGCACTCCTATTGCTATTAACCAAGCATGACAATTTCGTAGAAAACCCAATAACAGTTTCCACATTGTATAATGTATACTTATGCATGTAATATGCAATATAGTATCGTGTATGATTGGTTTTGAAAGATTTATTTCTTAGGAAATTTCCCTGAGGGTCAAATAATGGAGCATGGTTCAGCTGAAGGCATAGACGAAAGAACTGCAAAGGATCGCTTCTCCAGTGAAGAGAAGAGGGCTTTAGATAGACTGCATCAAGACATCTATCAGGAAATAAGACATGCAGCTGAGGCACACAGACAAGTAAATTAATTATTGCTCTCTGATAATTTACAATGTATATTGTCATCAATCATCTACTATCCAACTGCTGGGCACATTTCTCGTCTCTGAATAAGATGGGTAAATCTATATTCCACAGTGATGCACTATTTCCATAGAATAAATAATAATCAATGGCCAATCTCCACCCCTCCTTAACGTCAGATACCGCATGCCCCCGCATTTGGTCATAGCATTTGCCTGACTGCGAAACAAGAGTTGTCATTTCGCTTTAAGTAATTACCACGTTATTGAAGCACAGTAAACATGCGCACGTAATCGTATTTCAAATGACTTCTCTGAATCCGCTGGTACAAACATGTTGCTTCGACTTTTAATTCTATTCAGTAAGTCGACTACGACTAATCGTGTTGGGGTAGTGAACGATTTCGCGAACAAATGATAAAAATGGTTTAACATGAATAAAACTTTAAAAAAACGTTTATAAGATGTGGAACATACAAATAATTAATAATTATTAATAAAAGTAATTTCCTTTTTTATTTTCTTCTAATAGAAATAGACTAAGAATAAAAATCATGTAAGTAATATTATCTTTTTGTGATTTTTTTGCATTTTCCATGCTAAGATTATAAAGTTATTTTTTAGTAAAGGAAAAAATTAAATCGCGGGCAGGATTCGAACATGCTTAGAGACGCAGACCACCAGACGCAGGTTCGAATTTGATTTGAATTTTTTCCTTTACTAAAAAATAACATGTAATATTACTTTTTTTACTTTTGTCATTTTATTTCTGACATTAATTTCATTCTGACAAACTTACATACATACACTCACGCCTTTCTCCTACAGGGGTAGGCAGAAACCATAGACTGCCACTTACTACGATTCTTGCATACTTCTTTTGCTTCTTCACATTCATACATCTTCTCATACATACACGCCGGTGGCGAGTGCTACGTACCTGACATTTTTAAAGGAGTATGTCCTACTAGGGCGACCTCTACCGGCGCTGCCGCTGACATTCGCCTTATAAATTCCTTTCGTTAATCGTCTTTCATTCATTCTATCAACATGTCCAAACCATCTCAGCATATTCTTTTCAATACGCGTCACTACATCATCTTTCAGCCCGCAACATTGTCTTGTCACACTGTTCCTCGATCTATCATTCCGAGTTACACCACACATACTTCGCAAGGAACGCATTTCTACTGCATTTATTCTACTTTCATGTCTCTTCTGCCATACGACAACAACATTCACTTCCATACATAAGTGTAGGTACCAGCACACCATTGTGGATAGCCAACCGTGCCTTTTGTTGACACGGACTGATTAACCACAACTGCATGCGTAGCACCATTCATTTTATTTCCTGCATTCACTCTCCTTTCCACATCTGCATCAATCTTACCATCCCTAGTAAACATACTTCCCAAATAAACAAACTCATTCACCTGTTCCACACTCTTACCCTCTATCTTTACATCACACATACGTACATCTTCTCTTTCAAAAACCATCACTTTCGTCTTACTAACATTTATTTTCATGCCCTTCATCTTATATGCTTCATTCGTTAAAGTTACCATGTCTTGCAACTCTTGACGCTGACGATGCAAGTAGAACCTGATCATCAACATAAAGCATTTGACATGTAGCTCATCCATTCTCAACCCACAATCACTCTCTTTCAAGTCTGCCAAACAACTGTCCATATATAGATTGAACAGCCATGGTGACGTGATACAACCCTGTCTAACACCTCTGGAGATATCAAACCAACCTGTGTACGCCCCATTTAGCCTAACACAGGCACTAGTATCACTGTAAATGGATTTCAGTGCCCGCACCAAGCGTCCGTCCACATAGCTTGCGTTGACCACAATTCATCCCTCCACACACTGTCATAAGCCTTCTCCAAGTCAATAAAAGCTCAGAAGACTTTCTTGTGCTTAGCCAGATATTTTTCGTCTATACACCGAAGGGAGAAGACCTGATCCATACATCCCATCCCCACCCTACAACTTGCCTGAACATCCCATATTTTCACCTCTGTTATTCTTATCACTCTATTAATCAATACCTTTGCATACAGTTTACCAACAACACTCAGAAAACTAATGCCGCAGTAGTTTTTACACTCGTGCTGTGAACCTTTTCCCTTATATAGTAGAACGATAACGGCGTTGCCAGTCTCCCGGCACTTGTCCGTACCTCCAACACATATTAAACAGCTGGTACAACAGGCTTGCTACCACCCCGTTACGACTCCTAAGCATTTCAACAGACACTCTATCATACCCTGCTGCCTTACCAGATAAGATAAATAAGATAATCGTTTATTGCCAAAAGTTTTACAATGCCTTAACCTAATACATTAATATAATTATTTTAACTTAGTCGAATTTTTGACTAGTGGTCTCCACACTAGGTCTAGCCTGTCACGTGGACACCTTAAGTTCGAGTTTTAACAAATATTTATACCGGGCTTGGTACCGTATGATTATCATTAGTGACTACTAAATGGAAAAATAAAAAATGTTAAAAACAAAATATGAAAAATCTAAAATTATGAAATAGAACTGTATCGATGTATGATTGTATGGGTGTGTACTAGTGCATGCGTGTGGATGAATGTATGTGTATGTATATGTTTGCGTGCGTATGTGTTCGTGCCTGCCATGTGTGCGTACGTTTAGCGGTATGCAAGAGCTTATGAAACCACTTTTAGGAATTGTTCTGAATCGGAATATGATTGCATAACCAACTTTCATACCTTTCAAAGCTAATAATTTCATCCATATTCATCTCACTCTCATCATCTGCATCTACGTCAGAGTTCGGCGAACACACCTCCGCCCAGCCACCCACTCTTTGCACACTATCCTGCCAACTAAATAAACTTTCAAAATATACCTTCCAACGTTCCAGAACCTTACATTCTTCAGTTGCCAAGCACCCATCTTCTTCTCTAATGACATTCATATTTGTTGCTCCTGTAACTCCACAAGCCAATCTTACCTGTTTCCAAAACAGTTTAACATTAGCCCTGAAGTTATCGGAGAATTTCCTGCTATCCTGTTCTTATTTTTCATTCTCATTATCACTTTTACTTTCGCTTTTATTTCGGTGTAACGTTTCTTCACTCTTTCCAAATTATCTTTCATGTTTGTTGCCTGATTCATTCTTGCTTTAGCTTTGTGGGCTAATACGTTTAGCCAAGCTTCTTTCTCCTTTCGCACCCCCTCTTTTACTTCATCATCCATCCAATAGTCATTATTTTTCCTTCCATTCTTCCTGCGCGCCAGACCACAAACCTTTGTGGCCGCCTGCACCATACAAGTTTATACATTCTCCCAAGATTCTTCTATACTATAATCTTTAATTTCATCCAGCATGTTATTCGTCTTCTCTCGCACGTTTCTCTTGTATTCTTCCTGCACATCCAATTCCTGCAGTCTTTCTACTTTTATTCTATCCAGTGCGGTCACAGGCACTCTCGATGGCGCCAACGCTTGAACAGACCATTTATCCGGCAAATAACCAGGTAATGGTCAGTTCCCACATTAACACCACGGTAAGGTGCAACGTTGCAATCATAACGTGCGCGGTTGGCGTTCAGCCGGGCGCAAAGCGAAACGGCTAAAGTGCAGCACGCGGCGAGTTTGATCTCGATCTCGCGATCAGTCAGATCTAGGGTTGCCAACTAATACAGTAGGATACTATATAATATAGAGGCCCGCCTACTATATTTCTGAAAAAAATATATAGTAGGTGAAACTATTGAAGGTTAAGTTCAGTGGATGGCATCAGAAGTATTAAAACACATTATTAATGGAAATAACTAGAATAAGATTTATTTTTACTTCGTACTACATTTTTATTTCACCTCTCTAATTCAATTGTTTTCTTGAATACCACAGACAAATTTGTTACACCATAAACTAAAAAGATAAACTCTTCCAAGGAGTTATTATGTGTACGTTCATTGATATAAACCTCAACACCATTCCTCAATGAATGTACACAATCATTACAACTAAAATTATCATTCTAACGCTATATATTCTTCTACTCCTATTTTATAAACTATCATTAAACAATTATCAAATATTTAAACCTAACTCTGAACACAATCTTTGAAAAACATTTTTACTTAAACTCTTGGTACATATACCAGCTATTTGTTTATCTAAAACCTAAAACCCTTCCTTTATCATAAATTGGTTAAATTGGTGGTCCTTGCACCTCTACTCCGTCTGGTATGTTTAGATATACATCCTCTTTTACATCTCGCTAAAGAATTGCACTTTTCACATCCATTTACTGCTTTTGTGTAAGTAAGATTTTCTTCTCGTTCATCTTCTACATTAGTACAATATAAGTAGAAATCCTCCAAATTCTTAGGTTTATTTATTTCCCTCGTTCTGGTCCTCTGCTTTTGTGTTACTACATTGTTTTCTCTTATATTTTCTTCTGGTATATCATGTTCAATCTCACATTCATAAAAATTTTCAACTCTAATGGGACTTTCCCTTATTTCTTCATGAATCTCTTCTTTTTCTCTTTCTTTTGTTTTCCCTACTTCTACTTCATCTTCTTGTATAATGCATACAGATTTATTAGCTTCAAATTCATCTGTATCTTCTTTTAAAAATATTACATCTCTATATGTATGAACATCTTTACTGTTAGGAAACCATATCCTGTATCCCTTACAGTTAATACCATACCCAACAAAAATCCCTTTCTTACTTTTTGCATCCCATTTTAATCGATTTTGTTTAGGTACACGCACATAAACAGATGCTCCAAAACACCTTAAATCATTTAAATCAAAATCTTTATTAAATAATAACTGAAACCATTTCAGTACATACCATACTTGGACAGCACAGCTGATATGTAGGTACCTACTTAAGGCGGATCGTTCACCTGAGCCCGCCAAATTCAAATTTCGAGTGGTTTTTCGCAATTTGTAGGTCTATAATAATTACTGCATTCATGGTAATGGTAATTGCGACATTAACAATTTTTATCAAAAACCATTGCTCAAAAATCATTATTGTATCTAAAAGTAGTGTAAAATGTCAATTTTGACCAATTACACAGATTGCGCCAAGTTTTTGGCTTGATAAGGATTTACAAGTAACGGTTTTAGTTCTCAGTTGTGAATGTTGTATAGTTAATGACGCAATTACAACTGCCATGAATCTAGAACTTGTTATAGACCTACAAACTGCGAAAAATCACTTGAAATCTGAATTTCGCGGGCTCAGCTGAACGATCCGCCTTAAGTCACTCACTGCTTGCGACGGAAGATCGGTTGTTATCCGTGTACTGATCGTGGCTGTTACTCACATCTAATATTTAATATTACAGCATGGGATGCTAAATTCATAGACTATCATCACACACATCACATCGTTGATAAACGGTTTTTTTTTAATCGACCATTTCTAACATATCCAACCCTAGTACCGACTAAAACCTTCCTTGCCTTGCCCTATAATCACGATAAGGGACTCATAACATCCGCCACAACCATGACAGGCCAGGTCCAGTATATTTATTACACAATATTTATCAAATTAGAGAATAAATTGACTCAACTTTATAATACTTATTTTTTACAGACACGCAAATATATGCGTGACTGGATCAAACCAGGCATGACTATGATTCAAATTTGTGAAGAACTAGAATCAACTGCCAGGCGTCTCATTGGTGAAGATGGACTTAAAGCAGGGCTTGCTTTCCCCACTGGGTG
Source organism: Acronicta aceris (assembly GCA_910591435.1). Classification (NCBI taxonomy): domain Eukaryota; kingdom Metazoa; phylum Arthropoda; class Insecta; order Lepidoptera; family Noctuidae; genus Acronicta; species Acronicta aceris. Next base: position 7,039,489 of record OU342763.1, on the reverse strand, counting down.
CAGCCGCAACCACTGTGCTGCTCATTACACTCCAAACACAGGTGAGAAAAAAACGTTATACTAACTATTTAGAACAATTAACGAATTCGACAATTTATACATACATAAACTTACACTTCCGAAACACCTTCACAAACTAATGAATTTACTTTAACTAAGCTCTACAACATCGTAAATTGATAATATTGATATAATTCGATAGTACCTACTTAATAATAATTTGCGGGGGGGAAGTAATTTTTACAAACTTTCCTCTAAAGTGAATTCCTTACAATTTATAATAGACTATTATCATTTATAATAATGATGATAATAGATATTTACACTATGCCTGGAACTAATAAATAAAAATAAATGCCAAAATGCTTAATCACGGTTTATAGAATTTTTGTTTTTCAGAAAATATGTCTCGATCGAATAGGCTCCGAAACAGATTTTAATCTAAAATTTTGTAATATCGCAACTCACAAAATAGCCAAAAGGTTACGAAAAATTTTTGCGGTCACCATGACCACAATGTTTGACTTTAATTACTGTGTTATTAAAATCTTTTAGCATTATTTTGCTGCCCAGAGGGCATGGCCTCTGGGCAGCCCTAACAGTTATCAATACTATGTCAATTATAAATTCTATTGTAAACACTTATCCTATTTGTCTAGGTGACACAACCGTCTTAGAATATGACGACGTCGTTAAAATTGATTTCGGCACCCACATCAACGGGCGCATTATCGACTGTGCGTTCACTTTAAGCTTCAACCCACGTTATGATCCTCTGGTCAAGGGAGTGCAGGAAGCTACTGAGGCTGGAATCAAAGCTTCCGGAGTTGATGTTAGGCTGTGTGACATCGGTTCTGCTGTACAAGAGGTAATCCTTATCTCCTCGATTAGTAAATAAATGAAACAAGACGATTTCCTCACTGAATTTGTTGAATGTGTTGATTTGAATTCTATCACGATTTCTCTTGTTGCATCCTTTTTAGTATGTAGTTTATTCCGCAGTCCGGGTTTTAGGTTTTTTTAGTAAGTACATAATTTTGTTAGCTTCTTTTCTAACCAGATGTCGCTCAATAGCAGTATTTATATGTATATGAAACAATATGATTTCTTATGACAGTCAGGACTGTTTGCATACCAATAAAAATTAAAATACCTGTTTCAGGTGATGGAATCACATGAAGTAGAACTTGATGGTCAAGTGTACCAGGTGAAGCCTATACGCAATCTTAATGGACATTCTATCGGGCCCTACAGTAAGCAATACCATATTATTATTAACTATTTAAATAAATATAATAACCATACCTGCATCCCACCAGACTTGGCAGATTCGTCGGTATAAAATATTTAATCACATATAACAGACTAAGCATTCTGCCATTAATCCAAACAGTCCGAGGCGCTACATACTTTCCTTTTCCGTCAAACCCTGTTTGACGCTGAAGTCTCACCCAGAACCTGATTACCACTAAAACAATCACTTGGTTATATACTTTCCTATAAATTTTTAGCATTTATTTGTATATTTCAAAGATTAACACTTTTAGGGATTCATGCTGGAAAAACGGTACCTATTGTAAAAGGCGGTGAAACAACACGTATGGAAGAAAATGAGTTTTATGCCATTGAGACATTCGGGTCTACTGGACGCGGCCAAGTTCACGATGATATGGATTGCTCTCATTACATGAAAAACTTCGATCAACAGTTTGTACCGTTAAGGTAAGCACTCGTTCAAGTTAAATTCATCAATATTATCACTGCAATAAAATTCTGCATTCATTTCTGCATAGTTTAAATAATTATAAATCAAATATTTTAATTTCAGACTGCAGTCATCAAAACAGCTATTAAACTTAATCAACAAAAATTTCGGTACACTCGCATTTTGCAAAAGGTGGCTTGAACGCGCGGGAGCCTCGCGTTATGCCATGGCACTCAAAGACTTGTGCGACAAAGGCGTAGTTGACGCTTACCCTCCGCTCTGCGACATCAAGGGTTGTTACACTGCTCAGTTTGAACACACCATCCTTCTAAGACCTACTTGCAAAGAAGTAATATCACGTGGAGATGACTACTAGCGATGGCAAAGGTTCTTTGATTGCATATCGCAGCCAGCTTGATCACTTTTTTTATTTAAGTCACACATCATACACTTAATTTTGATTTAAGATTAAAAATTTAAATCAAACGATTTATTACTTTAAACATAGAATTTGTGTACTATTCATTTTTATATAAAAATGAATAAAATAAAAGCGACTATAAAATCATAATTTGTAAAACCAACAAGCACAGTCTAAAGTCGACTTAAGCACTGTTAAAAAATATTTGTTGCTTTAAAGTTAAGTTGTTTTTTGACAATATTGTTCGTAATATTCATAATTACAACGACGATAAACTCTTTGTTGTAACATTGTTATTTGTTTACTAATCTTACGTTAAATCGTATTTTAAAACATCTGTATTCATAGCAATTGTGTCGATATAAACATATTTGAAATAAAGTTCTACTTGTACTGGAGGTAATAGTTAAATTTAAACAACCACGCGCAACTGAACTTATTTATATATATATGCATTTTATAATCTACCACAGTCAAGGCCATAGCCAGAAATTCATTTCGGGGGATTTCGAGTTCTGAAGCACAGAAAACAGCGCTCAGCGATAGAGCGAGCGCATGCGGCATACTCAAAAATTTCACTATTGTGGAACTTGCGATTCCCGACGGTAGCCGAGAGCCGTCCAAAAATTAAGCCGGGACGGAGACCGAGAGTGAATTTTTCCCGAGAATGACCGAGACCGAGATCTCGGGCCTTAATTCAGGCCTTTATTACTCGTACTACGAGGGACTTCCAATGTATTCTCGTTATTCGCATGTTCTGCGAGTAATCTGGGTAGTTTAATAACTTTATCAGCTAAATCTGCGAGTGCTATCTATACTAATACAAAATTTTGAGTCATTACGAAAATGAGTTTTCTAGTTATAGTCAAACATGACCATAGTGACTGACGCGACTATGTTAAAGCAAATTGAGTACCGCGCTGTCATTTAATTCCATAGAATTCGAAAAAAGTAAAAAATAATTAAAACGTGTTGGTGGCCTTTTACTAAGACTGCCCGGCCTTTTACTAAGACTGTCGTTATAAACTGTTCAAAAGTGGTACAGTGAATTAAAACGGGACAGGGAAACGGTGATTGGTCCGGTGGTGGTGAAAAATGCTGTGGAAACTGGTAGAAGGAAAAATGGGCTATATGTTAGCAGCCAAAACATTTTCAGTCCCAGACAACATTACAACGAAAAGTGATGGTAGTTCGTGAGGGTTCAGATAAAAATCAATCGATAGAAAAATTCAAGGTTTCATTACGCCCAAAACCGCGAGTTTTTTTCTGATGAAGAAGAGCAAGAGTTATGCAAATACATATTAGATATGGAGAGCAGGCTCTATGGACTGACGATGAAAGACTTGAGATCTATAAGGCAGCGTGAATGAACCTCAGCTGCACGTGCTGCAGGATTCAATAAACAGGCGGTTGATCAGTTTGTTTAGGGGCGAAGTATGTTGCCCCTCACACCAAAGGTAGGATCCTCCGACCAGGCGGGTGTTTTGCCTGGCGGGCCACGGACCAACGGTTGATGTCAAGCAGTTGCATATATCCAAGTTGCGTTGCAAACTTCACTTGCGCGATTCAGGACTTGTCCGTCTAGTTTCTATGTAGCGCGGTAGATGTCGCTACAAGTTTTTTAACTTTTTGGGTAATATACTGGTTTCTGACACTTACGCGAAAATTAGACATTGAAATAAAACTACTTTTTACCTTGTGGATTTTATCTTATCAATACAACGCGATAAAATCCGTAAAAAGTAGTTTTTGGGTAATGTTTACAATGAACATCATTTAACAGTTGATCAAGTATACAATTGCGACGAAACTGGAATTTCAGTTGTGCCCAAAACCAAGACAAAAATAATAACCAAAAAGGTAGCTTACAAGTAGGCTCATTAACTTCTGCAGAGCGAGGCACGACCATCACTGTTGAAATCTGTTTCTGCTACTGGGCATTATATGCCACCAATGATGGTATACCCCAGAAAACGCATGGATTCCCAACTCATGCTAAATGCTGCACCTGGATCTTGGGGAGTTTGCAGCGATTCAGGCTGGGTGACAGCAGACCTTTTTTTATTTATTAAATCTTTATCAGGCTACTTAGGCCCATAAATACATACCTTACAGACTAACATAAATACTATATTATAACTTGCGTTAGTATAATAAAACAAACTATGTAGACACTAACTTAGCACTAAGTAATATGCGTTCTGGTAGCACTTGTCCGCGGAATCCACGGAACACCACATCCTGCGGCCAAAACGTCTCTTCCATGATGACCTCTTACATGACCCGCACCACGAACGCCTTGAAGTTGACGTTGCGGCGCGATTCCAGTAGCTGCACTTTCGGCGTGTACTTGAGCCTTTGGCGTTCATATTCTGCGATGTCCACCGCCTTAGTGGTCTAGTGTAGGCGGGAAATGTATACCGGAGTGTTCGGCTTAGCGGCACGTAGGTATGGCTAAGTTGGGCTCAGCAGGAGCCGTACCGCAGCGGTTCTTGTTGGTGCGTTGACGGCGCTTCTTCCTTCGCACCGTCACGTAACCACTTATATGAACTTTTACTTAAAAATTAAGCGAGACTGAGACAGGAAACTAATTTTTAGCCGAGAATCAGCCTACAGCGTTGCCTTTTCAAGCACAGGCTTCGTGCAGGAGCATTGAAAGTGCTCACGGCGACACCAGCTATATTTTTCAGCTGGTCGAGGAACTCGAGCGGCTGCACGGGGTGGAGCCGAAGGGGCGGGAGCGGGGCTACGAGGAGTACACGGCGCACACTGCAAGTTCAGCGTTCGACGGTGGCGGCGACGACAAAACTGCTGACGCGTAACTTGCACCCGACGTATCGAGGCAGGCTCCGCGACGCGTATTAACGTTCGATCGTTTCGATCCACTTACCGGTACCGTTTTACGCAACTCTATGTTCGTTGCTGAAATCGGCCACGGTGCTTTAGGATACATCCAACCTCTTCTGCACATTCACCAGGCTTGCCTTTAGAAAGACGATGTCTTTCAACAGGGTCGTTACATCGACGTGGTCAACGGTGACGGGAGGAAACTTGTACAAGTCCTTCGCCACAATCGTTGGCACGTCACTTGAACAGCTTGATAATGTCTTCAAAGCTCTTCTTTGTCCTAACATGCAAGCGGGACACCATCTGGTCGCCCTTATTCAGCACGTCGTAGAGCAACAACAGCTTGGCGGCAGCTATGTCGTCCTCGCTGAAGTTCGTTGCGCAAATCTGGATAGCGAACACCTCGTCCATCACATCCAGCTTCTGCTGCAAGAACGCCAGCAGCTCATTCGCTACAAGTTCAATACTCATGGCCAGTAATTACGAGCGACAGCTCGCGCCGCTCTAATCGACACGGAATTATAACGCGACCGCAGCGAAACGCTGCACAAACGAGACTGACAAATGAGATTATTTGCTAGTGATATCTCCATAATCGTCGCTACTGACAAAAAATTTAATTCAATTTCTTTGAGGCCATATTCCTAGTTGGCTGTGTAGGTAAATAGATTTATTCTTGGTAAATTTGTGTTGTCTCTCTTTACGAAACCATCTTTCATGGTATTATTTCAATAAAAATTATGTTGGTTATGAAAATAATAAAAGTACAAAGCCAGTTTATATGCTAATCAGTTGACAGTTGACACATATTAGCTTAGTTTACACAGCTGCATGGCGTAATAACATGGCGGCTACTACTACGAGTAGGTACTATTTCATTGTTGTAAAACAGATTTAAAAACTAAAAACAATGAATTGAATTCTAAAATTCACTTTGTGATTTTATGAACTAAAACTAACATTTTCCGACGGCTTTTTGCCAGATTTTTTCTCATACAGAGTAAAATACCCTATTATGTTGGGAAATAGTACTGATTGAAGAAATCAGTACGAGCTATATACCTACCTACGGCATTCCAACTGACGAATCATGCCAACCAATATTCAAAAAGCTTGGTAAAGTGATAAAGAACTGTTTAAAACTTTAGACTTAGTGGATCTAAGTCTAAACTAAAGTTTTAAACAGTTCTTTGTTTGTGAGTATGGATGGATCCATACTCACAAACTTTCACGTTTATATTATTAGGCAGATTAGCGAGTTACAACGCAATACTTACATTGAGGTGCTGCTAGACTTTTGTCTCTTGACTGTACCTTCTGTAGAAAATAAACCGCTTGAATAAGGGTCATAAACCAAAAAATATATATATGTGCAGATTGGGTACTCATATAAAAATCATAGATTACTGGTATTATCAACACTTTGAACCCATTCATTTATTACCGTCAATCTTGAAGGCAAGTTACGGGGGTCGTTAGCTTGAGTTTCTGTTTCATGGTATTTAGGTAAGTATTATGTATTCAGAAATCCTAAAATTAGATGATCTTCAGAAACAGATAGGTAATCCAAATTGGTTCCACGTTTACATTGATGTTATAAAAAGTCCAGTAGGTATGTTTCAAAATTTTATTTTTTAGGAAAACGCTAATTTATTACTATCGCAAATATAAACGATTACATTCATAATTTAAGTATGTAATACATAATATCAATACAAAACCTCGTCAATAGTGGATTTATAAAAATGTATAAAACTGTAATGACAACTGAATATTAACCGCTAGCATAAATTACCCAATATTACTCCTCGACACTACGAAAACACCTACCTACCTACTCCATTCTAATATTTGCGAATACTTAATAACCTCTAAACAAAGTTCTGCTGTACCTATATTTACTGCTTACTGTAAAAGAGTAATCAGAAATCAACATTCAGTCTCTTCTAATCTGTCTACTTTATTTTCAAATGCCATAAAAACACTTGAAAGGCCTCATAATCGTTTACTAGTTAGGTACGTGCCGTAATGCATAAATAATCTCACTTGTGCTAAACTTCAATTTTATGCTAATGTCTTATGAAATATTACTATCACGTTAAAATGGCGTACATATGCCTTGTGATACAATAAGAGAAAGCTACAAAATAAGAATAAATATATTTTACAGCGACTTGTTTTCCACCTAGAATAATTCCAACCTGGTGTCAGGATTCGCTTAATGCTGTAGATAGTGATAATTTTATAATTAGTGCGGATTTGTTTCATATAAATTACTTTTATATAATTGATGACTATACAATGAACAAATTTCCAAACATTGAACGTACAGTATCCAGGAAATAACAACGCGCGTCTCAAGTTACCCGCAAGTTAAGGTAACGTTAAGTTTGCTGTGTTAAAGTTTTAATTTAAGGGCATTACATCGCTCAAATCCAAAAAACACCCTAGCTTTAAAGAAGTTTCTAGTGGAATCCATGTGCGTTTGCCATTTATAGAATATATGTTATACTTAAGGTACAACAAATTGTATTGTTTTGCCCGAATTTTGGATAACAATCGAAGTAAATAGGCCTTTTTTAACCTAATTTGTATTTTTTCTCTATAACGGCTTAATAGTTAGTCATGAATTTTATACCAAAAAAATTGTAATGACGTAATTAACAATTTTTATTGTTTTTATTTTCTTATTTCTTTGAATATTTTGAAATAATAAAGAAATACGCGAAACCTCACTGGCACCCCGCGTGAAGCACCCCCGCGATGTATGTATGTATGTATGTATGTATGTATCTTTATTAAAACTTTCAAAAATTACAAGGCCCGATGCCTGTGACTAACGAATACTAGCACAAAGACTAAACCCTCAAGGTCATTGGGCAATGTAATACCCTTAAAAACTAGGTGTAAAGACCGTTGGGTCGTAATTGTTTCGCATTCGTGAATATTGTCCTTACTTATTTCGATATTTTGACATAATTATGAACACTTATTTGACCTGTGCGGCTATTCGCTACGGCTAACTTCAGACGCGACGAGATTGCCCTTTGTAGAGATTGATATTGAGAGATTGCCCTTCGTAAACTAAACTATAAATTTTGATAGATATAACAATAAACGCTATAAAGATTAAGTTGCAGGGAACGTGCACGACGAAGGCTCTGGCACCCGGTGGCGCAAATCCGAATATTTTACGCAAACAATACTTGAAATTGACACTTCAGATTATAAAATAGTCACAATATAAAAAGTGAAAAATAACTTTTAACTAAGTGAAAATGTATTGTTATTACGTGGGAGAGTCATGCTCCGTGTCTATGGGCGGCGGTGATCGCTTACCATCAGGCGATCCGTCTGCTCGTTTGCCCTCCTGTCGCATAAAAAAAAAATACTAGATGCTCGAATTCTTCAAAAAAAAAGACAAGTGGTGTAAAATTCTATTACATTCCGACGAATAGTACCTACTCACTTTCCATAGTTATGTCATAAACAATAAAAGTGGATAAATGCAGTAAAAAAACATAAGTATGAGTTTCATAAACATTTGGAAATTACTAATAATGTTATTTGTAAAAATAGCTAAGTTTTGTAAGTAATAGTACCTACTATTCAATACAAACAAATCAGTGAGTGACATAACCTTTATTATTATTGTTTCTTATTTATTTGGCTTTTTGACATATTCTGGCCACTCTGAGGATAATATTCATCGGCCAGAACCCATATTTTATAATATTAATAAAAACGATTAAAATATTATGTCGTGTTGGCGGCAACACGATGACAGGTCTGAAAAGCTTCATTTTTAACCACACTAGCTTTCGTGTTGATTTCGTGCACGTTCCCTATTTTATAAGCAAATCCATCGGTACAATAAAGTAATGCACACAACATTTGTACGTCAAAATGTTTTAGTTCAATTCACCATATTTGATGTCCAATGACTAGACCTAGACTAACCAATTTTGAATTAAATTCTCATTTCCAGCATAGATTCTGCTTGAAAATGAAGTGAATACTTACAAATTAATATGCTGTAATTTATATGATTACTCAATAAATTTTATTATAATAACTTCGGTAAATTTATTTTTACGATTCATCTACTTACATGACGTAAAACAAGTGACATAAATAATAATACTTATCTTCAGATGTTTCATAAACCAGCATTCTGAAATGCTACAAGTTTACATGAAATTAAATCTATGAGTTCCGTGTGTGTTACACGTTCCCAGCAGGAACGTGGCTCCTAGAGTGATATGAGTCATAAATATAATTAGTGCCTAATCTGCTGGAAATATGAGCGACATAAAAAAAATTGTGCGCTTTGAAGTTTTGGAAAGAAACGGAAAAAACTATTCCTGCTGCAGTAACGTTGTTCCAGCAGGAAAATTCTAAACAATGATCGGAGAGAGAAATTTTGTGCATGGGCAGAGAGCTTATATTTGTGCAAAAATGAGCGCCGAAAATTTATTGGAATTTGGAAACGAAATCATAAATAGAAGATTCCTTCTTTTCGCCTCGCCATTGCTGCTTTACGGTCTTTTTAAGTAATCGACTTAAAAATTATAAATATTTTCTTAAATTAATTATGTCACAAATAAAGAACTACTCGTGTATGTTTGTTATACAGACGTAAATACAATGGTATTAGAGATACACGATTCTGCAAAGTGTTACTGCAGCAGGAAACGCAATATCTCGTAAATCTGGAGACGCACAAATTATATTTTCGGCGCACATTTTAGCACAAATATAAGCTCTCTGCCCATTCACAATATTTCTCTCGCCGATCATTCGTTTAAAATTTTCCTGCTGGAACAACGTTACTGCAGCAGGAATAGTTTTTTCCGTTTCTTTCCAAAACTTCAAAGCGCACAATTTTTTTATGTCGCTCATATTTCCAGCAGATTAGGCACTAATTATATTTATGACTCATATCACTCTAGGAGCGACTTTCCTGCTGGGGTAAGGAACACATAAGTTCCTATTAATCTCATAATGATGACCAAAAACCCAAACTGATATATTGCCTTATACCAAATCGGTAAAGTATCACAGAAATTAACCATACCTAGCTAAACTATGATGTCTTCAATATTACATGAACATTACAAAACACAGATTTGGTCAATGTATGTCTATTACAATATGACGATGCATACACAAGTTACGAGTGCTAGCTAAGATTATAAACTCGCGTAACACTCAAAACTCTTACTAAAAACGAATATTTGAATATGTACGTGGCCAATTAAATATGAATTATGATGATTAGGCCTTGAGGTATTTCTATTTAATTTTAATAATCTAGAACAATTATTTACAAATTTTTTAAACAATAAACACTGGTAATGGGACAACCATCACTGGAATTGTCTTAACCTACTTAAACATTATCTAAGAAAAACCATGATAGTAGTAACGATTTAAACAAAAGTAGACGGTAACAGTGGCGGATACAGAATCATTTTCTATACATTCAGTTTTTTTGGAAATCAATTTTTGTGGTGGTTATAACGTAACATATATACCTACATAATATCATTTATAATTCTGTTTTCAGCACAAATTCGTGTTCATAATATCGTAATCTGTCGGCACTTTTTTTTTATTTTTGATAGCCTTACGCTTGACCGCGCCAGTTCGGCTGATTCGACACTTACCTAGAAGAAACTGATTCACTCGTGATTTAAATACACCCAGATTATATCTTTGTATTATACCTTCAGCCCGCTCCCTAATCCCTATATCCGCAACTGAACGAATGTACCGTGTGGCCTGCTGCATAGGTAGGTACCTACAACCTTAAATACTTAAAACTTACTGAATTTTAGAATGCAAGCTTATTCAAGTAATATTTATGAAATTAATTTTATTGTTATCATATTTGAATACAATTTATTCCAAGCATTGGTAACACTAGGTAATTTCTTAATCGCAAATCTTGGAAGTAAGGTCCGAACCAGACTAGTTTTTTGACGTTGGCCGAGACTGACACCGAGAATAAAAACAATATCTCGGCGAGACCGACAATCGCTAAATTAAAGTTACCTACCTACATGTTTCAGTGTGTTTTTTATTGTTGCGGTGCGGTTAAATTATCACTGCGACCGTAGCCCTGATGAAATATATCGAATCGCTCATACTCAAGCGCAGTGTTCATCTAGTTAAACACCTTAAGCCCTGATGAAATAGGTATAGGAGCGCCCCTAAGGGTTTAGCGGTGAACTAAAAACAGTGAACAGAAACATCGCACCGGAACACTGCGCTTGAGTATGAGCGATCCGCATTCTCCAAGAAGGTGAATTGGGATTTAAGCAGCCTCCTCACAACGTCGATAAATTCGTGTATCGGTCAACCTTAGGTTGAAAATGTGCTTGTTTAAGCGACAATATCCTGTTAAGGCTCTCGTCACAATACGCAGATTTTACCTTCTTAGCAATAGGATGTGTATGCATTTTATTAAGGGCTTTAATTAAACCTTTGGGGTTGAAATTACCAAACCATTCCTGGCGATTCCGTCCAGAGCTGATTGATAGCAGTCTCGAAGTTAAGTTCCTAAGAGTTCTTTTAGCCAGGGCATATACTCTACAGAAGTGCTAGGGGCCCTGCAGTGTGCCACTAGCCGCCGCCCTTGAGTTCATCAGCACGCCACCTTGGCTTTCCTAGGTATGTTAACCAAGTGTGAGTTCCACAACTATTGGTCGATAGTGACGCCAAAATACTTGTCTTCCTTGGAATGTTTTTTTTTAGTCTTGAACTGGCGGTCAAGCGTAGGCCTACGCTTGACCGCCAGTTCAAGTATTCAGTCAGCTATGGCAATGTAAGTTTTTCCAAACGCCATTGACAGAGAGGTCACTTTTGATACACCAATTGTCATATCGTTGTTAAGATCGCATTCCGAAAAAGAATGAAATACGAACCGAGTGGCCTTTGTTTATTACCTACCTATTTAGTTTGATTGTCTAATTTGGCAGTTTTTTAATTATTGATGGCTACCGTTTTTAAGCTCACTGAAGTATAGCTTTAAAAAGTTTATTATTGAGCGCGCGAAAACAAATTAATACAATAAATCATATTTAATACCTTTAAATTGTACCTACCGTAAAAATATCTAGCTTGCCGCAGAGATATGTGGTCCCGTTTTGTTCGAAAAAAAAAGGAGGACAGTTTCCGAAAGATAAATTTGTCACAAAACACTAAGATTCATTGACCCGTAACTCATATTTACCATTTTTTTTTCTCGTGTGGGGACGGGTTAGAATACAATTCCTCGCTGCCATTCAGATAGGCGTTTCCTAAGAGCCGAGAAATTATCTGATTTGCTCGATGGTAGGACCTCTCCGGGTCTGACTGGCTGACGATCACCCTTACGTCGGAGTCTGTCGTAAAGCACCTTGGTGTGTGTTTCGACTATTACTAGTATATTATATATTGCGCGTAAGAGCCAGTTCCCCCTCGGTTGCTCTTAAAGCTAGACAACGCATCAGCAACTGTTCTGGTATTTCAGGTATCCATGGGCGGCGATGACTACTTACCATCAGGTGGCAATGTAATTGCAAAATGTACACTATAATTATCCTAATCCTAATTAGTAATAAACCCACAGTGTAATTTGACATTTCGGAGACCTCACTCTACACTAGTCCTCCTGCGGCGAATTCACACGCGGTAACGCTAATTGACCAATCACGGCATCGCAATAAGAGATGGAATTAGCGAGCGTCATATTAAAAAAATCACAATTGCGGAATTTTTGATTCCCGCCCTTAGCCGAGACTCGTCCAAAAATAAAGTGACCAAGACCTAGAATGAATTTTTAGCCGAGAATGGGCGAGAACACGATCTCGGTCGGACCTTACTTGGAAGTGCATAATATTATCATAATTTCTCTTTGACACTGCAATATAGGAAGACTAGAAATTTATACACAAAATATGATTTAGTACTCATAGTTCTACAAAGAGATAGAAAATAAGTTATAATTTAAAGTAGTAACTTTAATTAACTTGATGTATTTCACCTTCGCCGTTAGCGGTGAGTGTGGCGATGCCTGAGGTGCATGGCCAGTTATAGATTGACTGCAAGGGGACGTGGAGTAATTCCACCAGATTTCTGTAGTTTGGCTCTGAAAAGTATTTTTTTATTGTTGTTAAAAGACGTTAGAATTAAGTAAAAAGTAGTTACGTCGCACTACACGATTGCACCAGTCCACCTGTGTAGTTATTTAATGAAATGATATTTATTCTGCAAGATAAGATCTGTAGATCTTAAGAGATACTTTTACATGTCAACGGTTTGTTTTTTTTTATATGCTAGATGGCTTCGGAATTTCCTAACTGACGACCTCTGAGAAGAAATATCGAAACAAACTCCGAGAATCTGAGGAAAGAACCATAGCAGCTTTGAGTAGACCAACTGACGGCACGCATGCATCAGTCATCGTGTTGGGCTCCAAGAAAAGTATGTGTCACACCAAATTCAATTCCTTTATTACCTACTTTAATTCCTTGACTATTAGAAATCTACTTTATCCAGAAGTAACATGGGCTTTATTTCAGTAAAAATAAAATTGGAGCCTGAAATAATGGTAATAAATAATTTCTATTTGTCTTTGGACTTCCTGAGATTAACTTTTTTGTGAATAATTTTTCACCATCACCATCTCTTTGTAGATTTATATGTAGCAGTTTTGAAAAATAATTTCAACTTACCATTTTCTGGATTAATATATCCTTTGCGTATCAAGAAGTCCAGAAGCACTGGAGCACTAGTTGTCTTAAACTGGGGTGTGAGGGCTCTCTGAACACACTCTTCAGCCGTTAACAACTCAAAATTTTCGACTTCACCATCAGCATTCTGCGGCATGAAGTCCAAGGGCAATTCAAGATCGTAAACATACTCTGTGTTAGGGAACAAGCCCCTTTCACTTTCAAAATAGAAACTGAAAACAATTTATAGTAGATCAGGAAAAAAGCATCAGTTGTACTGTGTGTAGCTGATGGTAAAAAATCCTTGCAATGTATGTATTCAAGGCTTGGTTATTCCAAATCGACCGTTCTTTAATTCAATGGTAAACAATCAAATACTCTTTGTTTTGATCGAATGAAAACAAATGTTGTAGTTAATACAATATCTATGATAAAACTATCTTGAGTATTATTTTAGTAAAGGAAAAATTCAATCGCGGGCAGGATTCGAACCTGCGTCTTCTGGTTTGATACACCAGGCGGGTGGGGTTCGCGGTGGCTTAGCGGTCAGAGCGTCTTACAAAAATGACATTTACTGGTCCGGTTGGGCTTAAATTGCCCACAAAAACCTAGTACCAAAATAAATCGTAATTCAGACAATATTCTATCAAATCATGTTATTATTCGGATTTGGATACCGATAATCTAGGTTCCTACCTACCCATAGACAATAGCTTAGTTTGCACAATCTGAGATAATAGATAACATTTTTATTTCAATTTAGATGATTGAAATTTCATTATAAAATGAATAAGTAATTGCTACTGAACCTCTCATTTCGATTTCTCACAAGTTTTCAAAGTGACCTTGTAGATCTACTAAGGAAGGTTTTTTTTTCAATACAACTCCTCAGGGGGTAAAGATAGGTGAAAACATTTTTATCAACGGGTTTGTAGTTTAAGTTCTTTGAAGATATGAAATTTTTATTTTTTAATGAGAATGAGATCTTTTTGAGATTTTTTTGCATTTTCCATGCTAAGATTATAAAGTTATTTTAGTAAAGGAAAAATTCGATTTCGAAAAATCAATTGATATTTTCCTCGTAGATGTAATATTATGAAAGCAAAATTAAATTATGGTCAGTGAAACTCGCCCCTAGTGACTAGCTTATTTAGTTATACCTATAGTATAAAGTATATTAGTATATTTGTTTAGTATATTTTCATATAGTATATAATATAAATTATCATACCTATTTACTTACCTAAAAGTTTAATCTAAAAATATTAACATGAATTTAGTAAAACAAACAGTTTTCAAACTGTTTTTTTTTTATGGGATAGGGGGGCAGACTAGCAGACGCCTGATGGTAAGCGATTACCACCACACATGGACACCAGCAACACCAGAGGAGTCACAAGTGCATTGCCTTGTAAAAGGGGATTGGGTCTCTGGTAACCGGTGAGATTTTCTGTGAGGCCATGTGTCAACAAATTTAGACTGTGACACAAAACTTTTATACCAGCGGGTTCAGAGAGGTCATTGGAAATACGATTACGCGCGCCATGTGCGCGGGGAGGTGAGGTAGCACTAAATGCCTACTGTGCTCGATAAGGGGGCCTTAATACAATAACGAATTTATGAAACACTGCATACCTAACACAGCCTGCTGGGACCAACTTTTTCACTAGTTCTCCTTCTACAGAGGCCTCCTCTGCAGCTTCCTTTATTGTTGTCTCCAGAATGCCATAGCCAACAGCCAGACCTCCACTTACAAAGCAATCCCACTTACCTAAAAAAAATATTGAACTCCAAAAGCTTAAAATTAGTTTTTTGTTAGAATTAGTAATAGCATTATTCAATTTGAATAATTAATTTATTATTATAAAACTAATGATTTCTATATACACTTAGTTTTATAGATGATTCTATTTGGCATGGAATTTGGCATTTAATTATTGAGCTTTTCAGGTAAAAATATTTAAACCTTTGATAAGTAGGTATACATAGGAAAGTATATAATTTAAATACAATTACCACAAATTTTATTAAATTTCAATAAAATTTTGTCACATGGAAGCATAAGTTTTCACTTAGAACATCTGAATGCAAGATTCTCATCAAGCATTAATTTAAATATGAAGTAGTGTGAGGCAGAATATCACACTCTGCAGCTGTGCTTACATAAAAGTATGTATAAATAATGAGGCAACATAAAACTGCTATTTAAAAATCTATTTTTTTTCTTGTGTCTAATGGGAATTTTCCAATATCCTGTGATCTCTTCAGTAAATTCTCCGTAACAGTCCAGAGTTCAGATTTGAGCCTGTTTATTAACAACTAAACTAGCGACCGACCCATGGTATCACCCAAACTGCTCCGTTTCTATTGGTTGTAATGTGATGTTATATAGCCTATAACCTTCCTCGATAAATGGATTATCCAACACAAAAAGAATTTTTCAATTCCAACCAGTAGTTCCTGAGATTAGCGCGTTCAAACAAACAAACTCTTCAGCTTTATAATATTAATATAGAAGTATAGATTATAATCATCTACCCAATGAATTTGACATCAGTAGCATGTTAATACAAAAGTATATCCTTAAATCCACAACCATATTGAAAATGTAAAATATTACCAGGCCAGGTTTGTTTTGTGAAACTTCTCTGTTGTAACCAGATGCAAAGACCTTTCGCTGGGTGGATGACATAGCCAGTTACACTGACTCCATAATTCCTGATACCAAATAGACACATAGCACTCCTGTCCATTTCCAACAGACTTTCTGGATAAAATTGTGTAGTGACTCCAAAGCACTGCAATTATAGCAACTATGTCATTATGTTCTGAAAAAATGGGAAGGAACTAACTTTAATATGACTAGTAAACATATAGTGTAAGTGTGGGATAGAATAAGTGTATGTGTGGGATGTATGCATAAAATCCAAAAATATCATTGAAGTTGATGAACCCAGTGGAACGAAAAAATATGACAGATGTACCTCATCCCTCCACCCCTTTAACGCACAGATCTCATTCTCTTTTCGCAAGTTCTGCAACACATCAGCAATTCTCATTGTCCTCTCTTTATAATCTCTAAATGCTGGATTTAGTTCTACATACTTGCCAGTAATTCGAAACACCTGAAATTAGTTTTAAATTATACATTAAGGCATGCTACTGTTATACTTATTAGATTACTACTGTCACATGTTATAGACCTACAAATTGGGAAAAACCAATTGAAATTTGAATTTGGCGGCCCAAGCAGCCCAACACCTTGTGTAGAACTACTGTAGTTGAACTAGTAAGTGTGATCTCTATAAATATTAAGTAAAATTTTATTTATCATTAAAAATGTTTCAATTTATACTGTAGGTATATTGCTCTATTTCATTCAATTATTCTACAACAATGGATATGCTTCTAAATAGTATGTACTATTTTACAAGGAAAAATCTTACCTCAGGAAATCTAATTAGATACTTCATAACATCAGGCCGAATTAAACCGACTTGATATCCAGCCACTATAAACGGTTTACATACTCCCTGATGTAAGCCTTGAACAATGCAAACTATGTAAGCAAACACTCGTAAATTGCTTCTTGGACAGCTTGTTATTACAAACACAAGGTAGCTTACACAGATTCGTATAAATACCTTTAACATAAATTTAACGTACCTGATAGATAAAAACAGTTAAATTTTTTGGCTAATTTGAGAAGATCGGAAATGTTGTTCTGAGTAGACGAGTACATATTTTTCATGTTAATGTTCCTAGGTTCCATACATATAATTAAATTGCGAATATGATTATTAGACCATAAATAAAATTATCAGCAGCGAGTGTACTAGCTAGACGTCGGACGAGAAACTCTTTAGATGTATATTTATTCCATAATCATTACTCAACAAGCAAATTCCACAAACGTTCTGAACTTCCTGTTGGCATAGGCTGTCGCAGCTGTCGACTGTCGAGTGTCGAGTCCACAGACTACTAAAAGATACTAGTATGTCGAGAACTCGAGACGAATGTCGATACGATGTTACTCTGCAGTTGTGCACAGACTACATAAGAGTTAGAGATATGTTACTGTGTCGATGTCGATGCTATGACGCTGTCAATAAAAATTAGAGCACCTACCACACTAATCTCTAGGCTACTCACTGACCTCTAATAATACTCTTTAGCACTGACCCTTAAAATACTCTTTAATTACACTGGACAGGCTACTGTCAACGGTTTTTGGCCCCCCTTTGACTTTTGCCATTTTGGCGCTGATGGCACAAGTGAGCAGTAACGGAACTAATTTAAGAGATTAGACAATGTCATAGGGAACTTGTTGTTCTTCCATGAGGGTTATAATAGCAAAATGCTAGCCTTAATGTTTTTTTTTAAGTATGTTACCAAGCTACAACATTAATAAAAAATAATATTAAATAAAAAAAAATATAACATAACATATTATCACGCCAATATTCCCCGAAGGGTTAGGCAGAGGCGTACTAATGTACACCCACAGTTCACTGATATGTTTAGGTCCCATGTAATAGGGGGGTGTGCCTATTGCCATTAGCTGGACACAAATCCAGACTTCGAGCTTCTACTGAGAATTTCATAGTAAAACCCAATAACACTGCTTGACCTGGGGATCGCACCTAGGACCTCTAACGTAGCAGTCGCATTTGGGACCATAGACTAATGAGGCAGTCTAATAATTAGGTACCTAACTACAACTTCTGTTAATATTCAAACTTGTTTTTTCCTTTATGCTAGTTATTTTTATTTTATAAAAACACTATGTCGTTTTACTGTTTAATTTATCAAAATAATTCCACTGCTGATTTAAATACTCTTTATTTCGATTTACATAACAACTTCATACGACTTCAACTTCATAAAGATACAAATGTTGACGTTGGAGAGCCATGCTTACACTCGCATTGGGAAGTAAACTACTTCCCAACTTGAGTTCATACGGGCTTGAGTCAAACATTTTTGTAAGCAGATAATAATGCTTTTTGATATGTTATCTCGACGTTTTGACGTGGGAGAGCCATGCTTCGGCACTAATGGGCCGGCTCGACCGTAGTGATACCACGGCCTCGCTTACCAACGCTTACGTTGTGTTTCGCCGAGTGAGTGAGGGTACCGGAGGCCCAATCCCCTTTTAAAAGGTCAGCAACGCACTAGTGACTCCTCTGGTGTCCATGGGCGATGGTAATCGATTACCATCAGGCGATCCGTCTGATCGTTTGCCCTCCTATCCCATAAAAAAACTCCTGTTGTTTTACTTATACGCACACATTAATATCTAATTTGAGCTTTATAACTTACTTTGAACTGAAATATGAGAAATAAAAAATAATTAATCAAAAATTTTTGAAATATCGATATAATATCGATGCCACTGTCCGATGCATTGCATTGAAAAAAACATCAGTTTTTTGCAACGTGCAACACTATAAAAGTTCATATTCTCAGATTTTTTTGGCGGGAAGTCGAATTAGGCGGGCGCTTTAAAATTTTCTCGTGTTTTAAAATTGATTTTATTTGTGTATATTTGTATATTTTCTCTGTAAATATAGTAATTGTTAAAAGTGTATATATAGTGTAAATAAAATGGGTACAGATAGCCCCGGGGGCGAGGCCCCCGGTGACAAAGAACCCAAGAAGCGAAAATTGGACGATAATACTTCGGACTATAAAATGTATACAAAACCAAACTATAGACGGCAATTTCCTGAAAATCATAGTGCGGAGTGTATAGTTTATGTAGAATCACAGGAAAACGACAAGTTGGGTAATAGAAACCCTATTACACTGACGAAACTTTTCACCGAACAAGTCAAAGGTATAGTCGGCGTTCACAGGGTGAATGCTTACAAAATTGGCATTACATTCAAGAAGCCCGCGCCAGCGAATAGTTTCCTGAAAATGGACCACTTTTTAGGCCGTAATAAGTTAAAGGCTTTCGTGCCGGCAAACTTGACAGAAACAACGGGGGTGCTTCGGTACGTACCTAAAGAGCTAAAAAACGAGGAAATTTATAAAAATATAGCGTGCGACGCCGAAATTATTTCTATAAAGCGGTTCATGAGGAAGGTTGACGGAAAGCTCGTCCCATTGGGAACTATTGCCATAACATTTGCGACAACAATATTGCCTCAATATGCATATTTAAATATGTTCAGGTACAAGGTGCATGCATATGTTCCACCCTTGCTGCAATGTTATAAATGCTTGAAATTCAATCATTCGGCCAAGGTGTGCAGAGGCGAGCAAATGTGTTCGTCCTGTGCCGGCCGACACTCCTACAAAGAATGCGATGTTGAAGAGATAGTGTGTATCAATTGTAGCGGGAACCACCTCGCGATATCTAGGGATTGTCCCATTAAAAAACAAAAGATGGAAGAAAAGAAAAAGAAATACCTGACCCAGCCTTATGCCACTGTGGTGAGTACTGCACCACCTGTACAGTCGACGATTGCCTTTCCGGCCATGCCTTTGCCTAAACCAGTTAGTCATATTAATCCTACCTACAATGCAGAACAAATAGTGAATAATGATATTATAATTAATGCCATTGTTAAGTCACTTATCACTCTAGGTAATGACAAAGAGGATAGCCCAGTTACAAATAAAAAAATTAAGGAAATATTGTTAGCAAATTTATTAAACTAATGGATACATATTTAACCATAGCACAATTTAACATACAGAGCCTTCAGAGCAAGAAGGCCTTATTAAAATCATTTCTTTTTGAGCATAATATTGACATATGCTTATTAAATGAAACCTGGCTCAAAAGTACAAGTATTATTCCTAATTTTGCACCTTATAATTGTATACATAAAAATTCAGTAAATTCACATAATGGTGTAGCCATATTAATTAAACAGAATTTACGATATACTGTTATAAACACAACTTTCTATGAATCCATCCAGAATATCTGTGTATCAATAGAAACCTCTATAGGTACTTTAAATATTCTTTGTGTATATTGTCCTCCCAGTGTTAACAGGTTTGATGCTACCAAAATGAGAAAAGTATTACAGGAAACCCCTAGACCATATATTATCATGGGAGATTTTAATGCACATCACATTTTGTTTGGATGTCATTCAAACAATAACAGAGGCAACAGCTTGTTCAATCTCATTGATGAATTTGACATGTGTGTTTTAAATGATGGTACTGCAACAACTGTTCCATATCCAAATAGAAATCCATCTGCGATTGATTTAGCTCTAGTTAGTCCCACGTTGGCCCCACTTTGCGAATGGCGCGTTCATGACGATCCAATGGGCAGTTACCATTATCCAACTCAGGTGGTTGTAAATGTAAAGCCTTCCACATATGAGATCCGACCTGTAGAAGAAAAGTATATTTATAGTAAAGCAGATTGGTCTAAATACTGTAATTTGTCAGAAACCTGTTTTTCTCAATTAGATATTCATAATACAGAACCACTTCATTTGTACAACAGCTTTGTAAACATTTTATATAAAATTCGATCAGAAACAGTCCCAAAGCAGAATTCAAAACAAACTCCGAAAGTCATGAGAAAACCTGCTCCTTGGTGGAATCAAACATGTGATGATGCTGTTCATAAATCGAAACAAGCTTTAATACTGTATAGGACAGCGCCAAGCATTACTAACTTCATAGAATACAAAAAGGCTGATGCACAAAAGAAGCGGACATTAAAAGAACAAAGTGTTAATTCCTGGCATGACTTGTGTAGTAGTTTTAACAGAATGACGCCTATTTCTAGAATATGGGAATACATTAAAAGATTTAAAAGAATAGGTTCTTCTCATAACAGATATCTAAATGATGAATGGGTACCAGGTTTCTTAGATATAATTACAAATTCCTCTCAGTTTGAACCAAATAACCTAAGTAACATATTGAATCAGTCTCCTGAAAATCAAACCAACTCCTTTCTCAATAGGACATTTACATTGAATGAATTGTATATAGCACTAAAAAGCAGGAAAGATACAACACCAGGGTTGGATATTATACCATACATGTTAATTAAAAGGTTACATCCTAATGCTGTAGAGATTTTATTACAAGTTTATAATAAATTATGGAACTGTTTAATTATTCCTGAATCATGGAAAACACAATGTGTCATTCCCATCTTAAAGCCAAATAAAGCCGTAAATAATCCTTCATCATATAGACCTATCTCCTTATCATCATGTTTAGGTAAACTTTTTGAAAACATGTTAAAGTTAAGAATAGACTACTTTGCTGAAACACAAGGAAAGTTACCAGATATTCAGTTTGGATTCAGAAAAGGAAGAAGTTGCTCTGAAAGCTTTGTATCTCTCATAGCTGACCTTAAAAAGGCAAAACTCAGTCACACTAATGTTATCTGTGTTTTTTTAGATGTTAAAGGTGCTTTTGACAATGTTAATATTGAAAGTCTGATTCATGTTTTACATGAATTGGGCTTACCAAGTAAAACTTTAAAATGGATATTAGATTTTTTACACAATAGAACCTTATTTGTTAAATTCAATAATAAATTACATGGACCTAGAATTGTTAATAAAGGGACAATGCAAGGCGCTACATTGTCACCTCTATTGTACAACTTATATACCTCTCAAATCCTTAATTTTGTAGATACATCCCAGGTTAAAATCTTACAATTTGCAGATGACTTGCTTTTGTACAGTGAAAATCAGAACTTAAACTTGGCTGTTGAAAACATGAATATAGCATTAAATCAACTACAGGATTATTATAGCAACACTTTAAAATTAGAAATCAGTTCAGAGAAAAGCTCAGTATTAGTATTCAGTAGAGACCCATTTGCACGCTCCGCTGTAAACATATTTTATGATAACAATCTTATTCCTATTGTAAGTCATCATAAATTTTTAGGTGTTGTTATTGATAATAAACTAAAATTTGATAAGCATATAGACTATATATGTCAGAATGCCATGAAGGGTATAAATGTAATAAGAAGCTTAGCTGGAACTTTCTGGGGTTCTGACCCGAAAACCCTTAACATGTTGTACAAAAGCATAGTCAGAAGTCACTTTGACTATAGTTCTTTGGCTTACATGAATGCAAGCAGTACTCTATTAAGAAAACTGGATGTTATACAGAATATGGGTTTGAGAGTGATAAGTGGAGCTATGCGCACCACTCCTATTAACACTATGGAAATTGAAAATTGTATACCTCCTTTGTCCTTGCGACGTTTGCAGCTGGCTGAGAGATTTTGTTTGAAGGAGTTGTCTTATGACAACCATGTTGTCTTAGATAAAGTAATACATCCTGCAGGAATCACACAGGCAGCTGAGACATCCAACATCTCGGCTATTACTTTGCTTTCAGGTTCCTTGCCTGAAATTCCAACAATAATAAGAAATATAAAAGTCTTGACTAAAAACATGTACACCAGTAACAAGTGGCCAATTTATGACTGCCCATATAACACAATACTAAGTTACCTTGACATTAAGTGTCATTTAGATTCTGTAACAAATAAGTTTGATTTCTTAGAATTCTTAAATGAAAAATGCAACTTTTATACCCTTTATACTGATGGGTCTAAGGGAGACTATGTTAAGGCAGCATATTATGATCCTCAAATAAAATTAACAAAATGCTTTAAAATCCCAAATAATTGTAGTGTATTCACTGCAGAAAGCTGGGCCATATTAGCTGCTTTGACGTATGTATATAGAAATATAAATAGTGTAAATATCTTAATAGTTAGTGATTGTAAAAGTGTATTAACCACCTTATGTAATTATAATTTAACATTTAAGCAAAACTATATCGTACATCAAGTTAAAGACATGATACTTAAGATAGGGAAACATGTAGAATTTGTATGGGTTCCGTCCCACAGTGGCATAGCAGGAAATGAGGTTGTGGATCAGGCGACTCGTCGCGACCACGATGAGGATTTAACAGAATCATTTAAAGTACCTTTTACGGACTACTATCATCAGTTTAAAACGTCATCAAAGAGAATATGGAAGGAATACTGGACAGCTACTACAGAAACGAAAGGAAAATGGTATGCAGAATTACAGCGAAACTTACCAACAGCACCGTGGTACAACCGTTTTAAATACTTTAACAGAAAATTCATAACGTGTATTAATCGTTTGCGCTCGGGTCACTGCTTGACCCGAGCGCATCTCTATCGAATGAAAATCATCAATGATGACAAGTGTTCATATTGTACAAAGGAAGATGCAGGTATAGAACATGTGATGTTTGAATGTGAATCTTTTGCGATTCAAAGGCTGACACTTGCCAGTGCAATTAGTGATGTCGCAGACGAAAATTCTTTAAGTGTTCCCCGCCACGTTCAAGATTTACTATCAAACCCAGTCTATTTCATACCTGTGTTTAATTTTATCTCAAATACTATGGAACAAATTTGATTCATTGTTCATTGAATTCTAGTTTATGTAAGCTTTAATGTTTGTTAGATGTTACGTGTAAAATTACATAGGGCAAAGAATATTTGTATGTGTATGTTAGATTATTTTCTTATGTTATATGTAATGTACCTATTAATAATTATTTAACTCTTTGATGTATTATGTTTCTAATGTTGATTATTATTCAAATTTAATGGATTTTAATATGTACTCTATCTATTCCGACTGAAGGACTTGTATCCATGGTCAAGAAAATAAATTAAAAAAAAAAAAAAAAATCATATTCTCAGGCTGGTACTTTTGGTCAAATAAAGAGTGTTGCCAAATAGAAAATTGTGATTTCCGATAAAAGCAAATCATGATGAAAAAAAAATTACAATATCACAAAAATCTGATATAAAGGATCTTCCGGAACAATTAATCCAAAAAAAGGTAAAATTCAGTGATTTACATAACTAAATTAGAATAAAATAAGGGTTTACTATTGTAATTCCACATCAAGAATAACGTATTTTAAAAGTCTGAGACAAATATAACTCATGTAGACTACAGAAGTTTGCATTCTAAGCTTATTGTTAATATAAATAGTGTTTTAAAACAAAAACAAACCTTCCAAATGTTTATTTTCCATCAATTACGGTAATTCTTTTAATACAGCTAACACCGTAAGGTTATTGTAAATAATAATTTATCCGTGTATAAACACAATTTATTGATATAAAATTGGTATTTGATATATTTGAGCTATTACTATGTAGTGTTTCGTTTTTAATTAATATTTATTTTAATGTTTTTTTTTTAAGTTATCTCTAGATAGCGACATCTAGAGAATCCGTAAGTAGCGATGGGCCAAATCGTGATTTTTTCTAACCGAATCAAAATTGGACTGAAACCGGGTTGCAACCCGGTTTATCCAATCCGAAACGACCGCGTGCTGTGGGTAGGTAACTCGTGAAGATGACGACTTCAAGGACTCGGTTAGAGTTCCCGATTAGGTTCGAAAAGTCGCTTGCGTATATTTGTATTTGCGTAGGCAACCGAAATGTTCGCAGCGGTTTGAGAAATTTAGATTTTCATTTTGGACTTTTTGGTATAAAATAAAAATCAGATTAACAACTGTCTATGATATGTTCACACTTCACCTAATGCATGACTCCAGTTTAATCTACTTACCTATCTATGTATGTAAATAAACATTTAAAAGAAAAAAAAATAAAAAAATAACTTGTATCAAAAAGCAAATCACTTGCAAATAGCGTTGCCAGGCGTCCGGATAAAGCCGGACATAGGTAGGCTTTTTGATTGTGTGTCCGGCCAAAATAAACGGTGTCCGGCTTGTCCGACTTTTGTTAGGCTTTTTACATTTCGTAAACGAGCGAGCGCCGACCGTGGCCGAGCGCAGGCGAGTCGACTGTCGTTCGCTCCCACAGGCCACAGTGCCGCCCGCCGTCTGCGAATTTATTAGAATTTAACAAGATTTATGATAATAATCAAAAAAGCTTGATTTTACATTTTTTTTTTGTCGTGCCTTTAATACTGATACACAAAATCCTCAATAATGAAGTGTGTCCGGCCTTTCTACCCAAATGTTCGGCCAAACTGGCTAGTCTGTCCGGCTATTAGGTTTGGCGACCTGGCAACCCTACTTGCAAAAATAGTAGTGAGTGACTTGTATGTAACACACGAGTTCTGCTTTCTTTGAATTTTTAAAACTGTCAATAAAAAATCGCGCGCAAAGAACAAGTCGTTAGTCAGCGACTCGGCGGTGAACACTTCGTAGGGTGCAATTCGGTTATCGTTCGGGCCCGGGGCTTCGCGTCAAACCGTCATACGATGTGGTGTAGCATCACAGACTACTAAGAGATACTAGTAGTCACAGAACAATAGTAGTGTAGCATCGCGCGGACGTCGCACCGTCTCGTCCGCGCCAGGCAGCGGGTAGAAACCTAAACCGAATTGGACAGATGTTAACTCAGTTTAACTCGAGTTACACTCAACCCGGTTTGTCAAACCGAGTTGACACATCGCTACTTCAGTTCAGTGCCTTCAGTTCAGTCAGACAGTTTCAGACACACGCATCGGCAAAGTTATTTTGACCGGACTGTACCATATTATAGGTATCTGGAAATGTCTTCAGAAAGTTTTGGCGTAGTAAATGACCTGGCGCCAGTTTTTCGGCCATATATTCAGAATATGTACCAAGATTTAAAACTTGGTAAGTGTTCACAGACACCAACCAAGTCGCCAGACATCGCCGCCGCGTAGGACTAACTTGTAAAATATTGTCATTTGCAGGTCTATGCAAAACAAAAGTTGATTTTGAAAGAGTGTTTGGGAATTCTGAGGGCGCTGAATGTCAAATTCGGATAATTTTACCATATTGTTCTAAGAAACTTAAATGGGAAGTTATATTTGATGGCACGGCACCTTGGTTCGCCCCAGATTTTAGGTTCGATGACGATAGTTTTCTTTCGAACGTTGATGAACAATTTCTAGAAGAAAAATTACCAAGTCTGTCAAAATGGAATGAAAATGACCCAAAAGCACTCAGTGATGTTATTTCAGAACTTATTAATCTGTACAAACTTCATCAGGTATGTAGTAGTTGTAATTTTAATAGACTTTCTTAAATTTAATTTAGGTATGTATCTAATAGGTTATAGAATATCTAAAAGAAGATAGCTAACAGCTAGTTTTCTTTCAACGTTAACGTAATGCGAATAACTAATATTTTTTGTATTTTATAAAATTTAAATCGCAGTGAGAGGGTTAATTGTCGAATTTTGTTGTCATAGTAAAAAATGTTCAGAATGTTTTATTCTATAAGAAAATAGGTAGTATGTTTAGTCGGTATGAGTCTAAAATATCCTGTTTCCTCTCCTGATGGCAAACAATCCCAAAAGGATTTTCTGCACCTCAAATAAAGGATAGCTAAAAGGTTGTTGGACTTTTTTTTGTCTTTAAATGTTAATATATTTAATGACAAAAAAACTAGACTTAAACGACTAGGCTAGATTAAAAGACAAAAAAAACACTTAGTATTTTGGGTATAAAATGAATGTTGTCCTTTAAAAATGTGCGCAATTACTTACAGAACCTGGGCAAGTAATCATAATAATAATCTATTCTATAACATTTAAATGACTATTTTTGACATAATTTTGCTGGGGCAATGCATACTTGTACAAGCAGTCAAAAAATACCTTAAAATTAATAACCTTTAGAATACATTGGTGCACCCTTTCTATTTTTATATGGGTACTTATCCTAGCACCATTTATTTAAAGTATTTTATATGATATGGGCCTTGTAGCCTGAATTAAATAAATACTAACTACCTGCTATGCTAAATGTCAATTCCCAGGTTGAAGAAGTGTTATTGGGTTTTTCTATAGCAAAAATTTTCAGTAGCAACTCGATGGGGATTTGTGCCTGATTAATAGACTCACCCCTATTACATGGGACCCAAAAATACCGACAAACTGTTGGTACTTTAGTATGCCTTTGCCTTACATTTCGGGGAATACAGGCATGATGGTATATATGTACATCCCCATACAGACCCCATACAAACTTTTCTATTCATTGAATCCCCATACAAACTTTTACTTTCATATTTCGAAATTAAATTTCCCTCTCTAGACTGCTGATTCTTTATTATCCTATTTGCCACTATTACAGCTAAAAAAACTAAATGAGGATGAAAGTTCTCGGGCCTATTTTGAATACAGTGCTTTATTGGGTGATGCTCTTACATCTGAGAATGATATTGAAGTATGGGTTGGTAGCCATGTAGTTGAGTTCTTGATTAGACTCAATGTGGATACATCAAGACTACCAGAACTCTTTAGTGATGGGTGAGCATTTTAATAACAATCTTTACATTATATATTAATTAAAGAATATAATGCTAGCTAATAGCTATTCTCTTTTAAATAAGCAAAAATAATGTATTGCGTCGAATATAATTAATAAATTAAAGGGTGATTTTCAATCATCATTATTAGGCATATGTAGCATATTAATTTAATCCATACAAAGAAAAGTAATCTTATCATCAATATAATCTTATGGACATAAATGTAGCCTTTAACATCATCATTATTTAGATGTATAATTTAGGAAAAAATGAAAAAATAAAATACACAAAATGCCTAATGGCATTAATACCGCCTTTGTACCAATGGTGCATAAAATATAATAAATAGAAAAAATAAAATACATAGTAATTAAACTTATTAAATCCGTAGCTTTCGATCGCGCGGTCTATGATCGGTCCCATACCACGGTAAAGATATAATTTATCAGTATTATGACTCTGCCCTGCCTTTGACATAATTACAGCCGCGCGGTACGAAAACACGCGATAAGGCTGCCCACCTACAATGTATTTTAGTTTCATCTACCTACCTATCTCCTGCCAGCGTTTGGTCTAAAACAAAATGACTATTGATTCGACTGAGTGAATGACATTATTGAAGAAATACGAAGTAAAACGGAAAACACCGCCTGACCCCACCTCGGGGTGAACATAAAACCATCTCATCGCGTGTGCATTACCTACAGCAATCAAAACCTCTATCTACTACAAAATTTTACTTAATTAAAAAGTAAACCTATACTTAGATTTTTTTTTTTTCATTTTGAAGGATTTTGTAAATCTTACTATTTATTACTCTCATAATAATTTCATACTTTCGTCTAATTCTATGTAAGTAGCTAAGTACATAAGTAAGTAGATAGCCTAGCCTAGGAAACTAACTACTAGGTTTTTTTACGCGATTACGCGAGTATAGATAGGTCACTCTCTGTCACTGTGCACACAAAAAAGGAAGGTTACCGAGTTTAACAGTCTATGTATGTATGTATCGTATGTATGTTCGATCCTAGCTCAAAAACTACTATGTACATTGATTCGCCTTTGCAGTAAGATCATTATAGGCTATAAATTTTTGAAAAAACATGACAATGTAGTTGGCAAACTTTGATCAACAATAGCAACTAGATAAAGGGTCACGTACAACATCAAAGCTAAATGCTGTCTGCGTGAATATATACTTATACAGCTACATTTGTTTACTAACAAACGGAGAGCAAAGTTCTAAAAAAGTTTTAAGTTCAACCTAATTACAACGATGGCACCTAGTAATAAAGTCACAAATCTTCAAAATATTATCTAATATAATACTCCTAGCAAAGCAATAAAATACTCCTGTCACTTACAAATGAAAAGAGATAACTTATACAATTAATTATCTAAATATATAGCCCTCAATATTGCAATGCTTGTGCTTAAAAATCCGTCTCGTGAAGTAAAATCTCGGAAGTATTTTATGTTCTTAATATCTATTCCATAATACAGCTAACATGTGAATCAATTTATAGTTCTAGGAGAACCATTGTTACTTAAAAACTATAAACTAAATATTTTTTTTTGTAATAAATATAAATTACCTTATATCTTAGAAAGTACAAGTTTGGTGCACCATATGTATGAGTACTAAATGCAGCTCTTGGTATGCGCAGGATGATAGTGAAGACCGCAACTTGAAACAAGGCCGGATTCAGAAGTTAGAAAACTAAATAGAGTCATTTTCATAGCGAAATTTCATATATGTTTAAATAAGAGGAAATTTGTCATAACAAATTATGAAGGTATTAGATAGTCAAGTACGATCGCAAAACAATTTTTTTTTTTAATTCGACCAAAAAAATTTGAAGTGCGAATGTCCGAAATCCCATACATTCGTTTCACTGTGAGGCAGCGACGCCACGCTCTTTGTGTATGTCGCGCGACACTTTCTTACTTGCGTTAATTTCAGGTTCACATTTTGAAATGACTCCGTAATTATCTGTATTTTCTGCTATATTTTTATTTTCTGGGCCGTAAGCTTTTTTGCCGACGTCATCACACAAAAAAATATCTCCTACCTCTATTGGAACGAAGTTCCTTATCGTGCGTTGTGAAAGGGGGCTAGACGGAAAAAATCTTACGAAAAGTTACGTAACGTGACCCTTTTTGCTATAGTAAGCTATTGTATAATAAGATAATAGTTCCTTTCGATTAATTTGCCATATGCTAGCATACGTTTATATTATGATTATGATCATGATTATATGTATAAATACTCGCTCCGTGCTGATTTTGAACTTGCATCCTATGGCACTGCGCTAATCGAGCCTTCAACTATTTATAAATTTAAACTTCGTTCCATCTGCATCCGGGTGTCCCTTGACACCTCTCAAGTTTTTTTTTACCCCCTTTAGGGTAAAATTTTTACAAATTGTATGTCGTATTTATTTATATCTAATCAAAAGCCTAAAAAATATGTTTCAAACTTCTAACTTTTAAAAATGCTGTAATTTCCATACAAACTTTCATACCCTATATATATAAAGGTTTCATACCCTATACCTATATATAAAAATGGTGTGCAATAAAAATACATTTTTCGCAATCAAAACTAGCTTAAGTGGCTCATATTGTTACAGTCTTTGACGTGATTGAAAAAATGAGCTGTCATGAAATTGTCACTACTACTCGCCAAGCTAACGCAGATGAAACTATGAGTAATCTATAAATAATATGTATATGTATACATATATAGGTATATATATATTACATAGGTATACAATCGTTTGTCCTCACTGACTCAACATTTTACTTTAATAATTACAATAAAATATTTTATATAAATAAGGAAGTGTTTGAGGGTTTTAAGATTTTCACATTTTTAGGGGGCTAA
Organism: Acronicta aceris; assembly: GCA_910591435.1. Lineage (NCBI taxonomy): Eukaryota > Metazoa > Arthropoda > Insecta > Lepidoptera > Noctuidae > Acronicta > Acronicta aceris. The sequence continues at coordinate 7,008,635 of OU342763.1, read as the reverse complement.
ATGGGGGTAAAATGTTGTTTGGAAGTACGGTATTTTTAAGGGGTAGGTAGGGTCGGTATTTATAAAGGTTCTTACCTTGTTCTTACTTGTAAAGCGATTATGCTTTTTTAATAGTATTCATACTATGTATAGTTTGCCTAAATATCTATACTTATAATAAATCTGTAGAGAGGTCAATTCTGTACATGAAATATATTTCCAAAATAACTATCAGCGGGTGATTAGTGGTCGATACTGACGCCAAAAATGCAATCAGTAAAATTTTTGTCTGTCTGTATGTTCGTTATAGAAACAAAAACCACTCGATGGATTTCAACGAAACTTGGTACAATTGTTCGTCATACTCCTGGGCAGGTTATAGTATACTATTCATCACGCTACGATCAATAGGAGCAGAGCAGTAAAGGGAAATGTTGGGAAAACAGGAGATCTTACTCCATTTTTTAAGCTTCCGTCGCGTGTGCAGCCTTAATGGTTAAATCTACACAGAAATCATGTATGACGGAAATGTTCTCCTTAAAATTATATAAAAAATATTCCACGACAGCAAATGTCTATCTTTTATGGTTGACTCACAATAACACGTGTAACGCCCGATAGCTTAGCAGTTCGGAGCTTTCTGATTATATTTGTCTACTCTTACGTTAGGTGACTGACTGACTGACATAGTGATCTATCAACGCACAGCCCAAACCACTGGAGGGATCGGGCTGACGTAGGCATCCGCTAAGAAAGGATTTTGATAAATTCTACCCCCAAGGGGATAAAATAGGGGATGAAAGTTTGTATGAAACTTTGTCAATTTTAAACCAATCGGGTTGAGACTTTGCATGCATATAGCTACTATGATGTAGGCATCCCCTAAGAAAGGATTTTGATAAATTTCGACCTATGTAGGGGTGAAATAGATGATGAAAGTTCATATGGAACAAAGTAACTATTCCACGTGGACGAAGTCGCTAGCAAAAAGCTAGTTTATAATAACATCATTTTGGGACGTGAGTGAAACCGCGGGAAACAGCTAGTATGAGCCATAGCTCATACTAGCTGTTTCCCGCGGTTTCACTTTTTCACATTTTCTACATTGTAGGTACATATACCTACAATGTAGAAAATGTAGAAATGTTTGCGAAAAAATATTCAGACTCGTACTTTGCCGGCTTTTTCATTTTTCTGTTTCGTTCTTTAAGGCGAATCGTTCGACTTACATTAACCCACAAATTCGAATTTTGTTTGATTTTTCTAACTGTCACCTCTGTCTCGTTTGGGAGTTGGCATAGTTTTAGGCAATTATATTGCAAATTAACGCTTTCAGTACATAGCGGCATATATTGTCTAGTTAATGTCGCAATTACTATTTACCCTGAATTTGTAATAAAAATTCAATTTGAAAAAAAAATGTATAGACTTATTTTTATAATTCTCTATGGTTAATAGAAATTTATTATGGTTACAGAATAGAACAAAACCCTGGTATTGATACAGCATTATTATTGGTGAGATATCCAAATTCAACAAATGCTGAATTGATACTTTCACCAACACTCACGAAGTCACTAGGAAGTATATCATTACCATTGTAAGTACATAATCTATACTTAAAGTAAAATTTTGTAGTTATAACTTTAAATATTTGTTTCATAAAATTGTTACAACTAGGACTAGCAGCTATGTAGTTGTAACACTTTTGTGTCACTTAAGCGGTTGACCGACGGTGCAGAAGTGTTTGACAGCGCTATTTACAGCAATAAATTTTAATGTTATTTATATGTGCCGTCTTGTGCTGTGATGCTGCACAAATTATTATACTAATAGTCCGGTCAATTTAGACCAAAAAATGAGAGTGAAGTTACATAAAGTCCCAACAAGCTGAATGTCAGTGAAATTGTTCAAAATATAATTACAAACAATGTCTGGAAGTTCCCCATCATTCCCCTGTAAGGAAAAATTTTTATTCAAGGTCAAAGGTCAAAAAAAATGAGTTTTTCGCGATTTCAGCAAAACGGTAAGTTTTATCATAAAAGTACCTCAGACAAAAATTGTAGATCATAAAATTATCTATAAAAAATGTATCAATACTTTTTTTCTTACGAGCCACCGTTTCTGAGATATAACGATTCAAAAAGTTATAAAAGTTGTTATCGTCATAATATACATGAGTACGCCACGTATATACATCTAGAGTTGTTATATTTTATATAATATATATATATATATATATATATATCTATACTTATAATAAATCTGTAGAGAGGTCAATTCTGTACATGAAATATATTTCCAAAATAACTATCAGCGGGTGATTAGTGATCGATACTGACGCCAAAAATGCAATCAGTAAAATTTTTGTCTGTCTGTCTGTCTGTCTGTCTGTATGTTCGTTATAGAAACAAAAACCACTCGACGGATTTCAACGAAACTTGGTACAATTGTTCTTCATACTCCTGGGCAGGTTATAGTATACTTTTCATCACGCTACGATCAATAGGAGCAGAGCAGTGAAGGAAAATGTTGGGAAAACAGGAGAACTTACTCCATTTTTTAAGCTTCCGTCGCGTGTGCAGCCTTAATGGTTAAAGCTACACAGAAATCATGTATGACGGAAATGTTCTCCTTAAAATTATATAAAAAATATTCCACGACAGCAAATGTCTATCTTTTATGGTTGACTCACAATAACACGTGTAACTCCCGATAGCTTAGCAGTTCGGAGCTTTCTGATTATATTTGTTTACTCTTACGTTAGGTGACTGACTGACAGACATAGTGATCTATCAACGCACAACCCAAACCACAGGTTATAGTATACTTTTCATCACGCTACGATCAATAGGAGCAGAGCAGTGAAGGGAAATGTTGGGAAAATGAGTGATTCGTGAGAAAGGTTTCAAGCTATAAAACATCACGCTACAACCCTTAGGAACGGGGCAACGCAGGTGAAACCGCGGGCGAAGAACTAGTTATATATTAAATGTTTAAATATTTTTCTATCGGTCATTGTAACTTATACTTACAATATAAAATATACATAAGTTTTAACTATAAGAATATCAGGTAAAATGAAACCCAGTCCCTTAATCTTTAAGCCAGCGTAACTTCGAGACATCTGTCTCTTGTTCTTGGGGTTAATGTTACTGGGGGACTTTAACGGCCACCACAAGGAGTGACTGTACCCATACCGGGACACTGACCATGTTGGGTTAGAGACGTGAAAGCTCGCTTTAGCGCTAGATCTTACCCAGCTAGTCCAAGGTGCAACGCAAGTACCTGACGTTGAGTCGCACACGCCACAAACCCTATTGCCTTCTGCTGACAATCGATCCAGACCGCTACTCAGTGTCGATTTCTTCAATGCTTGGTAAATCCGACCGCTGTCTGATGAAATCTGTATCTGTCTACTCGCCGCCCAATCCCAGCCCTAGAGGCAGCCGGCGAGTATGGCGATACAAGTCAGCAGACTGGGATGAGATGCGAGCTTTTTTCGCCTCTTATTTAGGCAGTCCGTGAACTTTTCTTCTGACGACCTTTCCCCTGCGCGGATGCCGTGACTGATGTGCTACGTACGGATATGGAGTACTTCATCCAATATTCCGACGTGCCATTGTCCGGCAAAGCTCGCCCTTAGTTTAGAATAGAATAGAATAATTTTTATTGCACACCATATGAGAACCAAAAAATTAAAGATTTTTTAAAAACTAAGGGTACAATGGCGGTCTTATCGCTAATAGCGATATCTACCAGACAACCTTTGGATGGATAGGAATGATATGAAAAAACGGGAGATTAAGGTTTAAGTTTAGTCATCAATGCAAAAGTGCTGAAGCGCTTAAGCATGAGGCTTACCTAGCTTGGGTATCAACCCAACTCTCTCGTCCCTCGCCTTGCTCGACATCGCAATCGGGTGAGGGAGTTAGACGTGAGTCAGAAGAAAAGGGTAGTTTAACAAGGCTGCTAAGTCTTGTAAAAACGTTCTTCGGAAGGCTCGCTTTGACCACATTAGTCGAATAGGAAACAAACTTGCTACATACCCAGAGGGTAGTAAAACGTTTTGATACCGCCAAGCGGTACACGCCTGGGGCGTGTCTGTTTTCCGCCAAAAAAGGCCCATTCCAACTGGCTTCTACTTTCCGAGATGTATCTGTGCCGATAACTGACCACCTTGAAAGCTTGCTAATAAGGCTATCATGTCAGAATCTGCCGAAAGCCTTCGAGCTGTCAAGAGAGACGGCAAGCGCCTCCCCGGTTCTCGATGGCTTCACTCCAGATATGTGTGACGTACACTACAAGGTCCCCAGTAGACCGGTTTCGGCGAAATCCGTATTGTCGGTCACTGAGGAGATCACAGATCACAGGTTGCACGTTAGCAACCTTCCACGATTTTGGCACTTGTCCTTAACTTGACAATAGTTTTCTAACAACTCATAAAAATATGTCAATTGTTTGGTGGTGTCAACTACCCAATCCACGAATGTGCGGCCCACGGTGCTACCTCACATTGTCCTATGTGGCCCTTGACCAAAAAAGTCTGACGACCACTGCACTAAATAGTTAAATTATTTGGCATGAAATATGTCTATCCTTAAAATCGTTATGTGGTAAATTCCGTCCATATTGAATGGGGCTCGACCGTCATATTTTTCCCGATTCCAGATATCGTAAACCATTTTGGTTCATGTAATTTTATAAGCAAACCGATTGATGGTAATATTTGCTTCGGATGGAACTCGAACCCACGATACACGGTGAAACGGTAGTGGCGATGGCGAGTGAACCAAGAGGAACAATCGATTGGTATAATTTAAGGGTATTTATGTATATACTAGCTTTTGCCAGCGACTACGTCCGCGTGGAATAGTTACTTTGTTCCCTAGTTCTTCGCCCGTGGTTTCACCTGCGTTGCCCCGTTCCTAAGGGTTGTAGCGTGATGTTATATAGCTTGAAACCTTTCCCATGAATCACTCATTTTACCAACATTTCCCTTCACTGCTCTGCTCCTATTGATCGTAGCGTGATGAAAAGTATACTATAAGCTGTGGTTTGGGCTGTGCGTTGATAGATCACTATGTCAGTCAGTCAGTCACCTAACGTAAGAGTAGACAAATATAATCAGAAAGCTCCGAACTGCTAAGCTATCGGGAGTTACACGTGTTATTGTGAGTCAACCATAAAAGATAGACATTTGCTGTCGTGGAATATTTTTTATATAATTTTAAGGAGAACATTTCCGTCATACATGATTTCTATGTAGCTTTAACCATTAAGGCTGCACACGCGACGGAAGCTTAAAAAATGGAGTAAGTTCTCCTGTTTTCCCAACATTTCCCTTCACTGCTCTGCTCCTTTTGATCGTAGCGTGATGAAAAGTATACTATAACCTGCCCAGGAGTATGAAGAACAATTGTACCAAGTTTCGTTGAAATCCGTCGAGTGGTTTTTGTTTCTATAACGAACATACAGACAGACAGACAGTCAGACAGACAGACAAAAATTTTACTGATTGCATTTTTGGCGTCAGTATCGATCACTAATCACCCGCTGATAGTTATTTTGGAAATATATTTATGTACAGAATTGACCTCTCTACAGATTTATTATAAGTATAGATTACATTTCCCAAATGACCTTGAGGATTTAGTCTTTGTGCTAGTATTTGTTAGTCACTGGCATTGCGGGGGTGCTTCACGCGGGGTTTCGGGTATTTCTTTATTATATCAAAATATTCAAAGAAATAATAAAATAAAAACAACACAAATTGTTAATTACGTCATTAAAATGTTTTTGGTATAAAATTCATGACTAAATATTAAACCGTTAAAGAGAAAAAATACAAATTAGGTTTAAATAGGCCTATTTACTTCAATTATTATCCAAAATTGGGGCAACTTATATACATATCTCTCCATCACTCAAAGGTTTGCTGGTAGAAAACTCAATTTTGAGTTAAGCTCGCCTCTGTACATCAAATTTACTGTATTTTATTTTGTAAAATTGTTTCGTGTGTACATCTTCTTCTATACTTATAATAAATCTGTAGAGAGGTCAATTCTGTACAAGAAATATATTTCCAAAATAACTATCAGCGGGTGATTAGTGATCGATACTGACGCCAAAAATGCAATCAGTAAAATTTTTGTCTGTCTGTCTGACTGTCTGTCCGTCTGTATGTTCGTTATAGAAACAAAAACCACTCGACGGATTTAAACGAAACTTGGTACAATTGTTCTTCATACTCCTGGGCAGGTTATAGTATACTTTTCATCACGCTACGATCAATAGGAGCAGAGCAGTGAAGGGAAATGTTGGGAAAACAGGAGAACTTACTCCATTTTTTAAGCTTCCGTCGCGTGTGCAGCCTTAATGGTTAAAGCTACACAGAAATCATGTATGACGGAAATGTTCTCCTTAAAATAATATAAAAAATATTCCACGACAGCAAATGTCTATCTTTTATGGTTGACTCACAATAACACGTGTAACTCCCGATAGCTTAGCAGTTCGGAGCTTTCTGATTATATTTGTCTACTCTTACGTTAGGTGACTGACTGACTGACATAGTGATCTATCAACGCACAGCCCAAACCACAGGTTATAGTATAATTTTCATCACGCTACGATCAATAGGAGCAGAGCAGTGAAGGGAAATGTTGGGAAAATGAGTTATTCATGAGAAAGGTTTCAAGCTATAAAACATCACGCTACAACCCTTAGGAACGGGGCAACGCAGGTGAAACCGCGGGCGAAGAACTAGGGAACAAAGTAACTATTCCACGCGGACGAAGTCGCTGGCAAAAGCTAGTAAAGAATAAAGAACTTTAAAAAAAATTTAAACCATACAATTTGTTTGTGATGACCTTATGTATAACATATATTTTTTATATGGCAAACGCACATAAGGATTTATCTAGAAACTTCTTTAAAGCTAGGGTGTTTTTTGGATTTGAGCGATGTAATGGCCTTAATGTCGAACTATTTACTTTTATATTAATACATTTTTATCTCCTTTTTTTAAGGATGCATCAGTCAGGAGTTTTAATGGATTATGTTCCTATGGTTACAGAATTACTAAATAACAAGGTATGATGGAAGTACATATATACTTTACTACACATATAATTTGGTTTTATCTACGTATTATGTAGCCTGAATATCTATTAATGAATATTAATTATATGAATATCTAATAATTCAATGCCTCTAAAATGAGGCAGTCAATTATTGTCCCAAGCGCGACTGCTACGCTAAAGGTCCTGGGTTCGATTCCCAGGTCGAGTAACGTGTTACCTATTGGGTTTTTCTATGAAATTCTCAGTAGGAAGGAGTTTGGATATGTGCCAGGTTAATGGCAATAGAGTCGTTATTAATGGCAATTATTACAGGTATGCTTCAAGATTAATAATAAAAATTATTATGTTACTTTTTAATACCATAAGACTTTTTGAGACAAAAAGGGTAGCCTATGTAAGGACATAAAGATAGATTGAACCTTAGAAAAGGTACCAAGGTTCAATCTATCTTTATACCAAAATTCATCAAAATTGGTTCAATGGGTAGTCGTGAAAATTAGACATGGTCGACCCCCGTTCCTCCCTAAATCGTCTTACGTAATTTATTACATTCATTTATGAATGGCGCCATATAATAATTATAACTATGCAGCGCTTGACGGGGAGAGACCGTGCGAGATTTGTATATCCGTTGTACATCATTATAATTATTTGTTAGTTAAGTACCTAATAAATAATTGATAATCTATTCCTACAGCAGTAATGTTCATTGAACTAACAAATATTTATATTCTCGCTACGCATATCCTCGCGCATCTACACATTTTACACCAACGATGGGCGTGGAGAGATAATTTGCAATACAAAGAACCTTTGCATGAGGGTAATCAGCCTTTCACTTTTTGAAATCTCACCTACATAGGTTTGTTAAGAAGAAAAAGAGCTCGTTCCCTTTATTTTCCCCAACCTTTAATTTGGCGCAAGAAAAACTGAAACATCTTTTAATGCGGCTGAGATATGTGAAAAAGCTAAAAATCTTCGTCATCCGAATAAACTAAAACTCTTAGTAATCCGAAAAACAGTTTATGACAGATGCGGCCCGAAGACCTCGTGGGGGGGGGGAGGTCATAGTCAAAAAGTAGGGAGGTTTGTCAATTCCAGAAATCTATACATATAATAAGTCCGTAGAAAAGTCGTGTCTGTAATTGCAAGATAATTGGGAAAAATAGGTGGAGAAGACTACTTAAGCGATACTGAAACCGAATTAATGGTTTTTGAAAAAATTGTCTGTCTGTATGTATGTATGTATTTCTGTATGTTCGTTTATAACTAACGGATTTCTATGAAACCTGGTGTATACGTAGATTATGACCCTGATCAACATTTAGGGCACTTTTATCCGACTACAACTGCGCAAAAAAGAGGGATACTGTTTTTTCCATACTTTTCTAAGAACATCCTTAATCATTCAGAGAAATTGGAAAAAAATACATTAGCAGTATTGGCAGTATATGGCAACTTTTGAGCTTAATTTTATTTTTATTTTTTCACTTTATCTAAATTTATTGCAATATTTAACTACCCATTGAAAACTAACATTATAAATAACCATTAAAGTTAATTTCACATATAAATATGTACTAGCTGAGGTTAAAATATAGCAAAATAAAGCATATTCGGATACTGAATAAGATAAAGTAAATGGCTAACATACTGATTTAACCAATTACCCCTTAACAAAGGGTGTAATTTTTTTCTCTAACAACTAATACGATGTCATTAATACCTCATTCAATATTTGATTTGACATTACAGGTGTCATTTAAGTTGTCATGACAGTGGTTTTCTTCCTTTGAAGGAACGTAGACAAAGTCATTTTATAACATGAAACCTCCACGGTGTAGAAACAGTATCTATACATATACATATTCTCATATTCACTCGTATTTAGAAACGAAATAATAATAAGTACAGCAAACGAAACCGAGACCAACAGCTATACCCAATATTGTAAATGCGAAACTAACTCTCTTTTTATTTGTTTTCTGTCACCTTTTAATGCCCTAACCGCTGAACAGATTTCGATAAAATCAGGCAAGGAGAAAGGTTGCATTCTGAGGGAGGACATATAAGATGCTTTACGACAGACTCCGACGTAAGGGTGGTCGTCAGCCAGTCAAATACCGAGAGGTCCTACCACCGAGCAAGTCAGATATTTTTCGGCTCTTACGAGATGCCTACCTGAATGGCAGTGAGGCACTGTATTCTAACCCGTCCCCACACGGGGAAAAAATGCGGGCATGGTGAATACTTTGGTGAAAGGACAACATTAATTTCGTACCCAACCCAAAAACGAATGGCCAGAAAATAAAAACACTGTTTTCTTATAGAATCATCCTGAACATTTTTCTGCTGCTATTTGAGTTTAGTTTGAAAAAAATATAATATTTCATACAATGTTTGGTTACAAATAACACTTAAAGACAAACAAGTCAAACAACTTCTATATCTTTTTTTTTTGAGGTTCGGAAAATCCTCATGGATCGTTTGCCATCAAGGAAGGCGACAGGGTAACCATAACCTATCAACCTATAAAATACAACATTATGAACGTTTCTTACCATGACAACGAAAGTCCAAAATTAACCCTCTCGCTGGTATTTGAATTTTAAAATACAAAATAATATTTTTCCTACAATCTTTGAAGCAGTACAATAACGTCTAAAGACAACAGACAAGTCCAAATTCTTTGTATTTTCAAACTAAAATGGCAGCGAGGGGGTTAATTGTAGACTTCGTTGTAGTAGTAAAAATGTTCAGGAGGTTGTATTCTATAAGAAAACGGGATTTTTTTTTCTTCCGGGTTTTCATTTTTGGGAACAAAATGTTCGAGACATGAATTGAAACCTTTATTAGTTGAAATCTATCAACAATATTTACCCGACAACGCCAGAAGGCGAGTTATGTTTTTCGAGTGTATGACCGTAATATTTCTTTGCAATGCTCTGCAGCGTAAACGGCTTAATGGATTTTACGATTTTATTGATTTGTTGGATTTTAACTTAGATGTGTCATTAGATTCGTCTCAATTGTTAGAGAAACACTGGGTATATAAAAAATTAAAACGTGTAAAATTAAAAAGCCGACTGCCAGAACAGATGGAAACAAGATTACCAATCCCATGCAGCGAAGGCATCGCCTTAAATTTAACTCAAAGACCCAATGCCTCCCGACTGCATGAGATTGGTCATCTTATTTCCCTCTTTTTTGGCAGTCGGAATTTTTGTTTATTTATATTTAATACTTAACTAGTATAGCCTCCATCACCCGGTACCAGGTAGTTTGTTTCACTCGCATAGATGCGACAAGGCGCGCGCATAAATCAGTCCCTCTGATATTCTCACATACCCAAACACAATTTGACCTAAGAACTTCAGGGTTTCTTTCGTTCGGACATGGACAGTCTTAGCCTTGAACCATTACGCCGCTCAGATTTTTAATTAGCTTCGAACATCAGTTTTCCGACGTCGTTGTGACGCATCCATCCCCTTAAGTTGACCGTTAAGCGACCAGATTTATTTTGAGTCACGATATGAGCTTCATCATACCGAATGTGATTATAACGCCATAATGTTAATCTTCCTGCCAATTTGTTTGACTCCAAACAACCAAAGAAAACATTTAAAACCTTTGTAATTAAGAATATAGCGACTCCTTCAAATCTACTGTCATTTAAATTTTAAAGGGCTTATGTTTTTTTTTCAGATTAAAGATTTGCTAAATAATGAAAAGTTAAAACGAGACTTGCTGGCACAACTTATTGTAAAATATGAAGGTGCTGTGCTAGAGCATGATGCAAGTAATGCAACCTTTTTATTTGAAATGAATAGTTTTCACTGGATTCTGCAGGTAGATATAGGTGTGTAACTGTTTACATTTTACAAAAATATATTTCAAATAATATTATAATGATAATTTATATAATAATAAGTGTATTCTATTAATTTGTAGGGGTGAAGTTTCCTGAAAAGCCTCCTCTGTTGATACTGAGATCAGTATATCATTGTGCTAAAGGGAAACCTATGTTTAAAGTACTCTCAGGGTGCCCATATAATAATTTTGAGAGTTACATTGAACAGCAAGTGGAAATTTTCAAAAACGAATGTATGGGACTGCCCCCAAATAACCAACTTGTAATCTTGGAAAATTAAAACCAAATAAAGATACACAGGTGTCCATGAATATAGGACACCTGAGCTCTGTTTAATAAACGTTACAATCCGACAATTTTGTAAATAAGTGACATATTTTGTAAAGTTGTATAACAAATGCTGTTTATTAAACCTTACAATTATGTAAGAATTACATTACAAGTGCTGTTTTGTAAACTTTTACATGTGCAGCAAACGCCTGTAGATTTCGTTTTTCGTTTGATTGTATCTACAAGGGGTTTTGAAGATTTGAAACATGCGGCCACTAATATTACAGTTTTAATAACATTAGACTTGTCAAGTCGTTGAACAACGAATTATTAAGATAATCACCGAGTTCTCAACTTGTTCACCGACAGCTATCAACTTATTCACCACGGGATTATTAGTAAATAACACATAATTAACTAAGTACCTAGGTACCTTATTTGCCTAGTGGTCGTAAGCGCGATTACTGTATTGGAGGTCCTGGGTTCGATTCCCAGGTTGAGCCACGTACTAAGTAGTCCTATAATACCTTCAGCCCGTAAGCATATTTTATATGTGTTTTTCCTGAAAGCATCATAGAGACAGTAGTAGTAGAAAAGAATAGATACACATCTCAGAAGAATAGCAAAAACTGGGAAAACGTATCAGTCCAATAAATAAAAGCGTATTTTGGAGTACTGATCATGATACGACTACATCCACTTCCAGATATGGAACTACATGTATATTGGTGCAGTGATCGATTTTATAACAATCCGGAAATTAGTTTTATTTTCTCAATTACAAGATTTAAAAAGATTTAGAAAATTTACATATAAGGAATAATGCAGAAGAATTATCAAGATCCACATTATGACAAATTATACAAATTGCGGATTTTCATTGACACCGTAAACGACGTGTTTCAAAAACAGAGATCAAATTCCAGTCGACAGTCGATAGATGAGTGCATGGTAAAATTTAAGGGCCGCAGTTCTCTTAAACAATACTATGCCAAAGAAGCTGGTGAAGAACTGAAGATAGGTTTTAAAAGCTGGGTCATGTGTGTTGTGACCGGATAGAAAGAAAGAAAAAATATTTATTTCTGCCACACAATAAGAACAAACTTAAAAGTCTAAATGTTGTTTTATAGATCAGATATCTTTATCATTTTGGTTACAATGTGGCTATGACAAAATGTACCATAGAGGTCAGTGCACCAAATAGATTAATTGCATTTGATATTTTTTTACTGGATGTAACATAATAGACGATTTGTTTTCCAATGACATTTATGTTGTTGAAACAGTCAGATTTAATAGTGTAGACCTCCCTGATGCTTTTTGCATCAGGGAGGTGGACCGGTTGCCGACATAGCTCAAGGGATTACCATATTATTATAATATCAGCTAAACATAAAACTTGTGGCCGTACCACAATCGTACTCGCAACAACTACGATATCGAGTTCTTATTTAATATAATAATAAAATTTGTATAAATTGTTAACAATTTGGCACATTCAGTTTTCTTTACCTCGATTCACTAATGTATCAGACAGGGAGCAGGATTTTCTTAAATTAACAGGTATTAAAAACCACTGTAATCAATTCAGTACAAACTACTTTCAGCTCTTGAGCTTATTCTGTTACAGGTTGTACAATGCATTAGTTAAACAGAACTTGCAATATTTAATTGAGAACTGGTGTAGTACCGTTAAAACCAAATTGAATGAGCGACAAATCATGCGAAATAAAATGGTAAAGATGATTTTTAATTAATTATCCACGCCTTCATCAACGAGCCAAAAATTTACAATAAAACCAAACTAATGCATTTAGAACAATTGTACTTATATTTATAATACGTGCATCATTATTAAAAAAGTTCTCGATTAAGTATTCAAACCGGTTTAACATTTACCAAAGTAAAACATATTGGCCAACGTAGATCCAGTCGTGCTAGTTTCTTAGTGTTACCAAAGGTAAGAACTAATTATGGTAAAAGAATACTGACGTTTAAAGGGGAAATGTTTTTTTTATGGGTTAGTGTGCAAACTAGCAGACGGATCGCCTGATGGTAAGCGATTACCGCCGCCCGTGGACACCCGCGACACCGGAGGAGTCAGAAGTGCGTTGCTGGCCTTTTAAAAGGGCGTACGCTATTTTCTTGAAGGTTTGAAGGTCGTATTGGTCCGGAAATACTCTAGTTCTAGTACGCGAAAGTTTATTCCACAGTTAATTAAAATAATAATAAAATATCCTCACACTTAAAAAATGTACCTACACTCATTATTGTATTCAAAACTCATTTTGTAATTGCGAACAATAATTCTCCTCAAACATACAAAATACATTAGATGCGTATTAAAGAAACGACGAATTGTAATTATTTTTTAATTTAACCTGTTGTTCTCACGTAAGTGAATTTGTATTTTTTATCGAGAACAAAATTCTTTAAACCCAAGAACATGCTGCCATGGACCTAAATAAATTAGTACATACAGTGATTTCATTTATTGTAGCCTCCACTTTTTATCATAATTATAAAGACAGTATCAAGAATCATAGCAGTTTTATATTTATTATACAGAATGAATCTAGATATAAGACCGCCCATTGTACCTACCATTAAGTAACTTATACTTTGCACTTAGCGTTAGTTTTTGGTATGCAATAAAGAATATTATATCTATCCATGTGCGTGGATATCTGATACCTTTTTCTCAACAATTCATTTTCATTTCATTCATTCATTTTTAAAATGACGTATTAATATTAAAATAAAACAAAATTATAATTTTGAACAATATTTTACTTTACTGAAGACCTTATTAGTATGTTATATGCATAAAAAGATTTATTACTGTGGTCTGTGTAAGATATATAATCATATAGTAGTTAATTCTATTTGATAAAATATACACTAAATCAATAGGATGTCTATGGGAATAAGAATAATTATACAAAAACCCCAAAGATTTAATAAACAAATTAAGATCAATCTATGTAAAACAAATTATAATAAGTTTTCATTAGAGAACAGGTACTGTAACTTTGTGAATCATATTAAAATGAAAGTATAATCACAAAGAGTTTCCACAGTGACAAACTCTTGTCGACAGAAAAACCCCACAATAAATAAATAATATCTATTCCTAATTTCATACAACATGCAAGATCATCATCTATGATTAGTTGTCTAGTTAGTTAACTTCGTGTTATCGTTGGAGTCAATAAATTCATAGCGATATCTCATATACATTACTTTCATTCTATCCCATACATTGTCTAGTGAATCAAGAGCAGGCCTGACATCTAGTATGGCAAATTGGTATTTGTTGTCAACTTCGCCACCATCATAGTAGTCAATAACATAGCGGACATCTTTTCCACATCTATCCACAATCCAGTCATGTCTATCAAATGGCAACTCATATCTGAAAAGAGGGTTTGCTAATTAGAAAGAATCATTTTGATTTATAAATTAAATGACATACCTAGTGTATTTTAAAGACAAGCATTCAATTTGTCAAAAAAGTATTCATACATACCCAAGCCAGGATCTTATGCGAGCCCTAGGGCTGTAGTCAGAAGCTTTGCCTCCGAAACTCTTGAGCCTTGGGTGTCCACACTCCTTGGCATGTAATGCTTCCCATTTTAACACCTCTTGCCATGCCTATAAAAATATTGTATTAAGGCGGATCGTTCAGTTGAGCACGCGAAATTCAAATTTCAAGTGATTTTTCGCAGTTTGTAGGTCTATAACAAGTTCTAGATTCATGGCAGTAGTAATCGCGACATTAACTATACAACATTCACAACTGAGAACTAAAACCTTTACTTATAAATCCTTAACAAGCCAAAAACTTGGCAAAAACTGTGTAATTGGTCAAAATTGACATTTTACACTACTTTTAGCTACAATAATGATTTTTAAGCAATGGTTTTAGTAAAACATTGTCAATTTTGTTTAGTTACTGTCGCAATTACTATTGCCATGAATGTAGAACTTACTATAGACCTTCAAACTGCGAAAAACCACTTGAAATTTAAATTTGGCGGGCTCAGGTGAACGATCCGCCTTAAGTTAAATATCTGAAAGCCTATAAATGTGACATAGCCCTTTTAAAGGAATAGACCTCTCAAGTTGCTCTGTATATGAGTGAGTGACAGGTTACAATAAGTTGTACATTAACTGGGGGGTCCAAAAGATACAGGATGACTTTGAAAACATGCTACAAATTGAAATGGGTGGTTCAGTAACCATTATTAATTATTTTGAAATTTATTTAATATTGTATTTTAAGTGTTCTCATCATATATAACATTCAAACATATGCTTTAATATAAAGTTATTAGTGCAAATATTGTTTAAGATTCGTACGCGTAAGTCCGCCCGCGGCTTCGCCCGCGTAGAGTTCGCTGTTACTTAAAGTCTATCAACTACCGATGTCTCTTCCCAGCTCAAAATAACCAAACAATATTCTTTTATATTTATACCTGAACAGAAAATTCTTATCAGGTTGAACAACTTTTGCTATGGCGTCATTTTTATATTTCTAATAGTTTAGCTGGACCATTATGATCCTGCATCAGGTGTTCCAGTTGTAATTATACCCTATTTGTTGCCCAGGTTTAATAGCTTTAAAACAAAAACAGTTTTATTAAAATCCGTCCAGTATAGATTACAAAAAATTCTGTCTATGTACACGACAAACAAACAGACATAATTTTTTTTTAATTCTTACTGTATTTTTATGTTTCCATCCACTCAAGTTTTTTTTTGTAAATATATTCAATGTACAGACATATTTTTTTACTGTTTTATTACGTGTATAGATAGATAGAACCTTAAAACTCAAAATATCCACAATGACAAATCTCACAAAATTAACTTATTCTCTTGTAGCGACATCTACCGCGCTACATACGAACAAGTCCTGAATCGCGCAAGTGAAGTTTGCATCGCAACCTGCATATATACAACTGCCCGACATCAACCGTTGGGCCGTGGCCCGCCAGGCAAAACACCCGCCTGGTCGGAGGATCCTCCCTTTGGTGTGAGGGGCAACATACCTCGCCCCTCCACACTCTCACAAACAAACCGATACAGATCACTCAAACTATCCACAATATTAACAAATTTAACATCACAAAATTAACGTATTGCACACAAACAAACCGATACAGTGCAAAACTCACAGGTACGGTTATTATTACGGTATTCAAAAGACAAGCGCTATCCTGTTAGGACACCGACACCGTGTGATTAGCCCACATTAATTTATGATGTGGTGGATTGGTAATAAAAAAACGCTTCGTGCGAAATGCTCCCTACTAAATAACCATTTTGAAAAGTGTCGTTCCGCACGATCCGTGCGAAACGCCATATCGAATACGTGGTTTCATTTAATGTGATAACTTCCTTCCTCGCCGCGCTGTATAACAAAGCTGTTTTGTACAGCTGTTATGGAAAACAACGAATTATACAATCCAACTGCGACATATTCAACTCGGATAAAGTCATTTGAATGTCAGTAATTAACGTGGGAGAGCCATGCTTCGGCACGAATGGGCCGGCTCGACCGGAGTGATACCACGGCCTTTCAGAAAACCGGCGTCAAACAACGCTTACGTTGTGTTTCGTCGAGTGAGTGAGGTTAACGGAGGCCCAATCCCCTTTTAAAAGGTCGGCAACGCACCTGTGACTCCTCTCGTGTTGCGGGTGTCAATGGGCGGAGGTAATCGCCTGCTCGTTTGCCCTCTTATCCCATAAAAAAAAATATTAACCTGTTCATTATTGGCATTGTGTATTCTGATGATGTCATCCATATCTTTCTGCTTGATGTCGTCACTCTTCCAACGCCAGCCTTTACGCAGCATAGCATTCCAGAACATTTGTTGACTTGGGTAAACCCAAAACTCTGTGGATCCATCGGGCATGGCACGCGGTATGGAAGAAACTTGACGTTGGGTGGGCAGTTCAAATGGCTGATCAGGAGCAGGCTGTTGGTTAGCTGGCGGCATCTGTGATTAAAATAAAATATTAAAATCTCAAATTCTATTTGACATCTCAATTTCTCAATTTCTTCAAAATTTTCGAGCCATATCTGGTGAATAAGGTGGGTGTTTGTTGAGATTTTGGTCAAAAATTCGTTCACAATGATGGCCTTGTTGCGATGGCGCATTATTGTGATGCAAAATCCAAGAATTTTCTCCACAAATCTGGCCTTTTTTGTAGAATTTGCACTCTTAAACGCCGCATAACGCTCTAATAATATTCTTTATTTACCGTTTGACCTTCCGGCAAGAATTCCTAGTGCATAACACCGCGATAGAAAAGAACGGTCAACATGACTTTAACTTTTGATCGACTTTGGCGTAGTTAAATAGATAAATATAATAAAATAAATAAATTGTTTTTTTTAGAAAAAAGAACAAAACATTTGCAATAAAAGCCTTACAATTAAAAAAAATAGTCCTAGTTACATATAATAATTTGCCTGATCTAGGTTGAACCTTTGTTTCAGGCTTGGAAGAGCATGTCACAAATTAACAATTAAAATAAACATATTAAAAATAAAATATATTGAGTAGATTGCTCTAAATTATCCTTTCGTTAATTAGGCTAAGTGATTTATTTGCAAACTATGAGTAAGTCTTCAGTTTGTTCATAAGAAATGCTTTGTAAAAATTGACTTACTACGTTTTTTGCAGCTAAAATAATTTAAATAATAAATATTTAGATCTTTATCTAATCTGTTATATAAAAATGGTCACAGGAATGTAAAGAATCTACTTATAAACACAAATTTTGAGGTTGCACTAGAAGTGCAGACTATATCATTCCATCTCTTTTTAGTAATGTCAGCATATATACATATAATTAGTTTTGTCAGCATTTAGTGTTAGTACATTGTTTTGATGCAAATTATTGACCATATTAAAACCTAGTTGAGCGTTCTCCTAGAGTTCGCTGCTGGTATTAGCTGTAAAAATTAGCGCGGTGTCGTCAATCTTGCCGTGTTCAATGTTGAGATAAAACAAACCATTAATATAAATTAAGAACAGGGTAGGCCCCAGAATGCTTCCTTGTGGAACGCCAAAACCAGTATTTTTCTGATTATCGCTCGTAATAATATTATCTATTCTAACACATTGGTATCTATCGTCTAAATAGTCACCTAGGAGTTTCAGCGGCGTACCTCTTATACCTAAAGCCTCCAATTTGTTTAAAAGCAATGAAACAGATACCGTGTCAAAAGCTTTCGCTAAATCAAGGAAGATTCCCAAGGTCTGATTCCCGTTACCGAGTTCTAGTGTAGATGCTCGTGAACGGGTGCTGTCTGTCGGGGCTGGTCAGCTCTTACTTGCTGTGGCAATCCCTAATTCTTTTTGTATATTGAATAAATCTTATCCATCAAACTGCAGAATTCTCAGCAACTAGTTGGAACAAAGTTGTAAAACATAATATTGTAATCAAGTTTTTTATTTTTTAAAAGAGTGTCTATGGAGTTTCTTGCCGGCTCTTCTCCATACGACCCACTTTTTGGAACCGTGCAACTAGTTTTGACTTTTCAAAAGTACCTATTTAGTGGTCTAATTGAAATAAAACATTTTGACTTTGACTTTGACTAGTGTGACATAATCGATGAGGCTAAGTACCGCATCGGCAATAGATAATTTGGATCTAAAACCAAATTGCGCAGGTTAAGGGTCCGGCGGAGCCGATACCGAAATAAATCGTAATCCAGACAATATTCTATCAAATTCTGTTATTATTCGGATTTGGATACTATTAATCTAGGTTCCTACAGAGCTATTTCGTCTACTACTACTTCACTGGAAATAAAAGTCCGGAAAATCGTTCCAAACTTGGTAAAGTTATCAAAAACTGCATTCACTTACATTTATTTCCAGTGAAATATTTTGTATGAAATGGTAATGTAGGAACCTAGATTTACGCTATCCGAATCCGAATAATAACAGAATTTGATTAAATTGCGTTTGATTTACGATTTATTTCGGTATTACGTTTGTAAGGAATAATCGGTCCGCTGGACTCTTAATAGTAATAATTAACAAGTCTAATGTTTATATTTTTTTCTAGTATTTTAGATATTAAGGTAAGTAACGGTATTGGCTATAATTATTTACTAAATCTTTGCTACCAGACTTAAATATAGGGATTACTACTGCCTTTTTAAGACATTTGGGGAAAATTCCCTTAGCTAGACAAAGTCGAAAAATATGTGTTAAATGGGGTACTAAAATATGCTTGAAATCTTTTAGGACCTTATTGCTTATGCTATCCCATCGAACCACACAATCATCCTTTAAACCTAAAATGATACGGGCTTTTTCGGAATCGTCAGTGTCCAGCATAGCAAAATTTCAAGTTATAACTATTTATCGACCTTTGAGAAGCGGTATGATGAGATTGTTTTAAAAACTTTTGGGCAAGGGTTTTCCCTACATTCACAAAAAAGTTATGTTATTAGCTGACACAAGCGATGACGTTTTAGTTAGTAGCAGATTCAAATTTTATTCACATTGTTTTGTGTTATATGTGATGCATTTTATATGTCTCCAAAGTTGCTTGCTATTATTACCTGCTTTGTTCAATTTATTTTTATCGTTATTAATCTTTAAGTTCTTTAAGAGATTATTGCAGAAATTCCTGTACCTTTTGTAAGTTACTGGAAGTATGTTGTTATTAAGACATCTCTTAGTTCTCTGATGGAGTTTATCTCGATGCCTTATACACCAAATAAGTCCAGGAGTAATCCAAGGTTTAATATTATACAGATTTTTATTCAGTGAAACTACTTACCGTTTCAATAATATAGCTTGTTGGACCTGTTTTATTAAGTACAACAAAGATAAATTAGCGTCAGCAGTATTGTAATTATTATTATTATTAAAAGCCCGTAGTGTCCCACTGCAGGGCAAAGGCCTCCCCAGCAGTATTGTAAACTAGGCTAAAATCAATGTTGAGTAAATCATATTCGAATTTAGTTATGTTTAGTTTGGTTTTTGTATGGGGACAGTTTTGCTTAAGCAGCGATAAATTTAAGGTTAGTAGGACAGCATGATGGTAAGTAATTGTTGAATTTGTTACTAGGGTAATAAATGATTAAGCTAGATTTTATCATCATGTGATCAAGGCAGGAACCGCCCTGATGTGTTGGTAAAGTAAAATTGTACTTGCTACTAAAAATAAAATTACTTTTAAGAAAAAGGAGAACCACCTTCAAAAACGTAAAAAATAATGTTATGTACAAAACAGTTTCGGAAATCAAAAGATCCGATCAAATCAAAGGCACTAACTTCCAAAACTATTTTAACATGAAATTATTGAAGGTGGTTTTCATATCAAAATTTACCACTGCAACCACTTGTGTTTATGAGATGGAGACACCATAAATATACAAAGGACACAAAAAGGAAGTGACCTACCTATTTAATAGTTTTAACGATAGAAGCCTAACATTATAAATATAATTCAAATAATGATTGAAGAATCTTTGAAGGTTATATCATACTTAAACAGGGCTAACATTCTTGGGCACTGCCTAAAAGCAAATTCCTTCCTACAAAAAGACTTGACACTTACCATGTTGTATGGGTTTATATCATTGACAGGGCATTCTGATGTTCTCTTACTTTCTTCTGCTTTTGGGTCAATTTTCTTGTGCATTGGACATTCTGGAGGAGGATTTGAGTTACTCCCAATGTTTGACATAGTAGCACCAGACTCGGCTGATACCGAATTCCCCATCTTGTTAAAAGTATTAGTCTTACGACTCTTACGTAAGTAGTACGAAGGTACCTATCTAAATAGGTCAGTACATTAGGATTTTATGAACATTACAATAATTATTGCATTACTTTTTCACCACAATAGCGAGATAACAAACATTAATTATTCGAATCTAATTGTGGAGCGAAAAGCTCTTTGTAAAGGTTATAAAATTGTCAAAATTTCACTGTTTTGTACCAGTATCGGTATCGGCAGTATCAATCCGTGAGCTAGGGATGGCGATTTGAGATCGATTAATCGAAGAATCGATTTCTCGAGCCAAAAAAATCGATTTTTTAAATCGATATGTAGTTCTGAATCGATTCAGTGAATCGATATTTCACCCTTGAAAATCGACATTCGATTTTTTCAGTTTTGGTAAAAACCATAAAATTATTTCCAATTAGGAATATAAATTACGCGCTTCGCGCGCTTTAATTTTTCAACTAATAAAGAATCAGGGACCATATTTTTGCGATATTTCTATACTCAGTTAACTTTACACTTATTTTGATTTCATCTATTTTAAGCAACTCTCTACATGTAATGCACTTGCACTGGAAAGTCAGGGCTTAAACGAAGAATTTAAACACTATTTATCACGGGCAGTTGTGCATGTGAAGTATGATCCTATACTTCTCTGGCAAGAACAAAAAAACTCTATTTATCACCACATTCACTCAATACCAATTATGTATACGAGTATCGTGGGATCATCTGTTCCTTGTGAGCGCCTTTTTTCCATTGCCGGCAACATCGCAAGTGATGAGCGGAACCGTTTGGATCCCAGTAGACTTGACAGGCTGTTGTTTTTAAAAAACTTAGATATTAAACATTGGGATATTAAAACTATAAGCTGAATTATCTATTTTCTTCACTTTTTAATGTAACAAATACATTTAGAAAATAAATGTCTTCTTTTAAACCTGACCTGATACTTTAACATGGTAATAAAAATAATTATAAAATAATTTATTAAAAAATATTTTTTTTTTTGTTAAAAAATCGTTGCCCCACACTAGGATTTTCTCCTGTATCGTGGGTGCGTTTACAAACACAAATTCTCACATACACAAACGCCCAGACCCGGAACAACTACTTGTAGATCATACAAATATTTGCTCCGTGTGGAGATCGAACCCACAACACGTGGCGCAGAAGCCGATCGCTCAACCGCTACGCCAATCGTGTCGTCGTTTAATTGTCATTATCGAAATCCCTGAACTAAAAACATCCGTGATTTTACTGATAAGAGATCAATTATTATGGTATTTTTCTTGTTTTTCATAAAATGGATTTATATTTACATTGTAAATGCAAACATAAAAAAATCGATTTTTAAGGAATCGATCTTTTGGACCTCGATTTTTTTGTGAATCGATTTATTAGGTTACTTTTCGAATCGATTTAAAAATCGATCTTTTTCGTAAAGAATCGCCATCCCTACCGTGAGCCCGCCAACTCTCGAGTCTCGACTCGAACAAAACGGATTTTAAGGAACGTAACGCAGTAACGCTACCTATCGTATACATAGAGCATTAGAGAGCTCAGTGAACGTAACTAACGTACCATAAATACGTTTCAGTGTTGCCAGCAGTGATGGGTTTACGCCGCGGCATTTTGGGCATATTGAATTTACGCTAGGCTTGTGTAGTACATGTACTAAGTACTATTAGGAATTAATTCCCGACACTGACTAGTACGAACTATTCCTTTTCCCTTTTAGTACATCATTCATTTAGTACTTCGTCATTCGCGATGTATTGTTAGTCTCTGTTCTGTACGAATTACGAACTGTTGCTCGCTAGCACAATAAATACAAGAAACACAAATGAACGAGCGGGAATGATTATGGATCTCGTTCATAGCTATTTTGAACTTTATGTTTATTTATCTACAATCACTATTCCTTCAGTGTGCTACAGTAGGTACTAATGAGTACTAAATGTACTAATAGTACTAGGCACAAAGCGATTCCTTGCGTGACGACGTCAGCGGACGCCGCGGGGCCAGAGATGTATGTAGCGGTGTGGGGAGGCGAAAAAAGGGAATCTTCTGGTAAATGCTCCAACCAGCCTGCGAAATTCGAATTTTCCTACGTTTTTTTGCAATTTGCAGGCCAGTGCTTGGTTGTATGTTGATTAAAATATTATTCGCGGCTGTAAGACATATGTAGATACAAAATTATAATCATCAATATCATCAATACAATGCTCTAAGTTCATAAAGATGTAGGAATGAGTTTTCCTGTTTTTTCTTTTTTCCTACGCCTTTATTTAGTACGAAAATATTTAGTGTCAGTTTATTTGTTGTCACGAAACGTCGCTGCAATTTGTACAAAAAAAATACGTGTGAATAACAGTGCATTTCCAAATAAAGAAGCGAGTATTATTTTCATAGCATTAGCCTATTAATACAATTCATGTATGTATCGTCTTTATCTGTATATTACAAGTTATTCTGATATTGTGGCTAATTGAGGTTGTTTCTCACGAAAATGCTACACATATGAGTCACATTTCGTCACTCATATGACGTAACTCACATCTACGTGTAAAGTTAAAACATGTTTACACTGCGGCTGAAAATTTTAACAAATTATATGCCGGCGGCGTCCGGTGTTATCTCCATACAAAACGTTTCACTAATAAATAAATCCGACATTTACGGAAAATAGATATAAAAGAGTTTTAGTGTAATTTTTAAAAATAATAATTTGGAGGTTTCGAATAAATGCTAAATTTGATCATTAAACCTGCATTTTAGCTCCCTGCCGGACCCTGCTCAATTTGAGCAGTAGGACATAGTTTTAACTCTGCTTTACAATAAATGTGACTTACATTAGTATAAAAATACAGGTATGTCACAAAACAGTTTGGTCACGATTTTGAGCATGTTAGTCACATGTACATTTTATTTGAAAATGGCTCTTATAAATGTACTTAATCATGTGTAAGGTCATAGAAACAGCTATTAAAATATAATCCAATAACAACTTTATTTTATTAGTTATTACTTTTCTACTTCAGTGTACTCAGGCACAACACGTGTGAACCGGTTAGTGAGTAAAGTAAAGAAGGTCATCGATATGTATGAATCCGTCGCTTTTTAGTAGTCATTCAGATTTGGTCGGATAACCAGCCGTTGTTTACATATTTTGGTTTTTTGTTTATATTTACTTAATGCGTAACATTTGAAGCTCAATATTTTCACCATATATTTTTGACTAAAGGCACAAGATTTTGGTTTACACCTACACATCTGGGATTGTGCCAGTTCCTTGTATTTTGCCGTCAAAGTTATGACACCATCGTTTTTACATTTAGCAAGATTATTCAAAAACGCATGCATGAACATTTTTGAAACTTTGTATGGTTATTATTAGCGTCAAGAAAGACCGAATACAGTTTTCAGCGAAGTTATGCCTTGTCTCATTTAGGCGCTGCGATGTTTTTTCGGGTTTTCATAAAACCGCGATAACTTGAAAACTATAAATATTTTCTAAAATCTAATTGGGGCACAAAGGGGCACACATTAAGAGCTACTCGCGTATGTTTATTCTACAGGGGCACATGCAATGGTTTTAGAGATATACTATTCATCAAAACGTTACTCCAGCAGGAAATGCAATATCTCGAAAATCTGAAGGGGCACAGATTTTATTTTTGGGGGCACATTTTGGCACACATATAAGCTATCTGGCCATGCACAGTTTTTCTCTCTCCGATCATTCGTTTAGAATTTTCCTGCTAGAAAAACGTTACCCCAGCAAGAATCGTTTTTTCGATTTTTTTTCGAAACGACAGGGGGCACACATTTTTTATGTGGGGGCACATTTACAGCAGATAAGGCACCAACTATACGTTCTACTCATATAACTCTAGGAGATACTTTCTTGTTGGGGTAACGCACACGTAACTGGATGAGGAAAGCCGAAGATCGGGCTCTGCGGCGTTCACTAGTAAGTAGCATAATCTAGTAAGTAGGTAGGCAACTACAATTTTATTACGCGGCGGGCTCGACTAATCGGGCTCTACTCAGTGAGCTGCCGCCGCAGAGTGCTTTATATACACTCCCGGACCTCCTAAATGGAGCCTGGATCTGGACCGAAGTTAGTTGACGATTTCTCAAACTAGTCGTAACCATAAATAGATCCTATCCTTCTGTTGTTACTCGAAATCGTAGTCCACGTAAACGACGAACATATCCCCCAGTCTCTCACGAAAAAATCAATAATCAAAGCTCTAATTTACAGTTTCTGTATTGTTCAGGTTTCCTAAAAATTAACAACTACAGCTCTTCATTTATTTTTCGAGATTACAAATTTAAATTTAGAACCAAATGCATGTCAATTAGGCGAAAAATATGCCAGTTACAAAACTGCTTATACACTATTTGGTCATTCATATAATTTTTTAAAGTTATGGACGATACAAACTCATTATGCTAGGTGGCCTAAATCGAGCCACCTAGAGTCCGGGAGTGTATGTATATACACTATGTTAGAAAAAACCCGTCCGATCGGAAAGGGGCATATAGATATCCCCCAATCACACCACCAAATAAAACAAGAAATATTAAATATACATAAAAATAAACATAAATGAAGTTTTAATTCATCGATGGGTCGCCGCCCGTGCCCAAATTTCCACAATTACCCCAAAACCCAGCATTTAAAAAAAATGTAAGTTACATACGTAAGGACGGTGTCACTCCACCATAAGTATTGCCATTTCAGTTTCGTTTTTTTTTTTCGAGGATTATTTTTCTTGTAAATTGAAAATAATTATATGAATAGAATCGAATCTCGATACCTAACAATACCAGTCACGGCCTCACGGGTCGGACAGGGGTTTTTTAACACATTTTATTTATTTATGCACACTAATAATACAAAATAGTAACATAAAACTTAGGACTACTACGTACAAAGGACTTTTACCTAAATATGAAAGATATTTTTTTAAATTGTTTAAAATTGATCAGATAGGTATTTTTGTTTCATAAAATTTTTTGATTCGTGCAAAACCTGCTACTTATAACTTTACCATTAAACATTTTATACAAAAAAAAAATGCTTATATAAGTTTTATTTAATAAAAAATGGACATATTTTATCTAAAACCATGTATTTATTTAAAACAGTTTTTTCTGCCCAGCGCTCAAATGAGCGTTTATTTGTGCCTAAATCGTTTTTGCCCAATTCGCCCAGTTTTTGCCCTTTGGGTTTAAACCCTCGACCCATCACTAGTTGCCAGATGTTTTGAAAGAGTGATCGTACTACAATGGGTAAATAAAAAGTCGTATTCCTTTATGAAAGTCATGAGAATAAAAATAATACGTTTAAAAAAAAAATATTTTTTGTTAACTGTAGCACTTTAATAATCTAATAAAGAATTAAAATTACGAAATTATGAGTCATCTATAAAAAGAGTTTTACTATTCATATTAAATAACATTTCTCGTGTTGGAGAAAAATAAACACAACATTTGGATGTTGTGTTTATTTGCGTTCCCTGTGTTTTGTTAATAGTGTGACGTTCGGCTTCGGTCTCAATGCTGAGCCTATTGCGGATTTTTGTTTTATTAAGAGTTACTGGACTAATGCATCATTCATATCTGCATTAAAGTAAGGCAAGGCATAGTAAATCGAGGGCAAATTTTGCAATACCTACCTATAGAGTCGTCAAAAGTACCTATTTATAAATTCATCTGGCGTCTGACCTTTAGAAAATATGAAGTAGTCGTAGAATTACGTACGATTTTTATCTTTCGGTCGTACATGCATGAAACTCTTAAAATAATTAGCAAAACGACTTAAATCGTACATCTGGCAATACTGATACGTTTTTAAAACTTGAGACTTTTGGCGGGAAATTTATCGAAGGCGGTTCTTTCAAGTTTTCTTCAAAAAAATATTTGATATCTATACTTATAATAAATCTGTAGAGGTCAATTCTGTACATGAAATATATTTCCAAAATAACTATCAGCGGGTGATTAGTGATCGATAAGTAAAATTTCTGTCTGTCTGTATGTTCGATATAAAAAACCACTCGACGGGTTTCAACGAAACTTCGTAAAATTGTTCTTCATACTCCTGGGCAGGTTATAGTATACTTTTCATCACGCTACGATCAATAGGAGCAGAGCAGTGAAGGGAAATGTTGGGAAATTGAGTGATTCATGAGAAAGGTTTCGTAGGTAAGTAAGTTTGCGAAGAACTAGGGAACAAAGTAACTATTCCACGCGGACGAAGTCGCTGGCAAAAGCTAGTTATCTAATAAATTTAGACGTATTGTTACCTAAGTTAAAATTATGACGAAAATATAGACGGTGATTAAGAAGACGGGTCAGACGGCTCCAATTCTAAGAGGGTGGCAAAGCGGTAGAAGCGTGCAGACGATCAGCAGCAACAAGAGACAAGATAGCATTGGAAATAAAAGTCCTATATATTTAAAACACATTTTCACAACCGAGATAAAGGGTGGTAGCTCTAAAAAGAGTTATTGCCAGTAAAATTTTTGTAATTTTCAAATTAGCCAATATAGCTAATAATTGTCTTGCAAACACTACCTTCCTGGAAAAATACAAACTAAGGGCTTTTATACCAGCTGTTCAAACTGAAAAAACAAAGAATACCTCTTCAGACAGTCAGTCTAACGTTTTTAGCAAAAAGTCTTACTGTTCAATATGATTTATTTTCTTATAGAGTATTTGACTATGTTCCGCCTCTGCAGCAATGCTATCGTTGTTTTAAATTTAACCATTCAGCGAAAGTATGTAATGGCAAACAGCGCTTTAGTTGTTGTTCTAGAGAACATCTATATACAGAATGTGATAGGCCAAATGAGCTCAGTTGTGCTAACTGCCGTGGACTTCTCTCACTTCATCTGTTTCTAAAACATGTCCTATTAAAATTTAAAAAAATATAGACAAACGCAGCAAAATTAGCTATGCTAGTGTAGTTGATACCAAGAAATATCAACAAGACTTCCCTGCAATTACTCAGATTCCAAATAGAAATTAACAATCTGTAAATAATAACAATTTTATTAAAATACACAACATGTAAAGTACAAGTGATGGGACTCCAATCAATAATAAAACAGTTAAAGCAATGTTACAAAAATATCTTCCCTAAAACTTATGAATAATAATTATACCTCATCACAGACACATACGAATAGCACAATTTAATATTCAAAGTGCATATAATAGAACACCATTACATACTTATAAACTTCTTAACATATGAAAATATTGATATTGGTCTCTAGAAATTTTATCGTACTTCTTATTCTTTATATTAGTACATTTAAATTGGAACGAAAGTTTTACTTGAGGGCGTTAAGGTAAAGCTGACTCCTACTTTTTACGTGGGAGAGCCATGCTTCGGCACGAATGGGCCGGCTCGACCGGAGTTATACCACGGCCTCACAGAAAACCGGCGTTAAACAACGCTTACGTCGCGTTTCGCCGAATGAGTGAGGTTACCGGAGGCCCAATCCCCTTTTAAAAGGTCGGCAAGGCACTTGTGACTCCTGTGGTGTTATGGGTGTCCATGGGCGGTAATCGCTAAACATCAGGCGATCCGTCTGCTCGTTTGCCCTTGTATCCAATAAAAAACTTTTTTTTTTCATTTTTACTTATCCACAACTTATTACCTAAAATAGCCGTTAGAGTGTTAATATACAACATAATTATTATGAATAAAAATTTAAAAAAGGAAAAGATTTGCATGTCAAGTTATTTGATAAAAAAATCGGATGATAAATAAAAAAGCTACGATTTTATATTTTGATCTCTGGGATTATCTGATTGATAAAAAGTACCTACCTATGTGAATTGATTGGTGGCGTCAACAGTCTACTACCCAATCCACAAATGTGCGACCCATCTCACATTAACCTATGCGACCCTTGACCAGAAAAGTGTGACGACCACTGATCTAACCCATAGGGTTACAAGTAGGTAGTGTATAGATCAATCGATCAATTCTAAAATAAATAAATAGGCATTGTAATGTAACTAAGTAATTTATTACTACTAACAACTGCCTGCCCACTGCACCATATCATACCATGAACATAAGGTAAGTAATAGGAATGTGTCAGACCAATATTCTTTGTATTGAGAAGCATATTATAAGACTATGCCTCTTAATCGCGCGCCATTCACGGGGTGTATCAGCACCGGCAAAGTTGATGCTCCATGCATGGCATAGTCTTACACTTTTGAATACTAACAATATTTTTGAACATGAATCATTTGGATAATTGTGGATGTTATGTGGATAGTGGATGATATGCGGATGCTACGGTCTCCAACACAATTTTATACAGGTATGACACACTGTTGATATGTTGTAATGGGCATAGTAGTTTCTGTTGTGCTTGTTTCCGTGCCATATATAATCTAGTATGGTCATGGTATGAGATAGTGTAGTAGCAGACTCCTTAAGCATTAAAAACATTATTTTTTATTTTTCTTCATAAATTTTAAATATTTCCTGGCATTATAGTCATCTTCAATATCATCAGTAATTTTAACTTTTTTCTTTGGCTTTCTCCGTTCCAATATCGTTTTACGTTCTTCCTCAGTCAACTGTGACAAATCTAGTGGTAGCTGTAATGAAAGTTGTTAATGTAATTTTGTATAAATAAAACTTATGTGAACAATGAAGTACATGTACATCATGAGACCCTGTGAAGATTGACCTCTGTTATTATAAAAACCTAAACATACTGAAAGCACCTGTGTGGCTTTTCCTGGCTGGGCCACAGTCACCGATTTGAATTCTGATTGTACCGAGAATTAGTCGCTAATTACTCGAAATTTATCGTAAAGTATGTGAATTGGTCGGTCCGTGGTTCAAAAGTTATAAGGGTGGTCCGGTGGCCCAGCTAGAAAGGACTCTTTCTGGCTGGGCCACCACTGTATCTCGACAACCTACGCACCTAGTGGAAATCTGTTTGCACCCAGAATTATTTATTTTATTTTATTTATTTAATTAGGTACACCAACAGCATACATATTTTACAATCAATAGAAAAGGTCGAATATTAGTCGCTAATTAGCGAAAAATTCCGACTAATTAGTCGGAATTAGTCGCTAAATTACAGAATTGGTCGGCCTGTGGTTCAAAAGATATTTCCGAAAACATTTTTATCCATACATTCGGTACAGGTGAGTAGAAAACACTTTTTGTATTTGAGAAAATATTTTATTATACTTGGTTAAAAATAGATTATAACTGCCTCATTAGCCTAGTGGTCCTGAGCGCGAAGACTATGCTAGAGTTCCTGGGTTCGATTCCCAAGACGAACAGTGTTATTGGGTTTTTCTATGAACATCTCAGTAGTAGCTCTGAGTCTGAATTTGTAGCCGGTTAATGGCAATAGGCTCGCCCCCTATTAAATGGGACTGAAACATACCAGCGAACTGTGGGTGTACATTAGTACGCCTCTGCCTAACCCTTCGGGGAATTTAGACGTGATGGTATGTAATGTAGTCTAGTAGTCCTAAGCGCGACTGCTACGCTAGAGATCCTCGGTTCGATTCCCAGATCGAGCAAAGTTTATTGGATTTTTCTGTGAAATTCTCAGTAACAGAGCTCACTCAGTTACTAAGAATTTCATAGAAAAATCCCAGTTTGAAGAGTTTGAGTTGATTTCTGCTATCTTGAATTTAAAAATGAATGGTAATGAAAGGGTACATAGTTATTTACTTTCGTATTTATAAGATTAGTGAGGAATAGCATAGTACCTATAGTAACCGCCCAACTGTACACACAGTACATTAGTACAATTCAGTCTAACCCTTCAGGAAATACGTGATGGTTCACGCCAGGTTTTCCTGATTTAAAATGAAACGTAAGTAATAAAAACGTAAGTAGGTAGGTACAGTTCAGTTTCAGTCCCATGTAATAGGGGGCGAGTCTATTGCTATTAACCGGGTACAAATTCAGACTCACAGACAGATTTTTATATTAAAACCCACATGGACCACTCCAAAGCTCTGATTAAAACCTATAATAAAAGGCACACAGGCTTTTTATTAGCGCTAAGTAGGAACAATCTGCGCATTGTGACGAGAGCCTTAACAGGACATTGTTGTTTAAACAAGCACATGTTCAAATTAAGGTTGAGCGATACGCAAACCTGTCGACGCTGTGAGGAGGCTGTTACCGCCACTCCACCTTCTTGAGGAATGCAGATAATACACAAGCGTAGTGTTCATCTAGGGAAACACATCTTAAGCCCGGATGAAATAAAGGAGTTCACCCCTAAGAAAATCCTGCAGTTCATAATAGCTGCAGGATTCAGCGATGAACTTTAACTCAACCAGTGGTGATCACAACAGACCGACAGCGGTCGCAGTGATATTATAGCCGCAATTTAATAATAAAAAAAAGGGTCTACATTCTAGAATTTTAGTTCGAATTTGCAACATTTCTAACGTTTAGGTAAAATATTTATTATATAATATAAATTAACCTATACCTACTTAAATCAGTTATTGTTAGATATAAAAGTTACTACATATATTATTATCTACATCCTAAGTTAGGTTTTTATTTAAAACTCGAAATTGACACACTCGTACTCGTACCTACTCATAGTCTTTTTTATGTTTAATTTAGAATTTTATTTTAAACCTTTTTTACCCTCTAAATATCTACTTTTTCGCGTATCTAAATCAGCCTAAAACAAATCGAGAAAGATAGGCCACAAAGTTGTCTTTGATCAAGTGTGACGGAGAATAAAAATGGGAAGTCTTGCGATAGGATCTAATCACTTTTTTTGGTTATGAAAACACAGTTGAACAGAGCTTCGCCTTACATGCCTTTTATACAATTCTATGAACGGAAATTAGGTTGCCATGTCAATTACAACTTAAGTATACTTTTATGCCTGGTTAATCAATTAAAATAAATAATTGTGATGAGAATACTTGCAGTAATACATAATTATCTGTTAAGCTATATAACACTAAATGTTCAACTATTATTTTAAATAACGGAAGGAAGGATCGTTTCTGATTATTATACGTGCGTGGGTACATGAATTAATAAAAGTATTAAATAGATTATTTCCCAGTATTAAACCTAGGTTAGTACTGGGAATAACTATTAATGATTTGATAAATATTTTGAACAAATTGTCTAGACTAGAATGTTACTCATTATAATCTCAAAAGGTTGGTGTAGGTGTGCGTAATTAATAACACATGTAAGTCTTATATGTTATTTTATTTACTCAATTACAAAGTATGTGCATACATAGCAACCCTAATGCGAACTAAGAGGTGGAATTGCGGGGCCTTCGCACTCCCTTGTACTCCTAGCTACCCTCGTACCTAATGGCTTGTGTGGCTGCCGGTCAGGTCGAGAATTACATTTGGTAATAAAACAATTATTATAATTAAGTTTGTTTTATTAAAAAATGACATGTCCTGAAACTGGCTCATGACCTATGGTCACTTCACTAGTACTTTCTTTGATTTAAATTATCTAGTCTATTAGGAGACTTACAGGTATAAAACTCATACTGTGCCAATGTACTTCGTATCTTAGTCCAATGAATACCGTACTGCACAGATTAACATAATATTAACAAAGATATTAACACTTGTATGGGCTGAAATAATTTCAGGTGCTTATATTTTTTTTATTAGACATTATATTATTTAAAAAGAAAGCAGTACATATGTATTACATCTAAGACAGATTATATGTACACAGATTCTGGATTTTTAGGTGTTGTACTTTTACATATACGTAATTTATGGAGTACATTCAATCTGTAGATTCGATAGCTATGACTGCCTCATTAGTCTAGTGGTCCCAAGTGCGACTGCTACACTCTGTCGAGCAAGGTGTTTTTGGGTTTTTCTATGAAATTCTCAGTAACGGCTCGGAGTCTGGATTTGTGCCCCGTTTGTGGCTCGCCCCCTATAACATGGGACTTAAACATACCGGCGAACTGTGGGTGTACATTTAGTACGCCTATGCCTAACCCTTCGGGGAATACAGGCGTGATGGTATGTTACATTGAAAATGAAGGCGGTACATATGCTTGTAACAAAGAGTATGTTCGATTGATATATATCTCGTTATCAATTTCGCCGGGGCCGGGCCAGCCAGACAGACACTATTTATTTAACCAACTTTAAAAAATTTCAAGCTAAAAATAATAAAGTATGTTGTTTTGGTAAATAATTTAGAGCTCAAAGAAGAAAAGAAAGAAGCTCACGAAACTAAGTATGTATAAATATTTTTTTTTCACAGGGCCAAAATCTTCAAACCCCTTTTATCACTAATATAGTGATTATTTTTGAAGAAATGGACGAGCAAATGTAGGGAATATAGATACTTTTAAATACTTAGGTACTACAAAGCTTAGTCATTCTATATTCCACACGATGTGAAACCTGTATAATGGGCAGTAAGTATACAGATATATTCAAATAGAGACTGGTTTCTAAATAATTACAAGAATCTAAGCAAAATGTAGGCTGACTTGAACAAATGTCACAAAATATTGTGTGTGTGTGGATTGAGAGATTTTTTCAAAAAACTCTTCCAATCACAACCAAATTATAAGAGGATTTAGGAAATAATTATGAAAACTTCATGGTAAGGTATAAAATTTGTGAAACCTAAACAAAGAAAGTTAGAAGTCATTAACTGGATCTCTCAATCTGGACAACTGAAGAAAAAGCCATAACGCGTATCCAAGAATATACTGCATATGTGTTTATAATTTGCATTTTAATTAATTGTGAAGGATTTGTGAAAGCTGCTAAACAAATTTCGATTTGTTTCAAAGCCACGTTTAAGATTTATAACGGTTTATATGGATCACTCAGAGTGAACAATTTTTAATTGAGTGATCTTGTAAAACACGACCTAATACTGAAAAAGTATGAATAATTATTATGTTTATTGCAAATTATGCTTCTGGGAATATTTGTGAAACAAAAATCGTGATTGAAATCTTACTGGTTCAAGAGAAAATGAAAATCTTGTTTTTTGTCAATTGTCCCAACTGAGAGATCATTCTTTTGAACTATATTTAATAAACCAAAACTTATAGGTAGAAGGTAGATACATCAGAAATTGTGAGAAATTATGTACTAAAATTTGACGAATCAGTCGTCCCTGTAAGTGTTATACTTAAAAAGATAAATCATTTTTTACAATCCTTAAGGAAAACGTTGAGTAGGGTAGACATACTTTTTTATTTTGTCCGATTTTTTTTCGACTACCCTATTCGTACTAACATTGTGTATATTCATTGCGATTTGCAAAGCTGGAGTTGTGCAGTGCATTTAATGCAAGTTTTTTTAATAGTGTTGTGCTATAATTAATAATAACATAATCAGTGTTTCCGTTTAGTGATAGTGAATAACAATGTAAGTATCTTATTCAATATTCAAACCGTCATTATCATTAGTACATTTTTGTCACACTAATGTTTTTTTAAATGTGGTAAATATTAAAAAGGACGTGACTACGTTATTTTTAACATAAGAAATTGTGGAAATAAGGAAGCAGAGGCAGTAAACCTTACTTGGTTTTTTTTGGTATTATCCTTTGTCTGATACATTTTTGATATACAGGGTGTAAAATTTTAAAGAGTCTTTTGTACTGAAGGACAAAAGACTGTAACAGGGGACATTTATAGACATTAATAGGTGTCGTTCCCCCCAGAATCCTCACCATTTTTTTCGATGGAATTCACTATTCCAAGTATGCCAAAACATAGTGTTTAAATAGTGCTACTATGCACATAAATAGTGGTACCACGGTACCTTAATAACTCGGAAACCCTTTAAGCACCGTTTCCGAGATTTCGCATGGTGTTGGCACTATTTCAGCACTATTTTTTGGAATAGAAACTATGTCTATAGCTATAACAGTTTCTGCGTACACAAATGTATAACAGCAAAGAAGAACCAGTTATTTTACATACTTTGTCCTACGGACTTATTGATTAGGTTACATCCTATTATGTAATTATGAGTGAAATTAAAAAAAAGATTAAATAATAATAATAATTTTTTTTGGTTACCTTAAAATTTCTGAACTTTTTGTGTGTAAGAATTACTTAGAACTAGAATTACGAACTTAGAATTTCTTAGTAAGAGCACTACACATACAGTACCTAACTTTGCAGAAACTTGTCATTTAAAAACCTAATTTTATATTATTTACGAATATTCTCAATTGTCCCCTCTAGCCCTGTCCTCCGGGGTGACAAATTATGTAGAGAAACCAGACACAAATTACTTGTATAAAAACGTTTAGTGTGTCATAATTTGAATTGTAGGTACCGGTAATGATTCCGACTGGTGATATGGTCACCCTACTCAACGTTTTCCTCAAGGATTGTAAAAAAGTAAACATTTTTCATAATTTCTGATGTATCTACCTTCTACCTAAAAGTTTTGTTTTATTAAATATAGTTCAAAAGAATGATCTCTCAGTTGGGATGATCGACAAAAAATTAGATTTTCATTTTCTCTTGAACCAGTAAGATTATAATCAAAATTTTTGTTTCACAAATTTTCCCAGAAGCATAATTTGCAATAAACATGATAATTATTCATACTTTTTCAGTATTAGGTCGTGTTTTACAAGATCACTCAATTAAAAATTGTTCACTCTGAGTGATCCATATAAACCGTTATAAATCTTAAATGTGGCTTTGAAACAAATCGAAATTTGTTTAGCAGCTTTCACAAATCCTTCACAATTAATTAAAATGCAAATTATAAACACATAGGCAGTATATTCTTGGATACGCGTGATGGCTTTTTCTTCAGTTGTCCAGATTGAGAGATCCAGTTAATGACTTCTAACTTTCTTTGTTTAGGTTTCACAAATTTTATACCTTACCATGAAGTTTTCACAATTATTTCCTAAATCCTCTTATAATTTGGTTGGGATTGGATGGGTTTTTCGAAAAGATCTCGCAATCCACACGCACACCAAAATATTACACTTAAAAATAAAATAACCCCTGCCTTCACTGCGTGTTTCATTACGCAATATATTTTCCATTTACGCAACTTGATCACAGATAACTTAGTAGTACCTATTTACCTTAATAATTTTCCTTGGTTCATGATATCTTATATTAATTGAAGCTCCGTCCGGTAAAACAACTGTTGTAGGATACATTCTAGTATACAGGTCTCTATGTATCTTCGTAACACTACTTACGTTGTGGAAATAATTTCTTAGACAAAGGTTCACTATACAATACTTATTGTTAAATAGGACTCTATGAGATAATTTATTTAAAAAATGAAATTCCATTTTTTCTGTTTACGATTACGACCAAGAATGTGCAACTGGAGGAAATAGGATTGTTTTTTTTCTAATCCCGTCATGGGTTATGGCGCCACACACACTTTGTGTATTTGCCAGTAGTGTTGCCTACCTATCGATGGTTGATGTATTAATAGTTGACCTCGAAAACTAGTCAGAATATCGATAGGGCTATCGATAGTATTGGAATTTCACAATACTATCGATAGTATAAAATAAAGAAATTGAGTAATTGATGAAGACCAATACTATAGATAGTATTAATACTATTGGGGATTGATACTATCGACAGTATCGATACTATTACTAATATACGAAAAAGAATATTAAAAGCCTTTTATTCAAAGATTCATAAAAAATATCAATAGCCTTATATTCAGAGCGTAAACAAGATATTTTAGTATCTCATAGTCTGTGCAAGTTTATTAAAAAGTTATA
This sequence comes from Acronicta aceris, assembly GCA_910591435.1. NCBI lineage: Eukaryota > Metazoa > Arthropoda > Insecta > Lepidoptera > Noctuidae > Acronicta > Acronicta aceris. The sequence continues at coordinate 6,971,872 of OU342763.1, read as the reverse complement.
GACTGCATAAAATAAATAATCTCATTTCGTATATTTTGTGTTTGTCGAACTATTCTTGTGATTCTTTTTGTTTGAAGACTGAGTGATATTGCCGTCTGATGCGTATTATCTCATAGTTTAGGTGATGTCTATTTGCTGAAGTTTCGGTACGGTGCATTATTTTTTTACAATGGGCTGCACTCAAAGCGAAATATCGCCTCAAGATGAGACACCAAGAAAGGGATGTACTGATGTGCTATGGCTCATTATTTATATAATGTTTTGGATATTAATGGTAAGGGATTTTTCAAATATTGAAGTGTATTACGCAGTCACCCCATAATCGATTCAGTCAGAGAGTTTCTGCCCCCTGCCCCAGTAAAATTTACAGAACCTTTAACATTGAGTGTGTTGGTGTACACACAGCTTCACATCAAGCTTTAAGTACCTACAATAGGTACAGTCAACAGCACATGATATTGAATTCAAAACTGAAAGGGGTTTGAAGACTGACCGTGTGGTGATCACCATTTTGTTTTTTTTTAAATGCCGGCACTATTACATATAAATTTCGATAGCTGACATAAAAACAGAAATGTCAGGTAGGTAATTGCTTTTTTTAAACGTCTCGTTTCCAAGATAAACTATCAAAGTTGTCTCTATATAGAAGCCGAAGTTGAGGGTTGACGTCAGAGTAACGGCCAAGAGTTCAAGGTGGTCAGTTATCGGCACAGATTCATCTTGAAAAGTAGGAGCCAGTTGAAATGGACTCTTTTTGGCGTAAAACAGACTCGCCTGGGTCTTGGCAGTGTATGGCTTAAGTAGCCGATTGTCAGACATTTCGGGCTTCTGAATGCCATCTTCTTTATTTATAACTTCCCGAGTTCCCGTACGCAACTTCGCCTGCGTACTTAGGTAATTTCCATTTCTAAAATATACTGTAGGTACCCACTGTACCTACACCATGGAAGTTTCATATCATAAAATGAGTTAAGTCAAATATAACAATGTACTCTTCGGTCAATGTTTTATGGAAGAAAACAATTATCATAATGACAACAGCAAATGACAGCTGTTCATATCTTGACGATGTCATCGGTGGGTGCGGACTTTCATAAGTTTCATACAAACTTTCACCCCCCTTTTCACCTTAGGGGTTGAATTTCATAAAATCCTTTTTTAGTGCTCTTCTACAATGCAAAAGGAACCAGCATGCAAACTTTCAGGGATCTGGCTCCTGTAGTTTCGGCTGTGTGTTAATACGTCAGTCAGTCAGTAGGTCAGTCATTCACTCAGTCAGTCAGGTTCTTCTTTTAAATATATAGATTATGAGACAATAAATATGATAAGTAGGATAATGTTTAGGATAAGGAACTGATATTTTTTAGTTTCGTGTGCTTTTATTAATACTTTAATAGAAACTACATAACTGGAGGATTAAAGTTTTAACGAAAATACAGGACAGTTTTTTAATGATATGAGTAATTACAAGTATAGGTACCAGTCGATAGAGCATAATATTCTGAATACAATGATCTAGGTATAATTCATTTTTCTACAATGTTATGTTAATCGACACTTCAGGTATCGGTATCTTTAAAGTTTATTTCTTTTTTTAACTTGGAAACGTGACGCTTTACAAGATTTTGTACAATAACATTTTCTGTTGGTCTTGATTTCTGCAATTGATTTTTAAAGTTTTTATGAGTGGCCTTATGGCGCCTAACCACGGATTTTTTTCAAAATGGCGCCCGGGGAAAGCCACGCTCCATACTCAAATTTTCAAACCCCTTTCTCAATCGATTTTTAAATTAATCTCCAAACACTTAAAGTTTTTTAGCCATTCAGGAATTTCGACAGTTTGTGTACATATGTTGGTACTATCAGCCAACTCCATATCTAACCATTTTGAAAACAAAATCCCGTGAATACGGTGGTATTGGCTTTTAGGAATTAAATAACATAAATATGACTGGATAAAATACATAAAAAGTATATTTATTTCAATATCTTTTTTTGTTTATATGATTAAAGATACGATTTCGACATCATAAAAAGGACGATGCTATTGGTTGATAAGCATAGGTAAGCATTGGAATAGCAGCCGAGGCTGCAAGCAAATATAGTCCTTATGGTGGCTAGATATGGTGTTGGCCGATAGTACATGTAATACCTACTTAAATAAATAATCTAAAATTAATTTCTCAGATTATTGTTGCTGCCATATCATTTGTGTATGGAAACCCTTTGAGAGTAATTAATGGATTTGATTCATTTGGCAATACATGTGGTGTGAAAAGTAATCAAAAGTTAACACCGGCCCCGGTGTCAGGAATAAGTACAGTGGATAAAAAATATTTGTTCTTCTTGGACATCAAAGAACTGCAGAGATCTCTTAAAATATGTGTTAAAGAGTGTCCTAACAAGAAAATGGAGTCACTGACTGATATACAAAACTTTTACAAAGAAACTGGATCAAATCTTTGCCGCTATGATATTGATATAAATAAAGCAACCAAAGATATTGGCCACAGTTACATTGGGCCATGTCCTACACTGCCAGTTTATGAAACATTTCCTCTTTTAAACAGATGCTTCCCTAAGTCAGCACATGAGCTTACTAAAAAAGTGTTCAATGACTTCTATGATTTACTCAACAGTTGGGACACAATTGAGCAGATGCTTTCAGATTTGTACTCTTCTTGGAAAGAAATGATCATATGTGTCATCATAGCTTTTAGTAAGTATTGCCTTATTTTTATCAAAATTAATCGAATTATCCTATCATTATACATATATGTATTATATTATATTTGTATTTTTCTAATTATTTAAATTAATGTCATTAATGTCTGTTTCTGTTCTGAAGGACATTTATTCTTCAATAATGTCCTTGGTGGGTGGTATGTTCATGTAATTTTGAAGTGATTGAAGTTCATATTTTGACCAAGAGATGCCACTGTGCCTATGACGCGTATTTCTGAATGATGGTGTTATGATTAAAGTAAAGTTTATTTCATAAATAATAAAACAATTGGTACAATATGGGCTCTGGATCCCGCACTAGGATACCCTGTGTTGCAGGATCCAGTCTCTTTCGACAGCTATATATACATAACTATGAGTAGGTCTCTTAACTGTTACTTAATCTCTCGAGTCACCGCGACTTAATGACTTCACGCCGTACATTTTAGGTAGTTAGTTCAAAATAATCTAAAACAGTTGGAAACAGTGCTAAATAGTTCTAAAACAGTTCAAGAAGTTCAAGAGTTCAGTTCAACAGTCAAGTACATAGGTCGGAACCTAAAAAGTGAAGTTCAGGTTACCAAGGCCTAACCAATGTCATTGTGAGGTGTGTTAATAAAACCACTGACTCACTAATAAATAGCCTTGAGATAGCAATGATGAGGTCATACACAAGCAATACAATACAGCACATATTGAATTTAATTATATCTTTTATTTGTGATTATTGAAATAAATTAAATAGGTATTATTTTGAATGTTAATTTTATTCTAAAAGACAATAATGACATTTATTGAATTTGTTATTTGTCTTTTAAAATTAAAAGATTGGTACAGTAATTACATTGATTGGAACTAATGACACTGTAAATCAGCAAAATGACTCACTGTACCTATGCAGGGTTACCTGCTAAAGTACTAACTAGTGATGTAACGAATGTAATTTTTTGTAATTTTGCGGATGCGAATGCGAATCTGCTACCGACATTCGCGAATGCGAAACCGAATATTCAGTTTTTGTTCAAATTTGGCGTCAATTATCTATGGCTTGGTGGCAGTCTCGTTCGAACGAGGTGCGTTTGTATTTTTTTCAAAGAATTAAAAACCGGTCAGGTGTGAATCGAACTTGTGCGCCGAGGGTTCGGTACCTACTCATTATACCGCCATAATAAAATTGGCTGTAAGACCTTGCTTTTTGCCAAAATTTCGTGATTCTAGGTCAACGGGAACTACCATATATGTTTTCGACCCAAAACTTATAGGGTACTTCCGGTTGACCTAGAATTGCCAATTTTGGTTAAAAGCAAGGTCTTACAGTAAAGGGAAAATTCCGAAATATTAAAAAAGTTGAAAATTAAGGTAAATTTTGATACTTACAAGTTTTCGCGTAAATCTGAATTTGTCTATATCTTTTTATCGTGTTGACTCAGGACCTTCATTTTTATACACCTAATAGGGACTATTAGACCTCGGTATCTGGTCCACTCGTTCCTGAGAAAATCGGTGGTGACACACGGACAGACAGACGGACAAGAGAGTGATCTTATATTACCTTAAAAACGAAAGTAAAATCTGATTAAAAATTCATAGAAAAACTTGTTTTTGTTAATTTACATTGCATTATATATTTTTGTCTTATAAGTTCCAATGAAAATTTAATTGTTAAGCTTCATTGCCCAAAGTAAAGTAAATAAATAAATAATACCAAATGATAAAGACTGATAATGTGATTACGAGGTTAAGGGTCCCGCGGAGCTTGAATTGCCCACAAAAACGTAATACCGAAATAAATCGTAATCCAGACAATATTCTATTAAATTATGTTATGATTCGGATTTCGTCTACTACTGCTTCACTGGAAATAAAATACCGAAAAATCGTTCCAAACTTGGTAAAGTTGTCAAAATTGCATTCGCTTGCATTTATTTCCAGTGAAGTATTTTGGACGAAATAGTAGGTAGGAACCTAGATTAACGGTATCGAAATCCGAATAATAACAGAATTTGATTAAATTGTGTTTGAATGACGGTTAATTTCGTATTACGTTTGTAAGAGAAATTCGGCTCGCCGGAGTTACTTTTCCTTACTTTAAAAATTAAGAAATAGAAATAATTTATTGAGTAAACATTGTTTGCTAAGATACGTTTAAACTAGTTAATACAAAGTATAAATTAGTTACAATATAATACATGTGCCTGAACTAGGTAATCCTAAAGAGCTAATAAAGACTAAAATATTCACAAACTAAATACACATTAATAAAAATAAATTATAAATTAACATTGGAATTATAAAGTAATAATTAAATATATTACTTAATTAACAAAAAATAAATTCCCTAATCAGGTAAAACATAACAAAATCAATTATTAAAAAATTAATAGATTTTGATTTTATTAACCTACTAATAACATATCATAATCCACCCATTATTCTGTCCAACTGCTGGGCTCGGGTCTCCAATCAGAATGAAAGGGGAACCTACTAATAATCTTCAAATTGTTTCTTTTTCTGATATTCATATTCGCAAAACATACGGAGAATTTTTGCGAATGCGAACGCGAATGCGAATATTCGTTACATCATTAGTACTAACATCATAAATAACAACTTTTGTTCTGTGTAAAGAACAATGGCGAAATCCCATACATTTTATTGCTGACAGCTTACTGTTGCGTCTGCACATGAAAAAAATTAAAAATAATATAGTTTGAATTTCGGAACTATTTTTGATTCAGTTTCAATATTATTGGAACGTAGGAATCTAAGATATTCCAGTTTAAAGTATTAGAGGTTATGTTTTGTCAAACATTAGAACAATTATATACCTATGCGTTACATAAAAATAAACTGCAACCTAGAAGCTAATAGCTCTACTATAATAAATACACAAAACAACGAGACGTACACGGACGACTGACAGATGTCATAATATTATTATTTCTCGATTGTCACCTTTATTTCAATGATCGACACTTGATTAGAATTATTACGATTCCATTTTTTTAAATTATAACTGTTTGAATTCTTAGCACAAAAATAATATCGATATTTTGGTATTTATTCTGATACTTGGAAGCATGCCATGCAATGTAGGCCATATACTTTATCTAACTCTGATTCATACATATGGCAACACTAAGAGTTCAACTTAGATTCGACAAAGAGATCAAGTCAATTGTGTTTATAATTATGATGATTTTGTTTCCAGACTTAGACAAGCTTTATGAATTACTTGAAAAATCTTAAGAATTTATTTTATATACATCTATAAAGATGATGTTTATAGACGCTTCAAAATTCGATCAACAATTTTTTCGCCACTGTTCTTTACAAAACCAAAATCATATATTTGTGTGCTATCGCCTATCAGGCACTTTTTATATCTGTATTTTGAAGTAAGTAAATATGTACATGTACAAGTCTCCCGCAGCCCCCGTGCTGTCTTGCATTCATAATTATTTGTCGGGCCCACCCGACAGACGGCCTAGCTACACGGCTATGATTTACTGCACTATTTACATAAAAGCCACGAATAACTACCGACCTAACACCTTTGTATATACCTATATAATGTTAATACCATCTGCCTACTTATCGATAAATTTGCATGAAATGATCAAATGAGCTACAGTAATAAAATAAAATAATAATAAAAAAAGCCTTTATTCTACTACTTACAATAATTACTAACCTTATGTTTACCCTAGATTACTTAGTCTATGATATTAGTATCTTGATTATCTAATTACATTAAAAGTAAAGTACCCAAATTATAATATATGTACTTATGTATTTTAAATGTTGTGGTGTGTTGTGTGTAAATGTGTACGTCGCGCCTCTAAGCGGTAGTCGCCTCTTCGGCGTGGGTTTCCCCCATTTCCTTCCACTGATTTCTGTCCCTGGCTTTGGTCATCCATCCTGGTCCTCCTTTCTCCCTAAATATGTCCTCCCACCTTTTCTTTGGTCGACCCGTACATCTGCTTTCGTCTCTTGGTATCCATTTAGTTACTTTCCTAGTCCATCTACTGTTATTCAGCCTACAAATGAGGCCAGCCCAATTCCATTTAAGTAACCTGATTCTTTTGACAGCATCAACTAATTTTGTTTTTTGTCTAATAGTTCTATAATGCATAATCTTTCTTTTTGTTTGACCCCCAGCATGCTACGCTCTCATCTTTCATCTTCTTTCTTTAAGGACCTCTCTGGCAACCATACGTTAAGCAGGGCAGCATTGATATCTCGTGGAGTTTTTTCTTTCTATGTATTTTTATTTGTTTATATTTCATAATCTCTTTATAACTCCAATACCCCTTCCATGTTATCGATATGCGTCTTCGAATTTCTTTACTTGTACAGTTATTAAAGGTGACCATTTGTCCAAGATATGTCTAATCTTCGACATACTCTATGATTTCATCTTCCACTGTAATAGTTTTCTTTTCTCCGTTTGTAAGGATTTTGGTTTTGGCCGTGTTGAGTGACAGGCCTATTTTTTTGCTTTCGCGAGTCAATTCATTTATCATGATTTCCAGGTCAGTAGAGTTTTCTGCGACAACAACAACATCGACCGCAAAACGCAGGTCGCTGAGATAATCCCCATAAATTTTGAGACCTCTTTCCTCTCAATATAGATTTCTTCTATTTCGGACAGCCGAAAAATTTTTTGGTAATAACTGGTCACCCAATCGAACGCCCTTCATGATGGGAAATACATCTCCTTCCCTCTCTAATCTAACCTTTCCACAGCTGTTGGAGTATATACTGTGCAGTAAAGTGACGTAAGATTTTTCCACGCCTTGTTGCAAAAGGAATTCCAGATGTCGCTTTTTTATAGTCAATGAAGCATAAATATATGATTTTCCTGTATTCTGTCATCTTTTCTATTACCTGCGTAACGACATGGATGTGGTGTATTGTTGAAAAACCTTTCCTGAAACCGACCTGTTCATATGTTTGTTGTTCGTCTAATGTTTTTTATGTAATGTTCTAATGTTTCTAAACAAAACGATCTAATGTTTCTGTTTAGTATTATTTTTGAAAATATTTTGTACATATTCGACATTAAACTAATAGGCCGGTAGTTGCCTAGGTCTCTCCTGTCACCTTTTTTATGAAGTAATATAATTGTCGATTTATACCACTGTTGGGGGGTTGTTCCTATGTTAAGTATATTATTAAACAGTACTTGGAGCGGAGCTTGTAAAGATTCGGAAAAGGATTTAAGCATTTCGTTTGTTATGTTATCTTCGCCGGGTGTTTTATCTGACTTTAGTGATATTTTTGCTTGTTCAATTTCGCTTTATAGTATAACCGGGATTGTAGAGCTTTCTGACGGGTCTAAAATATGTACTTGGGCGTCTTGTATTCCGCTTCCACTAGATGCATAAAGATCTTTGTAATATTTAGTCTCATCTACTATCCCATATCTCTTGCTAATAATATTACCTGTTTTATTCTTTAGGCACCCTGTCCACTCTTTTTTATTTCTAAGTTCTATATACGCTTTCCTTATAGCACCAGACTTTTTAATATGTCTTACTAGAACCTCCTGTCTTCGCATTTTTCTCTCATTTGATATGCTTTTGTTTATTTCCTTACTTATGTCTGTAATTTTTTGATTTACTGATTTAATTCGTGTTTCTTTATACAATTGTTTTCTATTTTCGAAGAGGGTTTTGGTGTATGTCCTTAATTGTTTTTTGTTGTCTTCCATTTTTGGTATTTGTTTTATTATTTCTTTCATTTTCAATTCAAAAGCATTATATTGGGTTTGGACTTCAGTTGATGTACTTACTGACTCTATTCTCACTACCTCTATTCAAACTATTCTCCCAATTCACTCCATTGGCCCTGGATATTATTGGTAAATTCTTTACATGCTTATGAAAATTTTTATGAATTTTCTTTTTCTTATTCCTTTTATTGATATATTACATCTTATCATATCATATCAGGTTGTTTAGTACATCAAAACTATGGACATTAGTCGGCTGGTTTGTTATGATATAATCAATTTCATTGAGGTAACGCCTATTTGGTGACCTCCAGGTCCATGTCTTTTGGGTTTTCCTTTTGTACATACTATTAACAAACGTAAGATTCTTTCCGAGTGCGAATTCTACTAATTTTTGACCATGGTTACTTCTTCTTCCATGGGAAAACTTGCCAAATATTATTTCCTCTCCTCGTCTAATACTTCCTACCTGTGCGTTGAAATCTCCCAATAGCATCAATTTTTTTGTGTTTATGATGTCTAGAGCAGTTTTTACAGTTTGATTAAAAGAAATCTATGTCCTCCAATTTGTATTTCTCTGTTGGTGCGTAAATTTGGACGATAGACCAAGTTGCTGCAACTCTATCTGAAAATGTTTTGAAGCTTATAAAGTTGTTTTTCAATGTTTTATAACTAATAGTTGCAGTAATAAGCACAGTGAAATAAAATACTATTATCTAGTAAAGTTTTAATTAACTACCTACCTCTTGTTTGTTAATTTGCTTTCTAGTTGCTAGGCTTGTAGCTATTATTAATAATAAACATAGCTGTATTCACAAAATATTGTGTACATAGTGCTCAACTCAAGCTTCTTATCTTACTGGAACTAAATCAAATCGATTTAATGCAATAACTTTCTATCTAAAGAAGTTTACAAGACTAAACAGCTTAGGGAAACAGTGTTCGGCAAATTTAAATTGTACATCAATTAAATATAACAATTAATTGTTTATCATGTTTGTTGCAATTAATAATAATCAATTGTAATTGTAAAAATTCGCAATTATTTATCAATTGCGAATTTAGGCAAGCGGCGGTAGCTTAATGGCTAGGGTGTCGGACTTGCAATCATGTGGTTACCGGTTCGAAACCCACCCATTGCAATACCGACTTATTCACCAACTCGACCATGAGAATCTCGCACGTGACCGAGTCGGGAACATTAAATAATAATGATTATTTTCTTGTGCATCTCGGCCGAACCACATGGTCGAGTCGCTGAAGTTATTTTTTCGTATTTCGTATTCGTCAACTCGACCAACAATTAAAATATAAGGCATTATTGTACAGTGAAGTACAAAAGTAGTTCGTTTTTAAACAATTTTTGTTCTAACAGTAAAATAAAAAACCTATCAATTAAAGGTAAGTAACAGAGTAGTTTATTTTAGTAAAATTATGGAAATTTTAATTAAGAGCCAAATTCCATGCCTTCGTGGTCAGGGGATTGTTTTAAATTAGAAAATAATTATTTATTAATATTTTGTCTTAAATTCTTATTTGTACACAAACTTAAATAATGTATCGATATATGTGACGCCATCTATTGAGATATATTAGAACTATATTTTTTTGTTCTCGGTAGGCCCCCATGATCTGGCTAACAAAATAATTGTTTTCATGATATGCCCTAAACATTTTCTACCAGAATGTACTTTTTATATTCGGTCGAGATGAATGAACAAATTCACAAAAATTAGCTGTATCGACTCGACTGCGTAGTGTATATGCCTTCGGTCGAGATGCATAATAAAAGAATATGTAGAGTTAAGGCGGATCGTTCACCTGAGCCCGCGAAATTAAAATTTCAAGTGATTTTTCGCAGTTTGTAGGTCTATAACAAGTTCTGGATTCATGGCAGTTGTAATTGCGACGTTAACTATACAACATTCACGACTGAGAACTAAAACCTTTACTTATAAATCCTTATCAAGCCAAATACTTGCCAAAAACTGTGTAATTGGTCAAAATTGACATTTTACACTACTTTTAGCTACAATAATGATTTTTAAGCAATGGTTTTAGTTAAACATTTTGAAGTTTGTATAGTTAAGATGCAGGTTCGAATCCTGACCGCGATTGAATTTTTTCTTTACTAAATAACAAGCATATTTAGCTTAGCATGAGAGGTTAACAAGAATTAGGTTAACTAGTAATGTGCAACTCACATTGCTAGTAAACTGTTATTAAAGAAAATATCAATTGTAATTGTGAAAATGTACAATTGACAATTAATTAATTGTTTATCGTGGGTATTGCCGAGTAATTTTTGTTTGCTGGTATGTGTTTGTGTGCGTCCCATGTAATAGGGGGTGAGCCTATTGCCATTAATCGAGCTGCTACTGAGAATTTCTCAGAAAAACCTGATAACACTTTGCTCGACCCGGGAATCGAACCCAGGATCTTTACTTTACAGTCGCGCTTAAGACCACTACACTAATGAGGCGCACCGAGCCACGCCACTGGGCCGCCACGCAATGCGCAAACAGGGTTTCAGGTTTTCTCGCTTTTTGTCCTAGTTACCCGATTTTTGAGGTGGCAACCCTATACCTAGGTAAGAAAAAGGTGGTGCTTATAGCCGACATTATATTGCTTCAGTTGCTCAGCTGTAGCTCTCAGTTGAGCTCGAAATAGTGCCCGAAAATTATAACACCAAATATGAGCCCAAATTTTACTTTGTTTGCATCGACCTATTTATGAATCATCATAATTATATTCTAAAATGAAATACCTATACAAAGAACATAAACCGAAAACCTTACGAGGCTTACAAATTTTCACCTCAATGACGTATTAAAATTATGATTAGCATGATGCAATCACAAGCCGGACCTTGTGTAGATATGGTAGGTAGTTTTTATTAACATCTAACCTAGCTAATGTTTTGATTTGTGTTGCGGCCCGCGTATATATTTTTTAATGTTTCAAGTGGCCCATGAAAAAATACTTTGTGTATGACTGTTAAACTTACCAAGGCACAGTGTTTCATCCTGAACATGCTAGCTAGACAAAATTATTTATTGATGTTTTTTGTCTTATACGGCTTTCATGTGATGTCTTATTGCGTAATTCGTGCAAAACACCCAAATAAAAGGTGGTAGGTAGGTAACTAGGGTGACGATTTTAAAGAAAACAAAGATTACCAGTATAACTTGTGTTTAATTAAGGCAAGTAAAGATAAATAGAATAGAAAAAGGGTAACAACAAATAATATGATTCAATTACTAATATCATAGCTACTAATTGCACAGTGGGACCTCATTACCTAACTTTATATAGCAAATTACCTTGAAATAGTTACATTCTTAAAATTTTAATTAGTGAATCGTAATTAAAGTAATTAAATAAAGCGATATAATAATAACCTACAACAATACTATAGTCCGTTTCCATTATTTCCACATTGTTTCCATATTCTACATCACTATATTCTTCTGAAGAAGAATCTTCAATATTAAAGTCAGTCATTATTTCCTCCAAAACTTTGTTGGTTTCCGTTACAGTAAAGTCTGTTGTTTCTTTGGAGAAAATAAACATAATTGGCCTACAATACATAGTAGAAGATGGTCGAGGATTCTACCAAACAATTGTTACCACTATTGTCACGTAATTGAAGCGACAAATGAGAATACAAATAAAAACTCATCAGTGTCTTCACTGTTTGCGAACTTTTGTTTGTAAGTGCTATGACCAGAACTTCCATCGCACCCCCACTTTCTTATAAGGGAGAATGATGAGTCAGGAGGCAAAGATCTGAATACCTCAAGCTGTGCAGAAATTAGACGTTCGACCGTTTTGTTTAACGCGGCTTGAAGTTTAATATCTGCACGAGTTTCGGTTACCAATATCTGTTACTCAGGGGGATAACAGTCTAATTTAGCCTGCCTAACACTATTAAATGAAGGAAATACCTTATGTCCCGCCTTGATGCTCCATTTTCGGGTTTGTTTGTAAGAATGAGTTGTAGCTCTGGCGTCCACATAGTAAGCCAGAAATTCTTCCTTTGAAAGGCACCTTTGCGAATCAACACGCGCACTAATCGTTTTTTTTATATCTTGACACTTCTCCGGGCTGTTGCTGGTAAGGTCCGACCGAGATCTCGGTCTCGGTCTCGGCCGTTCTCGGCCAAAAATTCATTCTCGGTCTCGGTCCGGTCTCGGCTTTATTTTTGAGCTAGTCTCGGACTAGACCGAGAATCAGAAATTCCGCAATAGTAATTTTTTTTAATATAACTCGCGTACTAAATTCGATCGCTGAGCGCAATGTGTGATTGATTAATTGATTAAAAAACTGCCAAATCCAATAATCAAAGTAAATAATGACCAAATGCTACTCGGTTTGTATTTTCTTTCGTAACCATATCACACTGAAGGACTGAGGACTTAACACTGTCAGTGATTGGTGTGTCAATAGCTTATATATAGAAAGTGACCTCTCTACCAACGCTGACAAAACTGTTATTGTATCTACACACATACATACACTCACGCCTTTCTCCCTTTTTCTCAGGGGTAGGCAGAAACTATAGACCACCACTTGCTACGATCCTTACATAATTTTGCTTCTTCCAAATTCGAACATCTTCTCATACATACACGCTGGTTACGAGTGCTACGCACCTTGAAGAATTTCGTCAATAAGTTCGGCGCATGTCCTTCTAGGGACATAATATAAATTCCTTTCGTTAAGCAGTTTTCCTTCATTCTGTCAACGTGTCCAAACCATCTCAGTATATTCTTTCCAATACCTGTCACTACTTCATCGATTGTATCTTATGTTACATTATTGTTACCTTTTATGGTAAAACGGCGTTTGGACAAACTCACATTGCCATAGCTGAATGGAAAGAAGATCGTTACATACAACATTAAACTGGCGGTCGCGTAGGCCTATCTAGAATAAAAACGATACATTCCAAGGAAGTCAAGTATTTTGGTGTCACTATCGACCAAAAGCTGACGTGGAACTCACACAGCTAATATACTCAAGAAAGCTAACATGGCGTGCTGATAAACTACTGCTAGTGGCACACAGCACTTCTACAGAATATTAAAATCCCTGGCTATAAGACGAATTTAAGTTTCGAGACTGTTATCAATAAGGTCTAGACGCAATTGCTAGGAATAGTCCACTCCTAAGTTTTAATTAAAGCCTATGACAAAATGGACACACCTCCTATCCTTGCGCTAAGCAGGAAAAATCGACATTGTAAATAGACTGATGAATTCCCAATTCAACTAGGGTAGTGAATATCGCTAACACTCCAGCGCAGTGTTTATTTAAGGAAAGCCCAGATTAAATAAAGGAACGCTAGACTTGAGACGCTGAGACTTGAGCGCTAGATCGTTGAACGCTCGAGTCTTCTAGTCTCATGACCGTCGACTCAGTGCACAGGGCTCGGCCTCAGCGCTCATTTTTAACACTACTACGGACGCAGTGATACTGTAGCTGCAAATAAACAATAAATAATTTTAAAAATAAAAAAACCCTACTCCCAAAAATGATGGAAACAAGATGACCAATCTCATGCAGTCGCAGGAATTGCCTTAAATTTAACTCCAAAGATCTAATGCCTGCGACTGCTACTTTGATAAGTTTTGAGGAAAAAAATATTTTCAAGACGAATAATATGGCGCCAAGAATCGACCATTTTAATTTTTATAATTATATATATACCCAGTGTCACTGTCACATTTGAGGCGAATATATCGACGCCTCTCAAGCTAAAATCCATCAAGCCTTTAAGGCTACAGAGCGAGGTTAAGAAATATACATACAAACATACACTCCAAAAACATCTCCCTTCTGGTACAGTCGGGTAAAAACTCATTGAAAAAAGTGACTCTTGAATTCAGCGATTCTCGGTCTCGACCGAGATTTTTTTCATTCTCGGTCTCGGTCTCGGCCAATGTCAAAAAACTAGTCTCGGTCGGACCTTAGTTGCTGGCTTGTCTAATCACACATTTCGGTGCCCAGCCAACCGCGCTGAAATTTCAGCAGCAGCCATCAACTGGCTTGTATCCCGTTATTGGAGTAAATCGTCGAGTCGCCTTTTTTTCGATTTATCGCTCAGGTCATCAAAAGTTTTAGTAGGACGACCCGGAGTGGATGTTGATGGTTTGGGGTGGTGGACAGTCACTTTACACTTGAAATCTTCTGCCAAGTAAGCAGAATGATTGGTCAAGAAGCGAGCAAATTTTGAAGAAGTTCTGCTGATATGGTGCCTTTACTCTTTCATGGAATCATCGCTGATACCCAATAATCCGTGTCTGTTCCTTATATATTCATATATTGCACTGGTTAGATTTCCTTTTGGGTGTTTACGCCATTCTTCCAAAAACTCTATTTTCGAGATGGTTAATTCGATCTCTAAAAAAAAATAAAAAAGATAGTTGTAATTTTTTGTGAATTTTATGACTACTAAAAATCAAAAGCTAACAGATAAAGCTATGATATATCAAAAAATCAACCTAGGACAAACATGGGAGAGATAGTTTCTGGTCCATCAAACATTAAAAAAATATTAAAATTTTGCAACATAGCGCGTCTTGTAAATGGTAGGAAAAAACTATGGGTACTTTAAGCATCAAAATAAAAAGTACATACCTTCAGCTACAAAATCCATCACAGTTTTTTTAACAAGTATAAAATTCACTAGTTTATGACGTGTCTCGTTAGAAGCAAAATTGCAACTAATTAACACTTTACTTACCCCTTATTTATATATCAGCCCTCATTAGCTTATCAGTGATTGAAATGTGTGCAAAATATTTCTTAGAACCGGGATAATGGGGATAATGGCTACCTACTTAGATCATTAGTTCTTGGAAATTTGAAAGTGACTTTTGTCTAGCTAGCATATTCAGGATATTTAAGAATAATACAATATGACCAACAAAACATAAAAGGCACAAAAAATAATATAAGTCGCCATTTAAACGATTGTAGTGCATTGTGTGCATTGATTGTAGTGATTGTTGTGTGTTAAAAGAAAGCTGTTTAGCTTTCTTTTAACATATGTATTATCCTTATTAATTTCGTAATATCCTCCCTTATTCCTTCTTAACATCATAATGGGAACCTCTATGCAAATTTTCAGCTTTCTAGGTCGAACGGTTTGGGCTGGGCAGTTATTTTATATATCTCATTTCACCCCCTAAGGGATTGACTTTTGGAAAATTACTAAATACGTATTACATATTTCAACAGGAAATATTTATTAATTATTATTTTTCCATACAATTTTGAACCCCCACTTTACCCCTTTAGGGGTTGAATAGCAAAATATCCTCATTTATTCCTTGTAAGTATAAATTAAATGGGCAATCTTTGTAAAAAGTTTAATATTTCTAGGTCCAAGCGTTTGATAAGTGCATAACTAATACAAAAGTATAAAATATGTATAACTATTACAGTACTGACTGCCTCATTAGTCTAGTGGTCCCAAGCGCCACTGCTACGCTAGAGGTCCTGGGTTCGATCCCCAGGTCGAGCAGTGTTATTGGGTTTTTCTATGAAATTCTCAGTAGCAGCTCAGAGTCGGGATTTGTGCCCGGTTAAATGGCAATAGGCTCGCCCCCTATTACATGGGACCTAAACATACCGGCGAACTGTGGGTGTACATTAGTACGCTTCCGCCTAACCCTTCGGGGAATACAGGCGTGATGGTATGTTAATGTTATTACAATACACAGGATAAACTTCATGTACTGTTAATTATACCATGTATGTATGTCTATTAAGCTTCAAAAAACATCACAAATGTCATGACCCTAACCGTCTTATTACAAAAAAATGCGTAAGTCTTGACTTAAACCCGGACTTACTGATCTTGGTTTGTTACGGTACTAACGATAATACCAGGAACAATATGAATGCTTATTACAAAACCAAGACTATCCGAGGATCAGTTAAACCGCAGTCCGTCTATGGACTAAATAAAATCCACAGATAATATACAAAAAAATACAATCTTTCATTCGTTCATTCGGCTTCATTCCAAGCAACGTTCCGTTTCTCTATATATTGATAGTATCTTAACATTTGAAATGCTTTAATAATTATTTATTAATACAATTAAATATCATAAATAGTTATTTGTTTATATTGCAATTTATTGAGTAAGCACAGCTAAGACAAGCTTTTTAAAATCAAGTTGTTATATTTTTCAACAACTCTGAGTGAAACGGAACCAAAACTAGCATACGCGCGCGCGATATTTGACTGTTTTGGTTGTGTTCGTACATTAATATTATCTAAATGATTTCATTATTTGTTCATACTTCTCAGTAATTCAGTAGATAGATGTATAATTCACTTATATGTGGTTAGAGAGATTGTGTGTGGTTAAATAGTGATAAATAAAAATGAAATGTAACAACAAAAGAAAAAAAGCGGTGAAAATTGGATTTCTGAAAAAATGTTAGTGAGACATTTTATTAAATTACATACATACATACATACACTCACGCCTTTCTCCCACAGGGGTAGGCAGAAACTATAGACTTGCTACGATTCTTTATTAAATTAATTTTATCTTATTAAAATCTTTGTCACCAAACAGGGTTCACACGATTACGACGTCTAACAGATTGTCGAGACGTCGCTCACATATATTATACAAATCTTCCAAATACGATCATGTCTTTCAAGCAAATTTATCGATTTTTGCCAATATATAGTAATTTAGGCCATTATCTGGCCGCAGTTCTCTCGGTATCTCAAATTGCGCCTTTGCGGACATTTGACAACGACTAGATTCTGGCTCCAATAAAGTAGTTTTAAGGTTAGTCCATAGGGACTAGGGAGCCGTATTTAAACTAGGGGTCTCAGTGGTTTAACTTTGGTACCAGAGATAATCCTTGCTTTGGTGATAAACTATGTTTTATAATAACGTTTTATTTAGTCCATGGACCAATCCTAGTACTAAAGCCGGTACTAACGTTAGTCTGTGTTTTGGAATAAGACCATAATAGTCTAAAATTATTTAAGAAGTTTAAACCTGCTGTTTGGGTTTTTACTAAGGTTTATACCCCAAAAAACCCGGTTTAAACCCGTTTCCACACAATTGGTTTACAACCTCTGCCCATCTCTATTACCACGGCTATAAACTGGACACCACTGTTCCTGGACATTTTTTTCGTTGTCAGGTTTTAGTTTTTTTTAATAAAATATATATAAATATAAAATAATATATTAGTATCTAAATGATATTATTTCTTAATTTTCAGTATGCTCTCTAATTATGGTCTCGATCTTGCATCTACTGGCTACATTAGTATCGTGGATATTCATGATATTAGTGTCAGTAGCTAGTGTGGCTGGGACTGCCCTATTGTGGTACACATATCACGAATTAAGGACAAAGCACAAGACTTTTGAAACTGCATATTTAGCCGTAAGTATGCTTTTTTTCATTCGATGGCGGATTGGAGAAGATGCTTTCATATAGCATTCAGCAGTGGGTTACTCTTTGTCTGTTTTGTATCTATAACTGACTCAGCTGGACGGCAACGTCATCCGGCAATAGGCTTATTGAATATTCGCTTATGTTAAATTGAACAGGATCCTGAAATAAAACGGTTGGGACAAATTCTGGCAAAGGTGCCAGAATTTGTCCCAACGGTTTTATTTTATAATATTTTACAATAACATAATAATATGTCTCCCAGACAAGAAACAATAATAAGTACCTACTTCTTTATTATAGTTTGTAGAACTACTTATATTTTAATTCTAAATTTACCAAGACTGTTTTAATTTATCTAATTTTTTTCTATTAAAACCTTCTTTTTTATATTAAAACTTTTTAAGACAAAAGTTTATATAGAGGTAGGTCTTTTATTCTCACTTCTTATTTTTTTCGAACATCTATTAAAACAAATGATGGTGCAAAAATTCTGAAAAGACCAAGAAAAGCAGATTATGTATTATTTAGTATTAGTAATGAGTTTAACAGTCTATGCACGTATGTATGTATTGTCTATGTATGGATGATCGATCACTTCGATCCTAGCTCAAAAAGTATTGATCAGATTTTAAAAATAAGGTTCGATTGATTCGTCTTTGCAGTAACAACATAAGAAAAACAACACTATGAGAATAACAACGTTATTTTTTTGTGTGGATTGTGATTTTATTATAAATTTTATTTTCTTTCTTTCTTTCTTAAACATACTCGGAAAAGGACAAAAAAGGGGACACGTAAAAAAAATAGACATCATTTCTTAGTGCTCGTCTATAGGGCAAAAGTAAACTTTCAGGGATCTAGCTCCTGTAGTTTCTCTGCGCGTTGATACGTCGTCTCATGAAGTCTACGCTCCGACCAAATCCACACCATATCATGACGGGCAGCGAGAAGTTACAAAAGCTCCTCGCTTACAGATTTGTTGCCATGGAACCCACATGCATTCTCATCCTCACATACAAAGAAATGAATAATTGCAATGGAAAGCAATCACAATGGTTTTCGTTTCTCATCCTTTGGAAATCGATGAAATCTCAAGTTTCCAATAATAGTTCTGATGAGTATGATGCCTACAAACAACTGTAAATTGCACATGTAGAACGCATTATTGAAAAATTGTCGCAGCACACACAACTCAGTGCCGACGCGCAGTGTAGGTCGGGCAGACTGGATGCCTGCGAATAAGTGGCGGGGGGACGCCGCGCTGCCCCGCACTGCACCTCATCGTTGCCCTGTCAGGACGGCCGAGTTTCTTCACTATTAAATTTAATTACACTATGGTAGTACAATCCATACTAATTCATAGTAGTTTTTCTGAAAATCGATGAAATGTTCAATATCCCTAGATTCTGCTTATATTATGTGTATTTAATGAACTGCAAGTAGGTACCTACTTATCTATACTAATTAATTAATTTCAGGAGTCCCTAAAGAACGAAAATGCGTTTTTGTGGTATTCAATTATAGCCACTATAATAACGGTAAGTACCAACATACCAGATAAGCGGTTATGCACAATTTCACATAATGTACATCTGTATGGGTGGCGCTAAGCAGCTGCTTGCTGCTCACATAGTTTTTGTTGTTAATGCTTTAGTAATGTAATGATACGATCCTACTCCTACTGAGTAGAAAAAGGACAAGTTCAATTATTATTATCTATATAGAAGAAATGCTTTATTTTAAGAATACAATACCTTAAAATTGAAAATCCATTTAAAAAAGGTTTAATTTGCATTAAACATTTCAGGTGATTTTGCTGTTGCTGGTATTTGTGATGCGATCCCGTGTTTCATTCTTGGCAGCTTTATTCAGAGAAACTGCCCATTGCCTGGGTTCAATCCCAGCTCTGTTCCTCCAACCTATAATTACATTTTTCTTCCTTGTACTATTCTTAGCTTTTTGGTCCACAGTTGTGGTAAGTTTTAGTTTTATAATGAAGAGTTTAATTCAGTTTCCCTTTTTATAGACATAATAATACATGAAATATTTTTTAGGTATGTTTGGCAACTGCAAACTATCCTGGTATACCACTTCAAACCAATTTTCTAATCAATGGTTCTTCCATGTCAGAGTTTGTACCAAGTATTAAACAGACAATAGAATCACAAAACGGTAATGCAAGTGCCGGGCTTAAGAGTAAGTTAAGTGCAATAATAATTAAAATTTCATATAAAAAATTGACTAAAATTTTTTTAAATGAAATGTTTATGCGTGTTATAATAATGTAAAATAAAAAAAGAAACACTTTATTTGTTGGAATAATCATTTTATTACAGACTACATATTTTTGGTGCAAATATGAAACATATTGTTATTAATGTTGATAGTATTATGTTGAAATTCCCCTCCATCACCCCGCATACCAACAATAAGTGGGTCCTGAGTAATGTTCCTAACAGCAATGCTATTTTAATAAAAAAGTTTTCAATAATTAATAAGATTATTCCAACAAATTATTATTTATTTTATTATTATTAATTAGATTATTATTCCAAAAATAAAGTTTTATTTTTTAGTGATGAGCCGAAATTCGTTTTATATTCGGTTTAAGCGAACTTTTTCAGCTTGAGACGAACTTCGGCATTCGGCCGAAATTAGGTTTAAATACCGTATGCACTATCTACTTGCACTATCTTGACTCCAATTAATAAAAAAAACATGTTGGTAATAACAGTGAAATAAAATAAGTCTTTTATATTATACTCATGGTCGGCAGTTTTTTATATACGTCATCAGCATGCGTCACGCTGATGACGTATTTTGAAATAACCGGCCGGCTCAAGGCCACACGGCGAAGCGCGGTTGGGGTACATCTAGCAATAATTGAAGTAATTATGTAAACAAATCACGACATGTCACTCTCGAGAAAGCGCAGCGAAATTGAACCGAAGTTCGAATTTTCGGCCGAAGTTAGGAACCACATTAGGCCCCTCACTTGTTTTTTATTTTAGAAAATTCATTTGCATTAATAGTTCTTAAAAAAATGTTGTTCAGTTTTTGATGTTGATAATTTAGTTGTTAAGTTGATACGTGAAAATGTTACCTCAGAGCTAATACCCAATTTAATTGTGAATATTCAAGGTAGTTTAAGCAGTGATAGTCTAGTGGTATGACCGTTGGACTGCCAAGTCAAAGGTCTCGAGTTCGAACCCAAGGGACGCATCTCTGACTTTTCGAAGTCATGTGCGTATTAAATACATAGTTAATTATCACGCGCTTAAACGGTGACGGAAACCATCGTGAGGAAATCTGCATGCCTGAGAGATTTTCTCGATGGTGTGTGAAGTCTGCCAACCCGCACTAGGCCAGCGTGGTGGACTATAGCCTAATCCCTCTCATTCTGAGAGGAGACCCGTGCCCAGCATTGGGACAGCATAATGAGTTGATTATGTATATGTGTAAGGTAGTTTTCACCTACTTATATGTGGACAAACTCGCCAGTAGCATATTGAAATACCAAGTTATAAGCAAAGAAATTCGAATGCAAAATGTCATCTTATCTTGTTTCTAAACTTTTATTACTATATTGATTTTGATGGCCAAAGAGCGCTCTGTTGGATACTCCTTTCAGAATGGCATAAATTCAACAAAAAAATGTAAAATTTAATGTTTTTTTTATGGTGATAATTTCTATACTACTGAGGATAGCCTAATGATATACCTATTATTGAATTGATAATATGACAGCCCATCCCAGATTTTCTACTGAAGCCAAGTTTGAGTTGGTTATTAATGTAAATATTTTTGTGTTATAGCGTTTACTCTAGATAATATACAATTTGACCCCATGTGGGTGAAGAGTATGTGGTGGATATGTCTGATCTGCTTAGTTTGGGGCAGTGAGTTCATACTTGGATGTCAACAGATGACAATTGCCGGTGCAGTATCACATTGGTATTTTAGGTAAGAAATAATAAAGCACTGATGATAATAATAGGGTGGTTAACTGGTCTTTGATTTATTAAAAATAAAATTGTAACAAGCCTATGTCTGTACATTATAATAATAAACCCCCTCTGGGACGAGCGTTACCTCATCATGAGACTAACGTCAAACTGTAGGGTAGATTAAAATCGCTTTTTACATACCTTAGACAATAAAACAAAAATAAATGTGTTATAAGGTATAATTAAAAGCGCTCAAACCGCAGGGCAGCTCGTGGCGAGCTGATGGTGAGTGGCGACACTGCGGTCCTTATTGCTCCAGAGAGTCTGTCAGGGTCTTGTCTCCAGTTTGCCCAAAGTGGGTAGCTGGAGTGAAAACCCAAGACCGCCAACAGGACTCTCAACTCTTAACTGGCCCGCCAGAGGGGGGCCGCCACAGCTATATGCTCGGGAGTAGAAGTTTCTAAGGGCATAATAGCCGGGAAACCCAATTCGGGTCATTTCGAGACTCGCAACGGTGAAACGGGGGCCGCACCTCTCTACACCCTTAGCCGCTTACACCGCTGTTGCCGCTTTCTGCCTGTACTGGCAGCTTTTCGGGGTGGCGATCCACCGTCTGCCATCCCTAGGGATATTTTTTCGAGGGTTAAAGGCAGACGCTGTTTCTTCCGTCAATAGAAGTTATCGGTCCACCAAACACCCACATCCATAATCCCATTAAATATAATTCCCATATTTTACAATAGTTCTGCACCCGCCTGGAATACTTCATGGCTGTACTGCCTAAGTGCAGTTGTGGAGTGTCCCGGGTGTATGCCCCATCCCATATTACATCAAAGTTCTCCAAGGGGCGTCAGCGCGTTGGACCTGTCCCCCCACTGCAAGCCTTCCAAAGGACCGGATGTCTTCCTCACGGGAGGCATGCCGTGATTACCTAGGGAGATACATAATAATAAAAACATTTATTTCAGATAAAATCCATAAAGTAATAATGAAATAGGTAGTCAGCACACATACAGTAGAAGAATACACATAGAAACTAAACAATGAACAGTTTTCACCGATATATCGCTAAAGGACTAACTAAAATATGGTGCATGTTCCATCTTGATACGCCGCCTAGAATCGGACTTATAGTATGTTAACCTTTTTGGGACGAGTGTGAAACTGCGGGCAACAGTTTCTTAAAAATAATTTAAATCGAGTCATACTGTTCTAGGATAGTGGATATTGTTCTGCTTTTAAAGTTTTTGGGGGGGATTGAGTGGGGATGCTCTGTTCCTTTCCCGCAAAACGAATGTTAGTACAGAATTTGTATGGCGCATGCACGTCACAACTTGCTATATAGTAAGCTGTCTGCATAACATTAAAATGTTTACGACTTCTTTATTTTTGAACTTATTTTGTTTTTCTTGTTCGGCTCTGTTTATAGTAAATTTTTTTTATGAGGCCATTAAAAAATATCAGTCAACTTTTGTGGAGCCTATTTATTATAAGTTAGTATTCGAGATAACCTCATTACTATGAGGTGTGCTATACTACACGACAGTTGATGTTTGATAATATTTTCTCGATTTGTTTTAGAGGACCGAATGCTCACCCGTCGCCTGTTTTATACTCTATTGGCAAGCTTATAAAATACCATTTAGGTTCAGTTGCTAAAGGATCATTTTTGATTACTTTGTTCAAGATACCTCGTCTTATCTTGACTTATTTACATGCCAAGTAAGTTTTTTGCCGTCTGCATGAACACGTTTTAAGTTTTTACATAGATACAAGAAATACTTACACACACACGCTTATCTATATAATTTCATAATAAATGCTAAATGAACACACTGACAAAACTCCTTAATTTCGACGTTCTTAATTAATTTTTGAGGTCCTGATAGTACTACCCTTTATTTTACTTAGCTACAATTTATATCTTATGGTATGTTAAAGGTGCCATTCTGTGATTTTATTGCACTTTAAATAGCTAACTATGTTTATTGTACTTACTAAATTATATTTTCAGGTTATCATCTAGAGCAGAAAAAGGCTCGGAGTGTGCGAAATGTGGTCTGAAGTGCGGTATTTGCTGCTTTTATTGTCTTGAGAAGTTTATTCGCTATTTAAATCACAATGCCTATACTATAATTACTATTGAGAGATGCCACTTTTGCAAAGCAGCCGGTAAGGTAGGTAACTAATTTTCTTATTTTAAAGGCTTATCAAGTTTTTGCCCTTGTTCGAAAAAATCGTAGATTCGGGGCTGTCTTCAGATATTATTAGATAACTAGTTGTTGCCCGCGTCCGGTGGCAGGCCTGTCTAACTCCCCGTGTAGGTATCGAAAACGCGGCGTACTAATCCAGTAGGGACTCACGAGCGCGAGCTTTATTTATCACTTACCGATTCTACTTCACCGATACGACCAATGTTTTAAAAACGGAGAAACATTAAAAAAGGACAATAAATACTGTGCAGTGTTTAACTATTTAAAAACGGATTGCGACATTATTATAATACTTGTACATAATCTACTGTGTTTAAGTTATATACAAATCACCTGACCAGCTCTTACACTATAATACCATAATCTAATATATTTAATAATATTATAAACAGGGTTAAATTTCAAAGACGGGCCAAATTTTAAAATTAAGACATTAAGGTCAAACCCTCCGAGGAAAGACAGACATAAAGACCGGGCTAAAATAGCAACTAAACTCAATATATTTATTTCACTTTGACTTATGGACCCATTTAATAGGATAAAAAAGGACGCGTATACAACAGTCATTTCGTAGGGTGTTACTAATTTTATTCCGACTAGTGATGTCATACAACACGTACTGACACGCAATTTAAATTTATCGATGACATGCATTATATGCTATATTAGCAAAATTCATATTTCTTGATATATTAAATTAATTCGAAAAATTATAATAAAAGCCTTGGGCACACGAGCATACATATAAGAGAGTACATACATAGCTTCATCCTATTTATTATTATTATTTTTAAAAGCCCGTAGTGTCCCACTTCAGGGCAAAGGCCTCCCCACTCTCCTTCCACTTCTCTCTGTCTATTGCTATTAAGGACCAGTCTTTTTGAAAAGAGTCCAGCTCATCCTGCCATCTCCGCCTGGGCCTGCCGCGTTGGCGTCTGACATTAAGTGGAACCCATTGGGTTGTTTGTTGTAGTTTGGCCCATTGTTCATCTGACGTGCGGTAGATATGTCCAGCCTAGTTCCATTTCAGTGTGGCAGCTTTCCGAGCACCACTACGGAAAAGACAGTGAGACACGAGATTTTGTGTATGTTGATTTTTTTACAAGCTCTTGCTTGCTTCTCACCAGGACAAAAAATATTTGAAATTAAGCAGCACAAAGCGAAAATTGATAATTTTCCAATAAAGCTCCGGTTTAAAATTTCAATTAATTTACTTTGTGAACTTAAGTAGATATAATATCTTAAATTATACATGCAGTAATCATCTATTTTTCTGCCTATAGGCATAAAAAATGCAAGTAAATAAAATTGAGTGCAACAATTAAATTAATAAAACTTAATGCCAATAATTTCAAAATTAAAAAAACATAAATTATCATACATTTTTTTTATACCACTAAGGTGGCAAACTAGCATAATGCCCGCCTGATGGTTCATGGTAAGCGGTTACTGTAGCAAAAGGACGAATAACTCGCGCGTTGCCGACCCTTAAAAAATCTTTTCACACCCTTTTTGATGAACCTCATGCTTTATTCCTTTGGGTAAACCTCGGCAAGGAGCTCATTCCACAACCTGAGTGTTCGTGGAAGGAAATTCCTCTGGAATCACACAGTATGGGACCAGAGTGGTTCTACGGTATGTGGATGAACTCCGCGCCGATGGCGAGAGGTGCGGTGATAGAAAGCTGCTGTTGGCATCATATCAAACAATTTCTCAGAACACTGCCCATTGTAAAATTTTTTTCATTGTCTTTAGAAAATCTGCAAAGTAAAATGTATCGATAATATTATTTACATCACTAGATAACGATAATTTTCGCTAAAACTTGTTTCTACGTCTGATTTTCGCTATAATGTGTTTCATGGGACGTGCAGCTCTCAACCGCACAAGACATTATGCCACTGGATCTGAATAGTGACTATTTTCAAATGTATAAAGACTTCGTTTAAATAAATATTACTATTATTAGTAAAATATCATATAAACATGGGAGATGACAATAAAAACGTAAAGAATGAATACGCGAACAAATCAAATATTTCAAATGAATGAAGGGAGTAGTGTTGCCAGTGCTTTGGATAAAAATTGCACAAAAATACAGTACATTTTATTGTCAAAATTCATCAGAATTTCAGGAAATCAAAATATCTACACCATAATTCATGAAATGTCAATAAGATTTTAATAAGTAAGGTGTTAATATCCATAAAGCCACTTAATATACATAGACTGTTAAATTTACACATCGCCCTTCCTTTTTCGGTAGTAGGGTAAATAACTCTATAATTACGAATATATTGGCATGCGTGGGCTGCAGGCTCATAATCACATCATGTTAGTAATGCTGTTATTGTATGTAAGTATAAAAACAAGTCTTTTATACTGTTTTGAGAGGGATTCCCGTATTATTGCTAATGCCATAGAATAGCAAATACTAGGCACCTACAATACTAAAACACACTGCACTTTCGTTTCACACACATAGATGTTTATTTTTCTAACTTAAAATGAATTACAATGCATACAGCACACTATAGTGTCTATTACAGTATACAGTACCTGAATGCAGCAAAAGTACAGTAAATTGACTGTAATTACGTGCACCTGGCAACACTAGAACGGACAAACTGGAGCAACAATACAACTGAATTTAGTCGGATAGAAATACATCCAAATAACACCAAATGACAATTGATCTGGTGACATGCCAAAAAAAGTAAAACTGATGATGGGCGAACAGAGTCCCTCTCTACGCGACCGTGACCCCAAAGACCCGCCTGCCTTAGGCGATGCAGGCGGGGTTTTGGCGCTTTAGGCGCTAGCGGTTGCCTCCCCGGCTCCTTCTTGTCCGAGCACATACTACTAAGACCTAGCCTAGGTTTATTTGAAACGTCATTTATTCACAAAAATACACACAGCTGGTAATTAAATAAGTATTCAAATTAAATTATTCTTTAAAAGAATACAAACCTAACGTCGTCAGAAGAGGCAACTTCTATGATAATATAACTGTAGGTAATTAGTGTTGTGGAATCTACAATGCGATTGTATCGTACCAAGAGTCCCTATTTATTTAATTGATTTTGCGGAGTTAATCTTCCGTACTTGTACTATTATGTATTCTGTGGCCGCGGTAAATCGTTATGAAGAATTCATTTATTAAACTTTCAGGCATTCAGCACAATTGTCAATAACGCGCTTCAAGTAGCAACAATTAACAGTGTGGGTGACTTTATTTTGTTCCTCGGCAAGTGCATAGTGACTGCAGTAACCGGCATCATTGGTCTGCTGCTTCTCAAACGTAATACTGAACTGCATTTCTTCGCCATCCCAACATTAGTGATATGCATCTACTCGTTCTTCATTGCGCACTGTATACTTTCTCTTTATGAGGTATGTTTCTAATTCCCATTTATATTTATGTTGAACTGATAAAATTAAACCAATCGTGGCCATATCTTAGAATTGATCACTTCATGATGTGGACGCCCGCCGTGAAAATACCTGTTGCCCACATCATGCATCATGATCTGACCATTAAACGAAACGAACACCTAACCGCACGGCTACTTCATGATATGGTGATCATATCGTAAAATAACTACATTATCTACCGTCAATTGAAGATAAAAACGAAGTGAAATGTCGTTACGACACAAAACCCCTTAAATTTTATATTTTATAAACGAGCGCAACTTAAAACTGTCGGAGGTCGATCGAGATTTACCAGGGCACATCGCGATACGCCGGATGAAAGAAATATAAACATCGGTTAGAACTGTGACCACGCGAGCCGCGCGATCGATGCCGGCCGTCGAGTGCTAGAACCGAATTGTAGCCATTGTCCTAATTAAATTGAAATAATCGGCCCACGACAGTACCCATATAGTAATGATATGGCCAGACTTGGATTGAAATATCATCTAATTTTTATGTTTAAACGATAATATGGTTAGTTTTAGCTGGCCATATCATGGAATACAACCATTTCATGAAGTGGTAAATTCAAACATGTGGCCAAGACATATACAATACAAACGAATTTTTTCTATAGATGGTAGTGGATTCACTCTTCCTTTGCGTTTGTGAGGACCGCAATATGAATGGTGATGATGGTAGGTGGAAGAATTCAAGACTAGCGGAACTTGGTGGCCATAGAGAGGATAAACTGGATGAACAAGATGACGCTGGGTGGCAGAATATGACAGACAAGTACTGAAACTTGAAGCCTATTGTGATTCATGAAGGCTTTAGCATGTCCGTTCAATGCCTTATTATGGTTATCAGCTGCAGATTATGTAATTATTTATTGCTTATTTAGATTTTGTTTACATTTAACACGTAAAGGCAGAGCTATCGCGATCGCGTGCATGATCGTGGCGGTAAGTCCAGTAGCAAAGGTATATGATAGCGGACAGGGCATGTATGGGCAAGATGTGTTTCTGGTACTAGAAAGGTGCTTCGCTAGATAATAACGGTTTTTCTTTTGATTGAATTGGTGGTGGTAGATTATTATTAAATTAATACGCACTGTGGTGCGAAACACCGAAGGACTCTTAAGCTTCGTTGATTCGGGCCACTATAATTTTTGTCGTACTGACTGGTAAAAACTGTTTTACATAATGGAGCTATTTTCTTAAACAGCTAGTGGTAAAATAACGACTTAAGCAATCCAACTGCCATAATACAGAGTTACTGAAAACTCGACGTATTCCTGGCATGACGTGATAACTATGATGTGATAACGTATCCCTGGCAGTGCGGCGGTGGCGGTACGAGGAGCAATTCGGCATCAGAGTACCTATCGTGGAACACCATGCTTTCCGCCACACAAAGGTGAAACCTGTAGCTTCCGGGCGACTAGCGGCCAGTCCCTATATCAAATCCGTCGATAGATTTGCTTACTAGGATTTTGACATAAGATTCATACAAGTAATGACAAAATCCCAGCTCTAGTAAGCAAATCTATAGACGGATTTGATATAGGGACTGGCCATAAATCAATGTCTGAGGGGATTTAACACCGCACCACTCTGTGCGCCCGCGCCTGGTGCCGCTATGACCTGCCGTGGCCTGTGTTGTGCGCATATGATTGCAGATAGGTACTTAGTGTCGCTCGCTGTCCAACTTGTAAACTTTTTTAAATATTTTCGGGACAAAATA
The DNA here is from genome assembly GCA_910591435.1 of Acronicta aceris. NCBI lineage: Eukaryota > Metazoa > Arthropoda > Insecta > Lepidoptera > Noctuidae > Acronicta > Acronicta aceris. The sequence continues at coordinate 6,942,643 of OU342763.1, read as the reverse complement.
TTATATGGTGTAAAAATTATTGGAATCGATTCAGTTATTTATTCTGAACAAACTATATTCAAAAATATATCGTCAAAAATATAAGCTGTGCTTACTTAATAAATTGCAATATAAACAAAGAACTATTTATGATATTTGTTTTAATAAATAATTATTAAAGCATTTCAAATGTTAAGATACTATCAATATTTAGAAAAACGTACAAGTACTATGTCTGAAAGTAGTGGTTGATCCTAAGCCAAATTTAGTCTTTAATACGAATTTGCACATTTTTAATAGTTTTTACGAAGTGATTTTTTTATGCAGCGGCGGCAAGGCACTACCAACCCCACTTTAAGGCAAGTTGTGCCGTAGTTGAGGTCGGTTGTGCCGTTGATAATGCTAGGTGTTTTACATGAATGAAAATTAAATTATATCAATTTTATCCTTATTTAATATTATAAACGTGAAAGTAACTATGTCTGTCGCGCTTTCACGCCAAAACTACTGAACCGCTGTAAATGATTTTTTGTACACAGATAGTCTAGAGCCTAAGAAAGGATATAGATATACTTTTTAATGCTAAAAAAGGGTTGTAAGGGGTTGAAAGGGGGGATGAAACGTTGTATGGAAGTATAGTAATTTTTAGACCTAGAAGCTTGAAACTTATTTTTTGGGCTGTTGATTCGATATAATTAAATATGACATTCAAAATTTGTAAAAGTTTTACCCTCAAGGGTGTAAAATAACAATAGGGAATAGGGGATCAAAGTTTGTATGCAAATATGTATGGTTTATGTGAATGTTTTCTAAGTTTACGACAAGAGACAAACTATTCGACCTATTCTGACGTACTAGTTTAACATTTACGGAGTCTATAAAGTAGGTTTCTTTTTTTTTATACATTTTGTATCGAGAACGGGATGACGCGAGTGACACTGCGGGCAATAGCTAGTAATAATATATGTATTTCTTATACTTTTAAGTATAAATAAACAGTTTTAAAAATTTAATAATAAAAATAATCAAAATAAATGTACTTCGCCCGTAGTGCCTCTTGTTCCTCATTAAACACTAGTCATGGTTTGTATCCAAACGCAGGAGTAAGTCCACTTCTTATTCTTTTGACATAGCGTTATACATAGTATTGTGTGACAAATTTCTAATTACGTGCAACAGTTTTTAGTCGCTGACGCAAATAAAATGGCAGCCGCGTGTGCTTTTGAATTGCGGTGAAGGAAAACATCGTGAGGAAACTTGCCTCGTGGTGGACTATAGCCTATAGCCCTCTCATTCCGAGAGGAAACCCATGCCCAGCAGTGGGACAGTATGGGGTTGATTATGATGACACATTTAGTGCATGATAAAATATGGTCCGAATTGACGAAACCAAAAAGAGTCCTTCGGTTGTTCGGCTTTTGGCACCACGATGCGAATTAACGCAGTACAAAAAAGACATTAGCTGATACATACCATGGTCCGAAACGACCAATTTAAAAGGGTCCTGGTGCGATTCATACCGTGGTCCGAATAGCTCGTGGTGCGAAACATGCACGGAGGACCCGGCTTAAGAAATTTCTCATTTACACAAAGCTAATTTTGTATGTAAATTGATCGAATTGTGATCAACGTGAAACAGTTGGTAGCCAGAAATCCACGGATCTTGATGTAAAGTATTAAAGCAAGATAGTCACATTAAATAATATTATTGATATACATAATGTTAGTGATGAAAGATGACCTTGAAATCGCAGGCAATTTGTATGGTTACAAATTGCGTCGCGTCGTCCGTTTTAAAACGCCTGCAGTTATGAAATATGCCAAAGGCGAATTGTAAATTGCCATAACACTTTAAATTATGCCACATTCGATGGACAATATTCAAGCGCCAATTAAGGTCCGGCCAAACCGACGCGGTCAGCTTGCGGTGGCGGGTAGTTAGTTATTGTCAGTGTATTTGTACTATTTGTATTGAGGTGACATGAGGTGGTTTAATATTAACGTAATGCTATAAGGTATACTTTATTTAGTCACAATTACCATTTTTGTTTTATACTGGAATAACTCAGTATTCATTTAAATATGTCTGTTTATATCACGATAAAATTACAAATATCGTTACAATGTCCCATTCCTACGATTTAAACGATACCCGACGAATGTTGAAGACTGATGAGAAATTGGGTGAAAATATTGGGTGAATATATTTCACATTGTACCTTTACAATGTGAAAGTTACATTTTTATTTGTGAGTTTGGAACAATCATAACACGTACACAGCACTTGTTATGCAGCAATAAGTATTACAACACAGTACATACAATCAACGAAAACCTTCACTTGATCAACACTAAAATACTAAAACTGTAATAGCGACTAATATGTTTTTCATTTACATGTTTGGAAACTTTCATATAAAAATATTACAAATTCTTCGTTGGCAACTTTAACAATTGAAATTACAGGTACTATGGCATCCGAGGGATGTTAGAGCGGTATTCAAAATCTATTCTTGAACTCATAGACTATAATAGATTATATAGGTGATTTTATTTCTAGTCTGTGGTGTCCATGGAATCTTGTGCTCGCAAGTCTTGCGGAGTATTATCGGTACAAAGTTGCCAAATAATTTGCCTGCGGCGTATTTCATAACTGCGAACATTTTTAAACGGACGACGCCGTTTGTAAAGAGCGAAATCATAAAAAAAGCGGGCGATACAGAGAAACAAAATTAGTTGAATAAAGATTGAATTTTATTTTCAGGTGAAATTGGAAGCCTTTTGTATGTGTGGAAGATTGTATTTATGAAGAATCACGCTTTTACACGATAGTAACTTTAATACTTATACTTTAATAATTAAATTCACTAAGCATTTAACATTTATTATGAATAATAAAAATATTTTGTGCACAATTAAATATAGGCAAGTAATTATAAATAATAAATAATGATGGTATGTAGGTAGGTATTTACTATAATGTTCTTACATTGTAAGGAATCATGTGTTTCTGTTGTGACTTTAATAGTTTTATGATAATAGTCTTAACACTTCAATAAGTACGTCTACAAAATATATGTTTTATGGATATTTACACAATTTTCGAAATGTTTTATGGTGTGCACTGTTAGTAATACTTACCTATTTTATTTAATAAGTTGCAAAATGTGTTTTGAAATATTTATAATGTAAGTTTTTTAACATTTTTAACGTAGACAAGAAATACTCCTAGTAAAGTAATCCAGTAATCTCATAGGTATGTAGGTACCTACATTTGAAAGTCCCTTTGATTGTTGACAAAATTTAAAAACTTGACAATGCAAACGGCACTATCTACATCTACAGTAATCAATATTGAAAGATATTTTTTGAAGCCCTAATTAAGGTAAATCCTAAGGTTTTCCAGTAAAAACTAATATTTATCAATTGAATGGTAAAAATTCGATAAGATCTGGGATCGTCGTTCATTTAAAATTTTTACTAGCATTCACTCGGTATATTTGGTTTCACCCTAAACACACGGTAAATTTTGAAAGTTGGTAAATCTTGGGTTTTACTGGAAACACGTAAGTTCAATAACGAAACGTTACCAGTAGCATTAGTAGATTTATTGGAATTTTTTTCCTAAAAACGCTGGTAATTCGACGGCATTTCAGAAGCATACCGCAACAACAACAGCAGGTACAATTTTCAAGGCTAATCTCAAGTACAATTTTATATTTTGTATTAATTTTAAGTGATATTTTTTTTTATTTTATGGAGTATTTTTTTATTTGAACATAAATGTTACATGCACAAAATTGTTATCATTCCAGATTTTAATTAGTTCTCATGGTGCTCAATGGAGAAGGCAACGAAAGGGTTCGGCTTTTTCTGGCTGGGCAACCATCATAATTGAACGTAGAATTAGTCGCTAATAGCCCGGTCGAGTTAGCCCAAAAAATAAGGCTAAGATTACATTAATTCACATAGAGTTGAAAAGGGGTTTGAAGATTTTTGTATGGAGCGCGCCCTTCCTCCCGGGCGCTATTTTGAAAAGAAAACTCTGGTTAGCGGCCGCTCATAAAAACTTAATAAATCAATTGCAGACATCAATACCAACAAGAAATGTCTCTATACAAAATCTTGTAAAGCGTCACGTTTCCAAGATAGAAACCATCAAAGTTGTAAAGGAAACGATACCGGAAGTATCGATAATCAGGATCATTTTAGAAAAAATAATTATGTACTATCGTTGTATTCGGATTGTTACACTCTCTCGACTGGTATACTTGAAATTACTCTATCGTAAAAAACTCTACATATTTTCGAACTGCCAAGGGTGGTTTTTGGCCAAATATATTATTTTGCCAAAACTCGTTTTCGTAAATAATTTAGACCTCAAAGAAGAAAAGAAAGAAGCTCACGAAACTATGTATAAATTATCAGTTCCTTAGATAGGTAACCTAAATATGCAGATATAGGTAGAATACGGTCTCCTACTTAATATAATTATTGTCTCTTAATTATAAAGAAGAAGGAAGCCTGAAGTGCCTGACAATCAGTCTATGCTTAGGATATTGGTATTGCCCAGAAATTGGGTTGCTGAGTTCTGATGGATGGTATATACTCATAAAGTTCTGCTAATGTTGAACTTCACTGGCGCTGCTTAGAATACAGACAGAAAAAAACAAATAGCAGCGAGGGGGTTAATTGTGGACTTTCGTTGTCTGTATTTTTACTGTAAAAACTGTATTTTTACGAGTAGGTACGAGTCCGACATAACATACCCTGTCACCTACCCTGATGGCAAACAAGCCGTGAGGATTTTCAGCACAAAAAAAATGGTAGTACCTAAAAAAGGTAACTTAAACTTGCGCTCTAGCATGGTAGCGGGTGACAGTTGCCTGTATGACGTTCTTATTGCATTCTGAATTAGTGATTTAATATATTACGAATGAGGTACAGCTAAAGAATAACTCGTAATTTATAAATCGCGGCAACCTTCAAGAGTGAAACAAAATGTTACTGAAACTGTCACCCGCACCATGCTACAGCGCAAAGAGTGTAACGAAAAGGTTGTTGGCACTTTCGTTTTTGTTGGGTACGACGTTGTCGGATTGACGGATGATGTTGTCTTCAAAAATGTGCGCAACAATCAATTACAGAAGCTGGGCAACTAATTATATTATTATTATCTAACATTTAAATGACTATTTTAGACATTATTTTGTTGGGGTGACGCTCATTGTGTCCACTGCGGGGCAAGCCTTTTATACCCTTTTAAAGCCTGTTGATATTTTTTTATTTTCCTCGTAGGTGAAGTAAAAAGAATTGATACACCCGGGGGAACATACATATTAAAAACTAGTGTTGTTTGCAGCATTCTCAAGATCCGGCTTCAAATAAACACCCGTGAATAATCTGTCACTTTCTCCCCTTGGTGAACAATCTACTATGACTGAATCTCTTTTCGAACATAACTGCATACATAACCTAAGATATGCATGATGCAAGCATGCATTTGATATTGAAAATGTTGTTTTGACGACACGATTGGCGTAGCGGTCGAGCGATCGGCTTCTGCGCCACGTGTTGTGGGTTCGATCCCCACACGGAGAAAATATTTGTATGATCTACAGGTAGTTGTTCCGAGTCTGGGCGTTTGTGTATGTGAGAATTTGTGTTTGTAAACGTACCCACGATACAGGAGAAAATCCTAGTGTGGGGGTCAGTTTAAAAAAAAAGTAATGTTTAAAATGTTTATTTGTTTGTATTTGATATTTGTGTAAGTAAGTAGTGTTTACCTCAACAGAACTCTTCCAATAAAACATCCAGTAAATTTTATAGTCATCCATAATCACTCTATATTATATGTATATAAAATAAAAATCACTGGTATGAAAAAAATAATCTTTTATTTATGATTTACCAGGTATTTTCTTTTTAAATTGCTTCCTCTTTTTGATTTGATCGGATATCGCCTTACTCTTAGCTTTGAGGTTTTTACGCCTAATTGTTTTATCTGGATTAGTTTTAGATTTCTTCATCATGCTGAACACTTGTTTTTTCACTTCGTTGTTACTTCTTTCCTCTAATTCTTCTGAAAATCAATCACAGTACAAGCTAGGTATTAAGGTAGGTAAAACAGTACCTAACGTATTTTCTCATTACTTATTTTACCTTTCAATTAACAAATTACAGTCAATGATAAATCTTTTATTCCTTGGCACTGGGTTCCTATGTGATTTGCTTGTTGGAGTGTAGCCTTAGGGGCGCTATGGATAAAAAACTAGACATTTTTTCAATGCAAATTTACATATTTTTAAAAAAGTCCTGTGCCCCACTTGACTTTTTTGTGTACATATTTTTTTGCACCATCGGAATAACCTTGTCCATAGAAACAATTTAGTTTCTGAGAAGCATGGTCCAGAAACAAAAGTCTGTCGTCGATTTTCAGTTTGTGTTTATTGGGGGTTTATTTTGTCATTATGTGATGGTTTTCAACCAAAGCAACAATTTCTAACCCGAAAAATTGTTTGCCAGTACTTTCATTTCGGACATAGGATATTTGAAAAAAAAAACGAAACCCCGTTAGTCTGAAACGTTGCGTCGGTGGACCATGCTTCTCGGGACTTTACTTGTTTCTATGGAAAAGGTTAACCAGAGGGTCAAAAATTACTCGCCGCCCCTTAGGCGATTTATGGCCGATTTATTAAATTAATAAATTAAAAACTTCAGCACAAGATCTCATAAATTAATTTACCTTTAACAACAACTTCTTGGGCTTTCTCCATAGGATCACCTTTGAAGAAGTCAGCACCCTCTATATCAGGATAGCCAGTCTCAGGTTTAGTAGCTTCATAAACAGCTTTTTTCTCAATTCTTCTTTCATACTTGTTACCAGCTTTTTTTGATACAACCTGTCTAAGTTTTGCAGGGCTTATATATTTAGGGTTTTCCCATAATGTTGCACCACCAAATGACCCAGAAAAAATTTTTACCTAAGAAATAGGATAATATTTATTATGTGTATTGCAGTTGGCCTTCAGATATACTTATTAAAAGCAGTATAATTAATTATTTAAATTATTACATACATATACAATAATTTATCTGAACTTATACAATATAACCTATGCGATCTGAAAGGGGGATTTAGGTCCACTAGGCCCAATCACATTACCAATTAAAATAAAAAACTTAAATATTCACGATATAGCTTGACTGTAACCGCTGTACCGGCTAGGCGGGAGACGGGACGGGTGCACGAGTTCACATGAGAACGATATTGTCGGATAGATCTTACGATATAATTCGATATTTTAATGCTATAGAGATATAGCTTCGTATAAATATTATACTACTATAAGTGTATTAAGTAACTAGGTACGTTTTATTATTATAGTTATTGTTATATCTTTTTGTAATTTTTTTTGCATTTTCCATGCTAAGATTATAAACTTATTTTAGTAAAGGAAAAATTCATGCATATGGAAAAATTCTTAGCATGGAGAATGCAAAAAAAAAATCACAAAAAGACAATTTAGTAAAAGGTAAGATCGTACGACAGTACTATTCATAATAACTTGCTATTCATAGATGTCGCCAACGTCACCTTATGACGTAAATTCAGAATGTGAAGGCAAAATTTTAATCAGGCGGGTGGGGTTCGCGGTGGCTGCGTCTCCAACCAGGAGACGCAGGTTCGAATCCTGCCCGCGATTTAATTTTTCCTTTACTGAAATAAGTTTATTATTGTTTTATTTCAATTATTAAATACTTCAGAACCAAAATTAAACAAATTAAAACATAATTATTAAATAAACTACAGTTATTTTGACATAGATTCGGCTTCAACTTCATCTTGCGATTCGCCATCGGAAATTGAATCAGAGTCGTTCTGCAAATTTATTATTAACCTACTGTCGCGATCCCAGTAATTGTTTTCATTTTTTTTGTACGTTGTCACATTTCTGCCATTTGTCCGCCGTGAACTCCGAAAACAATTATCCAATAATTTTATCGTTTCACCTAGACTTCTGGAGAATAGTTAAATATGGTTTTCAGCTATGTTGTTTTTAATGTCTGCCCAGACCAACTCTATGGGGTTCAAATCTGGATGGTACGGCGGTAAACGAAGAACTGTGTGTCCAAGGGCTTTCAAGAGTTCAATCAATTCTGTACACTGGCTCCTTTGTGTATTATTGATAAGAAATTGCTATTGAGTTTTTGTCATGGTTTCCGAAAATTCAACACTGTGGCGCCGCAACCTGTTCTGCATTTCACTTTTGAGGCTTTTTTATGTGATAGGAGGGCAAACGAGCAGACAAATCACCTGATGGTAAGCGATTACCGCCGCCCATGGACACCCGCAACACCAGAGGAGTCACGAGTGCGTTGCCGACCTTTTAAAAGGGGATTGAGCCTCCAGTAACCTCACTCACTCGGCGAAACAACGTAAGCGTTGTTTAACGCCGGTTTTCTGTGAGGCCGTGGTATCACTCCGGTCGAGCCTCGAAGCATGGCTCTCCCACGTAAAAACGAACGCTTGCTATGGTTGGCTTCTTCTCGACCTGAACGCTGGAAGCAGCTTATCTTTTAACTTTTCATACACCCACTTATAAAAAGTTGGCCCGTTCATATCTCCATGATAGTCGCCGGTTTTAACATCTCATTTGAATATGCATTATAAACCAAGCCATTTCGAAATCCAGAGTGAAGAATTACCAAACACGGTCCTTTCCCGATATCAGCGTGAATTCCAGGTTCAGACCTATTTCTTTTGATAACTCTTTAATCAAAATCAACAAATAACATGTTTTTCTTAATAACTTTTGGTTTTCTTGGCGAATTAAATTTCAATCGGCCCAAATTTTCAGTTGATGAATTTCCTGCATTTGTCACATTCCTTTCGGATTTTTCGGAGTAACCCGTAGCCTTCGCCACGATTTTGGCTATATTTGCATCACTTTAATATTTAAAGCTTTCCTTGTCTGCTTTTCTTTTCTTGAAATATTTGGCTACTTTAATAATTCCCTTCCTTCCTTTTTCGTCGTCGGGTAAAAATAACGGTCTTATAATCACGAGATAACGCACGACCCATCTTTGGATATTTATCTCATATGCGTCTGACATAGATAGCCCGACACAAACGACACTAGCTATCGTCGTGAGCGTTGACGGCGGACTGAGCAGAGCGGCTAGCGTAGCCCCCACCCCCGGCGCCTCGCCGCGAACATACCTAAGGCGTGATCACTGATCTCTATGCTACTAGACAGGATACGCTATGGCGTACATATTATATGACAGCATAATTTTTGGCTCAATTTGAAGCGCTGCTCCGTGCTTTTGTGGAACTAAAATTAACACTGATTGACACAATGTAAATGGCCGACGAGCTGTTTAGAGCATCTCCGTGTTCCGATCATTAATTTCGATATTTTTTAAGTATAATTTTGTGTATGTCCAAGTAAGTGTTATGTGCGAAAATCCTAAAAAACAAGTTTGAATACTAACAGAAGTCGTTGCTAGGTAACATACATAACAAATAATATTTAAGGCTAGCATTTTGCTATTACAACCTTCATGGAAGAACAACAAGTAATCGACATCATCCAATCTCTAAAATTAGTTCCGTTACTGCTCACTTGTGCTATCTGCGTTAAAATGGCGAAAATCAAAGGGTGGCAATAAATCGTTGACAGTAGCCTGTCCAGTGTACCTATAGAGGTCAGTGGGCGCGGTACAGCGGTTTCAGTCCAACTATAATAAACTGAATTGTTTACAATTCATGATTGTTATGCCTAAGTTCTACCTACCCAAAGTCTAGTAAATTTTTAAAATGTGGTAAACATTACACGGTCATCCAAACATACCTCCAAATGTTTGGATGACCATGTTATGTATGTATGTTCGGACCCAGTCAGGATGTCACTGCCACCATTATGTATTGTCGTAAAAATTATCTCATTTTATAAAATTTTATTTGGGCTATATTTTTTACTCTTAAAGTGAAAAAGATTATTTATATAAAACCGTATCTCAATAGTGAACAATACATTCACGGGTCGGAGAGGGTTTCCTTAACACATTGTATACTCAATCAAATACATACCGGATTCAATACAAATCTTGGCCCAATTTCAGCCAAAGCTCCATCTTCAGATAATATTTGATAATTTCTAAACCAAATCCTATTGTCAAGGATCATGAAGGTATACACATGGTCAAAGAATGGCTGACTCTTGGGATGGTAATTTGGGACACCAAATATCTGGATCAGTAGTTCCTTCAACAAACTATGGTGTGGGTCTTTAGTGAATTGTGGATCAAATGATAAAAGAGGCCGGGACCCTCTCAGACAGTTTCCTGTCATTTTTAGTTCACCCATTGTGTAAACTGAAAAAGTAGGTTTATGTCTATTTTTAAATAGTATACAACAAAGTTGCTATCTGTGTAAAATTTATATTTATATTTCCATCATTTCCCTCTCTTCACTTACTTCTAACACACATCTAATTAAGATATAATTTTACTATCATTTAGAAAAATGACAGTAAAAACCCCAATGATATAATACTATTAAATACGCAATATTCATAGTAAATGTCATTTAAAATTTTAAATTGTATCTATGAATGCGCTCATTAGGAAATCTTAAAATGTTTAGTTTTATAGGTATGGACATGTAGAGCGACTCAATTATAAATGACATTTACTATGAACATGGCGTATCTAATAGTATTTTATGATTGATTCAAATGAATATTTTACAAGATATCACAGATTCAAAATAACACAAAATCACTTGAAGCAAAATGGCTAGCATGCTGCAATACCAAAGCAATAAACAGATTTTATTAAAAGTGCTTTTCAACACCACATGAAATTGCACACCTGCGAAGCAGAGGCAAGTGACTAGAATGTAAATCTATCTTCGACTTTTAATTAATAATCAGTACATAACTCAGTTTAAAGAAAAATAATTACACCATACGACAAATAATACTGTTGGGGTAGAGAAGATTTTGCGTAAAGAACGAATGATAAAAATGATTTTATTTACATTATAAATGTTTTAAAATTAGTATGTAAGATGTGGAACATAAGAATAATTATTAATAAAAGTAATTTCCTTTATTTTCTTTTAATAGAAATAAAATAAGAATAATAATCATGTGTTTTTACGTGGGAGAGCCATGCTTCGGCACGAATGGGCCGGGTCGACCGGAGTCGACGGCCTCACAGAAAATCGGCGTTAAACAAGGCTAATATTGTGTTTCGCCGAGTGAATGAGGTTACCGGACGCCTAATCCCCTTTTAAAAGGTTGGCAACGCACTTGTGACTCCTATGGTGTTGCGCGTGTCCATGGGCGGCGGTAATCGCTTACCATCAGGTGATCCGTCTGCTCGTTTGCCCTCCTATCCCATAAAAAAAATATGTAATTGTCCCACCGCCGACGGTAAACGAGAAGCGTGTTGAGTTAGAAACTAGAAACGAGTTGGCGAGCAGCGTGAAGCGAGTGTGTAGTTCCGATAGTTTGTCGCTGAGCTATAAGCGAGTGTGTCTTGCGCAAACTTGCACGCGCGATACACGTGTTCCCAACGAGAAAAGAGCGATGTGAAAGTTTGTTCCAAGTAACTATGGATGCGTTTTTTATTGAATGTGTCCCACAATATCCGTCTTTGGGACACAAAAATGAATTCGTATAAACAATGATAACTCTCGGCGTGAGTTCTGACTGCCTAGCAAGCATCGCTGAGCAAGTATTGCTGAGCGAGTATTATCCTTGATAGCTCTTGTCGCTCAGCGACAAACTAGTGGCAGTGTAAACAGTGACCGATCAACTATTAACATATGCATCTCTTTTGTTTACACGGAAGTTAATATCTATTGTATTCGAGGGTTAAATGTGAAAACGTAACAGACAGACAGAGTTACTTTCACATTTGTAATATTAGTATGGATTCATGGTATTTTCTTATGGTTTTGACACGGTATTTTTCGTCTGAAACACCGTATTTTTAATGCATCAACACGGTATTATTTTTTATCTGGCAACACTGCCACCTCACTATCTCTTTTTTTAACAAAAACTGGTGGTACTCTTCAACTGTCAAATAGAGTTGGGTGATATAGGTATTTCTTAATATCAAATCGATACTATATACTGATATGCGATATCAATACCGAAACTATATATTTTATGAAACTATATATTTTATGAATCTATATATGTATCTATAAATATTGTTTGTATACCTGAATATCGTTATGTAATAGATATTTCAATACCGAATACTTTGTACTTTTAATTTGTCTTAAACAAATCGTTTATAAATATTGCGGAATATATAATATAGTAAACGCCATTACAATAATCTTAAAATGAATTTTCGTTCATACTTTACCTATACCTACGACTGGCTACATTATTAATATTTTTTATTCTTTTACCTTTTGTGACAAATTCAACGATTGGTTTAAACATGAACACCTATACTTAAAAGCAAAAGAATATAGCATATTTAAAAAAGATCACAGAGTACAGAAACAGTATAAACTTATTCAAATATCGTGGCTCAATATCGTATCGTCGCCAATCGGTAGATGTATTACGGATATAGTGATTTGCTTGATATATAGTTACTACAAAGATCGATATACAGATATAGGATATTGATACAATATATAGTTTCTCTATAGTCTATTCTCGTTAGCATGCCAATAGAGAGTATTGAACCAACCACTACTGCAATCTCTAACTTCTTAACGATAACTATCACTTTCTTTCTTTTTCTTTTCTTTTTAAAAAAAACGTTGCCCCACACAAGGATTTTCTCCTGTATCGTGGGTGCGTTTACAAACACAAATTCTCACATACACAATCGCCCAGACCCGGAACAACTACCTGTAGATCATACAAATATTTGCTCCGTGTTGGGATCGAACCCACAACACGTGACGCCGAAGCCGATCGCTCAGCCACTACGCCAAACGTGTCGTCTATATCACTCTCCATACTAACTATAGCTGAAAGTCAACATTTTAGCGTTTCATAGTAGCGGTTGCAGGGGTGCTAAACTTTAATATTTTTCGTAGTCTATAAACTGCAATGCTTATGAACAGGACTTATCTGCTAAGTAACCAGAACCCAACATTGATTACTAGTTCTGTACTATAAGGCAAAGCTGATTTATGCAATATGAAATACGGTTTGTACATATAATTTAAGCTGTAATTAACTTGTGAAAATATATAAGTATATAATAACTTTAGAAATTTAACAGCTAGTATTGATGGATTAAAATTATATTTTACGGATTTTTGATGGAAATGAACAATGAATTTGGTGGATTTTTAAAAATATTTTTGGCAACACTGGTCCATGCAACCATTCACGTAATGTTGTTTTTGCAAATTGCGCAAATTAAAATCTTCTTAACAATCTATTGAGTAATTTTTAATAATTCTGACATAAAAAACCATTATTTTAGGCATCATAAAAATAAGTTATTTTAGTGAAGGAAAAATTCAATCACGGGCAGGATTCGAACCTAGAAATGCGAAAAAATCACAAAAAGATATTTAAAAGGTAAGGTGGCATTGTACAATATCAAACTAACTGTTAAGTAAGTCATGTTGGTTGACAAGCAAGGTAACTTGCTTTTAAATAGATGTCGGCAACATCACCTTATGATGTAAATTCAGAATGTGAAGGCAAATTTCGATCAAGCGGGTGGGACTCGCGGTGGCTTAGCGGTCAGAGCGTCTGGTGTATCTAACCAGGAGATGCAGGTTCGAATGCAGGTTCGCTGCCTGCGATTGAATTTTTCCTTCACTAAGTAACTTTATAATCTTAGCATGGAAAATGCGAAAAAATCACAAACGGAATCATAAAAATAAGATGAATGAAAAATGTTCCAAATAAATACCGATTTAACACGGTTGACCCTGAAGTCAACACAACCGGTATTATGATACACTAGAATTTTGCCATTAAGGGACTGTTAATATAGCGAGTGATCGTTAACATTAAGAAATTAGAGATCGCGGTAGCAGTTGGTGCAATACTCTCTATTGCCATGCTAACACAAATAGACTATATCTATATATGTTTTGTATCACCCAATCCTACTGTCAAATTACTCAATACAATTTTAATAAAGGTCGAAGTTTTTAGGAATTACAGTAAAATATGGAAAAAATATATCAAGGTAATACATACTGTTCTCAACCAGGAATTTGACACTTGGTCCATTGGGTATATTAGCCATCCACAAATAGAGATCTCTCATCTTACGGCCTTCAAAAAGTATACATTTGTTACAATTCTTCATTTCACTGATCTCATTGACAACATACAAGTTTTTGCTTCTTTCCATTTTAGATTCGGTCTTGTGATGTGGCATTAGTTTTTTTATATCCTCCATTAAATGGCGATGGCGGTGATTAATACCACGTGCAGCAAAGACGAGAACTCTCTGCCTATTGATCCATTTTACCTAAAATAAAAAGTAGTAGACATCAGCAGGTGAGGTTACGATCCAATCATGCAATTTATGTACTTATATTATTGCTTTAATAAGTGCGTAATAATGGCTTCCAGGAATACAGAATACTAGCCGTTGTATTGTTTTCAACAAGATTTTATTATTTGTAAAAGAAATTTATTTTAACCTGTTTTGGTGGTGGGTCATCAGACATTCGAACTGGCGGCAATATGAGTACACTTTCCTCATCTATTTTGTCTTGAAGTACTACAGGAGCTTTCCTCTTCCCACTTGACTTTATTTTTACCATTTTTAAAACTTTGTGCACGTGTATTTTAATTTCCTGTAATTTTCAACAATAAAGCTCAATACAGCCAATAGCACAGACTATTATGAGATACTAGTATGCCAATAGCCAACAAGACCCGGTGTTGTTATCGTACAAATTTGAGCTGCCGTATGTCATAGTCTAGATTGCCGTATTGTAAGGAAAAACTCACTGAATAGACTATTTATAACAATGAAAATAACCTACAAATTGTGGTCATCCCATCAGATAATAGTCTAAAAAGCACATATTTCACTTTTCTCAAGCTAAAATATGTATATTTTTTTGCAAATTACACGAATTAAAATGTAATTTTTTTTTAAATTTTATCTTGGACGGGAACGCTCTGAGATTGGTAGCAACTCTGGTGACGTCATGGGCAAGTTAAGTTCGATCTGTGAGCTGTTTTAGAAACACTTTTCGATAGGTAATTTTTTTATACATATCATAACTAGAGGTTTCATTAAGTATTCGTTTCTAATCTTAAAATGGAATCCAATTTTATGCGAGCCGTTATTAGCAACCTACCCAAGATAAAAGTCTCAATAAAAAATAAAAACATTGTAAACAACCATCACATAAAATCGTCGATTTCATACTTATTTCGTTTTCACTACATTAAATTCTGATGTCGAAAACTTCGAAAATACTGTCGCTTTCATAATACACCCGTTTATAATGCAATTTCACCTAAGTATGTAAAAAAATCGAATTTATAAAGTTTGTATTAGTTTGAAGTTTTGTTTTTCTAAAGGTATAGCCATGTGCTCAGGTGCAAGTTCTGATCTGTACGATATTGAATGAATGAATTAAACAGATTACAAAAAGGTGAAAAGGCAAAGGAATTACGCCATTGTTCCAATTGCATTGTCGGTTAGAGAAATTAAAAATATTCATTTAATTTTTAGTTCTTAAGATTTCTTTCAAAAGTAAATAAATTTATAGGAGCAGCACTTTGTCCTAGAAATACATTTTCTAATTGACGCGAAACAAACAGATAAATTGGTGGAATTTTGATTGTTGGGTATTGGTTTCTTTACATTGATTAACAATCGAAACGCTCACTTTTATCATGCGTACTGCTGAAATGTGGAATGCGCTCCCCGATTATATCTATTGGGTTTTCCCCAATAGATATAATCTGGGTGTCTTTAAATCACGTGTGAATCGTTTTCTTCTAGTTAGGCGCGCTCCATCGTAGATTGCAGTGTCTCATATCATCAGAGCGAACTGGCGGTCAAGCGTAAGCCCATCACGAATTAAAAAAAAAACAACGTATTAACTTAGTTTATTTGAAGTGTCGCCACCGGCTTTAATAAATTTTTCAGGTAAGCCATCGGTTGCAGCATCCATTAATCCTTCCAGGTCCATTATTTTGTTTTCTTCTTTTGTAACATGGCTTACGCTTCCTGTCCACAGCGCGGCAGCAATATTTGCCAATCCGTCCTCCAGTAAAATCACGGCGTCAGGCATTTTAAATGTCTTATTATTTCAGGCCTCGTATGATTTGACTTAGGCCCATATCATTTCAATAGGGTTCAGTTCGCAATGGTATAGAATTATAGAGGAAGACGTAAAACTATGATACATCTCTTGTCCACTATATCGTCAGCGACATTTTTTTATATGCTTCTTTAATACTGTTTGCTAAAAGCTGTGCTTTATGATTCTTTATCGTGTGATTTATGATTCTTTAGGCAGGTGTAGAATTAAGTATGGGGTGAAGTACGTATGAGGCGTGCCCAAACTATAAACATATAAACTTACTTAATATATACACTACATAAAAATATATTATATATTATTGACTGCCTCATTAGTCTATTGGTCCCAAGCACGACTGCTACGCTAAAGAAACTGTTATGTACTTTCTAATTAATTTTATTCCATCGAATGAAAAAATAAATATTGACTCATTCGTTCATATTCGTTTTATAAAATAGAATAGGAAAATCAGTAAATTCATCATTGACTTTGTCATTGTTTTGTTTACTAAGTTTTCATTTTTTATCGTAATACACTTTGCATTTATCTTTTTATTTAACGATTAACGCTAATTACTGTGCTGCGAAACGGAAAAATGTAAACAGTTTAAGTACCACATAGGAATTATTTATTTACAAACCTTTGTGTGTGATCACTGATCAATTACCATTGATAAATTTTGTAAAATTTCATTTTAGGATATGTTGATAAATATTTACCTTTTCTACCAAAGTGATCTCCACACATAATACTTTAATGCATTCGAATGCATTATAGTGCCCTTTGGGTCTCTTCGAGCTACTAAAATTGTATCAACATCTTTCGTCTTTTGGGATTTGTTGGAACAGAAAAAAACAGTTTTTTATAGAGTGACAAAATAAAAACAGTATTTTTGGACTCTATAAAGACGTATTTTTACACTATAGCATTACACACAATTTATACACCATTTTATCCGATAAATTAAAAAAAATGTTTTTTTTTTATGGGATAGCAGGGCAAACGAGCAGACGGATCGCCTGATGGTAAGCGATAACCGCCCCCCATGGACACCCGCAACACCAGAGGAGTCACGAGTGCGTTGCCGACCTTTTAAAAGGGGATTGGGCCTCCGGTAACCTCACTCACTGGGCGAAACACAACGTAAGCGTTATTTAACGCCGGTTTTCTGTGAGGCCGTGGTATCACTCTGGTCGAGCCGGCCCATTCGTGCCGAAGCATGGCTCTCCCACGTTAATGAATGAAAGTTATTTCATCTGCGCTGTTTTGTTGTGTTATGATAAGTGAACTTGGTTGTTTGCATATGACGTCACACGTGTCACGTGACCAGCGCAGCGTTATCACAGAAACATCGTTTATGGCGCGGTTTTAAAAATTAAAACTTTATCATTAATTTTCATTGATAATACAAAAGATGTCCCGGAAATATCAATGTAGTGTGCTTATTATGTAATATAGAATAATTTAAAACATAACATACCATCACGCCTGTATTCCCCGAAGGGTTAGGCAGAGGCGTACTAATGTACACCCACAGTTCGCCGGTATGTTTAGGTCCCATGTAATAGGGGGCGAGCCTATTGCCATTAACCGGGCACAAATCCAGACTCCGAGCTGCTACTGAGAATTTCATAGAAAAACCCAATAACACTTTGCTCGACCTGGGGATCGAACCCAGGACTTGCGTAGCAGTCGCGCTTGGGACCACTAGACTAATGAGGCAGTCCATATAGTCAATAATTTAAAACTATTTCCAAAATTAGTCAAATTATTATTTAATGAAAAAAAATATTCCTCATTTATTTCTTCTCCGTTAAGGTTTCTAATCGTTCCTATTACTTCCGGGCCTTCAGAGTCACATTCACTCATATCCCTAATAATATTATAAACTTGAAAGTTTGTTACTCTTTCACGCCAGAAACGCCCAGCAAATTGCTTTTGTTAAAAAAAATATTTTGTTTATTACTCGCGGTATTCGAATATCCAAACAAGACTGCAACATTTATCCACATAAAAGTAGCGAAAAGATAAAATGAATTTAGAGCACAGGCTCCGCTTAGTAGCAAGTCGCCAGCGGTTATGCTTGTTCTTGCTCGGACATTAAAAGGAGGGCTCCGTACTAGTACAATCATTCAAATGTACTAGTTCGGTCTTCTAGTACTATTAGTACATTTAGTACAGTAGCACACTGAAGGAATAGTGATTGTAGGGTCATGAACATAAAGTTCAAAATAGTTATAGGAATCTATGAATGAGATCCATAATCATTCCCGCTCGTTCAGTCGCGTTCCGTTAGTTCGTAGAGCCAGAGACTATGAATACTTCGCGAATGACGAAGTACTAAATGTACTAAATGGATGATGTACTAAAAAGGAAAAGGAATAGTTTGTACTAGTCAGTGTCGGGAATTAGTACATGTACTACACAAGCCTACCAGCGGTGACAGTGGGTCAGTGGCTAAGAAGTAGGGATGGCGATTTGAGATCGATTAATCGAAGAATCGATTTCTCGAGCTAAAAAAATCGATTTTTTAAATCGATATGTAGTTCTGAATCGATTCAGTGAATCGATATTTCACCCTTGAAAATCGACATACGATTTTTTCAGTTTTGGTAAAAACATTAAAATTATTTCCAATTAGGAATATAAATTACGCGCTTCGCGCGCTTTAATTTTTCAACCAATAAAGAATCAGGGACCATATTTTTGCGATAATTCTATACTCAGTTAACTTTACACTTATTTTGATTTCATCTATTTTAAGCAACTCTCTACATGTAATGCACTTGCACTGGAAAGTCAGGGCTTAAACGAAGAATTTAAACACTATTTATCACAGGCAGTTGTGCGTCTGAAGTATGATCCTATACTTCTCTGGCAAGAACAAAAAAACTCTATTTATCACCACATTTACTCAATACCAATTATGTATACGAGTATCGTGGGATCATCTGTTCCTTGTGAGCGCCTTTTTTCCATTGCCGGCAACATCGCAAGTGATGAGCGGAACCGTTTGGATCCCAGTAGCCTTGACAGGCTGTTGTTTTTAAAAAACTTAGATATTAAACATTGGGATATTAAAACTATAAGCTGAATTATCTATTTTCTTCACTTTTTAATGTAACAAATACATTTAGAAAATAAATGTCTTCTTTTAAACCTGACCTGATACTTTAACATGGTAATAAAAATAATTTAATAATTATAAAATAATTTATTAAAAAATAATTTTCTATAATTTTTTTTTTGTTATAAAAACGTTGCCCCACACTAGGATTTTCTCCTGTATCGTGGGTGCGTTTACAAACACAAATTCTCACATACACAAACGCCCAGACCCGGAACAACTACTTGTAGATCATACAAATATTTGCTCCGTGTGGGGATCGAACCCACAACACGTGGCGCAGAAGCCGATCGCTCAACCGCTACGCCAATCGTGTCGTCGTTTAATTGTCATTATCGAATTCCCTGAACTAAAAAATTCCGTGATTTTACTGATAAGAGATCATTTATTATGGTATTTTTCTTGTTTTTCATAAAATGGATTTATATTTACATTGTAAATGCAAACATAAAAAAATCGATTTTTAAGGAATCGATCTTTTGGACCTCGATTTTTTTGTGAATCGATTTATTAGGTTACTTTTCGAATCGATTTAAAAATCGATCTTTTTCGTAAAGAATCGCCATCCCTACTAAGAAGCTTGCGCAGTATTTTGTTTTGTTTTCATCCGCGCATTACGATAATAGTGTTAATATTCGAATAATGAAATGGATGGAAAAGAAAGACCGAAAAAGGGAAGAGAAAGAAGGAGAAAGGAAGATTGAAAAAGGGCAATCGGATAATTGCCTAAAATAGATGCACTAATGGTTGCCCATTATTTATCAACAAATAGAAATTTCGTTGCCGCCGAATGCGAGGAATAAAAATGCTATGTTAACTTTATCTGCTAAAGAAATGTCATATTGCAACTCAAATAGGCAGAAGTACCAAGCCTTTGAAGTTTTACGTTATAGACAACAAATATGTATTAAAGTTTTATATCTATTACGTACGTACGCACATATGTGATTATAGGTACCTTTTCTTAGTAAATTTAACTAAATACATAAATTGATTTATTGCAAATGTAGTAGGAGAGAGAGGAGAGCGCGAGCGCACTGAGCGAGTGTGTTGATATGACGTCACACCGTCAAACGCATTGAGTACGAGTCCGCATCGCACGTTTACTTCTTTAGTTCGGAAACTAATTTTATTGACGTATCGAATTAATTCTATATCTTGTATTTTTTATTTTTGACAGAGAATATGGAGAGCTAATATTCAAAATTAGGTAACATTTTAATTGCTATAAAAAGCACTGTAAAAGACCTCATAGCTGAATTAATATATTTACCGAGTTTGATGTTTTATTTCACATATACTCACGCTTTTTTCCACCGGGTTACGAAACGCTTTAAGGCGGATCGTTCAGCTGAGCCCGCGAAATTCAAATTTCAAGTGATTTTTCGCAGTTTGTAGGTCTATATTATGTTCTGCATTCATGGTAATGGTAAGTGCGACATTAACTATACAAAATTCACAATTTTTATCTAAAACCATTGCTTAAAAATCATTATTATAGCTAAAAGTAGTGTAAAATGACAATTTTGACCAATTACATAGATTGCGCCAAGTTTTTGGCTTGATAAGGATTTATAAGTAAAGGTTTTAGTTCTCAGTCGTGAATGTTGTATAGTTAATGTCGCAATTACAACTGCCATGAATCCAGAACTTGTTATACACCGACAAACTGCGAAAAATCACTTGAAATTTGAATTTCGCGGGCTCAGCTGAACGATCCTACAGTTATAAACTTATAACTAACTATAGATTCAAAGCTATGTATATTTATCTAAAGTTGTGATCAGAGAAAAACAGATGTCGCTATTTTCCATTACTTAAAAATCCCGTGGAGTCGGATATCTATCACAGTTTAAATATACTACAAAGTATGTAGTATATTTTATTGTGTGTCTCTATTCCCTCCCTATATAAAATGTACTCTGTGGTTTTAATATTAGGTACCTATTGTTAGCTAAAAACAAGGTTGCAATGCCGCGAATCGATCAATTTTGCAATAATAATATGTTTAATTGCATTTTACTAAAAACATTATTTAGATATCGACGCCGCTCGACGTGCCGCCGCCGCGCCGCTGCTCGACGAGTCGTCGCCGCGCCGCCGTGCCGCACCTTGGACGCACTTCCATAGAAAATGTAGCAGGAGAATTATTTAATTTATGCGATTCGATTCGGCTCGGCTCGGAGAAGCTAGTTTTCCTTTTGGTATAGGTACTTATACAGTTATACTCCTCTAGGTATAAGCTAGTTGACGTGAGACTTTAGACGTCCTACTGTATCTTTATTATTGTCTTTGTCTACTGTAGAATGTTTACTCACACAGTCACACTACACATTTTTGTTACGTAATCATTTAATCAACGTTTCGTGCGAAATCGGCGAACGATTGTATTTCACATTAAGTTTTCCATTGAACTTTATGAAGTGATTTGGTTTATTGTATTCTCATTAAACTTACAATGGATCAGGAACTTCCACGCGCGGCAACAAATAATAATAGTGTAATATTATCATTGTAGTATTATTTTACTGACCCTTGTTATCATTAGATAGACGTCAGTATGAATTTTTACTTGATCTAAGTAGTTTGCTACAGAAGATTCGTCGTTACGGGTGTGTTTAAAAATGATCAAATCTTTTACGTTGTTTTTGAAGTCTTTATCTAAATATAATGCTCTTGAGACAGTAAGACGTGCGTCACAGGCACTGCCACAACTGTCTTCGGTAAGAATGTAATTCATATTTATGTAGATTTTAATTATATTTGTAAGTAGGTACCTATAGGCATTTATATGTATCATGAATGTTATAATATAATTATAACATAGGTATTCTGTTTCACATTCTCATAGAAGTAGGTTTTCAAATTTAGTATATTTGGGACATTCTACTTTTCGATGCCTAATACTTAGAGTTACCTACCTATTCTGATAAAAAATTAATAAATAAAATAAAAAATTTTGGTGATGTGTCTGATTGTAGTCGTCGCGTTACTTTCTCAACCTCGTATCTGCATAAATCTAAGTTTTGGTAGGTAAATGACAAAAAACTACTTTAAAAAAAAGTAACCTTTTTGTCTGCGTTTGGAAATATACATTTAGTGTTTACTATTAATACAAATACTGTCAATTGTATCGCTTAATTACGAGTTAAAATAATCCTATTTTTGATGATTTTTGCAGCTAAGAGGTTCCTACATAGCGTAATTTAAATAAAAAATCAACCCGAGCTTTGAATTACGGGGTTATTGAATTAAAACGCTGCATAATAGAAAAACATTTAATCATAAAACACACTTCAAAGATGACTGAATGTATCAAAAAACCCATTGGAATCCTTTGGGATAAAATCGGTAGGGCCTCTTTGAACATTTTTGTTAATAAAGAAGAGCTATTGCGGTTCATACCTTGTGGTATAATTGTCCACTCGTCATCGAAATGTAGTTAGTTAAACCTAATTTTTTGTATTTTAAAGCTCATAAATTGACGACACAAGGATCGCCAGCTGTAATACTTGGTCTTAAGGATTTATAATACTTTGATGAAGAGAAATAATGGAATAAAATATTGTCCAAATACCTATTTAACTGCATACGGCTGCTTCGATCGTGCTTCTTTAATAACTTTATTGAAGTGTACTGGTAGATAAAGTTCTTTGTTTTTTTTTTGTATGCAAGCATGAAGTGAACTGAATCACACTCCATTTGGGTGTGACCAACGACTAAATATTTTTCAGTAATTTCGGCATTATTGTTAATAGCAAAATGTTGGAGGGCATTAGCAAGTGTAATATTACGATTTTGAGCATTGCAACTATCACTAAATGTAATTATGGGTTTAGTCTTACCTTCTATATTTTGTAAGCACGATGTAAATATATTGGCGTCCCTACCCCCTTCTCCTTCGGGCCAAACGTAACAAGAAACGCTGCCATCCTTTTCATTGTAAATAGTAAATTGATGCACACATAATTTTGGCTTATAATATTGCGCCCCAGCTGTGATCGCAGGAATCGTTTGTACAGCTTGCAAATCTACTGTTACATCATGATCAGAATTTAGGGGTAAATTATAAACCTAAAAAAGATCATTGCGGTCTGTGTTACGCATTTATGAATAAAAATATTCAAGAGGAAGAATATCAAGCTCACATTATTCTTCTGAAGCATGTGTACTTCATAATTTTCACCCTTATTCTTATCTAAATCCTTTTCTTCCCTAGCTCGATCTTTTACAAGAATATAAGCTTGATATTCTTCCTCTTGAATATTTTTATCCGTATACGCGTAACACAGATCGCATTGATCTTTTTTAGGGTTATACTAATATACTTATCCCTATATACTGGTTATGAATTACGTTTAAAAACACTTGTAGGTAAGTTTTTCTCTCGAGTCTTTCTCATAATAGAACTTATCTATGTAGTATTGTTCAAAAGTGACATACAGGTCCATCCAAGATCTATCTTTATTCAATGTCTACATACACTTTACTGGTACTTTGATGACAGTAATGAGAAGGAACTTTAGTTTCTGGTTTCTGCCACTTTCGCGAATATTAGACATTGAAATAAAACTACTTTTTACGGATTTTATCGCGTTATATTTAATATTATGATTCCCAACGTTTCGGATCCTTTACGGCATCCATGGTCACGGGTAGATTGAGGTGTTGGACGTCTTAATGTTAATATTACTATCAGCTACCTAGCTTACATTATTTGTTAATTATTGGCGATCCGATTCACGCACAATTTCCTCATCGTGAGTTGTGGTCTTGCAGTTATGGGCTTGGATTTGGATGTAATAGAATCTATAATGGGGTTCCAAGCAGATGGTAAGACCCAGCCATCTTCTCTATTGAAATTTAGGTGTTTTTTTATTTCACTAGCCTCACAAATCATCCTGGGCAGGAATCAGTTTGCTTTTGCGAGGACTTCTGGTTTATCAAATCTGATGAAATGCTGGGCCTTGTCAAGATTATACCTAATTGAAGCTAGATTGTGATTGTGGTCTCTCTAAACATATGCCAAATTAAAAGAAGCTTAAGGACCTGCGTAAAAGAATACATCGCCGATGTCAAACACCGCCGTACCAGAAAGTCAGCAGTTTGTGAACACACTCTTGACAAGGCCCAGCATTACAAGAAGAAAAGGAAAAAAACATATTTATAGATGTTTTTATAAGTTTTCAAAAGCAAAACCACAAGAGATATGAAGTATTGGGTGCTCCAATTCGCAATGACTTCACTTCTTAGAATTTGTTTATCAAATACGTTACTTATGTGCAGCAACCTCGTATTTCACAAAGCAGAATCACGAAATAAGATTTTAGCTGAGTAAATTTAAGGTTGAAAACTCGTCTACCAAGTTGCGAGTTCGTGCAGGTTACATTAGCGGTCTCGATAAGATGCGAGGATATTGTACTACAGAATTGCGGTTGAAATATGATATAGTTGCAGTTATAAAGCAAAGCTTGCAGATTTAATTAAAAAATTTATAAAACAACGTATTTTTTTAGATACGAGGTTGAGAATGTAAAGCGACGATATAGGACAACTGCTTAGTGCTATTTCTTTTCATCTTAGGCTGCCTGTATCTATGCGCGTGCTCATTAGGAAAGCCTAAAATGTTTAGATATACTTATATATATTATAATTATATTTTATAATTTTTGAACGCGTTTGAATTTTTCCTTCACTAAAATAACTTTATAGGTAATCTTAGAATGGAACGTGCAAAAAAAAACACAAAAAGATATTTATTTGATTTTCACTTTTTCTTTATGGCGTCTGGTTGTCGCCATATTGAGTTTTGATTTATTAGACATAACTTGTCATGTCTAATATGGAATCAATGGAGTGTGATTGGACACTGACAATTATGACGAATCTGACGACACCATTCAAGCTGAAATCCATCAAGGTATTTAGGCTGTAGAGCGTGACAATGAAATATACAAATATACTGTACACTCGAAAAACATAACCCTCCTTCTTTCTAGCGCAGTCGGGTAAAAAGTCACGATTTTTAATTTTATATAATTTGCCTACATTCGCACAGGTTCACGAACACTTAATAATTGAAATAAATACCGATTTTTGTTTCACAGAATTAAAAAGAAGAGGTATTGTAGGTAGACATAAGTTAAATAAAAAATAAAAAAGAATGGAGTCAATCTAAGACATAAGTACCTACCTACATAATTTATTCATCTATTCTTTATAACGAAAAAAATGTTGGTAGGTATAAAACACCGGTTTTTTTTTTCAATGTTACTAAACAATACCTGAATTCTATTCAATTATTTTACAGTAGGTAAGTATTACATATCATTATTTTTTTACGTAAATATATACATACTTCTTGATATCCCGAAACACGGGACAATTTTCGTCAAAAATGTACGGCAGTCTCGGGTCTCCACTTTACGTTTAATGTTCCTCGAAGTTTAAATAATTTAGCTGACCTTTTTCCGATCACCGCTGATTATACTTACATAAGTAGATAGTGGTTGTCTAGTCTAAGGTAGATAGGTATGGTTCGTAATTGCAAATAAGCTTCTTAACATATTTCGTCCGTTTCAGGAAAAGTACAATTTACAAAGAAAAAACTTTGGGACGATAAACTCAACTGATGTTGGTTACTTTCAATCAATACTTGGAAAAGGGCGAGTGTTGACTGATGAAAGTGATGTATTGCCATATAATATTGACTGGATAAAAAATTGCAGAGGTATCTACTTTTAATTATTTTACGTTACGCTACATATTCTATAATATAAAAATGAATCGCAAAATGTGTTGGTAAGCGCATAACTCAACAACACCTGGACCAATTTGGCCAGTTCTTTTTTTTAAATGTTCGTTTAAGTTCAAGGATGGTTTTTACGGCGAGAAAAATTCGAATAATTGCCGGAAAAGCCCTAAAAATAGCCCTTTTCTTTTTCCCATACAAACGTTTTCTAACTAAAACGTAGAGTCAATTTGAGCTTTGTTGCTATTGCATAAAGTTCATATTAAATTACAAGCATTCATTGTTATCTAAGCAATGTAGGTGTGTTCCTAACGTCAAAGAGTCAATCTTTTTGACAGGACGGAGTCTGTCGGGTCCGCTAGTTTATTATACATATCTAAAGGTATTCCGATCCGTTGATGTTAGGGGCATGCAATCTCGGAAGGTTCTCAATTCCGATACTGAGTTGCAATACTGGAGGTTTAATATCGGAATTCCGGTACTGGTTGCGGTACTAGTAACTTAATTATTTTGGTATCTCTTCCTTGTTCTCTAGTGAGGAAAATAAAAAGGTTTGTTATAAATTAAACACGTTTATGTTTCAGTCTTGAATCACTTTGTAACATCCAAAATTAAACATAGATAATATTATTATTTGGCAATATTTCTCCCTTACTTACTCTTAATAAACATTTAAAACAGTAAAATCAACAAGAATAGAATAAAACAATTATATTTTTTTTATATTGATCTTAAATAAAAAATTGAACATAAATTCAATATGATTGATAAAACTAATTTAATCAAAGTAAGAATTTAACATATCTACAATATAAAAATTAGTTTAAATTTTAGCTTCATCGAAGTGTCAACCTTTTACCTTTATTATCTTCTCGCATATTCTAGAAATTCTATTAATTAGTTAATTTCTTAAAATAATCTTCATTTTACTATCGCCAAAACACCCCAAAACCATGACATTACCACCACCAAGATTTATTACTAGGCACTGTGAATGCTTCTGAACACCTCTCTTCTTTTGATCGGCGTACAAAACACATGTCTATTGAACCCGAATATTTGAATCTTAGATTCATCACTCCAAAGGATATTTTCACATTGATCTATTGTCCATTTTTTGCGACTCTGCCATTCTAGTCTATTTTTCTTATTGAATTGTTAGTTTGGTGTCTTCCAGCAGCACCACATCCCCTTAGTCCCGCAGACTGTAGACGTCTTTTAACCGTTGTTATTGAAATGGGTATTGCTAGCGTATCATTCACAGCTGCGATATTTGTGGTGCAGTTAAGCGTCGATTCCGTTTAGAGAGGACTCTGATGAAGTTATCCTCTTGATTTGTTGTAGATTTGGGCCTACCAGATCTTTTTCTTTCTTAACTTTTCCCAGTTTCTTGTTTTTTAACAAGCGTGTAATGAACACCTTTACAATAAATTCTAAGTCTTTCTGCGATTTGACGTTTACTGTATCGTTCCTCATGTAGAGTACAAATAGCTCTTCGCTGTTCAAGTGTGATTTGCTTCCGTTTAGCCATTTTCAGAGAAAAAAGTACGGTTTAAGTAGTAGTCGAAATCTTTCGAATACAGAGAATGTTAATTTTACAACCACACCAACCACAAGCATGGCTCTCCCACGTAAAAAATGTTTCAATTATTCCTTCATTTGTGGTCACAACACTAACGGAATCCAAAATTTTAAGTTTGTATGAATGCTAGAAGTACTTTATAATTTTGATGATTGGTGAGTCAATGAGTTAATCAGACGGTGTCAAAATTGCATAATTTAAATTGCTATAGTTTGTAAACTGTAAATAGGAACTTTATAACTTTATCAGTTTAAGTACATATTTCTATTTTCAAATATTTTATATTGTTGTGTGCGTCTTGTCCATGTGAATAAATTTATTTATTTCTTCTTTCTTATGAACTTTGGGAATAAAGCTAGATACAGTCTCTTTGTCACTGAATTTAGGCCACTAGATTTATCCACAACGAATATACAGAGGGCTCAAAAGTGCTCCGATTGACTTCGAGAAACGGATAGTACGGCCGTGCTCGACTTGGCAGGGGTACCTACTACAGCACTACCGTGCCCCAAATATATGTAGTACATTTCATACTATATATATTTTTTAATATATTTATAACTAGCTTTTGCCAGCGACTTCGTCCGCGTGGAATAGTTACTTTGTTCCCTAGTTCTTCGCCCGCGGTTTCACCTGCGTTGCCCCGTTCCTAAAGGTTGTAGGACGCAGTAGAAGAAAGAAGTAGGAACGGGGTTCCTAAGGGTTGTAGCGTGATGTTTTATAGCTTGAAACCTTTCTAATGAATCACTCATTTTCCCAACATTTCCCTTCACTGCTCCGCTCCTATTTATCGTAGCGTGATGAAAAGTATACTATAACCTGCCCAGGAGTATGAAGAACAATTGTACCAAGTTTAATTGAAATCCGTCGAGTGGTTTTTGTTTCTATAACGAACATACAGACAGACAGACAGACAGACAGACAGACAAAAATTTTACTGATTGCATTTTTGGCGTCAGTATCGATCACTAATCACCCGCTGATAGTTATTTTAGAAATATATTTCATGTAGGTACAGAATTGACCTCTCTACAGATTTATTATAAGTATAGATAGATATATGTATAGTACCTAAAACAATTGGCTAAAATAAATTACAATCCTACTCATGTGTGACGCCCACAACATAGGTGTGTGCCCTAGGGCACATTGTGAGTGAGCGAGTCTTAAAGCAAACTATTTCAACACAATTTATTCTGATTTCAGGTCAATCTAAGGTTGTATTAAAACCAAGGAATACCGAAGAAGTATCTAAAATCCTGAAGTATTGTAACGACAGGCGACTAGCGGTATGTCCACAGGGTGGCAACACCGGTCTTGTCGGTGGCTCCGTACCCGTTTTCGACGAGATTGTGCTCAGCTTTTCATTGATGAACAAAATTGTCAGCCTTGATGACCTGTCAGGTTTATATTATTTTATAACTCTTCAATCTGCCCAATCAGTTCAGTCAGCTCGAGTCAAAATACTTAGTTATTTTATGTGTTGGTCGGTCTAAGTTTGGGTTTATAGAGTCAGGTCTTGTATAATTAGGAGCATGGCTCTACAAAGTTGTGTAACTTTATATTGCGGTAGAAGAATTGTTTTTGTTCATTTATGTTTTGATGTGATGGATCATAAGTGCAGTTTGTAAGCAGTCTCGCGAACATAAAAACGAAAGCTTAAAAGCTAAAACTTGACTACGAAAAAAATCTACTGAATAGTATAATACAAGAAAAAATATATGTCCACGAAAGGCTGCCCCACCAACTCGCGAAAAATCCCGGAATGCGACATTGTGCCGGTTGGCGGCCGGATGAAAGGGCCCGATGCCCATTCCCGACGGGGCTCGGGCGACCCGCAATCTCCAGACTAGCTCCCCAGTGATGTGGCGTCGCGGCCTGTTGGCAACTGAAAAGCAGCATAGACCCTCATTCTACCGCCGTTTTTCCCAATGATTCACTCCTCCTTATGAAACGCATCAAGAAGAAAAAGGTTCAACAGCGGCTGCACTTCCTTTCGTTGAAAGTGCACCTCACGAATATTAGAAGCCTGCACTCAATCTCCAGTCTGTCCATTACCACCTCAAGACAGAAAAACCCGCACTCTTGTTTGTGACAGAGACTCTGTCGGAGACTCTATCATACCCAGGGAATACCCTGGAGCACAGATTTAAGCCCCGTGCCAGAGTTTTCCTGTACGCCCGTGACGACATTTGCTATCGACGTCTCCCTCACCTCGAGGACCCCGGAATCTCTGTGCTTTGGGTACTGGTGGACACTAGAGAAAATTCTATATGCCTGTGTCTACCGGTCGCACAGCGGAGTTATGGAAACAACCAGGCTCACTGAATGGAAATGTAATGGCGGATACGACTCAACTAACGTACCCCTCAGCACAATCGGTATTACTGAATGACTTTAATGGCCACCACAAAGAGTGGCTGTACCCATACTGGGATACAGACTCTGCTGGTTTAGAGACGCGAAACCTTTTTTTTTATTTGTGATGTAAGCCCAAACCTCGCTTTAGCGTCTTACCCAGGTAGTCCAAGGTGCAACGTGGGTACCTGACGTCGATTCGCACACACCTCATTTGCCTGGTCCTTCTGCTGACAACCGATCCAAACCGCTACTCAGTGTCGATTTCTTCACCACTTGGTAATTCCGACCACTGTCTGCTGAAATCTGTATCTGTCTCCTCGCCGTCCGATCCCTGCCATAAAGGCAGCCGGTAAGTATGGCGATACAAGATAGCAGATTGGGATGAGATGCAAACCTTTTTCGCATCTTATCCTTTGCAGTCGCGCTGGAGTGTGGTAGCTTTTTAACAACGCCATCTAGCGCTGAAGTGTGGTAACATAACATATCTTCACGCCTGTATTCCCCGATGGGTTAGGCAGAAGTGAATTAATGTACACGCACAGTTCCCCGGTATGTTTAGGTCCCATGTAATAGGGGGCAAGCGTAGGTATTCCCATTATGAAGTGTGGTAGCTTTTTATTAAACCTATATATATAACCTATATAACCCATATATAACCTAACTCGATACCTCCACGTGATCCCGAGATAAGGGCTCTTGATAGACAGACGGACGGACGGACAACAAAGTGATCCTATAAGGGTTCCGTTTTTTCCTTTTGAGGTACGGAACCTTAAAAATACTGTTATGTGCGAAACAGTTTCGGAAGTCGGTGCCTTTGATTTGATCGGATCTTTTGATTTCGCCATCGACTTCCGAAACTGTTTCGCACATAACAGTATTTATGATATATGATACGTAGATGAGAGAAAAAAAGGAATAGATCAACCACCAGATCTACGATCTAGATTAGGCTGATCTATTCCTTTTTTTTACTCCGGATAACCGGGGTGACTGACATCACGGGACAAAGCCAAGTGTACGTCAGTGATTTACAATGTAGAGAAGAAAGCTATATGAAAGTTGATAAAATATAAGTGTTTTGATGTAAATGTGTTATGTGTTTCACACTGCAAGAACTTTCTTACCAGTCTGCACGTGTTCAGTAGAGCTGCTTTCTGGAGTAGGTAGTAAGTGTTTCTGGGGAACTATTGCATTTTCTGCAGGTGTCGGTGGTTAAATTCTTTATTACATATATGTTTTCTATAGTTTTTCGTTTCTATTACTTGGTCCTGTATGGCGATCATAAAGCCCTCGGTCTCCGGGAAGAGTTCGCCTCGACGAAGCCACGCGTTCCACGCTTCTTTGTTGATATTTATTTGGCACAAGTCTTGGCGATGTCTTCCGTGTAGAAACTTCTGGGCCCATTCTAGCAGCTTGGTTTTATCATCTTTAATTGTTTCGTTCTTCTGTTGTGATATGTCTTTTAAATTAAGAGGTGTTAACTTTAGATCACTTTGTACTATTAAATTGTGGAGTGTAGATAAATCAGCTTTTGCAAAGAAGTACTGTCTTATTATTATTATTATTTTATTAGGTAAGAATAAATACATATTTGTATAAAATTTGCCACATCTTTTTAAAAGTTTACATAGACTAGCATAATATCTGAATATTGAGCAATTTCAGAAATGTTACATGCAATACAACCTGATGATATTTCAGGCGCCTTAATTTGCGAAGCTGGTTGTATTCTGGAGAATCTGGACAACTATGTTCGACAGCGAAATCTCATAATGCCTCTGGACTTGGGTGCCAAAGGGACCTGCCACATTGGTGGCAACACGAGTACCAATGCAGGAGGTTTGAGGTTACTGCGGTACGGCAACCTTCACGGATCTGTGCTAGGAATTGAGGCAGTAAGTTTAATTTTTTACTAGCACTATACATACCTACCTACCTACCTACATGTTTTAACATAATATCATGCATTACTTAATGTTTTGGTTGGAGTGTACGTAACGGGGCACTGAGGCAAAAAGAGATTTTTTTATAGAAAAAAATATTTTTTTCCCATATCCTTTATTTTCTCGCTTCTATCGTATATAACACGTAAATATAAAGCTAACAGCGTCTTGGTGTTCTTTGTCTCCGACCAGCGGTTTGTCATGAAATCGATGTCGAAGGGAAACTTTTATAAAGGCGTCATGGACTTGAAAATTTAAAATTTAGATTTTTTGTTTTTCGCAAAACCTAATTTTTTCGATTCTATTGTTTAAAACACTTAAATATAAGGCTAAAAGCTTCTCGATGTTTTTTGTCTCCGATTAGCCGTTTGTCGTAAAAATTATGACAAAAAAATGCATTAATATTACTGTACCTACTAGGAAAATGTAGGATGCCAGAGCGAGCTTGCGAGCGAGCACTATACTTCCAGTGCGCAGCTTCGCCTGCGTACTTAGAAAATTTTCGTTTCTGAAACTGAGCCCACTGTACCTATACCATGGAGGTTTCATATCATAAAATGTGTTAAGTCTAATTTATAAGGAAGAAAACAATTATCAAAATTGAAATAAAACTACTTTTTACGAATTCATTTAACAATCTTTAGGTACTTCAGTAACATATATAAAAGGTTATGTGGTGGGTGACAACAGTAGATCTTAAGAGATCAGTTTTATTATATGAAAATGTTACTGTTACTGTAACATAATTCAAGTTTCATCTACGAGTATTAGTAGTAGGTATTAGGTCATTTTGTTCACATGTATTAAGCAATAAAAAATTAACACATTATAATTTAACAATTTGAAATTAAACAATACATAAATTATTTACTTTTAAGAGTTCTTTGTAATAGGGTTCTCTTTTTTAATAAAAGATTTTATAAGTTTAAACGTATAATTTAAAAATGTTATTTGAGTCTCGAAAATCCCGAAATTTCCGATCGTATTTTGAATTCCCGGCACTTTCAGTAGCTGAAAAGGACCGAAATCTACACCAATCATAAACCGCTCACCTACGCTATACTAAAGCCGCCGGCAAACAGCGATATACCAAGGCGAACACGGCAACTACTATTTATAAGCAAGTTCACAACTGACATTCGGCATGTGAACGGAGCAAACAACGTAGTAGCAGACATATCGCAACATGAAACTATTGATGTCCCTACACCAATCGACTTCGCACAGCTAGCTGCAGCGCAAGAACAGGACGGGGCGATACAAGATCTTACCAAACAAAGAAAAACGACGGTACCCGGAACAATCGAGTAAATATATTGCGGGACATCAGATAACAAAGTGCGTCTATATTTACCCAATGACTTTCGTCGTATTGCTTTTAATGCCGTACACAATGCAAGTCATCCTGGCGGCGTCAGAACTATACGCAAAATGGTTCAAGACTGATATTTCTGTGGTCAGTTTTTCGGTCACACTTGTATTATACAGCGTGTCAACAATCAAAAATACAACACCCGCAGCGTCAATGCAACATTCCTACCGTGTGAACGGTTCCAACATGTACATGTCGACATCGTCGGCGCACTACCCGCATCAGCACATGGACATCGGTACCTGCTAACAATCCTAGATCGCAGACGCGTTGGCCCGAAGCTATCCCCATGCAAGATAGATCGCTTCAGCTGCCCTACCATCATCACGACCGATCAAGGACGTCGAGAGCCGGCTATTGCTTGAACGACAACTACTAGGTATCGAGAAAAACAGTACCTACTACTGCTTACCAGCCGCAGAGTAACGGCATATTTGAGCGCTGGCATCGATCGTTGACATCTGCACTCATGGCAAAACTCGCCGACAACATCAAGAGGCTAGAATGGAACTACCTACAGAACTCATGGGGCTCCCCGCTGTCATTCGAGCCGATTCGTGTTAACAGCATCCGCAAGCCACTGCAACACCCGTATGAAGGCGCCTAGATTGTCTTGGATAGAAATGACAAGTTTTTCAAGATACGGATGCCCGGACGAGGCGTCAATATTTCAATCGATCGCCTTATGCACCGAGCTCCGAATTTCCTTTAGAAATCTGTCATCCAGTTGTAATCGTGGCGTGCTGGGCACATTTCGGTTTGTCGTCTATACGTAACTGTGGTGGTCAAAAGGTTAATTAGTTACTTAGTCTTTAAAATCAATTCAGTGGATTTACATTGTAGAGATCCGCCACTGATATTTTTAAAACATAAGTAGTATAGTACCTACCTACTTCTTCGTATTATAGGTGAAAGCTGACGGCACTGTCATAGACTGCCTCAGAGCGCTTAAGAAAGACAACACGGGATATCACTTGAAGCATCTCTTCATAGGATCTGAAGGAACGTTAGGATTCGTCACCAAAGTCGCTATTCACTGTCCGGTGATGCCTACAGCCGTCAATTTGGGGTTCTTCGGTAAGAATGCGATATCTTCTTCTATTAATTCATTTTGGGTTTAATTTTATTCCTGAAACTTCTACCTAAATGCCTGATGCGACAAGATTTTACCATTAGGTAGATACTACCTTATCATTGTCCAATCTTTTATTGCGGTCTAGTTTAAAGGTAGGTACATATATCCCGTGGAAATATACCAACTTAGGGATCTGGAAATAATCTTCCCATAAATTTGCAGGTGTCGAGAGCTTCGAGAATGTCCTTAAACTGTACAAAAGCGCCAAGTCAAAACTTGGCGAAATTCTGTCAGCTTTTGAGATGGCAGATTTTGGATCAATTGACTCTACTGTTAAGAATTTAAAACTTCCGTAAGTATCTATTATCTGGTACCTGGGCTGTAAAAATGCTTATGTAAGTACCTAGTTACCTAAAAAATATCCACTCTACATAAGTACTTATCGGCAAGTAGGTACCTACCTACCTTAATAATATGCAAACTTATTCCCACTAGAAACCCAATATCAGAATATCCATTCTATGTACTGGTGGAGACACATGGAAGTGACGAAACTCACGATAGCGAGAAGCTAACACGATTTCTGACAAGTGAGATGGAGACAGGTCTCATTGTTGACGGAACGGTTACTTCAGATCCAAATAAAATGCAGGTAAATATATAAGTTATGTATAGGTACCTAGGCTCTGACGAATATGAATGGTTTATTTAATAAAATCAGCCAAAAAAATATTGGATTAGGTACAAAATAAGGTACCCAACTCAGTATTCCCTTTATTTTGGACTAGCTTTTGCCAGCGACTTCGTCCGCGTGGAATAGTTACTTTGTTCCCTAGTTCTTCGCCCGCGGTTTCACCTGCGTTGCCCCGTTCCTAAGGGTTGTAGCGTGATGTTTTATAGCTTGAAACCTTTCTCATGAATCACTCATTTTCCCAACATTTCCCTTCACTGCTCTGCTCCTATTGATCGTGGCGTGATGAAAAGTATACTATAACCTGTAGTTTGGGTTGTGCGTTGATAGATCACTATGTCAGTCAGTCAGTCACCTAACGTAAGAGTAAACAAATATAATCAGAAAGCTCCGAACTGCTAAGCTATCGGGAGTTACACGTGTTATTGTGAGTCAACCATAAAAGATAGACATTTGCGATCGTGGAATATTTTTTATATAATTTTAAGGAAAACATTTCCGTCATACATGATTTCTGTGTAGCTAAGTAACCCATTAAGGCTGCACACGCGACGGAAGCTTAAAACATGGAGTAAGTTCTCCTGTTTTCCCAACATTTCCCTTCACTGCTCTGCTCCTATTGATCGTAGCGTGATGAAAAGTATACTATAACCTGCCCAGGAGTATGAAGAACAATTGTACCAAGTTTCGTTGAAATCCGTCGAGTGGTTTTTGTTTCTATAACGAACATACAGACAGACAGACAGACAGACAAAAATTTTACTGATTGCATTTTTGGCGTCAGTATCGATCACTAATCACCCGCTGATAGTTATTTTGGAAATATATTTCATGTACAGAATTGACCTCTCTACAGATTTATTATAAGTATAGATAAAGATAAGTAGGTAATTTACCTAAGTTTAAAGCTTTGCAAGAAGCGAATAAATAAGTACCTATATCAATCAAATGTAGAAGGAATTGTAAAATATCTTAATTACGCGAAGGCTAAGGTATTTTGATTACTTACAGACAATTTGGAACTTGCGCGAAAGCATCGCGGGGGCGGGTTTAGCTGTGGGCTACGTATTCAAATATGATGTGTCTATACCGCTGAAGAATTATTACGATTTGGTGCCATTATTGAGGGAGAAACTCGGCAATAAAGCCATAATCGTATGTGGTTATGGACATGTTGGTTAGTAGAAAAAACGCTATCTGCTAAAACATTTTGTGAAATATTAGGTAAGGTGTCTTGCAACTGTATCTCTGCATGTGTGACTGAAACCTTTTTTTTTATGCGATAGGAGGGCAAACGAGCAGACGGATCGCCTGATGGTAAGCGATTACCGCCGCCCATGGACACCCGCAACACCGTAGGAGTCACAAGTGCGTTGCCGACCTTTTAAAAGGGGATTGGGCCTCCGGTAACCTCACTCACTCGGCGAAACACAACGTAAGCGTTGTTTGACGCCGGTTTTCTGTGAGGCCGTGGTATCACTCCGGTCGAGCCGGCCCATTCGTGCCGAAGCATGGCTCTCCCACGTAAAAAATGTTTCAATTTTTCCTTCATTTGTGGCCACAACACTAACGTCTGTCTATCCATACTCACAAACTTTCACGTTTATAATATTAGTAAGGATTTGTAATTTATGTTAACCGAATTTTTGCCGCGGCTAAAATTGCCGCCCTAGGCTCCAGCTTACGCAGCCTGCTGGTAAATCCGCCACAGCATTGCCCAGATTTTCCACAACTTATAATTACCTACTCATATGAATTTTATTATATTTTAGGGGATGGCAACATCCACATCAACGTCACAGTACCAGAATATACCAAAGAAGTATCATCTCTCCTTGAACCATTCATCTTTGAAGAAGTGAGCAAACTCAACGGTTCTATTAGCGCAGAACACGGCATCGGCTTTAGGAAGCCAAAGTTTATACATTACAGCAAAGACTCATCAGCATTACAACTTATGAAGGATCTCAAACAATTGATGGATCCGAAAGGAATTCTTAATCCTTACAAGGTCTTGCCCGATGGGATAAATTAGATTGTTTTTCTTTATAAATACCATAGGTAAGTAAACTGTTCAAGTTAATTTAGTATATAAGTATTTACATACATTAAATTAACTTGAACAGTTTTTGCAAATTACAATTAATAATCTATAGGTTGTGTGGTAGGTAGGCTATCATTCTATACCTACGAGTACCTAGGTATAATAAAATTGTAACAGGCCGATGTTATGATAGATACTAATATGGGGGTCTTTATTAAAGCAACAGAAGCCAAAATAACAATTTTTAGAATTTTTGTCTGTATTGTACGCGCATCACGAAAAAAATTATGCATGGAATTGAATGCAGAAAACTGCATTAAAATTAAACGGTATAATTTGATTGATCTCCTACTAATAGTACCTAAAACTTAAATAAATGTGGAGTTATGTACATTAATTCATTGTTTTATTTGCCTTATATGTTTAAATATTAATATTTTCTATATGCGGGATCCCACAGGATTAAAAATTGATATTCCCGCAAATACCGAGATTGAATACAGGCTGCGGGATTGGAAGCCCTAGGGCAAACCAATAACAGGTGGTGCGTTGGTTTGTAGTTATAGCTCCGTAAACGTCGTTGATGTTGTGTGGCTCCTCCTGGCTGGGCCACGGTCACCGATTTGAATTCTGATTGAACAGAGAATTAGTCGCTAATTACTCGAAATTAGTCGTAAAGTAAGGTGGATCGTTCACCTGAGCCCGCCAAATTCAAATTTCAAGTGGTTTTTCGTAGTTTGTAGGTCTATGGAAATGGACGGTCCGTGGTTCAAAAGTTATATGGGTAGGCCGGGGGCCTAGCCAGAAAGGACTCTTTCTGGCTGGGCCACCGCTGTATCTCGACAACCAAAGCACCTAGCGGAAATTTGTTTGTACCCAGAATTAGTCGCTAATTAATCGGATTTAGTCGCTAAATTACAGAATTGGTCGGCCTATGGTTCAAAAGTTATAAGGGTAGCGCGGGGTCCCAGGCAGACGGGATTCTTCTGGCTGGGCCACCACTATATCTCGAGAACCAAAGAACCTAGCTCTATTTGCGCCTAGAATTAGTCGTTAATTAGTCGAAATTTGTCGATAAATTACAGAATTGGTCGGTCTGTGGCTTAAAAGATATAAGAAATTATATTTTGTTAAGGGAAGTCCAAGAGCTAATTAATGTACCTACTCAAAAAACTTTCATACGCAAATTTTAATTGTATGAATTCAATTTCCTGATAAACTAAATTTTATGATTTTATTGGCGACTAGCTTTTGCCAGCGACTTCGTCCGCGTGGAATAGTTACTTTGTTCCCTAGTTCTTCGCCCGCGGTTTCACCTGCGTTGCCCCATTCCTAAGGGTTGTAGCGTGATGTTTTATAGCTTGAAACCTTTCTCATGAATCACTCATTTTCCCAACATTTCCCTTCCCTGCTCTGCTCCTATTGATCATAGCGTGATGAAAAGTATACTATAACCTGTGGTTTGGGCTGTGCTTTGATAGATCACTATGTCAGTCAGTAAGTCACCTAACGTAAGAGTAGACAAATATAATCAGAAAGCTCCGGACTGCTAAGCTATCGGGAGTTACACGTGTTATTGTGAGTCAACCATAAAAGATAGACATTTGCTGTCGTGGAATATTTTTTATATAATTTTAAGGAGAACATTTCCGTCATACATGATTTCTGTGTAGCTTTAACCATTAAGGCTGCACACGCGACGGAAGCTTTAAAAATGGAGTAAGTTCTCCTGTTTTCCCAACATTTCCCTTCACTGCTCTGCTCCTATTGATCGTAGCGTGATGAAAAGTATACTATCACCTGCCCAGGAGTATGAAGAACAATTGTACCAAGTTTCGTTGAAATCCGTCGAGTGGTTTTTGTTTCTATAACGAACATACAGACAGACAGACAGACAGACAGACAGACAGACAAAAATTTTACTGATTGCATTTTTGGCGTCAGTATCGATCACTAATCACCCGCTTATAGTTATTTTGGAAATATATTTCATGTACAGAATTGACCTCTCTACAGATTTATTATAAGTATAGATAATTTACACACATAATTTATAATTAAACAATTAATTTTGACATTTTTTGTATTTTAAAGTCAAGTAAAGTGATACAAATGTAGACGAGAATTTATTTCAGTTCTAGTCATAGACTATTCGACGCCATCTTGTTGTTGTGTACAGTCGCATGCAATGGTTGAACAATAATTTAATAATAATAAAACTCAATACCTTGTTGTTGTTGATAATTTTACTTAAAAAATAATAATTAATATCTATACTTATAATAAATCTGTAGAGAGGTCAATTCTGTACATGAAATATATTTCCAAAATAACTATCAGCGGGTGATTAGTGATCGATACTGACGCCAAAAATGCAATCAGTAAAATTGTTGTCTGTCTGTCTGTCTGTCTGTCTGTCTGTATGTTCGTTATAGAAACAAAAACCACTCAACGGATTTCAACGAAACTTGGTACAATTGTTCTTCATACTCCTGGGCAGGTTATAGTATACTTTTCATCACGCTACGATCAATAGGAGCAGAGCAGTGAAGGGAAATGTTGGGAAAACAGGAGAACTTACTCCATGTTTTAAGCTTCCGTCGCGTGTGCAGCCTTAATGGGTAAAGCTACACAGAAATCATGTATGACGGAAATGTTCTCTTTAAAATTATATAAAAAATATTCCACGACAGCAAATGTCTATCTTTTATGGTTGACTCACAATAACACGTCTAACTCCCGATAGCTTAGCAGTTCGGAGCTTTCTGATTATATTTGTCTACTCTTACGTTAGGTGACTGACTGACTGACATAGTGATCTATCAACGCACAGCTCAAACCACAGGTTATAGTATAATTTTCATCA
The DNA here is from genome assembly GCA_910591435.1 of Acronicta aceris. Lineage (NCBI taxonomy): Eukaryota > Metazoa > Arthropoda > Insecta > Lepidoptera > Noctuidae > Acronicta > Acronicta aceris. The sequence goes on along the minus strand of OU342763.1, from coordinate 6,902,561 downwards.
CGCTACGATCAATAGGAGCAGAGCAGTGAAGGGAAATGTTGGGAAAATGAGTGATTCATGAGAAAGGTTTCAAGCTATAAAACATCACGCTACAACCCTTAGGAACGGGGCAACGCAGGTGAAACCGCGGGCGAAGAACTAGGGAACAAAGTAACTATTCCACGCGGACGAAGACGCTGGCAAAAGCTAGTTATAACATAAAATCATAGATTTATTCAAAGAAATTATTTTTTACTTGAAATCGTTGAGAATAATGAATAATTGTTAAAAATATAGAATGCATTACGGGATTATTAGTAACTATATTTAATAGTGGCGTCCTAATACCTAAAATAATTCAAGTTATATCTCTACTTAGGACCGTTTATTATAAACTTTTATATAATGTAAATTAAGAGATTTATAAAAGTTATAATTATAATCATTCATTTTTTTACTTGTATTTATTCCTTTTACTGCCTCATTAGTCTAGTGGTCCCAAGCGCGACTGCTAGGTACGCTGGAGGTCGTGGGTTCGATTCCCAGGTCGAGCAGTATTATTGGGTTTTTCTATGAAAATCTTAGTAGCAGCTCGGAGTCTGGATTTGTACCCGGTTAATGGCAATAGGCTCGCCCCCTATTACATGGGACTGAAACTGAACTGTACTTACCTACTTACTATACCTTAATTAAACAACATTGATACATTATTTTTACGTTTTTATGAAATCAGGAAAACCTGGCGTGATGGTTCACGCCGGTATTTCCTGAAGGGTTAGGCTAAATTTTGCTATTGTACTGGGTGTACAGTTCGGCAGTTACTATAGGTATCATGCTATTCCCCACTAATCTTAAAAATACGAAAGTAAGTAAAAAGCAGTGATAGCCTAGTGGTATCGTCGTTGAACTGCCAAGTCAAAGGTCTCGAGTTTGGACCCAAGGCCTCCCCACCCAGGACCTCTGACTTTTGGCAGTCATGTGCGTATTATATAGTTAATTATCACGCGCTTAAACGGTGAAGGAAAACATCGTGAGGAAACCTGCATACCTGAGAGATTTTCTCGATGGCGTGTTAAGTCTGCCAACCCGCACTAGGCCAACGTGGTGGACTATATATAGCCTAATCCCTCTCATTTTGAGAGGAGACCCTTGCCCAACAGTGGGACAGTACAATGGGTTGATTATGTTATGTAAGTAACTATGTTTGTTACCTTTTCATTACCATACATTTTTAAATTCAAGATAGCAAAAATCAACTCAGACTCTCTCTCAGCTCTGTTACTAAGAATTTCACAGAAAAATCCAATAAACATTGTTCGATCTGGGAATCGAACCCATGATCTCTAGCGTAGCAGTCACGCGTAGGACTACTAGACTACATTACATACCATCACGCCTGTATTCCCCGAAGGGTTAGGCAGAAGCGTACTAATGTACACCCGCAGTTCACTGGTATATTTCAGTCCCATGTAATAGTGGGCGAGCCTATTGCCATTAACCTGGTTCAAATCCAGACTCCGAGCTGCTACTGAGATTTTCATAAAAAAACCGAATAACACTGCTCAACCTGGGAATCGAACCCAGGACCTTTAGCGTAGCCTTCGCGCTCAGGATCACTAGGCTAATGAGGCAGTTATAATCTATTTTTAAATAGGTAGTAAGTGTAATAAAATATTTTCTCAAATACAACAAAAGTGTTTTCTACTCACCTTTTTTTCACTCACTACTCACTAGTGTTGATGCCACGACGGTACTTCGAATTTTTAACGTATCCATGATGAAAAAGATTCATCATTAAAATGCGATGAAAACTTAACACTAATCAATAAATAAATGACTATTATTGGAAAAATAATTCCATATTTTTTAAATAGTTACTTAATTTGAAATTAGAATTCTTAGCCAAACAAATATTAGGTCCTTACATATGAAATTAGCGTTTTGTCGTACTGACCACTTTGATCTGAAATATCTCCTCTTTGGTTAAGAATTCCAAATTCAAATTTATAAATTCATTTAGCTGGTACATTTGAGTTTTGAAAACAGTCATTCATTTGTTTTTTCCTCATTATTTTTTTCTTTGGCGTCGCTTATTGCCGCCCAATGGAAAACATGAAATATCGGTATATTTACGAGTACGAATTCTACCGTGGCACCAGTGCTGTAGAAACAGCTCGAAGGATTAATAATGTGTACGGCCGGACGTTTTTGGTTTCAACGTTTTCGTTCTGGAAATTTTGACATTCAGAACCAACCCCGTGGACAGCCGGAGACCAAAGTGGAGAATGAAGAATTAAAGGCTATTGTGGAAGCGGATCCATCACAAAGCACTTCAGGTTTCGGGGTTAGTGACAAAACTGTATTAATCCACTTGAAGCAAATCGGGAAAGTAAAAAAACTTGAACGATGTGTACCTCATGAATTGAGTGAATCGAACTTGCAAACACGCATCGACTGCTGTTACTTTGCTCAACCGACACAATAATGATGGGGTTTTAAATCGAATTATTACTTGTGATGAAAAGTGGATACTGTAAGATAATCGGAAGCGCTCGTCGCAATGGCTGAACCCTGGAGACCCAGCCAAATCCTGCCCTAAACGAAAATTGACTCAGAAAACGTTACTTGTAAGTGTTTGGTGGACTAGCGCTGGTATCGTCCACTACAGCTTTCTAAAATCTGGCTAAATGATTACGGCAGATATCTATTGTCAGCAACTGCAAACCATGAAGGAAGAACTAGCTGCTAAACAACAGAGATTGGTCAATCGCTCTAGGCTACTGCTGCTTCACGACAACGCAAGACCACACACTGCACAACAACAAACACTAAGTTAGATGAGCTACAATTGGAATGTCTGCGACATCCACCGTACTCCCCGGACCTTGCTCCAACAGATTACCATTTCTTCCGGAATTTGGACAACTTCTTACAAAGAAAAAAATTCAACTTCGATGCGGCAGTCCAAACCGCCTTCAAAGAGTTTACTGATTCTCGCCCCCATGGTTTTTTTAGTAATGGGATCAATGAACTATCTATGAGATGGCAAAAGTGCATAGATAACAATGGTGCATACTTTGCTTAATTAAATATATTTTACAAAAAAAAATGATTTTATATTCCTCCCGTACAAAACGCCAATTTCATATGTAAGGACCTAATATTATATTGATTTGAAATGGCCAGTAGGTACTTCAGAACGGTAATTTCATAGGACGTAATAATTATTTATTATAGAGATCAGTGTTCCCTTACAACATGATAATAAAAGTTTAAAACTTGCCCATGTCTAAAAACTAATTGTGCGGAAGCCATGAAGAAAAAAGATCTGATAACAGTTGAGCACTAAAATGGGATTTTGGGCAATTCGCGGCTCACACAGCGGCTATCAGCTATTATAATATCAGTATTTCATAAGGCACTGTGAGCTGCAAATATAATAGCCAAAGTCAACCAGTAAGCTAATCAATTAAAAACAATATATTTAAATGACTTTTATTAAAATATCCATTTATTCTTATAACATTCATAATATCACTGCAACAAAAATACAATGGAATATTATAAACATTTTCCTAATTGCTTCAAATAAATTAATGTTGTATTCCATAAATATATTCGAAAAGGTTTCTATTATTTCAATAATCAGCACAAATGCTTAGTTTAGCAGGTATTTTTATTTATTGCTAGGTATTTAAGTTGTTTGTCGCACTATAGCAGATCACTAATCTATCGATTAGCAATTAAGTCATTGGGCTTAAACAAACAAACAAAAGGCAACTGTCACACCATCTCACGCTTTTTAAATAGGCAAATATAATTACAACACACGGCACAAGTGTATATGAATTTGGCAAAACACTGTTTAACTTGACACTAAATAAGAACAAGACCATTTAAATGTTAAGGAAAATGCAACTGGAAGTATCGATATTACAACTGCTCTAGTAGTTGTTTAAGTATAATCTAGGTACCTTTATTAATAATTCAGATCACGTTTTAAAGAGCGAAGGGTGGAGTAAAATGCTTTTTTGGTTTAAAATTGAATCTAGAATGATTGCACTAAACTAAGGAGATTTGTGCCAAAATGAATTACGCAATTAAAACGTTTCTTGATTCTATTATGTACAGACCCACCAAACGTAAGTCAATCAATTAATAATTACATACAATTATAATAATAATTAATTCATCAGTAAAATGGACAAAATGTCATTTAAGTAAATAAAAAAATTCAGCCTTCTAACTTATGCAGTAGTATAGTTTTTGCAATTCACGAGTGCGGTCAGCCTTCGCATCTGGTTCGACATGTACATGCAGTGTGACAGTGTGCGTGCCCGGTGGGGCGATCAGTCGCCCGTTCATGTCACTTGTGCTTATTATATTGTCTCCGCGACGCTGACGGCCACGAAGTACAGTCAGCATGTCAAATCCCGATAAAAAGCGCAAAGCGTAAATCATTATTGTGATGGATAACGATTCCTACCACAACACCCGCAGCAGAATACCTACGTCCAATTCTCGTAAGGGCGACATGCAAAAATGGCTGACAATTTTTTTTATCATGTTTGATGAAATTTCGCGCAAAATAGTACTATATGATTTAATAAAAAAGAACAAAGAGCGTTTTACAACATTCAAAATCGACCGACAAGAAGTAAGGGCTTGGAAATATTAAGGCTGCCACCACATCACCCCGAGCTGAACGTGATCGAGAATATCTGGAGTATTTTGAAAAATCAAATTGCCTCGAAAAATATTGAACAAAATGCGACTGCGGTACAAAATTTAATACATGAGGGTTTTGAACAACATTGACAATACCACCTGGTCTAACACTTGCAAGCATGTAGAAAAAGTCGAAAATGAATACATGGAGAATTTTGATTATGACTGAATTTGTTATTAATGTACGTGAATCCAGTAAGTGGCAGCGATATCGACGATAATGAGATTTATTAATACATGATTTGTCTTACTTCTTATAATTATTTCACAAATCAATTACAACATAGTTTTTTTTTAAACTTAGTTTGCTAACACCGTAATCGTGCGCACGCACACAATATCACGTATACAGATTCGTCTTTACCACACCCAAGGGCTGGCCGTACTTGTAAATGGCAAGAACTGTATTATTATGTAACATTTTTTCTCCAGTGGGCATTGCATACAGTGGAATGGAAGTAATTAGCCTTTTAGTAATTATTTTTGCATACATACAGAAGGTATAATTTCATTTAGGTTTATTTCAACATTTTCTGTACTTTACTAACAAATGTGAAAAAACCAAACTTATTGGAATATTGATTTTTGAAAACATGAGAAAGAATAAAATGGAGAAATTATGAGATCACTAAACATTAAATTATGGACGAAATGTAAACAAGAAAATGGCTCTTATGTTATGGCCGTCAATTTTAGTGGTGGGAACTAGTATACATAAAATATATCAGCAGCTTAACAATATACGAAAATAACAGTACATTTTTTAATAAAACACTTAGTTAATACACTTGTTTACATTTAGTCCATGTGATATAAAAAGTCTAATGTATCTACGTATATTACAGAAAAAAAAACTGGGCAATTTAAAACTTAAAATTCAACTAGATTTTTTTTCTTAGTGTTTAAACACAATTTAGACCCTCTGGAACAACAGACCAAAAGATTAAAGATCACATTAAAAGACTTTCTTTACTGAGAATATCCTAGTTTGGTCATACATAAAGGCATTATTTATTATCAAATCTAAAATTAAAAAGCTTTAAGTCGGTATAATTGTTACTTAAATCACTATGATGGAGCACCTAAAGTAAAGTTGGTGTTGCTCTTTAAGTAGGTAAGGTGGAAAACTGTTAGTAGGATGATGCTATTGTTAACAGTCAGCGTATTCTATAGTCGCGTAGACATCGGCGACACGCAACTAATTAATTAGTCGCAGCATAGTATAAAGACAACAGGTATTCTATTCCCAGGATGGCTCGCGGCGACATCACAATTTTACGATCAGTGTTGCCGTTGATTGAGAGTTTCGATACTAACTAAGGAAAATTTTAATTTATCAAAAATATAAAATAAATTGCTTACTAGCCCAACTATTTTTGTATCATGTTATTTGTCTATTTAGTTAGAAAAGTAAACTGTATAAAATTACTAATTGAAAATTCTAAATTTTAAAGAAGTGAAAAAATGCATCTTGCTCAGCTAATTTATTTATTTATATACACATAGTGGTGTCATATCAAACAATGACGTCAATGGGAGTCAATGACATGCCTAGCTGTCACGGGAATAGAATACCTGGCCGTAAGCAAATCTTACTCTGCCACGAGTTGCAGCACCTCAATGCAATGATACGTCTTATATCAAACTCATATTAAAATCGTTGATAGGATAGCTACGAGGTTGATCGCTCCCATTAAATCTTTTTTATAGTTTTATATATTTTATATTTTTTTTATAGTTTTCACCATTGTCCTAGCATAGTAGACGCAATTTGGTCTGTGCCCCGCGAGGGAACGGGTGCGCCGCAATTTGCGGTTATCGTTTGATTTGATTGGACATCTTGAGGAACTCCAAGAATCCAGCTTGCATTTCAGCGTCCATGCCGGTGTCCCACGCATCATTCTCCAACTCTTCGCTAAAATACATAATAAATCTTTGTAAAGAAAATGCAACTGTTGCAAAAGATCATAAAATATTTATTAATTTAGTTTCAAGAAACCAAATCCTAAAACTGGGCATGACAGTTCCGAAAATATTCAATGTCACCGTCATTTCTCCCGGGTTTACTTTACATTTAGTCAGCCAACCGTTCAAGAGCACACTGATATTGGACAAAAATCTAATCAATGGATATAATAAACGCCTATGATCATATAACAACTATATGTCAACTTATGTAAGTAACTATTGGCAGCATCTAGTACAAATAAAATACGGCAGTCTATGTTAATTCCGCATAAGCGTGTGGTCTACTTATATTAAGTGGATGTCACTTACAGTATATCCTCATCGAGGGCGACGTTCTTGCCGGGCGGCAGGTTGCTCTGCAGGAACGCGCGCTCCTCGGCCGTGAGAGTGTGCCCGTCGGCCAGGTAGCCGCCGTCGCTCGGACCGCTCTCCACTTCGCCGTTCATCACTAATAGAAAAATGTAGTTTTAACATATTTTTAAATAGGTACTGGTTTCTGACACTTACGCGAATATTAGACTTTAAGGCGGATCGTTTCGCTGTGCCCGCGAAATTCAAATTTCGAGTAGTTTTTCGCTGTTTGTAGGTCTATAATAAGTTCTGCATTCATGGTAATGGTAATTGCGACATTAACTATACAAAATTCACAATTTTTATCTAAAACCATTGCTTAAAAATCATTATTGGAGCTAAAAGTAGTGTAAAATGTCAATTTTGACCAATTACACAGATTGCGCCAAGTTTTTGGCTTGATAAGGATTTATTAGTAAAGGTTTTAGTTCTCAGTTGTGAATGTTGTATAGTTGATGTCGCAATTACAATTACCATGTCTAGAACTTGTTATAGACCTACAAACTGCGAAAAACCACTCGAAATTTGAATTTCGCGGGCAAAGCGAAACGAACCACCTTAAAGTAAAACTACTTTTTACGTATTTTATCGCGTTGTATTAATATTATTTAATTCCCGACGTGTCGGATCCTTTACAAGTTTACAGCATCCATGGTCACGGGAAGACAAAGTTGTTAGACGTCTTCAAGACTGTCAAGTGCCATATACCTCTACAAGATGCAGAAGTAGACAAGTTTGTTGTAATTGCGGTCTCTTATACATAGGGCAAACAAAAAGAAACATAGGGACCCGCGTAAAAGAACACATTGCCGACGTCAAACACAGCCGTTCCAAGAAGTCAGGAGTTTGTGAACATACCCTTGACAAGGACCAGCACTATAATAGATTTGATAAACCACAAGTCCTCGGAAAAGAAAACCGATTTCTGCCCAGGTTGCAGGTGCTATTGAAATTAAAAATACATCCACATTTTACTAAAGAAGACGACGACGTTTTTTTACGTGGGAGAGCCATGCTGCGGCACGAATGCACATCACTATTTAAGAATTGCAAACAACTGGAAACCCACGTAATGTCAGTTTAGTCTCCGAGATTAAAAAACAGACTATAATTTTATTTATATATTTTTATTAAGTGTTTTCTTTAAATTTTAATCTTTACTTTGATGTCTATTTTATATGAACATTAAAAGAATTTTAAGTCATTATATTATAATTATTCGGGATCTTAACTCGCTGCCTCTGTATATGGTTTCATTCGAATCACGTCCATCCTTTCCGGTGAGAGTTTCGACTTGATGGGAGCCAATCACGTGGCGCGATTGTCAATCGTAGCGAAAACTAGATTAACTACGCACGTGAGCCAAACCGTACATTTCAGAGGCAAAACGGTTATTTCTGCCAACGTAACTCGTATTACATCATCAAGCTTTTCAGAAACATAAAAGTAGCAATTTCCGATTTGGTCGAAAAATGTTCAATTTTGGTCATTTAGTAGGTTTAAGAGTGAGCACCATAATTGTATCTGCGGCGGTGGTCGGGCGGCGAGGTCCCGGTGTGCGCGGAGGGCGCGGAGGGAGCGGGGGGCGCGGCGGGCGCGGGCGGGGCGGGCGGCGCGGGCGGCGCGGCCGGCTCGGGCTCGGCCGTGCCCCAGCGCGCGGCCCGCAGCGCCACCACGCCGCGCACGCACGCCAGCGCCGCGCGCCGCTTCAGCCGCTCGAAGGCCGCGTGCATGCCCGCCGGACAGTCCGCGTCCAGCGCTATGCCCGACAGCTGTCGATCACACATTAATACCGCGGATTTCGCTATCGCTACTGGGAAAACTTATAGAGATTCGAGTCTGACGCTGGTTTAGATAAGTGATGTATGCGGATGCAACGTTTAGAGCTATCGGTCGGACACCTGTTTGAACGAGGCAACTTATTACAGATTTTGATTTTTAGGGTTATGTACCTCAAAAAGTACAGAGACCCCACCGCTCAAAAGAAACCCCACTTAGTTGTACCTACCTCTGTATGTCAAGACCCTTTTTCTCAGATATACTGAAGAAAACATAATACCTAGGTGTATAAACATAATACATAGGTCGCTCGGACCCATAAAAAAACAAAGCTACTAAATCAACGCAACATAAAATATTAATAAAGGATTTAGTTCTGGGTCCCCTTACGAGTAGCTAAATAGGTATAACATAAAGTACACAGTGATGATGAGTCACTGTCTGTCAACAGACAGACAGTTACTTACCTACTCAGATAGTTCCGTTAGATAAGCAATTTTTATGAATCTTGACAGAGGGATCAATGGAACCTTGGAGAACGGCATAGGCTACCTTTTGTCTTAAAAAAGTGCTTTGGGATGCAAGTGAAACCGTGGGCAACAACTATAATATTGTAAATGCGAAAGTAACTCTCCGTTTTCTTTGTTTTCTGTTACCTTTTCATGCCCAAACCGCTGAATGGATTTCGATAAAATTAGGTAAGGAAATAGGTACATCCTGAGGCAACAACATAGGCCTAGACATTTTGTCTCAAGAAGTCGTCTTTGGACGCGAGTGAAACCGCGGGCTGCATCCAGGGCTAATAGTCGTTTTGCACAAAACGACACTCTTCAAAATTGATTCTTTAGTAGGTAGGCGTTTTTATTTTCGTGCCAATCGACCATAAGTAAGTAGTGGTTATTTTATGATTGATGAGTTATTAGCTACTAACTGCGGCTTAGTAGTCGTTTCGCACGAATTATATTATACGAATTAAAATAAAAGAAAAGTACAGTGGCGTACAAGTGTCAAGAATAAATTACAATTTATATTCAGAGATGTGATAGTTTGTAACTATGTTTAGGAAAAAACTTAAACAAATGCCTAAAATTTTCGCAGAAATAACGTGGTAGTATGTTTATTTCTTTAGCCTATGTTTATTTGAAGTCTTAATATACATCTAAAAAAATCACAAATTTGCACATTTTTTCAAAGAAAATCATACCAACATTCAGAACAATGTTTTTATTATTTAGCCAAAATCCGATATTTTTTTTATTTTGGATGAAACTATGAGGCCTAGAGGCTACACTTTGGTTGGAAGCTTGTTCAATTCCCTATAAACTCTTTTCTCATGACTTCACCTGAGGAGCATTAGTTCAGCCGGTATGTGTCTTAGAAAATTTTCTACCACAAAATATTCACTTTAAAAAAATTGACAACCTTTGACTAGCAGTATCTCTGCAGCCATAGGACCTAGAGTACTGGGGTTAATCTCACACTGTAGCAAATTTAGTTAGCTCTATTAAATTACAAACTAAACATACTTGAAAACCGCTTCCTTAGAATAGTTTAAAAAAAACTGATAGCAGGGTAGCACAGGGCAGGAAACTTGGGTGTACTACTCTGAAGGGACCTAACAACATATAAAAAAAATCGTAGAAACATGCGCGTTTGCGATGGTTGATGTCGTTCGTTTATCGATACGATAATTTGCTTTCTTTCTCTCATTCCCTATATCTCTAGTAAAATTCAGGTGTGTGCAATAATTTGACAATTTATTATGTATTTTAAATATCTATAGGTAATATATATATTCTGAACTGTGGTTTGTCAATTTTTAAATTTATTAATGCCATAATGTATGTTTACGGCTGTACTTTTTTTAATCCTTATAATATAATTCGTGCAAATAGTCCACTACTTATTTATGAACTGGTCGATTGGCACGAAAATAAAAACTCTTCGTGCAAAACGCCTTTATTATTAAATAATCAATTTTGGAAAGTGTCGTTTCGCCCGATTCGTGTGAACCAAATTCGTGCGAAACGGCTACTTAGCCGCAGCCAGTAGCTAATAACTCGAAATTGCGGCAATCATATTATATTCTATACATTGTTTTCACCATTCTATAATATAACATCAAGCCTGTACGCTTTGAAGGGGTAAGCAGATGTATAGAGTACACCCTTATATTGTCAAGTGTTGCTCTGATTTGGATGGGGCTTTCGCTATTCGACTGCAAAAAAGGTTAACGGTAAAACTATTATATATAAAAGAGTGTACTCGTACTCTCGTGGTGGTCCGATTTAAGTTTGGTGAAGTCTGATCACAAAATATAGAAAAAAAAACAACAAAACATACCGAACAAATAAATTATGATATCGTCGGGGTAAGTACAATTCTACTCGCCACTCAAAATGTAGAAATGAAAATGCTCAAAAAAAAGTAAAACCGCCTTCAAAAACATAAAAAATAATTTAATATGCAAAATAAAACAAATCAAAGGCACCGACTTCCGAAACTGTTTTGCACAATAACATTATATAGTTTAAAAGAGGTAGACACGTTATTAAGCCTCCAAACGCGTCCCACAGATTTTTAGTTATTTATTTAAGCTGCGTTATGGTGTTCTGTATTGCGCGATACTGCACAAATTATTACAAGTAAGAAAATTTCATTGAATACCGTATCATTATGTAAATAACTACATTCTTGGCTTCAATATTTATGTATTGAATGAAAGAGTGGGTACATACCTTATTCTCTAATATGGTAACAAGGACCCTACGTTTATCATGCCACCCGTCACCACATACACATCCATACTAGGTATGGAATGCATTGACAGGCCAAGATTTCAAATTCAGAAGCGACGATAGGTACAAATTAATTGGGTATAATTAGCGAATTCATAAATATTTATATTTGTCAAATCTGATCTCGCGAGAATCTTTATACGCATTTGAGAATATTAAAACATATTTTAAAGTTCTTATTTATTATATGTAATTAATGTCAATTTAGACGACACGTTTGACGTAGCGGCTGAGCGATCGGCTTCTGCGCAACGTGTTGTGGGTTCGATCCCCACACGGAGCAAATATTTGTATGATCTGCAGGTAGTTGTTCCGGGTCTGGGTGTTTGGGTTTGTGAGAATTTGTGTTTGTAAACGCACCCACGATACAGGAGAAAATCCTAGTGTGGGGCAACGTTTTAAACAAATACAAAAAAAACCAAACAAATTGCTATTAAAAATAGGTATGCCAAATGAAGCTTCGCTAGTGGATGAATTATATTCACGATGTATGCCAGTACCTCTCCAGTAGCCAGGACCTCTAGCGTCCCAATACACAATATTTCGCAGATAAACCCAATAATACATTGCTCCCAGGTCGAGCAATGTGTTATTGGTGTAATCCTCAGTAGCAGCTCGGAGTTTGGGAATTTGTGCCCGGGTAATGGCAAAAGGTTATTACATGGGACCTAAACATACGTATATTAGTACGCCTCTGAAAGAGTCTGAAACGTCGGGTTTTTGTAAATGTAAAGGATCATGGGCAACGGTGGTACCAAAATGTCTCACACATCAAGACAAACATTTTATAGTAATTATTTACATAATTTATAATCAACTTTACACGTCATCATAATTATATAGTATTCATTTTATAGTAGTCATGATTGCACGTCGTGCATTGAAGGGTACCTGGCGGATAGATAAGTGTGTGTAAACGATCGCTCAACTATCAAATAAAATCTTTATTTCGGATAACCAAATCCAACCATAATATCGATTTGTAATAGAACATATTGAAAAAATCACCCATCCCATCACTCCATCTGACAGGAATTGACTGACATCTAGATCACTGTCAGAGTGTCAGCGTCACCATACGTAGAATTACGTTCCGCCGGTACCGTTTGGTTTTCTGTGCTATTCTTTCTTTGATTTAATGTGCTAGCGTCTTTAAATGTGCTATGGATGGAGATGGAGTGACACGAAAAATATTTTTTAAGTCGTGCTAAATAACTTCGGACGGAACCCGGATTTTGTACACAAAAACAACATATACAGGAGTTAATAATTATGTTAAATGTAGTCTCTAAAAAACAAGGTTTGACTATGATGCAATTTGAGACGAGATTCCATATATCAATGCGCATTGTCCTTTATCGCAATAAAATCCGTAAACTGGTTTTATGATAATATACCTATTGACTAGTCTGAAAAAACTTAATCATTGTTTCAGGCGACACATATCAAATGTGTCATCTAAGACAACTGCTTGTTGCTATTTCTTTTCATCTAATGCTCCCTGTATCTATTCTCTCGCTCATTAATAAAGCTAAATTTGTGCAGATATGTTTAAGTGGTATTGTATAAGCGGGCTACAATTTTAAATACCATTTACTATGAACATGACGTATCTATTAATATATTATATCATTGGTTTTGCACATAATATTATGTTTTATGTTTTTGAAGGCGGTTTTATTTAAGAAGTATAGAAAATCGAAAACTATGCTAAAAAAAATAATTAAAAGTTTACTTAGAATAACAACACCTAGAAAGAAACTGCACACTCACTTAAGGGTCCGGCGGAGCTTGAATTGTCGACAAAAACGTAATACCAAAATAAATAGTAATTCAGACAATATTCTATCAAATTATGTTATTATTCGGATTTGGACACCGTTAATCTAGGTTAATCTAGGTACTACTTCACTGGAAATAAAAGACCGGAAAATTGTTTCAAACTTGTTAAAGTTATCAAAAATTGCATTCGCTTACATTTTACTTCCAGTGAAGTATTTTGGACGAAATAGTAAAGTAGGAACCTAGATTAACGGTATCAGAATCAGAATAATAACAGAATTTGATTAAATTGTGTTTAAATTACGATTTATTTCGGTATTACGTTTGTAAGGTAAATTCGGTCCGCCGGACTCTTAATAGTTAATTAGAGATTTAGAGCCGAAACAGCTGAATCCCTACAGTCAGTACCTATTTTCTAAACATATGAAGATTTCACACAGGGCTGGCAGAGGCCGATAGCGGCCGTCAGTGGCCAGCAGCAACGCGGCGGAACCGGCCGCAGCAGGCACGCGTCGCTGCCAGCGCCTCCCGTCATTACGAGACCACGTCGCGTCGCTGCCGGCCTCTGCCGTTCCGGTGTGTGAATCGGCCCTAATAGGTCAAAACAGATAGGTACTTACTTTAAGCAGCTGACAAACAGCCTTAATGTTAACCTCTTTGTCCGTATCGAGCAGATGGAGAAGCACTTTGCACAAACTTTCACCCAAAGTCTTGATCCTGCCCCCCTAAAAGACAACGGTAACTTTTTGTAACACAAACATGTGAACAATTGCATTTGTGAGACAACCAACTTTCATTACAATTTTATTATAAGTTTGAAAACTAGAGGATTCGATACCATACCCGTATACGAACTTTTATGTATTCCAGTCTCAGAGATTTCGGGAATATACAATATAATACAACCAAACCTGAGATTTTATGTGATAAAATAAATATCTAAATATATTAAGTATAAAGAGCGTAATTTTTTATTATTTAATATTATATATATTCGCTTTTTAATATGATCAACATAGTTGAGTTTATTTTTACAGTACAAGAGTGCTTATTATTTAGTTTTATAAATATAAATACTTAGGTAATCTGTGGAAGTCAGGTAAATATGATATTTAATTTATTAGATGGAAACATACTTTCAGCTTTAAATCTTGACTTTTATAAGCATAGCAACTTACCTGGCTATCCTCCAGTTGAGTGTATATCTCAGCGAGGAACATGGCGAACCCGCGCATATTTTCCTCAGAAGTCTCCATGCCACTAATGATCTTGTTCTCCTCAGTGGAGCACCGCTCTAGCAGACAAGCACGGAAAGTGGACTCCTCCGGTGGCGACACAGAATCATACATCGAACAGAGACGCGCCCCATTGTAGCGGAAGTTAGGCTCACCTATTGACTGTGGTAAAATACATAACATGACCATCAGAAAGTGTTCCAAACAACTGTCACTTATTACGTAACTATGTTATACCTATTCAGGTAGTGTGATGTAATTTATAATTATTATTACCATTAATGTATTATACAATATAGGTACATAGTTGATTCCAAATTTTGGACGTCACCACTACAATTTCGCCAAGTGTCGTGATTCTATTCCTACTTTCGACAGACAAATCTTGATGAGACCTTTTGAGCCTCAAGTACACTGTGTCCGTTATTGACATATAATGTTTTTTTGTAAAGTCCCGCGACAAGGATTAATCCCTGGTGCAAGAGTAATTTAGATTATTTCCTAGAGTGGGAATAAATACTGTCGCGAAGTTGTATTTTTAAGAAAAATAAAAGACTATTTTTAGTACATAACAAAATAATGAGCATCAGTCACATTTTGATTATGGTTCCATGTAGATTTATAGCATGTAAAAAAGCAATAAGAAATGTTTATTTAGATAAAATCTATTAAAAAATAAAGGAGATATAACAATATTAGTGCAGTGTTTCCAAAAATGCGCAATATTAACTCGATTTTACCACGGTATAAATATAATTATTATTTATACTGTGATTTTAATAAACAACTTTTTCTAAATATTGCTCAACTAATAAAATATATTATATGAAGTATGTATTCGAAAGTTAATTTTTGTTACTGATTACATGTAATTTTTAATACGTAATACATAATTATGTACTACTTTTAAAAAATTCGAAAATATAGCTCCACAAATTAAAGTATAAAGAAAGCTTTAGCTTGTTTCTGTTCATCCAATACATAATGCTTTTATGATTACTCATTGCAGCTTGTTGACCAGTATTGGTGGTTATTGTAACATTATGATTACCGACTTGGAGATTAAAAGTCCATCATCAACCAAGTTACTGTCCCACTATTATTCCTTTGAGGGGTTAGGCTATATATAGTTCACCATGCTGGCCTAGGGTGGCTTTTAAAGACTTCGAGTCAAGTCAAGACTATGGCAGTCCATGCTATGCTGTTGATTCACCAAGTTATGCTATTGTTGCCCAAATTAAAAGTTTCAACTACTACTAATTAAATGTAGTGATGGTTATATAAAAACTCAGTTTAGCTACATACAAGATTTATTAATCAATAATTATCTTATTACAGGTACCATAGAAAATCAAACTTACACCTGCAATCCTTTGATACTTGACCAGTTATAAAGCAACATAGAAAAAATGATGGTATGCTATGTTATATTATGTTTATGAAATACTAGCTGTCTCCCAGCATGTGTTGAAATGCCTCTTTTATGATTATTTTTCATCATAAACTTTGAAATAAAACTACTTTTTACGGATTTTATCATGTTGTATTGATTATATTATTTAATGTTTCAAATATTAATCAAATAATACCAATACAACATGATAAAATCTGTAAAAAGTAGTTTTATTTAAATGTGTAATATTTGCCTATGTGTCAGAAACCAGTATCATAAACCTTCCCAGGCAGGCACACAAAAACTCACCAACATTTCATCGCAATAGGATGAATGGTTTGGCAATACATAGAGGACAAAAATATACAAACATTCATTTTTTCAGTTTTGGGTAGACCTCTGGTTACCTAATTTTAATTATTTGCAAATTCATGATACCATACCCATTTACATCTCATGGACCCAATATTTCTTCCCAATGACATGGACCCCTTGGGAGGTCTTCGTCGACCTCTGGGGGTAGATAGATAGCAGTTTCAGTATCACTAATATAGAAAATAGATCTGTAGTCTCAGCTCCTCTAAATTCTCAGTGCCGTAGAGATTGTTTATCTAATCTGTTTGCCTTTACAGAGTTTATTAGCATAAACTAAATGAATAACATGTGATAACAACATGCTTGTTAGTAAAAAAACATAATTATAAAATATAAGTTAAATAATAATTGTTTGAAACTCTTACCTGATTAACAATAGCTTCAACCAGAGGCCTAGTGAAGCTGACATCATGCAATGTTGTTGCAAAAGCATCAACCAATGGTCCGCACAAAGTATCAAACTTGCCAGGATCAAATGTTATCTCACACATCACTGTTATCAAATTGGCTATGTTCTCCTGCGGAACGGCAGACTAATCAATAAATTCTGGTTAATAAAATGTATGAAATAAGATTAAATTCATTTAAAAGATGTCTTTATACAAACCCTTAGATCCATATTTTCTGCTTCTTCGAGTGAATAAGACATTTCATCTAAGACATAAGGGCTTTGATCTTGAGCTTGACGAAGTCGATCTTGCACTGAGAACCGATGAGGTCTGTAAGGTGCTGGTTCAGGGGTATAAGTAGGTACTGCATGCGGAGTGTAGTTAGGTGGGTACCATTCTTTAGCTTCGGCAGACAGATTTGATTTGGGAAGTTCAACTGAAATTAAGAGAAATAATGAGTTCAGATTTTCTTTACATATAAAAAAAATATAATTGCATACCTTATTCAGATGACCCTAATAATTTCATCGAAGCACCGCCGGCTAACATTGTCAAACAGCGCACGAAAGCGACGTCATTAGAAATGAAAATCCTTACTTTCACCTGAAGTATTATAATTACGAAGAACGCAGTAAACTGGCGAAGTATGACGACGTCACTTAATCTAAGTTCGATTCGTGAAAGTGTGGAGTATATTTAAATTGCACGATAGGGGTAATTATTACCTTTTGATTCCTCAGCTACGATCCTCGGCCTACGGAGCTCCCGTGGTTGATTATCGGGTTGCTGCCATCCACGGCCTCTGCCTCTTGGCCCACCGATGTCACCGTTATTCATTTCAACGTTTAGTACACTTTATCGCCTATGAATATTCTTTTTTTACTAATTTCCATAAATCACTAAAATATAATCTTAGACCTCGTGAGCTTTACTATACTCAATAGATTCGACACGTAAACAAAGAAAATTATACTTCGTTACAAATTTCACGACACAACCTCCATGTTTCTTTTGAACGAACGAAGGAGATAGATAGATAGATAGATTGCTTATTTTTTTCTTTTGCTTTAATCAAGCAAAAGTAATGCACTATACAGCTTCATACAGGCTGATTTAATTTTAGGTATATCAATTTATTTAGTTGCGAATTATGTATATAAATGTAATATAAAATTAAACAATACTGCTTTGTACATAACTCTTTTGCTTATTTTTGATAGTCCAAGTCTATAGTATCAAAAGTAAAGAATGGCTGATCGTTCACCTGAGCCCGCCAAATTCAAATATCAAATGGTTTTTTGTAATTTGTAGCGTAAGCTCGTAACCCGTAACACATTCTGGATTTATGGCAGTCCTAAGTAGTATTAACTTCTTAGGATTCTTGATGGCAGTAGTAACTGTGGCATCAGCGACATTAATTTAAACAATATTCACAACTAAGAACTTTGTTTAAAAATCCGTATCGAGCCAAAAACTACACAAAATTTTGTTACAATGACGAATTTTAAGCAGAAGTTACTCAAAGTACCGTCTTTAAATGGGGCACGGGCCCAGGGACCCACCGAAGAGCCAGTATATTCGCGTATACAATATCCAGCGCTCCAGATCCGACGGGAGTTGCGTTCTTAAAACGTTAATAAGTCGAGTGGACCAGACGGCATGCCGGCAGTGGTGCTTTAAGCACTGTGTCCGGCACTAACGCGTCTTTTCGCACTTTCTTACAACAGCAGGCGATCTCCATCTTCATGGATGATTGTGAACGTGCATCCGGTACCAAAAGAGCGATAAATCAGACCCATCGAATTACGGGTCTATCGCTATAACCTTCCTTCTCTCGAAGGTGATGGAGCGGGTGATTAACTATCAACTCCTAAGGTCAGGCACTGGCAGTTAGTCTAGATATAGTGACGGCGTTGGATCGGGTCTGGCACCGTAGTCTTAGATTATGCAAATGGATAGCCAGCTTTTTGTTCAATAGAAGCATCAAAGCCGTCGACTGCTCCGACTGTGTTGACATAAATGCTGATCTCCCGCAAGGCTCCGTGCTTGCCCCCAACATTGTTTCTGCTGCATATCAATGATATGCTGTCAATTGAAGGCATTTATTGCTATGCAGATGACAGTACCATAACAATTAATAGGAACACATTCTATGCGGGCCGTGCCAATATCCCTAGTTCCATTGTTGAGGAAACTTGAAGTAAACTTGTTTCGGAAATCGAGGGCATTCTAAAGCCCCAATTGGTTTAGCCCCTGAATTCGGAAACAGCCCCCACCATCTCCAAACACATTGGGATCTTCGATATCTCCATGCCAAGTTGGCATAAAAAAAGCTTGCTGTGCTCAACAGGGCGAAGCCAAAGGCTTACTTTGTATAAGTCGCAAGTTCGGCCCCATATGGAGTACCAGCTTGGGCAGTTTGACTCGGTCCAAAGATGCGTGGTGAGGATATTCGACGTTCCCGTGATTACAGGTGCCATCATTAAGCCTGAGGAGAGACTTCGCCTCCCTTTGTGTATTCTACCGCCTGTATAATGAACTGTGTTCCGAGGAATTGTTTAAATTGGTGCCCACTGCCACTTTATCATCGCGGCAGCACTCTATGGCGGCAGCTCACATAGTAGGGCCCGATAAATCGAGCCCGCCGCGTAATCAAATTGTAGTTGCCTACCTACTTACTAGACTGTGCTACTTACCTAGTGAATGCCGCAGAGCCCGATCTTCGGCTTTCCTCATTCAGTTACTGCCAGATGCCTACCGCAAGTGGGTGCCTTACACTTTTTTCATTCGGGTGGGGACATGTGCCTTATGCGGGATATTTGTGTCGGGCTCTCCGGTCAGATGACTAGCACACCGGTTAAAACCACCACCACTTCCACCTTCCGCATAGTGGGATCACGAAAATCGCTCAGTGCAATGGGCGACTTGAGACTCCGAGTCAGCCGCCCTCATGGGCCCTCTTTGCGGCGGTACACATATGTAGCCGCACCGCCGCCCACACCTCGACCGCAGAAGGAAGGGAGAGCGGCGCATCACAATACCGACACTCCTCTCCCCCTGCGGCCCCACCGTGTCCATAGTCCTGCGACTGCGATCCCGCCGAGGCCACAGAAGGGAGAGAGAGCGGCGCAACGTGATACCGGTACTGCTCATTCGCCGCAGCCCCTCAAACCTTAAGCCGCAGTGTCGCTCACCTCAGTTGCGGTGCCCCCATACGACACCGAAACCTACAGTGGCTGCTCCAATTCCGACTACCTGTGATTCTACTTAGCTCCACCGTGGTGCAATCCTCCACGGTTACTAAGCTTACCGCTGCAACAAGGCTAGAACCCCTTGGGGTGGGGGCCTACACTGTCTAGACGCGGTCTCCACTCGAGAACTCGTTTGCTCCAGCGTTTATTGGTTCTCCGATATATGTATGTGACCGGCCCATATTGCCAGTTCAGCTTGCTAATCCCTTGAGCTATGTCGGTGACATTAGTAACTTCATTGCGGATTTTATCCCTGAGAGACTCCGAGAGAGACTCCGAGCTTAGCATTCTCCATAGCTCTTTGCCGAATAGTTGCCGACTACGAAATTGGCCGGATAGTCGGCTTTACCGACTAGTCGGAATATCTCTAATACTTACCTAAAATGCGGAGTGCGCTTTGCTTGTTCCAGCACAAAATACTTTAGTCACCCACAGAAACTAATTTTAAACTCGTATTTTCCATAATTTCGTAAAAAGCTTATAGTTGGGGAGCCCATGATGTTATTTTGGATTTACTTGAACGCGTCAGATTTTCATTGGGGAGATACCTTGCACCCTGTTGAGTATCCCCACCAAATATGAGCCCAATATATAGAGCCGAACGTCTAGGACAGCCCATCAGATTTGTAAAAAAAAACGATCCTCGGAAATACTCGAGCCCGTCAGATTAAGCTATGGTGGGTTAATTACTAGCTAAAAAGTATACATTTTGAAACTCTGACAATTTGAGCGTAACGTAAGGAATTGGGAGGGTCACAAAGTTGTAAAAAAAACGATGTCTTGACATTCTCGAGCGCGGTTAATTTATTTTTTATTAATAAGGGAATAATGCATGAATCACGAAAAAAATATAATCTGCCGATTTCCACAAGCCGAAGTAATAAAATTCGTCTTTGAAGATTATATTCTAAACAAAATTTTAGTTTTTTGCGTATATCTCTGAAACGGAGAGAGCTACTGGAAAAATGGATAAGAGCAATGACATTATATAGTTAAATAGAGGTATGAGACAATTTGTAGATCGTGAAATTTTCTACAAAAAAGGTATAAATACTTTTTTCCTATGAAATACGGTTCTCGAGTTATCGCGATTTTAGACTGTATGAAAGTCGTATTTTCATTATTAACATTTTAGCATTTTGGGCCACTATCACGTCCTGCCCGGAATACGTCGAGTTTCCAGTAAGCAGTATATGCACGTTTTACGGTCAATATTTAAAGTCCCAGAGTGAGATGGGTTAGGCTATAGCCGCCGTCGTTAAAATCTCTCAGGCATACAGGTTTCGATATTTTCTTTCACCGTTTAAGCGAGTGATAATTAATTATTGAATACGCTTTCATTGTGAAAAGTCAGAGATGCATGCCTTGCATCCGAAATCAAGACCTACAACTTATGTTTCGCACCATGCTGCGAATCGACAAAGTACAAAAAAGCTGATATACACCATGGTCCCAAAAGGGTCTTTGTGCGATTTACACTGTAATTTTATGGTTACTGAAAATTTAAATAACAAAATATTTATTGTAATCGTCAGATTAACAAAACCCCTCAAGATAAACGTCAGATTTTTGGCTACCATAACTAGAACATCATGATGAACCTTCCGTATAAAAATCTGACACGCTCGAGTATTTGACGATTTTTTTTTACATTTTCGAAAATTCGCCACGAGCTTGCGTCACTTCCGAATCGTCAGTCTTTTGAATGGGAGCATTTTTAGGTTTCACATAACATCTCCTGTGAATATCTGACGCGCTCGAATAAATCCATTTTTTTCTACTTTCTACGCTTCCGTATGGCCACCCCCACCACGCAAAACGGTAGATAAACATACCATTGATATCAGGGACACTTTGGGGCTTCTAAAATATCAATAACTGACTTATATATGTATATCCATGTACTTAACTGTTTTTTTTTTACATTTTTGAAAATCTGCAGCCGCTTTCCCCGCCACTAAAGGGGAAACATTATTATAACCTTTTATGCTTCCTATCATCTAATCTACAAAATCTAATAGGTCCCCACGACGCTCGAGTAAATCCACATTTAGCATCATGGGCTCCCCAGCTATTAGTTTAACAATGTTTACCAAGAAACAGATACGAAAGTAAGAAGACGATATTTAAATTATTACTGAAAACAATATTAATAAGTACTCAGAAAATATATATGAGGCGGTGTTTGTAGAATTAACTCATGTTTTAAAATATACGCTACGGTAATATTTGGGGAATCATCAACCAAACGTGCGTGCCGGACCGATTAGAAGTGTAATGAGCTGCCGGCCGAACAAACATCGATCGAGCTCGAGCCGTCGTCTACGCAATCCATGTCACATTATCGTTTAGAATTTAAAGCGAAAAATTACGGTTATTATTTACTAGCGACCCGCTCGCGGTTTCACCCGCGCTGCCCTGTTCCTAAGAGGCGTAGCATGATGTTATGTAGCCTATAACCTTCCTCGATAAATGGACTATCCAACACAAAAATAATTTTCAAAATCGGTTCAGTAGATCCAGAGATTACTTACCCCCTACAACCTCACAAACATTACCTCTTTTATATTAGTGTAGATTGTTTTGTTAATATTTGTTTCAATTTCAAATGCCCAGTAAATGCCCAAATGTCAGGGCATAAGCTAGAAACTAGAAAAGAATTGGCGAGCAGCGGGAAGCGAGTGTGTAGTTCCGGTAGTTTTGTCGTTGAGCTGTAGGCAGTAAAAGCTCTAGTTTGGTTCTAGCTCTACTCGCTTCTCGTTTATCGTCGGCGGTGGGACAAGTACCTAACATATTTTGTTAAATACTAAATATTATTGAATAATATAATATAATTATAATAATAAGTACTTTATTTCGGAAATTAATCCATCTTTCTTTTATTTATGTAGTATTTATTACATTAAAATATTCTATTCTGTTGTAATACAGAATACCAGAGTTTATCCGGTTAATAACCGATTGATTCAATCAAGTACTTAATCCCATACATTTGGTTTCTGAGAAAATAAGTACTTAACACCTGGGGCCCCTGGCATCTTGCACTAATAGATGTATCATGATCTATAGGAGACAGATATTTTTGGGCAATCCACCAAAAAATTAACTTCATCTCAACTCTCACATACTATGCACTGTGCAAAAGAGATGACCACCAACCACCTAGGCCTGATTTTTTTAACTAGATTAAGAAAACGTCATAATATCTCTTATAATTGCTTAAAAGTAATAAAAGATCACAGGCAACATATTCTGTTTACTAAAAGAAGCCATACATAATTTACAAAACTAAACATATTATGTAAAAGTTAACATTTACACTAAGTGGAAATCTTCAATTTAACTACATTTTTGCTAGCTACTAGAAGGTTATCAAAAGAAAGGGTTGGTTGACAACTAATTTCTGTTCTATTATGAAGCTAAGTTTCACAAAACATTGGTGAGCATAATATTTAATGGCTTAACATTGACATATATATTACTGTCTTAAGCAGAATGGTAGCATATTTGCACAGGTGCCACAATTATGAAATGAAAGTTATTCATATTTCATTAAACAGCATCATCAGCATCAGCAGCTCAATCAGCAACCTCAATAAAATTTATTTTTTTCTAAATATAATGTAACTCTACAAATGTTATATGCTAAAGGATTCTCCACAACCACATGTGCCTTTTATATTGGGATTGTTGAATACAAATTCTGCTGAAAGTTTATTTTCAACAAAATCCATTTCTGTACCTGGAATCGCAAACTAATATCATTAATATATTTAATGGCAATAATATGAATACAGTAAATCTTTTAAGTGGTGGTATGATACCAGTTATCGTTTTTAACTTCTTAGTTTCTCACCACATATAAAATACATGCTACTTCATAAGTTGCCAAACAGGTATACAATACCAAATATCAGTCTTGTTTACCAATTAATAAGCTATCATGATTAATATCCTGTGACCATGGATCCTTTACAGCATCCATGGTAATAGGTAGACTAAGTTGTTGGATGTCTGTTGCAATTACTAACAGCTACCTTATATAATTGTGTGGTGATCCAATTCTGCATGAATTGGATCACCACAAGACAGAACAAGCTCACCATATCCTTCATCCTTGCAGTTTAGGGTTTAAGTTTTGATTTAATGGAATATATATCATCTATACAATGAATCTATATAGATGATAAGAAGCTATTAGGCCCAGCACTACATCAGATTTGATAGATTTGATAAACCACAAGTCCTCACAATAGAAAACCGGTCAGAGTGTCGCCTTAACCCAGGATGATTCATGAGGCTATTGAAATTAAAAAACATCTAAATTTCTATAGAGAAGATGGCTGGGTCTTATCACCTGCTTGTAACCCCATTATAGATTCCATTAAATGGTAATATGGTGAGTTCATTCAGCATGAATTGGATCACCAATAATTTATAAAAATGGTAGTGGTTAGTAATTGCAACATTAAGACATTCAACAACTTAGTCTACCCATCTAGATCATAGAAGCTTTAAAGGATCCGAAAGGTCGGGAATTAATTAATATCAATACAATGCGATAAAATTCGTAAAAAGTAGTTTTATTCAATAATTATATTTTCTTACCTAGTAATGTTAATTGAGCCTTTTTGTCAATAATAATAGTCACACCATCCTGTTTGACTTCTTCATCTAGTTTATCTTTACTTTTAGCATAATCCAATGTATATGATAAACCATTACAGCCCCTCTGGCGAACACCAACTTTTAGGCCTATAAAGCCATTAGCTTCTTCTTTGGACATTATCTCTTTAACTTTATTTACTGCGGAAGGCGTTAAGACTAATGCTGCCCGTGAAGGCAAAATTCTTTTCTTAACCGCCCTTACGGTCGCACTTGCTATAGTTTTAGTGGCCATCTGAAAATGTTCCAAACAATTGAAAAGAAAATTATTGAACCGATACCGTTCCAAGGATCTTGAAACCTGTAACAGATAGGGTGCAAGCGTGCAAACAATTCAGACAAGAGCAAGGTTATATTTGCCAAGACATACCGTAATTAATTTTACGCGTAATTTCTATTTTTCTGTTTCATTGAATTAAAAATACTATTTCGTAACTATGATTTTGCCTGCCAAGTGCCAAAATATGTTTGCCTGACTTTGTCAAATTTGAAAATATGTTTCCTACATGTCAATGTCACATGAGAGGTAGACTACATAGATACTACATACATAGTTCTTTAGTTCAGTCCTCAGAGGAAAGAGACATGTTCTGTGTTCTGTCTGACAAAACCATTGTGTTTTTAATAAAGACGAAACGATGTGGATGTGGCACCTGAGTGGCACACGCACTGATCTCTATCTCTATCCTACTAGACTGGAAAGGATATGGCGTACAAATGACAGCATAATTTTTGGCTCAATGTGAAGCGCTGCTCCGTGCTTTTGTGGAACTAAAATTTACAGTAATTGACACAATGCAAATAGCCGACGAGCTGTTTATACCATCTCCATGTTCCGATCATTTATGTCGAATTTTTTTTTAATATAATTGTTGTCCTCAATGAATGAACTGCTAAATAATTTTGTGTAAGTATATGTAAGCGCTATGTGTGAATATTCTTATGGATCGTCTGACACCTGGGGAGGCGTTTTAGTATTGTATTCTAACTGTCTTTTTGTCCGCTGGGTGTAGTTGTAAGCGCCAGTACCACATCTTATCTACTGTAAAACTATACCTTACAAATGTATGTACCAAAATGTTAACACGCACGGAAAATGTTCTTAGTCCTCGATTGGTATTTGCATCTTTATGAAGTTGAAGTCGTATGAAGTTGTTGTTATGTAAATCGAAAAAGGCAACCCTGGTGGATGTGCAGAAGAGGTTGGATACATCCCAAAGCACCGTGGCCGATTTGCGTAACGAAGTCATAGAGTTGGTTTTTCGCAGTTTGTAGATCTATAATAAGTTCTACATTCATGACAATAGTAATTGCGACATTAACTATACAACATTCACAAAGTTTAACTAAAACCATCGCTTAAAAATCATTATTGTTGCTAAAAGTAGTGTAGTGTCAATTTTGACCACTGACACAGTTTTTGGTTTGTTATGGATTTGTAAGTAAATGTTTTACTACTCAGTTCTGAATGTTGTATAATTAATGTCGCGATTACTACAGTCATGAATCTAGAAAAAATCAAACTGCGAAAAATCACTTGAAATTTGAATTTCGCGGGTTCAGGTGAATGATCAGCCAATATGTAAGTTGTGGTAGTATTTGGCGATATTTTTAGTAGAATCGCTGCAAAAAAGTGGTCACGCTGATGACAAAATTTGACAATTGACACGACACGTCTTCTACCTAAATCGTGCTTGTGTAGCGTGTAATGATTTTTCGTTCTCAATGTATTAAAAATTAATCATGGGTGGCCAAAAGTTTGAATATGATGAAAGTGGGTCAACATTCTTTTACTTTGTTCTATCTTTCCTTGCTTTAATACTTGTACCTGCAACGTTTTATTACTGGCCACGAAAAAGGAAAGAAGGTAAGGAATTTACATTTTAAAGCGTGAAATTATTAAATTGTCTAAGTATTTAATTAACTAAACTGTGCTTATTTGCTTCATAATAATGGGTAATCAAACATTATGTCAAGTAACAACCAACTAATAGGTATGTTGGTTATACCTAACAATGATGAAGCGGTACATAAATTGTCGATTATGGTAATAGCCTTCGGAACGAACAGGAAAGAATACCTAATCAGCTTTGCCTATTTTTCAGATCCAGCAAAGCGTGCAGAGTTATGTCAGTGTCCAAATTGTGTAAACAAACAGCTCATATTAGAACAATCACAACCCTACAAGGGTGTAAAGAACTTCTTTATAAAACTAGCTATAATATCAGGATGGGTTTTACTTGGATTCTTGGCATATAAAGTGTCACAATTTGACTATGAAATGTCTAATTTTGATCCCTATGAAATACTGGGCCTACCTCCTGGTGCCACCCAAGCTGAGATTAAAAAATCATACCGTAAACAATCATTAATCCTTCATCCTGATAAAGAGACTGGTGATGAAAAAGCTTTCATGAAGCTTACTAAAGCTTATCAGGTGAGTGAGTCTTTGTGTTGCGTATTCAGCAATGCTTGTAATACCCCCAAAGATCAAAACAAACTATTTTGCATTTTGACTTGATGGGATATGTCTATACTATTTCTTTATTTAATAGTTGTCATTTTTTTTTATTTACTTGTACCAGCTGTATCTAAGATATTATGTATTTGAACAACTATGTCAGGATCATTAAATAATCAAATATTGTTCTCAGGCACTTACAGATGATGAGGCTCGTCGTAATTGGGAAAAGTATGGCAACCCTGATGGCCCTGGTGCTATGAGTTTTGGTATTGCTCTGCCAAGTTGGATTGTAGAAAAAGAGAACAGTGTGTGGGTGCTTGGTCTATATGCTTTAGTATTCATGGTTGCACTGCCAACTGCTGTAAGTAATCATTAATCATTTTATTTACCACTACCTATCTTATTTATAAATAGTTATGATTTGCATGCTTTCTATACAAAGGTCAATGATAAATGTAAGAACTCAATATACTATATAAGTACAGAGAAATAAAGTTATTGTTTTCTTTTTTTATATAATATATAAAAAAAAGAAAACGATTTTTATATTTTTATAGTATAATAATAATTTGGAATTAATTTACAAAATATTGTCATAAGTATAATCTTTGTAAGTAATATAATAAAGAAGCAAAAGTTATGCTAAGTTTCCCAATCCTACATTAGTTGAAATCTTTTAATTCATCAGCAACTATTTAATTTTTATATACCTAGTAGAAAATTTATTGTTAGTGGGGAGTTTACTGTTTACTTTTATTATAATTATGGGCATTAACAAAACAACTATTTAAAAGCTAAGGCATCTTTGGGCATCTAACTGCAAAGTAGTTCATGTAAAGTGGAAGACACGAATTCTGTAGGTAGTGTATAGGTACTTTAATATTATAGGTAGACACAGTAAAAGTTTTTAAACTGGTCATGCCTATTATGATAGCACTCACTCCTTAATGAAACCTTATATTATATATTTCCATTGATATTTATATCAAAATAATATGGTAAGTTTCTATTAATTTTTTTTTATATTTTTCAGGTTGGTACCTGGTGGTATCGGTCTATACGCTTTTCAGGGGAGCAAGTATTATTAGACACTACTCAAATGTATTTCTATTTCTGCCACAAAACGCCATCTATGCCTCTGAAGAGAGCTCTCATGATCCTTGCTGCATCTTGTGAGTTTGATAGGAGGCATAATTCTGAAATTATTGAGAGAATTACTGATAATGAGGAAGTTCCTAGTGTAAGTCTTAGGTTATTCTAACTTGCATACCTGCACTAGTGTAACAATATCACTTACCCATAATATATGTTCTAGTGGAATCCTAAACAAACATTTAAACATATTTTATTTATACATATACTTATTCTTTATTGTACAACTCTAAAAACACAAATAGACAGGACTTAACGGTTTTACAAGTATACAATATAAGTGCGACTGTTGGGCATGATTGAGATCCTAAGTTCGATTCTCAGGTTGAGCAGTGTTATTGGTATTTTCTAGAAAATGACAATAAATAGGTTTGCCCTTATTAAATACTGGTAAACTATGGGTACAATAGTATACATGTGACAATATGTATGTTTAATTTAAATTAATAGAATTAAAAATATGTTTCATTTTCAGTTGCTACGTGAGCTCCCAAACTTGGGTGAGAAAAACAAAGAGCAGCCACTTTGTCGGGCGTACAGTATTAAAGCGCGAGCGCTGCTCCACGCCCACTTGTCGCGCATGAGGCTGCCCCCTGACACACTTGAGTGCGACCGAAGATACATCGTGTCGCGGTGCCCCGACCTTATTGTCGAAATGGTCAACTGTGTTAACCAGCTCATAGCTCTGGCTTATGCTAGAAGAAGTAAGTATAATTTTATTAATTAAATATTTTTATTATATGCTTTTGTGTTTATTTACTGGCTTACGAATCTATAATTATTATAGAGAATTGAATTTAGTATATTAAATACAGTAATCAGGCAGCACTAATCAATCAAAATTATCTCTTTATGTAGATGTCAGAGTAACATAATTATAACACATTTCTTTTTAGTTCCACGCCTGCCAACCATTGAAACAATAGAAAACTGTATGAAACTGTCACCAATGATAGTTCAAGGCCTTTGGGAGTACAAATCACCCTTGCTACAATTACCATACATCAATGAAGAGCATCTCAAGTACTTTACAAACAGAAAGAAGCATATTAAGTCACTTCTACAGTTGGCTCAGTTACCCGGTGAAGACAGAAGACAAGTGTTGAGGTTTTTGAATGACAAGCAATATGATGACCTAATGAAGGTGCTTGGAAACATGCCTTACATACATTTCCAAGTTAATACTGAAGGTAATAAAAATAATATTATGTATTACCACACCATGTAAAGGAGAATACTGAAAAGTATTAGGAAAGTTAGCCGCATTCTGCATAAAATTGGTTTATATGAGATAAATTATATATGTTCTGTAAATAGATCTCTTAAGGATTCAGTGTTCAGAATTTTTAAATTATATGTCGCCGGCATTTCTTAACTGACGACCTTTGAAAACAATCACATAAACAAATTCAGAGAATCATGGTCCCTTTTAAAGTCCAGACAGAGTAGCAATATGTGAGTGTTACAATGCAGGGCAATATCTGAGATGGTCTTTTGAAGGAAGAGCCATAGTGGCTTTGGGGAGTATAGTCTCAGCTGATGGCATGCATGCATGAGATGAAGATCAATTCCGTTTCTTTAGGTCACTGAATACAAATAAAATAAGAATTTATGATTATTGGTTACCGGTGTTCATGCGGTGCTTAAGGAACAGTATAACACAGACTTTTCTCTGTTACTATTAATATTTATCTTTTTAGTAATTGATGATGAAAACTCAACTGTAGTAACAGCGGGTGCGATAGTGACCGTCACTGTATTCCTACGACGAACGAACATGAGAGAACTGTTTGGAGACACTACTATTAAAGAAAAGGAAATCATTAAGTAAGTTGTGTATCTCAGTCTGTGAGTTGTAGCTATAGACGGACATAGGGTTTAAACCCATTGGGTGAACACGATTTTATTTGTCCCAAGTAAAAACCCACCTACTTACATCTATTTAAATAATTTAGCGTCTTAATACGATTTATTTGTGATGTTTTTTGGAGCATAACAAACGTCATACCCAAATGGTACAATTAACAACACAGGTTTGTTCTTTGTAACAGTTATATTTTATGCTCTTTTACTGGTTACGCATTTATGAAAAACTTGGATCTAGAAATATGAAACTTTCATAGGGGTTCCCTGCTTAATTTATCTAAGGAATAAAGAAGGATATTTTGAAATTCGTAAAGAAAAATTTAAGGTTTATAACTTCGTAGGAGTACTCCTAAAACCAAATATAAATAGGCTAGAAGCCTGTAGCTTGGACTGGAGATAGTGTTCAGTCGTTCACAAAAGGTAAAACAGTACTATTTGTACAAGGGTCGCTGTTTATAAGTACTTTAATTTGGTAAGTTAATGCTCTTAATTTGTTGTGTGCGCGCGCGCGCGCGCGCGTGTGTGTGTGTGTGTGTGTGTGTTTGTGTGGGTGTGTTTATTTTGAATTCCAAGGCGGGGTTCCAGAGTTTCTATTGCGGAGTATGTTTACGCTGGACAATTCTCCAATCTCTTCCGTAAAATAGGAAACTGAGGTAAGATTAAAATTCCACATGATCTTGCCTCAGTTGTGTTGATCGTTGATGCGCTAATAGCCCAAATATTTATAATTATTACTTTCGGGAATTTTTATAAGTAAGCTGTTGCCCGCAGTTTCACTGACGTCCCAAAAAGATTAACATACTATAAGTCCGATTCTAGGCAGCGTGTCAAGATGAAACATGAACGAAATTTAAGTTAACCCTTTAGCAAAACATCGGTGAAACTGATGTGCTTACAAACATGCAGACAGACAGACAAAAATTATAAAAATTGATATTTTGGCTTCTGTTGGAATAATAAAGACCCCCCCTCCATATTAGTTTTTCTTTAATATCTATAATGTATAGACATCGGCCTGTTACCATTTTATTATAGGTATAGATGTGTATATGTCTATCATTTTTATAGGTATTACCTATCAAATAGGTACATAGTATTATAGTAGACTAGAAGTAATTATATTTAGCATCATCACGATCCTAGCTAAATTGAAAAAGCGCTACTAGGCGACCGACGGTAATAGGGTATAGAATAGATACATTAACGCGGAATTCACACATTCTAATTTTATACATTCAGTCCAAACTAATTTATCAATGGCACCATAACGTTTATTTAAATGTGTGCGTTAACTTACTTTTGCATCATCAATTTTGTCGGATAATGATATTGTTGGTCTTGCTAGATTATCTGATGTAATTAATATTTATTCGCTTGTGTGTGATCACAATAAAATTGGTTGACTTATACTTACAACAATAACAATTCCCATAAATATTTCATCCTAGTTGGAAGCAAAGTTGGTTGCCCATATACTTCTATCGAAACTTCAAGGTATTGGTGTCCGAGGGCATGTTAAAATGTATTTTACGAACTTACAATGAATGTCTACAAATAGTTCGAGAGTTATATGATAGACCAAATCCAGATTTGCACAACGGCATTATAATTTTATAGCCCCAAAACCTACATCAAATTATTACATACGCGAAAACACACACATCGTACACACGCACTTACCAAACACAAACACGCCCATACTCGCACTCACACAAATAAACACAGAGACACACTTAGTAACCGCCTCAAGCCTAAGATACTTAAAGAATAAATGTTTTTTTTTTATCTCTTTTAATTATTTCCAATAAAAATACTAACATACTTAATTTCTCTAAGTACCAACAGATTAAAAAAGCATGTATTTCAACAGTTAAAAAATTTCGACTATGTCCAAACTGAACAGCTTTTCACAATCCAAACGTAATTCATATACGCAAACACACACATATACACACGCACTCACTCATACACAAATAAACACAAAGACACACGTCGTAACCGCCTCAAACATAAGATAATTAAATTACAGAATAAATGTTGTTTTTATCTCTATTATTATTATCTCTGTTGTACATACATACCGAATATCCCTAATACGAATAACTTATAACCAGTGATGGTCATTATTACAACAACAAATTACGCATTGCACTTTTCTTCCGTAATGTATAATTCATTATTGAAATCATCAATAACACGCTGTCAGATAACAATCCGCCATGCCATTCCATTTCCACGATCGCGCTGCGCTCGCGTCGCGCACGATAATGTCCTTACGCTACATCATGATAAGATTCATTTTCTTTTCGAAGTGACCAACGCTATTGCTATCCGTTGTCATTCAGTCAAATGTGTTTTACGAATATAAGCTTTAGGGCATCGAAATAAAGTCGACTTTTTTTAACGAACTATCATTATTTCATAGCAGGGTTATAGGACAACACAACTTGTCGTTGTCATTACGTAGTCAATTACGCGCTGTCAAATAATGAGCCGCCATGCCATTCCATTTCCACGATCGCGCTGCGCGCGCATCGCGTACGATAATGACCTTACGCAACATGATGTTAAGGTTCATTTTCTTTTCGAAGTGACCAACGCTACTACTATCCGTTGTCATTCAGTCAAATGTGTTTTACGAATATAAGCTTTACGGCATCGAAATAAGGTAGATTTTTTTTTAACGAACTATCATTATTTCATAACAGGGATATAGGACAACACAACTTGTCGTTTTCATTACGTCGTCAATTACGCGCTGTCAAAAAACGAGCCGCCATGCAATTCCATTTCCACGATCGCGCTGCGCGCGCATCGCGTACGATAATGACCTTACGCAACATGATGTTAAGGTTCATTTTCTTTTCGAAGTGACCAACGCTATTGCTATTCGTTGTCATTCAGTCAAATGTGTTTTACGAATATAAGCTTTACGAAATCGAAACAAGGTCGATTTTTTTTTTACGAATTATCATTATTTAATAACAGGGTTACATTTACATTACAGGACAACACATCATGTTGTCGTCGTTGTCATCACGTCGTCAGTAGTAGATTGGTATTCATCGTGCTCAGTGCTGTTTTGTTCCTCGCGATTTGCGTACTTTGTTTGACTATTATAGTTATTGTCACCGGTCGTGTAATCGTGTTATGTAAATATTTATAAAGTATTATTGGTGACTTGTGTAGATAGGTTTAGTTTAGGTATAATTTAGTTTTAGGATAAGTAAAACATTTAAAAATATGCCGAAAATTAGGGCTGGAACTATTTTGAAAAAATTGATTGTGAGACTAAAAAGGTACGTATAACTATTATAAAAATACTTTTTCGTAGAAAAGTTATTCATATTATTTCTAACTATATTGAGTTCTAAGAATATATAAGTAGGTATATTGAGCAAATCATGTTCTTAAATCCCAATGCAAAAATGTATATAGTAAAATAACCAGCTTGTATAAAGAGTAAAGAATGTAAATAATTAAATCATGTACAAATCAATGAACTTTAAAATACGCGTCAATGAAAATTCTTATTTGCAACAATATCATATTTGACTTATTTCTTTTCGTCATTCAATACATGTTCATGTTTTATCATCTCTTAAAAATATATTCATATTTAAGTTGGATCGTTCACCCGAACCCGCCAAATTCAAATTTCAAGTGATTTTTCGCAATTTGTAGGTCTATTTGTGGTTTTAGTTCTCAGTTGTGAATTTTGTCTATTTAATGTCGCGATTACTACTGTCATGAATCTAGAACTTGTTATAGACCTACAAACAGCGAAAAATCACTTGAAATTTGAATTTCGCGGGCTCAGCTAAACGATCCGCTTTAATAAAACTTTGTCATGGCGGTCACATCAATCAACTAAAAATCTTTGGCACGTGTGTAGAGCGCTTAAATTGTCTGTGGTATGCAATATCTATGGAACCGATGGAATGGAACGTGGGCTTTTTAGTTTTGACAGTTGACATTTGTCAATGTCATCAACACTAACATTTGTCGTAAACAAAGTTGTGTTTTGAGACAAAACTTTTGACTAACCGCCGAATATTTACGTCGTAGTTTCGACGCAACACAACAGAATAACAACAACAGTATACAATAACAGTTGTTGGGAAATAACATAACAGTATAATTCATTATCGAAAAGTAGCCGTTTTTACCACCACTGCTTATAACAGGGAAGGCAACGGGTCCTGAGATACAGGTTATATTTTGTTTAGGAGTCAGTGCACTTTTATTTGAACATATTTGGTGGAAGTTATTTAATAGTAAAGGAAAAAATTCAATCGCGGGCAGGATTCGAACATGCGTCTTTTGGTTTGATATACCAGACCCTCTGACCTCTAAGCCACCGCGAACCCTACCCGCATGATTGAAATTTTGCCTTCACGTTCTGAATTTACGTCATAAGGTGTCTGCCTCTCATAGATGTCACCAAACGTCACCTTATGACGTAAATTCAGAACGTGAAGGCAAAATTTCAATCATGCGGGTAGGGTTCGCGGTGGCTTAGAGGTCAGAGCGTCTGGTATATCAAACCAAAAGACGCATGTTCGAATCCTGCCCGCGATTGAATTTTTTCCTTTACTATTAAATAACTTAATAATCTTAGCATGGAAAATGCAAAAAATTCACAAAAAGATATTTGGTGGAAAATAAACATTTTATGTTTTTTTATATACCTAATGTATTAATTAATACTCCGAATACTATAACAGGGAAGACGATGAAGGTGCTACAGGTGAAAATGGTGAAAAAACTGAGAATGACAAAAATGATAAGAATGATAAGAAGGAAACATTCAAGAGGCCGGTTTGGATGAAGCAGACTAAGAAACACCCGCAGTCTAAGAAATCTAAGAAGCCAGTTGCAGCCAAAGTACAGGCCAAACCTGCCGCGCCCGTAACGTCTACGCCACCACCACCAAATAACGAAGCAAAGAAGCCTAAAGAACCAAAGAAGAAAGATGAAGATGGTAAATATTCTTTCAAATTTTTTTATTTACATACCTGACTAGCAGTTTTAGTTGCTGTTGTCAAGCTAGAGAATGCTATTAAATAGGGAATATTCATAAGATTCAAATTGGAGTAAAATATTTTTTTTGTAATCTTTATTGCTAAAGAATGATGTCGATGCTATAATTTTTTTACATAATCGCTTTTCCAACAAGATTTTAATTACTTAAAAGTAGAAAAAGTGCGCGGCAAATTTAACAGATTAAAACGGAACTTACGACAAAGTCTAGGTACGTTGTGACGCTCTCACGACGTCACCGTAAACATTTAGGTTTGTAATTACTAAGTATGAAATCGATTTCAGTCCTCTCCCACGTTCGAATTAGCTAATAAACTTAAAACTTAAAATATAGATAATTGATTGGATAAAACGATCAATACATTTTATAAACGATAAAACAGTGACTGTTTTTGCGGAAACTGACGTCTCAGTACACGCGGCCAATATGGTGGCGTTTAAATCTCCCGTATCTAATTGCAGTTTTGAATATTTTTATGATGAAATATCAATATTTTTGTCAAAGAAATATTTTTTACGGTGCTGTAATAATATAAACAATTGATTAAACATATAAAAAAGACATGCATATTCCCTATTGTAGGCATTTAAACAGACATACTTAATTGACCCTGCTACTGAACCACACACGCAACAGATCACTATAAACATAACTACTATACATTTAAAAGGTTTTAATTTCCATCACGAAGTTTAAGACGACAACCCGTCGGAAATATTGGGATTTATATAATGACGACAAATTGCACGGAATATCAGTTTTCAGCGTGCAAAACTAAGAATTTATTTTATTGTACTGTCAATTGATAAAATTTAAGCAGTTAGTGAATTGACAACATTTAATTTTTTAACACCCTTAAATTATATTATATATTAGTGACCGCCAATACGGATTTCGTCAGGGTCGGTCAGTTGGTGATCTTCTAGCCTACCTGAACCATCGTTGGGCGTTGGCGATTGAGAGCAAGGGGGAAGCCATGGCTGTCAGTCTGGACATTTCGAAAGCTTTCGATCGGGTGTGGCACATGGCGCTTCTTACGAAGCTTCCTTCCTATGGGCTGCCTGTTGCCAGCTTCCTTATGGAGCGCAGCATCAAGTTCGTTGTCGACGGTTCATGCTCCAACTTGAAGCCCTTGAACGCTGGTGTCCCACAAGGCTGTGTGCTTTCCCCAACCCTGTTCCTTCTGCATATTAATGATATGTTATATTCCGATAACATTCACTGCTA
Organism: Acronicta aceris; assembly: GCA_910591435.1. Classification (NCBI taxonomy): domain Eukaryota; kingdom Metazoa; phylum Arthropoda; class Insecta; order Lepidoptera; family Noctuidae; genus Acronicta; species Acronicta aceris. The sequence continues at coordinate 6,866,115 of OU342763.1, read as the reverse complement.
TGCAGATGACAGTACGGTGGATGCGTCTTACTTTGGCCACTCCAGCATTTCTCAGGCACACGTCCTTGAGTATCGGAGCAAACTTGTGTCTGAAATTGAGATTACCTTAGACTAAGTCTCAAATTGGGGTCATCTCAACTTGGTGAACTTTAACCCCCAGAAAGGACAGAGAAGACACAGGTCTGCGCGTTTTCTGCAAAAAAAGCCCCCATAGTCGTGTCTCCTCATTTTCAAAACACTCCACTTGATTTTAAGCCGAGCATTGGTATTCTCGGTATCGACGTAGAGACTGACGTTAAATTTCGCGGTCATTTGGAAGATAAAGCTAAGTTGGCCTCCAAAAAGTTAGGTGTCCTCAATAGAGCTAGGCGGTACTTCAGGTCCACGCATCGCCTTCAATTATATAAGGCGCAAATACGGCCACACATGGAATACTGCTGCCATCTCTGGGCCGGGGCCCCACATTATCAGCTTCTTCCTTTTGATCGCATTCAGCGTCGCGCAGCTCGAATCGTCGGTGACGAAAGATTCACTGATCAGCTTGATTCTCTTGCCCTGCGAAGAAACGTGGCGTCTCTATGTGTCTTCTATCGCATTTATCACGAGGAGTGTTCTGAGGAATTGTTCGAACTTATACCTCCCGCTACTTTCCGTCACAGATCCACTCGACAGAAATGAAAATTTCATCCTTTCCACATTGATGAATGGGTGTCCACCACCGTGCGGTTCTCCAGAAACTTTTTACCGCGCACGACTACTCTGTGGAATCCATCTAGGTGGTCTACCATCAGGTGACCCACTTGCTCGTTTGCCCTCCTATTCTATAAACAAAAAAAAAATATATATTTGAAAGTAGATAGAAAAATAGGACACCCGTATTTTTTATTTTCCCGATATTTAATCATTTTCATATTTATTTTCGACGTTGAAGTTCTTTCTTTTCTAAACGGACGTAAGTGCCAAATGACGTAATTTGTAGGGTTAAATGGAGAATGGAGAGAACCATGACGTCATTTTTCTGACCTGCTCGTTTGCCCTCCTATACTATAAAAAAAAAAACTCTCGCAAAAGAAAACCGATTCCTGCCCAGGATTATTCGTGAGGCTACTGAAATTAAAAATCACCCAAATTTCAATAGAGAAGATGGCTGGGTCTTACCATCTGCTTGGAACCCCATTATAGATTCTATTAAATCTAAATCCAAGCAATACCAAAGGTCACGGTGAGCTCGTTCTGCGTGAATCGGATCGCCAATAATTAACAAAAATGTAAGGTAGCTGTTAGCAATTTTAGCATTAAGACGTCCAACACCTCAGTGTACCTGTGACCATGGATGCTGTAAAGGATCCGAAACGTCGGGAATCAAATAGGTAATATCAATACAACGCGATAAAATCCGTAAAAAGTAGTTTTATTTTATTGACAATTTTAATGTCACTCTCACATTTGAAACGAATCTATCAACGCCTCTCCAGCTAAAATCTATCAAGCCGTTTAGGCTACAGAGCGTAACAAAGAAATATAGATAGATAGATAGATAGATAGATAGAATATTCTTTATTGCACACCAAAAACTAAAATATCAAGTACAATTTTATGAATCTTAATGGTACAATGGGCGGTCTTATCGCTAAAAGCGATCTCTTACAGACAACCTTTGGATGGACTCAAAAGAGAGGAAAAGTAATAAATAGGTAGTCTGGCGTACACAAAAGAAACTGAACATTTAAAATTAGTTAATAATCATACACAAATTGCGATATTAAAAATACTCAGTAATTGTAATTATTACTATATATAATATAATATATATAATATATAGTATAAATATATAATGGTATATACTATAGACATGCTTAAATAAATATGTCTTAATAAGATGTAAGACGGTTAAAAAATAAAAATAAATAAATACTATAGGTACCCTATCAGATGCGTTGCGAAGGAGAACATGTCAGTTGCAGCGACAGATAATGCTCCTTCACCATTTTTTTTAATGTAGTTAATGATTGTGCTCGCCTCACAGACACGGGCAACGCATTCCAAAGCCGTACAATATACATACATATACTCCAAAAACATAACTCTCCTTCTGGCACAGTCGGGTAAAAACACACTGAAAAAAAGTGACTCTTTAATTTAGCGATTCTCGGTGTCGGTCTCGGCCAATGTCAAAAAGCTAGTCTCGGTCGGACCTTAACTTTTATTTGCTTTTTGATCTGATGATTTTTTAATCGTTATCCTACACTAAAATTTTTACATGTATAGTGGTATCGTGGGCAGTGATGGTCATTATTACAACAACAAATTACGCATTGCACTTTTCTTCCGTAATGTATAATTCATTATTGAAATCATCAATAACACGCTGTCAGATAACAATCCGCCATGCCATTCCATTTCCACGATCGCGCTGCGCTCGCGTCGCGCACGATAATGTCCTTACGCTACATCATGATAAGATTCATTTTCTTTTCGAAGTGACCAACGCTATTGCTATCCGTTGTCATTCAGTCAAATGTGTTTTACGAATATAAGCTTTAGGGCATCGAAATAAAGTCGACTTTTTTTAACGAACTATCATTATTTCATAGCAGGGTTATAGGACAACACAACTTGTCGTTGTCATTACGTAGTCAATTACGCGCTGTCAAATAATGAGCCGCCATGCCATTCCATTTCCACGATCGCGCTGCGCGCGCATCGCGTACGATAATGACCTTACGCAACATGATGTTAAGGTTCATTTTCTTTTCGAAGTGACCAACGCTACTACTATCCGTTGTCATTCAGTCAAATGTGTTTTACGAATATAAGCTTTACGGCATCGAAATAAGGTAGATTTTTTTTTAACGAACTATCATTATTTCATAACAGGGATATAGGACAACACAACTTGTCGTTTTCATTACGTCGTCAATTACGCGCTGTCAAAAAACGAGCCGCCATGCAATTCCATTTCCACGATCGCGCTGCGCGCGCATCGCGTACGATAATGACCTTACGCAACATGATGTTAAGGTTCATTTTCTTTTCGAAGTGACCAACGCTATTGCTATTCGTTGTCATTCAGTCAAATGTGTTTTACGAATATAAGCTTTACGAAATCGAAACAAGGTCGATTTTTTTTTTACGAATTATCATTATTTAATAACAGGGTTACATTTACATTACAGGACAACACATCATGTTGTCGTCGTTGTCATCACGTCGTCAGTAGTAGATTGGTATTCATCGTGCTCAGTGCTGTTTTGTTCCTCGCGATTTGCGTACTTTGTTTGACTATTATAGTTATTGTCACCGGTCGTGTAATCGTGTTATGTAAATATTTATAAAGTATTATTGGTGACTTGTGTAGATAGGTTTAGTTTAGGTATAATTTAGTTTTAGGATAAGTAAAACATTTAAAAATATGCCGAAAATTAGGGCTGGAACTATTTTGAAAAAATTGATTGTGAGACTAAAAAGGTACGTATAACTATTATAAAAATACTTTTTCGTAGAAAAGTTATTCATATTATTTCTAACTATATTGAGTTCTAAGAATATATAAGTAGGTATATTGAGCAAATCATGTTCTTAAATCCCAATGCAAAAATGTATATAGTAAAATAACCAGCTTGTATAAAGAGTAAAGAATGTAAATAATTAAATCATGTACAAATCAATGAACTTTAAAATACGCGTCAATGAAAATTCTTATTTGCAACAATATCATATTTGACTTATTTCTTTTCGTCATTCAATACATGTTCATGTTTTATCATCTCTTAAAAATATATTCATATTTAAGTTGGATCGTTCACCCGAACCCGCCAAATTCAAATTTCAAGTGATTTTTCGCAATTTGTAGGTCTATTTGTGGTTTTAGTTCTCAGTTGTGAATTTTGTCTATTTAATGTCGCGATTACTACTGTCATGAATCTAGAACTTGTTATAGACCTACAAACAGCGAAAAATCACTTGAAATTTGAATTTCGCGGGCTCAGCTAAACGATCCGCTTTAATAAAACTTTGTCATGGCGGTCACATCAATCAACTAAAAATCTTTGGCACGTGTGTAGAGCGCTTAAATTGTCTGTGGTATGCAATATCTATGGAACCGATGGAATGGAACGTGGGCTTTTTAGTTTTGACAGTTGACATTTGTCAATGTCATCAACACTAACATTTGTCGTAAACAAAGTTGTGTTTTGAGACAAAACTTTTGACTAACCGCCGAATATTTACGTCGTAGTTTCGACGCAACACAACAGAATAACAACAACAGTATACAATAACAGTTGTTGGGAAATAACATAACAGTATAATTCATTATCGAAAAGTAGCCGTTTTTACCACCACTGATCGTGGGTGCATATACAAATTATTACTCACACAGTCATTTATACATGTGTATAAATGACTGTGTGAGATTGGTGTTGAGTTTTACACTTACAGTCACATGACTGTAAGTGTAAAACTCATCAAGGCATGAACCTACTAGGCATCACAAATGACTGTTAGGTAGGTAAGTACACACAGTTAGGTAGTAAGTAGGAAAAAGATAATTTATTTGTATAATTATTCCCACTATATCATAATTCATTGAAAATCGGTAATCATATCATACATACACTCACCCCTTTCTCCCACAGGGCTAGGCAGAAACTATACACTGCCACTTGCTACGATTCTTGCATACTTCTTTTGCTTCTTCCACATTCATACATACACGCCGGTTGAGAGTGCTACGCACCTGACCTTTTTGAAGGATTTCGCCAATCATATGTCCTTCTAGGGCGACCTCTACCGACGCTGCCGCTGACATTCGCCTTATAAATTTCTTACGTTAATCGTCTTTCATTCATTCTTTCAACATGTCCAAACCATATCAGCATATTCTTTTCAATACGTGTCACTACATTGTCTTTCCGCAACGTTGTCTTATCACACCGTGATATGACATGTCTTACCACACAGCACACATACTTCGCAAGGAACGCATTTCTACCACATTAATTCTACTTTCATGTCTCTTCTGCAACACCCAACATCACTTCCATACATATAAGTGTAGGTACCAACACACCATTGTGAATAGCCAACCGTGCCTTTTTTGACACACACTGATTAGCCACAACTGCATACATTCACTGCATTCACTTTCATCTTACTAACATTTATTTTCGTGCCCTTCATCTTATATCACCACCAACTTCATCTTATAGCACCATTCACTTTATTCCCTGCATTCACTTTCCTTTCCACATCTGCATCAATCTTTCCATCCCTAGTAAACACACTTCCCAAATAAACAAACTCATTCACCTGTTCCACACTATTACCCTCTATCTTTACTTCACACATACATACATCTTCTTCTCTTTCAAAAACCATCAGTTTCGGCTTCCTAACATTTATTTTCATGCCCTTCATCTTATATGCTTCATTCGTTAGAGTTACCATGTCTTGCAACTCTTCTGCTGACGATGCAAGTAGAACCTAATCATCAGCATAAAGAAGTCATTTGACAGGTAACTCACCCATTCTCAACCCACAATCACTCTGTCAAGTCTGCCAAACAACTGTCCATATATAGATTGAACAGCCATGGTGACAAGACACAGCCCTGTCTAACACCTCTGGAGATGCCAAACCAACTTGCGTACGCCCCATTTAGCCTAACACGGGCACTAGAATCCCTGTAAATGGATTTCAGTGCCCGCACCAAGCGTCCGTCCACTCCATACATAGCCAGCGTTGACCACAATTCATCCCTCCACACACTGTCATAAGCTTTCTCCAAGTCAATGAAAGCTCAGAAGTCTTTCTTGTGCTTAGCCAGAGTTTTTCGGACATACACCGAAGGGAGAAGACCTGATCCATCCCCACCCTAAAACCGGCCTGGACATCCCATAGTTTCTTCTCTGTTATTCTTATCACTCTATTAATTAATACCTTTGCATACAATTTGCCGACAACACTCAGGAGACTAATGTCGCGGTAGTTTTTACACTCCTACTATGAACCTTTTCCCTTATATAGTGGAACGATAACGGCCTTGCACCAGTCTCCCGGCACTTGTCCGTACCTCCAACACATCAAAGAGCTGGTAGTACAGGCTTGCTACCACCCAGTCACCACTCCTGAGCATTTCAACAGACATTATCATACCCTGCCGCCTTACCAACATTCATACCTTTCAGAGCTATTATAATTTCATCCATACTAATCTGAGTTCAACGAACACACTTCCGCCCAATCACCCACTCTTTCCTGCCAACTAAATAAACTTTCAAAATATACCTTCCAACGTTCCAGAACCTTACATTCTTCAGTTACCAAGCTCCCATCTTCTTCTCTAATGACATTCATATTTGTTGCTCCTGTAATTCCAGGAGCCAATCTTACCTGTTTCCAAAACAGTTTAACATTGGCCCTGAAGTTCTCGGAGTTTTGATGTTCATCACTTCACATCATTCACACTCACATCACATCATTGTTCATCACAGTAAGATTTTTCTCCACACATACATCTAATAAATTCATTCCATTCTCATTCACCCTTCTCTCCAAACGCACCTAAAACTCTTTCATATCCTTTCCTTTTTAGGAGTAAAAAATTAAAATCCACAAGCATTCATCTTCTCATTTACCTTACATGCATTCAAAATGTCTCTTATACTGTCCCAGAATTCCTCTCTCTCTCTCTACTGGTGAGCTTCCCATGGTGCATAAACGCACGAAATTAAGACAGGGTTTATCCCTACCTTAAGCTTAACCCAGACAATTCTGGCACTAACACATGCATAATCTTTCAAACATTCCATCATTCTCTCCGAGAGGACAATCCCTACGCCTTGGCTAAGCTCTTTGTGCCTCTTGAACACCGGACCAGATTGCGGTTAGGGGACCGTGTGTGGATGTGTCCACTCCTTTTCTTTTCGTCTCACTTACACACAGTGCATCTATTCTTCTATTATTCATCAGCTCACATACTTCATCCATTTTCTCTTTTATACCTCCCTGAACATTCAACGCAGCTAAGCGACATTCTGCTGTTCGCTTTTCGCCTCGTGTGAACCGCGGACATGGTGTGTGGCGAGCATCACTGCCGCCTTCGAGTACATTTATTTTATTAGGGCTCATTCTGTTCCCACGATTAGCTAGGGAAGTGTTTGTCCACTCCTACAGAGCCCCATGCAGGAGTAAGGCTACTTAGTGTCTGGGGGTGCCCGGTCCCAGACAACGGCACGCTCGCGACTAGGCTCGCCCCTAGCCATGCAGTTCTCGGCACGGCAACCTTAACTTGGAGATAAGGTCTACTTATCAGTCGAGAAGGATTATTTAATCCTTTTGCTGTGTCCTTTAGTCGCCTCTTACGACAACCATGGGAAGAAACGGGGTGGCTCATTCTATTACCCGGACCCACACGGGAGATACATAATATATTTTGTTAAATAATTTATAGAAATATAAATAATTATGTTGATAATACTCAAATCAAATGCTTTTTAACCGTATGTTTAAGTCAGTCAGTCAAGTCGTAATAATAATAGGGGGGCGAGCTTAACTACATTAACTGGGCATAGATCCAATCGATCCAAGCTGCTACTGAGGATTTCATAGAATAACCCAGTAACACTTTGCTCGACCTGGGAATCGAACCCAACATCTAGCTCAGTAGTCCCACTTGGAACCACTACACTAATGATGCAGTTTAATTCGCTACCTAGCTGATACCTCATAAAATTTTATAACTGACTATTTACCAACGTTGGACTTAGGTACTGTAATAAGTAATAATAATATAGTATGTAACATACGTAGTAAACTATATTAGGTATGTCATTACACTTTAAAAAACCTTTATTGAAATAAGAAACTATGTTTGGTATTATGACTTTGTATCTTCATTTTATTCGCTTATTTCCTAGTAACTTAATCGATAAGTTTACAAGAATGTATAGTATGGATACATCACTATTGTTGGTATGCGTGACACACTATTTCTCATTCAAAATCTTCTCTTATGTGTGTTATTGTAATAAGGTTGAATATAATGCAAATAGTTTTGTGTGTTACATCTGATCGTGATGATCGTGTTATTGTTACTTGATCATGACCAGTCATAATCAAGTAACAATAACAATAGTATGTGTAACACGTAAATGTGTGAGTTTGGTGACACTGGTTTTCATAGAAATTATTATTATCTTAGCATTATCCTTCCACCGTTTTTAATTTTTCGTGGAAATAATTATAAAGTAAATCATGTCGGTTTAGAAGCAAAAGTAACTTGCTTTTCAATAGATGTCGCTAACGTCACCTTAAGACGTAAATGGATATGTCAAACTTTGTGAAATGTTTTTCTCAAATCAAGGATTTTCAGTTTCAACTTCAAATGTCTGATAAAAAATAGTATGACAGTCTCTGAATATTTTTTAATTCTTATTATCAATTGTAGATTCCGAATCTAGTCTTAACTCAATACCCCAGTACTGGACCGTTTTTGCTTGGACGGCCACATATTATGAATCCAATATATTACTATTACTACAGTTTAATCCTAACTATCCTTACTAATATTATAAACATGAAAGTTTGTGAGTATGGATGTATAGATGTTTATTACTCTTTCACGCCAGAACGGCTGAACGGATCTGGATGAAATTTGGCACAGAGATAGATTATAGTCTGGAATAACACATAGGCTTTTATCCAGGTCATACCCAATTGTGAAATCCACGCAGACAAAGTCGCGGGTAGAAGCTAGTATGTACATATTCAAGCATGCTAAGGCGATGGCCAGATAGAAAAGACGAAGACGCGTCACGGACGCGTCGCCCCTTTGATTTACTTTCATACAAAGTGAATTTTCAGTTTGACATCGCAGGTAGTGAGTGACCTTTGCAGCCTAGTTGAAACGTTTTTACGTTTAGAAAATCATATGTTTGCTCTTCAACTAGGTGATGATTCAGAAGTGGGCAGTTCGGACGAGTCCGGATCTCATAGCGACGCGTCAGAGGACGAGTCGCGCGACAAGTCTTCTGCGGCGGAGGATGACGACGACCAGTGGGAGAAGTTCCAGAAAAGAATACAGAAACGGGAGCGACTGGAAGGACGTTCAAAAAGTTCGCATCCTGTGCACTGTCCATACTTCCCTCAGGTATGTCTATCTTAAACTAATCAGAATTTTAAAATCGAATCATTTATTCTTCACCCTCGACCGGAACGGACTTGGTGTATGCGTTTAGGGTGAGACGCTGTTTGTTTGTTTGAGTGTGCCAACGAATGTGTACTATCTCCAAAACGGTTGGAACGATTGTGACACGATGTTCTGTAAGGGGATTGTGATTCAATAGCGCTTGTTCTTAGATAGGTATGTGTTATGTTGTTAACACACTCGCTACAGTAAACATTTTTCGCTCGTCAATTAAGGTTTTTCTGATTCGGTATTAAAATGGAGAATATAGAAATGCATCCATAAGCACCGTTTAATTAGAAATGTTTAAGGCAATACATGCAGTGACAATGAAGCAATTATAAAATTATTAATTTTGTTTATATGCAATAGATGATGGACGCTTAGTACTCCTTACATAACATTACTGACTAATCGGACACATGTAGTGACTTTTGATGCAATCACGTAAAGGCATGTTGTTTTGTGTTACAACCGAACTGTGAGTCAATAAGACGTGAGGTTTTCTCAATAATATTTCAAAATTTCTCAGTCTGTTCTGTAGGAAACACGCGTTTAGATAATAGATATTTTCTTTTCTAGTGATCTAATATAATAGAAATCTACTCTGGAATATTTTAGTTCTTTTTAGTTTGGAAAACCAGGCAGTTAAATCCTTCCGCAAACAAACCAAATTATAGGAAATACCAAATCTTCCAACTCACATAGGTCAACAGGTTTATTTACCATCTGCTAGAATTGACATTATTTTTTATAGGTTGTGTCAGTTCGGTGTGATCTGTTGCGCCAATTGATAAGATTTCTAAACAGTAAAAATTTTTAAGTAGTAAGTGTTTTATTTTGTAGGGTGGCCTCCCTTGGTGGCCGGCCTTTTAATCCTCATGGATCGTCTGACATTTGGGGCGACAGCAGGGCATGTCGGACTCGTACCAACTATCGCTACGACTGCGTGTAAAGCCTGCAGTTGTAAAGTTTTTAAACTACCCCGTAGGAGCTTCCATAAATACTTGACATTACAGTAATGGAATATGAACTTGACCTGACCTTCTAGACTTCCGTTATTTAGCTGACTTCAATGACGACGTAACAAGTATGTCAGGTGTAAGTAAAAGTCGTTTACGTAACAATATGACGCACTAACATTGGGTGCGCTTTCCGAATGTAGGGTAGCGGAATCATCTCCGCGGATTTGTTTTTAATATCTTAGAAATGAAGGCAAGCGTTTTTATAGGTTTGACTTATTTGGGCTCACCTTGGGCTTGTGTATAGCCCACCCCGTTTTTAAGCTGTCACTTAAAAACATGAATGATTCGCTGATTGTTAATGATAGATGTGTTAGGTTAGCCCTAACACATCTATTTAGAAGGATTTAGAAGTTGTTTGAACATAATACTAAAAGTTGTTTAACATACCATCCATCACGCCTGTATTCCCCGAAAGGTTAGGCTGAGGCGTTCTAATGTGCACCTACAGTTCGCCGGTATGTTTAGGTGCCATGTGCTAGGGGGCGAGCCTATTGCCATCAATCGGGCACAAATGCCAAACTCCGAGCTGCTACTGAGAATTTCATAGAAAAACCGAATAATACTTTGTTCGACCTGGGAATCGAACCCAGGACCTCTAGCGTAGCAGTCGCGCTCAGTACACTAGGCTAACGAGGCAGTTAAAAGTGTTTTTTTTTAAACTACACACAAAAACACTGAAGAAATTAACGCAAAAGAACGAAAAAAACTGCCCAATCACTATTTTTTTATGTTACCATTTGTTGATAGATGCTATACGAGTGGGGCCTCCTCTGCTCCGTATGCACTTTCAGAGGCTATCAGATTTTATAGTTTCATTGAGATGAGTAACATTTTGATCCGGTATCCGTTCCTAATATATGTTTAGCGCGTTTATGAGCTCTTCTGGACATTCTTCATGGCTGTAGTTCTCTTTGAGGCTTTTTTTCAATTGATCCCATAAATGGTCGATGGGATTCAGGTCGGGACTCATTACTGGCCATGGCAAAACTATGATAATGGCTTCAGAAAGTGCGATTTGTGTTGTGAGCAAAATATCTTGCATAACAAGAAATCCATCGACTACTTTTCGTGAAATTGAGATGACATGAGGTCGAACTCGTTCAACGTAAATGGCAGCGGTCACAGTACCCCCATCCAGAATTACCAGCTCGGTTTTGACTACCAAGCTTATTCCAGCCCACACTGTAATGCTTCGGCTCCCAAAACGGTCAGTCTCGTGGATGCATAGTTCTGTAAAACGTTCGCCTTGTTTTCATCACACGTGTACGCGACGCGTAATTTACCTGATGTACCAATCTTCCTGAGCAGTTGTGGCTCTATTTCCTCCCGATCCAGGTCTCCTAGGCATACTCCCGTTTTCCTGGAAGCGTTGCCACACTTTTCGGATAGCTCGTCGCGACACATCGATACTTATTGCTACAAATCCGACTTTCCCTTCTGAACCCTTCTTGCTGTGATTTTCATGGCCATTGACGGCCAGAACCAGGCATAGTAATCACGATTAATACCGAAATCAAACAAAACAGTTAAAGAAAGTTTTTAACAACAATGCTTAGAATCAGACTAGAACACAAGTGACAGAATTTGTGCATTTAAAAGTTTTTCAAAAATCTTTACTTTTTTTGTCTACCCACTTGAACATTGATAAGGCATTAAACATGATTGACTATACAATTAAATGTACTACTTCGCTAATGATTACCTATTGAATTATTCTAAGACAAACTTGTCTAAGAATTAAGGGTCCTACTTTGTTTTGATTCATTGTTATTATGATTAAATGAAACTGACAGTTTTTCTTATTTGTTTGTCACATATTTATTTCTCCATACTTTTGTATACTTATTATTTTTTTATACCACTGAGGTAGCAAACAAGCTTACAACCCGCTTGATGGTAAACAATTACAAAATTAAATTACAACTAATGTAGTAAAAACGAACGGAAGTCTCACGAGCTTCAACACTAAATCGCTCATGACTTACGAGCGTCGAAAGCTTGGACTTTAAGGCGGATGGTTCACCTGAGCCCGCGAAATTCAAATTTCAAGTGATTTTTCGTAGTTTGTAGGTCTATAACAAGTTCTAGATTCATGGCAGTTGTAATTGCGACATTAACTATACAACATTCACAACGAGAACTAAAACCTTTACTTATAAATCCATAGCAAGCCCAAAACTTGCCGAAAACTGTGTAATTGGTCAAAATTGACATTTTACACTAAGTACTTTTAGCTACAATAATTATTTTTAAACAATGGTTTTTTATAAATATTGTGAATTTTGTATAGATAATGTCGCAATTACCATTGCCATGAATATAGAACTTATTATAGAGCTACAAAGTGCGAAAAACCACTCGAAATTTGAATTTGGCGGGCTCAGGTGAAAGATCCGCCTTAACGCTTGAGCATGTGACTCGAGCGTTATAGTCCAAGCCCGTGAGACTTGGAGCGCTTGAGCGTCGAAGGCCCGAGCTTTGTGTCCGAGCGCTCGAGGCTCGGCCTCGGCGCTCGTTTTTATAACACTAATTAAAGCAGTTTTACTTATAATACTTTCCTTTATCATTCGTCATAATTATTTAACTGAGAGAGAGAAGAGTAGCCAATCATAGACACTAACCAAGTTAAAAATAACAAAACTCAATGTTGCCAATATAAAATTTAACATCACTAACAATCATCATCACCAGCCGATATCAGTAGCCTTAGCACGAACAACTTGCGAAAAAGTATTCGTATCGTCATGGAGACCAATTTGTATGAGATTTGGACCAGCGCCTCTATCGTGACGATACGAATACTTTTTCGCAAGTTGTTCGTGCTAAGGCTACTGTTCACTGCTGGACGTAGACCTCCCATTATCCATTTCAAACTGTCCTCGGCTTGTCGTATCGAGCTTCCGCCAACAACCTTCCGCAAATCAGCACTCCATTTTGCCGGAGGCCTCTTTGGACCTCGAGGACGTGTTCTATAGAACACGTCCGTCACAGCGGTTATCGGTTCATCTACAAATATGGCCAGCCCACTGCCTCTTCAGCTTGCTACTTATCATTAGACATGGAGCATTACTATTTAATTATAAGACCTATGTACTGTATTATAAGCAATTAAAAATACATACTTCCTTTATTTATTCCTTTATTTAAAAAGAGCCAGCATCTTCTGTCCATACACCATACAAACCCATTTTTATTGTGAAATAGGAGAAACAAGAGTACTGGTGGTGCTACATTTGTGACCGCAAGTCGCACACGCTGCTGACGGCGCCGGCGCACGTGACGGCGCTGGTAGACTCGCACGAGCTGCAGCTGCGCTTCACGGCGCCGCGCTGGCCCGGCCTCTACACGCTCGCCTGTTGTCTTAGATCAGGTAATAGAACATTATACTTAATAGTTTAACTCATTATTACACCACTCTCGGACTAAACTCAAAAATTTTATGGAGTCCAGTGATTTTATTGTAGTTCAGTCTCTATTACGTTTACTTGTTACAACGTTCAATGTTTAGCTGTTAAATTGTATGTAACTTTCCGAACCTATGGGACGACGACTAAGCGGAGATCGGCCAACATAGACTCATAAAACAGTTACGTTTCTCATATATTAAGAAGACATAGTACATAATTCCAACTTCTATAGCAGCATGCACTTCTGACGTAAGCTAACATAATTATTACTTTGTTGTGTAGACTCTTACATCGGCATGGACCAGCAGCAAGACATGAAACTGGACGTCAAGGAGGCGGCTGCTGTGCCTGCGGAACATCCGCAGTGGGACCTCAGCGATTCCGACACGGATAACAATGATCAGGTGAACCATCTATTAAATTTTTAAATCAGTGTACCATGAGCTTAGAGCAAAACTCAATAAGAGATAAAATTGTTATAACTGTTGACGCGTCTTCGTTCCAAAAACGTTTTCTTGTCACATTGAGACTTTAGGAACTGGTTAATGAGGAGATAGAATGCGGATAAAATAACTTTTAACAAAAAGTAAAACCGCCTTCAAAAACATAAAAATAATGTTAGGTGTACAACAGTTTCGAATGTGTGCGGTGCCTTGGATTTGGTTTGAACTTTTGTTTTCGTCAACGACTTTTTGTTAAAAGTTATTTTATTTCAACATTTTGAGTGGCGAATAGAATTTTGCGTACCTAGACGATATCATAATTTCTGCTGTCGGTACATGTTATTGTCATTTAATTCTTAAAGTTGTCATCAGATAAGTATTCATATCATATTTGTATGGGACCACCTTGGGAGTGGTCCCATACAAATACTCATACTCTTTTATTTATAAAAAGAATTTTTGAAACGGGCCCTAACTGGCAAAAATATCGGTGAACATACATAAAAAAAAGAGAAGTATATACAGACGAACATAGAACCTATAGACCCATAGAACTATAGAAAGTCGGTTAAAAAGGATTTCTTTCTGTTTTTTCAACGTTAACATTTCAGTAAGACACCTCCATAACAGATGAGCTAACTTAATTACAATAAAATGTCAATACGAGTAATTTGTTTTACAGGGAGGCAACGAAAGTGAATTTACAACAGATGACGAGGTAGAAGAGGAGTAGTAGGAGATTAACTAAGTTATTTTTATAGAGTTTATTAATGAAGGTGTTTGCAAATAGGTTGTTGTATGGTCTGAGAGCGAGTGAATATAATATTTTATATCCAAACATATTAGATATTTTATTTTCCCCAAATTCCATAGCCCTACCTACGCAAAATGCACAACAATAATATTATGATGTTACTGCTTTGTGTAAACTGGTCATTTATAGGACCCGATCTGATGGATGTTCAGTATTCTAGGGAGCTTTATTAAAAAAATATGGCGACTGAGTGTAGGTATGCCATCTAAGTGAAAGAATTAGGATGTATATTTGATATAGGTATTCTATTTCTAAATTCTAAGGCAGTTGAGCCTGAAATCCAGGATCACCGAACAAAATGTAGGTGCAGTGTTACATGACATACATGTAGCGCTATGTGTTGGCTGCACAAAGGGATGTTAGCGTAGCTGGTTTGCGTGTTAGCGAGGGTATCGTCCTGCGGAGGTTGCGCGGGCGCGGGGCGGCGGGGGAGGTCGGCCGCGCTCGCCGACGGTCGCGACTCGCGCGTCTCACTCGCGCGCCGCCGCTTGCCACAGCCCCACGATCGAACGAATCTTGCCCGCGACCGGTGTCGTATTACCGCTCTAAATATAACTCGCAAACGCGTTTGCCAATTTAGAAACAGTCGCGCGCCGTGTTTTGAACCAGTGATTGACAGTGCTAAGTGAAGAATATTACCCCGATCGTCGAGCTATCGGACGTGAGTATCCCCCAGATGTCTAGAGGGCAAGATGACCCTGTATTGTATACCTATACCTATATTACAGCACCGAGGTTTTAAAATAAACAGCTGTTGTCGGAATCTATAGCTCTGGTAACGTGCTAAATTAGGAAGGAGAACGCTTTTATCAGAAGTTTTAAGAAATTTGAGATGTTCGTGATTTTAGGCGGAAACAAATAGGTACGTACAATACATGAATTGTAAGATAACTCTGCGAAAATTCAGGTGTTGAAGGATGTTCACCTCGTTATGTCGTCTTTATACCTATATAAAGTAGGTAGGTATGCTTGAAGTAATAAGTTCAAGGAATGCTTTCAGCTAATGTCACATGACATAAACTGTGCCAGGATTTATGAAGACAATGACTAAAGGCCAGAATGATATTATTTTGAGAATTAATTATACGGACTTAATCATTAAATAGGAATTTTAAAAAGAACAAATTTTTTTGATACATAGGTGACATTTTAAGCAAAATTATTTAGGTAGGTAGCACGGCAATGTTTCTAAGAAAATATAGGTACTTATAATTCCTGTGCTCAATAGCTTGTTACTGCCCAAAAGCAAGTGATTGCCATAGTGCCTGCGGTTTCAATGTAGGTACCTACCTACGCTTTTGCCAAATTATTTCAAAATCTGATCGGGGTTTTATGCGTGAAAGGGTAGCAGATAAACAGATTTACTTTCGCATTTTTTATAAGAAGTACCTACCCTACCTACTAACCTAACCTACTATTACAATGAATTTATTTTATTTTATTTACTCTAAAAATACCTAAAGTACCTAAGTACCAGTTTTGGAACCTGGTGAATTGCATTGCATAAGCGCATAAACGTCGATTATTGTTGGCCGAGCGTCGCGGCCAATGAGTCAGTCCAGAGTGCGTCGTGCGATTGTCGATAAAAACTTACTAACAGTTGTTGGCAACCACTACAGAACTAATTGGCAATTAGGTATACAGGAGAGTTGAAGCGGGAATCATTGGAATCACTGTTAGACCACATGAGATAAGTACCTAGGTACCTACCTACCTTTTATGATGCGGGAAAACCCATGGATCGTCCGCCGCCAGAGGAATCGGCGGGGTTTAGGCAAAGACATTTAATACATTAAATCTCTTGGGTTTAGGCTACATAGGACTCGTAGTCACATTTGCTATGACATCGACAGAACCACATGACACATCTACCGACATAATCTTTTACCGCATTTTTGCTTCATTGTCAGAGTAATTATCTACATCTCGAAATACGATTTCCTGAATACTAATTAATAACAATCGTGAAGCCGTGAAGCACAATTTTGTTCCGATATAATCTTAAAATTAAATAGGTACCTACCTATGTAGATGTAAATACCATAGGTGGGATGATCTTTATTCTAAATAATGATAACATAACATAACATCACGCCTGTATTCCCCGAAGGGTTAGGCAGATGTGTACTTAATGTACACCCACAGTTCGCCGGTATCTTTAGGTCCCAAGTTATAGGGGTCGAGCCTATAGCCATTAACCGGGCAAATAATGTTGTTCGTAAAATATCTGGTAGATAAGGTTGTAGGTAGTTACCTACTTATAGGTATGTAATTTAATTTAAAACGTTTTCCTATTACCACGGGTGGTTTCATAAAGATTTTTCTCATGTTTTTCATGAAAAAATAAACAACTCACAAAAATAGGTAGATATGTACCTACCTACCTATCTATCTACGTAGGTAAATAAAATATTGGTCTATTTATACACATAAACGCAATAGCGATAACCTTGAATATATTTATTTCATCCTTATGGTACCTACCTACGTGCCTAGTATGTGGGTAGATTACGGTAGCAATCCGAGAAGGAGTTGGTAGGTCTAGGTAGGTACCTACCTATACCTAATCCATTTAGTTAGTTATAGGTAAACAAATCATAAAAAAGGTCTTTTATAGGGCCATTTTTCCTTTCGAAATAAAACGTAACACCAAAATAAAGTATTTAATAAAAACAAACAAGTATTTAATAATATAAAATCACATTTTGCTTTTATATAGGTACTAGCATATTTAACTACTTTGTTTAATAGGTATTAAATGGTTATTATTAATTCGAAAGGTTGCGAACAATTAATTAAATAAAACTAAAAAGACGGTATTCAAAACATTTTTCTATGTAGTAGACTTTTGATCATACGAAAAATTGAGAAGTAGTACTGCGAGGAACCGCAGCAAAATATTTAACCGATATTGCACTTAGTCGGATAAGCAGACGCTATTCGTGACAGTTCAAGTATTTACTTCGTTCGTTTTTCACTTTTTGTGTTTCTTTTGCCTTAAATTGTGTTAATTAGTTATTGTTCTGTTTGTTCGTTGTTTTTATTGATTGTTAGTTGTGTTGTTTTTTTTTTTTTTTTTTTTTTTTTATCCCGTTATGGGATATGGCGCCACACTTTTTGTATATTTGCCAGTGTCAAGTATATGGAGTAAACAAGTAATATTTATTAATTCCCGTCATGGGATTTTAATATATGGCGCCACACTTTCTGTGTTTGCCAGTGTCAAGTATACAGAATAATCCCCAGTAAAACAGTGGAAACTTTACTAAGGCTTGGATAGAGTTTAGGAGTGAACACAAAAGTCACGATTTTCAATTTTATATCATTTGCCTACACTTGCACACGTTCACGAACACTTAATGGTTAACTATCCACTATAATTACACATTAAACTTCGGAGAAACACAAGTTTTGGAAAATAATAAAAAACCGACAAAGTGCACTTTACATTTTCCCGCCTAAAACTCCCTCAGTTGTGTTGTTATTAATTTTAAGTAGCCATGCCAAAATATTACAAAAAAAATAAAGGTAAACAATAAAAATGGCGGCGTTCAGGGCTATTCAACCTTTTATTTTAATAGTGGAGTGAAATGAATATAGGTACCTTTAATTGACTTTATAAGTTTTAATCTGAATCAGATGAAAAACAATCACCAGCAATAATAATAAAACGATCACAGGTGTCACCGTAGACGGCTCGGGATCCCTTTTTTAACAATTAAAATTAATAACAACACAACTAACTATCAATAAAAACAACGATCAAACAAAACAATAACTAATTCACACAATTTATGGTAAAAGAAACACAAAAACGAACGAAGGTAAAGTAAACACAAAGTATCTTGAATGGCGTCTGGTTACCCGACTAAGTGTAATGTTGGTTAAAGATTTTGCTGCGGTTCCTCACAGTACTCCTTTTAAATTTTTTCGAGTTATCAAAAGTCTACTACGTTACAGAATAAATAATACACAGAATCGCCACTCTCCGCCCCTCCCTAACGTCAGATACCGCAGGCCTCCCCGCATTTTGCAGGTGCGTTTGCCGGACTGTGAACAAGGGCTGTCATTCCGCGAATCGAACATTATTTGCAATAATATGTTCAATTGCATTCTAAATACTTAGTGTGAAATGTATTTAAATACATATCGTTATTGTCATTAAATACATGTTGTTAAATCGAGATTTATGAATTAAAATATTACCTACATTCAATTCTACGCATTTATCTGGTTCTCAAACGAAACAAACTTTATTATAGGTAGGTAAGTAAGGTCTCGTCATGTCGGCGAGCGGACACGGTCGAATACTCGTGTTTTTGTTAGAAAGAACACAAACATTTAGATTTTATTCTTTAAGAAATTTGATATTGTTTCGTATCATTCTTATTTTCATCGATAAAAGCTTAGCTATGTACCTACGTAATAAAATAAAATATTTGGTTTTTCATTTTGAGTGACGGATTTTAGATTTACAGATTACTCAAAAAACTGTGAATTATGTATGTACGCTACCTAGTAATTGCAAGCAGCGCGCCGCGCCGGCAACCCTACTTACTTCACGCACACATTTACGCCTATACAAACGTAAACTTGCGCATGTAGTTGTAGTAGGTATTGGAATCGGAGCGTTTCTACGGAGAGGCCGAGGTGTGACTACGTAGAAAATGTTTACTCCTGTCCTTTTAGTTTCCTTTTAGTAGGCACATTGCAATACTTTGTGACATAATAATATATTTTTATATAAGTAATTAATTGTTTTCCAACCATTTAATATTAAACAAAGCAGTATGCTATTGCTAATGTATAAAAGGAAAATGTGGTTTTATATTATTAAATAATTTATTTTGTTTACGTTTTATTTCGAAAGGAAAAATGGCCCTATAAAAGAACCTTTTTTATGATTTGTTTACGTTTAGGTATGTAGGTACCTAACGAAATGGAGTGTAGGAAGCCAGTGGTGTTGAACTATTCGGCTTATCCTCGTCGTAGTCTACCAGTAGAGCCTTTTCCAAACTTAGGACACCTTAGGAGTAAGTATCCATTAATTAGTTAATTATTAATTCGAAGGAGTCACTTATTAAACTTGACCTAGTACCTACAACCTACCTAAGTATTTACAGAGTACTGTTTATCTAACTTATAATAAATAAACTAAACATTAGGAAGTATTCGGCTTATCCTCGTAGTCTACCACTAGAGTCTTTTCCAAACATAGGATTAAGTATTAATAGGTACCTACCTACCCATGGCCTGCAGTTAGGATTGGTGATATCCCTGCACATTGGGCACGGGGCGGGCGCGCGATGAATCGAACCGCGGACTGATAGCGGGCCGGTTAGACGAGTCCCGCAGCCAGAGTGCAATGGCCCAAACTCAGGGAATATTAAAACGTTCATACCTGCAAGCCCTTTGATTTTATAATGCATGCATGATCATGTGGCTTCGGTGCATCAGTATTTGCTTTTTTTACTGTTGCCGCAAAATTAATTTCACTTTAAGTAGACCGTAGGTAAGTAGGTACCTATCTAATTCATTTCAAATTTAAATTAGTTTTTAAATTATTTTAATTACGTTATATACCTAATAGGGGAGCCAAAAAATGTTACAATCCTTACGCCCCATATTAGCTATGAGATATTTGAATTTTAAGATTTTTTCTTTGATAAGTAAGTAGGTAGGTACCTACCTAACCAAGAACTTAGCATTAGGGTACGATGGGGCTTAGAATTACTTACATGTGTTTTTAAAAAACCGTCGTTTATCTAGAAAACTTCTATGACGGTAACCGTACAAATTACTAACAAAGCAGACAAAATGAAATGGACATTTTGTCAGCTTTCCAAAATGTTGATGTTTTGCTTTATAATGTATTGCTGGGAAATTAAATTAAACAAATAACTTAATACTTCTGCACAAAATGTAGCGAAACATTCATAGGTACATCTTGCTCGATATGATCTCGGGTTCGAATCCTCGTTCCCACTTCTGTTTTGGTCACTCGAGCTTGTCTCGTTTGTTGGTTTGACCGGGGATTGAGCCCAGGACCTCTAACGTAGCAGGCGCGCCTACGACTACTACACTAATAATATAACATAAAAAGGGAGTTACATACATATTCTTTATTAACATAAATAACCTTTGACATTATATCAACTTAGTTTGAATATTTTTCCTTTGTATTATAGTTGCAATGAAATCACCAGACGGCCATTGTTGTCATGAAAATAACAACGTAAATGATAATATAGGTATTATAGGTTTTACCTACATGTATTTTTCCTGTTACAAATAACCCGTTTGCCACATATCTATTACCAGTTTTACTTGACCAAGTTTTACGAATTGTAAACTAATTTATCTAAGTACTAACGAATATATGAAGAATATAGGTAGGTATTTGAGTCACAAATTAATTCGAAGGAGTCACTTATTAAACTTGACCTAGTTAGTACCTAACTAAGTATTTACAGAATTCTGTTTATCTAAGTAGGTACCTACCTACCTACTTAATTAATAAACTAAACATTCGACTAAACATTAGTTTAATTATATCAATTTAGTTTAGGTAGGTACCTACCTACTGCCTCATTAGTCTAGTGGTCTCAAGCACGATGCTTCAATCTGCAGATCGAGCAGTGTTATTGAGTTTTTCTATAAAATTCTCAGTAGCAGCTCGGAGTCTGGATTTGTACCCGGTGAATGACAATAGGTTCGCCCCTTATTATATGGGACATAAACATACCGACGAACTGTGAATGCACATTAGTACATCTATGTCTAACCCTTCAGGGAATACAGGTGTTATGGTATGATGGTAGGTACCTACTTACCTAACCTTTTTTTGTATCGTGTGGAAAATCTTCATGGACTTCCGCCGCCCAGGGAGGCGATGGAGCGTGTCGGACTTCACCCAGAGTGGGTGACCTACCGACTAAAAACCACACGTTGTTCCCTCCTGCACCTGCTGCGTCAGGGGTTAAGGGAAACAGACAATTATTCCGCGGCCCCTGGTGATGGCCCGTCGCGACGGGCCCCATCTATACACACCTATGTAGGGGGGGAGTGAGGCGTTGAACTCCCCTCCAACGCCATTGAGGGGCGTGCGTGGAACACTACGCGCCACCGCCTCGGGTCCTAGAAGAGGTGTGGCGGACGTCCCCGCATCCGCCACTCCCGGACCCATTTAGGGAGGCTGGATGAGGGCTTTGTCGGCCCTCCACCAACGTCTCCCGGTACGCCAGCTGCGGGTCGGGTCGCTTGGGTGGAGCCGCGCCGTATCCTCGCAGTTGCGGTGGGAGATCTCCTGATGGGCGCAGTGATGGCACCGGGCGTGACCTAGGCTGCCTGCCTATGCGACACAGGTACTTCCCGAAGCAGCCGTGCCCCGAGAGCACCTGCGTCGCCCGAAACGTCAGGGAGCCGTGCCTCCTCCCGAGCCAGCGCTCGAGCACTGGCCGGACCGCCTCGACGGTAGCGAGGCCGGCGGTAGGGCGAGAAAGCCTGTCCCGCCTTTCCGCCACCAGGACTCGGTGGAGCTCTGACCGGCGCTGGACTATCTGTCGGTGCACCGGTCCAGCCCCTCGCGTCCACTCCTCCTCGCGCCACCGATACAGTGACGCGAGCGCTTTCGCCTCCAAGTCCCAGGGCGGGGATCCGGCCAGTACGCAAGCCGCGTCGTGGGAGGTCGTGCGGTAGCCGCGGATGACTGACGGCCATCGCCCTCTGCGGTTTTTGCAGCACAGCGATGCTGCGGGCCGTCAGGTCGGCCGCCCACACCGGGGCCCAATAAAGGGCCATACCGCAGGGCCTCCCTGATACAACTCCAGGGCAGGGTGTTGAAGGCGTTGGTGATGTCCAAGGACACCGCCAGCGCGATCCCGCCCCGGGACACCGCATCCTCCGCCAGGACTCTCACCCGCATTATGGCGTCAACTGTGCAGCGCCCACGCCGAAAACCGAACTGGCTGTCGTCCAAGTCTGTGAACAAGTGGCTGACGAGGCGGTCTGCAACTATCCGCTCGAACAGGATACCCGGACGGTAAGTCGGCAGGGCGCCCTGCCTTCCTGGGAATTGGCCCTGCTCTAGGCACGCCGAGAAGAGTCCTCTCAGTTGGGGCCCTAGCTCCTCCAGAGCTAAGACGAGAGAATTTTAAAATTCAATTCTATTTTTTAACATCATGAAATAGTAGTCATGTTATTACGTCATACGGCTGTGTAAACAAAAATGTCGACTATCAACTGAACAGCGTACCTATACAGGCTTTGAACTTTTATTATTTTCGGAACCATCGTATTTTTTATTGAAATAATACCATGGAAGGCGGTTTCATAAAGAGAGGAAACACAAATTTACCAAGAAGAAATTTGCTTACACAGCCAACTAACGTCATAACCACAGAGCAATATGGCGTACACTGTGTCCAGCGTTTTCGTCAAATTGAGCGCGAAATTTGAAAATGTAAATTTTAAATCCATTTTTAAGGCACATTTTCACACAGAAAATTTGAGCCTTTTTTAGTGGTTTATTAGCACTATAAAATCTAATTAAGTCACTTTTCAAAAATGGGTGTAATGCCCTATACTTACCTACCTAAGTGCAATATGTAATGGTAGTAAGTAGTAAGTAAGTACCTACCTAAAAGAAAAAGAAATATTTTTTCATGATCAATAGTCTGTTGTTGTCTGGTTGTAAGTATTTGTGTGTCATCTATAAAGATGTCAATATGGCACCGGGATCAGTCGTGCACATCCATTGTGCTCATACATACTTTGATGATACTTCTATGAATTAGTCCAGAACAATAATGTAGCTATTTATTCCGATCGTTACTCATATGCTTTGAACGCGGTGACGTCAACATCAGCCCATACGTGTAGGTAGGTAACTTCTTAGAATGACCACAAAATACCTACCTAGTACTCGTAAGATATCTGCAAATAGAATACAAACCATCTTTGTCCCTCTTACGGTCAGTACCAATAACAACTCCGCCGATATTTGCTTACCTAAAATCCTATCTCTAGTAAGCAATCGACGGATTTGTTATTGGGACTGGCTGTTAGTAGGCTTCTAGGAGATCAAATATACCTACCTACTTGATAAGCATTGCAAAAATATAAACTTTCGTATAACATTTCTTTTTAATGGCATGTTTGCCGATGACTACAATTCAGCCAATAACAAGTAGAATGGAAAACGTGGAAAGATCTAAACATCAATATAAACAACAATTAAATACACTTATCGTACATAGTTGGCTTGTCAAGCATTTTTCTAAAAAGTCGAAAATGCTTGACAAGAACGAAAATTCATCTGCTTGTCAAGCGTGCTTGATCGTCTGCGAGCATTAAGATTATTTATTGCCAGCAGAAAAATAGAAAAAGATTATTTATAGGGTGATTGCGCTGGTTTTCGTCCAATTATCGGAGTTGCCAGTTTGTGATCCGAAATAAATATCTGGAAGTACCCATATATAAATGTATTAATTTTTTTCTTAGTGCATAATTAGTCTTCTTTTGGGTAATATTAAGTGACAATAAATAATTATCACGGCTTTTTTTATAAAAAACATTTTGTGCAAAAGTAGCGATTTCGCTAGTTTTCGTTCCGAAAAAAATTGGTTTTCGTCCGATGGTGAGCTAGTTTACCACCACTGTGTCGAAAAAGAAGTTGATATGCATTATTAAGTTAAAAACCAATTATATACTTATACTTTTATTTAATCAACTTCCCATCGCACTAGCTTCGTTTCAAACTCCTTTGCCATATCAGCAATCAAACTCTGGAATGCGCTCCCCCTTGATATCCGAAAAGCTGCAAGTAAATTTACTTTTAAGCGTAAGGTTAGAGAATATTTTATTAAATCGCTGACTCCGCCCTAAATCATACCTACCTATTACTTTTTGATTTTTTTTTTAATCCGCCGTCATAACAGTTTTATTCTATACGATACTTATGATATGTTTATTAATATTATGTATATATTTTTATTTAAGGATTATATTATATACGTATTTATATATATATACATATATATATATTATATTTAATACATTTGCATATTTATGTAAAAGTTATATTGAATTAGCCTTAATATTAAGCCTTTTCTTTGTGTGTACCTTAATACATGTTTCTCTACTTGACCCAAAGGTTGACTGGTAGAGAATGCCATATGGCATTAAGTCCGCCTTGTGTACCATTTCTTTTGTACATAAAAGTTTAAATAAATAAATAAATATCTATTATTAAATAGTAGTTTCTTAGATTTATCGTCATTTTTTCTCTGCTATTTAGGTACCTATTATTTCTTTTATCAAAATATGTAAAGTAATGTGTTACTTACAACATAAATTAATAAAATATTAATTTTACGACCATGTGACAATTTTGCTCAGCACATCGATGTTCTGCTGAAGCCCGGTATCTTTGGGTACGCAGTCGACAGCACCGTTGTACGGACCAGTGGGCCAAAATCCAGTCTCTAAGAGAGACCGTGGTCAAGCGCCTGAATTTGTCCCTTCAGGCAGTCTCCGAATGGGGCGATGCCAACCCGGTCACATTCAACGCTGCCAAGACCCAGGCGGTAGTCTATTCCAACTGGTTCCTACTTTCCGAGATGTATCTGTACCGATAACTGACCACCTTGAACTCTTGGGCGTTACTCTGAGGTCAACTCTCAACTAAGGCCTTAGACTCTATATAAATAGGGTCCATTATGGATCACAAAAAGTCCAAACTTGCGCAGGAAGGTAGGTTTGTATTCAAATTTTACGCACATATTTGTAGCAGTTCAGTCAAATGGACGAAAAGTGGAACTCGACGGTAAACCAGCGCAATGACCCTACTTTCAAAGGGGTGTATCAATATAGAATTTGGTAAGTATAGATTAAAAATTTGCCTGATGTTATCAGTACGTAGGTAAATTAATTTCAAGGTTACGGTCCCATCTAATTTTGTTAAATCTTGGATAGAGATACCTACCTAATTTAATGTTGTTGGTAGTCTGCCAAAATTTCGCTGTATCTTGACACATATTATGTTATTCACACATAACAGTTGTTGCTATTCTAAAAATTTGCTCTAGTTGTACGATAAGTAGGTAGGTAGATATTTTCAATGACAATAATTCAATGTTATACGTAAAGTAGTATTTTAAGCACGAAAACATTGAACTTGGTGTTCGCATCAATGGATGTTATTTTTACATTAAACATTTGAAAATACACGTCACTTATGTAGGAATGAGTCGCGGTATTCATTGTACCGTTTGTGGCTGGCATCAAATCATCAATGGTAGAACAGTTCAATGAAATACGACGACTTTTTATCGTCAAAGATTGAATTAATGTAATGCGGCTCCTTCCGCCATTGATTAAGTTTGCTTCAATACAATACAATGTAAGTAGGTACCTACTTAGACTTATCTTTTTACACACTTTCAGTCAGTAGGTACATGCTGAAGGCATTCGCTTGACTCGCCAAATTCAGTTACCACATGGTTTTTCGGTGTGGCGCACATACAGGTCTATATAATATTCTAGGTTCCTGACTAGTAATAGCGAAATTATGTAGGTATATGTCGTGGCCAGATTTTAGAATTGATCACTTCAAGATGTGGCCGACCATTTCATGAAATAGTTGAATTTAATAGAAAATACTCTGCCCATATATGGTCTGGCCAATTATTCTGATAAAAAAGCTAATACCAACTCGCCAACTGAAGATGAACTGAACTGAAGAAAGTGAAGTGAAAACTGAAATGTCGTTACGGAACAAAACTAATAGTAATAGTAGTAATAGTAATTTTATGGAAGTCACTCTAAAAATGAGCGCAACTTAAAAACGCAAGTTTAAACGGTATGGTCAGTTTTAGCTGGCTTTATTATGAAATACAACTATTTCATAAAACGGTCGGCCACATCATGAAGTGGTCAAATCTAAGATCTGGCCACGACTTATAGGTACCTAACCTAAGTACAATATCACGATCAAGTAGCTTAGGTAGGTAGTAACTAAATCCGTTGGTTGAAGATCCAAGAAGATATAACCGAAATTGTCAATTTATGAATTAGGTAGGTACTTAATTAATCAAGTTGCTGTGTTTTATATAGTTACTAAGTATAAAAAGGCGGCAGTATTTTGGACATTAAAATATCGGTCCCAAAGCGCCTCTACCTCTAAAAATACATTTTAAAAGCAAGTAGTAACTACCTATATATCTACATAATAAGACATCCGATGGTTTTAAAAAATGCTTATATTTTCTGTTTGATCCATAGATGTATATTGTTTCACAATTTAACGGCCAGCCGCCGTTAGATTACTGTTATATGAGCTTACTATTTTACGGTGACATACATATACAATTTTGATCAATGAAGTAGTTGGCATCAAAAGTCTACCCTACAGTTTTTGGCTATTAGGTATGTCGCTACCTATTATAATATTTTTAAGCATAATATGCCATTGACTATTTACCATTTCAGTTTATCTGAAACCAATCAAATGAAAAACGAAAAGTTAAGTGTAAAGGTCCAACTCTGAACGATGTGATGGCTAAACGCCAGCACTTTCATAACTTTATATTTACGGCACCACCAAGGTTTTACACTGCAATTTAAGGGTTACTGACATTAATACAGAGTTATACAACAAAACAAGTTACCTCATAGCTATTCGCTGTAAATCTTTAAATTCAAGAGCGCGTTGGCTACGGGGCGTCGTTGACAGTTGACCGACAGTGTTTGCCAAGTTTCCGCCAGTGTGCTGTGTGCGAGACGCAACTGACACCACGCTCACAGAAATAACACGAGGCCAAACTATATATACCCACTTAAATCTAAATGAAAAATATAAAAATCTCACTACTTACATAATGTAAAACGCACTTTATCGTACCTATGTCAAAAAAGAAACTGGTGTCCATATTGCCGCGCCAGAGAGGGAGGCGTGATATAAGGGCAGCTTGTTTACTGAGAGACTGCTAAAACCCCCGAAATAGCAGTGCGCGTCTGAAGTTATCCGCAAGTGGTTTTACTGATATGAAAACTGGGTGTAAAAACGGCTAACTTCAACGCGCACTGTTATTTCGGAGGTAGGTAAGTACTACGTACCTACTGTAGTTACTTATAATTTGTGCATATGTATTTTAAGCTTTTTTGATCTGGATAGCATTTGCATGGATCAGGTTTAGATAGACAGGTAGTACCTATCTGCCTAGCTACTAATCTTGATCCTAGGTCTTTGACTCTTGCATCGGTGTCCACCTGCCCCATTCACATCCAAATTTATAGTCAATCACAATTTCTGCGACTCTTGTGCTTTTGATATTGAGGAGATCGGTAGGTAAGGTAGGTAGTAAGTACGTACTACCTACTTGCCTAAGAAATTATGTAAGTAACAACGGTAATACACACTGGTTAATCCAATTTTAAAATAACCACGAGGACTGAATGACAAAATAATAAGTTGAAAAAGAGAGTACCTAGGTTGTACTTAAGTAGGTAGGTAGGTAGCTGTACCTTCTGTAAATAAAATCTGCAACATCATTCATCAGTTAGTCGACTTGCCCATCTTGAACTTTTTGAAGGCGCCATGTCGCGTCAGCTGGTTTGAATAGTTCAGTAGACGCAAATGTTGCGTTGCGACACTCCGGCTCGGCTCAGCCTGACCGGACTCTGGTCTGGCATGCAATCTACGTTTGTATAGTACGCAACTAACGCAACCCAATGCGCAACAAACTGCGCCATACACCTACACATTTTATTGATCACGCTTAACTTTATCGTTTCGCACATAGCAAGTATCGATCGATTTTTGAGTCTGAGTCGTCGACAGCACGACCTCACAAGGCCGCAGCTGTGTAATCAATGGTAAGCACACATAGGTAGGTATGTATTTTGTAATTAAAACACAAAAATGGCATCATTTCCACATCGTCAATTGGTATTTCACTTTCAAGATAAGATAATAATGTAACATAATTGAAATAAATATAGGTATGAGGTACCTATCCATTTGTAATAGAAAATTACATATATATTTTTAATTAATATTATTTTGAAAGCGTAATGTTATTTTATTATTTCATAAGTACGAATTATTACCCAGGTCCGTAATAAAACCAATTAAACGTGTTGATTTTTGAGTTTTTAAAATACTTTAATAATATGTTTTATTTTCTATGATGACCACCCTGACTAAATCATATTGAATAACATAATCAACCCATTATACTGTCCCACTGCTGGGCACGGGTCTCCTCTCAGAATGAGAGGGATTATGCTATAGTCCACCACGCTGGCCTAGTGCGGGTTGGCAGACTTCACATGCCATCGAGAAAATCCCTCAGGCATGCAGGTTTCCCTCACGATGTTTTTCTTCAATGTATAAGCGCGTGATAATTAACTATTAATACGCACATGACTTGGAAAAGTCAGAGGTGCCTCAAATCCAAAAAACACCCTAGATTTAACGAAGTTTGTAATGGAATCCTTATGTGCGTTTCCATATAAAAAATATATGTCATTTAACGTCATCACAAACAAATTGTATTGTTTAAAATTTATATAAATTTGCCCCAATTTTGGATAATAATTGAAGTAAATAGGCCTTTTTTAACCTAATTTGTATTTTTTCTCTTTATCGGCTTAATAATTAGTCATAAATTTTATACCAAAAAATTGTAATGACGTAATTAAGAATTTGTATTGTTTATTTTTATTTTTTATTTTCTTATTCCTTTGAATATTTTGGAATAATAAAGATATACCCGAAACCTCACTAGCACCCAGCGTGAAGCACTCCCGCAATGCCTGTGACTAACAAATACTAGCACAAAGACTAAATCCTCAAGGTCATTGGGCAACGCAATACCCTTAATGACATGGTTAAGTATGTATTATATAATCAACCCATTAAACTGTCCCAGTATGAATATTAATATAATAATTTATGGGTACGAAATTTATTTGGAAATATACTCGTATTTTAACTGCGATATTAAAGCCTAGGCAAAGTAGAGGAAACGTCATCAAAAGCTTATTTCTCAGAAAATATGTAAGGTAGGCTTTAATGAGTTGTTTTGCTAGGAGCATAAAGCTCTGGTTTGCATATTTTCTATACAAGTCATTACTAAGACATTTCTACTCATGTCAAAAATATTCACAAAAAACCTTGAAATTCTTGCAAAGTTATTTTACGGTACTCAGATAAAATAATGTATCAAAAACTAACGGCTTACGCTCGCAGGAGACGAAGGAGATATAAACATATCATAAACTATCAATTTCACCTAAATACCAAGGTAAGTACGTACCTACCTAATCGCTTTTGTGACCGCCAGCGGACGCAGACTGACGCGGGCTTTGGTGGTTACTCACCGAGATGACGTCACCGATTAACGCATGACTAACAAATTCAATGAAAAAATCAAACGTGTAAAATATACATATGTATTGAACAATATTGTTTATGTTTAGATTATTCTCGGAAGAATTGCGGAATATTCAAGGAAGTCGCTATATTTTTCTATCTGTTATCTGCTTATCCACCGATGACGTGTACCTAATGGAAGAACCACAGAGGTTACTTATTCTGTGTGATAATAAGTAAGTACCTACCTACCTATTGTAACGTTGTATTGTTATATTATGTAAATAGGTACCTTCCTAATAATAGGTAGGTAGGTACCTAGCAATTACTTAAATACCTACCTTATTTATTATTAAATCAAGTTCAAGTTCAAATGTTTTTATTATAAATAAACTTTCATAAGCGTTTATGAAACTTTATGATACTAGTTGCACGGTTCCAAAAGGTTGATCCTTCGGAGAAGAATCCGCCATGAAACTAAATGCTTTTAAAATAAATGCTGTTACAATCTTCACTAGTAGAATATTGCGATATGAGGATGTGTGAACATTGAATGTTAAACTTGGACCAAAGTCGATATTTACCAGAAGGTTCTCAGTGTTTGAGAAGTCGATGTCATTATAAGAAAATAAATGAACTGTGTGGTAAAATACACACATCATCATGCCACAATGTACAAACACACACAGGTTTACAGGTTTTATTTATTTATTTATTACACTTTATGCACCGTTGGTACAAAGGCGGTCTTAATGCCATCAGGCATTTTCTGCCAGACAACCTTAGGGTGATGAGATAAATAATAAGAACAGTAGATGCACTAGAAAATAGACGTTGAGCGACAATTCTTATATAGATATATATATATATACTTTTAAATAAATACATAATTATACGTACACGCCATAAATATTATTTATACAATACATACCAATTATATATAAACATTCTCCTTATATTAACATACAGACGGGTCACTGTCGAGATGATGAATCTGCAAAAGTTTTTGCTTGGAGGTATTTGCTCAGGTTGTATTTAAAAGTAAACCGACCGTTTGCGATCCTGATTTCGGATGGGAGGGCATTCCATAATTAAGATTGATTGAACGAAAAAAGTAGAGTGAACCAAGTGAGAGTGGTGAGAGGGAATTTGAGACGATTATTTGAAGATCGCAAATATTTTGTATGGTTGGTCCAAAGATACTGAAAATTAGATTTTAAGTAAGAAGGCGAATTTGAAGAGAAGAGTATACTCGTAGAGAAAAGCGAAGTCAGTGCTCTCATTTGCCTACGTTCGAATAGGTGACCATTTAAGGAGAGAGCGATACTCGGAGACATGATCATATTTGCGAAGGTTAAAGATGAATTGAATGCAGATATTAAGAAGACGATCAAGTTTATTGAGTAGATCTGCATTCAAGTCAAAGTAGCACACATCACCATAGTCAATTAAAAAAAACAGGGAAAATTAAGGCCTGCACAAGTATTGCTTTGGTCAAGCAGATTTTTGAGGCGGTACAAAGATCGTAGCGATCCCGTATCTTTCTGGCTGACACTTGCCACTTGATTTCGCCAACTGAGGATAGTGTCAATATGCAAACCGAGATCTTTGACACTGGGGCTATTGGGGATGGCCAAGCCATCAAACATGATTAGGGGAAGGGTGATACTACCCAATTTAGTAATATTTGGCTGACTACCAATGATGATGACTTGGCATTGTCCGGGTTTACCGCCAACCCAAACATATCGGACAATTTTTTTATGGCTATCAGGTCACTATTCATAGTATTGATCGCAACACACAAATTTTCAATGCAAGGCATCAGCATAAAGATGATAAGAACACTGAAGTTTGTTAGTAATGAAGTTAATAAATATACAAAATAGAAGAGGAGAAAGTATGCCGCCTTGTGGGACGCCAGTCACTATCTCACACCATTTTGAGGATGACTCCTCAACATGGACAGACTGCTGACGATCCCGAAGGTAAGACGAGAACCATTCCAGCGCTTTATACCTACCATAAGATAGGAGAGAAGAGACAGGAGAATTTCGTGACTGACGGTATTGAAAGCATTGGAAAAATCAACCAGCACTAACACAGAAAGTTTGACAACTTTCTGTGTTAGTGCTGTTTTTTGAATAAACAGGTTCAGTTGAGGTAAACAATACTAACCATATGAAGACATCTCGAAATGTAATTAATACAGATTCTGATAAAACTATGACCATGTATTCACTATAGATACTAAATTGGAATTGGAGAGTCCCTAATCAATACCCTCAGGTTGCCAGGGAGGCCGCAAGAGCATCCGTATTTAAACACCACACATTTTTATCGTCAACGTCCTTGATTTTATAATAGGCTTTCTTAACAAGAACTGATTTGACGTACTTTTTAAATTTCTTGCCAGTAAGATCGGTAACACATTTTGGCAGTTTATTGTAGAAACGCACACAATTTCCTAGAAACGATTTATTTGTTTTAGTTAAGTAGTCTAAATTTAGGTACCACAATTTTATGTTCATTCCTAGTACCTATTAAGGTTGTGGAAGTTACTATTGATACTGAACGTCTGTAGGTTTTTGCGGACGTACGTGAGGTTTTCATAAACATAGTGACGGCAGTGTAAGTATATTGATATTCTTAAAAACTTCTCTTAGGGAATCAGGAAGGAAATAGGGAAAAAATTACTTAAATAACACATTATTAATATGTTTGTGTAATTCAAAAGAATGAGGTAGATACCTAGGTACTTAGTAAGTATTTACGCTAGGAGCTGCCTTTCTTCTGCCTAAAATTTATTAATTTTGAATTCCTGTTAGAATGGTTAGTAAAATCGAATGTAAAAACTCATTAAGGCCTGTCTGAGTCGTTAAGAAGCTATACTAATTATCATACACAGCATTCTTGCGATAAGGCCGTCCCCTGTAAACTACGTTCAATCACGAACAAAGGCTTTAGATGACATTGTGGACGGAGCAACAACAATGCTACGGAGATGCGAGATTGTTGCAGGAAAATCAATACAAAATTAACTTAGTAAGTAGGTAGGTATTTGAAATTATAATGCGTGAGCTAAGTCTTTATAGGTAAACTATAAGTAGGTACTCACATTACTTATTCACATAGGTAAGTAGGTAGCTAGGGACCTACTTAGGCACACGGCGTTCGAAGATAAATTTTGGATAAATATTGAGTGTTAGTTCGCTTTCTGACGGAGCAGTAGGGAAATTAGGAAATTCACAACAGCAGTTCGGATCTAGGATCCATGCCTAATTAATTTGTAGCACGCCCCCTATCATCTACATACTTAGGTACCTATTGTTAGCTTTGAGCGGCTGTCAGTCTCGAAGGTGCGTTGTTTGATCGGGAAAACTATTTGAAGTTAAACTCAATTCCGTTTTATGATGTTTTAATACAGTGAACAATGTTCAAGGACTAATCAAATTAACAAATTCTTAAGCAAGCGTCCCAATTGACGACCACAGAGCGAATGCCCCGAGCACCCGTTCCTGGCCAAGAACCTCGTCCCGTTTTATCGCGTTAATCTTTGAGGTGTTGACAATCTCCAATATCGTTGACAAAGCAATTCTTTATTGAAATTTATTGCTATTTATGTGGAACAAAGAGACATTAAACGTAACAGAATAATTAAAATTAACAAAACCTAACAATCGTCCGTCCTGACATCGTGTGCGTCCTCGTACACGACTCCAGGTGGAAACCTAACAATCGGATTCTTGACCAGTTGCTTGTGCTTATTACAATATAATTGGTTACTTTTAACAAAAAGTGACAAACAAACAGAATAGTAAAAAAAAAACAAAATTGTTGAATCTTCAAAACAAACAATGCAGCAAACATTTTACATTTTGATTCCATTTAATATATTTAAATATAATACTTAGATAAAAATATCCATCACCCAAACGATCAATTAATTGGGTGATCAAACATCTACGAGTAAGCTCACGACTCTCGATTAATGTCGTGAACGAACCATATCCCTTAGCGGTTGGCCAGGGTGCCCTAATATCCTGAACAATCAAATAAAATCAGGATGCCTAGCGACACCAGCACATGCCCGTTTGGCTCGTGGTGGTGGCCGGTAGGACTTGTCACTTATGACACCAGCACGTGCCCATTTAGCTCGTGGTGGTGGCTCATACCATCAAGTAGCGAACCAATCAATTCTCGCTTACTTGGCACTCATCTCATCAAGCCGCGAACCAATCAATTCTCGCGGACTTGATCCATACTGTAGATTTCATCAAGCCGCGAACCAATCAATTCTCGCGGACTTGATCCATACTGTAGATTTCATCGAGTCGCGAACCAATCAATTCTCGCGTACTCGATCTGTAACAACATAAAAATATTCTGTACGTAAAAGTTTTAAAACTCGTCATATCATAACCATTAGCGTAGGGTATTTTAATTCGAATTATTGTCATTACTATTGTAAGTACCACACTAATACCACATGAAGACATTAGGTAATCGTAGAGCGTTTGTAGACTCAATATTTCTACATAAAACAATAAATGGGAGCATCGATTGTAAAAATTCCATAGAGATAAAGGTCTCGTATCCCTAAAAATAATTTGTACAATCTCTTAAATATACCGCTTTCAAAGACGAACCTTGGGCATCATGTTCCTGTGCCTAGGTTCTGCAGACAATATAATACATCGTCAAAAACATATGTAAATCAGATAAATATCTCTAATTATTCAATAAAGAATAATAAAAATGTATAGATGAATTGGTATAACTTGTTTTTCGTTAACAATTCTCCAATAATTAAATAAATTTTCAATTTTATTTAAGTTAATTGAAATTTTAGTTTAAATTTAATATTTTTCTACTATCATTTTGCATGCGTATAATATATATATATATATATTTTTTACACTATTAATTTCTAGAGTGGTCACATGGTGTCATCCGATCTGCAGCTATGGTCGTGTCTGCTTTCTGTATTGATCAGTCCCGGTATCGGTGCTATAACGGTCCATGCCCAGCACCTTGCTGACGCGATATGGTCCTACGAAAGAACTCACACGTTTCCTGCTTTGTCCGTTCTTACTAAAACAAGTATTTTTATTCTTACAAGCTCACCTATATAATACTGTAGACAGCACGTAGGATTACTATACTATATTTGTCGTACTTATTATTTTGTTTGATCCATACTCTGTGTACATTTTCTAACCTTAGCTCCGTCGGAATGTCTGATAGGTATATCGTTGTCATAGTAAGTGGCTACTGTGAAATCATTAAACATAAGATGAGGGTCATTGGTCCTATAGTTAGATCTCAAACATTAACAATGACAGCGTCCTTTCTATGATTTTATTAATGGTGTTGTTATGCCTCCATTCGAATGACTGTCCCAGCTCCTTCAAGAAGGGGGGGCATTCAGTTGTACTGCTTAACTTGATCATTTTGTCTAAGTCTAAGTAGTTAGTTTTGTACTCTATTTTAGCAAAATGGCTTGAATTTATGCGAGGTAAAACACCTAATACGATCGCTAATGGGCGGTTAATGTTTCTAAATCCACAGAAGATGTCTTCTAGAACCCCGACTACGTCTTGACAAAACTGATCAAACTCTGTAAAACTGTCCACAACTACAAACAGTGAGTGGAGTTCCTAAGCAAGTTCACAGAAGGTCCAAGGTGGTTCAAAGGCACATAGATTGTGGAATGAAATCTCTAACTTTGCGATGGTGTGCAGTATTCCTTTGCAAACGTTTGAATTGCTTTCTCAATGCAATTACCTACATGGTACCTTTTTTTTACAAGGCCTTTCTAAAGTCTTTCAATTCCAGTGATCAACTTCACTGTGATCTTTAATTATTCTTGCCTCCCTTTGGTGCTGGGGTAACTATGTCCCTCTACGTAATTTTGTCTAAGTAGCTTGTTATTTTTAAGACCATAGTTCGGTTTTAAGTATTTTAGGCATTCCCTCTTAATTATCTAAAAAAACTTTAACGTCTATAAGTCTACGCAGTTCAGTGGCACCTACCTATCTTAAGCGTATGAAGCTAATATTCGCTACTCATCATCACTGAAATCCGATTTGCTAGAAATCCTACAAAATTTTGGAACAGTGGGATAACTTGACCCATTTAGACAATCGCTTTAGCCACATACCTAGGTAAGTACTTGACAATACAATCGAATTCTTACATTGTTAGCTACCCCCACATTATATTTGGATCCTTCCCTTCTTAGAGCATAAAACGAAATGCACTGAACTCGGTGATATTTTTGAATTATTTATCTCGTAAATAAATTCTCCAAGAGTGGAAGTTATTCTCCTTCGGAGATATTTGCGAGAAGTCTGTCTGATCGCTTTAGAAGCATCGTACGGATTCTCAGACTACATACATTCAATCGCCGTGTAAGTACATACAGAAATTTGGGCAATCTAAATCACATCTCATATCCATACATTTTTTTTTTTATAGACATTCAAAGTCTATCTTACTTCTAGTTTACCCGGTTAAAGGTGGCGTGACGCCAACCAGCTCGCGCGATAGTATTCGTTTCGTCTCTTTCACGTTTAGATGCCATCACCTCCAACTTTGATTCGCGACTATCATTGTGAACGTTGCGTAGAGATTTGTGACTTTTGGGATATAAACACGTTAGTTATTGGATTGGCAACCGTATTCAGTTACAGCTTATAATATCGTACACATGTTTCACACCTGCATCCAACACAATCTCCAACAACAAGAAACACCCCTTTTTGTGGTTCGATAACATGCATGGACGATTAATGACTGGACGTTGACCGTTACGACCTGTGCTCTGCTCATCTCATTGATGAAATGAAATGAAATATGTTCTATCTAATCTTACAAGGAGCAGACAAGACAGTCCTGATACTTCTCAAGTGTGTTCATCAGAGACTGCCTGACGTCTTCAGATATTCCTTCAGCCATGCCCACCAGACTTACATGAAATCCCTGCCTATTTTTTAATTCAATTAACGATTAGGTAATCATTAAATTCATAATTTCGGCTCTCTCGGTACGAAAAAAATTTGCTTAGATGAAGTTTGGAAAAACCTGAAAACACTATGGCTATTACGTTTAACCATCAAGTTCCGTAATGCATTGTATTTCTATAACATATTATATATATGTATTAAGTTTTTCCACTACGCTATTTTCAACAATAATCTCACCATCGAACACGTTCAAGTTCCGACCATTGAAATGTTGCACCATGAATATCGACTATCTGCGGACTGATATGGTAGGCGAAAGTTTCAATAGGATTTTTATCGACAAGTTCGGAATAAAGTATTTCATTCTCAAAGATATAAAATTGTAATTTGTTCGCATCTTCATATACCAATATCTGGGACTGCTCTGTAAACGATCAACGCCCACGGCGACTCTAGTAGTTGGTCGGCCATGGCCTTGTAAGGCTGTATAGTCTACTTCATCTACACTCCCACTCCCACTCATATTAAGAGTCAAATTTCAGTGCAGTCATTGGACTAGGCTATGGTAATTTTTTTTTTCTATGATGTTATCCTGAGATAAGCCAGTTCCCTGAAAGCGGAGTTTCTAATCAAGGTAACCTCGCTACCGATACCTACCCATTAAAACTCTAAATATTATAATTATTGTTAACTTCTTTTAATATTAATTATATTGTTAACTTCTTTTATTTTCCGGCTGTTACACCGCAGCTTCCAAAACGAATGGTCCTTTTGATTACGCATTTTTTTTTTTTGTTTAGTCATCTAATTTCCTGTAACATCTGATCGGGTGCAATATATGGTCAAGCATCTGATTAAAGTTTTTAATTGCATTGCATTTTGTTGCTAGGGTGCCTAAGTGAATACTATATCACTTTATATGATAGGTGTTTATTTCTGTAAATGGGCCTTGTAACGACACCTTTATAAATCAACGTTTTAATACTTTTTTTTGTTGTTATACCTGTTCTTTCATTTCCTAATACCTGGTACTATTACTAGTTTTTAATCATTCGGACCACGTCTCGGCCATACCTTATAAAGCTTAGGAAAATTAGTATAAGTTCTCTCATCACAACTGTATACCGAAGTGCATCTCATTCACCTTTCTTAACCACACGTCCATTCGCTGGTATGTGGACGAGGGATCAAAGTTTGTTACAGTACTTTTATGATTTTCTTCCTTTAGTGATTATGGTGTGCCTTGATTCACAGGCGGAAATGCTATCCCTAAAATTCTTATGCATATCAAATAAATTTTAATTTAAAAAGGGAAGGGCTACGTGACCTATTTGTTCCGTGCTTCGCGGTGGTGGTGCCGTAGTCCTCGCTCCACACGTTGCTCTACACGTAGCTCGGTGTCCACTCGTTGCTCAGCACGTAGCTCCGTATCCACACGTTGCTCAGCACGTAGCTCGGTGTCCCAGAGTCGCCGTCGCGCTGATGTGGAAGTGCTGCGACGACTGCCCACCCCTGGGAGCTTATTGCTGCGATACGATGTATGGTGCAGGTCCTCAGCAGCGCGTAGATAGCCTCGCATCTGAAGCCGCCCGCGGCCCATCTCGATGTCCTCTTCGGGGCTTCGTCATTGCAGCCGACTTCGGCTCCACGTAGAAGAGGCGGGTTCCACCCAACCGGACTATCGCTCGGAGTTGCGAGCCGTTACCGACCCGCCAATCTCGACAGTCTGAAATCTCGCGGCAAAAGAACTTTAGAACTATTCAGGATATTGGAGTTGTTACATATAGGGAAGTTCATATTTGTAGACAGACAAAAATACCAAGCATCTATACAACGCTCTTTATAAAGGTTGAATAGTCACGTATGGTATTAGGTAAATTCTTCGATAGTTTTTCTATCTCATATTAATCGATATCTTTAAACCTTTGTTATAGTGAACTCACGGTTGGTGTGTTACATTATACAAACAAATGACGAATTCTTCCTGTTCTAAAAATAAACCTTTGTTCTAAGTGTAAACGTTTGAGTCCCATAAGCGAAGAATGCGGTTTCAAGTGCTGTACTTGGGGTACCGGATGACGCAATGCTTGGTAAGCGCCATCAAAATCCGATAAAGAAATCTACAATACATGCATATAATATGGGATCTTTAACGGCAAATTACAACACAATTTCTTTGATGATTATTTACTTCGTTTATTCGTAGGTACTCTGATTACGCATGCCTATCAATGCTACGGTAATGTTCAGACATCTTGTCCGTTCGATCATATATATTTAACTTTGGGCAACTGACCGGGATTCGAACCCGTAACAAATGTCAGGTCAATTAGTTATCACAGCCATCATGTCGTTTATATTAATAACATAGGATAGTGTGAACCGGTTAAGAATGAATAACACCCACACGGTAAATTACTGTCCAGTATCTACTCTAGATATTATTTTATAATAATAATTTGTCTATTTAATAGTGACGAGTAAAATGTGATTGTGATATTAAAATTTCAAGAGGATAACGATCAACATTACTACTGATGACAAAACTAAAAACGTTATAAGAGGTAAGTATATTAATAAAGTCAACGCAATATCCGAAAACAACTAGGTACCTAAGTGTCGTAAGATCTATGTAAGATCCGTCTTTAAGGAACTTACTCTAATCAACATCAGTACCTAATGATGATGACACCAAACAAAGTGTGTAATTTGGGCGTGTACTTACGTTTTGGTTGCACTTCACTTCTGATGTGTTAGCTTTGAGCGGCTGTCAGTCTCGAAGGTGCGTTGTTTGATCGGGAAAACTATTTGAAGTTAAACTCAATTCCGTTTTATGATGTTTTAATACAGTGAACAATGTTCAAGGACTAATCAAATTAACAAATTCTTAAGCAAGCGTCCCAATTGACGACCACAGAGCGAATGCCCCGAGCACCCGTTCCTGGCCAAGAACCTCGTCCCGTTTTATCGCGTTAATCTTTGAGGTGTTGACAATCTCCAATATCGTTGACAAAGCAATTCTTTATTGAAATTTATTGCTATTTATGTGGAACAAAGAGACATTAAACGTAACAGAATAATTAAAATTAACAAAACCTAACACTATATAGTATGATAGGGTACCTAAAATATGTATAAGCATCGGCGAATGAGTGCACGTTCGTCCTATCAATATTTTTTAATCAAATTAAAATATTACAGAGAGAAATCTAAGTAAGACACTCGATAAAATGATTTGATTATTGTTTATTCCTTGTATAAATAAACTAGTTTCACTCTCAGCCTCCTTTCACTGATGTCTTTTGGTTTGCACTTAGATCTTGATCAACGATAAAATAGATCGCAAGATGTCTGCATACTACAGTGCGCGGTCAGTGAGGCTGGGCCCGAGAGAAAATAAATCTTCAATTAGGTCAATCAAATGCCAGGCTAATGGTATAGTATAGCGTTACTTAATCATTATTTTTTATCCACTTTCCAATTTTGTTCTTTCAGGACTATTAAATAGGTAACTAGGTACCTACCTCTCTTCTTCTTAGTATTTACGTAGGTAACAGATGACCTCGATGAGTTACGTATGACTTTTTGTTTTTACTTGGCACATGTCTACGAAGATTGCAGACAGTACGACCGGCCACCGGTAGGTACGTACAAGTCGCGCACGTCTGAGCTGATGGTCCTATATGTGGCTAATTCTCATCGCCATCGCCACGATTCTCATCATCACCATCGTGGCAAAATTTCTTTTTTGCTTATTTGAATTATTTTTGAAAAAAACTTAGTGCTTGATAAGACGAGTAAATTAATATTATGTAAATTAATCAAATAGTGCGTCTCGTTTGGAAGAATAATGGTTTTGAAGTTCTAGATGCCACAAAAGTGACGCGATGATTCACGAAAGTGACTCAGTAACTTTACAGCCATTATTTTCCCACAATTTACTATTGTTTATCAGACTAAATGACCATGAAATAACAACTTAATCTTATTTTCATAAATAGGCAAATACATGATATCAATAAACAAGAGACAATTGTAAGTTGGTCCTAAGTTCGGTCATCTTACGAAATGGGTATACTGATATGCTCCGTCAATTAAAATCACACAATTTCAGTGAAAACTTTTTATTATAAAAAGTTAAGTTATTGTAGGTGACAAATAGGAACTTTACTGTAACTTTATTACAGTCCGCAGTGTCAGATGGAGACAGACAGACTGACAGTCGAATGGACAGACGGATGGACGAACAGATTATGGAAAAGGACGAACAGATGGACGGACATACGGATTGACAGGCAAACAAATTTACGGATGGCCTCAGATACAGTAGTCAGACTATGTGGTTCCTTTTCACCATATGGAAAGAAAGAAAGAAAGAAAGAAATATATTTATTTGTAAAAGTAAGCGTAAG
Source organism: Acronicta aceris (assembly GCA_910591435.1). Lineage (NCBI taxonomy): Eukaryota > Metazoa > Arthropoda > Insecta > Lepidoptera > Noctuidae > Acronicta > Acronicta aceris. The sequence goes on along the minus strand of OU342763.1, from coordinate 6,824,483 downwards.
CATATGGCTCAATGAAAGTAGCATTAAATTAAATTTAAACCACGGTCTTACAACATATATCTTAAAACGACTAGATGATTTTGTAAATACATTCATACCAGTCGCTATATTTCTAAATAAAACAATGCAAAAAATCATTTTCGTGGCATAAAATCACCTTCATGCATAAAACGCCACGAAGGTGACGAAAATATCCCTTTTTGATAAATTGCTGAAAAGTTTAGGTGTAACCTTTTAATTCAAATACTACATAAATATCTCCCACATTTTGGGGTTTCGATGAGCAAGCTTTGATTTTAATTGCTAAAATATAATGCACAAAAATGTTGTCCACGCAAGTGATCGGTACACCTATGAATAAATATAAACTTACCAATATTTTTTTCCCACGGCACGATGAGCCGCACGTCTTACTTCTGCGATGCCGGAACACGACTGACTTTCGAATGAATCAAACTCTGTGTTTGATTGCAGATGTTGTGTTCAACAGCCGTAAATCGTGTGGCTGCCGCATATTATGTTATTTTAAATTCAAAATAATGATGATGATGATTTTTTAGACTAAGTACCTATACCGTGTAATGTGCATTTATTTGCGATGACTTTAGTATACATTTATATTATGTAGGTAACATACAAATACACTGAAATTTGTTAAAGCAGTAACCAAATGTTTTACTGCAACGGGAAGTGTGACACGATGAGAATACAGACAGTTTTACAGGTTTTGACCATTCGTGGTAATTTTTTGGTATTATTTTTGCTTCTATTATGACAAGCTTTATTTGTTTTGTAGCTTATTAGATGTTTTATCCTCCTATCCACAAATTTTATCTTATCTTATACTTACGGTTTAGGAAATATGTATAACTGTGTGACCATCAAATTTGAGCTTCGATGAGAATTACCCAGAGACGGCTCACGCGGATCAATCTTATATAGATTACAGATTGTATTTTGTCTTGTGATAACGACTAATGTGTTCTTTATGTTATTGTTGACAGATGGCACAGTTGATAACTGTGCGGTTAAATAAAGCCGACCAGCAGCCCCTGGGCTTCCGTCTGCAGGGCGGCAAAGACTTCGGCACGCCCCTTGTCGTACAAAAGGTCAGTACCTAATTTAACAATACAAATCATAAGTCGTTGCTTCAGCACGAATGGGCCGGCTCAACCGGAGTGATACCTACCACGGCCTCACAGAAAACCGGCGTGAAACCACGTTTACGTTGTGTTTCGCCGAGTGAGTGAGGATACAGGAGGCCCAAACCCCTTTTTAACTTTTTAAAAGGCCGGCAACGCACTTTGTGACGTCCTCTGGGGCTGCGAGTGTCCATGGGCGGCGGTAATCGCTTACCATCAGGCGATCCACCTGCTTGTTTGCCCCCTATCCCGTAAAAAAACTTATTACGAATCTTCTAATATTTAAAATTCAAGCTAAAAAAATTATGCTTACAAGCTTTAAAAAGTGTGTGTGTGCGAAACAGTTTCGGAAGATTTGATCAAATCAAAGGCACCGACTTCCGAAACTATTTCAAACGTAACATTATTTTTTATGTTTTTAAAGTCGGTTCTACTTTTTCTTAAATATTATTTTATTTTAATTTTTTTTTGAGTAGCCAGAAGTTTTAGATGACGTTATTATTACTCGATTATTACGTGTTATTGTCATTTTGTTCTAAATTTTAACCGAATTTATGGAACCAACTCTGAAGTATGATCTACAAATCAAAAAACGAATCATCAAAATCGGTACATAATAGGGTATTACACCCATTTTTGAAAAGTGCCTCAATTAGATTCTATAGTGCTAATAAACCACTAAAAAACAGCATTTTATTCCATCGTAAGTGCCATAAAAATTCAATTAAAATTATATTTTAAAATTGCGTGCTTAATTTGACGCATTAAAATTATATTTTAAAAACGCTGGACGCAGGGGACGCCATAGTGTTATGTGGTTATGACGTCAGTTGGTTGTGTAAACATAATTGTTTATAATTTAAAAATGAGTTATTATTCTACTTATCGTTGGTGTGCTGTTCCTGAATGCATAATATAAGGAAAATAATAAAAGTACAAAGCCTAATACACTGATCAGTTGACACTTCATCATATAAACGCTGATCTGTTTAGTTATACAGCCGTATGACATAATAACACGGCGGCTACTATTTCATGGTGTTAAAAAACTGAATATAATTTTAAAATTTATTTTGTTATTTTATGATCTAAAACTAACATTTTCCGACTGGTTTTTGCCTAACCTATCTCATTATTATATTTTTAGATTTTTTCTTATAAAGAGCAAAATACTCTATTGACGGAATAATTGCGTAACAAACAGACAAAAAAAACATACAGTCGAATTGAGAACTTCCTCCTTTTTGATGTCGGTTAAAAAGAGATACGTACCCACAAAGTCAACAATGAATTAGATATACTTACTTAGGTACTTAATTACTTATTTGTTATTCGTCCACCCACGCGCCCGACGGCGGACCGCTGATGCCGCGTGTAGCAGCAAAGTGCTACAATACAAAGACGATGTTGATGAACCACCCGAAACCGTAACAATAGTTGTACAGAAGAGCACATGGTAAAGAAACGGAATTCTTTACTGCTGAGTAAGACGCTTAAAATAATAAGTAGGTTTTTAATAAGTAAATGTTTTAATTTCATTACGCTCTTATAGCAATATTAATTTACTAATCAAAGCAGTGAATGTTGGTTTGGCTTCGTCCTATATAGGTTTCCTGTCGTCATAGTTGTTCACTGACTATTTTCAGATAATAGCGGCGTCCCACCCACATAAAATTTATTAAGTACCTATTTATTATCGTCTTTTTATTTAAGTACTAGCTTTTGCCAGCGACTTCGTCCGCGTGGAATAGTTACTTTGTTCCCTAGTTCTTCGCCCGCGGTTTCACCTGCGTTGCCCCGTTCATAAGGGTTGTGGCGTGATGTTTTATAGCTTGAAACCTTTCTCATGAATCACTCATTTTCCCAACATTTCCCTTCACTGCTCTGCTCCTATTGATCGTAGCGTGATGAAAAGTATACTATAACCTGCCCAGGAGTATGAAGAACAATTGTACCAAGTTTCGTTGAAATCCGTCGAGTGGTATTTGTTTCTATAACGAACAGACAGACAGACAGACAAAAATTTTACTGATTGCATTTTTGGCGTCAGTATCGATCACTAATCACCCGCTGATAGTTATTTTGGAAATATATTTCATGTACAGAATTGACCTCTCTACAGATTTATTATAAGTATAGATTACAGCAACATAATATTACCTTAATAGTTTTTGTAAATAAAATTAGGAGTCTATCCCACTGATTTCACCGGATAATAATCAGATGTTCCAGAGGCAGAGCATTTGATATGAAGCTACCCTTGTTCGGCACCGAGTTTGTGTCGCCACCGACAATAAATGTCTAGTGTTTCGGATCATCGGACATTCTAAAATAATGTTCTCTATATTCTGCCTTCTGTTTGAACTTACCTTTCCGTGTTTTCTTTCAATTTGGACATCTGGATTTTTCCCAAGGATCGTAACATATCCATTAGCAAATGTAACTTGTTTGCTACAGTTTCGGAAGTTGGTGCCTTCAATTTGGTCGGATCTTTTGTTTTAGCCACCGATTTCCGAAACAATATTACATTTTTTATATTTTTGAAGGCGGTTTTAACTTTTTGTTAAAAGTTTTATTATTTCCATTGACTTATACATTTAAATTACTGCGTAACTATTTCTTATTAGGGTATTTGACAACATTGAAAATATACTACAAATTGTGGTCATCCTATCAGATAATAGTCTAAGAAGAACATACCTATTTCACTTTATTCAAACTAAAATATGTATATTTTTTGCAAATTACACGAAATAAAATGTAATATTTTTTTGAATTTTATCTGGGACGGGAACGCCCTGTGTTTGGTAGCAACTCTGGTGACGTCATGGGCAAGTTAAGTTCTATCTGTGAGCTATTTCTGAAGCACTTTTCTGACATATTTTGATAAATCTAACTAGTAGCTTCAATAAGTATTCGTTTCGAATCTTAAAATGGAATCAAATTTTATGCGAGGCGATAATAGCAACCTGCCCAAGATGAAAGTCTCAATCTATACTTATAATAAATCTGTAGAGAGGTCAATTCTGTACATGAAATATATTTCCAAAATAACTATCAGCGGGTGATTAGTGATCGATACTGACGCCAAAAATGCAATCAGTAAAATTTTCGTCTGTCTGTCTGTATGTTCGTTATAGAAACAAAAACCACTCGACGGATTTCAACGAAACTTGGTATAATTGTTCTTCATACTCCTGGGCAGGTTATAGTATACTTTTCATCACGCTACGATCAATAGGAGCAGAGCAGTGAAGTGAAATGTTGGGAAAACAGGAGAACTTACTCCATTTTTTAAGCTTCCGTCGCGTGTGCAGCCTTAATGGTTAAAGCTACACAGAAATCATGTATGACGGAAATGTTCTCCTTAAAATTATATAAAAATATTCCACGACAGCAAATGTCTATCTTTTATGGTTGACTCACAATAACACGTGTAACTCCCGATAGCTTAGCAGTTCGGAGCTTTCTGATTATATTTGTCTACTCTTACGTTAGGTGACTAACTGACATAGTGATCTATCAACGCACAGCCCAAACCACAGGTTATAGTATACTTTTCATCACGCTACGATCAATAGGAGCAGAGCAGTGAAGGGAAATGTTGGGAAAATGAGTGATTCATGAAAAAGGTTCAAACTATAAAACATCACGCTACAACCCTTAGGAACGGGGCAACGCAGTTGAAACCGCGGGCGAAGAACTAGGGAACAAAGTAACTATTCCACGCGGACGAAGTCGCTGGCAAAAGCTAGTAGAAAATAAAAACATTGTAAACAAACCATCACATAAAATCGTCGATTTCATACTTATTTCGTTTTCACTACATTAAATTCTGATGTCGAAAACTTCGAAAATACTGTCGCTTTCATATTACACCCGTTTATAATGCAATTTCAACTAAAATATGTAAAAAATATCGAATTTATAAATTTTTATAAATTCGATATTTTTTACATATTTGTATTAGTTCGAAGTTTTGTTTTTCTAAAGCTATAGTGATGTGCAAGTTCTGATCTGAACGATATTGAATGAATGAAAAACAGATTACATAAAGGTGAAAAGGGATTACTCCATCATTCCAATTCCATTGTCGGATAAAGAAATTAAAAATATTTATTTAATTTTTAGTTCTTATCGATTTCTTTCAAAAGTAAATAAAATTGTAGGTGCAACAACTTTGTCCTGGAAATACATTTTCTAATTGACGCGATACAAACAGATAAATTGGTGGAATTTTGATTGGTGGGTGGTGTGCGATTGGTTTCTTTACATTGATTTACAATCGAAACGCTTAAGTTCACTTTTATCATGCGTACTGCTGAAATGTGGAATGCGCTTCCCGAGTGGGTCTTCCCCGATAGATATAATCTGGGTGTCTTTAAATCACGTGTGAATCGTTTCCTTCTAGGCAAGCGCGCTGCATCGTAGATGTGTCGCATAACATCAGGCGACCACCAGGTCCATCAGCGTAAGCCTATCACGAATAAAAAAACAACGTATTAACTTAGTTTCGAAAAGTTTTAATAAAAAACATAAATAATTGTTATCGAGATCTTCATCTTATGGCCAGTCCTTATATCAAATCCATCGATAGATTTGCTTACTAGAGATAGGATTTTGACATAAGGTTCATACAAGTAATGTCAAAATCCTATCTCTAGTAAGTAAATCTATCGACGGATTTGATATAGGGACTGGCCATTAGTCGGTACCGAGTTGAAATGTCGCCAAGGTCTTTAATAAATTTTTCAGATAGGCTTTCGGTTGCAGCATCCATTAAATCCTTCAAGTCCATCATTCGGCAGCGATATTTGCCAAACCCTCCTACAGTAAAATAACGACTTTAGGTATTTTAAATGTCTTATTATTTCAGACCCCGTAATATTTTACTTATGCCCATATTATTTCTAGTTCGCAATGGTATAGAGTTATAGAGGAAGACGGAAAACTATGATACTTCTCTTGTCCACCATATCGACAGCGACATTTTTTTATATGCTTTTTTATTATTTTTTGCTAGAAGCTGCGCTTTGATTTATGATGCTTTATGCAGGTGGTGCAGAAACGATTATGGTAGATGCACTAAAAGACTAGAAGTAAGATGTATGAGGCGTGCCCAAACTATCTATAAACATATTATATATTGTATTATTGACTGCCTCATTAGTCTAGTGGTCCCAAGCGCGACTGCTACGCTAAAGAAACTAATAAGTACTTTCTAATTAATTTTATTCCATCGAATTAAAAAAAAATCATTCACTCATTCGTTCATATTCGTTATATAAAATAGTCTATGAATCATATTCGTTATATGGATCACATCACTAAAACTATTTATGGTCATTCATTCATTAACTTAATTTTTTTTACAATTTTTTTATTTTTTATTGTAAATACGCTTTGCATTTATCTTTAAGAATTAATGCTAATTACTGTGCTGCGGAACTAAAAATGTAAACACAGTAGTGTAAGTACCACGTAGGCATTATTTATTTACAAACCTTTGTGTGTGGTCATAAATTTTGTAAAATTTCATTTTAGGTTATGGTTATGTTGTTAAATAATATAGAAATTTTATGTCAATTTTCTTTATCTTTTTGTGATTTTTTTTGCATTTTCCATGCTAAGATTATAAAGTTATTTTAGTAAAGGAATTTCAATTTTCTTTGTAATGGTCTTTCCTTTTGTTCCAAAGTGATCTTCACACATAATACTTTAATGCATTCGACTGCATTATAGTGCCCTTTGGGTTTCTTCCGAGCTAATAAAATTGTAACAACATCTTTCGTCTTTTGGGATTCGTTGGAACAGAAACAAACAGTTTTTTGGACTCTATAGACGTATTTGTACACTGTGGCACTACACACAATTGATACACCATTCGATCCGATAAAAAAAAATGATGATATTTATTTCAGCTGCGCTGTTTTGTTGTGTTATGTGAACTTGATTAATTGCATATGACGTCACACGTGTCACGTGACCAGCGTCATCATCACAGAAGCATCGTTTTTGGCGCGGTTTTGAGAATTTAAACTTTATCATTGATTTTCATTGATAATACTGAAGATCTCCCGGAAATATCAATGTAGTGTGCTTAATATAGAATAATTTAATTTTTTTTTCCAAAATTATTCAAATACCCTATTTTGAGTGGCGAGTATAATTTTACTTATGTTAATGATGTCATTGTTTATTAGAACGGTAGGTACGTTGTATTGTTGTTTTGTTCAAAATGCTGTGATCTTCACCAGATTTGAATGATACTCAGGTGTTATACTCTTTCAAAAAAAGAATTTCATTTTTGAAATCGGTCCATATTTGACAAAAATATCGATGAACATACCTCAAAAAAAAAAACAAACAGACGAACATAAAAGCTCCTCCTATTTCGAGTTTGAAGTCGGTTAAAAAATAAAAGCGTTCTTAATATTGTAGTGTATCTTTCGGTACAAGATACTTTGTTAATAATGCACGATTAGTTATCCGAAGGAGCTTTTACCAAGTCATTAACGGTTATCTGACCCCGTTAAAGCTGTTGTGTTTGACACTCGTCGCTGACTTACAAAAAATATTAGGAAAATCCTAAAACACTTAGGTGTAATTCATTGCTTTGCTTTTGTAAACACATAACTTATGTACCTACCGACTTACTTTTACTTATCTTTTTGACAAGTGTTTCTCAATCAAATTAACACGGATGACCTTACTTTAATATTATTTAAGTACGATACGATTTATTGGAAACGTAGGTATAACGGCATAAATAATTCTAGAAATAAGAAAATTGATTTATTTATTTGGTTCTAAGCGAGTACCTAAACGTATACATTATTTGTGGGACTTTAAACATAGACAACGTGTGGGATGCCATATATGTAAAAAAGTAAATAACTACTGCTGACGTAATCACCATCTAGACCCGCCCACCCCCATGATATAAAAAATAAGCAATGCAAAGACACCTTCGCCCCCCTATAGTGCTTACTGCCCCTACTTGAAAGGCTCATCATAGCTATTACAATTTAATTGAATTTTGAAATGAATATTATTGCTTTGAGTTTAATCCTTTTTAAATATAGTAGGGGCTCTAATATGTATGTATATTAGGATACTATATTATATAGTAGGGTTGGCAACCCTATATGTACGCTACCTAGTTATGGCATGAACGCGCACACGCGCCGGCAACCCTAGGTACGTACCTACTTCACGCACACATTTGCGCTTGTACAAACGTCAACTTGCGCATGTAGGTGTAGTAGGTATTGGAATCGGAGCGTTTCTATGGAGTGGCCGAGGTGGTATCCAGGTTCAAGACCTTTGCGATTGAATTAAAAAAAAGAAAACAGAAAAAAATCACATAGGCGTAAGTTGTACAAGTTTCACGATTAGAGATGGGTTTATGCCAGGGCATTTATTTTTTTCGCCCAAAATGCCTAGGCAGAAACCCATCTATAGTCACGACCCATCATTTTGACTTTCTTACACAGCACACACAATGCTGCCAGACAATAAACTACATATATTCAGTTTGGTACCTACTGTGTTATTGTAGTAGATACCTATTACGTGTATATACATATTCGTTATATGCAGTGTTAAAAATAAGTTTGACCTCCATCCTTTTAAACCGGTCATAAAGATATAACATACCTACCTACCTATGGGTATTAATTTGTTTTCCTCTGTTCTGTTTACGGTTAAATACCACCTACATAGGTACTTTACAAAGAAAATAATTATAGGTACCTAAGTCCTATGTACGGTTATGTATCCCCAAGACATTATAAAGGTAAGTAGGTAGGTAAGTTTATCCTCATTTAGCCTGCATGTTAATTATTTTTTTTAGTTTTAATAGCTCGCAGTTATAGCTCATAGATTAAGATCAAGATCAAGACACATGCCACTCAAAAAGTTTGGATAGGTAGGTACCTACCTCATGAAAAATGTTAGTAGCTAGGTAGTCCTAACTGTAACTGTGATACTTACCTACTAGGTATACAAGATGACATGCCCATTACTTGTTGGTGGATGGAACGTGTCAGGTGAAAGAGAAACCTTAATAGAGAATTTTAAATAGTTTTGAGAATTAAATTCTCTAAGTTTTCTTACAGTAGTCTCAATATAAAGTATTAAAGATTTCTTGTTCTTCTGGGTACGATGAGGCTGACATAATAAAGTATTTGACTAATTTTGGAAATAGTTTTAAATTATTCTGTATTACATATTTAGCACAGTTGATATTTCCGGGAGATCTTCAGTATTATCAATGAAAATCAATGATAAAGTTTAAATTTTCAAAACCGCGCCAAAAACGATGTTTATGTGATGATGATGCTGGTCACGTGACCCGTGTGACGTCATATGCAAATACACAACAAAACAACGCAGCTGAAATAATTTTTAAAAAATTATCGGATAGAATGGTGTATAAATTGTGTGTAGTGCCATAGTGTACAAATCGTCTTTATAGAGTCCAAAAAAACTGTTTGTTTCTGTTCCAATGAATCCCAAAAGACGAAAGATGTTGTTACAATTTTATTAGCTCGAAGAGACCCAAAGTAGACTATAATGCATTCGAATGCATTGAAGTATTATGTGTGAAGATCACTTTGGAACAAAGGGAAAGACCATTACAAAGAAAATTGACATGAAACTCAACATTTAATCAACATAACCTAAAATATTTTTTTACTAAATTTATGAACGACCACACACAAAGGTGTGTATAAATTTTCAGTTCCGCGACACAGTAATTAACGTTAATTCTTAAAGAAAAATGCAAAGTGTAGTAAATTAAAAAATAAAAACTTTGTAAACAAACCAAAGTTAATGAATGAATGACCATAAATAGTTTTAGTGATATGCCTATTAATATAATAAATATTTATGTAGTGTATATATTATGTAAGTGTATATGTTTATAGTTTGTGCACGAACTCCTCAATAACTTGATACCATTGCGAACTGAGCCCTATTGAAATGATATGGGCCTAAGTAAAATCATACGTGGCCCGAAATAATAAGACATTTAAAATGCCTGAAGCCGTGATTTTACTGGAGGAGAGCTTGGAAAATATTGCTGCTGCGCTGTGGACAGGATGCGTTAACCATAATAACCATGTTATAAAAGAAAATAATGGACCTGGAAGGATCAATGGATGCTGCAACCGATAGCTTATCTGAAATATTTATTAAAGACGTGGCGATACTTCAACAGGTACCGACTAATGGCCAGTCCCTATATCAAATCCGTCGATAGATTTGCTTACTAGAGATAGGATTTTGACATTACTTGTATGAACCTTATGTCAAAATACTATCTCTATCAAGCAAATCTATCGACGGATTTGATATAAGGACTGGCCATAAGGTGATGAAGATCTCGATAACAATTATTTATGTTTTTTATTAAAACTTTTTGAAACTAAGTTAATACGTGGTTTTTTTTATTCATGATAGACTTACGCTGATGTACCTGGCCTGTCGCCTTAAGTTACACGACACTGCAATCTACGATGAAGCGCGCTTGCCTAGAATAAAACGATTCGCACGTGATTTAAAGACACCCAGATTATATCTATCGGGGAAGACCCACTCGGGAAGCGCATTCCACATTTCAGCAGTACGTATGATAAAAGTGGACTTAAGGCGCTGTGCATAGTCAACATTTAGGTATTTGAGGGCGTGAAGCAGATGAAGTGGGGCACGCGTAGTCCCGCCTACTGCGGGGCGCACCGGACGAACGTCAACCATGCGCGACGTTCTTTAAATACAGAAACATAATTTCGCAACATTGGTTAAGTGCACGTTTGGCTTAGCGCGCCGCTGTCCCGCTTGAAATCGCGCTTCCACGAGTTCGAATCTCAATAGATACTATGAGTTTTTTTTTATTTTTAAAAATGTACACACTTGTTTTCTTATTTTTTTAAATAATTAATTGATAATTGTTATTTAAAAAAAAAAGAATATAGAGAAACTTAACAGATTCATCAGACGAATAATAAATAATTCATAAATAAAATGGCTTGGGCGTAGAATGGTCAATTCTAGAAATGGCCTATTCTCAAAACGGCAATTGTCAAAATTGCGAAAAATTAATATAACCAGACATTTTTATTCCCGTATATATTTTTCTTCAGAGTATTATAAAAAACAGTCACCAAACTTGATGGTTTATTCTGAAGAAAAATAATACAGATACAGAATGTTACAAAAGACTGTAGTTATACCAAAGGAGGTAATTGTACTCACCACTATGAACATCTTTACTATGGCGCCTGCCCTAAAATCGCTAAAAAATATTTTTTCTCGTCTAACCTTTTCGCAAAACCATACATGCCAAAAAAAACTATGCCTTTTTGAGAATTTGGCATTCTGCGTCTAAACCATACGATGAACTAGTAACTAGTAAAGAAACGAGATCATTGCGAGTTGAATGAGGAATTACTCAAAATTACTGTATAGTAAGTTGTATTTTTTGAATTGACCATTTTGAGATTCGAATGCAAATTTCAATTTATTCAATTTATATTGTGATCATTTTGAGAATTCGTCATTTTGTGCCTAAGCACAGTGGTATGTTATACATACATACCTACTAAAGTTTATAATTTACAAATTAATATAAAATAAAATAGGTATGTGCAAAGACAACAATTATGACGATAATATTTATTGTGACAAGCGAAGATTTAGCAAGTACACACAATGACGACGCTAACGTGGCCGCCGTTACAGGAATTACTTCTGCCGGTATTGGTTATTCGCAATTTTAAGAAATTACAGCATGTATCGACATACCCATATTTACGAAAACCACATATGCTCAAGATCCCAGATAAACGATTTGATTTGATTTGATCAAGACATCATTTATGAAAAATGGGAATCAACATCTGACGAATCCTGTGGCAGCAGTAGCAGGTTTTAAGAACGCATAGCTGCTGTTGTCATGGATTTTTTGCTGATGATGAATTTGGGTACGTCCATACATGCTGTAATTTCTTCGAATTGCGAATAATTCTCCAGTGGACTCGGGTGAGATTAAAAAAATAATCCTATCCATTAAATCAAATGCTGTGGGTTGTGACAACATCAGTCGGAATATGATCACCACAGTTTTGGACCACCTACTCCCTGCAATTTCTCACATTGTAAATGCTTCACTTGAATCGAGTTCTTTTCCGTCTGCGTGGTGCAAAGCACATGTTTTGCCTCTACCTAAGACTCCTAACCCTTCTCTCCCCAGTCATTTTCGGCCAATTTCTATTCTTCCTTTCCTGTCCAAGGTTCTGGAGGCCTGTGTCCACAAACAATTCTCTCGCTTCATTTATGCAAATACACTCCTAAGTCCCTATCAATCTGGGTTTAGACCAGGTCACAGTACTGTGTCTGCACTCCTTAAGGTGACTGGCGATATTCGGGCAGGCATGGAAGACACTAAGGTTACTGTATTGGTACTGGTTGACTTTTCCAATGCTTTTAATACCGTCAGTCACGATATCCTTTTGTCCATCCTTTCCCATTTCATGATCTCTCCTGAAGTGCTGGAATGGTTCTCATCATACCTTCGAGATCGCCAGCAGTCAGTCCACATTGAGGAGTCTTTCTCAACTTGGTGCAAGCTGGAAACTGGCGTTCCCCAAGGCGGAATATTATCTCCACTGCTTTTTTCAATTTTCATAAATTTTATTACCCAAAAGCTTCAGTGTGCGTATCATCTATATGCCGATGACCTACAGATTTACTCTCAATCTAGAATAGAAGATTTATCCGTCGCGATCGAAGCAGTGAACCACGATCTTGACTCAATCAGGGACTGGGCTGATAGATTTGGTTTGGCAGTAAATCCCAATAAATGCCAGGCTATCATTTTGGGCAGCCATCGCAATATCTGCAAGTTGAGCAATATAAATATTTTACCAATAGTCTTCAATGACATAGCCATACCTGTGACTTCCAGCGTCAAAGATCTCGGCTTGAGTTTTGATCCTACATTGAGTTGGCGATCCCAAGTCTCAAGTGTAAGTCAAAAAGTTACAGGTACTCTGCGTCTCTCTACCGCCTCATGCTGGATAAAACGCTGTTAGATTCATCTCGACACTGACTTTTCTTTTTATATCTATTATGTATTGTATATATGTATAGTATTTTATGTTATTTTATATTGTATATATATATAAATATATATAAAATAAATATTTATGTAATGTATATAGTAATTGTGTAAGTTTATAGTTTTGGTAAATCTTCAAGTCACACATTTCACTTCTACTCTTTTAGTGCATCTACCATGATCGTCTCTGCACCACCCTAAGGTCGTCTGGTAGAAAATGCCTAAGGCATTAAGACCGCCTTTGTACACTTCTGTACATGAAGCATAAATAAATAAATAAATAACCAATACCAGCAGAAGTAATTCCTGTAACAGCAGCCACGTTAGCGTTGACATTGTGTGTACTTGCTAAATCTTTGCTTGTCACAATAAAATCGTCTTTGCACATATTGCATCTAAAATTGAATCCGGAGATCAAGCCAATCCTTTATTCTGCTATGAGTAACAGCTGTGAGAAGTTACAATCGAATAAAGAACTATGGCTACATATAGTTTGCAACTGCTGATAAAATGCATTATGTCAACGACTCCTCGACTATGAACTGGTGAGTATGTATTATTGTCTTGAAATTCTGTTGACGGTTCAACGAATAGCACATCGTTATTGATTTCTCTGAAATAAAAATTTCTTCATTTTTTGTTTTGTTATAAACAAAAAACAACAAAGTAATTCTAAATCACAGTAATTACGCAATGTGTACAAATACAATGGATATATGACTGGGTGGACAGACAGATAGGTGGTTGTCACCCGATCTCTTTGGAGGATAACTCTTCGGAATCGTCAGCTCCCATGATTGACTGACGACCTTCGCCCATCTGTCGATACTTGCTACACATAATTTGATTACAAAGGTTGAAAGTGATTTTCCCAGGGTTTTCGTGTTCAGAATGTAAAATTGAAGCAAATAAGTTTTTAAATTTTGACATACTTACATGATTGTTTATATCAAAAAAAGTTAAAAGCAAATAGCTCTATAGGTCCAGACTACATCCCCCCTGGTCTCCTCAAAATGTCAAAAGAGTATATTTCGGAACCTCTCTGTCATATTCTTAATCTAGCTATAAGCACTGGCAATTACCCCTCACAATGGAAACTTTCAAGAGTCACGCCTATACCTAAATCCTCGAAAAAAACTGATATCGAAGAATACCGACCCATCGCGATTCTCTCATCTCCTGCGAAGGTCTTCGAGAGCATTTTGCATAAGCATATCAACGATCAAATTAGCGCCTACTTATGTAACGAGCAGCACGGCTTTAGGTCCAAGAGATCTGTGAACACTAACCTCATAACTCTTGTTGACTTCATTTCCACCCAGCTAGATCACAGACTCTAAGTTGACGTCCTCTACTTCGATTTCCGGAAGGCGTTTGATAGGGTCAATAATGACATTTTGCTGGCGAAATTCTGTGCTATAGGTTTTGCCCCTGGACTTCTCAATCTGATCACGGACTATCTACGAGACCGTCAGCAATTTGTCAAATTGGGTATCTTTAAATCTAGACCCTATCACACGCGTTCCGGGGTAAGTCAGGGTTCCATTCTTGGGCCTCTACTATTCATTATTATGTTCAATGACATTCCTACAGTAGTCAGCCACGCACGATGCTTACTATATACAGATGACCTAAAGCTGTACGCAGCAATTAAAAACGAGGAGGACTGCTTGGCACTCCAGCGCGACATCGAGGCGGTGTATAAATGGAGCGTTGATAACAAACTTGAATTCAACCCCACTAAGTGTAATGCTATGACCTTTAGCCGAGCGCGGCACCCAGTTGTTTTCGTTTATAAGTTAAATAACGAAACTATACCTAAATCGTCGACCATGAAGGACTTGGGTGTTACATTCGACCGGGGGTTAACATTCCATGATCACATGGTCGCGGTTGCCAAGGAGTCCCTGTCACGTGACTTCCAAAATACCAGTGTCATTCGAATCATTTACAATGCGCTGGTACGTAGTAAGTTGGAAACCAGTGGGTCTATCTGGAGTCCCCTTGAGAAAAGAAAAATTTCAGTACTCGAAAAAGTACAGAAGGCATACCTTAGATATCTTTACAAGAGGGTCTATGGATACCCATATCTTTACCCCACCAAGTTTCTCCTGGGTTGTCTCGATTACAATTACCTAGAAACCAGAAGGAACCGTGACCAAATTGTCACGGTGTGCAAAATCCTACGTGGAAAAATTGATTCACCTGATTTGTTTAATGAACTGTGTCAACTCTTTACCCCTAATAACTATCTAAGAGGCAGGAAACATAAACTGCTTGCAGTGCCAACTTGCCGTACTCTAACCCGAGCAAAGTCCCCAATACCGCGAACACTCTCTGCACTCAACGATCTCCTGAACTCGTGCCCAGATATTGATTTGTTTGAGGATGGATGGGTGAGGCTATTGACGGTATCCTTGAAGTTGTGCGAGAGGGATCTATGATCGACTTCAATTTGGTGCGAATCTGTGATATGTTTTAGATTATTGGAATTATTTAGTATATTACACCATCGTTCTATGAATGAAAAGCTAAATGAAGCTCATAATGTAGTAGTTCTGAAATTTGTTTAGTTAATCAAGAAATTACAATTCTATTTAATTAGTGTAATTGGTCTATGACCGTTCTAGTTAAATAAATAAATAATAAATAAATAAATAAATCATGTGATTTTTTGAGAAAATGATGAATATCCACAATGCCCCTATTATGCATTTAGCATATTTGCCACTTTATCGATTTATATTGTGGCCACTTTACAAATTCGTCATTGTGCTATAGTCTAAACTATGGTCATTTCGTCGTCGAAGTTGTTCATAATAATGTCATTATGAACAACTTTCACTATAACTCCAACCCTAAAATCGCGAAAAATAATCTGCCGAAAAAGCTCATTCACCCGCGACTAAATGACCTCTTTTTTTTTAAAGAAAAAATGACTAAATGACCATAGTTTGTTGATTGGCACCACAGTAAAAGTTGTTCATAATGATGAGTGATGACTGTAATGACCCCTTTTCGTATTTCTGCACTCTTTTGTAAGACTGCAAATAATTTGAATATTATAAACTTTAGTAGGTATGTATCTATCACTTAGCACTGGGTTTCGGTGCAATATGACGAGTTCTCAAAATGGCCGAAATATAAATTTAATTAATTTAATTGGCATACGAGTATCAAAATGGTAAATTGTAAAAATGACAAATTTTCTAATATAAATATGACAGTGACAAATTTTCATTTGTCATAATTGCCATTTAGAAATTGAGTAATATCAACAATGTACATTCTGATGCACATTGTTGATATTCCTCATTCAACTCACAATGATCTCCTTTCGCATTACTCACATTACCTACAATATTTTGTAACACCATATATAAGCATACTCGTGAAAAGTTTTCTCCGATGGTTCATCTACTGACGGATAGATCACCAGACGATTCTTTTTACTATAGAATGCAAAAAAAACGATTCAGGAAAATTTTAAAAAAAACTTAGTAAAAGCTTATAAAAAAAGACAATTAATAGGAAGTTAAATAATAATTATTGAAAATTTATTTCAAACAAGAAGATAACAAAAGTAAATAATAATAAAAAAAAAAGCAATTATATGCTACAAATAAGAAAATCAACAAAAAGTGAACAACTATTGCGGGGTTTGAACCCAAGACCAGTGCATATCTGTTCAATACACGATACCGCTAGACCAATCGAGTTATAGATTCATCCATCGAATTTACGAATCTATAGATAATCTATTTGTATGTACTTACTTTACAATTTCTATCATGAGTTTTTGTTTCATCGAATAAAAATGAATATTATTATTATTATTGTAATAAAATAAATAGCTTTCAAAACGACCAGACATAAAATTATTTCTGAGCGGCGGGCGGAACAAAGTGACATAGGTCCATCAGGCAGCGCGCCTCAGCGCTCACTGTCGCTTACCGTAGAAATGAAAGAGAAGAAAAAAGACGCCACGATGCCGCGATGTTTCGTTCGACTCGTGCGAGTTATTTATCATGATATTTATTAATTATTAAACATATAGTATTTCAATCAAAAAATAAAAACAACAGTTCCCTTTATTTTTATATATTACGTCACTGTTATAAATTTGATCAAGATTTGTTAATAAATAATACAGTTACAACTGCTAGAAATTTAATTTTAATGGTTATTTTATGATTTTTTTTTATCGAGAAAATTTAACGAAAACGTGTTTTGAAAACAAAGGTTCCCTCGTAAATATGTTCAAGATTAACATATATTTTTATTGCTGTGTTAAAATGTATACTTTTTGCTAAAAAATTGTTTTAAGATGCCTATTTTGACTAGTGCGTTTCGATTGTAAATCAATGTAAAGAAACCAATCGCACACCACCCACCAATCAAAATTCCACCAATTTATCTGTTTTTATAGCGTCCACGTATTGTAGCTCCCATAATTTAATTTACTTTAAAAAAAAATCGGTAAGAACTTAAAATTAAATGAATATTTTTATTTTCTCTAACCGAGAATGCAATTGGAATAATGTCGTAATTACTTTGCCTTTTCACCTTTTGGTAATCTGTTTTTTTTTTCATTAATTTCATATCGTACAGATCAGAACTTGCACATCACTATAGCTTTAGAAAAACAAAACTTCAAACTAATACAAATGTTATAAATTCAATATTTTAGTTGAAATTGCATTAAAAACGGGTGTAATATGAAAGCGACAGTATTTTCGAAGTTTCCGAGATCAGAATTTAATGTAAGTAGTGAAAACGAAATAAGTATGAAATCGACGGTTTTATGTGATGGTTTGTTTACAATGTTTTCATTTTATAGTGAGATTTTTATCTTGGGTAGGTTGCTATTATCAGCTCGCATAAAATTTGATTCCATTTTAAGATTCGAAACAAATACTTATTTAAGCCACTAATTAAATATGAGATTTATCAAAAAATGACAGAAAAGTGCTTCAGAAACAGCTCACGGATCGAACTTAACTTGCCCATGACGTCACCAGAGTTGCTACCATTAATAACAGGGCGTTCCCGTCCCAAATAAAATTTCAAAAATTATTACATTTTATTTCATGTAATTTGCAAAAAATATACATATATTTTAGTTTGAATAATGAGAAATATGTTCTTTTTAGACTATTATCTCATAGGATGACCACAATTTGTAGCATATTTTCAATGTTGTCAAAAAGCCGAATAACTGTAGGTATATTTATAAGCATTTTAATAAAATAAAGATTAAAAAAGGCAGCTCACAGTTTGGACTACGCCGAGTTGTTAATGGCAATAAGATCGCCCTCTCTATTACATGGGATCTAAACATACTGTGGGTGTACATTAATACGTAAGTAGGTACTTACCTACCTACAACTCTACCCTTCATGGACCGAAATACAGGCAAGCGTGATGGTATCATCACGCCTGCCTGTATTTCGCACCTATGGCATGTTTTTATAATCGTCTACAATTTAATAGCCTACTTCGGTAGGTATCTTTACGAAAACTGTGCTTATAGAAACTTTAGGTAAGTACCTAGGTTGGTAGGTACCTATCTAATCGGTAAAATGAAGTTTGTCTATCCAGTTTTCTGTCAACCTGTGTTCTAGTCTTTCACGTCATTAAAACTGCTAGGTACCTACCTACCTACTTAGGTAAGGTCTTATTTTGGTTATTTTACATGACAAGAAATGAGCTAAATATGGCTGCAACAAATGTTCAGTTTGATGAGCTTTTGTTATGTAACTACTTAGGTGTAGGTACCTACCTTGGTTTAGTCATGAGTTCATGACGCTTAGGCTTAACCATATTGGTAGCAACGATGACGTAAAACTGGAATACGTTATTATGTAGGTACCTACTTACCAGCTGTTGCTCGCAGTTTCAATTTGGGTTTCCTTACCTACGTACCTACTACATACACCGTCATTAAAACGACTTAAATGTGATGGTGTATGTATAAATAAACATAGGTAGGTATCTACCTTTAACATGCGCCAGATTTGTAGTTAGTCCTTCAGCAATACAACTGTGAAAGCGGCACGCCATTGTGCAATATTTTTGTAAAAATAATCCCTACCTAATATCAATTATTCATTATGGTACCTATAAGTAATTATGTTTCTTCTATAGATGTACTTATGTATATTCACCGGTCAGTTACGATATTACTTATTTTAGACTAGGAGGTACCTAGCTGTTGCCCGCAGTTTCACTCACATCCCAAAAAGATTAAGAAGAAACATAGATAGGTACTATAGGTCCGATTCTAGGCGGTGTATCATGATGAAACATGCACCAGATTTTAAGTTAGACCTCTAGCAATACATAGGTGAAATTGCTGCATTCTATTCCATGCAGTAGTTTTTGCGTGATGCACGTACAAGTATACAGACAGAAAGACACACAAAAATTCTAATAATTGATATTTTGGCTTCTGTTGCTCTAATAAAGACCCCCATATTAGCTTTTCTTTAATAATGTACCTACAGATATCAGCCTGTTACAATTTTATTATAGGTATGGATATTAATACTTATTAGTATGTATACTTAATAATAAGACTGCCTCATTAGTCTAGTGGTCCCAAGTGAGATTGCTACACTAGAGGTCCTGGGTTCGATCCCCAGGTCGAGCAAAGTGTTATTGGATTTTTCTATGAAATTCTCATTAGCAGCTCGGAGTCTGGATTTGTGCCCGGTTAATGGCTATAGACTCGCCCCCTATAACATGGGACCTAAACATACCGGCGAACTGTGAATGTACATTAAGTACTCCTCTGCCTAACCCTTCGGGGAGTACAGACGTGATGGTATGTTATGTTACTTAATAATAATTGTATGAAGAGGTAGATTATTCCATATCGGATTTTCGTAAATAGGTATTCAAAAGCAATGTCTTTGTTTATGTAGCAGGATTATATTTAAGCAAGCAATCAGATTTTTTGCTGATGTGTTTATGCCCACCACGTACCTACCAGTTTCACTCTTATTAACCGGAATCGCGCAGAGCTTGTTGGGCACTGGCTATTGCGTAACTATTCGGGTTCTGTCGTTTATATAGAACACAATCTGAGTCACGTACTGGCAGGGATTTGTTTTGAAATTGGAACGGCGACCAACGACAACAACGCCTTCTGTAGATTATCGCTATTTGTCTATTCTAATTACATAGGTACCACACTGGTTTCTAGCGATACAACGGTAAATATGCGATAAAATTACTCTCCAACGGATACATAGCTGACAACACCGACATAGGCAGGTAGTAAGAATACAAGAAAACTTACCTACATTAGATTGTAGCCGAAACTCTTCATTTTAACATAATAAGTATCGATCGACACGCCTGTATTAGGCACGTACTTGAAGGATTAGGCAGTGTTAATAATGTAGGTAAACTCATAGTTTACTCAACTCGTGATTTAGGTTCTCTGTAATAGGGCGCAAATCCATCTCCAATGAGACTGCTCCACTTGGGATAGGGTTGCCAACTCCTTGTCGATCAAAAATTGTAGTTTTGAAATTATTACCCATAAAAATACAGTAGATAACGAAAAGATGACAAAAATATAGTAGGTGCCAAAATATGAACCTACTTTATTTCTATTAAGAAATATAGTAGTCAGGCCTCTAATATAGTATCGGAATTCAGGACCTCGCGTGGTTTGCATTCCTTCTGATAGCACCATCAAAAGTTTAGCAGCGATATTACAAGAAAATCCATATAGCTATTCAGACATGTTTCAATAGAGATATTAACAGCTATAAGTAGGTGTATCTTGGTAACCTATATAAGAGGCTTTGTCATCATCGTATTATTATCCTCTGTGCCTTTTTACAACTATGTTGGGGTCGTCTTCTAGTCTAACCAGCTGCGGATGAATATCAATATTTTACACGAAGCGACTTCCATCAGACCACCGAAGCCCAATTTATAGGCAATACCGATATCCGGAGGATGGACAGGCTTTTTTGAGCTTCTGACTACCATTGGTACCCAGCAATTGTCAGATATTTGTACGGCAACCGGGACCGACCGACGGCTTTACGTGCTCTCTGAAGCACGGAGGGGTCTCGATGTGTTAAGAAAACTTATCAAAATTTCATTACAATATCTCTAACTAAATCATCATCAACACAATCACAACAATCGAGAGAAAAATGGAAGACAATAAAGAAAACATAATACGGTGCAGCCTCGGCCGAGGCCGGCGCGGCGGAGTTGTATTTAATTTATTGTTCTTGTAACTTCTGTTGCCGTATATGGGAGACGGGCGTGCGGCGCCACTTACGAGGACACAGACATAATAAAATTAATATATATTTTTTGTTGGTACAAAAGTTCAGGAACTCTAACAGGTAGGTACCTACTTATCTACAGTAGAAAAAACCATTATGACTTTACCTTACACCAAAAATTTAACATAACCACGAGCACAATAAACAATATATTACAAACAGTTCGAAAACTACCTACAAACGCTCGAAACGGCACACACACAAACATGCGCATCGACGAGGCCCCCTAAGTGGTTGTCGCGGTGCTGTCAGTATTGAGTGCCGCGTTACGAGTGGTCACGTTATATAAGTTCATCGTCTCCGCGATCTTTTTCGTTGTTGCTTTATAAGAAAACACATAAACTGCAAAATAGCTGAACTAATTTACAAAGAAATAAACAAAATTGGTTTCATAGTACCCACCCTGTTCTTCTTTCCCAACAGTTTAATTAAAAAGACTGTTCAATATAGTGAGAATTTTTTACACAATAAAACTGTGACATTAAAAATAAAGGTATTTTTTATGTACCTACCTTGTTTTAATTAAGTACTAGGTATCACATGCATTTTTGGATTGAAACGCGGTACGGTTGGCAGCCGCTCAGTTCACCCTGCCAGCGCGCCGCCGGCGCGCCATCTACCGGGCGCCCGCTCTAACGAGCGCACGAAATGTTTGCGTCCAACCGCGGCTCGCGTACACTCCCGCCAAAACTTGTAAAAGGTTAGGCCGTAATGACAAAGTTCTTCAAATTATTTTGTGTTAATAGGTATTAAAATTTAAAACTGTTTACCGAGTTTTAAATTATGGTCTTTTGCTGAGATTAACTGACGCTTTGAGATTAAGTACCTATTTAAATTGTAGGTGTTTGTAAGCTAGTTATTTCAATTAGGCTGATTGATCACTACAGAACAAAAATGTTTTAATCGTACTATAAAAATCGTTTTATTTGTATAACTTTTTTAGTTGACCGTACTTTTCCAAGACATATGTAACTTTGTTTATTTTATTTGCTAATATACTAGGTACTTACTCAAAAATAATTATTATATTTAAAGGAGTCCGAGAATCCGATTGGGAATCCGAGACCGCGGTTTTGGTCCCAAAAGCCACGACCCGGTTTTGACGGATGCAACTTTTCTTGCAGCGATAGCTATTTTTTTTTTATTTCGTATTGCTACATCTAGCCTGCTGTGATTTAAAACTACGCTACCTAGACCTACCTACTTGTCATACCTATGTATGCCCAGCACAATTTGACCAATGTCAAGTAGGTACCTACATAATTTATTATTGTATGTAATAACAACATGGAACTAGGCCAAATTCCAGCTGGGGCATGTTTATACATTCCGGAGAGATTGGACATCATATAACTACTTAAAATATCAATTACCTACACAAGTACTTACTTACCTACTTAGATTCTTCAATGTACCTACACATGCAATTATGTAGTGAGATAATTAATACCGAAGAATCCTGAGAGCTGCCTTTCAGTTCTCGAATTCTGTTCAGATTAGTTCAGAACGTCTCGTATCTCAGACTTCAACTTCTAATGCAGGCGAGATATTCATAAAAAATTATCACTTGCTTTCACGGTGAAGAAAAATAATATAGAGAAAGAAAGAAATAATTACTTATTAATAGTAAACAGAAAGATACGTACTGTATTCACATTTTAGTCTCTATTCCAATGCTACTTGAAAAGATGGAAAATATAGGTATAAGAGGTAAAGAACTGGATATTTTCACTAGCTACTTGACTGAAAGAACTCAACGTGTGAAAATTGGTCCATTCTCCATCACTAAACAGGGTCTTACAGACCCAAATTAAACAAAAATTAAAGCACACAGTTGTGAAGATATCGACAATAATTTGTGTGAATGAATTGAGCTCGATAGACTTAGATACTTACAGGTATAAAATAATTTTACGTGGGAGAGCCATGCTTCGGCACGAATGCGCCGACTCGACCGGAGTGATACCACGGCCTCACAGAAAACCGGCGTTAAACGACGCTTACGTTGTGTTACGCCGAGTGAGTGAGGTTACCGGAGGCCTAATCCCCTTTTAAAAGGTCGGCACTCCTCTGGTGTTGCGGGTGTCGATGGGCGGCGGTAATCGCTTACCATCGGGCGATCCGTCTGCTCGTTTGCACTCCTATCCCATAAAAAATAAATATCTTGGTGTTTGGGTTGATGAAAATCTAAACTGGTATCATTACATAGAATTGCATTACATAATAATTACTAATAGAACCAGGAAAATCATGCCTATATTCAAAAAACTACGCCATATCGAAGATTATGTCAATCCGTACTGGTTACTGTCTTAGTTGTGTAGTGTACTAGGTTATGTCTGTCAGTTTGTGGAGGTTCCCATAAGACAACCCTTATAAAACGTCGTGAAAGAGCTCATATAGCTGCCCTCAAAGTCGCTATATCGAACTACAAACCTCTACAAAGAAACTGGCGTCTTAACTGTACGCCAAGTATTCATTTTACGTAACCTTATTTATGCACATAAAATTTACCTAACAATCTATACAAAACAGATAACAGAAGAAGAAAAGACATATTGTTTAGTACCACAAACCATAAAACAAGTTTCGCAAACAAACATCCTTACATTGCAGCGCCTTATATTTATAATAAATTTAAAAAACAATTACCCTCAGTAACTTAAGTCTTTTCAGACTTAAAAAAAGCAGTCAAAAACTACGAGTACTTGAGTGGATTAAATTATGCCGAAACTTCGATCTTTTATGTGTTTCGGAGTAATGCTAACTCAGCTAACTCATACTAAAATAGAAATACTGAAATGAACCTAGACCAACTAAGAATAGTAACTGTTACTTATAACACAGGTTGTAACCTAGTTTATGCGACAGTGTAAAATATTGTAACCTCAACTGTTTGAACCAATAAATGTCATTTATTATTACTTATTTTTAAATCAAATAAGTAACGCATTTTTTTGTCTGAACACAAATTATAAATATTAACTGTACGATTGAATGAAACACATCATTCACGTAGAAACCACAACCACAACTAGTAAAAAATGACGTATTACCTACCAACTACCAACATTATATGCGGACAAGTCGGGTGAGTTTCCTTCCGCTTTGTTTACTACCGGTTATTGGTTACTTGACCATACTTGCCAAAGAAATAATTTTATAGATCTGCCCCTTACATGGCGAGGCATGGTAATAATTTGCGCACGCAAGATTGCATTCCTATAGGGTCACTAGGTGGAACTGCATTGTATTGTACGGCCTATATTTAAAAAATATTATTTTTGTTTATACTTTCGTAAAGTATGTAATTATTATATAATCTGAATATTTTATTGTGTAACCACCCTAGGTTATACTATAAATAAGTATATGTATAATGAAACTGACCTATTGGGTGAGACATAGGTAAGAAAATGCTTTGAAACCGACCTCAAAAAGGAGAGGGTTGTATTTTTTAAATTATAGTTACGCGATTATTCCGCCAAATTATGAACCGATTTTGATGACTCTTTGATTCTTTTGTTTGGTAGGCCAGATATAATAATCTATACTTATAATAAATCTGTAGAGAGGTCAATTCTGTACATGAAATATATTTCCAAAATAACTATCAGCGGGTGATTAGTGATCGATACTGACGCCAAAAATGCAATCAGTAAAATTTTTGTCTGTCTGTCTGTCTGTATGCTCGTTATAGAAACAAAAACCACTCGACGGATTTCAACGAAACTTGGTACAATTGTTCTTCATACTCCTGGGCAGGTTATAGTATACTTTTCATCACGCTACGATCAATAGGAGCAGAGCAGTGAAGGGAAATGTTGGGAAAACAGGAGAACTTACTCCATTTTTTAAGCTTCCGTCGCGTGTGCAGCCCTAATGGTTAAAGCTACACAGAAATCATGTATGACGGAAATGTTCTCCTTAAAATTATATAAAAAATATTCCACGACAGCAAATGTCTATCTTTTATGGTTGACTCACAATAACACGTGTAACTCCCGATAGCTTAGCAGTTCGGAGCTTTCTGATTATATTTGTCTACTCTTACGTTAGGTGACTGACTGACTGACATAGTGATCTATCAACGCACAGCCCAAACCACAGGTTATAGTATACTTTTCATCACGCTACGATCAATAGGAGCAGAGCAGTGAAGGGAAATGTTGGGAAAATGAGTGATTCATGAGAAAGGTTTCAAGCTATAAAACATAACGCTACAACCCTTAGGAACGGGGCAACGCAGGTGAAACCGCGGGCGAAGAACTAGGGAACAAAGTAACTATTCCACGCGGACGAAGTCGCTGGCAAAAGCTAGTAATAATAATAAATTTCTTTATTGGCACAAAATACAAGCACAGGTACAAAAAGTTTCTTATTTAAAATCTTCTGCTGGTACTGAAAATAGGTTATCCTGTGCTTTATGTAGGGGAGAGTTGGATATTACCGAGCCCCTAAGGAATTTCACCTATAATTAGGAAACTGTTTGATATTAAAAGAAACAAAATTTTGTAATTATTAGGACATTTATTCAGGTACGCATACCATATAACAAGAACTTCCAAAATTCAAACAAAAAATAATTATCGTCAATTTACAAAAATAACTAAAGTATTGTCAAACTGGTCCGATAATATCGCGCCCAAAAAAAAAAAATACAATTCTAAGTAATTTTTCTTGTGGAAAATAGGGAGACCCAAATCTTTTTCTAGAGATTAAATCAGTAAGTATATAAAGACTCATCACACAATAAGTATTAACAAAAACTTATAATTTATGACAACAAAACGTAAATCTTTTTTTATAACTAGAAATTAATCAAATTTATACAAAATCGGTATTTTCGCTTAGGATATCAAATACCACAAACAGATTCAAATAAGTTCAAACTCTTTTGTCGAGGTAAAAAGAAGTTAATGTAAATAAAACGTACTTTTCATAGTTTACAATTTTGACCGATAATACCGCGCCCCCCGGCGCGGAATTATCGAACTTGGTAATTTTATTTTTTAACCTCAAAATGATGTGGATTATATTATAGCACGTAAAAACTTACTCTGACATTAATTCTACAGTACAAAAGCATTCAAAAAATATAGTATCAAAGTATTACAATATAAATACAGTATTACTTACCTCTTAACGAAAGTATACGAAAAATTATAAGGAATGACGAAAAAAACTTCTAGAGCGCGTGCTATCTACGTCGTCGCGCGGACCGTAATGGCGGTGCGCGGGGGAGGGTGTGGGCATGTCCGGCTTCGATGAATACGCACGACAGCGCAAACTAGTGGATAGTTTTTGAATTACGCTGACGCACGGAGTTATCAACCGCGCGGTATTATCCAACTCTCCCCTACCAGCAACCTTCCAGTTTCACAAATTAAACTACGTAAAAATCTACTGGTTACAGTAAAAAAGTAAGCCTACTTTACATTATTACCCGACTACGAAAAAAGGAAGGGTAATGAGTTTAACAGTCTATGTATGTTTTTACATAATGATATTAGTTATTAAGTTAGAATTAA
This sequence comes from Acronicta aceris, assembly GCA_910591435.1. Taxonomy (NCBI): domain Eukaryota; kingdom Metazoa; phylum Arthropoda; class Insecta; order Lepidoptera; family Noctuidae; genus Acronicta; species Acronicta aceris. The sequence goes on along the minus strand of OU342763.1, from coordinate 6,797,371 downwards.
TAGACCTTATTAGAATTAGTAAACCTGCTATATTACAATACAGGGGGATTTGAGGGAATGTGTGATGTATCTACGGTGTGTGTGTGTGTGCGTGCGTGTGCGTGTGTGTGTGTGTGTGTGTGTGTGTGTGTGTGTGTGAGTGAGAGTGTTTACGTGCGCGCGTGTTTGAGGGAAATCTGCGATCTGCGTTATTTGGATTAGATATTGTAGTCCCTTATAAATTCGGTCGAGATCTGATCATAACATTTAGAACAATTCACAATAGAAACACATACCGACCGAATAAATTACAACGTCGTCGAGGTACGTAAAATTCTACTCGCCACTCAAAAAAAATAATGTTATGTGCGAAACACTTTCGGAAGTCGTTGGAGGCAAATCGAAAGCATCGACTTCCGAAACTGTTTCGCACATGTTTTCGAAGGCGGTTTTACTTTTTGTTGAAAGTTATTTCAGTATAAGATGAAGGTTAAGAGTAATTTGACGCCAACTAGTGTATTGATACATGTATCTACTTGATATTAATATCTATAATAAATTGCCAATAACTACACTAATTAAAGACTACTTTTACGCTGTCTCCCAAAAATCTAGTTTTTAGTTAAGCGAGTTCTTATTAGGTATATATTATGTATTCTATGTAAGTGTTGTCTCGGCCACTCATGGCACAGTATAAATACACTACAAACAGTACGAAAACTAAGCCTAGTTGAAGAAATAATTACCTACGCTCCACAGAAGCAATAGGGTTGTAACTTATAATGTTTTTGATGTTATTTTTTTTTTATTAAATATAACGATACTTATTTTTTCTTACAATACCGGTTATATCTGTGTTAGTAGGTACCTAATATTGTTATGTAGGTAGTACCTCTACGTAATTAATCCATGGTACCTACTATCCGTGTACTATATACCTGTATTACTACTTATCCACATTGAACATCGCGTGGCAATCCTTAACGTAACCTTATTTCTTTGTTAAGCACCTGGCATATGGCCATTATGCAGTTCGTTTTTATAGTCCATCTTAAACGCTTTCCGCATGCCTGTACACAAATTTAAAAATATACAATAGATTTTTGCCTAATTTAAAAGCAGGACCAGTTGACAAAAGAAAAATAATAAAATTAATGAACTAGTCAACTGATCCCGCGGCGAGCGGGGTCAGTTAACTAAAGAGCCAATCACTGAAGGAAAAATTAAATTATTTTTAATTTCTATGATTCGTCCTATTGGGCCGAACACCTATAAGACGAAACACTGAACTTGTCGTTCGGAACTAACTTCAGACGCGCACAGTAATTTCAACCGTATTGTACACTTGACAAAATAATTAATAAAGCTGTGCCAAATAAATTTCTTTCCTTTCTTTCTTTCTTAAGTACATAGTCGTAATCCAAATTGCTACAAGGGAAAGAGCAGAACCTGCCGAAACACCTGTTTTGTATCTCTCTTAGTGCCTCCCCGAATAGAGAGAAGATTGGTAGTCAATTTAGCATATTCATTTCTATCTCTAGCGAGGCGAAACAGTTCGGCAGCACAGCAGCAGCTATCCCCGCCCACTCCCTGACGTTAGGTAGCCCTGACTTCTTCCTCCGACCGACACGTCTTTTGCCTGTGATTTTTCCCATTATAATAAGCTGCAGCAACTCGTATCTTTCGTATCTTATTACATGTCCTAAGTAAGGATACTTTTCTCTGTTTATCGGTTTTCAAAATCTCAAGTCTCTGCTTTACTCGTCGCTTTTTGAGTCCAGCTTATAGCAATATTTATATCTGCAGTAGGTACTTAAATTATCCAACCGAGGTAGGTACTTAATACCAACATTTCTTTTATTTATAACCATCAAACTATGCTAGTTCACGCTTGCAAAAGCAAAAAGTTGATATTCATTTTACGAAACGAACTAAACCAGCTGTGGACGCGCTGACCTCATGATGACGTCATCGTAGTTTCCTTCCGCTCCCCTCTCACACCACACCCTACTAACATATCTTTTAAACTTCTTTGGTCATTCATCTCAGCTTTGAATATAATAATTTTATGCATGTAGGTCATTAGGTTATAATAAGTACATAATCACTGAGGTAGCCACTGATCTCTATATTATGTATGCTATTAGAACATTATAGAGGTCAGTGGTGGTAGGTAACAAGTTCCATGTTAATTTATACAGTTTTAGTGATCATCAAAATCAAGCTCGAAAGTCCTTTGAGTATTTTAGCTGTTCCTTAGTTACAACCACTCCAACTTGAAAAAATCACTTGTATAGTCATAGGATTTTTTTATTTTAATGGTGAACTATTACCGTTTTTTTTGCCTGTCGGTTTATCCGTCAGTGTCTACTCATCTAAACAATTATTAGGTAGTTACTCCTGAAGTCCATATCATAACTTGTTATTGCGATCATTTATAATCGACTTCGAAAAAGGAGGTTCTCAATTATGTAAAATATTTTTCATGTAGGTATGTTGGGGCCATAACGTGCCATAACTCCTTCGGGTAGGTATAAACGGATTTGGATGATTCTTTTTTTGTTCGAAAGAGGATTATTTCGAAATGGTCCTTTATAAAGTTCATAAAGATTTGATAATGACTTTCGGAGACATACAACGGAACTCTTCCATCACTAACAGAAAATGACGCGCGGTTGCGACAATCATACATACTTATATCTATGCATTGTTTTTACTATTCAATAACATAACATCAAGCCCGTACGCTTTGACCGGGTAAGCAGATGTATAGAGTACACCCTTATACTGTCAAGTGTTGCTCCGATTTGGATGGGGCTTTCGCTATTCGATTGCAAAAAAGGATGACGGTAAAACTATTATATACGAAAGAGTATACTCTCAAGGTCGTCCCATTCAAATAACAATAAAACGTACTGACGGAAAAAATGATGACATCGTCGAGGTAAGTAAAACTACTCGCCACTCAAAATGTTGAAATAAAATAACTTTTAACAAAAAGTCTCGCCTTCAAAAGCATAAAAAAAAATATGTGGAAAACGGAAGTCGGTAGGTAGAGAAAACAAAGAAATCCGACCAAATCGAAGACACCGACTTCCGAAACGATTTTGCACATAAAATTATTTTTTGTTTTTGAAGGCGCCTTTCTCACATCCCAATCATAAAATGTAAAATTTATGATTGGGATGTGAGAAAGGGATGGCGCTATTTAATGTGAAGAGCGGTATAAATATTTATCTGTCTCAGTCTCTCTCAATCGCAACACGTCATGGAATGGTCACTGAACTTATTTAGAGGAATTGGGGACAAATAGGCAGTCTTAACATTTTTTTCTAAATAATCTAAAACTCAAATAAAAGTACATAAGTAATTAAAATTTAAAGTCTGTCACTCAGAGTCAGAAGTAAATTTATATATGATATTATATTAGGAGTCAGTGGAGCTAAGAGTAGATATTCCAAGAAATGGCGTTTATCAATGATTTATAATATATATATAAGAAAAGTACGTTTAAAGATACATATTAATTTCTTGTATTAAAATTCGTCAAATTTAGCAAGAAAAATATGAAAAAAATTCAGCATATGTATCTTTAAACGTACTTCTTAAATATGATAAAATCGATGATTCAAAGTAAAATCACTTATGCCTATATTCCACTAGGGGTACGATATGTACTATAAGATACGCCATATTCATAGTAAATGTGAAATTGAATCGCGCTACACGTCCATACCTATAATCCTAAACATTTTAGGCTTTCCTAATGAGCGCGCGCATAGATACAGGCAGCCTAAGATGAAAAGAAATAAGAAAGTAAGCACTAAGCAGTAGTCTTAAATGACACTTTGATATGTCCAGTATGTCTGTATAAAGTGACGTGTGACATGAAAAGTATTGGGTCCCTTTCTCTCATACTAATAAGGCATGCGCTGACTCTTTCATTTTAAATTTTCTTTGCAACGAAAAAAATGAAATAAATTGTAAGTACGGAAGCTAAGAATTTATTAACTTACTTGTGATAAGATACTCCATGCTCTTTTTTTACTTTAGTATAATAATTTATGTAGTATCGCAGCACAAGACGGCACATATAAATAAAATTAAAATTTATTGCTGTCAATAGCGCTGTCAAACTCACTTCTGCGCCTTAGGTCGGTCAACCGCTTAAGGCGGATCGTTCAGCTGAGCCCGCGAAAATCAAATTTCAAGTGATTTTTCGCAGTTTGTATGTGTATAACAAGTTCTAGATTCATGGCAGTTGTAATTGCGACATTAACTATACAACATTCACAACTGAGAACTAAAACCTTTACTTATAAATCCTTATCAAGCCAAAAACTTGGCGCAATCTGTGTAATTGGTCAAAATTGACATTTTACACTACTTTTAGCTACATTGATTTTTAAACAATGGTTTTAGATAAAAATTGTGAATTTTGTATAGTTAATGTCGCAATGACCATTACCATGAATGCACAACTTATTATAGACCTACAAACTGCGAAAAAAACGCTTGAAATTTGAATTTCGCGGGCTCAGCTGAACGATCCGCCTTAAGTGACACTACAAATAACACATTGCCCACGAAACAATATTCACATTTGAAGGATGATAAATTCAAATTCAAATTATTTATTTGCCTGAACATGGGTATAAATAAGGTGGTACATGATTGTATTACAAAAGTTCTTGATACCATATTCTACCTTAACAGGTGTGCAAATATGTAGTAGTAAGGAGTGACAATATTACATTAAACTTATTCATCATTTAAATTACAGTTACAATTAGAATAACCATTAATATTATTACACAGTTTATTAATTATTATATAATTATATTTTTTATTACTGATTAACAAGTATAAATATTAGAATTACAATAACCATTATTATTATATTATTAGCATTACTAAGGAATTTATTATATAATTTAATAGTACATCTATTATTTATATTAGAATTAGAATACCTATTATAATTACAATCATTAATGAATTTATTAATTATTACATAATTTTATTAAGATTTAACTAATTAATTAGATTTATCATCGAAGTAATCCTTGATTGAGTAATAAGCTTTGTTAATCAAGTAGGTCTTTAATTTATTCTTAAACGAATTAATATTATTAACTATATTTACCTCTATTAACTATTTAATAATGACATTAAATAGTTAATAGAGGTTTATCATCCTTATAATATAATCTGAAGGCAGGATTGTGTAAAATTACCATGGAATTGGGAAAAACTAAATCATCGTGCGGCTAACTAAATCAACCAAATCTAGCGTGGGTGTCATTTGACAGTGTAGGTATGACAGGTTTTTTCAATATTTCTGGAATCGTAAAAATCTTATAAGGACATACAAGTGGATAATAGTAATATTATAAACGCGAAAGTTTGTATGTAGGTATGGTAACGGCTGAACGGATCTGGATAAAATTTGGCACAGGGATAGATTATAGTCTGGAATAACACAGAGACTACTTTTTATTCAGGTCGAATCCAATTCTGAAGTCCACGCAGACAAAGTGACGCGCAGAAACTAGTAGCATAATACATTCAATTTGTATGCATATGAATAATTGCTTATTCCACTAGGTAGGTACCTATCACTTATCATAAAAGAGTATTGGAATATTATTAGAGTCGCAATTAACACATTTTCCTTGTATTAGAGACTGTGATCATCCATTGACGTGTATACAAAGAAACATACAATATGTAATACCTAAGGTATGTATGTGTGGTATTACAGATGGAAGTCGGATCTTAGGTTAGGTTAGTTTGCACATTACGAGATTGCCTATTATTGTACAAGGTATTCCTTGTACAATAATCGGCGCCAAAAACTTATCTTCATATAATGATATTCGTCAGTTTATTTTTTTACTTTGCCTCATTCATAATTGGCGTGCTTGTCTTCAGGTAAATGGTGGAAGCGCAGCAGAGCGTGCTGGTCTCCAGGCAGGTGATGCGCTGATCCGCGTCAACAACACTGACGTGTACCTGTTGCGTCACCAGGAGGCACAAGATGCTATTCGCGCGGCCGGGGGTAACCTCGAACTGACCGTACAACGGTAAGAATCGGCCATACCTATCAACGCTATAGGTAAATAGGTATTCCTATATTGCCATATTTTTTTTACAAAGGTAGGTAGGTACCTAGTTACCTAAAATAACACATCGTCATTGGAAATGTAAGTAGGTAGATAAGTACTGTCCTTTTAGAATTTTTTGGGGAGCAGAAAATCAGATACCTGCGGACATCTCGTACCGTACCGACCAAAACGGCTTAGTAGTTGACGTTTCGCACGAAGCGTTTTATTTTCGTGCCAATCGACCACTTCCTAAATAAGTAGAGGGCTATTCGCACGGATTATAATATAAGGATTAAAAAAAACCAAGTACAGTCGCAAACATACATTATGGCATTACTTAATAAATTTAAAAATTAACAAACCACAATCTAGATTATATATTAATTCTAGATATTTGAAATCTATACATATAATATGTCTGTAGAAAATTCGTGTCTGTAATTGCAAGATAATCTGGAAAAAATAGGTGGAGAACACTAATTAAGCGATACTGAAGCCGAATTATTAGTTTTTGGAAAAAATTACTGTCTGTATGTATGTATGTATTTATTTCTGTATGTTCGTTTATAACTCGAGATCTTCTTGACGGATTTCTATGAAATCTGGTGTATACGTAGATTATGAGCCTGGTCAACATTTAGGGTACTTTTTATTCGAGTACAACTGCGCAAAAAAGAGGAATACTATTTTTTCTATACTTTTCTTAGAACATCCTTAATCGTGGAAATAAATACATTAGCAATATTGGCAGTATCATAAGGCAACTTTTGAGCTTAAGTTTGTTTAAATCTGTTCACTTTATCTAAAGTTATTGCAATATTTAACTACCCATTGAAAAAAAACATTAAAAATAACCATTAAAGTTAATTTCACATATAAATATGTTATAAAGCGAAAAAATTCAATCGCGGGCAGGATTCGAACCTGCGTCTTCTAGTTTGATATATCAGACGCTCTGACCTCTAAGCCACCGCGAACCATACCCGCATGATTGAAATTTTGCCTTCACATTCTGAAATTACGTCATAAGATGACGTTTGGTGACATCTATGAGAGGCAAGTTACCTTACTTCTCAACCGACACGACTTACTTTACAGTTAGTTCAGTATCGTCAGTAAAGGAAAAAATAACTTAATAATCTTAGCCTGGAAAATGCAAAAAAAAACACAAAAAGATATGTTATAAAGCGGTTAAAAATATAACAAAATAAAGCATATTCAAAATAAAAATATACTTACGGATACTGAATAAGTTAAAGTAAATGGCTAACATACTGATTTAACCAATTTTAGAGTAAAGTAAAGATGTTAACAAAGGGTGTAATTTTTTTCTCTTACAACTAATACGATGTCATTATTACCTCATTTGAATGAAATATTGATATTTGATTTTACATTACAGGTGTCATTTAAGTTGACATGACAGTTGTTTTCTTCTTTTGAAGAAATGTAGACAAATCATTTTATAACCGTGAAACCTCCACGGTGTAGAAACAGTACCTATATATTTAGAAACGAAATAAGTTCTATTAATTCCATCCTATTAATAATACTTAGGCGTTGTATTGATATTTGTTAGGTATAATGCTAAAAAAAAGGATCCTGCAAATGAAACCGAGAGCAACAGCTATACCGAATATTGTAAATGTGAAACTAACTCTTCCTGTCACCTTTTAATGGCCTAACCGCTGAACAGATTTCGATAAAATCAGGCAAGGAGAAAGGTTGCATTCTGGGGAAGGAAATAGGTCTAGACCTCTCAAGAAGTCGTTTGGGGATGCGAGTGAAGCCGCGGGCTACACTCGCATACACTACTAGTACATAATAAATTTTCAAATTATTGCACTCTGAATTTTACTATACTCCATTTGGTTAGGTACATAACTAAAGGTAAACAAATCATAAAAAGGCTCTTTTATAGGGCCATGTATCCTTTCGAAATAAAACTTAACCAAAATAAATTATTTAATAAAACTTGAGAGGTGTCAAGGGACACCTGGATGGAAAGAAGTTTAAATTTATAAATAGTTGAAGGCTCGATTAGCGCAGTGCCATAGGATGCAAGTTCAAAATCAGCGCGGAGCGAGTATTTATACATATAATCATAATCATAATATAAACGTATGCTGGTATAGTGCACATTAATCGAAAGGAACTACTATCTTATTATACAATAGCTTACTAAAAAGCGACAATTTCGTGTCGCTTTTTCGTGTCGTGACAACTTTTCGTAAGATATTTTTCCGTCTAGCCCCCTTTCACAACTCGCGATAAGGAGCTTCGTTCCAATATTGCCTAAGCTATCTCATAATAAGTATAGAGTACTCGTACAATACTCTAATTGTCTGTCTATCTGTGTTAATTAGCGGTGGCGGCACTTGGCGTCCTACGGTCACTCCGACCGGTAGCCTGCCGAGGCCAGGGTCGAGATCCATCGGAAGCACCCCAACGCTCGTCACCAATACATCTCTGAAAGCCACACCGCAACCCTCTCGCGCCTTCGGTTCCGGTCACAACAATGTCGCAAAACCTTTTGGTTATGTGAGTATCTGTGCAAGAATAACAAACCTTAGATATTCGTTATAGATACTTAGGTACCTATAGCAATATGATGTTGACACTGCAATATTGGCGTAACTAAACATAAATTAATATTTATTTTATGCTGTTCTATTTTTTTTATTGCAGATGAACGGAAACGACTCAGTGAAGAGCATAGTAAACAAACAGTACAATACCCCAGTCAACATGTATAGCGACAAAACGATCGCGGAAACGCTGTCGGCACAGACTGAAGTTCTTGCGGGGGGCGTGCTCGGGTAAGATTTTATTACTGCTTTGTAGGACGGAGGACCTGACTCAAATCTTGAATATGAACTTCAAAAAATCATTATATCATGTCTTCAGTGTTACATGACATTAAAACTGAGTTATCTAAACTATAGCGGCAAATGCATTGCATTATGAATATGAAGAATTATAACTTGCAGATACATGAAATTATGAACATAATTAATAACATTGCTAACTTGTGTTTTGATCCTTTGCTCGACATTATTCCCAAAAAATCTTCTGCAAAAATAGGTAATGTATTACCTAATTGAACCAATGTTATGTTCTAAATTTTTCAAAAACCGTTAAGTATAAAGCGTGGTATATATTTGACAGGGTGAACTTTAAGAAGAATGAAAAGACATATGACGCAGAGAAAAGCGCTGTTTTCAAAGTTCTGCAAGAGGAACAGAACGACCCAGAGCCAGGTATAAAAAATAATCATCGTAATTGGATAAATATTAAAAGTACTTCATTTAATGTGCGTGTGGTGTGAGGAGCACTTTATTAAAACTCTTTGAAAATTTGCTTAGGATTTAGTGAACATTCCCAAAGAACTGTGAAAGTTGGAATCAGAATTTGTTAAAATCAAATAAGCGAGTTATGAGCTGTAAAGTTGGGCCCTCAGTTTTCACGTAGAGGATTGAGGGCCCACTGGTACCGGATAATACAGTATGGACCCTACAGAAAAAGTGAAATGCCAAAATCTAAGGTAATGCCAAACAAAATTTGTGAAAACAAGATAGTATCGCAAAACACTGTCCTACTTTGTACATCTTCGTTTAAAATGGGCCCCCAGTTCTCATACACGTAAAAGTTTATTACCCAAATAAAATTAAACCAGTAGCTTACAGCTGCGATTTGAAATACAGCTCGTAACTCGCTTATTTGACTTTCACAAATTCTGATTACAACTTTCACAATTCTTAGGGAATCTCTAAATCCTAAGCACGTTTTCAAAGAGTTTTAACAAGGTGGCCTTCACACCACAAGCACATCTTCATTTAATATCAGTTTAATGGTATAAACATGGTTTACACAATCATCAGTGGTATCAAGCAAGATGGGGTCTTTATAATTTACCTAGATAAATTTTAACAACAGATTACCTATCGGAACATATTATAACCTAATTTACGTCGGCTTACAAATGTATTATTATACCTACCTAGTTCGTCCGTCGTTTATTCGTCTATCCATATAGACGAATAAAAATAGTAGATTGAAAATGACTAATTAATTAAAAAAAATATTTCACTACCTATATATAAAATTAGTAAAGAATGATAATTTTCACAATAATGGTAAATATTCGAAATTATGAAACCTCTGAATTGGCATAGTAGTCGAACCGGTGGGCCCAACAGCCGCCCCGGCTGCTCCGGTGAGCGGGCTCCGTCACGTGCAGGCGCCCGTCACGCGGCCCGACGCTCCCGTCAACAATACCGGAGGCTTGCCCCCCGGACAGAACATTTGCGAGGAGTGCGAAAGACTCATCACGTAAGTCGGACGACACGCGCGGGCCGACACGGTAGCAAATATCACAAGCTAAATTTTGTTTCGCGTGTTTAATTTAGGGCATCTGTTTACACTGACACAGTCACTTTCGGTCGGAGAATTGTATTCTGAACCCGGTAAGGTATCTCGTCAAGTTGCGAATAGAAAATAACTCGATATTACGGGCCAGCAGAGCCTTCTCACTTTTACTCCCGAGCGAGCGTGGCGCGGGCAGGCACGCCGTGCAGCCTGCGCCGCACGCACCGGTCGCGCTCGCGCACGCCGCGCGTGCTGGCCACGCCCGCGCCGGCCGCGCGCGCCTGCGCCGGCACTCAGACGCCGCAGGAGCAGCTGGCGCCCGAGCCGCCGCACCGGCCCAGCATCCCCATGGGCTGCCACGAGGTGCTGCCGGACGGCCGCATCGCGCTGGGGGCGCCTGCGCTACCACAGCCGCGTGACTCCCTGCCTGTCGTCAACGACACTCCCTATTGCTCCGACTGTAATCGCTACATTATGTAAGCGACGTCCCACGGAATGTCTTGACGTGTTTGCGACCGTGTCGACCTGTGCACTAGTTCTATCGTGTAGTTAAAAATAATTAAATGTGATTCCTTCGTGTTGCGACTCCCTCATATTTTGTTGTAAATATTAATACGGCACCATTGCAAGGAGACGTGACATGCAAGTTAGTACGAATATCGTGATTTTCAGAAATATATCAAATTTTTTTTTCACATTTCCGCCTTTGTCACGATATTTGTACTAAAAGACATAAATATCATTATTCATTTATTAATTATCTTCATCTATCTACCTTCACACTCTTAGTCGTTGTAGTTAGGCAGAATGAAATAATGTATCAGTGCCACTGTATATCTTCACTCAGCATGTTCTCACTTCGCTATCCATATTTAGATGAGCACCAATCTAATATTTTGCGTGGCAGATTGATGGATAAGCACGAGCAAGTCGGTGAGCATGTTTGTAGCAAGTACGTTACTATAAAAAATCTTTACATGTATATACCCACTAGTAATGTTTCATTAAAAAAAATGTTGACTGCATCATACATTTATCCTTGATGTTATGTGTCTCGCCAAAGACTTAACGATTAATTTTATGTGATAGCGGTGTATTCGTGCGCATCAAGGACAAGAACCTGCACGTGGAATGTTTCAAGTGCTCGACGTGCGGCACTTCGCTCAAAAATCAGGGCTACTATAACCTAAACGGGAAGCTTTACTGTGACATCCACGCTAAACTCGTCGCCCGCAACAACCCGCCCGCGTCTAATCTTGAACCTGTTACTGTACCTCCGTGAGTATGTCTTTTAATTTTCTTTAATTTCAACAGGTCCTTTGCAAATAATCCCATCAGGATAGTAATAGTATCGAATGTAAGAACTTACCTAAGAACCGTTTAATATCTATGTTATGGACGTTAAATATGTCCACTTTAATCTTATATTTTTATGGACAGTGGTGGCCGTATCCCAACCAACACGTATTCGACTCCGCTCCCGCCTCTAGCAACCAATAACTATACTAACGGATCGTCATCACTTTTCAGCGTAAGTAATTAAAAACAATAATTATAATAATATAGTTATATATCTTGAGCTCTATTTTAAAAATGCATAAAGTAACTGTGTTTGACTCTAGTAGTCTAAGAAAAAGAAGAAATATCGTTTTTAAAACTGGGGTTAGAGTACATACCGCTTTCGCGAGACGACAGTATGTTGCTCAATCGACTTTCCTCTATAATATCGTAAACAAAAAAATCACTATATACAATAAACCACTTTATGAAAGTAAAAAAACGCTGACTGCCTGGCGAAAGATCCTTACATATTCCGAGACTGAGACACTTCTACATCCCGTGATATAATTAATTATGAATCTACATACTGACTAATTGGTAACCAAAATATGCTCGCACACACGCACACATCCGCACACACAAACACGCACGCACACACACACGCACGCACACACACACGCACGTGCGCCCGCGCACACACACACACGCACGTGCGCCCGCGCACATATATACACAGAATTTACATGAACCCACACTTTTCAACCACATCCAAATATTCTTTAGTTTAGTTTTGTTTTTCTACTTACCATGTCTAAACTACCTATTGATAACAGGCTTTGTATGTATGCACACATAGATATAGAAGAGGGAGGTCTTCTACTACATGTATTTCTATACTTAAAAGAGGACCTCTACAATGTTCTTTTGTTAAAACCTTTTGTTCTTTGCGCAATAAACATTATTATATTATATTAAATAATCACCTATACTTATCTGTTAGCCAAGCTTATAATGTTATTCTGGTACAGCCATCCAGCAACCTGTCGGGCCCGAAGCCTTTCGGGTCGTCAATAGGATCGGCGTATTCGCCTTCGCTGTCGCCGCGCTCGGCGCCGATGTCGCCGGCCCGGCCGGTAGCGGCGCCGGCCCCCGCGCCTGCTCCGTTGCCAACTGCTGCACCAGTCCTCGCTCCTCAACCAGCGGCACCCTTCGCCCCCAGTAAGAGAGTTACTTTTGCTGTATAATTATTGCGAGAACCTACCACCTAAAAAACTACTACAGTGAAGTTACAGAATATCTTTTTAAGTGACACACAGCGGTACCTTACTTTGTTTTGATTGAATATTTGCCTTTTACGTTAAGTTTCCACTTACATAGGTACATATTCGTAACTAAATTGTGAAAGATTTGGATGTTAAAATAATAAAAAAATACCTAAGTAGGTAATACTTAGTTTGAACAGGGTAAAAGCTATTTTAGTTTCATTATTTTTATATGAAGAATATCTTAATTTTTATTAAGTATGCGAGAAACTGACTTGAAATAGCTTTGCCACATTGCGTGGCTAACATTCATTTAAAAGTAACTTTAGATACCTACCGACTCTACCGCTTTTATTGAATTATGTATTTCGATGAATATAATACAATGTGTTAAGAAAACCCTGCCCGACCAGTGAAGGTATTGTTACTATCGTTAGGTATCGAGATCCAGTTCTATGAACAGGTATAATCCTTTTCACTTTAAGAGACAAAAAAATCCCCGAAACATTTTAACAAACGAGGAAACTTAAATGGCAATACTTACGGTGGCAGTGACATCGTCACTGGGTGCCAAACATACTAAGGACGAGGATGGTAATAACACATTTTAAAATAAAAAAGGGGAAATTTCGGTAGTATATGCACGACAATCGTGAATTTTAAACTTCATTAATATGTTTACTATCATGAATATTTAATGTTTTTATTTTATTTTTGGTGATGTGATTGGGATATCGACCTATATGTATGACCTTTCGGATCAGACGGCTTTTTTAACATACCTAGTGTAATAATTATTAATTCAATTTTAAAGCAACATAAAAAAATAGTTGCGGGAATGTGGAATCTTTGGATTTGTTACAGAATGTCCCTTGCATACGTAAAACCACCCAACAAACCTCAGCGGAAAGACAGACAAACAAACTCACTTTCATGTCGCAGAATATCAACTTCACTGTTTAGTTGTCCGTTATTAGTTATTAGTTGTCCATTATAATAATTTATGTAGTATCGCAGCACAAGACGGCACATATAAATAAAATTAAAATTTATTGCTGTCAATAGCGCTGTCAAACACTTACTTCTGCACCTTAGGTCGGTCAACCGCATAAGTGACACTACAAATTACACATTGCCCACGAAACAATATTCACATTTGAAGACTGATAACGTGTCTACCTATTTTTAACTATATAATGTAATCTATACTCTCCCTTTCGTCTATTATAAGCGTATTATAAGATTTCGCCGTACCGTAGATATTTAGATTGTTATTTATTTCATCATTTGTTATTCATATTTTCCTTATCTATTTTGTATCAACAGTCTATATAAATTATTTTAAAAAAATATAGAAAAAGTGAGATTTTTCTATGACATACACCAGATTTACATTGATTTTTGGAGAAATTATAATAATTATTATGACCCTTGGATTGCCAAGTCACAAAGGTCTTTTTTTACCACATAGTTCATTTATTTTCTCGTAATGACATCGAATTCTCAAAGGCTGAGAACCTTCTTTTAATCTTTTGAGCGCCACAGTCATGTATAGACGACAAACCAAAATATGCCCAGCACGCCACGGTCGCGACTAGGTGACAGATTTCTAAAGGAAATTCGAAGCTTGGCGCCGAGGGCACGCTTTTTCTGTTTTGACGTGGCGGTCAAAGGTTTTTTATTTTCGACTTATGGTCCAACTTTGATATTCAATATACACACATCCTGATATCGCAATATTGTACCAGTGAAGATTGTAACACCATATATTTTAAAAGAGTGTACCATGAAGTTTCTTGCCGGATTGTTCTCCATTGGATCAACCTTTTGGAACGGTGCACTAGAATCATACCACATTATACTACATATCACATAAACGCTTTTAAAAGCTTATTTGAAATAAAACCATTTGAACTTGAACTCTTGAGTTCGAATGCTGTGACGTGAAGATATGTTCTACTAATGATCACGCGCTAAATTGGTGTTAGAAAACATCGACAGGAAACCAGTATGCCTGAGATTTTCTAGTAGAGCGCGGCGTGTGATGTCGGAGGCATTAGGCCAGCGTGGTATACTCAGTGTACTATAGCCTAATCCAACAGAACCGTGGGACTATAATATATAGGTAATGAGATCATAATGGTTGGAGAAAACAGACATTTTGCGAAGTAGACGTTTTGAGAAGTTATCATTAAGTATGTGAAGTTGGCATTCTGCCAAATGGACGTTCTAGGCTTTGTATCGTTTTGACATTTTGAGAAGTGGACATTCTGCGTCAAATCCGTTACTCGTACCTTCCACTAGATATCACTACATAACTAGTAAATAGTTATAAAAATATACTAAATATAGTAAGTCATTAGAATTATTCATCTAGTCAGCATTATACATATTAACATGTAGACTTTTAAAAGAGATTAATTAAATACATTACACGTATAATAGTAAAGCACATATTTTTTCAATCTCATAGTAATTCATGTGTTATTAAATATAATCAGTGTACCTATTTATAATGAATACTGTAAATCAAACCGAATATTGGAATTGAATAATGTAAGGCAATTATTTGTTTCCGACAGAGAACCCAGTTTCCCTTTTTAAAGGTAATATATAAATAGGTGCCGTGCAGCTTATTTTAGCTAATCATTCATAATATGTATATAGATCTACAAACAGTGTGAATGCACAACGCGGGAAGCCGATATCATTAGCAGCCACAGCATTAAAATCACTACTGCCCTGGCATTGTCGCGAAATGCGCCACTTAATAAAATGAATTAATACTATCAAATCAGTTTTTTACCTATCTGGCTTTTTAAACAGTTTTTCTTCGTTATGTAGCTTACATCAGTCTCTTAAGTCGCTTCTTCAATTTTACTAATATTTACTTTCATCTATTTTCTCTCCTTTAATAACCTTTCTTACACTTTCTAAAACTTACTAACAGCACAAAATCTTAAAAGTGTTGTGTGGCCCCCACCTCCTAATCCCTCTGATGATGAACCATCAAATTATGAATCAAATATGAACCTAAAAGCCGTCGCAACCTCGTGCAATAAAGAAAAAAATTCTCTGGTACTAAACAAAATTAATCCTGATTCTGAATATAAGACTGTAAATGTTCAGCAACCAATGGAACAATATGCAGCCTCCTCGAAACAACGCGAAGAATTTTCGTCTAGCGTTTCATATGCTTCTGCAGCTATGTCCTCAATGACATCAACATCTAAATCTGAATCTGTGGTACAAAGTAAACAATCACAAGTCACGCAAGAATCGACTAGCCGGACTATTCAATCATTTTCTCAGGAATCTTCCGAATGCCAAAGTACAACTATGTATCAAACAGAAACAGATTCCCCAAAACTGTCTGATAATTCCGCGGTTAATATTAAAAATATCAATAAAGTACAAATGGTTGAATCACACGAAAGCATGCAGTCAAAATCGCTATCTGCCAATGTATCTGAGCATAACACTGGAGGTGATAAGGCGCAGGCTGTTAAAACGCCCGATAATAACATTGTATCTGAAAATGGTCTTACTTACAAAGGAATACAAAATACGGATCGTAAAGATGAGCAGGAAGGCAATACCGAACCTATTAACAAAACGGATACCAAAGAGATCGTGTTAAATCAACAAGTTAAACCAAGTACAACGCAGGATGAAACAAAAATGGCGGCGATGGAAACACCACAATCTAGCACTTACTCGGGTGCAACTTCTAGAAATGTTCCAGGATCCATGGTGGAGGCACTGACAACCGCGCCCGATCGTCCTTATTCACCTTTGCCTACACCACCACAACCAATTAGCATAATGGGGAAAACTGTTGCAGATGATAATATCGTTCAACAAAGTTTAGACGAAAAGTCTGAATTAAAAGACTCTTCCGAAATAAAGAGTATGCAATTACCAGCACAACCTTCTCCGATGTTTTTGCAGGAAAAACGTGCAATAACTCCAATACCCCCTATAAAACCATATAACCCTCCTGAAAAAGTTGCGCCTCCTGTACCAATGCCTGAGGAAACAAAACCATATATCCCACCGGATTTTAAAATTGTCATAGAATCTAAAGTCCCCCGTGAAGCCACAGCTTCGCCTCTGATAGATGCTTTGACTACGGCACCCGATAGGCCGTTCACACCCATAGTGTCTCATGATCAAAAGCAATCAATAGGAAGAGGGTCATTAAGAGATGCATTAACAATAGCTCCGGATAGACCCTACAGTCCTTTTGGTGTTACAAGTACTACTCAATCAAGCCAATACATGACAAGTACAATTTCACATGTTACTGAAACAAATTTATCAGATATTGTAAAACCAATTGCCACACAAACATTAACTCAAATGAACGATCAATTGCATTCCCAGTTTTCCGCTATGCAAAATGCATGTAAATTGCAATCATCTTCTGAAATGTCTGCATTTAGACCAGTACCCAAACAAGTATACCCCCCACCGCAGCCGGAAGAATTTTGTAAGTTAACGAACTTTCCGCCCATAAGCAATGAATTAAAGACCAGTTTTACACAGGCTACTAAGTCGCAGCAAGAAATGACCTTTTCAGAGTCAATGGTGATGCAACAATCTTCTCTTTCGGGTAGTATGGCCACACAAGGCTTTTCATCTGTCAAAACTGCTCAAAATTATTTTGAACAGTTAGATAAAAAGGAATGTCTTACATCAACGGCTGTTAGATCTAAATCTGGATTACATAAGCCTGATAGTATTCCACCGTATCAAAGAAATTTTGAGCAACTACCATCACAAAGAGGAATTTCTCCAGATATGTATAATGCACCGGCAGTTCTGCAGAGACCAGTTACGCCGACAACTCAGCCTCCGACTAGACCAAAAGAGAAATCCCTTGAACCAAATCCACCTCATATAGCATCTCAAATTGCAGCCCCGAAGACTCCACAAATTAAAACACCGGTTCAACAGCCCCCTGTACAATTTCGGAAAGACACTCCTATTACTATGACATTTCAACCAGTAGCAGACGATAACTTTATGCGAGTTTCACCGTCACGCAGTCGCCCAACCACACCGAGTTTAATCAATAAACCAGCGCCCATTATACCCCATTACCAGATGAATTTAGTAACAGTGGAACATTTGGCCCCAGAGAGTCATTTGTATGAACCGTCTAGTCGGGAAGGTAGTAGGTCCCCCACACCAAAACCGAGATCCCGGTCTCCTGCCCAGGGCCCTCCTCCTAATCCGTTAAAAGCACAAGCACCACGTATTAAAGAATCTGATCCACAATATTATCAGAAAGATTCATTCTCGTTTCAAGATGCTTCAAATTTGCGTAAACAACATGAAAAGGACCAAAGAGATTTCCAAACCGCAGCAGAGATATATAATACCAATGACACCAAAAACTTGGGACTAACTCGACCACCAGAAATCAAAGAACAAAGACATTCAACTGTAGGATATAAAAGCGAAAATTATAATAAGGGCGATATGCAATTTAAAGAAGATTCTGTAATACAGAAAAATCACGGTCAAAGACAAATGCAATCTCAGAATTTTATTGAGCAAGGCAATACAAGTGTACAAACTACTAGAAAAACTTTTGAAGAATTTGAAAGGACACAATCTGCTAAATTTATTGAGATCAGAAAGGGAGGTTCGTCATCTTCTGGGGTATATGAGCAAAATATGGATTCTAACATTCGGCCTTCGAACATTAACCCAAAGCAGATTTTTCCACCTCCTATGATGAGTTTGCCACCTACACAACAGAATTCATCTTTTAATCTTACTAATCAAAATACAACGTCCACCAGTAGAACTATAGACAATTACGATCCAAAACCTTCGATTTCTGGTGCTAACCTAGGTCCAGTGTGTGATCCTACCCCATCGACAGGTTCGAGTGTAGGAGCTGCCGCTCGTGGCAAAACTTTCGGTGTATCATCTGCCCCAAAACGAGGAAGGGGTGTTTTGAATAAAGCTGCGCTACCCGGCTCTCGTGTGGCACTATGTGCTTCCTGTAATGGACATATTAGGTGATTGAAACGTAAAAGATTACGTTAGTGTTTAAGGTGTTGCATGAATTAAAAGTGTGAAAGCATGTATAATAGTTCCAAGAACTTTTTTTGCAGTGATGATTTATGTGTTTGTGATATTGTGACTCAGTCTTTAGAATTATTTTAGTTCTAGTTATGCACTTACTTAACCATTTAGTAATTCTGCTTTTAACTTGTTTGTATATGTGTTGTTTTGATTTTCTAACAGCTAACGAATCGCTGACGGCAGACAGTCCACACAAAACGGAATACAAAAGTCCAGCAGAAGAAAGACTAATTAGAAAAATGGCTAAAATGGCCCTGAATGGCTATGAAATTGGCATTCAGAGAAAAATTAAGCCGGCTGACCACATTCAATCAATGGCCGATAAAATACAGGACACAGTTGTTACGAAACATCCTCTGAATTCAGATAATTTACCTTCCGCAGAGAACAATCAGAATAAAAGTTTAGAACGAGGATATAAGACACATGATAATATTCAGTGTGTTGGGGATAAAATTAAGGACACAATTAAAAATAACTATCCAACAGTTGACACCATATCTAAGCCCAACATTTTAATACCCCCGCCATTACCAAACTCCCCAATACCGGTATTTAATGTTCACAGTACTCCAATTGGACATTCGCTCCATAGTAATGGTGACAAAAAGAAATATGACACCATCCCTAAAACCCTTAATACCAGTATAGTCTTGGATGAATGTGTAATCAATAATAATGAAAAGTCTTATAACGGTAGTGGTTATTCTAGTAGTGAAGATTCAAATAGAGATAAAAGTGAAAACAACTATACGGGCACCCTACGCAAGACTGGATTAGATAAATCTTCTTTCCTTAATAGTATGAATGGCTCAAATGGTACCAATATTAATAGTAATACTTTACACAAAAGAAAAATATTTGAAAATCCAGATACAGGTTCATATAACCCAATAAACAACCTTAATAAAGCAAGCGACAAGACAAATAATGTATCGGATACTAACATTTTAAACAAGACAAACACTTCTGAGCAGACATCTAAAGTCGGAAAAATTATATCTACACAGCAAGGTGACGAAATCAATAAAACTAAAGAACTTTGCAATCAATTATATAATAACTCATTTTATACTATTAATAAAAATTCTACTAACAATGCTATAACGAATGATCACCAACAAAGAAACGATTATGGCGATAATATACAAGCAGACGAAGTACAGAACTTATCTGATAGTCACGAAAAACAAGAACAACGAAACATAGAGGAAGAAACAGTAGTCAGACGTAGACAAAAGAAAACATCAAATGATGATGTTGGTAGAAGGGATTCACACATCATAGCTCGTCCTTTGAGCACAATCCAATGTGCAGATGTAGCGGATGGACTTTACCCCGTATGTCATAAATGTGACAAGGCTATAACCAGGTAATGTAATTTTACAATGGAAATTTACGTATGACGAATACTGAATTCTACAATTTTTTCTCCTCCAAGTAAGTTAATGAAAACTATAGTGAATTTTGTATAAACCAAGCACGAATGTTGTTATTTTAACATAATTAACCCATTTTTGTCAAAAATAGTCAATGTAGTATATTAGGTACTATAATTTTTGACGATACAAGTGTAACGAAGATGTATATTGTAAACAGGGGACCATTCATTACCGCTTTGGGGCGCATCTGGTGTCCCGAGCACTTCATTTGCGTAAATGCAACGTGTAGACGCCCGCTTCAGGACATTGGTTTCGTTGAAGAAAATGGCCAACTCTATTGCGAATATTGTTTCGAACAGTACATAGCACCTGCTTGCGATAAGTGCCACGCCAAAATTAAGGGCGTAAGTAGAAAATTTATTAAAAAATATTTATATTTTAAAAAAATATAGTAGAGAATATGTAAATGTTCCATCTTACTTATATAAGTACTTCAATAAATTACAGGATTGCTTAAATGCTATTGGCAAGCACTACCATCCAGAATGCTTCAACTGCGTCTATTGTGGAAAGCTATTCGGAAATAATCCTTTCTTCTTAGAAGATGGTCTACCATATTGTGAAGCTGGTATGTTTTGAATATTTCTAAACAATTTGATTCAAAATAATGATTTATTTTATTTTATTTGTACTGGCTTTTAGATATTATTAAATTATTATATTTAATAGATTGGAACGACCTGTTCACAACAAAATGTTTCGCTTGCGGCTTCCCTGTGGAGGCAGGCGACAGGTGGGTCGAGGCGCTCAACAATAACTACCACAGTCAGTGCTTCAACTGCACGGTGCGTATGATGAGACTCCTACTAAAATACATTTACACACACATACAAGTTACACTGCTGAAACGACTGTATTTGTTTATACATACTTAATACAAGTTACTTGGAAAAAATTTACTTAAAATTTTTCCAAAAATTTAAAATACGTATTATATATAAAATACATAAGATAGTCTAGTTATTTTCATTCTCACGCGCTATTTCTATTGCATTTAAGAGTTTGTATAATATGTAAAACAACTTCATACATTAAATAATATCTAGAAGATTTATTTACATATTATTTTAAAAAATACAGTACAAACGTAGATGTTATTGACCCTAATTGAAATAGATCTGCTCATCAGAACGTTGAAGCGCGTTACCCGATTCTTTAACATTTGCCCATTAACCAATCCAATGTTATAATATGTACTCAAAAACTTACGTTTGAAAATCCATTCAGTATAATTCTTTATTAACTTCAAATTGATTTGAATTTCAAAATAATATTAATATCATTCATATTAAAAGGGTGGATTCATTAAAACTCATTTTGAAGATCTAAATTAATACAGAAAAAATGTCTTGAACAATGGAAAATTTATCGACTTACGTCTTTATACATAGCTCGTCATACGCTGCCACTTTGCTCTCCCTTTACCAATAACGATGATCTTGTGTGTGCAATTAAATTGTATGACCATATCTGTATGTTTAATAACTAAGACGTAGTGTACAATATTTATTATAATAACTTCCCAAAGTTCAGGAAGTTTATCATAGCGTGTTTTGATCAGTGTAGTTATTATAATCTGCTTGTATAAAATGCTTTCCTGAAACGGTTTGAGTAGTTTTGGCTATTTTATGTATTTTATTACCATACTTTTATTATGTTTTAACAGAAAATTATTACTTGTGTTGTTGTGTTTGTTTGAGATGTTTAATAAATTATTTTTTGTATGAGACATACTTAGAAATTATATTTCAAAGTTAGTTCAAAAAGACAGAAGACTTAATCATAATAATATTAAGTAAAACGAATCAAAGAAAACATTTATAGTTATTTAAGATTCAGGAGAAATAATTATGATTACATGTCATTTACAGGTGTGCAAAAAGAACCTCGAAGGACAGAGTTTCTTCGCCAAGGGAGGTCGACCTTTCTGTAAAACGCACGCCCGCTAGAAGTCCTGAGCATATAATATATAACTCTGATACTGTTTACACGACTACTACTTTTCGTCCCGTCTCTCCTTCTGCTGTCACGCCTCCTACAGATACGCCCTCGCCGCAAAGAACACGAAAGTTGGAAACACCCCTCCACTTCGATGGAGGACTGTTTTCCGACATAAGAAGTACAGATGGCAAGCTACTCAGCAAGGTTACCGTAGATCGAGTTCAAAGGTCGTCACGGCATGACATCACCGATTCACCGGGCGTTGCAACCGATGGAATTAATTACGTAGATGATATCGTAAAAACAGAAACAATTACAAATGAAAATGTTATAACAGTGAAATTTACCCCCGTGCCACCAGAACTCGATTCTCCGAGATTGTTAACACCGTCGCAGATGTACAGTGTCCAACAAAAGAGCCCAGTTCCTTATATCAAAGATAATTTTGAAGATTTACAGAGTTATAAAATTGTAAATTCCCTGTGTAAGGAAAAAATATTTGAAAAAAATAATATTAAAACTGATTTTAATGAGGGCAGAATCTCAGAAAGTCATGATGATTTTGTGAATTCTTTAAGTAAAGAAAATTTCTTTGAAAAAGATAACTTAGAATCGGAATTACAAATGAATGACAAAATCACAAATAATCTTGATATTTTTGAACCAATAAAAAGAGGCCCAAGCCCATTGGCTCACATTCTGATATCAGAGCAATTAACTAAAATAGACAATTACTTGCAAGAGAGTTTAGAAGTTTGCTCAGGAGTTAAAGATCGGTACACTCCTACACTGGTTTATATTGGAAGAGAGAATATGGGATCAATTGCAAATAAAGAAAATATGTCTCTCATTGAAGCAAAACATGAAGAAACGGTTGATTACTTCATGACGGCTACAGAAGAAATTTTAAATTCAAACAAACAAAGTTCTTCAGATTACGAAGACGAAAAACCATATGTACGTGAAACAAGAACACCAGAACCTTCCGTTGTAGAGATTAAACCGACCATGTCTAAATTAAACAGTGTCAGTAACATACGCTCTGGAGTATTGAGTGCTATTTATAATATGCCAATACATTATCATGCTGCGATCTTGTGCTTCTTATTAATTATATATAATCTCATATATCAGTACATAAAACAAAACTGTCATGGTAGTAAAAAATAAATTGTTAACATTCGATAAAAAAAATTAAACTAGTCATTGAGTTCAGCAACGTTTTGTTTCTATGTATGTATCTATCTACATAATATACCAATTTGATTTTTAAGTTGTAGGTAAATAGTGACACAGGTTACAAGCCAGTCTATCTTGACTCTTGTGTACCAATCAATACCTAATAGTATATAATTAACAATTTGGTGCTTTTGACTACTATCCCATGAATGAAATTGCTGGCAGTATTGTGATATTTCACATTTTAAATAAGGCTTTGTATACAGCTTACGGAATGTTGCAGTAAACTGTTACTAACATTAACAGTAGTTCTTAATGATATAAAATCGAAAAGCATAAGAAATCGGATACAATATTATCCGATGAAGGTACTTACTCGTTAAATGTAAGTTTATTGGTGCACCAAACATGGATAAATTACATACCTATAAATTACCGTTATTATCATGGATTATATTGTTTAATTACTTTTTTTACCCCTCGTTGTAATAATATAAAGTAGTTAAATGTAATTTTCGAAATATTATATAATTACAGTCGGTAATTAATTAATTTTAAAACTATTTATTTAGACTTACTTAATTGCAATTAAGTTAACACATAAGTAAATATTATGTGTGCTTAAATAAAGTATTTTATTTTATGAATGTCTAATTTTTTTTGTGTTTAGAATGTTTCTAATCCTTTTCGACGCCCATGTTTAAAATACATGTCTTGTCCAGCGCCACACTAAAAAATGTATAACAGAATAAATAGTAGATCCCAATATCGCTTAACATCAGGCGAACTGGCGGCCAAGCGTAAGCATATCACGAAAAAAAAAACGTAGGGATGGCCTGATTTCTTAACGATAAAAAATTACATGTTTAAATTAACGTGTATTCATCAATTTAGAAGATAAATAAAACTAATACGTAATTTCATGTTGTTTATAATAAAATGATGTGTAAAAAATCATATGTAAGAAAAATTAGGATATATTTCCAGTAATAAAGGAAGTCATAAAAATAATAGGGCACAAAATTGCCTCTAAATGTTATCCTTTTTTACTTCTTAAGAAGTAAGTAGTAACAAAAAATATTTTAACGTAATCTTTTTTGATTAAAGTTGTCCATGGTTTTCTTTTGTCCATTATATCAATAATTTTAATATTTTTTTAATAAAAAAAAACGAAAGTAAGTGTAGTTTCTGCCAATTTAAAGTGGACTGTAAGACTGACACTCGTGTAAAGGGTGCTTTTTAAATTGCCCAATGACCTGGAGGATTTAGTCTTTGTGTGCTAGTATTTGTTAGTCACAGGCATTGCGGGGGTGCTTCACGCGGGGTGCTAGTGAAGTTTCGGGTATTTCTTTATTATTTCAAAATATTCAAAGAAATAAGAAAATAAAAATAATACAAATTGGTAATTACGTCATTACAATTTTTTTGGCATAAAATTCATGACTAACTATTAAGCCGTTAAAGAGAAAAAATACAAATTAGGTTAAAAAAGGCCCGTTTACTTCATTTATTATCCAAAATTGGGGCAAATTTATAAAAATTTTATACAATACAATTTGTTTGTGATAATGATCTTAAAAGTATAATATATATTTTTTATATGGCAAACGCACTTAAGGGTTGGAGCGATGTCAAATTATACCCACCATGTTTATCTTCGTTTACCTTATAAATTTCTATAAAATGGAACTTTAGCAACCTTCCATTTTTCTGGGAAGCATGAGGACTTGATGGACGTGTTTACAATGGCAGTAACGGCATCCAAAGTTACCGGTAATGTCAGTAGTATCCTGCTTATATTGATGCCATCACAACCTTCAGCGTTCGATTTGATAGTGCTTAATATTTTTAGGACATCGTTGTGTGTTTTAGGTATCAGGTGAAACGTAGAAGTATGATTTCGTGAAAATTCGTAATAAGTAAGTACTGAAAGAGCAATCGTTTTAGCATACGGAAGATTTAAAAAATGGTCACAAATTTTATCGGGATCGTTAAAGAACATATGTAATTCTGTATTTTTTTAGAAGGAACGAGGGTAGATTTTATGTTTTTCCAAAGAGTTTTGGAATCTTTAATTTGAATATTGATGCTGTTTTTTCGTAGAAAAGGGACTTGGATACAAGTGACTTCAACTCTTTGTAGTAGTTATTTTCTTTTACTATCGGATTTATGCTCCAAATACTCTGCATGAGCTTGGTTTCTTAAATGAATCATAAGCCTTATATTTTTCATTATCCACGGATATGAAC
This sequence comes from Acronicta aceris, assembly GCA_910591435.1. Classification (NCBI taxonomy): domain Eukaryota; kingdom Metazoa; phylum Arthropoda; class Insecta; order Lepidoptera; family Noctuidae; genus Acronicta; species Acronicta aceris. The sequence goes on along the minus strand of OU342763.1, from coordinate 6,771,461 downwards.
ATTCCTTATTGACACAGGTTTTTAAAAGTGCATGAAAATCCATAAGTGTGAGCAAATTTAAGTTGAAATTAATAACCTGTTTAACATAGTGTCGTTATTTCCCTCCAGTTAAGAAGCTCTGATCAAGATCATGATCAAAGGATTCCCTGGTGATGACTTTTAATGGCCGATAAGAAACAGTTCGTGGAGGAATTTTTAAACGTTCAAAACAAAATCGCAAGTTATCAGTGCTTGTGCACCAAGTTCCGGTGCTAAATCCACAGATACCGAGCGTGACTTACTATTTGTGCAAATAATATCCAACAGTGTTTCACCGTGCATTGTGGAGTGGGTAGGTGAACGTACTAATTGTTTTAACCCTAGACAATTTAGAAATGTATCTAATTTGCCCTTCTTTGGGTCAGAGTCGTTAAGCAGATTTATATTGAAATCACCCAACAACATCGTATAGTCATAGTGTGATAGGGGGTTCAATGAGCAGGGCATGACGTCTAAAAAATGGTCAACATCTTGCCAGGGTGGGCGGTAAGCGGTTTCTATCGCTAACTTAGTCCCTCGATTACTAAGAGTGATCCACATTTGCTCTACTGATTTATGCAATGGACTAGTGGAATGATTTCGAACATTTATACCGCGCTTAATATAAAAAACGATACCACCGCCACGACCTCCTCGTGATAAACACTGGGCGTGGTATCTGTCGCAACTTGTATCCCGGAACGGGATTTGATGTCGTCGGATATGATGACGGCTCATTAATGGCCATAAGAAAGATAAAACGAGTTACTGCTTGTTGTTCCGAAACATTTACACAAGCACTTACAATCTATTTTATAATTTGAAAGATTTTTCTTTAACATTTGAGCGTGTCTATGGTAAAAAGATATGCAAATATTACTTATCGAACGAAATAGTATACAAAACAATGAGCAAAAAACTATATTTGAATCATATTACAAGGTCTTTGCACTTCTTGTAAAACACATTGATAACTAAAATTATGTTCAGTAATACCAAACCTACTGAATGACAAAAAAGCGCGGTATGTCTGCTTCCGTTCGGATGTGCACTACCAACTTTCCTTCTTCTTTTCGAGCAAGTATACGGCCATCCTTTGACCAGATATACTTCCATTCCAGTCGACTAGCGGTCTGTCACGTATTGTAAAATAATTGCCTCTTGATTTTTGTAAGGCGCTCGTTGGTATAGATGCGTCGCGCTGCGGCGGACACGAGCAGCACTCAACACACTATCACGCGTTGCGCGTCTTGCCAGTCTAGCGACAATGATTTGGGGCCGGGGCTCTTCGCCTTCAGTGCGGTCACGCAGAATGTTACCGACGCGTTAACTCTTGTCGCAGCTCCCCAATTGTTTCCTCTAGATGAATCAAACAGCGAGAAGTGGTGTGAATGGACTTCTCTTCGAGTGCGATGACACGCTCTTCAAGTATCCACCCGGCTGCTGCAAGCATTCACCTTGTCATCTAGTCCCGAAAATTCTTCCCGAAACTGACGAAATTCGTCCCGCAAAGCGTTTACTATAGCTATAGCTAGGCTAATTTCTTTAGTAGCTTTTGTATCTGCTAAGCCGATTTCAGCCAAGGGGGGTTTTCCAGTATGGGTGACCATTGTTGGGCTAGTAGATGAGCGGGAATCTTCTGTTCCTCTTACCTTAACTGTTTGTGAGTTATCTACTCGAGGTAGGTACTTTTACTTTACATACCGGACACATCCAATTTGGTGAGGTAATCGTAGATGAAGAGAGGTTTACAATGCGCGATGATAGAATCCCGGACATTTTGCACATTTTATGCCGTCGTTCCCTGACAAATACTTGCCGCAGAAATAAATCATCTTATTTCAATTGCTATCATCTTCTCCAATTTTCTTAGGATTTACATGATTACACTACGAAGACCCAAATAAAAAGCATGAAAACTTTGTCTAGCTAGGCGAAAGGCACCTAGCAATCAGCAGAAATCAAATCTAAGGTAAGGCAGTGCCGTGTAAAGATACTTATTTGTTTTTGTTATCCGCATCCAGCAAGGCGAAAAATGTGCTGAATCCAGCAATTGCGATCCCAATATTGTCGAATTAATAACCTTATTTTTTTTAAGTTTGTTAAAAACGTAGGACCTTCCTTTATCAATTAATTTATGACACTTATATCCGCTCTAGGTACTTTTTTACAGTCAGCTACTAGATTTTTTAAACATAACCTACCTAAAATTACATTTAAGGGTCCGGCAGAGCTTAAATTGCCCACAAAAACGTAATACCAAAATAAATCGAAATCCAGACAATATTTTATCAAATTATGTTATTATTCGTATTTAGATACCGGTAATCGGTACCGTAGAAACCTATACTACGGTACTATTTTGTCTACTATTACTTCACTGGATATAAAACATTGGAATATCGTTCAAAACTTGGTAAAGTTATCAAAAATTGCTTTCACTTACATTTATTTCCAGTGAAGTATTTTGGACTAAATGGTAACGTAGGAACCTAAATTAACGGTATCGGAATCCGAATAATAACACAATTTGATTATATTGTGTATAAATTACGATTTATATCGGTATTACGTTTGTATGAGAAATTTGGTCCGCCGGACTCTTAATATGCAATATATTCTGTAACTTAAATACACCCGAGGTAAATGTATGTATAGTCATAGTGATTCAGAATGTGTTTCGAAGTACCTAAACAATACATATTATGTAAAAAAAAGTGTGCGGTCGGAGGACTCCTGTCTTTAACGAACTATCTTTCCTCACGCCTTTTCAACTCCGAATGTAATTTGATATATCTTAGATTTAAAAATAAATATCATTTTCATAATCAGCATCCCGAGAAACCTAGAAATCGATATCAAGTTATTTAGAAAAGTAATGTCCGCCATCTTGAATTTCAAAATTAATGTTATTTTTATAATCAGTACCCCTGGGAACCATGAAATTAAAACCCATATCCATATAACTACAAAAGTAATGCCGGCCATCTTCGATTTGATAATTAATGTTATTTACGTAATAAGTGCTTTTTAGAAAAGTAATGTCCGCCATTTTGGATTTCAAAATTAATGTCATTTTCGTAATCAGCACCCCGAGAAACTTAGAATTGATACCTATATTAATTTATTTTGAAAATTAATATTTAATTATTTAATTCTAATTAAGTTAAGAATATCAAGTTGGGTTAGTCGCAGTATATTTCGGGAAAATATTTACGTCAATCGAGCGCGCGCCCGTGACACAAAGCGATACGTCCTCTCGCTGGGACGGCCCGATCATCACTGGCGCGATCGGCTTTGCGCGCTCGATAATATAGGTCAATTTCATCTTTAATTTACTAAATCCAGATATTGTTTTTTTGAAAAAATAATTTTAGATCGTATTGAAGGGATATCTGAAGATTAATACGTAATTTTTAAAATTTTCTAAATACCTTTCTAAAAAATAGAAAAAATTACATACATACATATTACATATTACACATACACAAACGTATGTACGTACGTATTACACATTATTATACATTACATTACATATTTGTCGGCAAGTTTCCCAAAAAAATATATTATTTCAATATTTTTTTGCTGCTATATTTTGTATGAAACTTGAAAAAAGTGTTTCCCCCACTGCCTAGTAGAGCATATGCTGAGTTTTATATTATTTTTTAATGTTCAGTAACATTAATATTTTCTTGTATAGCGACGATCAAACATCACTCGAAACGCGTTTTTTGCGAAAAACAGTTGTCAATTTATGTGATTTACCATTAATAGAGAAATAATTTTAAAAATCTATTACCACCAGTGACAGGTTTAAGAATAGTACTTTTCAAATAATTAACAAATTTATTTAAATTCTTTTTCGTTTTCTCAGAACCGAACAACAATATTCACTAAAATGCTTCGATTTTTAGGACGGCCTCTTAAAACCCTAGGAGAGATAATCCTACAAAATAAATATTAATATAATTAGGAAGTACCTATTTAAACTGCACCAGACTGATGTTTAATGTCTTCAGAAGTATCCAAAAAGCTATCCTCATTTTCTTCACCAAATAACAATGTTTTGATTCTGAAAAAGACATAAATTTTGTTGATGATGATTATTGATCTTTATAAAATTCAAGAAATTTAGGACAGGAGAAATTCAGTGTTCGAGAGGGCGTGGCAAGCGCTGGCCTCCTTTGTGAGGAGGTCATCACCACGAAAGAGGCCCCAGAGAGGGTGAGGGAGACTACAGCGGAATTCTATGAGGATGTCCACACGCAAAGAAAAGGAAAGAGAGCTACTGGGAGAATTTCACGGAATAAAAACTTAAAAATTACAGAACGCCTTACAAAAAAAGACATACATTGGAGAAAAGCAATTTCACCAATGGAAAGATTAACTAATAGTCTGTTTTTAATATAACAAACAAAACTTTATTTGACAATTCAATATAAATAATTCAGTATTATCTATTTAATCAACTGTCTTGCAAGTACCTAGAAATAACAAAATATTTGGTTTGATTTTACCAATACCTATTTGTTTTTTACTTATAATCTGCAAAGTGCTCAATATAGGTAGTCCCTTTTTTTTATTCTGATAGGCTTACATTCGGACCTCCAGTTCGCCGTTCGTTTTTAAGCGATACTGCGATCTACGATGGAGCGCGCTTGCCTAGAAGACCTATTCACTCATGATTTAAAGTCACCCAGATTATATCTATCAGGGAAGACCCAGTTAGGTAGCGCATTCCACATTATAACGGACACGAAAATTTAGTTGTCAATCTAAGTAGATTGACAACTAAATTCGTGTGTGTATTGTATTTTACCCAATATATTTATTGATCAGGATTTTAACATTTCTGTGTTGAGAATATACTTCCTAATTGGTTCAAGTGGTCGCATATATATTTGTTCATTTTGACTCTTGGTTTAATGGACTTTACAAAACGCCTGTAAGTCAATTATAAAAGCTTATATGTATATGTAAGTACCTATATTAGTAGCAATCCATATCCATACAAGTATTATAAATGCGATAGTAACTCTCTCTTTATCTGTTACCTTTACACTAAGGTCTGACCGAGATCTCAGTCTTGGTCTCGGATAAAATTCATGCTCGAACATGGCTTTAGATTCGAAGAATCTGAAATTCCGCAACTGGGATTTTATTTACTAGCTTTACAATAAACATTAATGAAAAGGTAACTACTCCATTAGTCAAGTGGTGCTATGTGTAACTGCTACACAAGATGTCGTGGGTTCGATTCCCAGGTTAAGCCAAGTGCTATTGGGATTTTGTATGAAATTCATTCTTCCAGTTCAAAGTTTGGATTTGAGCGCTATTAATGGCAATAGGCTCACCCCCTATTTCATGGGACCTAAACATACTGGGAAACTGAGAGTGTTCACCTCTGCATAACCCTTTGGAGAATACAGGTGTGATGGTATGTTATTACCCTTGATATAAGGGTAATTAATTAAGCAACACCCAATCTAACCAGACCAAGACAAAGATTGGGTGTTGCTGCATGGATGTTTGTGCATGTTTAACTGAGACAGACAAGGTATTCCACAGCTGTGCAGCCTGCACTGTAAAAGATTTGTCCAGGAAATTTGTGGAGAGCATTGGCATCTCAAGCCTCAAATTTTCTAATGATCTTAGATATCTAGTATGTGTGTAATAAAGGAACTGAAAACGTTCTTTATGATAAAGGGAAGCTAAGGGACAACAGATGAATATGTTCTGTAGAGAAGGGACAAAACATGTAAGTTCAAAGGAAGATGCTACACATGGGAGAGCCATGCTTCGGCACGAATGGGCCGGCTCGACCAGAGTGATACCACGGCCCCACAGAAAACCGGCGTTAAACAACGCTTACGTTGTGTTTCGCCGAGTGAGTGAGGTTACCGGAAGCCCAATCCTCTTTTAAAGGTCGGCAACACACTTGTGACTCCTCTTTTGGTGTTGCAGGTGTCCATGGGTGGCGGTAATCGCTTACCATCAGGTGATCCGTCTGCATGTTTGCCACCTATCCCATAAAAAAAAGATGTATTGGAAGCCACATGAGTTTTTTATGAAAATCCGATACATGATCATGCTAATTGTGCATACTTGGTATCAGTTGGTGCATGTTATAGAGAAATTAAAAAAATACTTATTTGTAGAGAATATTAAATAATACTATAAATTCTGAATATACAATAGAAATTGCTGAGAGAAATTGAAACCATAGTAATGTCAAAACAGATCTCATGAAATTTACAATATATTTTGTAATTGTAATATAAATTTAAAATTATGTTTGAATGTTGACGAGAGCACGTGCCTGAAACACTCGCCTAACACCTCCGGACTCGTCGCCAAGCTCCGCCTTGCAGCAGCCGCAACATGGAAGAATATCACCGGTTGCTGCTGCAACGGCGTCGAGCTCCAGCGACGAGTACTACTCTCCGCCGACTTACCACCGGCCACCGGATAGCTAGGGATCACGAGGCCAACCGGACGCCTTCACGCCCTTCCGGACGTGGAAGTGTGCAGCGCATGAGATGGACACAACTAAATGAAAATGTCATGCGCGCATACTATAAACTAGTAAAGTATAAAATTCCCAAATGCATACATACCTTTTCCATTCAATTCCTAATCCTATGAATGTGAAAGTTAAAAATCCATGCCACAATATGGTCACACCAGGTATAGGCTGTCTTTTATGTCCAAAATTTTTAAAGGTTCTCTGACTAACCATTGCCATCGTTTTAATGTTTCGAAACATAACGATATTATAACTTCTTATTGTTTAACCTGAGCAAACCTTCTACGACCTCCCTAATTCAAATGTCAAATTGTCAATTGTATTATTTCTTTTGTAATTGTATTTTTTTTGCAATATTTTGGCATAGCTACTGAGGCCTTTGTACCTTAAGGCGGATCGTTCAGCTGAGCCCGCGAAATTCAAATTTCAAGTGATTCTTCGCAGTTTGTAGGTCTTTAATAAGTTCTGCATTCATGGTAATGGTAATTGCGACATTAACTATACAAAATTCACAATTTTTATCTAAAACCATTGCATAAAAATCATTATTATAGCTAAAAGTAGTGTAAAATGACATATTTGACCAATTACACAGATTGCGCCAAGTTTTTGGCTTGATAAGGATTTTTAAGTGAAGGTTTTAGTTCTCAGTTGTGAAGGTTGTGCAATTCAATCCCAATCCTATTTAGTTCACTCAATCACCGTTCAATATTGAAACAATTTGACGCTAGTGTCGGATTCAAGAGTACGAAACTTGAAGAAACGTCACAATTCCAATGTCGATATATCGGAATTGAGTTCAAGAGTAAGCCTGCTGATCGAACATCCGCGAGACGGTTTGAATATCCGCGAGACGGTTCAATAATCCGTGAGCTATTTGTGCTAAGTGTGAATAGCGGCCAAGAACAAAGCTTGAACAAACGCGTGCATTTTTCTTCCTGATCTGAATAATTGACCCTGTAGGATTTTCTTCTGTATCGTGGTTGCTTTGACAAACACAAATTCTCACATACACAAACGCTCAGACCTGGAACAACTACATCTAGGTCATACAAATATATGCCCCGTGCGGGGATCGAACCCACAACACGTGGCGCAGAAGCGATCGCTCAGCCGCTGCACCAAACATTCTTGTTGGAGTAACGTACACGCAACATTTTTCTGGGTCGGCGGTAGTAGTTCTAAAATTATTACACTCACCTTATGCTTCCGCGACCAGGCTTTAACCGTACTGGAGGCACTCGGCAAGGACATCACCTACGACCAACTACTGGAGACATTGGACTCAAGATACGGCGACGCACATCTAGAATACGAGTTTCGTGCCCATTGAAGGATCGAGTATAGCGCTATGCAGAGACACTACAGCAGTGGGCTGTAGAAGTTGAAAAATTGGTCCGGAAAGCCTACCAGTCCACACCTGCACTTATCGACGGAAATCTTGTTCAGGCGTTCGTCGATGGAATACGTGACCTAGAAGTCAGAGCCGCTGTGAGACTTGGGCACCACAAGACTTTAAAAGACCCGATGGCCCATGGCTTGGAAGTGGAAGTAGTCAGACAGGACTATCGGGCTCACCGTATCCGGGAAGTTGAGTTACCGACATGCCACCAGGTGCGGGAAAAAAGGCCATTCCCAGGCGAGTTGCCCGAAGTATGAAGAAAGGGTGTAATATTGCCTAGATTCTTCATCTGATGTAAACGGGGACACTATCAAGCTAGTTGCTGGAGAAAGGAAGATGGCGGCCGCCCCAAGATGTCATATCTGTGGAGAAAGAGGTCACCTCCGGATGAATTGTCCAAAGCAAATCAGGTCCCGTGGGAGTTTTCCGAGTAGACCGTAGACCGTAATAGAGATGATGCATATTCTATAGTCAGGCAAGAGACTAAGGAAGCAGTTACCCGTGCGGATGTTAAGAACAGGGCTGAGTGATATACAAAAAGGAAGCAAGGAGCATGTCAGATCAACAAACATCTGAGAGGATGAAGACCCGATATGACCGCAAGATGAACAACATAACCCGGTACGCAGCAAAGGAAAGTCACCGAAGTTACAGGCAAAATAGGACGGTCACTCCCGAGTCGTGACTAAGATCAACGATGTCACCTACCGGATACAGAAAGGACCAAGAGGTGCTCCGAAGATCGTTCATGTGGATCTTTTGGCACGTTATCACGAATTTAATAATGCTCGGGACGAGCATGTCTTAGGAGGGGGCAGTGTTACGCCGAGTAACCAGGACGACGGAGATTCTGGATTAGTCGATGAAGCAGGAAAAAAACAAACAAAACACAATAGTTTGAGACCGGGCTCAAGGTCAACATTAACATTCGCAGGTTGAATGAAGAATGTAAACATCTATTTTATTCTATTCGAGCGGGTCGCATTCTTGAGACTTATCGAGATTTTTCGAATCCAGAATCTTCGTGGCTCATATAAATAATGGTCGACAGCGTCGGCAAGAGCAGTTCAGTTTAGGACATAGCGAAGTGAAGATCGAAGTGATGTACCAAGTGATTATCAGTGCGACGTTTAAGTGTGACAAGTGCTAGTATAGTGACTGTTCGTGTGATTTCTGTGTGTGTTTGTGTAGTGAATAAAGTGACTGCTCATTTCGGTGAAACTAGTGTTTTTAATTTATCCCGGACCCCAGCTCGTAATACTATATTATATAGTAGGGATGGCAACCCTAGCTGGCACATAAGTACTTACTTATTGTAGGTAGGTATATCACTATACTCTTCCCTGCGCGCTCGGGGTGCCTCAACATTATTCTATGTTCTCAAATTTTAAGATTCAACCTTCATACGCCTCCAATGACATGAAAAAGAAAAACTAAATGAAAGATATAGTTAAATATTTCAACTTTATATTAATTAAAAGGCGGGCTTATCAAACTATAGAAACAGACAGGCATTCTTAAAAATACAATACTATTATCGTATTGCTTTTTTCCTTAATGTCGTTATTAAAATTATATTTAAGAGTAACCTTAACTTAGCCTATGTACATACTTATGTAGTTAGGTAGGTACGTTTATTTACATCAACACCTATGAAAATTAAAACATTCAGAATCATTTGCTATCAGTGGTTGACGTTTTTTACTCTAACAAAAGTTTTATGATAAATATAACAAACTGAACATTACAAATATATCGTGGGCAATTTTATAATGAAGCATTTCTTGCACCTAATTATGGATAAGATTTATAATAAACTAAAAAATAGCTTCTAATGATAAAATAAATTTCTAATTCAATCGTTTGATGTCCATAGATCATGTAAGTAATCATAAATTCATTCTTTTGTCAAGGAAATATTACACACTATATTTTCACATGAAAACTCGTAAAAATATACATCCAGATAGTAACAAATACAGACAGAAATACCTACAGAGGGTAAATTTAATAGTTATCTGGTTTTTTAAGGCTAAATATTATAGCATTAATCATCATTTGTAATACAACAAAATATAATACAGGTTTCGTTTGTATGTCAGAAAAAAGATAGATATACCATTATTGTAGAAAAGGGGCGGAATGCGAAAATGTAAGTCGACATTATAATCGTCAATAAGAATAAAATCTTTGAATATGTTGCGCACAGCTGACGTTTTACTTAAGAATTGAAGCGACATACAGCATGTAATTATGACCAAACGGCCAAGCTGTAATTATTTTAGTCTTCAAATTTTATGGAGTGAACTCCTGTGTCGATCGCGCCGCCGCGATACGAACCCCTTTTCTTCTTCGTCTTTTCATGCTTGAATGACTTGCCACGTGTATGCTTTAAATCTTGATTAGCACGCTCACCCCATGAACCTCGTGAACCACTCTAGAAAGTAAAATAATGTGTTTATGCAGTTTTTATTGCAATTTGCTGCACATCGGACCTGGCAGTTTAATCAGTCTCAAGTCTGACAAATTACTAATTACCAGCCCCAAGTCCATTATAGTACACAATCTGGTATTATCTCAATATTTAAATGTCACTCAGCACTGGGTAGACATTTCGAACCAAAAATGTTAGCCATCAAAGATATTAAATACGAACTTACACTTTAATATAGTTCTTTGAGATAAGATTATTTGTGAATTTGGCATGAATAGTAAAAGTTCTTCTTTTTATAAAAATATGATATTATGTACCTATGAATGATAATGATATGAACAGCAGTAAACGAGAAGTAATAAATAATATAATATCTCTATTTCCTTACCTACTTAATCAAACACAATTTTCTTGTTTTGAGAATTATCTCCTCCCTCAAAACTTTTTCTATCATTGAATCCTCCTTTGTTGAACCCTCCCCGGTCTCCACCCCAGGAATGACGGTCACCGCGACCGCCACGGCCTCTTCGATCACCACCACGACCGCCCCTGTCGAACCCACCCCGACCTCCCCTGTCAAATCCGCCCCGACCCCCCCTGTCAAAACCGCCCCGACCACCCCTGCCGCCACGACCACCTCTGTCATTGAACCCTCCGCGGCCTCCTCTATCACCTCCGCGGCCTCCTCTATCACCTCCGCGGCCTCTAAATCCACCTCTGCCCCTATCATTGAAACCTCGGCCTCTATTGAATCCGCCACGCCCATGTTGGTTCCACCCTCCAGATTTGTTGCCTTCAGATTCTTCTTCGTTTTCTTCACCTTCTTGGCTTTCACCCTCCTGATAGAGAGAAGCACTAATTTATAACCAAGACAACCCTATGTGAAGGCCAAATGATTCAAGAAAGTAAATGCCCAAAAATGTTGCAAGCCACAGGCGATAAAGCCATGGGCGGAAATAACCAAGTTAGGCATAACATGGAGTTGCCTTGGCTTCTCAAACTTTGGGGCATTTACCTTAGCGTCGAATGAATTATCCTTAAGCCTAGGATCCACTTCTATAGGTTGCGACGCCACTCGACGAAATGGAGCTGGTTTACCCAATCCATTCTCTTTTTCTTTGGGAGTTGAAACACTGACAGTTCCCTAGAATTTAGTATACAGTTCAATGTTGGTTTCTTTATGTGAAGGGAAGACCATGTCTATAGATAAATAAAATCCAACACTCATGATGTTGAAATGTTAATGCTGGTTTATTTTCATAGCAGTATTATGTAGGTAAAAACTGCTAGTATTTTTAAAATTACCATTCAAATAAACCACTATAATTACAAATAGTCATACCTTTACAAAATTACTGTAGGGCTTCTTGGCAGGACCACTTGAATCACCTCCAGATGCTTTCCTCTTTTTCCCAGATTGAACTCCATTTTCAGCAGCCTTTGAAATATATAATTATGTTTGCAATTTCATGATTCTTATTATAATAGGTATCATATTCATTCGCTTCCCAAAAAGATATACTATAACCAAGGCGGTGCTTTTTTGCACCATTTTTACAGGCGATGATTTATTGATATGACAACATTCTTATAATACTTATTTCATCAAATGGTAAATATGGCTAAATAAACTTTGACATTGTTGATGCACTGAAATAGTTTGTGTGTGAATGAATAACTTTCTAGCTAGTTACAAGTGACATTCAGCTTTTATTGGTGTTGTCACTGTAGTAGTTTTATATGTATAGTTAGTTATCCGGCTATTTTAATTATTCAAAATATGCGAAGTTCGTAAGGTTTGAGCATTTTTTATAACAACAAAGAAATTCAAGTTACTTGATACTTTGATTTGAGTTTAATAAAAATCACATCAAATCACATTAATTAGTCTACATTATGCTAGAAAACTTCAGCTCAGTCTGCTTAGACATGCTGGAATTGAGTTATTTTATTTAAGAGAACTCTTCAAATAAAAAAAATACATTAAGTTTTCGGAGTTAAGCGTTTAGCAGACTCATACCAAAAAAACAATGCTGTTTATCAACATATTTTAAATTATTATGAACTTGAAGTTTCTTAAATTCATTAAAGATAGTGTCAAGACAACTGCTTAATTTTTTTGTATGAGAGCTTTTGTATGAAAGATATTCTATGACTCCTTCGCCGTATAATATATAAGCCGTAGAATATCTTTAACCACTTGTAATAATAATTATTATTATATATATCATAACATACCATCACGAATATATTCCCCGAAGGATTAGGCAGAGGTGTGCTAATGTACACCCACCGTTCGCCGGTATGTTTACCTAAACATACCGGCGAACTGTGAACCGGTGGGACCTCCCATGTAATAGGGGGCGAACCTATTGCCATTAACCGGGTACAAATCCAGACTCCGAGCTGCTGCGAACACTGCTGGACCTGGGGATCGAACCCAGGACCTCTAGCGTAACAGTCACGCTTGGGACCACTAGACTAATGAGGCATTCAATAATTATATATATTGATAAGAATATTATAATATATGCTAGAAATAAAGAACACATGCAAAAATTCAAGACCAGGAGTAATCACAACCTAATTATCATGCTGTTTCTTACTTTCGATCCATTAATATCCACGATATTAACAGTAAACAAATTTAAAAAAATATTTTAAAACCTAATTTAAGGTGACTGCCTCATTAGTCTAGTGGTCCCAAGCGCGACTGCTACGCTAGAGGTCCTGGGTTCGATCCCCAGGTCGAGCAGTGTTATTGAGTTTTTCTATGAAATTCTCAGTAGCAGCTCGGAGTCTGGATTTGTGCCCGGTTAATGGCTATAGGCTCGCCCCCTATAACATGGGACCTAAACATACCAGGCGAACTGTGGGTGTACATTAAGTACGCCTCTGCCTAACCCTTCGGGGAATACAGGCGTGATGGTATGTTATGTTATTTAAGGTAATTTTTGAATATAGAATAAAAAAGGGGATAAATATAATGACCAAAAAATTTAGTACATTCATCACCAAAATGTTTACCAAAACGGATAAATGGTCACCAAATATTAGGTTTGGGTTAGAGCTGCGACCTGAGCCGAATTCTACCTATAATACCTATTATACTTGGTTGGTGAATTTATTTGGAATTTTTTTATTAGAGACAATCATAATTTGGAGTTGGTTGCTTTAAGTAGGATCGCAAGTTGTAAAATTTTTGGTTCTAATTTCGCGCTCAAATGTGGATTTATTTTGGGGATACTATTTTTGGCAATATAAAGTTATTTTTTGCTGTTGCAATAAAAAGTATCAGTTAAAGTTCTTGTATTGGTCACATTTCAATATATTAAACTTTAAACATACAATTTACCTAAAGTTAGATTTATGATAACATGTTCTATGAAGTAGAACATGTAGTAGAGTAGAAGTAAAATATGCACCAGATTTTAAGTTAAACCTTCAGTAATATGGCTGTGAAAACCGTTTCCATTACAATTTTATTATATTTATAGATTAATGATAATGATAATTATGCTTATTCAAATATAAATACTCACTTGAACATTTAATTCCTTTTTGGCCACTTTAGAAGGAGGAGAATCTTCATCACTCTTGTCACTGTCATCGGAGGATCCAGATTTTTTAGCTGGAGTAGGTTTCTTTGCTGGTTTTTGTTTTGGTTCATCATCTTCACTAGAATCTTCATCAGACGATTCCTGTTTTTTTGCAGCAGGTTTGGGTTTAACCACACTGACAGGTGTCTTAGGAGCAGGTTTATGTGGTTCATCATCACTGTCATCACTATCATCTGAAGATGATGCCTTTTTAATTGGTGCTTTAACTGGAGTTTTTGCTGGTGTCTTTTGAACTGCTTTAGGTTTCTCATCTTCACTACTGTCATCACTGTCAGATGAGGACTCTTTTTTACCTGACGCCTTAATGGCAGGTTTTACAGGGGTGGGCTGGGGTTTCTGGAGAGCCTTCTGAGGCACTTTTTGATCTTCATCACTGTCATCACTATCATCTGAGGATTCTTGCTTTTTAACTGGTATTGGTTTTGATTTAACAGAAGTTGCTTGTGGTTGTGGTGCCTTACTTTTAGGTTTAGAATTATCATTACTATCATCGGAATCCTCAGATGAAGACTCTTGCTTTTTAACTGGTACAGCTTTAGCCACTGGCTTAACTGGAGTGCTCTTTGAAACCAGTTTAGCAGCTGCTTTTGGTTTTTCATCTTCACTATCATCACTGTCATCAGAAGATGGTTCTTGCTTTTTAGCTGGTACCGCTTTGATTGGCGTCTTAACTGGTGTGGGTGCTGTTTTTTTTGGAACAGGTTTATCATCTTCACTGTCATCGCTATCATCAGATGATGACTCCTGTTTCTTGGAGTTTAAAGTTGCTTTAGCCTGTGGTTTAGCTACAGGTTTTGCAACAGTCTTCGGTTTTTCATCTTCACTGCTATCATCAGAAGAAGAATCTTGTTTCTTGGCAGGTACAGCTTTTACAGGAGCTTTGACTGGAGCAATAGTAGATTTCTTAGTTTTTTCATCCTCACTACTATCACTATCTGATGAAGAGTCTGACTTCTTCTTAGAAGGCACTTTAGGAGGTGGTGCCTTTGCTGGAGCCTTTTGTTGAGTTTTGGGTTTCTCATCTTCACTGCTATCATCATCAGAAGATTCTTGTTTCTTAATACCTTTTGGTACTGCATTATTTGGCTTCACTGGTTGTTTTTTAGGTTTTGAAGTTGCATTGTCTTCACTGCTATCACTGTCATCTGATGTTTCTGGCTTCTTAGATGGTGCAGCTGCTGGTTTTGGTTTAGCCTATAGAAAAACATATGTTTACAGGTGATCTTATCTAAAGATATTATTTTGCAAAAATGTATTATTTTCAGAGGTAGTGACGAATAATTAAATATTAAATTCACAGATATTCATAAAACATTTCTCATCATTATAACCAAAAAATTCAGAATTATAATAACATGATCATAATATAAAATAAGTGCTTTAAACATACTTGAGTTTTCGGTATTTCATCTTCAGAACTGTCAGAATCTGAAGAGTCTTGTGTTTTTTTAGCTGCTGTAGCTTTGCCGTTTACTTGAACAATAGATTGCTTTTGTACTTTTTCATCCTCACTGGTGTCATCATCTGAACTAAAAAAAAAGAAATTAATTCAATTACCTACACAACAAACCACTACAAAAGTGTAGGTAAATAAATAAAAACATTCAGAACTTTCATCAAAACATAATTTCAAATAAGTAGTTACTCAGAGAAAATCAAATGAAAAAGTTAATTAAATATATTATTGTAGGCTGCTCTAAAATTTAAAAACCTGGTGAAAAGAGGAAAGGTGTCGAACAGATAACTTTAATTTAGCTAAAATGTGAGAACTGGAAAGATTTACTTAAGATAACATAGTCAACCCATTATACTGTCCCACCGCTGACCATGGGTCTCTTCTCAGAATGAGTGGGATTGGGCTTAGTTTTCAAATCCAAGTTATCTTGTAATTGGATAATCAACTCATTTTCTTTGTTATGCAAGTAACTGTTTTTATATTGTAAGGTCAACATAGTTCTCTTCTAAAAATTTTTTTTTGTTGGTAAAAACTAGCCATGTCAAATCTTTAGCAGGATTATCAACAACAATTGGCACTCATTTGGACCTCAATTATTTGGTCGGCGAAGTCGAAAACCACACCTATTCTAAGTATTGAATGTGCCATTTTCCCCTTTTTTTATGAGATTTATTAGTACAGTAGTTAATTACATTTATCTCTTTTTTTAAATGTAATGTTTATAAAAGTAATGATTTTTCAGAAAATCAATTTAATTCAGTTAAAACTGGCTTTTAACAGTCACAACACTGCACCAACCAACCCAAAGACATGACATTGTATTGTAATAACATTGTTGGAATATTAATTATTTTTATTTATTTTTTTAAGAAAAGCTTACTAGTAATGTGGGTCGCATATTACTAGTATTCTTGTTAACCCCTCAAGCTAAGCTAAATGCTTGTGTTACGAGTGGGTTCACGTCGGTAGTGCAATGGGTGGGTTTTTAACCAGCAATTACATGATCGCCAATCCGACGCCCTAGCCACTAGGCTACCGGCGCTTCATAATAATCATGGTATATTCATTAATCAACAATAGTTTCACGTTATTGAGTGCATTTCACAATATAACATGAAACTTGATACATATGAATGATACTAGTTGTTATAGGTAACATGGTAACATAGTAATTAATGAGGACTATAAAGTACAATGGTGAAAAAGTTGATCGAATTTATAAGCGTCTATAAATATCATCTAGATGTATATAAAATAAATTCTCAAGTTTTTTCAATTAGTTCATAAAGCTTGTCTAAGTCTGGAAACAAAATCATCTTAATTCAAAACACAATTGGCTTGATACTCAGTTTAACTTTTAGTGTTGCCACATGTATGAATCAGGTATATTAAATATTTGGCCTACATTTCATTAACATGCTTAGATGTATCTGAATAAATACGAAAATACCTATATTAATACCGACTGCCTCATTAGTGTAGTGGTCCCAAGTGCGACTGCTACACTAGAGGTCCTGGGGTTCGATCCCCAGGTCGAGAAAGTATTATTGGGTTTTTTTATAAAATTTTAATTAGCAGCTCGGAGTGTGGATGTGTCCCCGGTTAATGGCTATAGGCTTGCCCCCTATAACATGGGACCTAAACATACCGGTGAACTGTGGGTGTACATTAAGAACACCTCTGCCTAACCCTTCGGGGAATACAGGCGTGCTGGTATGTATGTTTATGTTCATACCTATTTTATTTGAGTGCTAAAAAGTCACACAGTTATAATTAAAAAAAAAATGGAATCGCTTTAATTCTACCCATGTATCTAGTATGGCAAAAAAGGGACAATAGAGAAACAACATCTGTCAGTGTCATATCTTTAATTCCAATGTTCCAATAATATTGAAACTGAAACAAAAATTGATCCGAAATTCAAACTCTTTATTTTTTACTGTAAGGTTTTTACTGCAAATGTAGTTCTTTTTTTTCTAAATAAACAATTTATTTATTTAATTAATTATATATTTTTCATGTGCAGATGCAACAAAAAACTGTCAACAAAAAAAAATTATGGGATTTATTCGCCATTTCTTATGTAGACATTCATACATAGTTATCATGGCATGTAAAATGAGAAACATCAAATCAGACTTCTTAGATTGACCAAATTATAATGAAGTTATCAGTTATAAAATAATAATGTGTTAAATTGTTTAATCATTTAAATGCCGTCCCCACAGTCACATATAGATGATATTATTATTATAGATTACAAACCAAAATGTGCCCAGCACACCACACTCACGACTGGGTGATAGATTTAAAGGATAAATTCGGAGCTTGGCTCAGAGGCCACGCTTTTTCGTTTTAGAGGTAGGATTTTGAGGTAAGGGTCTAACCCTTACCTCAAAATTTAATTTAATATTATAATTAATTATTTAAAATTAATTTAACACAATTTTTTGTAATTTTATAGGTTATAATACGTATAATTATTGCTGGGTCTGCTGCTCACTTCTACATTGAACACAGACTATCTATTGCTTAATTACATAAATGTTTAAAGCATAATGTTTTACTTACCTTTCTGCTGCCTTTTTTGGTTTCTTCTGCTTATTGAATTCTTGTATTATGTCGGTAAGTGACGGCAAGCCTTTGACACGAGGTTTCTACAAAAGTAAAAAAAAAAACATTTTAATTCAATCCCGACTCTTCAATCAGTATTCAATTCGAATATGGTTTTATTAATAAGTACATATTAGATGGGTTTTCTTAGGAAATCTTACTAGCAAGCCAAAAAGAATTCGTAAGTTGCTTCGTCGAACGACAATTTAGATTCCACAAAATGTCCGTCAATATAATAAAATGGTTGATTTACTGCAATTGAATCAGAATAACGAGTTGTTTAGAGTAATGAGATAACTACATGACCTAGCAATATTCTAATAATAACTACTAAAAACATGAGACGCTAAGTTTTTCGAGCACATGTGGTGGCCGGCCACACGTGGTTTTTGTAGTGAAGATGGGACTTGACTTACCGCTTTGGTTTTTTTAAGAAAGTCTTGAGCCAACGATTTGTCAATGCTTTGTAAAAATTGATGAACTATAGAATTGGCTTCAGTTTGAACTTCGGCAGGAACTCCCATTTTTTCTCAATTGTCCCAAATTAATGTTAGTACAGCAACGAAAATCAACGCCACCGCTTGTCACACGGCCACATTTACTCAATGTTCAATGACACCTGATGAAGTGATGATAGCGATGTGCCGAATACGGTTTGACTCGAGTCAGGCTTGAGTCCTGCTTTGGACTCGCCTACTCGAATACCAATTTATTTTGATTCGAGTACGCCGGATTCGATTCCGATACTCGAGTAAGGAAGAATCGAATCGTACTCGTTAACTCGATTCTATTTATACGAGTCCATCCGAAAAATGATTGATTTATTATTGTTGTGTCATTATGCTTAACCTAACCTACACACTGTTTGAAGTTAACTTCTTTTCATTTTTCCTTTTTGTTCTAAAATCGGACTCTAGTTTTGGACTAGAATTTCCAAATTCGAATTCTGGACTCGAATTTTTAGACTCGAGTCCAGCCGGACATTTGTCAATATTCGAATACCAAATAGAATTCGAGTACTGGGCTCGAATTAGAGAATCAAGTCATGATTCGAATACCGTATTAAGTGACTCGAGTCGACTCTTTCCACCATTACAGCGACTCGGTACATCACTACCTGATGACACACTATGCACAGACTACTAACCGAGTTATTAGTTTATGACACTAGAAGTAGATGTTTGCCTTTGCAGTTTGCACCGGAGCTAGTGTTACCAGATAAAAAAAATACCGTGTTGATGTATTAAAAAATACGGTGTTTCAGACGAAAAAAAAAGGTGTAAAAGCCAAAAGAAAATACCATGTATCCATACTAATATTATAAATGTGAAAGTAACTCTGTCTATCTGTTACGCTTAAACCGCTGAACCAATTTAGATGAAATATGGTATGGAGCTAGATTAGACCTTGGAGGACATAGTCTCGTTTTCACTCGCGTGAAACCGCGGGCAACAGCTAGTAATGAATATTTATATTTATAAATATAATTAATAACTTTCCTCTAAAATAAGAACTTCTTGATCATTATATAGCTGCAATCATTTTCGCAATCGTAACTCGATAGTTCAAAATGGACAGCGATCCATCGGGATCGCTGTCCATTTTGTGTAAATGTCACTTTCTGTCGTGACTCAAACAACCAAACACTAAAATACAATACAATACAAAAATATTATTTCATATCAAACATTGTGATTAAACATAAATTGAGGCAGTTCCAGTAAGTGACAAATAGTACTTGTGTTGGAGCTGATTATTGTTTTCTTACAATCGTATGTCGGCAGCGGATAGATATCTAGTTTAAGGTTTAATTTATTATAGATATAGACTGACTGTGTAACATATTGCCGTCTAGCAAAGACTGTTCCTTCTGCTCAGAGTGGCCCAGTCAAAAGGACGACACGTATGCAGGGTTAATGAAATATTTAGAAAATATAGTTTCCTAATAGAAAGAAACCCACTGCTTTTATAAATGTCTGTTGTAGAAAATCTGCAAGGTTTAAAGTACATCACCTTGATATGCGAACGCTGGGCTCTTTCCAGATCGAGAAACTTGATTTTAGTGGCTCCAACCCATGTCGGAATTGCACCAGCGCTTTAAAGTTGTTATTTAAATTTTGTACAGATAGAGACTTCTTCAAAATGAGCTTCCTAATCCTTTTCATGAGGATCTCTGTTTAGGCCTTAACGGGACTTAATAAAAGCAGCAGTGGACTGTATAAATTAGGTATAATATTTTGCTGTAACAATTCACGCGGATATGCACAAGGAAATGCCCGTAGTCTCACGCGTCGATCAGCTGAGTAGTGAGCGGAGGCGCGGCGCACGCGCAGCCAGCTTCGGTCCCCCGCACCCTGCGCCTGCCCCGGTGTCGTCCGTCGCATGATGCGCCGACATATTCCCCGGGTTGAAGGGATGTCTTCAAAAGTCGACAGGAAGAGGGCAGATGCAGTTGAAGGCACGACGAATGGTGCCCCGCTTCGTCTTCAGTTCAGCCACTCTTGTCACCCCGTCCACGCCAGGATAAGTCTTCGTGACCCGGCCCAGGGACCAGAGTAGAGGTGGCGCTGTCTTGTCCTTGATCAGGACTAATGACCCAGGCTTAACTTCGCCTCTGGAATCAAACCACTTTGATTTTGCCTGTAGCAGAGAAGTGTATTCATTATGAAATCTGCTCCAAAAGTGCTGCCTGATGTACTGGATTCTTCTCCAGCGATCCAGTCGTGTGATGTTGGCATCAGTCACCTGAGGGTGTGGTACAGATAAGAGTGGTCGTCCAATTAGGAAGTGTGAAGGAGTAAGTGCTGAAAAATCGTTAGGGTCTGAAGAGAGAGGAGTAAGAGGCCGCGAATTCAAGACCGCCTCTATATGAGTGAGACAAGTGGCCATCTCCTCAAAAGTAAAATGGGTAAGATTAAGTAGTCTTTTTAAATGATGCTTGCACGATTTCACAGCAGCTTCAGCCAGTGAATTAAAATGAGGGCTGTATGCAGGCGTGAAAATAAATTCGATACCCTCCTGCGCTATTTCAGATGCAACACTTGATGACTGCAAGAACCTATGCATTTCATTTGATGCGCCTACGAAGTTCGTCCCGTTATCGGACGTGATGCTTCGAGGCTTGCCTCGACGCGCCACGAAACGATTTAGAGCGGCCAAGTAAGCCTCAGTGGTGAGGTCCGTGACGAGCTCCAAATGTACGGCTTTTATTGCCGAGCAAACAAAGATGCACATATAAGATTTTGTTAGTTTGCAGCCGCGACCCTTGCGATCGGCTGTCAATACTGGCCCTGCGTAGTCCACATAACAGTTTAGAAATGGGAACTCAAGATGAGTTCTTGAAGAAGGTAGTTGACCCATTACAGGCTGTACATTTTGAGCTTTGTGTCTGAAACATTTAAGACATTTACTCACGATAAATCTAGACAAGCTCCTACCACCTAAAGGCCAATAAGTCTGTCTTATATGTGAGAGGAGTAGTTGTGGACCAGCATGTAAAAGCTTTAAATGTTGCATTTGAAATATATGTTTAGTGAATATATGTTTACTACATAAGACAATAGGATGTTTTATACTAAAATCGTAGGGGGAATTATCAAGCCTCCCGCCCACGCGAATGAGGTTATGATTGTCAATGAACGGAGTCAAAGGAAGCAATCTACTTTTGCGTGGCAATTTTTTACCAGATATTAAAAGATTATATTCTTCAGGAAACATTTCAAGCTGTGAATATTTTATAATTATGTTTAATGAATTTTGTAGTTCTGTTGGTGTAAGATTGCCACACAATTTATCTTTGTTTTTTAAATTAAAAATGAATCTTTGTACATATGTAAATATTTTGTGTATTTTTGTTAAACTAGAATACTTTTCTAATAAGTTATGTATGATTGAGGAATGAACGGTTACATATGAATGATTACTATTATATGAATGATTGCTACCATCACCACCAATTAAATGAGTCACTACTTCCGGCAAATCATGTTTCTCTGCATTTGGCATTTTAGGCCACTCAGTTTCATCGTGAAATAAAAAGGAGGGTCCGGACCACCACAGAGGTGTCCCCCCGATAACATTGGCTTTAAGACCACGGGAAACAAGATCCGCCGGGTTGTCCTTCGACGGTACGTAGCTCCAGGTATGACCACATGTGCTTTCCTGTATCTCGTTGACTCTATTTCTAACAAAAGGTTTTAATTGGTTAGAAGGAGTAGCGAGCCAACCCAAGACTATAGTAGAGTCACACCAGAATCTACATCTATGGATGGGAATGGTAAGCGATTCCTGAATCTTAATACACAGCCTTGCACCTAACAAGGCCCCACAAAGTTCAAGCCTTGGTATTGTCGTCGGTTTGATGGGCGCTACACGATTTCTAGAAACTAGAAGCTGTACCCCTATAGACCCAACACCATTACACGAACGTATATATACACAAGCGCCATACGCCCTCTCGGACGCATCGGTAAAGACGTGTACTTCGTGCATAATAGAGTCTTCACACAAAACCCAACGAGGAATTTTTAAATTATTTAAAGATATTATGGTACTTTCAAATGTAGACCAAAGGTTTTTTATTTCGGTCGAGACTTCGTCGTCCCAGTCATATTTGTCCAGCCATAGACGCTGCATGACGATTTTCGCTTCGACAACGCACGGACCTACAAGGCCTAGTGGGTCAAAGATCTGACTGATGACAGAGAGGACGTGACGTTTAGTGACTTTAGTTGAAGACGTAATATTAATAGTGTAAGTAAGCGAGTCAGAGTCGCAAACCCAGTTAAGACCTAGAGTTTTAGACTGAGAGGAGTTAAGACCTTGCTCAGAAAATTGCAACATGTTGTTGGACTCGTTACTATCTGTAATTTTACTAAGAATTTCCGGATGATTAGATCGCCATTTACGTAATATAAATTTAGCAGAACTCAGAACTGATTGTACCCCTTTTGAAATTTCAATAGTCTCAGCTACGGTGTTCCCCCCACTTAGATAGTCATCAACGTAGAAATCACGCCGTATGGCTGATTGGATGCGATCATCCTCTATGTCATCAGCCAGACTTACCAGGCACTTGGTAGCCAAATAGGGAGCGGAAGCGGTACCGTAGGTGACCGTGTTTAGTGTGTAGGTCTTGAGAGGTTCTGATGATTCAAACCGAAATATAATTTTTTGAAGAGGTCGTTGATCTGGACTAATATCTATGGCTCTGTACATTTTTTCTACGTCACTCGAGACCACATATCTATGCTGACGAAAACGTGTTAAAATGCTAAACAGATCGTCTTGCACTACGGGACCGACCATCTGAATGTCATTAAGAGACACTCCCGAACTGGTAGAGGCTGATGCGTCGAATACTACGCGTAGTTGAGTAGTGGTGCTTGAACTACGAATAACTCCATGATGTGGAATGTAATGTTTTGCAATGGAGTTATCAGGTGAGCGAGTGTGGTCAGAAAAAGAGTCTATTGTCATATGACCTAGGCGTTCATATTCCCTCATGAATTCGCAATATTTGTGTTTGAAAGAAGGATCGTTTTTAAATCGTCGCTCTAGGGATAAAAAACGTTTTTTAGAGGTTTCGTAAGAATGACCTAAAGCACTAGGATCCTCTTTTAAAGGCATTTTGACAACAAACCTACCATCATTGTTGCGAACGGTGGTTTGAAGAAAATACTGTTCGCACATTCTTTCTTCAAAGGAAAGTGAATGTTGTGACGAGACATTGTCAAGCTCCCAAAATTTAGTAAGGTCGGGAGTAACATTGGAATGATGGCACAAATGTGTATAGGAAAAGTTTGATTGATGCGAAATACTACCTGACACTAGCCAGCCTAACTTAGTTTCGCACAATCTAGGAAGGTTTTTCCCTAAAACAATTGTATTACTGCCTAAGACATTCCAGAACACTTCAGCCCCTACCAGGATATCTATGACCGACGGAACGTTAAAGTTCGGATCTGCTAGTGTAAGACCTGAAGGAATAGGGACGTGATTGATGTGCACGAATGAAGACGGAAGAACCTTTGTGATTTCAGGCAAAATATGACACTCGATATCAACAGTATAGGCACAGCATAAAGACTCTATTGTGAGGTGACAAGACTGTGTACTGGTGGATATGTGATTATTTATACCCGTTACCTTAACGCTCGTACCGCGTCGTGACAAACCCAGCTTCTCCGATAAGCTCTGCGTAACAAAGTTCGCCGTACTACCGTTGTCCAGCAACAGGCGCGCAGTGTACTTCTTACCCGTCGCGCTGGTCACGTTCACCAAAGCTGTGGACAGTAAAACATGCGCAGAAGTAGCAAGCTGCAAAGAATTGACTGGAATAGCAATATTAGACGTAGAAGGCGAAGCAGAAAGCATCGCAGAAGTAGCAGAAGGCAATGGATTGGACATTGGTTTTGGCTCATAATTTTCTAAATGCAAAAGCGTATTGTGCTTTGTTTTGCAATATTTACAATGTGATAGTTTGCATTGCTTAGCAGAATGTCCAAAGCGTAAGCAGTTAAGACAAACATTGTAATCATTTGCTAATTGTATGCGTTTTTCTATAGATAATTTTCTGTATGATTCACATTTATATAAGTTATGAGATTGGGAGCAAAATGGACATTTAACTATTTTATTATAAGTATTAATTGATTTTTTATTAATTTGAGTGATTTTATTATATTTATTTGAATGATTATTATTTAAAGCAACAATAGAAGTATGATTTGTTTCGACAGACTCCAACCAATCTGCTTTCTTGCTTAAAAACGAACAAAATTGTAATATAGTAGGATCATCTTTAAGAATATTGTTCCTATGCTCTTCCCAGTCACGACTAGTTGTTAAATCTAATTTTTTAGCCATGACATAAATTAATAATGTGTCCCAATGTTGAGTGGGCTGATTTAATGTTGTGAGTGCCCTTAAATTTCTATTAATTAAATCTACAAGATTTCTAATTGAGACACTTGACTCTTGACTAACTGGCTCGGCATCAAATAAAGCTTGTACATGATTATGAACAAGAAGGCGATTGTTATTGTAACGCTCGCAAAGCAAGTCCCACGCAATTTTATAATGATCACCTTTAAAATCTATATTTTTAATGATTAAGGCTGCTGTTCCCTGCAATGAAGCTCGCAGGTAGTGGAACTTGTTTATATTATTAATACTAGCATTATCGTGAATCAATGAAGTAAAAGTATCTCTAAACTCGAGCCAGCATTGACAGTTTCCATCGAAATGAGGTAAATCTATTTTGGGCAAACGTACAAAACTATTACTATTGGAATTGAGTGCACCTGAGTTAGCATCTTTGAAGCCCGCCTCAGACCCAGCACCGTTGGACGAAGCACCGAGCAGGCTGCGCGTGAGCGCCACCAGGTTGAAGAACTGACGGTCGAAGTCCTCACGTTCAGCAAACGCAGACCCGGTATCATCGGCAAGCACTTCGATGTGAGTCTGTAAGTCATCAAATTCTGAATAAAGGGTTTCGAATTTATTAAAACGCTCCTCTAAATCTAGACGTTGTAACTCAGAAACCTCTGAACTGCTTTTAATTAAAGTTAAATAATTATTATAAATTGTAACCTTTGATTTAATTGAACTACGTTTTTTCAACAAAGTTTTAAGACTATCTGTCATTTTGTTCTACAAAGAAACGAAACAAGTTTACTAATTATCTTAATATGAAAAAAATGCACAACAGCTGTGCGATAACAAAAGGGATCGATGCAAGCAGGTAAGAAAAAAACCGTGCGAGGTCAATGACTCAACAGCTGTTTAACGTAGCTAACTAGTAGGCACGTGGTGTTTTTTGCGACAAAATATGTATAATGAACAAGCAGTGCGTTTGGCAATGATATGAATGCACTATTTAGAAGCACTGAAGTTAATTATTTTAAAAGAACAGGTAATAGGAAGATTATAACGATTTTTCGGCAAGAAAAGAAAGCGAGAAAAATAACTAATTGGAACGAACTCACTCAAATACTGTATTTATACTCCCAAAGAATGACATCAGCTTCCTTGATAATGATGCAGGCAGCTACGGAGACGACTTCTTTGTTCAAATCGGCGTGACGTGGTTGCGGTCAAAGTCTACACGACGACCGTTGACGGTGACGATGTAAATCCGTTACAGCAAATAAACTGGCTAATATTAGCGCGATCGAAGGACCAATGTTTAGGCCTTAACGGGACTTAATAAAAGCAGCAGTGGACTGTATAAATTAGGTATAATATTTTGCTGTAACAATTCACGCGGATATGCACAAGGAAATGCCCGTAGTCTCACGCGTCGATCAGCTGAGTAGTGAGCGGAGGCGCGGCGCACGCGCAGCCAGCTTCGGTCCCCCGCACCCTGCGCCTGCCCCGGTGTCGTCCGTCGCATGATGCGCCGACAATCTCCATATGAGGATGCCATGACAGTCGTTGATCAACAATAAAATTATGCCCAAATATTTATTGAGCTGACTTGTTGAATGTTTTGGTACCCATTAAACGCTATCGCCACGGACGACGACGATTCTCAAATGTAACAACCATAAGATGGTAAAAAGGAAAAAAAAATGGTCGATTCTAGCTTACGGCATGCAAAAAAAGAGCTACAAGTCCAAAATAACATATTTGACTGATTTAGCTATAGCTAGCGACCAAAACGCTTTACTACCCACTGGGTATGACGCAAGTTTGTTCCCCATTCGATTAATTTGGTCAAAGCAAGCTTTCCGGAGGACCTTTTTACAAGACTTAGCAGCCCTGTTAAACGACTTTTTCTTCTGACTCTCGTCCCTCGCCTTGCGGTGTAGAGCATCAACCTAAGCCAGGGAAGCCTCATGCTTAAGCGCTTCAGCGCTTTTGCTTCGCAGTTGTTGAAGCGTAGTAAAAAGTAATAGCCAAATGTTAGCCTTAAAGATTTTTTTAAGTATGTTACGTAGCAGCAACTTCTGTTAATAATCAAACTTGTTTTTTCTGTTGCGCTAGTTATTTTTATTTTATAAAAATACTATGTCGTTTTATCTACTGTCTAATTTATCAAAATAAATCCACTGCTGATTTAAATACTTTTTATTTCGATTTACTTAACAACAACTTCATATGACTGCAATTTCATAAAGATGCGAAGCGAGGTCTATGAACGTTTTTCGTGCGTGATAATATTTTAGTACATACATTTGTAAGGTATAGTTTTACAGTAGATATACATAAATAAGATGTGGTACCGGGGTAGGGTTGCCATCTTTAAAATCTGATCACTAGGACAAAAAGCGTGAAAGCCCCGGATGTTGGAGCTTCGAACCTGGAGATGGACGGGCCGCGTGGCGACCCGGTGGTTGAGTGACTCGAGGTGACTTAAAAACCTTTAAACCCAGACTACAAATGAAACCCCACCCGGACGGTCCCCGGACACTCTCTTAACTATGACAAATCCGGGAAAACCCGGACGGATGGCAACCTATAGGGTTGGGGCCTACTTTTTACCCCAGTGCACAGCACATGGACCAACTATACCCAGCGGACAACAAGGCACTTAAAATACAATAACGCCTCCCCAGGTGTCAGACAATCCATAAGGATTTTCATACATATCACTTACTTGGACTTACACAAAATTATACAATGAAAATATATCGACAATAATGATCGGAACACGGAGATTCTCTAAACAGCTCGTCGGCCATTTGCATTAAGTGTCAATCAGTCTCAATTTTAGTTCCACAAAAGCACGGAAGCGGCTCTTCAAATTGAGCCAAAAATTATGCCATCATCTGTACGCCATAGCCTATCCAGTTTAGTAGCATAGAGATCAGTGGCGACAATAAAGTAATCTGTGAAGTACGTAGTCTGTGCTGTGTGTAGCGATGGGACGAGTCGTATTTTTTTCAATTCGAATGAGTCTAGTTGCAGTGGTTTATTGATTCGATTAATGATTCCAGTTGATTCGATTCGGTCGACAGCAGCAATTGCCTGATGCGAATGCGACAGGAGAAGCGTAGGTAAGTATGTTCGAATATATTGTCGAGCTGAAATGAGCCACCGAGTTGGGATCGGTTATACTACAATTGTAGAGTTGAGTTGACTTTATTCAGTGTCGTTTTAATAAAGTCATCTAGTTGAGCAAAGTATTCGCGAATAATTTGTCCAATTGAGATTAAGTTTGAATGTTAAAACACATTACTCGAAATAATCAGCCATTTAATTTATAAAATTACAACAAATCAATATAATTATAAATAATGAAATGAAATCAACATGACACAAAAAATATAACGTCTCTGCGTTCAATTCGGATGGACGGCTATCGCTGACTAATAAAAAAACGTAAACGAATAGAAACTACGCGCCATCCGAGCCAGCGAATAGCTTCGAGTCAAGCGAATCATGAAATCGCTGTACGAGTTCATTCGTTTATACGAATCACAACGAATTCTCAGTGAGTCGCATGATATTTCTTTCTCACTTTAACTCATAGAACTCCCTCACTCACTTGGCCCAGCGTCGTAGCGGCGAGTAGGCCGGCCACCTATTCGAGCCGCCGAACTAAACGCGCGAGTTGGCTCGCTCGATGAATGCATAAAACAAATCAACTCGGTTTTAAAGAAACGCCAATTGACAAGCGAGTGTATAGACTGATTCAAGTTATTCGAATTAAATGATTCGAATCGCCCATCGCTAGCTGTGTGTTATGTGATGATGACAGTATAGGACCTACTAGATAAAGTTGATAAATAATTTTAATCCATGAATTTTGTTTCTACATTTTATCAGTTGGGTAGTGAAGTAGGTGATGCAATGTGATTAACAGTCCCCAGCAAAATTGTAAATACTAAATTGCACATATCAGAAGTTATCCGTGTGAGGTGACATGTTTTTAGATGTTTGCTTTGTCGATGTCTAATGTGATTGCGGGGAAAATCTGTGTTATGTAGACTTAATAGCATTTATTAAAAATAAAGTACAATGCCTGTTCAGCAAATTAATGTGAAAAACTCGTCGGATATTGAAAGTTGGGAATGGGGAGGTGGTTGTGGTAGAGAGGTGATACGAACGGGATCAGGGAGCAGCCGCACGTCATGTAGCAATTCTAGCGGAGATATTTGCCGTATATGTCATTGCGAGAGCGAGCCCCACAATCCTTTACTGGCACCATGTTATTGTTCCGGTTAGTACAAATATAATGCTATCTTAAACTCTTAGAAGCCATACATTTTATATTGCATGGATGTTCACAGTGCATGGCAGATGTTTTCTGTTAACATCATTTTACACAGTTAAATATTGCTGTGGTAAACAATGAAAGGGAATAATGCAAAAAGCTATTACAGTCACTGTACAGCTGGCCAGTGGGGTACAGAATAGGGTCAAAAGTAGGTAGATGCTTTTAATAAAACTCTATGTGCAATTTCCAGTGGTTATATGGAGTTTTAGTTGCAATTAGACACATCTTAAGTATTGTTATCATGCTCTGAAGTTTGGGTGATACTTGAGGTATGAATGATTATTGCTACCTCAAATATCTTTTGATCAAAAAGCTATATTCTTTTTTACGTATTTCAATAAGTATTCAATCTAGTATTTCAGTACTAAATAAAATATACATATAGCCATCTAGTTTTCACGTGGGTTAAACATTTTTAACTATATATCTAAATCTAATAATGATCCTTGAATCCCCAAGATTTTTTTTTTCCTAAAATTTATATCTTAGAGTTTTTAAGTTTATAACAAGTGCATTAAAAATAATGCACTTGTTGTAAACTTCAATTAATTTAATTACTCTAAAGTTTTATATTTTGTGTTAAATTTTTATATTTACTTAGTACATTGTAAATATAAAAATTTCACACTAAATTTAACACATACTGTAAGTAATTTATTTTTATTACAATTAATAGCAATATACAAAAATTTTATTTATTTATGTAAATATTATCCTCTTATGATATACCCACTAGATTGTTTTACATTGCTTTTTCCTGTTAGGAGTCCCGCGGACTGAATTTCTCTTACAATTGTAATACTGAAATAAATTGTAATTCAAACACAATTTCATCAAATTGTGTTATTATTCGGATTCCGATACTGTTCATCTAGGACTTACTTTACCATTTCATCCAAAATACTTCACTAGAAATAAATGTAAGAGAATGCAATTTTTAATAACTTTACCAAGTTTGGAACAATTTTCTGGTCTTTTATTTCCAGGGAAGTAGTAGTAGTAGATGAAATAGTACCATAGGAACTTGGAGTAACGGTATCCAAATCAGAATAATAACATAATTTGATAGAATATTGTCAGGATTAAGATTTATTTCAGTATTATGTTTTTGTGTGCAATTCAAGCTCTGCCGGACCCTAATAATCCAGTGAATGTAGAATGCAGCTGGTTATCAATTATTTTTTAATTTTTTACTATTACATTTTATATTATTAATCCTTCAAATAAGACATAACTCTAAATTGATTGTATTATGTCAAAAAAACAACAATTAGGTAACTTTGTTTTATTTCGTAATAACCACTGCTTGCTTGAAGGCAAAGTGACAATTTATTAACAAAAAGTCAGGTTGGTACTTGCAAATAACTATACATAATAGAATGAATCAAATAAAGTTTTCAATGTACCCACAATGATTAGATATAACAGATTATTATACATTTAATAATTAAAATAATAATGTTGCTTTATATTAAATCCCTTATAGAGGAAATAGAAATGAATTAAACCGTTGTTCATTAAAGCTATCCATTTTACATTGCACTGATTCTTAATTTAAACATAAACTAACATTAGCCTTGAATTAACTTATTGATCACAATGTTTCCACAACCAATTAGGTAGAGTATTATGTATGTCACACCTCATGACTACACTGTCAAAGCTGTTCAGGTATGACTGATGGGGATACAGTTGACATGCATAATGAAACCATTCTGTATAGTATACCAGTTATAGTTAACATACACTTATAGTGTAAGTTGAATTTATTAATGCCTGTACTTAATATGTTAATTTTAATTTAAGTTTATTAAATCTACTTTGCCAGGAGAGGACTATTCATATAAGCATTATTTTAAATAATAATAAGTATGATACTACATCATTGACATACATAATCACTGATGACATTGAAATAAAAATAAACTGTTTATATAACATATGTGTTTACATTAATTATTATGTACTTTCAGCATACTATATAAATAATTTGTGTTGTTGCAGGAAGTTTGAAATATGTTCATCAGAGCTGTTTACAACAGTGGTTGACTGCATCAGAGACAAGATCTTGTGAACTCTGCAAATTTAATTTTATAATGCATACTAAAATAAAGCCATTTAATGAGGTACACCAAGTCAGTTATTTTTAGGTTGTAATTTACGCATAAAAAAACATATCACCTTCACTACAGTATTTTGATATCACCTTGCTTTATTAATGGACCAGTTACTCATAAGAATTAGTTATAAAAACTATACAAGCACTTTTTTTGCAGCTGTTATAATATTTTAGTTAATTGTCTTGAAAAACTTGTTCTTCTTTATAACATATACAATAGCATTTATGTTTGCTATTTTCCAGTGGCGTTTGTTAGAGATGTCTGGTGTGGAGCGCCGAAGATTGTGCTGTGCAGTACTGTTCCACTGTGTCGCCGCGCTCTGTGTCATGTGGTCATTGTTTGTACTTATAGAGCGTGCAGTAGAAGAGGTTAACCGCGGAATGATCGGTATGGATAAATAATCACAAATAACAATATTTTATATTCATTGATATAGTTACCTATAACTACACAACTAGTTTAAAGCGAACGAAAATATCAATCGCGAACACAACTAGAAACAGACCTGCTCAGTATTATGTAAGTAATAGTGTCACAAGTCATCATGGCTAGGCACCAACCAGTTTTCAATAACATAAATTATGACTGCCTCATTAGTCTAGTGGTCCCAAGCGCAACTGCTACGCTAGAGGTCCTGGGTTCGATCCCCAGGTCAAGCAAAGTGTTATTGGGTTTTTCTATGAAATTCTCAGTAGCAGCTCGGGATTCTGGATTTATGCCCGGTTAATGGCAATAGGCTCGCCCCCTATTACATGGGACCTAAACATACCGGCGAACTGTGGGTGTACATTGGTACGCCTCTGCCTAACCCTTCCGGGAGTACAGGCTATGGATGTTATAAATTATGAATGTTTTAATTTAGATGAGGTCCCATGTAGTGTGGGGGGGAGAGCTTATTACCAATGACCATTAGCAATAAATCTAAACTCCAAGCTGATAGTTAGGATTCATATCTAACTATCTACTCAGGACCTGATGCTCAGCAGGTCCCCATGCAATTAATGGACTGATGAGGTAGTTATGATTGACATATCAAGTGTTTTTTTTTTATAAATGACGTATGTAGTAATAATAAATTAATAACAGTATGTTTTCCTTCCTTTTATATACATATCATGTATTAATAAATCTAATGGTAGTTGTAAGTGTCACAGTACTGTTACATAGGGATTTCATTTCGTCAGGCACAGATCCAGGATTTGGTTTAGGTTTAGTGAGTGGTGTCGCGGTGTTAAGATTCTCCGCGACTTAATGACCTCCGCCTTTCCAGTTGCATCTGTGAGTCATGTTCTAGTTGGAACGAATCGACTCGCGAATAATTATAATATGTACCTAAAAATTTGTACTGAACCCTCGGTGGGCGAGTCCGACTCGCGCTTTCTTCACATTTAAATTATGTAAATGTGAAAAATCTAAATCTCAATCTAATTCCTGACTAGATTCTGTTTATTAAAATTATGACATGTTTCAGCATGGCCATTTTGGACAAAATTGGTAGTAGTCGCTGTTGGATTCACTGGCGGCGCTGTTTTTATGTATATACAATGCCGCCAATATCTGCATCTTTGTAACCGTTGGCGAGCCCATAACCGGTAGGTATTCCTAACCGTTTATTACATACTAGCTGTTGCCCGGCGTTTGACTCGCGTCCCAAAAGGATTTACTCGGCGAAACATGCACCAGAATTTAACCGCAATCACACCCAAATAAAAATTCTAAAGTATAAAATTAAAAATGTACAGACATCTGCCAGTTTTAATTTTATTATATTATAGTATGACGTTATCGACTAAATCCTAAATATGGGCATTATTGTTGATATCAAAATGAGTCACCAATCCAAAGACTGACCGCGGCAGGCGAGCTAAACTTTGTAGATCTGGTGATTACTTATAACTTAGTCACGACGGTACTAATGAATAACACATTTCGCCGGCATGTTTAGGTCCCATGGAATAATGGGCGAGCTTATTGCCATTAATCGGGGACAAATCCCAAACTCCGAGCTGCTATTGAGAATTTAATAGAATAACCTGATAATACTTTGCCCGACCTGGGAATCGAACCTCTAGCGTAGCAGTCGCGCTCAGGACCACAAGGCTAGAAAGGAGGTACGAGTACCTCGTCAAAGAATATTCCATTCAAAAATTAATATTAATATTTTTAATAATTAATTATAATAGTTTTTTTTAATATTTAATAAAAACGTTGTCGACGACATGTTTGGCGTAGCGGCTGAGGGACTAGTTTTGGGTCTGGGAGTTTGTGTATGTGAGAATTTGTGTTTGTAAACGCACCCACGATACAGGAAAAAATCCTAGTAATATATTAATATATATATTTTTTGTAACTTGGTATTAAATTCTTTAGGATCTTGTTAATTCAAAATGCACCGGAAAAAATGCCAATCGGCGGTGTGTCTCCACCCGTTCGAGTGAAGAGACGCGAGAGGAGCGCGCGGGGACAAGTGATCGCTAACATCGAGCCGCCGCCGCCGCCGCCGCCCGCCGCCTACCACGAGGAGGACGAGAGCGGCGGCTTCGAGACGTACCGCGGCAACCCGCACCGCCGCCTGTCCGCGCTCGCCGACGACCCGCTCCGCGCGGACCACGACGACGCGCGCCGCTACTCCGACACGCGGCTCGTGCAGCCCGGCTGCCTCGCCGCCGACGAGCCCGCCCCCGCCCCCGCCGCCCCCGCCGCCGCCGCCGCCGGCCCCGAGGTGAGTGCCCGCCCGATACACTCGCCGGCACCGAGCCGCGCGCGTCGCTACTTATAGTATCGCTAACTGTCGCCAGGGCACAGGCGTGTACCACATCAGCGTGGACCCGTTGGAGGCCGACATCCGCTCGCTGCTGGCCATGGAGGCGCGGCGCGCGGCGCGGGCGGCCCGCTCGCTGCCCAACCTGCGCGCCAGCCGCGAGAGCCTGCTGCCGCCGGCCGGCACGGGCGCCGCGCGCTCGGCCCCGGTGGGGGCGGGGGCGGCGGCCGCGGGGTCGGGAGCGGTGGGCGCGGCGTCCTGAGGCGGGGCGCGCGCGCCGCCGCTGCTGCTGTTCCCGGACGACACGGTGTACTAGCGGCGCGGCGGGGGCCGGCCGGGCCTTGTGCGCCCCACAGCCGCGCTGCTGTTGTCGGCCGCGTCGGCTGCCAGCCGGTCTGTTGTTAATACCGCGAGTGCAGGTGTTGTCCGCATCTTACAACCTGTAACGGAATAAAAAAAATTGCGACGAAATCTGCACCTCATCCTATATTTGAAGTTGATAAAAAAATATCATTCGATGGTGTTGCGTGTACAAAATGAAATGGATAATGTAAATAGTAATTATCATAATAATAGTGCAGGCATCGTTCGTTTAAGGCCACCGTATGCCTACGCATTAGGATGCTTATACCTTGACCTTTAAATGTTCACCATATTAACGTCCATACATCAGCACAGAAAAGAGTAGTGTTGTTTATGCTATGCATGTGTAAACAATATTATACCCTCATGTTTTTTTAGGAATAGCATCATAAGTTATTAAGATTATAGACACCTTTCAAAATTTGAAGCGTAACTAGACGTATAATATATTAATAAATATATATATATATATATATATATATATATACAATGCTGCCACAGGTAACTATGTAAAAGAAGTTATCCATTAAATTTTATACTTCGTGTTTAATATTTGTAGATACAGATACCCCACCCTTACATATTATAATTTAAATGGGTAAGAGCCCTGGGGCATAAGAACAATCGATTTTACATCGTCTGTAATTTGTTACTAGATTGGTTAATTTCATGCTTCTGACATTCAGCGGAAAAGCGCGGCGCTCCCTGTGTGCTCCTTCTTGATTTGGTTGTGCAGTGCGCAAAGTGTAGCTACAGGAACATAACATAGGTTACATCTCGGGTTTTATCGAGGAAAATAATAATATATTCTATAGCTTCATTCTTTCATGTAGGTATCCAGTCGATTTTTGTCTTCGAACATAAATATATTAGGACGTCATTGTTCATCAATATTTAAATATAAATTAAGGATAATTTAATTCTCATCACCATTGAAAACGTCTACTAACAAAACGATTAATTCGCACAGTTATTGTTTATTTATTTGTCTGTGAGCTTTTATTAGAACCTTAGGAAATACCTTATATTTGCTGTTTTATAAAACTATGTATGTATTGGGCCGATACTCCACTATCTTGATTTTGCACGTATAACTACTATGAGTTGGAATTGAATATAGTCCAGCGCGACCTTCCGTCAGGTAGACAATGCAATGCATTCACTTCGATGTTCTTTATATCACAGTATTTCCACATTCGTACTTCAATTATAGAACAAGATCCACTCTTGCAGGAGTTTTAATGGCTCTAATGACATAACATAAACGAAACCACTTAATAAACGGGTGAAGTTATTAGAAGTACCATACTTAGCTTAATATTGTATATATGAATGTCTGTAGTAGTGAATTAAAACTTGAAATCTCAACATTAGGCTTATAATATTGTTCACATTGGCTCTCTCTGAACAGGTATTTTTCTTATAGTGTCGCGCGCTCGTATCTTCTGCGCTTCTATTTCACGGTGATGATTGTCAGGCGTGAAGTACACATGTGTTGTTCAAGGTGTACCTAAGGATTTTAAAAATAAGATGTTACTGGGGCACGTTTCCCAGGGAAGATTATTTAATATACCGGGACCGTCTAGGCGTCTGCGACGTCAGCGAACTCATGTCATCAGGCTATTAGGGAACCCTGGGAGCCATAAGAAAGGCTTTGTTTATATTGATTTGATTTGTTGTTTTTACTGTTAATACAAAACTGAAAAAAATAATTATCGGTTGATTTCTGTAGGTATTACGGTTCTGAGTACTGCAGTTTGTTTATCAAAAAATAAAAAAAATATAAAATTATAGTTAAGTACCATAATATTGACGGGTACAATATTTAGATGAGATACTTCTTTAATTACTGAGCATATGTAAATCTAAGTTCATGCACAATGTGCTGTTCATATCAAATTATGTTTGAAAAATAAATATTACTTATATTAATTTGTCTTATCATAATTATGAGATATTTTTGCCTCGATAAGCGTTAAAGGTAAAAGTTATAAGTGCAATATTCGCTAGATTATATCTGCGAGTAAGCCGTTGTAAAGAGGCTCCTACTTTAAAAGAACTTATACTGACACGAAAATCAGAAAATATTATTTTAACTAAACATGAAAATGTTTTGTGGACTGTCACCTTAATGTTAGTTTGGTTTTTTAGTTGGTTCGTTTAATTGACAATCATTGGCACATCTTGGGCGTTTTAGTTAAGTATTTAATTTCATGATTTACTTAGTTTACTCTTTACTTCATAATACAAATAATGATACACACAACCATGACGATGATCTGATGTATGTTCCATTTGTGTTGTTACTTTGTTAGTCATATCATAGTAAAATCTAAAATAACTGCTATTTCTGATAATCTACTGCACGGTCTTAAGAATTTCTGTCTCTTTTCGCCGCACTCTGAGATTAACTGAAATTAACAGAATTTTAACATTAATGTATCATTACCTAATAACTGGTATATTTTTGAAGGCGGCACAACTAGAAACTTATTTTTAAATCTATTTTATTTGCTTCGTTTCAATATTTTTCATACTTGCATACTTTTGTTGCTTATGATGTTCATATACCTACGTTGTCATACATACGCGCTAGTTGCCAGTACCTACTATGCACCCTTTTTTTGACGTGTGGTTTATCTTCATAGATTATTTTCCACCTGTACCCACTAAAAACCCCA
The DNA here is from genome assembly GCA_910591435.1 of Acronicta aceris. Taxonomy (NCBI): domain Eukaryota; kingdom Metazoa; phylum Arthropoda; class Insecta; order Lepidoptera; family Noctuidae; genus Acronicta; species Acronicta aceris. Next base: position 6,734,243 of record OU342763.1, on the reverse strand, counting down.
CTTGCCTTCCTTCAACATAGCGAATCTCACAGCCATGGGATTTATTTACTATGCACCTAACCTTTACTATTTATGATAATAAACAATTTTGCTTCAGCGACTATCGGGTAACTGCCCCGCTCACTGCCCTTAGCTAGTTCGTCTTTTTCCGCATTGTCAGCAACTTTGGTTGTACTAAGGATGTTCCTCATTTCTGTTTCAATCGCGTAGAGAAATACCAAGCATAGCTCTCTCCATGACCTGCTATTGGACGTTGAATTTTTTCACGAGACCCAAAGTGAGCGGCCGTATCTGTGCCATATGTTATCACTGGTAATATGCTGGCTAAAGATTTGTCTTAAAGCACTGTGATATTGTCGGCAAAAAGACGTTGCGAAGTTATTTGAACGCTGCTTAACCGAGTCAGATTCGACGAGTGACCTCTTTTCTTGAAGTTAGATCCACCTAACTGGATGATTTGTCCTTGATAGACGAACTGGTCAACGACTTTGAAAAAAGAAAACGGATATTGACTTGGGCACGAAATGGACGTTCAATATCACTTTTCTTTGTAGCTTATGTACATTTTAAGGTCTACCTGTTGAAAAACTATTTTTCTGAGAATTAGTATATCTTTCCCCAATAACTCTGTATTTATGGTGCTTAGTGCATTAAAATAGAACGACTGTTATCGTTTCTATGGTTAAAATAAAAAGTGTTTCTGCTTTAGGGTTTCGACCAGAAATTGCAACCCATTTATTCCGATGTCGCTTTTTTGGAATATCGTTAACGTAAAATAGATGATAACTACGAGTATAATACGATACCTCATAGGTAAACTCGTTACCTTGTAATAAATAAACCAGTGGCGAAATTAATACTTATTATAACTGAGTAGGTATGTACTGATAACTATTTATGTTACATTTGCTATGTGAATGCACTACAAATGATTGAATAGTAAAAAAAACTTTTAGTAAATTAATCAAAGATTAAACATCGCTATTGTTTTTAGATAGATAGTGTTTAAATAAAATAGTTCGGACTTTGGTGCTAAATAAAAAGTGAATATCAGTCCAAAATTAGGTAACATAATACTTTAGTAAGCTGAAAATAGTTTCATGAAGTACTATTTTAGGTTACGCCGGGTATACATTACAATTTTCATTGCAAATTTCGAAATATTAAACAGGTAGCGATCAATAATTACTAATGAGCATAATCTTTCTTAACCCTTAACTAAAAAGCCGAATGTTGACTGCATGCTATATCGTGTGCCATAACTGTATTTTGCCTGAATTGTTTTAGTAAGTATAGTTTGAGGAATATTATTTGCTTCGATAAAATACTTAATTATAACCTAGAATGGTGTAACTATACTTTTTCTATTTTGAACTATTCTGTTCCGTTTTTCACAAAGACAAATAGAAATCGTTACGTCGAATTGGTGCAAATAATATTTCCCTATATGTACATACTTATATTGTAATTATGTCGAGGAACACATACCTACATATTCCTTGATTTACGTATAATTTTTTGTTTAAATATACAAACTAGTCGTTTTGCTTGATATTTATAAAAACTGTGTTTAAACTTTTCTGTTAACATGACTTACAATACAATCTTCTCATTCGTCTAAATTTTTATTAGCTATATTCAATTTGTAAATTTATTGTACCTATATGGCTAATAAAAACTAATGTATAATTACGATCGGTCAGTCTGTGGTACTTATAAGTTAAAATAAAATGATAAGTGATGTTTTGTAGGGTGCTTGGAGATGTATCATAACGTTACATGCAAGAATGCACTTAATTTTGAGTACTTACGTTGTGTTTACATATCACATTATAAAATCGAAGTTTAAGTTGTAACGCTCATGTAAATATACGCTTCGAAATTATAAATGTATGATCTCTAATGCTTGTAACAAGTATCCATCTCCATGAGTCTCACGTGCTATGAATGCTTTATCCAAAGAATTTGTTTCAAAATTAAAGAAAGTAGTGCCTTATTTGGTGTTTGAAACTTAATTTCGTTTATTTATTTGAAGTGTTTCCATAAATATTAAAGAAAGTTACTGAATAATACTGGTTATTCTCAAAAGATAAGAACCGCGGCAAGCAATTTGTCGTTACGGTGGTTATTCACAGGTAAAGTCCACTGTATTTAACCACATTATGCTAAATCAAGATACTTCATTTGTTTCTTCTTAGGGCCATCTTGAGATTCTGAACATAATGAGGGACTGTAAGGCCCAGCATGCACTGCAGGTAACTCGAAAAAAATAATTATTGCACATATTTTATTTTGAAATTTTTTTTTTTAGGTTTAAACCATGTGTCTTTTTATGTAAGTACACATACTATGTGTTTTTACTACAGGTGATTTAAAACAAAGATACTGAAATCAACCGCAATGCGTGGTAGGCCTATAGTCAACTAGGCATTGTTAATACTGTTCTATTATCCAATACAAACTACCATCAGTAGTAATAGTAGTAGCATCATCTGCAGTGGCCTCCAATAGTGGTATATTGAGTCAGCATAGTGTGGTATAGCTATTTTCGTGACATTACAAGGTACTTTCAATCTCACGAATAATCTGTATTTCAGAATCCGTTGCCTCTGTGCAGTGCATTTTGTGAACTGCACTTGTGATGAAAATAATATATGAAACAACTTACTAATATAGGTATAATATTATATAAATGCACGTGACGTCACCCCGTCTGTTCTGTATGATGTGACTTGTGATATAAGTTATTAGTGTTATTTATTTGCTCAAAATTACTTTCTCCTTTCGTATATATGTGTACTTATGGTTCATGAAATTTGTAAGACTGTATTTTATTTTGTTGTGTAACATCGTTAGTAAATTTAAACGTAAACGAGTTATGAATATAGTTATTTTGAAATTAACTTTGTTGTTATTAATCCTTTAGTTTGACTTTGTGTTATAATAATATATTAAATGTACTCGCAAAAATAAAACAATTCAATAAATAAAAATAAATAATTTATTTAAGGTTGATCGAATTTCATTCTCGTGGGTACGACCGGAGCTCGGGTCGCAGTGACTAGACTGTACACTCAACATTTCTCATAAGTATTCATAAACAATATATTTCTGTACAAACAGAAAATCAACACTTAGTAATATACATTACATTTCTACTTAATGTAAATATAAATTATATCACTAATACTCGAGTATTAGAATAATTAAATTCACCGAAAAATAATATTACACACTGCCAGGAGCATTATTATAATGGCTTCCTAAAATTAATTTTGTTAGTCTTATTCGTTGCTAAACCAACAAGTCATTACGTCTAATATTATTTGGCGCCTGTTGCTAACCGCTGTAAAACCATTCTAAAAATTCAGTCCATTGTATTTTATGGCAAAGTTTACGCCGCTATTCTAGGTTCATGCAACGCATAAAATTAACGTTTTCTGATTGGTTGTAGTTAATATTTCGCGGGTTTCATAATTTATAATAACGTTGCATTGGACCTATAATATAGCGTTAGTATTTTTTTGTTTGCATAATGTTAAGGAACTTGTACTGTGACGGCAGGTAATACTGTCGCTAGAGAGTGGTTCGTAGCACCGATAATTAACTTAAAACTCAGTGTCACCGAGCACGTTGTACATCAGGCGTTTGAACGAGTTGGACTGTTGGATGTGCTCTTCGTGTAGGGAATTCACCTGAAACAAAATATAACATTTCAACTGTGCCGTGGGTATTAGTTCAGGGGTAAGAAATTACGGCATATTTTATCATTGTAAGAACATAACTCCACAAGATAAAACTACTACTTTACTTCGTACTCTTTCCTGCGCAATTGAACGGGTACTTACGAAGGTCGTTTGTTTTCCTTTCGGCTTCTCTTCTGGTTTCGTGGGTCTCGGAGTTGGCGCTGGTTTCTGAAATAAGATTTACCATATCTATTGTAATGTATCACCTTAAAACATTGTGATATAAGCAATGACAAAGATAGCATTTGCATAAGGATCATATTGAGTAAGGACTTTTTTGCAAGACACGCATCCACACAAGATCGCATTGACATTTCGTACATAATTGCAGTTTTGGGATATTTTATGAAACAAATGATCTATGGACGCGCATCTGCTGAGAAGGTGTAGGTATAGGGCAGTGTTCGCACCTTGTTGGCGGGCGCCGTGAAAACCTTGGTTTGGACGGGTGTGGGCACTTCCTGCACCACGTCGCCCAGCCCCTCCTCCTGCAGCGCGCGGAACGTGTCGGACTTGGCCGGGTCGTACAGCACCGTAGGCTTGTGACTGCGCAGGCGCGGACGGGCGGCGGGCGGGGCGTTAGTTTTTAGTCGGTTAGCGGGCGCAATATAATAATAGAGAGAAAACACATTAGATACGACTCGGTAGGACGTTAGAGGGACGCGGAAGCGGTTAGTGAGTACGGAAGTTTAGTTTTGTTTGTGTTTCAGGAAGGAAAGGTCGATAAAAATACTAACATTAATTATGTAGAATAAGTTCTCTACCTTAATTATATTATTAAATTCATTTGTATAAATAACTTAAGCTACTGTAGTATGTGATAATTATCGCCACACTGATCACACAATGTTGTCGAGTGAACGTGAGGCGCATGAGGAGTCGTTTATATAATGTTGGGCACTCCTGCACGAAGAATAGCTGTCAACATGTCGACGTCGTCACCATGCTTGACGATAAGAACTGCGCGTGGAGTGAAATAGATCAAGTTCGCAAGATACGAAAAGAGCAACATAAAAATAAAGTAAAGCATTAATGCGTCATGAGGATGGGCGTCGACTGTTGTTTGGCGGCGTTCTAGTAAAAGACTTGCCTCTTGACAACGTGCGGCCGCCCGTAATGGCCGTTAGCGCTAAGTAAGCAAACAAATACTTCATTATTATGTGTATTGTAACACTTATGCTACTCCGGTGTATTTCTTCTATTAAAAACATAAAATATATTTTACAACATTGAAATGTTCCTCGTTATTATCAACAGATATAGTTTGCTTTTTTTGCGTTGCGAAAAAGCTGGGGATGTTCTGTTTCATATAAAAATGTAAAGAGCACTTATTTACAGAAATTCTGTTAAACCGACTGAAAAGTGGTTTTTCTTATGTAAAGATTGGCATTTGTCCATGTTGTTTAAATTCATTGCCAAGATATGCAGAGTCTGAGACGACTGATACTTCGTATTCGTAACGTTAGTTTTCGTGTGTTGATAACATTTTGAAACTTTCATGAATTGTTAAAGTTACTTTATCATCTTACTGCCGACAGAGGCCTCTACCATTTTTCTAGACCCCTCGAACTGGAGAGTGTGGCTTGGGTATTTATTTTTCATCTTTTCTTGCAGTTATATGTAATTGATATAGTGGCATATATCCACCTATTAAATAATTCAGTTACTTTACTAATTGATTTAAATATAACTTCCAATAGAGATACTCACGGCAACGGCGAAGTTTGTTGCCTAATAGAGTTAGCGATGTTTTGTTCGGAGTATAGATTGATCGGCGAGTTGAACTGCTTGTGCACCACCTGAAGCGATACGGACCATTATTTAGTCTTATATACTTAACAGGTAACACAGCTAAAGAGTACAATAAATGTGTGAGAGAGCAGCTACAAGATCTCGTTCCAAAGTTAAAACACCAATTGTTTACATAACAGTTAAAAAGATAAGTTACATGGGAAATTATTATGCAACTTAATTAATTTTAAAATCTGCAGACCGAAATCATATTGGCTATCAACAAGTTTTTTCGTTGGTTTGCAATTTTGAATGGAAAGACAAGAAAAAGAGTAACGATTCAACTGCTAAACGATAATTTTTTTTTTTAATAAGTAGCAAATCATTGAAATCATAACCTCAAGCGAAAGCAGTTGGTACCTACTTCAATATAAATACAAAAATGATTTTGGTCAGCAGGAACTAAAATTTAATTACGGGGAAGTAGTTACTCTCTTATTATAAAGTATGACAGAAAATAAACTCTTTCAAGTCATGAAAGCTCAAACAACATGGCGTATAGACATATGAATTTATGATAACGACGATACTTTGCAAGAGTATTAGGGAAAAACATATTTCAAAATTATTTTGGGGATTAATGAAAGTATCATAAAAGCTTGTATAAATGAGAAATAGTATTCTACGAAATAATAACGATTGCAAGGTATCGTTTGGTGAGTCGTCCGGCTTCGTAACGGAAGTTTGTCGCTGTCATGCTTGAAGCTGATACTGTTCACACAAGTCATTTAATGCACCACCTTGTTCGCTTCTTCGCCAACCACTCGCTGCAACACCGACTCTGCCACCTGAGTTGTTGTGAAAAATACTAATGTAGGAACTATACAATACGTGCACTATCGTTAATACCGTTAAAGATCTGATTTCAAATTCTGTAGAGCAATAAGAAGGATTATACAACTATGTTTAGTATACAATGTAGATAAGAAATTATTTAAAATGATATAGCAGGAATTTAATGTTTAAATCAAACTATAAAATATGGGAAGCTTTCCTTCTTATTTCTTTCAATGAGTAAAAATATATATTCAAAAACTTATGAAGGTATTTTTGCTTGTACATAGTTCTAAGCTTCTTATTTTAGTTTTAGTGTGAGAAATAGAGAATAGTGTGAATGTGTGTGCGTGCATAATATGTATAGTGCGTGCGTGTTTCCTGTGACGTGTAACATCTAAGAGAAACTACAATAATTTCTTGATACTAAAAAAAACCACTATTTTCCCATTGATACTGACATATACGCCGCTACTGATCCTCCTCGTTAAATACACAAAGCGTACAGATACGTATTAAATAGTGGATAAATATAGCCCCAATTTTATGCGTAATATACGTATATTTCTGACAGCGCGTGGTGTAAAAAAAGATTATGAAACACGCAAGAGGCATTTCATATAATTATAACGTCATAAGGCGGGGGATAGATAGAACGGGAATTTCAAATCGGCATCAACCTTTTTGTTCTTAGAACAACTTTCTAACCTATTTTTAACGTTTCTTAATTGTGTAAAACAAGGATTCAATGTTTTTCGGTGTGTGTCATCAATAATTTACAATGGAAAGTAGAATTCTAAAATTTCTTTCGAAACGAAACCAGCTACGTAACGTATTTAAGGACATTTGTAATGTAGGAAAGTTTGGAATTATTTAGCTAGTTTATGATCAGAATAGTTTTAAATTGTTTTTTTTTTATTACTTATAGGGCATTATAGGCATGGAGTAATTAAGTTTACGAAAGGCCCAATATAGTCCCTTGGAGCATTCCTTCCAAAAAAATATGTTAGCAAGCTAAAATTTATTACTATTTATTGGAAAAGCCTAATTCAAGAAGCGGCGGGATGCAGATACAATTAAGACGTTACATTTTGACATAGTAATATTAATATGAGAGAATTCGAAATTTTAAACGCGTTTCTTGTGTCTCATACCTAGACTCCTGCGCAGTCATACGCTTAGCACATTCTAAAGTTGTTTATAGTTATAATGTATATGAAGTTACCTTCTGCCTCATGAGGGTGTCGCGGTAGTCGTGGCTGGGAGGCGCGCGCATGGCGGGGTTGGGGTGGTGACGCAGGTAGCTCTCCGTGGGGCCTGGCTCGCGGCGGACCTTGGCACCTGGCAGCACCAGAGGCGTCGTGCGGTACGGCTAAAACATTTAAAACGAGACTCTGACAACAAAGCCTTTTGAAACTGCACCTATGTAAGTTCCTCTCTCCTATTAATATCGCGTTCTTTTTTCTTCACCAATTCCTAAAACATCAGTCTCAAATGTTTTTGTCAAAGTCCACGTCAAAATGTTTTATTTCAATTGGACCATTAAAAAAGGTACTTTTGAAAAGTCAAAACTAGTTGCACGGTTTGTTTTGAGACAGATTCTCGGAAGGTTAATGATCCTTCTGTTCGTCAGTCTCTAATTAATTAATGATGTGCTGGAGTTATCTTCCCCCAATTTTTATTAAATCGAATCGCTTTCGGGATACCTTGCTACTATTGAAGTTTTTTGATATCAGTTCCATGAATCGCGATGTCAAGAATATAGCTTATCCTTAGTTTTTTTGGTGTGCAATAAAGAATAATTGTGTGTTTGTGTTATTGACGTTAAAATAGCTGTTTAAGTTGTTGTCACTTGCACGCGAAAACACTTGTCCAAGTGGTTTCGCGTGCAATTTTGCCTTGAAAGAAACTTGCCTTCTCTTGGCTTAATATAGAAAATTCTTGCTACTTATTTATAATGTCTTTTAAAGGTTGTTCAACACTAAGAGGCTTTTTGAATCATTGAACCTACGGTGCGTACAGAAAAAAAAAAACAAAAATATTGTACGTTTGAGGACGTATTTGTACATGGTTTATACTGCAGAATCCAATTATCACCAGGCAATAACCGATCCTACCGTCAATTATGCCAAGCACATCGTTAGAAACATTTAGAATTTAACATAGGTCTTGCAATAAAATTGTAAATGGGAAAACCAATGTTGTTCGTATTAAATATACAACCATGATCTAGAATAGTTGGCTCACATCACACTCTAAAAATAGTGGACGTAGTAGGCACATAAACTGAAATAACACTGTAAAACAAACGGCGTTGAACATAAAATTGTGATTTGCTTTATAGCTTTGGTTAACTGAAGTAAACTTAGTGTTTGTCACACACAAGTGTCCTTTTAGAAGGTCGCAAACGCTACAAACAATAAAATACCAATGTTTTACTTCAAACAGCAGGTTAGCTAGTCAGGGACGAACACGATTCAGATTCCATTTCTCATAAATGAAAAATGTTAGATATTTTCTCAAAGATTTGCCGCTATACTCAGTGGCGTACTTCGCGTCGAATCTAATTTTATCACGAGGTTATTCCATGTGGGTTATGATATGACTTCTGACACGATTTCGTTATATTTAAACGGTTGTTTGGTATTCGGGCCGCGGTCATGTCGATCTCTTATTTGTGATTGGATTGACTGACATGGATAAAATTAATATGGTAAATGAAAGCTTGTTACTTTATTTACAGGACAACTGATTTCGCCTATATCTCTGATTCACAGCCCAATCTCATCACCTTGCCTTAAAATTTCCATTCACTTGGTTGTTTATTGAAGTTAATAATGATGAAATGGAATTGTCCATACTTTTACCAAGTAGGTATTGGTAAGTATAGTTTAAATGTGCCGTGAGCAAACAACAAGCTTCGTTTATTTGCGGCGATGTTTACAGAAGCGGGGGCTTTCGCCACTGACGCAACGTTCTATGTTGGTCGAATACGTTTGCTTGGATTAAAGTGTAAATACTTTTTATGTTTTCCATTAATTAATTACCTACAAAATGTAACATATTGAAATCATTAGCTCTTTAATGATAGATAGTAAAGCATTTACGACTCTGAACATATAAGTATCGGATTTAGTATAATACTTATAAGTAGTAATAAGATGATAATTTTCACACTCGCTCTTTTTTAAAGAGTCGTCAATCGACTTCATCAATTGATTCTGTTGAGTAATAAACTGAATGTGACAGGTGATGTGGTAGAGTGCCTAGCCGATTAGTTCTTAAAAAATCGTGTCTTACTTCAGCGAGTTATAACGATTAGAGAAACAACAATAAAAATTATGTTTTTACGTTAATTTGGTTTCTTTAAAACGATTTTTATCCGAGATAAGTAGGTACCAACTGTTCTAGGTATGAAGAGGAATCATTTACATTAAATACCTATGTTAACAATCACGTCGGATATTCGTGTTGAAAGATTAAGTGGGTGTAAAAAAATTAAGGTTGGTGACATTGATACTAAAATAACTTACAGCTGGCGATTTAATATCAAAAAGAAGTCGTAGGAGCTTCTAAATTAAGAAAAATCCACTTACGATGTTTTCCTAATAATTAATTTAAATATTATGAATTGCTATGCTTATGCTCTGTTCCTGTTATATAAATTATTAGAATTTTAATACATTTAAAATAAGTTTAGTTAAAGGAATTATTTGTGTTGGTTGTTATGATAAGCTAAAGACTAAGCTTCTGCAGAAAATTAGATGCAGAAATGAAGGCACCAGGCTCACCAAAACATAGAACTTTTTTTTAGAAGGAAAAATTCACCAATCCTGTCCGTGATTGAATTTTTCCTTCATTTAAATAACATAGAACTTATTGATAAAAGACTATCCGAATGGTAGGTACCTACAGTTGTGGCATTTGGTGATAACTTTATTAGTTTCACTATCTCCTAGAATGGAGATCTTGTTGTAAAACTATTTCTCAGTAAATTATATCGCGAAAGCTACAGAAGCTTACAGCGTTATTACATCACATATTTTGTAACACTACGCGCGTCTCAAGTGCTCCAAATTTAGATTAAGTATACTTCAACTCTTCAACATCCCATGTAGCGGTTGAATCGGTGACGTTCCACATCATTTGCAATTTAATATCAATATGACCACAACACTTTCTGATTACGAGGATTTATGAAGGTTTTAGTAATAAGGTTTAAAGTTATGGATGTATATTATCCGCACGCACCCAGTTCGTGACGACCTCGTCCTCAGGATGCATGGGATCCTGGTAACCGTTGGGGAAGAAATTAGGATTGACGGCCATCGTGGTAGCACCCAGTTGCGCGGACGTGTGCCGTGCAGCGTATGATCGCGGACTGCCGCTCCAGTCCGTCCTCTCCCGAGTAAACAACGCGATTCCAATGCATTCTATTTTGGAAATATGGCGGGAAAATAGGCGTCGGCGTGGGCGAAAACCTCCCGCGCACCCGTAGAGCCTTGCGCCACATAAAGCATACATAATTTATATCATATTATTCCAAATATTATAAGCAATAGTAATAATATTTCTGAATATTTACGTCCGAAGAATTAAACATATTTTTTCCACGGTTTTACGCGGAAAGATTAGTGTATTTCGAAAATAAGCTTTTCCATTACAGAAAAGTGATGATGAAGTCAGTACCTACTTCCATTGCAAATTGTATTAGAAATACGACCGCAGCGATCGTCTATTATAGTGATTCATGATTCAGAAAACGGATTTAGCCTAGCTCGGGAACGTTCTAAAACTTCGATGAATTATGGCTACACTTGGGTAACTTGCCCGAGTCTAGCTATAAAGTAGTATGCATGTAGGTAATATTGTCGGGTGTTCTAATCCGAGTGGCTCTAATTAATAAGTTAACATCATTAAACCATAGCATTTTGGCGGGTCTCCAAGGTACGTCACGAGTTTGGTTTAGTAGAACCCAGTTAACCTATTTGTTGAAAATCAAGGATAAGTGCATGTTATGTTGGCGCAAATGTGGCAAAATAATTTAAAGTAAATCCTAACATTCCAACAAGTTACAAAATAAAAATTGGTAAATAGTTTCTATGAGTTCTTTACAAAGTATTTGGAGCTAATTTACTTGGAGTGATTATAGGCAGAAAACTGCCAACCATTTGGCAAAGCATCAAATAACAAATGATGATGAAGTATGGTTACCAATGTTAATATAACTACTCCTAAAATGATGACCTCAAATAAAATATTTAAATGTGCCATGGTTAATTATATATTGAATTCGAATGGACTTATTTTCAACTAGCTTTTGCTAGTGACTTCGTCCGCGTGGAATAGTTACTTTGTTCCCTAGTTCTTCGCCCGCGGTTTCACCTGCGTTGCCCCGTTCCTAAGGGTTGTAGCGTGATGGTTTATAGCTTGAAACCTTTCTCATGAATCACTCATTTTCCCAACATTTCCATTCACTGCTCTGCTCCTATTGATCGTAGCGTGATGAAAAGTATACTATAACCTGCCCAGGAGTATGAAGAACAATTGTAATAAGTTTCGTTGAAATCCGTCGAGTGGTTTTTGTTTCTATAACGAACATACAGACAGACAGACAGACAAAAATTTTACTGATTGCATTTTTGGCGTCAGTATCGATCACTAATCACCCGCTGATAGTTATTTTGGAAATATATTTCATGTACACAATTGACCTCTCTACAGATTTATTATAAGTATAGATATCTAAAAGTTTTTTTTAGGTACCTATATTATGAATTTTCTATCTACTTAGTACCCAAGCAGGTACTTAAAAAACTACAACACTGACTGGTAAGTGTGTTTTAAAGATCTATTCATCATTAATATACTATATAATTATCATATTTTAAACTTTATATACACTGTTTTATGTTTTTTCGCAATTTGGTATTATCAACTTGTGTTAGGGTTGACTTAATTATCAACACGGTGTACAGCATTCACCTTATTTCGAAATAGCATTGAATTCCAATGGATCCGATATCTCGTATAATACATAATGGCAAGTTTAAATGGAAGTTTTCTGATCTGGGATCTTTTAACCCGACCCGAAAAGAAATTGATCAGAACAAGCTGTCCCCTCCGTGTCAAACTAAATGGCTTCACCTCCATTTGGTCTCCAATAAACGAGTTAAAATTATTGAATGGACCAAGATCATATTTAGTTGCTTTTGGGATAGGCACAGGTGCCAAGTATCACACATTACAGTTAAATACTAGCTGTTATATCTGGTTCCAAATAAAAGATATGATAAACGATTGACGTAGCGGTTGAGCGATCGGCTTCTGCGCCACGTGTTGTGGGTTCGATCCCCACACGGAGCAAATATTTGTATGATCTACAGGTAGTTGTTCCGGGTCTGGGCGTTTGTGTATGTGAGAATTTGTGTTTGTAAACGCACCCACGATACAGGAGAAAATCCTAGTGTGGGGCAACGTTTTTAAAAAAAAAACATGATCAAACACCCAGAAATTTAACGTAGTCCCTACAAGGTCCGCGTAGTAAACCAAATGTGTTCAAATGAATTACCTGAACATTATCAATAATTAAGCGAGTAACGAATTGACCGACTGACAGACGTTCGGGTTTCTACCCGTTATGACTAACAAATTATATTATGCTGACGGCGTTGACCACTGTGCGACCGTGGCTTGTGCAGGTCCAGCAACTGATCGAAGTTCGCCATACAATTTCCTTGTTTCGTAGACTCAAACAGGCGGAACTAGTTGGTTTGAAGGGAGAGGTAAGTTATTGTAACTTATAAAGTCAACGCTTACCTGGCTCTGGAGAGACTCGTCAAACGTTTCGTCTGTGCGGGTGGAGGAAGGCGACAGCATGAGCGTCCTGTAGTCGCCCTCGACCTGTAGCGGGTAGGTGTAGTGCGGCAGGCCGGCCGGCCCCGTCGGGCCCGGAGGCACCGGCGTGCGCGGCAGTGATTCGGACCCGCGCCAGCTCGGCAGCGGACTCGGCGTTCTACATACATTTTAATTTTAAGCCATCAAATATTGAACTGCAGAAGCCAGGTTCCTAAAGAAATAAGGCCAAGACACACATAGGTCAGTAGTGTAGTCTCTCACATTTTACGATGTTTCTCTTATATTTGAATTTGATGGGCTGTCTTGTTAAGAATAGATTTCATTTTCATTAAAACCACCATCTATTAATCAGACACAGTCATCTCATATCAATCATCATCATATCTTTTAGATATCTATGTCACACAACATTACACTACTCAGCAACACTATTCAGAATGTGAAGGCAAAATTTCAATCGGGCGGGTGGGGTTCGCGGTGGTTTAGAGGTGGCGTAGAGAGCTTCTGGTGTATCCTACCAGGAGACGCAGGTACGAATTTATTTGTAATAAACTTTTGTCAAAAGGTGAAACTGAACAGTTAGTCGTGGAATGAAAGTTATTGATAGAGGTGATGAGTTTGTTGGAAAAGTGAAGTCTGTAACAATCCACGTGGATTGCCGAAAATTATCCATCCGGAAAAATAAAAGTTCAGAAAGTTTATCTGCCTATCCAAAATGCGATAACCGGCTGCGATACTACATGAGCAAAGTCATAAGCGGTAAAACATCAGTATTGAAATTATTTGAGAAAAAAGATGTAATTGATTGCGCGTATTTCAATATCTCTCCTTTCAAATTGACTCTCCTCCTCAAACAATAATCACAAAACTAATTCGCTTTCTGCTTGCTGTTTGTGGAGCTCCAAAAAAAATTAATGTATCGACAATTATAAATATTTAACTTTTGTAAAAAATACACGGAACAAGTACAACTTTCTTGTCTTCCTCCAACATCGGCTTCTGCTCATCAACACTTGTATCGAGTATACTATCAAGTTCAGACATGGCTAGGCAATCAACTGAATCCCGAAGCCTGGGGTTGGAAATTAACAGATAATACTTTGGAACCGATTCAAACTATACTCTCACCTGCTCCGGAAAAACTTCAGCAAGAAGAGAAAGAAGAAGAAATCGAGGAAAACATGACTGTTAAAGTTGAATTTGAAGAATATGAATTAGATTAGAGTATTAACAGAAATCAGAACTACAATTTAAATCAATCACCTACACCAATATTAAAATCAGTAATCATTATGCAGTAAATACAATATTTTTCCATAAAACTCTGTCATAACAGATCGTGGAGTAGGCCTACTGGGGAAAGCACGTTAAAGAAACGCTCCAAGTACACACAGGTCAGGCCTCACAGGTCACAGGTGGAGTGGAAATGTGTGCATATCATGTAGAATCTAACTCTTTCAACTTATAGAATGGAATGGTGATTCTTAGGAGAAAAGGTATTAGGGCCAGTTTCGTAGATATATTTTTTTTGATAAAACTTAGTTTTCAAGCAAAATCCCAAAAACCGAAAATTTAGATCTTTGATCTTGAATAACTTTTTTAGCACACATGGGATCTATGGGGACTTTTGGCACTTTATTTCTACTGGTGTACCCAAGGTCTCTATCAAAATTCAGCTCTGTCGGAATTGTTGTTATTTGATTACTATTTTTATGTTTATTTTGACCGGACCAACATTGATTGAGCAGAATTCTAGATTAAATATCCGCTATGGCGTCACACTGCTCTAAGTTATTAAAGAATTAGTTTAAAAAAGGTTTGGTGACCTGGGTAGTGTGTACATCCATAATCCACCTGTGTACGTGTATATATGGATAAAACTAGAGGCCGTAGCACGACGTGTTAATGCGATTGAGAGAGAGTGATCCCTTTCTCATAACTTTAAAACGATTGCGCTGGTCCGCTAAAATGAAAAAAGTTATTAAAAACAGTAACATCTTTGGCCGGGGAAAAAGCATCAGTCATCGTTGTTGATACCGACGCCAACGGGCAGAGTGTAAAAGATTTATCCTGACAGGCGCTGACAACCTGTAGCTACTTAATTTACCAAAAGTTTATGAGAATAACGTGATGCTGTCAGCAAAACGCAGAAGAATTGCAAAAAGCGCATTTCATTTACTTAATATGATCCATTCCAATCGAGTAATCTTAGGTTCGGCTTCCATGTTTTGTATACTTTGCTTTTAATAGAATCAATGAGAGACTGACCTTTGGCTCAATCTCTCAGCAAGGTATGCCGTTACTGTATTTATTTTATTTTGCTGAGATCTTTTCGATTCTTTTCTTATAATGAGATTCTCAATGTAAAGTATTTTTTAATAGTAAAGGAAAAAATTCAATCGCGGGCAGGATTCGAACCTGCGTCTTCTGGTTTGATATATTTTTGCAAAAAAAATCACAAAAAGATAGTTAAAAGGTAGGGTGGCATCGTACGACACTGAACTGACTGTAAAGTAAGTCGTGTCGGTTGAGAGGTAAGGTAACTTGCCTCTCATAGATGTCACCAAACGTCACCTTATGACGTAAATTCAGAATGTGAAGGCAAAATTTCAATCATGCGGGTAGGGTTCGCGGTGGCTTAGAGGTCAGAGCGTCTGGTATATCAAACCAGAAGACGCAGGTTCGAATCCTGCCCGCGATTGAATTTTTTCCTTTACTATTAAATAACTTAATAATATTAGCATGGAAAATGCAAAAAAATCACAAAAAGATAAAGTTTTTTTTTTTGGAGATATCAAGTTTAATGTTGGAATTTAAAGATTTCCAGACAGGTCGTGTCACTGACTTGATGGCTTTAGCAATGATGTATCTTCATTTATTTACGTTCAAAATCCATGACTTATCTACAAGAGAATACATGATCACCAGCTGAGTGAAATATCTATGGTTATACTTAAGTGGAAAATTTAGTCAAAGACATTCACATTTGAAAAGGTTATGAGTGATGTCAAATAGCAATGATATTCGAATAGCAGTGACTGATTTCATATTCGTTTGGTGTTGTCAATAAATAGTTAACATTCCCTAATGATAACGTCGAGGAGTTAGACATGCTTTATATCGAGAATTAGATGCCAACTTTTTGACGACATAGCTATGGTAATCATAAGCAAAATTAGGCTGTTCAAATATAATTAAAATGGCTTGCAAATATAAAATGAAATAATGGCAATGATACCTGTATGGTGCTGCGGCGGCATTTGGTATGGGCGAGCGAGGCGCTAGAGGCGTGCCCGACCCGCGCGGCCCTTCACGGTCCACGTCCCTACACAACGTGCACAATGAACATGACTGAAACATGGATTATCGTCATTACGATGCAGTGTTTCATGACTCTTATAAGATGACGTATTGTCGAAATAACTAATCAAAAAAACACCACGAAACTGCAACATAAATTTCATATAAATTCAGAAACAATTCTAATTAGTCTTGTGGTGTATTTTTTAAACGTGTATAATGCCAACATTTAAAGGAATGCAATGCATTTAGTGCAAAAAGTAGTATTCTAAAAACATTATATAGTAATATTGTTTTCTATATCAATACATTACAGAAAACTAATCAAAACATACATCGAATACAATATGGTAGGTAGATATAGTTCATGCATGTTATATTGACGACAGCATGTACAGGATGTTACGTGTGTATTGACGGAGTCTGGAACTCAACATCTGTTTCAATAATAAACACTCTTTAAAAGTGTACAAAGTACAAATATAGTTATTCGTAAAATCGTTTACAACACCAATAAATTACCCATGCTTATAATTTTTGGATACTGATTTAAAGGAAGCTAAATATAACAGGCATATTTTTTTAACAAGTTTTACGATACGACGGATTGTTTCAAAATGCAATGTGATACTGAATTATATGCTGTATTTAATGTGAGATATTGGAACTAAGAGTCAAGTTTGTAATATGGATATAAACCGTAAAATCCCGGCAAACTTTTTCAAAATCAATATTACCTTACAACTTGCAGGATTGCGTAAATAATAAAAAAGTATTTTGATACGAAATCACGGATATATTATTATGTATATGTCTATGGTGTCCCGAAATATAAATTTAAAACAATGGCATTATTGCTGGGCAAGTTACATAATTGAATCCTAATTAATAAATCCCAGAAAATTCAGTATCACCGTTGACATAAATCAACATCTAGGTGAAGGGCAACATAAATGACACCTAGGGCAAGTCTTACTCAGCGAACTCGTGATAGAAGGTAGGCGTGGGCACGCGGCCTACAAAACTGCCCGGTGACCGAGGCAATGAGTATAGGTGTGCGCTTGCGCCGCCCCTGCGGTTACACTTTATCCTTTTTACCAAGAAATTGTAAGCTAGGACATAGCATTACGTTTCATCTGGAAAAAGGCTATGTCCAACATTTTTGTAAGCAACGTAGATAACATAGTTGTCTGATTGTTTGAAATCAAATGCTTCAATATTATTACACTGCCTTCATTGCAGTGATGACAAATTTCATATTACGAACAATATGTATTTGATTACCTCTGTACAACTAGCTTGATCTGTTTGGGCGCATTCCTGAAAAGATTCTGTGCGTCCTCGTGTCGTAGGTCGCGTGCGTCGTAGTCGTCGATCTTTGCGATTATGTCACCGCGTACCAGCTCCTTGCCGGCGGGAGTGCCTGGCGTGACCTGGAAATCATAAAATACCATTAGTATTTTATTTACGCCTTTAGTCAGCGAGATATTTTCCACAAATGTCCCAGACACCAGGAAAAAACAAAAGTTTAAACTTTATTCAATTCCAAAATATGGTCAAGTTCTACATTTAGTAAAAAGGTAAGTAGTAGTCTCATTCGTTCACCTGAATATTCACATCCTATTTCTGTCACTCATGACAAATCCTCGCCACACATCTGGATGTAGTTTATGAATAATGTTATATAATAAATACATATAATGTAGTGCAATTAGTTTTTTGTCTAATTTCATTACAGCTGAGTGTACTGCAAAGTTCAAAGCAACCAATGTGTCAATCTCTTGACACATCAATGTTTATTCAAACTGAAAATATGGTGGTGTTTGAAGTCTGAAATTCTATAGAAAACCGTCAGACTTCAAAGGATCGTTTTATTTTATCTACGCTACTTTACGATTTGCAATAAGCCCTAATTCTATTGGTAAATTCAAATTGAACAAGCAACCGCCTACTTTTGGAAAGCAATAACATGTTTTTGAACTTTTGTTTCAATATTTAAAAATGTAAAAAAATATGATTTTCAATATATCCAGATAATAATCTTCACAGATATGCGACGCATTTAGAAGGCTAACAGACGGACCGTGACATTCTGAAGTTTGAACCAACCGTCCAATCCGTTCGGTCATCTTCAAGGGTAAGTGTTCACAGACAATTTCTAATCTACGTATTTACTTTCGAGATAGTCCACGACTTTTGAGATGTTATTTTCTGTGATTTATTGGGTAAATAGTTCAACCAGAAGTGAATCAAATGTATTTAATAAAATCATGAAATCGATCTTCTGTTGCATATACATAATATGTTTAGAAAAACAGGTTATATAATGATATTCCAGCTCATATATAAATTTCAGTGGCTAATTATGAAGGGTGTAGTATACAGCATGAGTACTAGGTCGACCTTGTGGCTGGGGTAGAGGAGGTAGAGGGCGCGGGACGCATGCACTGTGTTTGGCTGATGGCCAGGCTAAATGCGTCCGCCGCCACGCCGCGCCAACCTGACATTTTTTATTGAAAACAACCGACGGATAGGATGGAGGCCGCGTCGTATCGACGGCTCGACCTGCGCAAATCTATCACAAACTTCCTCGAGTCAATGGCGAGGACATTCATCTATATTTATTCTTATCCATCACCGTGGGTCGTGGCGACATTTCGCGGGGACGTCAATAATTCTAGTTCGTTGTGTTTGACGATTTTTTTTAAAAGGCACACATTACAGCTGGCTAATGTCCATCCGCATTACATTCATACGCAGGTGACGCGTGGCGTATGTTCTGACGTCATAAATTATCTGGGTTGAAGTAGATGCATTATGTTAACAAACATACCTACTGAAGAATTCTTATCTTATTCATTTCTAGTTTTAGCTTTCCTTTGAAATCAACGTGCACCATACTATCCTGATTTGTAATTATAAGTGTTTTAATTGTTAGTTAGTGGTGTCAAAATTATCTAAAGGTCCATTATATTTACAATGTAGGCAGATATTACTAATTTTACTTATATATCTTTTATATACTTATATATAAAAGACCAGCTCAAAGATACAGAAGTCGACAATGTACTCCATTATATGTATAATTAAGCATTGTTGCTCATGCAGTTTTATAGGTGAAATTTTTATAAAACAATTTCTTTTTCGAGACTTAGTCCTACATCAATTATGGTTATAGGGAGCTTAGAATTAAAATATGTGAAACATGAAACATACCATCACGCCTGTATTCCCCGAAGGGGTAGGCAGAGGCGTACTAATGTACACCCACAGTTCGCCAGTATGTTTAGGTCCCATGTAATAGGGGGCGAGCCTATTGCCATTAACCGGGCACAAATCCAGACTCCGAGCTGCTACTGAGAATTTCATAGAAAAACTCAATAATACTTTGCTCGACCTGGAGATCGAACCCAGGACCTCTAGCGTAGCAGTCGCGCTTGGGACCACTAGACTATATATGTTATCGAAATGTTGTAAGATTTCGAGAGATTCGAAGCCGGTCTAGAATTTGTTTAGTATTCATTAGGTATATACGTACCGTACCTATACTTAGACATAATATTAAAAAACATCATCGTTTTTGTTTTGGGGTATCGACAATCTTATATTAGGTATTATTCAATACGATATAGGGTTGAATAAATTAAATCTATTTCATAGCGGTGAAATTGTATAAATCAACAGGTGCCAGGGCTTATCGCCAAAAAGTTACATGAGTTATGAAGTTGCTAATTATCTGCTAAAATATTTAAATAAGTCGTTTCATTTTCTTCTACAAATTAAAGATACCAATTTTTCGAAAGAAATTGAATCTTACCGTATCAAAATTTACCGAATCGATTTGACTCATCGCCGCCATATAGATAGGAAGTAATCAAGGTATTTTAATGGCAACGTTAAAGAAAAAAATGGCTCAAGGCTGTGTGTGCGACTGAAAGATTTACGATAGCCAAGGTCAACGAGATTATTTGCTAAGTGCATTTCGATCGGCTATATAAAAGTGAAACCAGATGCGAGACATCATGTATATGGGGCAGTAGCAAACCTATGTAGGCCAAAAATTACATCCATTATTACTAGAATACAAACACAAACAATGAAATTCATATAAATTACATTTTGAGGTATCATGCAGATTGCAAGTGTATACATATTAAACACAATCCTAAAGGATGTCAAACGATAGCTCTATAACATAACATATCATCAC
Organism: Acronicta aceris; assembly: GCA_910591435.1. Lineage (NCBI taxonomy): Eukaryota > Metazoa > Arthropoda > Insecta > Lepidoptera > Noctuidae > Acronicta > Acronicta aceris. The sequence goes on along the minus strand of OU342763.1, from coordinate 6,713,564 downwards.
GCCTGTATTCCCCGAAGGGTTAGGCAGAGGTGTACTTAATGTACACCCACAGTTTGCCAGTATGTTTTAGGTCCCATGTTATGGGGTGCGAGCCTATAGCCATTAACCGGGCACAAATCCAGACTCCGAGCTGCTAATGAGCATTTCATAGAAAAACCCAATAACACTTTGCTCGACCTGGGGATCGAACCCAGGACCTCTAGTGTAGCAGTCCCACTTGGGACCACTAGACTAATGAGGCAGTCTCTCAGCTTTATACTTTCGGATATACATAAAAAAACAACAGGCCTGGGGGTAAATATTGACACTATTATTATGAATATGAAAATCGTATCGTGATTCATAAAAAGCGGCAATTTTGGCTCCCCTGATTCTCTCTCACTGTGTTTATATCTCATTATATTATATTTTTTAAAGACCTCCGACTACAAGTAAGTACTATTAACGTAGACTCTTTTGACCTTTGTAAGCTTTTCGGTAGTCGGTTTTAGTTTATATCTTTCAGCTTTAACATGAAGTGGTTGCTCTTGCCTGGAACCTAAATTGTCATACCTGCTTACGGGCCTAGACCATTTATAATTATTATAACTAACAGATTACTCTAGAAAAAGATTATTTCTGACCGGTTATCGAGAAAGAGTGAAAAAGGGGATATGATTGCTTTCTGTGCGCACCGGGTAGACTGTCTTGACGTCTTAATCATTCAACGTCTCATCCTTACTAATATACTAACTTATATTAACGTGAACGTTTGTGAGTATGGATGTATGGATGTTTATTACTTTTTCACGCCGGATAAAATTTGGCACACAGATTATACTCTGGAATAACATATAGGCTACTTTTTATCCAGGTCGGACCCAATCCTGAAGTCCACGCAGACAAAGGAAGAAGCTAGTTCATACTAATATTATAAATGCAAAAGTAACTGTCAATTTGTTTGTTAATACCTGAACTGTTTTCAGGCTTAATCCGGGACAGATTTCGATAAAATTTGAAAAGGAGATAGATTCTTTAATAAATATAGTTATCATAGCGTGTGCGAACCTACGAGGTACGAACCCATCGCCGTACATTGTGTTTGTCAGTGAAAGTTCGTTCTCTATGAATTCTTCAACTTGTTATAGTAGTAGGATGTACCAGCTAAAATGTGGAGAGTACTAGCAACTATTAGAGATGAGGGCAAAGAGTTTAAAACATTTTCTATCAAATCTACCATTCACACAGGGTTAATGTTCCGGTGCTGCTATTTATCGTTTTTAGAATGTCCGTTATCTTTTATATATAAATCCCTCTGGATTATGTTTTACGATTTTATTCGTCGTTTGTAACCCAAAAGTCTGAACCTTAAGATTTTAGAGCCGGCTTTCCGTTATAAATAAACACAAATCAGCGCCAACGCCTAGCCACGACACTTGTCTGATTCATTTGAAAAATATTACGGTCTATTTATTTTCCTGTCCAGAATATTTGCACAATTGCATATTATGGAAATCTTTTCAGCTTCGTAGCTGACAGACTGCTAATACCGCTTTGGGAGGTGTTTACCCGGTGAAAACCCAAACTTTGCGTAAATATCCATTTATACCAATTTTAACGTACCTACCTAAGTACGATTTTTTATTTATAAGTACGTATAGGGTGAAAATAGAAAACACTCTTACGATGATACATGAACTAAGAGAACATATGAATACATAAGCAGTAGGTACTTCGCGGTTTCACCAGCTGTTTTTACTCGGCTCCTAAGAGTCGTAGCATGATGTTAAATAGCCTTCTTCAACAATTGAGCTAGCAAATGTAAAAAATATTTTTTTTTAATCCGACTAACATTTCCAGAGATTAGTATCTAATAGTAGTTTTTTTATGGGATAGGAGGGCAAGCGAGCAGACGGATCGCCTGATGGTAAGCGATTACCGCCGCCCATGGACACCCGCAACACCAGAGGAGTCACGAGTGCGTTGCCGACCTTTTAAAAGGGGATTGGGCCTCCGGTAACCTCACTCACTCGGCGAAACACAACGTAAGCGTTGTTTAACGCCGGTTTTCTGTGAGGCCGTGGTATCACTCCGGTCGAGCCGGCCCATTCGCGCCGAAGCATGGTTCTCCCACGTAAAAATGTAAGTAAGTAGTAGGTACTTAGTATCGATCGTATCGATTGCAGTGGAATTGTCCGAGTTCATTTATGATATTCACAGATTATAACAAAACATAATTTTCATTCATGGATCATCCGTGGTGTCAATATGTCGCAATCGTACTGACTAAACACAGCACTTGCTATTCTGACCCGTGATCGGGGCCATGACACTATTGATTACTACGACCCTGACAGTCACGTTCAGCCCTAGAATTTTTGGTGATCTTAAAGCAAGAGATCCTGGAATTATTTCTGGGAGCATCGCAATGGCCAGATACGTAAAGAGCATGGGATTACTAGAGACGGACAAGACGTTTCAATAATTATTTCTGTTTATGTTAACTGTGTGATATTTTGCAATTTGTAACTTGCGGTATCTAGTATGCCCCTAGTTATGTATGCAAACAGTTAACACTGGTCATGTGCCCTTGCCGCCCTTGACTTGAAGAGATCTAAGTATTTACATATTTTAGTACTTATAGGTATGGAATAGCTGGTCACTGTCTGGGAACCTATTCAGGTAGCTATCTCAACGCCTATGACTCAACTGCCTCCTACGCCGTAGGCGAATTGAGAAATGGTACGATGCATTTTTTGACTAGTTCAGTGAACAAGATTTAAGTCTGAATTAGACGAATATCTAGGCCAAGTATCCGGTTTTTAGTTGGTTACTATACATATATGTACTTACTACGTTTGGGACGTTTTACACAGCAGGCAATTTTATTGTTAGATAATTAAAAAATGTTCTTTAAAGTTTTAGCACGCTAATAGTCACGTTTGGGTAAATTTTCGATCGTTGACTTTGTTTGTTAGTTTAGAAGACTGTTATTTGACATTTATGACACTGAGACTCGAACGGAAATGTAATTTTGAACGTTTTTAGTTGGTGCCTTGTCTTCTGAAGTCTGGTTATTGCAATCAAACATTGATTTGTATTTACTATTGGGTAAGTTACACTTGTTTAATCTGGACTTAACTTTTGAATGTTTGGATTGTCACCACAATAATACAATAGATAGATAACAGAGATCAATATCTCTGCTTATTTTTTTTAACGTAACAGTTTGTGCCAACCATGCCAAAATAAAATCATCATTAACAGCCTAACTAATCCACAAATAAAATACCAAAACAAAATTAATTTCTGTTGTTGGTACCTACCAAAGGATTAAATTTGAGAGTGACAACCGAATAAATTCTATAATTTCAAAATCAATTTTTAGTAAGGTACACAGTGAGTGTGGGTATAATATAATAACATATGGCAGCCAGTTTACTTTTGCGTCAAAAGCTTTTGTTATTGGAGCAAGGTTCCAACTTTGTATATGTTATGAACACAAATCAACTGTGATGATTCCTGTTTGGGTTTACAAAGCTGTATTTATGCATAGGATTACCTATTCCTCATACGAAGGTCATTACTAAGGCGGTTTATATGTAGAATATGAGTGCAACATAGTAAACCGTAGTGTTGTTTTCATATCGTACAAAATACATATAGATAACAATTTTACAGATTGAAAATTAGGATTTGAGCTAATTAAAATAGCTACATAGCTACAAAATGTATGTTATTAAGATAACGGGGTCGCGTCGCATCGTCGGCAGCAGCTGTCGAACGACATGATACATCCCAGAATATATTAGTTATAAAGAGAGTTGGTCCACGCTCTACATATATTTTAATGATGTTCTAGATAATCTTCACACAACGGTCGTTTCTCGATATTTTAAAACAGCTCACCAGATACTTGAATATTACAAAAATAGCTTAAGTGCTACACATTGTCGGTTTGCTAGTCATCAAGCCCCAGACTGACTGACAACGCTATAAATATTTTTGTATCCCGGATCAATTTATAAAAAATACAAGTTAATCTTATATTTTTTTAGATAACCTCATTGTATGCACAATGTAGTTTGAGATAATAAACTAAATTGAGAAGTTTAGGTCGCCAGATGTAATGTTCCTCGTGAAGTTAGATAGCGTCTTATTTACAAACAGACCGGTACAACTCCAGCGCCGCCCGGGTGTGTTTACACCGGCGTCCGTGACGTAGCCATTCCTGCGAATATTCGTGGAAGCTATACCCTGGTGACGATGAGCGGAGTGGCGAGATCAGCGCCTCCGACGAGGCGCAGGCCCCAGTTGACGTCGCGGCAGTCGCGGCGCAGCGTCACCACGAAGGTGTGCAGCCGGCCCATGGTGCTGAGAGTGCTGCACTGCACGCGTGCGAGAGACGCTGTGTGCGCGGCGGGAACACGCGACGTAGTGCGCGCTAAATTAGCCTCACCGCAAACCCGCACTGCCCCTGCCCCCCTAGTTCTGCACTGCATGTAACCCTGCCTTCGCAATCGACCTAATTCGATTTACGGAAACTGGGATATATCGACGCCTGATCATCCAGTCATTCCGGCAACTCTTCGTCGTGTTTGTTTTCCCCCGGCCTATCGACGCATTAGACATGGCCTACATAAATCTCGAGTATTGCACATAACGTCCAAATACCGATCCCATAATATTTTTGCCAAATGGTAATCATAATTTTGAGGGCTGAAATTTAAATAGTTTTGTTTAGTGTGTTATGAGCGAAATAATAAAAATATTTATTTCAAATTACTACGGGCCTCATTCCAAAAAGTTAAGTGAGCCCAAAACATTTTACTATATATGAACCCCCTTATTCATAAAAATATAAAATATCTTATAAATTTCATATATGCTAGTATAATAACGTTGTCTTGTTTTCCCTGTCACAGAATATCACGTGTCAAAACAAGACAAAACATAATAGGTTTACGAAGTTTATATGACGTTTTATATTTTTATGAATAAGGGGATTAGACATTTTTATTGGCATCATACAACGTTATTGGTGTATATTTAGTCCATTGATCATACCTCGTAATGAAAATACATAAAGAATTGACATCATGTCTTATCTATCTACGATGTGTCATGAAAAAGATATTAATTTACTTTTACACACCGTAAGAACGCACCTGTTCTTGCATAAAATACTGATGGTTAACATTGTGCAACAAAGATAGCAGAAAAATGCAAATTATCAAGAAACTTATTATAACCATATTTACATTTAACGTTCATCTACGAATTTATAAGTGTTGCATATTTTTCACTCCATTTCTATTGCCTATGAGAATTAGAGAGGGGAGAATACGCCAAATTACAATATTATTTCTTTTGTATCCGTAAAATTTAACGAAAAATTCTACAATCAAAGAAAACCTTGCTCTATCACTTTCGAGAGTACAAACAAGCAAGAGTGACTCAGTTTTGTGAATCATAACTAAATTCTATAAACTGCCTTTTGCAAAATACAAAAACACAATTACACATTATAAAAAAAAATATCTTACTTTTCGTCTCTGTCCGAAATCCCTGGGTTCACTTCCAGGATCCTCACGCTGATGGGGCACTCGCCAAAACGGTGGCCGCTCATACATCGGCATCTTCACTCCTTAGTACCGGGGGTCCTGGCGAAACTGATACAGAAATACTTCTATTAAATTCAACTGCAGTACAAAAGTATGCTGTAGTTTACTATCACTCTTTATATTTGGCTGTCAGTTAAATTTCATAATGCATAAACGTAGGTGTTTGGCAACATTTCCATGCAATAAATCACTTGTTCTATGGACAAGGACAATCGAGCGAAGGGAAAAATCACATTAGACGTCACGCGGGGCCGGGAGTAGTGGGGGGAAGTGTTAGAATATTAGGACTAACTCACCAGAGGGCGCGTCGCGTGGTTACTTGTTCAGAGCCGTTCGGCCAGTGCCGTTTTCTATTATCTCGAATTATTCCGGAGCAACATCAAACTATGTATATCTATTTTTCGCGTCGCGGCGGGCGTCGGATCGACGGCTCGTGCTTCGAGTGATTTACAAGCCGGAGCCACACATGAGCTGTTTCTGGGCCAATACAGAGATCCGCAACACTGCGTCCACTGTGCCTCGGGAACACTCGACACCGGTTCAATGCTCCCGAATTCCCGTCTGCGTCAGATATCGCGACGTTTCTGACGTTTCTAGGAGACTCAGGACTTGTAACGAGGCTACGACAAAGTGTGTTTACGGACGTTGATCTCATAGATATTTATGTCAATACAAGAAATCATTGATATATTCCACAACAGAAAATACACCATTCGAAATGCCATGTAAAAGCTCAAGAATTTTCAAAAATAAAAAACCCCATGAAATAAAGATTTTATTCTTAAAAATAAAATAAAATTATAAATAATACTCAAAAACTGTATTAAAAATGTCAACGATAATATACAAAAAAATATACATATAAACAAAGACCAACATTCGTGTTAATAAAACATATTTTATAAAAAATCTTAGTTTAATACCAAACAGTGGTACCTATACGATTATTATGTAGTATGACCATAACCTTCTCGTTGGCGAATTAATTACCTAGCTATGAGGAAAGATAGGGTCGGGATGAGACTTGTCGTGTTCTATAGAGGTCGGTTCTATACAATGTGTTAAGGACATCCTGTCCGACTCGTGATTGAATTGGTGATGTGATTGGGATACCTACATGCCACTTTCGAAACGGACATTTATAACAGTGTTTAGACTTAATACCGGCCCTTTTGGCTCTGAATTTCGTATAGCTATATTCGTGGCGCAAGGAGTCATTTAAAGCAGAGTTAGCAACCGATGGGACGGTGTTTGTACCGCACCACAGCCTGTTATGGTCGTAGCGAATATAACGAATCTCATGGTTGTGACAATATAGCAAGCTAGAGAAGGCAAGTTAAGTGCAGTTTAGTCGGTACAGATCCGACATACCCTGCCACCTCACCAGATGGCAGACGCTCCATGACAATTTCCCGCACTCAAGTTAAGGACCTGAAAGAAATAAAACGATGTCTCACAAAATAGCGACACAACGTTTCGATTTCGACCATATCTGTAGGATACCGACCACTCGTTGCTGTTGCAAATCTCTCTGGAGGTGTTGGAGGGCAACAGTGGCCTCAAATTACAGTTGGATGTCGACTTTTTCAGTATCAAAGAAACCGTGTCGCAAAGGCCGCGAATCTTACCCCGATTGTGTGATTATTTCACAATGATCTCTGGAAAAGGACTCAGGTAGTACTCTACCTGAGTCCATTCTATCCATTCCATTCGTCCAATCCATCCGTGATCACGGACAGCCTTCATTTGATTCACGTTTGAGAGCAAGAACGCGTGGATAGACATCATCTCCTTTGCGACTGACGAAGGAGATAGCGAGAGAGAGAGATAATGAGATCCTTAAGTGTGTTGGGGAAGTATGGACTTAGAAAATTATTGGAAACAGTGACACACGTGTTCTTGAGAAGGATGTGAAAGGAGGCCTCATTGCTGATAGAATTTACCAATAGTGGTAAATTAGTATAACCTATCAGGGTTCGACGTAGACAATTTGTACAAATATTTTTAGTCGACAGACGTCCGACATACCCCGTTATCTTCCCCGGATGGCGGGTCAAAATTTTCCACTATAAAGGTTGTAGTTTTAGACAGACTTCACGTTCATAAAGAGAATTATGTATTGCAATTCCAAATTAAATAATAGAACTTTTGAAATTGACTCGTTATGATCATGACCTTAACCAAAATTGAGAGCTGAATCCGTTCCTGAAATAAATATGGTAATTCTACATTATATATGGCTATATGACAGCTATTTTAGTTAACTGTTTTTAGAAGATCATCTTGTTAAAAATAGATCGTGTAATCGATAAAATCGATCGAAGCGATCGAATCGATAAAATTTTCATAAAAATACAAAATGTCGATAGCTTTTTTTATTGAGATTTAACAAATAAGATCTTAAAAATGTCGAACTAATTAATTATTATTTCATTAACAATATTAAAATTTATACATATTAATAAACTATACTTATACAATTTATCAAAACAAAATTATATCAAATATAATGTCTACAAGCATACCGATATAATAATGTTATATTTTACAAAATCTTCAGCAAAATTTGACTAATGTTATAAACAAAACTACTTATCGGAATACAATTACACTTAAGAGAAATAACAATATTAACTATTTGTTTATTAAATAATATAAAAATTATGACCAGAATAGAGAGCTTAAAAATAAAATAACATAAGTTTCTTATAGTGTATTGTTTAACCGATTCATTTGAGACAGGATAGGAGTGTGGATTATACTATTGTTCTAAATTAAGCATACACGTTTGAGTGTAAAATAATATCAAAATCAGCGCTCTTAACGGGATCCGGTATCAGACTCCTCTAGCCTTTTATTAATTGCTTCAAAGGTACAGAACAAAACGGAAAAAACCTAATGCAAAAATCAAAATAAATACGTTTACAAGCCCGTCCGTTTTCGTTAATTCATCACTATTAGGAGTATGTAAAAGGCACTAGTAGGAGATGAGTATGTAAGAGGCACTTCGAAACTGGTTGGGATAAAGGCTTAGTTATCATCAAAATATAGTAGGCACTAAAGCATATAATGGTCTTCTATCATAAATACGGATTATATGTTGATTGTCATTACAACATTTTTAATTATATTGCTTCTGAATAAAATTAGTACACGCCTGGCCTGTCTTTTGCATTGAATCGGTTAGTCGTGATCCACACAAAAATAAATTACGCATTAAAGAGTTTGTGTGGGCACACTGGCAAGACTTTATAGGACGTCTGATCAAAGGGACATTCACCCGATAGTAAATGTAGTCGTTAACTTACATCAGACATTTAGAACTGAGATGTCTTGTTATTGTAATAGTCTTTTCATTGGCTTAGGTTTTCGAGCCTTTAATTTTGAATAGTTTTAATATGAACATTTTTTAACAATTTCATTTTTGTTACAGAACACTTGGCGATTATTCGGTAAACCAAATTTTCCAAATGATGCTGGGTAAAGGTATCATGGCACTGTTCTTTTAATTTAAAACCTATCACTGTTCAAAATTGATAAATTGTGATCTACGCTTATTAGCCTATAACACTCCAATAAAACATATTATTTAGCAACTTTTACTTAATTATTGAAATTATGAAAATGAATTTAGATAGTGTTAGCGTTTGTTCACATAGCTTCAAAAATCTAAAATAGCCGGTTTTGTGTCCCTCGCACATTTGATTAGCGAATACATAAGTTTGACAAAACCTGTGTCCTTCGGTTTCTCGAGACCACGAAGGAGTCTGTTCTTCATGACTGCGACGAATTCACGATTGCTGAGTTGACCATCCACTGCGGAAATACGTACAATGTAACACTTTTTCAATACGCCTCAGTACATTTTGTTAGTGTTACCTAAATGGACTATGCTGTAGCCTTTTCAGTAAAGTTTTAGAAGGGATAAGGAAAAAGGTTTAATGGGATTTCAATTTGCGTTTTGATGTATTCTAACGAAAAGAAATCAAATCAAAATCAAATAACAGGATATTTTACTCTATATGAGAATAAATCTAAAAATATATTAGTTTTTTTTTATTTGTGACAGGCTTACGCTTGACCGCTAGTTTGCCTGATGTTAAGCGATACTGCGATCTACGATGGAGCGCGCTTGCCTAGAAGAAACCGATTCACTCGTGATTTAAAGACACCCAGATTATATCTATCAGGGAAGACCCACTCGGGAAGTGCATTCCATATTTCAGCAGTACGCATTATAAAAGTGGACTTAAAGCGTTTCGTTCGGGCTTTTGGAATGTCCACCGTGAGATAGCTTACGCAAAAAGCATTCGAAAAATGTTAGTTTTAGTTCATAAAATAACAAAATAAATTTTAAAATTCAATTCAAAGTTTTCAGTTTTTTTAATCTGTTTTTAAACACCATGAAATAGAAGCCGCCATGTTATTACGGTATACGGCTATGTAAAGTAAACTAAAAAGTGTCAACTTCAACTGATTAGCCTTTGTACTTTTATTATTTAGAAAGCTAACTGACGTCATAACCACAGAGCAATATGGCGTCCACTGCGTCCAACCTTTTTTGTCAAATTATGCGCGAAGAGTAAATTTTAAACGTATTTTTATGTAAATTTTAAATGCATTTTTATGGCACTTATCGGTGGAATAAGTGTTGTTTTTTTTAGTGGTTTATTAACACAATAGAAGCTAATTGAGGCACTTTTCAAAAATGGGTGTAATAAATTTAGGTTTAGTTAGGTACACACCGCTACATATTAAGCTATTTTATTTTTTTCAATTCAAGCATAGGCTTTCCGTTCGTGAGATTGAGTGAGAGGCTACCCTATTATGAAAATGTATAGCCCTACGTACTTGCGGCTAGAGACTCTATTTTTATATTTTGTTAACACAGTATTTGTTTTCAAGACTTGGGCATGCAGGAGGAAGTCGCTAATTCCTCATTCAGGTTCTATGAATCGTTCTACTAGTATTAAAACAGTGGTTGTATATTTATACAGGTTGTTCAAAAAGGTAACTAGAACTATTCCGAGATCAGCAGCAATAATCTGGAATAAGTCTCGATTACGTCATGAAAAAATGACGATAGTAGACCTCCTTAATACATCAAATATATGTAATTTTTTTTAATATATGTAATTTTCAAAGACACAGATGAGACGAACAACGAAATCTCACCAAGTTGACTTATTATCCTTTTCTTCTTTATATTACGGAACCCTAAGGATCAAGCAATTAAAAAAAACGGTTATTTTTGGTTGATGCGCTTTTATAATTAAATTTGATACAATCTTCTAGAAATGAAGAAGAAAGAAAGGCTTAAAATTCGCACCAGGTGAGACGACGAATTATCAAATTTTTTGAAGTATAGATGTGAAATGCATCAACCTAGCAAAATATTTAGTGCGATAAGTATACATATAATTTTTTTTCAATCTTTTACAAAATTAGATTTTTGAATGTTTACCTATTTATGGTCAGTTGAAAAACCCATCAAAAGCGTTAAAATATATTCTAATAAATAAATGTCTAGGCATAATATATTTGTAAATACGTACTGTTCTCGTCAAAAATAGTGAAGACCACATTGATGACATGAGGGTCCAAGTCGACATGAGCTACGGTTCTCGCAACATGCCGCAATGTCGGCTGGTCGATGGACGCGCCAGCAATGTGGTAGAACGTAAGCGCTGTGTCGACGTCATTGATGTTGTTCAGAAAGTGGAAGAACTTCAGGTAGTCGTCCTTAGTTATACCCACGCCGTGGTCGCGGAAACTGGAAGGTATGTAGAGGTCGTATGTTCCATAAAACGAAAGGAGCGTTTGAGACTGAAAATAATTTTCAATTTCTGCTAGCCACCACAAATTAGCTTAGAGGTGGTGTTAAATAGGAATTGGAACGCATAATAATATTATAAAAGCCAAAGTAACTCCGTATGTTAATCTTTTACCTTTCACGCTTAAAGCGTTCAATAGATTTCGATAAAATTCGGCAAGATAGATTACACGCTGAGGAGGGACATACGCTACCGTAGGTAACTATGTCTTAAAATTTAGTCCGTTTGGTACGCGAGCAGAGCAGTGATAACCTAGTGATATGACCATAGGACTGCCAAGTCAAAGGTCTCAAGTTCAAATCCAAGGCACACTCCTCTCACTTTTCGTAGTCATGATGTGTGTATTAATAGTTAATTATCACGCGCTTAGACAGTGAAGGAAAACATCGTGAGGAAACCTGAATGTCTGAGAGATATTCTCGACAGCGTTTGCCAACCAGGATTAGGCTAGCGTGGTGGACTGCGGATTAATCCCTCTTATTTTGAGAGGAGACCCGTGCCCAGCGGTGGGACAATGTAAGGATTGATTATGTATAGTGTATAGTCTTTAATGTTAAACAATTGGTTAAGCTTGGATAAGTGTATGGGAAGATTCTCGGTACAAGAAATAAAAAATATTATTTGATTTAAATCACTTACGTTTTCTTAACTCGTTTCAACATCCTTGCTTTTTTCTTGGCTGGGTAACCAGCATAAGCTAGCAGAAGTTCAGCAAAATCCGCTTCAGTAATACGACCATTCTCATCTGAAATTATATTATTTTACCAAATTTTAAATACGTTTTTGACAACAATAACAGAACCGTAGAAATGTTCTAATAATTTAAAATAGTTATTAGTCATTCTGTTGTAACTATAGCAGAATAGATAATACTTATATCCAACCAAATACTTAAGTTAATTATTAAGGGATGTTATCTTATTTATTTATTTATTTACACAAGGCACATCAACAATATAAACACAAACATTGGTTAGTAGCAAAATACAGAGACAAAGACTAGTGTTTATATCAATTATAGATATGCACAACATTTAGGATAACATTTCACATCTTACATTTATAACATTTATCTTGCTTCCGGTAATAGACTGTTTTGTGTTCCTTAGAAAAAAATAGTATAATAATCTTTCCAAATACTGTTTTAATGACTCTTCTATATTAATATGTAAAATTAAAACGTTAAAGCTTTTGGTGTACAACCTATGAATTAAGATACTTATCTAAATTGTTATCCTGGGGTTAGCAATTTTACTATCACATGAACTGTAATTACACACGCAGAGATTTTTATGTACAAATACGAGTACATAGATTTTGATACATACAAAGACTTAAATATTATTAACCCTTGGTTATTTTTTAGTAAAGGAAAAAGTTCAATCGCGGGCAGGATTCGAACCTGCGTCTTCTGGTTTGATATACCAGACGCTCTGACCTCTAAGCCACCGTGAACCCTTCCCACATGATTGAAATTTTGCCTTCACATTCTGAATTTACGTCATAAGGTGACGTTCCTGCCCGCGATTGAACTTTTTCCTTTACTAAAAAATAACTTAATAATCTTATGGAATGCATGGAAAATGCAAAAAAATCACAAAACGATTATTAACCCTATTTATACAAAATTTGCTATAGAAACGTACCAGGCATTTTCCTTTGAAATTCAAGAGATAATATTTCTCTCTGAAGTTGTTGTTGAAAGTCCAAGAACTTTTCAATTGTTAGCTTCTGATTAAGATTTGGACCAAAAAAGTATGTCGTCAGCGCCGAGTTGATACCCTGCAAGGTAATTTTTATGTAGCAGATTTGGTTTTATTTGGGTAGATAAAAAAGATTGACTGCCTTATTAGTCTAGTGGTCCCAAGCGCCACTGCTACGCTAGAGATCCTGGGTTCGATCCCCAGGTCGAGCAAAGTGTTATTGAGTTTTTCCATGAAATTCTCAGTAGCAGCTCGGAGTCTGGATTTGTGCCCAGTTAATGGCATGGGACTTAAACATACCAGGCGAACTGTGGGTGTACATTAGTATGCCTCTGCCTAACCCTTCGGGGAATACAGGCGTGATGGTATGTTATGTACATAAGAAAGATCGATCTGATTTTTAGGCGCGCGGAACAGGATATAAAGTCACTGTGTTTTAGATAATACCTATCTGTTCATTCTGTTTATTGTTTTCTAATTTCATAAAAGTTTAGAAAAAAAATATTAATAGGAGTTTCACAAAACTTCAAGCGAGAGACTACACACGTATTACTACACTGTATTACTACATGAATGCAATAAATATATGATTATGATTATGATTATCACTAAGCTGGCGCGTCGATAGTTAGTGCTACGGAACGCAGTCTCGCTGTAAATACCTCGAGATCTCGGGAAATACGAGACCTTTTGAGATCACCATTTTCACACAACAAAATGAGATCTTTTTTATTTAAATAACTAGGTAAGTACCTTGAAAGTGTTCCCAGTGTTCGCGTGATCGCGGTGCCTCGAGCCGATGCTGCTTTGCTGTCGGATGAGGGCTGCTACTTTCTCAAACTCCTCGCAGTCTACGTCTCCGTCACCGTTCAGATCGAACATACGGAACGCGATCTCAAAATGGCGTCGAGATGCTGAAATACATACATCATTATCACTACATGTTATTATGGGTCCGGCGGAGCTTGAATTGGCTACAAGAACGTAATACCGAAATAAACCGTAATCCAGATAATATTCTATCAAATTATGTTATTATTAGGATTTGGATACCTTTAATCTAGGTTTCTACGATACTATTTCGTCTACTACTGCTTCACTGGATATAAAAGATCGTAAAATCGTTCCAAACTTGGTAAAGTTATCAAAAATTGCATTCGCTTACATTTATTTCCAGTGAAGTATTTTGGAAGAAATGGTAACGTAGGAACCTAGATTAACGGTATCAGAATAATGACAGAATTCGATTAAATTGTGTTTGAATTACGATTTATTTCGGTATAACGTTTGTAAGAGAAATTCGGTCCACATACAAAGAAATCTGTAATAATAATAAAAACAATAATCAGCCAGAACCCTTTATAATTTTAATCATAATAAAAACGATTTAAATTTGATGTAAACATTGACGGCAACACGATGACAGGACTGAAAGTTTCTTTTTTTAACCACACTGTTCTCATGTCGATTTGTGTTGTCACCAGTTCATGCACGTTCCCTATTACACTATGCTCGACATGGGAAACACACCTAGAACCTCTAGCGTAGCAGTCGCGCTTAGGAACACGAAGAATCAGAGAAGAATCTATTGAAGAATTACTTACAAATATTTAAATTCAAGTTATAAATTGAGTGCGATCATACCTGAATAAATCTACAAAACGAACCTTACATGTTTACCTACGTATTTTACTCCTACAGGCAATAAATTTCAAAATAATACTGAAAGGTTTGTTTTTTCAAAAGACCAAATACAAATTTTCATAGACTTCAATAATTCATGAACGACTCATGAGCACATTCCGCACAGAGTACGCAAACACTTAAGCAGCGTAACACAGTTATAAGGTAACATTTCCGACGGAGGATTTCATGTTTTGTTTGCATCTTACTGTTTTGATATAATTTTTCATATTGTTTACTTTCGATAATCCTGTTGGCATCTCTGATGTATTTCACATTCATTAAATTATATCAGTGTCAGTTATCACTTCATCAGTTCGTTTGACCCGACAGTTACCCTCCATTCGGTGAAAAACATTGTAAAAACTTGAATTTTAAAGGTAAGACCTGTTATTGTTTTACTGTTGGCTGCGCCATGGGCACGAGTCAGTCTAAAGTCTGGTTATAGTATCTACTTAAGTAAATCTGAGGTCTCCAGATCGCACCTTACGATTCATTCTATGTTGTTGCTGGCATTGCCGCTGGCGGTTGCCGCTTACCTGTATACTTGTTTGTCATTGTCATCCCACTTCACAGCAAAAGCCACCCTACTATCACCTACCTACCGTATATTAACTGCAAGTGGCTTGAGAGTAGACATTCAGTATTATGTAGGTGGTAATCAACCTCCTTAAATACTGTGTGTGAGATATTATTCAGAAAATGGGAAAGATCTATGTATATAAGGCTGAATTTTATGCTCGTAGGAATGAGTTCCTTTTGACGACCTAATCTGGGTTTTATAGTAATTGTTTGTTAAAGTATGTTTCAAATACCGTAGAGCTTTAGCATGAGATTCATAATCATAGTAAAAAGACTCGCCAGTCAGCAGGTTTATAGCAAGGCTGGTTGTTTCACGATAAATTATGTTATTGTTAACTTGACAGATAATTTTTAATTTGCTTTCTTATAAAGCGGAAATGTTGTTCACAATCAATGGGAATGACATTATGCTGGAGAAAGAATTAAACTTGCCCGTGTATGAAAATGGATTAGTAGCTAAGTAGCTACAGATGCCCAGCTGTGAGATTCAAGAAATCGAATCATAAATTATGTCAATTTGGCATTACGACAGTTTCCTGTATTTATTGGCATTGGTGAGTACCTACTCCAAAACGATATTCTTTGACTTTGTAAATGTAAGTACCTAATAGAATGAAACGTCCTGCTAAATGTAACAGAAAGTTTACAGTAGAACTGGGTATTGGTTCTTTCATTATCAAAATAGTGGAACAAATCCACAGTTAACCTCTACCACTTAGTAATATTGTAGTATCAGTCTAACGTAATCTTAATTTCACGGTTACATAAAAGTACATTCTAAACAAAACTGTTTCCTTTGCAAGATAAAACAGGAAATTTCAGTGCCCTACAGAGAAGTGTCGAAGTGTCGTAGTAAGAGAAAATCATTAGATTCGCTCATGCCCCGTACGATCCCCCACCCCCCGATGGATGCTGCGTAAATTTTCAACGCCGAATACTATTTTATACTTACGTACGTATATACGGACGTTATAGCTGTTATAAATCTCTTATCTCAACCATGTTCAAGTGATATTTTAGCAGCTAATAATTATTTTATTCAGTGTTAAGTTTTCCTGACGATTTTCACTTCAATTTGTACCACATGACGCGTGAAAATGTTAGTCTCAGTAAAACGTTTTCGGTCGAGAATCAAAACAAAAGCATTTCAATATTTACGATGTGGTGCAAAAACCGCAACATTTTTGTTTTGGGCGGCTCTTTACATGGTTGTTATGAAAATGACAATATTCAAAAGCAATGTGAGCACCCCGGTGAAGGACTGGTCGATGGTACCTGACAATTACACCAAGTGGCTGGTAAGGTGACTGTGCGACGTAAACACCATTACAAAGGAGTTGTTTAGTGTAATAAGTGTTTATGTGTATTATTAAAACAGTTGCAGGGGCCAGTGTTAGGCGACGATGAGCCTGAGCCAAGCGGCGATACTAACGAGTGGTCGGAGCCAGATAACGTTACCCTTTCTGAGCTGGCAAACCGAACAGTAACAGTTCAAAAAGTATGTGATAAGAGAACTCTTTCCTTGCAGCCAATTAACAATAAAGAGTTCTTTGTTGACTACTATCATGGGCTCGTGTGGTGCAATATTTTTAAAGCTGCTAGTTCTTCATGGCTGTACAAGTTTAATATTTTGGGTAAGCGATTTCAATAAATTATAGTTTACATTCAAGTCAAGAAACATTCGGTAACAAAAGTAATTATTGTTACCAGAATGTACATATTTAATATATTTTTTATCATTTCAATTAAGGTATAATCTCACTGAAGCAGTTCCAGATAATTACTTAATTTTCCATTAGTTTTTTTTCTATGATATGTTTATGATGATGGAGATGTCCAGATTACATTAGTAGGTCGGTATACATATTTTTACCTAAGACTATAAATCTTTTTTCAGGGGGATACGACAAGAAGTTTTTGGCGCGAACTAGGGAAACACCCCTGACGTTAGCAAGAAAGAAATTTCCTCGACCCAGTGTGGAAGAACTAAAAGATGCAGTGATTACGCCAGGAGTAATCTCACTTTTAGTAGTGCGGGAACCGTTTGTGAGGTTGTTATCGGCCTATCGTGATAAGCTTGAGAATCTAATACAGCCATACTACAGAAAATTAGCAAAATCAATAGTGGCAAGATATAGGGCAGATACAGATGGAATTTTTGGACCGAGTTCAAGTTTCGGACCCACATTCTACGAGTTTGTTAGGCATTTAATAGATCAATATAACAACACCAAGTCTAAACAGTTTCTAAATTTTGACGAGCATTGGGCTCCCTATTACCAGTTTTGTTCACCTTGTGCTGTGAATTTCAGTGTGATAGGGAAAGTAGAAACATTGGCGAGAGATTCAATGTATGTAATACAACAACTGGGACTTGGTCATGTATTACATAGGAAGGTTAGTGATCGTAGAACAAGACTACGTACTGTAATGAATAAATCTCGCGATGGTAGGAATACAACAGCCTTGTTAAAGTATTATTATAGTCAACTTGATGAAAATATGCTTGATGATTTGTTGAAAATATATGGTATAGATTTTGAAATGTTCGGATATGATGCCAGAGTTTATAAACGTTATGTTAGAAAATAAAAAGTTTTAAACTGTGCTTTAAGTTTCAATGCAATAAATAACATTTTTTAAAGACAGCTCTATGAATCAAGCCCGAAATCACGCACTATGGATTAAAGTACACCCAGATTTGAGACAACTACTTTTGCCAGATATCCGCCTATAGCCGGCCAACTGCGTCTCATTATATTATCAAAAAAATATTAATAAAAATTTGCTAGACTTTGAGATAATTGCGGCAATTTTAAACTTAATGAATAGGTTTACTTTCATGAATATTTAATGTTTCTTATTTATTTTATATATGCCCCTTTCCGATCGGGCAGGTGTTTTTTTATACAAGTCCGGTCTGTCCGGTTTTAGGTCAACCCTGCTCCGCCAAAAGATACCGAACGAAAGCGTGCAAGCGACTCACGTAAATAAAAATATCAATATTTATTTTCTTTTAAAATCCAGTGTCCAGCCAGGCGTTCAGGGCAAAATGTCCCGCTAAAAATGAATTTGTGTCTGGCTTTTCTATTTTTGGGCCTGGCAACCCTACGTGGAACCCACAACTACTGTTGTAAATAGGCTGTTTTAAACCAAAATCCGTGGTATAAAACCCGTTTTAAATTACTTAGTTTAAAACCGACCACAACCACGTGGGCCGTACATTGATTACTTTTCCTTTATAATTAAGTCTATAAGGATAATTAAATTGATAAATCAATTTGCTTACGTTAGGTAGGTATATCATTAAAAATTACCATTTTTATTAATTTAATTATGCAATGTGAAGTCATAAACCTATCATACATAGAATACTTACTACTTTTTAGGATCAGACAGACTAAAAACAATAATGATAGGTATGCCTGTTTATTAAAACATAACGGCAACGTTGCATTTTTATTTTGCATTTTGCTACCAACATCGCAATATAGGTATGAGGAGAGAGGGGGCAGATAGGGGCCCGCAGGGGTGTTCCTGCGCTTGCGTTGTTATTGTACTTATTGTTTTCAGTATTCACATTATTTTGGCCGGGGCCGGGCGGCACAAGTGTATTATTATGTGGATAATTTAAGTAAGTATTACGCTCTCGTAGCAGTTTGGGATCAGTTTTTGGTTATTTCCGAAGTCGATGGTAACTACAGTAATGTAGAATACAAATTTGCAGTAGCAAATAATCTTGTGAATCTTGGACTTGAATGGATGGCAAATAATTTTATTTATTTTATTTCCATCCATTGGTATATGCTAAATAATCTAGGTGTGGTCTAGACCACTTCGCGTGAAGCCTCAAGGCATTCTATTTAAAAATATATTTTAAACCATCATTAAACCAGTAAGTGTGGTTTTTAATCGTTTTAAAGTTAAACCATCTTTTTGGTATGCCATTGTTATTTGCCATGTGTTTTTTACCATTGACTTCGGAAATAACCAAAAATTGATCCCAAACTTTGTTACGAGAGCGTACCCACAACACACCGAGCAACAAAAATTCAGTCAACTAGGCACTTCAGTTAGGTATTTTTCGCGTGCCTGTAATTATTATAGAGTTCTCAATATCTTGATAGATTACGTTGGTTGCACATTGTGATTACACTGTAATCTAGCAGTGAGATAAATCTAGTTAGTGAGTTCTAAAAGGTGTATAAGATTTATCAATCGGCACTAGGCATGGACCATAATAGGATGGTTAACGGAATGGATTTATAAAAAGGGTAGGAAATGTTGTCTAACGATACAATGAAAAATATATCCCCTTATTATAACGAAGGTATAATTAAGATTAATTAGTAAATAGGCACTTACTTGACAACACAGTTAGAAGAAATATGTAGTCACTGAATGTGATGAGTCCTGAGGAACCGAGTTTATAGAAAATAGAGTCTTCGTCCAGGTCGAGGTTGAGACGTTGACTGATACTCTGCATGAAAATAAAATAGTTAGCATACAGAAGTTATTGTTACAAATGGATTAGCTAAATATCTCTAGGCACCCAAACATTAAACTAATGAAGTAAACATGTATATTAAATAAATTAAGAGCAAAATGGTTAGTTACCAATAATCATTTTTGGCGATTTATCAAATTCTATTGATATAAATCCTATTTGAAAATCAGTGTATAGGATCTAGAATAAGTAAAAAAGATACTACTAAAATGAAAATACTCGATGATAGTAAAAACAGCTAGCACTACCGCGAAAAAAGAAATATTACTATGCGTAAAAATAATAAAAATCTCGATCAACATGCTATAATGGGAACAGTTGAGAATGCTGATACTTTGCAGGGTCTAACACCCACTGCAATTGAAGTAAAGAGCATAAAATAGCGAGCTGAAGTCTGTAGCAGATTATTAAATTTTAGAAAAAAAAAGTTCATCCTAGAATCTATCTATAGTGTTCTAGCTAGAGTGAGGCGCGAAAAGGCCAACGGCAACGGCATGTAAATTGACAGGGACATAATCAAGTCAAAGATGTGCATTTGTAGTAAAAAAAAAGTATAAAGTCGAGAGCAGTAGAGAAATAAGAAGAGGAGAAAGACAATACCTCATCGATGTTCTGAAAAGACAAGAAAGTGTTGTGAGTGGCAGAAAAGATGGTGCCTGTGCAAGTGTCCATTGAGAACATAGGTTGCTATTAAGCAATAAGTAGATATAGTATAGATACTAATAACATCAGTGATTGGGTAATGTGTTCCTAAAACTTAATATAATAATAATTAGGTATGTGATAACATATGGAAAATATTAAGTGAAATACTTTTTGTAAACTTTCTTTATTCTTCTTGAAGAAAATCTGCTCCCTCTATAATATAAAGAAACCTGTGGTTAAAGTGCTATTTTAAGTATTGTATAGTTACAGACATACAAATAGATAATTTTAATATAACATTATGTGGAGATTTCAAAGCAGTTTTGCATATTGGTGATATAAATAGAATTAGAAAGATTTCCTGTGAACTTTTTGTATTATTCAATACAATAATATATAATATAGAATCAATGTTTTATCCTAAAGTCTTATAACATATTTGTTTCTGCGATAGTAACTGATAACATACATAGACATTATTTACATAAAAAACCAACATAAAAATATAGCTAAACTTACCTTAGGATCATATCTTCTATACTGGTCTAATCCCAAACCTGATAAAAAATAAAACTAATTGAATATTTAGCTATCAACACATTAACAAAGAGAATAAAATATAATTATGATTATTATCAATATACAGAGTACAATGTTAATATAAGCCTACTTATGTACAATGTTATTTTAAAAATTGAGATTTCTTTTCCAATTATATTTCATATTCAACGATTTTCCGCATTATTAATCTTTTGGAGCGTGATAGTTAAATAGAATAAAAAGCTATTGTATAGTTATTTTATGAATTTAGTATTACAAATGTTCATAATAATGTAGTATTATGATTGTATTCGTACTGACCAATCATCACTGATAGGACTATTGTTGCAAATAAGCCTGATATAGTGGTGATAGATCATTTAGAGCTTCATGCAATGATTGTTAACATCACTGAGAACCTTGTGAAAGCCAAAAGAGAAATAAAGTAACTTAATTTGGCACACAAGGTTGTTGACATGTGGGTGGTGGATTCACCCGCAATAATTGTTGGATCAGCCAATGGGTTAATACTCAAAACACTCGACCAACACTTAAGAAGGCTCTAATTGGGTGGCTAGATCTTGATACAGAAAGTAGTACTCCTGGAAACAGCCCACATTGTTAGGTTTCTTTCTCTGGGGCCCTGACCACCGGTAGCTTGGACCCTGCACCCAATACTGGTAGATTACTACTTTTTATATTTTTAAATGAATTTGTTATTTTTATAAAAATGTTTCTAAATCAGTTAGTTAAGAGTCCGGCGGATCGAATTTCCCTTACAAACATAATACTTAAATAAATCGAAATTCAAACACAATTTAATCAAAGTTGTTAATATTCGGATTCTGATATCGATACTCTGGGTTCCTACTCTACCATTTCGTCCAAAATATTTCATCAGAAATAAATGTAAGTGAATGCAATTTTTGACGACTTTATAAAATTTAATACTTTATAAATTATGTTAACCAATAACATAATTTAATAGAATATTGTCTGGATTACGATTTATTTTGGTATTGCATTTTTGTGGGCAATTCAAGCTCTGCCGACCCTTAAGTTAATGAATAAATGGAATAATAATGTAGTATTATAAATTATAATTTAAGGGGTGGTTATGTGCACCACCTTCAGCCACTCATTCAAAACATACATACATCTACTCACAGATTTTCCCCATAAGCATAAGGGTGGGCAACTACAGAATGCTCCTTATAAAGAACACTTCCAGTTTAACACATAATTTTACCATCTGGTTGTTTAACACCAGGAGTCATGGAACGCAGAAAGTCGTCAGGAGTCATAAAAATTTCATGTTGATCATGATGCTGCGCTTGAAGAGTGGCAAAGTACCGAAATACCTTATCTGGTGTGGAATACTGGCGCATACGGTTCTCATACTCAATAATCTATCCAGCAGCGTCCAGAATAAAACAGATTAGTGTAAAGATTAACAGTGTTGACAAATATGAGATATTTTTTATGTCTTACAATGCATATAAAATAAACATAGCTTACTAAGAAAAAACAATAATGTAACAAAATTAATTGAATTGTATACAAGCTAATGTTTCATAAGTTTCCAATACTCCAGTATGACAGTTTAAACTCCAGATTATATGAGAACAAACCCCTTATATTAATGATTATTATTTTTCAGTGTATGGCCAATTTAACAAATATAAATGATAAAACAAAATAAAATAAATACCATCAGGCTGTTTCATGCCAGGTGTGATTGCTCGCAAAAAGTCATCAGGTGTCATGTAAATCTCTGTATTTTCACCATATGTTAATTTTACAGTAGCAAAATATCGAAATATTTTGTCTGGGGTAGAATATGATCTCATACGATTTTCATATTCTATGATCTGTGTAAATAAAAGTTAAAGAAATGAATTCTATAATAAAAACAAAAAAACTAAATAAATACATAATACATATACCCAACAGTGCATTAGCATACCTTCCTGTCTCGGAAACCAATTTTTTCTTTTCTATATCTCTTCTTCTTATTGTCAACTTCACTATCTGAGTCGGATTCTGCAATTTCTTCAGCAGCATTTATAGACGGCAATATTTGATGTTGAGCCCTAAAATTTTTATGTTTTCTCATGTTATAGTATACATACATGACACATTATAATCATCTTATTTATCAGCCAATAGAAGTCCACTGCTGAACAAAGGCACGGAAAACATTATAAGTTAATAACAAGATCATACGATGATGTTACATATAATAATAATACAACAAAGTCATAATTTGGTGTATTTACCACAATTTGTAAGACGTATAGGCTGCTGCACCAAACAAAACTGAGAAGCATAAATATCTGTATGATGGATATCGCTGCCAGTTAGTTTTATCATAGTCTCTCTCCGTGTTCGTATTATAAGTTCGGTGTAAATAAAAAGCTTTGTTAGATGATACGAGTGTACTAATGGGCAAAACTTTCCATAAGCCAGAAATTTCGGTTGAAATTTTAAGGACGCGTGAATAAACACTATACATTTTGGAAAAAATAATAAACAGACAGTTAAAATGCAAACAGGTCTTATTTTCTTGGAAATATTGGTATCTTCTTACAATATTAGCATTTTCGACAGATTTCCTTACAATTAAGAAGGAAAATGAAATTCAATAAATTCAATTATTTGTAAGTGACACTGACAATGACATTAGACGTTTTTTTGAAATATTTTGGCAGGGCTACTGAGGCCTTTGTGCCAACATTAGACTTAACAGTAAACCAGTATTGCCAAGCCACTTCTCTAAATGTGAGTAACGATTACAATGATTTTTATTTATTGTACAGTACGCGCGACATAAGTTGGCCGGACTGAAGTGAGCTGTTTGTCAGTTTTTGGTTGCGCAGTACACAATTTTTAACGTAAACAATCCACTGCGCATTAAAACGGCGAACTTCACTCCGGCCAACTTATGCCGCGCGTACTGTACACAGCTATATATCAAACTATATCTTTCCAGTATAAGCTGAGCTCGCACTGTAGAGGACTTACGTATAATTTTTAGCTTGTACTGGAATATTTAACTTGATGTGTAGTAAAAAACCTTGTTCAGTATCATATTCATGAATCATGATATCATGAAGTATCGGAAACCTAGTAAATTTGTTGATCTGCAGAAATTTTCTATACATACTCTATCTAACGCACGGCACGCCACGCGTAGCGGCGATCGGCAGGACGACCGGCGAAACTTGCCGCGCGAATCGCATGATCGTCGGGCGGTGTTGCGGGCGACGCAAACAAATGTATGTAACAGTACGGCGCATGCCACGGTGTCGAGTGGCAAACGCGGCGAATAGTGTAAAAACCAAAACCGTTTAATTGTACCGCAACTTTTATTGCAGAAATATTAGCTCGACCAGCTATTTGGAAGTCTGGCCACCCACAACATAAATATAAACATGTTGTGAAGCGATTGTGGGAAGAAATAAAAATACAATTTCCAGATTATGAAGGTAGGTTTAACCTATCTGCGTTCACCTTTTTCTCCAGTTCTTGTTGAATATTCACAAGATGTGTAATCGAAGGTTTCGAAACACATTCGCGTATATTAAAAAATAAATTTGGATATACTTAGTCTGTAGTTCTCGTATTTCTTGTGGATTTCTCCGTCCCTACCCCGATTTTTATTTAAATCATGATCTCCACAATCTTTTCCAAACATTATATCTATAATAAAAAAAACGACTACTCTCCAAGCAATGTCGAGACAACTTTGATAAAGACTTCTCGCTCTTGGTCTATACTAGTCGCGGCGGCAAACGCAACTGCCGCGTGGATTGCCGTTCGCAACGCCCGTTCTCGTAGGCTGTAAGTATCGATATAATTATATAGAAATCAATTGATGCATGTAAAGATGATCACTTGAAAACGGCTCGACCAACTAGGTGTTTATTTTGTTACGTTCATAATTATCAGGACAGGGATTTTATAAAATAAACTGAACACTTCCCCTTCAACATTTCCGTCTATTCACCTGAAAAGTCGGCACACATGACGACACGTTCGGCGTAGCGGCTGAGCGATTAGCTTCTGCGCAACGTATTGTGGGTTTGATCCCCACACGGAGCAAATATTTGTAAGATCTACAGATAGTTGTTCCAGATCTGAGCGTTTGTGTATGTGAGAATTTGTGTTTGTAAACGCACCCACGATACAGGAAAAATCCGAGTGTGGGGCAACGTTTTTCAAAAAAGTTGATGGTGAAGTGTCAATGAGACAATTTTTCACGCGAAGCTGCGTACGCGTCGTTAGTTTATAATAAAAACAATAAATTATTTGGAAATACTAAAAAATACATAACTATAAAAACATCCCTAAATCCTTCGTTAGATAACATTCAATTGTGCAGGGCGTTCTTCACGTAATATCAGGTCGTCGACATTTCGTCTTTCAGGTATAGATGTTTAGATGATATAGCTATCTTTTTATTTTCACTGGATCTCTCGGAAAACTAAAACAAAAATCAAAATATTAGATCTTTTTTTGCCATGTTAAGTAATTAGATCGTAGTTTTTAAGTAATAATTAAACAACAGTAGTAATTTCCAAAGCCAGCGTCGTGGAAGTTTTAACACCGGTTTCTAACCCAAAGTATTAAATCGAGTTCGACTGCCTCATTAGTCTAGTGGTCCCAAGCGCGACTGCTACGCTAGAGGTCCTGGGTTCGATCCCCCGGTCGAGTAGTGTTATTGTGTTTCTATGAAATTCTCAGTAGCAGTTCTGAGTCTGGATTTGTGCTCGGTTAATGGTAATGGGTTCGCCCCCTATACATGCCACCTAAAACATACCGGTGTGACTGTTGGTGTACATTAATACACCTCTGCCTAGCCCTTCCGGGAATACTGGACGGGTGTGATGGTATGATAAAAACTTATAATGTATTAAGCTATGTTACCCTACTATTTGTTAGTGCCGATATTCAGTCTATATACTTAATCATCAATTAATGATCAACTAATCCCTTACTAAAGTGCAAGAAAGCTCTTCGTTACGGCAGACAGCAACAATGATACCAGTATTTTTAATATTCTAAATCAGGGTAAATACACAAAAGGTCACGTACTTTAAACAGAAATAATACATGTTTAAATAATCAGATAGTTAGTTAATATTTATGTCTATTTTAATACCACTACAACTTCGATGACTGTGTTTAGGGACCAAAACATTTTATAAATAAATATTAAATAAATATTTGCAATATTTTACTTTACACTAGTAACTTTTATTAATTTGATATGGGTGGCAAGTAGGCGACAATTTTTTACTCTTCAGAAAAATGTTCATAAGCGCAAAATCCATAGATAATATGGTTCTTGGTTCAAACCAACACGGACACGGTGGCGGGTGCGATGACTGGAACCTTGTCATTCAAACCACGGCGTCCAATCACGGGTCATGGTGGGACCGCCAAATTGAAAAAAAGGCATGATTCTGTAAAAAAAAAGTTTATATTGTATGTTTCGTTGTTTGTTTCCATTATTTTTTTATCGGATCTTTTAAGGATAATAAATAAATAAATTATTAAGTAGAAATATTTTTATTATTAAATATTGTATTTATTGTTACAACAGTTCAGGCAGATACTGCACTAATCACCGCGGGCAACTGTGGACAGCGTTGGTGTGACTACTCCATACTACCTCAATACACACTGACAGTAACTGCCCGCCATCGCCACCACGCCCGTGCCCGCCGCTGCATGCTTTCAACGTTGATTTGGCTGACCCTTCAGAGATTTGTTCAAGATTTGCATTATCTATGTGCTTTTATACGTAGTAACTTTAAGTAGTCTGTGATACTTTTGACTTTTTGTTTGACTTGTCACTTGACATTCATGTGACAGTCCACGGCCTTCCAGAAGAATAGGCGACCGACGACGGTAGCGAATCAGCGAAAAGCATGAATTTTTAAATTCTTTCAATCAAATTTGACTGCGCTTGCCAGACAAGACAATAAACTACACATTCGAATAGTGTCAAAGGTAAATTATTAATCGACATAAAAATATAACTTTGAAAATACTAGTAAAACCACTACCATGAAATAAGATCAGAAATATATTTAAATTCACCAGCGTCTCGCCGCAAATATACCTATCACAATTACAAATTGGTACGTGAAAAGAGTGAGTTATATAACCTTGAATCACGAGACTTCAGTATTGATCAGTATATATTTCTACTATCAAACTAGTGTGGAAAATTAAACAGGTATGTAATTCCAATTTCTGTAACGTTCACGCATATCCGCATTATATGACGCAACGAGTGAGAGGTTAGGAAAACTAGTGTATTATACATAGTACCTACTCTTCGTCTTTACATTGACACTAAAATAAAATTAAACGTTGGTACTTACATACAGTTAGATGATTATGTAATCCTAGCACCTCTGAAAAACCATACAATTAGAAAGTTTGTGCTGCACACAATACAGATGAAAAGAATTTGCTCCTTTCTATTTTTTAAACTGACATCTGTTAACATTTTTTTACTGACAAAATGCACTAGTCATACAAATTTAATATAATTTCCCCTATAATTTCCAATTACATGCTAATAAACACTAATATGACTAGGTGTGTCAAAGGCGACTCTCTGATCCAGCAGTCTTATATTGTAGTTCTTCTGCTAGTACACAAAGTACTCAAGGTTTTCTATGTGATATGTGATGGGTGTATTTATTTATTTTGGAAAGCTTACAGACTAATAAAAAATGTATTTATGTAAAGTACAAAATTTCCACTTTTTCATAAAGGGTTTATGTTGATAGTTAGTGCCTTAAAACTTAAAGCTTATATAAACAAATTTAAAAGGCTTCACTGTGAACCCATTTTAAATATAAAAAAAATTGTAATAATTTGTTGCACTTGAGAAGTTCAATGTGTGTTATCACTCATATTTTTTTTACTATAATAAAAATATTAATCTACTTAAGATGTTCCTTTTAATAATATTACCTATTTCAAGTTATTAACCTATTTTACTGTCCTTCTGGGCCTGAGTCTGTTCCAGAATATGTATTTGGATACAGTTCAGAAAGTTTGCATTATGCAGGCCTAGTGCCCTTCAATAATCATGTTTGGAAAATGTAAACACTAATAATTTCTCTTATAGCCTTGAACTATTTAGTTGAGCTAATTATACCTAATCTAAAATACATATACTATTTCGTTATTTAAAGAAGTTTTGACATCCTGCCAAATATTTAAATAATAGAAAGTACATGGAAAGATGATGATTTTATAGAATTATGTACTAGTTGTTGCTTGAGGTTCACTTGCATCCCAAAGGATTTTTTGAGACAAGGTAGCCTATGTATTTTCCAAGGCCAAATTTATCTCTATACCAAAATTCATCAAAATGGGCTCGCAGTTTAGGCATTTAAACATAATAAATAGACAGTTACTTTCATATTTATAATATTAGTATAGATGTTGCAATTAAACAACAGTCAAAGGACTTTAAGTAATTACTTAAAAGAGATTCAACTTTTTATGCTTCCACTATTTAATTTTATTACAAGATAAAAAATAAATTCCTAGCATCTACTATGCAGTATTTTGATTACAATTACAAATCTTAATTTCATTTATTTATGTTCGGAAAACAATTTAAAAGTTAATAAACAATTGTGTTTTTTTGTAAACTTACAGTAAATTTCTGTCAATTTTCATTCTGGATGCGGAGACAATAGACTTTGCATTGTATCTATAATATGGGACTTGATGGGTTAAATATCTTCTATGTACAGACATAGACTATTTACAATTTTACACCTGCATATAGTTTACAGTTTTTTTTTCACCTGCATATAGTACTTAGTAACATTATTTCAAACCTTATTTCAATTTAACGATATTCGTACTTAATATCTCCTTCCTTTTATTGTTCCTCAAGTGTAAGATACAAGAGATATAAAGTGTTCTAGTGAACCAGTTTCACTGACATTGACACTGCTGTGTCCTTGTTTTTTTTAATGATCTAGAGTACCATTGTTTGTAGAGTATTAACTTATTCTTCATATATTGAAATACTCTGTGCTGGAAGATAAAAAATATCACTATAGTAAGGCTTTTTAAACTTTGTGTGTTTGCAAGACTTCTTAAGGAAGCTTATGAGCTTTAGCTAGAATCTGCCTTTTTAAGGCAGATTATAGCTAAAGCTCAAAAGGAAAGGAAATACCTACCTAGTGAAAAATCATGAAAATTTTATTAATTTTAATCATACAAATAAAAATAGTAAACACATGCAACTTGAAGCTTTACTTAGTTGCTAGAATTTATTTAAATGCAGATGCTTGATAAATAATATGGGATCTTATCTTTGTGATACTTACCTATTCATAAAGCAACAACATGATTGTTGGTGGTAATATTTCAATGAATCATAAATGTAATGATGGATTTCTTTGAATTGACAAATAAAAACCGATTTAATTTCATATTGTGGCAAGTAGTGTAGTAGTGATAACAATAAGGCTTTACTGAGAATGTTTTTTTGTTTACAGATCTGGCACTAGGGCTTGGCTAAACAATCAAGAGATGTATCGCGCAAGAGTAATTTTTCAAGTTTCGAATAAAGTAGGGAGTAATGACAGATTTGCTGCATGGCTCCTCAACAAATCCCAGGTGAGTTAGCTTATTACATCTGAATTAAAAGTTGACAGGCAAATATCTGTTTCCAGTGGCCTTTATGTAGATATCCAATCAATATGAACTTTTAATCATATTAATCAATAATTTTAGATAATTAGAGTTAATTCATCCTACTAATTGAGAAAGTGGGAGGAGTGGAAGGAGGGTCGGGAGGCCTTTACCCTGCAGTGAGAAAACCGGGCTAATAATTATAATAATAATAATTAATCCTAATAAATTTGGAACATAATTAGAATTGGCTACAAGTTGCAACAATGATTCATGATGAATTTAGAAATGAAATGAATATGGACTTTTAAATACTTATTTTAATTTATTAAAATGGAGTATTATGTAATGTAGCAGATTGAGGCACTTTTTAGCTAGGTAACTTGTCAGATTATACATATGCTTTGAAAATATACATAAATATAGAAATTGAAAGTTAGTGGAATAGTCTTCCTACTGAGGATTTCCTATTGCATTATGACTGGCTATCCTTCATACGGTATACTATGATGGGCCGGTAACCCATCAGCATCAGTATTGCAGGGGATTATGGGCGGCGATGACAGTTATCATCAGATGGCTCGTCTATCGACGTAGTCTAAACAAATATCAACAACCTGATTAAGTGTATGTAAAAACAGTCGTGGGCCTTAAGCAATAGGTTGAACAGTCAATAAACGGCAACTGTGACCGTGTCGACATTTTGGAAGTTTCACCATATATATTAATCTAACTACTAAATGTAAAAAAAAATAACATACATACCATCACGCCTTTATTCCCCGAAGGGTTAGGCAGAGGCGTACTAATGTACACCCACAGTTCGCCGGTATGTTTAGGTCCCATGTAATAGGGGGCGAGCCTATTGCCATTAATCAGGCACAAATCCAGACTCCGAGCTGCTACTGAGAATTTCATGGAAAAACTCAATAACACTGCTCGACCTGGGGAGAGCCGCGCTTGGGACCACTAGACTAATGAGGCAGTCAGTAGAAATAAAATAAAAACATGTTTTTAAGAGAATTTGGTAGGTAGTAAGTAGGTACCTACTTAGATAAAATCGGTGACAGACAATTATATTCATAATAACGCGCTAAGGCGTCATAACGGCAGTATGTGAGTCATTCACATGACGCACCGCCCAGTAAATATTTGTTTCTATCCTATTTATCATTTTATAACTTCTGTGGTTTCTTCCATGTCGCCATAACTATAAATTTTTCGTAGAATCTATAAAAAAGATAGTTTTTTTTTAATGTTTACTTAAGTTTTTCTTGATTAACTTTTTCTCTTTCGCTTTATGCAACTACTCGCCGTGGCTGCAACCTTGACCGGATCTATATGTATATGCGGCCCACCCGCGGCTGGGTTGATCGTGCGACCTGTTTACTGCCATTGGCGTTTGGCCATTCTGGTAATGTGCGTGATCTGCGTCGGGTTTCAATAGTTTCAGCTCTCACTTTGCAAAATTGTGATTGACACCCATTAATACCTATATAACTATCAGGAGTCTGATGAGCCTTATTTTATCAACTTTAATACAGGCTCGATCTTGTAGTTGTGGATGTAGTGGATCCAGACGGTCCTGACTTATATCATAAATAAATACGATATTATTTGAGTTTGATTAGCCTTAGGTTCAAACAATTTTTGAAGTTCTTTTGAAAAATAAAATTGTTGGTAGGTAGGTATAATATAGCCACCTCCTTCTTTAAAGATCGTAAAAATGAGCGAGGATACGATGTATAATAAAAAAATTCCATCATTTTTGGCAGTCGGGTGTTTTGATTTTTTATTATACACTTTAGTTAGGAATATATAATATGATGATTTTATATAATATATTATATTATAATTATTAATTATTTTTCACAATAATGAGATCTTCGACCTTTACGCTTATATACTTATTATATATTACTTTATCATAATAAGTATGTATTAAGAAATAAAAAATTGAGTGAGATTACTGTGATGTCTTTATGGATACTCACAATTAAGACGAATCTAACTACACATCTCAAGCTAAAAACCATCAAGCCGTTTAAGCTGTAGAGCGCCACAAAGAAATAATACATACATACATACATAGGTACAGTCAGCGCCAAAAGTCGCTGAACACGATGCAATCTTCAAAACGTTTTTAAATCATTACTAACCAAAAAATTCTGACTTGAGAAGTTAGTACCAGTTTTCTGCATATAAGAAAACTGGTACTAACTTCTCAGGTCAGAATTTTTTGTTTTGAAGATTGCATCGTGTTCAGCGACTTTTGGCGCTGACTGTACACTCGAAAGACATAACCGTCCTTCTGGCGCTGTCGGGTAAAAATAGCTATCTTGTAAGCCTTACTATCGAGATTGGTAATATGACGCATGTGTCACCCAGGACAGGTGTTCTTATGCACAATGTAGTTATCGGCTAATTTTATCTGATTGATATTGCTCAAGGTGAAGGTGTGTCAAGTAACAGAGAAAGTGACGTAGCTTTAATTTTAGAATTTGGCATTTCTGGGTATCATACTTTAGTGTTATCTCTTGGCAGTAGATAACTAATCTGCAAAACCAGTAGACTTTCTTCTTAGCTTTTTACTCTTCTTCTTTGCCTTTGACTTGAAGGGCTACTACGATCCAAATACGAAATTTCTGCTGATAAATCGCATGTTTTTCTACCACGGTAGTGTTTCCAACTCCCGATTTGTTGAACGCTGTTGTCATTTCCATCTTTATCAGGTTCTTTCTATAAGCTTTGTCAGTTATTGATCATGATCACGCCATATACATATACTTATGCCTGTATAGGTCTGTCTCCACGCTGTACAATTTGTCTTTGTAATTAGGTATAGTTAGATATTTCCACAGTTAGGAGTTTGTGGTTAACTTATATATATGCCTAGATGTAATTGAAGTAGACAGAAGAAGTATAATTGTGGTTATTTTGTTTATTTTCTAATTTAATATATTGATATCTTGAACTTTAATAATCGTTTGTGATAAACATGGCGCACTGCATAGATCGCTGTGTTAATGATAAACATTTGTAATTCAAATTGGTGTTATGGTGATAATTATCTTAATAAACATAAGACTTAACAGGCATCAATTATTACATTTTCAAGCCTAGAAACATATTGTGTTACTGCAGATGAGAACGCAGATCCAATCGTCCAAGCGTCCGATCGATATGTTCGTAGTTTGTAGGCTATCACCTACTAGTCGTTATGTAACCCGCCTCCCAGTTGCTGTATCTGATTCATGACGAAGCGGACGAGCCCCTTTGTGACTCCGATAAACTTTGTTCTACATCGTTATCGTTTGGCTAGTCGTTTTTTTTTATTCCCGACTTGACATTGTATTTATACAATTTAATCGCAGTGAATAAAAACATTTTCGTGAGTATTGATTACGTACCTACCTATAATGGAACAATTAAGGAATGAGTTTATTATTTACTGTAATACTTCTAGAACAGGTTCTGGCTTACAAAGACAATAAAATTATTGGATGCTCGCCAAATGAAATGTGTTTGCCAGTCGCCAGGAAAGAGATTTATTTTCATGTTTAAAATTTGTTAAAGCAAACGATGGTATTCTACTGTTCTGTAGATCGACATCATGTAACGTAACCAGCTCGTTTACGTCGTTAACAAACTTGATAGTAAAATTGAATCTCACAAGCTTTGTTCGGCTTTCTAGCATACCTATGTATACATATAGCGCGTGATAATCAATATTAATAAGTTTTGTCTTAATGATTCCTTTTAGTAGTTCTCAGGACTTGCATCAATATTGACATGCTAACGATCACGCAATTCAACCAATTACTGAACTGCATTTGCTTATAAACACAACTTTTTGTTACAACAACTTGAAACAAGGCCACCCACGTTACGTGATGCTGTGTGGTGTTACGAATTACGATTACGATACTTTTTAAAACTACTAATAAATTTTGTAATATTTATTTATGTTTTATAGTTGCGTACAGTCACAGGTATTTTAATACTATACTAGTACAGACCCCATCCCATACAAAGAAACGCAACCATCATAGCGCGGGCTGTTCTAGTGGCTATTTTGATTAGCTTGCGCTGGCGCTTAGATGCCGCTTGTGGCGGTGAGTAGCAAGAGACATCAACAATGTTTATATAGAAAACACATTGAGAATATTATAACATACATATATAGGTAAATCTTTCTCAGATTTCATAACTACTTAATTTTAAAGATGCTTGAAATAAACTACAAGATAGCATACATTTAAAAGCTCTGTAAACTGCAACACAGCCAAATAGGGATTATTTGATTTTAGAGCCCATCAATCATCAATTTTAATAACTAAAGCAGAAACCTAAATTTTTTTGGTAGGTATACGAGTATTATTTTATGTTTTCTGAATTTTATACGAACTTCTATAACAAATCGATACCTGGTAGCGTCACCTATTGAGATTTTTTTCTTTTTCTGGTCACACCCCGCGGTACAGTTCAATTTACAGCTAAATAAGTGATACTATATTTTTTGTACAGGCGGCTCCAGCAGTAGTAAATGGGTACAGACACAAAAGTTCGGCGGCAGCGGAACCGTTCCTCAATGGCTCCAGCTCAGCGTACGTGGAGACCATGTATAATACATGGCTCGCAGACTCCAGCTCTGTGCACGCGGTAAGTTCTTTATCATATTTTGTCACAAGTGTTGCATAAGATGCACCGTGTAAAATAAAGTATTTATTTATTTAGCCAAATAATAAAAATCATAATTACACACAGTTTTTGGTTGATAGTGTTACAGTGAAATGTTGTGCAAGTTTCAAGTAACAACAACATCCTAAACCAGTTATTTAATAAAGGCCAAGAAACTTTAGTAGTGTCATACGGGTCTTAAGGAAAATCATTGTTTGACAGACTGATCAATATGCCAGATAAGGGAACCTTATTTCTCTGCTTTGATATAGCCTTCATCCAATTATACAAATAATGTATTGAATTGTGGATTACTTGGAATAAAAATATAGAAATTAACTGCTCCCAGGGACATGAATTAAGCCTAATAAAATAGGTTAGCCCCGGCGGGTAAAAGCGAAGGACACCAGCTACCTGGTAGACAACATTAAAAAAAAATCTATGGAATCACACAACTGTCATATCATACTTTTAGTAAAGAATAGGTTTTACTATTAAATTATATCTTTGCAATAGTGCCTTGACATTAAAATGAACGATATGGACTTTGATGGATGTAGGCTGTACTAAATAGTAGTATTAAGTATCTAGGTACTCTATAAAATACAATTGCAGTTTATATGAACTATTAGAAGTGGATTAACAAAAAAACATGCGACATTAAAAGCATTACCTAAGTGGATTTCGAGTGATTTTGGTATAATCCTTAATTTCTTTGATCGTCATGTGCAGACAAGGTCTAGACAGTGCAAAATTAACCGGCTTCAAAGGCTGTCTCACGCTATATTCCCAATACACTGGGTACTGTTTTGGAACTTCACAACTAAAACAAGCGTGTTATTTCACAATACAATTATGTCCACATCAATAAGTAGGTAACTGTGCTATAAATATAACGTCAATTGTCTGAACTCTTGAATGATTAATTCTTGAAAGCTATTTGTCCCACTTGCTGTAAATAATTTCATTGAAATGTTTAAAAGGTCTGTGGATTTAAATGAATCGTGAGAGTCAAGGGCATCAACGAAATAACGCCAATAAGGTAAAAGAGTGATCACGAGTGCGCATCGTCAATGTGTGCAATGCCAATTTGCGCGTGATTACTAACTAGAGCCAGTTGTAACTCGGTTGGAGTTATCTCGTTTGGTGGACGAATGCAGACCAGACAGAACTGACTTGTTCCAAGTAAGGTCAGTGAACGCCCACTGTCTATTTTGAGAATTAGCATTCTGTCATGTGTGATTCTTGCATTAATGTTGCAGTCAATCCATTATTACCCTTTATAAGCCGATGTGAGAGTTCTTCGCATGCGAGCGGCAGTTTCTTGCTATGCGATACCTAATCTATCGCATAGTGTAAATAAAACGTGCGACACTCGCCTCTCGATTGCAAGTATCGCCCCATAAACTCCCTAGGTGACCGCATGTGTAAAAAATCGTACGAATTTTTCAATTGGATTTTCGTCGTCGTCGTCATTTGGGTCGGAAAATAGGTTTACCGAGAAATGCACTTGCAAGCTTCCAACAATCTGCTATAAGAATAATGTGACTAGCTTTGAACGTGGTGCTATCCGTATTGACCTTCTTTTTCACCAATTCCTTGAGATTGAGATTTTTTCTGAACGATTTTCTTCTGATGCCACTGGCAAGAAACTCAAGTCCGGTTTCCAACACGAAAGAGTAATGAGCCGGAAATGGTTAAGCGGAGCGGACTTCGTTTTAATGAAACAGGTTTGCGTTTCCACCAAGAAAGAGTATAGTCGTCTGATTCCCACCACAAAAGACAAATGAAGAAATGAATCATTTTTACTCTTTTTGTCATATCTAGTCAGTCAGTCAGCTAGTGTATAAAATAAAAATGATTACTTTATACACTAGCTGACTGAAGTAATCATTTTTACTTTATACACTAGCTGTATAAAGTTGTAAATCTATCTATATCATTACTATATAATATATTGTAAACAGCGGGGGCTGTTTCACCTGTTCCTAAGGGTCTTAGCGTAATGTTAAATATCCTTCTTCATGAATCACTTCGTTTAGTGAAAACCATATGAAAATTAGTTCGGTAGTTTTTGAGTTTATCGCGTTCAGACAGACAGATAGATAGACCGGCGGCGGGGGGCGGGACTTGTTTTATAATACGTGTGATAGTAGGTAGGTATTGAAGGCGGAACATTGTTTAACTATGTGTAAGATGATGTAAGTTGTTCGGCTCTCACAGCTGCCAGTCTAGATTATAATATTGATTGATGGCTTGATTCCAATCAATAGGTATGTGTTCAATCATTATATTGCTCCTTCTAGCCTTTTCCTTACTATATCAGGGTCGTATTCCAGTCTAATCAAATGCGGCTGAATATTACATAGTATTTTATACGAAGCGATATTTACCGATATCCTGAGGATAGATTGATTATCAGGCCCTTAGGGGTTCTGACTAAAAGTTGCCGTAGGTATTCGTTTGAAAAGTACCCATACTGGTGGCTTTCCAGGCACGGAGGAGGTTCGATGTGTTAAGAATGGTCACTCATCCATACACTGACCGCGCAAGCGCATCTGAAACTCGCAGATCGGTTAATCAGTTTAATAGGTACTTCACAAATACCTTTTCAATCTTAGTTTAATAGATATTAATATAATGGAAGGGAAGTGCTTTCATTGAAGGTATAGTAAGACGACCATAATTATGTTATCCTGTAATGGCAGAGTACTATGTCATAATATTAGGTTTGGCTTCACAGTCAAGCCCTATATAAAATGTGTTGCTAACTTGCTACCTTAACAAGTAGGTACCTGGTGACGATAAAAATGTTGTTGTGAGAAATTTATTATATCTTATCATTAACTGTTATCATAATATCTTCATAGATAGTGTAATACTACTTGACTAAAAATACGATAAATCAGTCTATACCTATCATTATTATGATTGTTGTCCTCATAATCAGAATTAACAGGAAAATCGTTAAAGTTTCGTATAATATATATTGCGAGGTATTATGCATGCTAAGTGTAATCGATTTTCATGGTCTGGTAGTTTTCCAGCATTATTGTCGATGTTACAAGTTTAGGTACTGGGGCCGAGGCTTTCATGATTAATTCTTTTACATTTAAATTAACATTGAAAATGAGTTTATTTTTCTTTCAATACTTGAACGCTGTTTGGCTAAGGCTGTAGGATTAAATGAAACACCAATTTAACATTTCGGCGTGAAATCCTATTAGTCTAGTGGTCCTGAGCGCAATTGCTACGCTAGTGGTCCTGAGTTCGATTCTCAGCACGAGCAATCATTTTTGGAATAAATTCTCAGTAGCAGCTTGGTGTTTGGATTTGTGGCAATAGGTTAGCCCTCTATTACATTGGACCTAAACATACCGGTGAATTGTGGGTCATGGTACATCTTCGCATAACCTTTCGGGGAATACAGGCGTTATGGGATATTAAATGAAATTCTATTTAATTAGAGTTGATATTAATGAAGTTGTGTACTTCTAGTCGTGGGATGCGTTTTTCCGCAATGCGACAAATGGCGCCCAACCCGGTGCAGCGTACACCGCCCCGCCCAACCTCGCGCCGTACAACAAGAACGAGATTCCTCTTACATCGCTCGTACCGGCCAGCGCTGGCATGCCATCCATTGCTGCAGGTTTGTTGAAGAATTCATAATTATTTACTACGTTTATTTTTTACTAAACTTTGAACATATGAAAGACGTCTTAATAGCAAGAGCTTTGAAATTATTTTCGAAATCACAAATATGTCTTTAAGCATAATACATATTATAAAAAAGGGTTCTAGAAACCAGTCCTGTGCGTTCAGTGCGGGACATGAAAGATTATTTTTAGTTGACTCACGTGTTTTCCTCAATAACCCAATAAATATTCGCATTGCTTTTAATGCGAAATTCCAACACGATTCTAGATTTTCATAAATAATAATATAGGTAAATTTAGATTGGACCTTGGAGAAAGAAATAGGTTACCTTTTGTCTCAAAATGTCTTTTGGGATGCCAATGAAATTTATAAAAAATCTGGAATCGTGTTAGAACTTTCGCATTGAAAGCAATGCGAATATTTATTGGGTTATTGAGGAAAAACGTGAGTCATAATTCATCAAAATTGGTTCATTAGTTTAGGAGTGAGAACGTAACAAACAGACATGTTAAAGTACAGATAGGCGACATATCGACGATAAAATAAAGAGACATTTTTTATGCATTTTGGCGGCAAACGGCTTTGTGTAGTGCTGTTTCGTAGTTAATAGTTATTATAATTACTTAACAGGATCTCCAATCAACGAGAAGATAATCGACGACCATCTCGCTGTGCAGGCCATCATCAGAAGTTACCAGGTGACGAATGTTCCTAACATAATAATGTTATTAGTATTGTTGAACATTCATTATTGTTTGCACTTTTTCCCCTACACTACCTTTGTTAATAGTTTGGGAGCTTATGAACACGAACATAGATGTGAAACCACAAAATAGATCCTAACACTGTAAAATTCTTAACCTTTCATTTAACCTGCATTGATTCTTTGTGAAATGCAGTGCAGTTTGATTATAATAAATTTATATAAACTTTTTCTTGTTAATAAGCTCCCTGACAAAACAGGTTTTCCTCTTTTGTTTTATTCCCAGTTTGATAAGTAGATGTGCCTAAAAATGATTTTTTCGTTAGGTCTTGGAAGTGTTTGTTTTTTTTATTCATTAATTACTTTACACATACTAGTAGGTCGCGATAACATTATTAATTTACATAAGCAATACCAACTTTACTCGTATACAAATTACTCGAGTACTTAGAATAATTTTGGTCTTTATTTTTCTTTTGTTAATGATTCAGGAGTAGTTAGTTAGGAATAGTTGAAATAAAAAGAATGTTATATAATTGTTAAGTATTCAAGAACCAGTCATTGTTACTGCGTGTGGAAAAATTGGCATAGCGGTTTCAAGACGTTCAATAAGTCTAAATTCTGTTACACGGTCTAGCGACAAAACCATCTACTTATAAGCATTTAAGATATCTTTGGATTTTGTTGTTCTAAATGTTTAAAACTACCAAAGCTTATATAGTTGTAGTCGCTAGATCGTGGATATTTGCAATTTGGGCTAAAGTATGATGTGGTGGCGGGTGCGTGACAGGCTCGCGGTCACCTGGCGGCCGACCTGGACCCGCTCGGCATCACGACGGCCAACCTGCCCGCACTAGGCATGCGCGCACCAAGCTCCGAGCTCATCATGAGGAAATATTTCAATTTCGGTACGCACGACACAAGGGAAATGTCGCTGTCGTATTTGGACGCTATCACAATCGTATTATCGTTTCGTTATTTATTTCAACATTGCATTGCGTGTCACTGATTGTTGTGTTTCGTAAGCGATTTTATAACACACATACATATATATTTTCAACTATTCATGCTTATGGGAGAATGGTCATAAGTGCTGATACGTGGCCTTGTCTAGCTATGGATAGTCGTAGCTTACACCCGCAAACACGTATCGTGTAGCTTTAACGATGCATCATATTTTACAAATCACTGTTACTGTGTTATTTTCAGACTTGAAAAGTTTGATTCATTGTGCATAATAAAGTTCGTATCCTATTGTAGATAACACATTTTGTTCAACTACACTGCTTGTGTAATAGAAATTTATATTAGGAAACTGTTTCTTGCATATGCATGTGTGTGATAATATTCGCCATCGATAGATATCAAAGGTTTTATTTTGCTGTAGTATTTGATTTCAAGCAGTTTTCGAGATCCATAATAAACTCAACAATTGTAACCAATCCATATTTTTTATGACTTTTTCCTAGAAAAAACATAAATAATAATATAAAAATGCTGGAAATATAAACAATAGTTATCTAGATATAAAGTCATTCATTAAACGTTTTGTCATGCCAACTAACTCGACCGACATAAAATGCTAGTCTCAAATGTGTGAAATGATACAAAAACGCAAAATTCGAAGCTAAACGAACAATTTATTTTCCGTTTTTCCTATATGTCGTATTTAACCCATTTTCTCGTTATGTTAGGCGCTGGAAAATAGATAATATGCACGTGTATGGGAATATTTACAATTATAATTACAATTACGATAACAATTGACAATTACTTTTATTTTAAGTATGCTGCGTAACATCTTCATTGCAAATTCATTTCCTGTACCTCTACTTTTTATTTTTTAATTATTTTGTATATAATGATCCTATATTTAAAATACGCATCGAATGTATTCATTATCGCTTTATATTTATGTATTTGAAGACGGGATTTAAGGGGGCAGCCACTCCATTGTTTTGTTACGAAGATTTTCTTTTACGTTGAATGTAGTCACGTGGTCACCTAGTGGCGCACTTAGACCCGCTGGGCATCGCTACCGGAGACCCCATATCGAGCGGCGAATGGCACGGCGGGTTACGAGCCTTCGCCAATGAGGCAGTCATTAGAGAACACGTCAGATTCGGTATGAACGACCAAACTATCACGTTTTCGGTTGAATAACACTGATGTCAAATGGACTTCGCAATTATACATCATTAGTATAGTGATAAGATAATGCTAGTGTGAATTGTTAACCCAAACAAATAATTAATTGGTTTTCTACGTAACTTAATGTCTGTCCATTTGACATCAACTTAGTTCAAGTACTGAGTAATGTGTTACTCGAAATTTACGGTTTTGTAGGGGGGTTAGTTTCGGTATCACTTCTCGCACCGTCTGCGGCTGCGCATATTTGTTTGCGTGTACACGCGTTATTTTACACCTTGATTCTGCATAGTATGTAGTTAGTACTGCTTT
This sequence comes from Acronicta aceris, assembly GCA_910591435.1. Lineage (NCBI taxonomy): Eukaryota > Metazoa > Arthropoda > Insecta > Lepidoptera > Noctuidae > Acronicta > Acronicta aceris. The sequence continues at coordinate 6,672,285 of OU342763.1, read as the reverse complement.
TATGGTGCTTGGTTTGTAGACATTTGACTTATTAGTTATAACGGAGATGGAAGGTTTATAAAAAAAAATATTATTTTATATAATAATTATAACAACAAAGATACATATTTATAAATGTTAATACATCAAATATGAGTCGGATAAAATTGGATTGTTTTATTGGAACGTAAATAATTGAGACTAGCTTTTTGATACATTCGGTCATATAATTAATACCACTTTACTAAAATTCAACTAATGTAATAAATATGACTGTTTGAACGTTTTTAAAATGTAAATAGAACTAATAATTAACGAGTTCAGGTTTTGGTATGCATAAACTGCGTAAAACTAATCGCTTAAGCATCATATTCCTTTACTAGATTTTGTATAAGTATACTGAGAAAATAGACTGTATAAGAATGAAATCCATAATAATTAAAATATTAATTGGTAATTAGCCAAGCAATAGTAGGAATATACACTATAATTTAACGGTGAAGGTAATAGCTATAGACATGTTAGAAACTCAATATATACCTAAGTATATATGTAAGTATATCAATTTCAAAGTATTAGTACTTATGACAAACTTTTAGGATACAAAAGCCACTTATAAGCTTCATATAAATCTAAGGTATAATGTTACCAATAGGAAACTTAAGATTATATAGTAAATACGGTTTGACCACCTTTGCAGTACGGATTAAATGTAAATCTATATATATATATATTAAATTTAAGACTACAGGTAATATTATTATGTTCCGTGCCTATCTATATTATTTGTGTGCTGTTTAAATTATAGAAAATAGTAGGTTTAGAAATATACTAATAATCTTGATGATTGAATGATTGCTGTCAGCGTGGCGTCTAATGTGTAAACGTAACATTATAAATATTTTCCATCACGAGAAATTAAACAACAAAATACTTCTACAAACAACTTCTACATACACAAATTAAATTTATTGTATAAGTATCTTCAAGTATGAACCCATTTGGTTAAATAAGTCACTCGTAAGTTAATTGCTGATGTCTGATAAGAGAATCTTTGGAGCTAAAGAAGTAGTTCACATGGAAAATTTAACAGAGTTCGAGATAAGAATCCAACCACTTTCTTAACAAATACTTTTACAACAGTTACTTTTCCACAATCAAGTTTTACTCCCATACAACATAGCATGTAATGTATAGTAATCAGCTGGCCTGCAAAATAACTACTTAACTAATCCCGAAAAAAAAATGTTCGTCACGAAGAATATATTCTTCTCGCTGTTTTTTTTTTAAGTCGCGATGTAACGTTATCTAGCTTAATATACACTAATAAAACTATGACAGAATATTTATTATTGGACGCTTCTTATATTTTTTTATATATTATTACTAACCGAAGTATCGGCAGTTACATAATACACGCTAAATGAGAATGTTGTGCACTAAAAAACAGATCCGAGGACATCACATAGCGAATCTCGACCCTTTGGAAATAGCGAACTTCGCTTTGATCGGTAAAAACAAACGGGAGGTGATTCACAGCAGCTACAGGTTTGGTAAGAACACACGAGAACCTGAAACAGAAAGCACCATGGTCGCTCGTATCTCATAGTAGGTAGTTATGGCAGCGAATCAATTTTTGTCTTAAATTTTCCATTTGCAACACGATCAAAAAACTAGTGAATACGCCGTATATGTTATTATTTCAAGTGGAAAACCCTAATATTACTGAAAAATAAATAAAATTTAAAATATCTTCAAAAGGCACTTTATTGCATGCGGATATAAAAAAACCATTTTTGTTTTATTTTGTTGTTGCAGTCGGATATTTGGACTATTTATGAACAGAATTTCTTATAAAAAAAAAGACAATGTCAATAGACGTTTTTATTTTTATTTGCGTTTATGTTTTTATTTCAAGATGTCTGTTCGTAAATCGATTCGGACGCTGGTAGCCATAACTACAGCATCATAATGTGGATGTAACGCACAAGGTCCTCGGCTCGCACGCACGATTGCTCATCTCTATGTAAAAGTATTCATGATCTGCACGATTATTCATATAGTTTATTTATTATTATGTTATGTTTCTATTGTTTGCATGTCCCTGTATTTTCTAGATAGTTTGCGAATTAGACTGTATCCGTACCTAAACTGCATGTTACTGCACTATGTATCTAAATACATTAAATATAATTATAATAAGTAATGGTGGTTATATTTATACAAATAGAAAGATTGATTGTTGTTTGGCATTGGAAGAAAGTTTATTTCATATTGTCAGGTGTTTGGATAGTCGCCAGTGCATTACTATCTTCGTCTAAAGTGTTGTGTTAATTTCGAGATCATTGAAGTACTTCAAAGATTGATATCATATCCATATGGGTGCACAACATATTTATATGAGTTCTTCAATGTATTTTGTATGTCATTGTAAATATGGGATAATAATGTTCGTCACAAATCACCGGGTTAAATAATTCTAGTAAAGGGATATGATTAAACTTGCAATTTGCTTCTGTTTGTGCTTTATCTAAGGGGTCGACTTCCGCTGTATTGGCTCGTGTACTTGGTGACTCGTTTATGGGTATATATGCAAAGCATTTATTTGGCTTAAGTTTAACGATCCTACTCTGATTGAGTCTTCTATCTTTTAGATGAAGCTGATATGGACAGAGTTTTCAAATTGCCATCTACTACTTTTATTGGTGAAAAGGAAAAAGCGTTACCGTTAAGGTAAGTGTTAAGAACAGTTTAATTAATTTATAAGATATGTAATTTTGTGGTTTTTGTTTCTTAACATGGCGCGTTTCTTATCAAGTTCAAACGTTCTTTATCAAGCTGTCATTAACATAGCAGCACAATAAATGCCTTAATTTAGATTCGAATGATATTAAATTTATAGTTCTGTATTTATTTATAGCCTGTGACTCTGACACGACTGACTATAGTAAAGTAACACAACTTTAATTCCATCGCATTTATTTAAGTAGGTATTTAAAAATGTTTTGCTGAAAAAAATACAATCTCAAGTGTTATTGATAAAGATATAGACTAGACAGATATTGTGTTATCGGTGTTAAGCAGAGACCTTAACCTTGTCTTTCGTACACGCCCACGATGAACGAAGTTTATCAACGACTTTGATAATAAATGCCACAGCTGCTTGGATTGAATTATCTTGGCTAAATAAGAAAAAAAAACTTATTGTTTACGTTGATTTTATACGACTTTGGAACAAATGATTGTAAACATTGCAAATAATAGTGTAATTAGTTTATTGATTTATGTTGAGTTTTCTTTAAATGTACCGTGTAACTTCTTAGAGGATGATAAGGTTCTAGAAACAGCGAACTAAGGCGTCATAATTTATCATTAGCGGAGTACAGGCTCTAAATACTAACTAAATTAAGATCGTAATTATTTTACAGGGAGATCTTGAACCGCCTCGAGCAGGCTTACTGCAACAACATAGGAATTGAATTTATGTTCATCAACTCTTTGGAGCAATGCAACTGGATCAGACAGCGCATCGAACCCCCCAACGTCGGTAAAATGAGCCCCGACCAGAAGAGGTTGATCCTCGCTCGACTTACCAGATCCACTGGGTGAGTTAGCCTGAGTTTTATAACGTGTGACGCTGAAACGGCTAAATGGATTTGGATCAAATTTAGCACACAGATAGTTTATAACCTGGACCAACACAAAATGCTTTGCACGTTTGCAATGCTACGCAGACGAAGTCGCGGGCAGAACATTTCACCGTGGGAGAGCTATGCTCCGGTACGAATGGGCCAACTCGACCGGAATGAAACAACGCTTACGTATGACGTTGTGTTTCGCTGAGTAAGTGAGTGAGGAGTGGGACCGGAGGCACAATGCCCTTTAAAGGGTCAGCAACGCACTTGTGACTCCTCTGGTGTTGCGGGTGTCCATGGGCGGTGCTAATCGCTTACCATCAGGCGATCTGTGTGTTCGTTTGCCCCCTATCCAATAAAAAAAAGAAACCAATAAAAAGTATAGTAAACTTTTTACTGTTTGACATTATAAAACTTAACTCGTTATTTTAATGCAATGAAGTGAGATGCCACTAATTATACTCGGTTCAGATATCTGTTAGGCAATGAGCGTTTTAGATTAATGGGGATTTGGGGCTTCGAAACCCTCAGCGCTCATTTGCATTCAATGACTTGGTCGCAAGTCCAGTTAATCTATATATTTTATTTACATAACATAGAAGTATAAGAATTTATATACTGGTTATGGGATAAGAAATTAATGTTTACACGCATAATTATTTAAAGTTATGAGTGTGACTTGTATTTTTAGATTATCACCAATATTATTGTTCCGTAATATAACTTTGTGACCTTCGTGATGGTCAATTTCATTCCCGACTATATTGTATGTGACCTCATAACCTCGCGCGATACACAAATATTTTATAGATAGTTAAAATATGTATAAATCAGACTCTGTCTCTGCAAGTGTTGTCTGTTGAAGTGACAAGCTAGGATGTAAAATATCTTGGAATTGAAATAATTATCTCTTAACATACCTACATAGAGACATTTTATTTCAAAGGACATTATGTCAAACTAATTCAGGTCAGTTGTACATACAAATAAATCTAGTGGAACCTTGAAAGCTTATTATAATAAAGGAGACTATCAAAGGTATTCTTAGCCACGGACGAATCTCTTGGAAAGAAATTGTTTACAGAAAGTAAAGTTCATAATATTTATTGACGATTCATTCTTATTGTCTGGTATTAAAACGATATAGGTCCAATATCTATCTAGCGCAAACATAAAACCTCTTCACAAAGGTGATTACCTATTGTGATTTTCTGTCAAGTGTTGATACCATATAACGTGATAATTAGACAAGTGCGCACGATTACAATTACTCGTGTGTAATATTTACTTAAAACTTTAATAAGGACGGACGTGCCGAACCTAGTAACACTTATAGGCCTGTAAAAAGATAATGCATATCTTTTTTCTTCTCGAGAGTTCAAAATCTTGTTACTATTGACGTGGGCCCGTTCCTTGCACAAAAATCATAATCAGCTTAGTGGCAATGGTTAATAAGTATACTAGTATGTAATATCTATAATTATGCACATATTCACATTTTTTGTAAAAATGATGTTAATCCAAGAAAGCTTAAGTACGATAAAGTAAACCATAGATTGATTTCTTTTCAATAGTATGTTTTTTTTTGTATTTACTGTAATAAGTAAATATTGATTTTCTTATATTTGCTTATATTATTTAGAAAATAATGGTTACATACAGTAGACAATACTGTATCGAGAGAGATCTTGTAGATGCATACAACTGACATGTCTACAAGACAAGTCGATACAATAAGATGATTTTCCTCTCATTGAATTAACTCAGACGAAGCGTCATTATTAATAAAATATCTATTTTAAAATATCTACCTGTGGACTTTGTACCACATGATAAATCGTCCAAGCTTATGCAGTCAAAAAGTAAATTTATGTCACGTCATGGGTTTTTACGCGTAGATATGATGCAGGTAACAATGTGATATTAAGGTTATGGATTGAAAATATTTATTAAATTGCGGATTGTATAATTAGAATATTATTATTGACATATTATAATAACCAATAGAGCAGAAATAGATGCCTGTCATAATCACATAATTTATCAAGAAACTTTCTTACTGATTACTTTTACAATGAATATAAGTAATAATTATTAGAACATACCATCACGTCTATATTCCCCGAAGGGTTAGGCAGAGGTGTACCAATGTAAACTCACATTTCCCCAGTATGTTTTAGGTTCCATGTAATAAGGCGCGAGCCTATTGCCATTAACCGGACTCAAATACAGACGCCGAGCTGCTGCTGAGATTTTCATACAAAAACCAAATACCACTTTATTTAATTATTATATTTAACTTATTTAATATATTCAGGTTCGAGAACTTCTTGGCGAAAAAATGGTCATCGGAGAAGCGTTTCGGTCTGGAAGGTTGTGAGATCCTGATCCCTGCGATGAAGCAGGTCATCGACGTGTCCACACGCCTCGGCGTCGAATCCATCATCATGGGAATGCCTCACAGAGGTAACTTATATCACATACTCAATTCAAGCCACTAACTCTCGTAATAAACAATTTGAACAAAATAGCCATTTATATTTAGTTATTCGTTTTTATATTATGTTTTTTTCTTTATACAGGTCGTTTGAACGTGGTGGCTAACGTTTGCCGCAAACCTTTGCACCAACTGTTCACTCAGTTCGCTGCTCTCGAAGCCGAGGATGACGTAAGTATTTTTTAGATACTCTATTACTACTGAATGGGAATATTGGGAACACCACTTTTGCGTGGTCTTACCTGGAACATTGAGATTCTACAAAGATCTGAATGTGTAGTAAATATGTACTCTTCGATTTCGCTAAACTGTATTTTTATGCTATTAAATATGTTACTTTGACAAATTTTACTTAATAACTTTGTTACGTCACAGGGATCTGGTGACGTAAAGTATCACTTAGGTACATACATCGAGCGTCTGAACCGCGTGACGAACAAGAACATCAGACTGGCCGTGTGCGCGAACCCCTCTCACTTGGAGGCGGTGGACCCCATCGTGCAGGGCAAGACCCGCGCCGAGCAGTTCTACCGCGGAGACAACGAGGGCAAGAAGGTATGTAAATACAGCTAGGATGATTATATTTTGATTTTAATTAGTAAGGGTAATGCAAACATTGATTGCAGAGTATCGTTATGTAAATGTTGCATTAAATAGGATCACATTGTGATATTTTTTCCATTTCCTCACTTGGTGAGGTTTTCCTTATCGAGCTGATTCGAAATTGAAGTCGATCAAGTGAATCTTTATGCAACCCCTGTGTAAGAACAGGTTAGAATACAATTCCGATTTAAGAGGCCAGAAAATATCTGACTTACTTTGTGGTAGGACTTCTTGGGGTATTGGCTGGACACCATCCTTTTGTCGGAGTCTATCGTTATGCCTTATGTGGTAAAACGCCTTGGTGTGTGTTTCGTCTTGGTGTGGCTTCGGTCTGCGGTGCGTAGGGGCTTTCAAGGAACGCATTGGTAACTCCGCTGGTGTTGCAGGTGTCCTTGGCTAGCGATGACATTAGGTGGCTCGTTTGCTACTTTGCTGATAATTATAATGAATAAAACAATGTATCGTTCGCAGGTGATGTCCCTGCTGCTGCACGGCGACGCGGCGTTTGCCGGGCAGGGCGTGGTGTTCGAGACCATGCACTTGTCGGACCTGCCCGCCTACACCACGCACGGCACCATCCACATCGTCGTCAACAACCAGATCGGCTTCACCACCGACCCCCGGCACTCGCGCTCCTCTGCTTACTGCACAGGTACTAAATAAGATAGTTTGAGAAATGTTTTTATTTTAAAAGTAGTAGTTTCGTAGGTGCAATGATATAAATAAAAATAGATAAGGATTCTTATTAGTTCCAAGGATTCTTTAATTGTTCAACATGGTTTTAGAAACAAATAAAACTTTTGAATTAATAAAGAGGTGTCCTTGGGGAAGTTGATATCATTATGTTTATTATGAAATTAAATTAAATTAAATATATATTTAGATTTTTTTCTAGCTTATTTTTTCTCCCACTGCTAGGCGAATGCCATCCTTATTTGGAATTATCATACATTTTTGCCAGACTTTTAAAAATCTTATGTGGAAGATCAACATGGCATGATTAATATATTTTTTACAATGTATATAGACGTGGCGCGCGTGGTGAACGCGCCCATCTTCCACGTGAACGGCGACAACCCCGAGGCCGTGATGCACGTGTGCAACGTGGCCGCCGAGTGGCGCGCCACCTTCCACAAGGACGTCGTCATCGACATCGTCAGCTACCGCCGCAACGGACACAACGAGATCGACGAGCCCATGTTCACGCAGCCCCTCATGTACCAGAAGATCCGCAACACCAAGCCAGGTTTCATATACTTTACTTAAATCCTATTTATCAGGGATAGTGCAATACTGTTTAACTAAAACTGTGCTCTATGTCATAAGGCCTAATTTTGAAAGAAATAACATTGAAAATTAAACGTTACTGATAAGTATGAGTTTATTTAATAATACTAGCGGCCCGCGGTTTCACCCGCGTTGCCCCATTCCTAAGAGCCGAAGCGTAATGTTAAATAGCTTAAAACCTTCATCTTGAATCACTATCTATTAAAAAAAACCGCTTCAAAATCCGTTGCGTAGTTTTAAAAAATTAAGCATACATAGGGACAGACAGACAGCGACAGCGACTTTGTTTTATGCTATGTTGATGTAGTGATTGTATTGCACTATCCCCAACTAAGTCTCGTATTGTCAAAAAATGGTTCTTTTCAATTGTTAAGACTATAGAGTTAGTTTTAAGAGCTGAGAAATTAACATGATAACGTAGTGATTTTTGAATGGAACTTGATGAGATTTTTAACAAAAACCTGTACATTTGTAATTCTCATCTCGTCTACTACTTACAGATATTAATACTAATACATATTTTAATACTTGTACCAACAAAAATAATATCCATGAGAAACAAATCACATTGAACGAAATATATTTTCAAATTTGACATTTGCACATTCTTGAACTAATTTATGGTACTCCAGTACTCGAGAAATACGCTGATCAGCTGATTGCCGAGGGCGTCGTCACTGCCGAAGAAGTGAAGGACGTGCGAGACAAATACGATAAAATTTGCGAAGACGCGTACACCCAGGCCAAGCAAGAAACGCACATCAAGTTCAAGGACTGGCTCGACTCGCCCTGGTCCGGATTCTTCGAGGGCAAGGACCCACTCAAGGTAAATCCCTTACCTTAATGCAGCTAGTACACATTTACAGTTTGAGCCTTATTTATATTAGATGATGGGTGTTAATCTGATCGATTCGGTCGCCTTTACAGTAAGATTGTTATAGTCTATACATTTTTGAAAAAATAATACAATACACGAAACATAAAAAAGGTACCGAAATATTATAAAACTTACTCAAATTAATTAATGAAGTATCTTTGGATTCGTCTTCAATCCATATAATATCATACGGTATATGGTTTTACCAGAAATTCTATATAGCCAACATAGTAGGTAGCTACGAATGGAAATTATACCTGTCTGGTAAGTAGTGTGTTTTGTTCCATGACCCATTCAAATAAACTGCAAATCTTGCTTCCTAGTACATAAAGTAAGCAAAAGTCACCAAAAAGTGTCAAATGAAAGGAAAGTTAAAAAAACTAAAATCCGACAATAATCAAAACAATCAGTTGAAAAGTGTGAAACAAGGCAATTTTCTTATGTCCAGGAACATTGGTGTCTAGTTTATAGCCGTGGTCGCGTGTCCCTGTGACCTGTTGGTGCTAACTTTCTTTCTATAATTACGTTTATCACTGTAAAGGAAGGAAGAGTAAATATTGATTTGTTGTCTATTTTTATTACAGATGTCCCCAACCGGCGTTGTAGAGGAGACGTTGGTCCACATCGGTAAGCGTTTCTCGTCGCCGCCCCCCAACGCGGCCGAGTTCGAGATTCACAAGGGTCTGCTGCGTATCCTGAAGGCGCGCATGACCATGGTGGAGAACCGCACCGTGGACTGGGCGCTGGGCGAGGCGATGGCGTTCGGCTCGCTGCTCAAGGAGGGCATCCACGTGCGCCTCTCCGGAGAGGACGTCGAGAGAGGCACCTTCTCTCACAGGTCACCTGCTTAATATTTTGTCAACAAACTAACAATAATACTGTTTCACTTTAATGCGTAATACGCGTATTCAATTTGTATCGAAGCATACATACTGTGCAAAAATACATTCAGCATAGTAAATAGCAAACATACATTCATTCCAAGCATTCATACAGTCTGGGTCCCTCCATGCAGGGGGAGTAAAAAAAAATCATGAAATCCGCGTTACGTAGTTACGTAGTTTCTTTGATAAATTAGATGTTCATTCAGTTCAATTCTTTCGTATGAAATAAGCTCGGATTTCTTCGATAGTGAATTTTTGCTATATTCACTACGATGACGGAAGAGTTTGTTTGTGCAGGCATCACGTGCTGCACCACCAGAAGGTGGACAAGGCGACGTACTGCTCGCTCTGCCACCTGTACCCCGACCAGGCGCCCTACACCGTGTGCAACAGTTCACTCTCTGAGTACGGTAAGTTCTTAACAAAACACTTTTTAGTTGGAAGTTTTTAATAAAAAAATACAATTATTAATCAGAGCTGTTGCAAAAGCATGACAGCTTGACGATATCTACAGTACCCCCGAAATAAAAGCGCATGTCTGAAGTTATCCACAAGTGGTTTTGCCGTGGTACTTTTAATATAAAGACTCGGTATAAAGACAGGTTCGTATTTGTTTCGTTTTCGTGAATATTGTCCTTACTGATTTCCATAAGAACACTTAATTTAGTTATTTGACTTGTGCGGCTGTTCGCAACGGCTAACTTCAGACGCGCGCTGTTATTTCGGTGGTACTGTAATACACCATTACAGTATCTGTATTATAAACGGCATTGGCAACAACTCTTTCAACGTGGTGAGATGAATTGGGGGGATTTATTACAAGTGTGTGCTCAGGTGTGCTGGGCTTCGAGGTGGGTTACTCTGTGACGAACCCGAACGCGCTGGTGCTGTGGGAGGCGCAGTTCGGAGACTTCAACAACTGTGCGCAGTGCATCATTGACCAGTTCATCGCCAGCGGACAGGCCAAGTGGGTGCGCCAGTCCGGACTCGTCCTGCTGCTGCCGCACGGCATGGAGGGCATGGTACTTACTCACAACATTTATAATATATCTCCCAAAAAATTCGATTACAAATGAAAGTCTACAATATATCCTAGAGTAGCGTCGCCCACTATTACATGGGACCTAAACATACCCTGGAACTGTGAGTGTATATTAGTACGCCACTGTCTAATCCTTCAAGGAATACAAGCGTGATAGTATGTACAGTCAACAGCTCATCAAGCCCAAACTGTCAAATTTCCCCAATGAATAATAAACTGTATTATTTGGAGATTCAATTGAAAATAGATTAAAGAAATTTGACAGTTTTGGAAACCATGATTGATTGTTAACCGTACAATAAATCCATGACTTGGTAAATGTAAAAAAAATACGAGAAAACTATTTGAGTTAAGTTTCATTCATGATACCGGAAGTTCAATACTACAGATTAATAATGTATGCTTCTACTTGCTACTTCCGGCAGCGAGAGCGTCAAAGGAAAATATTGCTGGTCACCATATTTAATTTCTATAAATAATAAAGTAAGTCATATTTTTCGTCAGGGTCCCGAGCATTCCTCTGCTCGCCCAGAGAGGTTCCTTCAGATGTGCTCTGACGATCCTGACTACATGCCGCCCGAGAGCCCCGACTACGAAGGTCAGTCAGTCTTTTAGACATTATACATGTTTATCATTAATAAGATCACTTGAATAAGATAACTGCCTCATTAGTCTAGCAGTCCTAAGAGGACCTGGGTTCGATTTCCAGGTCGAGCAAAGTTTTATTGGGTTTTTTGTATGAAATTCTCAATAGCAATTCCGAGTTTCGATTTGTGCCCGATTAATAGCAATAGGCTTGCCTTCTATTAAACGGGACCTAACTATTCCGACGAACTGTGGATGTACATTAGTGGTACACCTCTGCCCAACCCTTCGGGGAATACAGGCGTGATGTTATGTTATGGTACACCTTCGAGACTAATTAGGTGTAATTTGTACGTGTAGTACGCCAGCTGCACGACTGCAACTGGATCGTCGCCAACTGCTCGACGCCCGCGTCGTACTTCCACATCCTCCGGCGACAGATCGCGCTGCCGTTCCGCAAGCCTCTCATCCTGATGACGCCCAAGTCGCTGCTGCGTCATCCTGAGGCCAAGTCCTCCTTCGATGAAATGAAGGATGGCACCAGCTTCAGGAGGTAAGATTAACTGTAAACAAGTATAGCCTATGTATGTTTCATAATTATACATCCGGAAAACAGACAAGGTCTTTAACGTTTAAACAGTTTAAAGCTGTTATTACATACTAATTTTATATTAACTTGTTGCAGAACGCAACATTAGATTCGATTATAATGATGGGCTACTGTACATTTATAGATAATGTCCTAGTGCTAATGATGCTTTGTGCATCTAAAATGTGACAGAATAAACAAATTACAACTTTATTTGTTTAGTCTTTTAAGCACCATCATTAAATTAATTAAATCATTAGCGTTAATGATTCATTATGTACTTATTGACTAATGAATGATACTCTGTTTCGACAAAAATGAGGGGTTATAAGTTTAAAGCCTTTCTGTCCGTGTCATATTAATTCTTTTTGTTAAAAAGTTTAATTGGGATAGCTCAAAACAAGGTAGACCTGTTTTTTCGTTTTTTCTATGATTACTTGGATTCGTTTTTAAATTATGCATAGACTTACCAATGGGACTGTTCCTACAGGGTGATTCCCGATGATGGCCCTGCTGCCAAGAACCCTAGTGATGTCCGCAAGCTGTCGTTCTGCACGGGCCGCGTGTACTACGACTTGCTCAAGCACAGACGCGACAAGGGACTCGAGGATAAGATTGCTATCGTCAGGTAATTTAAAACTAGTGTGCCGGCTTAAATCCGACAAATGTACCTTTGATATAAAAGTCAGCCTGATTAACAGCATAGGTTTTGTTTGATGTATTTTATTCATTGTTTAAATGTATTTCATTCATTCACAGAGTTGAGCAAATCTCCCCGTTCCCCTACGATCAGATCAAGGCTGAGATTGAGAAGTACCCGAACGCGACTATTGTATGGAGCCAGGAGGAACACAAGAACTCTGGTTGTTGGAGCTACGTTGAGCCACGATTCCGTACGCTCTTGCAAAACACAAGATGCGTCAGGTATGTATTTTTTACAAACTACTAGATACTAGTAGAGCGAGAGCTACCACGAAAAATTGCCGACCTATATTGATGCTAGTCATTTTATAAGGCGCAATTCTAAATTAATCGTGTCAGAATGCCATTAACAAGTTGCACTGGAGATTAGATTTAAACTATTAACATATAAATAAAAATATTTCAAAATCAAGCAGCTTGAGCTTCGGTTAGGTTGGGTTTGCATGGTTTTTATTTAAATTGCATGCGTGGCTATATTCATTAGGTAATACGACCAGTTCCTGTAGCGTTTATTTTCGCGCAATCCGACATATAACAGTCATATTTCCTTAACAAGGCGCTAAGAAACGTAACGCCATAATCAAACTGGCTATTGGTTGCAGCAAGTCTCAACCTCAAGGGCGTAATTGGTTTACCCAACTTTTCGGCCGGGAAGAGAAGCCCGCCCCATGTGTCGATGAACCAGTGCCGCGCACCATTAGGTGAGATACGGCAAATGGCGTCCCTTCCCGTATCCTATAACATCCTTCATTATGTTCTGCTAAATCTCAACGAAATCATTCCGAAGTCATGGTTACAATAATTTTAAGGGTGTTTGGCTATTTTTAATTGCGATATCCAAAAAATTACGTAAAATATAGGGTTCTATGGGAGAAAGGCATACACACATTAAAAGACTGGCTAAATTAGGAGATTTTAATGTTATTTACTGGACTGAAATTAATGGTATAATTATTAAACTTATAAACTCTCAACACAAAGCTCCAAAATAGCCTTATAAAAACAAAATACAAAATAATAGATTTAAACAATCGTGTACATTTTTAAATGGGCAAACACCCTACTGATTACACTTTACCAAATTAAACTCAAACACAAAAAAATTGTACTTTCAGCTACTAATTTATAAATTCTCTTGTTTGACGTGTCTACCCGAACAAGTCTTGAGTTTAGTTGATCTGGTAATGGTTGCTTTTACAATTTAAGGACTGAAAATTCATATGCATATTGGCTATTTATATTGTTAAATCTCCCTGCTTAATATCTCGAGCTTAGCTCTATGCTATATGACTACTGTATACAATAGGCTAGCTAAATGATATTTTTAATAGTCTCTTAAAAAAGTTGTCCATAAACAGAGCCGAACAACAAAATCAAAATCGGTTCAAAAATAAGAAAGATAAAAGCATTTTAATTTAATGCTAGACAGAGAGCGTCAAACCTTTCGTTTGCCATGCAAATTCTATACTGACATTTTTTTTTGCGGGAACTACACTTAATAGGACCATTATTTTCAATAAATCAAAGAAATCAAATCAAACTACCCGTTTCTGAATGATTCTAGTAATTCAATGAAACATCAGTTAATATATTAAGGAGATAACAAGTCTAATAGTTTTGTTTTGGTTTTTATCTCAATATTAATAAAATAAATTTTGCATGTGGCGAACTCATATAATTATTCTGGCACGCTCTAGGGTTTTTATTGATGTATTTTTGTACTTATGATTTGTATCAGTGCTTTGATGCTTGTGCACATGTGAAGACGGAACTCAAGCTGCGGGGGTGTTGCCCGATTTATTTATTTCTGTAATGATATTAACACTTTTTAAAATATATTCAAAGAGATGCATTCTCGTTAAACTCCAATATTTAATTTGTAGTACAATACTACATAAGTAGTTCACTCGACCGTACAGTACGCGCGACATAACTTGGCCGGACTGAAGTTAGCTGTTTGTCAGTTTTTGGTTGCGCAGTACACAATTTTTAACGTAAACAATCCACTGCGCATTAAAACGGCGAACTTCACTCCGGCCAACTTATGCCGCGCGTACTGTAATAATTTAAACATGTAAACTATGTCTTATATAAACCAGTTTGTTTGAGATACCCCAATTTTGTATGTTATCGCATGGCCGCTTATTAAGTACAGCCGTACAGAAAGTCAAATAGCTATAAGACAATAAAAACGTAACAAAATAATATACCATGTCTCAATACCTAATTATTTTTGTAGGAAAATCACTTGTCATATTAAGCTTTGATAAAATATAAGGTATATTATTTTGTTTGATCAGTAAAAATAGCCGTGATGATCGTAAATCATACAGTTTTCTTTTATCCTAGTTACCACGGTCGTGCAGTTGCCGCAGCGCCCGCCACTGGCTCCAAGGCAGCGCATAACAAGGAGTTGAGGAACCTCCTCGAAGAGTTCGTCGCATTGTAAACGAACTTCACACACTCGAACATACCCGACAGCAATCGTGAATGGCTCGCTTGTGCATCAAACATACGTATACAACTTATATACGTTTTCAAAAACATAAGGCCGTTCATGGTTTTACACCGCTAACGTACACAAGAATGTAAACCGATATGCTATTGCTAAAGCAGACACAACAAGATTTATGCCATATTAATACACGTGTTATAGAATCTTAACTACGTAATCTATCTCGAAACGTAATTTATCTTTGACATAATCAATTATTTGTCGAGCGAAATTTATTTTTGTATAATATTAAAATTATTTTTTTCTCCTTACTCTCAGTATTTTGTTGTAATTCTCTACATGTTTAGGTAGATTAGTTAGTTAAATTATTATTTATTTATTATGATAGCGTACGTGATCTGTAGGACCTACATTATTTATTTTTATTGTTAAAGCAATATAACGTAGTCTCACGTATTCTCCACTTCGTTAAGATGTCGCGTACTAGATAATAATTAATTCAGTAACAAAATGGTACATTATCACGAGCGCCGATGCGCTAGTTGTATTATTTTCGTGTACATAAAACAATGTTTTATTTTTTTATTATTATTATTGGATATTTTATCGTTACGGATTTGGAGTTATAACGTTCCTTTTACTAGTCTCGGGATACGTACATTTATAATTGGTGATTTAAATATGTCGCGCAGGAATCGTACTTCGCGAGCGACACGAGTGATTATATTATTCGGAAATTTACTGACTATGGGCATTGCTAATAATTTGGTTCGGAACTGGAGAATGAAGGATTAGATAGCGTAGCTACAGGATTTCAAGCCAGTTCTGAGAGTTTAGCATAGTGTAAGTGTTTTGCGTCAACTGCAAAACCTCTTACTATGCCCATGATATTGTAGTGCTATGCCTTTTTGTCGTATATGTGTCATATTGCACTACATTATTAATATAATAATATGATTTAAATATTTGTTAAGGCCAGTGTAATGAGTGCCGGATTAACATAATAGGCGGTGTGAATAAAACAAGAAGCATACAAGTATCTCTTTAATTTTACCGGGTTTTAAGATTCATATATATATATATGGTTATAACTGTTTTTGTAGCAAGACAGTATTCTTACTACTGCAGTTGTTGACTTGATCATTAACACATGTAAATTTTGTCGGTAATTATCAATATCTACACCTTAATTACACTGTCTTACAAAATTGTTCGCTTGCAAGTGCGGTTGTTACCATAACATAGCATAACATTTCCAATAACACGCATAACGATATGTACATGAGATATTATTAGTTAGTGAATAATAGTCTAAGAATTAAGCACCAGTTTAAAGTAAATTGCACCGTAGTACATATAATGTATGTAATAATTGATAAATAATTAGCGTCAACGGCTTTGACATCGACAGGTCGTTTTGCTTTGCAGCCTTCCGGCCCCTACATATAGGTTTAGTTTGCTCATAGTTACCGCCGTTGTGAACGGCACTTTGTAAGGAATAACACCAACATCCAATGCTTTGTATAAACCGACGCATACTATTTATTATCTTGTCTGTAGTCAATCTTCGAATGTATGTCGTTACCTAATATGTACGTAGAATTAAATACAATCGTAACTATCTCATTTTTGTGACAGGTAAGCCACATGTTACATTAAGCTTTATTCGAAATCCTAGTATTAGGTATGTGACATTCAAACATAACATTTAATGCTGTTCAGCCTCCTTACACTATTCGCATGTGTAGAAGCATTGTTTTATTGTTAAATTAACCTATTTTGATGTTCACGTATTTTTTATTATATTGTAGACTCAGGGGCAGGCTGAAGAATTTCAAAGATTTGATTGATAGGTATTCTTTTGGCAAATATTACCCTGAGTCAGTTTATTGCTAAACGTTAGTTTACAAATAAATATATTATAAATTGTAAATAGTAGTTTTATTAGTTATATTTAGTTCGACGGTATCAAATCCGTCGGTATGTCTCGATGCGAGTTCGAAGTCTTTGAAGTCCTCGCTACAATCATGGTTGCCGACCACCACCACTGTCGATGTGAATGAAGTTTTACTATCATAATTTTTTAAAACCTAACAGAGCATAATATAGTAGTTAGTATGGTTTTTGATGAGATGTTTCTCGTGCCTGAAAAGACTAGGACAATTCGTATATTTTCGTTGTTCGTAGAACTTTTATTGATGGGATTTAGTGTTTAAGGTCTTGTTACGAGGCCAGAAATACATCAAGGAGGACATTATTATGATCATCATCATTCTAGATGGCTTAAGTAGTATTTTCGTAGCCGAGTAAAGTAAAATAAAATAGGTATGCAGAGGTGTAAATATAGAAGTGTGTTGTAATGTAATGAAAAGCGCAATAGATCACACTCGGTGCCCTTGAGGTCGTACGGCTGACGCGGCCCACCGCCGTCTTGGACAACTTTCAAGATTCTTATCTTTCGCTAGTCTCATTTCAGCTTACAAAGCGGTCGCTGCTACCTATTTATAAACCGCTTGGCTAGCTCCGGACCACACAAAAAGGTGCGAAGATTAAAGATGGTATCAGTTACAAGTGCGTTTTGCATGTAACGCTTCCACCACATCAAAGACGCGCGCTCGTTTGAATGGAATCATGCTGCACATTGTGGTCCACTTCACTTTCATGGCGCGCTTATCAATGTTTTTTTCTTTTTTTATTCGTGATAGGCTTACTACGCTTGACCGCCAGTTCGCCTGATGTTAAGCGACACTGCGATTTACGATGGAGCGGGTAGTACCGAGAAACCGATTTACACGTGGTTTAAATAACGTGATTTTATAAGCCTAATAGCTAGGATGTCGGACTTGCGACCATGTGCTTGCCGGTTCGAAACCCACTCATTGCACTACCGACGTGAACCCACTCGTAACACAAGCATTTAGCTTAGCACGAGGGGTTAACAAGAACACTAGTAATGTGCGACCCACATAGCTTATAAGCTTCTTTAAAGAAAATATTAGGGGTCCTTAATGGGAGACCACTGTCGAGGCAGCAGTTCCAAACATAACACAATTTGAGCATTGCGATACAAGTATTTATGTTAGTAGTATTTCCTTTGTTGTCAATCATTACGTCAATAACTTACCATTATCATCGCGCCTGTTCATGACAATAATTTGGATTTGTGCCTTGTTAATGGTAACCGGGCACAAACAAACTGCAAGCAGCTACTCACTGAGAATTTCATAGGAAAACCCAATACCACTCTATACTACCATCTGGGAATCGAACCCAGGAACTCTTGCGGACCTCTCGCAGTCGCGCTTAGGACTACTAATCTAAAGAGACAGAAAATGCATCCTGTAAAAAATCATGATGGAAACAGCAATTTTAGGTAAGTATAATTTTGTTTCGTTCAGCCTGGGCTGATGTAAGCATTAGCAGCAGGACTATTGCGTTCCACTTCCAGACAATCGGTAACAGACTTCCAGGCATCAGTGGTATGTATTATCAGATTAATCCAAAGAGTAGTAATAAATAGGAAAGATTAATAGTGTTGAATAAAGGTTTTTATTATGATGAGATAACAAAGACATTTAAATATTACGAGGTTACAACAAGAAAAACAACTTGCGCTAAGTATGCAGGTACCTCGGTAAATTTTAGCAAAATATTTTACTAGCTTTTGCCTACTTACTTTATCTGCGTGGCCTTCAGGTTTGGGTCCGACCTAGATAAAAAGCTTGTGTTATTCCAGGCTATAATCTATCTGTGTGCCAAATTTTATCCAGATCCGTTCAGCCGTTCTGGCGTGAAAGAGTAACAAACATCCATACATACAAATTTTCGCGGTTATAATATAAGTATCTAAGGATTAGAAAATATGATGCTTTGTAAACATGTGCTTACCCTCGGAGAGAAACTTAAACGTTTTCCCGCAAAGAGATATCTCTCTAAACTAAAATGTCATCTGTGAAGACAACAATCCGCAGAAGTATCACAACACTTTGTTGTTTCTCCCGGGGCTTAGTCCTTTGTTTTCTAAAACCTCCCGAGCTCCTTTAATACTTTGTAATGGCGGGACAAATTCTGTGTGTCTTGCTCGCCGTCTGCGATGACTGAGTTGAGATGAGCTCTTGTGCCCAAGTGGGTACATACTTAGAACGTGCATTTTATGCAAATACGACCTTTCAGTAAAAGCTTTTTATTTGCTGTAAAACATCATTTTTGTGTATTTATGGCATAATCTTTCGAGGATATCTATTATAAATGAACCTGAATGTATGTATGTTTGTCTTTTATGTATTGCTAAACCATTCATCTTATTGCGATAAAACTTTTCTGAGTTGTTGTGTGCGTGCCTGGGAAGGTATATGACGAAAATAAAGATAGTTATTTATAAAATAAACTACTATCTATGTATTTAAAGGAGTGTAACAGCCTTCGTCATAGTATATTAGTTTATTACGGCTAATGTGGGCTAATAATTATGTAGTAGGTAGGTATAAGTTGAAATCCTGTGTTCATTGACCGACATTGTATATACTGCACAGCTACGTTCGTCGTGCGTAAGCGATACCGTAGCAGCACTTGTAGCCTATAAGGTCTTATAAAGATATTTAGAATACTGCGCGTAAGATTCTATCACGCCTGTATTCCCCGAAGTGTTAGGCAGAGGTGTACTAATATACACCCACAGTTCGCCTGTATCCCGGGATACGAGCCTATTGCCATTAACCGGGCGTAAATCCAGACTCCGAACTGCTACTGAGAATTTCATAGAAAAAGCCAAAATTTATTTCACCATTACAATGCTACATTATTCCTGAGTAACAGCTATATTTTTTAAGTACTAAAATAAAATAAGGGTAATGATAATAAGGGACCCCTATCCCTAAAACTTTAATAATGTCCACCCGTGCGAAGCTGCGACGGGCCGCTAGTATAATATAAAAAGAAATTTCAATTCAACCGCAGAGTACATCTCAAATCAGAGCCTTGAACAGACCTCAAGTTTAGGTGCTGTACCTGTAATATAGGGAGATAATAGATATCCGTCTAATTCTAACAGGTTGAAAGACCTAAAGAGATTTATAGGACATAGTAGACAGGGAGCTTGGCCGTATATCATCCTTTGTGAGCGCTGACACAAAAAGTGGAGAGGCAAAGTTAGGTACGCGTCGGCGACACTCGCGTGCGTGCGTCCCGCGATACAATCTTTAATCTTTCACACTGTTTGTTACTTAAAAAGACTTCAAGCAAAAATATCCGTATAAAGCTTTGAAGATTACACTAGAAAACCTAGCCAGGTACACTTTTTACAGTAACCAAGGAAAACTCGAGAATTAAATCCCATTGAGATCGTAGTGGCATTCATTATTTGCCTGATTAGATAGCGGGTTCTTTTCCTGTATTCGTGTTCTTAAATATTTATACAAAATAGACAGCTGCTTACCATAGCGCAGGTAAATTGTCTATTTTTCTATTCCGTTTGCCCAGGAGCGCAGAATTTACCTATATCGTGTATTTTTCTTTATCATTGTTCCTAGTCACGGTTGAAATCACAATAGATACAGGGCATGTAGAGGGTATGAAGGTTTTATAAAAAGACTACATACAACGCACGCCTTTGTAGGCGCATTGAGGCATACATATTAATCGCTTTTATGTAGAAAAATAATAGGGGTAGATACAAGTGACGCAGACTTTGTACAATGGCCTGTACCTACATTTTATATTGGGGTGCTGTTCAGTGATAAACAATGTTTGCTGTTTGCTATTGAGATAATATAATTATCTATGAATTATGTTTTGTATCATATTTACTGTTTACCTAAAATAAGCGGGTATAGGTATTCATGGTACGTGTGTCATTTTTGCAGCTCTTTAGCTCTGACTGGCCCTTATAGTCTACTCCTTTGAATGAAATGAACAGGGATTTACATTGTTGTAACAAACTCATAGGTCGACCGCCTACGGCCTTAAAAGACCCAAATTGTTCTTTTTGCGTTAGAGTGAGGTGTGAAATCGAATGGCCAACTGCTTGTTTAGTTGACTGGTGGAATCAATACGAATCTAACGAACATGGAATGGATTTTGTTACATTATCATACCTACTTATATTATATAGGTATATCCATTTACAAAATACCTTTAGTTAGGTACCTACTTTCAGTGTAATCATTACACAGATTGATCTATGCGCAAGGGTTAAACGCGTTTGCCGCGATGAATCTGTTGTTGCTGTGGATAGATGAGAGATTTACAACGAGATAACCTAATTCGTCTCTAAAAGCTGTTTAGACTTAATATATATCGGCATTGCCCAGTAATTACAGACGAAAGATAGCGCTGTGTCCTTGTAAATTAACGTTGATGAGCACATTTGGCTAGAAGCTGGAAGCCAATCGAAACATAGAAAGGATTAGGGAAAACAGAGCAATAGAAAAATATTTTGCCAAGTCTAGTGAAGAGTAGGATTTTATGTCAGACTATGTCACGATTAAGTACCTATTGTAAATACTGGTACTATTTATGTACGTTGATGTACCTATGTAGTTTAGGTATAAGTAGATATGTTTAGACTCATCAAAACTACTTTTAAAATTCCTGACTTCTAAAGACCCTTTTTGGCAGAGAAGATATTTGTAGGCAATTTACATTTGCAAAGAAATTTAAGTGTCGGATGTTCTGAAACGAAATCAAAGTCAGACTTCAGATGTAAAAGTAGGTATGTTCTACGTGTGTGTCGGGTGTCCATGGGCGGCGGTAATCGCTTACCATCAGGCGATCCGTCCGTCAGTTTGCCCTCCTATCCCATAAAAAAAAACCACTGCTACTGTTAAACTGACTCTTCGTACAATATACTAGCTATGCAAGCTGCTGTAGTGTAGATGAAAGCGTTTCATTTTATTGTAGTACTAGCGGCCCGCCCGCGCGGTTTCACCCGTTTTGCCCCATTCCTAAGAGCCGTAGCGTAATGTTATATTAAATGTTAAATAGCTTAAAACCTTCCTCTTAAATCACTATCTATTAAAAAAAAACCGCTTAAAAATCCGTTGCGTAGTTTTAAAGATTTAAGCATACATAGGGACGGACAGACAGCGACAGCGACTTTGTTTTATACTATGTAAGGATGCTGTTTATGGGAATGTCTACGTAGGTATCGATATTTTCTTTATACTCAAGTAGCTTACCTACTGATTAGATGCAGTACCCGGAAATCCAATGGCAAATAGTCCATGGAAGTGAAGATTGTACGATACAATGTTAGGTATGCCCCTTCGATTATGTCATCGTCTCAGGTTTCTGTGTAAATTTTATTATTTATGTCATCACAATCATGCACAGCCTGACTTCAATTCACTTCACTGCTGGCTAAGCCTCCTTCAATTTGTGTCATGGTCCTGTGCTACTCTCATCCAGGTACGCCCTTTGATATGAATAATATCTTCAATTTTTTAGTAAGAAAAAAGTTGTAGAATAAAAGTTGTAAGGAATTTGGGACCTACATGCTTTCCAATTAACCTTGTATTTTGTTTCACAAGTGATGTACTACTAACATCATGACACATCGTGTTTCAAAGAAATTTATACACGGCGCTCCTTTCTATAATAAGATTATTGTTGGTACTCGTGACGTGATAAGGATACGTTCGCTCGAGGCCGGAGCCTCAGGTTCGGGGTGAAGGCATGCCAGTGACATTTATCCCTATAGTTTAACAACAAAGGAGTCAGATTTGTTGCGTTATAATGTCGCTGTTCAAAGGGCCACCTTTGTTTCAGCGCTCGTTATGATGTGACACGTATAGGGGCGAAAAGCTTTGATGCTGTTTTTATTTTTGTTTGTTGTGTGAACAAAATCCTTCGTTTGTACCCTGAGATGCAACAATAGTGGTACGGATATTTCCCATGACAGTACTGAAATTATATTAAGTATTCCTTTTATAAAATCCATTAATGTACTTGTTCCTGTATTTACCGACAATCCGAATTTTTCAAAGGTTTGTAGTTTTGACTGGCATAGTGGCCGAGTGGTGGACCTCTGCGACACGAGTTATGGGTTCTATCCTATAACTCGGGAATAAATTTTTTTATGACTTACAGGATGTTCCGGGACTGGGTGTTTGTCTGTGAAAATTTGCAACACAAATTCGGACAACATAATATAGGAAAAAGCCCTAGTGTGGGGCAACGTCTTTTTTTTAACTTTTCTATAATTACATTAGTTTACAAAGAAAAAAACCCAGGGGTGAGGCACATCATTTCTTGTAGATTTTTTGATGCTAAATCTAAATAATTAATAATAAACAAAATAATTCTAGGACGTCAGAATTTGGAGATAAACAAATCTCAAAGTGCCAAAAACACTGTTTTCGGCGATATTTGAAGTAATTTTTGGAGTAAATTTTTATGGTCATTTCTAACTAAAGCATCCTTTAGTATTACTCTTCTCCTTTCAAATCCATTATAGTTTGCTTCGCTACGAGTTTTTTTCTCAAGATATACTATAAAAATATCGAAGTGTTGTAGCTAAAAACGTATATCTTAAAAAAAACTCCTAGCGAAGCAAACCAAAATGGATTTGAAAGCAGAAGAGAAGTACTAAAGGATGCTTTAGTTAGAAACGACCGTAAAAATTTTCTGTCTTCAAAAAATATTTTAAATATCGCCAAAAACAGTGTTTTTAGCACTTTAAGATTGGTATAACTCCAAATTCTAACGTCATAGAGGAATTCTGTTGCTGGATTTAGATTAAGAGTAAAAAAATCTACAAGAAATGACGTGTCGTACCCCTGGGGCAAAAAAATAAAAATTTTGAATTTTGATAAATTAGTGATAAGTGCTCATGTGTATGATAATTTTTAATGTAAGATTTACACATCTCAATACGAGAGTTTGATAATTTAAATAAAAAATTAGTCTGGGAGTGGAAACATCTTAAATGCAGATAGCAATTTACTCCAATAGGTCTCGATGGAGTCTTTATAAATTCACACGTCTAGCGGGATGCAATGCAGCGAGGCAATTTAGTGAAATCGTATTTATTGCTACACGAAATAGGTAATAGGTTTTTACTAAAACACTTAACAAAATTAAAGTATAGGCTTCATTAAAATTACTAGCTCGCTTCCCACGGGTTCACTCGCAACCTAAAGTGATGTTAAACTTTCATCCATACCCCCTAAAATTTGAAAATCCAAAAACCTTTCAAATTTTCAACTTTCACCCCCGTTTCCCTCGCTTAAAATGTGTAAAATAAACAGCTCTCTAGAATTTGTAGTTTTGGCTGTACGTTGATAGATTAGTCAGTCAGGACAAACGATTTTATAAGTATAGATACATAGGGATACGCTAGTAGAAGAAGAATTATAAGTTAAGTTTCAAGTATATTAGAGATATCTACTGACTAAGTCGTATTACCATAAATAATTCTCTTTGGATACTGTATTCTAAAGATCCTCGTCGATAATTCAAGGTTTGAATAATTCAGCAGTCGTTTTAGGATAATTCCCAAATTGAAGGTTTCACGGTTACGCGTCGGCTTTAATGAAGTAAAGTTTTTCCTTCCATTCTTTCTCGTATTCCGGAATCTTCGCGTTGGGTATTTCGTTTTGGTACCGGCGTTCTATCTTGCCCAATTGAAAGCGAATGTCGGGGAGGCACGTCACAACGGACTCGTAGCTAAAAGGATTGTCAACTTTCGAACGTTTTCTTTTCTTTTTGAAGTGAATTGAAGAGATCTGTGAGTGGAAGTACACGTATGTGACAGTCAACGATTTAAAGTCGCATTAATAATAATATTAAAGTCCCTACACGCTTTCTGAAGTCACTTTTAGCGTAGTTAAACTTTAAAAAAATACCACGTTTATGTATTTTCGATTCTGTAAATGAAGATGAGAATTTCGATTGAAGACTTAAATTTAATGTGAAGGAAAAAATTTACCGTCGACGAGAGTTCTAATTAAAAGCGTAAAAGGTTTTGTGTTCTTCAGAAAAAAGACAAAAAGACTACAAAGGTTGACGTCAATAGCGATTTGATAAAAGTATTAAATTTCAGTTACTTTTTATCTTTCCCTTTCGATCTTGATTTAACGTCCTTTGAGGTCATTACTGAGGCTCACCGGAATAGCTTCGCTTAATGAAGTCGTGAAAGAAAATTGAGTTTAGTTAAAGGGGCGAATTTAATTCGATTTCAAACTTTTTGAATGAATGTCGCAGTTTAAGAACGCCGGCATCATGAAACCCGCAGAATAAGATGGAAGAGAAAAATGGAACTCTGACTTTCGTGGTTAATTAAAATAAATTATTCACTCGCCTCTTAAATAGATTGCTGGGCGTCTCCATTACAAATCGGTCGAGTTAATTTGTGATTTAGGAGAAGACACCTAATGCTACTGATTCACTTATCATTATGACTGAGACGTTCATTAACGACTATATTAAATAATTTTGTTTGTAGGTACGCGATTTCTTACCAGAAATTGTTCAGTCATACAGTATGTAATGTTTCTCATTAGCAAATTTGAATAAATAAGTATATACTTATGCACGTATTTCTATTAAAGCAGCTAAGCTCGCATCGAGTTTGGCCACGAACAAGTCATTTACAAATGCGTCTTAACGAGTAAGCAGCACGTCTGAAGTTGCCAGTGGCACGCGACCTTCCGACATTTTAACTAGCACAAAGCTGTTAAGCCCGCATTGATTTTATAAGCGGGTCTGTGCCGTGTAGTCGAAGCCTTCAACTTAACCCGATGGCTCACCTTCAAAGAATGCCGAGACTTCACAAAACTTAGATAGCTAAGCGAAAGTAGTTTGCAACACTTTGTTATAGCGTTACTATCTTTAGCACATTACAATTTTCTTTACAGCTCCACTGATTGTAGTTACTGTTCAGTTTTTAAGTAATCTTTTATGACTTTCGGTTCGTCAATGGACGCTTATTTCTTATCTTTATAATATCCGTCAAGAGTTAACAAGCAAAATCCTTTATAAACATTTCAACCAAATTCAATAAGCCGAAGGAAGTTTTTGGAGCTTGAAAAACTTTACTTTTATCCTACGGCCAAACATTCTTTTGCAGTTTTTATGGTTCTTTATAAAAGGTATTCTTATTTAAATTTTGGAGAACTTGTATGAAATGTGTGCCCAGGGGTACGGTAACGTAGTAGCGGTGTAGGGTTTCCTTTGATAAGTTTTATATTTTCAAAAAGTTTTATAGCTACAAATATGTATAAATCAATGTCAAAAAGTCAAGCCAAAATTTAGTTGTTCTTGATGTCTTTACTCTTTGAACAGATGTTACATTCTGTAATGTAATCATACGTACGAGTCGATTATTTATTAGGTAATGTAGGCTTTTTACGCGGGATCTATTTTATTTAATGTTGACATTGACATGACATTGTATTATTTTTACCCGACTGCGTCAGAAGGAGGGTTACGTATTTCCAGTGTACTTATTATGCCGAAGAAATATGCATACGCATATTTCTTCGGCACGATCTGTGGCCTAAACGCCTTGATAGATTTTAGCTTGAGAGACGTCGTTAGATTCGTTTCAATTATGCGAGTGACTTATAGATCCCACTGGGTATATTCAAAAACTAAAAAATGTAAAATATAAAAAAGACAATATAAAGAAAAGACCTGACTGCCAAAAAAGATGGAAACAAGCCGACCAATCTTATGCAGTCGGAGGCATTAGATCTTTGGGGCGATGCCTCCGACTGCATGAGACTGGTCAGTTTGTTTCCGGTTACCCGGGCTGTCTTGAGCTTGTTAAAAAGATTGGGATAATAAATTTATATTTGGAATAAAACACACACTGGCTATGCTTTAAAAAAATGCATGTAGGCTTTTCAAATGATAAAAGCTTTCTGTTGTTAAATATGAAGTTTAAACTGAAAGACTAGACTGCTCTTCATTAATTTTCAGGGCTAAGCAAACTGATATCACTTAACAAGTTTTAACAATGCACTTCCAGAGTTTATCTTCATATCTCACTTCACGGCTAAGCGAAAATTCCACTACAAAATTAAATTTTTAGTTGTACTAATTTATTTAGTTTCAAATATGCATCGTTTTTTTTGCTTCAATGAATCACATTACGGACTAGAAAAAGGCTTCTATTTTTTTTCAATCAGATACGACTTTATTGAATCTATATTCTACCGTTTTAGAACTTCAAACTATTTTTTAATTTAATTTTATGATCAATATGCAGCCTTCAATTGCTGCTTAGAAAACGGTGGGCGTGCATTAGATTTTTGTCGATAAACATTGTTTGTTTTAGTTGCTGTTAAATCCAAAAGGTTGTGTATTAATTATTGGTCGTCGTGGGATTATCAATTACCATCAAATGAACATCACCTCCAACCCATACCTATATAGTCCCAACTCCCAACGCTGGGCACGGGACTCCTCTCAGAGCGAGAACCCGTGAGAAAATCCTTGACTTTCAAAGACAATCAAACCTAGAAGGCTAAAGAAGTTATCCTAAAGTAACTAAAGATCTTGTGTCGTTCTGGAGATATTTTGCAATTTATGACAAAAATATGTGTTCTTTAGGGATTTTTTTTCTAAAAAGGGGTATACAAATATACAATTCAATAGGCGTTTTGAGGGCTTTTAGCACCTTAATAGGTGAGTTGACGATGACGCGCGTTGCGTCAAGAACTAATATTACTGCCAAATAGGTCATGGTCTTAAAATTATGTCCGTCAGCACTAAAAGGCTAAGAAACAGAATTACAACAAACTCAGTAAAACCAACACGTTTATTGGTAACGTCCTCGCAGTTCTACGTTCAATAACTAATGACAGGTTTGAATAAAGAGAAGGAAATAAGGGGGTATTGCTTAAAAGCTTACACTTCGGTTGCAGTTCAAAGCAGGTGGCTGCGGTGTCCTTGTGAGCTATAAACTGTGTTCTATGCGCTTCTGCAATGGACACATTTTGCTCTCTTTATCGTCTGATAAAGTCCGAGAGTCCTTTGTTCTCTTGGCTGTTCTTGAAAATTTAAAAGCGGTCCTTGCAGTAAATTCGCGTTCAGCGCGCAGCCTCGGACCGAGATACCGGCCGATGAATAAATTATTTTCACACACATACATATTATGTAAATACACACACGGACATGGTAAGCATGCATAAATTAGCGGGAATTAAATGAAATGTTCGTACAATGTTGTTAATTTAGGAATAGTTTGCAGTTCTTGCAGTTTAGAAGTATATATAATATCTACTGTATTCTTGGTTAACTATTCAAAAATAACTATTTATTTAATATCCCGAGTATTTTGTATACACATATAAATTATTCGTGAATACCCCGATTCACCTTTGCCTAACCCTTTGCGGAATAGTGGTATGTTGTGTAAGTTCGACAATTGCGTATACCTATCGAACTGTGTATAAAAATATAGTGTCGACTTTCGCAACATAAACCAAATTAAGGAAAATTAAAAATAAATAGAAATGACTTAGGATTATATTTTACCGTAGGAACGTTGCATAAATCTTGTATTTATTTGAAATGTTCCAACAGAAATAAATTACTAGGCGCTGGTAATACACGAGTAGTAATTTGTACCTATATATACTATTTGCTACCTATAGAAACCATTCTACGCAAAGAAACTAATTCATGCGTGTGATTCCATTTCGTATGTTCCAGGATTTTCAAGATATCCAAGAGCTAATACTACATACATACATAAGACCCAAAGCCTAACATGCTCTCCGAAGTTTAGAGGATTTAGGTCCCTCATCCAAAGGTCTGTCGGACTAATAGTGGCTTAGGCGTTTGGTCGTGAATTCGAATAATCGTGCCAATCGAATGGTCCACATATTCATAGGTAAATCGATTCGTGCAAAAATGTTTGCATATGGAACGAAAAATCTATTTGTACGCTAGAGGTTTTATGCCGGTTAAATTCCAGCAAAAAAGCTTGGTGATGCGGGGATCTCCGTAGCTTCTTGTGTCGGTGTCCGTCCAATGGGAAGGATGATAAGGACCAATACTCTCTGTGGACTAGTCTGTTTGTATTGTATTTAGCTTACGTTAGGAGACGCTTGATACTTTACACAATATGCAACGCTGTGTGCATTTGGTTCAGTACATATAACGATTTATCCTACTAATATGATAAACGTTAAAGTTTGTGAGAATGTATGGATGTTTGTTACTCAATCACGTCAGAACGTCTGAACTGATCTAGGTGAAATGTAGTACAGAGATAGATTAAAGTCTGGAATAGCACATAGGCTATATTCATATTATCCAAGTCGGATTCAATTCTGAAGTCCACGCAGCCGAAGTCGCGGGCAGCTAGTACTACATATACATTCATGCATTGGATGTTTGTCAGAGTTCTTGTATAGTGTTTAACGCTGTACCATAGCCAATTTATGATAAATACTAAACACAAATAACGATCCATTTATTTTTAAATATTATTAGATTGTTAGGTATTATACTGAATTTACTTTAAAGTCAAAAACTGAAACATTTTTATGTTGTGTTAAATATTCCGACAGAACACCAATATTTTGAAGTTCTTACCTGTCTGTCCGGCCGGAGAATGTCGTAACATAAACTAAGTATGTTTCCGCCTTAAACCCATAATACAAGTCGTATTTACCTGCGGCCATCTTTATTTCTTCACTTGGAAGAATATTTACGTTGGCTGTGGTCGGCTTTCAGATTTATTTATAGTTAAAGTCGATATTATACTGTTTTTAACTCTTTCTGAATGAGATTACTCCCAATTTTATTCTTCTAGGCGGCGCGTGGCGGTATCATGATGAAACATGCACCAGATTTTAAGTTGTTTAATTAGCAGTTTTCACAGTTAGCATACAGAAAACACACAAACAGACGATACGATACATATATAAACAGACGAACAAAAGTTCTAAAGATAATTTAAGTTTTGGCTTTTATTGTTCTTAGCTGTTATAAAACTCTTCAGAATAATTTTCGTATATCTCATGTACAGACATTGGGTAGTCACAATGTCATCACTTTCTGGAGGTAATCTTGAATGAAGCAATCTCTTATTATTGGCACCGAAAGATTTAATTGTATCCACGTACGAACTATTATGTCATTTTTATTTTTTAAAGACGGTGTTATGTTTTTAGTAGTCGTTGGTCATAGTTATTAGCCCGTAAATGTAAATAAATGCACTCGGGCTTCACATTAGTAGCATGTTTTAGTAGAATTTGAAATTACTGCGATTAGTTTAGATCATAATCGGAAATATATGCGCGTGACATACATATCTAAACCAGATCTGCATACTGATGTCGTTGACACTAAAATGTAGAACCACCTAATTACTGGGTTGATAAATTAAATTTTAGAAATTTGCAGCGATAATGATTTTAGGGTGTTAGTGCGAATAAAATACATATTTCAACGTATAAATTGTAACGTTAAAATATTGTAACAACAGTTTACAATATTTTAAGCTATAAGGAATAAGTTTTGGATTCCATTTCCGTATAATAATTCGATTGCTTGAAATTGATTTCGTACTTTATAATTCGATTGCTATTATCTAACATAACTGAAATTTCTTAGCTATTGTGTGAAATTGCACTTGAAGATAGGTTAGCGTAATATTATATTATAAATAGTTACGAAAGTAGTTACTCTCTTTGGCTGTTTATCCGTTTGTTTGATACCCTTTCACGCCTAAACCGCTTTACAGATCGATAAAATTGGGCAAAGATATCCAAATACAAAATAATTTATTTCTTTATGAAATGGTTTTACAAACATTCGTGATTGGAGCCTCCCTTTAAGGAAGTAATGCCTGTGTTAGGAGACTCACATAGATTGCATAATGAGGAAAGACATGTCCCGTCTTACTTATGTCACTAAAAAATGTTAATAGTTCTTATGGGACACGAGTGAAACCGGGTTAAGCTATATACATATCAATAATGTCGATGATAGCGTTGTGCCGCCGCTTGCCCCCGACCCATCTTGTGCTATAAAGACGGATTAAAATTGCAGCGAAGCAACTGGCTGGCTCGACAGCTTAGCATAGGGCTACCGAGTTCGGAACACCGGGGTATCAGGTGGCGAGACGTAGCTACATATGTTCAGATTTAGGCTAAAATGCTTGTAACGTAAACTTGTACGTTATCGGTTAGAGAGAATACCTTTAGTCCAAGCTTTTTGACGTAACGCTTAAACTCTACGGTGTTAATTAAACACAGGAATGGATGATTTCTACTTTATATTATAGCGATATCCTGCAGTGTCTTGGAAAGACCTCAATGTGATCTACAAGGAAATCATGACACAGAGGAGCAGAATGGCGCGATCGGCGCAATAGTTGGGCGACCGGCTTTTGCGCTACGTTTCGCGGATTTCGTTTCCTGCACGAAGCAAATATTTGTGTGGCCTCCAGATAGCGGTTCTGGGTGTGGGTCTATGTGTAAGCGAGATTTGTGTTTGTAAAAGCACACACGATCGATTCAGGAGAAATGCATTGTTTGATAAAACATTATTGTGTACAGCTGTCGCTGAAACATTGCTGGGCTAGAACAAAATCATATTTTTGGGTTTTGTACATACTATATTAGCTATTTGTATATATGATGGTATTTATGTAAGTAGATGCACCGTCAACCCCCATTTCTGTTCAATCTCTGTTAAGTCCATCCAAAGGTTGCCTGGAAGAGATCGCTGGTCGCGATAAGGCCGCCCATTGTATGTTTTAAATTACAATTGGCATTCTATCTGTATAAATATTTTTTGGTGTACAATAAAGAGTATATAAATAAATAAATATATTTTATTATTGTCTCAAAAGGTCGAGTATTGTGGCAACCCTAGCTTAGTGCCTATTCACATAGATTGCGAATTACGGGCCCGACGTAACAGCGAAAAACAACTACAAAACCTTTAAACAGGCGGGTTTTCATGACGTCACGATGAAGTACTAGCATATATCTAATCTGTGGTACGTGACGCACTTGACGGAGGGCGCTTTGTGGACAGCAGGGTTATGTGTGAATTCCAGTTTCTGCTGTGGAGAGTGTAGCATACACACCGATTTAGAAGAAATTGTAACAATTTCTAATTCTAACACGTATTAACGAAAATTAAAAACACAATAAAATTATGATACGGTATTAAATGAATTAAACTAGACGTTGTCTAGTTTGCAAGAGCGGCTATTGAGCGTAAGGACCTGGGTGCGATTTCCAAGTCGAGCCATGTTATTAGGATTTAATATTAAATTCACAGTAACAAATAGTGGATTTGTGCCCAATTAACGGCAACAGGGTCACTCTATAATCCGGTGCCGGCGAACAGTAGGTGTACATATCTACACACCTCTGCTTAACCCTTCGGTGATACTGGCGCAATGGTTTGTTTTATATAAAAAATCTAATTTTATGTTTATATCGCGCGCATTGCAGTAAGCAAGTATTTTATATTGAAAATTGTACCATATGCATATCTCTCGTAATATTTGAATGTATTTCTTCCCTTGGCATTATTAAAAAAACAACAACTATAATCTTTGGTGTAGGTATTATACGGAAGGAGTTGATTCTCCAACACCATATATTATCGTTTATGAGCAGGTGTATACCGTGCCGTAATAAGCGATGAAGAAAGCCCGTTGACAAATGATTCTGATACATAATGCGGCGGGCGATATGTTGTGTGCAATTTAAAAATAATCATGCGCTGGCTTTGTTGTTATGAGTACTATATCTTCCCTCCCTTGGTATACACGTATGAGCATGGCGGATCTTTTGTTCCGTTGTTGTCGGTATTACAGGAAATATAACTACTGAATTCCCAATGAAATTTTCGCAATGAAAGTATTTTAACGACAGGTGTCAGGGTTTCAGGGTGTTGCATTCAATATGAACCTGTATACATAGATATGTACTTAACTTTCTGATTTAAATTGGGATATCAAATAACAATGGTACATATAAAAGGATAACTAATACAACCACAGTAGGCAAAGAGGAACAGGCCAGGAACAGGGGGGCAAGGCAATGCTAGCTCCATGAAATTTTCCGAGGCTCCGTTTTAAACTGCTATCTTACAAATGTTGGAGGTGGAGGTGGTCAATCATTAAAACTAGCTATGCCAATGAATATCTGGACCTAACTCTGAAATGGAGAATACTCAATGAAGAAGCGATTTGTTATTTTTATTAATTTTAAGAACCCGTTTTTTGCCGGATGAATTTACCATTACATTTTAATTTACAACCTTATTTTAATTTACTATAGTTTACGGTTCTCAGATCACATTTGGACTTATTATATATAAATATTGTGAGCCTTATAATAATAGGTTTAAAGTGGCAAATAGCGGAAAAATACTGAAGAAGTCAAAGCCTTAAGCAAGAGGTTGTATAAAAGGTAGCATTCACTATTCTCCAGTACACAGATCCATAATTACATAGGATGTTGTCCCTTACCATTTCACCTTAGGTCCATTTAGTTTAATAGAGCTCCGGGCCGCTATCAAGATTGAGCATCACTGACCTGAATTAGTGCTAGAGACTGATATCGATTTCGAGATTCCAGTCTAACGAATATTTTCATTCAAGATGATAACACGTGAATGTTTTACGAAGATCGGTCGATCAATGAATCTTAACTTTATAATCTAATTGATTTTAAAGACAGAGAATACCATCACGCCTGTAATCCCGCAATGGTTAGGCAGCGGTGTACTTATGTAAACCCTCAGTTTGTCGGTATGTTTGGGTCTTATGTAATAGGGGACGAGCCTAATATTGTCATTAACCGAACCAAATCCAATCTCCGAGCCGCTACTGAGAATTTCATATAAAATTCGAATACTTTGCTTGATCTGGGAATCGAACCAAGGATCTCTAGCGTATTAGTTGTGCTTAGGACCACTAGACTGATGACGCAATTAGAGAGAGGGATCCTCTTAGCCTTTCAGGGTTCTTTAGGTCATCGATTTTAATAATGAGTACCTACCTACCTATTTATAGTAAACAATTCTATCTTGCAATGATGAAATATAATTTTATAACTCCGTAAAACTTTTTTGTCTAATTGATTTTTTTTTTATGGGATTGGGGGACAAACGTGCAGACGGATCACCTGATGGTAAGCGATTACCGTCGCCCATGGACACCCGCAACAGAGGAGGCACAAGTGCGTTGCCCGACTTTTAAAAAGGGGTTAAGCCTCCGGGTATCCTCACTCACTCGGCGAAACACAACGTAAGCGTTGTCTAGCGCCGGTTTTCTGTGAGGCCGTGGTATCACTCCGGTTGAGCCAGCCCATTCGTGCTGAAGCATACACACGTTTTATTATTAGTTACAAGCATTATGATTATACGAGTATTACATAGCATTGGCAGTGCCCAACTAAATAAGTAAATAAAATTATAACAAATATTTATCAAACTTCAAAATATCACTACGGTAAAAAAATCTTTATTAGTTTTCTAGGCAATCTAATCGATATAGTATTTTTCCATTTTTTGCTCGACTTTAACGCTACATTAGCCATATTTAAGTATGTTATAGCCGACCCACAACAACGCAGATTTGATTATACAATTTTTCCTCGAGCATAGACATGGTGGCGAAAAAAGAATATTGAAAACGTAGCTCCATGTCGCTGATAACTAAGTTTATTTGCCCGTAAAGCTGCAGGCGGTAGATTTTTATAATAAACTTGTTAAAACGTGTCAGCTTACCTAACTTCCGAGGGAATATCGTACGGAAGTCCGTAATTAGGTTGATGTTAGACATCGATACTCCATTCACCCTTTGAAAGTCATCGTGTATTTATGTGCAGGGGTGCATGAGGCCGGAAGCAGACTGCAGTGCAGTCCCCTTGGCAGAATTTATAGCCCGGCCTGGTAGTGGGGGACACAGAGTGATCGCGGCGACTGGCTTGATCCCTAATAAATAACTGCAGCCAACTTTCACAACGTACAAAGCGGCACATTGCAACTTTTTTCGCGGCCAAACTGCATCCGCCGACATTCAATACAATCGATGCAAAATCTTGATTAATGGAGTACTTTGCCGAAAGCACTAGAATATATTATGTTAATAAAATAAATTAACATTTTCTGTATATCTACAATATCCTCCCCAATAAACGTAACATTTTATATGTAGGTATTTGTTTTTTTTATAACATGATAATGGAGTCTTTTCCTTCAGTATTTACGAAAGTAAAAGGATATTGTGCTCGTCTCTTTGTTGATATTGTTTTTTTTTCGTTTACAAAACTATTATTGTAAGCGCGTTTGGCAACATGGGAGGTTATTGTGTATCCTGTCGCCGTTATTGGTGTCTCTTTGCGATTTTATTTTTTTAGGTTGTGTTGGGGTAATAAATGTCGCAAGTTCACTTGTACCTAAACCTAGAATGGGCCAAAGAGAATAAACTACAAAGATAACAAGATAATCGCGTCCGAAGTTTCCTATTGTAAGTTTAAGTGGACTAAGAGACACGAGTCGGGTGAGACAATTTAATCTTGTCGGCTTCATGGTCCCTTGGACCGGGGATAGTTTTTAAACGGTTAGAGTTTCTTTGTCATCTATCTAGCGCAAGTCTAATTCGTTTTTAAAAACTTTTAACTACATCGCCGACGGTTAATTACAAGTATTTTAGTGAGGCTGGATTTTTATGTTTTGGTAAGTGTTCAGTATTGATAACAGCTTTTTTTATTTTAACATATGCTGGTTACTTTTTTTTGCAGTAATGCAAGGAGGTTCTTAGGTAAGTAATGTAATTATTACAATCTAAATAAAGAATCTAAGAAAACTAACAAATCTTTTGCGAGTAGCTGGCATGGCTAGCTCATTCCAAGTGTTGAAAAAAAGAAAAAAGTGTTAAAAATATCTTTTTGTGATTTTTTGCATTTTCCATGCTGATTATTTTAGTGAAGGAAAAGGAAGAATAGTGGTGGCTTAGAGGTCATAGCGTCTGGTGGATCTAACCAGAAGACACAGGTTCGAATTCTGCCCGCGGTAGTATTTTTCCTTCACTAAAATAACTTTCAAATGAAAAAAAGGTGAATCAGCTTTTAAACCCATAAAGGACCATAGATTCGTTTTAATTTGCCAAAGTGAATTTATTAGTTGTTTATTTTAAATTCTCGGTAGCAGTTTGGAGTCTGGATTTGAGCCCGTTTAATGGCAATAGGCTCGCCTTCTTTTACATGGGATCTAAACATACCTGCGAACTGTGGGTGTACATTAGTACGCCTCTGCCTAACCCTTCGGGGAATACAGGCGTGTTGGTATGTTATGTTATGTAGTGAATTTATTTAAAAGTGATTTTCATTCAAGTTTTCCTGAAAATTACCTGCCATGCGATATCTTTTCTCGAGTATTTAAATTGATTTCATCAAAATCGAAGATCAATATGTAAATTACTGTTAGATAATCAAGTATTTTTTATCAGATAGCCAAAGTCTTTGTATGAATGAAATATGAATGCAATGAGCGAGCAAGTTACGGATATCGGTTTCTATGTTAGTAGCTATTAGTGAGAAAGAAAGGAACTTGTCGGAACAGAATGTAGCGGAAAAGAATTCCACAGGAAGTCTCTAACAGGAGTCTCTATTAAGTTACAAGGAGACGCTTAGTCGGAAATTAAATTTAGATTGAAACTATCCACCAAAGTGGCTACCCGTTTATCTCTACTTTCATGTTTTAAACTAAGTATATTAAAATTGATTTCATGTAATCACTTACGTATTCCATGAAGTTTTTTTTTAAATCTTGTCAATACCACCATTACCATCCAAATATAGTACAATTTTTTTTGTTCCTATTTTTTTTTTATTCGTGATTGGCTTACGCTTGATCGCCAGTTTGCCTGATGTTAAGCGATACTGCGATCTACGGTGGAGCGCGCTTGCCTAGAAGAAACCGATTCACTCGTGATTTAAAGACACCCAGATTATATCCATCAGGGAAGATCCACTCGGGAAGTGCATTCCATATTTCAGCAATAATTCTATCTAGCGCAGCTTGAGGTGATTCGTAGTTTTAATGACGAATCTATACCAATATTTGGTGTTGAAATACGAATAATGCATATCTACCTACCGTTCAATATCGCAATACGAAAAGCCACAATTAAGTTATTAGCTGACGTATCATATTTGATTGCCTCATTAGTCCTGTGGTTCCGAGCGTGACTGTTACGCTAGAGGTCCTGAGCATTCGATTCCCAGGTTAAGCAAAGTATTATTGGATTTTTCTATGAAATTATTAGTTGAGAATTTGGATTTGTGCTCGTTTAATGGCAATAGGCTCCCACCCATGCGACTGAAACACACCGACGAACTGTGGGTGTACATTAGTACACCTCTGACTCACGCTTTGGAGAATACAAACGTGATGGTATGTTAAATTGTCTGATGTACAATATATTCCCAAATAATGAATCAACATTACAACTAGGTCGTAAAATAAATAGATACGTGTAATAAACATAGTAAAGGCTGGTCGTCTCAGGTGCATGGGCACAGCGCCGCGAGGGACGCTGATTAATTAGACCCTACGCACAAACCCTTTGAATTATTCGCATATAAGCGTAGCAAAGCTTCTTAGCGCTGTGCTCCTCAAGATTCTCTGTAGACTCACCATTGGTTTATTCTCAAATTAATTAGCGAGTTACTCCCTGTACGGTACGTTTGATTATGTAAATATTTTTACATAATAATAATATTTTATGTTTAGAACAAAAGCAATTAATTTGTAATATAAATCATATAATTACCAGAACAGAAAATACGTATTTTGTTACGTATTTATGTTTGTTTTTTTTTGGTTATTATCTTGGTAATTTGCAGTGGTAACTGATAGTAACATAATGCGATTAAAATAAAAGGATAAAATGTGTATTCATAAGTATTACAATGGTCTTATTTAAAAGCCCGGTACAACAATTGGATAAAACACAAAATTCTCTGTATCTTCCAAGTCCAATGTAATAAAACAAATACAAGGTATTTAGCGTACATTAGGTAAATTTTATTTATAAAGATACAGAACAGTTTTTTAATATTTTTTTCAGATTCATACTAATGCGTCCTTCTTGATGATGAAAGATTACTGTATTGGTTTTAATCGATTCAGGAATTTTCACTATACGTGAAACAATAAAATGGTACCTATTCTTTTTATTTTATGAACAGGTTCAAACGTCAGTGAGCGGTTTAGCATAATAATGGCAGAAAATTGAAGCAATATAAAGAGCTAGTGCTCTCTGCTAATATTCAACGACATCTAGCCCGTGAGTCAAAGAGTTCGCGGTTGCTTTGATGTCATGTGCAACCGAAGCGTTGTTAGGGGCGACGCCGATTTCTTGTAAGACTTTGTAAATATATTACTATGGGTATGCTTTCATATTTGAAAGTAATTTTATGTGAACAGAATCGCAACAGGGTTGAAAGGAAAACTTGTAACCACTGCGTTGCCGATCTTAGGGTCTGAGCACACAATGCTTTTTGCATGGTAAATATTTTGCAAGGAACTCGACCACTATTCTCTTTTCTTCTTCTTTTACTAATCTCTTCTAATACATTTAAATGCAATATACTAACCTACAACTATATAAAGAGGGGAAGAACTGACCCTTTGATCTGAAACACAGGCCAAAAGCCTAGCTTAGGCACCAGTCATCCACAGTATGAATTCCAATTGTTCTAATTGTTTTAGTTTTTGTAATTGTTCTGACATTGTGGTGAGAAAATAAATAAATAATTTATTTTTATAGGTTAATTGTCAAATCGTAAGTACTAGTATTATGATATATGCAGTGAATGTTCATTGTTCAGGACTCAAATAAAATCATATCCATCTAAGTGGTAAATAGCGCCATGGATTAAAAATAAAGTAGTGGAAAAGTTAAATTAATTATTCTTGGAAACCATTAGCTAGACAACTCTGCTTTTTTTCAAGTTGCATTGGAATTAACAGATTTGGAATAGGTTAGATTAGCTTAGTTTTACAAAAGTATTTTGTATTTTTAAACTAATTTTGTTGAACTCACTTGTGGTCTGTGGTCTCATTTATATTTTGGGAGAGATTATTAATCTTTCGAACTTTTAATGGGCGAGAAAGGTCAAGTAATTAATTCAATATTTTTAAGTAGTTAACTCAATATTTCAATATAATTAAGTAGAGGTGTGTACTTAAAATAAATGTGGGATTGTCTATATAATATATAAATATTAAATGTACTTAAGCTTTTTGTGCGGCAGACGTTATCTCACTCAGTAAATGACATTGGCAAAAGCTTTAATAACCTTTGTTTAACATGTACGACCCAAAAAAATATCGGGGACGCATACATTAATATATTTTCCAATGAAATGTGTCAGAATAAAGACTCGAGCCAATCGTGCTCGTAATTTGAAAGCAATGAAATGAATTGGTATTGTAATAAAAACGTTAGTTCATTATCGACAGTAGGTCTCGCTCTCAATCCAGCTCGTTACCAAGACATAGCTTCATGAATAATGTACCAAGGATAATGTAACTCCACGAAATATCTACTTGCATGTTTTAAACGCCGAGAATTTCTCCTTTTGATGTTCGCCTGGATGGAGAACGATTTGAATGTGTTACGATACGGGTAGGTGATGACTAGGGTATTAACATTTATCTCACTTTGTTATACGATCTATTGGTTGCCATGAATGTGTATTTTCAATTTCGATTTAAAGCAACTTGATCGCAGCAAAATTGCCTTATCGTTAAAATATAAAATATTGGAATGAGGAAACAAATATTCAGTTTAACTTTTGTTGCTCTGGACATAATATTATGGTACTATTTTAATTGTATACTTACACATATTAGACAATACCTACGTAGCAGTGTTGATACAATCACCGATTAATCTTATTTATACTTGCAAATCTTCCAATCCGATTAATTCATTTACGAAATCGTAGCTCGCCCGCGTGCTGCATAAATGTTTTTCTTTTGTGTCGACTAATTGTTTCTTGACAGCTTTGGAAAAAGTAGGTAGACAGCCTAATTTTTGGGGATTCTGTCAAAGAATGGCCTGAGATAGTGAGGCCAAGTGCGGGCAATGCAATTGACTTTGCATTGGTAAGAAAGATAGTAAAATCTCTTTGGTATAAAGGTTCCATGATCTTAGTTAATAGGAGCATTAAAACCTATCTTCTGTAAGTTTTTGATTCTACCGATTAACACAATCGTTTTGCTAACTATGTAGCGTCATAGAGCTGGACTGGGATACTGAAAATGAAACGTGTATGACGGTGAATATAAGATACATATAAGAGCAAATACAATACAGTTTAGTCTAAAAAATGCTGTCTACTTAGAGATTCTCTACTCGACACACCTTTCTATTCGCGTATAACAATGCAAACCATATGAGTTGGGCGTGTAAAGTAAATATGAATGATTATAGGGACACTGTCGAGGTGGGGTTATATCGGGACAGCACACGGCCTGGGGGAAGTCACAAGTCGTTTATTTCAATAAGACAGGCTTACCTGCCACCTCGCTCGACCCTTTCCCTCGTGACGCACAGTGACTTATGAGCTTTATTTATATTAATTAACAAGAAATTTATTAAAGCTTGCATTAGTGGTGAGCTTTATAGAACATTTTGCATAATTTAATTATTTAGTACTGAGGTTTCTGAATGTAACTCTTAATGCTCTTTCCGATTTGAAATTCAAAGCTCGAAACTACTAATCAAAGAATGTACATAGGTACATCTACTTACATAAAATGGGTAAATAAAAATGTTTCACAGGATATAAAGAACACAGCTTTCACTTGTTGCACTGAGTAAATAGTTCGTAACTTGTTAAACTTTTTTAAAAGTGTCGACGGACGAGCGGGTTAATGGAAAGATCCTGCAAGAGGTCGTCGACACGTTAAACGAGGTCAAACTCTTGTTTTTAAAGCAATTTTGCGATCAAAGTCCTCACCTCCATAAAAGGAACTGCAAACATTGAAGCAATAATCGATTTAATGAAAGGGGAATCGAAGGGTCCCGTAGGTTTGCCTTTCTAAATTTACGACCACCTCTAGCATTTAATTGGAATTTCGTGCTGCAATAAAAATTACTTGATGACCTAGAGATTGAAATGGGAACTCTTTAAAAATGGGATCGAATGCTAAATGGCGCGTGGTTCGCGATCTCACGTTTACAAATGATGCTTTTACTCGAGACTCAGTCGGTTACATGGATCGGTCGAGACTTATTTGAATAAAAGGCAAATAACTAGAATTTGTGCGAGTTTTACGTTTGTCACTTCAGCACATAGGGGTGGGCTGCATGAAACCGAGAAGCGAGAACAAGTGAAGATAGTAACCATGGTTGGTAGTATGAACTGCTATATATTAGTTTGGTAGATCATAGCGTAAACAACGCTAACTCTAAGGTATCGGGACGCAGTAGATAGGTCT
This sequence comes from Acronicta aceris, assembly GCA_910591435.1. Lineage (NCBI taxonomy): Eukaryota > Metazoa > Arthropoda > Insecta > Lepidoptera > Noctuidae > Acronicta > Acronicta aceris. The sequence continues at coordinate 6,630,711 of OU342763.1, read as the reverse complement.
GCGTCTGCGAAAGATAAATTTAATATCATGTTATTATTTAATAACAGTTATATTACAAAATAGTACCTATGTCTAGTAAATGCCTCTTTATCGAACCTTATTAATTTTGCATTTGATTGAATTAGTTATGTATACTGGATTCTTCTAATGTAGTTATGTATTTTAAAAATTCAAACAATGCTGCTTCCTTACTTTATACTAAAGATAACCATACGCATGTGTTTAAAGATGAGTACTAAATATATTTCGAATAAAACAAAACACATCCGTAATCTTCGTAGCAGTAATGTTTTGTTAAACGATTATTCTAGTACTTTACAATGGCAATGCTTGTGAGTTACAAATTGTGTCTATAAAAGAATTTCCTCGTTCAGCAATAGTGAGGAAACTAGGAATTCAACAATTTTTTTTTTTAAAGAAATGAAATGAACATTCACCACAAAGAGCCGGATAATAAAATGAAGGTTCTTTCCCTCTCTCGTAAATCTTTCTAACCAACGAATAGAATAGGGAACGAAAATGGTACAATCTTTAACTTTCTGACAGTTTAATAAGATAATAAAAATATAACCAGGAGGAAAGAATTAATATCTCCGCACTTTTCGCAGTTTACTTAGATTTGAGTTAGAATTCCAACAAAAACAATCTTTCAATCTCTTGTGGAATTTCAACTTGAACGTTTTTGAAACTTTTTTGCTCGAAGTGGTTGCGTTATAGGTTTATATCTACGTATATTATCAAGATCTCGAGAGTTGATACTCTGAGAAAATTATGTCAAAAGCTATAACTTGAAGTAAGTTGCAGGTAGCTTTTACCCTAAAGGCTTGGCCACCGCACACTTTCATTGTAACTTAAGATCCCATTGAATTTCCACGAGTTTTCTCCGCACAATCAGATTTGAGAAGAAACTCCGCCTTTTGTTGGTTTTTGAGACAATCAGTAATCTTCCACGGGGTTTTGAGGTGGTCTGCTTTGTTTGTACTTACAATATATCACAATGTAAGATATAATTATATAGTTATTTTTTAGTAAAGGAAAAAAATCAATCGCGGGCAGGATTCGAACCTGCGTCTTCTGGTTTGATATACCAGACGCTCTGACCTCTAAGCCACCGCGAACCCTACCCGCATGATTAAAATTTTGCCTTCACATTGTGAAATTTACGTCATAAGGTGACGTTTGAATTTTTTCCTTTACTAAAAAATAACTTAATAATCTTAGCATGGAAAATGCAAAAAAAAAACAAAAAGATAGTATAATTATATATCTAGATAAGATATAATTAGATATAATATATGATGATATTTGTAATGATAAATAACAAATTATACTTATTTCTGTAAATTGATTCTTTCAAGATCACAATCAACCAACAAGTCAATATATATAAAGTTATTGTTGTAGCAGTTTAGAAAGTATTTAATATATTGACATTAAAATATAACAAAATTAAATTAAAGGATCGTGACTTTGAAAAAGTTATTAGTTTTTTTTTAAAAGCTTTCTCGCTTACGTCGCGCATTACCAGTATTCTTGTTAACCCCTCGTGCTAAACTAAATGCTTGTGTTACGAGTGGGTTCACGTCGGTAGTGTAATGGGTGGGTTTTGAACCGGCAACCACATGATCGCAAGTCTGTCGCCCTAGCCATTAGGCTACCGCTGCTTTAAGTTATAATAAGTTCTATCATGAGTTTAAGTATTTTACACTAATTACCATTCACCTTATAATTACAGACTCTATTTGAGTCTTACACGGAAACAGATCGCTAATAAATTTCACAGTGGTTCAAAATGATCGCGGAACATAAAAATTGAAAACAAAGTACGGACAGCCTCCAATTGGAACGTTAGTGGACGTATACGTACATCGGAAGCTGGTGTGTGCTTTAAGTGCGCCGGCTACAAACGGAACTGTGTAGTTATGTGAGCAAACTGAAGCGGACACAACTATCGGCTTAAAAGTATCTAGATCTACAACTGTAACATACTCGTATCGTATACAGATGAAAAACGTATTTTCATACTAGATTCAGCTAAATACGAATATTACTTTTATTGATATAACATACCATCACGTCGGTACTCCCCGAAAGGTTAGGCAGAGGTGTACCTACTAATGTAAACTCACAGTTAGCCGTTATGTTTAGATCCCATGTAATAGGGGCCGAGCCTATTGCCATTAACTGGGCAGAAATCCAAACTCCGAACAGTAGAAAAACCCAATAACACTTTGGGACTTGGGAAACGAACCCAGGACCTCTAGCTTAGCAGTCCGATTGGGACCACTAGACTAAGGCGGTTATTAATTGATATTGAACTGAATATTGGCCAAATACCTCATTTTAAGACACCGCTAAGTCCGGTGCTGTCTATCACTTTCAAGTCCAACTGACTGTGATGGCACCTAAAAATTGAGTAACATTTGAGTATTTGGCCATTTTAGAATTTGACAGCACGTGGCTGAGCGATATGTTCACCACGTGTCGCGTGACCAAATATTTGTATTACCTATAATAGCCAGATCTGTCCTGAGTGTTCTAAATGCATCCAAGATACAAGATAAAATATTATTTACTTAAATAAAAATATATTGATTAAGTCGGTATACGAGCCACCTGGCGGTAAGTAGTCATCGTCGTCTATGGACACCTGAAATACCAGAGGAGTTGCTGACGCGTTGCCCAGTCTAATTAACGTTTTATAATATAAATATTTTTTTATACTTACCCATGGGATCTTATACTATGATTTTGAATTTACCCATCTTCCAATACCATCAATTCTACAAGAAACATTGTCAATCGTCGTGTGCCACCCCGCACGGCTGACACTGCTGAACTAACGCGTCAGATTACGCTCATATAATTTCCGTTGAGTTAACCTCATGGTGTGACACATGACTTCCGTGTCGATAGGAACTTCCCAGTGTGTCTGTTGATTGTGTTACAAAGATTATCATCATATATTGTTTTTAAAATAAATGTATGACGTGTTTCATGTAGATTTTATTTATTTATTTGTTATTGGAAAACTAACAGTATAGCTAACACAAAATAAACAATTAGCTTATGCTATATTAAGTCAATAACAGGTTTTCACGGATAGTGATAGAAAAACATACCATCACCCCTGTATTCTCCGAAGGGTTAGGCAGAGTCGTACTAATGTATACCCACAGTTCCCCGGTATGTTTAGGTCCCATGTAATAGGGGGCGAGCCTATTATATGGGACCTAAAGAAAGAAGAAATTTGTAGAAATCTTAACGTTCGTTAAGCACAAAATACAAAGCGATTATTATAATTAACAACGATGTTTTACAGTATAATAGCTAATGATACTATGGAATTACAGGAAGAAGTCTAAGTTAAAACGATTACATACGTGCTACAATGCTAGTAGTAGAGAATGGGTCAAATTACATAATTTATTAAAGATTTTGTTCGCTTGCACCATAAATGAGTTTTGCCTATAGTTTATACAGGATGAGGGAATAGAAATAGGTGGGTTGAATCTGATTTCTAGGGTACATTAAAATTAAAGATAATTTTAGATGTCTTAAATATATAAATATCCTACATAGTATTATATAAAACAAAGTCGCTGTCGCTGTCTGTCCGTCCGTCCCTATGTATGCCTAGATCTCTAAAACTACGCAACGGATTTTGATGCGGTTTTTTTTAAAGATATAAAGTTTCAAGAGGAAGGTTTTAAGCTATTATACATTACGCTACGACTCTTAGGTATGGAGCAACGCGGATGAAACCGCGGGCGGGTCGCTAGTAATTAATAAATTAAATATCCTTCAAAAACGTCAGATGCGTAGTACAGGCAGCCGGCGCGTATGTATGAGAAGATGTATGAATGTGGAAGAAGTATGCAAGAATCGTAGCAAGTGGCGGTCTATAGTTTCTGCCTACCTCTCTGGGAGAAAGGCGTGAGTGTATGTATGTATGTTGTACTACAGGTCTCTAAGGTGATAACCAGCCCAAAAAAGTAATATCAAGAGTTCTATTTCATTCACACAACTGATCCGAAATTAAGTTATTAATTAATCGATTTGTTTACCCAGCTAGCTGAGTAGAGTGTATACTCCATTAGATATGTATGCAATTACCTATATGTGAAAATCTATAATTGGCTCTCTGTTTCCCTACAATCGGCATCGCTATGACTGTATTCTCGTAAATAAATAAATAATTTAAAAAAAGTACAGTTCTGAAATAATATCAAATAACATCACTGCCATTTACTGTCGCAGTTGAAAAATAAACGTAAGGACGGTAAATTAATGGATTGCAACACAGAAAAGAAGCACAGTGTTGCGTTGCATGCTATAAAATTATAATCCCGGTTATGATTGGCACTAGTAAAATTTTCACAGCTCCCACGCCGGTCGGCGGCTGGCGCGCCGCGATAGGTCACTATAATCGGATTCTTTATTCATGAGACCACTACACCGACGCTGTATTCAAAATTACACTTCGCATATTAACCGGAATTAATACCGTCACTATAATATCGGAACGACTGTTTAATTTATGCGCGCAATTTGCGGAGAATATCCTTCATAAGCCAGTGTGTACGTTTCTATTCAGGTAATTAGGATTATTAATAGGTAGCAGAATATAATATATATAATATAAGAAGTTATGAAATAGCTTCCTAACTTAGATAGATAAAGATACTAGTTGTTACCAAAGGACTTTTTGAGACTCCTACAGTTTCTCCAATCTATCTCTGCCATAATTCACAAAATATTTAAGTTGGGATTTTCACTTCATTATAAAAAAAAGTCGTCGGGTCTTCAAGGCTTCTGTAGTAGATTAACCCATCTTGGAAAATTATGTTTTTATTTAAGTTTGAGCTCTTTCCAAAAGAAAAAACGTAATGAAATATCAAATAAAATTAAGCTGAAAAGTTGGTATGGTACGATGTCCAACGAGATAGACGGATGACCCGGTGAAGGACGATGGGAGTCGTTGGATGCAGGCGGCATGTAGCCGGTCCTTGGCGAAGTCTTTGGTGGAGGCTTTTGTTCAGCAGTGGACGATGACAACGGTGATGATGACTTTGGTTATAAACATTTGTCACAAAATCATCTTTAGTTGAATTAAACGGTTTTTATTAGTGGTTTTCCACCAATCCAAACTTCAAAGTTTCTGAGAATTTCATAGAAAAACCATGTTATACTGTTCCACTTGGGAATCGGACCTAGGCATTTACGTTTATCAGCTGCGCTTTTGACTGGACCACTGTGGCAGTTCATGTTAGGTAAGTCAGTCAAGTTCAAACGTAGAAATTCGTTAAAATATGCGTGCTGATAAATATATCTGCAGTCACATATATAATGTAAGCTCGGGCTGCCGAGACGACGTGGTCCGATTTACTTCAATTTGGGCACATGTCGTGCGGCGATGCGGTGGAACCTGAAAATTTAATGCCACGGGCCTCTCGTTACTCTGTGTCAATGTTCGGCACCCTGTACATATGGAGGTATATTTATATTCCTTTCTGGGCCTTCACGGATAGCTCGGGAGTCGGGAGAACTTATTGCATTTTCTATGTGGTATATTAATAGGCAATGTGTGCTATGGAAGTTTGTGTTATAATGTTTGTGTCGGTTGCTTTTAAATGGACGTGACGGGTTGCGCTCGCGATGTTGTTCATAATTTATTCAGGGCTGTTTGTTTTATTAATTATAACTCTGGTAAACCCTCATGGTTAATTAACTTAATAATATCATGAAAATGGCACACACTTCCGGATTCGATGGAAAAAGAATGGAAAAAATATTTTCAGTATACCTAATTATTATTATAGGAATATTTAATTAGGTAGGTATGCATATAAAAAATAAAATAATATTCTTATGCATTCGGTATTTTATGGGTCTTAGTTACATGGGCCGGCTCGACCGGAGTGATACTACGGCCTACAGAAAACCGGCGTGAAACAACGCTTACGTTATGTTTCACCGTGTGGGTGAGAATACCATACCGGAGGCCCAATCCCCTTTTAAAAGGTCGGCATCGCACTCGTGACTCCTCTGGTGTTGCGGGTGTCCATGGGCGGCGATAATCGCGTACCATCAAGTGATCCAACTGCTCGTTTGACCCCTAACCCATAAAAAAATATGATAAATAATTATTAGTAATAATAATCTATACTTATAATAAATCTGTAGAGAGGTCAATTCTGTACATGAAATATATTTCCAAAATAACTATCAGCGGGTGATTAGTGATCGATACTGACGCCAAAAATGCAATCAGTAAAATTTTTGTCTGTCTGTCTGTCTGTCTGTCGGTCTGTCTGTCTGTCTGTATGTTCGTTATAGAAACAAAAACCACTCGACGGATTTCAACGAAACTTGGTACAATTGTTCTTCATACTCCTGGGCAGGTTATAGTATACTTTTCATCACGCTACGATCAATAGGAGCAGAGCAGTGAAGGGAAATGTTGGGAAAATGAGTGATTCATGAGAAAGGTTTCAAGCTATAAAACATCACGCTACAACCCTTAGGAACGGGGCAACGCAGGTGAAACCGCGGGCGAAGAACTAGGGAACAAAGTAACTATTCCACGCGGACGAAGTCGCTGGCAAAAGCTAGTCGTGAATAATAATAATTATTATTAAAAGCCCGTAGTGTCCCACTGCAGGGCAAAGGCCTCCCCACTCTCCTTCCACTTCTCTCTGTCTATTGCTCTTAAGGACCAGTCTTGAATAAAGTGATTAATAAAATATAACGTGTCTATCATTCTACATCTCCAAATTAAATAATTACTATTAAGTCAATTATTTCCAGTGAACCTTCTAATTGGGTTTCTGTCATCCATCGGTACCCTAAAATCCACTATCAATTTACTAAACTGAATTCGTAGATAAAGTTATAATGAAATTTCCGAAGTTCAAATTGAAACGTTTGATATTTAACAAGCCTTTAAATTAGTCAGTCACTCACAATTAACAATTGCAAATAGATTTTATGTTGCCAATTTGTTTCACTTATTCAGTAAACACAGTAAAACGTTATAACAGTGTTTATTGAACAAAATATAATGATTGTTCGCACGTTCAACTAAAAGTTTTTAATTACAGTGCTTGAAAAAGTATATAGTCAATTATATAAACCGACTAAATGCCTAAGGAAAAACTATACATAGGTAGTACAAACTATTCGTAAAAACGTATAATCAGTCTGTATTCGTAAAAACGTATTATCAATATTGGAGACGTATCATCCAAAACGTCCCAATTAAAAATGGTATCTGTAGCCGGGGATGGCGTCTTTATTACGAGCTTATTTACAAAAAAAAAAAATTAAAAACATTTGAACATCCGACTATAAGTAAGTTTAAGGTTCAAATTCGCTGGTTTATACTAAGTTTTTTTTTGTTTAGTATTCTCACAATAACTACCCAGTGACAACAAATGATATTGAATATTTAGAATGACAGATTTTAGCAATCCTATATTCCCCATTCTAATGTTACGAACAAAAGTAGAAAAAAAAAATGAATCGAATACTCGAATGATTCACAACAGTTTCCAAATAGGAGATTGAAGTTCGGAAAACGCCTATTTTGCTTATCCACAGCTCGTCTGTGATGGAATGCTCATCGATGTTTCTGTTTTTTTTTTGTTTTTGCCTCTCTGCAGAGTATAGATTACTGCTGTCGCCACTCCCATTCGTCGCTTGTCTAGTTATACATACATACCCATAATATATTTACGTACCTATGTGGTTGTAAGAGTTCTAATTGGGTTCTAATTGTTTTGTTGGATGAACTCTTTCACGGGCACTATAAAAAGGATTAATTTCTTCTTCATATTAAATTTATAGTTAAAAGTTTCATGATATTTATTTTGTTATAATAAGTGATTGTCAGAATTATATCTTTTTCATTACGATTATCATAAAATATGTATTAATGATTTTAGCTTCCGCCTGTTACTTCTTTTGTGAGTATGTGATATCAATAAAATATAGTGTATCGTACCATACAGACACGCAGGGATAATGTACTTTTCTAGCAGTGTAAGATTTTTTAGGATCGGATCAGTTCAAGTGGTTACCTCTAACAAAATTACAAATTTTACTTATTTCTTTAAAATATTACTTAGTGTAGATGTAGATTATGCACATGATTACAAAAGTCAGGGCTGCAAGCTTTTGATTTGAATTCCATAGTCCATGGTCACACATTTTTTTTACTGAATTTACAGATTAACCAACTATAAAAACTATAAATAATAATAAATTTAAAACAATTCTAAATCATATCATTATTATCTGTTCTTCTTTAGGTGTTTGGCAGTGTAAGTTTAAGGCAATCTTTATTGTCAAAGCATTCTGCAAGTCTGTACATTAGGCGCTTTACGCGGTAACCAAACATTAGAACCGTTTTGCGAATGCGTTGTCAAATCTGAGCGCAACGTTAGCGCAAATTTACTGAGGCGAAAGTAAACCAAGAGGTGCGCGGAACCCAACACTCGCTATTGTCTCTTTGGCACTCACTTTACGGGCTAATTGATTCTCTTTCATGCAGCGTCGAACAAGAAAACACTGTTAAGATTTCTGAGCATTGTTCCTTAATTGAACTTGTTCCTGGTGCAATGCCTTTTACGTCCGTATACCGCAGCGGTTTGGTCACAGCTTTCAATATAAATAGAAAAAAAAACATAATTTACATTAACCGTACAATACCTTAGTTATAGGTATTACTCATGTAACAGTAGGTTATTTAATTTAATATTTTAAATATATTTTATGTAAAAGGTTTATATAATATAAATATATAATATATAAATCGTAATCCAGACAATATTCTATCAAATTATGTTATTATTCGGATTTGGGTACCCCTAATCTAGGTTCTTACGGTATTACTTTGTCTACGACTACTTCACTGGAAATAAAAGATTGGAAAATGGTTCCAAAGTTGGTAAAGTTATTAAAAATTGCATTCGCTTACATTTATTTCCAGTGAAGTAGAGTATGGTATGGTATGGTAGAGTATAGTATGGTAGAGTAGGAACCTAGATCAACGGTATCGGAATCCGAATAATAACAGAATTTGATTAAATTGTGTTTGGATTCCGATTTATATCTGTATTACGTTTGTAAGAGAAATTCGGTCCGGAGGACTCTTAAACGAGTTACCAATACTACTCGTAATACAAAATACTCCATGTAAACAGAAAGAATGCAGATTTATTTGCCACAAAAACAAAATTTAACAACTTAAGCATTATGCTACTTGTACATAGGTATTAGAAAAAAAAAATATATATACATGTTAACTTTTGTGACAAATGAGGTTCATACTCAGCATGAGCGGTATTATGGCACAACCCAAAATACAGCGCTGATTTTACCGGTGTGGACCCCATGTATTGGACCTAAGAGACAAGAGATCTTAGCTGTATAACCACGATTTTCAAATGACTGTACCGTTTTAAATGTAGCTTGACATCAATTCAAAAGATTAATGAATGTTCACCGTCGTGTTTAGAAGCAAATATGAGTTCCGTTAATTCAAATAATTAGTCAGCTGGCTAAAAGGGGCGAGCGGTAAATCATGACATCGCTCAATATAAACAATAGGTACGGCCATAAAGATAACAAGGGTGGAAGGTGGCCCACATTAGTCTTACCGTGGTGTAACGTTTGTTCGTCTGACAGTATTCATTAAGGCACAAAAGCGTTGTCTATCAGGTAGTTTCCGCGACGCTCGTGCTCCTCCTTAACAAATTGGTGGAGTAATGTGCGAAGCGTTCGGACAATGAAAGCAATTCTCAACGGAACTACCGAAGCCACTGTTTACTTGCTTCACCAGTCATAGGGCTCTATTACATTTTACTTGTGAACAATAGAGGTACGATATGTTTGAATTTCACTTTGTGTGTGTCATGTTGGATTGTAAAATGCTTGTCAGTGGTTTGGTGGCTTGGTGTTGTTCGTAGACGAAAATTCCACTCTGTTACTAGTTACGATCTGGACGATAAATTCCATTCCATTCTGTATTCCTCGATGGGTTAGGCAGAGGTTTCAGTTCGCCGGTATCTTGAGGTCCCAAGTAATAGAGGGCCTCATGCCATTAATCGGATACAAATCCAAACTCTTAGCAATCAATGAACATCTCTTGAAAAGAAACCCTATAAAATTTGCTCTACCTGGGAATCGAACCTGGGACCTCTATAGGAGCAGTAAGGTTTGCGTCCACTGGACTAATGAGGCAGTACTTTGTACACATACTTTCACATTCAATGTTCACACATCCTGATATCGCAATATTGTACCAGTGAAGATTGTAACACCATTTATTTTAAAAGGGTGTCCATGGAGTTTCTTGCCGGATTCTTCTCCATAGGGTCAATCTTTTGGAGCCGTGCAACTAGAATCATAACGTTTCATAAACGCTTGTAAAAGCTTATTTGAATTAAAAACATTTGAACTTGAACTACATGTACCTGATAAATACCTACCGATGTGGACAAATTTATTAACTGGCAACATTTATAAAATGTTTTAAAAAGCTCGGGAATATGTTTTGCATTGATAAGTTAACAAAAGAAACAACACATTTAGATAAAAATAATTTATTGATTTCAAATAATAATATCGGTTTGTAGACTTTAACCTGGTCAGTATTATTCTTATGTAATAGACCTGAAAACAAAGGAAAATGTTAGTATTTTTGTTGAGAAGCTTCAGTCCTCATGTAATTTTCAAGGATTAAAAAAATTTAGAATTGTAACAGATTGAACAAAAAATCAAGTTTGAAAATAAAGGTCATTGTGTAACACATGGAGAAAATCGGGAAATCATTTAAACAAAGAAAAGGTTTGTTCATTGTTGTTAACATGTCCTGTTACCAATTATAGAAGTGTTATTTGTTAGAAACTTAGAATTAGGTATTACTATTTGTAAGTTACTTGCATGCATATCAAAGCCTCCACCATATGATGTGCATTTGTAGTTAATTGTTATTACATACGATGCTTATAAAAGCATAATTTTTAGAAACAGATTCCCCTTGAAAATGTCATGCGTTTAGATTTTTCATCACCACATAGTAACCGTCCAAGTTTTGCAATGCCGCGAATTCTATGTATTTTATTTTAATATTTATATTTAATTACGTCGCAACTTTCACTGATTAAGAGTATATAGTGGAGGATTTAGAAAAGCTAGGTTTATACTCGTAGCTTGACGCTTGAAGATTGCTTAACTGCTTATAAGGCAGTCTATTACAGCTATTACGTATTTCTGGCATTTTTCACATAAAACTCGCAGCAGTGCAAGTTTTACTAGCAAACCACTCTTAATCTCATGCTTTTTATGATAAGAAGCAATACATACTAATATAATGTAATGAGTTATCTCACAAATATTCCAGTGAACACATTTAGCAGTCTTTTAGATTCGCTACTTTTACATAGTATCGCAAAAACAAACGGATGGTCTGCTACGAATTCCGCGGCCGATCTAAATGCGGCCCTGACATCAAGGCTTAGATCTGAAATGTTCGTTTAAATTAATTTATTATTTTTGAAGGAACAAGATTATTGTATGGGTTCATGTACTTGATAACTTTTGAAGTCATACTTTGATTCATGAGAGACACTCGGTCATCGAAAATATGCAATACCTGAACCTTGCTCTTATTACCATTTATAAGCGCATTGTGAAGAGAAGGTATTTGATTGGATTGTTATACTGTTTCTTACACTTTACTGCGTGTGAGCAGACCGTGACCGTCCCGTCAGACGTTAAATAGGCTCATGATATGAGCAAGAGAAATACCCGCAGTACATGCATAGTCGTATATAGATGATGTTAAATCGTTTTAGGCATCTGTTATTTTTTTAAATAAAATATAATTTATTAGATAGTGATAATCATGCACTTATATCAAAAGCTTTTAATTAAAGCCAAGTTATGAAGATTTGAGGCAGCGCGTGAATTTGCAGTGATGTTCCAAATTGGTATTATTATTGTCTTACGGACAGAAAGCAGAGCAAAGGTGAAGCTTTTGTAAACTAGGGATGTGATCATGCTCTAGGTGCAAATCAGGCACCAGCATAGTAGGTACCTAAGACTGGAAGACTCCACTAAACAGAATGTTATTCTCCTCCTTTAGGAAGAACACGAATGGATGGTCCGCCTTGAATGTTTGTTTCTCCGTTATAACAGCGCTCAAATACGATATACCATATTCTGTAATGTAAACGCGGGAATAACACTTAGAAAACATAAAAACATTATACCTATTATAATTCAGTTATTATTATAGAAAAATATTATCTTAATCTTAATTCCTATTCAAATTTATTTTTTTACTATAAATTAAAATGTATAAATTATATATGCAACCAAAAGTATCCGTGAGATTATGACGGTACCTATTTATATATAACAATAGATGCTGATATTAACGAATTACGGATTGCAATTTGTAGAATATGATGCCGAGATGCATAGCAACATGATTAAACAACTGAATAAGAATAGAACAACACGGTACACAAAGTACACCCCAAAAATGATACCTGTTAAGTACCTACGTAATTTTGCTAGATTAGATGATTTATGAAAATGAAAAAGGATATAGACCTTAATTCAGCAATGGATCCGAATGTGAATATACAAAATACAACTGTCCAACAAATATTATAATTGCAGTATTAATTAATAGTAATAAGGGGAAGAACGAGTAATGTTAAAAGTAACAAACATCACTTAGTCAAGATTTTTCGTCTAGTCACGACTGAATACCTAAAGGAATGAAACGATTGGCATTTTAATATTAGTCAGACATAGTCTATGAAACCATTTTTACCATCATTTTAAAATATTTTATGTATTATACGTAAAATATCTTAAAATTTAGCTAGTTTGTTAGGTTGTAACATTATTGTTTTTATGCTATATATAAAGTTAATACCAATAAGAATATTAACGTGAGTACGAACGACACAAAAAACCTAAATACAAATTACTTTCTTATTTAAGTGACAAAATAAGATGAGTGGCGTTTGAAATATCAATCGATGTAATATAATACCTCTGTTGGCTGGTGATTTTAGTAATAATGAGCTTCTTTAATCGTTAAATTAACGGTAAATTTATAGCCATACGAGCAGTTTACGCAGGATATGTCATAAATAGTGAACTCTATGAAAATAGTTAGTGTTATAGTATTATAGTCCATAAAATAATCAATATCAAATAAGATTGCAGTAATCACGTTATTAATATGAGGGCTGAATAACAATTCCGCCAAAGAGGGGCAAAGTGTTACGCCTCAGCTCGAAGTAAAAAGGTCTGTCGACCTTAAAGTACTTTGGGCGAGGATTCATTCCCGAAGAGCCATGCGAGCTAAGCTAATGCTAAGGAAAACAGTAAAATAAAAAAAAAACAATTCATAGTCATCAGTGATGACTATCCCATGTTAAATTACGGACATAATTGCCACCAGTTTACATAACTCCATAAACAATTTAGTGAATTTATATTTAGACTTTATTAAATTAGATCTTTATTAGATTAGATTATATTAGCGTTCTTTGTTGGTATTTTACAGGGTGAGTATAATTACGAGTAATAAACTATATTATGTAGATTTCAATGATTTCAAACGAGTGAAGATTGTAACACGATCTATTTTAAAAGAGTGTCCATGGAGTTTCTTGCCGGATTCTTCTCAATAGGATCAACCATTTGGAACTGTGTAACTAGAATCATTGATAACGTTTCATAAACACCTGTAAAAGTTTATTTGAACATGGGTGAAATGACAAAAATATCGCGAAATTTGACAGTTAAATGCACCCAAATCCATGCATAGCAAAATATAATACTCAATACCAAATGGTCAAATACCGTTGAACGGTGTTAGCGAGTTTTTTCTTATAGCGTAATAAAATGGTCTATCTATACTTATATTATAAAGAGAAAAGATTTGTATTTTTGTATTTTTATATGTTTGTAACAAATAAACACAAAAACTACGGGGCCGATTTCAAAAACTATATCACCATTAGAATGCTACATTATCCCTGAGTAACATAGGCTATATTTATTACTAGAAAAAAATAGGAATCCATACTAAAACTTCAATAATGTCCACTAGTGCGAAGCTGGGACGGGCCGCTAGTCTATGATAAAAGTCGTTCTATGAAATATTAATTTGGTTGATCGGTAAATCTTACTATTTTTACTAGATCCGCTTCGGCTAAAACGTATCAAAAGACAGCTTTCCAATAACGATAATAATTGCAGTATTAATAGTAACAAGGGAAAAAATCGAGTAATAATAATTTAGTAAAGGAATAATTCAATCGCGGGCAGGATTCGAACCTGCGTCTCCTGTTTGGATACACCAGACTCTTTGACCTCTAAGCCACCGGGAATTTTTCCTTTACTAAAATAACTTTATAATCTTAGCATGGAAAATGTAAAAAAAGATAAATCGAGTAATGTTAAAAATAACAAACAGCATTAGATTCCTATAGGCTCGAAACGAATGATATTCCAATATTATTCAGTATGTATAATGTTCAAATATTATTTAATATACATATATTATTTAGGCAGTTTGTAAGCTTGTAACGAAACATGTTTTTATGTTACTTGAAAAGTAATTTTAATAAAAATATTGACGTGAGTACCAACGACATTATTAAACATATTATTTATGTGACAAAATAAGATGGATGGCGTTTGTAATATAGGTAGCTAACTGTAATACCTCCCTTGGCTAGTGGTTTTAGTAACAATGAGCTACTTTAATCGTTAAATTAACGGTAAATTTATAGCCATACGAGCAGTTTACGCAGGATAGTTCTTATCTCTCAGCGCCTCTAGCGGTTACGTGAAAAACGCAAATAAAAACTTTTATTGATGGCTGTCGTGCGTAAGCTTCTGGTAGGGCTCCAGCTGCTAGTTGGCTATAAATAGTATAGCGTATTAGTGACCTCTATGAAAATACAACTAACTATCTAGTGTTATAGCCCATAAAATAATCAATATCAAATAAAATTGCAGTAATCACGTTATTAATATGAGGGCTGAATAACAATTCCGCCAAAGAGGGGCAAAGTGTTACGCCTCAGCTCGAAGTAAAAAGGTCTGTCGACCTTAAAGTACTTTGGGCGAGGATTCATTCCCGAAGAGCCATGCGAGCTAAGCTAATGCTAAGGAAAACAGTAAAATAAAAAAAAAACAATTCATAGTCATCAGTGATGACTATCCCATGTTAAATTACGGACATAATTGCCACCAGTTTACATAACTCCATAAACAATTTAGTGAATTTATATTTAGACTTTATTAAATTAGATCTTTATTAGATTAGATTATATTAGCGTTCTTTGTTGGTATTTTACAGGGTGAGTATAATTACGAGTAATAAACTATATTATGTAGATTTCAATGATTTCAAACGAGTGAAGATTGTAACACGATCTATTTTAAAAGAGTGTCCATGGAGTTTCTTGCCGGATTCTTCTCAATAGGATCAACCATTTGGAACTGTGTAACTAGAATCATTGATAACGTTTCATAAACACCTGTAAAAGTTTATTTGAACATGGGTGAAATGACAAAAATATCGCGAAATTTGACAGTTAAATGCACCCAAATCCATGCATAGCAAAATATAATACTCAATACCAAATGGTCAAATACCGTTGAACGGTGTTAGCGAGTTTTTTCTTATAGCGTAATAAAATGGTCTATCTATACTTATATTATAAAGAGAAAAGATTTGTATTTTTGTATTTTTATATGTTTGTAACAAATAAACACAAAAACTACGGGGCCGATTTCAAAAACTATATCACCATTAGAATGCTACATTATCCCTGAGTAACATAGGCTATATTTATTACTAGAAAAAAATAGGAATCCATACTAAAACTTCAATAATGTCCACTAGTGCGAAGCTGGGACGGGCCGCTAGTCTATGATAAAAGTAGTTCTATGAAATATTAATTTGGTTGATCGGTAAATCTTACTATTTTTACTAGATCCGCTTCGGCTAAAACGTATCAAAAGACAGCTTTCCAATAACGATAATAATTGCAGTATTAATAGTAACAAGGGAAAAAATCGAGTAATAATAATTTAGTAAAGGAATAATTCAATCGCGGGCAGGATTCGAACCTGCGTCTCCTGTTTGGATACACCAGACTCTTTGACCTCTAAGCCACCGGGAATTTTTCCTTTACTAAAATAACTTTATAATCTTAGCATGGAAAATGTAAAAAAAGATAAATCGAGTAATGTTAAAAATAACAAACAGCATTAGATTCCTATAGGCTCGAAACGAATGATATTCCAATATTATTCAGTATGTATAATGTTCAAATATTATTTAATATACATATATTATTTAGGCAGTTTGTAAGCTTGTAACGAAACATGTTTTTATGTTACTTGAAAAGTAATTTTAATAAAAATATTGACGTGAGTACCAACGACATTATTAAACATATTATTTATGTGACAAAATAAGATGGATGGCGTTTGTAATATAGGTAGCTAACTGTAATACCTCCCTTGGCTAGTGGTTTTAGTAACAATGAGCTACTTTAATCGTTAAATTAACGGTAAATTTATAGCCATACGAGCAGTTTACGCAGGATAGTTCTTATCTCTCAGCGCCTCTAGCGGTTACGTGAAAAACGCAAATAAAAACTTTTATTGATGGCTGTCGTGCGTAAGCTTCTGGTAGGGCTCCAGCTGCTAGTTGGCTATAAATAGTATAGCGTATTAGTGACCTCTATGAAAATACAACTAACTATCTAGTGTTATAGCCCATAAAATAATCAATATCAAATAAAATTGCAGTAATCACGTTATTAATATGAGGGCTGAATAACAATTCCGCCAAAGAGGGGCAAAGTGTTACGCCTCAGCTCGAAGTAAAAAGGTCTGTCGACCTTAAAGGACTTTGGGCGATCTATCATTCCCGAAGAGCCACCCAGCATGATGGACGCTGAAAAACATCATGACTATAAGGAACAAAATAAAATTAGAATTTATCATAGCTGATAATTCATGGTCAGCAGGTGATGACCATCCATGTCATCCATGTTCAATTATTGGCATTATTGGCAAGAACTGGACAATAAAATGTCAAGGTTATTATTATTCTCCATCAGAATAACGGCGAAACTGAAGTTTGGCTGGCTAAAAAACAGTACCTTTTTATTATTATTACTATTAGTTTATATTTGGCAGCTCTTTATATTTTCGTTTTGTTTTTTTCTACTTACATTATACTCTCCGGTTCATGTCAAGCATATCATATTTTTTACACATACTTAATCACTTTAAAAACTCAATTTTATACCGATTCAATCAAGCATAAAAATTGTTTTAGCGTAAACAAGTTAATGGCACAACGCAAAATGGAATTTTGTCTCTTAAGTGATCATTTTAATAATCACCCGAAGCGACATATAGTTATACACCAAAATATAGACGATAGAAAACATATAAAATTCAACACAAACGATCCATACTCCACACAATCACATAATCCACAGATACATACCATACTAACCATCTTAAAACATACATACACAAAGCACACATACACCCTTAAATACTTACTCAGATGTGTTTCCCTGTTTGCATTCGATTTAGATCAGTTCGTGGCTAAACCCCTTATATACATGCTCATTATTTATGGACAGTTTTATACCCATGGCGTTGTTCGAAATATCTCAACACATAGACGATATCACTACATTAGATTGTCACGACATTGATCAAATAGAAAAATGCAGGAAACAGTTAAATAACTCCGAGCCTGGCTTCAAACTACTCTCATTTAACATCAGAAGCTATCAAAGAAACTTCGACAATTTCTCAGTTGCATTAAGACGACTTAACGTTGACCTCGACGCCATCATCTTAACAGAATGCTGGCTAAACGATGGTTCTATAATAGATAATCTAGCAGGCTACAAAGTATTTAGAACAAACTCGCAATGTAACAAAAATGGTGGAATAGTCATATACACTAAAATGAATCATGACGTAACTCAGATTGAATGTAGTATACTAGACACGGACAGCCTTCTTTTAAGTTTCAATAATAAAATAGCTATACTGGGCCTTTATCGCTCACCATCGTTCGCAAACCTTACAAACTTTATCTCCTCCCTAGAGGCATGTCTTAAAAAGGTAAATAAATACTCAACATTTATTATTACCGGTGATATAAATATAGATATATGTAGTATCACAAGCAGCAAACACCACGATTATTTGTGCCTTATGGCCTCATATGGTTTCCTCCCTGCCATAACCAAACCGACTAGGGATAAAGCTTGTCTTGACCATATTTTTATCAAAAGTAAAACAAAACCCAAGGAAATTGTTTGTAAGAGTTCGATCACAGACCACGACATAGTAATGACTCGCATACCTCTCAGAAACCCCACTACCTGTTCAAAAAAAAAATCAATGGAAATATAAAACAAACGAGGATGATATAGCCACTGACTTAACTAAAATAGACTGGACCGTTACCCTAAACCAAACTTGTGTGAACTCAGCAGCAGCCTCTTTTACTGGAATCCTCGCAGAATTAATAGACAGACATACACACAAAGTCAAAATCCCCCGCAGCAAACGTAACATTTAGCCTTGGATCACACCCGGCCTTATGAGATGTATAAAACACCGCGATAGGCTGCACCTTTCATTACGATCTGACCCCGACAATGAAATGAAAAAACTAATCTATACCCGATATAGAAATTTCTGTAATGGTCTTTTATGTAATCTTAAAATCGACTATGATAGTCGAAAAATACAAGATACCAAAAATAATTCTCAAAAGCTATGGAACGTTTTAAAATCAATATATGACCCTAGCGCCCAAAGACAGAACACATCAAAACTATTAACAAGCTCTTTAGATCCAGTTGAATCTCTTAATAAATGCAATACATATTTCACATCCGTAGGAAAGAACCTTGCCGCCACCCTCCTGACGAGACTTTCTGAAACACAGACATCCCTCACCAGCAAATATATACCACCAAAACCCTCACCCCTCTCTTTCTTCTTACACCCCACCGATGAAACAGAAGTCATAAAATTCATTGATGAACTAAAAAATGACAGTTCACCGGTCCCTGATAAAATAAGCACACGCCTAATAAAGGAAATAAAACATTTACCCACTTGATTAACCTTAGCTTGAAACAGGAGTATTCCCAGATCAATGGAATGACGCAGCCGTAAGTCCAATACACAAAAGCGGCCCCACGGACAAACCAGAGAATTACAGACCTATAGCACTTCTTAGCATTCTTTCTAAAATTCTTGAAAAAGCTGTGAACACTCGCTTAATTTATTTCCTCGAAAAGAATGTGTTAATTTCTGATAGACAATTTGGCTTTAGAAAAGGCAAATCAACAGAGGATGCAGCTTCAACACTCACTAACATAGTGTCTACAATAATAGAAAAAGGCGAACGATGCCTGGCCGTCTTTTTAGACTTAGCCAAGGCGTTCGACACTATTTCGACAGATCTCCTTCTAAAAAAACTTAACGCAATAGGTATAAGGGGTAAACCACTCGAATGGTTTCATAGCTACCTCACCAATCGAAGTCAATATGTCAAGGCAGGTGAATACTCAAGTGATCTACTCCCCATCAACTTTGGGGTTCCGCAGGGCAGTTTACTAGGCCCTTCACTTTTCATAATCTATATGAACGACATACTGAACCTGACTTTACCAAACGCGAAACTAATATCCTACGCTGACGACACAGTCATTGTCTTTCATGCGCATAATTGGGAACAAGTTTACAGCATTGCGGAAGCAGGGATAGAAACAGTAGCACAAACACTCAATAACAACCTACTCACACTAAACATAAATAAAACTAAACTCGTCACGTTCTTCAAAACCCTTACATCAAAGCCTCCTCACAACCTAACATTAAGATTCCACACCTGTCAGAATCTCCATAATACTTCACGTGAAGTGTGCTCATGTGAATATATACAACGGACGCAATCCATTCGCTATTTAGGCTTGTTGATTGACGAAAACCTATCTTTCAAAGCGCACATACAACTTCTATCAAGCCGAGTAAGAAAGCTCATCTATATAATGAAAAAATTAAGAGACCGTTCCCCAATAATCATACTCCGGACAGTTTATTTCACAATATGCCAATCAATTATGCAATACGGTATATCTATCTGGGGCGGAGCTGGTAAAACGACACTGATCGAGCTCGAAAGAGCCCAGCGGGCTGTTATAAAGGTCATAATGAAAAAACCTTTTTTCTACCCCACTGACTCATTATACAAAGAATTCACGGTTCTCCGCATTCGGCAACTATTTATTCTCAACGCATACCTACACACACACAAAAACTTGAGAAAGAGATCCGACTACCACGCAATATCGTCCAAACGCATCTTCCAAATCCCACTTCATAGAACCACCTCTCTTTTAGCCAGACGCTGCCCCGCCTACCTTCATATCTTTGTTTATAACAGAGTTACCAGCTGCATTCCTTGCGACATGAAAGTGCTTTCTCTCTCTTCATGCAAAAAAACTCTAAAAAAATGGCTGTTGGACCTTTCATATGACGAGTCGGAGAAACTGCTCACTTCATAACTCGTACTATAATCACACAAACAACACGCACAAAAAACACACACACACACACACACCCAAACTTAGAAATATAAGATTATTTTTGTTTGTCTAATTTTATTTTTAAGTACCTACATAAAAAATTACTTATGTAATAGGTACTTTTCATTCATTAATTTAAGCTGATCCAGGTATGTTACCTACATAATTATTTACCTAGTTTCATTTCCAATAATTCAAATACACTAAGTACAATGTTAAAAATATAAGTCACCACTTCTCAGGTCCTCAAGAGACAGGCGCTGCCTAGTTTGGGGACCATCGTCATAATCAATGTAAATTTTCAATAGTTACAAATAGAATATAAATGTAAAACTAATCATAAGGTTAATAATGTAACAATGGATCAATAAATGTTTTTATTATTATTATTATTATTACATAAATTAGTGAATAGAAATATATATATTTCAACTTAACATTCACTGTTCATTCATTTCACCGTTGTTTATTGATTTTAATGGGGTTTCGTTAACAATAAAATGTATGTATGTAGATTTCAATGATCTGAATTTTTACATGTCAATTATTGCAGTAAATTAGTGTAAATAAATTTTGCAAATATAAAATAAAAAGGCGTTTGAGCAAAATCTTATCTTGCAATCTTCGAGATGAAAGTTATATTTATTTATATTATTATAAATAGAAATTAAGTTCATTGTTTGAACTGATTTGGGATCTTTTTTAAATGTTCACAATACTCCCAAACGGCTTTTAATGAAAAAGAAAAACTGAGAAGTACCCTGAAAAATTAGTCACGGGCTTCCCTGAGCTTATGTGTAAAGGTTTAACGACAAGAAACCTAGAATTCAATGGCCTCGGTAAATTAGAAGTAGAGTCTCTTAAGAAGCCGCATAGTTGAGACTGTATTGTATGTTTATTGCCACATTTTCACACACAAGTAAGTGTATCCGTGATGCACATTATAATACCACCTATTTGAAGTTAAATTTACACCGCTTCTTAACTAGGATATCTAGAAACTAGGAACTCGTAATCAATAATAATTATTATCCTTGAATTATTTTTGAGAACATGAGATATATATATGAGATACATATAAGAGAGGTAGGGCATAGTGGAATCGAAAAATTCCACTGACAATTGGAGCTGCTCGACTGGGGAAGTACCTCAACGTTGCAAAAAATCGTAGCCAAATAACATAGCTCCGTTGCTATGTTGTGTCTTAAAGGTGAGCAAAGTCGCCAGAGCTCCGCGGGGAAGCATTGTGTTGGCAGTGGGGGAAACCGGTGGTGTTTTGTTACCGCCGCTGTCATGTATGGCAGCATGTCTCCTATTCATCCTGAATTTGTAGGGTCGGCAACGCGAGAGTGATACTCCTGGTGTTGCAAGCGTCCATAGGCTACGCTAACCGCTTACCATCAGGCGGGCCGTATGCTTGTTTGCCACCATAGTGGTATATAAAAAAATCATATTTTCATCAACAACCGATAAATAATTTTATCGGTTGTTGATGAAAATATGATATATATGGCAGAGAATAAAAAATCTAAGTAAGGTTTCTGTGTCCTTCAATTGTTGTATAGTACTCCAGGTAACCTATGTACATGCTTTTTTTTTTAATTGCACATTCGTACACACAGTCGCACATTACTAGTATTCCAGTTAACACCTCGTGCTAAGCTAAATGTTTGTGTTACGAGTGGGTCCACGTCGATAGTGCAATGGGTGGGTTTCGAACCGGCAACCACATGATCACAAGTCCGACGTCAGAGCCATTAGCCTAAATGATGAATGATCTTTATAACAGTTCAATGATTACAATAACTAAATGAGTGGACATAAATATCGTAATATTTTACGTAATATGAAATAGGCGTCTGCACGTGCAATTAGGTAATCATTTTATGCACCCGAGTCCATGCATAGGAAAAATATTATATTCAATACCTATTGGTAAAATGCCCCATTGAAGAGTGTTACCGATTTTGTTCTTAAGGCGAAATAGAATGGCCTATCTACGATGAAAGTAGTTCTAGGAAATCGTACTTTCGCTGATCGGTTAAAGAAGAAAGCTGCAATACAATAAATAAATAAAGACAATTATTAAAATCCGAATTAGTTACACACCGTTCTGTCAATTTAACTTTTGTAGAATAATAATAATATTATGAAATATATTAATCAATATAATTCCGTGATTTATTCCTATTCTGATTTTCAGCATGTTGACGAGACCTATGTATATTGAAAATGAAATGGAACTCTTATTTGCCAAATAAATATGAAGTTATACGAAGAGTCCTCTACAACATAAGCTGGCGCTGATAGGGAACCCTCAACCAACTTCTTGAGACAGTTTGAAATATATCAAGTTATAAGAAAAAATACTTCTCGTATTGTTATTTTAAAATTCAGTAAAATTTTCAATTTATTAATATTCTCACCGCTAGCAGCAGCTGCTTCAGCTCCTTCTTCATTAACTTCAATAAATGCTTTTTGAACAGCACTGCTTACATACAAATCTGATTGTTTTTTTAACATATTGTTTAGGCGAGCTTGACCCGGTTGGAATAACTTCAAAACGTTCATCTGAAAAATTTTGTTCTGGTTAAGCATAGCTGCATAGGTTATTGGTATCCAATGGCAACTGGTCAGATGATGTTTCTAAGGTTCATATTAAATATATAAAACACGGACCTTAGATACTTGCCTTGTATCACCAGAATAAAATATAGTGGTCATAAAGTGGTTAAAATAACGCCAGATTAATTGTCATTGTTTTGTTGTCATTAATTGTCAATATCCTGAAGTATTTAGCACTACTTGAACAAGGTATGTAGACATTTTTTTTTTTTTTTTAATTCTTAAAAAAAACGTTGCCCCACACTAGGATTTTCTCCTGTATCGTGGGTGCGTTTACAAACACAAATTCTCACATACACAAACGCCCAGACCCGGAACAACTACCTGTAGATCATACAAATATTTGCTCCGTGTGGGGATCGAACCCACCACACGTGACGCAGAAGCCGATCGCTCAGCCGCTACGCCGAACGTGTCGTCAAATCAACGTGTCGTCAAATCATCATATATAACATAACATAACATACCATCACGCCTGTATTGCCCGAAGGGTTAGGCAGACGCGTAAGGTAAGGTACACTCACAGTTTGCCGGTGTTTAGGTCCCATGTAATAGGGGGCGAGCTTATTCCCATTGACCAGGCACGAATCCCAAACTCCGAGCTGTTACTGGGAATTTCATAAAAAAACCCAATAACACTTTTTCGACTTAGGAATATAACCAAGGATCTCTAGCGTAGCAGTCGCGCTTGGGACTAATATAGTAACGAGGCAGATATATAATCTAAATATTAAATTGATAATTTAACCGTATGACCATCACGTCAAAACAGAAAAAGCGTGCCCTCAGCGCCAAGCTTCCGAATTTCCTATAGAAATTTGTGACCCAGTCGTTACCGCTGGCATGCTGGGTACGATTTGGTTTGTCGTCATAGTCATACATAACTGTGGCGGTCAAAAGTTTAATTGCTTCACCACTATTACAGAATACGGATTAAAACTAGCACCTTTTGGAGAATGGATCCAAGGTCCAAGGTGGTCTCGATCTTGAACTTCGGAACTTGAGTTTGAACTTCATTTAAAGACATATTGTCAACAGCCTTTGATAGAGCTGACGGGTTTTTGAGTTTTTCAACCAAAGAATCTATGCCGTCGATTTCGTTTGGAAGTACGATAAGGAGAGATGATTGATCTCCATCATATGGCAATTCTAGAAGCTGAAATGCAATATACAATTTATAATAACAGGGTTAGTGTAATGTAGTGTATCTAGCTAGATATTAAAATCTTTGATGGTTTTATCAATTAAAAAATAATTATAATTATTGCCCTCATACACTCGCTTTAGAGCACAGGTTTCGGATGGAGAGTGATGGGCTTCGCACATATTAAACTCTTTATTATTACATTTTCCTCCACCGTTCATCGTTAAAGCATACATACCAACACGCCTGTAAACCTCGAAGGATTACGCAGAGGTTTAATATTGTACACCCACAGATCGCGATATGTTTAAGTCCCCGGGGTGGGCCTATTGAGCTGCTACTGAGAATTTCATAGAAAACCCTAATAAGACTGCTCGACCTGGGAATTGAACCCAAGAACTCCACCGGAGCAGTCGTGCTTGGGATTAGACTAATGAGACGTTAAAGGAAGTGATAATAATTTCCCGATCGGTACACGAGTTTTAAAACTCAGTAACTGA
This sequence comes from Acronicta aceris, assembly GCA_910591435.1. Lineage (NCBI taxonomy): Eukaryota > Metazoa > Arthropoda > Insecta > Lepidoptera > Noctuidae > Acronicta > Acronicta aceris. Next base: position 6,605,752 of record OU342763.1, on the reverse strand, counting down.
ACTGCGTGCATAGCACTCACTGGTATGGGAATACCACTTATTTATCTCCGGTGAAAATTCTACTAAAAGTATGTATTACTTACCTACTATTGAAATACATACCTTAGCATTAAGTTCTTTGCTTTCACCATACATAAAGTTTGTTGATTTGTGCATTGTAGGCAATTTAATAGTTTTTTCTTTGCTCACATGGAAATCTAGATCCTGGGTCAGTTTTTTGTCGAAAGGTTTCGCCCATTTACCCTATATTAAATAAAATATTTATTATAAATTGTTTGTAACGCATAACAATATTTCACGTAACTTTAGCTCTCTTTTTACTCTTTAAAAGTCCCTGAGTAAGTGTAAACAATATGGTCAAAGGAAGCTTTAGACTTAGCCGCTGATAAATGGGCTCTTTTTCAGGTGGTTTAGGTGAGGTACTGCTGTACCCCCAAATTATTCAAGCGATTATATAGATCCATCCATGTCATCTGCACCTTATTTCGGTGAAGTATTAATCAAAATATTGCCTTCAACATTTTTATTTGTTGTTAATCGTGATATTATTATAAAAAAATAATTTAATTAAAATATACCTTAAAGTAAATCGCGTTAACGAGGACGGCAGCTGTTGATGCATCCAGTGCATCAGGGGATACTAAATCCTTGATATGATTGTTTGTCTTTTCTTCAACCTGTTAATTGTGTTACAATCACTTATAATATATCATCACCGCTCTTTAAAGATTTAGGAAGATTGAATGCTAAGGCATTTCTCAAACATTATTTTTTCATTCTGTTTTTAATTACTTGTGGTCAGGATAATTTGGAAGTGATATAGAAGGAATTTTTAAAGAAGTACAATGTAATCTTAATAAACTAGCTATCAGGTTCCAATGCAATTTGCTTACCTATAAATGCTAATAAAACCAAATATATGATAATTAGTGCTACAACAAAAAAAACTTCACATACATGGTCAATGCTTACTAAACAATATGGTCAACAAATATTGAAATGTATTTGGGCCTTACTCTTGATGATAAACTTAAAATGAAACGTAGTTTATTATCGAGCGAAACTGTCGCTTATCTTAAATGTTATGTTTTTTCTGATATAAGTGAATAATAATTATTTTTGAGTTAAATAATTTTTTTTTACTGTAAACTGTGGATATGCACATAATAACGACGAAAAGAAAATTTACCCATGTGTTAATTTCACGGGCGGCGTCTACACTTTTTGCAAAGTCCACATTTTTTGCATCAGTGTCGAAGACATCCTTAGTCACAGCAGCGAATTGCTCGTTCAGATCATCACCTTGACGAACGTACACTCTGTTTGCTACTTTGAGAACAACACCCTTCACATTTCGCAATTGCTGCGTTGCGTCAGTATAAACTGCTTTTACCTGTAAGGAAGAATAAAAATTCTTTAGGATCAGTTTTACAATCATGTGATAAGGTAAATCAAACAGTAATAGCCTAGTGTTTCGACTATTCACTATGCACTGCTAAGTCAAAGATTTAATTTCAAGTTAATATTTATGGGATAAGGGGGCAAACGAGCAGACAGATCGCCTGATGGTAAGCGATTACCGCCACCTATGGACACCCGCAACACCACAGGAGTCACAAGGGCGTTGCCGGTCTTTTAAAAGGGGATCGGGCCTCCGGTAACCTCACTTACTCAGCGAAACACAACGTAAGCGTTGTTTGACGCCGGTTTTCTGTGAGGTCGTGGAATGGTGGCCCATTCGTGCCGAAGCATGGCTCTCCCACGTAAAAAAAGCTTTTGCAGCGTCCATAGTCCATGGGCATTCGGCCCGTGACCAGAAACGGTACAATGGTTTTGTTGAAATTGTTAAAATATATATAAATTTGTATATTTAAATTATTAAAATAATATAATTACCAAAACAGACTTAGACAAATATTGTTAAAAGGGGGTAAAGTAAATTCAAGTAAATTCAATAAACAGAATACACTTACCGCATTATCGTCGGGTAAACCAATGGATTTCAGGATTTCATCATGAGATTCTCCTTCTGTAGCTAGGGCAAGCTGAGCGAGGGGAAACATCGCGGAGAAGGCTGATGCCACAACGCTTTTACCTGGATTGACTTTTACTACTTCCTGCACATATAAAACATTGTCAGCTTGTTCAACGCCCTTCCCGTGACGAAAATGTTTCTTGCATGATTTTTGAGTTATTAACATAACATACCATCACGTCTGTAGTCCCTGAAGGGTTAGGCAGTGGCGTAATAATGAACACCCACAGTTCGCCGGTTTAGGTTCCATGTAATAGCTTATTGCCATTAATAGGGCACAAATGCAAAACTTCGAGCTGCTACTGAGAATTTCATAGAAAAACGCAATAACACTTTGCTCGACTCGGGAATCGAACCTCGGACCTCTAACGTAGCAGTCGCGCTTCGGGCTACTAGACTAACGAGTTATTAAGGTTGAACATCATATTAGGCTTTTCTACATCAACCGCTTTCAGAATTAGGAACGTGGAACAGTGATGTCCAATATAGGTAAACATAAATATATGACTTGTTTTATTGATTACGTCACACCCTTTGTTGATTTGCTTGACGATTGATTCAAGGACTACCTAGCAATCACGATAAAATGATTGGTAATGTTAGTATAAGTAGGAAATTCCACCTCGTGAGTTACCATAAATTATTGTGGTAACTTTTATTCGATTAAAATGTTGCTGTCAAATTAGTCAAGGTCGTTATTCTACATGGAAATAATCTTGACTGAAGCAGAGTTTGAGTGTTTTATTTGTCTTTTTAATGTATGTATAAGATTGGGCTATATATGATCATGGCGTAAGAGTGATTCTTCGGGAAGGCTTTCATGAACATGCTACTTTTTTATGTATAAATGTAACTGTATTGTGTACTGCTTTCTAGTTGGTTATCAAACCGCAAGTGCGTCATACAAATTCTATTTTCAAATTTGCTTTGTGGGAAAGGGATAGAGCATCCCCATCTCAATACCCACCAACAGTTTTAAATGCTTAGATATATCTTAGAATCTTGTTAGTCGATTTCAAATATTTTTTAAGTATAGGTTTAGGATAATATTTTTCAATAGGATTGGGGTTTTTAAACTAGCTTATTGCTTAAATGAATTGTAATTGAATAAGTGTTTTAGCTACATAAAAAAAACACTCACTTGAAAAAAATTGGTGTTAAACATTGCGGTACTTGACCTAAGCAGTTCTTCATTTGATTCTGACATCGCCGTTGCCGCTAGGGCGAATACTGAAACAATACAAGAGAATGTTGATTGCATATTAAAACAACATAAATATAGTTTTAGGACTAATACTCGTATCTATAGTACCTAAGTGATGTATTTATTATCTCACTGCTGAGAAAAGGCCAAGTCATTCCAGGTGATCTTTTACTACGCCCTCCCAAACTAGCCCTCATGGTACGCATCCAATCATACCACCGCCCTTGCCGGTCTGCCTCGACAGCGGCGCTTTCTATCTTCAGGCATCATTGGGTGGAGGCTTTTGTCCACCGGTCATTGTGCATGCTGCTGACATGACCTGCCTAATCCCGTTTGAGCCTGGCCACTTATTTGCTTACGTTACGTCGATTATGCCCGTTTTGGAGAGAAGAAGTTATTACTTAACCACGATTCTTATTCTTAAGATTAGGAATTGACCCAAGTAAGAATTCTTATCTAAGTAATAGTCACAAACTCACCCTTCTATTTACTTAAGTACGTAAAAGTATTGCTTGGGGTGAATGTGGCAGTAATGGTCTATAGAATCAACAAGTAATAACTTATTTAAGAAATTACGAGTGCGTTTTTAGGTTAGGTTATTAGCATTAAAGAAATTGTGTGCCGTTGTGTAGGACGAAGCAATTGTTTTTCTATTTTTCTATTGATCCTTGATGGGTATTAAAGGTCTGTATATCTCTTAATCTTAATTGATTTCAATACATTATGTCTATATAAACGAAGAGGTCCTAACACTTCGTTCCCTTTGTCAATGTGACTATTCTTTGCTCACGTCTCTATGACAAGACGATCATAGAAAATTAATGTATTTGTGAAATATTTGCTATTAATGTTGTTTCTCTTTTCAGGTAAGTAAGGTTTTTGTTTGTTATAGGGATTAGTAAATACTAAACTTATGTTATGTTTATGTTAAATAAAAATATTTTACTCTTTTCAGAGAAACTCACAACAGTTTTTATTTCACCATAAAATATGGTAAAATTATATTGTATTTAATAAATACATATTATATCTATTTAATTGATTGTCCTTTAAATTGTTTTAATTATTTTTGTATTTTTTAATCAACGTAAAATAGCGTTTTTTTCGATTAACTACCTATTATAGTCCCAATTATATTCTGGCATCGTAAACTGAAATCTAGAAAAACTAAAATTGTGAAGGAGTTGAGTAAAACTTCCTTACTTAAGTTTGAATATTTAAAAAAGCAAGTCTTCCCAAGTTTACCTTTACCGTTTGCTTTGCAAGTTTTTTCACTCGACGCCAGAACTAGTTTTAGGTGCTCACCCGACTATTTTTTGTGATAAGTTAGACATAGCATACATATGACGTACGGTTTTTGTACACGAATACTAAATTAAGCAGAAATGTGTATATATTAAAACAAAAAACGTTTACAGAACAAATATACAAATTTCTGAGTATACTATCTATAGATAGATAGGTAAAAGATTTGTTTAAGAAAAGGTTTCGATTTACTAAAAGCATCGTAAAAAATGTTATTTGCACTGAGCAATACAGCTTTGCTTTGCAATTTGCTTTGCTCAAGCAAATGTTGAACATTACTTGTTTATAGAATATACCTAATTTATATAATACATTACTTGGACGGAAATACGCAATAACAGGTTATTAAACACCAATAACAATGTTTTTTAACAGTGCTATTTTCATCGTATGATTATTTCAGAACTCTGCTATTAACAATATTAAAAAAAAGAATGTTAGTTATTTACGTTGTTGTTTATTTATGTCCACTTATTAACAAATAATTATTTAATTAAGAAACGACATAAAATGAAACGTAATACCAAAATAAAATCGTAATGAAATAGGTATAATTTAACCAAATTTTGATATTCGGATAACGTTCATTTAGTTTCCTACCCTACTATTTCGTCGACTACTACTATGCTGGAAATAAACGTCCAGAAAACCCGTCGAACCAGCGTAAAATTATCAAGAATTACTTTGGACAAAGTATTTTGGAGGAATTAATAGAATAGGAACCTAGATTTTTTTTTTTAATTTATTTATTTAATTCAGGCTACAAGGCCCATATTATAAAAATACGATAATACAATACAATATACATAACTTATACCTACACAATAAAACATAAAATAATGGTATTCGAATCCGAATAATAACACAATTTGATTAAATTGTGTTTGAATTATGATTTACGTTTGTATAGGCAATAATGACCAGTAATGGCTTCTTTATAAATACAAGTGTAGGTAGATGTAAGGCTGATCGTTAAAATTGCGATAAAGCAATTGAAATGTGATCATGGCGGTCAAGCCAACTTTTTCACCTTAAGTTATAAGTTTTTTTTTTAACAATTCAAATAAAACTGACTTTGTGTCTAGAAACAAAATGTTGTACAGGAGTTCCTGCGGTATTGGGAAAAACGAGATGATCGCGGGTACTTGACAAAATTAAATGATTATTATTATAATAATTATTATTGACCGGTAAACAGATAGTACGACAATAGGTCAAAATTTACAGTTGCAGGACCAAAATCAGCGTTATTGCAACGGAGAACGGTGTAAAGGGCAAATTGAATACCTTGATGAGTCACCGTGTGTACAAAAGTACCTACCTACGTTAAAAATGAATCAAACATAAAGCAATGTAACATAACAATGAACTATAAGGAAAACCAGTTCATTAACATTGATGCTTCTGTTTTTATGTCAGGGAATCCCAGTCAACATTTAGTTGCTAAGAAATCAGGTTTCCCGATTGAATTCTGTGAAGCTTTATGCTATTTTCTACAAAAAAAGAGTTACTCTGTAATGTTAATAAACAAACTAATTAAAACAGTAAATAAAAACGATAACAATAATGTACCTAACTTGATTATCGTCTTGTTATTCACTTTTTTTTTGAGTAAAGTACCTAGACAGATACATAATACTACTGATAAAATTTCAACAATACAAAGGTCACCAGATGAAAAAAAACGTGATAAATTATTTTTGAAAAAGTTAACAAAACATTCGTGTATTTTTACTTGTATATTTTATGATAAGCCGTTAATATCTGGGTGGGACTGTGTATGTTAAAATTAATCTAACTTTATTTACATTTAAAATATAAATAATTAACACTCACAGCATATAAGGAGCTTCATGTCTGGGTCGGCGTCGTTCTCGGACGCTGGTATAACACTAACCGGTTAGCGATGCGATGTTCTTATAAGTATTACAATTGGCTGAGTGAAGTCACGATGCGATCACTAATGCCTAGTAAGATAAACAATAATAATATCGGGTATTCACAAATAACGTTGACATTTCCCTGAATTCTAAATGTTTATTTGCTTTTACTGAAAGAACTTATATCCTATATGAACATGTCTTCGTAATTTCCGATAGCATTTAGAAGGAAAAATAAGATGCAATGTGTATAATAAAAAATCAAATTTGTATTGGTAGGTATTAGCGGAATAAATTATACGTACTTGAATATTAATTAAGCCGTTAGAAAGCTAAGAATATAGGGAAGTTATTTTTCATATTTTTTATATTAACTAGTTTGTCCTGAAGATAATATATAGGAATACTTTGACTGCGTGATTTTAAATACATTCAGTCCTAAGCGCGAATACTAAGTGTGAGGTCTTGGTTTCGAATACCTACGTTAATAATGTTAAATAATAAATTTTATAATGGATATTTTTATCAGGTATAAGACCTCATTTAGAATAAAAAGTTTTGTTTTGTCCCCAGAAGGGTGATTGTCTATTCCCACTTCTCAACGTTTCCTTTGTAGAATGGTGTCGGTTTGTTAATTAAATATTTATTGTACTCTAGAAATCTTACTCAGTTTTTATTTTAACCATTGGATCCCAATAATTATAAATAATAATTAAACAAATCAAACTAAAATAAATCGCGAATAATATTCAGATAGATCTAGAAGAAAAATAATTTAATATTATGTTGTCTCAAGTAACAAATATTAATAGACATTTCTTCAGTCATAGGACAACCGGTTATTTTTTCTATAATGTCTAGCAGTTGAGAATAGTATTCAATGGATATGTAAACACAAGGAACACAATTTAAAATGCCTTTGCAATGATAATTCATAAAATAGTGCGAAAAATATATTGGTCTATGTTTTTAGAATGTGTTATTGACAGATGAAGGATATGATAATGAAAGACACATTATTCAAGCAGTTTTAGTTAGCATAGCTTATTGAATTAAACCGCGGGGGCTGGGGAATCCCGTAATCTTTTCTTTAGATATCTTTCTTTTTTTAATACTTTTCTTTTATTGCCCCGAGAGAAAGGAGGAACCTATTCTTGTTGAAATCGCTCAGGCATGCAGGTTTCCTCACGATGTTTTCCTTCACCGTTTAAGCGAGTGGAAATTAACTATTTAATATGCACATGTCTTCGAAAAGTCAGAGGTGCGTGCCTTGGGTTCGGACTCGAGACCTTTGACTTGGCAGTCCAACGGTCATACCATAGGCTATCATCTCTGCTTCTGGTAAAGGAAAACGTCGTGAGGAAACCTGCATGCCTGAGAGATTTTCTCGATGGCGTGCGAAGTCTGCAAACCCGCACTAGGCCAGCGTGGTGGACTATACCCTAATCCCTCTCATTCTGAGAGGAGACCCGTGCCCAGCAGTGGAACAGTATAATGGGTTGATTATGTTATTCTTATTAAAGTTTCAAGCTTCCTACCGCAGCGGTTTAGGCTGTCCGTTGATAGTTGCAGTCAGTCTATTTTCGCTTTATTTATAGGAACATAGGCTTATCTACTTATAGGCATTCATGCTAATAGGTGACATATACATATATTTAATTGTAACAAAAAGGATCCGACATTATGTAGCCGATATTGAACAGTTTAGATAGATACATAATAGTAACCTGGTGATAATTTTTTGAAAATTCTCCACAAATGTTTGCTTTAAATATAGGATTTTTAATAAGAATTTTTAAATATTCTTTCGAGTTAATAACATCTCACGGAGCTATCGATAACGGATGACAACCAAAGTTTTATTGCAACATTGACCAGAACCTTTCAAGTACCTAACTAAATACAGACAAAATGTGAAATCTATTATGCTTCGGGCTTGATGAATTACGCTATACGTTACTAGTATGTATATGTTTGGTGAGAGCAGATAAAGCTTTAATTGTGGCGTTTTGGTCACCAGAGAGCTCCCCCTATCTGGATATCGTCTATAATCACAATTTTTCGCCATTCGGGGCCATAAGATGCTGGAAATAGGTACCAAGTGACTCTAGCAATATAGGAACGAACACCTCTTAATTTTATTTAAATAATCTAGTAGGTAATATTATATTTTTTTGCTACAAAGCGTTTGTATTAACTAATCGCGGTTTTTCCGTCCAACTATAAAAGTCATGTTGCAATACTGGAAAATCAATTAGGCACAATATTTCCAATTGTTTTGAACAAGTACGCTAAGTAGTACGTTTTACTGAAAGATTCAAAGATTTATTGCATGCCAAGTGTACATAAATTGGTGTTAAATGGTTTAGGAGATCTTATTACTTAGCGGCCTTTTACAAGCGTTGCAATATGGAGGGTTCTATTATTATTTTACATTATCTATAGGTACTTACATTAATATTTATTAAACTATAAGCATATCTATTTATCTATCAAATATTATTGTTGAAGTATATATTTATTATTTTTACGTATGTTGCAAGGTATCAGTTAACAGTTTGTAATTAAATTGTACAGTGTGATAACTTTTTTATACATCGTTTAGCATAATAATTAACACAGAATGTTCCTTAATTTTTTTACACGTTAAAGTAGTTTGTTCAGAATCGACTATTGAATCGATTTTGATAATTTTTGAGCCTTCGTAGGTATTGGTCGTTTATTTTTATACATATTTATATAATAGGTGGGGGAAAAAGTTTCTTCGCATTTAATATGAAAACTCAAGAAATTTTTTATATTTTTATAATTTATATGACCATTTTGCTCAACGACTTTTTCCATCTTGTGGGTAGTGACATGATCCCATTGTTGTAGAAATTTTGGGACTTCTGATCAAAAAAACTTGACAAGTAGTATTGGCAGTCCTCTCTTGATGTTAACCTGACACTGCCTAAAGAATTCTGAAGAGATCGAAACAGGTGGAAATCTGAAGGTGCAAGGTTAGGGCTTTAAAGCGGATGCATTAACACCCCCCAGTCAAACTCTCTTAATTTTTGCTGAGTGGCCAAAGATGTGTGTGGTCTAGCGTTATCGTGATGAAAGAGCGATATCTTGCTGCACTTTTTCAAAAATTGCGTCAATTTTATCTGTATCAGGGCGACCAGAGCGAGGTGCATCTTTAACATTAAAATTCTCGAATTGCACACGCTTAAACCAACATTGTTCTACTCTTGCTGACACTGCATTAGGTCCATAAACGTCACAAATTTTTTTCGCGGCTTGCGTTGCATTTTCCCCTTTTTGTAATAAAACTTTAAAATGTATCGAATTTCTTCATTAGATTCACTCATTTTGACAGAAAGAAAAACAAAAAAATGAAAAATAGCGGGAAACAAATTTTTACTAATTTGTTTCCTTTTTTAAAATGTAACTTTATTAATGTTATCAAAATCAGCCAGATAAAAATAGTACAGCCAAAGATTTTTTATTAAAAGTATTTACATACTAAATGCGAAAAGACTTATTCCCCAACCTAATATTATAATTTTGTTTGAAAATAAACGATTTATTTATTTATTTATATACCTGTTTATGTGAAGGCTTTAAATTCATTGACATGTCATATTTTTGTTTATTTTGTATTGAATGACGGAATTTCTTTATAAATTGATAACAGTGTTATTGCCTTGACTTACATTTAATTATCGTTTGTTTTTATCTGACTATAATTTACATATAATTCGACTTTTTATTAATTTGACAGTTGAAGGGTAACCACTTTTTGACAAAAAAAAGATAGTGAGGTGGTTAAAGAATGAACGAAATTGAATGAACATAAGCAATGTACTTTATGCAAACGTTTATCATAAATTTAATAACTTGTCTTAAAAATACAATATACACTATTAAACATTGTAGAAGTTTGTCCGAGGAAATAAAATTACAAAACTAAAATTATTTTCAGTTTATTTCTATTAGAAGAAAATACAAAAGGAAATTACTTTTAACATAACATACCATCACGCCTATACTCCCCGAAGGGTTAGTCAGAGGGTACTAATTTACACCCACAATTCGCCTGGTATGTTTTAGGTCCCATGTAATAGGGGGCGAGCCTATTGCTATTAACCGCGCACAAGTCCAGGCTCCGAGCTACTACTGAGAATTTCATAGAAAAACTCAATAACACTTTACTCGACCTGGGGATCGAACCCAGGACCTCTAGCGTAGCAGTCGCGCTAAGGACCACTAGACTAATGAGGCAGTCTTTTATTAATTATTTTTATGTTCCACATCTTACATACGATTTTTTTAAGTTTTATTTAACTTGAGTCATTTTACGCAAAATTGTTAGTTGACTACCCCATCGCTATTAGTTGTAGTCTAGATAATGATAATGATATTTTTCTTTGAACTGTTAAATTTTTTTTTATACCACCGATGCGGCAAAAAAGTTAACGGCCTGCCTGATGCTAAGCAGTTACCGTAGTGCAGTACCGTCGCTTGCGCGTTGTCGACCCAAATATTTCTTATATGTCCTTATTAAAAATGACTGAAAATAATTCAATAGCCGATTCTGAACAAACTATTTCAGGGCGTGTGTTAATTATGTTACACGATGTATGCTCATTCTAGCATGCTTTGTTATATGGCGAGAAAAAAATCAAAGCACATTATTTAGACTTTACATTTACTTATGATATTTAAGATGTCTTTTTCGTGTTTCAGACATGCGCCGACATGCCCGTGCGCAGCGTCACCTGCGTAAATTTCTCCGACTATTTTTTTATAAGATTCAAATAAAAATCATACAAACAAACCTTTGACAAATAACAACACAACAGCTAAATCGGTCGAGCCGTTCTCAAGTCATATCTTATTACATGCGGTTGATTGTTGATTTTTTTTTTTTATCTCCTTGCCATAGTTTATCGAAATGTTGGATGACTTAGGCGTGAAAAGGAAACAGACAAATAAAGTTGTACCGTCATTATTATAATATTTGCGTTACTTTTACCTATTTTTTTATTTGTTGTCTGCGTCTGCACTTATGTCACTTAAAGGATCATTGGCAGATAAGGTAATTAAACAGTGCCTAAAAACACATTGTTTTATACCTAATTACGAGTATATCACCTTAATGCAAGTTACATTATTTTCAGATTCTTTTAAAATGGAACGAGTGAAAACAAACATCAGTAGGTCATCATCTTTTTTTTTTTTTTTGCATTTTCCATACTAAGATTATAAAGTTATTTTAGTAAAGGAAAAATTCAATCGCGGGCAGGATTCGAACCTCAGTAAAACATCAGTAGTTTCATCATGGAACTGTGGCAACGAACCTCTGTTGGCTTTATCAAGCAATACTTGACGGAATGAATGCACTGGTGAGTCACCACTTATTAATCATCATATATTAACAAAAAGTAAAAAAAAACTACTTAGTTTTGCATATAACATTATTTTTGTTAAAGTTTTGAATACGGTTTTACTTTTTTATTTTAAGTTTTGGGGGGCGAGTAGGTTCTAGTATAGCATTTATTTCATTGAAAAGTTTGTTCCTTACCCGATTAGTGTCGATATTGTTTTTTTCTTGATTGATTTGAATGGGACTACGCCAGGCACGTGCACTCTATCCAATAAAATAAAAATGAATCGTTCAAGGTGACGAGATCGCGTAAACAGTCAAATTGAGAATCTCCTTCATTTTTGAAGTCGGTTACATAATTTGTTCATTATTGAAATTTTCTTGTGTTTTTGTTTCTTAATTTCAAATATAATCAATCAATGACGGATTCAATCAAGAATTTACAAATACAAATCGTTTATTTCCAGAAAAGTAACAAACAGAGAACACATGTTATGGTGAGCCTCAAACTAAGCGTAGCTTGTATCTTGGGGCTCTGGAGTGCGATTATACAGAGTTAAGTTGTTACTGCTAATAGGTATGCTTGGGATACATTTAAATTGAGGGACTGTGTGGTGAATATTGTGTGTTGTTGAATATTGTTTATTAGTAAGTAATTCACGGTTCACGAGTAAACTTACTAATGCAGAAATCAATTAGTTAGACGATGTATTTAAAAAAGGTGGGTAGGTTACACGTTATTCATAAAAAAAGCGAGTTTGTGATTTCGAAGGTTATTATCCAGCGTCAACCATGAAATGAAATGAAATGAAATGAAATGAAATGAAATGAAATGAAATGAAATGAAATGAAATGAAATGAAATGAAATGAAATGAAATGAAATGAAATGAAATGAAATGAAATGAAATGAAATGAAATGAAATGAAATGAAATGAAATGAAATGAAATGAAATGAAATGAAATGAAATGAAATGAAATGAAATGAAATGAAATGAAATGAAATGAAATGAAATGAAATGAAATGAAATGAAATGAAATGAAATGAAATGAAATGAAATGAAATGAAATGAAATGAAATGAAATGAAATGAAATGAAATGAAATGAAATGAAATGAAATGAAATGAAATGAAATGAAATGAAATGAAATGAAATGAAATGAAATGAAATGAAATGAAATGAAATGAAATGAAATGAAATGAAATGAAATGAAATTTTTTTTGAAAGTTTTTTTTAGCTAGATGGCTTCGGCATTTCCTAACTGACGACCTCTGAGAAGAAACACCGAAACAAACTCAGAGAATCATGGTCTCTTTTAAAGTCCAGACATGGAAGAACACTTATATGTGAGTGGTACGATGTAGGGTAATGTCTGAAATGGCCTTTTGAGGAAAGAACCATAGCAGCTTTGAGTAGACCAGTCCCAACTGACGGCACGCATGCATCAGTCATCGTGTAGCTCAACCATAATTTAGGGAGCTCAACGACCTGTCGCACGACCATACCAGATCAGCAGGACATTCGTGTAGGTCTAATGAATGAATGAATTATGAATTTATATCTTTAAATATTATTCCACTATTTGTACCCAGCGGTTTCACCCGCTTTGCCCCGTTTCTAAGAGTGATAGCGTGATGTTAAATAGACTCGAACCTTCCTCATGAATCATTCTGTCCCTTGGTGAAACCGAATAAAAATCCGCTTGGTAGTTTTTGAGTTTAATGCGTTTAGACAGATGTTGCGAACAGAGTTCGTTTTATAACATCACATGTTATAAAACAAACTATACGGAACTAATAAGGCTTATTTTCTACGTTATCGATCCAATATCTGCTTCCTGCAACTAAGTCTTATGAACCATGAAAAATACTATGAACATCATCATATTTTATTCCAAAATACGTATTTATTTCTAATTGCATTTGCGGCTGCAGATTTCTACATTTTGCAGTCAGTCATGGAAAATCGGTTAATTATTTTTATATCGAATCAATTAAATCTAATACGCCGACTGCAGTCACGATGTTCTTCGTCAAAACTAGCTATAATTCTTGAGGTAATTAATGAAACCAACAATAATTAAAAACATATTGAAACAGTGTTTTTTTTATAAAAACACTACAATATTATTCTCCATACAATATTATTCTGTGTATACCGTTCCTGTCCATTTAAAAACATACTTTATTATATACACAAGGTATTAATGCTATCCACATAGTCTGGGAGCAAAGAGTATTCAGATCGTACTTAAAATATCGAGAAGATCAGTTATTTGCAAAATGGTCGAAGTTCCAAAGTTTAGTACACCACAGTGAATGAATCACAGCGTTGTGGGCAATTAAAGAGATAATACCATAGAAAGTTGTAATCTTCGTAATAGTTTAACAGTTGATCGTATGTTTATTTGCACCCTAATCACGTTTATTTTCGTCGCTGAAGGCGTAATTCGGGTATTTATATGCATAGTGACTAAAAGATACAATTTGAGTCGTCCATATGAGTCTTTGATATTGAACTCATACAAGATGTTTATTTTTTTACGAAGAAGATATGTGATAATTCACCAAGAACATCATTTATTTTGAAGCTTTAAATTGATATTGAATATGAAATAAGATCTCTCTTTGCAGCGCCCAACATGACCTCTAATAACGACAAGTGTATCGTCTGGACAAACATAATATTCTTAAAATAAAAAAAAGACTTAAGATCTATATTTTAAGAACATATTATGTTTTTGATAGGATAACATTCACATAAAACGAAAATAATACACGTCATCATTCATACTAATATCTTTTATTTTATTTATTTATTCTACATTTACAATATTGCCAAAACTATATCTTCTATATACATATATGAAAAATTACTTTTAACAAAAAGTAAAACCGCTTTCAAAAACATACAGATAATGTTAGGTGCACAACAGTTTCGGAAGTCGGTGGCGAAAACAAAAGTTGAAATCAAAACGAAGGCACCGACAAGGCGGTCTTACTTTTTGTTAAAAGTTATTTTTTTCATCATTTTTAGTAGTGAGTAAAATTTTACAGAATAGTATTTTTTAAGCTATTGCATAGCTTCTATCGCGGGCCTTGAGCGTGGGGACCGAATCCAGAAATTCCGTAACGAAAAAAACCTAACACGCTTGTCTCTTTAGTTCAGCAACCCGCCTTTAGGTGGCATTGGTTGTATTACATAAGTTGATAAAAAACGCTATGCAATAGCTTTACCGCGGCAGTCCCCGAGTGCCACACGTATATATTTTTATAATTGACGGAGTAATCGCGTAACAAACATACAAAAAAACATACAGTCAAATTGAAAACCTCCTCCTTTTTGAACTCGGTTGATAAAACAATGTCGGGTTTGTTACAACACTTAACCACCAACTGAAATTGCTGGTCCGATTTTCATGGTTTTTGATTTGTTGGATTTGTCTCCATCCCGAATAGCAGAATAACTAGATATAAAAATATTGAAAAAAATGACGAAAAAGAACATTAAGAAGAAAATTTTTTTTCACATACATTTTGTCTCGGGAATGGATTGATAGATTTGACCGAAATAAAACTCGGATTCAAATGATTCGAAGAAAAGGACATCCTGCGCAGATAACAAATAAATTGGGACAAGTGCAGGAAGATGATGATACAGGGCAAAACTACGTTTGCCGGGCCCGCTAGTTAAAATTATGAATGCAAAGGTGTGCTATGTGAAACCATTGTTTATTTGTTACATTTTCATTCCTAAACTGCTGGACGAATTTTGGTAAGGATACCTGACTGGACATGGAGATAGGTTACCACATGTGAAACCACGGGAAACAGCTAATAATAGATAACTTTTATCTTACGATGGCTTAGCCTGCCATTGTTATAGGATCTATGTACCTACTTCTTATTTAGAATGTGAACCGTGTTTTAATCTCATTTATACATAGGTATAGTTTCAACGTGATGGGTCCCACAGTGCTGTGACATATCCATAAACAGCAAATGCTTAATACCTCTACATATAACCAAGAACACTATTCATAGGTTTCTCCAACTCATTTACTTCCTTTACTGAGTAAGAACCTTTTGTAAATGGCGTCAATGAAGTTTTTATGACAAAGAGAATGATTGTTGAAATACCTGGTAACAAAGTGTTTTAAAACAAACAATATCTACATAATGTTAGTGCTTAAATAGATTAGTTGTTTGATGATTCTTCGTTGAAAGGTTTTTAAAAGATGAACGGAAAATGTGTGTCAAGTAAAAGTAAATAATGATCTCAACGAGCTCTTTTCTTAAGAAGTCTACCTCGGCACATAGATCAATATTTACCTTAGATTGGTTCGTTTGGTTTCAATTTCAGAGAAGGCAAATTGCACAATAGCCTCGGGCGATCGGGTAAAAGTGAATTTTGCTCGTGTACACGTATTTTTACAGCATGTACTCGATAGGATTTTAACGCAAGAAATCGGAAAAACAAGTGATGGGAAGTGCTTACCGAGGTCTGAAATTGGAAACGTGTTCGTCGTAGTCCGGAAATTGTTGGTTCGTCGGCGGTGACGGCTGTAGCTGACGGGTCACGTGAGCTCATTATCCTGTCACGTGGCGAGCTCCAATTGCTCCCTGCAAGATGTCTCGCCACGCTGTCGAGTTTGTACAACGCAATGATATAAATACGGACGTGCGAATCGGAATGTACCTATTTCAAATTCCCACTTTTATACTAACAGCGATGTAAAGGATTAGTGAACGGTAAATGGAGCACATAAGTCATATAGGCACATAGGTATTCTTGACAGATAAGGCAGAGATGTACACCCACAGTTCACCTGTATGTTTTAGGTCCCAACTAAGCGGGGGAGCCTATTATCATTTATCGTGAACAAATCCAATTTGCTATACCTGGGAATCGAACCGCGACCTCACATACGACGGAGACAACGATCATTGAGACAGGTAGTGAGAGCATATGAGTTTTCTATTCTAAACACATTCTCAATAAAATAGAAAAATCGACACATTGCTAAATTGATTGCTTTTGTTATCAAAAGAACGTAATACATAGTTAACTATAGTACCTACACAATTTACTAATGAAGTCGCGAGAGTATAAAGTACTTTAGAAAGGGTTTCAAAGATTCGGAGTTAATTTTGGAAACTCCATCGAATTCCAATTAAGTGGCGAGGCTCGAAGTTCACGGGGTTATGTTCTGATTGAAATTAAAAGGGAATGCTCTCTTCGCTTGTTTAAACATAATTATGGGTAATGTTAAAGTAATGAGATATTTTTAACAATAAGCTTTATTAATTAAACGTTAAAGTCGACTTGTGCCCCATGAGTCGTGTGTTTAAATTCTGCACAAGAAACTTGTATAAGTCGTGGGAAAATATTTATTTATTAAGAACAAAAAAACGTCTTTAGTTCTGTAAGTTTGTTTGAAGAGCATTTTTTTGTGAAATTCTCAAACTAATAGAAACTAAAAAAGGTATTTTTTTATCAATTAATCCCTAGATATCCAATTTCGAACCAGTCATCCAGTATAAACATCTGCAGATAAAATTCTTCGAGATAGCTTCCAAGCATATAACATAACAAAACATTCCACCACGTCAGTATTCCCCGAAGGGGTAGGCAGAGGTGTAGGTACTAAAGTGCACTCACAGTTAATGGGAGGGGGTAAAGATGGCGGCATCTTTACCTCCCATGGCAAATCCAATCTTCGAGCAGCAAAGCAATAACAATTTTGCTCGACCTGGGAATCGAATCCAGAACCTCTAGCGTACCTAGTAGTCGCGCTTAGGATTACTGGACGAATGAGTCAGTTGTTGGGCATGAATGTGGAAGAAGTAAAAGAAGTATGTAAGAATCGTAGCAAGTGGCGGTCTATAGTTTCTGCCTAACCCTGTGGGAGAAAGGCGTGAATGTATGTATGATTAATTTTTTTTATACCACTAAGGTGGTAAACAAGCATACTGCCCGCCTGATGGTAAGCTGTTTCCGTAGCCTATGGACGCTTGCAACACCAGGGGTATCACTCGCGTGTTGCCGACCCTGTAAGGAGGAATAGTTGGGCTGGCAGCATAGGAGACATGCTGCCATGCATGACAGCGGCAGTATCAAAACACCACCGGTCCCCCCACTGCCAACATAACGTTTCCTCGTAGAGCTCTGGCGACCTTGCTTACTGTTAGGAACACAGCATGGCACGGAACTATGTTATTTGGATACGATTTTCTGCTAGGTGGAGGTACTTCCCCAGTCGAGTAACTCCAATTGCGAGTAGAATTGTTCAATTCCACTGTGCCCTACCTCTCTTAAAATTAATATAAAGTTGTATGTTATCAATATAACGGCACGTAAAATGATTATAATGAAGGGTCTCACGAAAAGATCAAAGTACATTTTCGTAAATGACTAATTGAAACAGATATCTCGACGTGGGAGAGCCATGCTTCGGCACGAATGGGCCGGCTCGACCGGAGTGATACCACGGCCTCACAGAAAACCGGCGTTAAACAACGCTTACCGAGTGAGTGAGGTTACGGGAGGCCCAATCCCCTTTTAAAAGGTCGGCAACGCACTCGTGACTCCTCTGATTTTGCGGGTGTCCATGGGCGGCGGTAATCGCTTACCGTAAAAAAAAGATGCCGGTTGCAATTTTATCTTACGGTACCAAAGTAGTCAAACAAGATCTAACAAAATGTGTAATTAAGGATAAGAATCCAAACAATAGCTACGACAATCGACGGAAGACTTATAAAGACGGCATCTTGAGTTTCGGCACGTTGATAGAATTAATTAGGTATGTAGGCACTAGTTACACGTTTCCCCTCTAGTATTAAGGTAGGTAAGTGTATCAGTAACGTCTTAGCCATTAATTGAATTAGATTTCCTATGAACTAAATAGGCTGGCTTACGTCGGACTTGGTATTAAGGATTTCTACAAGTAGGTAATTAGCTATAATAACAAAACATACCATCACGCCTGTATTCACTGAAGGTTTAGACAGTTTCGTACTCACCCACAGTTCGCTGGTATGTTTAGGTTCCATGGAATGGGGGGGGGGGGGGGAGTAGCCAGAAATCCCAAACTCCGAGCTGTTACTGAGAATTTCATAGAAAAACCCAGTAACAATTTGCTCAACCTTCGAATAGAACCCAGGACTTTTAACGTAGCAGTCGCATTCAGGACCGCTAGTCTATTGAGGCAGACCGACATAATTGAATATAAATATTTATTTAGTAAAAAAATATTAAGAAATAAATATTACATGATAAGTAAAATGATTTTCATAATTATTTCATAAACGTTTGTTGGTTTATTATTCCTGTTTACTTAATTAACAGAGTTCGTAATTTAATTAATATTTGTTTTATAGATAAGATAAGCCGAAGAAGTTTGGCGGACTGATCCTTTGGTGGGCGGTTTGCTATCGCATTTATTTATATACATCGGACCTTTGACGGACTTTAGACTATGAAACAATACTTGTTCGGCACCTATGTGATAGTAAGATCACATATGTTTTTAGAAATTTTGTAATTTTTAGGCGGTCTACAAATCGTTTAGGTTCAAAATGTCTCTTTACCAAAATGTCCCATGGTTTCAATTTCATGTTTCAATATATAATGTCCATATCCCGAAATGCTCCTTTCCCAAAATACCCCTTTCCTGAAACGTTTCTTCAGGGGGTTCTCAAAATATCCGTTTCCTACGACAGTTACTCGTTTTATCTGGGAATATTTAAATACAATAATAAACTTAACTAAACTTAAAGTAATTAATAAAGGGCTAGCCTATACTTTGGTCAGACAATCAGCATAGCCATCAAATCGGCAATGCGGCCAGCCTTCTGGATACTCTTCCAGCTAATAGCGATTGTGAATAGTTTCTAAACACTTTTCTACTTTTTGTGTTTCGCACAACGAGATATTAATCTCACGGAAAATATATATATCGGCGCAAATATTATACTCGTCCAAAAATATGTGTTAAAGGAATATAATATTAAATACCGGATGAACAATCATCCGATTACGTCATTCGTTTGTGCAAAAACACGTGATTCATTCCAACGCGCCCCACCACCGGCACCTTATAAAAGGCGCCCGCAGCAGTGAGAGCGGATTCGTTGGTCAGCGGTCGAACCAGACAGACCTAACGTCATCGGTGATATTTTGTAATTGTTAATAATAATAATTGTTAATTATTAATTTAATTTTGTTATTATCTGTATTGCGATTGTCATTTCAATAAATAAGCATGGCTAACGAAGATGGTATTTTCAATGCAAACACCCTTCTTCCTACATCAGAAGAGGGGACGAACCAACGCCATCAATCAATACCTGGAAATTCTACAACTATGGCTCTTATAGCTAACACATTTAAGGATACTATGTGTGAAATGATGATGCAAATGTCTCAAGAAAATCGTGCTGCTCTTACTGAGATGATGAAAATGTTTAATTCAGAAGAAAGTCGCTCGATTCGCATTTCCGATGCTTATTTTCCAAGTTTTGATCCCGACAAAGGTACTGATGTGAGAGAATGGGTAGACCTAATAACTAGAACACAGCAAGAATACAAATTGAAGGATCATGAAGTGCGACTTAAAGCTGCTGGTGTCCTAAAAGGAAGAGCGCAAACCTGGGCTGATGATTGTCTACTTAGAACAACCACTTGGGCTGAAATGAAAGAAGATATGCTACAAACTTTCGAGCCAGAATCAAGATATTTTTCGGACGTTCTCAAATTTAGACGATACAGTATTAATGATGCTGAAAGCATCCCCGAATACATATCTAATGTGTGGAAAATGTTCAAAAAGATTGTAAAACCTGATCCTACTGACCAAGATGCAGTTGAATTCGTAATTGGCAGTATTAAAGAAGACGACCTTCGAACAGAACTTCTCAACGCAAAGTGTCAATCTGTCCCAGAGCTCATTGCGATTGCCAAAACTATGCGTAAACGCAAATATCCACCTACTCATGAACGTTTACCCAATAAAAAGATGAAAATGGATGGTAATAGATCAGATCAAGGCATGACATGTTTTGTATGTGGTAAACAAGGACATCGAGCTCGATGGTGTAATCAAAACGCTATAGCACGTTCTCGCTTTGACCAACCAACGCCATCTACTTCTGGATTAGATGAAGCAAATAAGGCCAAAGATAAAAAGAAAAAGGAATGCACTTACTGCACTATGGCTGGACATACATATGAAACCTGTTTCAAACGACTCAACGCCGAAAAAAACGTTAACCTATGTCAAGTCAATAATAATGTTACGAAAAGTGTAATTTCTATTGCAATTGGTGACAATTATTATCAGGCATTATTTGACAGTGGAGCAGACTGTTCATTGGTGCGAGAATCGTTAGCTCTATCACTTCCTGGACCAAGAAAAATGAAAACCACATATATGAAAGGTATTGGGCCGGTACCAGTTATATCCTTCAATCAGGTTACAACTGTATGCAACGTAAACGATATTCATTTCGAACTTGATCTTCACATTGTCCTGGACCACGAGCTACCCACGGACATTCTAATCGGAAGAGACGTTTTGAATATACCTGGCTTAAAGATTATATTATCACATAGCGGTGTTGTGATGACGAGAGTAGAACAACGCGACAAGGCTATGAATATATGGCAACTATCTGTAAGTTCTATAAATACTGACATAAATACCAAAGAAGAGCTAGATGCATTAATGAACATGCTTAACCAATACGAGGACAACTTCAGAGATAGCGTATCTGGATCTAGAATAACTACTGGTGAGCTGACTATTCGGTTGAAAAACCCTGATAAAATAGTTAATCGGCGTCCATACAGATTGGCATCAGTCGAACGCGAAAAAGTTAAAACAATAATTAAGGATCTTCAAGATAAAAATATTATAAGAGAGAGCAACTCGCCTTTTGCAAGCCCCATAATAATGGTAAAGAAGAAAAATGGAGAAGACAGGTTATGTGTAGACTACAGGGAACTCAACGCAAACACCGTAAGGGATCATTACCCATTACCCTTAATATCCGAACAACTAGACCAGCTCGCTGATGCCAAATATTTTACTTGTCTGGACATGGCCGCTGGTTTTCACCAAGTGCCCATATCTGAAACGTCAATTGAGAAAACTGCATTCGTCACACCGGACGGGCAGTACGAATACTTAACAATGCCTTTTGGTTTGACTAATGCGCCATCAGTTTATCAAAGGGCAATAAATAAAGCACTAGGAGAACTTCGAGGCAAAATAGCGCTAGTGTACATGGATGATGTACTCGTACCAAGCAAAACGATTAATGAAGGCATCCATAAATTAAAACAGGTTCTAGAAGCTCTTGCAAAAGGTGGATTTTCTATCAATATTAAGAAATGCTTATTTCTAAAGACTTCAATCGAATATCTCGGATTCATAGTTTCCAATGGGAAGGTGAGACCCAGCTCATCTAAGGTTGACGCATTGGCAATATCCCCACCGCCGACAAATGTAAAGCAATTGAGACAATTTAATGGCTTAGCAGGGTATTTTCGCCGATTTATTTGCGATTTTTCAACTATAATGGCACCATTGTACAACTTGACCAAGCCTGGAGTAAAATGGGAATGGACGGACAGCCATGAAGCCATACGTGCAAAAATAATTAATTATTTGACTTCAGCACCTCTACTCACGATCTTTCAAGAAAATTGTCCAATAGAACTCCATACCGATGCCAGCGCTATTGGATTTGGAGCTGTGTTAATTCAACTGAAAGATGGGATTCGCCACGTCATCGGCTATTTCAGTATGAGGACTACGCCAGCTGAATCAAGATACCATAGCTACGAACTGGAAACATTAGCAATAGTTCGAGCGATTAAGCATTTCCGCCACTTTCTGTATGGAAGAAAATTCACAGTCATGACGGATTGCAATGCAGTGAAAGCGTCGCGCTATAAACAAGAATTACTGCCAAGAATCCATAGATGGTGGGCATTTTTACAGAATTTTGATTTTGAAGTGGAGTATAGAAAAGGCGAGAAATTGAAACATGCTGATTTCTTCAGCCGCAACCCGCTTCAAGTTGTAATGAACTTGTCAACCAAAGACGATTGGCTGATTGTAGAACAACGACGTGACGCTGACCTCAGTAAAATCATCAAAGAAGTTCATTCAAATCATCAGTTGCATCCGGACTATGTACTCAAGGATAATGTTCTGCACTACAAAACAAAATCAGATCACAGGATAAAATTTACTAAAGTCGTTCCTCAGTCTTACCGGTGGAGTCTTATTAACACATACCACGAAGCACTTAAGCACATGGGATGGGAAAAGACATTAGCTAAACTTCAAGAGAATTTTTGGTTTCCTAAAATGTCGTCAACAGTCAGATACTTTGTAGAACATTGTGTCATATGCAAAACGATGAAAGGATCATCTGGAGCCACTCAAAGTCGTCTGCATCCTATTGAAAAGATACCGGAACCTTTTCATACCATCCACATCGATATTTCTGGGAAACTAAGTGGCAATGCTTCTCAGAAGGAATATGTTTTTGTGGCAATTGATGCTTACACAAAATTTGTAATATTACAACATGCCAAAAATAAAACTCAAGCCAGTGCTTTAAAACATCTGCAAGAAATAGTTTTCCTTTTTGGAGCGCCACGACGAATTATTGTCGATGGTGATGGTGCATTTATATCTCATTATAAAACCTACTGCGACCAATACGGAATTGAATTACATCAATGTGCTGGATACACAAGCAGAGCTAATGGACAGGTCGAAAGAATTATGAGAATAATAAAGAATGGATTGACTATAATCAAGAACACGCAGAAAAACCATTGGATGAAATCACTGGGCGCCTTGCAATTAGCTATCAATACTACCTTTTCGAAAACCACAGGTCAAACACCAATTGAATTACTAACTGGCAAGAAAGGAAGTGTTCCTCCAGAACTTCTAAACCTAATTGACGAACGTAACGATTCCATAGACCCAACTATGTTGAGAAAAGCGGTGTTATCAAGGATGACCGAACAAGCTGAAAAAGATAAAATACGCTATGATAAAAGTAAAGCCAAAGTAAAAAGATTCGAAAGAAATGAATACGTTCTATTAAAAGAACCTCCAAGACTCGGTACTAAATTAAGCCCAAAATATGATGGACCTTTTGAAATAAGGAAAGTATTACCTCATGATAGGTATGAAATACGTCGAATCAATGGTCGCGGCCGATCAAGAAAAGTATGTCATGAGCAACTAAGAAGCGCTCCTAAATTCGGAGTGCAAAGTGACGTGGCCATATCGGCGATGTCTAAAGACATTGAAGAGGATGAAACATTGAATGATAGCAACAATATAATATGAAGGTTCTCATAAGAGACGAAAAAAAAAGAAAAAAAAAAATTACGAGAAGCTAGATTAAGTAATATAACTTTTTGAGATTAGATATGTGATCATTATGTATGAGACGACACCAAAATTAGCGCCGAGGCTATGAGGTTGTCGTATTTACTGTGTAACGAGAATCCAACCAAAATTAGCGCCGAGGTTATGAGGTTGTCGTATTTACTGTGTAACGAGAATCCAACCAAAATTAGCGCAGAGGCTATGAGGTTGACATTTTTGAGTGTGAGGTCCAATCAAAATTAGCGCTGAGGCTATGAGATTGACATTTTTGAGTGTGAGGTCCAATCAAAATTAGCGCTGAGGCTATGAGATTGGCACCCACGGAAATATACTATTCGTTCTATGTGTAAGTAATAAATTTATCTTTTCAGGTTAGGTTTGTACTTTCTGTAGACGCAGGGACGCGTCTATTATCAGCATGGCCGTATCGGCGCAAATATTATACTCGTCCAAAAATATGTGTTAAAGGAATATAATATTAAATACCGGATGAACAATCATCCGATTACGTCATTCGTTTGTGCAAAAACACGTGATTCATTCCAACGCGCCCCACCACCGGCACCTTATAAAAGGCGCCCGCAGCAGTGAGAGCGGATTCGTTGGTCAGCGGTCGAACCAGACAGACCTAACGTCATCGGTGATATTTTGTAATTGTTAATAATAATAATTGTTAATTATTAATTATTAATTTAATTTTGTTATTATCTGTATTGCGATTGTCATTTCAATAAATAAGCATGGCTAACGAAGATGGTATTTTCAATGCAAACACCCTTCTTCCTACATATACTGTATTCACCATTAATTAAGATATCAAAAATTTATTGTTTACTTTATTGCGTTGAGTAACGTAGTGGCTATCAATTTCAATATCGAATATCGATTCTAGAAAAATACAAACAATTTTATCTTTCACAAAACCCCACAGTTAAAAACAAAAATTGAGCTACCAAAACTTCCACACAGTGCTCATAACCACTTGCTTCACCAAATTCAGATTTTGATTATATCCAAACATGAGCTGCCAGCATTTCGCATACAATGAAATCAAGCAGGGAGGTTGAATTCTGCGCTAGATATCTTCGCTAGCCAAACTACTAAGTCGAAAACAGTACCATCCACATATCTGGTTCGCAATTAATCTATCACAGCGAATGTTGAGTGAGAACTGGCTGAATAGTTCTGTCGCTGCCATCAGTTGGGGGCACTCGGCTGGGCAAACGCAGCAGGCAATAACATGGTACCGTCACTTGCATGTGCCCTCGTAACTAACATAGATTAATAGAGTGAATACAACATAGATGTGGAAATAGGCATAATATATGATTAAGGTTTTTATATTTAGCAAAAGAATAAGTTATATTCTCCGAGCAAAAGCCGATTGTCATATGAAAATCTATGATAATTGTTAGTGGAAGCTCAAAAAAAGGCTGACAGTCTCTTTATCCTCAGGATAAAGTGTATTGCGCAGAAATTAGGTAGCGGGGTCTAAAAAATAGGAGGTCTTCGTGGAAAATACTGAAAGCCGACCTGAAAGCTAGACTGAAAGCCGACACCATCGTAGTTGGGAAAAGGCTATAAGGAGCATAGGCCAGATTCGATTTTTTATAGTTTTTATTTGCGTTTGCTATTAATTTTCAGCATTTAATATGCTGAATTGAGGATTTTTGGTAGCTACATAAGTAAAGACGTTTATATAATTATAAGATTTTACAATCTAGGTCTTTGCATGTTATTTATTTTCTGATGGTACCTATTTGCATCCATTGTTAAATTTTTTTTTCTTAGAAATCCATTATACGCAGTTATGATTCTAAAATATTAATGTATGTAGCATATTTTGAGGAATATTTTATTTAATTAGCGTTTATTCTTGGCATTTTAAGCCAAGATAAGTATGTGGTCATATAGAAGATATATTACCGATTTACCTCACCTTGGGCTTAAAACATTACTTGTAACAAAGGCATACCTAGAACATAATAATAATATAAATAAAGTATAGGAAGTTTCTATACGAGTAATAGGACAATCTATTTTACTTTATACTTCCATTAACGTAATACTGATGAGCTATTTCAGGTACTTAGTAATTTTTTCATGGATTTATATACGAATAAATTTTTATTTAGAGGTTATTTGCAAATTTCCTTAACGCCTAGTCAAACTTGATTGCATGTTAAGTGTAGTGGATAAGATGGACTCCTTGTCACTGCTGAGGCGCACAATGTTCTCCCTTTCCATCGAGATAAATATTTGTGTGTGATTCATAGTCATATATCTGGGTGTAAATTTGTGTATCTACATTAACTGTAACGCTAAAAGTCTTATAAAAAAGTAAAGAGTATTCATCGTTTTACACCAAAAACCATTACTTAAGGGTCCGGCGGAGTTTGAATTGCCCACAAAAACGTAATACCGAAATAAATAATAATCCAGACAATATTTTATCAAATTCTGTTTTTATTCGAATTTGGATACTATTAATCTAGGTTCCTACGGAGCTATTTCGTCTACTACTAGTTCTCTGGAAATAAAAGACCGGAAAATCGTTCCATACTTGGTAAAGTTATCATAATTTGCATTCGCTTACATTTACTTCCAGTGAAGTATTTTGGACGAAATGGTGGATTAGGAACCTAGATTAACGCTATCCGAATCCGAATAATAACAGAATTTGATTAAATTGTGTTTAATTTACGATTTATTTCGGTATTACGTTTGTAAGGAAAAATCGGTCCGCCGGATACTTAAAAATCCAATCTTATGCAAGTCCAAACTAAATAAGCATCTTTTAGTTGTCTATTATGGTGGTTACGAATAAGTGAAGTTAGTTCTATCACACCTACACACATACGGTCTTATTCATAATCATTATACTCGTAAATGGTCTCAGAAATCTTATAGCTGTAATATGTTTTGTCATATTTTGTGACAGAGAAAAGAAAAATTATAACTATAGCTTGATAAGACGTTTTATATTATTACCTTAAATAAGGCCGTTACTTTAGGAAAATGTTTCCGTTCAATTTGCAAATTTAGTCTACTGTACATTTTGTAGTCTGTGGCCGAATAAACGTTACTGGCATCACGTTGACGCGGCAGACACACGACGTTGATATACAAGTTATCTGCACTTTATTACTAGTCCCATTCTGTTAATTACTGTTACACTTAGACAAATATCATCGTTATTACAATAATTGGCGTAAAGTTCCATAGAATTATCATCAATGGATATTTATTATTGTTGTTCTGACACGGAATGGCCAAAATAGATGTTTAGTTAAAAAATCCTGGATTTAACGGAGATACGTACTTAATGGATTACGGTGTTAACTTTCCTTCTAATTAATTCTAAAACAAAATATAGCAAATAAAATAGTAACCCGTTGATTGTCCCATTGCGGTCTCCTTTTAGAACAAGAGGGGCTAGGTTATAATCCACACCATTGAAATACCTACTGGGTCAGCAGATATGACGCAGTCGTAAAAATCTATCAAGCACGCAGGTTTCCTTATGATGTTTTCCTTCTCTGTTTATGCAAGTGTATTTTAATTAAGACTAAGTGAGAGGACGTTAAGAATCATTCAGTTGCTGCCTGATTAGCCTAGTGGTCCTGAGCGCGATTGCTACGCTAGAGGTCCTGGGTCCGATTCCCAGACCGAGCAAAATGTTGAAATAAAACTACTTTTTACGGATTTTATCGCGTTGTATTGATATTATTTGATTCCCGACGTTTCGGATCCGTTACAGCATCCGAATTTCAGATGTTATTGGGTTTTTCTGTGAAATTCTAAGTCGCAGCTCGGACTTTGGAATTTCTGCCCGGTTAATGGCAATAGGGTCACCCGTATAAGGTTATAAAATGGGACTGAAACATGCCAGCGCACTGTACATTAGTACATCTCTGCCTACCTTTCGAGAATACAGGTGTGATGGTATGTTTATGTTTGTCAGTAAGATGCAATTTGTATGTCGTTTTGGCAAAAAATAAAGTTGTCTTTAAGATGTGCCTAATTGAAAAGGAGTACCACGGAAGTAGTAGAGGAAGAAGATAGCTATCGGTAGTTACCAAAACATGGCACCCATTCCGAGTGTCCTGTTCAACATTCCAAAGGCGGCTCTAATAAGCTTATTGGTCCATTTGCATTGGTTCCTTGGTACGTTTTCGAGTGGTGAGTACCGGGATGCACTTGCGGTACTCCTGGCAACGTCGGTCTCGGTATAAACGAGATAGAACACGATCTAGCCGTCGAGTGACCCTTAACATCTCCACAACGGAGCATTGTACTCTGTGTTTTCTTTTTAATTGTACGAACAAGAATGCAATACGAATACGTTTTGTGGTAATTAATAATGTCATGTAGTATGGATTAGGCTTTTTATTTTGTTGTGTTGAATAGTCTGTTTTCCTTTGATTTTTGTTTTACAGGATCATAATCACCGCATTGAGATTGGTTTGGAATTACATTTTAAACATATTTAAGTACCAGAATAACCCTCCAGACTGCTTGCATTTCGTCATATTAAAATATTATACCTAACTTATGTTACTCGCGCAACAATCCATCAAACGGTTTAGGCTGTAGAGCTTGCCAAAAAATAGAAATTCTTAGTTAAATATACATATATCATCACTCCTATATTCCCTGAAGAGTTAGGCGAAGGTGTATGTACAACCACAGATCTGTTTTAGGGCCCATGTACTAGAGGGTCACCCCTTTTGCCATTAATCGAGAATTTTATCGAAAAACGCAAATAAAACTGTAACTGTATGTTTAGTCCGCATACTCTGTAAAGTTTTACGAGGTCACAACTTTTCTTGAGTTCTTTAATGATTGTCATAAATTAATTTAATATTTCCTTTCGAAAAATCCACACAACAAAATCCTTTGAACAGTAAGAACACAGTTGATGTCACAGTAACCATTAAAATCTCCATTTATTCAGAGCTTAAAGAGAAATATTTAGCCAGTTTTCCTTTAATCCGACAACGTTGTGTGGCAGACAGCCTTAATCCGTTGCAATAAGAGGGACAAAGAAGTAAACTAGATTAGAGATACGTACAAGAACGCGGTAACATGCTTTACAAATTAAATACGTTACGTTCCACGCTTATTGTCGACTGAGTTTGCAGTTCTAGTCCCCGAGAAATGATTTGGTTTAAAGTTGCAATACATTTGCAATCATAATTTTAATTTTAATATTTCCCTTATTCGTCTTTCCCTCAATTATGAGGATCGGGCCTAGAAAGTTGGGGCTTAATTTTACACGATAGGATAGCAACCTTAGAAAAGATTCCATAGCGCTTCAGATCAAAGGAACAGTTCAGTCATTTTCAACTTAGGACGCACACTCATAATTAATTATAATCCTAAGCAGTAATCGGAGCGAGATTCTATATTATTCTCTCATCGACTAATGGCAGTGTTTAACGTGACTTCCAATCTTCCTTTATATACTCTGTGATGCAATGACATGTGAAATTAGGAGGTAATCTTGAAAAATTGTTCATTCGCTAGGTAGGTTCTGTAAATCATTATCTTTATAACGGGGTTAAGGCGGATCGTTCACCTGAGCCCGCGAAATTCAAATTTCAGGTGCTTTTTCGCAGTTTATAGGTCTATAGTGTGTTCTACATTCATGGCAATAGTAATTGCGACATCAACTACCTATACAAAATTCACAAAGTTTAACTAAAACCATTGCTTAAAAATCATTATTGTAGCTAAAAGTAGTGTAACGTGTCAATTTTGACCATTGACACAGTTTTTGGCAAGTTTTCGGTTTGTTATGGATTTTTAAGTAAAGGTTTTAGTTCTCAGTTGTAAATGTTGTATAGTTAATGTCGCTATTACTATTTCCATGAATCTAGAACTTGTTATAGACCTACAAACTGCGAAAAATCACTTGAAATTTAAATTTCACGGGTTCAGGTGAACGATCAGCCTTAAGATGACTAATCCTACTACTATTACAAACGTGATTTGTGAGGGTGTAATGCATGTTTTTTATTCAATCACGTCAGAACGGCTGAACGGATCTGGAGGAAATTTGGTACAGAGATAGATAATTATAATCTAGTCTTTTTATACAGGTTGGATAAAATTCTGAAGTCCACGCAGATGAAGTCGCGGGCAGATGCTAGTTACATTTTGCAATTATTTGCTGGAATATGTCGGTACACATAATATAACATTCTTAATGTACACTTTTGATGTCGTAATGACAAGACAAGCGTTTGTCCCGGGCGGAGCTCGGCCGTGTCGTCACAGGGCCCGTTATACATGATATTCTACTTTGGAACTGCTTATTGTTATGTTTACGTTTACGATTAGAGTCCCCGCGTCGGTGCTCAAATTTTCTGTTTTAAATAAGATAGGCTAAGGTTGAGAGTGAGTGAGACGACATGCGACGACAGAAATATTTGCGATGAAATAACAGTGCCTGTCTGAAGTTATCTGTTCCGAACGGTCGCAAAGGTACATTCACTACAATAAATTATTAACATAACTTACCATCACGCCTGTATTCCCCAAAGGGTTAGGCAGAGGCGTACTTAATGTACACCCACAGTTCGCCGGTATGTTTAGGTCCCAGGTTATAGGGGGCGAGCCTATAGACATTAACCAGGCACAAATCCAGACTCCGAGCGGCTACTGAGAATTTCATAGAAAAACCCAATAACACTGCTCGACCTGGGGATCGGGTGTACATTAGTACGCCTCTGCCTAACTCTTCGAAGAATACAGGTGTGATGGTATTTTATGATGGTATGTATGTAAAATAAAAATAGAAGATTGCAGACAATAGAAGATTATATAACCATTCCATCATGCGGGTGGACCATGGACTCGATAATGAGTTAACGTGTCCAAAGAATGAGTGTTAGTTGCTTATCGTTTTTTAGAAAATTTCAGAGAAAATATATGTGATGAATAGGTTGGCAACTTGTCGTCGCTAATGCACTACCGGAGAGTTCAAATCCAAGAGAATAATTCTCCTTCACATCCGTGCACCTAGCTTTATCTGAGTACATAAGTGCATGGTACACATTAAGGTACTGAATTTTTGAACACAAAGTGCATAGTCGATACGAAAAATGCAGTATTGATATTTATAATGCGGACTAAGTATATTCCTGCACCAAAACAATGCGTCAAGACGAGATAAACAGTTGAAAAAATTATGTCGTGATGGTAACATGTATTAGGTAGGTACCCGTTAACCGGTTCCAAATGTCAAACACTTTCTAGATAATATCACGTACTTAACACATTTAAAAACGCAAAGGTTCAAACGTAATTATCTATTCCTAGAACGAGCAAAATATTATTGTTTTAAGCTATTGCATAGCTTCTATCGCGGGCCTTGAGCGTGGGGACCGAATCCAGAAATTCCGTAACGAAAAAAACCTAACACGCTTGTCTCTTTAGTTCAGCAACCCACCTTTAGGTGGCATTGGTTGTATTACATAAGTTGATAAAAACCAATGCCACCTAAAGGCGGGTTGCTGAACTAAAGAGAAACACGCTTGTCTCTTTAGTTCAGCAACCCGCCTTTAGGTGGCATTGGTTGTATTACATAAGTTGATAAAAAACGCTATGCAATAACTTTTCCGCGGTAGTCCCCGAGTGCCACACGTAAATTTTTTTTTATTGTAATTCTCAATAGTAGTTCGGAGTTTGGATTTGTGTCCACCTCCTATTACATGCGATCTATGAAACTCATCAACAAATTGATGCAGAATGCGAAATATGCAATAGAAGTGGACAATCATTGTAAAAATGGAAACACAAATCGTAAAACAACGACGTCATCATGAAAGATTAGACAGAAAGACAAATGACAGTACCTACGGGCATAACACATTGTACACACTGTATTGTTCTCAAAGAGACGAGAATGTTCTTTTTTGTGTTCTTTTTTCCTTTTTTATCGCTCCATTTGCGCAAGCTGGGCTTGTCTCTGCATCCCAGTGTTCCCTATGGGGCGTAATTAGGGTAGACCACACGACTAATTGAATAAAAACATTGCATAATTAACGAAGGGAGCAATGCCGGTGCCGCCGTCTGTACCATTGGGTTCAAAGGGTGTTCGAAACTTTATCTTTCTTTACCAGCTGCAATTTAATATGCATGATAGAATGTTGTTTGAAAAGTTGACGCTTGTGTTACCTTATGAATTAGCAGAATTAAGTGTGAAATAATCAACTTATGATTTTTGTATTAAATGAATTTTTTTTGGGGTACTATTTATTTATTTGGAGCGTATTATAAGCAATTTTTTAAACTTTTTTTTTTACGTTCATGCATTTTGTGTAAATAGTGTATATATAGTAGTTTATTGATGATGTTAATGAAAATTTTAATTCTATATTCCTCCTTCGGTCCTGAGTTCGATTCCCCAGTCGAGCAGTGTTATTGGCTTTTCGTATGAAATTCTCAGGAGCAGCTAGATTTGTGCCTGGTTATTAGCAATAGGCTTGCCCCTATTACATGGGATCTGAAAATACCAGCGAAGTGTGGGTGTATATTAGTACACCTCTGTCCAACCCTTCGGGGAATACAGGCGTGATAGTATGTATGTTGGTGAGTAGATGATCGATAGCCTTTTACATGGCAAATCAGTCCGTTAAACGCTACTGACTGGCAATATTGTTGTCATGAGCTCCTCCTAAACTCGTGTTTTCAATATAGGAGATGGCGATATTATCTAACTATATTATTATATACAGTAAATAATTTCGTGGTTAAGTAATAACTACGCTGATCAAGATTAAGCTGTGCTTGCCGTGGTCAGTTTGTGGATAGATGATCATCCTTAACACAATGAGACACCCTCGTGCCTCGGAGAATACGTAAAGCTGTCGGTCAAGTTGTTGTATGAACACTCACGATAATCGTTAGTGGTAGACAAATGCCTAAAAAGTCTAACAACCAATCTATCCTTAGGATAATGGTATTGCCCAGAAAGTCACTTTGTGTATAATACTAATGTTCATCTGGTTAGTGATCAGGTTAGGAAGCTTCGAACCCGATCTCAATAAGGTCAGGGGGATGATAAACAAAAATTACATCAGAGCACGTACTTTGAACTAAAATTACTTTTTACGGATTTTATTGCTTTAATATATTGATATTATTTTAGTCTCGACGTTTCGGATCCTTTACAGTAGAGGCCCCCAAACTTTTTTTCTCATGTCAACCACTTCGCATGATTTTCGTCGGTAGTTGTTTGCCTAATTTCAAATTTCATTCATTCAAATAATATACCCATTTACATCTCATAGATCCCTCTTTTTTCCCCGCTGACATGAACCCCTTGTCATCGTCGACCCCTGGGGGCTGATATAAACCACTTTGGGTATCACTGTTTTACAGCATCCATGTTCACGGGTAGACTAATCCGTAAAACCAGTTAGGAACCAGTATGTTAGCCAGAGACCTATTCGAATGGGTCATCGAACCGGGTGAACGATAAGTTGGTTGCAATAAAATACCCACCGCACCATACTTTATGAAGTAATAAAATCCAGCAGCGAGGTTTAAAGTTCACGGAGGCGGTCGTAATGAATTAAAATACTTTGGGCACAGGTCGTTTACGGAAAGTTGATGTGCTTATACAAATGCCCTGCCCAAAACAGGACCCCCTGTAATCATACATTTAATGGCTTCCATAATGACCTCGTAAAGTAGTAACTGCCACAAGCCGTTTCATAAATACTGAACTTCAACCCTGAAACTTTTGATTTTTCTCACAATTTTAGGTAGGTTTATTACACGTTTACAACGTATGTTATGCACGAATAAAGGGTTTACGGACGTTTAATTGAATCATCGAATATTATAACACATACAAAAGTATGCCAAACTCCGATAGGGCGTGATAATAATTAAACTAAAATTTCACCCAGTTCCGAAATATACGTATTTTATGAAAAGTAATAAAATCGACTTGAAACATTTACGATACACATGCACAGGTACATTCTTTGCTGTAGTGAATCTATAAATATATTTTTATTGTAACAGACCAATGTCTGTACATTATAGATATTGAAGAAAAACTAAAATGGGGGTAAGCAAAAACAACAATTTTTAGAATTTTTGTGTATTTGTCTGTATATTTGTATGCGTATCACGCAAAAACTACTGAATGAAATTGGATGCGGTTTTCACAGTCGTATGGCTGGTCATTTTATCTTGATACACCGGGTTAAACCTTTTTGGGAAGCGATTGAAAGCGCAGGTAGCAGCTAGTTACTTATAAAATTGAATTCAACTACTTTTACGAATTTTATCACGTGATATTGATATTATCAAATCCTGAAGTTTCGGATTCTTTAAGGCCGTCTGGCGGAACTTGTTTTGCAAAGTAAGCGAAAAGATACCGCAAACCGGATCGGTATTATGGTTTCGATCTAGCCACGGAACTTGATACAAATACCAAGTGAAATAATCCTCGGTATTTTTCACTACCGACAGCGATATACCTATGTCTTGTATCTAAATAGACATAAATTACAGTTTCCAGCATGACAATGACCCATGTGGTCAGAATACATCTCCTCACTGCCATTCAGATAAGCATAATCTGGGTGTCTTTAAATCACGAGTGAATCGGTTTCTTCTAGGCAAGCGCGCTCCATCGTAGATCGCAGTATCGCTTAACATCAGGCAAACTAGCGGTCAAGCGTAAGCCTATCACGAATAAAAAAAAAAGCATCTCGTAAGAGCCGAGAAAATATCTGACTTGCTCGGTGGTAGGACCTCTCGGGGTTTGACTGGCTGGCGACCACCCTTACGTCGGAGTCTGTCGGGAAGCACCTTGGTGTGTGTTTCGACTATTGCGCGTAAGAGCCAGTTCCCCCTTGGTTGCTGCGGCTCTGGCAATCTGCAGTCCGTAGGGGCTCTTAAAGCTTGGCAACGCATCAGCAACTCCTCTGGTGTTGCAGGTGTCCATGGGCGGCGATGACTACTTACCATCAGGTGGCTTACCTGCTCGTCTGCCGCCTAATCAATAAAAAAAAATTACAGTAGAGTATACATTATCTACATGTGACTTTGGGAGCTGATAGGTATACACTATCTTGTAGTATTCTAGTATTCTTGTTAACCCTTCGTGCTAAGCTAAATGCTTGTGTTACGAGTGGATTCATGTCGATAGTGCAATGGGTGGGTTTCAAATTCAAACCGGCAACCACATGATCGCAACTTCGAATCCCTAGAGCCATTAGGCTACCGCCGCTTCAAATTGCAGCAATTATCCCAAAATCTAGCAAATTTTTTTAAAACGATA
The DNA here is from genome assembly GCA_910591435.1 of Acronicta aceris. Lineage (NCBI taxonomy): Eukaryota > Metazoa > Arthropoda > Insecta > Lepidoptera > Noctuidae > Acronicta > Acronicta aceris. Next base: position 6,570,229 of record OU342763.1, on the reverse strand, counting down.
TATATGTAACTACACTGTAATAAGCCTTAGTATATTTGTAATAACGGACGGTATCGCTACCACCGTAAGTATTGTCATTTCAGTTTCCTCGTCCTCCTTTTCTTGTAAAGTACAAATGAATAAATAAATGGACACATGGACACGTTATAATACGGCCCCTGGTATCAATACTTAACAATACCTTCACGGGACGGACAAGGTTTTCTTAACACATTGTATACGTTCCTACTTAGTAGTTTAATTTCAATACTTATTAAATTAATATTCTGTTACAAGGAAATATATATACTAGGAAATAGAACTGACCTGGATCTGTCTATCAATCTGAATTATTTTGGTTTAATTTGTTTTGTTGAAAAGTTTGTATAATGGATGTAATGTAAAGGAGAACTCAGAAGTGAAATGATTAATTCAGGCACAAAACTTTGCAATTTCCTTACTCTTTGTCTAATGACCTTAATTAAGAGTGTGTTGAGCAAGTAACTGTCTCTTTAGCCTAATGGTCCTGAGCGCGAGTGCTACGCTAGAGGTCCTGGGCTCCAATTCCGAGGTCGAGCATTGTTATTGGGTTTTTCTAAGACATTTTCAGTAGCAGCTCGGAGTTTTGGATTTTGCCTGGTTAATGGGAATAGGCTCGCCCCTAATCATAATCATAAAAGCCTATATTCGCCTAATGCTGGGCGTAGGCCTCTTCTAGTGAACGTCCGATCTTCGGCTTTCCTCATCCAGTCAGTCGGGGTTAGTCTACATATATCATCGTATTTTTTCCATTACATTTCAAGTATTCATTCTACTACACGTCACCTATTAACCATTCTGTGCTACTACTTCGATTCAGACTGACACTGAACATTGAAAGAGAAGAAGGCAATAACTAAGTGTCAATTTATCTAATCGAACGTACCGTGATTTATCAGAGAGTCAATTCTTCCTGCAAAGAATTAATAGTAAATGAGAGAAAAAAAATACCTTCGAACAAATAAAAAAAAAAACATTAAAAAAGTCAGGACAGGCACTGTCGTATCATGACCCAGTCGACCTATAATTGTTGACAGTTAACACAATTTGTACATTACCACATGCGACCTCTGCTATTTTGATTAATATAGTCCTGACAGAAACGGCACGAAGCAACCCTTTAATCCATTTATCTTGTAAAATCACCTTTTGTACCCGCTTCCCATTTTAAATCTATACATTGATAAGATTTTTTTGGCTCGGCCGAAACATCAGCATCCGAAAGCCTTTTTTGTTTAAAAAAGGATATGTCAATTACTAGAATTAAGAATACGTGACACGTAAGCGAAATGGGCTTTGAAACAATGGATTGATAAATGAGCCGTGTGCGCAGGAAACAATACGTTTCGTATCTTCACCAACAAAAATGTTTGAATTTATGTTCATTTGCTGTACGTTTCGTGTTTACGTTAGTTAATGGCAGGCAATTAAAGGACACATATATCACATCCCATATCGACAAATAAGATGAGAATCGTGAGAGTGGTTCATTTGTACGGCAGGCATATAATTATGAAACTACTTAAAAAAAGTACTACCATATCGAAATAAGTAATTTAGGATACTAGATAGAGAAAATGATACTTATGGCTGTAAATATGGTAGTACCGTAATATACTATGTAGGTAATAATACGGGAAAAGATTTTCGGAAAAAAAATTGATGGAATTTAAATCACTGAAACGACAGATTTATTATTTAAAAAATTGTCAACTATCAGAATTCCCATTCAGTATGTTGGTGACATTATAATGTTCTCAAAGGGTTGCTAATAGTGGACAGAAAGTAAGTTATTCTATACAATTATTTCAAAGATTTTACGATAATTTCATTTGTTCATCTCAGCCTCTCAGAAGGGGAAATAAACAAGGAAACGTTGCTTGGCAATTATTTTTAACCTGTTAATTGATTGTCTCCAAGACGCTTTCTTTGGGTTAAGGTGATTTTATACAAAACGTCTTCTGGAATTCGCATTGTTTGTGGCCAAGTAATCAACCGATCTGCGAGGATAAGCTGCGCTTGCTGTGATTAATCTATCGATGGGTGCGCACTGCACATCGATAGCCCTTTATGTCCTCTATGTATACGTCTTCTCCGTGCCCCGGAGAGCACGATACATCGTCGATCCGAATTTACATCTATTGGTATAATAATGTTATTTGTCACCACAATGTAAAATACAGATTTAATTCATTAGACTCTTACATTGCTAACATTGTAATATGATATATTGTGGGAGACTGGTGCCTAAACTAGGCGAAAGCCTGTATTTCACCAGGAGTCCACAACGAGATAGAATATCTGACAGTTATTAATCATTCAGTGTTTTCATAATCCAAATTCAAACGCGTTTTTCAGATTTTTGTTAACTTTTCTGTAGAGATAACTTCTTGGAAAACGGAAAAATCGGTTTGTGAAATGAGTATTGAAGCGGGAATGCGAACGGTCGATGAGGTCACCGCGACGTTTGTTAAGAAGGGACTGAGAACTATATGTGAGTAGTGTGTATTGTTTGAGCATCACTTGTTGAACAAATAGCTGCCGTACACTCAGGACTTTAGTCTTTCTGTAAAGCTCAGTCGTGGGGTATCGAAATGGTAAAAAATTAGAAACTTGAAGAATCGCCCCCTGCGCTCTCTCCACCTGAATGAATACAGATTTGTGTGCACCACCCCAGATAGTAATACAATAATTCATCAGTGATTGACAGTAAATTTCCATCCGCCACTTCACGAAGGTTTGCGTTCATCAGAAGCTCAAAAAGCCTGACTGAGTCGTAGGTACCTAATATGGCTTGTCAGAATAATTTAATGTGACAGGGAGAACTAAAATTACTTCGTGGCGCAATTATGTATTATAAATACCAGGAAAGTGATACTCAGGGCCCAAAAATATGAATATTTAGCCTCAACTATTTTCACAGAAAACCAACATGGCATAGTTGGGAGACAGTTTGAATGGTAATATTTCCCAGAACTCTATCTATCTATACTTATAATAAATCTGTAGAGAGGTTAATTCTGTACATGAAATATATTTCCAAAATAACTATCAGCGGGTGATTAGTGATCGATACTGACGCCAAAAATGCAATCAGTAAAATTTTTGTCTGTCTGTCTGTCTGTATGTTCGTTATAGAAACAAAAACCACTCGACGGATTTCAACGAAACTTGGTACAATTATTCTTCATATTCCTGGGCAGGTTATAGTATACTTTTCATCACGCTACGATCAATAGGAGCGGAGCACAATTAAAAAATGTTGCAAAAACGGGATAATTATTTGATTATTTTGTTCTGGGAAGTGACATGGGTCGTTGATAAAGCGGGCGTAGCCGCTGGCGGAAGCTAGTGTTTAATAAATGAATACCTAATATACTATCACGCCTGTATTTTCCGAGAGCTTAGACTGCGTTGTGCACCGATGTATTCCCCACAGTTCGCTGGCAGAGAGCCGAGTCGAACCTGGGAATCACTCTGAATTCGAATGCTTGACACCCGTATGTTACAGGGATCCAGCAGAATATCATAAATAATAATATCGTATATCAGACTCCTATTTGGTACGGTTCGGCACACAAATTTTTAAGTAGGTTCTTTACATTACCTTTTTATGAATTTCACTAAATTGCTTTTGTGTGTGTTTTTTTGTACTAAATAAATGTTTTTCTTTCTTTTCTTATGCTTGGCCACCGAACCAACGCAACGTAGGCAATGTTATTATAGGAATAATAATTTTTACAAACAATAATTCCTACAAAACCTGTACAAAGAGTAAAGTGTGTAACATATTTAGGACTTAAAGTTGACGAGCATTTCTCCTGGGCTGAACACATAGATCTCATATGTAATAAACTTACAGTGGTACTTGGCAAATTTTACTACTTAAGTTATAGAATCCCTATTGATACACTAAAACTACCTTATACTTCTTTAGTGGAATCTATTTTGGATTATGCTCTTGATTGGTACCGCCTCACATTTAAAACATATATAGATAAACTGGAGAATATTCAAATAAGATTTATAAAACTGCTTGTAGATAAAAAATCTAAAAATAAATACAGAAATGATTACTACAAACTTTTTACAATATGTAAAATATTACCGGTCAGTCTAATACATAAATACCTTCTAGCAACTTATAACCATGGCAAACAAGAGCATAATACTTAATTAAAAATCAAAATAAATAATTATTATAACACGAGGATGATGACTTCGGGTAAATTCATTGTTCCCAGAGTTACAAACGTGTATGGAGTATGGACTTTAAGAAAACGTATACCGTATATACTCAACATTTTATCCGCCGACATCAGAATCGAACCTAATAAAAATAAATTTAAAAGAAAGTTAAGAACATACCTTATAGCTACCCTACCATAAAACATTAATTGTGCACTCCATTACTTAAGTACCTACCTACATGTTATTAAGACTAAAATTGATCCCACAGTCAAACTGTTTGTACAGTTTTGTGGGACTTTGTATTGCTTCGTAAGCTCTACTATGTACCTCTTAATAAATAAAATAAATTAATAAAATAAACAATAGTTCCTGTCTTATTTCTAATTTAAGTCGGCGTGAGACATGATTAGGGATGGTCTGTTGAGTAATTGGGACGCCAGCGCCACCTGGTGACTTGAAGGAGCCAATGACGTCGCACGGTGCTAGCAAAACCGGGATCAGGGTTCACTTCACCTTACGTTCGCACGTTGACTTGTGCGCACGTGTTTGAAATGTTTTTGTAATTAAAATCTCAGTTTAATACTAGTAACAGATATATATGCCTGGGAAGTTTCTTCCACCGCTTCTTGTCCCCAGAATAATAACGAATGACACCAGAAAACCGCGAAGGCCCGGGCGTTTTGGAGATGTGTGTATTCAAATATTATCACTACATTATGAAAAGTACTACCAAGAAGTCAAATTAAACGAAGTTGACTTCTGAATGTCTTATGACTTCTTACGCCCACAAGATAATAGTTACCATGACTCAAACTGTCATGGTAACTATTATCTTACTGTCTGTAAATTTATATTGTTATATCATTTTTGGCCACATTAAACCAGAATAGAATGAAGAATTATTCAAACCGTGTCTTTTACTATTCAACTCATGGAACATATCTTTGCTTTCATATATTAGTGTTGTCTCACGACACGCCAATATATTCTAAAGGTTGGTCTTACGTGTCTGCCTAGAGTCCGGATTTAGGTAAATATTAAACACGGAGCCATCAGTTTACGTCCTAAATAAATTCAGCAAGGATAAGACACAAGTAATACAATAACTTGTGCTTTTACAGTTGGACGATCTTGCCGTGATTCCACCAGAAAGTTTCAGTATAAACGTTCTCGATTCATTGAGTCAGAAATCTGTTTTCCGTTAGTGGACCACTCTTGTATTCACGGCTTTGTTTACCCTGATGGAGAAATGTTTTGGTTATGTAATATACATTTTATGGTGTTCTGGTAACGTTATTAAATTATATGCAATAATGTTCGCCGGCGTATTATCAGCGACGCTTCTGATTGAGTTAAGCTATTAATGTTACATGGGACCAATATTACGGGTGAACTGTGGGTATACATTAGTACACCACTGCCTAACCCTAATTTTGTTTCAAGGAATTTTTTTTAGGGTGATTTTTTCATATCGCGGCAAAGCACCATTCAAATAGTTTATAAACCTTCAACCTTCCTCCTTAAGTTATTTCGAACAATTTTTATAGATTACATTATCTAGTAAGTTTTGTTTCATTATTACTGAAGTACGTTTACGTTCAGAAGCTGTTGTTTTAGTAAAGGATTGCTTTGACGGATACCTATGACGCGGAACACTAATCATGCAAGTCTCAGCCCGCACTTGGCCATTTTTTATTTAATCCTTTTACGGGTAGACTACCATCAATTTCCTTCACTGCCAAGTCTTTAGATAAAGTGGATAGCTTTAAGTAAAACAAGGCAATTTATGGTGCAGCGAGCTTACCGATTGTTGTCTAATAACATTTTGGAACGAAAGACTTTAGAAAGAGTTTAAAGTCAGTTGGAAAATGTTTTGCTTCGTATCTCGTTGATTACTTCCGAACTAGCGATAGAACGGGCCAACTCTGGAAATATACACCGCTAAGTTTTGCCGCGTTACATCGGCTCCGAGCATGTAAGAGTAGTTCCCGAACTGCTTTCAACGTATGGCTTAACGCAATGAATACTATGAAATGTCAACTATCTAAGATGAAATTCTTAATGAAGCTTCAAAGCTCGGAAGTCAAGTTTCACAGAATTATTGTCGATAAATTTATTATCGGGAATTGGACTTGGAGCCTTTGTTCGCGGTCACGCCGAGGTGCCCGTGGGAAATTAAGGTCCGATGGATACACACCGTAGGCGGGTCAGAATAACGTAGTGTACGCACTCTTTGGTACACCGTTAACTGTATTAAAATACGGTCCACCCGTGCGTTTATGAATCTCACTTTTGGAATATTGAAATTTCGTCTATGTATTTAGGTGCAGAGCTGAGGTAGCGGCAGAATCTAAATAGTGCTGCTATGTGAACGTAATGTACTGGAACGCGGTAGCTTGACGGTGATAGCTATGTGTAGACGGTAATGTCTCTGCTTGGTTGTACTGTGACTTGAATCTTTTGTAGAGTTTTGAGCGTAGGTAGTCGATCGATCGACTTCTATGTTGAATACTGTCTTGATTTTTACTTAAAATAATGAAATAATTAATATTTTAAAGCCACTGAGAATTTTTCGTTGGTTAAAATAATAGTCAATCTTCCACATTTAATGTTGAGGTGATGATGATAAGAAAATTTTATTGGATACTTCATTATTATTTTTCTCAAAAAAGATAGCTTTTGTTAAAAAAATATCAATGAATTCAAACAGTGGGTACCGACTGACGTGTTTAGTTTATGAAACAAAAATGAAAATATGATTTTTCACGAGCTCCAGTGGTCACGCACAGCTTTGGGCGTTTCTTTTTATTACTCAAGAAAATACCTGTTCCTTTTATGTTAACCGGCGCTTTATCGCGTTGCATGCCACTGAACCACCCTGGTGGGGCTTTAATAACAGCGTTTTGGAACTTCCGTGGCTGAACAGTAATATGCCATTCGCCACACTTAGTGAGAACGACCGCGAAATTGAATTATGATAGATGAGACTAGAAATACCGGCAGGTACTGATCAATTTGAATTCTTACAGAAGCCAAAATATTATATTGAGATCGGAAGCAAATATGAAATTTTGAAAAAGTTCAAGTTCGAAGTCAAGGTCATCAGATCAAGTATACGCTGAAGCATTAATGAAGTACAATAAAGAAATTATACGTAGGGAATGTAAACATTTTACAGAAATAACCAACGTAACACAAAAAGTACACAATTGAATAGTTTAGTTGTAAATAAACATTAAAATAAAAATACATTTATTCCATTACTACGATAAAGAACACAGATACGTATTTAACATCATCAAAGGCACGTTATTTCATAATTCTTTAATTTAAACCCATAAACTGCGGTGAAATAATTTAATCCTTTTTTTAACGTTCTGTCAGTTTACACGCGATGTTAATATTAAAACGGTACTAAAATTGGTTGAGAACTGTTAGTTTTATGTAATTGTAGTAATAACTTACTTTCTCAAAAATATTTCATGGAATGTATTCGTTAGTTGATTGATTGTGATTCTTCATGTAGATAAGTCTTATTTTTCTCTAAATTGGACCTTCTTTCAGAGATAGAAAAGTTCAAATTATTCTAAAAAAAATAATTTTATCATCAACATCGCATTGAATTGAAGTCACATGTTGTAAATATACATCGTATTCTAAACTGCTGTTACATAACGGGCTGCTAACTGCTTCCCGGTTTTAAGGCCACACAATTACAATTACTCTCGTCGAGAGGGGGCGGTACATATTTATTTGTCAGCAAAATCGCGCTTGCCCATTAGGGCCGGGGAAATCGTACGCACGCAATAAAGTCTTTTTGGAAGTTCCCTCCATACTTCGGAGTGCCCCACACGTAATGTTTATTTCATACGAGGATTCTGAATGAATTTTAGGCGTAAGCTCTCTTTCGTTTTTGGTTTTAGGGAAGTTTGAGAAGAAGGTTTGAAGAATAACAAGATAATTTGTTGGTGTTAAAATTTGGCCCAAATGTTATTTGATCTTTAATAGTGAGATTTATTTTTTATTGATTAAGTCGGCAAACGATCTGACGAGCCACCTGGTGGTAAGTAGTTATCCGTCGCCCATGGACACCTGCAACACCAGAGGAGTTGCTGATGCGTTGCCGACCCTTAAGAACTCCTACGGACTACAGACTGCCAGGGCCGCTGGCCGCTGCAACCGAGGGGAACTGGCTCTGGTACAAACGTCGAAACACACACTGAATGAAGAAACCAGATACCACAAATCAGATGATAGTCGTTTAAACAATAAAAATCTTAGCAACGACATGTTAATTTCTTTAATTGACTAATAATTATGATCTGATAACAATATACTATACATACGTAACGCATTTCCTGTTGTGATTTTCAGTAAAAACTTTTATTCGTGGGGTGGCATTTCGAAAATAACTAAGTAAAGTATATAATATTGAACGCAGAAATGGTCTACTAATAATCTCAGTACGACAATAGAGCCTTTTATAATGTTGTCATAATAACGTATCGAAATACTTTAGAAGTGGAGTACAATATGGGTAACAATAAAATAGTTTCTTTATTGTGGCGGCAGGTGAACCTCGGGGGAAATTAACGATAGATTGCAACGTCAAAAACTTGATCACATATTGTACTCGATTTCCTTCAAGTATTGCTCGATGTTGGGTCGACGCACGTATTATATTACTTTCACTACCCATAATCATGATTTCTATGAACAAACCTTAAGTTACGCGCACACGATCGCGTGTTGCGAAGATTAATCCGTATTTTGTCCAACACGAAATACGTGCGTAAGGTGCAAAGATTTAAACGACAAACACATTTAGCACTAACCAAATAGCGATCAATTGTTGCAAGCCTTTTTTCCTAAGGGTTTGAATGGAAATGTTTGGCAAAATATGTTGATCTCGATTTTTTGGCGACACACAAATGGTATACACGAACGAACAAAGTCGTCACGTATCATGCAACATAATGGTTGAGCCCGATTGTGTGTGCCTACCCTTTATGTTAGATCTCTGAATGTTTCGAGCATCCGCTTGATTTGCGGGGGAATCAACTTTATTTATGTGCAGACCTTATTTACTGATAATCTTGGTTTTATTACGAGGGTAACTGTGCCTACTCATGAATACCACTAAAAGTTACGGTTTGCAAGCAAGGCAGTAGTAGACAGAAAAATAGGACAATCCGTTTATGTCGCAATGAATTTTGTTTTTTCTACTTCCAATGATACCTATTGGTTCGAGATTTTGTTTGATAAAAATAAGACTTTATGGACTCCTTTAGACTTGGTTTAGTTTTTTGTAAACTATCATAATGCCTCTAATTGACATTTATAACGTGATGGACTAGAAAATTAGAAATGCCAGTCTTAGACATTTTTATATGCTAGTTATATATAAAAGCGTAACGTACCATAAATTAGTACGAATGATATCCTCGAAAGATTAGTTAGAGTTATACTGATGCACACCCACAGTCGGGGCGAGTCTGTCAACAAATCCAAACAACAAGCTATTGTTGAAAATTTTATAAAAAACTCTATAACATTAAGGTTGACCTGAGAATCGGACTGAGGACCTCCCGTTTGCGACCAGTAGCCTTAGCACGAACAACTTGCGAAAAAGTATTCGTATCGTCACGATAGAGGCGCTGGTCCAAATCTCATACAAATTGATCTCCATGACGATGCTAAGGCTACTGTTCAGTAGCCTTAGCACGAACAACTTGCGAAAAAGTATTCGTATCGTCATGGAGACCAATTTGTATGAGATATGGACCAGCGCCTCTATCGTGACGATACGAATACTTTTTCGCAAGTTGTTCGTGCTAAGGCTACAGGACTAATGAGGCAGTTAAATAAATAGAGGTTAATTTTTTTTTATTTTTTTTTATTATAAAGTTATTTGAGTGAAGGAAAAAATTCGACCGCGGGCAGAATTCGAACCTGCGTCTTCTGGTTAGATACACCCGCCAGATCGAAGACGCAGGTTGGAATCCTGCTCGCGGTAGAATTTTTTCATTTACTAAAATAACTTCAGAGGTTAATTTGTTTAATTTATATGAAGGCGTACATAATACTTATTCATAATAGCCGCGTATATTTATATAATGTAGATATTAAAATTAAAATTCTTTCAGCGAAATATCGTGATAACTGTTAAGGCCTAGAAAAATAATGGTTGGGTTACCTACACGTATTCGTAAGTTTCACGCAATGAGCCCATCTCTCGTTTTACCCGATGAAATATGTAGGCTAAATTTACGACTTACGTAACTCTTAATAAAAAGTTCATTGTGAGGATATTTAAAACCACTTTTGGGTTAGTATCAAATATACTTTTAGGTAAGTTTCTGACAATATTTTGTTATTATATTCCCGGTTCTTCCCTGCGGTTTCACTTGCGTTGTCTGAAAAAGATTTATTCATTTCAAATTTAGCTTCTAAGCGGCGTATTAAGACGAAATATACACTAGATTTTAAGTTAGACCTCCAGTAATACAACTGTGAAATCCGCATCCAATACCGTACAGTAGTTTTTGCGTGTTACCCGTACAAACACACAGTGAAATAAATATACTAAAGATAAAATTGTCCCTCATAAAAAACTTTAATCTTAAAGCTTGTTTGCAATTTTTATCCCCCAGGGTCATATCAAGGTCAACACCGGTGAACAGTGAGCGTACATCGGCTAGATCGAAAGATTAGGTAGAGGCCTAATCTTTCGATCTAGCCGACGAATTGTTATGTTATACAAAATACAAAATACAAAATTGTTTATTTCTTTAAAAAGATTTGGTACAGCAAGTTTGTGATTGGAGCCTCCTGTTAAGCAAATAGTGCCTGTGTTAGGAGACTCCGCTCTTCCATAGCAAAATACTAGAAATAACATTGTAAGCTAATCTATATCTAAGTACTTATATAAAATTATTTTTAATTACTATTAAAAGCTAGCTGAGGGCGTTTGTTGTGTGTGTGTGTGTGTGTGTGTGTGTGTGTGTGTGTGTGTGTGTGTGTGTGTGTGTGTGTGTGTGTGTGTGTGTGTGTGTGTGTGTGTGTGTGTGTTATGATGTGTGTTATGATGTGTGTTTTAAGAGTGCTTCCGTTTCCTCATAAGTGAGTTTCTTTATCCATTCTATCATTGTTTTTTTGCAGTCGTAATAGGTTTTATTGTAAATAAATATTTCTTTATTTATTCGGTTATATAATTGTGCTGAGCGTCTATTAAATTGCATGCAGGCGAACCGGGACTTGTATTGAGGGATTTCTGCAACAATATCTCTTCTTCTTTTATTATTTTTAGCTACGTCATAAGTGAGAGTTTTGTGTTTTTTTAGTACAGCTTGCACAATATATAATTTTCTCACAGACAATAGGTTACTAATATTATAAAGACTTTTCGTGGGGTATCTAATTTTTTTAAAATACATAATTTTTATTAGACCACGCTGCGCACGCTCCAACTCCAGTAGCTTCGTTTTTGCTGAGCCTCCCCAAATAGATAAGCAGTATTGTAATATAGACTGCACCAGAGCAGCGTATATCTCGTTCAGTGGATATCTGTTCGGTTTGTTTTTATTAGTACTAGTTAACTGTTTTGGTACAACATGCCTCAGTGTACAGAATATCCAGCTAAGTTTTCTCAACCTAGCAGTAACTTGCTCAAGATGTGGATACCAAGTTAGTCTCTGGTCTACTACCACACCTAGATATTTAGTCTGACTCACTTGATCTATTGACGGGCACGTTCTACAGTTTTGTTTGGTTAAGTCTTCACATTCGTGAATCTTAATTTTTATGCTATCTTCAGGTTGTGTTCGACTGCTGATACTAAAACAAATATAGTTTGTTTTAGACGTGTTAAGCGTGAGTAGATTGCTGTTTAGCCATTTCGCTATTTTAGCCATTCCCACTTCAGTACTATTTACTAGTTGTTGCCATGAATTCCCAGAAAAGACAACAGCTGTATCATCGGCGTAAGAGAATATTTTTGCGAATTTTGAGAATATTTTTATTCGTCGGGACAGTTAATAGTTTTATGCTTATCTGTGTAAAATGTAAGATTTTGCTTTACGTGACCTATTTTTGTTGCACATATAAGTTCAGCAGCTGTTGGCCGTAATAAAACTCATACATCTTGTTCCTACGTGCACCGTACAGCAATAAGACAAGGCATACATGGAACTTTTATTATAGTGCTATAGAAATAATGATAGTGTATCTCTAGGTAAAATTAAGACCTAGGAGAAATTTTGTGGAACCAGTGAAGGAAAGGGTGGGGCTCGAGTCGTATCAAGAGGTAAAACGGAAAGCAGAAAATAGAGACCAGTGGCGATTGTTCCAAAGACAAGAGCTGAGCTCTTAAATAAAAAAAATCTCCAGGAACGAAGATAGTAATTATCATAAATGTTAAAACTACGAGAAACTACTTCCATATTCATTGATATACTTAGTTATAACAAAAAGTATCATCGTCATGAATTGTCCCACTGCTGGGCACGGATCTCCTTTCAGAATCATTGGGATTAGGCAATAGTTCACCACGCTAGCTTACTGTGGGTAGGTAGAAAGAAAGAAGGAAGAAAGAGAAAGAAAAGAACTCACACGCCATCGAGAAAATCTGTCAGGCATTTAGATTTCCTCACGATGTTTTCCTTTACCGTTTTGCATGTGATACTTATAAATTTAATTAATACAATAAAGTCAGAGGGGCGTGCCTTGGATTCAAACTCTAGACCTTTAGGTTATCATTGCACACAGAAAAAGTATAAAGTACTATAAATTTATTATTATATTATCTGTTCCCCGCAGTTTCACTCACGTCACAAAAAAATTAACATACTACAAGTCCATATCTACTCGTAGGCGGCCTATCGAGATGAAACATGCACCAGATACAGACAGACAAAAATTCTAAAAATTGTTATTTTGCCTTCTGTTGCTCTAATAAAGACCCCCCATATTAGTTTTTCTCTAATATGTATAATGTAAAGACATCGGCCTGTTACAATTTGATTATAGGTCTAGATAGATACTACTCGTATACTGACTTATTGTCAGCAAGGACTATTTACCTCCCGTAAGCAAAATACTTCAAAAAATCAACCACAAGTAGATTGAACCCGCGCCTCCTGGTTCGCGAAACGAGTTTTTTGCAGTCAAAGAGCTTTGCAGTAATAGTCACAGCCAGTTCACGTACAGACAGAAAGTTGTTACATGCCAGAATTGTATATGTAGTTTGCGAACAGTTTGCTTTAATCAAAAGGAAACGTCCAATCGCACAAGAAAACTTGTTCCGTTTTGAAAAAGTTTCTCTTTATCTACGGTAAGTTTTCCGGCTCTTAGCTTTAATTATGTTTGACAGACTGTTCATATAATATCTTGGGGTCCCTTGCCTAATGATTGGGACAATGCGGTTAAGCGGCGGTAGCCAGGGCATCGGACTTGCGATCATGTGGTTGTCGGTTTGGAATCCACCCATTGCACTACCGACGTGAATCCACTCGTAACACAAGCATTTAGCTTAGCACGAGGGGTTAACAAGAATATTAGTAATGTGCGACCCACATAGGTAGTGAGCTATGTAAAAAAAAATTAGAAATGAGATCATATTCATCCCAACTGGCTCACTACGAGTCCTTGTTACTGAACTGCGCCAGAAGGAGGGTTATGTTTTTCAAGTGTGTGTAGGTATGTACGAATATTTCTTTGGCACGTTCTGAAGCTTAAATTGGCTTGATGGATTTTAGCTTTAGAGGCGTCGTTAAATTCGTCTCAACTGTACCAGTCACATTGGGTATATCAAAAAGTAAAAAGTGTAGAATAAAAAAAGTTAATTAATAAAATCAAAATACCCGACTGCCAAAAAAGATGGAAACAAGAAGACCAATCTTATGCGGTCGGAGGCATTAGGTCTTTGGAGTTAAATTTAAGGCAATGCCTTATAGTACGGGAAATCGTCATGGATCTGCCACCTGAAAAGGAGGCAGGGTATGTCGGACTGGTACCGACTAAAAACCGTACTTGCCTTCCTTTGCCAGTTTGCCCTATAGCCATGGGATTCGTGACATTCGCCAAGTCCAAAGGGCGAGGCCTTTAAGATCCTTCTTAAAAGCGTGCTTGTGCTGAACATGCGCGAGGTCCCCACGACCATAAAAAGCAACATTATGAAGATGATATTTCTAATGATTTCTTTTATACCGGTTGAGGCTTTTGGCTTTTAAGTCTGGAAATTTCGTTTTCGTATTTCATACTATCTAATTATTTTGTAAGGTTCGTTTAAATTTTATCGGCTATCTTAAGATGCCAGTTGATCTCATAAGGTCGTGGAAGAAATGTGTTGAAGTAAAGGGTTTTCCTTCATCAGGATTTTACAAAGCCCAAATAAAGACTTTTATATTAGCAATAAGTACTTACCCACAGTTCGACGGTATATTTAGATTCCAGATAGGGGGCGAGCAAATTAACCGAGCACAAATCCAAACTCCGAGCTGCTTCTGAGAATTTCATAGAAAAACTCAATGTCACTTTGTTAGAATCGAACCCAGGACCTCTAGCGTAGCAGCTGCGATAGTAAAATTGCTATGCTAATATTTTTTTCGATTAGTCTCACAGCTGTGCAAACGATACCTATGGGCAGTAACGTACTTAGGAATAATTTTACCAAGAAACAGACAAGTTCGTGAAGTTTGTATGTAGTCTGAACTGTTATTTCACTACTTAAGTAGTGCTTTTAAGGGAACGAGGAAAAGCAATTACCTTCACACTGGGTAATTACAATTACGACGGTGTTCGCAGTATAATGCTAGTTTGCATGCTGTCTCCTTTAGTGTAGTGATCCTGTGATGTTGTTTAACGTCTAACACAACGGTTTACTCACTTTACTCAGTATATCTAATTTATTGTCGTTAAAAGGCTTGCTATTATGAATTAAACTCTTTATAGGTGTAATTTTTTTTTAATGGGAGTATTGCGATTTCAGATGTTTTAAATTATGCCAGAACCAATAGCAAGAGTGCTTTACAGCATATCGCTCAATGTTCGAAATGATGTCATATCTAATGGCGGAATAGACTTGAAGATTCAATGGGTTCCCTCACATATAAGCATAAAAGGAAATGAGGACGTTGACAATATGGCAGCAGACTCCGAGCTGCTACTGAGAATTTCATATAAAACTCAATAACACTTTGCTGGACCTGGGGATCGAACCCAGGACCTCTAGCGTAGCAGTCGCGCTTGGAACCACTAGACTAATGAGGCAGTCAATTGAGAATTATAATAATTAATAATATTAGAATTTTAAGAGAAAATAATAATATTAACGAGCCGGTTTACTTTATCGCGTTTAGTCTAGTGAGACTTACCCCATAGGTTAATCGTACTACGTAAAGCCATAGATTTTTACACGAAGCGACTACCCAATTCACCTGTGACCTTCACACCTAATTACTAGGTTAATAACCTAAAGGTGATTGATTATAAGGCTTCTGACAAGCGATCATTATACTGCATACTGGCTATTTAATCTAATCGTTTGAATTTGAATTGAATAGACTGTAATATAAACTGCCTCATTACCTTTGTGGTCCTGAGGGCGACTGCTACGCTAGAGGTCCTGGCTTCCATTCCCAGATCATGTGTGTGTTATTGTTTTTTTTTTATAAATTATCAGTAGTCGCTCGGAGTTTGGAATTTGTGCCCCGTTAATGGCAATAGGCTCGTCCTCTATTTCATATTACATGGGACCTAAACATACCGGCGAACTATGGGTGTACATTAGTACGCCTCTGCCTAACCCTTCTGGGAAGACAGGCGTGATGGTATGTTAGACTGTAATATTTTCGTTTTAATATTAGCTTTTTTTTTAATACAGAGTTATGCTAACGATGTAATATACATATATAACCTCCGAGCCTTCACTGGATCCTTGGGCTATTTTTGATGTCTTCTTCTTCTATCTATATATATAAATATTAATTGCTGTTCGTTAGTCTCGCTAAAACTCGAGAACGGCTGGACCGATTTTGCTAATTTAGGTCTTGAATTATTTGTCGAAGTCCAGAGAAGGTTTAAAAGGTGAATAAATATGAAAATGCTCGAAATTAAATAAAAACAACAATGAGGCATTACGAAGTCGGCCGGGTCAGCTAATATCAAAACATTACAAATTTATTTTGCGATAGAATACAAATATTCTAAATTTGTTATCAGGCTTTATTAGGCTTTATTATCTATCTTCTATAGGTTAAATTTTATAAATTTATAACAATCTGAAGCGGACGTAATAAAAAAATAACACGATACGAAATTACAACGAAATCATTGTTGTACAGTACCCACGAAGTAACAGCGCCCGTCTGAAGTTAGCCATTGCGAACAGCCACACAGGTCAAATAACTAAATTACATGTTCTTATGCAAAAATATCGAAATCAGTAAGGACGATAATTACAAATGCAAAACATTGCGAGTTTTTATATTAAAATTCACCACGGCAAAACCACTTGCGGATAACTTCAGACTCACGCTTTTATTTCGCGGGTATTGCAATGAACATACCATCACGCCTGTATTCCCCGAAGGGTTAGACAGAGGTGCACTAATGTGCACCCACAGTTTGACGGTATTTGTAGGTCCTATGTAATAGAGGACGAGCCTATTGCCATTAACCGGGCACAAATCCAGACTCCGAGCTGCTACTGGTACTGAGAATTATAATTATGAGAGAATAGAAAAACCCAATAAGATAAGATAACCCCTAGGTCCAGCAAAGTGCTCCTCTAGCACCTCTAGCGTAGAAGTCGCACTTGGGACCACTAGACTAATAAGACAGTCTTTGTGCAAAGAAAACTGAACAATATTAAAAATGGCATTAAGAAATTGATTAGGATTTATACACATACCAATAATATGCAATACGGATAGAAATTGGATGATACTTACTCCCACGCCTTTTACAGTCACTTTTGGTGCCTACCTAACATACCAATCTCCATTTCACCTGACGTAGTAACAGTAACAAACACAGCAAAGAGACACACAGTTTTGATTGGTACTCTCCGAAACTCCAATACACTTCGATTATCCGAAAAAGCTAACTTTTATACCCAGTGCACGCACAAAATAAAATACACTATGAATAAAAATCAATGAACAAATAAAAACAAAATACACAGCAACCGTACGCGAAACAAAACTGTATATATTTGATATATCCACAACAAACAATAAATACTGGTCGTGGAGTATAAAAATAAAATAAATTCATCGGTTTTGTTCCCGTAAGGTGTAATGGCAGCATAAAAATGCGGTTGACTTGTAATTGGGTTATGATCGGACGGTGGTCAGGGCAGGCCCAGGGGACAGTCCTTTATTACCCTGGATATATTTTCGGCCCGTTACAGACGTAGACCGAAAGAGTATTTTGTGAAAACGGGCCTTAACGTCCTTTCTTTTAGATTACGGACTCAGGTGTTTCGTGACAAACAAAATAGGGTATCTTACTTATCTTTGTGCATGACGACTTTTTGAATTTAGGGAAAGAGTGACTTTATCATGTCAGCTTCCCAAAAACTATTTATTTCTCTCGTGGAAAATGTATAGTGGAAATAAATTTAGGGTAGGGTAACAGTTATTTGCAACATAAACTTGTCATAATAATTATCAAAGTCACGTTATTCTAATGTCAATCAAAGATAAAGTTGAACACTCGGGTGCCTATAATCTTAGAGTTCATTATTACTCAATGTTTATATATAGCCAATAACAATTATGATGCCGTGCCATACTAACAAAAAAAGAATGAAAAAGGTCCGTATTTTTTTCTGAAAGCCAAGAATCGATTGATACTGTCAATAATTTCAACCTGAAAGTATGCTTATAAGAAAACTTTATATAAGCATTTAGGTGCTACGCATACCTTACTTATCCTAACTGATAAGTGTATTATTATCCTCACGTTCCATAACCCGTCAAATGCATGTGGCGTTCCGCAACTATTAATAACGGCTTTAATAATACCCATTACAAAACGTTTACGTTACAATACTCGAATGTACCAACCATAAGCTCGGACGTGTATTTTTTATCGATTTCTCATGTTGCGTTAAAAGGGCTCATTTGGTTTTATTGTATGAAATGGATGGAAGTATAATTTGCATTGAGCCTGTGGTCACGCACGTCGGGGGGCGTTTCCTTTTTTATTGTTCGGGTTCTTAGGCTTTCGTCGTGGCTTTAATGCGGTAGGTGGTCCGACCCACCTGGATAGAGTCGCGAACGGTTAAAAGCTGTCAACTATGTATCGCTACTTTGTTTCAGTGAAGGGTAGGTATTATTTTTAATTGCTTCATTTTGGAACCACTCTACGGGCACTATGACTCGAGCAAAAAGTTGGTCAGTGGATTACATTATGATTTTTTTAGATGTGTCAAAAGTTAATGAGATTTCCCAAAAGTTGTTTTACCATTTCATTTTATATGTGGTAGTCCACTACTTAATGAATACGAGCAATAGACTAGAAGATATAAAAAGCAATTGAGTCATTTTGTTCCACCTCGGTTTCTTAGTATTAATTAATATGGAATGTTAGGTC
This sequence comes from Acronicta aceris, assembly GCA_910591435.1. Classification (NCBI taxonomy): domain Eukaryota; kingdom Metazoa; phylum Arthropoda; class Insecta; order Lepidoptera; family Noctuidae; genus Acronicta; species Acronicta aceris. The sequence goes on along the minus strand of OU342763.1, from coordinate 6,551,422 downwards.
TAGACTTAGGTCTACAAAATAGCGAAAAAGTAAAAAAAAATTAATGATAAGTATAACTTTAATACCTAAGTTCAAGAAATCTAGGTGTGGAAAAAATGTGATTCTGAAACCTTATTTTAAAATGATAACCGAATGTGTATACAGCCATATCGATTTACTTCATCTCCAAGACATCCTTTGAAAATATAATAAGAAAATAAATTCAAACTGACATTAGCAGGTAATTGCCAGCAAAATAAATATTACGTGAGAAAATTTTCTCGCATGTGGCGTTACAATTTCCTGTGCGAATTCCCCTCAGCTCATTATCTAAGGATTATGATATACAATATCACTAGGCAATCAAAGACTAGTGGATCCATAATCTGCCGTATATTTAATAAAGGCAATAATAGATAATATGGCAACATAAGCTACTTTTTTCGAGGGTGAGCTTACTAACATGGACATCACGATTCCGAAGGAAAAACTTGGGGTGACTAGAGAAAAAAAGAGCTCATTAGACGCTGGATAAGGAAAAAATATTCGTAAGAGAAAAAGTCGTTATTACGCTATCAAAGAATTCAACTAATTTCTATCTTTGTGGCGAATTTAGGGTTAAAGTTATAAAAAGGGTGAAATATTTGAATGTTGATTTTTCTTTAAAAGTACAGTTACGAGCACCACGTACGTGAAATTCACTGAAATTCATTTTTTTCCATTACCTAAGTATGATTCAAATGTCGAAATATTACACAAATAAAATTTTATTTATTATAACATTTTTATTAGATACTGTTAGAGGAAATCGTTGTTTTTTTTTTATGTTGAATTTCAATGAATGTGTTCCTACATATTGGTGGTCGTTCCTGTACGTACTGATGTCTGGAACCAGGGCAAATATTACACATTAAACTAAATTACTTTAAACTGACTTTGAATGCTTTAGTATAAGGTAAACTTGCATGCATAATATCAGGATTTAATTAATAACATCAATATGTAACTATTTCATTAGTCTAGTGTGTCTAGTTGTGGCGAGTCGCGACCGCTTCATTACAGGTCCTGGGTTCAATTTCCAGGTCAAGCAGTGCTATTAGGTTTTTCTATGTATGATATATATATTATATTATATATTTTTTTATATTTACATTTTCAGAAGCAGCTTGGAATTTATGTCCAGTTAGTGGCAATAGGCTCGCTGTCTAACTTTTCAGGGTATAAAGGCGTGGTACGTATCAATTGGTACAAATCACCAAAATATGAGAAATAGTATTTACTGTATGGCTCCTGTCTTATATAACAAAATACCAAAGACCTATAAAGACTTAAATAGAAACTTGTTTAAAAAAAGGATGCAAAATCTATTAGCAGAGAATTGTTACTATCAAATAAATGACTTTCTGACTGATACTTTTGGCATGTTGTAATATTGTATTTGACTTAGCTAATTTTGATTATTTTTTGAATAAGTATAGAATATAGGTACCTAATTATGATTGTAAATTAATCTAACGGCTAACAAATTAAGACCTAACGTTATTGTTTGTTTCGAAATTTTATTATTATATTCAGTATTTAATAGTTGTTATTTTGGAGGTTATGCTTATTATTTTTGTATATTACATCTGATTTGTACGCCCCAGTTGGCAAAACATGAACAATCCATTTATTATTACTTGAAAACCCTGCATGACTGACTTTTCAGTATGTATACGCATGTTTTTGACAAATAAATCATCTTTATCTTTATCTTTATGTATATACCTGTCATTAAACATTTAAAAATTCATGTTTCCGTATAGCACAGCTTAATCAAGCTGAATTTCGCATAGCTGTGGCTACAAAATCTTTATGTGATCGGCTTCAATTATCAGTAGAACTAATGTGCAACCTACTTTGGCAAGTGGCCCAAAATTCATGGCAGGCACCGCAGTCACCCCGCGTGAAAAATTTCTTAAAAATCTCAGCATTTACAACATGGTACGCTTCTCACGTGAAATATGTGCCTTATTGCGATATTTTTATTGGATATACTGAAAAGAGGCTTGCTGAGGTAGGTATTCTATAATAATAATAACATTAAATTTAAATATCTTTTTTGTTATTTTTTTGCTTTTTCCATGCTAAAAAAAAGACGCTCTGATCAATAAGCCACCGCGAACCCCACCCGCCTGATTGAAATTTTGCCTTCACATTTTGAATTTCCGTCATAAGTTCGCGGTGGCTTAGAGGTCAGAGCGTCTGGTGTATCCAACCAGGAGACACAGGTTCGAATCCTGCCTGCGATTGAATTTTTCATTTACTAAAATACTCTCGATACGATACTCTATCGAATACTCTCTAATATAATTGATGAAGCAATGAAGGGTTTTAAAATCAACCCGGTCAAACCGATCCTGTCGGAAGACCAGCGTCGATTCGATTCATCGTGATCGGCATTATGCTGAGACAAAGTCGATTTGTGAAACACACCTGGGTAACACAGAGGAATTAGTAGTAGGTACCTAGTACGAGTTAGTTAGTTAGTGCCTACCTACACAATAACCTAAATATTAATCTAAACTAAAAATTTAAATAACACTGATGATATAAACATAAAAATATTATGAAATTATTTGTAAAAATTGACGTAATTATTAACTTTGACATTTTTCCCTTTCAATTTAAATTTTCCATGCTAAGATTACTTACTAGAAAAATAAGATTAAAATTAGAAAAAAAAATGACTAGTCCAATAAGAAATTCAATTATATTAATCATTGTTTGTTAATATTATACTTATGTAATTGCAGTCAGTAATATCTAGATTAATTAATACTAATTTCAATTTTTTTATATTTTTTTTCTTATTAACATTTGCATGTCCTGAGATGGACAGAACATGTTGGAACTGTATAATTATATTTAATAACACCAGAATGTACACATGTTGTGACAAATAAATGATCTTTATCTTTATCTTTAAACATATTTTTAAATAGAAATAAATATATAAATTAACAGTAAAATAAATAGAAAAAGAATAATTTACTACATATACTTACTACTATATAATAATTGTTTCGATCCATAATTGTTTCTGTCTATTGTTCTTACTACCTGTTTAAGTACATTATGGATTGCAATAAACATATGAATATGAATAATGTAATTATTTATTTGATATCTTTTGTACTTGGGTGTCCATTACAAATAAATTTTAGTTTCTTTATTTCTTTCTTATAGCTGGGTACAGTCCGCCACGCTGACCTAATGCGGTTTGGTAGATTTCACAAGCCTGCGAGAATAAATTCAAGCAGGTTTCCTCATCATATTTTCCTTCACCGTTCAAGAAGGTGATAATCTTTTTTCTTTTTTAATAAAAAACGTTGCCTCACACTAGGATTTTCTCCTGTATCGTGGGTGCGTTTACAAACACAAACGCCCAGACTCGGAACAACTACTTGTAGATCATACAAATATTCGCTCCGTGTGGGGATCGAACGCACAACACGTATAATCATTATTATTACGTACATGATATTGAAATATTACGCTTGATCTGATTGAAAATAAAATATTATCATGGTCCACTACTATTTATAAGTATTTGTATTTCCATTAACTATTAAAACGTGGGATTATTATTTATGTTGGAGAGCCATGCTTCGGCACGAATGGGCCGGCTCGACCGGAGTGATACCACGGCCTCACAGAAAACCAGCGTTAAAAAACGCTTACGCTGTGTTTCGCCGACTGAGTGAGGTTACCGGAGGCTCAATCCTCTTTTAAAAGTTCGGCAACGCACTTGTGACTCCTATGGTATTGCGAGTGTCCATGGGCGGCGGTAATCGCTTACAATCAGGAGATCCGTCTGATCGTTTAGTCTCCTATCGCATAAAAAAAACATTATAGTTAAGTTAAAACAAGAAGAAATTGATGAGACTTTTTCTGAAGACTACCAACTAAATAAGTTACAAAAAAATTGTGTTTACACGTTGCTTCCTCCACAAAGTAGAGCCTTGTTGAGCTGATTACTGCTCGCTGACCTTTTAAATACAAGCTTAACACCGAAATTTGACCCGTGACCGATAATTAATAAGGATAATAATTACTTGGCCTATGATAAAATCATTGTACAAAGGGAAGACTAAAAAGTTTTTTTTTTTTTAATAATTTACTGCAGGAATCTTTCATGAATGGTAACTAAAAAAACCTTTTGAGAGAACATTTTGTTGTTATTGATATAGCTAATTAACAAATACATTGTCACTAGTTCAATTTTTACATAAAAATTATCAACCATACCATCACGCATGTAGTCCCCAAAGGGTTAGGCAGAGGTGTACTAATGTACACCGACAGTTCACCGGTATGTTTAGGTCCCATGTAATAGGGGGCGAGCCTATTGCCATTAACCGGGATCCAGATTCCGAGCTGCTGCTGAGAAGTTCATAGAAAAACCCAATAAAACTTTGCCCGACCTGGAATTGAATCGAACTCAGGTCCTCTAGCGTAGCAGTCGCGCTTGGGACCACTTGACTAATGAGACAGTCTTCAATTTTTAATACATACCTATGTACAGTAAACGCTCAGAAGCCCATAAGCACGCTAAGGATTACATTGCTATGAACAGTACGAGCGAGTTCGATACAGCCAGTGCGTGTCACTTGTTAACGCCAAGGAATAGAAGGTCGTAAGTCAAACTAAACGTCAAGCTATCGCGTTGTGAGATTGCCTATGGACTTTTGGTCGTCACTGTACATGTTACTAAGATACTGTATGTGTAAAATCTAGGATTGATTTTGATGTTTCCATTAAGAGTCTGGCGGACCGAATTTCTCTTACAAACGTATTTTATTTAATTACTAGCTTTTGCCAGCGACTTCGTCCGCGTGGAATAGTTACTTTGTTCCCTAGTTCTTCGCCCGCGGTTTCACCTGCGTTGCCCCGTTCCTAAGGGTTGTAGCGTGATGTTTTATAGCTTAAAACCTTTCTCATGAATCACTCATTTTCCCAACATTTCCCTTTATTGATCTGCTCCTATTGATCGTAGCGTGATGAAAAGTATACTATAACCTGCCCAGGAGTATGAAGAACAATTGTACCAAGTTTCATTGAAATCCGTCGAGTGGTTTTTGTTTCTATAACGAACATACAGACAGACAGACAGACAGACAGACAAAAATTTTACATTGCATTTTTGGCGTCAGTATCGATCACTAATCACCCGCTGATAGTTATTTTGGAAATATATTTCATGTACAGAATTGACCTCTCTACAGATTTATTATAAGTATAGAAGATTTATATATACTTTAACGTAATACCGAAATAAATCGTAATTCGAACACAATTTAATCAAATTCTGTTATTATTCGGATTTAGATACCGTTATTCTATGTTCCTACGTTACCATTTCGTCCAAAATACTTCACTGGAAATAAAAGTAAGCGAATGCAATTTTTAATAATTTTACCAAGTTTGGAACGATTTTTCGGTCTTTTATTTCCAGTGATGTAGTAGTAGATGTATTAGTACCGTAGAAACCTAGATTAACGGCATCGAAATACCAATAATAACATAATTTGATAGAATATTGTCTGGATTACGATTTATTTCGGTATTACGTTTTTGTGGGGAATTCAAGCTCCGCCGGACCCTTAACGCTTATAATTAATTGATGATTTGGGAAGGTACAACGTGTAAGGTAAGCAATATACTCAAGAAACATTATATAAGCAGTGTTCATGTTTATAAGAAAGGCTTTTAGCTGTTGCTAACATTAAATACACAAGAACAATTCACAATTTTAACGTAAAAGCTTTAAAAGGTACGTACTAATATTATTCATCTCACGATGTTTCCGCTTTAAATTTTGCTCGACCCACAAGAAAAAATAAACATGACCGCACTCATACACATACGTATAATTCAATTTTACAGTTCCCATTTAAGCGGCAATCGGAGCGCAAAACAAACGCAGTAAAAGTCATTATGATCATATCGCATCGCAAATTTTTGTACCGGCAACACAGTTGGCAGAGGCTTGCTTTATAACAATATACAACCACGATTGTTTCGTTGAGAGGAATTATACGGATGTTTTAAATATCTCTCACGGCGCTCGTGTACGTTATGTTCGTGTTGAAACGCGTCAAGGCACCCGGGGAGCATTATTTCAAAGAGTTTGTGAACAGGGTTGTAAACCACTAACGACTGCCCGACCGCGATAATGAATTCACTCTACACTCCAAACGCCACCGCACATTTGAATCTAACGAGGAGCTCAAAATATTTAGGAAATATGTACTTACGTAGGCATATTTCACTAGAAAACTACGACCCAAATAGTACCCAACAAATTAGTTTGTAAACACGCCCATGTTTGTTACATGTAATTATGGGTTTACATTTCCATTCTAAATGAAGTCTCGGGGTGAAATCTAAAGGGAACTGCTGCGTTCCCCGAAAAAAGTTGGACTTGGCAGTAGGTCAAACAAAGTTTTGTAGAAGTTTGGGGTGTATACGAGCCGTTTCGAGGTTTTACAAATCCTTCCCCTTCGAATCGAAGGTTTTTTGTTGTAATTGATGTAACTAGGAATATGATCAAAATCTGCTAAGTAAATATTAACTATATTTAGAGAGGGCAACTCGGCAAACGACGCGTGTTTATTTTTTGCGCATGTTTTGTGAAACCTCAAATCGCTCTAAAAAGCGATGACATCTCTGACAATCAAAATTAAGAGAACAGTTTTTACACTAACTTCGATTTCACTAACTTCGTATGACATTAAAACCTAAGTAGGTATATTTTTTTACTAAAAGCTTTGTATACGTAAAGGGAAAAGAAAAACCCAATAAAAACTGCTTTCATTTATATTTACCTATTTGTTCCCCGCAGGGAATCTATCAATGCACCGCCTGCGGAGCTCATACATGTTATACAATAATCCTTAACTATTATAAATGCGAAAGTGAGTTTGTTTGTTTGTTACGCTTTCACGCTTAAACCACGAAACCGATTTTAAAAATGATTTCACCAATATAAAGCTACATTATCAGCGAATAACATAGGCTATATATTTTTTTCATTTATGTACCCTACGAATATTACATTAATAATGTAACCCAAGGAATCAAAAATTTGCCTATAAAAGTCATTATTTGACGTCCGCTGTCATTTTGTTATTTGTTAGAAAATTTAGGTTACTAAGGAGATTTCTTAGACACTTTAATATTATAAACTTGAAAGTTTGTTTAGTATAGAGATAGATTATAGTCTGGAATAGCACATAAGCTGCTAAATATCCAGGTCGGATCCATTTCTGAAGTCCACGCAGACGATGTCGCGGACGGAAGCTAGTAGATAATTTAAATTAAGCCGATTGCTCGAAGAACTTTTCCTAAATGAGGCATTTAATTGTTAAATGGTAACTGTCGGTTCTTATAAATGATATTATGACTCTAAATTCACATAAACCAATACATATTAATAAATGCTTTAGAAACTGCCTGTCTGTTTGTTTGTTACTATTTTACGCCTAAGGCATTAAACCAATTTTGATGAATTTTGGTATAGATAGATTGGGCCTTGAGAAGGACATAGGCTTCCTTTTGTCTCAAAAAGTCCTATGGGATACGAGTGGCACCCTGGGTAACGATCAGTATTATATATTCTAGGAATACGAGGTAAAGTGCTAGATATTTTCACAAGCTATTTAACCCAAAGAACCCAACGAGTGATAATTGGTCAGTTTACAAGTGCGGATGCACAAATAACCTTTGGAGTCCCGCAAGGGAGTATACTTGGTCCTACTCTGTTTTTAATATATATAAACCAACTTTGTAACATGCGTCTGCATAATGCGAAAATTGTTACCTTTGCTGACGACACCGCAGTAGTGTTTCATGGCAAAACTTGGGAGGAGGTAGTGTGTGTGGCAGAGAGTGGCATTGAAAAGATAATCTATTGGTTAAATAGCAATTCACTTACCATCAACCTTAGTAAAACTAAATATATGACCTTCTCCATCAAGAAACTTAGTCCCTCAACCTCGAAAAATGTCCAAATAATAGCTCACAATTGCCGGTTATCTAATTCCTACCAATGCAACTGTACCCAATTAGATAAAGTTTCGAGGATTAAGTATCTGGGAGTCTGGATCGATGAAAACCTCAACTGGCACAATCATATCGAGTTACTTACAAACAGGATTAGAAAAATTATGCGTATATTCAAAAAATTACGACATATTAAAGACCAAAGCATACTTAAGGTAATATATTACTCACTATGCCAATCAGTGCTGGGATATTGTGTGTCAGTCTGGGGTGGATCCCATAAATCGGCACTTATAAAACTAGAAAGAGCACAGAGAGGTGCTCTCAAAGTACTTACCTCTAGACCTAGGCTGTACCCTACCACGAAACTTTATCAAGAGATTGGTGTTCTGACAATACGCCAACTTTTCATCTTGCGTAATCTAAATTACGCACATACAAATGTCACAAATCACAGTCTGCATCTAAATAACTCGATTGGCAAAAGAAGAAAAGATATTGTATTTAAAATAACACCCCATAACACCGTTTTTGCAAAAAGACACCCTTATATAGCAGCTCCATATTTATATAATAAAATTAACAAAATAGAATCCATTCATCAATATTCATTTTTTGTTCTTAAGAAAAAAGTAAAAATGTTATTAAATAAACTAGATTACCAAGAAACTGAACTTCTCTTGAGTGTACCTGAATAAAATTTATTTCATGAATTAATAGCTATACACACACACACACACACACGCACACACACACACACACACACACACACACACTACACATACACAACCTCAGAATTCATTTTTTATTATTTGTTTCTTTCCACAAATTAATGTTTTTGTAAAAGATAGTTTTGTACAAATTAAACCGGTTCTCTAGATCAACCGCGAGGCGAACTGTTACTTATAGCACAGGTTATACCTAGTTTAAGTGGCAGTGATCAAAAATATTGTAAATGCTTTATAGAACCAATAAATGATTGTATTATTATATTTATCACATAAAGATTGGAACTTACAAGAAAATCGTTAGAACAGCACATTACGGTGTATAAACTTTGTAACAATCTCATGGAGAAACATGGAAATACACTTGGTAGTTTCCTTAAGTGTTGTACCTGCAAGGTTTTGTCACGAGTAAAAAAACAAAACAGCCCTAACGGGTCGTAACACGGGTCACGTTTTAAGTACCTACGTGTGACCAAAAGTACACGTGTTGCTTGAAGGAGAATCTCAATCTCGGAGAATTGTTACCGTTTTTCTAGACACAATCAAAAACTGATTTCCACAAAGATAACTACCTATTACTATTTTATTTTATTACGTAAACACTATTTACCACTGCAAACCAAAAGGTAAGGTGTAATTGATGTGAATATATAGATTACTGGTATTTTTTAGGTCTAAGTGAGCGTAAATCTAAGCTTAGAATTTATGCTGGGATTTTCATAGAATATACTCAATAGCGATGTTCGAGCCATCTCTACAGAATCTTTAGTGCTTTAGGTTATTTGACCAATATGACAGTCTTCAGAACTACAAATGAATTATTATGGATAAGATATCTCATAAATAAAAATAACAAATATCTTTTACATAAAAATGTAAAACAGCTATGCCTAAAACGTTTGTCTGTGTGCGATAGTCACGCAAAAACTACTCAGCGAATTTTAATATTTAATTTCATTTCTCGGCATCGTCAACATCAAATATATGTATCTGAACGTAACATTCTGTCCCCAATGGATTTTTTTTTATTCGTGATAGGCTTACGCTTTACCGCCAGTTCGCAACTAATAAACTCTATTATTTGCAAATTCAATTGAAGAAATTTATAATGAAATTTATAAAAAAAAAAATCTATAATGAACTTGTAGCAGTGAAAATTGAAAATTCACTTAAAAATTTTTTCAATATGGGACCGATTTTATGCCAAAAATATCTGTGAAACAAAAACAGCTTTTTACAGGCAGGTATCTGTCGCCCCAAAGGGGTGACTTGGTTGGACCCACCCCTCGGGTCAAGCTACGCCTCGTTGATTTTTTAGCGGGGAAAAGCCATTATTATTTCATCTTATCGTTGCTAATTCAAAAAAAATTATGAAAGATGTTATGTTTTTGTTAAAGGCCGAATTCATTTTCATTAATTAATCTTTTTTAATAGAATATAGGTATTGGTTTGGGAGTGAGTTAGCTGCTATAGAATTAAAAGAGCTATTTGCATAGGTAATTCGCAAGATCACTTTTGGAAACAACTTAGGAGTTGTTTTGCCAGCTAGATTTAATCTTTTAATATAGGATCAGTTGTTCGACATACATATTATCAAATAGGCATTTTTTAATTACAAATAACATTATTTATATAAATATTTTCCTAAGGGCACGCTCTAGTTTACTGCATTCACTTCATTATTAAAAATAGTGGAGAAAATTTGCAGTAGTAGCAACGCTTGCAAAATCCGCGTTTTACGCGTTCATCGTCGGTAAAAAATAGAACACCCGTTATGTAATTAAAGCTCGCAGATAAACTTGTTACATTTTAAGAGGCATTCGAATTCCTGACAACCTGTGAAACGATGTGACGTAATATTTTCCCGGAGCGCTTTTTATATCTCCGGGAATTTTCAACGTAAACGTGATAATGAGCGTCGGTCAATTAATTAGTCTAAAACCGTACATTTTTAACGTATATGCCGTGATTTTTAAGCTAATTACATTAGTGTCGCGCGGCGTATACTAATAGGATGTGTATTAACTTAGTACGAAGGCACACACAGTAACACAGGCACGTAAAATAATTTGCATGAAGCATTTCCTAGCTTTATAGCGTCGCTCACGGCATCTGTAATGACTAAGGTGGCGTTATGCGACGCCTTCGCCACTGTAATTAGAGACTCACGAATAAAAACGGCATAAAAGCTTTTAAAATTCAGTCAAGTAAGTCCTCGTTCACCCTTCACTCTTTGTAGAGCAGAAAAACTAGAGGTACTCATTGGAAGGAAATGGTTTTCTGCTTTTATACTTTTTGTTTTCAAAATTCATCATTTGGCTGTGTTGCCACTATAACTGCTACCATAGAGGTCTTGGTTTTCATGGACAGGTCGGAAATACAGTTTTTAGGATTTTTATTCTAAAGAAACATTTTTGAGTGCAGTTTGGGGTTGCAATTACAATTTTGCGGGTATTTTGAGTTTTTTTCTTTGTCGCACACTAGGATTTCGTTGCGTTTACAAAAACAAATTATCACAACCAGAAACACGCAGACATAAATACCTGTAGGTCATTTATATATTCATTTCGCGTAGAAGCCGATCGCTCAGCCACTACCCGTGCTGTCAAAACTTTATTATAATGTTGTAACTTTCTGTCTATCTCTTTTTTTTTTTTTTTTTTTAAACTTACTAGCAATGTGGGTCGCACATTACTAGTATTCTTGTTAACCCCTCGTGCTAAGCTAAATGCTTGTGTTACGAGTGGGTTCACGTCGGTAGTGCAATGGGTGGCTTTCGAACCGGCAACCACATAATCGCAAGTCCGACGCCCTAGCCATTAGGCTACCGCCGCTTTCTTTATAGAACACTAGCATAATATTATACATTGTAAAATGCCATTCCAACTGATATATTATACGTTTAGCCCCACAGGTTGTAAGGCTCAACCGAGGGTGACTGGCCAACTTAATGGCGCTTGCAGACGATGGGCTAGAACGAGAATCCAGCGACCTATTTGTGTACTATCTGGGTGCTCAGTCCGAAATGGTGTTGCCGTTTGGTTGGAATGTACGATATAGTGCCTCGTAATTATACTACTGTGAGCTCAGGTCGCGTCGTTTTGGTGACGATAACAATTTGAGAACTTTGTTTACATACATTAATGAATAGCTTGCTCACCCATGATGTAATCTAAAAGATAACTGCTGGATATAAAGCTTTTGGAATGATAACCCACATTTGTGATCTGTATTAGAGGGTTTGATAGAATTAATATACCTTTTTTAACTTAGTGGAGTCTTCTAAGACATTTCAATCATTATGTTCTCCTGTGTCGATAGGTTCTTCCCATTTAGGTAATCAATTTCTTATTCTGCTTTAATAAATTGCTTCAAATATATGCTATGGCTTTCAAGATCTGATTTGATGAGAGTAATACAAATAAGACCTCTGAAAGAAGCGACTGTTGATTTGTCGTTTAATGACACTCAAGCAAACCGTGATCGTTTCTTTACATTTCCAACATAAATCTAGCTTCCAAAAGCTTCTAAGTAAAAAGCAATATAAATAAATATTTATGTAGTGATAATGAGTGAAATTGTTTCTGCAGTTGACTAGCCGTTATTCTGTGTACCGAGGAACAGGTAAGGTAAGGATAAGCAAATATCCGGCTCGGCGGGCGTTTGTAACGAAGCTCGTTTTCCGGGTTATTTGAAACGGTATTTTTTACCTTTCTGACAAAAGATTTGCCTTCTACCACTTGTGAAGTACTTTGATCTACTGAAAAATGCGTTTCATTTGATTTTTCAAATGTTTGGTATCTGGTAAAGAACTGCGTGAAACAAGTAAAAAAAATAATATATATAAATAGTGTTGTATACTGTCTAGGTATAATACTGAAGATACAATAATTAACATTCAGGTGTTGTTACCACAGGGTTAAGATCTTAGGTGCTATTTAGGTATTGCCAAATCGTTAAGCCAACGGTTATTATATACTAAACCAGGACTAAATATTATTCTTATTTTATTAATGATTATTCTACGAGAGTCGACGGCAGTAAATAAAGAATTCTCTGTCAATAGTATTACTAACTTTGTATCTCTATACAAAGCGGTGATTGTAATGTTTATGTGAGCAGTTTAAAAGTGATTTTTGCGATCTTTCTCTAGACATTTCTAGTTCAGTTCATAATTTCCAATACGAAATAAAATGCATAGGAGTAGTCCAGCATTTTCCCGCCAAAGGGGTAATACATCACAATGGTAGTTTGACATTTGAACACCATTGTTTCTCCAATAAACCATAGAGGCAGCTTGCCCAGGGCTACTGGCAATATACAACCTCCACAAAGGTCAAGGCAAGTTTACGACCCATTCTGCAAACTTCCGAATAACATATTCTTAAAACAAACACACATTACTTATGTCGACATTTCTTTGACAATCAAAAAATATTGCGGTTATCACTTATCAGTCGTAATAATAAAGGCTGTTATTCTAAATTACTTCATAGGACTAAGTTGACTTCGAAAAACAAGAGTTCACGGAAGTAAAAACCATAAATATCGGTCTATTGTTTTACCCACAAAGCGAACACTTCTTTTTATTATTTGACCCTTTTGTGGGTTAGTAATAAAATGCGGTCGAAAGTGGTAAATAATAATCTGGTTTGCGTCGCTTCGCTGAGCTTGAGCCCGCGGGACCAATAAATTGTTGTAAGAGAACAATATGTACTCATTTTGATATTTCGTATTGATTAAAATAAAAGCATTTCAGTATGCTTAGGTAGGTTTCAAATCTCGTGAGGCCAACCGGTAATTATAACAAATGTGTATCATAATGAACCGAACAAAATTCGGAACGAAGCACACACACATACAGAATGGCTAATGCGTGTGTAAAAATGGACTCGTGAGACGGTAGAATACAAAAAATACCCTCAAGCTATTACGTATACTTTCGAAATACCCGATATATATTTTATTCTCGTCGGACAATAAAATGAAAATGGATACGTGGGTTTCATTCAATTAATCCAGGATTTATCACTTACAAACGGTACGTATTTTGTCAATTCAACACTTAATACGGTCACGTTTAGGTACATAAGAGCGATGTAATTCAATACTAACAGTTGCGAGCCTTCAGCATCGCAAATGAAACATTTATCAGCAATTCATTTACTTTCCCACTGCTGGTTGCGGGATACCTCTTACTAATCCAATCCACCACGTTAGCCTAAATAAAATAATATCTATCATAAATATAATTACTAATACAGTAACAATAAATAGGCTTTTAGAAAGTCTTATTATCAAAAGCACGAACCATCGAAGTTTTTGAACGTAGCAAATTGACAGATTTCAGGATTATATTTTGTACAAAACAGAATAATGGTTCAAGAGGACTAACGACAACGTGACCCCAATTATTTTTATAACAATGGCTGTTTTGTACACTGGATTCCGCGGCCCTCCCAAAATTTGCATGACATTGCCAAATACCAAACGCGATTTGTTTTGGTTAATGCTCAAGTGAATATTGCTCTTGGACTTTTATTATGATGTATGAATATTATCTGCTCACTGACCTCATAATTTAGACGCAACGAGTACGAGTTATTAATTTACGCGGGACATTTAAGATAGGTGCATACTTGTCCATACCACCTAACTCGAACAATACCATAAATTCACCTTGTGAGGAAAAAAATACCTTGTATACAAAACTGCCGGCGCAGAAAGAAGGTTTTTGTTAGGATATAAATAAAAAAGCCTAGTTCTAGTTACAGAGATTTATACATCGTTTGTAACTTTATCTATCGCGCTAGTAAGTTATTGCTGGGAAGGTCAAACTAATGTCGATTTTTTCCCCATTTAAATAGCGAATAACGTTCGGTAACCGTGAAGCGGCGTAGAGCGGCCGTATCTGTGCTCACTACATAAATCAAATATAAATAAAGGACCTCATAAGCTGTCAACGTAATGCCATTCAAGCCAGGCCTGGGTGCGTAATATCGTCGAATAAATCATGTTCAGCTAAAATATGCCTCAATATCCACTGTTGAATATGAAATCACTTTCAACCATTTAGTTTGAAAATACCTAATTCATAAAAAAGAAAGGGTAATGTAGGTTCATTTGGAATATTTTTTGGGTTAAAGTGCGTCGTTTTGAGTATTACGTGGTATTTTGTTAATAATATGTATTTCTTTTCTAATGCTAGCAATATTTGGATACGTTTATTTAATTTGATTTTTTTACAAAGCTTGGAATCTAAGATTACAAAAATAATGAAGAAGAAAATGTACACACATTTTTCTGTTAATTATATCCATTTTAGGTCAACATTAATAAATGAATAATTTTGTATTGCAAAGGTTAAATGCCTTCATTTCTCCAAACTTACACGAATCATATACAATTGTATATTACAAATTATTACATTTACAATTTTAAATACATATATCTCTAACTGTTAACAGTCAAGGAAAACATAGCACGTCGAAGGATAAATAAAAATGATAAATTCTCAACGCGTGTTATGACCCCTGGAAGCCGGATATGGGGCTCTGTCTGTCACGATGGGGAATAAGGATCGAGTACCTACTGAAACGATTTTATTCTGTAGCTAAAAAGCAACTGATAATGAGTTCACTGTGATTTAAATAATTCCATTCATTTTTTATTTATAGAGATTATAATAATTATGTACTTATATTATGAAATGTATTTTGTTTTGTGACGGTATTTTTAACTGTAAATTAATTGCCGTTAATTAGGTATTCAATATTTCGATATGTTGGTTACATCTATGTAAGTTATTTTATCACAGCTTCAAAGAATTGAAGTTTGTTTTGTGTGATGAGATAAATTATCAGTTCGTTCCCTTTTTTATTGGAAAAGCTTGTAAGACTTTACGTATAACTAATTAAAAAAGTACTACGTGCCGAGCAGCCGGTCTCCGACCCTCCCTAGATTAAGATACCCACACTTCGTTGTTGTTTTCCATGTTTGAAAAACGAGGGTCATCGGACGAACGGCGATCTTATATATAATAGATATTTGCACGTGTAAAAACGATATCCAGCTCATGTAGTTGTAGCAGCTATCGATATAACAATCATGAAAAAAGTGATTAATCAGAAGTAGGTCATCCCAATCAATAGTCAGCCTATATGCGGAGATTCTACTTGCTCAAGAGATAGTTCGATTACGTAGAGTAAGTCTGCATTCCCTCCAGCTTCAGTCGTACGTGAGTGATTGGGCTCTTATAGCCTACAGCTCTAACTAGTATCTCTGTGAGGCGTAATTATGGAGTAATAAGAAATGGAGTCTTAGGTTTTTTTTTTAGGTAAATTTTGAATTAAGTTATTTAATAGTAAAGGAAAAAATTCAATCGCGGGCAGGATTAGATTAGAATTTTTTCCTTTACTATTAAATAACTTAATAATCTTAGCATGGAAAATGCAAAAAAAAAAACACAAAAAGATAAATTTTGAATTAAATAACAACTCTAATGGTCTTTAAAAGTGACCTTTTTTATTGAGTAGGTCGGCAAACGAGCACACGAGTCACATGATGTGTGTGTGATGTGTGTAACTAGTCATCACCGCCCATTAACACCTGCAACACCAGAGGAGTTGCTGATGCGTTGCCCCTACGGACTGCAGACTGCCAGAGCCGCAGCAACCGAGACTGGTTCTTACGCGCAAAAGTCGAAACACATACCAAGGTTCTTTACGATAGACTCCAACGTAAGGGTGGTCGCCAGCCAGTCAGACCCCAAGAGGTCCTACCACCAAGCATATAACCTACAGGGCTTAAAGCTTTTGATGAAATAATATAATAATTATTATGATTTAGATTAGAACATTACTATGAACTTGTCAGAAATTCCATTTATTAAATGACTGAATGCAGATGAAGCAAGTGGTGTGCAAGTGGAAATCTAATGTGACATTTGAAATTGGTAATGTGACATTTCAGTTGTCTTGGAGTTTGTTTAGTTTAGATCGTCATGCGTATGAAGTGCACATCACCATGAATGATTAATATGTTGTTGATCTTTGTAGGATGTGTTTAGATTTTACAACTGCATTCGATGTTGGCCTTAGAAATTCGGTAATCTTCGCTATCGACGTCCCTAGATTTGTAGATTTGTCATTATTAATCCTCGATGCCCATAAGTCGTACCGGTACAATATACCGGTACGACTTATGGGCATCGAGGATTACCTATTTGACTATTTTTTTTTTAAATGATTCAAAGAATCATGAAACACATTTGACTCGTAATAGTCAGGCATGCACAATAATTATGCATAAATTATTTAACATTTAATAAAGTTAGTTAGTTAGTTAAGTATTAGCACTCCATTGTTTACTTTATCATTATAAGGTATTCATATTAGGTATTGTATATTCGCCTTCGATATCGCACTGTTTCGTAGAACACAATTTAGTAGAACCATGATTTTAGTTGTAAATTACGTACACGTGGGTTGTATGCTTCGATGCGCTTGGAATGGTCTTGATCAGCGCAGTATGGTGGTTATATTGGACAAATTGTCCAGAAAGGCATAAACATAACATACATATCACTACGCCTGTATCACTCAAGTGGCAGACAGAGGTGTATATTCATAGTAACATTAAAATGTGGGAAATGATACGGCTTAATTAATGTGTCAAAAAGTTATAATGTGTGTTTCATACAATCAGTAAATTTTGAAATTTTCTTTAAGTATTTCTTTTCTTTTTTAATAAAACGTTGCCCCACACTAGGATTTTCTACCGTATCGTGGGTGTGTCTACAAACACAAATTATCATATTTATACACAAACAATAAGACACATGAATCGTTTGACACTGCATCGACCGAATAGGCGATTTTTTTTGCTGTGTTAACAAGGAAAATTGTTTGAAAATTCACCGGAAATGTCGAAAATTTGGATGAGAAATTTGACGCAATAGAAACTGCGGGCTTAAAATCAATAATCTATATTGTAGTCACCGATAGCAGAACATTATCATAAACTTACGGTTATCAACTTATATCTTCTATAAATACCTACTGATATGCACTTGTCGTTAATATGCACAGCCAAAACTACAGGAGCTACATCCCTGAAAGTTTGCATTTTGGGTCCTTTTGCACTTTAGACGAGCACTAAGAAAGGATTTTTGGAAATTCAATCCCCTCAGGTGGTGAAAAGGGGGATGAAAGTTTGTATGAAATTCCGCACTCGCTACTATCAGTTTCATGTTCGACATGTTTGACACACACAGATATACATTTAGTACATACGTCCCTCAGAGGAAAGACAGCACAAAACTCAATGGTACGTCCACAGCTGTCATTTGCTGTTGACATTTTGAAAGTTGTTTTCTTCCTTTTAAATTAGGCTTACACATTTTATGATATGAAACCTCCATGGTGCTGAGCGCACTGTACCTAAACAGTGCGCTCAGTTTATTTAGAAATGAAAATTATCAAAGTACACAGGCGAATCTGCGCACAGGAAGTCTAGTTATATATACGTACTCGTATAAATCAATGGTTGTCAAGTATTTACTAATGATGCTTACGAGAGACCCTGTAGAATATTCTCTCTATTCAAATTTTTTATTCCCCAATCAATATCAATCGAGTCTTATTACAGATAATGTAGACTGTAGATTAGAATTATACGGCCCTGCGTGTCTGCTCGCACGCATGTTGAAAACGTGGGTGCATAAGTAAGTTACTGTATTGGGTCTGTGTGTGTTTAAATGCAGTCATGTGTGCGTGCGATCAATAATCATAAATATAAAATTATCTTTGAAAACTTACTTCGTGTTCTTTGTTCAACAGTTGTGGGGGAGTTCAAATTATTAGTTGAAGGAAAATATAGGTATGTGTCACTTACATAATGGTGGTGTAATATGCATGTAAAACATGTATGAAAAATTGGCTTTAAATATTAAATTAATAGATAAAGTTCTGTCTCAAATAATAATAATTTATATGCCCTGAGTTCAACACTTGTTTGTCAAGCTCTTTGATTTGTAAAAAAAGGTTATTTTATCAACGTTGAATAAAAAAGTAATTCACGTCATATTTTCAATTCCATAAATAAATATTTGATATTTGTATGTAGGTAACTGATGCTGATTACTTTATTACCTACACTAACAAAAGCAATTAATTGAATTCTTTCAAATACATTTTTTGGAGTCCATTTGAATTGGTCCCTTTTTTAATTTGAATTCAGTAAAAAAAGAATGGGTGTAATTCAAATAAATGTAATTAGATTTTTTCTGCCTGTTATACTCAGCGGACTATAAGCGCCCTGCGGATCCAATATAATAATAGATTCAGGATGCTGATAGTGTTGCCCCGCTTTTGCAGCGCATCTGGCATGTTCACCCATGCACACGTCGATGGCTTTAATGCCAGCATCAGGCAGAAATCTGCACCGTTGCTCTGCAGAGTGTGGACCAGCTCCAACTCTATCCTGAAGACGAGCATGGAGGTACGACTGTCCACTATTGCATGATATTGTTCATAGATGCATCTTTAACAATAAATAATCTCGTTACTAATAGTTATAAGATTCTTTTACGAGTAATTAATAACCCACTATCGATGTAATTCGTCCGAAATAAGGATTAATTTATTTTATTTATTTATTTATTTACTGTTTCATTAGTCTATTGGTCGTACACCACTGCTGCGATACAGAATCTGGGTACGATTCCCAGGTTGAGCAAAGTGTTAAATTAAATTATGTTATGAAATTCTCAATAGCAGCTCGGATATTGGATTTGAGACAACAGGCTCGTTCCCTGTTACATACATATCAGCAAACTATCATAAATAAGTGGACTTCTGCCTAACCCTTCAGGGTATAGAAGCGTGATTGTATGTTATGAGTTTTATCGTTAGTACGTGTAGTTTACGTCAGATACAAGCCTATTCTATCGAGGTGTTGAATGCCTATAGGAAGAGCGTCACTTTTTCAATTTACGCAGTGGCTGGTTCAAATGTATCGCGGTGCCAGAGCGGACAATTCTGTAAACTGACATGAATTGTGAGGGTGACGAGATTAAAACCTGTATCGACGAAAAATATTCAATAAAGTGGCATATGAAATACCAGCTTTGCTCAGGACTTTGTCTGCGCGGCCTTCAGAATTGGGTCCGACCTGGATCGTATGTGTTATTCCAGACAATAACCTATCTCTGTGCCAAATTGTATCCAGATCTGTTCAGTCGTTTTGGCGTGAAAGAGTAACAAACATCCATACATACAAACTTTCGCGTTTATAATATTAGTAAGGATTTTCAAAGGTTATTATTATTATATATATTTCATTATTTTGTTTTAGTTTCAACAGTGGTATTTTGCAGTTTATGAAGATGGATGCAGTTTATTACATCTTGAGCCCAAATGGTCAATACTGAAAGTAAGCATTTTTATCTTCCTTCTCACATAATATAATTATATTCACGCTTTTTTCCCATGGGGGAAGGCAGTAACTATAGAACGCTACTTGCTTTCTTGCATAACTCTTTTGCTTCGACCACATTCATACGTCTTGTTATACACGGGATATTATTTTTTTAATATAATAACTAAATATACCTCAATGGTCAAGTGATCAGAAACATGGCTGCTCAGCGTAAGGCTTCGATTCCTAGGTTTGTGCAGTTATTGATTTAGTTTTTCTATAAAATTGACAGTAGTATTGACCTATAACCATGTAGAACTGTGGGTGTTCATTAATTTACGTCTGTCTAACCCTTCTGGGAATACATGCGTGATGGTATACATGTTATGAATAAAAAAAAAGCAAAACAGAAAATAACTAAGTGCTAAAATCAGTCGAGCACAATAAGGAAGGGCAAAAAATCTCATTTACCTGGCATACGTTGATAAAAAGGTTGAACATTAATTACATTACCATCACCGGCGCCCCAGGTGCGTCCAGAGGCGAAGCACCCTGTTTTATTAGCCCTCGTGTTATGTACAACTCGTTTGTCAACGTAATTAATGCGGTACCTATGTTAATACTCGTACGTATTGTTTAAACAATCGTTCGCAAGAATATTTCGTAAGGTGTCATACCATCACGCCTGTATCCCCCGAAGGCGTAGGCAGAAGCGTATTTATGTACACCCACAGTTCGCAATATTAGTTGTTTGTCCCCATGTTGTCCTCTATTGCTGAATCCCAAACTCCGAGCTGCTACTGAGAATTTCATAGAAAAACCCAATAACACTTTGCTTAACCTGGGAATCGAACCCAGGACCTCTAGCGCAGCAGTCGCGCTCAGGAGCACTAGACTAATAAGGCAGTTAAGTGTAAGTGTAAGGTCTCAAATTATTCGTTTTTGTATTATGGAGGATTTAAAAGCTTATTTTCTGTTAAATCCTTTAAAGTTTTCACATGCGGTTTGTAGGACTGCTGCGTACTAAACCTATGAATAATGATATAACAAATCTTTATTCTCTTTTTATTCTCCGCATAAAAAACTGAATGTTCAAGTAATCTCTTGTTTTGGGCAATCATTACAGTTTTAGGTACATAGTAATTTTGTTTTAAAACGTTGCAACAAAACGCTAGGATTTTCTCCTGTATCGTGGGTGCATTTATAAATATGTACAAATTATCATATACACAAACGCCCAGTCCCAGAACATCATAGATCATACCCACAACACGTGGTGCAAAAGCTGATCGCTCAGCCGTACGTCAACCGTGTCGTCGACAATAGTAATATTCCTTATTTAAAGGAAATGATGCCACAGTTTAAAAAAAATCGTAGCTAATGAAAGAGACAATTTTTATAAGAAGCACAAGAACAATAAATTTTGTATTGTGTCTGTAATTTGTTATTTGAAGGGTAACATTTTTTAAATTAATCGGGCTAAAATAGCCCGAGTTTTTATTCCAGATAGAATTCTCTGAACCAGATTCCATTAAATATTCTAAATAAAACTTATTAAAATCGGTTTCTACGATTAGAAGTTATAATGTCACAGACAGAAATAGTCTTAAAATTACACCTCATTTTATTTTCAAGTGTAATAAAATACCTATTTTATCTACCAGTGTTCGGTCTCTATAAATCTTTACAGGGAGAATTTCAGTAACAAAACATAAATGTATTTGTATATTCACGAGTAATTAATACGTATAATGGGTGCCCTTTGGTTACCTTAATGTCTAATTATATTATGAACAATTCAGATAGCTAGCCTGTTATATTCTGTACATGATAAGTACTTGTACACTACTTTGAGGCTACAGACACGTTCCTTAACTTGTCAGACACTGTTGCCAACACGATAATCTCATTGTATAGACAATCTAACTACGTCGATTGTAGGGTAACCTACTTTAAAACTATAGAGAGAGCTCGTTTAGCACTGCTGTTACGAGTATACCACGTTCTGGAAACCAATATGGATAAATGATAAAAAATATGTGGGATTTATACTGCAAATCAGAATAATACGAGTATATTGCACAAATAACAAAGATGATCAAATGAAACATCAATAACATTAAATTTAAAATTGAATAAACGTCCGCAGCATCAAGGCAAGGTTAGCTACCATGTTCTTGCAATATCATTGATGTAACAGGATACCAAATTTCAAATCGATCAGACCCGTGAAAGTTGCGCACATTCCTTCTTGAACCAGGAAAAAGTTAATAATCTTAAAACGGCTGGCCAGATTTTCTTAAATCCTAGCTAAGAACAGTCTTAATCAAGTAACCTTTCAAATAAAAAAAAACTGAATCAAAATCTGTCCATTCGTTTGGGCGGTACGATGCAACAGACAGACAAACATATATAACACCCCTTTTTTCGTCGGGGGTTATAAACACAATAAAAGGCGGGCAAACAGTGCGATCGCAACTCGTACGTATGATAACACATAGGTAGATATATTCTTGAGTTACGCTCAATACTATTTACTCGGCGATATTCTCCCTTGTGAAAATCTCTTAGATGCGATCATAAATCGCTTCGGTTGACATAATAGCGTAAAGGGAGCGGCCTGGATTTATGCATGTTTGATTTAGAGGGAGGTGAATGTTGTCATTTTACCGACGTTCCCACTAAAAATATGGTGCTCTTACTTTCGCGAATATCATTTTCAAAGGCGAAACGTACACGCGCCGGTTTTTGCACTGATGTTATGAGTATTTTATTTCCACTTGTGTTTAAGTAAGTAGGTACATGAATTTTCATGAACGTTTTGGAATCCCGCATACGTCATAAGGCGCTTTATAAAAAGTCAAACATCAAGCGTGTGTTTTCGAAACGAACTCCATTCGAACCTCGAACTTACCGACATTGGTCTTCTAACAATTTGTAAATTATCCCTCGCATGCTTACCTCGGAGGCAGATATCGTAAACTTCGGTTCTCATGCGCATTTTCGTTTTATGATTTATTGTTAGCGCTCATTTTGATGATTGAATAATAAAAAACTGCTCGGTAGGGTACCACATTTACATTTGACTTTCATTTTACCACGTGAATTTTAATAAGATTTGTAATAAAAGAAAATATTTTTCACAAAGATGATAAATTTAGCAGATAAAATTTAAACGAAGCACTTTTTATTTAGAATTTATCTGATAACATCTGAGTGGGAATTTATTTAACCTGACGACTGCAAAGGAGGGGCTGACTATTAAATTTATTTGAGAGCCTGTCTTCGTTTATTGCGATTCGGATTGGAATTGGAATATCTAGACAGAACAGATAAACAATTTTCGAATTCTAAGGACAGCCTGTGTTCTAAATTCAAGACACGATTCAAATTAAGTGATAAAGCGTCGGGAGTACGCCGCCTGTGCCCGGTTGTCACCCGGTAATACCCAAAGAAGCGACGTGCCCCTTGCCCCATTACGGAGAGCTGCATTGCAACAATTTCGAGGAGGAAAATTTTCAGTCTACCAACAAATGAAGTGGTAATTATCTCATCAGTAGAATATACATAGAAACAGTATATTAAAGTGTTCATTGTACTGTTTGATTAGGAGCCGCGGAACTGTGACCGTGGAACTGGGGTGCGGAGAGCAAATGGCGGGTAAATGTTTCTCTAAAATTTAGACCAGCCTATACAATAATAGCGCTTGACTTATTTACAATTTTGGAAGTTTTTTTATAAAATTTTTACCAAATTTTACCAAAGTGAGTCTTTACTTATTGCTTTTAGGCTAATGAAGCGGCGTTAGCCTAATGGCTAGGGCGTCGGACTTACGATCACGTGGTTGCTGGTTCGAAACCCACCCATTGCATTACCGACGTGGGTTCACGTCGGTAATGCAATGGGTGGGTACTCGTAACACAAGCATTTAGCTTAGCACGAGGGATTAACAAGAATACTAGTAATGTACGATCCACATTATTAGTAAGCTTTATTTAAAAACAAATGCTCATAATATTTTACTTAGAAGTAGGGAAAATCTGTAGGTATGACTTAACAGCAATCCGCAAGCATTTCATACATACATGCTCAAAGCATACAACTGTTTAAAATACGCGTATGTGTATTGAAGTGTTCCTAATACAAAACTTACTGTGTCGTCTGAACAACGCACAAACATCTCAATACATCTGACTGCCCAATAACAAGAGATCATCGAATAAACAGATCACGTATTGAACACCAAATTCATAATCGGCGATTGAACGCAACCCCAAGGAATTTGTAAGGGATAACGCGAAAACTGAAGGTGTTTATGATTTTATGATGCCACTCCATTCTCGAATATGGTCGTACAATAACGATAAAGTGTTACGACCTATCCAATGAGGAGGAAAAATGTCGTAGAAGTCTCCTCTAAGGAGGACGGACCTAATGATATTTTACTTTCATAACAACATGCGGGCTAGGCGTCTCTTTAGTATGGGAAAATAAGCCATTGTCCTGTGTAAGATAAAAATATACTGGGACTGCCTGAAAAAAATATACAGTAGTCTAGTGGTCCCAAGCGCGACTGCTACGTTAGAGGTCCTGGGTTCGATGCCCAGGTGGAGAAAAGTGTTATTAGGTTTTTCTACGAAATTCTCAGTAGCAACTCGGTGTCTGGATTTGTGTCCGATTAATGGCAATACGCTCGACCCCTATGACATGGGACCTAAACTTACCGGGCGAACTGTGGGTCTACATTAGTACACCTCTGCCTAAACCTCTGGGGAATACAGGCGTGATGGTATGTTAAGAAAAAATATAAATGAAAGAGTGAGACAAAATGTTTAAGTTCTAGTGATAGGTACTACTGGTGTTGCTGACGTCTATAGGTCAGGCAGCCAGTATGCTCGCTTTTCATCTTATTACAATAAAAAAATCTTGTTAATGTAAACATAATATGTAGGTACCACAAGGTTATCAATGCTAATAAAAATTCAAGTAATTCGGATCTCTGACTTTTCACAATCATCTATCTTCTATTTCTTCTTTCTATATAGATAAACGAAGAACCTGACTGACTGACGTATCAACGCATAGTCTAAACTACAAGATCCCTGAAAGTTCGCATGCTGGTTCTTTTTGCACTGTAGACGAGTACATACTAAGAATGGAGTTTGTATAAAAGTCCGTCATGTTTCAGTAAGTAAAACCGCGCGGTACAGTACGCGCGGCATAAGTTGGCCGGAGTGAAGTTCGCCGTTTTAATGCGCAGTGGATTGTTTACGTTAAAAATTGTGTACTGCGCAACCAAAAACTGACAAACAGCTAACTTCAGTCCGGCCAAGTTATGTCGCGCGTACTGTACAGCTAGTAAAATAATAAGATGTTAAGCATATACTGAGTCGAAAATGAAGTACCCAGTTGAAATCATGTTCTGGTTCTATTATAGTACGTCAAACCGATGTAAAACTCTTAACGAGGAGATCATTTGATCCTACCAATAAGTATAAGTTCATCTGCAAATATAAATTTTCTTAGCAAGTGTGGTATTATCCCCCTCACTTTAAACGAAGGATTGATTGATGATATTTCTATTATAAAATCATGGCATTGAAAACAAATGATTTTGTCATTTATGACAACAATAATCTTAAATAACCCTTTGACAACCAAAACGTCAATGACAATGTCAACGGCAAACATCATTAACAACGTTTGATGTTAGAATAGAGTTTGAATACTACGAAGGCCAAAGAAAACAAATTAAATGCCTTAAACATTCGTGACGTCAATAAACGAAACGAAAATGTTAAAAAAAGAACATCGATTTAAGAAAATGTAATCAACACAAATTACAGGCTGGCAAACGATAATTGAATAGGTCTTTATTAATATTTTCCATTTACTATAAACGCAGGTATGTAAAATAATAGATTACTATCTGAAATAGCTAAATTAGAAGTAAATTGCACATTATATAACTTTTACTGTGCAGTTTGAATATTGTGAGACATATTCATTATATTTATATAAAAGTGATAAGGGTAGAGATTATTTCGTATACTGGTGACATTTATGTAGGTAGGTCAATGATATAATACTATTAGATGCGCCATGTTCATAGTAAATGTCATTTAAAATTGAGTCGCGCTACATGTCCATACTTATAATCCTAAACATTTTAGGCTTTCCTAATGAGCGCGCGCATAGATACAGGGAGTCTAAGATGAAAAGAAATAGCACTAAGCAGTTGTCTTAAATGACACACTTGATATGTCCAGTATGTCCGTATATAGTGACGAGTGACATGAAAAGTATTGGGTCCCTTTCTCTCATACTAATAAGGCATGCGCTGACTCTTTCTTTCATTTTAAATTTTATTTGCAACGAAAAAAATGAAATAAATTGTACGGAAGCTAAGAAATTATTAATTTACTTGTGATAAGATACTACATGCTCTTTTCTTACTTTAGTATAATAATTTATGTAGTATTGCAGCACAAGATGGCACATATAAATAAAATTAAAATTTATTGCTGTCAGTAGCACTGTCAAACACACTTCTGCGCCTTAGGTCGGTCAATCGCATAAGTGACACTACAAATTACACGTTGCCCACGAAAAAATATTCACATTTGAAGGATGATAACGTGTCTACCTCTATTTAACTAGATAATGTCATTGAGGTAGGTAATAATAATGTATCACAAAATAATAAAAGTTCTTAGACTAATTTTATTGTAATGTAAAATGGACTCAAATTTAATTAGATGATAATTATATAATATTTCAGATTTAGCCTAAAGCTGATAAATACCCAGTGTCAGTTACACTTGAAAATCGAAATATTGATTGACGATTTTTTTATATAAATGTAAACAAACTTAATACACACCATCACGCCTGTATTCTGTATTCGGTGTGTGTAGGTTCTATGTACTAGGGGGCGAGCCTAATGCCAGGCACAAATCCCAAATTGCTATTGAGAATTTCATAGAAAAACCCAATAACACTGCTCAACCTGGGAATCGAATCCAGAACCATCAGTCGTTGCAGTCGCGCTCAGTACCACTAAGCTAATGAGGCATAAAAATAATATTGAAATTTAAACAAGTCTACATTTACACAGATCAAACTATGAAAATTTATATTAGATAGTGTACAATATCAGAAAATTGGCACCTGTCACCAGCACTCAAACATCTAATAACATGTTCTCAAATTAATAAATTTATAGTCATATTCATAGTAAAAGCGATTATCGACTTGCCCCATAAGGTCACGAAAATTGTAAGCGGTGACCCTAGATGGGCGAGGGGCGAGTGACTGCGATCACAGCCGAACAAACGAAGAGAGGGAACTCTCTCCAGTTGTGTGTCAACCGCCGACGACGCCGGTCGTCCGCGCCGCGCTTCCCACGAAAATATTACGTGAGCTTCATTATAACTCGACTCAACTCTCCAATTGAAATGTTAATTAAAACTGTGTGTGAGTAAAGTGCTTACGGCAATATATGGAGGGATAACGCTCTGTGATATGTGATGGAACTGTTTGTTTAAAAACTTAATGAGGATGTATGTCTTAATGGCAGTACTCAGTTTACTTATAAAAGGTAATATTTATCACTATTGTGAAATCTACTGTGTTATAAAAAAATAAGTTTAAAATACAGATTCTGACTACAGCAGAAACTATACAAATTTATTAATGATTTTTAGTTATGGAAACGAACAACGGAGTCCCGCGTTGGGCGACAATAAACGTCAGTGTTCGCTTTTTTAATGTCGCTTCATTTACCACGAGGAAATAAGATTGCATAAAGTTATTATTCATGAAAAGGAGACCGAGGAAGGCTTTATAATAAAAGGCTATTCATCTTAGTGAGACACCGTAGGAACAAGACCAAATTGTTCAGTGGGTTATCAAGAATTACGTATTTTCTTCGCGGACATAGTAAATTGTTTAAAATATTTCTTTGGTATTTATATTTAGAGTTAATATTTATACTAAAGAATAAATATAACTTACCATAACTATCTTATTATAAACGTTTTAATGAAATACGGTAAATTATAAAAGATATTTTATCTGACAAACTGTTGACGGTGGAGATCAGTTTACAATCTTTACGAATATTTTATATGAAGCGTATGTTATTTGGTTTTGGTAATCAAATTGGCCGCTCTATCACACACGATACTTTTGCACGATGCGGTTCAACCACCAATTAATGCTGTTGTGAAATAGATCATACGTGCTAAGAGGGAACTTGTATTCGGCTGTAACATTTCGATATTCAAAGGATCACTGGAATCAACTGTTTACCGTGTTCTTTGAGCCATTTAATGAGATTAATGATTGCTATCCTTGGATTGACCATTGATTTTTGAGTAGGTATTCATTCACATAATAACATATTGACCAATTCGATTGTAATTGGTTTTTTTATTTCTTTAAACTTATATTTTACTGTTTATCAGCTATACTTATAAAGATGGACATTTACTGACTTATTTTATCAACACAGAGTTTAAACTGAAATAAAACACAGAAGATTTTTGGAAATTCAGGTCAATAAGGAGGACAAATGTATAAGCAGTGATAGCCTAGTGGTATGACCGTTGGACTGCCAAGTCAAAGGTCTCGAGTTCGAACCCAAGGCACGCACCTCTGACTTTTCGAAGTCATGTACGTATTAATAGTTAATTATCACGCGCTTAAACGGTGAAGGAAAACATCGTGAGGAAACCTGCATGCCTGAGAGATTTTCTCGATGGCGTGTGAAGTCTGCCAACCCGCACTAGGCCAGCGTGGTGGACTATAGCCTAATCCCTCTCATTCTGAGAGGAGACCCGTGCCCAGCAGTGGGACAATATAATGGGTTGAATATGTTATGTTATGTTAAGGAGGACAAATAGGAGATGAAAGTTTATATGAAAATCTGTCTTTTTAAGGTTATATCCATAAAAATCGGTATATGGCATTTTAATTGCACATACCAGAAATATCCCTATTTTATTACCTTAGGGGCGGTAAAATAAAGGATAAAACTTCAAAAAGTGGTGAATTATGGATACATGTTCTCTATTCTTTAGAATATCTTACATAATAAACACATAAACTAAACTGTTGCGTCTAGGTGTAGGCCTCCGCTAAGACAGGATTTAGAGAAAATCTCACGGGATTGGGAAAAAGGACATGAACGCGAGTGTCACCACCTAGCACTGGCTAGTAGGTACATTATAATATCAACCTTCCCCGATCCATATGAAAAACAAAACACGTCATTAAATCATCACTGTGTATCTGGAGGGGCTTTCAGTTAGATTTATTCAGGCCTGCCTCCGGCCCGGGTCGCTAAAAGCAAATTGAGCCTTAAAAATACAAACTGTATCTCTGTTTCATATATTTTTTATGGAAATAACCAAGAAGTCTACCATAATCGACATTGAATTTAATGGAAATACGGTCTCATTTGTTGGAAAATTGTTTAGTGAGAACTTAGGTAAGCTTTATATTGAAAGCATTTCACATTTTATTATTCATTATTATTAATTATACATACATGCTGTTATACAATTGAACACATTTCTGTGTTCTCAGTGAGAAAATATATAGGTAGTTTTTCGCTTATCGTTTTTCCACGATATTAACCCAAATAAAATTATAATTACGATTACAATTAACACTGTTAGGCAAAGGTTTCCCCTCAACTAGATACTTGAAGATAGTAACATAACATAACATTCCATCACGCCTGTATTCCCCGAAGGCTTAGGCAGAGGCGTACTAATGTACACCCTCATTTCACCTGTATGCTTATGCCCTATGAAATAGGGGGCGAGCCAATTGCCACTAGACGGGCGCAAATGAAGCTCAAGCTCCGAGCTGCTATTGAGAATTTTATTGAAAATCCCAATAGGTAACACTTTGCTCGACCTGGGAATCGAACCCAGGTCCTCTAGCGTAGCAGTCGCGCTTGAGACCATTACACTAACGAAAGATGGTAATGTATATTAATGGAGTGTTTGCGGATTTTACCACAAACCCGTTCTATGTTCGTGCTGTAGATAATGGTATGTCTACTCTACTTATCAGGGAGCAAGTCAGTGCAACTCGTGGAAACATTAAAGACGACCGTATGATTCACCATTGACAGTTATTTTTTTTATTTAGGTGTACCTTCAAAATTAAGTTATGGTATCCGGTATAACTGTCAGATTTCTTCAATCGACATTTTAATTAACCTCCAAATAATAAAGTTTATTATTCATAGGGGAAATTTCACAGTTTGTGTTAGCTTTATGTGCTATAGACTGTACAAAGGTTTGATCTGCTGTCTAGATGTTACATATATTCAGTATAGGTACAAATTTATTGTTTCTATTATATATTTAACTAATACACAAACACTGAGACTTAAGAGTCCGGCGGACCAAATTTCCATTTTTTTAAATTATTCGAATTCAGATACCGTTAATCTAGGCTCCTACTCAACTATTTCGTCCAAAATACTTCACTAGAAATAAATGTAAGCGAATGTAATTCATAATAACTTTACCAAGTTGGAAACGATTTTCCAGTCGTTTATTCCCAGTGAAGTAGTAGACAAAATGGTACGGTAAGAACCTAGATCAATTGTATACGAATCCAAATAATACCACAATTTGATAAAATATTGTTGGATTACGTTTTTGTGGGCAATTCAGGCTCCGCCGGACCCTTAAAATATTGAGTTGATTTTGATAGTAACAGTCATACAGTCGAATTGAGAACCTCCTCCTTTTTGAATATATGTTTTTTTAGTCTTTAGTCATATATGATTTACTGCCTCATTAGTCTAGAGGTTGCAAGCGCGGTTGTTTCACGTGAGGTCCTGGGTTCGATTTCCAGATTAAACAGTGTGATTGCTTTTTCTATGAAATTATTTAAGGAGAACTGTTCTGTCTGTCCACATCTAAGGGCTACAATGACCGGACTTTGGTTAGATATCGGGCTCATACTTTGCACGAAAGTCTATATAATGCGAGGTCAGCTTATATAATTATGGTATAATTACCTTTATCATAATGTGTATCATCGTTAATCATATTGTGATAAACCAACTGTGGCAATTTTAGCCCTCCGGTACGTCTCTGCCTTACCTTACGGGGAATAAAGCTCTGATGAAATGTTATGTCACATATTATATATGATTCTATGTATAACGAAGAAAGTTTAGAATACGATCGTGATTAAGGAAAATAATTATTTATACATAACAACATACATAATCAACCCATTACACTGTCCCACTGCTGGGCACGGGTCTCCTCTCTGAATGAGAGGGATTAGGCTATAGTCCACCACGCTTGCCTAGTGCAGGTTGACAGACTTCACACGCCATCGAGAAAATCTCTCAGGCATGCAGGTTTCCTCACGATGTTTTTGTTCACCGTGATAATTAACTATTTAATACGCACATGACTTCGAAAAGTCAGAGGTGCGTGCCTTGAGTTCGAACTCGAGACCTTTGACTTGGCAGTCCACCGGTCATACCACCAGGCTATCATTGCAGTGCAGATTTTTAGTCCAGAATCCGGCAGCAGAATTGCTCTAGCACGTCAGTATTTGGAGATATACCAATCTCAAAGTGCTAAAAACACTGTTTTTAGCGATATTTGAAGTATTTCTTTAAGGACAGCGAAATTTTTCAAAAAATTTGCATGTTTTCAAAGTCACTCTGTACTCGTATATCATTTACTAACACTATTTTATATAACTTGACACACTCATTACCATCTTATAAAGCTTAATGCTATTGCGGTATTACTGAAACTTCGTACCTATTTCCCGAGTTTAATCCGTTACTCACTTTTCACGTCTCCCTCGAGAACTGATGGAGTGTTCTATTTGTAGTCGAGACACAAAGTTAAAACATCTGTATATAACTTGTGACAGGTCGATATTGTACTGCCTACAGAAACAGCTGACTACCTACTTAGTTGACTGGGTACTTTTTAATGTGGGATAAAGGCAGTTGTTTGTTTTTTCTGTAACACGCCGATAAAACGAAAAGTAAGTACGTGTTTTCGGATCGTAGCACGTACCGCTTCGTAGTTTCAACCTGCGGCGTTTGAATTTTGTTTTAAAAGGTAATCTTGTGCTGTTTGGTAAAATAAATACAATCTATTGAAAGTAACCAGCAAGTGAACTGTAAAAATGTTCTCTTGGGTTTTTTCTTTTATAGACAACCTTTTAAAAGGTTAGAGGGAAAGAACTGAAGTGTATAATACTGTAAACTATTTAAATATCCAATATAAGGTTTAAATAATAGATCTATAATTAAGAGAGTCTTGTTATAATATTACTTTAGACACCTAAATCAGAGATCTTCTTTTCCAAGGAACGCACCTCCTACTCTTAAAAATTATGGGAGAAGATGTAATGGGAAGGAAAATATCATATTTTCTTGAAAACGTTTGATGTCTGCCAATCTACATTAGGGTTGCTTGTGGGACTATAGTCTAGCCCCTCTCATTCTGAGAGAAGACCAATTCCCAAAAAGGTGAAAAAATACATTGAAGATGAATAACCTATTTATAACATAACATACCATCAAGCCTGTATTCCCCGAAAGGTTAGACAGAGCCGTACTAAGGTACACCTATAGTTCGCTGGTATGTATAGGGGCGAGCCTATTGCCATTAACCGGGCACAAATTCCGAACTGCTACTGAGAATTTCATAGAAAAATCAAATAACATTTTGCTCGATTTGGGAATTGAATCCAGGACCTCTAACGTAGCAGTTGCGCTCAGGACTACTAAGCCAACGAGGCAGTAACCTATTTATTTCATAATCTTTAGAAGGTTCTTTAAAAATCCAATAGCGAAATGATCTACAAGTATTAATAAACTGGTAACAAAAAACAGTATTTTGATCACAAAAATATTCAACAAACTTTTTCTTATATTAATTTTTTCACAGTTAATTATCCTCAGTTGGTTTGAATTACCAAGAAAGAACGTAATACGCTTAATAACAGTAAACAAAGGTAAACAACATAATCGAATGAAAGCGAACACTCTTAAAGGAAAGAAAAACATTAAAAGGTTCCGTGAAATTATCCAATATCTAGTTGGCAGTTCGCAGAATTTGAAGTTTTGAAAAACAACTTCAAAACCATCTCATATCCAATTTTATGTAGGCTAGGAAACTGGTTTAGTCAAGTGAAAGGAATACCCTTAATTAGCTCTAGGTTATTACACATTAGAGGGGGAATTCTTAGTATAAACAGTTACAAAGCGTTTTAATAGTTTCAAAGATAACATCTTTGTAGTTTAGAATCAGATTATTTCCACCTATCTTAAATAATCTTTATACAAAAGAAAACCGATCTCGAAAGGATAGTATAACAAACAATAATTAAAAAAATATATAAACAAGATATTTAACAATTAAACCTGGAATTGTAAAAAGAGTTGCTCCACATTTAAATCAACAAAAATCTAAAATATTCGGTCATAATTATCTGTTTACCTACTTGTATATTTACTGTTCTATCGATTATAAAAAATAAGTATTGCATACCATGTTGATTCAAATCTGGAGCCCTTCAAGTATGTCAGTCGTCACTTTCAATTATTTGTAGCAAAGCCAAGCAGGGTCTGAATGAGATTAGGTAAAAAACTTTTTGCTAAACAATTAGCAAAAAAATTATTTATTTATTTATTTATACTCATACTGTAATTTAGTGCCATGTTATGAGGAAATATATTTCCATTTTAGGAATTAGAACAGATTAACATAAGCAAACTTTTATAACCAACAAATCACAAAATATATCAATACAACGTTAACATAACGAGTTAAGAAACATTTTGGAGAGTCTTCCGGGACTTAACCCGCAATCCTACTACTGAATTGCCGTAAAGCCAGGGTATGCAGCTATAAACCACGAAAACTTATGACCCCTCGGGTGGCCCGTAGAAAGTTAAGATGTCCTTTAACCGCAGCAGGGGAAAACACTTTCTGTTTCTACACGAAAGAGTTCAAAATCGATATGATACTTTATTAAAGACAGTAAATCTACCATTAAATTTTACTTAAATTCAGTCTTAATTCAGTTTGTGCGGCGAGCCATGCTAATTAACATAAGAAATACTTCTTAGTCAATGTTATCACTAACTTTGCACTACAACGATAAACCGTTGTTAAAAGTGTGAAGTAAACTAACGAATGAGCACGACAACTGGCTACCTCCACTAATTAACCGACTTTAAACAATAAAGTTACCTTAGTGACGTCTTGGTATCACCAACTCCAAGGCGAGACTTGTTAAGATTAAACAGTACAAGTTTGTTAAGGTTTAACAAGGTCTCGCTTCTGTTACTCCCGAACGATTGTTGTAAAGTCCAGTTTGCTCATCTCTAGGGAAATAAAGCGAGATGGATATATTTGCAAAACGAATCTCTCTTTCGTCTCGTGCAAAATTATAATATTTTATTAAAGCCCTGAGATCGTTATTCAGTTCTGGAATTAATTTTTCAGACGTCTAACTTTTAGACTTTCCATACGTCTCGCCTACGTAAGTTGGACGCTTTCTATCTTGTTGACTACTTCTTTATTCTGTTCGCAATCCTCTTTAATTATAAATTTGAAAATGTGTAATTAATTGACCTATAGAGAATACGTTATTACTTCATTTCATTCTTCATCGAATCGTCTAAAATTCTAAATGAATATGAAATTCGAACTACGATCGTTTCAATTTCAGACTGCATAAATGCAAGTTTTCGAAAGCCTTTGCAGTTAATTCCTGTCAAATGTGTTGAACGCACGTTGGAAAATCTGACACATACCTACGTAATAGTAGAAAGATTCTTGGAATAAGTTATGCTCCAGTGACAAATCATCTCTACGTAAAAGCTGTCTTGAGAAGTGTAACATAGCGGTAAGTATAAAAGTAGAGGGCTCCTCAAACTTTTTTAAAATATTATAATGTGTGAAAGTAAATTTACGAGATAATTAATTACATTATAATTATCACACACATAGAGGTAAAACAGATTATTTTAAATGTATTTCTGGATATATTTTCGTAGAAAGGTATTATAAAAACCCGTTTCCAATTTAATTTAGAAAAATAATTTTCCACTGCGCGGTTCTACAACGCTTCTTAGCAAGTAATTAACTATTTAATACGCACATGACTTCGAAAAGTCAGAGGTGCGTGTCTTGGGTTCGAACTCGAGACCTTTGACTTGGCAATCCAACGGTCATACCACTAGGCTATCACTGCTTTAACAAAAACCTTTAGAGGAAACCTAACTCTTACTCTCCTAACTCTAACCTAACCTCTAAAGGTTTTTGATCTATAACCTTGATCAAAAATTTAACTTGATAATACTGAGAGAGTTTGATCGATTAATAATCGTATCAACTTCATGAGTAATCTTATCAGCCGCATCTTTAGATTTTGGAAAAAAGAATTCACACAACATCTCCAAAGTTGTTGAATACACAACTATCAAAATTACATAAATTCTAAATAATTAACAGAAGATAACAAATCAAATTGTTTGCAATTTAACGCGTAGACGACAGCTAATTTATAAATCAAGGGTGGGACAGAAACAGTTAGAAGTTGAAGGTAAACTTCGCTAAGTAAGTTATAGGGAGGTGCGAGCCGTGCGTGTCCCAACAACTCCCAACTGCTGTTGTCAGCGATTTATATTTATATAGACTAGATTTTACCAGAGATGTGCTTGCAAAAAATGGAGCGTAAAATTTCACTTTTTTTTTCATTAGTTTTCGCAAGTTCCGTTTTTAAATCGATATCGATCTAATAACAATAAATTAATGTCGCTGAAGAATATATACTTTACTTAGTTAAGGCATTGGCAATTTCAATATTTTTAACTAGTTTGTAGACCCCACTTATAGGTACTGTTGTATACTTATCTTGTTTATTGTTATTTTACAACCATGTGTCTACAAGGACAGGATTATAATATTTATTTTGATATCTATTTATAGTCGACAGCTAAAGAAAATAAAAAGACATATTTTTTTATATTATTTGTTTCCAATATCTAGGCCATGATATTTTCTCTATTCAAAAACGTCTACAATAAATTCATACCGTATAAATATCGTCAATATTACAGAAACTGTCTTCTATTGGATTTACGACATCAGCGGTTTTTCGATTCCATTTATGTTCATGCGACAATATGTATTTGTTGTTTGATTTAATATGACATAGAATTGAACTATTTTATTTGCATTTAAGCATATTGAACCTTAAAATATTTTCATAAATGTGTTAGTACATATATGTATGTATGTACAATGTGTTAAGAAAACCCTGTCCGACCCGTGAAGGTATTGTTAGGTATCGATATCCGGTTCTATTTATATAATCGTTTTTTTTTAGGAAAAAAAATACCCCGGTTTTTTTAAAACGGGGAAACTGAAATGAAGGGCGATTCTTACGATTCCGTTTCTGGGTGCCAAAAATACTAAGGTCAATGATGCTTTTAACACATTTAAAAAATGTCCTAGATTTTGGATTATCGTAATATTTAAACTTATGTTTTTTCATTAATTTACTTTCATGAATATTTTATTTGGTGATTAGAGTGACACGGGAGTGAGCAGCTTCATCTGCGTGTCTGCGTATTTAGGTAATTTTCGTTTTTAAAATATACTGTGCCCACTGCACAGTGGCGACCAAAAGTCCATAGGCAATCTCACAACGCAATAGCTTAACGTTTAGTTTGACTTACGACCTTCTATTCATTGCCGTTAACACGCACTGGCTGTACCGCGCTCGCTCGTACTGTTCATAGCAATGTAATCCTTAGCTTGCTTATTGACTTTTGAGCGTTTACTACACCATGGAGGTTTCATATCATAAAATGTGTTAAGTCTAATTTATAAGGAAGAAAACAATTGTCAAAATGTCAACAGCGAATAATACCTGTACTTTGGAATCCAAGAACATAGGTATATATGGTTCTTGATGGAATCATATAATCTTGACGATGTCATCATTTATTAAATATGTATAAGTGTGTGTGTGTGTGTGTGTGTCAAACGCATGGTACTGTGTGTACTTTTCACTACCTTAGGGGTTGAATTTTTAAAAAAATTCTTTCTTAGTGCTCGTCTACAGTGCAAAAGGAACCAGCATGCAAACTGTCAGGGATCTAGCTCCTGTAGCTTCAGCTGTGCGTTGATCATGAAGTCAGTCAGTCAGGTTCTTCTTTTATAAATTAATAAATTTTTATAGATATGATTGGGATATCTATATGCCCCTTTCGGATCGGACAGGGTTTGTTAAACACAGTGTATAACATGCTTTTACTTCTATTTTGTCACGGGGTAGAGAAAAATATATAAAATAAAATGGGCTCTGTGCTATGTTGTGTTCTTAACGGTGAGCAAGGTCGCCAGAGCTCCACGAGGAAGCGTTGTGTTGGCAGTGTGGGGAAGCGGTGCGTTGGCAGTGTGGGGAACCGGTGGTGTTTTGTTACCGCCGCTGTCATGCATGGCAGAATGTTTCCTATGTTGCTAGCCCAACTATTCCTCCTTAATTTACAGGGTCAGCAACGTGCAAGTGATACCCCTGGTGTTGCAAGCGTCCATAGGCTACGGTAACCGCTTACCATCAGGCGGGCCGATTGCTTGTTTGCCACCTTAGTGGTATAAAAAAATAATAATAATACAGTGTCAGTGTAAACAAAATGCTTTGTCCTGAATGACTGACTGGCGGATCAACGCACAGCCTAAACCGTTGATCGTAGAGACCTGAAACTTGGAGGGTGTGTTCATTGACGTAGGCATCCGATAAGAATGGATTTTCCGAAATTCCATCATCATGAAAAGTCCATCATTTTTTAGCGGATGAAACCGCGTGGTACAGCTAGTTGAGATTATAATTTGTATGCGAGTACGGGGAGTTACAAAAATTAAATAATAAGGTAAATTTTATTGTAGTCTGAGCATAATTCCCTCACTCATACACTACGATGTATTTTTTGCTCCAGTGTAATAATTGTAACGAATTACATTCTAAAGTTGTAATATGGCTTATCCATCTTAGAGAATTCCCATTGGATGAATAAGCCTTTTCCCGAATTTAATTATGTACTTAAATCATTAATCATTCATAAAATAAGTATTAATTTCCAAACTATTATTATGTCCAAGTTTACTGCGTTTTTTTTGTTCTTAAATACTTTTGATATATTTATCGTTTTGTGTTTTTTTATTTGCATTTTCCATGCTCATATTAGAAAGTTATTTTAGTGAAGGAAACATTCAATCGTGGGCAGGATTCGAACATGTATCTTCTGGATGAGAAGCAAAGTAACTTGCATTTATTCAATGGCAAGTTACATTGCATCTCAGACATGTATTGAGATGTCGCCAACGTCTTCTTATGACGTAAATTCAGAATGTGAAGGCAAATTTCGATCAGGCGGGTGGGCCTCTCGGTGGCTTAGAGGTCAGGGGCCGTATTATGACATGTTAACGCCATAATTTTTAGGTTGTAAGAAAGGGATGAAGCTATATTTTAATATGTAGAGCGGCATCTCTTTCTCACAACGTAAAAATGATGGAGTTAGCATGTCATAATACGGCCCCAGGTGTATCTAACCAAGAGAGTCTGGTATATCTGACCAGAAGACACAGGTGAAGGAAAAATTTTTCCTTCACTAAAATAGCTTTGTAATATATTTTTATAAAAAATGTGATAATAAAACATCTGAATTCAATTCTGTTGCGATATTAGAGGACCATTCGCCATATTTATGCCGTAATAAAAATTACCTACCTGTCTAAATAAAAAATCAGTTTGGCAGAATGATAGATAACATTGGTTTTCCCACGACCCGTTTTGCTAAATGAATTTGAACGTTGACGGATTATCATTTCCTTCATCCATAACAAAGAGGATATAAACAAAAAAATATTAATCAGTCAACTCGACCTAGATATAGCTTATATGGTATATTTTGTGATTATTGAAATGTTTTTAATGACCAATTTTGTAACGGTATATTCCAGTTTAAATCAATATATGGTCGTCGACTGGTCTGTGATTTATGAAAAATGTTATTAAAAATTATTCCTAGACTGAAAAATAATTTAAATCGAGTCATAAAGTTCTAAGATATAAGCTTTTGAAGTTTTTGGTTAGAATTGAGTGGAGATGCTCTATCCTTCTCCCGAAAAACGAATGTCGCTATAGAATTTGTATGGAGCACGCACGGTTTGACGTCACAACGTGCTAGTACGCTCTCTGTCTAGCATAAAATTAAAAATCTCATAACTTATTATTATTATTTATTATTTGAACCAATTTTGATTTTGTTTTTGTTGTTCGGCGCGAATCGACTGATATTTTTTACATACATACATATATACCATCACGCCTGTATTCCCCGAAGGGTTAGGCAGAGGCGTACTAATGTACACCCACAGTTCGCCGGTATGTTTAGGTCCCATGTAAAAGGGGGCAAGCCTATTGCCATTAACCGGGCACAAATCCAGACTCCGACCTGCTATTGAGAATTTCATAGAAAAACCCAATAACACTTTGCTCGACCTGGGGATCGAACCCAGGACCTCTAGCGTGGCAGTCGCACTTGGGACCACTAGACTAATGAGGCAGTCATTTATTATTATTATTAGGATATTTTTTAATGATCTCATAAAAATATCTGTCGATTAGCTTAATGTGACGACATTGATTGGTAGTTTGTATTAGATACTTTTGCGTTGGTTTCATAATTTGTAACTATTTTTTCAAAATCATTCATATAATTTGATTTGAATAGCGAACTAAATGTGCTGTCGTGGTAGGTGTTGTCTACCCATTTCCTTGCATTATTGACTTGAAACCACTCCTCGCAATAACTTAAACTTGGTGGGGGTAATCGTACCAGTAATATGTGGCCCACATTGCTAGCCATGTCTTCATAAAAAAATAACGAGGTTTCGAATAGAAAACTATGGGTGTACGTTCAATGCACAGCGAAGTTAACAATAATTGATTAGTGAACATGTTTGAATGGTTTGCTACAACAGCATGTTTATCGTAGGTAAACAAATTATAAAATATATTCTTATTTCTACAAGAAGGCCTTTTACAAGATAATGTTTTTAGATTAAAATTTGGCACTCCACTATGAGTACGTTGACTACCTGACGAGCTCTGATTCAACGCCGTAACAAACTAAGAGAATTATGATGTCTTAAAGTCTTTAATTATCACAAGCGACAATCATTATCATATACATAATCATTGTCACGGTATAGGTCAATGTTTGGAACGGCCTAGTGAGTCAATCTTTGAATAGCAATAGAGGAGGCTGAAATATGAATACATGGTATCTATCTGGTGTCTATTATCCTACACAAGACATTACTGTCATTTCACACGATCATTATTTTGCAACGTAAACTGGCAAACTGCCAATGTATTGCCTTACTACGATATTGTTGTACCTACGTGTTAATAGTCATGTCTGTACTCTGTCTTATGGCGTTCGATTAATAGCTTGCTAAATCCATCGAAGAATACGTACCTATATATAGCACTAGCTATTCACCCGTGGTTTCACCCGCGTTGCCCCGTTACTGAGGGTCGTAATGTAATGTTTAATAGCTTGAACCCTTTCTCATGAATCACTTTGTCTATTGTTGAAAACCGCATGAAAATCCGTTCAGTAGTTTTTGAGTTTATCGCGAACAAACGTGGCAGGGAACTTTGTTTTATAATATGTAAAGATAGAACTTTTGTTATTTAAGAATTATGAACTACTAGTCTGTCCAAGACTTTGTCCGTGTAGACGTCGAAACTGGGACCAACCTGGGTTAAAATGTTGAATATGTTAGTCCAGGTTATAAACTATCCTTTGTCTATGCGTGTGCCTTTCACCAGTTTTCCTGTAATTGAGTACCTAACAAATATCCAAACATTATTAATTATAATATTTGTATGTTGTAGGATGAAGAATATGATAGAAATTGTTTATGTTACTTGTTCTAATTCCTCTATTTATAATTTTTTGCAATTATAAACATTCTTGTACAGATACGCGACACTTTATATTTTTATTAAAAGAATATTACGTTTTGACGGTTGCCTTATTTATAGAGTCTCTATCATACTCTTTTTATAAGTATCTAAGACATCTAGCTATTAGCGATGTCGACCTATAATTGTTGAGCTAACTCAGCAGTATTAATAGGTACCGCAAAGGAAAACTTTGAGCCAAAATAGTCTTCATTGGTCCGAGATCTGAAAATAATCGTGACTACCTCGAATGTCTTCGAAAATAGATGTTAGTAGTCGTCAAAAGCCAGCGCGTTCCCTTCACAATGTAATAAAATTAGACACAGCCTTTATCCGGCTTTAAAAAAAAAGTCATACGTCTATGGTGTACCATAAGTATCGAATACGGTAGTTAGTTCTTAGTTATTTTCCCCATATGGGGAGAGGTTAGAATACTATATCTCACTGCGACATTATTCTCACATTTCGAAGGATACCAGATACCAGAAAATATCTGAGCTGTTCGATGGTATGGTAAGATCCTTTGGGGTCTCATTGGTTGGCATCCATCCTGGTAAGTCAGCAAGGGTCAGGTTTCTCAACTGCTCGTTTACCGATATAAAGAATTAAAAAGTGACATGAAAAGTACCAATTTTCATTTAAAAACACATTATTGTATTTCGGACGAAAGCAAACGTGACCACATTGCCTACACTATAGCCTAATTAGGACTAATTTAAAGAGATTTAATTCTTAACACGATATAAAAGTAATCGAGAATTTGTCGAGAATTGTGTATTTTAATCGAGAATGTGTTTTTTTTTTGAAGACGATTAATATTATTTTATGGTTAGTAGATTAAGGG
Organism: Acronicta aceris; assembly: GCA_910591435.1. NCBI lineage: Eukaryota > Metazoa > Arthropoda > Insecta > Lepidoptera > Noctuidae > Acronicta > Acronicta aceris. The sequence goes on along the minus strand of OU342763.1, from coordinate 6,509,347 downwards.
TCATAACTGCAACGCTGGAGATACTAGGTTCGATTCCCAGGTCGAACAGCAGCAGCTCTGAGTTTGGATTTGTGTCCGGTTAATTAGCCGACAAATTCGCCCTTATCATATGGGACCTAAACATACCGGTAAACTGTGGGAATACATTAGTATCTACTTCTGTCTAACCCATAGTGGAATGATGACTAGGACCAACTTTCAAATACGGCAGTGTGTGTATTGGTATTACATTGCCCAATGACCTTGAGGATTTAGTCTTTGTGCTAGTATTTGTTAACTAGTCACAGGCACTGCGGAGTTGCTTCACGCGGGGTGCTAGTGAGGTTTCGGGGATTTCTTTATTATTTCAAAATATTCAAAGAAATAAGAAAATAAAAAGAATACAAATTGTTAATGACGTCATTAAAATTTTTTTGGTATAAAATTTATGACTAGCCTTTAAAGAGAAATAATACAAAAATGGCCTATTTACTTAAATTGTTATCCGAAATTGGGGCAAATTTATAAAAAATTTAAACAATAGAATTTGTTTGTGATGGCCTTATGTATAACATATTTTTATATGTATAACATAAACTTTTTTAAAGCTAGGGTGTTTTTTGGATTTGAGCGAGGTAATGCCCTTAAATGATTGGCGTAGCGGCTGACCTATCGGCTTTTGCGCCACGTGTTGTGGGTTCGATGTCCACACGGAGCAATTATTTGTATAATCTACAGTTGATCCTGGTCTGGGTGTTTGTGAATTTGCATTTGTAACGATACAGGAGAAAATCCTAGTGTGGACAACGTTTTTTTTTTTAAATGTAACATCTCTTTGTTCCAGAGTCCTTACTGCTAAAGATAGTTCGGGTTTCGGTACCTACTTACCGAGTGAGGGGACAACCGGCCCAGTTTGAATGTGACTATGAACTCGGTGAAGACAACCTATATTCCGTCAAATGGTACAGAGACAACGAAGAGTTTTATCGCTACATGCCGAAATATGATCCGCCGAAGCACGCGTACAAATTGGAAGGGATCAAAGTTGACGTAAGTTTTAAAAAAGTGTCCTCTAGGGTAATGTATAGTCTATACCAGAAATCCTCAAACTTTGTATCTTGTCGACCACCTGACATGTTTTTCGGTTTCGGGTAGATTACCTTATTTTAAATTTTTGCTATACTCTTACATCTGATGGACCCCTATTTATTTCCGCTGACATGGACCCCGTGCAGGTCGCGTCGACCCCCGGGGGTTGATTAAAACCACTTTGGGTGTCACAGGTCTAATGTATATTAGATCCGTTCAGTCCCTCATTGGTTACAGCATTGTTAGTCTAAGTGGTTGTAAGCATTACTTCTACGCTGGGTTCGATTCCAGGCCGAGCAATGGTTCATTGGATTTTTCTATGAAATTCTCAGCAGTAGCATGGAGTGTGGATTTGTGCCCGGTTAATGGCAATAGCTTCGCCCCATATTGTGGACCTAAATATACCATCGAACTGTCGGTGTACATTAGTTTACCTTTGCGTAATCCTATGGGGAATACAGACGTGATGGTATTTTATGTCATCCAAAAAGTAGCGATAATGATTTAAATACAGTTTTTTTATGAAATGTTTGTTTATATACCTACTTAATATATAAAGTTAAGAACGTAAAGTAATGAGACCCGTTTGTTGTCTCTTATTTACTTTTAAAAATCACTCGTCTATAAATGACGGTATATTTTGAATCAGATAACCGCAACAACTGTAGAACGAACTTCTATTTTATAGATTCCCTTTGTAATGAGAACTCGAACGAAATATATCTACTTTGATATTCCTTTATAGGTTTTATTATACGTGATTTTACTTTCATCATATTTGAGCAGCTATTTGGAACTGAGGTTTCTTTTATCCAATAAACAATATTAGCTGTCTCGAGTAGGTAATAGATGACAAAATAAGATCATTGCTATAGGCTGGTCTAATGTAATGTCAGAGGTTATGAAATGTTACATTAGATTTATATGAATATTTCTTAGATTTTCTGCTTTGCTAAAATATATTAGCATTTATACTGATATAAAAATCACTCGGTTGCGAATAAATCACTCACCGGTTCGCACTTCTATCTATCAACTAATCGGAAATGGTAACTTCTTATAAATCCTTTTCTGACCAGCAACATTTTGTTGGGATTTATAAAGCCGCTTCTATTCGATGGTCCAGGTTGAAAAGGCAAATTATCGTATAATTTGAAAGGTTTTCTTGGAGTCTCATTCTTAAAAGAGGTTATATAGTTCGAGTTTGGTTATCTATTCGGAGCGGACAATAGGGTACGCCGTCGCACACTGACAAAAGAACGGGATAGAAATGAGCCGAGGCCACACAATCCATACGAGACTATTGAGGAATACTATCGTCTAAGCTAGTGGAAACGTGCTCAACAAAATTACTTGTAGTAAGAGATTTAGTAGGATTCAATTTTCCTTATTGATCATGATACACTGAGAATTTATGAGTACATTCGTTGTTTTGGGAAAGTGAATTGTTTTATTTTTAGATACTTAGATCATTATGAGACCATACGTTCACAACTCAGATACAACAACAAGTAGGTAGCTATTTAAATTTATAAATAAATTGTCATCAGTTTTGATATAACACTAAGATAATTTTTTGGCTATACATATAGACAAAAAATTACGATGTAAATGTGACCCACCACTAAAAAAAGTGATGGGTATTTATTTTATATAGACATTTGTAGCAGATTGCAAATGTCGATGAAAAAAGCTTGAATTGCCCACAAAAATGTAATACCGATTTTTTTTTATTCGTGATAGGCTTACGCTTGACCGCCAGTTTACCTGATGTTAACCAATACTGTGATCTACGATGGAACGCGCTTGGCTAGAAGAAACCGATTCACTCGTGATTTAAAGACACCCAGATTATATCTATCAGCGAAGACCCACCCACTAAATTGTAATATTCTTTCAAATTATTTTATTATTCGGATTTGGATACCGTTAATCTAGGTTCCTACGGTACTATTTCGTCTACTACTACTTCACTGGAAATAACAGACCGGAAAATCGTTCCAAACTTGGTAAAGTTATCAAAAATTGCATTTACTTGCATTTATTTCCAGTGAAGTATTTTGGTCGAAATGGTACAAGTAGTAACCTAGATTAACGGTATCGGAATCCGAATAATAACAGAATTTGATTAAATTGTGTTTGAATTACTATTTATTTCGTAATTACGTTTGTAAGAGAAATTCGGTCCGATTTCGGTCGAATTCGGTCAGACTCTTTAAGTATGCAATTTTGGAATTCCCAAGTAGATACGGTTTGTAAGATCTCAGCAAGTAACGAGGTCGTTGGTTAATGTCACTTTTGTATGACGTCGGGTAATTAGTTCCTTACACAATTTTTCATAGAAAATATATTTAGTTCGCACCGATCCGATTAACTAGAAAGTAAAGTTTGTAGTCTTGCAATTAAGTTTCTTCATGGTAGGGTTTCACTAGGGTACATTACAATTACTATGCTATTTATAGGAAAAAATATAAACTCTTTCCCTAAACTTTTACAGTAGAAGTATTCGTATGGTATCAAGAAATATGTAAGTAATATTCTACTGAATTGAAAATACTCATATAGGGATTGTTTATAAGCAAATTTGCAATTTTTTTTAATGGGATAGAGGAGCAAACGAACCGACGGATCGCCTGATGGATTACCGCTGCCCATGGACACCCGTAACACTAGAGGAGTCACAAGTGCATTATCGGCCTTTTAAAAGGGGATTGGGCCTCCGGAAACCACACTCACTCAGCGCAACACAATATAAGCGTTGTTTGACGCTGGTTTTCGGTGAGGCCGTGGTATCATTCCGGTCGAGCCGGCCCATTCGTGCCGAAGCATGGCTCTCCCACGTATATTAGTAGACAGAAGGTTATTTTAGGACCTTATTTTAAAACACTTAAAAACGCCTAATAAGATACTATATTATAATATCGGCCGTTGTCATTTTGATCATTGTGTATGATATTCATCTTGCGTGGAACAAATTAGCTCACCGAACTGTTCCCAGTGAATATCGCGGTTCCCTGCCATACAGTTGTTTTTACTAGCAATGTGGGTTGCATATTACTAGTATTCTTGATAACCCCTCGTGCTAAGCTAAATCCTTGTGTTACGAGTGAGTTCAAGTCGGTAGTGCAATAGGTGGGTTTCGAACCGGCAACCACATGATTTCAAGTCCGATGCCCTAGCCATTAGGCTACCGCTGCTTCAATTAGTTTTACCATATCCAATTAAGCTGAAAGACATCCCTTCTTTAATCTTTAAATCTGACAAGTCTGGCAGGCAAATCTTGTAGTGATCTTTTTTTTGGTAATTGTAGTGTTCATATTTGAATTATTTTGTCCATACAGTTACAAAAGTCAGACGATCGAAGAGTCATCCTACATCAGGTGACGCTGAAGTCAAGTGGAATGTACAGGTGCGAGGTGTCAGCCGAGGCGCCAAGCTTCGCTTCAGCAGCAGGAGAAGGAAGGATGGAAGTTATTTGTGAGTATTACCTATGAAATATTAACCTTTTGACCCCTACAGCCATGAATAGACGACAAACCAAAATGTTCCCAGCACGCCACGGTCACGACTGGGTGACAGATTTCTATAGGTAATTCGGACCTCGGCGCCGATGGCACGCTTTCTCTGTATAGACGTGGCAGGTTAACAAGTACCTTTGTTTGTCTTATTATGTTGTGTTCGACTTGTAATTGAACCAGATGTCAATAAATCTTATCATCCAATCCAAAAAATATCACCGTCATCAGACTGATCAATCATTTATTTCTTTTAGGCAAGAAAATAAGAAATATACTTATAAATCCGGATCTCAACTACGTGCAAAATACGTATTTGATCACGGTAAATGTTGATCTTATATGGTACATGGCTTCGCGCGGCAGTGTATCCTACTGAATGCCCGTCAGTTGCCGTGCGAGCGATATACCTTTGATACAATTACATGCTTTGGCCTCTGAGACCATCAGACATTGGTTTGCACCGTTAGATATTGGTTTTGACTGCAAAACACCGCGCAGGAAATGTTTGAGGATCAGAGGCCTTTATGATTGAGAGAGAGAGAGAGAGCTCTACGCTTTAAATGGTGTCATCTCTTTCACCCCATCTAAAGATTATCACGTTAATACATTGTGGTCCGGAAAATGTTGCGTGAATCAAGTCGCGGCTTTATATGACCGAGTCATAAGTCTCGTATAATTTATCGTTACGAATGTAGGTTTGATTTATATTTTCGGGAAAATATGTTGCTACTTATTAGTAACTTACTAAAAATAAGATTTGTCATGAATTTTATATCAAATCTTATTTTGTCATGAATATAAAATTACAAAAACACAAAATAAGATATATACATATCGGATGCCTACATCATACAAAGAATACACTCTCCAAGTTTCAGGTCTCTACGATCAGCGGTTTAGGCGTTGATCCGTCAGTCAGTCACTCAGGACAAAGCATTTTGTTTGTATAGATGTATAATAATTTAAAAACCAAGAAATTGAAGGTACCTCATAGCGGACTCGTCATTAAGTTCAAATGTAACTGTCTTTGTTGTTTTCGTAACGTCATGATCTATATCACTCATTTAATTACGAGTTTAATTTCGTAAAAATTCCAATTTCATTCCCTTTGACGAGAGCCACACGTAACAGAAGAAAGCCATTATTTCAATTTGGAGTTTGTATTACAACCGCAGTTTCGTAATATTGCCCCCGGCGCTAAACACGACAGACCTACTTCAATTGTCTTTTGTCATTTTATGTTACATGTTGTTTGATTATTTTACACATAGTTTCGGCTCTTTGAGCTCAATTCTAGTTTTTATACCCGTTCTTATCATTGTTTATTTCACATTTTTGGATCCTTACCAAATATTGGCTATTGGGAATTTCAATACATGAATCTTTTTAATTCTTATGCAAACCTTTAGGCATTTTGTTCAAACGAATCCAATAATGGCTTTTTGTATGTTTGAAGAATTGTTACGATTCGAAATATGTATCAGCGAATTTAACAATGATTAATAGTTAGTTAATATTATGTAAAATTAGTCTACAGTGTCGCCAAATTTTATCCTGAAAATTAGAAACACAACAAAGAAATCAGCCAATTGGATCGAGCCGTTCTCAAGTGATGATCTTACATAAATGTGGCAATTGATTTTTATTTACCTATGATACATATGTTAAGCTTTGTTTGTGTGTTGAGTTATTCTATGTTTTGTCCAGATTTACCGAGGGAAGGCCCAAGAATAACAGGCAATGAACAGGAGAACAGAAGAGGGGACTCCTTATTTCTGAACTGTACGTCAGGGCGGTCCTACCCCGCGGCGGTACTCAGTTGGGATATTGATGGAGAAAAGGTACTGTTGATTTTTTTTCATGAAATATATTGTTGACTTTTATATGATAGTATGTTAAGTGATTCTAAGTATATACCTAAATGTACAAACAATATTTTGTATAAAGGTTTGTTGGAAAAAGTAATAGAAGTAAATGATTTATACAACATGTTCTTGTGCCGGAATTTTGTGGTTTCTTACCTATAAATAATCTAGATCATACCGAGTAACACGCCCGCCTAATAATCATATCTTATCAGCCCATAGCTGAGATTTAGTTTAGCAGTAAGAATCACCAAGCTATGTCTATCCACTTTTTCATCCGGTATAGGAAGTTGGTTGTCTCAAGTTCTACACGTTTTTCTCGTGGGCATTTGGATAACTCTATCTAAAACTTAATATAAACTTTGTGTTTATCGTAATTTTACACACATACATTACCAAGAGAGGTAGGGCATAGTGGAATCGAATAATTTCACTCATAATTGGGGCCGCCCGTTTGGGAAAGTACCTACATCTTGTAGAAAATCGTAGCCAAATAACATAGCTGCGTGCTATGTCGTGTTCCTAATGGTGAGCAAAGTCGCCAGAGCTGTGCGAGGAAGCGTTGTGTTGACAAAATACCACCGGTCCCCCCGACCGGTGGTGTTTTGTTACTGCCGCTGTCATGTATGCCAGCATGTTTCCTATGCTGCCGTCCGAACTATTTGTCCTTAATTTACAGGGTCGGCAACGCGTGAGTGATACCCCTGGTGTTGCAAGCACATAGGCTACGGTAACCGCTTACCATCAGGCGGGCCGTAAGCTGGTTTGCCACTTTAGTGCTATAAAAAAAAATAACTTAAATACCTTTTTCGAATAGTAGTAGATTGAAATTACAGAACATCAGTTATTCTTACTGCAATTTAATTAAATTGTTTCAATTTGATCGCCACGTTCCCTGAAACACAATATTACAAGCAATATAGATTTCATTACAAGCCAGCGATCCTTATTAATATAATTGTTCATCCGGATATTTGACCCTTTTCGAAGAGTTTTTGTAATTCGAATCTTTCATCCAATAAGGCCTTTGCAAATTTTAACTTTGCCCGAATCCTTACAGGCCTTATTGAAGTGCGGATTCGTATTTATCTTATATTTCTGATCTGGTCGGAGTTTGTTTTTGTTTTGAATAAAACTTGCAAGCTCAACGTTTTTTTTTCGGCGCAAGACAAATTTGTAGCGATGTAAAAAAATATAGGGCACAAGTACTGTAATGGTTTTTTAAATTGCGAAAAAAGTAGTTTATTTCTATAATATTGTTTTTAACATTGTAATTTTTATTTATTTATTTATTTCTCATATATAATAGATGCATTTTACAAGTTTACAATGTTAATACATAGAAGGGAGAGACTCATTGACACTACTTTAGCTGTTATTTAAGTATTTTTTATTTGATCCTTTAGTTTGTTTTTTATGCAATATGTACCTTATTGGTGTTGTCCAATTAAACGTATTTTTTATTACTTTATAATAAATAATACTGCTACTGACAATTCCTTTTTGAACAAAACCCAAATCCAGTTTTACTCAATCTGGAAATCGAACCCAGGAGGTCACGCTCATTAGTTATTATTATTATAATTTGGATTTAACTAGTATGACATTTATAAAGAGGAAGATTACCTATTTCTCCCGATGCGATTATAAGGGACTAAACTATTCAGTATTCATCAGATAACTAAATATTCGGATAAACAGCTCCATTTACAAGGTCACTGCTCACAATAGTTAGTAACAATGAGATATACGATCAATTATCTCGTCAAATGTTCCGAAGCAAAGGGTCCTTATATACCAAGATAATTATCTCAAAACGACGATTAGCAGCCGTCGCAATGTTTATTAATTCTATGCTTGGCTAACTACGTAAATATTAATTCTAGTATTTAATAGGACACTGAGTATATTGGGCATTTATAACGTTAGAATATCTTTAAAATAAGTTAAGCCACATAGAATGCTTGCGCATATGGTCGGGACCGATGTGGAATAGAAGCAGTTTTAGTATTCATGTTTTTTCCCAAGTCAATGTTTTTTACAGGCATTATAATATGTGACCTGGCCTTAAGTATAGGCTAGTTGCCTGATTATTATTTTCTTATGAAAATGTTTAGCATAAATAAAGCTCATCAACAAAAACAAATTTTAAGATAGATAGAGAACTTACAAAGCATTGTGCAGTGTTGTTAATTTAATGAAGGAGAATCTTTGACTATAGTGATATATATTTTTGTGAGATATACCACGACTACTAAAAGCTAAGGACATGTGAACGAGCTTTGAATACGCTCTATAGGCGGAGAGTGAACAACATATGATGGACACCAAGAGTACTTAGATGATATAAGATGATAATAAAGACACATTTACAAATCTACACGTGGCACGTGGGAGAGCCATGCTTCGGCACGAATGGGCCGGCTCGACCGGAGTGATACCACGGCCTCACAGAAAACCGGCGTTAAACAACGCTTACGTTGTGTTTCGCCGAGTGAGTGAGGTTACCGGAAGCCCAATCCGCTTTTAAAAGGTCGGCAACGCAGTTGTGACTCCTCCGGTGTTGCAGGTGTCCATGGGCGGCGGTAATCGCTTACCATCCGGCGATCCGTCTGCTCGTTTGGCCTCCTATTCTATAAAAAAAAACTATATTAATTATTTCATTGATAAAATTATACGTATCAATATGCACTGTACATTATCGAATCATGTTACTAGTAGCCAATTAGTAGGTAAGTAATTCACGCTGTTGATAAAAATAAACAAAATAAAGGCAGCCATTTTCAAACAAAGCCTTCTAGCAACACGACATATCCCCATTATTTCCTCTTCTTAGCACTCAGCCTTACTAATTGACATTTCACAATTGGAACATATTTTCTTTGTTTGTCTGTACGCAAGGATTAATTAAAACTGTTTCTACACAGATATAGTTATATCGGTTGCAATGAATAATAGAGAACGTATCAATATCTTATGTATATGCTATAGCTGGATGCGACAAGCTGAGGACAGAATGAAATGGTGCACATTGGGAGAGGCCTACGTCCAGCAGTGATTGTATGATTAAGTAAATGATGATGTGATTCAATCACTGGTCGAAAGTAACATTTTAGAAAAAAAGAACGACTTTCCTTTTGTAATCTGCCTTCAAACCAATATCCAGATACCAACGTTTACCTATACGGGATAAGTAAGAAAGTATATTCTATCAGACAAATAATTGATGATTCTCAATTCAAAGATATCGAGAAGAGAATTGGAACAGTAATAGGTTTTAGAAATATTTTTCTGTGTGTATATAATATACATACAAAAAACTATAAATTTGACAAATATCTCGTTTTTAATTCGGTTAAAAATACGATGTTATAATCTGTATGCTAATCAGAAGGCCAATTCAAATAACCAAAATCGTTCATAATAATAATATAGTACCAACCTAGTCTTAGTGTCGTGAATGTTATAAGGTTACGTTAAGGTTTATCAACTCTACAACTGACTACAATGTTTATGTTTGAAACATATTCGTGTTCATATTTTATTTTTAGACATATTTTTTGTACAGTTATTTTAGTGAAGGAAAAATTCAATCGCGGGCAGGATTTGAACCTACGTCTTCTGGTTAGATACACCAGACGCTCTGACCTGTAAGCCACCGCGAGTCCCACCCGCTAGATCGAAATTTGCCTTCACATTCTGGATTTACGTCATAAGGTGACGTTGGCGACATTTATTGAAAAACAAGTTACTTTGCTTTCAACCGACACGGCTTACTTTACAGTTAGTTCGATGTCATATGATGCAACCTTACCTTTTAACTATCTTTTTGTGATTTTTTTGCATTTTCTATGCTAAGATTATATAGTTATTTTAGTGAAGGAAAAATTCAATCGCGGGTAGGATTCGAACCTGCGTCGTATGGTTAAATACACCAGAAGTTGTGACCTCTAAGCCACCGATGTTTAAGGTTCGAATCCTGCCCGCGATTGAATTTTTCCTTCACTAAAATAACTTTATAATCTTAGCATGGAAAATGCAAAAAAATCACAAACAGATATTTTCTGTATATAAGTAGTAATTATTAAAGGGTATTTCTTGATACTTTTCTTCTTTATTTGAGACGAATCTTTTGGTATGTAGCCAGTCCGTGGATTAATAAAGTTCCATGGTTTAGCCGGCTCACACGGTGCAGCGCCGGAAATAACCGGAATTTCCGTCTTCGGAATTCCGAGTTGCAGAGTTAGTTGCAGCTGTATACTATATATAATGTATATGTATATGTATATGTGGTTATGTGTGTATGCGTTTGCTATGTATTTTGACCAAACGTTTGCGTTTTTGCATATATTATGAATAACATCTTATTTTTGACATAAAAAAACCTCCAACTCTATTAATTTCACTACTAGATTTGACCACTTGCAATTACGTGTTATGCAAATGTGTTTTAGACAATGAATATTACTATCACTAAGAATTAATATTGCATGTTGTAAAAAAATATTATTTAATGGAGTCGCAGGTGGTCAGGAGCCTTTATATTTTATACTTACCTGATCAATTTGTTCACATTAGTACTTTTTCGCCAGGTCACAGATCCTTTACTCCTCGTGGAGTACCCGCCGACGCAGCACGCTCATGGTCTCCTCTCCACAGCGCTGGGGCTGCGCGTGCCCATTGGCCGTACGATGCAGGTGCGATGCACTGCACGAGTCGCGCCCGCCTGGCGGGAAGGCAGCGAAGCAGTCGTGGGCAACAGCCAGCTAGCTGACAGCAAGGAAGCTATGTTATTAGGTAATTTGGAATATTTTATGATTTTATGAATAGTTTCAAGGGCATGTTTTATAATCGTAAGCGGTACTTAATTTTTATCCCATCAATAAAATGTTTGTTAAAAGTGACAAGTTTTGAAAAAAATAAAAAGAAATAACTCTAAATTATTTTCTGAATTGTCATTGTCACCATTTTAGGCGACAATGACAAACAATAATCGGAAACCATGTTTGCTTTATTTTACTTATGAGAGATAAGTATTGTGACTATATTTACCTACAACGATTTTAAAACAGGCTTTAAAGCTTATTAAATGTATACTCGTCCTGTTAATGTAATAGAGATAAAATAACATACCTACCATCACGTCTGTATTCCCCAAAGGTATAAGCAGAGGCGTACCTACTAATGTACACCCACAGTTCGCTGGCATGTTTAGGTCCCATGCAATAGGGGGCGAGGTTATTGCCATTATACGGGCACAAATGAAATAAACTAAAGGGTTGAAATTTAAATATCGAAATAAAGTGAATTGTAAATACTTCACATTGGCAGAATATGACGCTGTAAGGGTTATTCTACGATGTCTAAACGATACGATACGAGACGATAAACCTCTTCATACCCAAAATAGTATCAATGTATGTATAATAATAAACAGTGCGTAATTACACATTTTTTGTCTCGTTTAGTTCAAGTAGGAATTGCGTTCAAACGAAAAAAAACATAATAATGTGTAATGTAATAATAACACATCACTATACATACACTGACACAATTTGGAACGACACTCTGTCCTGATTGATATCCGTGGAAGCACTGGGAACGGGCTCCAGGTGAAAACCAGCGCCAAGCACTGTATTGTGTTTGACATCATGCTGATCTGGAGACCCATTTGGTACAGCCGTGAGATACTTTTTTTATTATTTCTGTTTATTTTGTAAAAATTTGTTTCTTTTTTTAACAATATTATTTTATGCTGTACCAAATAAATCTTTTTTATTTTCTTTCTTTCTTAATGCAGCTTATACTAGCGTTACTACAGTAAGGGGTCAAAGATGTATTGATAAATTACTTGTACAATATGTATATATATTCTTACATACAATTTTGATGTTTATGTTTTATCGTAGAATGACCCTAGTCTTTGTTTAAGGTATCGGGGAGGACAGCATTCTTTGTGAGTAGATCTTTAAAGTACATTACCTACACGCTGACTTTTTATTGTTCTAAATATACATTGCATAGTTTTGCTGTTTTAAATAGGACCGTAAGAATTACTAATAATAATCTCATTATTACTTCTTAATACCTACTTATCTTACTGTTACTGTTGTAATATGTACTTATCTTACTGTCAGATGGCAGTAAACACTTTTCATGTAGAGTAAACTTACCATAAACTGTCAAATTTCTCCAATGGATAATAAACTCTACTATTTGGAGATTAAATTGAAAATCCATTGAAGAAATTTTATTATATGCGTATGATTCAAATTTGAGTAAACTATTTTTATTTGTAATCTTTATTGCTATAGAATGATGTCCAGCCATATTTTTTTTACATAATCGATCAATGATCAATAAATTTTAAAAACGATAAAACTGTGACTGTTTTTGCGGGAACTGAAGTCACAGTATACGCGGCCAAGATGGCGGCGTTTAAATCTCCCGAATCTGGTTGGAGTATTGAATATTTATTTTTATGATTAAATATTAATATTTTTTTCAAAGAAATATTTTTAATGGTGCTTTAATAATGTAAACTATTAATAAAAAAAGACATGCATATTCCCTATTTAATCACCAAATAGAGTTTATTATCCATTGGGGAAATATGACAGTTTTCGATACTATTATATGATGTGCTGTTGACCGTATCTACAGTCGAAAAAAGACAAAAGACAAGAATGATGTTGGTAGCTTAGTAGCTAAAGCGTCCCACGCACTTAACAGGAGGAACGCAAGTTTGGATCCAACTTGAGATCTTGTCAACTGACGGATTGTCTTGTCGACTGTACAAGACTGGACATTGGAAAGTCTGCGTGTAGATTAACTAACCTTTATAATACATGTTTTTTTATAAATCTAGGATGCTTTATAAAATAAAATAAATCGTGCTTGAATAACAATAAAATCCTTGTGTGAAATCTGCCAATAGTGGTCTAACCTTTCACATAATTGCTAAACAAAGACATATATTATGCGGTGATCGGCTTCCAGATGTAGCTGGAAATCAGTATTTTACATAAAGTCTCAGCATCCGACTTCTGCCACCCAATTACTGGCCAATACCCTATGCTAATAATAAAACTTTTTGTCAAACTTTTGAGCTTTTGCCAATTATTTACGAATACAATATTGAGTATTCGTATAATAACAGGCACGGATGGATGGCTACTTACTGCGCGTTACTTCTCTTCTATTAATTCTATTATAGTAATAGATATTAAGCAACGCTAGAGTTTAAAAGTCTATGACTTTAAGTCAAATTGATTGACCGCACGAGAATTAATCTTAATCTTAACTTACGGAATCAAATTGAATAGTAGCCTTTAAGTATTCGGTAAATACAAATTCGGGAACATACGAATTCCTCCAGAATAATAATAATTAGGTCCGCAGTGCGTGGGTGGGACACTAGTAAAATTCTGTTACGCAGATACAGATAATAACAATATTCGAAACCTTATTTGAAAGATCAAACTGAAGATAATAATGTGACAATACCGGAATTTGAGTGTGAGTGCGCGAGAGACTCAGGTCAAAAAATGACTACTTGAGCATTATTTTAGGGTAAAGTTAAGTGCGGGAAGAATACTTCATACAATTTATTTCAGTATCTCCTCATTTCCGTTTGCTGGCACAAATGAACGGTGCTACAATATGGATTGTGGGTGCCTAGCACTAATTACATCGTGCAAACGAAGCGAGCATACGTATCCGTTTAATTAGGAGTGCACTGGTTTACCATCTTCGTATATTTCGGTAAATGCGGAATGCATTCCTGCTATCTCTCGGTGTGTGCAAAAGAAAATGATTTTGAAATGTAGCTTTCGGAATCAGCACACAGTTATAGGCTAATGATACGACCATTGAAGTGACAAGGCACCTTCGACTTATGACCATTTATTTATTTAAGTATTACCATTTTTCTATCAAACAATCTTAGATTATTACGGACTGTGAAAGAAAACGAGACGGCGTGAAATCTGTCAACCCGCACTAGGCCAGCGTGTTGACCAGCCTTACCCCTCTTACTTTGAGTTAAAGCCTATGCTTAACAGTGGGATTCAAATAAATGGGTATATGGTGCTGACGATGTAGCTTTGAAATCCATAATACTAGAAAAAGCATTTCCTGAATAAGCGCGTAAGAGCCAGTTCCCTCTCAGCTGCTGCGGCTCTGGCAGTCTGCAGTGCGTAGGGGCTGTTAAGGTTTGGAAACGCATCAGCAACTCCTCTGGTATTGCGGGTGTCTATGGGCGACGATGACTACTTGCCATCTAGTGGCTCGTCAGCTCGTTTGCCGACATAATCAATAAAAAAATATAAACATCGCGTCTCTTAGGCCGCGGCCGCACTGCTACGACGACTGCGACGCGCCGGCGATTTCGAAAAAACGAAACGTTATGTTATACCTATATAACAGATACAATAACCATAATGACTACGTGTTATGGCAAAGTCAAGAAACAGCAAGATTATACGTTTATATGAGTTTGTTTTTACGAAATCGCTGTCACGTCGCAGTCGCCTTTAGCAGTGCGGCCGCGGCCTAATTATTCAAAGGTACCTACCTCGTTTTTGAAAAGACGACAATGTTAAAAAGATATTCAAAGATTACAGAAATATACAACACTTGAATACCATACATTTAGAGTAATGTATTTTTGACTTCTTTTGGTTTTACGTATTTTTATGGAAATATACTGTAATGCACTGTTTTAACAGAAAGTCCCATTGAAAACCTATCGAAATCTTAGTGTGCAATCTTCTTTAAATATGAAATAGAATTCTAGACCCTCAAGAAGTCTCGCGTGAATACCGAGTAAATGATTGGCATTCTAAAATCGCTCGATAATAGAAATGAGCACTCATTGCACGAATTTTCAATCGAGGCCATTAACTGTAGCGAGCATGTAAACGATTTTCGATCGGTGCGGTGTCTATTCTAAGAAAAACATACCTATTGTGGTTTATACGATAAACTATTCCAATAGGTCATAGTTTTGTCCGTTTGCGGAATAAATGGTATATCAATTAGGTACCTACTGTTAACTTCAAAAATACACTGTAATAATTTCTTTTTTCCTTTGCAAAACAGAATATCAGGCTTATGTAAACTTAAGTTAAAATATATATGAAAAGAAAAATCTTTAAATTATCCTCTTCTACTTGAAGCAGTGGTAGCCTAGTGGTATGACCGTTGGACTGCCAAGTCAAAGGTCTCGAGTTCGAACCCAAGTCACGCACCTCTGACTTTTCGAAGTCATGTGTGTATTAAATAGTTATTTATCACCCGCTTAAACGATAAACGGAAAACACCGTGAGGAAACCTGCATGCCTGAGAGATTTTCTCGATGGCGTGTGAAGTCTGCCAACCCGCACTAGGCCAGCGTGGTGGAATATAGCCTAATCCCTCTCATTCTGAGAGGAGACAGTATAATGGGTTGATTATGTTATGTATGTTATCCTCTTCTACTAATAATTTCAGTAAGTTGATTTAAATGAAAATCCTTGTATGAGACACGTGTCTCTGTTATCTATTTCATTCTTCTAATATTATATTATAGGAAATAGAATGACATCACAAAATACTAAGAAGTAGAAAAATATCCTTTTACAAGCCTAGATATAATAAAGACACAATAATAATTACTCGCTAATCCTGAGATATAACAAATAATACCGAGACAAATAATACCTCCGACCTGTCTTTTATTTATCAAAATGTTATAAACTGACGTCGTATCTTACTCTCATCGCGACATTGCCTATTGAGATAAACTCTATGCCATCCGATATCATTAGCGTATACCCAGCGAATGGATGTGTAATTACAAATGTTACGATTAATTAACTATTAATTTGGTGTACGGTGGATTTGATTGAGTAGTTTGACTGATGGATAATTTACTGCTATCTACTGTTAATATATATATATATATATATTCTTTAGGTCCTGGGTTGGAGCAAAGTGTTTTTTTATATTTTTTTATTTTTATGCGATAGGAGGGCAAACGAGCAGACGGATCGCCTGATGGTAAGCAATTACCGCCCATGGACACCCGCATCACCAGAGGAGTCAAGAGCGCGTTGCCGACCTTTTAAAAGGGAATTGGGCCTCCGGTAACCTGACTCACTCGGCGAAACACAACGTAAGCGTTGTTTAACGCCGGTTTTCTGTGAGGCCGTGGTATTACTCCGGTCGAGCCGGCCCATTCGTGCCGAAGCGTGACTCTCCCACGTTTAAAATTGATGTAATGTAATTGGATTTTTCTATAAAATTCTCAGTAGTTGCTCGATGTTTGATTTTGGGCCTGATTCGCCTCTAATTCCTCCAAGTCGTCCTCCAGGGGACTGGCGAATTGTGTACATTGTGCACATTTATACACCTTTACCTAGCCCTTCGAGGAATACAGGCGTAATGGTATGTTATTAATATTACTGAAATAACTCTATATCTAGTTTACCACCAATCCGTATGCATAACAAGCAATTATTATTTTTCCCGTAGTATTGATAGATGAATTTACAGAAAAAAATATCTCAAAAATAAACACCTATTAGCTGTTATACCTTCCACAAGTATCTGTAGGCCCTACAATAGCTACTTTGAAGTATGAAAATAATTTCCTAAGAATTAAACGGCATTTTGTGTCAGGTTCTTGAATTTCCAACACGCTATATTGAATGTCGTTTATAACGATCGTGGTTCAAAAAGTCTACAATAGAAAAGTATAAAAATACGGCGCGAACAGGCTGGTGAGATGCCAAATCACGCAAAAGAATAATGTCCTCACTGACCTAATTTTATCGTTTTTGACGCTATATTCCGTCAATCGTACTTTATTTATCGTACGCGTAGGGCTTTTATACTATTGCATTTGAAATATACAGGTGACAAATTTACTCAAAATTCAATTGTCGTTTGTGTTATGTTACCATAACATACCATAACGCCATCTCCCAAAGGATTAGGCAGAGGTGTACTACACCCACAGTTCAGCTCAGAGTAGCTAGTATTAGCCTATTTTAGTAGTCTGCGATTGGAAATTTCCTACAAAAACGTTATAACACTTTGTTAAACGTAACCCAGGATCTCCTGAGTAGCAATCGCGCTTACGACTAGACTAATTAGGCACTTTATATATAATGTATAAAGTGAAGGTTTGGCACATTATTGCGATGTCCAAGTTTTTACTAGCTTCCCGGAGAGCTTCATCATTTAACTCGAATAACAAAGCTTGTTTGTTTCAGTGAGGAGTTCAAGCGAGGCGCCTGCGCTAAGTGTAACACTGTTAACACTTTCCCTCGCCCTCTTCTTCAGATCCCTAATGCAATCAGAAACGTGATAAATTATCTCAACTCTTTTATTAACAAAACGTGATTTAGACGCAGGCAAGGCTCCGGTTTATTCCGTCTGCGGAATACGCCCCCGTAGATATAATTAAACATTTCTTTAACAATTTTGTAACTTGGTAATTGGTTTCTCAAACAATATCATTTATATGATAATGTACAATCAGGTAGCTAGTAAATACATTAATGTTTTATAGTTAAAATATTTAATTAAGTCTTCGATACATATCTCGGTCATTATAGCTAGAGTAAAGATAATTTTGTTGATACTTTCTCAAAAATGAAGTGTTGTCATTAGGTACAAAATTTATATTTTTGCAGCAAAAGCTATTTGTATTTAATCTTTGTTTTGGAAACCTATCTTTAGAATTCAAAATTATATTGTAAATAAAAGTTTAGAATCGCCTTCTTAGATAATATCTACTGATGTATATAAAGTAATAAATTAGTCGAGATCTTTTTGTAAGAATATTATGAAAAAATCGAGAAAATATACTACGTACTGGGAATGTTGACGCTATGTAAAAACAATGAGGGATTAGTACTTAAATAAATTTAAAAAACTAGATACTTATAAACTGCTTTTAAGAATCTTAATTTTTGTAATCGAGTTTTCTAATAACTTTGGAGTAAGAAAATCTTGATAAACATCACCGCTGTACTATAAGATGTTCCATAAATGAGTTTATAATAGAATTATTTTAAGCCAACGGTCAGTACATATCCTGAATTGCTGAATATCACGATACCAGATGTACATATCAGTCCTACTAACACATATTCTAATAAATTGCTTTCGTTGTTAATGTGTACTGTAATTAGTATTTTAATGGCATGATTTTTGTTGAAATAAAGAACAATTTGTTACTTGAAGAGTATTTTTTGTTCCTTTTTGATCTTTAATTATAAATGAGTCATTCATGAATTCGATTTTCATGATTTGATGATGTTTGGTTTAGCGGGTGAGGGATCGGCTTCCGCGCCATTGGTTGTGGTTTTGTACGGAGGAAGTATTTGTATGATCCACAGGGAGTTAGTAGTTATGGGTCTAGGTATTTACCTATTTTTGTATGCGAAAAATTATGTTTGTGAATGAGAAGTCTGGAATCCAGGAAGGCGAGTTCTTTAGGGGATATAAAATAATCAATAAAAGGCCTGTAATACCTATATCTATAATAACACCTAGTGTTTTGTTACCCAGGATCAGAATTCTGTTCACTTTAAATGAGCTAATAATTACATTTAAAAAGTACAGGATGAAATGGAATAAACGCGACAAATTAAAATATATGATTCTATGTGTATCAAAGAAAATTTAGAACACAAATATAGAATATAATTATACTTTTGCAGTATTTTAAAGAGAGTTTAGTAAGTTTCTACTTTTCTAGTGAATAGAAAAAAAACGTAGGTAAATTAAAGTAAGTGCAAAGCGTTAATACTTCACACAGTAACCATTTGCGTAATGAATTGAACAGGCGCGCCGTGCGAGTATTTTTATAATTGCTTGAAACTATTTATTTGCGTTTTTTTAGTAATATTCTTATAATTCATGCCTACCTGAAGACAACAGCTTAGTTTGCACTAAGATAAAAAATACGATAATTTATTGTACAATTTAGATACATGCTGTAAAGGATCCGAAACGTCGGGAATCAAATAATATCAATACAACGCGATAAAATCCGTAAAAAGTAGTTTTATTTCAATGAAATTACATTTTAAAAAGAATAAGTAATGATTATTGAACCTCCCATTTCCATTTGTCGCATGTTTTCGAAGTCACCCTGTATATTGTAAGTACTAATGGGAGTCATATAGGTATTATTAGATATGAGAGACCGAGATAATGGGACTCAAGTGGAGTTGATAAAGCAGTGATAGCCTAGTGGTATGAAAGGTCTCGAGTTCGAACCCAAGACACGCACCTCTGACTTTTCGAAGTCATACGCGTATTAAATAGTTAATTATCACGCGTTTAACCGGTGAAGGAAAACATCTTGAGGTAACCTGCATGCCTGAGAGATTTTCTCGACGGTGTGTGTAGTCTGCCAACCCGCACTAGGCCAGCGTGGTGGACTATAGCCTAATCCCTCTCATTCTGAGAGGAGACCCTTGCCCAGCAGTGGGACAGTATAATGGGTTGATTATGTAAGTGGAGTTGGGTGGGATACATGACTAGACGTAATGAGGGTAGATGGAACCGCATTATGTCAGACTGGAGACGAATGACAGGCGACCACGTGTCGCTATCTTATCACAGGACCGAACATGGATTAGCATAATACACAGTACACAATGCTAGCACAGGACCAGAAAAAGCAAAGAGAGGCTGCAGCAGTGGGTAGATTCGGGCTGTAGATGATGATAAAGGTCTATTTATATTTTCAATGACGTAGATACTCCTACTTGGTGATGCTCGACCGGTCCCCCACACTGCTAACACAACGCTTCCTTGCGGAGTTCTGGCGACCTTGCTCACCGTTAGGAACACAACATAGCACGGACCTATGTTATTTGGCTACAATTTCCTGCAAGGCGAATTCCACTCACAATTGGAGCTGTGTGACTAGGGAAGTACGGAGGTACTCATTTAAGAGAGGTAAGGCATAGTGGAATTCGATTCCACTATGCCCTACCTCCCTTAAATGCTGCACTTGCTTATAGTTCGCCCCATTATGTAGGTACTAAGGCAAGGTCCATTTAAATTATATTTAAACTAGCTCTTGCCCCTGGTTTTACTCGCATCCCAAAAGATTTTTGAGACAATAGGTAGCTTATGTCCTTCTCCAAGGTCTAATCTATCGGTATATTTACAATAAATTCATTGGTTCAGCAGTTTAGGCATAACAACGAAACAAACAGCGACAGATAGACAGAGTTACTGTCGCATTTATAATTTTAAAAGTAAAGGCACCTTTAGTTACCGAAAATAAGACTTCAATTTTCCTTTGCCTTTTATAAAAATGATTTTACTTAATAACGTATCCCAGTAGGCTGTTTTCACCTAATTATTTTATTAATTTTTCACCAAATGAACAGATAAGACTATTTTTATTATTAAGTGCCTACCTTCATAAATACGGCAATTCGCAAGGGATGTTTCTATCTCTAGCTTCAAATTGTCTGTTTTATCTACACTTTTTCAACAAATAATCTGAAACAGCCTTAAAGTTCTCACAAAATAAGTAAATAAGTTCCGTAATATGACATCCTCCAGTTTATTTGCAAATGTGCAAGTTTCTCTATCTATCATTATCACTATTATTACATACCATCACGTCTGTATTCCCAGAATAGTTAGGCAGAAGTGTACCTACTAATACCCAACACCCACAGTTCACCGGTATGTTTAGGTCCCATGTAATGGGCGAGCCTATTGCCATTAACCGGCCACATAACCAAACTGCAAGCAGCTACTGAGACAACAATTCTGCACGACCTGGGAATCGAACCCAGAACCTATAGTGTAGCAGTCGTGCTTGGGACCACTAGACTAATAAGGCCTAATCTGATTTCAGACAGAAATATCGTATTATAGATTGATCCATTTAAGAGTTACCATGCCAGATACAGACATACAAATCTCGAGCCTAAAAAGTCGCAATAAAATAATCAGTTGTGAATTTCATGACTATTGTTGCCGAACTTACTTGCTACTTGTTACTTACTTGCTGTGGCAATCCCTTTCTTTCTAAATATAACACCTACTTATACTGAATAAATCTTACACATCAAATTGCATAATTGTCAAACTATTTAAAACAATGTTGTAAAGATTAGTATTGTAATCATGTTTTTTTAAAAAGAGTATCTATGGAGTTTCTAGCCGGCTCTTCTCCATAAGACCCACTTTTTGGAACCGTGCAATTAGTTTGACTTTTCAAAAGTACCTTTTTAATGGTTTAATTGAAATAAAGAATTTTGACTTTGACTATGACTTTGAACAAAGGAATTATATAAAAGTTTTATAGTTACTTTTTTACATACTATGTTTTAGTTTTTGCTTCGCAGAATCACGTTTCCATTCACGAATTTCAAGGTAATATTTTATTTCTGTTTCGAAGGAATACGCCCGCTCAATAAAACAGAAGTTAGAAATAGTCTCAAATCCTGGATTTAAAAGAATAAATCCGTCTGTAGCGGTCTCGCAGCCTTTTATTCTGACCATCCCGTACAGTGGTCGAGGCTTCCAAACCCTTTTGTCAGCTCCTTACTACATTTGTCTGGAACAACTTTATTATACGTTTTCTTCGTAAATTGGACTTATATTCAAGTAATATGACACTCGTGTCGGTAAAAATATTGGGAAAGAACGGGTGATATACTTACTCGTACAAATTGATAGACACATCTTTTGTTGAGAAATATCACATCAAAGATATGGATATTCGAGGAGAAATTAAAAAATCTCAATATATGTAGTAGGCGCTTATATATAATGGAGCTTTAATTACTACAATGGTATTTTAAATTTCAATTAAAATGACATAATTATCCCATTTGAGGCAGCTTATAATACAGCCCTTCAGATAGGCAACTCGTAAGAGCCGAAAACATATCTGATTCGCTCGGTGGTAGGACTTCTTGTGGTCTGACTGGCTGGCGACCACCCTTACATCGGAGATTGTCGCAAAGCACCTCGACGTGTTTCGACTTTTGCGCATGAGAGCCAGTTCTCCCTCGGTTGCTGCGGCTCTGGCAGTCTGCAGTTCGTAGGGGCTCTTGAAGGTCTACAACGCATTAGAAATTCCTCTGATGTTGCAGACGTCCATGAGCGGTGATGAGTACTTACCATCAGGAGGCACGTCTGCTTGTTTGTCGACATAATGAATAAAAAAATAATATATTAAGTATGATTTGTCATCTAATAATCCCTTGTCGTGCCGTCTCTCCAGTTTTCATTCATCTAGCTTTCGGCACCTTAGAAGTAGTAATAAAATCCCGGGTTAACTCAAAACTTAGTATCTATAAAAAAGTTATAAAGATAGTGAGTGACACCAAAATAACATGTTTTTAAAACAATTGCTTCTAAAGCTGTCTGAATAAATTAGGGGTTGCGTGCTGGAAGGTATTAGAAACCTAAGGCTAACCAAGCCGATAACATTGCTATGTACAAAGACATGCCAGTGGTGGTCTTAAAAACACAGGAAATAAGACATAACCATTTCTTTCGTTGTTGCTACTTGGAAACTTGTATGTTAATATGACTAAACTACTGACTACCATGTTGGTCAAGAGGTTCCAAGTGCGAATACTGAGTGCGTAGTCTTGGGTTCCATTCCTAGGTCGAGCATTTATTGAATTTTCCATTAAAAGCAGCTTATTAGCAGCTTGTAGTTTTGATTGACTCATTATCTTAGTGGTGGTTAGTACTGTTACCGAACAAAGAAATTATTTGTCCATTTTATAGTTACTTTAATGGCAATAGAAACAGCCCCTATTACATGAGACCTAAAACATAACGGCGAACTGTGGGTATACATTACTATGCCTCTGTCTAACCTTTCGGGGAATACAGGCGTGGTATGTTGTTATTTTTGATTTATGCCCGGTTAATGGCATTAAGCTCACCCCCTATTAGGTACAGGAACGCAAACACATACCGTCAAACTCGGTTGGTAGGTAAGTGCACATCTCTGCCTAATACTTCAGAGATAAACGCGTGATGATACGTCAAAGATAGATGAGTTAATACGGAAACAATAAATATTATCCGCCATCTTTGAAAAGTTATAACGAGTCACTGACACTTGGACTTCAAAACCCGTCCTTCATCGTTTTAACGTCTCCGAGACAGCCAAGATGGAATTAAACAACAATGGCTTATGATTTCCTGTCAACTGAATAGAAGACAACACTTTAATGAAAACGTCACAGTTACCGAGAAGCCGACGAATTTTCACTCATCAAAGAAAGTACGATGTGACAGCGGAAATCCATTTTATACGCAAAATGGATAAAAACTTTGTTGGGAAAAATGAAAACTCCGAAAAACATATTACAAGAAAGTTTTTGAGCGATATTGTTTCACCTTTATCCATTTTTTTTAAGTAGGTCGCGTCCACTGTGAGATATACAGTAAAGTAAGGTATAAATGACTCAATCTAATTTTAGTTATAAGTTCGCGGACTCTCTAATTGTATCACAACTTACCGGTCTCATTAGTTATTTCTGAACAATGTTGTATCAAAATTATATATTGAAGTAACTTGATCAGTCAATAGTCCGTTCCAGTGCTGAATCAAAGTATAGTAAATAGACAACGTCAAAGTTTTAATTAAATTCAAGCTAACCACTAAAATAGGTAACTCTTGAAAAGGCAAAACTAGTTGCACTAGGCAAAAGTCAAAACTAGTAACTATTGCACTTCCATTTTTTTCAAAGTTTTCTTATATAGAAGGCGTGAATACAAGAAGAAATATAACTTTAACGGATTTTTCCTCTCCGCCATTCAGATAGGCATCTCGTAAGAGGCAAAAAAATATCTGAACCTCTTAGGGTCTGACTGGCTGGTGACCGGTCTTACGTTTTTTTTAAAGCTTACTACTAGTAATGTGCGACCCACATTACTAGTATTCTTATTAACCCCTCTTGCTAAACTAAATGCTTGTGTTACGAGTGGTACGTCGTACGTTGGTAGTGATATGGGTGGGTTTCGAACCATTAGGCTACCGCCGCTTCACTTGTTTGTTTCGACTCTTGCGCGTGAGAATTTCTCGGTTATTCTAAGGTTCAGCAACTCATCAGCAGCTCCTCTCGTGTTGCATGTGTCCATGAGCGGCGATTATTATTTACCATCAGGTGATTAATCCGCCCGTTTTGCGACTTAACCAATAAAAAATATATTGCGTTATACGTCTAATATTTTTAGAAATCAGTATGTCACCTGATTGTGCGTTATCAACCTGAAAAAAAAACCAGATTAAAATATATTGGGTTTTAAATTATATAAATAAGTCCAGAACTACAGAAAGAAATATAAGGATCTATTTTTAGAGATATCAAAAAAATATTGTTAAAAATATTATTATCCCCTTCCGATTTTATTGCTATTCGTCCTTATCTTATTTCTGGTCTGTTGATGCGTAAAAAGTGCCCACACGCCAGGCACAAGCCTTGATAAAATCAGAAGTGTCCTTACACTACAGTTTTTTATGCGTACTTTATTCAAATTGACACGAGGAACCGACAGGGCGTAAAGGCTGATATGCCAGTAGTTTAGTACCAAGTGATAGCTGGATAGTGGTCGTCTGTCCGAATGGCTACATCTGATTACTGTGTACTCGTATTTTGTCACGCAATAGTCACAAAAGATAAGTTTTAAGTGAGCAGTTAACCCCGTTGCAGGGTATTTGGGCACGCGGAGTTACTACTTTACGTGTTCGGAAGTTTGTCATTAAGTTGTACTGAAATGAGTACCTCCTTTGATAAATATGTAGTATAAAATACCTACATACACGTAAGTAGGTAATATAATTAAATTAAACTAAATTACGCACATGACTTTTCGAAGTCATGTGCCCATTAATTGTTATTTACCACGCACTTAAATGGTGAAGCAAAACCTTGTGAGGAAACCTGCATCCCTGAGAGATTTTCTCGACGTCGTGTGAAGTCTACCAACCCGCTGTAGGCCAGCGTGGTGGACCTAATCCCTCTCATTCTGAGAGGAGACCCGTGCCCAGCAGTGGGGCAATATAATGGGTTGATTAAATTAAAATTAAATTAAGTAAATAAGATATGTTTTGTGAGCCATACTTGTATACGAAATTAATTTAATTGCACTAGGATTTTTATTTACTATATTTAAGATTAAATCAATGTTATACTAATGGTCTGAAATAAAGTTAGATATGTATATTATTACGAGTATTATTAAAATATAGGTAAGCACTGTCTATCTGTTTGATTATTTCACCATTTAAGTAATTCCACCATATAACTATGCACTGCATTTATCTTAATACCTGCCGGCCGATGCAAAATAATTGGGATAACGCAGAATGAGGTGATGTTGGTTATGAAAAGAACAACGAACACAATTCAAACTACATGGAATTGTATGCCTCATTGCGACTTCGGACAGAGCTTTCATAGCCAGTAGAAGATTTTTTATGGACTAATAACACTAATTAAGGTACGATAGTAAATAATTAAACAAAAACAAACCAAAAAACACAATTCATCCTGATCGAAACTCTACTACAGCGCCATCTATTGTCCAGTACCGAAAATAACTGTAGCACCATTGATCGGTACAAACTAATAGTTATACTAGTGCCCACTAGAGGACAGCACCAGTACTAAAATCTACTAAAATGACGTCTATATGTGCAGGATGTACACAAGATCTACCAAGCAAGGAACATTTGACATGTACATTATGCAATAATAAATACGACTTAGAGTGTGCGAATGTCTCTACAGCCTACTTTAATACAACAATGACCTTAGACCATAAAAAGTCATGGCAATGTCAAGGCTGCCGCTGTAAAATGCCTAAATCAGGAAACACAGATACCCCCATACGCCCGCAGACCTCATTCCTAAGCCAGCGAGTAATTACACCCGGTCAAGAAAATAACGTCACGTTAAGAAATAGAAAAACATACTCCAACAATAATACGACATTTGAAGATATGAGTCTATTGGGTGACACATTTTACACAGAAGAAAAAAACCCCTCAAATACCAACAAACAACTTGCTGAACTATCACTACAAAATTTAAGCGAAATAATCATGGCACGTCTGAGAGAAAATAACAACTCTATTATAACTGAACTCCAAAATACAATACAAATAGAAATTAATAAAGCAATTTTTAAACTTGCAGAAGGTTTTGAACTAAAAACTAATTACTTATCAGAACAAAATGATCAAAGAAAAAAAGACATAGATAAAATGAACACAAAAATAGAAAACCTGATAAAAGAAAATGAAAAACTAAAACGAGAAATATCAGAACTAAAATCTACTTCCAAATTTCCTGTAATTAAATGCACAGAAAGCAACTCTAAAAAGATAGTTCTCTACGGATTCCCTGAGTATTTCAAAGAGCCTGAAAATAACTTATACAACAGAGTCCATGAATTATTTCATGATTTTTTAGATTTGGACATGATGGGTTACATAGAAAACATATACAGATTAGGCAAAAATAATACTAGTACCTGACCACTGGTAATCGAACTAATAAGCAAAAGGATGACCAAGTACATCATAAATAATAGTCACTACTTTCAAGGAACAAGACTGTCTATATCCGAATTTCTTGATGAAAATGCACGCAAGGAAAGACAACAAATGCGAGAAGAAATGATAAAGGCAAGAAAAAAAGGCTTATTTGCAGTAATTCGAAATAACCAATTATATGTAGAAGGTAAATTAATTAATTCCAAGAGTGAAACTAACATACAACAAAACTACCAACCTAATATGGAAAATAGCCGTCTGAATACCGACCACAATGCCAGCCTAGTTTATCAAACACAACGTCAAGAAGACACAAAAAATTATTCCTTTCGAAAACACAGACCAACAATTTAAAATTTTATTCCAAAATATTCAGAGTATATACAACAAACAAGATATGCTGGAAGCCTATATTGAACACACACCAATCTATAATGCCATATGTCTCTCAGAGTCATGGCTATCAAGAGAAAAAATAACCCTTATACAGTTTAGCGGATATAAAATTGTAGCTTCATACTGCCGCAGTACACGGGGAGGTGGCGGCGTCTGCATCCTCCTACAAGAACATATCGATTACATAGAGAGAAACGACTTCACAGAAATGTCCATAGAATATATATTAGAATTATGTGCAATTGAATTACCTAAAGAAAATATATTATTAATTACTATTTACTGGAATAGGAGAGAGGAAGACTTATTCATAGGTCAATTGAAACGAATCCTAGCTCATATAAACAATAAATATTCAAAATATAATATAATAATAGGCGGTGACTTTAACATAAACGTCCTTGAGAATAACATAAAAACTAGCCAATTTCTAGATCTAATGTTGGAATATAGACTAACACAACACATAAAAAATCCTACGCGTATTACAAAAACCACATCTACATGCTTAGACTTGATATTTACAAATGTAAACACACAGAAAATATATACAGCAGTGGAGGAATTAGGATTCTCAGACCATAGTGGAACAATTATACACCTTTCTATACCACATCTCACAACACATCAATCTACTTGGTACACTACAAAGAGATTATTCACTAATACAAATATTTTAAAGTTTAAGACTAAATTAGAGACACAAGACTGGAGTAATATTATAACTACAAGCCAAAATATAAATGATAACTATAAAGCATTTAATGACACATTAACAAACATTCTGAATGAATGTATACCAATACGTAAAATTAAATTGAAATCAAACTTTAAGAATTACTGGTTGACCACAGGCATCAAAACATCGTGCAAAAATAAAAGACTGTTAAAAATACTCACACTGAAAACTAAAAACCCAATATTAACACAATACTATAAAAAATATGAAAAAATCTTAAAAAAATTAGTAACAACATCAAAAAAGTTGCACTATATCAACAAAATAAAAACATCTAGCAACAAAGTAAAAACAATGTGGAAAATAATAAACGAAAGAACAAACAAAACAATAAAAAGAGACAAAGTTAACATAACACTAATAACAGATAACAATGATTTCACCTCTGATCCCAAACAAATTGCCAACATTTTTAACAACTTCTTTGCATCCATCGGAGAGAGACGCTCTAAACAAACTCACAGTAAACCAGAAAGAACCTCAGTGCTCTCTCCTACCGAAAATACAATGTTCCTAAATCCTGTAGACCCTCGAGAAGTAAATAATTTGATAAAAGGGCTAAAAAACAAACTAAGCCATGGCATAGACGAATTCCCACCGATCCTACTTAGACAATGTGCAGACCAACTTACTCTACCATTCTGTAATTTAATTAACCAGTCTTTCGAAGAAGGCATTTTTCCTGATCAATTAAAAAAGGCATTAGTGAAACCTATCCATAAGAAAAATTGTAAAAAAGACCCTAACAACTACCGCCCAATAGCTCTACTACCTACAGCATCGAAGATTTTTGAAAAAGCAATGTGTAATCGCGTATACGCCTTCTGCGAGAAATATAAAATATTTAATGAATGTCAAAATGGTTTCCGTAAAAACCGATCAACAACCTTAGCTGTATACAAATATATACAAGAAGCTATTAATATAATTAATAATAAGAAATACGCAATAGGCATATTGCTTGATATGACTAAGGCCTACGATAAAGTTCAATATGAAATATTATTAAATAAACTCTATGGTATAGGAATACGGGGTAAACCACATGAGTGGTTCAAATCATACCTAAAAAACAGAATACAACAAGTAGAAATAGAATTCACTAACAACAAAACAAACGAACTACAAAACTTCCGATCTGAATACAAAATGATTAACGCCTCAATACCACAAGGGAGCGTTATTGGGTGCCTGCTATTCCTCATATATATAAATGATCTTCCAAAAACCATAGAGGGACCATGTGTATTGTTTGCAGATGATGTTTCCATTATCACCTCATGTCTGGATAACATAAACCTAAACAACACTCTTAACGCCATACTTTCGAAAACAATAACCTGGATGAACGAACACAACCTTGAAATTAACTTCACAAAAACCAAATTAATTACTTTCCATCCCTACCAGAAGACTCCTCTAAATGTAAACTTTACTTTTAATAACCACAAAATAGAATTAGTTACCGAATTCACCTTACTAGGCTTAACAATAGACACCAATATTAATTGGAAACCACACATACAAAAAACTAAATCTAAAATGTCTAAGTTCTCTTATGCTCTTTGTGAGATAAAAAAAGCCACAAATCTGCAAACAGCCCTGACTTCATATTATGCATACGCTTATGCATGGCTTAGCTACGGCATAATCATGTGGGGTAATAGCACAGACGCACCAAAACTCTTTACAGCTCAAAAGAAACTAGTCCGAATCCTAGAAAATATACAACAAACAGATAGCTGCAAACCTTATTTTATAAAATATAATTTATTAACTTTACCCTGCATATACATTCTGGAAATATGTAAATTTACACACCAACACCAAGACTTTTACACAAAACGCGAAGACATACAAACAAAATACACACTACGACATAAAACACGATTAAATCTGCCGAAGTCATACTTAAAAATACACTCAACTAGCCCTTTAGTCATGTCAATAAAAATTTATAACAAATTACCAAAAACAATTAGAACTGAAAAAAAGTTTAAAATATTCACACACAAACTAAAACAGTTCCTCCTAAAGAAATGCTATTACGGGATCGATGAATACCTAAACGATAAATCCTTTTAGCTCCTGCATGCTATACAACAGACTCAAAATTATATAACTAATACATAATAACTATAAATAATAACATTAATAAAAAAACTACACAACATAAATATAGCTAGATTATACACAAAATAAAAAAACACACATTACACATTATACAAAATTTATATATAAAAAAGGCCAAATAATAAGAATAATATTATTGCAATAACATTAATAAACTATAACCTAACAATAAATAAATAACTCTACTCATAAATAATAAAAATAAATATTGTATAAAATATATAATAATTTCATCATAAATAAATAAATTATGGTATTAAAACAGTTATCAATTATAACTTAATAATAACTATGTATACTATAAATAATAATAATAAATACACTACAAAATATAATAAATAATAATAATTGAGTAAATTATATAAATTATAAAAATGTATAAATATATCACACCATCCATCGCATCATCCATCTAATTTTAATTAATTTCTTAAAAAGAAACGCTCCTCCTCTCTTCTACTTTACTAATACTTTGCTGTGCCCGACAGGGTCCATAATTGACACTTACTGTTACTTACCAACACCTGTATACATTATGGAATGCAATAAAGAATTGAATTGAATTGAATTGAATTGAAAAGTATTGTTTGAAGTTAACATTTTGTTTATCCCATGTTTTGTTTTTTCTTGTAAGTAACCCGGTTTATTCAGAAAGTTTTAAGTGGACGCATTAGGGTTAAAATATTGTCGATTCAAACACTATGTAGTAGGAAAATTAATGTAGGTTTATTTTACTACTTTTGGAGAGAGTTGTACGAATGTCGGTTCAACATTTTTATTTTATTAGATTCAAGTTTTTGTAAATTAACATAATTATTATTTAATATCATGCTAAAAACATTTGCCAGTCGATTTTGGTATCGAGACTGACTGGTGCGCCAAGCGAACATTTTCAAAGACTTATTTTCTATATCTCATATTTGCTACGATTTCATTACTACTTAATGAATAAATAACAAAGTTTCAGGAAGTATAAAGCCTTAGTATTATAAACATCAGTACATAACATCACCACATTTTTATCTACCAACCTTTAACAAAATAACGTCAAATAGTATTCACGTTTAGCATTGATTCGTAGATTCGAACATCGGGTAAACATTCGTTTATTCGCTCGATACTTAGGTACAGAAACCGATTTCGCACATTCTAAAAAGATATTTGCTCAGCGCTCGAAACACAATGCCAGCCCAGCAGGGTATCCACAAAGAACGTAATTCGTCGCAGCTGGCGGCGCCACAAAGAAGTGAATATTATCGGAGTGTACATCCCTGGGATAGTCGGCGAGATTACAATATGTGACATTTTGTGTTACATCTTCATTTATGTTACGCTAATAATGTTGGAATATTGAATTCGTAATTGGAAATATTCGTATTTTTTGCTTTTTTGCCGGATGGGACATATCATGATACACATACGGTACACAGTGGATTAATTTTGTGTATGTAATAAATATTTTTATATGGGTATCATGAAAGCGGCTTGTTAAATTTTGGTGTTCCATAACTTTAAAGATGGAAAAATTGTTTTTGGTTGTAGGACCTCTTGGGGTCTGACTGGCTGGCGAACACCCTTACGTTCGATTCTGTCGAAAAGCACCTCGGTGTGTGTGACTTTTGCGCGTAAGTGCCAGTTCGCCCTCGGTTTGTACTGTACTGACTGTAGTCAGCAGTCCGTAGGGGCTCTTATGGGTCAGCAACGCACCAGCAATTCCTCTGGTGTTGCAGGTGTCCATGGGCGACGATGACTACTTACCACCAGGTGGCTCGTCAGCTTGTTTGCCGACTTCATCAATATAAAAAAGAAATTAATACTTGAATAATTGATCATGGTAAGAGTGAGTTAATATTACACGAAAGAATCTTAATATTAGCTTATAACTTATTGAGTACGTCAGCTCCGGGAAAACTTTAAAACTTCATACTTATCAAGATATTTTCACTCTGACATCGAAGAGCGAATTCTAGTTCTCGTTATAGATGCTCCTAGAATAATCCGTCAGTTTGCTGTTTGCGTCGAAAGTGGAGGAATTGATAAATCAAATAGAGCACGATTTATTACGTATGAGTTTCAGTTTTGTAATAGTTTCAATTTTTACGCGGATCGAAGTTTTTATTGATGGTTTGAACGTTCGACGTGTAGGCTTTAGAGGATTGGAAAAGCATTACAATTTGGGGAATTTGAAGATAAAACATCGTATTGTTGGACTAATCAATTGCAATAAATGTCAATCAAGTCGTATTTCGAGAATTCCTACTGTAAGATATATTATTATAGATGCATATATCATACTTGTAACTACCAGCCACCAGTTACTTGCAACCAACGGTTTAAAGCTATTTTCCTGAAAACACGAGTACTACATATTTATACTTAAGACCGAATTTCTCTTACAAACGTAATTCCGAAATAAATCGTAATTTAAACACAATTTAATGAAATCTGTTATTATTCGGATTCTGATAACGTTAATCTAGATTCCTCTCCATTTCGTCCAAATTACTTAACTGGAAATAAATATAAGCGAATACAATTTTTGATAACTTACACTACACTACTAACACGATTTTCCGGTCTTTTATTTTCAGTGAAGTAGTAGTAGACAAAATAGTTCCCTAGATTAACGGTATCTAAATCCGAATAATAACATAATTTGATAGAATATTGTCTGGATTACGATTTATTATATTATAGATATTGTATTACGTTTTTGTGGCCAATTCTTGGTTTTGGGTCCGCCGGACCCTTAATACAAATTTGGGCCTGACGCTTGAACCAATTGCCGTGCGCGAGACCTTCACAGAGTTGCGATACTTTTAGAAATACAATTTAAACGACACACTGCTTAATATATCTGTTGGTGTAAATATGTCCATCTACGATTTTCCGAAAACGCATCACATGTGTATCTATTTTGTATGAAGTCCGGCGCGCGAGCTGCTCGCATAATTTATAAGCTTCTAAATCCAACCAATGAATTCAGTTACAGCCGCCATTTTATTATTAGTGCCTAGCATTGAGTTCTAGCATTGAATCTGTGAATAAATAAGAAATAAGATAGGTAAATGTCATTTTAAAATCCTTTGTCCTCTCCTCTCCATTTAGGTATTATAATATTTTCTATTTTATAAGAAATATAGGTACCTATTTGATAAGACTTTATAATACGATAAAACTCTTAACTTACTACGTAATTTTTTTTTTTATGGAATAGGGGGCAATCCAGCAGACGGATCGCCTGATGGTAAGCGATTACCGACGCCCATGGACACCCGCAACACCAGAGGAGTCACAAGTGCGTAATAAATGTAATATACATGTTCATTTTGTGATTTATATATTTACTTGTTGTTAATGACATTATATAGTTAACTAGCTTCTGCTCGCGACTTTGTCTGCGTGGACTTCAAGATTGGGTCCGACCTGGATAAAAAGTAGCCTATGTGTTATTCCGTTCTGGCGTGAAAGAGTAACAAACATCCATACATCCATACTCACAAACTTTCACTTTTATAATATTAGTAAGGAATAATGTAGTATTATGTTATGATGATATAATATTTTGATTGTCGACTAATTTACAAATGGATATCGATATTTATGTGTGCGAAGTTTTTCCAATTAATTAAGTAATCTACAACATTTTTGATAATAAGTAAATATAAATAAATAAATTCTTTATTGACGTAAAATAACAATACAATAGCAAAGAATTCCCTGATTCCTGCGCTAGTAGATACTGTGTTGCAGGAGACAGCGTCCTCCCGTTTTATGTTATTACAATAATTTTATTTTATGTCAATATTGAATTTGAAATAAAAAAGGAAAGGAACATGGGCTTCTTAAAAAGAGTAAGTTAAGTTAAAGTAAGTTTGTGCGTCCGCCGCGCCTGTGTGTGTGTGTGTGTGTGTGTGTGTGTTTGCGTGCGTGTGTGTGCGTACGTGTGTGTGTATGTGCGTGCGTGTGTGCGTGAGTGTGTGTGTATGTGTGTGTTTTAAATATAATAGATAATAAAGTCAAGCCAGCACTTTTCAATGTATATGTGGATAAAATTATTTATTTACCAATAACAGCAATGGCATTAAGTACCTATATAGATTTAAAATATTTTTTTAGTATAAAAATGCGTTGAGCATGATAGACGCACATGAATAGTGCCTAAACTCGGGTAAACCGTTACCTTATTTCAAGGTGGGTGTATCGTGTGAAAAAAATGTCCTTCGTGTCGTATTTCTTAAGACCAGTGATCAATGGGCAATGGTCACGCAGCGCGCGGGCACGCGATGCGCGTCCGACTCATACCTCAGCCCGCCTTCTGACACCTCGTTTTCTAGATTAGCAACATAAAAATACCGGCGTGCCTCTTCATTACTGACCACTTAATTTAATAGAACGTACCTTTTCATTGCGCTCGTGGATTGTACCTACGTAATTTGTTTGTATTTCTGGGGTTGTTATAAGAGAGCCTGCCTGTAGTGTGGGTAGGGGGAGGAAATGCACTTGTATTTTCTGAGACCTATTTTAACTTTATTTTGCATTATTTGCTGAGCCAATAGCCAAAGAATAGCCAAAGAAGCATGATTAAAACTTTGTTACGTTATTAATCCCTCAGACGAAAGGGACAGATTTTATTTGATGTTTCGATGTATGAATTCAACGTTATTATAAATTCAGTCAATTAATAAAACACCTAATTTCATTTGATACATAGAAAGTAAAGTAATTAGAAGTATTGCATAATATAAACAAGATTTTTTAAATGTTATTTATGTTACAATACCTACCAAAACAGGTACTACATATCTAAATCTATGTTTTTTTTTCATAAGTGAAGTTTAAAAACAAATTATTTAACCACCACGTCAAAACAGAAGCTTAGCGCCGAGGACACCAAGCTTCGAAATTCCTATAGAAATCTGTCACGCAGTCACGATCGTGGCATGCTGGGCACATTTTCGTTTGTCATCTATACATGACTTGACCGCCTCAGTCATGTATAGATGAAAAACGAAAATTTTAATCCCGGTCATATTTTAATTCATTAAATTTGATCCCGAAATTTTTGGGATCAAATTTAATGAATCCCGGGATTTTCGGGATTGATAATTTTTTTAAATAAGTCAATAAAAATGTGCGTGAAACGAAACGCACTTACCTTGATTTGACGTTTTGACAGCCATCTTGTTTACACAGCTGATTTCATTTGTTTTTGCTAACGACCGGTACCGGAATAAGCGTAAAAGTGTGTAAAAATTGTCACGATGTTGTAAATAGCAAGTTACTTATTATTTTGTATTAGTGTGTTATATAGGCTTGTGCAGTACATGTACCTACTAAGGACTATTAGGAATTAATTCCCGACACTGACTAGTACGAACTATTCCTTTTCCTTTTTAGTACATCATCCATTTAGTACTTCGTCATTCGCGATGTATTGGTAGTCTCTGGTTCTGTACGAACTACGAATTGTTGCTCGCTAGCACAATAAACACGAAACGCGGCTGAACGAGCGGGAATGATTACGGATCTCATTCATAGATTCATAAAGCTATTTTGAACTTTATGTTCATGACAATACAATCACTATTCCTTCAGTGTGATACAGTACTAACATAACATAACATATCATCACGCCTGTATTCCCCGAAGGGTTAGGCAGAGGTGTACTTAATGTACACCCACAGTTCGCCGGTATGTTTACGTCCCATGTTATAGGGGGCGAGCCTATAGCCATTAACCGGGCACAAATCCAGACTCCGAGCTGCTAATGAGAATTTCATTGAAAAATCCAATAATCTGGGGATCGAACCCAGGACCTCTAGTGTAGCAGTCTCACTTGGGACCACTAGACTAATGAGACAGTCAATGCTCCGTTCAATGTCCGAGCAAGAACAAGCCTTGTGTTATATTGTATACTAGCTTCCGCCAGCGGCTACGCCCGCTTTATCAACGACCCATGTCACTTCCCAGAACAAAATAATCAAATAATTTTCCCGAATTTGCAACATTTTTAAATTGGGCTCCGCTCCTATTGATCGTAGCGTGATGAAAAGTATACTATAACCTGCCCAGGAGTATGAAGAACAATTGTACCAAGTTTCGTTGAAATCCGTCGAGTGGTTTTTGTTTCTATAACGAACAGACAAACAAAAATTTTACTGATTGCTTTTTTGGCGTCAGTATCGATCACTAATCACCCGCTGATAGTTATTTCGGAAATATATTTCATGTACAGAATTGACCTCTCTACAGATTTATTATAAGTATAGATATAGATAGATTAGTATGCATATCAACACCAAAAATACCTACATTTTTATTTTAAAGTACTTGACAAAGAATTGAGGACTTTGTTCCCAAAGAATTTACAGAAAATCCTAGGTTTATTATGAAAACACAATCGTAGTTGCCGCGTCCTCGTTCCCCACCGTACAATCGCGCAACCATTGAGGTAAACAGGTACCCAGCGTATCTCCCGCTTCTCATTAAAAACGTCAACAGAGAAAGCGCTGTCTTCCATACAAATGCATAGTGTCATGTGAAGTCATTAGCCAGTAATCACGTGACGGGGTTGCAGCAGTCTTTTGTTTGTACCTCATTCACCCACGTACACGATAAAACTTTTGTACTCTGTACAGAATCATTGCGCTTTACCGAGGTGTGTAGTACCCTTTTTGTTGTCCTCGTCGTATATTTTAATCAGTAATGACGTCACAGGATATATAATATTATATTATATAATATAATATGATATAATCATATTATATTCATCAAAATCGTTCGTCTGCGGCCATTTTACTCATCAGGGTCATAACATAGTTCTTTCGTAGTGATAAATTTACTTGAAGATATTTTCGTGTTACAGAATGCCACCTCATTCCGTAGATAATTAAATTTGGAGACTGGATAGCCAAGAGATTAGTTACCGCAACATTTTCAGATGTCAGATGACGTAACAGTTGGGATTATTAATCTTAATCCTTCAAATAATAAGTTACAGTAACAATAAATATATAATTTAATAAGATTATTATAGTAATTCATTAAAAAAATATTGCCACCCTCACTAAAACATTTGACCTTTATCTAAGTTGTGTTTTTACAATTAAATAATTAGATACATAAAAGGATCATTTTATACACAAGTCTTAATTATTGAATACAATGCGACCCCTTTAATACTGAACGCGAACCTGAGATTGAGAAACACTAGTTTAGTGGTCACATGGGTGACTGCTCAACTAGAAGTTCTGAAACCCTTATAGGATTTTTTATGACGTAGCAAGACTAATAACGGTGACAGAATGAAGAATGTAATACCTCTTATTTTTAAAGAGTGTCCATGGAGTTTCTTGCCGGATTCTTCTCTATAGGTTCAACTTTTTAGAACCGTGCAATTAGACTCAATAACGTTTCATAAGCGCTTGTAAAAGCTTATTTGAAACTAGCTTTTGCCAGCGACTTCGTCCGCGTGGAATAGTTACTTTGTTCCCTAGTTCTTCGCCCGTGGTTTCACCTGCGTTGCCCCGTTCCTAAGGGTTGTAGCGTGATGATATATACATTGATAGCTTGAAACCTTTCCCATGAATCACTCATTTTCCCAACATTTCCCTTCACTGCTCTGCTCCTATTGATCGTAGCGTGATGAAAAGTATACTATAACCTGTGGTTTGGGCTGTGCGTTGATAGATCACTATGTCAGTCAGTCAGTCACCTAACGTAATAGTAGACAAATATAATCAGAAAGTCCCGAACTGCTAAGCTATCGGGAGTTACACGTGTTATTGTGAGTCAACCATAAAAGATAGACATTTGCTGTCGTGGAATATTTTTTATATAATTTTAAGGAGAACATTTCCGTCATACATGATTTCTGTGTAGCTTTAACCATTAAGGCTGCACACGCGACGGAAGCTTAAAAAATGGAGTAAGTTCTCCTGTTTTCCCAACATTTCCCTTCACTGCTCTGCTCCTATTGATCGTAGCGTGATGAAAAGTATACTATAACCTGCCCAAGAGTATGAAGAACAATTGTACCAAGTTTCGTTGAAATCCGTCGAGTGGTTTTTGTTTCTATAACGAACATACAGACAGACAAACAGACAGACAGACAAAAATTTTACTGATTGCATTTTTGGCATCAGTATCGATCACTAATCACCCGCTGATAGTTATTTTAGAAATATATTTCATGTACAGAATTGACCTCTCTACAGATTTATTATAAGTATAGAATAGATAAAAACATTTGAACTTGAACTTGAACTTGACAGACTCACGCTACCATTGGACCTAAATCATCGACCTGTATTGTTGTACATACCTACACAGTAATATAAACCCCGATGGTAGGTACCCTAGGGGTTTATCAAAAGTGGCGATTTTAACCCCTATATAATATGACAAATAAATCATAATATGATTCTATATGTTGTGAGGATAGGTTACTAGAAAAGTATGGCCCGTTGTGTAACCATGTATCCGGGAATCTTTATTAATATGATTCAAAAGTGCCCATTTAAGCCCCCAGGTGCAATGGTAAATTTAAACATAAATATTAGGCGTCCTTGCAAACTTTCATGTTTAAAATAAAAACATTTTGTTTACATAAATTAATTACGTAAAATGTATTTACCTCTTGCATGAACTTCCCAGTTCTCGAGCGAGTCGACGAGTTACTACCTGACTGAGATACTTTACTAAGTAGTCGGCTCTAAAGATGACTAGGGTTTTAAAAACTGGCCTTCCAAGCGTTCAAGTACTGCTACACTTTGTGAGATCCCCTACTTTAGAAACGCACACTTTAATAAAATAACTCAGTTACATTTAAATCCGTGAAATGAATTTAATCATTCCTTATAAATTTATAAATGATAAAATATATTTACGTGGAAAAGTAAATAGTTTTATGGTTTTGATGTTAGTAGTTAATAGTTAGGCTGGTTTAGGGGATGAGTGAGAAGTCTTTGTTTTGATTTTCAGGTAGAAAACCTGTCACTAGTTCGATTCTCGTTTCTGTCTATCTCCTCTCTTTGTTGACTGTGATCCAATCGCAACATAGTTGGGAATAAGTTAGGAATATAATAAGTTGGAAAACGTCGCTTTCCATAAATCATGATTATGATTCATACTGTCAATAAAGATTCTAAACATGTATGACTTCCGAGGAATTGAGTTGGCCTTAAAATAGCCTTTTTAACCCATTTGTTGTTGTCTAAACACATTTCTATCTAACCCTTCGGGAAAAGCAAACATCATGTTGTGTTGTTATAAACAAATGCTTTCGTATTCAAGGATAATGTATGATGAGTTTATTGACTCACTTAAGATAAAGACAAAGGTTGTTTCGTGCGACGCGCAGACGCCGAGTTAATTTCGTCAACTCCGCAAATCTCCAGCGACTACGGATCACATGATCATTAAGATATCTAAGACGAGTCCTCGAGACAGTGCTTACAGTGCGAGGCCTTTGTGATCTCCCATAATTAATAGGCTTAATATTTCATACACTTCCTGAGGATTTTCGCTAATTTCCGCCGTCGACGATACGTTTAGGTAGATTACTTTGCGCTTAGCGGAGACACCATCACTCAAGATTAAGAAGAAGTGGAAATAACTGCCCTTTTTAAAAGCTTCGCCTTGTTCCGTCCGCTCATTAAGGTAACTTCGTTAAACATAATAAAAGTCGTCTCAAACGTTACTACGTTTTAGTTAGACAAACGTGTTACTTAATTTTCGGGTAATTAAAAAGTTATACAAAATTTACTCTAAGTAAAAAATCACATATTATTATTATTGTTCCAAGATTCAGCCTTTTATAATTAGTTAAAACGAATTATAGGTAAAGCTTGACGAAAAATGATCTCGTATTATATGTATAAGAAATAATATAAAAATAAATTCCTACAAAATTAAAAATATTCAATCTCAAAATTACGGGGTGCGGAGGCGTCTAAATTTTATTAAAGATGCGTAGATAAGTTGCAGTCCTCTAGTATAGTGATCATCTACTGAAATGGATTCAGTTTTCTTATATGTACTGCTGATTTTACATTATTATTATGTGATAGAAAAATGGCCGAATAAAACCTTATCTACGAGTATACATATAGAATGCTTTGTCCTGAATGACTGACTGACGGATCAACGCACAACCTAAACCGCTGATGAGCGGTTCTGTACGATCAGCGGTTTGGAGGGTGTGTTCTTTGTATGACGTAGGCATCCGAAAATAAAGGATTTTTGGAAATTCAACCCCTAAGGTGGTGAAAAGGCAGGTGAATGTTTGTATAAAAGTCTGTCATTTTTTAGTGGGTACAGCTAGTTTTATTATATTTGTAAGGAAATTAAAAATGTGATTTATATAACTAGTGGGATTCTTAAGAGATAATTAGGTAGATAATATATAACTAGTTTTATGATGATAATGGTCTGTTTGGGTCATTCACATTTTAGGTAACATCTATACGTAGGTAGGTACCTCATTTTAAGGTTAACAATTTGAAAGTTTTCTACAAAATATAACAAATCAAATACAATGTGCACATGTTAATTAATTTCAATCAAGCACTATTGCTATTAACTAGAAATACCGGAGCAGTGTTCCTAATTAATTTGTAACATAGGTATGAAAGCCGCGTGACACGTTAATTGACTGTTATTGTTAACTTAAAATAACGACCCGAAATTAATTGTGCTTTGCC
This sequence comes from Acronicta aceris, assembly GCA_910591435.1. Taxonomy (NCBI): domain Eukaryota; kingdom Metazoa; phylum Arthropoda; class Insecta; order Lepidoptera; family Noctuidae; genus Acronicta; species Acronicta aceris. Next base: position 6,468,365 of record OU342763.1, on the reverse strand, counting down.
GCTTATCTATTAAACTACGATTTTAGAAGTTGATAACGTTTTGCTAAACTACCTGTCATTTCAACTAATAGTTAGTAGAATTCTATTCTATTGTATTCTGAATTTGAATTGCATGTTTATTACTGGTATATGATTGGAACCAATAATAAACATACCACCAGTAATGACATACATACAACTACCTATAAATTGATGTATAGGTAGATAATTTTAAAATAACATTAAATAAAAAAAAACAATCATATACTCATAGTTACCATGATTTTGCAATATCATTGAAGTAACAGTATACCAAATTTCGAATCGATCAGACCCGTTCAAGTTATTTATATCTCTTTATCGAGAAAAGATGTGATGATCTTCAAGTGGCTGAGCAGATTTTCTTGAAATAGAGCTAAGAACACTCGATTAACACACCTTTCAAACAAAAGAATAAAAAACCGGTTCCGAAAAAAGGGTTCCGTACAAATTTGTAGGTACATAATATATTATAATTAATTAAAAATGTATAGTTCTCAGATCTTTCCCTATACTTGTAGTATTCTTATACTACTTATCAAATTTCATAGTTCTAGGTCGACGGAAAATACCCTATAAATTTTGATTCCCTTGATAGTGTCGAAATATACGTTTTTTGCGGCATAAACGGCCGTATCTTACGTTAACTTAGAAGTATGAATTTATCACAACTTCAAGGGACTGTAGCTATATGGTTTTAATTTCAACTCGATAACTACGCGTTCCCGATATAAAGGGTCTTGACAGACAGACGGATCGATGGACGGACAACAAAGATATCCTATAAGGGTTCCGTTTTTTCCTTTTGAGGTACGGAATCCTAAAAATTGATCAAACTCGGTTCACCCGATCAGACGTTACGACACAACAGACAGATATACACGTTAAACTTATAACACCTCTCTTTTCGCGTGGGGGGTTAATTAACAGCCACAAGACGAGATTTAAAAGGCAGACATTTTTTACCAATGTCAACTTTATATAAAGTTGATATTGGTAAAAAATGACATCCAAATATGTCGATTTCTTTTTGATTTGTCAGGTTGGCAACACAAAGATGCAAGGCATTGCCTCGCTCTTTGAAGAGGTCGTGTGATCGCTGGACCACAGCCTGTCACTGCCGTAGTGAATGTCGCAAATTCCATGGTCATGACCTTTATGGTAAAGGCAGACATGTGCAGTCGCGCAGTTAATCGGTTCGAGGCCAATATATCCTGTCGCCTCCCCAGGTGACAGATGATCCATGAGGGTTATCGGCACAAAAAGGCTGAGATATGACTTAGGCAGATTTATTTGTTTACAAGTGAGTACAATTTTGTTCTCAATGTCCCGTCCATCGATAGTAATATTTTATGTCTTTACTTGGTTTAGTGGTTGCACACGCATAGGCTCGCCCCATATTAAAAACGTACCAGCGAACTCTTGGTGTATCACTACTCCTCTGTCTAACCCTTTGGAAATATAGGTGTAATGGTATCACGCCATGAATTCCCTGAAGGGTTAGGTAAGGCTCGATATTTAAGTTAGTAGTAATAAACAGAAACCGGGCACAAATATCAAACACCGAGCTGCTGATAATTTCAAAATCAATAACTCTTTGCTCGACCTGGTAATCGAAACCAGGACTTCTAGCGTAGCAGTAGCACTTAATCGCTAGACTAATAAGGCAGTGATGGTATATGATATTATGTTTAATTTTTTTTTTTGTACGCATCGTACAAAAATACATACATGGAAAGTAATTATACCCCAAAAGGCAAGTTCAAAGGTTTTTATTTCAAATAAGCGGTTACAAGCGTTTATGAAACGTTATGATTTCACGGTATTGCACGGTTCCAAAAGGTTGATCCACTCTTGGACACTCGAAAATAAATGGACTTACAATCTTCACTGGTACAATATAAGGCGATATAAGGATGTAAGGATTGGCAAGGCAACTGAACATTCAGTTACGTTTTTCAATTCACTAAACTCGCAAGTCCTTGAATTTATCTCAATAACTGAAACTACTCGTATTAAACGTGTACGATATAGCGCCCGGCGTCGATACGACACGCAACGTGACGGAACTGGTGATAAGATAACGTTCCAAATTAAAACCGGGATATACTAGCTTGACATGAAACCCAAGTATAGGGTCGTGAACGGTTCCTTGTGATAAACTGAACTGGTATTTTTCTATCAGAGGTTTATAAGAAATTTATGATCATTTTATGTATATATAATATAATTACTAGGTTATGATTGTTGCACTGTACGTCAAAAGACTCTTCAAATTCTTGTCATATAAAAAATCTGCGCTAGAATGGTTAAAATTACCATCAAGAAACTATCGCCATTATCTAGTGCTAATGAATTTACCAACAGAAAATGGCAAAATCACCTGACCTAAAAATTATCCGAATTCCAGCAACCGCGGGTGCTTGACAAACAATTATTTTATTAATGTTATGTACATTCAAGCTTTCTGTGTTTCGTTTTCTTTCGAATGAGCAAATGAGATGATGACTGGATTAAAAAATATCATTATATTCGGTCCGTCATACCGTCACTCCGTCAGTTCATCCAAAAATATCGGACACATATTTTTTGCTTTATCAAAATAATAAGAATTGACAAACTTATAGAGCTATCTTTTTGTGATTTTTTTGTTTTTGTGTTGATTTTCCAAGTCAACGTCACCTTATGACGTAAATTCAGAATGTGAAGGCAAATTTCGATCAAGCGGGTGGGACTTGCAGTGGCTTAGCGATAGCTAACCAGAAGACGCAGGTTCTGTTCAATCCTGCCCTCGATTGAATTTTTTCTTCACTAAAATAAACTTATAGAGCATCAAAGTTCCGGAGTGGGAGGTTGTAACGACATTATTTCATAAAAATTGTACGAAACCGTGACGTCACGCGAAACTTAAAGGCACTGTATCGCCGTCATTTTTAGTTTGTTATACAAAAGGAAAAATACGTGTATCGTGTATATTATTTTTTTATAATCTAACTGACGGATCAAACTAAATTTTTTAGTCATCTAGCCTGTTAATATTACCAAAACTTTTTGTTATAGCTCAAGTAGTGTTATTTAAGTGCCTGTATCTAGATTCAAACGTACCCGTAGCCCTGTTTTGCCCATGAGTGCCATTACATAAGTTAATTTCCCTTTCTCTTAACACAATTACTCGGTCGGAACACATTTTACCATTAGTTAGTTTACATGTAAATTAGACTACGTTGACCATACTTTTCCTGTGGACAGTTATAAGCTGGGTATAGTACGGTCCAAAAAACTGTTATCGTCTGAAGTTAGCCGTTCCGAACGACTGCGCACGCGCAGGTTACATAGGTATTTGTAAAAAAAATGAAATTTCCAAGAAAATCTGTTGCAAAAGCAGGATATATCTACATCCCTCTTTTGCGAAAGAACATTGAGAACTTCATAATAGTTTTTTATTTTTTAGGTTTTAGGATTACTGTTCCGGGATCGGTATAATTTATGTACACTAAGAGACATTTTCTACGGTACAGGTTCAAACGTCATACCTAGGCAACGCTTCTAGTCTCATACATTATTTAGGCATAGGCAGTCACGTATTTTTCGAGTAGTTTCAGTCCGCTTTAGCTTATGAATAAATGAAGGAAAAAATGTCGGTAGCAATTGCCGGGAGATTCAGCGGCGAGCGAATTTTCTTTAAATTTCTCTGCTTTATAAGGATTATAAGCCAAATGCCTGAACCTACTTACTTTTATTTACTTTATATTTGATTTGCTTGCACACATGGGAAGTTAAAAAATGAATCATATACTTATAAACTTTTTAAAATTTTCTGGTCAATACTAAGTATGCCTCTTTTCTTTATTGCTAGAGTAAAGTACTAAAAACAGGATCATTTTGCCAAACTGACGTTATATTGCAAATAGAATACACAAAAATAGTTCCAAAATAAACTAAAATGCATATCATAATCCAACTTCATAGTTAAATTAAGTCTGTCTAAGAAAAAAACATGCATATATTTTGCACGTAACGAGAAAAAGCACTTGGTTGAAATCAAATCAAAATTATGCTAATACCATAAGCTTATTCGCTCAAGTATAAATATTTTTCTGTATTAAAGCAGTACAAAATGCAAGGCTACATTGAAACAAATCTTCCTTTTTATTAGAGCCATGAACGTAGAGATGTATTTTATTGCATCTTTGAAATATGCCCGCACCGTTACGGTTGATATTTCGAGAAACTAAATTCTCTTCTTAGTTGAAAGATCAAAAATGGGGTTTGCTGTTATTCTATTTTATGGTTTTGGAGGGGATTATACTATTGGTTACAAAGTACCCGTATATTTTAGTGTCTGTATGCCTTCTTCTAACTGATCTTTGTCACGACAGTCCTGCAGAGAGATAATTCAAATGAAAATGTTATATAAAAATCGAAAATCTTTCATCTAAAAGATAATGGATAAAAAAAATATGCGCGAACATATATTATATATAAAATATAAATAGTATATCCCTCCCTCTTTTTAGAGAAGATTTATAGCCTTTGTACCTGGGGTAGATTTGATGTGGCAGGAATATGAGGGGTACTTTCAATTAGGTATTACTGGTAGTAATAATATTCCAACAAATTAATAAACTGTTCAAAAGTTCTGTAGCCCCACCAAGAGTTGATAAAGTTGTAAAATCTGAACGGACCTATTAACAAAAGAGTTTGAAATATTTGACTAAGCTATTTTTACTTGGTAGGTTTACTAAGAAAAATCGAATATATATATATTTTTTATAAATATCGATATCTCATAATAAGACTTTGCGCAAGTAAGAGTATTAAGCTTGAAAAGTGAGGACAGACTTAGCAGGCAAAAGAAACAAGGCCAAATTAGCTGTGTATGTTATGTATGTTCTACAATGCACCCATTCTGTAGGTAACTAATGTTGCCTAATTTGACAAGCTCGGGCACGCAGTAGAAAAAGCTGGGACAGGGGTCGTAAATCCGGACGACAACATTGCTAGGGGTGTCCCACGAACATTCTTACAAATTTTTGTAACCGTAAACGTATTTTAACTTTTCTCTAGCGTAACATTAACTTTGTTCCCCGCAAAGCGACGATAATGAGAGGATGTGAATTTAGGTTGTTTGCGTTATTCTTATTTGTAAGGTTTTGTCGGGTTTCTTTTAAAAATGAAATGGACTGAAACATTTTTCTTTATTCATAACGGATTTTTACTTAATACTAATTAGTCTATCGAGTTTTGACCTTGTTGATAAAGGCATACTTTACTATAAGTAAAAAGTCGCCTGTGAGGCCGTCTATGTAAAATCTAAACCTAATCTTCAACGTTTCACGAAATTCTTAACTTCTAAAAAAATATTACTGTATAATCTTAGCATGGAAAATGCAAAAAAATCACAAAAATATAGTTGTAAATAATGATTAAATAAAAGAAAAAGAAATTATTATTTTCTCTTCACTTTTTATTTAGAATAGAGTATAAACGAAAAACTTATCAGGTAGGTATTTTAGGTTGCATTAATTCAGCAAAGCCCGTAATGACCCCCGCAGATCAGAACAAAAGATTTTGCATTGTGTCTATAATACGGGACTTGATGGGTTAATGTAATTGACACCGATAGACTTTTGCTGGTCAATTTGCAAAAAAACCCTTACCGCTCTCTCTCTCTCGCTCTCTAATAACGTTTCCATTTTTCTTTTAAAAAAGAGCGTAGCATTCCCACTTTGGTTACCGCCAACGCACACGAAACATCATTCCGTACTCTAAATAAAAAGGTACATCAATCATCCGTATACCCACGAGGAATCGGTAGCGGTTGTAGTTGCTAGGTAATAACAATCGGAAGCGAGTAGTCTGTTGAATTACTGGGGCGGGCCGCCCTCTATTGCCTTCCAAGCAAACAAAGTTGCAATAAACCCGACCAAGACGACTGTAACGTTCCTACTATCTTAATAGCGCTTTTATCCATCGGGCTGGGTTACACATGTCGCTTTGTGAACGTCTCGAGACTTTGTCTACTCTACTGCATTTTATTTTCAGCTTATCTGTTTCAGATATTGGCGATAAGGCTTCTAGTTTCTGAGTGTCGGTTGTTTTATTCGTCCCGTTTCTTTGTTACAGAATAAAGGACAATATTGATCAGAAGGTTCTTGAGTCTTGGTTGTAAAAATTATATATGCAAAAAGTAGGTCACTTTAATCATCACTACATAGTATAAAACAAAGTCGCTGTCTGTCCGTCCCTATATATGCTTAAATCTTTAAAACTAAGCAACGGATTTTGAAGCGTTTTTTTTTTAATAGATAGAGTGATTCAAGAGAAAGGTTTTAAGTTATTTAACATTACGCTACGGCTCTTAGGAATGGAGCAACGCTGGTGAAACAGCGGACGGGCCGCTAGTAATCAATAGAACGTAAACACACGGCCTTTTTTTTTGAGAAAAATAGGTAGGCTTTGAAAAGAAATATGATTATATTATAAATGATATAATTTATGTAAATTATCGCATAAATCTATGCGGTACTGCAGTTGGTGATGCCATTGCAACGTTGCGAAGAAAAAGACAGATACTCGCGTGTTGAAGGTATCGGTAATCTCATATGTGTTGAAGCTCTGACTTATATTTGCGATGTGAGTCATAAATTTACGTACCCTATAACTTATATTTTAATAATACTAATTACAGTTAGTTTAAAGACGATAAAACAGTTGATATCAATACAGCCTACGGTAGAAGTTTCTCAATTAGCAACACGAATGTTCGTAAAAATAAATAGTGGCGTCCGGAAAGTTCGACAATGAAAATATTAGCCCAAGTTTACAACATTAATTAGTTTTAAAATACACTTGAATATTAAACGAAATTCAGGTTGAATTTTGAGATGGGATTTTATAAAAAATATACCTAGTAAATTAAACCTACATAAAAAGACCGTAAATTTCTGGTGCCTAATTTTAAAATAATTATTTTCTATTATATAAATGGAAATAATTACTTTTTTTATTCGTTTTCCAATTCGCACAACTTAAATTTTAACATATTTTCTAAAAATGATAATATTTAATGTTCTAATATAACCTAATACTTTTTAATAAAATTCTGAAGATTGAGACGAGCCTTAAGCCGGTATTTATTAAGCTGACATTGAACTCCGCTCTTAGAGAGGGTGACTTGAGCTAAGTCCTTATTTGATACTCCGTGACGATCCATAACATGTGCTGCTAAAGAAACAAGAACTGTATCAATAAAAGTTTAACGTGAGATTTGGAATATTATCGATATAAAATAGGGAAGAAATTGTTGTTATATTTGACTTTGATTTTGATGCTTTGTCAAAAAATTATTTTTAAGTACTCAAGATTTTTGATACCTACGTGAAATGACACTGTGTTAATTTACGGTATCGTAATTCGCTTTGATAAGGGTACTTATTAAACTTTTCGTGTTGTTGGTGCTCAATGAATGATGATGGAAATGCACAATTTATAATTGTTATTAAGTCTATGTTATTCGTTTATATTTGTCGTTCATCTTTCAACAAAACAAGACACTATCACAACAACCAGAAGCCCACTCAATTACTACCAATCATAAGGGACACATTAATCAAATTACAAAACAGTTCGATAAATTCTGTCAAATCATTCCACGCCAGAACTAATAACATTATACCAACCCGGACCTTCCAATGTAAGTAAATAAAATACCCATAGATACCTACGTAACTCTTTGTATAGCCACCGTACTTCATAATGTAATTACTTCCACTGTAGGTCTTACAATATCGTGTCCGAGACGGAAAAAAGGAAGCCCGTAGCGGAAAATTTACTCTCCTTAGCCCGTGATTTTTATTTGCTTTAGATCCGTTCTCCTGCCAGTCTGGTCTTGATAGAAGCAACTACTGAACTTTTTCTCCGCAAGCAATTATTTTAAACTTTACATTTCGATACAAATTGCGCGAGCTTTTCTTTTATTTTGCTGTGAACTTTTAAATGTGTGTTTGATTTTGTTGCCTCGTTTTTGTTTTAGTTAGGCCACTGTGGCTCGTGGGAACTAGGTTAACATGTTTTAAAAGAGGTTAGTGTTAGGCAAAACTGTTCTATAGAAAGAATCAGAATGAATAGAATCAAAACATGTACAGCGATCATGCCCCTTGGCGCGCTGTTTTCTTAGTAATTCAAAGAGAATTTCCGATTTCCCGAATAGCTCTTTGTTTTAGGTAAACAATATTGGATTATAATTGACTTGTTACCATAAATATTTAACGTGATGAATAAACAATGAAATTCAATACATATCAGTGGAAACTAACACGAGGATGAGTTAGGTACGCTACGATAATGGCCGGTCATTGAACTACAACTGACTACACATCATAATTATTAAAAACAAGTGTAAGCTGACCATTTCACACTTGTAGGTTTTTCGTACAATAAGAGGTCAGCTTACGTTGGCAATATACAATGTGTTAAGAAAACCCTGTCCGACCCGTGAAGTTATTGTTAGGTATCGAGATCCGGCTCAATTTATATAACCATATTCAATTTACAAGAAAAAAATCCCTGGCAAAAGATAATTTTTATAAAACGAGGAAACTGAAATGGTAATACTTACGGTGGCAGCGACACCGTCCCTGGGTGACAAACATAATAGGTAAGGCAAATTAAGGATTTATAACATTTAAAAAATTTGCTTTTTTGGATTTTGGGGTAGTTGTGGAAATTTGGGTACGATAACCCTGAATTGTAAACTTCATTAATAATTATATTTACCCTCGACGGAACGGAGACGGTATATGCGTTTAGGGGTAAGAGGGTGTTTGTTTGTGTGTGCTAACGAATGTTGCCACTTATCTCAAGAACGGTTTGACCGATTGAGCGCGTCTCAATCGGTCAAACCGTTCATCGGTCGACCGATTTCTGTAAAGGGTTCGTAATTTATCAGCGATTGTTGGTAGATAGGTACAAGAAATATTTTCAGCAAAAATATCACATTACAATTTTATCTTAAAAAATATTACATTAATAACGAAGAATTTAGCCATTTTGAAAAGTAACCATTGGAGTAAATTTCCTATGTATTATATTAGACTTTTTTTATTTTTGACTGGTGTTTGATTTGGGCTGCATATAGTTCTACAAGATACATGATAGCGTATCTATGCTACATTTTAATTGAAATTGAAATTAAAAAATATAGGAATGGCAGCCTGGACAGATTTTTTTGATTCTTTTCTTGATTCATTTTCTTGATTTTTTCTTTTCTTTTCTTTCATTTATTTGTAAGTAGTCATTTAGTCGGGGGTTTAGAAAATGTTATTTAATCCTTTTACTGTAACAATCGTCGTAGATTTTATCAATATTTTGAATTTTGAGTTTCATGAATATTTAATGTTTCATATTTTATTAGGTAATGTGATTGGGATACCTATATGCCCTTTTCGGATCGGACAGGGGGTTTTTAACATAGTGTATAACGTAAAATATGAATTATGGCACAGTGTGTAGCCGTATGTACTTACAATTAGACTACCGCTCACCGTATCTTATCTATATATATATATATATATATATATATATCTATAATATATATATATATATATATATTTAAAAAAAAAACGTTGCCCCACACTAGGATTTTCTCCGGTATCGAGGATGCGTTTACAAACACAAATTCTCACATGCACAAACGCCCAGACCCGGAACAACTACCTGTAGATCATACAAATATTTGCTCCGTGTCGGGATCGAACCCACAATACGTGGCGCAGAAGCCGATCGCTCAACCGCTACGCCAATCGTGTCGTCGATATATAAAAGAAGAACCTGACTGGCTGACTGACCTTCTGACTGACTGACGTATTGGCACAGCCGAAACTACAGGAGCTAGATCCCTGAAAGTTTGCATGCTGGTTCCTTTTGCACTGTAGACGTGCACTAAGAAAGGATTTTTGGAAATTCAACCCCTAAGGTGGTGAAAAGACGGGTTAAAGTTTGTTTGAAAGTCCGCACACACTACCATGCATTTGACATAAACAGACTACATAAATAAATAGACGATGACATCGTCAAGATTTAAATATGATTCCATAGTACAGCTGTCATTCGCTGTTGACATTTTGACAATTGTTTTCTTCCATATAAATTACACTTTAACACATTTTATGATATGAAACCTCCATGGTGTAGATATAGTGGGCACAGTATATTTTAGAAACGAAAATTACCTAAGTACGCAGGCAAAGTTGCCCACGGGCCGTTCTAGTCTAATATAAGATTATACGAGTTTATACAGGTATATTTGTATCAAATAAATTACTGTAAGCGAACGTCCGACACGTGTTGGGCGGGACAGTTTTTCTTACTGTATATTAACGAAACCAGCTATACAATCTCAGACGATATCTAAATAATTTATTGCCATACCAGGTGTCGTGCCGAAGACGAATTTACATACCCTACACCGAAGAATAGAATGTAATTTATCGCCGTGTATTTTGTTCACAAGAAAACGATGAGTTCCTGATAATAAGGTCAAACTTTGTTGTGGGAAAATGCTTCAGAATTTGCGACGCAAATTAGATATTGTCTGATGTATTGTACGTAAAATCAAATTCTCCGGTCGTAATAAGGTAGGTATTATATTGAAACGTAAGCAGAGAAGATGGTAATAGCTTAGCTGAATATTGATTATAAAGAACAGTATTTTCAATAGACAGGGTTGTGGTGTTAAGTAAGTATATTCTTTAAATACAAAGGGGATGAGCAGATGTAGTCTTTTTTGTACTTCATCGTCAATAACCTGCTAATTTATCGTCTTGCTGACCCACACACAATTTAGAAAACTAAACCTTTTGTACTTAGCAATTAAATAAACAGCTACACGATAATACCAGTAGACCATATAAAATATTTGTCACGTGCAGGAATTAAACCCGTGGCGCGGAAGCCGATTGTTCATCCTTCTACGCTTAACGTGTTGATAAAACAAACTTATCATAATATACTAATACTATAATATATGGAAGCTATATCTACAACTAGCTTTTTGCCCGCGACTTCATCCGCGTGGAATAGTTACTTTGTTCCATATGAACTTTCATCCCCTATTTCACCCCTACACAGGTCGAAATTTATCAAAATCCTTTCTTAGGGGATGCCTACGTCATAACATCTACCTGCATGCCAAATTTCAGCCCGATCCCTCCAGTGGTTTGGGTTGTGCGTTGATAGATCACTATGTCAGTCAGTCAGTCAGTCAGTCACCTTTGAGTTTCATATATATTTAGATAATGTGACGCAGCGTTATACTTATATAGGGTGACTGGTAAATTTGTGTAAAACACTTAAACACGTGATTGTACTCATGAAAACATACAACGTTGCCTTAGCGCTAATTCGGCACCCTGAATAAATATTGTTCATGATTCTATAAGAGTTTTTTTCTATTTAAGATTATGCCAGCCTCGTAGTTTTATAAAATAAAATTAAGATCTTGACTTAAATAATTTAACAATTAAATAATATAATAGCTAATTTGGAAGTAGGTTTAGCTAATAGTACCTACTTGAAGATTGTAATACAAATTATTTTAAAAAGAGTGTCCATGGAGTTTCTTGCCGGATTCTTCTCCATAGGATCAACTTTTTTGGAACCGTGCAACTAGACTCATTAACGTTTCTTAAACGCTTGTAAAAGCTTATTTGCAATAAAAAAATTTGAACTTGAACTTGATAGAATGGGCGGCCTTATCGCTAATTTTAAAAGCGATCTCTTACAGACAACCTTTGGATGGCGATATAATATACCCAAGACTCAATAAATAATAATGCAAACAGAATCAGTTCTTCATCAAGTTAACAAATAGAACATGAGAGAAGTTAGTAAACTAAATAATTTAGTAGTGTTTTGTGTTCTGGGCTTCCAAGTAACTTGTAACGATACTCCCAACGGACCCAGAGGTCCGTCTCAGTGAAGTATAGCCATGTTGACAATACAATTTGCTTAGGGACACTATCAGCAACGTGGTGGTTTCAACATGTTTTGATTCTATTTTATAATAAACTAACTGTTGCCCGTGGTTTCACTCGCATACTTAAAAACTTTTTGAGACAAAACGTCGTCCATTTTATTCTCCAAGATCCAATCTATCTGTATACCGAAGTTCATCAAATTCGGTTCAGTGGTTTTACAAACAAACATTAAGCAGACAAAGTAACTTTCGAATTTGTAATATTAGTATGGACTATCTAAACCCGAAACTTCGCTGTTTTTCTAGAGATCTAGGATTTTTAAACCCATCTCCGTCAGACGTTCGGAATAAAAAGTATGTACCAATATAGGTACGTACTTTTTAGTGTTTATATAAACAGATGCAACTTAAGACATATTATTATTTACATAACATTTTCATTTGTTGTTGTTGTTTTGCCTGTTCCAATAAGGCAATCGCATCTTTAGCTCTAGATCACAAATATTTTGAAATCTAGATAAGTTATGTCGACTTCAAAACTAATTTAAGCTGCAGTTTTTATCCTAAACCAATTTAAAAGTGTACGGTAGTGTCAATTTATGTATTACAGTCGTTTTGCCCATTACGAGACCGTTACCCCACTGAGGAAAACGCGGCGTGAAATGGAAATTGTAAAGTTTGCCCGGGTTTATTTAGTTTTATCAGGAACTTTACATTTTCTTGGATAGTTTTGCTTCGAAAACTTTGTTATTGTTAATATAATTTACACAATGAGTTGAGAAAATGGAGACTATGATGAATTGATACTTACTTTTGAATACGTTCTCAATTTTACTTTTATTGTTTATGTCGGCAAACGAACAGTCGAACCACTGATGGCAAGTAGTCATCGTCGACCATTGACACCTGAAACGCCAGAGAAGTTGTTGATGCATTGCTGAGCCTAAAGAGCCCTGACGGACTGCAGAATTCAAAGCTGTAGCAATTATACACATTTAATAAATATTTCAATGGTTTTCCCCAAAATAGCCATACAAATCATACAGAAAATGTTACTTACTTAAACATTTGTTGTGGAACAATTAAAACTTAAAAAACTCCTGGGAAATTCCGATATCCTTAGAATAAACTGGCTCACAGTTATTTTTTCCGGGTCCGGTTATTTCTGAATGTGAGCGTGTGTTTGTAATGGTATCTACCCATGGTACAAAAGAAAGTCTAGTACGGGGCAATGTTTTTTTTTAATCCTATTCTCCTTCCTACATTCTAACCAATATTATAAATACGAAAGTGAGTTTGTTTGTTTGTATGCTACGCTTTCACGCATAAACCAGGAAATCGATTTGAAAAATTCTTTCACCAATAGCTACATTATCAGCGAGGTTGTATTTTTATTTTTCTTAGAGATACCTATGAAAATTACAATAATTTAACATAAGGTATCAAAAATTTGTCTATAAAATTCACTATTTGACTATCGCTGCCATTTTGATATTTGTTCGAAAATTTAACATGGAGATGGTTGCTATGGAGATGTTTACTATGGAGATCCCTGTGACACTTATAACTCAATCAATCATTGATTGAGTGTGTATCCGAATAGGTTGAGGAAAAGAGAAGTATATGTGTGAAAGGGACAAAAAATGCAAGAGAGGAGACAGGAAGAAAGACAAGAGAGACGTCATTAGCATGAGAGATGGGTACTATAAATTAAGGTTAAAGATAAGAAGAAAAGTTGTTAAGCCAGATTTTTAAGACATTAAAACAACAAAATACAAGGTCGTTTAAATTTAACTCCTACATGTACAACTGTACAAAATTAAGGAAAACCGAAGTTCCAATAAGTAAATATCGGAGGTCAACTCACTATTAAATTAAGTAAAGGATCAGCTATTTTGGATGCACTTTTAAAATATTAAATGATAGCTTCATAACCTTAAGTTGTAAGGTCAGTTTTATTCTTATTTTTTCTATAATTAGGTATTTACATTTTTCTGTGACATTTAAGCAAATAATGTTTATATTTATGAGATTAGGTGTTTACAGAGGCGTGTAACATTTTTTTTCTTTAGCGTTTTGTTCCACTTCCTTCTTCAGAATGCCTCTCGCAAAAGTAAATCTAACCTGTGTAAGTGCATTTATACAATTCCCTTTAATTTATTTACTTTCTAATGATAATGTTATTTAAAAACATCAACGCGAGCGAAGCCGCGGGTAAAAGCTAGTAAAATTATAAACGTGAAAGTTTGTGAGGATGGATGGATGTTTGTTACTCTTTATACAACTAAACACAATTTAAAAATTTTAAAAACTACTGTACGGATTTTAAGGAAACTTTACAATAATATAGCTCATACAGACATAGGCTATAATTTATAAAGATATTGTGTTAATTATGCAGTCTACGCGTGTCGCGGCTACTACTACGTGTACTATGGTAGTTCAATAAGAATCTAATGTGCCTAAGGTTAGTTGTTGGTTTTATATACTTAACAAAGATTAAGATTAAGGCATCCGGTAATACGCCGACATGATAAAAAGAATTTAGGCAAGTCTAGCCCAAATGAGTTCAATCAAAAAATCAGTAATGAGATTATCCGATAGTGTTAATTTGATAACGTTTCTTGACACATTTATCCTTACTTAAGAGTCCGGCGGACCCAATTTCTCTTACAAACGTAATACCGAAATAAATCGTAATTCAAACACAATTTAATCAAATTCTGTTATTATTGGGATTCCTATACCGCTAACCTAGGTCCTACTCTACCATTTCGTCCAAAATACTTCACTGGAAATAAATTTAAGCATATGCAATTTTTGATAACTTTACCAAGTTTGGAACGATTTTCCGGTTTTTTATTTCCAGTGAAGTAGTAGTAGACGAAATAGTACAGTAGGAACCTAGATTAACGGTATTCAAATCCAAATAATAACATAATTTGATAGAATATTGTTTGGATTAGGATTTATTTCGGTATTACGTTTTTGTGGCCAATTCAAGCTCCGCCGGACCCTTAAAGCTTACGTCCATGCTAATATAAAATAATAACTCCCTCTGTATGTTTGTTAAGGTTTCACGGCTAAACCGTTGAACCAATTTTGATGAATGCTACAGAGATAGATAAGACTTGGAGAAGGATATAGGTTTCCTTTTGTTAAAAAAAAAATACTAGGGAAATACTGGGATGCGAGTATAACCGCAGGAAACTAGTTAGATGTTTTATAATTTAAAATTATTAGCTACTTATGATATTATTCTATTAACATATAAACGTGAAAGTTTGTGACGATGTATGTATGTATCAGGCAAACTGGCGGTCAAGCGTAAGCCTATCACGAATAAAAAAAAAATGGATCTTTGTCACTCTTTGACGCCAGAATGGCTGAACGGAACTGGATAAAATTTCTCCAGATCCGTTCATCTCTCTATAGTTTGGAATAATACACAGGCTACTTTTTATCCAGATCCAATCCAATTTTGAAGTTCACGCAAACGATGTCGCAGGCAGAAGGTAGTTTTTATTAAAACCTTGTCATCACAAGGATTTTCTCCGATATCCTTGGTACTGTTAGTTTTATTAATAAAAGCCTGTAATAATATTAGATGATAACCAGTTTATTTTCACGTGAAAACCCATCTAAAGATTAGGTGGAACTTACTGTCCTATATGTGACAGTCAGACACTTCCAATTTTATAGATAAGGCAACAACCCGTATATTATATTATATATCTGTAGACTGTTTTTATGATATTGCTTTTCATTCGTATCAGCAATAAAATGTTAATTTATGATACAAAACAGGGATACAAAGGATAATGTCAATGATACAAGATACAAAAATTAATAGGGAGTATCTCGTAAACCGTAAATCTGTTGAATTGTTCACAGATAAAAATGTTACGCGGATCATTGTTTGCCATAATAAGCAAAAATATTAAATGGCAAGACTTATGGTAGTATACATTGAATATATTTAGCATAATAAAGATCGTTTAGTGGTTATAAGCGGGATATCAAGCCTGAGATTCTCAGTTTGTTTCCCTGTTTAAGCAAAGTTTTATCTGGGTTTTTCTGTTGGGAAACATACAAACACCGATATGAAATTCCCGACAGGCAAAACTAAAAAAAGGTTTCATTGTAAAAAAATATTAATTAAAAGTTTCAGCGTGGAGTTTTCAGACGCGCACTGATGAGCGTGTTAGTAGCAATTTGGATTAGGCAATAGGCTCGCGACATCGATATGGGACCTAAAACATACCAGCGAATGGTAATTTGACATCACAGGACATTTATACTTACTTTTCGCGGCATACGTGACATAATCATTATATGTGGTGAAATTTACACAATGTTCGGCAAAATTTTTTACAAAATATCACCATAATTATTTTTCCTGTATGGTTTTTCAAAATATTAAAAACATGCCCAAGAAGTTCCGAGTTTACTCCATAAACTCATTCACACCTTAATACCTAACCCGGTGGAAAATTTAAATCTCATACTGATTTGAACTCGCAATTTGTAATAATACGATACTATAGTACATAACATACCATCACGCTTATATTCCCCGAAAGGTTAGTCAGAGGTGTGTTAATGTACACCCACAGTTCGCCGGTATGTTTAAGTCCCATGTTATAGGAGGTGAGCCTATAGCTATTAACCGGGCACAAATCCAGACTCCGAACTGCTACTAAGAATTTCATAGAAAAACCCAATAACACTGCTCGACCTGGTGATCGAATCCAGGACCTCTAGTGTAGAAGTCGCGCTTGGGACTACTAGACTAATGAGACAGAATGGAATTTTATGTAATTTCCAACTATTATTGAGGCAGTCTACATATTTTTTTATATATTATGTCGGCAATGGAAACAAGCCATCTGATGGTAAGCATGGACCCATGGACACCTGCAACACCAGAGAAGTTGCTGATGCATTGCCGAGTTTTAAGAGGCCCTACGGACTACAGACTGCCAGAGCCGCAGCAACCGGGGGGATCTGGCTCTCACGCGCAAAACTCGAAACACACAACAAGATGATAGTCTCCGATGTAAGGGTGGCCGCCAGCCATTCAGACTCCAGGAGGTCCTACCACCGAGCAAGTCAGATATTTTCTCGGCTCTTACGAGATGCCTACCTGAATGGTGGTGAGGAACTGTATTCTAACCCGTCCCTACACGGGGACTATTATATTTGTTCACCAACAGCGTCTTTATACAAAACAAAATTTCAACTAAGTAGTTACATTCTGTTTCTCTTTTGAAAACCACACATTAACTATGTTTTGTTCTAACTTTCAGCATAATTTCACATTCAAACATTAACTTTCTTGTTACTTACCATCATTTAAATTAGCCAAGTTCCCCAAAGTTGCTGCAAACTTGGCAAGGTCTTCACGTATATTCGTATATAAAAACCTACTTCAAGTAGACTCCAACTGTCTGACTCGTGCGTCGAGAAACTCGGAGTGCCTCTTCGGCCGACGCAAGGGCCATTTTGTTCATCTCAAACGCGCGCCAAATAAAATGTTTTCACATACTTCCCTGTTTGTTTTAGAATAGAATATACTAGGACTTCCGCACTGAATAATGCAATTATTATTGTTATTGTTTTTTTTTCAGATCATAATTAAATAGCCATCTTCGTAATGAAGATACCATTACATTATCATCCCGTAGTCTATTTCTATTCCTATGTTTGGGTTGGCTGCTAGTCCACCCAGATGCGGTACATATAGGTACATCTGGTACATATTATAATAAATGTATAGTTTTCAGATTTTCCCCTACACTTGTAGTTTATGACGATATTACTTGCCAAATATCACAGTTCTAGGTCAACGGAATTTTGAATTTTGGAACCGAATTTTGATTCCCTTGAGATTGAAAAAATATACGTTTTTTGCGTCATAAATGGTCGTATTTTTTTTACGTAGACTTAAAATTTTCATCTTTTCACAGCTTTAAGGGACTGCAGACCTGAGTAAGTATATATTTTTAATTTCAACTCGATACCTCCACGCATTCCTGAGATAAAGAGTCTTGACAGAGGGAGGGACGTACGGACGGACAAGAAAGTGATCATATAAGGATCCCGTTTTTTTCGTCGGAAGTCGGAACCCTAAAAACAGTAGCTTTTATCATCCCTGTGTACGTGTTTGAAGTGACTCTGCCAGAGTATGCTCCCTGGCAGAACCACAATCCATGTACATTCTTTCCTTACCTACTAATGTAATGGTACATCGATATAGGTCATAATTACATTATGTACGTGTGTATTACCTAGGTAATTTTAAGATATATTTGGTTGGTATTTATTATATATTATAAGAACGCACTGTGACAGTGACTAGTGCCAAGTGAAGTGACTTACTAACATAGGTTAAGTTTATATACTAACATCATTTGTTATTTATTTTATATATGTTAGTGTGTAAGGTATATATCTATGGGCCATAGATGCCTGAAAATAAATGATTTTGATTTGATTTGATTTGATTATGGTGGTTCTGCGGCAGAGCATGAGACGTTTCATCGTCTGTAAGAAATTTATTTTACCGAAAACTCAAACTCAATTTTTTTTTATTTCAATTAGACCATATACAGGTACTTTTGAAATGACAAAACTACATGCACGGTTCCAAATAGTAGGTCTTATGGAGAAGAGCCGGCAAGAAACTCCATGAATACTCTTTTAAATAGATAATTTATGTTTTCATTTTTTTTTAGTCTATCAATGTGAGTATTGTGGATTTTGATGTCAGTGATAAAAGTAAGTTACCCTCCAAAAGATAACATAACGGCATCAGAATTGATAAGGCATGTAAGAGTTGACCAGTCCCGACAGATAGCAACCGTTCACGAGCATGACGTGTGTATCAGCGTTGTTCGACTCAACCAAGTTGCAGGGAATAAAACAACCCGACACACAACGCCACCATCAGCAGGACATTTAAGTGAGCATGACAGCGTCTAACTGCCAGAAAATCGAAAGACTTATCATAGGTTTTGTGAGCGTAACATCTATACAAATACTTAGACTTCACAAATTATTATTACCATATTTAAATAAAAAAAAAACATGTCCAAAATAGTAAATAATAAATAAAACATGGCACTTGAAAGACTGCCAAATAAATTTATATTGTCGGACTACTAACGGCCAAAGCCTTTGTTGAAAGAATATTCTATCTATCTATAAAAATATCCAGTTTTTCAGTTAAAAGTCAGTGTCCTTAAATAAAAGTTTACTATAGTGTGGCTCTAGGTGATCCAAATATAAGGTGCTAAATCAATGTTGCTAAATACAAACCTAATCAAATCTGTAATTGCAAAACGCAACACAACCAAACCGCAGTATAAAACTTATCGAAATATTATATTAATTAAATAAATTTGCGGATATTTCATAGCTTTGTGCACTAGGCTGATAATAGGAAAGCCATGTTTGCGAATTTAATTTATACAAAACTATAATCCAGAATCCTACATCCGTTGGTTTGTAGGTATATTATTTTCCTATTTGTTTCAGCGTTAATCTCATAAACGGATTAGTACGATTTCAATAATTGGAAACAGGTACAAGTGTAGGAAGTTATCAAACAGATTACAATATAGTTAAAGGCATTGAGATAATAATATCTCAATGCCTTTGAAAGCCTCAATTCTAAATATAAATTTAGAATGAATATAAATAGGTAGGTACTATTTTGCTACAGAACATATCTTGGTCTGAGCGGTTTCATTGTGAAATAATATAGATATCATGGTGTAAAATTGAGTTTACAGTGTGAATTAATTTGATTTTGGATTAGAAAATGATAAAGTTTAAATTATAGAGTTATGAAAAATTAAATAACTTTAGATATAGTGTTTTTTTTTTGTTAAAGTTAATACCTAGAGAAAAAGATCCTTATTAAATGTCAGGTAGGTACTCCCTAAACTTAATAAGTACCTACTTTTCTCTTATGTTTTTTTACTTTATCGTGTATGATGTTATTTTGCTTGTTTCTCGTTCCAGTTCGATAGATTTATTAGTTTGTTCTCACGCGCGTTCTGGGAATGATTGACGTCATTACTCCATATCGTATTATTATATCACGAGTTTCCCCTACGAAGCGTTTCGAAACTGGTATTATGTAATACATTCAAGCATAATACTTACGTCATGTCAACCAGAAGTTTGGAACACGCCCTTATACGAACTCGGAGGCGTGACCTTAACCCGTAATATCCCGTTAAGGTTTAAAGGAATTTATACGGAAAAATATTTTCTTATAACTTGTCAGTTAAAAATATAAGTGAGAAGAGAAATAAGTTAAAAATAAACAGAAATCTGAAGGGGTACAGATACTTACGCGAATATTAGATATGGAAATAAAACTACTTTTTACGAATTTTATCGCATTGTATTGATATTATTTGATTCCCGACGTTTCAGATCCTTTACAAGCCAAACTAAAAGAAGCATAGGGACCCGCGTAAAAGATTACATCGCCGATGTCAAACACAGCCGATTCAAGAAGTCAGCAGTTTGTGAACATACTCTAGACAAGGCCCAGCATAACATTAGATTTGATAAACCAAAAGTCCTCGCAAAAGACAGTCGATTCCTTCCCAGGATGATTTGCAAGGCTATTGTAATTTAAAAAAAAAAACAAATTTCAATAGAGATGGTTCCGTCTTACCACGTATTTGGAACCCCATTATAGATTCCATAAATCAAAATCCAAGCCCAAAACTGCAAGACCGAAGGATACGGTGAGCTCGTTCTGCATAAATCGGATCGCCAATATTTAACAAAAATGTAAGGTAGTTAGTAATTGCAACATTAAGACGTCCAACAACTTAGTCTACCCGTGACCATGGATGCTGTAAAGAATCGGAAACGTCGGGAATCAAATAATATCAATATAACATCACATACCATCACGCCTGTATTCCCCGAAAGGTTAGGCAGAGGCGTACTTAATGTACACCCACAGTTCGCCGGTATGTTTAGGTCCCATGTAATAGGGGGCGAGCCTATTGCCATTAACCGGGCATAAATCCAGACTCCGAGCTGCTACTGAAAATTTCATAGAAAAACCCAATAACACTTTGCTCGACCTGGGGATCGAACCCAGGACCTCTAGCGTAGCAGTCGCGCTTGGGACCACTAGACTAATGAGGCAGTAATATCAATATAACGCGATAAAATCCGTAAAAAGTAGTTATGAGGACTTTTCTTATAGGATGGTATTCTAAATCTATAGAAAAAGAGGAATCTAAGACGCAACTAAAATCTTCTCTTAACATTCCGTAAATGTTTCACTTAACTAATCAGTTAATACACGTTAAAGATGCGTAACCATTCCTTCCTTCAGAGATGTTACTCCGAATTTTTTCCGAATAATATTAAAACGTAACAAAGGGTTCATCTCTAATTAGTTTGTAAGGCACCGCAGTCCTGCAGTTTATTTGTCTGTGCAAAGCAACCGGTTGTCTTAAAACAGTTTGTCAATATTACACAATTTGCTTTGTAAATCGTTCGAGCAAAGGAAGGCTTTTTTAGAAAGGTTTTTGTAAACCAGTTTCAGGAAATGACTTTTTTCTGTTATTACTTTTTTCAGAAAACATTCCAGTAATAGCTGGAATGTTTTTAATAGAATATACAATATTCATTAATCGAAATAGTTATATGAAAACTAACTAAACCCCGCGGTTTCACCCGCTAAAAATGACAGACTTTCATACATATTTTGTCCCCGTTTTTTACCCACTTAGGGGTAGAATTTCGGAAAATCCTTTCTTATCGAATGCCTACGTCATACAAAGAACACACCCTCCAAGTTTCAGGTCTCTACGATCAGCGGTTTAGGCTGTGCGTTGTACTGTCAGTCAGTCATTCAGGACAAAGCATTTTATATGTATAGATTGTACTATAACTGCTATCGATTAAAGCGAAGACTGTATTTTTACTAATAAAATTAATTTCCAAAAGAGGAGACAAATTATATGTATTTATATTTTTAACATAACATACCACCACACCTGGGAATACAGGTGTGGTGGTATGTTATGTTAAAAATACAAAGGGTAAGGCAGAGGCGTACTAATACACCCACAGATTTCCGGTATATTTAGGTCCTATGTAATAGGGGGCGAGCCTATTGCCATTAACTGGGCACAAATCCAGACTCTGAGCTGCTATTGAGAATTTCATAGAAAAACCCAATAACACTTTGCTCGACCTGGGGATCGAACCCAGAACCTCTAGCGTAGCAGTCGCGCTCGAGACCACTAGACTAAACAGGCAGTCTTATATTTTTATTCGGAATTTTATAATGATTTTTAGGCTGTAACAATGCATACTATTAATAATTGATGGTAAATGTAAAATTGTAACACAATATTTGTGTGACAGGAGACTTTTAGGGTACATATTTAAAATAGAAGTCTCTTTATAACTGAGATGGTAGTGTGTTAACTACTAAAATACTACCTACTACTAGAATTGTTTCTTGTGTCTCGTATGCAATCACAAATATATTTTTCGTTAGAAGTATTTATAGTGAAAATTTAACCTTAGGCACTCTATACTAGGTATGATTAATAATAGGCTAGTTAACTGGTTATTTTTTATGATCTCATAAGACAATTGACCACAAATAAAGCCAACCAACAAAAACAATATTAAAATTGGTTTAAGAATAAGGAAGTTATAAGTATTTTAGCATAAAAATTCTAGAAGGAGAGCGTACTATAACACGTTGTGACGTCAAACCGTGCGTGCGTCATACTAATTCTATACTGACATTCGTCTTGCGGGAAAAGGACAGAAAATCACCTCGCAATCCCCACCAAAAACTCGAAACGCTAACATAATATAACATTATTAGCCGATTTAAAATAATCTTTCAGTACACGAATTATATTTAATAGTATTTTTCCATAGGACTGTAATTTTTAATAAATCAAACACCAGGCAATAGCCCTATTATAGACATTTAAACGTAATATTTTTGATAATACCCAAGTGACAAAATCATTTGTAGAAAACAATAAATATAACTTCAGCTATTTAAACTAACAATACCTACATAATATGTATGTTGCGTACTCAGTTTTCATTTAAATAAAGTTCAAATGGTTTTAAAATACTTTAAATATAATAATAAACATAGTAGTGGTCATTTATACAATGTTTTTTCGCATTATAAATGAATCATGACATTAATTATGACACGGGTGTGAACTTAATTAATGTAATGCAAGTCTATGAATATATTGTGGCGTCCGTTAAAATTACACGAAAATATTGCTGAAAAACCTACAATCTAACGATTTGGTAGTAAAACTGACACATTATGGTCAACCTTAACTAAAGGATTGGCAACACTTACAGATTTGATGAGTATCTTTACACAATAATAATATTAATAAAATAATACTAAGAATTTTTGTTTGTGTGTCTGTATGTTTGTACATTAATCACGCAAAAACTACTGTAAGCAGTAAATATGAAACTGGAAAACATATTTCCATTCATTGATTAGCCAGCTATATAGGGCATTGACCTAGGAACCACCTGTATCTATGTATTTTTTTATACTTATACAGACGTAAAAGTTGTTAATTTTGCAAATAATTCAAATGATAAACTGCGGAATCAAATACCAATTCTGAAAATTCTTAATTTTTTAATAGATAGCTCCATTATCTCCGAGTGCTATGTTTTAGGTCGGGAATACACAATCAGATTTTTCAAACGATTATCGGGTACGAAAGCTGATCCGACTAACGGAAGGCGCTCCCAGCTATATTTGTTCGAACACTAAATAGGTACACGTCCGAGTCCATAGACCGATCTTAGATCCAAGTTAGAAACTATAGTCAATACACCTAACATATATTATTTCATCATCTTTAGTACGTACTGTAAGGAATAAAATTTGCCGTTAGAGAATCGTCCGCGTTGATAACTCTAAAATAGCTTGGTTACAAAGAGATAGAGAGAGAAAAATCGGATTTATATCGGATGAATGCGATCCGACAGTCTGATCACACAATTGGAAACAAAAACTGACGTATATTTCTCGCCTTATTCTGAATACACAAACAGATTTACTCGTGAAAGCTAGTTAAATATTTAGAAAATTGTAATAATTGTAGCTCATATTGCTTGTCATTGCCCATAGCAGTGATAGCCTAGTGGTATGACCGTTGGACTGCCAAGTCAAAGATCTCGAGTTCGGACCCAAGGCACGGGGAGCCTGCCTGGGAGATTTTCTCGATGGCGTGTGAAGTCTGCCAACCCGCACTAGGCCAGCGTGGTGGACTATAGCCTAATCCCTCTCATTCTGAGAGGAGACCCGTGCCCAGCAGTGGGACAGTATAATGGGTTGATTATGTATATTGCTGGTCAATTTCGAAACAATTCACTAATCAATTGTAAATTTTATATAATATCAGTTCTTAACGACCTGTAATCAATTGGCGGATTCATTTTTTTTTTCTATTTTATATTAATGTATGTACCTAGGGTTGTAGAGTTATATTTTTTCGATCTTTTTATTGTGTGTAACCATCTATTGTAATATACATACGATTTGTTGACATAAGAAAACCCATTACCGGAGCGGCACCTCAGATTTACGACTGTTTGCTACTTTGGGACTCTCCAAACTTATGTGTTTTTCCTTTATACGAACGTGAATTCAGGTTTTTAATTAAGGATTGCCGTCGCGTTTTATGTACACACTTGGGACTCGTAATACACTTCATTTACGAGTTTTCGTCGCTTTTTTTCGTAATTTGTTACATTTGAAATCTGTGTAAGGAATTCGTAATCATAAGTAATGGTTCTGGCCTTTACTCGTCTTTATTTTATGAGAACAGTGAATTTTATAGCATTATATTATTCTAACATTGACGGCACGTTTCGCGTATTAGCGGAGTAATCAGCTTCTGTGCAACGGGTTGTGGGTTCGATCCCCGCACGTAGCAAATATTCGTATGACCTACAGGTAGTATCTATTACATATAAATTTTGATTCACTAGGATTTTCGTTTGTACGGTGGGTAATCTTTCCAATGTTACAGTTCGCCGGTATGCTTAGGTCCCATGTAATAGGGGGCGAGCCTATTGCCATTAACCGGCCACAAATGCAGACTGAGAATTTCATAGAAAACCCTAATAACACTTTGCTGAACCTGGGGATCGAACCCAGGACCTCTAGAGTAGCAGTCGCGCTTGGGACCATTAGACTAATGAGGCAGTATTTGAGGAACAAGAAATACAAATACATATTAATGAAGCCCACGTTTAGAAGCAGGAACTGAAATAAAAAAGATTAAATATTCTCGATAAAATTCTCTATTGTAAATTCTGAAGATAGTTTGAAAATGTGGGCTGGATGTGGAACAAAAGGAAATAAAGCAGCACCGGAAGCCCACTAATTGGTAATTTTCCGTTTTATTTTTACTTTACCTTCCTGTTATTAAGATTCTACTGTACGTATGTCTTATGTTACTGAAATTCTCCTAAACAGCTGTATCGATTTCGATTAAATATTTTGTGTATGTTTCGTAAATACTCAATACTCAATAACTTTATTGCATCCCATAATGTATAAACTTAGAGGTTAGCTTACACTTGTACTATTTGCCACGTATGTATGTCCGTGAATGCAATTTTGATTCATGAAAAGTAACGATTTTAGCTCTCCAGGCAGGTAGGTATGCAGGTTCTTTTTGGTGTTTTTCTTCATAGAAGTCAGAGGACTTCTCCTTGAACTTCATAATGGGTAGTATGACTTGGCAGGTCAAGGTCATATACGTTTAAGGGGACTTCACACCGCTATGGATTCTTCACATTTCCGAAAAAACTACTCTTCCCATCGTGCGTCACGCACTGGTGCGGACTGGTCTGCCACCTTTAAAATAGTAATCATAATGAGCTATATGCGGCCATGGTCATGATTTTGATCTTTATCTATCGAACGTCGAACCTTAGTACCATAATAAATCGAACTTTGCGTGTTATCATAATATAAAATGTAACACCCCCTGAGACATTTATTTTCGTTAGCAACACTTCTTATTAGTGAAGATAGAAGGCAAACACGCCAACTAATAAAATGTTAATAGGTAGGGAAATGTGTTTTCTTTGATAAATAAACAGAACTTGGTTTATTATCTGTTATAAAAAACAATTTATTGTGAACGCTTTGTTAGGAATCACGCTGTGTTGATTCAATCCTATTTTTTTTTAATTTATTGTAAAAAAATAATTATAAAAAAATGACGTTAATGATAATTATGAAAAGTATCTTACCGAAATAGTTTCGATAAAGAATAATTATTTTAATTATGATCATAGAAATGATGGTTTTTTAATATTGCCTTATTAGTCTAACATCCCTAAGCATGGGTGGTGAAGCTGAGGTTGTTGATTCGATTTCCAGGTCAGCTGAAATATAATTATTAGCAGCTGAAAGTGAGACAAATCAAATTGAAACATTACTAGAGGGTGAACGAAATGAGTGGTAAACGAGTTATAATCATAATTAAGTTATCCCTTAGTTTATGAACGTTTTGGAATAATGAAGGTAGTAAGTAAATATTCATATTGACATCACATAACATATCTACCATTATGCCTGTATTCTCCAAAGAATTAGCCGAGGTGTACTAATAAACACGATGCCGGAAAGTTTACGTCCCATGGAATAGGGGGTTAGCTTATTACTTATTTATATATATTTATACTTATTACTTGTACTTATTACTATAAGGTATAATAAATGCAAACTTCAGGTAGCTACTGAGAATTTCCTAAAAAAACCTAATAACACTTTGGAAATCCCAGGCCCTCTAGCATAGCAGTCGCGCGTAAGAGTCCGGCAGACCGAATTTCTCTTACAAACGTAATACCGAAATAAATCGTAATTCAAACACAATTTAATCAAATTCTGTTATTATTCGGATTCCGATACCGTTAATCTAGGTTCCTACTCTCTACCATTTCGTCCAAAGTACTTCACTGGAAATGTAAGCGAATGCAATTTTTGATCTGTTTACCATTATACCATACCGATTTTCCGGTCTTTTATTTCCAGTGTAGTAGTAGTAGACTAAATAGTACCGTAGGAACCTAGATTAACGGTATCGGAATCCGAATAATAACAGAATTTGATTAAATTGTGTTTGAATTACGATTTATTTCGGTATTTCGTTTTTGTGGGCAATTCCAGCTCGGCCGGACCCTTAAGTCCATTAGTCTAGTGAGGCAATATTCAGTTCAGTATCATATTTATGCTATTATTAAAGATACATTCTAGTTTCAGCCCGATGACGACGGTAGCCTAGGAAGTTATTAATTATCAATCTCCTATACGTACAGTAGTATGTTCATTGTTCTCAATTAAGGATGCATATCGTGTGTGGATAAGTGTTTGATTCCTTGCACGTGAACTCGATCCAAATTCCAATTATGTGCGTTTGGATCCCCTCGAAGAGAAATCGATCTTCCGTTTGTTAGGGAGGACGGTCTACGGCCAAATTACGACTATTACCACTCGATACATACCTACTCTATTTGATTGTATCTCGGTAAATGACCTAAATAGCGCGATATTTCAGTTCTATGTATTTATCTTTAGATTTAATGTAAGTCTTTATGTATTTTGGATTGGCAAATGTAATTTTACTTTTAGCGAAAAATACGTTTCTTAAGTTCGTTACATGCAGTAGTCTCTGGTGTTGTTAGCCGGAGGTATGCATAGGTTCGACCCCGTTATTATTAACGTTCCTTTAAGTTCCACAGCATTTGTTTCCCAGGCGAGATCTACTTTATCTTCTTTAGAGTAAGTAAGTATATGTTTTACTGATAGACAAAAATAATAGATATTTTTCAAAACGAAGTCCATCGCAGATGAGACTTCAAACTTTTGTATAATATTTTAGTGTAAACGACAGACGCACAAAAAGCTACGCACATCGTTTTGTGTACACTTGGCAAATAAATCAGTGGTACAGGAGCCAAATTTCAAAAGTTTTTGATTTATCATAATCCGGATTTCCATTTGGCGAACGCCTGGTCCATTATTCTATGTCAGAGACACGACAAGGGTGCGTGCTTGGCGAAAAAATAAAGGTATTTATCGCTCTTGCTGTTATTTATAAACAATAAAAAAATAAACTACAATATTATCGATAAAGTATGAGAGTTTCATTATAGCTTAATCCCGCTCATTCTAAGAGGAAACTTGTGCCTTGCAGGTTGATGATGATATGAAACCTTGAAGATTAAATATGGAAACAGCTGGTTTATACTGATCCGAGAAACTTAAAACATTCGTTCCATATATTTCATCACGTGTTTGCGATCAGAGTAACAAAAATAAAATATTCGCAAATGCGATATTGAGGTGAGATATCTCGTTTCTGACATAGACGTCATAATAAAAGAGCAGTCACTTAAATTACAAACCGTATAAAATATGCGTTACCTTCGGGAAATCTTCTCTGTGCCAGAATGTAGTCGCCTCGTAAAGCCATCTAGTAACGAAGGCCCCATGGGAGTACACGCTGTATTTTATTCTCGTCAAAAAAGGACATCTACATATCGCAGTCGTACGACTGTCTCTGCGATTCATAGTAGGTCCCTCAATTGAGGTTTTATCGGCACTGGGCGGTCGATGTGTACGTTGAGCGTACCTACAATGCTTTTAATTCAATGAACAGTGAGACTAGGGACACAGATTAAATAATTGCTATGGCTTAAAAAAACTTTTAAGGAAAAATAATATGGCTGATAAAGTGTGATGATGCTAATGGGGATAAAATTGGATGAGTAAATTTTAATTATTCGTCGATAAATTATTCTGTCATCGAATAAGACACCTAGAGATCTTATAAATCCTTTATTTAATATCTGCAACCAAGACAGAATAGTCAAGATCAAATTTCAACAGAAGTATTTGTATAATTTTGCAGTTCTAAAAATATTTTCAGCTGTACACAAAATTATGTAATTCTTGTAAAAATTTACTATTTATTAGGTACACTAAAGTATACTACTTAAGTTTTTTTTTTATTTAAGAGCTCATCTCTCGTCAGTGGAGCAATCGGCTCTGTTCTCTATTTTCTGCTTTCCGTTTTACCTCTTAATACGACTCGATCCCCACCCTTTCCTTCACTTGTTCCACAAAACTTCTTCTAGGTCTTCCCCTTCCCCGTTTTCCTTCAATTTTACCTTCTAGTATAGTTCTAAAGAAGTCGTGTTGTATCAAGTGGTATCTTTCCTTATTATCTATGGTTCTTAACAACAGTCTTTTCTCGTCTACAATTACTAATACTTCTTTGTTTGTTTTCATTTCCATCCAACTGATCTTATCCATCCTCCTCCAGCACCACATTTCAAATGCTTCTAACCTTTCTCTGTCCCTTTGGTTCATAGTCCAAGTTTCACAGCTATACAAAGGTATGCTTGAAGATACTAAGGTATACTAAAGTAATTTATCAGTAACATTGTGTAGGTAGCTCAATGACCCAAATTGCGTGTTTGCAAAACCCCATCTCAAGCCATTATCATAAAATTTTGTAAAGAAAATGAAAAAGTTTGCAGAATGCGCCTACTTTAAAAGTGCAGGCAATTTCTCAACCTTTCAAGTGAATAATATGAGAATTCTTAATCAACTAATTATAAAAGGTGGAGCACTTAAAACAAACTTAACAAACGTCATGAATAATATCACCAGCTGTTTATTGCTGAAATTTATCGTCCAACTTTGTGCCTCAAAAACTCTTAACTGAAAGCATAAACAATGGATTATAGCAGAAATAAAATAATTAATTTCCCTTCAGAATTTAAGTTGGAGTGCAAAACCGTAATAATTACGTTATTTAATGATACACCCCGTTAAAATAATGTTATACCGTTTTATAGATGGTGATGTTTTTCGAAATATTTGGAAGCGTAATGGGGTATCAATTCCCTTTTTAATTGTGGAACACTTAATATATTTGATGATGTACTTGAAAATTTAATCAAAGAAATAAACTCAGAGTAATAATGAAGAGAAAGAGAAAGAAAGGTTCTAAAGACGAGACCACGCAACGGGAATCCTATTGTAGGACGATCTTCAACGAGATGGACAAACGACCAAAGATTGCTTAAAGTCGTTGGATGAAGGCGGCATCTGGTCCTTGTCCTTACTTTTAACCGCCAGTTCACCCGATGTCAAGCGACAGTACAGTAAGTACAATCTACAATAGAGCGCACTTGCCTAGAAGATACCGATTCACTCGTGATTTAAAAACACCCAGATTAAATCTATCGGGAAAGACCCACTCGGATTGAAGACATAAAACATATGCAGAAGACAACTGAATGAAAAAAAAAAAACTTTCAATCCGGAAGAGATTATGATAAAGTACCATTTTTTTAGCCCTTTGATTATAATCATGTCAAAATATCTAGAACGTTCATCTCTACTATGATTAACATTGGGGCAATCTATTTCCAAGTGGTCACAATACCTCTACTGTGAGCTTCCGGCGATACTCCATTCTATTTCCGTTTCCGTAAATGGCCGGAAATGAATTCAAAACACCCTATGGCAGCATCCGATCTCTTGGAGTTTCACAAGCATTCATGAGCTGTCTGTTTTGTACATAGTCCAATAAATGTAATTTAGTATGTTATTGCGAGTGATTTTACTAGCTATATAATTAATTAACTAAAGTGAATTTGATATGATTATTGACAATAACTGCATCGTAAGGGTTCGATTCCTAGGTCGAGCAGTGTTATTGGGATTTTCTATGGAATTCCCAGTAGCAGCTCGGAGTTTGGTGTTTGTGCCCAGTTTATGGCAATAGGCTCGCCCCATAATACATGGGACCTAAACATACCGGCGAAGTGTGTTTTGAAATTTATTTACCTATTTATTTATTATATACTTTATTTTACACCAAATTAGACATAGGACAGGGCAAAGTGAGACAAACAACATACAATGAGTGGCCTTATCGCTAACTGCAATAGGGTATTTGACTATTGTTTGATTAATTAAAAATACTAGGCAGAGTGAAAAATGTAATGAAATACAAATCGTATTCTGAAAAAATAATAACCATAACCAGTATAGTACGTTCTCTGCCTAGCATAAAATTAAAATGCCTGTAACTTCCTTATTTTTGAACCGTTTTAATTTTGTTTTTATTGATGGATTCTAACATACCATCACGCCTGTATTCCACGAAGGGTTAGGCAGAGGCGTACTTAATGTACACCCACAATTCGCCGGTATGTTTAGGTCCCATGTTATAGGGGGCGAGCCTATAGCCATTAACCGGGCTCAAATCCAGACTCCGAGCTGCTACTGAGAATTTCATAGAAAAACCCAATAACACTTTGCTCGACCCGGGGATCGAACCCAGGACCTCAGACCCTGTAGCAGTCGCGCTTGGTAACTAGACTAATGAGGCAGTCAGTCTATTGTACATGTACAATACCTTTAAATATGGTATTGTAATTTTAATAAGGAAAATTTGCTTTATGAAAGATTTTATTGAGAATCTTCTTGACAGTTCAATGTTTATCAATGAAGTTTTCGGCATATTTCGAAGGACAGGATTATATTGATTTTGCCAGTTGGTATTTAAATAATGTCGTTCCTATTTATTACTTTCTGGCTGTTTTATATTAAGTTTCCTTGTTATTTTGTAAATTTTTGCTTGGTGACTAGGAGAGAGTGAATGAGAGTGGGTAAAAACGACAGTAAATCAAGAAACAATACTTTTATCAACTCGTCCGAAATAGATTTTCTTGCGGACATTTTTTTATAAATAATATTACTCACAATAATACATTAGAATTAAGTTTTAGATAATAATATAATTGCAATTGCATGAAAATTATTTACATCGTGTACAGTCGACAAAAAGGTTAGGTATCCAGGCAAGTTTTACGACAAGGATTGCGTAATGGTTCAGGTAATCTTTTCTATGGTTTTTCTATTCTTGGTAGCAGCTCGGAGATTGCATTTGTTTCCGTTTAATGGCAATAGGCTTGCCACTATTACATGGGACGTAAACATACCGGCGAATTGTGGGTGTCCACTGGTACACTTCTGCATAACCCTTTGAGAAATATAGGCGTGATGGTATGTAGGTATGTCAAGACGCATTATGTCACTCGCTGCCTGTAGCTGTAACTTTTGATTGACTGTACGTATATTTATATGCAAATACATGTTATACAATTCTTTATTCACTCTACGGAACGCTAAATAACATCGTATAACTCTTCTAAGCCGGGAAGGAAAGTGCAACTTTTCACTTTGTACTTGATCATCTTAACTGAGTAGCTAACGTTTGGAATTTGGAGTCTTTAGCGACATTAAGTTGCTCCACGGGACAAAGCCGTCGCTAATCTAGGCTTACTCGGCCAAACTTTGGTTTTCTATTAGACAGAATCGATTTCTGTCTTCGCCTTTAATCTGTCAATACGTCACTAGGGACTTGCGAGCTTTAGATAAATGTGATTTCTTGACTGCTATATAAAAACGCGTGGAAAAGTTTTGATAGATTTATGATGCATTGTTGCTTTCAGTTAAAACTTCTCCATAGATAGAATTATTTATATACCATATTTGACGGCTCGATTGGCGTAGTGGTTACGGGTTTGATCCCTGCACAAAAAATTTGGACCATGGATGGCTAATAAGAACATATAAGATTTTGTGCTAACAGTAACTTAAAAATAGATGATTTTTTTTTATATCACTAATTTGGCAACCATGCGTACGGCCCGCCTGATGGTAAGCGGTTACCGTAGCCTATGGACGCTTGCAACACACTGTAAATTACGGAGCAATAGTTGGGACTGCAGCATAGGAGACATTCGGTCCCCCACACTGCCAACACAACGCTTCCTCACGGAGCTCTGGTGACCTTGCTCACCGTTAAGAACACAACATAGCACGGAGCTATGTTATTTGGCTACGATTTTCTGCAAGATAGAGGTACTTCCCGATTCGTGCAGCTCCAATTGTGAGTGGAATTATTCAATTCCAGTATGCCCTACCTCTCTTTAAATAATCGATGGAATGGATTAATCGATGCAGGAGAAATTCCTAATATGGGGCAGCGTTTTTTTAAAGTACAAAAGATTATAATACATGTATAAAAATATAAAAGAATGCTGAAAATGCTAAAATGTATATAAATATAGTAAAACTGTAGTACTCCGCCGCCTTAATGGCCCGTAAAGATAAAAATAAACATCAAAGAACTAAAAACTAGAAGTAAAAAATAAAACCAGCTTATTACACGAGACGCATTCTCTTGTACATAAACCTCCTCTCTCCTCTCTTAAGAGGAACGCAGGCTCAGATATAACAGAGTCATTTACTCGTTAACTTAAACTTTTTTATCAAAGAGCCTTATGACATTAAAGTTTTTATTACCAAGTCGGCTCGAGTACGTAATCCATGCAATTTGTTTTACTGTTCTTCGGATACAGCGTGCCCTTAATAATACGTGATGTTATTATGTATGGATTACCGAGGTGCCGGCGATGTACCGACTCTGTAGGTAGTTATTTTGTTTTTAATTTGCATCTTGTTATTACAATTACACACTATCATGCCTGCATTCTACGAAGGGATAAGCAGTGTTGTACTGATGTACACTCTTTGGTGTAAAGTGAGTTAATAGGGAGCGAGCTTAATTCTTTACCTGGGGACAAATCAAGGCAAACCCAATAACACTTAGCTCGATCTGGAAATCTTATTGGGTTTTTCTATGAATTTCTCAGTAGCAGCTTGGAGTTTGGATTTGTGCCCGGTTAATGGCAATAGTCTCGCCGACTATTACATGCGATCTAAACAACTGGTGGTGGGAACTGTGGGTGTAAATTAGTACATCTCTGTCTAACCCGATGGAAAGTACAGGGGATGATGGTGTGTGTTATAGTTATATCAATCACAACTTTTCTAAATGATTATAATCAATCGATTAAGGGCATACATTGGCAAGTGTTTGTAGTAGATGCCTATGATATTTATATAGACAGGTAGGTACCTCGCCTATCTTTATGTCGTACGACACTTGGCGCTAACAAACTTGTGCGTAAGACTTGCTTCATATACGTAGGTACCTTTTAGCTTCGTCCGTAACTCAATTGGAAGTTTTCAAGCATTACTTACTGTGACTGTAACTTTTGTTAATCCACCATACCTGCATAATAATTGAGATGACGCGTATGAATTCATCAACTGTTTGAACAAATTTTTCTATACGATTTATGCTGTAAAAGTTATTACTCGTACACATTATAAATATTTTAAACTGTTCGTAAAATAAACGGAAGCATTGGACGTACTGTGAACACGCTCAAAGAGCCAGATTGAAATGCAAATAAAAACGATTCAGCTCGCGGAATTGCATATTCAAATTTCTAACATAGTTCACCAATGACTTCCCTTCATATAACGTCTCCACAAAATTGCCAGTTATTATTTTTATCTTGTTAAAATATCAACGACATTAATTTACATTTTGAAGAATAAGTCGAAATGCATATTAAAAAAGGGAAAATTAAAATCAATTTCGATCGGCATCAATATTCCATTTTCCGTCCGTAACGACGGCATTCCGACAAAGAGATTTTATTGAATAAATTACCTTTCATTAAAATATGTTTAAGGGAAATTCTGGTTGAAACGCTGCGTAGTCTAAGCGGAAAATTGTTGCGAGATAATCCTTACTTAGCGTTGTACTAGACTTGCCCTAGCCTGCTTTATTTAAACGTGCGTCGATGGAGCTAATAATGCAAATAAGAATTGCCCGCATTAGGTAATGATTAGCTTCTACGTGCTTTTACAAGCGAGTCTCTAATTAAAACCGAAAGAAATTACACATAAGCTGCAAACACCACAGGTAGAATTACGTGTAGCATTTTGTTAATTTAATATTTTTGTAGCTTGAAAAAATCGTAAATAAAACCAGCTAGCGTTTTTGTTTACAGCAAAAACCTGCGACAAAGGACGCTCCATGAATAAACTGGTGTACCCTGTGCCTTCGTTTCCAGTGTGTAACTATTGGTTATGCTGCCTTTCGTCTCAATAAATTTATTCTCAAAATCACATATTATTTTGGAATATCGTCGTCGACGTCGGTCGCGGAGATCGTACGTGAGGGTAATGTAAACAGTAGCTGGCTTGCCGCGAGACATGTTTCGTCACTTTAGCTGAAAAGGCGAAACATCGAGGGCTGAGACGCCCCGTTTCGCCAACAAATCTCTCGGATAACCTTCCCCATTCATACACGTAAATTGTTTGGCAACACCACTGGAGGCGTGCTGAATCGCTACGCCAGCAATATAATGTTTGATTATGTCTCTTGAAATAGCATATCATTTTAATATTTAAGAACATTTTGTATAAAAATAATAATTGTAATTTATAATAAGACAATTAATAGAAAAAATAATAATAGTAATAATTTATTTCTCTCAAAAAGGTAAAATTTTGGTACATAGTTTCTAAGATACAGGCAGATTCAAACCTTTGTGATAGCTGGAGTTTATTCTGGGTTCGGGACCTGTATGACAGATCTCCAGGAACACCAGAAGAAATAGAAACATTATAGTTGCAGAAGATTTATTTCATGATAATTATTGCTTAAATAGAGGTTTACTTATTTAAATGGAAAAAGGAATATAATTAAAAGTAAATAAATAAATTAATAAAAAATAATTAATAATTTAATTTATTTAATTAAATAGGTATCTAACACGTTATTTTACATACATATACATATGTATACAGAAACAGAAAAATTGTTAAGTTACATATACATAATATTGTACTGGCTGTACTATCACATTAGGTTTATCCTGTAAAGATGGTATGAGTTTGATAAAATAAAATAAAATAACGTGTTACATTTGATAACAAAAAACAAAATATTTTTACGATAAAATATCTTTGTTATATTTAACAACAACAGACTGTTCCCACTTTTACTAATCTTCTAATTGTGTTAGTTTTATTTAATAACAACGCCAAGCAGATGTAAATTTTATTCATACAGAGAGGACTCGCGTTCCGACCTATTCCATATTTGCTAATGAAAATTACAGAGAAAGATTCTGCAACAATCTTCTTGGATATTAAATAAAATTGTATGTAAATATTCGCATGAACAAAACATACGTTAATTAAAATTAATGTTTCGTATTTAACGCCGATTCGGGATAGTTGTCGGAAATGCTACAAATAATAAGATTAATTAATAACTTTATACAGTTCTCCACACCTCTTCAATTATATATTAAGCGTAAGTTTCGTCTATGCTCGTGATTATTGATTACACAATCCGCGATCAGACATTTCATTAGTTTGAAAATTACGGTCGATATTCTATGTTTTTAACCCCCGACACAAAAAAGAGGGGTGTTATATATTTAACGTGTGTATCTGTGTCTGTCTGTTGCACCGTGGCTCCCAAAACGAATGGACCGATTTTAATTCCGTTTTTTTTAGTTTGAAGATGTTTTTTTTTATGTGATAGGAGGGCTAACGAGCAGACGGATCGCCTGATGGTAAGCGATTACCGCCGCCCATGGACACCCGCAACACTATAGGAGTCACAAGTGCATTGCCGACCTTTTAAAAGGGTATTGGGCCTCCGGTAACCTCACTCACTCGGCGAAAGACAACGTAAGCGTTGTTTAACGCCGGTTTTCTGTGAGGCCGTGGTATCACTCCGGTCGAGCCGGCCCATTCGTGCCGAAGCATAGCTCTCCCACGTAAAAAAAAGAATTGCTGCAGAGTGTTCTTAGATATGATTTAAGAATATCTGACCAGGCGTTTGAAGATTATTAGCTTTTTTTTAGTTCATGAAGGGATGTGAGAAACTTCCACCGTCTGATCGATTTATATGTATACTGTACTTCAATGATATTGCAAGAAACTGGTAACCATGACTTGATGCTGAGGGGGTTTTATAAATTTTAAATGAAATGTTATATTAATAATCTCAAAGAGGTAACATAGTCCATCAATAAATGAGCAACTGGTGCACTTAAAGCAGTCAGTTCAGCTACTAGTTATTATAATATTTGTGGTTCAGACATCAATTTGCTGAATGGGGAATTTTTTGACCGCGGCATAAACTTTTAAGTAGCTCAGATGTCAGATAGAAGAGGATAATTTCGATATGACATTTAATTAGAATTTAGAAACTCCAGTGGACCTTAAATTATTTACATAACTCGTTAAACTTCTACCAATTAAACAAGGCTTTACTACTAGAAAATAAGTTTAACAGGTAATGTTATCAATTTTCATCTTGATTTTAAACATTTAACATAACATACCATCACGCCTGTATTCCCCGAAGGGTCAGGCAGTGGGGTACTTATGTAAACTCACAATTCGCTGGTATATTTAGGGGGACCTAATATGGGAATGTAGTAGAGGGCGAACGGGCACAAGGCCAAACTCCTAGCTGCTATTGAGAATTTCATAGAAAAACCCAATAACACTTTGCTCGAACTGGGATTCGAGCCCAGGACCGCTATCTAGCGCAGCAGTCGTGTTTGGGACCATTAGACTAACGAGGTATAGTCTCTTCTTGATTTTGAATATTTAATTAAAATACATTCAGATTTTGAGTTAATTTATTTATAACTTTATATTTATGCCTCTTTGTAGTTTTTTTATGGAATTATTGTTTATATTATATGTTCAGTTTCATGTTTGGCCATTATCTCTCGCACATAACTTACCCCTTTGCTCATAAGTTACCCTTTTGCAAATAAGTTACCCACTAAGTATATAGTTACCGGTGTAAATGAACGTGCAGGGAGTAAGTGACTGCATAAATGTAAGCGACGGAGATCTTGACACAGCAAACACATTCGCTGCGAGGAACGTCTCGATCTGTTGCCTAGATATGCGAGAATAAGTGCCCAACGAAATAGTTCCCGTGCAATTACAGATACCAGACTGCTCTTGAGCATATTGAGGTACATTTAGAGAATATTGCTGATTTTATTCTACAAGATACTATTTCAAAATTATATTATGATAGCTACTACATACATGTAATCATTACACTGTTTTATTTAATGAATGGGGCGTCATTGAAGATAATAGGTGAGGGAAAAAGTTTCTTCGCATTTAATATGAAAACTCAAGACATTTTTCAAAGTTAATTTACATTTAATTAAAATATATATGTACCATTTTGCTCAACGACTTTTTGCCATCTTGTGGGTAGTGACATGATCCCATTGTGGTAGAAATTTTGGGACTTCTGATAAAAAAAAACGTGACAAGTAGTTTTGGCAGTCCTCTCTTGATGTTAACCTGACACTGCCTAAAGAATTCTGAATCGATCGAAACAGGTGGAAATCTGAAGGTGCAAGGTCAGGGCTATATGGCGGATGCATTAACACCTCCCAGACAAACTCTCTTAATTTTTTCTGAGTGGCCAAAGATGTGTGTGGTCTAGCGTTATCGTGATGAAAGACCACACCCTTTCTATTGATCAATTCCGGCCGCTTTCTCCCAATTTCTTGCTTTAATCTCATCAGTTGTTGGCAGTAAAGATCCGAATCGATGGTTCTGCCTGGCGGTAAAAGCTCATAATGAACAATGCCCTTCCAATCCCACCATACACACAGCATCACCTTATTGCGAGTTAACCCGGGTTTTGCCACAGTCTGTGAAGCCTGACCGACCTTTGACCACGACCTTTTTCGCACGTTCTTGTCGTACTTGATCCACTTTTCATCACCAGTTATCAATCTCTTTACGGCTCAGTTTCATTACGTCTCAATAAAGAATCGCAAATGAGTACACGGTTTATTAGGTTTCTTTCAGTGAGCTCGTGTGGCACCCAAATATCGAGCTTTTTTGTAAACCCAGCTTTTTTCAAATGGGTCAAAACTGTTTTGTGGTCAATCCCCAGTTCTTCAGCTACGTCGTAACTACTGATATGCCGATCTTGCTCCACTTTTTCAAAAATTGCGTCAATTTTATCTGTAACAGGGCGACCAGAGCGAGGTGCATCTTTAACATTAAAATTCTCGGATTGCACACGCTTAAACCAACATTGTTCTACTCTTGCTGACACTGCATTAGGTCCATAAACGTCACAAATTTTTTTCGCGGCTTGCGTTGCATTTTTCCCCTTTTTGTAATAAAACTTTAAAATGTATCGAATTTCTTCATTAGATTCACTCATTTTGACAGAAAGAAAAACAAATGAAAAATAGCGGGAAACAAATTTTTACTAATTTGTTTCCTTTTTTAAAATGTAACTTTTTTAATGTTATCAAAATCAGCCAGATAAAAATAGTACAGCTAAAGATTTTTTATTAAAAGTATTTACATACTAAATACGAAAAGACTTATTCCCCAACCTAATATTTACAGATGTTTAGATGATAAAATTCAAAAGTACCTGTAATATTAGTCTATTGAAATAAAAGATTTGGACTTCAGGCAGGGAAGACATTTGTCTAGCAGTGGGTTCAAAAAACTTAACTTTAGGCTATCAACTACAATCTTAAAGTGTTGATGTTTTAGAACATACAGCTCCCGCACTAGTTGTTACTAACGAACTAATGTTAACTAGTCGTTGTTGCCTCGAACTAGTGAAAGATTTACAATACGATTTGTTGGACATATTTCCGTAAGGTACCGATAATGATAAAATATATAATAGCTTCTACCTAACGATATTAAGTTCTAATAAAAAGAAATGTAATATTTCAATACGAAATTAGGTAAAAGGCTTCACTTTTTAAGTAGTTATGATATATGCGGAACGCAACCCACAGACTGATTTCAAAGACGTTCCCTTCGAGGGAGTTCTCAGAAACTTATCGTTACCCTTTGTTTGCATAAGAAAATGTAATTACAATAGTTTTACATCCACGTAACTAGATCTATTATGAGTTTACAAACTTATGTACGAACACTAAGAACAGACCGTTTTCTTCACTAACCAAATAAGATAGTCAGAATTTGCTTTGTTTGACAGACTTTCGTTTTCGTAACTAAGTTTATGTTAGTTTTATTATCTACAAATTTACTTTGAAAGGCTTTTTCTTTATTTAATGCTCAGGACAGGGTTGTGTTTTATGAGTGTGTCCCATTTATAATAAAATATATAGTTGTGGTTAGCTGGGACGAGTATTACAATATTATTTTAATAACATAATTGTCGTAGGCTTTTGTGGTCTGGCATTTGGTAATCTTATATGTTTAAAATAGGTATATGGAATTGAAAAAATCCATTCACAATTGGAGCTGCTCGACTGGGTAAGTACCTCCATCTTGCAGTAAATCGTTGCTAAATAACATAGCTCCGTGCTATGTTGTGTTCCAAACGGTGAGCAAGGTCGCCAGAGCTCTGCGTGGAAGCGTTGTCTTGTCAGTGTGGGGGATCAGTGGTGTTTTGTAACGCCGCTGTCATGCATGGCAGAATGTTTCCTATGCTGCCAGCCTAACTATTCCTCCTTAATTTACAAGTGTTGCAAGTGTCCATAGGCTACGGTATCCGCTTACCATCGAGCGGGCCGTATGCTTGTTTGCAACCTTAGTGGTATAAAAAAAACTAGCATAAATCACAAAATTGTTATTATGTAAAACTAACTTATTCTTCTTAACGTGTCAATGGCCTTCTTAAAACGAACTGTGCTGTTGTAGATTTAAATAACTTATCTGACACATTAGCAAATAAAGACAGACGAACAGACAGGCGCTCCCAGGATATTGCGCATACATTAGATAAATAAAACAAAAAATTATCTTCATTAAGTACTTAAGTAATTTTAGTCGGTTTCATACCTAATTTCCTTTAAACATTTTATCCTACTGCTTTCATAACATCTAAAGTATATTTCACTATATCAATATTCTTAAAGCGTTCCGTTACGAATTAGTAGTGGTATTAGTACATAGTATTTGGTATTCAAAGTCAGAAGACAGAACAGGCGATTGGCGAGCGGCTAGAGAGATTAATTTGCATTCACGACCAAAACGGATCGTGAGGCTATTTCGTCGGCATCTCTCCCATTTCCCGTGTATACTGTACATGTATATATACAAGTACAGTCGGGAAACGTTTCTGTATCAGCCGTTAGCACCGGCGTAGACATTAAGTGTCGTGATGAACGTTTGTTTGTAAAACCTTTAACAGGAGTAAATACCACCTTTTCGAAAATCTTTTATTTTTCTGATGTGTGGAAAATCTTCATGGATGGATCGGCTAACTCAATGATATATATGAGGATATATTGGCCTCGTGCCGGGTCTAAAACACACTATTTAAACAAAGATGTTTTTTTCCGATGCGCGGAATATAACATGTAAAAACATTTAACAAAAATAACAAAAGAATACGTTACAATTCTCGGATTGTATCAATAACGTTTTATCTAATAAATTACAATAGCAGCTGAAAACCAGAGAATTTTTCAACGAACAGTATGAATGTTACTCGTCCATTAATAAAACATATTTGTAGCGAATAAATAAAAAGAACAATCGCGGGTGCATACCTCCCAATATTATGAGAGGAATTGATACAACAAAGTTGTCACAACGAAATGTATGGCAGTCAGAAAACGAAATGCAACATAAAAGTTATTGCAATACGAGTAATAAAACTGCAATAAATTACAGTTGAGCTTTCAATCACATTTTAAATTAATGCGTTTACTACAGACGTTTCCTCGTACGATAACCACTCCGTTATAAAATACGTTATGCAAGTTGTGCATGATCCCACCAATATTTTTTGTGGCACGCTCGAACGTCATACGCACACAGTGTAAATTGGAAACAAATCAAATATGCATCGTTCGTCCAACCGTGAGATGGAAAACTCGCATTAGCGATATATTCGAATATCAGATCTATTCCGAATCTGCTAGCAGATAGAATCGACAAGTAATACGTTCCATTTTTTCTATGAAATTTGATTTTCCTCAGAGTTGTTGTGACAACGTTTTTTGGTATACGTCTAGTGCTAAGCCGCATTTTATAAAAACCGTTGGATCCATGATATTCTCTTGACAAATTGCAATACACATACAATGTTATTTAGACAAAAAGGCAAGCAATCCATCACTTTACGAGATATCATTATTTACTCACGCTGCAGCCACAAGTAGGTACAACCATAAAATATTTTTGTGACAAATAGACTTTAACCCCAGCAATCCCAAATAAAGAATTTTATGAATTGTCTGAGTCATCCACGAATAGCGGTTTACTACTACCGTATGGATGAAGAAGTATGAATGAATGATACCTTCACATTTGCTATATGACGTCTGCAATCTAGGAAGAAAGGGTAGACGTATTTCAACAGAAAAATGTTAGAAGCATTTAGAAGGAATCTTCAGAAATAACCGACCGCAGCTTGAAAAGTGCACTTACAGTGATTGTATTTATTTGTCGTTTCTTATTTTTGCGGGTTGCCATCTTGATAAATGCCAACGAAGAGGTATTTATGAAGAGTGCGATAGTAGATAGAAGACAGAGTAAATGAAAATGTGTGCGCTGTATAAACTGGGCCATATCTATATGATAGCAGGGACCGGGGGCAATGCAATCGTCTATCGTATTTCGCTCTTGTCCTGCGCGAATATATGTTTTACAACGTACTTACAGTTTGCATCTTCAATGCAATTTTGAAGGATCTTATTAGCTTTACAAATGGGTATCAAACAAAGTGTATGTCAATTTTCATCCCCATTTCTTTATCAAATATTTATTTGATTAAAAATATTTTCATATTATTTTAATTTTATGGAATGGATTTACGGATGATTTTATTACCATAGTAAGTGAACAAGTATTAATACAGATAGACACAACAAAAAGACGCCTATGTATACTCAAGAGTGAGTGAAGCCAAATGCTGTTTTTTTCCAACCCAACTTTTACGCAGCTAATGTCTTGTCTCATTACGGGACACAGTCTTTATAATTGTCAAATGGCGAACGAAAACTCCCCGTTGAAACGTATTTATGTTCTTATTCTTGTTGTTTTATAATTTACTGGAGTGCTACTTGCTGAGATAAATTAAATTCAACTTTTAATTTGTTAGTGGCAGCCGTCAAACGCATTAAGTAAAAGGCGAGCGTTGAGATCCCTATCGTTACGTTCCTATGTTCACAGTTGAGCAAATTGAAGAACATGAACAAATTTTCGCCTTGGGGTTGCTTGTATCTCAGGATAAGCATTTGTTTGTCCTGTAAACAGGTATCACTAAATTTCGTGTTAATATTCATTAGATACACTAAACCTAATGAAACCTGTCATAGTTAATTAATTTTGTACAAGGTATAATGAGAAAATGTTGTGAGAGTAAACATGATTTTGTTTAGTGTAGATTTTAGGCATTGCTTTGATAATTATATCCTTTCGAAGGACAAGCCATGTTAAATAACTTTATTCTAATTGACGAATAGAATTAAAAACGTGTCTACTAATATAAGGCGGATCCCACACTATCACGAAACACGCTCTGAGGGCCTAGTGTGAGTTTCATTTCACTGACTCGATTTTACGCATCGACCGCGTTTGGCGTGCCGATTGGCGATTTCCGTGACCTTCACCACTCTCCACCAATCGGACAGCCAAACGCAGTCGATGCGTAAAATCGAGTCGGTGAAATGAAACTCGCACTAGGCCCTCTGGTGTGCGGGACTGCATTTATAACGTTGAGCGTAAATACTTCAATTTTTATATAAAACACGCATAGTGCAACCGACTGACGATGCATCGACACGTGTGGTTGCATTATCTGAGCGTTATTGGAGTATACTGACATCTGCAATAACGCGCAGATTTTTGCAAATAATGATGTGCCCACTATACTCGACCGTGAATTGAACTATATATACCTATCTATATTAATATCTTTATATATATAATCTGCGGTACCGCACGGAGATGCAGAAATAACCACAGAATAGTGCAGATCTGCGTATCCTCCGCCACGTGCGTGTATGCGCCGCCCCGTGTAGTGTGTGGCGCGTGGTAGTGTGGGATCCGGCTAATACCACAAAGACCGACTTATAAGGATAAATAGAATTCAAAATGTTGGGCTTTATATACCCGATCAGTGTGCGTTTACAATTTGAAGCTGATTAATGAACGAATTTTAGTTAAGCTGGTATGCGCGAGTGGAATTGTTGGAGAGCAAATGGTGTGGCAAGCGGACGGACGGCCGGCTTTCGGGTTGAGTGGTCGAATGTGCTAATTTGCAATGCGACTACGGTACTTTTCATCGTCCCTTGTCGTGCATTGTGCAAGCGGCTGCTTTCGACAGCTAAAGCGGTAACATTTTCGC
Source organism: Acronicta aceris (assembly GCA_910591435.1). Lineage (NCBI taxonomy): Eukaryota > Metazoa > Arthropoda > Insecta > Lepidoptera > Noctuidae > Acronicta > Acronicta aceris. The sequence continues at coordinate 6,423,986 of OU342763.1, read as the reverse complement.
TTGTTTGTTTATTTTCGCAGTCCTTTGTAAGCTGTGTTCGTTTGTGATGACTTTACAGGACGTGGAACGAAAGCCTTGAGGCACGGTGTAATTGAATTATAGTGGTTGTTTCAGTACGTTCCCTGTAAGCACGTAAAGGAGTATTAATGTTGTAAATACCTAACTTAGTTTCGAAGATGTTCCTTCGTAACGAGATAGAACAACGTTGTAATAATTAATAGGTATACGGTCTGTATCTGTACATAACTATCCATTTGAATTTGTAAACGCTACGGTGTAGTAGTTAGGTTAATAATAAGCTATATTGGGACAAAATCCGCGCACAGCCCTCTTTTAATTTCGATTTTGACTATAAAAGTAGATATCACACACTTGAAATTAATTCTTGTTAGTGTAGTAGTGTAGAATAAAAGTATGGTTTATGTCAATTAGCGCGAGTGGTGCGATGGTTGAGCAATCGGATTCAGCATTACAGATCGCGAGTGCGATTCCCGTACAAAATATTTGTGTGGCCTACAACTAGCTTTTTTGTTTCTAGTTACAAACGATAGATATGCCCTAACACATGCAAAGATTACAAAACGGATGGATACTCCAACCCCATTTATGTTAATCGTATGTAGATAGAATCCGATTAAATATATATATGAAGGACATGTATTTACATGGCCTTCAAAATCATCAAAGGTCGTTAGCTAAATAGCTATATATATTTCGGTGAGGTTAACGAACTTTACAGTAAGGGACTTGAACCCGGCATCCAGAGGCCTTTGACTACAGTAGTATTTACGTCGTCAATCATGCATATCTAATTTGCTTAGACCGCATTCATGGTGTTAGGCGTTAATAAATCACAGAATATAAGTTTGTCGCCTTGTCGCGTTTACGATTATCCATTTTGTTAATTGAAGCGTCGGGGGTCACGCGAGGGCCCGATTAGGGCATAACTAATGTCACCAGATGTCCCTTAAACGACGGGACAGTCCCTCTCAGTTATCCCAACGTTTCCCGAACCGGAAAGAGTAAAATGTTCCTTTGGCTATGTCAGCTTTACCCTCATAAGGCTCCGTGAAGAAGGTAAGCTTGCGTAATACTGAAGTAATTTGAAGATTTAGTTTCAGTAACGTTTCTGTTTTTGAATTATGTATAAGGTTAAAGTAAATATTTGCTTGACGCGTAAACAAATATTTTCGGATGGATGTCAATCAGAAATTCCGTAGCAATTCGTAGTGCTCGTAGGCGAACAAAGCATTGCTACGTTGTTATTTCTGTAAATATATGTCAGAAGGCGAATGAACCATTTATTTAAGTGATCCATCAACTAACTTAATTTGATTAATTTACCTTACCATAGCTCACAGATAATTAATTTAGTTTCAGGTAATAAAAGTGTAAATATATATCTCTATTAGTTTTATTGTGCAAGCTGTAGACAAAACCTGCTTTGTCTATTGCGTGTCCCAGCGAACTTAAAACGTCTGGTCACGTGAAGCATAACAGAGTGTCTCGCAGCCCTAATTTGAGGGGTGCCGCTCACGAATTCATAATGACGAACGTCGATGGTCCAATCTGGGAGTGGTGAATTAAAATTAGTTGATATACTGTTAATTGGTTCTAAATGGGTACCTTTTTAGCTTTAATATATTATCACTCGAATCAAATTTCGGAACGTTTTAATATTTTAAAATTAACCATTTAGCAGTTAATGATCTTCAATGTACCCTTGACCACAAAACTCTCAACGGGTGCTGGTCACTATGGTAGCCAAAGACGACGGTCGTCGTCGTTATTTTTGAAATAATTTGAGGCATTCGATTTTTTTATAGGACACGTCAGAGGAGCGTGTGCCAGGTTCGAACTTCAGACACTATGACTTGGCTGTCCAATGGTCATTCATCATCATCATGCTATCACTGCTTATAACAAATTAGAGGCCGAATTTGAAAACGATTGTTTTCCAAATCCTTTGTGAATAAAAACAGTCCCTGAACAACGAATCAAATACTAGAATATCATGTCATTCAAGTCAGCGTGTTTATTACGTGATAAAGTTCACGGGGATGGGTCCATGTCGACAATAACCCTTGTCTTTACGACCCTTATAATGTACAACATTAATGTGCAATCTTTTATCACCGCACCGCTAAGTCCATGTTGGATTGCAAATAAAAAGACTTGCAAGGGTTAAAAGCTTAACGGAATATGTTCTATAGATACCTATAGTTACTGTATAAATATAATGATGTATTAAAGATATACGAATATAGATATATTTCGTCCCATACAGATATATGGGACGAAATAGGCTAGGAAAAAAAAATAGATATAGGTAATGTGGGACGCAGATTACTAGTGTTCTTGTTAACCCCTCGTGCTAAGCTAAATATGATTGTGTTTGAAAGGGGATTGGGCCTCTGGCCTCACTCACTCGGCGAAACACAACGTAAGCGTTGTTTAACGCCGGTTTTCTGTGAAGCCGTGGTATCACTCCGGTCGGGCTGGCCCATACGTGCCGAAGCATGGCTCTCCCACGTAACTGTCATGGATTTCTATATTAAAAACGCAACAGTTTGAGATTTTTTGAATAATTTTGCTTCATTATTTGACTGCCTCATTAGCCTAGTGGTCCCCAGCACGACTGGTACGCTAGAGATGCTGGGTTCGATTCCCAGGTCGAGCAAAGTGTTATTGGGTTTTTCTATGGAATTCTCAGGAGCAGCTTAGAGTTTGGGACTTACCCGGTTAATGATAATAGGCTCGCCCCTGTTACATGAGACGGCGAACTGTGGGTGTACATTAGTACACCTCTGCCTAACCCTACTGGGAATACAGGCGTAAAAGTATTTTTATTTAATAAATAATTGATACACATAATTAAAAATATATTTTAACAATAGTTAACCTACTAACATACAGATAATCAAAATTACAACCTTACAGAAGACAATAGGGCTTCCATACTAATTCACTCCCTCGTGTGAATAGGTTAATCCCCGAGTTTCACGCACCATTGGGATAATCCTTCAATTTCCACTTGCCTGATTGAGTACTTAGCTATATTATCTCTAGAGTTTGGTATTTATTCTGGTAAGACTTGGGATAATTTGTAACTGTACGAAGATTGGCATATAAGGTTTGACGATTAATCTGTTTGCGACTCAATTTTATTTTCATTTCATTATACTGGTGAAGCCCTTAAAAAAGTCAGGTACATAGTACTCGCAACCGGCGGGTATATGTAACAAGAACCTTTTTTTAATGTTACCCCGCACTATGATTTTCTTGTACACAAACACCCAGACCCGGAACAACTATTTCTAGGTTATACAAATATTTGTTCCGTGCGGAGATCGAACATAACACGTAGCGTAGAAGCCGATCTTTTAGCCAGTAAGCCAATGGTGACGTCACAGCTAGTCAATATTATATAATACACTCGATGATTTAATGTGTATATTTAATAACATAACAATAATTTATTTACGTCGTTGAATGAATAAAGAGCACTTCTTGGACGTAGATTAAAAATAATTAAAACAAATGATTCCCGAATTACTCAGCACAGTCTAACCAATGCACATAATACAATTCTGTTGTATTATATCAACAAACGCTTTTATTTATTCTCTGTGGGCCAATATAGCGAAACATGCTGACTGCAGCTGCAAATAATTGAGGTCGAGTTCAGCAAAAACTTTCACAAAAAATGTACAAATATATTACGTAGACCCGTTACAAAAGAATAGAGAAAAGAATGGAGGCTTGGATTATAGCTGTGATCTACTTCTCTATATCTTTTTGTTATTGTAAGACATTCACAATGTTTACATAATCACGTGGGTGGGCAGAAGCATTCATCTGTACACTGATAACGACCTCATTATAGTTGATCACTCCGGGTTGGTCACCTTGAACTATGAATGAATCACAGTAATTTTCGAAAGAATGAGTCGAAACTTTACAATGAAGTGACGTTATTTATTTAAAGCTCAAAACTGATTCGGAATCAGATTAGCGATTTCAGTACCACGGCACATGAACGGTACCCCTCATGAATAAACCACCTGCCTCCACTCTTCATTCAATTTAGGGAAATACTCTCGAATCTTTTTTTGGTATTAGATGTCTTTGGTCCACTCGCACAGAACGTCCCGCTACATAAGCAGATTAACAACAGCATGTTTGTGCTGGACGGAATCCAGCAACTTACACACATATCGTAACACAAAACGACCTCTTTAATCACCACGCTACATCCTTTTCCTCCGCAGTACGTGAGAGTGAGATGGGTGATAATCCATCGTCGGTTAGGAGCTTGGTAGCCCATTGCCGGGCGTGCGGCATAGACTCAACGGACCGCAAATTTGTCGGAACTACCAATGAAATCGGATTACTTATAGAGTTCGCGGCAAGGGAGAGCTAACGAGCGAGAACACCATTACCAGCCGTCAGTGGCGACTTCAGACGCGAATTAGATTTGCTGGCAGATTCCGAAATATTAGATATTGCGATCTTTGATAAATATTGACACTGCTAGTTGAAGCTGTCGGCAAAGCGACAGCAAACGACTTTATAATGAAGCTACTAAAGTTTCTATTTCGTTATCTCTTCCTGACATTGTTTGTTGATGCAAATTTCTATGATTCACTTTTCGAATCTTTTCCTTTTATAAAATTCGACATAGAATTGTAGACTATTAAATGTGCCTCAGTGTGATTCCACAAATGCGTTTTTAGCGGATTTGTGGAACTCTCCCTACAACTCTCCATAGATTACACAGTATTATTTTGTGAAATTTTGTGTTTCAGTAGTGCGTCAAAGAGAGGTTTTCGCTTTTATATAGATTATCTATATTCTAAGCTTACCTATTGTTCTTTTATGTAATCGTTGCTAAGTTCGACACACTTTGAAGGATAATGTATGAAGGGTCAACTTGTGTGTTTACGTGTTAGTTGGTCGAATAATTATCACGAACATTTATCACTTTCATATTGTTTTATGTCAGTTTGGATCATTTATCATGCCACGAGTGGGTAATGGTGGGTCAAACATCAAGCCGACGAGTTTGTAAGGGTATACAGAGTACGATAATTGTGATACTTTTTTTAAGTTGTATGTTTTTAGAAGATATAATATTAATTTTGTAAAATCTTTCAATTATTATGCCTCAGCGGGCTCAGGCGTGACTGCTGCGCCATAGATCCTGGGTTCAATTTCCAGGTCGAGCAAAGTGCAATTGGGTTTTTCTACAAGATGGAAGTATTATATAAGTGTTATGAAATTCTCAGTACCTAATAGCTCGGAGTTTGGATTAGTGTGTTGATGACAATAGACTCCTCTATTGGACCTCATGGGACCTAAAATATACTGGTGAAGTGTGGGTGCACATTTGTACACCTCTGTTTGACCCGTCGGGGAATACATTTTAGTAACCAGCTTCAAACAAAGAGGAAATACCTCCTTTTTATTTTCTTTTCCAAATTACTACTGAGAATTTCCTAAAAAAAAGCTCAATAGCCATACTCAACCTGGAAATCGATCCAAGACCTCTAGTTTAGCATTCGCGCCAAGAACCACCAGACTTATAAAATAGGTAATTCAGGAATTGTATGGTATTTAACTACTATTTATTTATTTTCTTTGCAAACTGTTTAATCTTGTATTCTCTTATATTTCAGCGCCATTCTATTCCTAGTTAGTTACGATTGTGCCGAGAGTACCATAATTTTTACCGTCGTATTTACAACCTTATGTCAACGATAGAAATAGTATGATTCTAAGTGAAAATACCACTTCAGTGCGCTTGTAATCCTATTTTATATCGTAACTTATTTGCGATGTGAGCTCCTTACGACTTGCTAGTTCGTTAAATTTATGCCTTCGAGAATGCTTTCACAATTCTATAATAGTTTACCCTATTGTCGAGTATATTAACCCGTATTATTTTGCGATATAAAAGCTTAATTCGGAATTGTTTTATAGAATTCGTTCTCATCAAATCCTACAGGAAGACTTTTGGAGATACAAGGTGGCTTGTAGTTAGGTATGTTACATCCTTCTTCAAGATACAATCTGTCTATAAGCCAAAATTAATCAAAGTTGGCTCAGTGGTTTAGACATGACAATGTAAAAAGTTATTTACTTTCGCGTCTATAATATTAGTCTGAATGTGTTGCTGTTACTAAAAGACACTGATGAATTATGATATGATTCAAATTAGAAAATTGTTTAGGAGCTATGGGTTGACAAGTATTTATGGTCTGATTTTGGACATTTACACATGCTTTACTCTCATACTTTCACAATAAAGTACAAAATATAAATCAACAGGAAATGGACTGCATTCGATATTCATCCACCAAAGTTCCTAGCTAACCAAATAAGTAATAATAAATAAAATAATAAATAAATAAATAAAATAATAATAATTAATAAGTAATAACTTGAACCGTTAAAACGTCCTTAAAAAACTACAAAAAACTCTAAATACTCAAAAATGGATTTATTGGATATAGTGAACTTTTTTACATGGGAGAGCCATGCTTCTGCACGAAAAGGCCGGCTCGACCGGAGTGATATCACGGCCACACAGAAAATCGGCGTGTAACAACGCTTACGTTGTGTTTCGCCGAGTGAGTGAGGTTACCCTTTTAAAAGGTCGGCAACGCACTTGTGACTAGTAATCGCAGGTATCCGGATGCATCAGGCGATCCGTCTGCTCGTGCTTAGATAAGCTACGTACAACCTACTCGATTTATTTTACACAACTTACTCGTTCTAATCATCTATTTAAAACAAAGTTGTAAAGATTAATGATGTAATCATGTTTATTTAAAAGGAGTATCTATGGAGTTTCTCGTCGGCTCTTCTCCATAAGACCAACTTTTGAAACCGTGCAATTAGTTTTGACATTTCAAAAGTACCTTTCTAATTGAAATTAAACATTTTACTTTTACCTGTAATCTAAAAATGAAATCACAAAAAGCCTAACCCAATCGAAGAGTACCTATTGTATTGCTAGGTTTATACGTCCCACGTAATTAATAACCCTCCCTAAATGAATACAAGTTAATAACAATTACGAAACTGGTTTCTAAACTGATTTAACGGTAGACGTGTTCAAACTTCGCTAAGATTTACCCAAGTTACAACAAATTATTCAACGCATGCACAAATTTTATTAAAGAGTCCCTGATTTATATTTTATTCATGCCGTAGCCTTAATTAATAAGTGGATAATAAGTAATACATGATAGGATTTTGTCGCAAAAGAAAAGTCTTTTATAGGGTTGAAGAGAGGGTGGAATATTCCATTAATATACTACCAGCTACTCCCGACCTAATAAGTCCTTATTGATTAATTATGTCGTTCAGTCTATTATTACTTCTTCCTGATTCGTCGTTGACAGTTGGCGCTTCATCATTATTGGTGATTAGTCAACTATGCGATTGATCAGTTGACTGCACATCAAAAGGTATTGCTGATAATTTGCTCCGCTTGATCGAGCAACATGTACCTATTAACACCTACCTATATAGACTGGGACTTTTGAGACGAGTTTTCTTTTGGTATTTGTGAAAGAAAAGTGGTTCTTATGACATAATCATACAAATCTAAAGAACATCCAGACCCATCTCAATCTATAGACCATACAATATTGCTCCGTGTGAGAATTTAACTTGTAACTTGTAGCGTAAAAGCTGCTATTTAGATCGCTCAGCCTCTGTGGCAATCATACCGTCAACATTATCAATTAATTTGTATTTTGAACCCTCGAAGCAAGGCGCCGATTTTGATTTAGGTTTTTGTTGGAAAGGTCACTTGAGTGAGAGAGTTTTTAACTATGATTCAAGAAAATCTATTCAGCTGTTTGAATCATCAGTTCTATTCTAGTTAATAAAGACATGAGACTCAATCGATAAGACGCAGTCTAATCGATTCGAAATTTTAATATGGTATCTATGATATTGCAAGAACATGGTAATCTTGACCCGATGATTCGGTGAGATTTCAAATTTTACTTAATAATAGTATCAATTATTATAAAACTAGCTTCTGCCCGCGACTTTGTCTGCGTGGACTTCAGGATTGGGTCCTATCTGGATAAAAAATAGCCTATGTGTTTTTCCAGGCTATAATCTATCTGTGCGCCAAATTTTATCCAGATCCGATGACCCGGTCTGGCGTAAAAGAGTAACAAACATCTATAGATCCAAACACACAAACTTTCGCGTTTATAATATTAGTAAGGATACATTTCAGAATTCATCGTAGTATATATATTTTTAACTAGCGTAGGTAAATAATAAATATAGAGTTCCCTTCAGTAAGTTTTTCTATTGCAATTTTTTTACCATCCCAGCGCAATATTAAAAAAATAGATGCAGCGGACAATTGCATTACTAACCTGATTGTGTTTGCCGTGCCAACCCTGGTATTGTTTACAGTGATGCCAAGAACTGTAAGGTCAGATTCTCATAAATTTACCTTTGTAATATCGCAAAATTAAAGCCTTGTACTAACTACAATAAAGGCTTTTAACACAGTCAAGCGATTAAGGCCACAATTTATGTATGTATACCTTTTAGTCCTCTATGGAGGAAGTGAAAACAATTAGTTACATGAAAATGTATTAATTATATGATAGGTGAGACCGAGTATTATGTTTGATTTATGTTTTGATGCTATCACTAGTTTTAGGCGGTATTTTGAGGCATTTGTATTGTATTTTAAGCATTGTTGGTGAGTTATTAGGGTCATCTGAAAAAACTAACTTACTTTAAATTGCTAAGGTGTGCGTTGGTATATACGATCCTCATTGAGCTCACCGTACCATTAAGCGAGTAATTATGAATTACTAACTTCTGCCAGCGGCTTCGTTTACTTAGGATACCGAACTAAGAAAGTACCTTAAAGTCATACATAGTACTTTAAATCTTGACCAGACTTATAATTTGCCTATACCTACACCAGATTTCATAGAAATCCATCAAGTAGATCTTGAGTTATAAGTGGACATACATACAGACCGAAAAAAATCCTAAAAATAATTCATTCGACTTCAATAGTCTTCTCAACTCATTTTTCCAATTTTCTTGTTAGACACAAATTGTTATATAGACTTATTTGTATACATTGATTGATAATTATGATCGATGATTCATCGAACTCGAGAGCTAAAACTTAGCAGTTTAATGGTAGCATGACTCTAGTAATTTATTTACCTATTTATTTTTTATAATTAAGTAAAGAGACTCCGTGTGGGGACGGGTTAGAATATTGTTCCTCACTGCCTTTTAGATAGGCATCCCGTAAGAGGCGTGAAAATATCTGACTTGCTCGGTGCTAGGATCTCTTGGGGTCTGACTGGCTGGCGATCCGACTGGGTCGGAGTCTATCGTAAAGCATTTTTCGTCACACTTGGTGTGAGTTTCGACTTTTGCGCGTAAGAGCCAGTTTCCGTTGGTTGCAGCGGATCTGGCAGTCTGCAGTCTGTAGGGGTCGGCAACGCACCAACTCCTCTGGTGTTTCAGGTGTCCATGGGCGACGATGACTACTATCCACCAGGTGGCTCGTCAGCTCGTTTGCCGACTTAATCCATAAAAAAAGAGAAGATGCAAATCACCCACTCGTCTTTTATGAAATGCTTTAACTTCAAACGAGTCTAATAAATAATGGCGTCTGTCAACGGTAGGCTTTTTGGCGTTAGCACGCGTCAACATCTTAATCTAGACATGAACGTTAACGTTTTAATCGTTTAATGTATCTGGCGAACAAATGGATGAAGGAATTTGAAGCGATAAGTGAAAGATTTTTTTTTGAAAAGTTTCTTTTTATTAAGTTTTTTTTCGTCAAAGAGTACATATTAAGTAATTTATTTTATCCAACTTCGAAAAGGGTGAGTTCCTCAATTCGTTTGTATTTTGTTGGGAAAATTCTCGAGCTTTTTAACCTTTGTTCTGTTTCAGGTTGGTCCCATGTAAAAAATGTCAAGATCTTTCTATAATGAAGGTTTTTAGAATCAGATTTCATAATCATTTATTTTTTACTATCTCTGTTGAGTGTCTATAAGAGCGGCGTAAAAGATACAAATTATATTCTTTGTGTTTATAATGGCCACAAAGTAGGTACTTTACATCCAAAATTGAAACAAATATTTGCAATTACAATATTTGTCTCAGGTGGGAATCGAACCCACAAGACTCAGTACAACGGTAGTGACGCGGTAATTCTTTTAATAGCTACAAATCAATGTAAAATGTATGTTTAATACAGAATATTTTAGTTGATTACGAGAGAAAACCTTGTTTCACGCCATGTTAAAACCACTTCCGACAGCCACTTTGAACATAGCCATCGAGTTTGACAGGCGGACTTAGGGTTGAGGGATGACGTAACTATAACATAAATATAATAAACAATAGTCATGAATTATAATTATATATATATACACTTACGCTTTTCTCCCACAGGGGTAGGCAGAAACTATATACCGCCACTTGCTACGATTCTTACACGTATTGAAAAGAGACGATTGAGATGGTTTAGACTGTACCACTTTTTTGTGAAATATAAATGAATAAATACAAAAATAAAAATTCTGTCTTTTGTTTTTATCAAAATTGAATCCTATATTTTTATTATTCGCGAACATATGGGTATACAACGTGGTACACAAGTCCAGTGTCAGCTGACCTTTCATTGCACAAAAATTCTATAGTGCCAGAACAGCTTATACTATGTAGATATATCTGCGTGTTTGTCAATCATACTATGATTCATCAAAAGTTGCAATTTCAGACTCCTATTCTTATTAAACAATTAGAAAATAAGTGGTTTAACTTATTTAGACATGTGGAGTAGCGAGTAGAATTATATTACTTACCTTGACGATGTCATCTTGTATTCGATCGGTATCAGATCTTCACCAAATTTAAATGGGACCACTTGAGGAATATACTTGAGGAGTTTAAAAAAAATGGACTGCCTCATTAGTCTAGTGGTCCCAAGCGCGACTGCTACGCTAGAGGTCCTGGGTTCAATCCCCAGGTCGAGCAAAGTGTTATTGGGTTTTTCTATGAAATTCTCAGTAGCAGCTCGGAGTCTGGATTTGTGCCCGGTGAATGGCAATAGGCTCGCCCCTATTACATGGGACCTAAACATACCGGCGAACTGTGGGTGTACATTAGTACGCCTCTGCCTTAGCCTCCGGGGAATACAGGCGTGATGGTATGTTATGTTATGTTTAAAAAAAATTAAAAACAATACTCTTTCAAATAAAAAAATATTTATCCCAATCGGTTCATAAATGACGGAGTTCAGTTCAAACATACAACCGAACTGAAGTCGTTTATTGAACCGAACTGACCTCGTTGAAGTCAGTTATTCATAACTTCCATTCCTTCACATTCCGTTCCCGTTTCAAAATAATCAATACACGATAAGGAAACGGTACTATTTTGACGTAGTTTATTTTTAAACACAATAAACAGTTGCTGTGTCGGTTTGACAGGCGAGGCGGCGCAGTAACAGTTAAATTTCCCTGAGGACGCGACCACAACCTGCCGCCACTGAACAACAGAAGATCTATTGGTTTGAATAAACAGTGCATTCAGCCCACTGAAAAGACTAGGCTTTCTCACTTGTAGAGTGTTGATGAACAATATTTACTATAATTTATAATATGTACACATAATAAATAATAAGACTGCCTCATTAGTCTAGTGATCCCAAGTGAGACTGCTACACTAGTGGTCCTGGGTTCGATCCCCAGGTCGAGCAAAGTGTTATTGGGTTTTTCTATGAAATTCTCATTAGCAGCTCGGAGTCTGGACTTGTACCCGGTTAATAGCTATATGCTTGCCCCCTATAACATGGGACCTAATCATACTGGTGAACTGTGGGTGTACATTAAGTACACCTCTGCCTCACCCTTCGGGGAATACAGGCGTGATGGTATGTTAATAAATAATAACTTGTGTTATTAAGAAAAAGCTCTGACTATTTACAGTTGAATACCGAGTTAAAACATTATTATGAAAACCTGTGAGCATTCTAAAATAAATATTACTATTGACCTTCAAAATAAATTGCAAGAATCATACATAGAATTTCATACAATTCAAATCATAAAAAGTTTCGGGAAATATAAATTTGAAATATTATGGTTCCTTTACATTTTAAAAAACTGTCTGTTTTGATGCATAGATTTTAGGGTTCCGTACCTGAAAAGGAAAAAGGAAGCCGTATTAATCTAGTGGTCCTAAGCGTTACTGCAACGGTAGAGGTCTTAGTTTCGATTCCCAGGTCGACAAGTGTTGTTTGTGTCCAGTTGAAGTCAATAGGCTTGCCCCCTATTAGGTACATGGAACCTAAATATACCGGCGTTCTCTGGTTGAATGTTATGGTAAGTTATCCCTAAAAAAAAAAACATCATTTTCTTAATTATAAACTTACATTTGCAGTCGAAGAAATGGATGTTTCGTACATTTACGTGGGATTTACGTGGGAGAATCATGCTTCGGCACGAATGGGCCGGCTCGACCGGAGTGATACCACGGCCTCACAGAAAACCGGCGTCAAACAACGATTACGTTGTGTTTCGTCGAGTGAGTGAGGTTACCGGAGACCCAATCCCCTTTTAAAAGACGGGCAACGCACTTGTGACTCCTATGGTGTTGCGAGTGTCCAGGCGCGGCGGTAATCGCTTACCATCAGGCGATCCGTCTGCTCGTTTGTCCCTCTATTCCATAAAAAAAAAATATTGATGTGTTGGAGAAAACATTTTCAACAACGAAGTAATGCTTTTGGTCCTTCAATCCGACTTATCTTTATCTATCCGTGCTTTCATGGCAATATTAGTTCAGTATTGTTAATGATAATTGCAAGTAGCAAGTTTGTACGGAAGCTTTGGTGCACGAGTCAGGCTCGCACTTGACCGTGTTTTCTTGATTTAGAATGCGTTTGCCATAAGTTCTACATCATGGAAAGTACAGAGCAAAATCCCAGTAAATAACCTTTCGATCTTCACATAAACACGTCGTAACACAGTAAAACTTATTAGTAGCGATCTTACATGGTAGCTAGTTAAGCGGATCACTAGATCCATTACCAGGCACGCTGGGTTTTGTTGATTTTTACAAACACGTGTTTCTTCCCAATACACGAGGAGGAAATTTTATATTGTTATCCGTTCTCCCACGGGCAATATATTTAGACTTAAATGTCAACATCTATAAATACACAATACATCTAGAAATCAAACACAACTCAAGCATAAACTAAATCAATTTAATACCCACAATTCAAATTTAATTTATTTTTAGATTTGCAGGGAGAAAATACAGTATAGCACGGACTACGATTTCTTGTAATTTTTTTCTTCGTCTAGATGTGCTTTTAAGCAAAATTACAAATTCTATGTCAACCGTAAGAACCAGCAGGGTCTTACAGCCAATTTTATTATGGCTGTATAATGGGTAGGTACGGAACACTCGACACACGAGTTCGACTCGCACTTGACCGGTTTTTAATAATATCTAGTTGAAACACGTAAGGGAACACAGACATAATATATTTTGCAGTGTACTTTGTTACTTGACAGGCCAATAATAGTATTACAGATTTACAGAAGTACATTATTAACCTGAATACCTGTATCATCGACAAAATCCTAGCTATACTGGAATAGACTGCAACGACAAACACATCAGCCCCAGAGGAGATGGCTATGGATCATAGCTTCTAATACAACCGTTGCAGATCACATCCAGTTAATCATAATTTAACAGCGCTGTACACCGGGCAAGATATTCTGTTACAAACTAAAGTTTATTTCCCTCGTCGATCTAGTGGTGTCTGGTGTGTTCTGAGATATGCAAGCATGGTCAAAACAGAAACCACTAGACATGAATGTGGTTAACCAATTAACCAAATTCAAGAGCATCAACATTGCTTGAGGTTAATTCATGTAAAGAGTATAAGGTAAATTACTTTTGTTCTAGTAATTTCAGCAAACAATAGTTTGCTTCTAGGTTATTGAACTGAATTGTGCAGTGGTAACTATAGCCACGCGTTCTGTAATTTATAAGCGGACAGGAATAAAATAATGTGAAAAAGTTTAATTTTATCTTTTTCTTTCGTAGATCGAAAATATTATCGATTCTGAACAGCCTCTGTAAATATGACCGGTAATTGAAAAATAACCCTGTATAAACGACGCAGCTTTAACAATATTATTGAAAAAAAAAACGTATTTCATTCCTACTACGTATCACAATCTACTTACTATTGTAGAATATGCGTGCATTGTCGTGCTGACCCTAAAAAGTTTTTTAAATCCTCAGTGCCCCGCAAGTTCATAACCTATATGCACGCTTGGTTAACCACCTATTAAGCTAATTAATGAGCCTATGATTTTATGGATAAACATGGTGGAACATACACGCAATGTAAATGCGCTAATTAATATGTACCTCTAAGGTTACCTGCAATAAAATAGAGTGAAATAGTGTTTGTAATAATAAAAACACATGTTCATTTAATACTGTACTTCTACACTAGTGCTGTTAGGTGGCTAAGAAATTAATTACTTACATACACGTGCTTGAGTTACAAGATCAACATAATCATAAATAATTTTAAACTAAACGTACCTCATTTGGTCTAGCTACACTATGAGCGTGTACCGAGTCCAATTTTCGGCTCGGGAAAAGTTTTATTGCGAGTTTTGGCCTGGTGAATATACCGTAGCAATAATTCTTCTGCTACTGAGTAAAATCAAACACATGACACGTATTCAACCAAGGAAATGAATCTTGAAGCGCGCTTCAATGAACGACATAAGATTAGTGTCTTAAATAAATATGACATCAATTCTATGATCCATTCAAAGCTTTTATCGCTCTTTGATCAAAAGGCCATTTGCAGACTGTCCTATATTGTGACACTTACATATTAAATACTAAAACTTTACGTCTGAACTTTAATAAAGACCATGTTGAGGCGTTTCTTTCCAGAGGTCGTCAGTTGGGTAATCCCGGTGTCTTATATTCCTAAAATTATATAATTTACTACTAAAAAACTCTTTTAAAGTATCTCTTTTCTAAATAGAAATATAATAACATTTAAATTCAATTCAAATTATTTATTTCAGATAAATCATCCATAAATTAAATTACATAATAATAATACATTAGAAATAATAATTAAATATAATTTATTACAATAATTCATAATCATAAATAATTTAATAACATTTATCGTTTTTAAATTTCTCTGTGATTGACAGTAGCAAGTAGCTACATATAATCTTACTCCAAATAAAGTCATTCTATGTTAGTATATACGACAAACGACTTAATATTATATGGTGACGAAGTAGTTAATTTGTTTTGGATCAATACATTAAACACGCGTGAACTTTCCCGTTTGTATCACGTTTGGATATGTTTGTTATTTAAAAAAATGGATAATGTTTTTGTATTTGTTTATATACCTAAATACATTAAATAAATAATAAATGAAGTCCCATACACAAAGAAAGAAAGCGTGAGAGTACTCTAAAATGTCTCCACCAATTTTATTGTAATCCTCTTTAGAGCAAAATCTGAGATCGTATACTAAGCATTGATACCATATAGTATCTAAACTGTTTACCATTAATACAATTCTGAGATAATTTCTTTCACATTATACACTCATTCCAGTACTACAACAACATACTGCTTTTATCCAAATATTTTACCCCAACTGAAATCTTGTAAAGCAATGCATTTTTAAAATAAATTCAAAATAGTTTTACAAAAAAAAAGCATCAGAAAAGCGGACGTAATTCGAGTTACGTACAGTCGGGTAAATTAGTCGCGTGCATCGAATCGTCCCATGACACATAAATTACAGTATCCACGGCAGCAAGTAAACACTGCAACGGATTCCCACCGTGTAATACGCGACGTAATTGCCCGCTGCTCTTTGATTGTTGTGATACTAGCTACAAAATGACAGTGGTAATTCCTCACACATTTCGAATCGCTTGTTAAATCGGCGGAATGAAGACAGGCTTAGTAATGTAGATCCGTTTGTTTGGCATGTCGCTTACGTTGTTTGATGTTAAATGGATAATGCATTGGTTAATGTGTTCCAATGCTTTATTTTGATGCTTCCAACCATGTTGAATGTAGATTTCTTACAATAAAAACGGTAGTGAAAACAAGTTGAAGACTTTATTTACTATATTTACTTAAAAATAATCGTAAACATTTTTGAAAAGGTATGCCAACCAACAATGTATATATACCAATAAGGTATACTAACAGTGTTTCCCGTTATGAAATTTCACAAAATTCCGTTTTAGTGCTCACGTCATTTACGAAATTCCTATGAAAAATTTATTACCTGATTGAAAATAACGAAATACAGGTCTAAGGTAGCAAGCGAAAATTACTGGGCCTGTACGGGTATGAGATAAAAAAAAAACGATTTTCAGACTAAAGCGGTACGTCGGTACAACGATATTGTTTTTAAAATGGTATCTACACTTTCAAAAGCAATAGACATTGAAAATTTTGGTTGAATTTTAGTTTCTAATAAATGTTTAAATGGCCACGTGAAATTTTTCAGTAAAATCGTTTCAGTAAGCACATGCTTGGAGGATTACAATATTGATGTGAGGATTGCTGGAAAACTGCGAGCGTAGCTGCTCTTCATTAAATTCGACTTAAATGCGGGTGGAGCTGCGGGTAGAACTGGTTTAGAACCAGCTTATGGTTCATATAGAATGTAAATAAAGGTTTTTTTCAAAGCATATTTGAGTTTTCATCGTTACAACTTTAAAAGCCGCAATAAGAGACGATTTAGCGTGTCCGTTGGACCAAACCAGAAGACAAAGTTACAAGTTCTATCGTAAAAAGAAAGAAAGGAAGTTTATTATGAGAGTTAGAACAAGATAAACATAACAAAAAACACAACACAACCGCACGGAAAAATAACCTTTATAAGACATCTTGTAGCTAATAATAATTGTGAATGATTTCATCTCACCCTCAATTACATGAAACCGAAGACAACGGCGAACTGTGGGTGAACATTTGTACACCAATGCCTAATTCTTTGGGGAATACAGGCGTGATTACCATCACGCCTGTATTCTGTAGTTGTTATGTGTTATGAATGATTTTGCCCCGACAAGGGAAGAAATATTTAGACACGTATTCTAAAAGCTCTCATGGTCAGGCCTTTGGATCTGACCTATCAATGTCCGTACGATACAAGAAATCGGATATTTCAAGCTCGCTTCGCTAGCTCCTTTACAACCTTCTTGTGTCAGCAATTATTTACATCAGAGAGGGGTAATTCTGGTACCCACTTAAATATTGATCAAAATATAATGCCAATCAGAAAGTCGTAAATTGAGAAAAAAATCACCGAATGTTGATAAATTATTTGATGATTTTTCAGTCGTTCAATTTTATGATTTCATATATTCAATCAAATGTATGGTAATGATTGGTGAAGAAGTCTACCATTCGACATTTATGATGCATTGAGACTGGATCGTATTATATTTTGATCAGTATCAAATTATGTACCAGAATTACCCTTCCGATCACGCGGTATCTATTATATAGACTAGAATTTCAGAACATTAGGCCAACAAAGGATAGAGGTGAGCCCAAACGAAAATACGTTATACGCATCTTTTTTATAAAATATCACAAAAATAGAAAACCAGTACAGGTTTTATATTCATATTTTAGAATGATGCTTTGTGTGACGAATTTTGAATGAAATAGAAGCGTCATATCAGATCTATGCTCCAGTCATGGCACAAAAATATTTTGCTTACGTCAGGTAATTTCTTCCCGCGATAGCTCCCAGTGACGTTACGAATTTCATGATCAGTGTTGCCGTTGATTGACAGCTTCGGTATCAATATGGACATTTTTAATTCATCATGAATATAAAATAAATTTCTTACTAGCCCAACTATTTTTGTATCATGTTTTTTGTCTATTTAGTTACAAAAGTAAACCGTATAAAATTACTAATTGAAAATTCCACTAATAAAGAAGCAAGTAAGTGAAAAAATGCATCTTGCTCGGCTAATTTATTTACAATAATGGTATCATATCAAACGATAACTAGAGCTCTTGGGTTCGTTGTAGGACAGTATTATTGGCTTTTTCTATGAAATTATCAGTAGCAGCTCAGAGTTTGGATTTTTACCTGGTTAATAGCAATAGGCGCGCCACCTATTACATGAGACCTAAACATACTGGCGAATTATGGGTGTAAATTAGTACACATCTGCTCACCCTTCGTGGAATACAGGCGTGGTGGTATGTTATGTTATGTTATGTTATAAAAATCCTGGTTAGACTAAGCCACTTTTTATTACAATTAACGTAGCAACGGTTATGCTAGTTCTGTTCCAAAATAAAATCTTATGAAACGCATTACCGCGCACAATATCGCCTGTAAGAACAATTTCCTTTCGTTGAGAACGTAGCGTGTTACCGCATAACCGAGTACCTAGTTATAAAAAGCGAGATTAGTACAAAGATATTGTAGTCAAAGGTGTAAAGTGGGGAGGTACCACGTCACTATTGTTGTAATTGTACCGCCACCGCGCTGCATTTCCGCTAGGGACGGGACGAGTTTATCGATAAACCTGTGTAATATGTAAATATTTCATACAATGAAAGTCGAATGATTTCTGGCGTGTTGGCAAACAATCTTAGAGGGATCAGCCCGAGAAGATATATTCACTAGATTTCTGTTCGATTTTTACTTGTCGGTTGCATTCTATTTAGTTATTTCTCAGGTAAATCAGTCAGAATGTATAATAAAAAAATAAATTTAGCTACACATAAAATAGATCAAAGCGAATAAATTTAATATTAACTCTAGAGCCCTAAATAAGATACTGACAGCACAATCGCGACAATGCCAGACCAAAAAAGCCGCAGCAAGACCTAAGTCATTCACTGTGAAAGATTTATTGAAATCGAGTTCTACCACAGCTATATTCAATATATGGAATGAACTCACTAAGAATAGTGGCACACCTCTATCCTAAGAAGAAATATGGCGAGGACTGGATGAAAGCTTAGGATGGAAAGTTCAAGGTTGTTCCAAAAGGAACATTTTAGCTACGGAAACGGGTGATAACGTCCATTTTGCCCTCGTGGTGAGATAAATACCTACTTAGTACTTAGTTCGCAACTTAGAAATGAGGAACTAACTTTGTGAGACAGCTGTAGATAGACATATTTAGAGTTGTTCCTAAGACTATTATATATTATGTTACTTATCTTCTGACAGTTATAAACATGAATTGTATAAAAAAAATGTTTCTTTGTCCTTTATGCGCTCCTATACTATTCATCCGATTATTATGTACCTAACTTTGGTGAGTTGTATGCACGTCGACGAAGATTTCTAACAACAAAATGAAATTGGAACTAATATTATGACATCAACTTCATTTTATTAATTTTTTCTTTAATTTTTAGTAACACAATCGTGACGGTCGTTCGATATTTACATTGCAATAGGAAGTAAAGCTTACTTCTTGGTCATATCCGAGAAATTGTTGGAGTCAATATTCTGAATACACTATTGATTGCATTTGAGCATAAAATATCTCAAATTTTAGTACAATTCGAACGACGAATCCTTGTGCCACACTGTTGTACTGCTTTTCGTATACAACCCTAATTGACCCGAATTATTGTATTTGAATATGTAGGTATACACCTTTTTTTACCAGCATCGCTTTTTCTTATTGTAAGTGAGACATTATGATCACGATACTTAACAAAACAAGGTGAAACAATACATACTTGGAGCCCCTTTCTAAATGTACTCGGTGCGTACTCAGAGGCTGAGTACACAGTTAAATTACTCCCTACTCTATATTTGACACATTTTTCCTCGTTACGTGTAGCCAGAACGAAATATAATTTGCAGCAACTACTCTATGGATTTTCTTGCTAATTATTTGTCTGTGAAAAGTAATTACTTACAATGTAGAAGTCGAGTCTTGTTAATTGTTATTAAATTTATAATTAAACATTTTTTTATTTTAAATCACAATTGTTCCATAATGTAACAGTACACTATAGCTAAAACGACATATTATAGCTTGACGACACGATTGGCGTAGTGGCGTAGCGTAGCGTCAAAAAAAAAACTATCAAAACGCATAAATGAATTTATTTCAGGAAATAGGTCGAAGTTTTTCCATTTTCTAACTGACGTCCCCTAGCGAAGAAACACTGAAACAAAGTGCCTATTTTTAAAATCACAATATTTGAAATGATCTATTGAGAATATGTTTCATAGAAATACTTAACAAAGATAAACTTTGAGAAACAGCGCATAAAAGAAAAAAAACCGTCATAAATGTTCAGTCTCTCGCTGCGAAGGTACATTTAAAATAACTTTACCGCTGAGTTTCCATTTCCAAACATTTGAACCTCGAACGTTTTGCGACGGGCCGAATATGGTTGCTTCTTTTACTTTCAAGAATACT
This sequence comes from Acronicta aceris, assembly GCA_910591435.1. Classification (NCBI taxonomy): domain Eukaryota; kingdom Metazoa; phylum Arthropoda; class Insecta; order Lepidoptera; family Noctuidae; genus Acronicta; species Acronicta aceris. The sequence goes on along the minus strand of OU342763.1, from coordinate 6,403,449 downwards.
TTTAAGAGGTAACTTTTCAAATAAATCAGTAGGCATTGCAGCAAGACCTCGCGGCTGCGTACTTACTCTTTGTTATCTGTGAAATGCCGGCGAAACTTTTGGTGACTTATTTAAAATTCCATGTGTTTTAAAAACCTTTTCAGTGTTTAAATTACGGTCGTGCCAGCTGTTGCACGTGACTCCTTGATATTCTCTTTTTTAATTAATGAAGTGACTGTGGAATGTTTTATAACGATTTTTGTTTATCGTTCCCAGGTACCTTACACCCGTTCATTTATTTTCAATTCTCAATTTTTTTTCAATTATAATAATTTTATCAGTTTTATATTGAAGCAATATAATATATGTATAAAAACTGTAAAGCAAGACTGAACCATAAAATCGGACCATATTTTACCAGCACCCTTGTTTAAAATTACATTGGTTAGCAGACGAGCAACCAACCCACCTGATGGTAAGTATACATAGCCCTTCATAGGCAGTTGCCTCTCTTTAAGAACCCCTACGGAATTCAGTCTGACGGAGTCCCCACAACCGAGAGGGAACTGGCTCTCATACACAAAAATCGAAACACACAACAAAGTGCTTTACGTCAGACTCTGACGTAACGTGTTTCTCAGACCTAAAGAGGTCTTACCACCAAGTCAGCAAGTTAAATATTGTTTCAACTCTTACGAGATGCCGATTCAAATGACAGTGAAGAATCGTATTTATTTATTTTATTTATTTATTTATTGATAAACTAGGACCAGATTACATGTTAAGATAATATTAGCACAGGCATACATCGTTTCTTAATCTAGTTAGTGGGTGAAGTACTGTTCTCCTAGCTAGGGTACAGAGTAACCTGTGTTAAGGAGAAGCAGGTTCGATCCCCCGGTATGGTCGAATTACAGCGTGTGATATTTCGAAAAGTTACTTAACAACAATTAAAACGGAAAAATAAAGTGAATGCAAATAAGGAATAGTGATTACATATCTGAAAAACTTGTATACGAGTATATTACGTGAGTATGTATGAGTAAGTGAGCGTGCGTGCGTGCGTGCGTGTGCGTGCGTGTGTGTGTGTGTGTGTGTGTGTGTGTGTGTGTGTGTGTGTGTGTGTGTGTGTGTGTGTGTGTGTGTGTGTGCGCGTGTGTGCGTGCGTGTGGGTGTGTGCGTGGGTGTGTGTGCTGTTGTGTCACTTCCTCAGGAATTCTTCAGTTTCGTCGTAATTTAGGTTTTGTAGGTAAGAACGTACAGTTTTTTTTGCAGCTATGGTATTTTAAACCAAATATTGGGATTTTTTTATTAAATTTATTGTAGAGCGATGGGCCAAGATAGAGAAAGAATTTTTTCATAAAAGATGTGCGAGTAAGAGGAATTGTGCAGATTTGGGGTATGCGGCGTTTGGTAATTTGTTGAAATGGTGTTTTTCGATGTTGTAATAGAATTGTCTGTAAGATAAATTGTTGCCTCACATTAAGTACGTTGACTTGTTTGTAGAGTTCGTATTCTAATCCTCCAGAATATAATTTTACTCTAATTGATTATTCTTAACTTAAATTCTAGACGAAATTTTATATGAAACAAACAAAAAACAATTCTATATGAAACAATAACAAATAAGTAAAAAAAGTTGCGTTCCAAAAATAAAAAATAAGTAAACGTGTTCCGCGTGGAATCATTTTGATATTCCGGAGTGAAGAGAAGCGTGAAAGTAAGTAAGAGAGTAGGTATATCCTTTTCCGGGTATCAAACCTACTTTTGGCGTATTATAATGAGAATTGTTTCTGATGTTTAGACTGAAAGATATTATAAAGTTACGCACATTATTAGGACAAAATATTCGATTTTCGTTGTAGATAGGATATCCAAAAAAGGGTTAATATATTTACCCACAATAATTAACGGATTTTGAAAAATCTTCCGAAATGATTGATGATGAAATACGATGAATACCTAAACGCCAACAAAGAAAAACATATTAGGTTTTTTGTCAGCGTTTTCTATTTTGGTATCGATTTTATCATCCAAATATCCCGGATGTTATGCCGCTGCGTATTTTTGACTATTCGGCAACAATTGACGGGATCTAAACGAAAGCAAATTCCAATTTCATACAGAAAACGAGCACAGATCCTCAGAGGCTTTTATTGAATAAATTAACTTTTATTAAAATCCTGTTTGTGACCCCGCCGGTCGCCCCTGGCTTCGACTTACCGCCTTATTCGGCAAATCTGATTACGCTTTGGTAAATAAAAACTGGCAGTCCCGTCAGCATTATTGATGTTTTGGAGATGACAATTAAGCAAAGAGTTTAATGTGATATAATTATATCGTAAATATATAGTGTGGCAACACTTAGGAAGTTAGCAATTTTGTTAGGAACTGATGAATTTTTGTCAGTGTGTCGCCGAGCGTATATTTTTTGTTGTTACTAGTCGTGAAAATAACGGTGAATCAGGTGTATACTGCGTATTATGACAATATTACGCACACAATTTAATCCTGACTCTGACTGAATCCTAAATTGTTAATTTGGCCTAGATACATATTAATATTTAAAGAAAGTTACTAGCGATCTTAATTTATTACATGAGAAGTGGGACTGCCTCATTAGTCTGCTGGTCTCAAGCGCGATTAGAGGTCCTGGGTTCGATCCCCAGGTCGAGCAAAGTGTTATTGGGTTTTTCTATGAAATTCTCAGTAGCAGCTCGGAGTCTGGATTTGTGCCCGGTTAATGGCAATAGGCTCGCCCCCTATTACATGGGACCAAAACATATCGGCGAACTGTGGATGTACATTAGTACGCCTCTGCCTAACCCTTCGGGGAATACAGGCGTGATGGTATGTGAAGTGGGATTCAAGAACTATAATGCCGAGAAAGCCACTATTGATTTTATAAATTAGGATTTGCTTACCATTTCATAGAGTTTCTACGACTGGACAGAGCTTTGAGCGAAGATTTCGTGAAACAATGACGTAGCAGCAAAACTACCGCCACTGGCGAATTCCTACTAATACAATAGAACAGATTTTCGAGATTACAGATTTCCGAGTACTGATTACGTACGCCTCTGAACCTCAAAGGGCTTTGTAATTATGGTACTGTTAAGTGTGACGTATTGCTGTAAGCTTCATAACTTCCACTATTACGTCACAAACGTCACTTTCGTGATGATACTAGAGATCCAAGACAGCAAATGTTGGTGTATTCTGGTGAAATCAAACCTATTTGCTTTAAAATTTGATTGATTGACTTTGGCCTACTGATTTTTATCTATATGAAGTTCATTATTACAGTAATTATTAACATACATGCACGCGGAAAAGTTGTCAGTCAAGCGTTCCCGTGGGATGCAGCTGGAAACCAGCGTCAGGTGGATAGTTCTTATCACTACCACCAGACATTATGGCTCTTTTGGCACAATTGTTTTAATTTAATGTACCTACTTATCTATGTTTTTATTTTTGTGCCAATAAACGTATTTCCTTTATTGCTTTCTTTCGTTTTTAGGGTTCCGTACCTCAAAAGGAAGAAACGGGAACCTTATAGGATCACTTTGTTGTCCGTCCGTCCGTCCGTCTGTCTGTCAAGACCATTTATCTCGGGAACGATTAGAGGATTATCGAATTGAAATTAAAACCATGTACTCAAGTGTACAGCTCCTAATTCCAAATTTCTAAGTTTACGTAAAAAAGTGATACGGCCGTCAAAAACTATATTTCGACACTCTCAAGGGAATTAAAATTTGTAGGGTATTTTCCGCTGATCCAGCCCTATGAAATTTGGCAAGTAATACCATCTTATACTACAAGGATAGGGAAAATCTGAAAACTATACAATTTTAATTATAATACGTACCTACAAATTTGTACGGAACAATCGCTGGGCGAGTCCGACTCGCACTTGTCCGGTTTTTGATTGTCGATACTTTGTATTGTGATTGAAACTACCACAGAGAATGAACAAACAGTGTTTATTTTAAATGTGAAATAATACCTCTGAATATTAATAATAATAACTGCCTCATTTGTCTAGTGGTCATGGTCATTTTGACTGTTATCTTAGAGGTATTGGGTTCGATTCCCAGGTCGAGTAGAGCGTTATTGGGTTTTTCTATGAAATTCTCCGTAGCAGCTGGGAGTTTGGATTTGTGCATTACATGGGACATAGAACCGGTGAATTGTGGGTGTATATTAGTATCTACCTACCCCTTCGCAGATTATAGGTGGCAGTTATGAAAAATAAATAGTTCAAAAAATTTCATTCACATGAAACAGCAACGCACTACGATTATGAGTTTCAGTTGCACTGCAATATGAATCCACTAGTTGGCGCAGATACAATTTAAATTGAACATGTGCACGTTCCCACAGGGTTGCCACCATCCCCAGATTAGAGAGCTGTGATCGCTTCTCAGCTTCACCGGCAACTCGTCGACCACTAAATGAATTTTAATGAACTAGTTAAGTGCGGGCTGATGGAAAACTTATAGAAACTTTAAGCAAGTCTGGAAATTACGGACGCTCGCAAAAATGGGAAAAAGATATTAGTTGGTGTAATATTATGGATGGTATCGACGTTTTTGGATCGTAGTTATATATGAAATATCAAGTATCGTATCGTATCGTATCGGGTCTCATTCTAGATACTTTTGTACTCGTTGAATAGGATAATTTTTAGATATTCTGATCAACTGATACGAACAGTATTCGAATCAGCTTAATTTTTTTCAAAGAGATACCATCACGCTCATATTTCCAGAAGGGTTAGGCAGAGCTGTACTACTGTACACCTATAGTTTTCCGCTATGTTTAGGTCACATGTAATAGGGGTCAGGTTATCGCCTTAACCGGTTACAAATCCAAAGACATTTATGCACATATATTTCAATATATAAAAAATATTTGTATGATCTACAGGTAGTTGTTCCGGGTCTGGGCGGTTGTGTATGTTATGTTATTGTGTTTGTAAATGCACCCACAATACAGGAGACAATCCTAGTGTGAGGCAAGGTTTAATAAAAATATTTCTTCACATCCTATACCCAGCCAGTTTTTTTTTATTCGTGATAGGCTTACGCTTGAGAGCCAGTTTGCCTGATGTTAAGCGATACTGCGATCTACGATGGACCGCGCTTGCGAGTTTCAAATGCTGTGGTCACAAGTTTTCGTATAAAAGCTAAATGTGTAGAAATAAACAAAATTTTGCGATAGCAACAACCGGTTGTATAGATAAGCAACAGTTAGTTGTTTAACGTGGGACGTGTGCTCGATAGTCGTTACATACGTGTCCATGAAACAAACCAACTCGCCGAAGAGGACTCGGGTAACTCCCGCCACTTTTACAAAGAAGCCACTCCACACAAAGTTTCACTTGACGTGGATTCCGAACGAATGTCGCCAGAGAGTCGTTTGAATAAAGTTAGCCCACTGATTTATGTGAAAACTTTTAGTACGGCGTCCCCGGAATATGTGGCCCAGTGTATTGTGTGTACTTATCTTTCAGTGTTTATTCTGTAGTTCTGTTATTGCTTAATTCCCAGAGGCAGGGACGTCGTCGTGCTCGCCAGTATTGTAAATAATGTTGCCAACTTACTAACTACGGAAAAGTTCTGCCGAAAAAATTGTTTTGTTGTCCACGCGTGTTTTCATTTACATTGCGGGCGCTCTATTACTATGTTTTTTTATCTACTTTTAAAAGATCTATTCAGTAAGGAATTAATATGAGGTAAAAATTTTAAACTTATAAATGAAATAAAACTATTTTATCGCACTGTCTTGATATTATTATAAAATTTGATAGGGTAAGCTCGTTCTGCGTGAATCGGATCATCAATAATTAACAAAAATTTAAGGAAGCTTTTAGTAATCGCAACATTATGACTTCCAATAACTAACTACCCATGGAGGCTGTAAAGGATCCGAAACATCAGGAATTAAATAATATCCATACAACGCGATAAAATGCGTAAAAGGTAGTTTTATTTCAATGTCTAATATTCGCGTAAGCGTCAGAAACCAGTTTTAAATAAAATCATTGATCAAATTACCATTCTGCAAATGGAGTAAGAGATCCATCGTCACTCCAACAGATATTATGATATCCGAACCTTACGTGTCGTCACACGCACCCTAATAAAGAACAACTTGGGTAACGCTACTCACGTTGGGAATCCACAAATCGGGATTGGGGCAAAGGTCTTTACTAAATCGAAATAAACAGGGGCATCATCGAATTCCCATTCCGTCCTTTACATTTGATTTATCTGCTGAGTGGGATCAACTTGAGGCGTAATTTATTGCAACCGAGCGCGGAGGCCTCTTCCGCCGTTAATTCTGGAGACGGCTAGATAACGCTCTTGACACCTTTGTTTAGGATACACACGGGCAGGCAAGAGCTTGGGAAAATCTTTCAATACATGGAGAATAAGTTTAGATATCCTCGTAGGCATTTCACATTTTCATTTAAGCAATTGTTACTACTTTGATGTATCTTTCGAATTGGCGGAGTAAAAATTTGTATGATCTACAGGTAATTGTTCCGGGTCTGGGTGCTTGGGTATGTGAGAATTTGTGTTTGTAAACGCACCCACGATACAGGACATAATTATTTAATTAGCCAACGTTATTCATTAAATAAAATAAATAAAAACATATTATTAAAATAAATAAATGAACTTTATCTTTATTACTATTTAAAGCATTACGTAAGCTACAAGATTCGGATTTGCTGAATGTGGTGGCGAGATGCACCTGCATGCTGCATTCTGCATGACGTGGATGCAGAAAACACTCATTATGAAAGAAGAGGAGGAAAAATAGTCCCAGATAACATTTAATGACCTATTTACTTTCTTCTCATCGTAATCGTGGTGAGGGATATGTCAGGTTAATCACTAAACTAATCGGTCACCACGATTGCATTTACCCTAAACATCATCCAACAAAAATATTGACGTAGGTACTAGTTACACATGAACAACTAGAGATGTCCAGATTACACGCTAGGCCGATTAACCGATTAATAGGCCAATTGAAGGCCGATTATACCGTCAATTGACTGTAACTAGTGAAGCGACCTAATGTGTTGCACGTCGTGACCATCCAGGCTTTGTTCCTATGTGCTTGTGAGATACCTAGAAATAAATGCTGAGGCGAGTTTTCTCCTATAATTCGGTCGTTAATTTTGAGAAATGATTTATGTACTTTGTTAAAAATGGCATAATTTTGATTTCTGAAACTTACGGAAATACTAGACCTATTGAAATAAATCCAGTTTACGGATTCAATCGCGTTATATTTACATGAACCGAATACTGACGTTTCGGAACCTTTAACACTATAGAATCCGTTTTAAACTGGTGTTATTTCAATATGGCATAGTTTTTTTTTTATTTCCGAGGAAAACTTGCTATATTAATGTACTTTAAAAGCGATATTTTTGTTGTATGTAATATCTATCTACGAAATGTTTTATCTAGGTCATTACTGCCATAAAAATGGAAATTTTTACCTCACTATATTTACAATCTGCCTCAATAATCTAATGGTTCTAGGCGTGTCTGCTATGCTAGAGGTCCTGTTTGATTCCCAAGTCGAGTAAAATATTATTGGGTTTTTCTATGAATAATAGGTACAGGAACAATAGGCCCGCCCTCCTATTTATTTAAAAAAAAAGCCTGTATGTGTTCCTACATTAGTAGGTACACCTCTGCCTAACTCTTCAGAGGATACAGGCGTGATGGTATGTATATTCACAATCAAATAACTCGGTTTTTTTATCCTTGATAGGCTTACGCTTGATGCCAGTTCGCCTGAGTTAAGTGACACTTTCACACATGGATTATTTCTAAACCAGTATCCAAGTCTGTACTTATAATAAATGTGAGTAATATTATGTACTTATTAACCTACGTTGCATCTTTCGACGTAACATGCGTAGTTAAATCTAATAACAACTTCTTTTGAAGCAGTTTCATCAGTTCAGTGATCCGAGGATAAGCGTTATTCGTGACGTGATCCGTGCGATTCAATACTAAAAGGATAACAAATACGCTACATTTGCTTGGTTTGATATCTATTGCAAACGAATATACCTACATTATAATAGGTAGTAGACTGTCTCATTAGTCTAGTGGTCCCAAGCGCGACTGCTAGACTAGAGGTCTTGGGTTCGATCCCCAGGTCGAGTAAAGTGTTATTGGGTTTTTCTATGAAATTCTCAGTAGCAGCTCGGAGTCTGGATTTGTGCCCGGTTAATGGCTATAGTCTCGCCCCCTATAACATGGGACCTAAACATACCGGCGAACTGTGGGTGTACATTAAGTACGCCTCTGCCTCACCCTTCGGGGAATACAGGCGTGATGATATGTTATGTTATAATAGGTAGTATATATGTTAAGGTAGTAAATAATTATATAATTATATACAGGAATATATAGGGAACTAGCTTCTGCCCGCTAATTTGTCTGCGTGGACTTCAGGATTGGATAAAAAGTAGCCTATGTGTTATTCTAGGCTATAATCTGTCTGTGTGCCAAATTTCATCCAGATTCATTCAGCCGTTTTGGCGAGAAAGAGTAGCAAACATCCATACATACATACTCACAATAATAATATTACTAAGGAAGTAAGGATACTGCCTCAAACTGCTTCATTAGCCTAGTAGTTCTGAGTGTCTAGAGGTCCTGGGTTCGATTCCCAGGTCGAGTGAAGTGTTGGGTTTTTCTATGAAATTCTCAGTAGGAGCTCGGAATTTGGGATTTGTGCCCGGTTAATGGCAATTGGTCCCTCTATTGCGTGGGACCTAAACATTCCGGCGAACTGTGAGTGTACATTACTGAATTCGTTTATTAAGTACGCCTCTGCCTAATCCTTCGGGGAATACCGGCGTGTCGGTACATATGTGTTATGTTATTTTAATAACAATAAGTACTACGATTGATACAAGCTTAAGTGCGGTCCGCGTGGTAGTAATTGCTAAACGTCACATATAGACGCTTGCATATATTGCAACACTATAGTTCCCGTGCGCAACTTTGCCAGCGTACTTAGGTAATTTTCGTTTCTAAAATATACTGTGCCCGCTGTACCTACACCATGGAGGTTTCATATCAAATGTGTTAAGTCTAATGTAAAAGGAAGAACACAATAGTCAAAATGTTAACAGCGAACGACAGCTGTATACATAATTATCTTGACGATATCATCGTTTATTAAATACTAGCTTTTGCCAGCGACTTCGTCCGCGTGGAATAGTTACTTTGTTCCCTAGTTCTTCGCCCGCGGTTTCACCTGCGTTGCCCCGTTCCTAAGGGTTGTAGCGTGATGTTTTATAGCTTGAAACCTTTCTCATGAATCACTCATTTTCCCAACATTTCCCTTCACTGCTCTGCTCCTATTGATCGTAGCGTGATGAAAAGTATACTATAACCTGTGGTTTGGGCTGTGCGTTGATAGATCACTATGTCAGTCAGTCAGTCACCTAACGTAATAGTAGACAAATATAATCAGAAAGCTCCGAACTGCTAAGCTATCGGGAGTTACACGTGTTATTGTGAGTCAACCATAAAAGATAGACATTTGCTGTCGTGGAATATTTTTTATATAATTTTAAGGAGAACATTTCCGTCATACATGATTTCTGTGTAGCTTTAACCATTGAGGCTGCACACGCGACGGAAGCTTAAAAAATGGAGTAAGTTCTCCTGTTTTCCCAACATTTCCCTTCACTGCTCTGCTCCTATTGATCGTAGCGTGATGAAAAGTATACTATAACCTACCCAGGAGTATGAAGAACAATTGTACCAAGTTTCGTTGAAATCCGTCGAGTGGTTTTTGTTTCTATAACGAACATACAGACAGACAGACAGACAGACAGACAGACAGACAGACAAAAATTTTACTGATTGCATTTTTGGCGTCAGTATCGATCACTAATCACCCGCTGATAGTTATTTTGGAAATATATTTCATGTACAGAATTGACCTCTCTACAGATTTATTATAAGTATAGATGTGTGTGCATGTCAAACTCATGGTAGTATGTGCGGAGTTTCATACAAACTTTCTAATGTACACCCACAGTTCGCCTGGTATGTTTAGGTCCCATGTAATAGGGGGCGAGTCTATTGCCATTAACCGAGCACAAATGCAAAAATTTCATAGAAAAACTCAATAACACTTTGCTCGACCTGGGGATCGAACCCAGAACCTTTAGCGTAGCAGTTGCGCTTGGTAGAATGAGGGTTGAATTTCCAAAAAATATTTCTTAGTGCTCGTCTACAGTGCGAAAGAAACCAGCATGCAAGATTTCAGGGATCCAGCTTCTGTAGTTTTGGCTGTGCGTTGATACATCAGATAGTCAGTCAGGTTCTTCTTTTATTAGTAGTGTCACTAACGTCCATAGTTCCTATATCAAGCTTGTATTCCCCATAATGTTAAGCAGAGATTTAGGTACCAAAATTCTAACAAAAATCAGTCTATAACCAATTCCCTATGGGTATCATCTGTTAACCGATTTCGATCAACGGATAAACGTTACTCGTGACGTGATGGGGGAATTGCGACTCAATAGTAAAATAACAATAAATACGTATCATGTGCGTCATTTGATACCTATGGCGAATAAACTGGATTCCGCAGTTTATTTTGATGAGAAGTCGAGATAAAAAGTGTTATTGATAAAAATGCTTTATTTAAGTACCTACCTATTATTGTTCTATGTTTTTACTGCTTCATTAGTCTAGTTGTGCTTAGCGCAACTGCCACACTAGAGGTCCTGGGTTCCTAGGTCGAGCAAAGTGTTATTGTTAAAGAGTTTTTCTATTAAATTCTTAGTTGCAGCTAGGAATTTAGATTTGTGCACGATTGACACGATGACAAATGGTTTACTCCCTATTAAATTGGACTTAAAAATATTGGCGAACAATGGCTGTTTATTAGTACCCCTCTGCCTAACTATTCGGCGAATAAATAAATCACTTAGTATTTCTTAAATAGTAGATAATAATAACGAACACAAAGTACCTATCACAATATCTTAAAACACATTAAATATCTTGGGTAGGAATCGAACCGAACTATTCACGGCGCTAAGGTGGTATATTTCCCGCTACACCAAACGATCGGTAAATTCCTTCAGCAATTTAATTATTTAAAGAAAAAACATTCTATCGCGTAACGCCGCGACATAAAACTGAAAATGCTCGTAAAATCATTGGTGAGACAAGTGGTTTAACGACTGCACAACCCTTTAGGTATTCTTTATTTAAAAACGTTACCCTACTGTAGGAATTTCTCCCTTGTCGTGGGTGCTTTTACCAACACAAATTCTCACATATACATACGCCCAGACCCGGAACAAAAATAGCTACCCATCTATAGACAGACCGCATTTAACGAGGCTTGATCGTTGACGATCCATTGATCAGCCTATTTATCATCGACTTAGCTACAAGACTCTCAAGTAATATCCACAAATATTAAAACTTAAAATACATGAAATAACACCTCGCCTTTGTTACAGAACAAAATAAAACCCTACTCAATTCAACTACAAAATCCCGTTACTAAAATCTTAACACCATTCAATACAATAAAGTTGAAGGTAATAGAGAGAAGCACCCCACAATAGCATAATTAGTTGGTTTGTCTTATACTGGAGATGTTAAATAAAGGAGTAAGTTTGAGGGACAATTTACGAGGGACCTGGGTGCTATCGCCGCTTAATTCCGTGCCGAGAAGCCAGATAACAGTCTCATAGTGTCGCAGTCGATTTATTACTTTAATCAAACGTAGAATGTATGCTGACAAAAACTACGCACTTAATACCTTATTTAGGAGGGAAGAGATTGAACGTAACCCGATGCGGTTGTTTTTTGTTGCCGTTTTTGGGGTCAGAGAGAATAACGTAGCGGCCATCTGTAGCCTAATCAGACGTTTAGTGAGTGATACGGTTTCTAATAAATACAAGTGACTTTCAAAACATGCGACAAATTGAAATGGAAGGTTCAGTAATCATTACTTATATTTTAAAACCAGCTTTTGCCAGCGACTTCGTCCGCGTGGAATAGTTACTTTGTTCCCTAGTTCTTCGCCCGTGGTTTCACCTGCGTTGCCCCGTTCCTAGGGGTTGTAGCGTGATGATATATACATTGATAGTTTGAAACCTTTCCCATGAATCACTCATTTTCCCAACATTTCCCTTCACTGCTCTGCTCCTATTGATCGTAGCGTGATGAAAAGTACACTATAACCTGTGGTTTGGGCTGTGCGTTGATAGATCACTATGTCAGTCAGTCAGTCACCTAACGTAAGAGTAGACAAATATAATCAGAAAGCTCCGAACTGCTAAGCTATCGGGAGTTACACGTGTTATTGTGAGTCAACCATAAAAGATAGACATTTGCTGTCGGGGAATATTTTTTATATAATTTTAAGGAGAACATTTCCGTCATACATGATTTCTGTGTAGCTTTAACCATTAAGGCTGCACACGCGACGGAAGCTTAAAAAATGGAGTAAGTTCTCCTGTTTTCCCAACATTTCCCTTCACTGCTCTGCTCCTATTGATCGTAGCGTGATGAAAAGTATACTATAACCTGCCCAGGAGTATGAAGAACAATTGTACCAAGTTTCGTTGAAATCCGTCGAGTGGTTTTTGTTTCTATAAAGAACATACAGACAGACAGACAGACAGACAGACAGACAGACAGACAGACAAAAATTTTACTGATTGCATTTTTGGCATCAGTATCGATCACTAATCACCCGCTGATAGTTATTTTGGAAATATATTTCATGTACAGAATTGACCTCTCTACAGATTTATTATAAGTATAGATGTAATTTCAATGATCTAAATTGTCCAAAAATAAATCCTGTTTTTAATCTTAGATGGTTCATACTAAATTATTGTCTTACACAAATAGATAATTTCAAGATAAATTCAAAATATTCGCGCGGCGCCCCCGATCAATCCATTACCTACACAGATACCTAGTTACTACATGAATAGTTGTACTTAGGTACTATTATTTATCTTTTTTTTTCTGTTCACGAGAAAAGTAACAGTAGAGGCGCTCAAGACGTTGCCAAACACTCTTTATGACACTAAAAAAGAATAATGATTTAACTTAATGATTTAAGGAGCTAGTCTAGTAGTCCTAAGTGCGACTTTCCAGATCGAGCAGTGTTATTGGGTTTTTCTATTCAATTCTCAGTAGTAGCTCGGAGTTTGCATTTGTGCTTAATGCAGGCTCATCTTCTATGACAAGGGACCTAAACATACTGGTGCATTTAGGATGTTCATTAATACACCTCTGCCTAAACCATCGGCGAAAATAGGCGTGAGTAAGAATTGATGATACATCAAAATCTAGTACTCAAAATAATATTACTTACTGAATTATACATCCGGAATCTTATTAATTAATAATCAGGTAGCCGCTATACAACAATGAAGGCATATTGGAAGCCAATTAGTGATTAGATTAACAAGCGGTTTAGCTGTAGCAGATATCGGTTGTGCACGTTAGGGGCTCGTGAAACCCTTGTATGCTCTCCGATTAGTGCACACAATGGTTGCTAAATGCGTACGATTATTGGTTAAGTTAGTTGTAAGCTTTGGTAGTTAATATTATGAAGACTATTATTGCTCCAAGTGCATAACTTTTGAAAATGCTTTCAGTAGTTTTTCCATACTTTCAATCAATCAATCAATTCATTTATTAGCTTTTCATCTAAGATGAGAATATTTTGACCATTTTACGTGGGAGAGCCATGCTTCGGCACGAATGGGCTCTGGGAACGGTCTGGCATGACCGGAATGATACCACGGCCTCACAGAAAACCAGCGTTAAACAACGCTTACGTTGTGTTTCGCCGAGTGAGTGAGGTTACCGGAGGCCCAATGCTCTTTTAAAAGGTCGGCAATGCACTTGTAACTCCTTTGGTGTTGCGGGTGTCCATGGGCGGCGGTAATTGCTTTACCATCAGGCAATCCGTCTGCTCGTTTGCTCTCCTATCCCATAAAAAAACGTTGTTTTTATTGCTATTAATCAGGTAAGTTAATAAACCCATTATAATATTTCACTGCTGAGCTCTCAGAATGAGAGGAATTAGGCTATAGTTTACCACGCTATGCTCTCACCGCGCATTAGTAGACTCCACACGCTATCGGGAAAATCAGGCATGCAGGTTCATTCAGGAATCACCGTTTAAATGAGTGTTAATTAACTACTAATACGCACACGACTTAAAAAAGTCAGAGGTGGCTTGGAGTCGAACTCGAGACATTGGTCATATCACTAGGCTATCATTGTAAAAAATATTTTATAAATCTCTCACTAAAAATCCTATTACGAGTATGCTGTTTTTGGTCTGTCTTCTATCATACTATATAAAATTTCAACATACGTAATTTCAAACAATAAAATTGTTCATGCATCCGAATTGAGGCTACTAGAACATTCATTATAATATAGGCATTTATTTAATGATATGATAAAATATGAAATCATTATGATTGTTTTATTAGGTAAATATTTAAATACCTACACACCGCATGATAATACAGTTTGATTCACTATTCATAATGACGCTCACCACAAATAAATTAAATTATTATCATTTATTACAAATCCCATAACTGGATTCGTGACGTATTACGAGTATACAATGTATATTATACATTGGACAAACGTTATAACTGAACAGATAACTTTTAAAGTTATTTTAGTGAAGGAAAAATTCGACTGCAGGCAGGATTCGAACCTGCGTCTTCTGGTTAGATATCTACACTGTATCCTATGACCGCTAAATCATCGCAAGTTCCACCCGCCAGTTCTCAGTCTTCACTAAAATAACTTTATAATCTCAGCACGGAAAATGCAAAAAAGATACAAAAATATAATTCTATAACTTTTATTTACATAATATCATTATGGCTAATCAAAATTTAAAAATCCGGATAAGTACGAGACGGACTCGCCCCCCGAGGGTTCCGTACAAATTTGTAGGTACATATAATAATTGATTACTAATGTATAGTTTTCAGATTTTTCCCTATACTTGTAGACCTAGAACTATGAAATTTGACAGGTAATAATACCGTCTATTACCTGTCAAATTTCATAGTTCTAGGTCAAGGGGATATACCCTATAAATTTTGATTCCCTTGAGAATGTCTTAGTTTACGTTTTTTACGGCATAAACTGCTGGCTGGCTGTACCATCTTTTTTACGTTATTTTAAAAGTTTGATTTTTCACAGCTTCAACTTGATACCTTCACGCGTTCCCAAGATAAAGGGTCTTAATAGACAGACGGACGCACGAACGGATAACAAATTGATCCTATAAGGGTTCCGCTTTTTTATTTTTGAGGTTCGGAACCTTAAAAAAGATTAATAAACTAGGAAGTACGGTAAGATTGCCTCATTCTAGTGGTCAGTGCAGCTGTTACACTAAAGGCCCTGGGTTCTATTTTCAGGCCAATTTAAGTATTATTGGGATTCTATTCTAATAAATAGAGCTAATATAACTTTACAACCATGAAACAATTGCTTCTCGTCATCAGAATGATACAAATAGGATTCGATCATTTTAAAACTGATTTAATAAAGCTGACTCTTCGTTGTTAATGATTAAAAATCAAGACTGACAATCAGTATTTAGCCCAGCGTCAGTCACTGATCCGTGTCATTACTTTTTTAGAGCAATTATTTTCAGCATTATAAGCGTTAAAAATAAGTGGAACATATAAACTGATTTTGTTGACGGAAGATGGGGTATTTGTGTAAAATGTCTGGTACTTTTACTGTTAGTATAACTAGGCTGCGGTTTTTAGATTTGGTATGACTTTTAGGAAAATTTTGAAAAAAACTAACTGCATTGTTTATGTCAGTACAAAATGGTGTTTCTGATCATGAAACTGGTGACGCTGGGTTCAGTGCAATGAGGCCCTGATGGTGGCGCTGGGTTTTAAATTATTATTAGGTTCTTTGCGTTTATTTATTCCTATCTATAAAACTGTTAAAGTAGTCACTACATACTATTTTTTTCATCAGCTAAAGCTTAAAAACTGAGTATTTTTTCAAAACAACACCCAGAAAGCTTAAAAATTTAGCCAATCCACGTATTAACAAACTAAATTACTCTATTACCCCTCTCACTTCTCTAGCTGTCAAAGCAAAAACCAGCTCGGCTACACTCGTAATATTGCATTACAAACGCATTAGATTTACATTACATCGAAGCACCAACCAACCCTCCCGCGCTGTGGTCGAAATGCAGCCCATAGGCGATTAGACTTACAAACGGCACACAATCCGATATCGAATATGTAACGTCAGGTCCGTCGGACCCATTGTGTCCAATTTGATTATATACTTATTGAGTAGGTACGATTTCAAGGAGTGTTGTGCAAAATGGTTTTAGACATACAAAGTAAGTGCTATTGAATATTATACATTATTTTTGAGCAAGATATTACCTTATTACCCTTTAAATCTATATACATATATAATTAAATATATCCTTTTACAATAAAATAAAATGATATTCCCCTGGTGAATTTATTACCGAACACGTACACAACTTATTATTAAAATATATTTAATCATAATCGAATAAAACTTCTTTTTCCTAAATGTATCCCTATAAGTATAAAAATTAAGACTAAGGAAACTTTAGTATTTTTTTAAATTAATATTTTGGCGTCCGTTATACTGAAATGAAATGAAATGAAATTATGAAATGAAATGAAATGAAATGAAATGAAATTATTTATTCTGCAAGTAGATCTTTAGAGATACTTTTACATGTCATGGTTTGGGTTTTTTTTTTAGCTAGATGGCTTCTACTAAACTTAAAAGACCAACTTTGGGTCTCATTTCACCTTATAAGTTCAATAAATCTCATTTTCTTAGTCTCTTTATATCGTGTGATGAGCTTTGATGATGACTTTAGCGCTTGCTTAGCGATTGACAAACCGCGACCACTGGCACGGAAACTGATTGCTCAGTTGCTGCGCAACCGTGCCAAAGATTTTATCATAGTTGTATAATCACAACACCAAGAACTACATTTGAAGGCATCTTAATTTCATTTAGTATTCCGGCTCGAAAAACAAACAGTGAATAAATAATATTCACCGCACTATATTAACTTGTGCACGTAAAGTTTTGCATCATTAGTGTGGCTTCAAGCGGTAGCCACTGTTTGGTTCACTGGCTTTTCAACCGTGTTTTCACTGAACGTCGGTTCCTACATTTAAAATACTATGCAGATACTGCACCTATTAAATGTCAAATGCGAAATGTTTGCGTTTTGTTAGCCACGTTTCGTTCATATTATGTCTTTTCTACTTGAAAAGAAAACCGTCAAAAGATTTCCAACTACTTGGCATAATAAACTCTATTATTTGGAGATTAAATTGAAAATCGATTGAAGAGTTTTGAATAGGTATCATGATGCTGTTGTTGTATATAAACGTGAAATACCGAAATATACTATTAAGCCTACAAGCTTGAAATTTAGCTTGTATGGTTGCCAAAGTGTACAAACATTCCGTTTAAGAAAGGAATTGTGAAAATTCTAGTTCTAATTTAGTATTTTAATTATTTCAAAATTCAATACATAATTAACCTTTGTTTTGCTAAGCAATACTGCATGGCACAAATGTTAGTAAAATACGTAATAGGTTAATCACAAGTAGATAAGTTGTCCGACGACGTTCAATTGCGAACTAAATTAAATAGAGATAGTTAATTGAGTGTCAGTCGTAGTGATGAATGCTTGACGCGCGATGCATTTGCATCGGCCAATAGTTCGTGTCGATCGAAAGGTAGAAACTGTTTGAGCATTGTACACGATATATTTCATATTGATTTACGACTGACTTATACTGTTTATGTATGTAGGTATATATTCTGCTCTACACTGCTGAAAAAAGGCCTCTCGGCTGATATAATGATGAAAAATACATTTGTTTGTTTGCATGCTCGTATAATATAATATAAAATATTATAAAATATATTTTATATATTTATATAAAATATTAAATAATCACTGACTGCCTCATTAGTCTAGTGGTCCCAAGCGCGACTGCTACGCTAGAGGTCCTGGGTTCGATCCCCAGGTCGAGCAAAGTGTTATTGGGTTTTTCTATGAAATTCTCAGAAGCAGCTCGGAGTCTGGATTTGTGCCCGGTTGGCAATAGGCTCTCCCCTGCAAACTGTGGGTGTACATTAGTACAGACTACAGGATAGAGAATACAGGCGTGATGGTATGTTATGTTATGTTATTAAATAAACACGCGCAATTTCATCCCCTGAAAGGGAAATCTTGAATTAATTACAATTTGTTTATCTTGAAATAATATAATTATTAAAAAAAGATTCACTGGGACGTACCTAGTACATCTGGGCCCCAAATCTGCAACTATGAGTGTGTCAAAATTGTCTTCGTAATTCGACTTCGGAATGGTTCATTTTTGTCAAAATTTAATTTATACATTTATGGCCGCTATAGTATCATAGTCAATGGTGGAGAATGTTGTTCGGCAGTGGATATCTTTTGGTTGATATGTTTATGAAAATGATAGTATAACAGTTTAACGATATTTCAATATTATTTTATTATACTATAATTATTTTGTTTGTCATATTACGAATATTGCTTCTCTAATCGATTGTAAATTGATCCACAAATCCTTTATCACGAAATAAAAATAAACTGTGCAGTTTAACGTCAAAATATTTCCACATGATCCTACATTAATTGATACAAAAAATATCAATCACCAGCACTGTTGAATGGTGTATTCAAACCTATACTATCTGTAGGCAGAATTTAGCTCAAATGTAAAGCGAATTGCGACGGCGCACAACGTCAGTTAGACCGCTGACGCAGCGTGAATGCGCACTAATGAACTGATGTTACACGTTCAAAAGGAAGTTTTTCAACTAAACTTTAAATATACCTACAATTATTTTGCTACCGCTTGAATTGAAAGGGGAAAAAGTTGAAAATACTGCTGAATGTTGTAGATACGGCAGTGTTGAAGACTGTCTTGTTACTTAAATCTGTCAGCTTTTAAGCAGACTTATAGAAGAAAATCCATAGTAATATAATCATTGCGAAAGTGACTGTCTATCTGTTTGTTTTTTACGTTTCCACGCTTAAACCGCTGACCTAATATAGATGAGAGCTTTTTTACGTGGGAGAGCCATGCTTCGGCACGAATGGGCCGGCTCGACCGGAGTGATATCACGGCCTCACAGAAACCGGCGTTAAACAACGCTTACGTTGTGTTTCGCCGACAGAGTGAGCTTACCGGAGGCCCAATCCCCTTTTAAAAGGTCGGCAAGGCACTTGTGACTACTATGGTGTTGCGGGTGTCCATGGGCGGCGGTAATCGCTTACCATCAGGTGATCCGTCTGCTCGTTTGCGCTCCCATGACATAAAAAAAAGATGAGTAATATTGGTACAGATAGATTAAACCTTGGAGAAGGCTACCTTATGTCTCATAAGTACTTTGGGGTTCGAGTGAAACCGCGGGTAACAGCTAGTATTAATTATATCAAAGACTTATTTCCTCACGCCTAGTTGACCTTTTTTATATATACATCAAAGGCTATTATTCCATCACAATTACCCGTAATTGTATGACAGCTGTCATATATTGAGCTAAGCATAAAGCAATATCCTTCTTCCTGAATCAATATTTACAGTTTCAGCTTTTAGATTTTTTTATTAGTCTAGTCGAATCCTTAGTCCAATCTGGTCGTTAGCATGGCTGCTACGTTAGAGTTTTGACTCCCAGTTACAGCAAAGTGTTATTGGTTTTTTCTATGAAATTCTCAGTTAAAGCTATGTTCGCATACAGTTCCATTTCAGTTTAACAACTATGCGTCTTTTGTCATGAATAAAACCTCTTCATAAAGCGGATAGATGAATAGATACTCCATTATACTTAAATAGATTTGTCTAAAAAAAACAACGCGGTGTCAGTTAGCTCTGTATTTAAACAGTCGTTTAATGGAAGAGCACCTCAAAGACTTCAAAGAGGAACACGTGGATAGTACTTTTGCTTTCTTCATTTATTCACTGGGCCGTGGGGGCGAGGATTCAAAGCCGCAGATAAACACAGGTTACACAAGAGATATAATCGCAATAGTGCATTATGAACAAAACCTCTATGCTTGCTGAGTGCTACCACGATTTGGCCTTTGCATTACACTTGGAATAACCATTAAAGAAAGAAAACAATTTATCTGACGGATTTTAGCACGAATATTTTCACTTATCTAATATACATAATAGGCAAGATGACAAAAAGTTTTATGCAATCAGAAAATTTTGAAATGGCACAATCTTTTTTTGCTACCAACAACAATGTAAAATTTGTTTTATAGGATGTGAGGGCAAACGAGCAGACGGATCGCCTGATGGTAAGCGATTACCGCCACCCATGGATACCCACAACACGAGAGGAGTAAGGGCGTTGCCGACTTTTTAAAAGGCCATTGGGCCTCCGGTAACCTCACTCACTTGGCGAAACACAACGTAAGCGTTGTTTAACGCAGGTTTTCTGTGAGGCCGTGGTATCACTCTGGTCGAGCCGGCCTATTCATGCCGAAGCATGGCTCTCCCACGTAAAATATTTTCTATTATTATAATAAATACCTAAGTAAATATAAAAAACTGCTTCATTCGTCTTTTGGTCCCAAGCGACTGCTACGCTAGAGGTCCTGGGTTGGATTTCCAGGTCTAACAAATTGTTATAGGGTTTTTCTATGAAATTTTCAGTTGCAGCTCGGAGTTCGGAATTTGTGCCCGGCTAATGGCAATACACTCAATGGTAGTGACGAGGTGACTATAGTAACCGCTGTACTGTACAAAATAGTCAGTGCAGTCTAATATTTAAAGTCAGTATATTACCACGCATGATGGTACAATTGCATATTAAAAATGTGTTTAATGTCCATGTTAATTACCATCTCTCGCCAAGCTACAACACTTAAGCACCTCGCATAATACGTACCAAAATAATAGATACTCGACTTGAATTGGAACACATCAAATCGGCTGTTCGTATTATTATAATCGAATCCTATTGTATCGAATACAATCAGGAGCTCGTTACATATAAATGAACAAAAGGTTCTTCATCTGTCTTCCTTTATTCCAAATGAGTTTGTTCGAGGCTTCACTTGGGCCTTATTGGTTTCGCAGCGCCATCTAGTATTCATATTCATGGCAGGAAATTCCAGGAGTTTGAAAGGTTTTATTTTATAAGGAATAGTCACCCATCTATGGACAGAATGAGAGTTACGTTACGTAATCGTGACTATAAAACCAGAATTGATGTATGTACTAATTTACACTTAGGTACATTTCGCTGGTAAGTACTTATATTTAGGTCCCATGTTATACGGGGCGAACCCATTGCCATTAACCATGCACAAATCCAAACTCCAAGCTGAGAATTTCATTAAACACTTAGCTCGATCTGGAAATTGAACCCAAAGCGTAGCAGTAACGCTTAAAACTGCTAGACTAAAAACTTTTGGCCTAAAACCAGTATGCCATTTATCTACGTTCATCTTGAAATGAACGAGACAAAACATTCGGGTTATTTTCAATCATCGCATGGTGAGTTTATCGAACTCAAACAACAATGGAAAGTAACTTTGTATTGACTCAGAGATCCGTTTTGATCCTTTCGATACGTGATCTAATCAAGACAGAGACCCCTGAATGTAGTTAATTAGGCAAATAGAAAGTTTTGAGCCGAAAACGCTCGCTGCAATTTTGTTTGTTTTCAAACATTCGCTGGCTATTGTGGGATCTATTCTCTCTGGTGTAGTAGGTAACTTCTATAATTTGTGATAAAATAACAATAAAATATTTTTTAAAACAAGCTTGCGACTTCGTACACAATTAAAAATTAGTTGCGGTAAAATGGGGCCCATCTTTTTAAGTTAGACCTCTAGCAATATATAGGTGAAAATTGCGTTCAATTCCATGCAGTTGTTCTTGCGTGATGCATGTACAAACGTACAGACGGACAGGCAAAAATTCTAAAAAAGCTAAAAATTGTTTTAGCTTCTGTTGCTCTAAAGACGCCTCATATTTGTTTTATTTTCATTATTATAATGTACAGAAATTGGCCTGTTACAATTTTATTATGGTTATGTATGTACAGATAATAATAAATATTTTATGTGAAAATAATAGTGTAATTTAAAACGAGGCTTGTATTTTTTATGGGATGGGGGCAAACGAGCAGGTGGATTGTCTGATGGTAAGTGATTACCGCCCATGGACACCTGCTACACCAGAGGAGTCTGAAGTGCATTTCCGACCTTTTAAAAGGGTATTGGGCTTCCGCTATCCCCACTCACTCGGCGAAACAATGTAAGACGTAAGCGTTATTTCACGCCGGTTTTCTGTGAGGCCGTTGTATCACTCCGGTCGAGCCGGCCCATTCGTGCCGAAGCATAGGTCTCCCACGGTAACATGGTAATATTGTTTTATATCTTATTTTAATTTGCCAGAAACGCTTGCGGACCTCACCAAAGTTTCTTGCTAATCAGATGAATGGTATAGGAATTAATAAGGTAAGAACTGAAAAGGGATATTTTTTTTTTCATAAATCAGCATTACCAGTAATTTGATTTAACGTGAGATAAACGCAAAACAACAATTCATTTGAAATAAATCTCCTTAGATACAGTTAGAGTAACAAAGTGGTATTCATAAACACTAAACCCGACCTCTTTTCATATTGTATTTCTTAGATAAACTCTTCTTTGTGTAAACACTTCAAATGAGTTTAAAATAATTAAAGGTTCGGAGTTAATTATGTAATTACTACACTAATAACGTTTTAATTAAATAATTAAGCTCACGTGCTTTAAAGCTTTTACTTTCACACGCTGTTTTGTAACTTTAAATTATTCTTGTTTCATTACGAATATTATGATGGAATATTTTGTTTATGGATTATGTCGGCAAACGAGCTGACGACGACCTGGTGGTAAGTAATCATCGTCGCCGATTGAGGGGAACTGGCTCTTACACGCAAAAGTTGAAACACACTCCAAGATGTTTAACGACAGACTCCGACGTAAAGTTGGTCGCCAACCAGTCATACCCCAAGAAGTCTGACCACCCGGCAAAAAATATGATTTTAAAATAAAAAAGAAAACTCTTTTGAAATAAGCACTAAAAACTATAACATCTCAATAGAAAATAATACTTCTTGACCTTCAAATAGGTTACAATATTCAGGTTTCATATACAAGTCCCAAAATCGTGAATTGGTAATGCTCAAAGCATTAATTATTACAAAATCGTTAAGCAAATAAGACATTGACTTAGTCTAGTTAGCTCTTAAAATAAATTCATAGTGTAGACAGATATCTGACTTTGTCTGAAACAGTCCTGTGAAACGTGAGCCAAATTCAGAATATTGTCACAGATAAGAAAATTAACGAAGTTTCAGTTCGTTTTCAATGTTCCAATTAACTTAATGTATCTAGAATACAAACCATCATCATCCTTTCATCACTTCATCCTCCATCATCCTTCTAGTTTTTTTTCACCACTACATATGTCAGGGTCAACCAAAGACTGATTTTAATTATCAGTCGCTCATGGTGAACAAATAATCGTGAGGAAACCTGCATAATTAAGAGATTTTATATGAAGTCAGTTAACTTGCACTAGGCCAGATTAATTAGTTGTATCGGTGCGATTTCAGTAGTAAACCTACTGGATTATATTTTATACTTCATGTCAACTCAAGCTTTTGTCGGTCGCCTCGGTAAGGGTGACTGCAGACATACGCGGTTGCCGCTACACGGACGCGACGGTAATAGGAGGCAATTCAAATAATGTTGGTGCCTTTATATGTTCGGCTTTCTTGATGACTACATCAAGACAGGCTCGTAAAAACGACAGTGTACGCAGTTATGTGGTATGACAGTCATTATACAATTTTAATATTGTACTTAGCATTGTAATAATAAGGTTGGTTACACATGTAGTGATTTGTTTCACTGACTAAACTTAAATAGTTTCACACCGCTGCGTTTCAACTGCAACACCGCAACAAACACGACACGAATACTACGAATAAACATAAAATTCCAAAACAATTGCAACACCGTGCAATTACACGTACCTTAATAAAGAGTCCATGTCCACACAAGCTCATGTACCGGATAGGTATATCACACCGCATCGCGCGGCAATTTGTATCGCGCTTGTGTGCGGTGGCCTAACTGTCAGGACTCGAGCGCTTTCATCAGTAATGTGCATTTCGGTGCTGCATACAAAAATAACCTTAACTAATGGTCATTTGTAACGCTGCAACCATAAAAAAATAAGTTCAGAGAGGAATTTGTACATGTTTGTTTTACAAAAGCGAATAAATGTACATACATGTTTATGATAACGTTTTGCTCTATACTTAGTTCAAAAGGGATTAAGCGAATGACGTGTGTCCATATTTAGCAGCAAAATTAAATGATAGGAATTGGTTCTTCCGATCTTGAGTAAGTTAAATTCTAATATAGAATGATTGAATAATATTATAAAACTTAATATCCAAACCTGTCTATCCAATAACTATCCTATTAGGTACCTATATTAGCAACATTCAACGGATTTGTATGTAACAGCGTTCTCGAAAACGGCTCTAACGATTCTAATGATATTAGCATTATACTTACGCGGAAAAATCTATTATTATGATGTAATTAAGTACCCTAAAAATACTTTAATTATGTGAATGCTTGACTCAGCGCAGTTCTAGCAGGAACACATATAATACGATGTTTGAAGTTACCAAGCTCTATCTCGACTTTTCTAAAGGTGAGTGCTTATATATAAATAATAAAAGGCAGTTGAAAAAAAAAGGAATATTATATCCAAATCGGATCGCTGACCTTAATTCCACTTAAGACTTTGTTCTAGAAACTTCAGTCGTATCATCACACGTTATTTTAATTAGAATGCCAAGGAGTTAGAGATTATTATGGCATACTTTTGCAAAATATAATTTGGTTTACATGTTGTATGTAGTTAACAGCAATTCATCACGAACATTACTCGTAACAAAGGCGAACGTCAAAGGACTTTGTAACGATAACTTAAATATACAAACACGCTTTATTAAGTGCTTTTAATATCTTGCTTGATAGAAGAATAGTACCTACACCTAGTTTTTGACGTCGGAGACTTTACAAAGATAATTAACATAGGCTATTTGGATAGTTGTTTCGTGTGATAATTGAGCCCGCGCGATCCGTAGCGAAGCAGTCAGCCACTGGACTAATTTACCAAAGAGATAATACCACTCCATATTTTAGTTAAACATTATTTTATTAAAGCTTAGTGATTGATTAATATAGTTATTGTATAAATCATCCCGTTATCCACTTTTCTACTATGTAGGGGTCAGACTTCAGTTTAATCAGATTCGAGTGAATAAGTATCAGTATTTTACACGAAGCATCCATATCTCCACAATCCAATTGGGCAATACTGTCATTATAGGGGTAGGTGTCAGGATTTTTAGGTTTCTGACTACCACATTTACAGGTACCCAGCCAAACAGTTTTACGTAATCTTCGAGGCACGAAGCGGTCTCATTGTATTAAAGACGGTCTATACTGCCAGCGGTAAGCGCAAAAACTGAACCATCAACTTAGTATGCACACATCATAACACACATACGCACCACACACACACACACATACGCACCATATACACACACACATACGCATCACACACACACACACACACACACACACACACACACATACGCATCACACACACGCACACACATACGCACCACACACACACACACACACACACACACACACACACACACACACACACACACACACACACACACGACCCACACAAACACCACTTGTTTTGGTGTTACTTCACAGAGGTCGTCAGTTAGGAAATGCCGGTGTCATCTAGCTTTAAAAAAATGACTTTTAAAAGTGTCCTTATAAGATCTATTTACAGAAATAAATATCATTTATATCACTATACTCGTATTAGATCTAAAAACAGTGCTCACAAATTTTCTATACTTTATTTGTCAATTATTATTATTATTATTAAGATGAAAGAGTATGTGTATTTGTGTGAGTGTGCTGAATCCTAGTGTGAAGGCTAGTGAACTACCTCTGTAAAGAATATCTTTTGAACAATAAAGTATTATTATTATTATACGCTTTCTGGCGTAGAAATTACTTCGAGCCACGAGGTCCTTGTCGACATTGTTATTATGAGTAGTTAATTACAGATTTGTGTAGCATAATTCTAATTTCTAGCTACATACTGCGTTCATACCTATAACTATTTGAGTGATACTCGTATGTAGTTTATGACACGCTACTAATGGAGTCCTCGCGCGTCACCCGCAGGTTTTGTTGCACAGTGTCACGTCAGCGTGTTGCGCTCGCCTGTGAAACATAATCCAAACTGGGTAAATCTCACTACAAAATTCGTCCATTTATATCATGTAATGAGGCACTGCCATACAATTTAGTATGTAGGTAGAAATAGGTACCGGTACACATAATTTAAATTAACTAGAATTTTGGTACGCAATGGTTGTACGACCAAAGCTATGAAAGCCGACTTTATCTTGTTTTTTCTCTATTTTCCTACGGCTGAGTGAAAATCATCCAACCATTTTTAACTGGATGACCCAACATGAGCAAACCAATGGAAGCAATAATAACCTGATGCGGCCGATGAGTGAAGATTTATTATTACTCACTTACTTAAACGGGGAAAACATCGTGAGCAAAACTGTATGCTTGAGAGGTTTTCTTAACAGCATGTGAAGTCTGTACACCTGCAATAGTCTAGCGTGGTGGACCTGCGGTTTTACTTGCGACTTAAAGTGACGTTATGATTAACTTGATGACAATAGCCTATGTTACTTGAGATAATGTAACATTTTATTAGTAAGAGAATTTTAAAATCAGTCCAGCAGTTTTTGAGATTCATTACAAACGAAAATACAAATCTTTTCTCTTTATAATTAGTATATACATAAACATACTTTATTTTTAAAAAAAGCTTCCTAGCAATTTGGGCACATGTAGTATTTTTGTTAACCCCTCGTGCTAAGCTAAATGCTTGTGTTATGAGTGGGTTCAGGTCGGGAGTGCAATGGGTGGGTTTCGAATCAACCACATGTTCGCAAGTCCGACGACCTGGCCATTAGGCTACCGCCGCTTTTATAATAAATAAAAAAAAATAAAAAAGCATAGTAAATACCACATATCTGTACTTTTACAAAGCTGACGTAATCGTTTATGGTACAAACTACGCAACGTTAGTGTAATGAGCGTTGTGCTCCAAGATCATTGACTTGCAACGGGTTACCACGCTATGCAAACGTAGTGCCACAGGATAAATAAGTACAGAAAGTCTATGGATCTTGATAGGTTTACGCTTGACCGCCAGCTCACCTGACGTTAGCGACACTGCGATCTACGATGGAGCGCGCTTGCCTAGAAGTGCCTTGGTTTAGCTGTTAAGGGTCCGGCGGAACCTGAATCGCCCACAGAAACGTAAAAAAAATTGTGATCCGAACAATATTTTATCAAATTGTTTTATTATTCGGATTCGGATATAGTTAATCTAGGCACCTACCGTACTATTTCATCTATTACTACTTCACTGGAAATAAACAACCCGAAATTAGTTCCAAACTTGGCAAAGTTATCAAAAAATACATTCGCTAACATTTATTTCCAGTGAAGTATTTTGGACGAAATGGTAATGTAGGCACCGAGATTAACATTATCTGAATCCGAGTAATAACACAATTTGATTAAATTGTGTTAGAATTACGATTTATTTTGGTATTACGTTTGTATGGGAAATTCGGTCCGCCGGACTCTTAAGATAGTCATAGTAAGAGGGGCGTGACTAATTTCGGATTCGTGAATAAGATGGTTTTTGTTTAAAAGTACAGCACTCTAAGTAGGTAGGCTATTTAAAATCGTTTTACATCACAATCGTTTGTTTCCAATGCACATTGCTTGTCGCAATCCATTGCGATATTTCTAGTAATTTACAGGATCACAAAATTCACTCGTATATAAACTAATTTTATTGAAGTGACTTTTTTTTAAATTATCATTCTCATATTTGACAGATTTACTTTACTAATGGAAAATTTTATTGCCTATTTCATCTAAGTTTTGTTTGGATTTGGTTTTCTGCGCTTTTATTATCTCTTGATCATACTCATTTATGTAACATGATCCTTGCAACGGTACGCTCACAGTTTAAACTTACGTTTTCTGAAGCAATGATCTACTATGAACTCCGTGAACTAGGTAATTCTATAATCAGTTTACATAATCCATTGCAATGGATTTGGTAGTTACATAAAACTGTGATGAGTTAATTTGACCTGATAAAGATAACATAACATACCATCACGCCTGTATTCCCCGAAGGGTTAGGCAGAGGCATACTAATGTACACCCACAGTTCGCCGGTATGTTTAGGTCCCATTTAATAGGGGGCGAGCCTGTCCAGGCACAAATCCCAAACTCCGAGCTGGTACTGAGAATTTCATAGAAAAACCCAATAATACTTTACTCAACCTGGGAATTGAACTCAGAACCTCCAGCGTACCAGTCGTGCTCAGGATCACTAGGCTAATGATGCAGTTTTATCAATTTATTCGGAAAATTGATGATCAGAATCCATTCGTACTAGAAAGATCTTGCAATTGTTTATCTCCGTAAACTTGGCGCTTTTACAACTGTTTTATAGTATAAACTTTTCAATAACCGTTTACAATATTGTTTGTTAGTCTAGTAAAGGTTCAAGCTAATATATTATTAAGGAATATCAGTAAGTACTTATAACTTCACTAATTACCTATCATTACACTAATAGCCTCAAAACTGGAACAGTAATACATTCGGTGGTAACAAAAAATAGCCTTTCAAAATCAAACAAAACTCATTAGCTGTAACCTCATTATACAAACATGATTCGAACGTCACGTTTCGAGGATTCTCGGAAGGGTGTAGGTACTTTATATACACCCACTCAGGATAAACCGTTGCTGTAAAATTGTAAAACAGGAATTTACGATAAATGGTTCTAGGAGTGGGCTGGAATACTTTAACTCGGTTGGACTCATTTAACACGCATTTGATGTTTGTGTGTGTGTGTGGGTGTGTGCGGGTGTGGGTGTGTGGGTGTGTGTAAGTGTGTGTGTGTGTTTGTGTGTGTGTGTGTGTGTGTGTGTGTGTGTGTGTGTGTGTGTAAGTGTGTGTATGTGTATGTGTGTGCTAGCCAGGCGGATCATTACATCCTGCCAACATACAGCGGCAGGATACGGATGCGGTTAGGATACTTGTTCTCACACTGAGTAATGATGATTTTAGACGTTTCTATAAGATAGCCACCATACATTATTACGGACATTTCTAAAACTTTTCATCAGTATGGCATTATAATTACGTATAGTGTAGGCATACAAACAGAATTATTCCTCTACTACTATGTGTTTGAATAACGTGAATAATCCGTATTATTCACCGGCAATAAAACTCACAAACATAAGTTCAAACATTTGCGTCATGCACGTACATTTTTAAATTATATTGACACAAGCATCACGTAAAACGCGCCATCCCGCATTAAAACCAACCCTGTGTCGCGGGCTCGTTGCCGCTTACAAAACCCCCCGGTTTCTTTGTTGTGCAAAGAAGGGTGAAAAAAAAACGTTCCGCAACTTGTAAGAGAAAATCAAGCGATTTGCTGCTAGAATTTTCTGACGGGACTATTGAACATAAATAAAATTTTCTGCTGGACTAGTTAATTTAATGGTGCACTTTCGATATCTTTGAATGAGTGTTTATTTAAATCATTTATTTGTGAACCTCTTCACTCGAGATCGAATCGACCTCAACTCACGATTAGAATGACTTGTCCTAAAAATCAAAAATCGACCTATGATGTTTGCATTAAATACTAGCCGAGAGTAAACCTCTTTGGTGAGGCCGTACCGTGACGTGTTATGGGATTCGTTGTGCAATAGAGAGAGATGCAGCTCTACAGACTAAATGGCGGCATCTCTTTCTCACTTCCTAAAACTTTTCGCTGAGACATGGTTCTGTACAGTGTCGATCACCAAATGGGCTCTAACGACTGACAGATAGTGTTCTAGACAATAATCCAGCTTACATTCTGATAGATAGCAACGTTACGAGTGTGAAAGGGCGGGCTTTGCGCTCATCGATCGGTTTACTCACGAATACGGGTCTTACTTTCATTTTAGATGTCCGTTCAGAAACCTATTAGTGTAGTTATAGGAAATAGAACGCTTTACACAAAACTTATTTTTACACTTTAAGGAATATATTTATTTTATATTAGGTACCTATATATTTCTTTTACTAACTGTCTCATTTAGTCTAGTGGTCCCATGCGCGATTGCTATGCTATAGGTCCTGGGTTCCATTCCCAGGTCGAGCAAATTGTTATTGAGTTTTTTATGAAATTCTCCGTAGCAGCTTGGAATTTGAATTTGTGCCCAGTTAATGGCAATACGCTCACCCTTTTACATGGGACTTAAATATGTGTAAACTTAAACATGGGACTCAAACACGTGTAGTAATGGATATATATACCCACAGTTCGCCGGTATGTTTGGACACTTTTAATCATCGGTTCACCGGTATGTTTAGGTTCCATGTAATAGGTTACGAGTCTATTGCCATTAACCGGGGACAAATCCAAACTCCCGAGCTGTTACTGAAAATTTAATTGAAAAACCCGATAACACTGCTCGATTTGGGAATCAATTCCAGTATCTCTATGCTAGTGTACCTATATAGTATTATAGAATGAGGTAGCATGTCTCCTATGCTGCCATTGCAACTATTCCTCCGTACAGGGTCGGTCAGGTCTCCTTAAAACGCGCGAGTGATTCCCCTGATGTTGCAAGCGTCGCAACAACACTTACTATCGGGCCGTATGGATGTTTGCCAGTAGAATAGATGAAAAAAATTAAAAAAAAATGGAAAGAGGAAACAGAACATCATGCAATGATTACCTTAGTGGTCCCAAACCATACCCACTTAAAACTGCTAAGACGGTCACATTCGCGCTTATTATAAACGGGTCGAGTTATGCCGCAATCTCATTGCAATAAACATTCAGCTAGGCGGCACGTGCCAACGACGACCAGCCTTTCTGCCACTAACGTGGATATACATCGAATAGAAGTTCTTAAGAAATTCATTATGATAATATATTAACTAAAAAGACGACTGCCTCATTAGTCTAGTTGTCCCAAGCGCGACTGCTACGCTAGAGGTCCTGGGTTCGATCCCCAGGTCGAGCAAAGTGTTATTGAGTTTTTCTATGAAATTCTCAGTAGCAGCTCGGAGTCTGGATTTGTGCCCGGTTAATGGCAATAGGCTCGCCCCCTATTACATGGGACCTAAACATACCGGCGAACTGTGGGTGTACATTAGTACGCCTCTGCCTACCCCTTCGGGGAATACAGGCGTGATGGTATGGTATGTTATGTTATTAATTAAAAATTTTGCGAGTGGAATGCACTGCTCAAGTTAAAAAATAAACGATCGAAACATCGGCCCATTAGGATAATGATGCAATTATTGAAGACGTATGACAAAATTTACCTAAAGATAAAATTTTGAACGCGATCAAATCTGTGAAGTGGTTTTATTTCAATATGTCCATTATTCGCGTACCTAAAAGTAAAAGTCTCAGAAATCAGTTTATATATATTATTAGCCGAATCCCCCACCGATGAAGACTAAGTCTATATAAGCCGATGCAAACTACGAGCGCGCGCATTTGTTCGTTGGCGTTCGACTCGGACACATCAACGTTTTACCTGCCAAAGTTACACAATCGCTAAGGGATACGTGAGCCACTTTTGGATATTGTTAATTTTGATTTATTTTTGTTAAATTCCGTGTTAAAACAGATTGTTCCGCTTAGACCTATAAAATTAAATTTGTAAACAGTAGTAATAAACTTTAGGTTATTGATCTTGTAATTTTTTTTAATGTTTACCTACTCCTGATCCCAAGATCAGAAGTGGGATAAGCAACCTTTAACGTAGCCCACAAACAAAGTACTACTAAGCGGAACAATTCTACCCCCAGTTTAGAGGATAATTTTTATTTTATCTTTCGGTGTTGTGTGAGTTCACGTAAGTACTTTACTATTGTTTTATTTTCATAATGCCACGATCTATTTCACGTGGACGGTCAAAGTATCGCTCCAAGGGTGGCTCCCGTACCAGGACGCGTCACCGCCCGCGAAGTTTATCGCGCAGTAGTTCAGAGGTTAGCTCGTGTCAAAGTAGGTCACGCTCGCGAAGTATGTTGAGGAGTCGATCGCCACGACGCAATAATAGGGACAGAACGCGTTCGCGCTATAGCCACAGGTCTCGATCGGGCTCAAGTGTTGACCACCCCCGCCGACGGCGTTTGCGATCTCGTCGACCACACGGCAGCCGGAGTAATAATCAAGTAGATGGCCGATTATTCAATTTGCAATGCCAACGATGCCATGCTTCGGCTCCAGGGCTGTCCGCGACGAGCCATGTAGCTAAAGATCCGGTACCTAGTATGGACAAGTCGCATATGCCTGAAGATTCGCATACACCCCCCATTGGATTAGTACCCGCCTGCCCGGTAGTTTCGGAAGTTTGTGGTCAGTCCCTTGAATCCGTTCAGCGTTCTGAAGCGTCCACTTTTGCCCAAGCTTTGATCGATGCGATTAATATGGTGCGCCCGAATAAGTCTCGCAACTATTTCGTTTCTAATTTCGACCCAACCCTCCATAACATAGATACGTGGTGTGAGGAAGTAGAACGCGCAAAAGACGCAAATAATTGGGGTGATCATGAATGTTTGTCGCGTGTGGCTTCATGCCTGAAGGGAGACGCTAAGGTTTGGTTGGCTGAATGGGTAACCAACGATCGCACATGGTCTAACTTTAGGCGAGAGTTCACACCCCTTTGCCCCAGTAAATTAGATTTTGCCAACATTTTATTCGAAGCTATGAAAAATACATCGGACAAGTATACCACTTACGCCGAATATGCCCGGCGGACCTTGTTGCGTCTTAGGATTGTACCAGGACTAAGCGAAGAGCTAAGGACGCTCATCGTAATACGTGGTATCGACAATGCTCAAATACGCGCAGCTGCTGCCAACGCGGAACTAACTGCCGACAAACTCGTATCGTTTTTGTCGATTTATTCAAAACCCGCTGGTTTTAACAACGATAAGCGTTCTCAAGCTACCTCTCAAAAGCATCTTCATAATAGTAGGCCTAACAATAATAGTGACAAACCTTGCTTTAATTGCGGACGGAAAGGTCACCTTCGGCATCACTGTCTTAAGAAACGTATAGTTCCTCAAATTCATTCAGGCCCTACTAGTTCTTCAAAATCACCCACGATCGTCACTTGTACATTTTGTAAAAAGCGGGGGCATACAGAGGAGGTATGTTTTAGCAAAGCACGATCCGAATCTCGCAATCAGCCTAAAGTTAACCTGTGTTCCGAGTTGTCTGAATATCCAAAAAGTAGTAGCGACATAGTGGCTGCCGTTGTTGAGGGAATACCCATGGACGTACTCATTGATAGTGGTGCTTTAGACATATCACTAATTTCATCTGATGTCATAAAGTACCTCCCGCGTCAACCTAAGTCAAGACACTGTGTACTTAAAGGAGTGAGTGATAAGGAGATCGTTTCTACATCTTATGTCACGGTGACTGTAGAGTTCGACTACATTTCTATTGAGGTTGACTTAGTGATAGTGCCAGCGTCTTGCATGAACTTTCCAGTCATTATTGGTACTGATTTTCTTAACCGAGACGGAGTGACATATGTGCGTACCAAGGAGAAGCAGTACCTTACTCATTCTAAGGTTATGAAAGTTGTCAAAATGACAGAACCTGACGGAGACACTGAGGTAAATACACCATTACGAGGTAAGGAACTAGACAGCTTAATGGTCGTGATAAATCAGTTTTCAGAGTTTTTGATAACCGGAACTGCTGCAACTACCGTGAAAACAGGTGAGTTGGAGATAAAACTTACCAGTTCCACGCCGGTAGTCTACAGGCCGTACAAACTATCTTACCAGGAGAAGTTGAAGGTACGTGACATAACTTCAGATTTATTAGACAAAGGTATCATTAGGCGGTCGCAATCAGAATACGCGAGCCCTATCATACTGGTTAAAAAGCGTGATGGGTCAGATAGGCTCTGCGTCGATTTCCGAGCTTTAAACAGGATCACCGTAAAGGATAGGTACCCTCTTCCTTTGATTGATGACCATATCGATCGTCTCGGAAGCTCCAAATTCTTCTCCAGTCTCGACATGGCTACTGGCTTCCACCAGATACCAATAAAGGAGGAGTGTATCCATCTAACAGGTTTTGTGACCCCTGAAGATCACTTTGAGTATATAAAAATGCCGTACGGTTTAGCCAATTCACCAATCACCTACCAACGAATTATAAACGACACTTTACGAACACTGATCAATGAAGGTAATGTTCTGGTTTATGTAGATGACGTGTTGCTTCTAAGTAATACGATTTCAGAAGGTATTGAGCTGTTACATCGTGTGTTACTGACACTTACTCAAGCGGGGTTCTCCATTAACCTGCGAAAATGCACATTTCTCACCACCGAGGTAGAGTACCTTGGAAGAGTGGTAAGCCAAGGTCAGGTGAAGCCGAGCCCGAGGAAGGTGGAAGCCTTAGTAAACACCTCACCACCACAAAACGTGAAGCAGGTAAGACAATTTCTTGGTCTGGCTGGCTATTTTCGCCGCTACATTAAGGACTATGCTCGAAAAACCGCATGCATTGCCCTTTTAACGAAAAAGGACGTTTCCTTTCATTGGGGTAGTGCACAAGAAAAAGTACGTCAGGATCTCATAGGGCACTTAACTAGCGAGCCAATCCTAGCCATTTTCGATCATAAACTGCCTACGGAGATTCATACCGACGCCAGTAGTATCGGTTATGGAGCCGTACTCTTTCAATTACATCCAGACGGTAAAAAACGCGTTGTTAGTTATTTCAGCAAGGTTACTCAAGGGGCGGAAAGCAGATATCATTCCTATGAGCTTGAGACCCTCGCGGTCGTCAAAGCTCTTCATCATTTTCGGCATTACCTCATTGGATTGACATTTGTCATAGTCACTGACTGTAACGCTCTAAAATCTACCGAACGCAAAAAAAATCTCATCCCTCGAGTCGCGCGATGGTGGATTTATCTCCAAAATTTTAATTTTACGATCGAATACCGAAAGGGGATAATGATGCCACACGCAGACTACTTGAGCCGCAATCCACCTGCAATAACTCTAGCTCACCAGATTTCTAAGCCACGTAATTGGGCTCAAATAGCCTAAGCGGCAGATGAAGAGACCCAGAAGCTTCTAGATAAGCTGAAAGACGGTAGTTTAGATGCCAGTAGGTATGTAGAGCGTAATGATTTGCTGTATTACCGATACACTCCCATCGGTGAAGAGCCTAGGCTTTTGTGTTACATCCCCAAAGGGCATCGGTTGAGTCTTTTGAGGATATTTCATGACGAGCACGAGCATGTAGGGGTAGATAAAACCACTGACCTCATTCTAAGACATTTTTGGTTTCCGAGTCTCCGACAATTTGTTTCTAAATATGTAGCTCACTGTCTGATTTGTATTTCAAAGAAACGTGTACCTAGGGCACCCCAACAACTCATAACTTCTTGGGAGAAACCAGATATCCCCTTTGATACACTGCACATAGACGCTTTAGGTCCTTTGCCTCCATCTGAGGGTTTCAAGTTTGTTTTAATTGTAGTGGATGCATTTACCAAGTACTGTCTCCTTTATCCCATAACTCGTCAAGACGTAAATGAACTGAAGCGAGTGGTAACTCAGGCAGTTTCGCTGTTCGGCGTGCCTCGACTTATCGTAAGCGATAAAGGTCGCATGTTTGAGTCACGAGAATTTGTCTTATGGATCAACGGCATGGGATGTGAACTCCACTACATCACCCCCGAAATGCACCAAGCAAACGGCCAAGTAGAAAGGTACGTGAGAACCGTCTTAAACATGATACGCGTTGAGACCAACCACAGGGGTTCAGCTTGGTCCGAGGTACTGTGGAAACTCCAACTAGTGTTGAACATCACCAAGCAAAAATCAACACGTACCTCTCCACTCAACTTACTAATCGGTACTGAAGCTACAACACCAGTAATTCGCTCCTTAATCCGCGACATTGCAGCGGAAAACTCGAGGCCAAATAGAGAGGCCTTGCGTGAAATTACGAGGAGCAGAACTAAGGAGCTTCTGAGGCAGAACCAAGCTCGCCAAGACGATTACACTAATCAAAGCAGGCGTTTACCCCGCAAGTTTTCTCTCTGAGACTTAGTTTTTGTAATAAAGTTTTCTCAGTCTACAGGGAAGTTGGATCCAGGAATGCGTGGGCCCTATAAGGTGGTCAGCATACTGCCAAGCGGTCGTTATGAGCTTACGCTGTTGAGCGGTAGCTATGGCAAAACGACCCAAGCTGCGGCTCAGTTTATGGTGCCGTGGCGAGGCGAGTGGTGTCCGGAGACGTGTGCTGCGTTCTTCGAGAGTGAGTATTCGATCGTCTTTATCTTTATCCACAAACATTGCTTGCATTCCACTGATTGCTATTCCTATGCACTATTAGCTTTCACAAAAAAAAAACAACTTTATAACACCTTAGGTACACATCAACATAGGCACAGCCTCGCTTCACATTAGCTTTACTTTAAAGGCAATCAAACACACCATTTATGTAGGGTGGGAATATCAGTTAGAGGATTTGTGAGTGGTGAGTGGATTGAGATGAAATGTTCGGTCGGCAGACGTATCTTTCGATGCGTATTTCGAATCCGCTTTGACGGTCGGCAGACGTATCTTTCGATGCGTATTTCGAATCCGCTTTGACGGTCGGCAGACGTATCTTTCGATGCGTATTTCGAATCCGCTTTGACGGTCGGCAGACGTATCTACGATACGTGGGCTGCGGCCCTCGGACTCGCTTCGGCGACCGGCAGACTCATTACAGTGAGTATCACTGAGTGAGTAGACGATGAGATCGTCTGCAGGGACCTCACAGAATGAGTGAGGGTCTACCTGGAGTCCAAACGGACTGTTTCGTGCAGTATTGTAGACTTGAGCGACTGGCATGCGGCGCCTCGTGGGTGCGTTGATTTACTTCGCCACTGCGTGGTGAACGGAGTGGCAGATGATTCCGTGACACGCCGAAGATCCTAAACAGTAACAGGGCCTTGCTTTCATTATTTTGAGACGTCTCTGAGGTGAAGCCTGCCAGATTGAGTTTTGAGATGTTGTGTGATGGGTGAATTAAGTGAAAGAGCTATAATGAAAGGAGAATGCAAAACTAGGTGACAGTCTTTGTAATACGGGACACCTGTTTAATAGATGGAATTGATTTACAGATAATGAGCTAGATGAGTCCGATAATGGATCATCACTCTCCGCAGCACAGGGATCAAGTGCACAGCGGTCCATGCCTACGTTGGATGTAGATTCTGAGGAAGCCGTCGCTGGTCCCAGCGACACCACACCGCGCTCCTGGGTTGAGGACAACCCTTTGTCAGGAGAGGCCGTATTAGCCGAATCCCCCACCGATGAAGACTAAGTCTATATAAGCCGATGCAAACTACGAGCGCGCGCATTTGCTCGTTGGCGTTCGACTCGGACACATCAACGTTTTACCTGCCAAAGTTACACAATCGCTAAGGGATACGTGAGCCACTTTTGGATATTGTTAATTTTGATTTATTTTTGTTAAATTCCGTGTTAAAACAGATTGTTCCGCTTAGACCTATAAAATTAAATTTGTAAACAGTAGTAATAAACTTTAGGTTATTGATCTTGTAATTTTTTTTAATGTTTACCTACTCCTGATCCCAAGAATATTTTATATTCCTGAGTAAATCCCATCTAGTTATCCATCTTTTTGGAACTGCTGAGGTTTAAATGAAGCGATGAATTATCTCAAGCCATTTCCAGTGAAACAATACGCCTAACTATGTATGTAATATTGGAGAGGCTTCCATTCTATGTGCAGGCCATAGCGGTAACACTGGCGAGACGTGACGTATTATGTGGGGTCCGCCCAACACTCAACACAATATGCAACAAATGTGCAATATATTCCTCACGTGAGAACACTGCAACCGCCGCTGCAACGTGTTTGCGGTACAGCGAGCCCGCCGGACGCAAACGGCTAACTTCTGTGATTAATAAAATTTTACCTTACCTTACTGGCAAATGTGTAGGTAGAATAATCTAAAACAATTTAGAGGATGCAAGTCAGAATAGAAATTCAGATACAATGCTTTATTTGTTGTGCAAGGAATAGATCTCGATTCAACATTGATTTGTTTTAATAGCAT
The DNA here is from genome assembly GCA_910591435.1 of Acronicta aceris. Taxonomy (NCBI): domain Eukaryota; kingdom Metazoa; phylum Arthropoda; class Insecta; order Lepidoptera; family Noctuidae; genus Acronicta; species Acronicta aceris. Next base: position 6,364,927 of record OU342763.1, on the reverse strand, counting down.
TTATTATAATTTAGGTAGGTATCCCTATGTAACTTAGAGACCACGTGCTTCAGAAGTTATGGTCGGTCTCTTTGAAGGTCCGTGGTGTTCGTGCTCTTGCAAAATTAATATCCATTAAGCTACACGAGTTTCATTTGCAACAAATTAATACACAGGTGTTGCGGGCATTATTTGAGTTGCAGAAGCCAAATTTTAGTTACGTAGATGTTTTGCATTACAAACAGAATAGTAATAATTGTGTTTTTTGATGGTCGAGTCGAGTATGAGTCTAAATTGTTAGATTATTTTTATTTTCCAAATGAAAAAAGGATATCAGTAAAAATAATTGTTTTTTAAATCTAAAAATAATTACGTACTTATTTTAAAATTAACAGTCACCAAAAAATACTCTAAGCTGGTGTGATAAAATTTCATCATGAAATTGCGTCTACACCTACGTTATGACGTATGTTAGCAAATGAGAGATACTGCTACCTACAATTATTTTTAGGGTTCCGTACCTCACAAGGTAAAAAAAGGAACGCTTATAAGATCACTCTCTTGTCCGTCTGTCCGTCTGTCTGTCCTTGTGTTACCACGCGTTTTCTCAGGAACGGGTGGACTTAGCAAGTTGAAATTTATACCAGATACTAAGGTCTATAGTCCCTATTAGGTGCGTAAAAATCAAGGTCCGGATTCAACACAATAAAAAGATATGGGCAAATTTCGATTTTCGCGAAAATCTTGTAAGTTAAAAACTTGTAAGTACCAAAATTTTGCCAATTTTATTATGGCGGTATAATGGGTAGGTACGGAACCCGATTCGCACTTGTTTTTACTTAACCTTTCAAGTAACAAATTACACAAACAATGAATGCATCTATTGTTCTTGTAGCCCGGCGACATTACGCGCTTTACTGAATTAAATAGGTAATACCTAATTACCTACCTAATTGGCAATACCTAATCTGACAGTCCTGTCTATTATTTTCCCATTCCTTTGATCCTTTCGTAAGATACTCGAATTTCTTAAAACATGTCTGAAATACTTCAAGACGATCTCACTGTCTTGCTGGTTAAAAATAATTCATATCGGAATCTTTTGAGATAAATCCGTTGCACCTGATACGGCTAGAAAAGTGCAGTATTAAAAGCTTTTATAAGTATTATTTGAAAACCTTTCTGGTGACTGTTGGACCAATGTCGACGTTTCTCTCCATCTTGTCTATTACTGTACATACCTACATATAAACACGTATATAGTTACTTTTGACTTAATTGGAATTCCTGGAAAAGAAACTAGTATCGCCAGTATAACTAAAAAGTTGATGCTTTTTTGTTAAACAACTTTTTTTTTTCTATGTTTCTATTTTGAACTTGGCTGACTTATAAAAAGTTTTCCAAAGAATGCAATCGTTAGCTCTGTAGGTACATTAGCAACTTCTGAGAAAATTTATTTATTCATCCCAACAACGCGTAGTCTCTTAATTTTAAAATTATAATTATCTTATTACTAACAATAAAAATATAAATATTAATTATATTGGTAATCACAGTGTGTTCTTAACATTTATTTTACTACAGAACAAAAAAGTTCTTATGAGTAGGTTGTCATTAAAAACAAAACAACGTCATTATGAGTTACTGGTAAAAATTGGTGGGCCTTTTCAATTCCAGGCTAAGTACCAATATCCTGTACCTCCAACAACTAGGTGTTAACTGCTATCTTTTTATAAGAAACCATCTAATAAACGTAAAGTACACAAAAAACAGTTGAGTTAAGAACATATTTTTGAAATAGGTTAAAAATATTGATTCTCTAAAGTAACAGCCCTACGAACGCCTCCGCATAATAAAAGTATTGTCAGTGTGTCAATTCTGTATTAAATTATGTCACTTTACTGCGAATTTCTGAGTTAAAATGAGTGGCTTGACAGTGGCGTTCAGGAAATAATGGAAATATGTCACTGATTTATTGTGGGATTCCCACACAGAACATAGATGAATATAGTATTTTGGTAAACATACTATCATACCGTTATGCCTGTATTCCCTGAAGGGTCAGACAGTAATAATGTACACCTACCATCCGCCAGTATGCTTAGGTCCCATGTAATAGGATTAGGATTTTTTTACGTGGGAGAGCCATGCTTCAGCACGAATGGGCCGGCTTGACCGGAGTGATACCACGGTCTCACAGAAGACCGGCGTTAAACATCGCTTGCGTTGTATTTTGCCGAGTGAGTGAGGTTACCGGAGGCCCATCCCCATTTTAAAAGGTCGGCAACGCACTCGTGACTCCTCTGGTGTTGCGGGTGTCCATGGGCGGCGGTGATCGCTTACCATCAGGCGATCCGTCTGCTCGTTTGCCCTCCTATCCCATAAAAAAAAATAGGAGCAAGTCTATTGCCATTAACCGGACACAAATCTCAAAACCCGAGCTGCTACTGAGAGTTTCATTGAGAAACACAAGAGCTTTTCTATGAAATTCTCAGTAGCAGCTCGGAGTCTGGATTTGTGCCCGGTTAATGGCAATAGGCTCGCCCCCTATTACATGGGACCTAAACATACCAAGCGAACTGTGGGTGTACAGTAGTACGCCTCTGCCTAACCCTTCGGGGAGTTCAGGCGTGATGGTAGGTATGTATGTATGTAATTATTATCAATGAAACGGTTAGAGTCGTAGGCACTTATTGTTATAGGAAGAGCCTTTTCTTATATTGAGACCCCAATTTGGTCAGCGAGCCTGATATAGTACATCTTGTCAGACTCCATACGTTTTACAGAACTTTATAGACTTCTCTTACGAATGACATAAATAATAAAAACTAGAACTCACATCATCATCATCATCAATAACAGCTAAATAACTTAAATCAGACATTTCCAATACAACAACGCTGAATCACTACCTAACTTATGTTCTCCCAAGAGACTACACCAGCTAAAAGAAAATACATATAACACTTTAAACTGGATACTGCAATCAATCTTGGTTGTAGTTTTTACCAGAATGGCTGGGAAGCAGGAATGAAATGTTTCTGTATTCCGCTGGAGTCTTCCGTTATAGTTATCATTTCGAAATATTAGTATAATCTTCTCTCGGGGTAATAAACTGTCTAAATCGTCTAGTGGTAGCTAGAGGTCCGGGAGTCGAGCAAAATGTCATTGGGTTGTTTTATGAGTTCTAAATTCTGAGTAGTAGCTACGACAATAGGCCCGCCCCTTATTATCTTATCTTAGATGAGGCCGAGGTAGCTAGGCCTCAGTGCACTTCGATCCAATGGGATATTTTGTGCTTCCCTTATATTCCTATTCCTCATCCTCACCCAGTTCTTCAAACAGCTTTTCTATGAGCTTTATAATGAGGCCCGAGGATATGAGTCTGTAGTCCTCTGGTCTTGGATAACCCTGCCCCAAGAGGCGCATTCATTTTCTAGCCATTACATCGCATGTACACAAGGTGTTCCATGCTTTCAATTTCCCTTTCCCCCGCCCCTATTACATGGGACCTAAAATATTCCGGAAAATGTGGATGTACATGAGTATAGCTCTGCCTAACCCTTCGAAGAATACAGGCGTGATGGTATGTATATTTGCAAACGAGTGAGGTGCGAACGTAACCGATAAATTGGCGAATTCCCGTACCTAATGCATCTGTCACCGATTGTTACTCGAGCGAACTGAATACATTTTCATACTTTATATTGTAGTGTGGTACAAGGCATAAAAATATTTATTTATATTAAATTGATCCATAGCTATATTGATTTTCAATAACAAAATAACATAAAAGAATTCAAATAATTGAATTAAATAAAAACTTGTAAAAAAATCGAATTAAATGCCAAACAACGCAAATAAGGCAGCCCTTATGGGAGCTATAATTTTGAGCCGTTTGCGGTGGAAGCGCTCGGGCGGGGAGGTCCGAGTGCGCGCCATTTTTTAAGGAAATTTCGAAGAGACTTCTCGACTCTTCCCGTGATCAAAGGGTAAACCAACCCTCTCCTCTCCTCTTCTTCTTTGGTCAAAGAATTAGCATTGCCATTCAATTCTTCTTTTTTTATTCGTGATAGGCTTACGCTTGACCGCCAGTTCGCCTGATGTTAAGCGACACTGCGATCCACGATGAAGCTCGCTTGCCTAGGTAATATGGTATCTTTAATTTGTAACGTAACCGCTTAATTAGTCTAGTAGTCTTTAGCGTGACTACTACGCTAAACGTCCTGAGACCGATTCCTAGGTCGAGCAAAGTGTTATCGTTTTTTTTTTTTCATTGAATTCTCAATAGCAGTTTGGAACACCACATGGGACCTTAAAATACCTGCAAATTTTTGGGCTATATTAGTACGCGTTTGCCTTACTTCGGGAAATACAGGCGTAATATTTAGAGATTTTCTTTAAAACAAGTGATAAACTAAATTAGTAATACTGGTTAGTCACCAATATGTCAGACTGGACTCGTAAACGATTAAAAAAGCACACACGTTTAAATATGTATATAAACGTAATCGCTTTCTGCTTATCCCTTAAGCCAGCTCTTTTCCGGGTTGGGCTTCACTCCTTAAGCTCCCATAATTGGGAAGCATTCGGATCACGTATTAAAAGCCGTGTCGGTCCCAGACACAGTCCGATAAGGATTTCGTGAGACGATTCATATTCACGAAAAGAATTCACCTTCTGAAAATTAAATATTAAAATTTGTAAGCGTCTGCCATGTTTCCTGGAGTGTCTTTAATACATTTGGAGAAAAATGTATCTCTTTTGTTGAGCGTAATGAAGTAAAAGCGATTTATATTCACTGGAGCTGCTTGAGGAAATGTAATTGAACAGGTCCTCTTTAATATTTACTTCTCTTAATAAGATTTCCTCTTATTTATGCCATCGATATTGTTGTATTGTTTATACATAAAAACATACACTTACGCATTTTCCCGCAAGGGTAGGCAGAAACAGACCGCCAATTATTGTGATAGAATTTGTGGCTTTCAGCTTTAAAAACATTACTTTAAATCAGGCAGAAGATTGCCAATTCGTGTGTAAGTACGTGATGCATTACTATCTAATCCGGTTTATCCTTGACTGATCTTAGAACACAATATTGCTATGCATGACAACACGTTCAGTCTGATACTGTTTGGAGATCTACTGATCTAAGTTTAGATAATAATATGAATACCGTTAGAAATGCCATCTTTGGCTATATTTTCGATCTATTTCAACGTAATTCGTTCGTGTTTATCATTTTTTTAATTAAATATCTAGAATACCATTTGGAATGTATGAAATATTTTTGAGTACCAGCCTCTCTCAGTTTTTTTTTAATTCTTTCGTTAGCTCTACGAAGGTATCTCAGAAACCAAATTATCCACAGCGTTGTTATTTCGACACAAGGCCACAGTAAACGTATTTTCTCGCTTGAGGAGGCCATGAGATACTGCTATGTTGCAATACGAAAACGGATCACAGTAATTAACAATAAATCTGACATCCCATTAATAAAATTGGCCATCGTTTCCTACAAGGAGCTGTAAGCGAGCGATAGTTAATCGTAGCTCATATTATTTCACAGAAAGTCAAGGCCGTCGTGAATATTCGTGGTTAAAGACGTCCATTGCCAGAAAGGGAATACATTTATGTAAATAGGTACAGACCGCATCCAGGGTGAGTGGTGCCTCTAGGCCCTGTTTAATCTTGCAAATTTATGCAAGTCGACGACAACACGTCAAACTGTCTTTGCTAGAGGACGTGATCCAAATCCGATTCAGCGCGTCATTTTGGTCGTAAAACGCTTTAGCAGTTGGCGCATTTGTCGCATAATTCTGATCTCCTCGGAGGCCAATAGCTTCTTGTGACGAACCGATTATTATTCAAAGCTGATCCGTTTGCGTACGTCTCCTGCGTTGTTCGAGCGTTAGTTTACGTGGGTAACGGATGTTTGGCATATTGAGAGAGAATGTACATTGTTCCTTATCACTGTGAATTATTAATCAAAGTTATGAGATACGTCTGTCTGTGGTATTGAGTTCATTACCACAGACAGACGTATCTCTGTCAACGTGAGTGGACATTGTTTTTTCGTTATACCGAGGTCTAGTATGTGAGACGGACCTGTTCCGTGCACTGAGTGAAATTATTTGTTATAAAGAAAGAAAAATCTACTACACTATCGCATTAGATAGGTTATTAGCCTGTAATGATAAGTGTGAAGTTGGCAAATAAATAAATTAAATAAATCTATAGATGCCAGCAACATCAGCGGGTATCAATGGCGTGTTGTCATTTAAGATTTCTGTTGCTAAGCCTCATTCGTACAGTAATTTTTATGTATAGCATCCCAGGTTCCAAAAAAATACACGTAAATTAAATCACGAATTATATCACAATTGCAAGATATATAATTAACACGTCATGAAAGGATTTCGAGGGTGGCATTAAAATATTTTATGTCTGGCTTTGTAGTAATTACGCTCGAAATTTTGGCTTTGACGTAACAACTTAATTTGCGGACTGGAATGGAGAGAGACGTATCTTTATAGCGAAAAACCGCCTAAGAAACTATAAAGCCTTGAAAGTAGCATAATATTCGCTAAGGAAGAAATTGTGAAAATTCCGGGTAACACGGGATTGTTAAAAAGGACGTCAATTCGGGTATGATAATTTATTTCATTATAAATAATGGAACTCAGCCTCATTACCCTAGTGGTCCTGAGCGTGAATACTACGCTAGAGGTGCTGGGTTCTATTCCCAGGTCGAGCAAAAGTGTTATGGGGATTTTCTGTGAAATTCGGTTCATGGCAATAAGCTCGCATATTTTAATTTTTTTATGGGATAGGAGGGCAAACGAGCAGACGGATCGCCTGATGGTAAGCAATTACCGTCGCCCATGGACACCCGCAACAGCAGAGGAGTCACGTGTGCGTTACCGACCTTTTAAAAGGGGATTGGGCCTAGGATATTACATGAATTGAACTTACCGGCAAACTGTGAGTTTAAATCAGTAGGTACGCCTCTGCGGAGGCGTCTCTCTCTTACTCTACGGAGAACACAGGCGTGATGGTATGTTATGTTTAACACAAGCATCATCCTCATAGCTTTTTTATTACTAGGGTCGTCTTCCAGTCTAATCAGATGCGGCAGTATTTTACACGAAGTGATTGCAGTACTACAGTGTTCTTGAGTGTAGACCGCGACTCGGCAAACGTAGCGCAGGACGCCCTCCGGCAAGACGGAGAGATGATTTGCGGAAGGTTGCTGGCGGAAGCTGGCAAGCTGCGACAAGCCGAGGACAGGGCGATATGGCGTACCTTGAGGGAGGCCTACGTCCAGCAGTGGACTAGTATAGGCTAATAATCATGATTATGATGATTATTGCAGTGCAGTTTCTGGGGAATACCGATATCCTGACATTAAACTGGTTTACAGCATTAAAGTTTTTAATCTTCTGACCGACTATGAAACATAATCAAAATCGGTTCAAAAATAAGGAAGTTATGACGTCAACCATGCATGCGCCATACAAATTTTATTTTAACATTCGTTTTGAGGGTAAGAGACAGAGCATCCCCACTCAATCCCCACCAAAAACTATAAACTTTTATCTTAGAACTTTATCACAAGATTTAAATTATTTTTTCAGTTTATGTATTATATTTAATAACATATTTCAATAGGACCATTATTTTTAATAAATCATGGAACAGCCTATTGCCTTAGGTATTTGTATGGCAACCTTGATCAATGGCTTTTCGTGCTCTTTGAGGCACGGAGGTGTCTCGATATGCTAAGTATAGTCACCCATTCACACACTGACTTCGGCAAGCTTAGCTTACTTAACCTTGCTCGGTATATTAGCTTAGTTATTACAGAGCCATAAGAGCAACCGTGACCAACGTCTTCACATGCTCTTAGAGGTACGGAGGGGTCTCTACATATAATTATGTTAAGAATGGTCACTCATCCACACAGTGATCTCCGCAATATCTCTGTTTATCAGCTTAGTAACTGAGTCACACTATTATATGACGATTGAAATAAAATGTCGAAATAACGTCTATATGACATATTAAACGACAAAAAATGTATAAGTATGACTATTCGACTACACATAACGCACCAGTACATGACGAAGAGTTAAAAAAAATACTGTAAAATAACTTTAATAAGTCTCAAGGTCATATAAATGTTTGATTATTATGACAAAAATGTTTGCTGGGAACGTTTAACTTAAGCAGTATTCCGAAAAATAAATATAATTCTAACATAAATCTTGAACATAATAGGTTTTATACGGCCAACAAAGGTAGGGTCTTCACAAAATAAAAAGGTTTACTATTTGTCCAGCTATAACGTTTAACTATCTATAATATTTCTAACCATGATACAGGTAGCTGTCTCAGGTAAAAAGGTTTCTTTACCTCATTAGCTGTTATGCTCATTTTCCTTTTTATTGGTTTTGTGGCTATAGGATTACTGCGACCGCAGGTCTATTGTGATCGCCACTCGATGAGTTAGCCAATAAACCCAGCGGCATTATAAACTGCAGAATTTACTTATTTCATATTATTTTCTTTCTATTTTATCTGGGTTAAAATACGTTTTCCTAAATTGAGGACTCCTCAAGTGTAATAGCGATCATATGATGAAGTTTCTAGCCGGTTCTTCTCCATAAGACTCACTATTTGGAACTGAGCAACTACTTTTTAACATTTCAAAAGTGTCTGTAATAACGGTCTTAAGTATTTAAATAAAACATTTGAATTTGACTTTGTGCAGTATCATTTAATACTAAATAATGCCGTTTAATGCTAAAATCTATAGTTTCTTTATACAACACCATATATGTAGAATATATGTAGTGTAAATGCCACATACAGAAATGGGCGTGGTATATAGAGAGACGGATACACACTCGGTAGTTAAAATTCACATTAGAGGCGTACTACTTTACACCCACAGTTCGCCGGTATATCCTAGCCTAGCCATTAACGAGGCACACATTCCAAGGAAAACCCAATAACACTTATCTTGACCTGGGAATTGAACCGAGGACTACTAGATTGATGATTGATGATTTTTGTTAGTTGTGTTTTTGTAGAGTTGTGTTTTTGTTTTTAGTTTTTTGATTGATTGATTGATGAGGCAGTATCATTTCATATACTAAACAATAATACATTTCCTGTCAATCAAGTGAAACTCAGCTTCAACGACATCCTACCAATTTAAATTATAAAGTTATTTTAGTGAAGGAAAAATTCAACCGTGGGCAGGATTCAAACCTGCGTCTTCTAGTTGGATACACCAGACGCTCTGACCTTTAAGTCAACGTGAACCGCACCCTCCTGATTTAAATTTGCCTTCACATTCTGAATTTACGTCATAAGGTGACGTAAATTCCTGCCCGCGATTGAATTTTTCCCTCACTAAAATAACTTTATATTATTAGCATGGAAAATGCAAAAAAAAACACAAAAAAATAAATTTTAATTAGTTTATATTGAAGTTTATAATAAAAATTGAAATCAATGCCATCTTGGCTAAGGTTTCGAGTAGAAATTACTGCCTTGTCCTTTATAAACGCTCGATAGGACTCCTTAAGCATCTTGAGGCTAGACGGTGTGCCTAGACCAGTATTCATGGTAATTCAAACTCATCTAGGAACCAGTCTACCCTATAAAAAATGCAGTACACTTTTAAGTAAAGTGGTTATTCAAAACGAGATCTCAAGTTACTCGGGAGTCCAAAGTTTTATGTGCTAAATTCAATATCAAATATAAAACTCAAAATATAAAACTAGCTGTTGCCTGCGGTTTCACTCCCTTCCCAAGTGGACCAAAGAACCGTTTTCTAGACAGCGAATCAAAATAAAATATGCACCAGATTTTATGTTAGACCTCTAGTAATTTATGACTGTGTAAAACCGCATGCAATTTCATGCTGCACTTTAACATACAGATAGATAGACAACATTATAAAAAAATAACGTTTTGGCTTCTGTTCTTTAATGGTTTTTTTTTCAATATCTATAATGAACAGACATCAGCCTGCTAATTTTATTATATTATGTATGGATACAGATTAATGCGTCTTAGGAAATATAAAGTAATTTTACCCCCAGTTTCAATTAGCCTATAGCCTTCTCTAAAGACAAATCCATTTCATATTTTTTTCGGTATAGCGTAAAAATTCAACAAACAAACAAACATTTACACTTTTATAATATTAGTATGGATAATAAAAAAACATTCACCAAACTATATTGATTGATAACTGCGATGGACCTGCAGCAAATGAAATAAACGGTCTACGATGTTCTCCGATACTTTTACGTTTGTTGCTAGAATATTTGGCATTGGGATTGAGCTTACATATTTCAGTACGAGGGTAGTTTAAGCGCAACAATCCGCACTCGGATTTTACGAGGCCTCCGGAAGGTTGAGGATGTTGATATATATATTTAAAAGCTGGGGTTACAGTGTAAAGATGGAACACAGTAATGTAACTCCGCAAAAAGAATCTGCGTTTACCTACTAAACGTTACCTGTAAGGAAGCTATGGTGCCTCTTACCATCAGGCCGCCTGTATGCTCATTTATTATCGATTACAATACATTACGATCAAATCAAATCAAATCAAATCAAATCAAATCGTTTATTTGTGATACATGGGTTACATAAAGGTGTTCATTATAATATAATTATATATTTAATTATTATGTTCATACCATGATCAGCCACTAGGGCACACAAATTATTAATTATTATATTGAAAAAATGATTGTAAAATTTTAATTCCATTGAAGATTAAATACTTATGAATTTTATTATTACTGTTAGTCATGCAGGACGTATACAAGACAATCAACATCAAATAAATTATCGTCAAGCAAACATGAGACATTAAAAGAGTCTAGGCGATAGAAAATCATCAATTGAATAATAACAATTTTCTACAAGAAGTTGGAATAGTTTATTTTTAAAGACGTGAATACTGCTACATTCTTTTATATTATTGGGAATCATATTGTAAATCTTTGTGGCCATAACAAACACACTTTTACCAAAGAGAGTAGTTCTGTACTGCCTGGTAAGATTATTATGCATGTGGCTTCTATTTCGTGATTTAAGCTCTAATGTAAATAGTGATGGATGATGTCTGATAAACAAAGCCATTTCCATAATATATAAAGATGGCACGGTAAGTAATTTTAATTTTTTAAAATATTCCTTACAGCTGTCAGTTCTTTTGAGACCACACATAGCTCGCACGCACCTTTTTTGACATTTAAAAACTTTATCCCAGTTGGTAGCATTTCCCCAGAATATGATAGCATATCTAAGTCTAGACGCAACATAACTATGATAAGCTACGAGTAATGTGTTAAGATTGACCTTTTTCGCTAGCATATATAAACTATAAGATGACTGTGACACTTTTTTGCAAACAAACTCTATATGACTTTGCCATTTCAAATTGTCATCTATGTGTACGCCAAGGAATTTTGTTGTAGTCGTCAATTCAACTTTGTCACCGTTATATTCTATTCTAGTATGTAAAATGTTTTTTGTTTTCTGTTTAAATTGCATTAATTTAGTTTTATCAATATTAATTAATAGATTATTATTTTCTAACCATTGAATTATTAAATTTAAACTATTATTTATTATATTTTCGTCATTGTATACAACAGTGCAGTCGTCAGCAAATAGAACCATACGGTCTGTAGTAGATTTTGGCAGGTCATTGATATAGATAATAAAAAGTAATGGGCCCAAAACACTACCCTGTGGAACTCCATATTTCACTTTTCTACTCCTAGACTTATAATTTATTTCACGTTTCGTATTCGGACAGACTTTGACGATACTCGTAATCTGACTTCTATTACTGATGTAAGAGTTCAGTAAGTCTAAAGTGTTGCCCCTAACACCGTACGTCTCCAGTTTACTCAGTAGAATATCATGATCCACGTAGTCGAACGCCTTTGACATATCCATATACAGCGCATATATAGGCTCTCTTTTATCAACTCTAGGATATATCAAACTTAAGAAATCATATATAGCTAAATTTATGGACATATCTTTACGAAAGCCTTTCTGATCCGTCGTAAAGATATTATTCTTTTCAAAGTAGTCATATAAGTTATTATACATGGCTTTTTCAATTATTTTAGAAAATGTTGGAGTAAGGGCTATAGGCCTATAATTCTTTATATCTGATTTAACATCCTTTTTATGGAGCGGCTTAATTATAGTGGTTTTTAGCACAGATGGAAAGATTCCCTGTTCGAAACACATATTTATAACATAGCTCAGTATAGGTGCAATTATGTGTGATACAGTTTTTATTACGAATACACATATGTCATCAAAACCAGTGCTCTTAGTGTTATTTAATTTTTTTATAATACTATGGATGTCAGGCGGGCTAGTTGGACTCAAAAAAAAGGATTTCGGTGAATTATACGCGCATGTAGAAATTATCGGGGTATTATAACCCGTAGCAGTGGTCTGAGGTTTAACCATGTCTACATAGTAATCGTTAAATAATTCAGCTATTTGTTGAGGGTCCGTAACCCTTTGTTTATCTATTACCAATTCACTTATGTTCTCAGGGGGAAAATTTTGCTTTCTGCCATTAATAACGTTCCAGGCGGCTTTTGATTTGTTTTTAGAATTTAAAATGTAATAATTATTCTGAGATTTTTGGGTTAATTTAATAATTTTGGCATATCTTAAAGAATATTTTTTAAAATTCGATTTATCTACGCTATTTTTTGATAGTCTATATTTCCAAAGAAGCGAGCGTTTACATTTACTACATTTCTTAATACCACGTGAAATCCATTTTGAGCGCACAGTTGTTGTATTTTTTATTTTAAGTATTGGAAAACATAATTCGTAAAATAGCCTAAATGTATCATAAAATGAGTTAAAAGCATCGTTTGCATCCTTTGATTCAAACACTTCGGTAAATTTGAGCTCTTTCATGCATTCTTTAAACTTTGCTAAATTATCTTTAGAATAATCGCGTTTAAACGAAAACCAATGATCAAATATACAGGTCTTTTTAACTGGACATGATATATATTGCGCAGTATGATCAGATAAACCAAGTTCCAAGACCATGGATTTAGCACCATGAATATTATGGAAAATATTGTCAATGCAGGACCCACTACTTGGTCTTGTAGGCTCATTAATTGCTTGTTTTAAATTAAATCCCGTAGTTAGTTGTTCTAATTCCAATGTGAACTTATTCCTATTCAACATATCGATGTTAAAATCACCACAAACAACGATTTTGTTGTTTCCATAGTTCGTAAGGAGACATAGAATGTCATTGAAATTATTGAAAAATAAATTAATATATTTATTATAGTTATTACTCTTTGGTACCCTATAGATACATAAAATTATCATATTGTGGTCTATTAATTTAATTGAAGAGCATTCAATCACATTAGAGATACAATACTTTTGAACAGCTTCAAGTATGACAAATTTAATATGGTTTTTCACTAGAATGCATGTTCCTCCTCGTCGCTTAACACGTGAAAAATGAGTAGCCAAAGTAAAATTTGGAATAAAAAGAAGTTCAATATCGTCATTTGTCATATTATGTTCTGAAACACATAGAACGTCAATGTTTTTACCTGTATCTGCGAGATCATCAAGGCAGACAGTAAACGAATCTGACTTCGAAATAAGGCCACAAATGTTTTGGTGAATGATATTTATATGCTTATAAACGAAAAAAATCATTGCTATTTGAGTTAGATTTAACAGAATTAATTTTATTAGAGGTGGAGTCATAACATGTAGCAGTATTTATGTCCGTCTGAGTACTTTTAGTAGAAAATTTAACACCATAATTATTGTAAACAGTACATGGCAATATCAATTGATTTTTATCATTGTCATTATTATTATATATCTCGTTATGATCATTATTATTAGCATTAGTCAAGAGTAATTTACATTTTGAATTATAGTACAAACGCAAGATGTCCCTTAATATGTACCGACATATGTAAGTCGGGAAATGAATACGTTTCGGTTTAGTGTGGTTAAATTTAAAAAAATCCATTACTACAAATGTTGTGTTTAAATATGTGTCACATATTTTAGATATTACACTGTTTAATTTTTCTTCTTTAATATATCTGTTAAATAAAGGCTCACAAATAATTATATTAGTATTTTGAATAGATTTAATCCATAGTACAAGTTGATTACGGATAGCTGAAATACTATCTTCTTCAGTGAAACCTATCACAATCACGAAATCATTCATTGTAAGGTTTGCTATTTCAGTCATACATGAGTTAAATATATCAGAAAGTTTGCTAAAAGGTTTAATGAAGCAAAATACGTCATATTCAGCACCTAGCAGCTGGTTGAGGATTTTCTGAACACCGCGACCCTGTTGATCTGCAAGAACAATTACTTTTCGTCTAGATTGATTTGGCCCAGTTAAGGCTGTGGATTCCGCTTTCCTCTCACTTTTTCTTATTGTTGGTTGGTCAATAGTTTCGTTTGGCATAGTGTCATCTGTGAGTGGTGTATTATCTTTAGTAAATGTACTGGAGAGCTCATCCATAGCTTCTACGTTTGTTTTTATATTATCATACGGCTCAATTTCCTCCTGTATGATTTCCAGTTCATCCATAAGTTTTTTATTTTGAGTTTTTAAAATCGAAATTTTATTAATTAAATTATTAATTTTTTTACGTCGCTTTTTTATTTGTTGTTTGCATTTTAAAAATGAGAAAGGCTTTTTAAATTGTTTCGTTATATAATTTTCGGTTGTCTGTGTAGAAATTTCATTTGTTTCTAGAGTGATGTGCCTAGGTGATCTTGGATATTCACCAGAAACTAATTTTTTTACCTTACGTATAACTGGAGTAGAGATACTATTTAACGAGTAGTCAGTAATTCCAATCTTCTTATATAAAGCTATTATTTTTGATGATTTTTCAACATCCATCTTTAATTGCATATTTTGTATATTCAAATTTTCAATCTCTTCATCAGCTGAAGCTAATCTTAATTTTAATGTAGAAATATTTTCTTCATATTCTTCAATTAACGTATAATCCTTGTTTAAAGGGGCAGGCAGACTTTTCATTGATGAATCTAGTAATGAATTATTTTCAATATCCATGGCTGTTTCTTCTAGTAAGCTAACATTTAATTTTGGAGTTTGTTTATTTCTGAATGTGATATTATAATACTGATCTCCATCCATATTGCAAACTGACGAAATATTATGATTTGTTGTTATTATACTCACGAAGCGTGGCGTAAGCTAAGTCTGCTATAAGCTCGTAGCGTAAGCTCAGTATGTTGAAACAAACGCCTAGTGTACGTTGTTCGTGCGTTAAGCATGTGTGCGTAGAAGCGGCCGATCTACGGGTTGCCCCAGGTCAGGGACGCAAGTCATTGGAATATTATTTCGAAAGTTTTTCGCTAATTACTCACGGCACTGATGGAGTCCAGATGTGTTATATATATCACTCTTTAGTCCGTTTCACTAGCTTTACAGTGATACACAGCACTAATGAGTTGTGTAATTATTAACCACTTTTTTTACAAATTTTGCGGAGACAAAACAAACACGGTGTTAACTCTTTGATAGGTACCCTCGAAGTCGATCACGCCTATAATTTTCCAAAGGGTTAGGCAGAGGTGTACTAATGTACATCCACAGTTTGCAGGTATGTTTTAGGTCCCAAGTAATAGGGGGGCAGCCTATTGACCTTAACCGGGCATAAATCCCAAACTTCGAGCTGCTACTAAGAATTTACTTTGCAGACTGCTCGACCTGGGTATCGAACCCAGGACCTCCAACGTAACAGTCGCGCTCAGGACCACTAGGCCAACGAGGCAGTTCATTATTTTAATATTCATTATATCTGGCTGCCCTACTGATTATTATTATACTATGATGGATTTGCGTACGCTATATATGCGGACGGACTTAGGCAACCAATCGGAAATAATCGTTGGGATACCGCGCAGTTACGCGTTTTGTTCGGATTTTGTTGTTTAGGCTATTGTATCTTTTTTATTTGGCTGGTTATAGCGAAATATCTACTTTATGCGATGTTCAATAAATGGTTTTGATATATAGTTCTTGTATATATTTCTAAACGACATAATTATACGAACTGTCAACTGAAAACACTAAGTACTAGGAATGTTTAGAAATGATTAAGGATTTGGTTTTTTTTTAAAGCTTACTAGCAATGTGGGTCGCACATTACTAGTATTTTTGTAACCCCTCGTGCTAAGCTAAATGCTTGTGTTATGAGTGGGTCCGACACCCTAGCCATTAGGCTATCGCCGCTTTTGTAAATTTTGTTTATGAAGTAATCAATAGTAACTGAACGAATGCTTCAACATTCTAACGTTACAAGCAAGCTGCTGACTGTGAGGTTATGGGTGTGTTTCGGAGACAGTGCATCAGATCTCCACGATCTTATTCCCCCCAGGTCCTTTCTACTATCGCACGACCACAAGCACAAAAAAGCGACATCTATTTATGGTGGACATTCCAAAAACCCGAACGGAACGCTTTAAGTCCACTTTTATCATGCGTACCGCTTAAATGTGGAATGCGCTCCCCGATACATATAATCTGGTAGTCGAGTAAATCGGTTTCTTCTAGGCCAGCGCGCTGCATCGTAGATCGCAGTTTCGCTTAACATCAGGCGAAATGGCGTTCAAGCGTAAGATTATTACGAATAAATATAAAAAAGTATAATAAAAACAGATTCTCAGTACCAGCCCAGTGTCATGATTTACAAGAATCAGTACAATAAAATATTTTATGTCACGGATTATTTAAAACTAATAAAATTAATAAAACTAGAAAGCTGACACGGTTTTATTAAAAACTTAGTCCAATAAATGTGACAGTAGCTTAGATAATTTAATTGTTCTAATTCATAATCCATGAGATTCAAATAAAATTGTTAGTTAAAAGTTTTAGAGATTTATGTTGGAACATAATTAAAGCTGTTTGACTAGATAATTTAATTACTTCTAGACTTTATCGTTCGTAGCAAAAATATACATTTAAATATTTGGAATCATAATTTTCATATAAATATTTATTTTATCGACTATAATTTGCATAAAATAAAGTATTACGGTCTCCTTGCTTATTTTATACGCAACTAGCTTTTTTCTTTGTGTGATGGTAATTTCTTTTTTCTAGAAAAAAATAGGCTGTCGTAACATTTTCTTGAAATAACTATGTAATATCTCGCTGGCTTGCCAGTAATGAACATTAGGTTTACATCATTTTTTTTATAACCATTTTTTGTAACATACCATGCCTGTAACCCCTGATGGGGTTGAACAGATGTGTACTGGTGTACCCCACAATTTGTTGGTATGATTTTGGATCTGCAATTTTGCTGTCTAATCATGTAATCTAAACTTTGCGCTACCTTTTTTTATGGGATAGGAGGGCCTGATGGTAAGCGATAACCGCCGCCCATGGACACCCGCAACACCAGAGGAGTCATGAGTGCATTGCCGACCTTTTAAAAGGGGATTGGTTCTCCGGTAATCCTCAACGTAAACGTTGTTTGACGCCGGTTTTCTGTGAGGCCGTGGTATCACTCCGGTCGAGCCGGTCTATTCGTGCCGAAGCATGGCTCTCCCACGAAACTTACCTTTCGTACGTTCCTTTAATACTACTGCTAATACTCGACCTGGAAATTGAAGCCAGGATCTCACGTTCAATCGCTCCGCTTGAGAACACTAGACTAGTAAGGTAGCTTTTTGTTATATCTATGAAATGAGATAATATAAGCTTACCTATTTACATATATTTTTCAAGCAATCGCTTCTGTGGGTCTTTGAACGTAATCACCGTACGCGACTCGTGGCCTATGAAATATTCAAATAATGTGCGGTGGCATTTTGTAATCTCAATATATGATTTTCACAAAAATAACCACGTAATATATTTTAATACAGTACGTATATTATATATGGATAAATATATGTACAGTCAGCGCCAAAAGTCGCTGAACACGATGCAATCTTCAAAACGTTTTTACATCATTACTAACCAAAAAATTCTGACCTGAGAAGTTAGTACCAGTTTTCTGCATATAAGAAAGATTGAAGATTGCATCGTGTTCAGCGACTTTTGGCGCTGACTGTATTTTTTTACGTAACACATATATTTATTAATATTATTTTTCCTCCTGAGAAATAAACTTTATAATTATTTGCTGTGTTTTACTATATTGCTAAATTATGTATTTGTGAGGTTATGTTTATGACCGTCGTTGGTAAATGAAGGTTGATGATGCGTTTCTATATATATTTTACTGGCCAGTTATAACATTATAAATACATATTACTTATCTACAAACGAACTAACTGATTGGGTGCGGGGAGACGACTGCCGCGCCGCGCTAATACAGTAATGCGCCTGTATACAAATGTAATGCGTCAGCAGTGTCCCTACATATTGTTACGCCAAGTGGCTATTAGTACGGAGATGGGTCACGAAGATTCTAGATAAGTCGTAGAAGCACGTAGAACATTCGAAGAAAAGCCGGGTTCAAGGTGAATGACCGTAAACAATAGACGATCACTTTATCGTCTATTGTTTATAAGTAGGTACTTAGGTACTTACCTACTCGTATTTTGTGGACCTATCGAGAAAGTTCGATTCTAGAATCTTCGTGACTCATATAAATACAGGTCGTGAGGGCCGGCCGGAGCAGTTTAGTTCTGAACACGGTGAAGTGAATATCGAAGTGAAGTGATTACAAGTGCGACATTATAGTGCGATAAGTGATACTGTAGTGACTCTCTCAGTAATTTCTGTTGTGTGTTTGTCAAGTTAATTAAAATATTTGTTGTTTCGGTGAAATTGGTGTTAATTAAATTTATCCCGAACCCCAGCTCGTAACATTTGGTGTCAGAAGTGGGATAAATTATGCCGGTTTTACCGAAGGAAGACACGGAAGGTATCCGTACTAGAAGTCAGCGGCAGCAAGAGATGGATCAGAGACGATCTGGAGATTCTCCGGCACTACCTGTGGGTCATCAGCAACCATCTATAGACCCAGCTGCTGGTCCATCTGGAACTTCTCCAGCACCAACGGTAGACCTGGCGGCCTTGATGGCAATGATGCAGGAGCAGGCACGCCGTCAGGAAGAGCAGGCACGCCGTCAGGAAGAGCAGGCTCGCCGTCGGGAAGAGGAGCATACCAGACGTCAAGAGGAACAGATGCTCCTCATAAAAGACCTTCATGGGACTCTTGGCAAACAGCTCGGTGTTATGAAGGAGCAGGTGGAACAGCACGAGACCCGGATTTGTAAAACTGAGGAACAGATTGCTGACGTGACAAAGGCGTTAGGTGATCTAAAGGCACGAAACGTACTTGCGACTTCCGTGAATGTTGCACCCATAACGACCTCCCTACGTGGATTTAAAGTGCCGCCATTTGACGGAACCTCCTCATGGTCGGCATACAAAATGCAATTTGAAGCCTTTATGGAGTCGAACGGATGGGACAACGGTCAGGCAAAGACAGCACTCACCTTATGCCTCCGCGACCAGGCCTTGACAGTACTGGAGGCCCTCGGCAAGGACATGACCTACGACCAGTTGATTGAAGCGTTGGACTCAAGATACGGTGACGCCCATCTGGAATACGTGTATCGTGCTCAGCTAAAGGATCGGGTACAGCGTAGTGCCGAGACCCTACAGCAGTGGGCCGTGGAAGTTGAAAAGCTGGTTCGAAAAGCATACCAGTCTACACCTGCGCTCATCGATGGTAATCTGGTCCAAGCGTTCGTCGACGGAGTTCGTGACCTTGAAGTCAGAGCTGCTGTGAGGCTTGGCCACCACAAGACATTGAAAGACGCCTTAGCCCATGCCTTAGAAGTAGAGGCAGTTAGACAGGACCATCGGACTCATCGCATCCGAGAAGTCGTGTTGCCAATATGCCACCTCTGCGGGGAAAAGGGCCATTTTCAGGCAGGATGTCCAAAGCGCAGCGGAAGTCGAAGGGATGGCTCAGCATCGCCTAGATGCTACATTTGTGGAGAAAAGGGTCACCTCCGAGCTAATTGCCCAAAAGGAACCACGTGGCGACAAAAGACACAAGATGATACAGTAAGGGTGGTGAATGCCACCACCGAGGAGCAGCAGGGAAACGAGTAAAAGCCAGGACTGCGGGGCGGGTGCTGGCTGGTATGGAAGGAGCCCCAAGGATTTCGATCTCGCAAGCCCATGACGGGAACAGCCTGATCATCAAAGGCGAAGTAAATAGAAAACCCTGTAAGCTGACACTAGATACTGGAGCTTCTCGCACGGTCGTGAACTCTCAGCTGGCACGTCGGGTTCTTGGGGACTGCATCAGTGACCGCGAGTGCATACAATTAGTAACAGCTACTGGCCAGCACATATCCGTCCAAGGCGAGAAGGAGGTGGAGTTGAAACTTGGTAACAGAATATATCGGCATAATGTCATCGTTGCCGATATAGTAGATGACTGCATCCTGGGATTGGATTTTATGCGGAAACATTGTTGTGAGATCGACGTTAACCAAGGAGTATTGAAGTGCGGTTCTGAAGAGATCTTTATGGAAGGGGCAATATCAGGGAAAGTGTTCTGCCTGAAGAAAATAGTTCTTCCTCCTAAGTCGGAAACACTCGTTCCAGTAGCTCTACCGCAGAATGCTGGGCAGAAAAATCGATGTGTTCTACTAGAGAGGTTGGAGAATGACTTGCCATGGAAGATGGCACGCACGTTGGTGAAGGCTACCAATGTATCAGCAGTACGCATACTCAATGCAAGCGATAAGGAGCAAGTGATCAAGAAGGGCACATTGATGGGTACTTGTGAAGAAATAGCCTGGTTACGACATTGCAGTGATCAGTGTACTGGTAATAACGTTCAAAATCCAAAGTTTAACGTGAGCGCTCTCTTGGAAGGCTGTCGAAATCATCTTTCTGATGAAGAAGCGAACAAGGCTAAGAAGATGTTGCTCCAGTACGCTGACATTTTCTCTTCAAATGATGCCGATATAGGAAAGACAGGACTGGTGCAGCACAAAATTAATACTGGCAACGAGTCACCAATTCGTCAGCGACCTAGAAGAATGCCAGTTGCCCGAGAGAAAGAAGTGGAGACCATGATTAACGGAATGGTGAAAGACGGTGTAATAGAGCCTTCATCTAGCCCATGGTGTTCTCCTGTGGTGTTGGTGAAAAAGAAAGATGGCAGTATGCGCTTTTGCGTGGACTATCGACGATTGAACGACGTTACGAAAAAGGACAGTTACCCATTGCCAAGGATCGATGACACGCTGGATACTCTGACGGGAATGAAGTGGTTTACAACCCTGGACTTAAAAAGTGGTTACTGGCAAGTGGAAATAGACCCTAAGGACAAAGAGAAGACTGCTTTCTCTACGGGAAAGGGGCTGTGGCAATTTAAAGTCATGCCGTTTGGACTGTGCAATGCTCCTGCTACGTTTGAAAGACTTATGGAACTAGTGCTCACTGGCCTTATTGGAGACGCCTGCTTGGTCTACTTGGATGACATTATCATTGTGGGCCGCACTTTTGATGACCACCTTCAAAATCTCGAACGAGTGCTATCAAAAATCCGAGGAGCCAATCTAAAGTTAAGTCCGAAAAAGTGTTCATTTTTCAAACGTCAAGTAAGTTTTCTGGGACACGTAGTGTCTGAAAAGGGTGTTGAAACGGATCCTGAGAAGATAGTTGCTGTCAAGGAGTGGCCGGTTCCGAAAGATAAGACCCAAGTCAGAGCATTTTTGGGCTTGTGCTCTTACTATCGACGATTTGTGAAGAATTTCTCGGACATTGCGAAGCCTCTACACAAACTGACTGAGGAAAAGAGACAGTTCTGCTGGGACGCAAACTGTGAAGGAGCTTTTCAAGAATTAAAGAAACGTCTGTGCAATACACCTATTTTGGGCTACCCTGATACTGAAAATGAATTCATCGTGGACACAGACGCAAGTAATACTGGAATTGGTGGTGTTTTGTCACAGCGAAAAGGTGATCAAGAGGTCGTGATAGCCTACTTTAGTAAATCGCTGTCAAAACCAGAAAGAAACTATTGCGTCACGAGGAGAGAACTGCTCGCTATAGTTAAAACATTGCAGCATTTCAGCAAGTATTTATTGGGACGAAAATTTCACTTGCGAACGGATCATGCTGCACTGCGGTGGCTATTGCAGTTTAAGAACCCGGAAGGACAAGTAGCAAGATGGATCGAGCTTCTCCAAGAATTCGACTTCGTAATTGAACATCGTAGTGGGAGATCTCACGGTAACGCAGATGCGTTGTCACGAAGACCTTGTTCGGAAATATGCAAGCACTGTTCCAGGCAAGAGGCTAAAGAAGCAGCGCCCGTGAGAATGTTGAAAACTGATCTTAGTGACGAATGGAAACAAATCTTACAGCAGGCTCAGGAAACTGACTCGGATGTTAAACCGATCGTCGAGTGGATGAAAGCTGGTGCCCCTAAACCGATATGGAGTGACGTTGCGGCATTGAGCACAGTCACAAAAAGCTATTGGGCACAGTGGGACAGTCTGTTGTTACAGGATGGTGTCTTGTGCCGTAAATGGGAAAATGCTAAGGGAGATAAGTGTCATCTACAGATGGTAGTCCCTAAAGCTAAGGTGCCAGATGTCCTTCAGCTTTACCATGACGGATGTTCGGGAGGTCATCTAGGAGTTAAAAGGACTTTATTGAAGATTCGAGAGCGATTCTACTGGATCCACTGTCGGGACGATGTTGAAGACTGGTGTCGGAAATGCACTAGTTGTGCATCTGTAAAAGGGCCTCACACGCGCAGTAGAGGTGCATTGAAAGTCTACAACATTGGTGCGCCCTGGGAACGAATAGCTCTTGACGTTGCAGGACCATTCCCGGAGAGTGAAAGTGGAAACAAGTACTTTATGGTTGTGATGGATTACTTCACAAAATGGCCGGAAGTGTTCGCCATTCCTAACCAAGAAGCTACGACGGTCGCAGATAAGTTGGTTCATGAAGTCTTCTGTCGTTTTGGAGTACCCTTAGAGATTCATAGCGACCAAGGAAGGAACTTCGAATCTCAAATATTCCAGGAAACATGTCGAATAATGGGTGCCCACAAAACCAGAACCACCTCTTACCACCCACAGTCTGATGGAATGGTCGAACGGTTTAATCAGACCTTAGAAAGATATCTAGCAAAAGTTGTAGGAAGTAGGCAGAGAGATTGGGATAAGCATATCCAGCCATTCCTTTTGTCATATCGAAGTGCAGTTCACGAAAGTACGACGGTGACACCAGCCTTCGCGAACTTTGGAAGAGAACTACGGTTGCCTGCAGATCTCATCACCGGCATCCCTCCAGACACCCCCTGCTGTGTGACTGATTATGCGAACGACTTGCGTACCAGAATGAATGACATATATGAGCATGTCAGGCAGTCGGGCCAACAAACTTCTGAGAGAATGAAGACCCGTTATGACCGCAAGATCAACAATAAAGTCTTCGATGAGGGCTCACTAGTATGGCTACATAACCCGGTTCGCAGCAAAGGAAAGTCACCCAAGTTACAAGCAAAATGGGACGGCCCCTACCGAGTCGTGACTAAGATCAACGACGTCACCTACCGGATACAAAAAGGGCCAAGAGGTGCTCCGAAGATCGTTCATGTGGATCGTTTGGCACGTTATTACGGATCTAATGATGCTCGGGACGAGCATGTCTTAGGACGGGGTAGTGTTACGCCAAGTGGCTATTAGTACGGAGATGGGTCACGAAGATTCTAGATAAGTCGTAGAAGCACGTAGAACATTCGAAGAAAAGCCGGGTTCAAGGTGAATGACCGTAAACAATAGACGATCACTTTATCGTCTATTGTTTATAAGTAGGTACTTAGGTACTTACCTACTCGTATTTTGTGGACCTATCGAGAAAGTTCGATTCTAGAATCTTCGTGACTCATATAAATACAGGTCGTGAGGGCCGGCCGGAGCAGTTTAGTTCTGAACACGGTGAAGTGAATATCGAAGTGAAGTGATTACAAGTGCGACATTATAGTGCGATAAGTGATACTGTAGTGACTCTCTCAGTAATTTCTGTTGTGTGTTTGTCAAGTTAATTAAAATATTTGTTGTTTCGGTGAAATTGGTGTTAATTAAATTTATCCCGAACCCCAGCTCGTAACAATATTTATTGTGTGAAATTAAGATTCAAATTTACAATGCATTCCAAAGTAAACGATTTGAATACGGAGTTATTTTATTTTACAAAAAAGAATTTAATAATTTTGCACGAGTTCTTTGAATTGCTGAGAAAGGAGTTCATTACAATAATATCGAATTATCATTGAAAATCGACTGTCGTGGGTTCGATAGCCACCCGAGGCAGATATTTGTGTGTTCAACGGATATTTTTTTTTAAGTCTGGGCGTACTTTGCGTCCATTAATTGTTGGTTATATTTGTGAATTTCCCCACGACACAGAGTAGAGCCTCGACGCTATCTGTCTTTAAAAAAAATAAAACAGAATATTAGGTATAAAAAGGTAAACTTTGTACTGATTAAGTTTGTTTGTAAGAAGTATTGGCGAGAATATAGAAAGTGATAGAAAGCTTAAACTATCCTTAAGTAATATGCCAATTCTATTGGATTCCATCACTCCACGCGAACAAAGTTATGATAACATAATTACTAAAGCGCCACAAAGGAACAAACAAACATAAATGTAGGTATATACTGATAAACATATTACACATATTATAAACCTCAAACAAAGGTCCTTTGAGTCGCGCATTCGGGTAATAAAGAATCAAACGCTTCAGACATTCACAAAACTTACATTTACATCTGCAGACTCGAAAGACACGCAGTACCGTAAAACAACTCTCAATATTAACTACAAAAATAAAATAAAAGAATAATACCCATTAAGTATCGGACTTTCCATACTTTTACTTAGTTGCTTTCTTTGCTTAAGAAAATTTGTTCATGCCTGAAAACAGATAAAAACTTGTTCAAAGCAACAAATTCGAATTGAAAAACTTAGTGATTATATTTTTCAGCATCGGCGCGTAAGTTTTTTATTGGCGAATCCCTTGTAACTGCGTGTATGTGTGTGTATGGGTGTGTGTGTGGGTGGGTGTGTTCAAGGTCCATATCCCTAACTTTAGAGGCCCAAAGTAATCTAAAACAAATAAAGATGAGTGGGACCCCGCAGACGTTTCGCGCATATCGAATTCCCCTTTACGTTCATATGAATAATAACAAATTTTGTATTCAGCGTTTTGTTTGAGACTTCACTAAGAACTTTCGCAAGGGAAATTGTTTCCCCGTTTGTCGCCAAGTGAGTTGGACTTCGATATTAAATCTGCGTTCGGATCAGTCATATGGATGTAATTTTCATGTCGCCATGTCTTTTCAAGCGACGTGCTTGCACTCATAAAACTTTTTTGTTACTTATTAGGTTTTTTATGAGGTTTGACAACATTTACTTACGTGAGAAAATTTATCTTATTTCACGTTAGTGTGTATTAATAATAATTATTAATACGCACTAGCAATTCTTATGTAATAAATTATTTATTTATGACTCATTGAAATAAAACCAGTTTACGGATTTTATCATAGATACACTAACGACTTTCTCCTGCAGGGGTAGGCAGAAACTATAGACTGCCACTTGCTGCGTTTCTTGCATACTTTTTTTGCTTGTTCCAGATTCATACATCTTCTCATAATTTTGTTTTGATTTTACCGATTTTATCAAGTTATACCATTTACATTAATAAAATAAAAAAAATATGGAACGCTTCACGATTTTGTGTCCTATTCTGTATCGTTCCAATTTTAGTATAATATATTTACAGCCGAAGCGAGTATGGCTCCTGCGCGAAGATGAAACGCAAAATCATGAATCATTTCACTTTTTTGGCATTTTTTTAATGTAAATAAAAATCCGTAAGTCTCAGAAATCAGTTAATTATGACTCGCTTAAACGGTGAAGGAAAACATCGTGAGGAAACCATTTCCTCACGCATGCCTGAGAAATTTTCTCAACGGCGTGTCATAACTCACAGTAGGCTAGCGTGGTGGACTATGGGCTATGATAGGCGTGCCCAGCAATGGGCCAGTATATAGGTTGATGATGGTGATTGCTAGTAAGACTCATGAAGGCCACTTTATGGGGCACGTGTGTGATGGAATTAATACTTATGTTTATACTAATAGGATGTTTATTTAACTTAACTTGTTTATTTGACTGCCTCATTAGTCTAGTGGTCCCAAGCGCGACTGCTACGCTAGAGGTCATGGCTTCGATCCCCAGGTCGAGCAAAGTGTTATTGGGTTTTTCTTTGAAATTCTCAGTGGCAGCTCGGAGTCTGGATTTGTGCTCGGTTAATGGCAATAGGCTCGCCCCCTATTACATGGGACCTAAACATACCGGCGAACTGTGGGTGTACATTAGTACGCCTCTGCCTAACCCTTCGGGGAATACAGGCGTGATGGTATGTTATGTTATGTTTATTTAACAACTGTCGGATGTTTTTTATTTGGCCAATTTTATATACACAAAAAGAAATAAGCAATACTAATCTCTATACCTACATTTTTTAAAATTTACTTTACTTTGATATAAAACTGAAGTCTTAGGAAAAGAAGGAACATCAAAACGTACAAAGGTACCAAAATGATCCGACCGTGAACTTATAATGAAGTTTTTAAATGAACGTACCTGCTTCATAAAGTGGAGGGTGGCTTTCCAATGGTCTTCATTTAAAATATGACGCTGGGACCCTATTTTCCTACAGCCTAACCTGACAAGGGAAAAGCATAATGCTAAACTATTTATTTATTAATTTATGCATGCACACTTAACAATACAAAGTAAAATAAATAACTTAGGACTAGTTATTACAAAGGTACTGTTTATTTCTAAAGGAATCTCTGTTTTCTATATTGTAGCAATATAATATATTATGTATTAAATAATTCAAGGCTGATAGTTCTATACTCGTATAACCCGCGAAGATTTTTTGAAACTATTTTTTTGTAGGCATATACATTTACCTAATATACCTGAAAGCATCAGGAATTAATATTGATAGCATCGGCTCGACAAATTGCGGGCTGACAACTTTCATAAAAAAAAACTTTATAACCCTCGCATATCAATTTATTATTTCCGTGTATTGCTAAAACTGGCTGCAGTTTTTCAAACAGGGTTTAACTAAAGAGTTATTCACGCAATTTAACTTTTATAGAGTTTATTTATTGCATAAATAACAAAGCAATTACTAACTTATTCCATGTCACATCCTTAAACTTTAAATTGCAATAAAATTGTCTCATTCGGGCTACCTGCTGAGCGATTCTGTGTTCGTTTTCCATGTCGAGCAAATTTACCTGCGATAAACCGGCGAACTGTGGGTAAACAGGAGTACACCTCTGCCTAAACGTTCGGATAAAACAAGCGTGATTTTATTTAATGAAATTTATGATTCATGTCTACTAAAGCCTTCTTTCTGCCTTGGAAGTGTTTGTTGAAATGTAAACTCAGTTTTAATTAAAACCCGGTCCGTTGTATTTTATATTACAACATTAAATATGAAATTACGAAGAGGTTACATTAATATTAAAAGAACTTGGACAGAAAATTTAAATTTGTTTGGATAGCTTCAGAGGAAAGAAGGCCTTGCCATCGTCGCATACAGGGGGAAATTTAATAGTCGCCACAAATATAAATCTATCTATACATATAAAATGCTTTGTCCTGAAAGACTGACTGACAGATCAACGAACAGCCTAAACCGCTGATCATAGAGATCTGAATCTTTGAAGGTGTGTTCTTTGTATGACGTAGGCATCAGATAAAAGTGGATTTTTGG
The DNA here is from genome assembly GCA_910591435.1 of Acronicta aceris. NCBI lineage: Eukaryota > Metazoa > Arthropoda > Insecta > Lepidoptera > Noctuidae > Acronicta > Acronicta aceris. The sequence goes on along the minus strand of OU342763.1, from coordinate 6,337,010 downwards.
AAATTCAACCCTTCATAATCATAATAACAAAAAAAAATGGAACACGTGATTATGGAAAAGAAGTATACTTTTTTAGTATATTTTTTTATTTATTTATTTAAGAAACAAACAGTCATTTTCAAATTTGAAATATTTAACATATTGTAAAAACAGTTTGGGAACATCTCGTGCGCCTCGACTGCTATTTTTCTTGTAAATAGAAAAAAAAAACTGGTAAAAGATAGTGAGTGCATAGCGTTAATACTTCACGTAGTAACTATGTGCGTAATGAATTGCCCGGGTGCCGCGCGAAAATTTTGATAATTGATTAAATTTATAATTATTTATTTATATTTTAAAATTTATTTGTGTTTTAGTTTTTTTAGTTAAATACATGTAAGTTATAAATAAAATTATTTTTTGGACAATTTAGTTATTTAAAGTTACATTTTAAAATGATTGTGTAATGATTACTGAACTTCTTATTTTGATTTGTCGCATGTTTTCAAGGTCAGCCTGTATATGTATCTAAGTAATATTATAGCTATTACGGGCTCCAGCAAACACTAAATACACAGTCTGTCATGGTCATAGCAAATATCACGAATCCTATCATATGGCCATGATTATAGAGCATGTGAAGGCAAGTGGGGTTCACTAGTCTAAAATTTTTTGCAATAAGAGATCGTAATTTCTTGTAATTTTTTGACGCTATATCTAAATCCGGCAACAGATTTTCCCTAGGACGGCAGAATCAATCACAAAGAGCTAAAAATATGATTTTTCACGATATCTGAAGTAATTTTTTGAGGAAAGCAAATTTTTACAGACATTTCTAGTTATTTCAAGCGCATGTTTTTTCCACATGCATGCCTGAGAAATTTTCTCAACGGCGTGTCATAACTCACAGTAGGCTAGCGTGGTGGACTATGGCCTATGATAGGCGTGCCCAGCAATGGGCCAGTATATAGGTTGATGATGGTGATTGCTAGTAAGACTCATGAAGGCCACTTTATGGGGCACGTGTGTGATGGAATTAATACTTATGTTTATACTAATAGGATATTTATTTAACTTAACTTGTTTATTTGACTGCCTCATTAGTCTAGTGGTCCCAAGCGCGACTGCTACGCTAGAGGTCCTGGGTTCGATCCCCAGGTCGAGCAAAGTGTTATTGGGTTTTTCTTTGAAATTCTCAGTGGCAGCTCGGAGTCTGGATTTGTGCCCGGTTAATGGCAATAGGCTCGCCCCCTATTACATGGGACCTAAACATACCGGCGAACTGTGGGTGTACATTAGTACGCCTCTGCCTAACCCTTCGGGGAATACATGCGTGATGGTATGGTATGTTATGTTTATTTAACAACTGTCAGATGTTTTTAATTTGGCCAATTTTGTAAACACAAAAAGAAATAAGCAATACTAATCTCTATACCTACATTTTTTAAAATTTACTTTACTTTGATATAAAACTGAAGTCTTAGGAAAAGAAGGAACATCAAAACGTACAAAGGTACCAAAAGGATCCGACCGTGAACTTATAATGAAGTTTTTAAATGAACGTACCTGCTTCATAAAGTGGAGGGTGGCTTTCCAATGGTCTTCATTTAAAATATGACGCTAGGACCCTATTTTCCTACAGCCTAACCTAACAAGGGAAAAGCATAATGCTAAACTATTTATTTATTTATGTATACATGCACACTTAACAATACAAAGTAAAATAAATAACTTAGGACTAGTTATTACAAAGGTACTGTTTATTTCTAAAGGAATCTCTGTTTTCTATATTGTAGCAATATAATATATAATGTATTAAATAATTCAAGGCTGATAGTTCTATACTCGTATAACCCGCGAAGATTTTTTGAAACTATTTTTTTAGGCATATACATTTACCTAATATACCTGAAAGCATCAGGAATTAATATTGATAGCATCGGCTCGACAAATTGCGGGCTGACAACTTTCATAAAAAAAAACTTTATAACCCTCGCATATCAATTTATTATTTCCGTGTATTGCTAAAACTGGCTGCAGTTTTTCAAACAGGGTTTAACTAAAGAGTTATTCACGCAATTTAACTTTTATAGAGTTTATTTATTGCATAAATAACAAAGCAATTACTAACTTATTCCATGTCACATCCTTAAACTTTAAATTGCAATAAAATTGTCTCATTCGGGCTACCTGCTGAGCGATTCTGTGTTCGTTTTCCATGTCGAGCAAATTTTTATTATATATAGTTTAGATTTTTGCCCATTTAATGGCAATTAGATCCTATACATACCTGAGATAAACCAGCGAACTGTGGGTAAACAGGAGTACACCTCTGCCTAAACGTTCGGATAAAACAAGCGTGATTTTATTTAATGAAATTTATGATTCATGTCTACTAAAGCCTTCTTTCTGCCTTGGAAGTGTTTGTTGAAATGTAAACTCAGTTTTAATTAAAACCCGGTCCGTTGTATTTTATATTACAACATTAAATATGAAATTACGAAGAGGTTACATTAATATTAAAATAACTTGGACAGAAAATTTAAATTTGTTTGGATAGCTTCAGAGGAAAGAAGGCCTTGCCATCGTCGCATACAGTAGAGAAATTTAATAGTCGCCACAAATATAAATCTATCTATACATATAAAATGCTTTGTCCTGAATGACTGACTGACAGATCAACGAACAGCCTAAACCGCTGATCATAGAGATCTGAATCTTTGAAGGTGTGTTTTTGTATGACGTAGGCATCAGATAAAAGTGGATTTTTGGAAATTCAACCCCTAAGGTGGTGAAAAGGGGGGTGAAAGTCTGTATGAAAGTCTATCATTTTTTAGTGGGTGAAACCGCAGGGTAAAGCTAGTATAATGATCATAACAAAAAAAATGGAACACGTGACTAGGGAAAATAATTAACTTTTTTAGTATTTTATTTATTTAAGATTGCTTCTTAAATGAATAAATAAAAAAAAGTATAATTATTACAGTCATTTACAAATTTGAAATATTTTACATATTTCAAAAAGAGTTTGGGGACATCTCGTGCGCCTCTACTCCTATTTTTCTTGTAATAGAAAAAAAAAACTGGTAAATGATAGTGAGTGCAAAGCGTTAATTCTTCACGAAGTAACTATGTGCGTAATGGATTGACCGGGTGCGCCACGCGAAAATTTTGATAATTGATTAAATTTATAATTATTTATTTATATTTTAAAATTTATTGGTGGTTTAGTTTTTTTAGTTAAATACATGTAAGTTATAATAATGATTATTGAACTTCCTACTTTGACTTGTCGCATGTTTTCAAAGTCAGCCTGTATATATATGTATATAAGTAATATCATAGCTATAACGGGCTCCAGCAAACACTGAACACAGCCTGTAATGGTCTTGGCGAATATCATATGATATTGATTATAGAGTAAGTGAAAGCAAGTGCGGTTTCACTAGTCTACAATTTTTTGCAATAAGAGTGAGACACATAATAATTTCTTGTAATTTTTTGACGCTAAACCTAAATCCGGCAACAGATTTTTTCTAGGACGGCAAAATTTTGGAGATATAGGTACCAATCACAAAGAGCTAAAAACATGATTTTTCACGATATCTGAAGTAATTATTTGAGGAAAGAAAATTTTACAAACATTTCTTGTTGTATAGTAGTTAGAAATGCCTGTAAAAATTGTAATGAGAAAAAAAATACATAAAGTGAAGCAAACGAATTTTTTTTTATTGAAATTAGATTTAAATTTGAAAGGTGAAGAGTAGTACCTACTAAAGGATGCTTTAGAAATGACTGTAAAAATTCACTGTCCTAAAAATACTTCAAATATTAATAATTATTTATCGTGATTAAAATATTGAATAAATATGATAATTGTAATATTCGTTATGTACAAGTTACAACACTAAATTGCAACGCCATGTTTTATCGACTAGTTTTTTTCTCAAAAGTATCCTATATACTATTAGAGCATATTTTTATAATAATCCAATAATTAAATCAATTTCATGAACAACAAGGACATTATTATTGTTATTTTAGTAAACGAAAAATTCAATCGCGGGCAGGATTCAAACCTGCGTCTCCTGGTTGGATACACCAGACGCTCTGACCTCTAAGCCACCGCGAACCCCACCCGCCTAATTGAAATTTTGCCTTCACATTCTGAATTTTCGTCATAAGGTGACGTTGGCGACATCTATGAATAGCAAGTTACCTTGCTTCTACATTATTATTATTGATAACAAACCATATCGGTACCGTTATATTACTCACATGGGATATTAATCTTAAAATAACACCACGTTAAACGTATTTTCGATAAACGTCGATTGCAATGCTTGTGCAAATGCCTTTCATTCGATTCGTTCGCACATTATCGCACCATTTCTTACCACTTCGTTCCTCTGTTCCCTTCCACATTTTAATCAGGAAACTGCCGAACTTAATTTAGTTTTTTTTTTATCTTCGTTGTATTACAGACATCGGCACAATCGTTTATTCCATTAGCATTAGCAATTGTTTTTCTGCTGTTTTTGCCATAAATTTGTGAAAATTCTGTGTAATTCAATACTTAAATAAAATAATTTATTGCGACAGCCAGTTCAAATTAATTTTCAATGGGATTATAGAGTTTTTAATAAACACCGATTTCTTCTTAACTTTGCCAAATCCAGAGATACTATAAAACAGTCTGTCTTTTTAATTTTGTTTTCATTTTTAATTAAACATTGAGACTTGTTTACTGAAACCTTAAATTTGGCTTAACTTGTCTGCTTATTAAGTTCATTGCTGATTTTAATTATAATAAGTTAAGACTACGGAATGTTATTAAGTTTTTAGGCATTAATACTTTAATGCTTGTACCGTTTATTAATAAATCTGACAGAAAATATTTTTTTTTGTTGGAAATAAACTTTTATTTAGTGAGTCTAACATCTGAGGAGGCGCGGCCATAATAATCATGTTTTAAAAATTTATTGATGGTTAAAAACTCATTTCAATCTTCATTACTAAACATTTATCAATCTATTTGAACATTTAACGGGCTATCGACAATTCTACAAAATAATGTATTTTTTGCCCATTTCATGTTTTTTTTTTCCGAATCAAGCAATTTCTAAGATACAACATAATAAATATAGCTTCTTATGAACAGTAATAGCCACTGAGTTAATTTCATGCAGCTCAGTGGATATTTTAACATTGAAATGGGATTAGGAAGAAACCGTTGGGCGTAGTTAGCATAATTTTCAAATTCTCAACTGTCAGAGAAATTTATTAATGCTCCATGCAAGTTAGCGCTCGTGCGACCACGAGTGCTGCAAAAACATTACTAAGAGGGATAAATGTATAAAATCCGACAAAATGTACGATTTGTACGTATGAAGCGAGGGCAATGGTACGTAATCCATGTACTAAAGTGTGTCACTAAAGCTTTGTTGGGCTTTTACGCAGAATCCTATTGAGGATCCTACACAGTAACTTCAGCACTGAATATTGAACTAATTTTGTCGTAAACTATATGTTTAGAAAGACGAACTTATATTTCAGATTCGGATTTGTCGAAGCAATGCTCATAATATATGTAATTTGAGTGTACATTTTTGGTAACTAAAATAACTGTGTCTATTTTAAAAAATGGTGTGTCGGTCTCGCCCACCAAGGGTTCCGTACAAATTTGTAGGTGCATGTTATAATTAATTACAAATGTACAGTTTTAAGATTTTTCCCTATACTTGTAGTATAAATCAGTATAACTTGCCAGATTTCATAGTTCTAGGTCAATGGAAAATACATTATTATTTTTGATTCCCTTGAGAGTGTCGAAATATATCTTGTTTGCGGCATAAAAGACCGTATATTTTTTTGACATTTACTTAGAAGTTTGATTTTTACACAGCTTCAAGACACTGTCGACCTGAGTATAATAAATATGGTTTTAATTTCAACTCGATACCTCTACGCGTTCCCGAGATAAAGGGTCTTGACAGACAGAGTGACAAAGTGATCCTATAAGGGTTCCGTTTTTTTCTTTCAGGTCGGAACCTTAAAGAACAAAATTTCCATAATATTCAGACAGAAAAACTGACCGTATCACTGGTGATACATAGTACAAAAAAATCGGAACATAGGTATTTTTCTGTAGCAAATATTCAGGAAGCGAACGTCGACGGCGGAGTGTTTTCGTTTAATTTCCCAGTAAAATGGTCTACCCTCTTCAACATAATTACAGAGCGGCTAACTGAATGTTCGTATCGCTTCATCACCGTCTCATCTTTTCAACGAGTATTTTTGCATTCTAAAAAGATTGGTTCATTTTTTTTCACTGCCATTCTTAGGTTATAATTGAAAATTCGATTGGGATATCATTTTTAATGTAACGTTTGCGGTTTTACACGGTTCGGTAGATTGCTGTTAAGTTGTACGATCGATGTAGTACGTGAAGGATGTGTGCAAAGCGTTAATGAGTAGATGCTTGCTCTCTTTATGATTGTTACTTGATCCCACTTGCGTGGTTTATCTTTTATGCATTTAATATAATATAATTGAGATAATTGTCCCGAAATTGACGGAAATATTCATAAAAAAAATTGTTATTTGAGTAAAGGAAAAATTCAATCGCGGGCAGGAAATAAAAATTGTGTAGCTTTGTGTCCAACTGCTGAGCAATAGCCTGCCCTAACTCAGTACGGAACGTGTCCTGGGATTCTTCATACCACGTTGGCAAAAAGCAATCTATCGGTAAACTTACAAAAAACATACATACAGACAAACATAGAATCTCCTCCTTTTTTGAAGTTGGTTAAAAACTTATAACGTGTAGCGGCCGTATTTGCACATTATAATTAACAAAGCAGTCTTATTACAATATAGTTAGACATTGATAGTATAAATTAAAAAGAAAATCTATAGATCCTTCGCAGTTAGTTAACTGGTTTCTTAAGAATGGATTGTCTTCTACGCTCAGTTTCTTACTCAATAGTTAGTATTGTTCATTGTAACAAGTTAATTAGATTATCTGCGCATGATGTAATGACACTCTGTTTTCTAGTTGCAATAGATCCTTCCATCATCTAGTTTCTTAATTCCTACTTACAATGTAGTAAGTAATGTAACGTTAACTAAAACTGTAGTAGTAATGTTAACTAAAATGTAGATAAAATACTTTTTAATTTATATTTTTTTTACTGTTTTACTTTATTGTTATTATATTATGTAAGCTACTGCCTCATTAGTCTGTGGTTGTAAGATAGTGGGTTCAATTTCCCAGGTCGAGCAAAGTATTATTGGGGTATATGAAGTAAGTTTTCAGTAGGTACTCCAAGTATGGATTTATGCTCGATTGATGGCAATGCTACATGGAACCTAAACATACCGGCGGATTGTGAGTGTACATCAGCACACACCTGCCTAACCCTTCGGAAATTACAGGCGTGAAATATATATTATGCAATGTAAGCAGTTATAGCCTGGAGACATGCCATGAACTGTTAAGTCCTCGGACATTTTAAAATTACAGACACCAGTAATGGTCAAGATAATTTACTTCTGGAGACATGCCATAAACTGTCCTCAGATATTAAAATTATAGACATCTGTAATGGCCAAACAATGTTCTCGACTCAATTTAAATGAGTTTTATGGTCACCCATCCACAAACTGCCGGTGAATGAAGCTGTACTTTGTGGGTATGGTGAAATATCAAGTAGGTATTAATACGATTACATTCACAGTCCAACAAAAGTTTTCTGCTCGTTTGATTATTTATTTACACGAATTTTAATTCGATTCGATGTGTCCCTTGTTTTTCTGATGATTCGTTTTATATGTTAATCTAGTGGGATTATTTTAACAAATAACCGTGTATGATACTGGTACTTATACATTTTATTGTAATAAATAAACATAACATAACATAAGTTTACCTAGGTATCTAGTACATCTATCTTACTATTTATAGTTACGAGAGTTCCCGTGCGCAACTTCGGCTGCGTACTTAGGTAATGTTCGTTGCTAAAATATACTGTGCCCACTGTACCTACACGATGGAGGTTTCATATCAAGAAATGTAATAAGTCTAATTTATGAGGAAGAAAACAATTGTCAAAATATGACCTGTGAATGACAGCTGTATTAAGGAATCGTAGTATCTTGACGATGTCATCGTTTATTAAATATGTATATGTGTGTGTGTGTGTATTTAAAACGCATGATAGTGTATGCGGACTTTCCTACAAACTTTCACCCCCATTTTCACCACCTTAGGGGTTGAATTTCCAAAAATTCTTTCGTAGTGCTCGTCTAAAGTGCAAAAGGAACTAGCATGCATACTTTCTAGCTCCTGTAGTTTCGGCAGTGCATTGATACGCCAGTCCGTCAGTCAGGTTCTTCTTTTATAGATATATATTATATATTTTTTTGCTCGCATTCTACTGGAAGACGCACGTATTGAAAACGCGTGCGCCGCCTACTTGGGCCATTATCTTATCGGGTGGTGGACTCCCCAAATCAGCCCCTCACAAGCCACAGTTCATGGAGGCTAGAGGTCGATCCGTGCCCGCCGGTGCGTGGTGCATCTACTATGGATTGGGAGAGGAGTACCTACCGCTTTCTGTATCAAGACGTTGCAATATTATTATAAAAACGCTCTAATTTCGAAATCAATAAAAAAATAAGTAAATTGCGATAAAAGTAAAATTCCTCTACACCTTTTCCTTTTTTTAATTAGTACGGCCTGTGATATTTTTTTTATGCAGGAGTACGGCGACAGGACGCCTAATTGAGTTTGCACGACACATTTTTTTAGTAACCAGTAATTGAGATTCAACCCGAGATGGAAAAAAAACACTGAATAAAATACAAAGTGCCGCCAAAGTCTCGGAGCGACTTTTAATAAAGTTTTCTTTTATTTTAACCTCTTTTTAGAACAGTGAGTAGAAAACTTTACAGAACGTTATGTGGATTTTGAGCCTTAAATGGAATTGAGAATATCAGATTGATTTAAAGGTGTGAAGGAATAATGTAATCTTTATTATTTATTTATACTAACGAGCATAATTATCACGCCTGTCTTCCCAGAAATGTTCGGCAGATGTGTACGTATGTATCGCGTAACCTATTGTCACAAAGGCCACAAATCCAAACTCCAAGCTGCTACTGAGTATTTCAGCGCAAAACTCTTTTTAACGTGGGAGAGCCATGCTTCGGCACGAATGGACCGGCTCAACCGGAGTGATACTACGGCCTCACAGAAAACCGGCGTCAAACAACGCTTAGTTTGTGTTTCGCCAAGTGAGTGGGGTTACCGGAGGCCCAATCCCCTTTTAAAAGGCGGGCAACGCACTTGTGACTCGGGTGTCCATGGGCGGCGGTAATCGCCCACCATCAGGCGATCCGTCTGCTCGTTTGTCCCACTATCCCATAAAAAAAACTCAATAATATTATACTCGACCTAGGAATCAAACCCTCTAGCAGTCCCGCTTACATTAATGAAGCAGTCAGTCAGTAGTGATGGTACTTTATATCATTAAATAATTTATGATTCAAGTGCCAACACAAGAGCACCGAACGCGTAAATAAAAATAAAATGTTTACCTATATTTTTTTTTGCTTTATTTTTATTCATGCAAATTATACTGCAGTGTATTAACTATAACATTTACGAAACGCTATTTGCAGTAGCCGTGTACCAATTTTACTTATTAAATAAAAAACTTGTTCACTATTTCCAAAAGCGTCTTTCATAAGGCGTCCGTCACGCGAACCGTCGATCAGCCAATAGGTCGCGCGTGGAGTGCCAGAGTCAATCGAATTTATTCAGTAATTTCCTCCAACGAACGACCTTCACGAATCACCAACTTTACAAATGTGTTTCGCCAAACGAAAACTTTGTACACGATTGTACGCCAAGGCAAAACCCTCTTTCATGCCTTTCGAACGAAATAAACCATAGAATTATAATGTGCGAATATTTCAGAATAAGCCAACGAATAGCTGAGTCGACTAAATGGGTTTGCCAAACGGAAAATTTTTATAGAACGTGTGTCGAACTATACCTTTCATGTTAACGTGGCCGCACTTCTGAAATCAGAATTATAATAAAGAAATATTTTTTGCAAACCCTCACAATATCGTGACACGACTTGTAAGCAGTTGAATTTGATAAAGCTAGATACTTAACGTTATTGCAGTATCTGAAATGAAGGAATATATTGAGTGAATCATATAATTAAACGAATACCTCAGTACATGGATTCGATTCCCAGATCGAACAAAGTGCTATTGGTGTTTTCTATGAAATTCTCAGTAGCAGCAGGAGTTTGGATCTCTGCTGTGGCAATAGGCTCACCTATGTTACCTCAACATACCGGCGAACTATAGGTGTACATTATTAAACCTCTGCCTAACCCCTCAGGAATACAGGCGTGATGTTGATGTATTTGTGATTCATTATTATTTTATTCATATCAAGAAAAATACAACATCTTCTTGATACTCGTATACTGGGAAACTATAATAATTTAGGTAGGTACCTATTTATTTATAAATAAAAACGGATAAATCACAAAGGAAGGCTTTTTTATCTTTTTGATCATGAACGGCTTTATTCACGAGTGAGTACAGTCTAGAAAATATCTAAGAGGCTTCGAAGTTATATTTTTACTCTATAGCGTCAAAACGAGTAAATAATTTTGTTACATAATATATCAGCATACCTACAGTCCCTGAAAAAGGCAGAAGTATATATTTATACCGGAATATTTAAGGTCGCAAAAGGGCCCTAACAGCAATATTCAAAGAGAAGTGGAAGGAGAGTGGGGAGGCTTTTGGCCTGCAGTGGGACACGGCTACAGGCTTTTAATAATAATAACAATAATACTGCTATAATTATTAAGAGGCTGAACCTATTGCCATTAACGGGGCACAAATCCAAACTCCGAGTTGCTTCTGAAATATTCATAGAAAAACCTTATTACACTTTGCTCGATCTGGGAATCGAAAGCAGGAACTAGCGTAGCAGTCGCGCTTAGGAACTTTGGCTAATGAGTTTCAGCAATTTTGTTACAATTATCCAATTATGAGCTACACGAGTACCTTTAGCTCTTTTAAAAAGGTTTAAAAAACATTCTGATATAGATCAATTTTTTTTTATGAATTATGTCGGCAAACGAGCCGATGAGCCACTGGTGGTATGTAGTCATCATCGTCCATGTACACCTGTAACACCAGAGGAGTTGCTGATGCGTTACCGACCCATAAGAGCCTCTACGGCCTGCAGACTGCCAGAGCCACAGCAACCGAGGGGGTCTGGCTCTTACGTGCAAAAGTCGAAATCAAACTTCTAAGTTAACTTATAAAAAAGATACGGCCGCTTATGCCACAAAAAACATATATTTCGACACTTTCAAGGGAATCTAAATTTATAGGGTATTTTCCGTTGACCTAGAACTATGGAAATTGGGCATGTAATACCGTCTTATACTACAAGTATAGGAAAAATCTGAAAACTATACATTTGTAACTAATTATTGTACCTAATTACAAATTTGTACGGATCCCAAGGTTGAAGAGTCCGACTCGCACTTGTCCATATTTTTTTAAATTTAAGCATATTTCTACGAAGCTGACTAGACTGTACATAGCATAATCTTAGTTCTCTTAACTGTTATCTAGTGCCGTTCCTTTTTATTGATATTGTATTCCAGTTGGTCATTAACAAAACTTGTAAAATGGGAACAACGGATTTAGTAAATACCACTAAAACTGAACAGATTTTGTGATGTGAACAAAAAATTTTTTAGTCCACTCATTTCAACCCTTTTAGGTTTATTTATCCTGAGCCTAGTTCTTATAATTTTATATTTATACCTTTTTTAAAAAAAAAGGTACTATTGTGTCGTACATTTTAAGGGATAAAATACATAATCAACCCATTACATTGTCCCACTGCTGGGCACGGGTCTCCTCTCAGAATGAGAGGGATCAGGCTATAGTCCACCACGCTAGCCTAATGCGGGTTTGCAGACTTCACACGCCGTCGAGAAAATCTCTCAGGTACGCAAGTTTCCTTACGATATTTTCCTTCACCGTTTAAGTACGAGATAATTAACGTCATTAAGTCAGAGGTGGCCTTGGATTCGAACTCGAGATCATTGACTTGGCAGTCCTATGGTCATATCACTAGGCTATCACTGCTTTGAAGGCAGATTAGTCCTAGGTATAAATGCCTGGCAACTCACCCAGGTACACAAGAAAGATATCGTATCGAATACTCGGCAGCGGTTTTCGATAAGTACCTTCTTATCGATTAATCGCACCGTCCCTACTTAAATAAATGGAGAAACATCGTGTTTAATACCAAACATTTATATGTATTTTGATCACATAAGTAAGTTTATTATATTATCAAGACGCTATTTGTGAATTGCTACGCGGAAGCTACGGCGTAGCCACACCGCAGTAGCTACAGCTGCTACGACGTAGCATTTTTGATCGGCTCCATAAAAATGTAATTGACTTTTTTGCATCGTAATATTCTAATTATATACAAAATGGTGCTCTTTTAATGTCTAAGCGAGCAATGTAAGCTATCGAATTGATGGCGTAGTGGTCGGACATTATTTACTATAGTGTACGACGCCGCGAGTTTGATCCCCGTACGAAGTATAATATATTGTAATTTCTTTGTGATTATTCAGTACTTACTTTTTGTATATTACTACTAATCCTGTTATTCGAGCCGTTCATATAACTAGGAATTTTATATACAACTTTGGTAGATAAGAACAATACATTATAGTGTTACTAATACCCGCCTGGTTATTATCCCTCGTCACTCTTACAGAGGGATTGTGACGTACGATATCAGATTACAGAATATCTAAAAGCCTATACCTTTGATGTTTCTAAGTAAACAAAAGGATGCTTTACATATCTTCACGCCTTTAAGATTGTGGTAGAAGTAGGGGATTCCGAATTTCACAGGAAACTAGTTACTTTTTTTTGTGTGCGTGGTCATATCTTATTTATTTAGATAGTTATGATTCAATTCATCAATATGGTGTCTTTGGATTGCGTTCTTACTATTTTATTAAGTATTAGGTTAAAAATCCCTTTGCGATCCGAAAGGTTCGAGACAGGATCCGAAAGGGGCATATAGGTATCCCAATCACATCACCAAATAAAATTCTTCTTCTTTCTTACGTGGGAGAACCATGCTTCGGCACGAATGGGCCGGCTCGAACGGAGTGATACCATGGCCTCACAGAAAACTGGCGTTAAACAACACTTACGTTGTGTTTCGCCGAGTGAGTGAGGTTACCGGAGGCCCAATCCCCTTTTAAAAGGTCGGCAACGCAATTGTGACTCCCATGGTGTTGCGGGTGTCCATGGGCGGCGGTAATCGCTTACCATCAGGCGATCCGTCTGCTCGTTTGCCCTTCTATACCATAAAAAATAAGAAACTTTGTATATATAATCATGAAAGTAAACATATGAATGAAGTTTAAAATTCAAGGTCATCGTGCCCAAATTGCCACAATTACCTCAAAATCTAGCAAATTTTCAAAATGTTATGAAACTATCCCTAAGCCTGTTTGACACCCGGGGACGGTGTTGGTGCCACCGTAAGTTGCTATTTCAGTATTCTCGTTATATTTTTTTTTCAGCGATGTTTTTTCTTGTAAATTGAAATTGATTATATAAATAGAACCGGATCTCAATACCTAACAATACCTTCAAGGGACAGACAGGGTTTTTTATAACACACTGTATAGGTACCTATGTAAAGTTTTTTTTTAAAGCTAAGTAATAATAACAAGAATACTAGTAATGTGGGTCGCACATTACTAGTATAATATAATATAATATAATAATTATAATATATAACTACTGTGAAATGTTATCCTAAATGTTGTGCATATCTATAATTGATATAAACACTAGTCTTTGTCTCTGTATTTTGCTACTAACCAATGTTTGTGTTTATATTGTTGATGTGCCTTGTGTAAATAAATAAATAAATAAATTACTAGTATTCTTGTTAATCCCTCGTGCTAAGCTAAATGCTTGTGTTACGAGTGGGATCACGTCGGTAGTGCAATGGGTGGGTTTCGAACCGCCAACCACATGGTAGCAAGTCCGACGCCTAAGCCATTAAGCTACCGTTGCTTATAATTGATTATATAAAATAAAACTGGATCTTGATACCTAACAATACCTTCAAGGGTCGGACAGGATTTTCTCAACACATCGTACGGGTATGTAAAGTTTTCCTTAATAAATATTGCGTGCCCCTACAATTATTTATTTTATTATTTTTTATATATTACGTGGGTCAAGGGTAAGAAAGCTGTCGTTTTAAGTGTTTCATAAATTAAAAAGTCAGATTGTAGGCTCGATCATTCATTTTTATGGGCTCATGATATAGTAGACCATAAATAGATACTATCATCAAAAAAATAATTTCAGTTGCTTTAAAAGTAAAGAAGTTATAAGCATTTTAATTATTTGTTAGACACGATAGGGGGTCTAAGAATTGACGTCATCTTTACTATATCAAGATATGACGTCAATTCATACAAATTTCACACTAACACGCGTTTCCAGGTAAGGAAAAGACAAAGCACCCCTTATCAATTCTCATCGAAAACTTTAAACACTAAATAATCATTGAAAAAAAAAAACTATTACATTTTCTAAACCTGTTATTTAAAAATATCAATATCAATCTGCTCATTAGCTTAGTGGTTTTGAGCTCGTCTGCTACGCTAGAGCTCCTGGGTTCGATTCCCAGGTCGAGCAAAGTGTTATTGGGGTTTTCTATGAAATTCTCAATAGCAGCTCGGAGTTTGAGATGTTGCCCGGTTAATGGCAATAGGCTCGCCTCCTCTTACTTGGGACCTAAACATACCGGTGAACTGTGGGTGTACATTGATATGCCTCTACCTTACCCTTCGGGAAATACAGACGTGATGTTAAGTTCTTATTTTTCTTAATAACCCACAGTACAATAAAGGTGATACAACTGACATACTTTCTCAATACGGTTTTAAATAAACAAAACCTTCTTACCCACATTTAAACTGTAAGCAAATAATTACGAAGTCCGTGTTTAAGAACAAAAAGCATTTTAATCGTTGTATCGCGTGACCTCGGTACACCCCTGTGCTCTTTACTTGGTTACTCGATAAGAAGCCGTAGTTAGCCATGGCTGTGGCACTGCTATTTATGTTTTTAATCTACACTAAGAGGCGTTTGGCTGTTCCCAAAGTGCCGGTAACGGAGGTCTTTTTCTTTCCTTTCGCATTGTATGAAACTATGTATGTTTATTTTTATCATCGGCCTAGTACAACTGCCTCATTAGCCTAGCGCGACTACGCGACTCGGTTTGATTCCCAGGTCGAGCAAAGTGTTATTGGGTTTTTCTATTAAATCATTAGTAGCAGCCCAGAGTTTCGGATTTGTTGCAATATCGTCATTCTCGCCCCCTATTACATGGAACTTAAACATACCGGTGAACTGTGGGTGTACATCAGTATGCATTTGCATAATCCTTGGGTGAATACAGGTCCTCTTTTAGAAAGGCCATTGCCACCACGTTGGCCTATCGCAAGTTGACAGACTTCACAAGCCGTCAAGAAAATCTCTCACGTTGTTTCCCTTCATCGGTTAAGCGATAACATTGTACCGAAAAGTCAGAAGTCTGTGCTTTGGATCTGAACTCAAGACCATTGTCTTGACTGTTCAATAGTCATACATACATACACTCACGCCATTATCCCACAAGGGTAGGCAGAAAATATAGACCGCCCCTTGCTTACGGTTCTTGCATATTTCTTTTGCTTCTTCCACATTCATACATCTTCTCATACGTACACGCCGGTTGCGAGTGCACCTGACTTTTTTGAAGGATTTCCTCAATAAGCATATCACTAGGCTATCATTGCTATCTATTCCAATATCCATTATCAGTATACAAATACTATTATAACATACGGTTAAATCTGTATTCCTTTTAGTAGACAGCATAGTATTCGCGGTTTCCCTAAATGTTTTTAGGTCCGTAATAACGGGCGAGCCTATATTGCCATTAACCGAGCACAAACGCAAACTCAGGCAACTAGCTGCTAACGTAAAGTCAAATCTAGATCGACGTAATAGGAGCTGTTTCCTTTCACAAAAGTCATAATATTGATACTGAACATAATCCAGAAATTCAAAAAGTAAATGAACTTTATCACAAAGGTAATTCTGGCACCTACTTACTTTAAACTGTTCAATATATAGGTATTTCGGTCTCAATGTATCATAAATTATGACTGCCTCATTAGTCTAGTGGTCCTAGGCGTGACTGCTACGCTAGAGCTCCTGGGTTGGATCCCCAAGTCGAGCAATGTGTCATTGGGTTTTCTATGAAATTCTCAGTAGTAGCTCGAGTCTGGATTTGTGCCTGGTTAATAGCAATAGGCTCGCCTCCTATTACATGGCCCCTAAAACATACCTGCGAACTGTAGGTGGAAATTAGTACATCTCTGCCTAACCCTTCGGAATACAGGCGTGATGGTATGATATGTTATTAGTAAATGTGTAGGTAGTGTAACTCATAGCCTAAGAACTTTAAAATCGCGTTATGGTTCCTAGAGGTCGATACTTATTTAAAATTGAGTTATCAAACTTCGCATCGCATCCGAAAAGTTAAATTGAAAACCATTAAAAGCCAATCATTGGTGAACTTTTGGGCTTCCATCAAATTACTTTGAATCCGCGACTATCCATTACTGGGAATAGCGTTTTCAAAAAAACGTCAAGGAGGTGAAACTGAACCAATATATCAAGCGTTCGTGCCCCGCGACCACGTCCCGGGTGACTGATGTCCCCCACTCATTTATAAATTGACCTCACTTTGGCTTCAAGGCAGTTAGAGATCGAACATATACGATGAAATGTTCCGTCTTGCTATCGACATTATTTGAAGTTATTGCTTGATATATGAACATTGAAATTCATATAAGTACCACTACTATACAGGGTAACATATAATAGATGCGACACGGTTAATGGCAATAGGCTCACTCCCTATTGCATGGGACCTAAACATAACGAACCGTGGGTGTATAATAGTATGTGACCTGTGCCTAACCTTTCAGGAATGTATGTTTATATATGGAAACAATGTTTTTAAGCACACTAAGAAAACGTTGGTGTGCATGTATTGTGTTAATGCATTTAAAATGAAACATTTCAAACAAAGAAGCTCATATATTTATTCAGTGAAAGAGAAATTGTATCAACATTTCAGTTTCATGAATACCTTTAATTAAAATACGTGTCTTTTTATAATTACACGGTAACTTCCGCCAGACCAGACAACTACACCTGACAAACTTTTGTTTGTAATTTTAATTAATATTTTTTTTACTATCACGCCTATATTTCCCGTAGGGTCAGGTACAGGTTTTCTAATATACATACATAGTTCATCGATATGTGTAAGTGTAATAGGGAGCGAGCCTATTGCCATTAACCGGGCACAAATCCAAACTCTGAGATGGTACTCAAAATTTTATGGAAAAATCCAATAGTACTATGTTCGATCTGGGAATCGAACCCAGGACCTCTGGAGTAACTGTCACGTTAACTATTACTAGACTAAGTGATTAATCTAGTGGTGCATTAATTTTCTCATAGATAATAATAAAGGCAAGGCAGCCATTACTGCATTATTAACATATTGGCAATCAATTTCCCGACACATGTATACGAGTAATGTTGATTAGATACCTATTGAAATGTTGTTCTCATCCTTTCCCCTTAGAAAATTCGTACCAAATCGCGCGTATCGTTCAGTTATAAATTGCCATTACATCGCAGACGACAAAGCATTGAAATTCTGCCAATAAACTTGACTGAACGGGATACGCCGCCAAGTCCCCTGTCGATACGCCGATAGATCCCTCGAGAGAGAAAGATGTGTTCCACTTATTTCAGAATTGACTTCGTTTTATTTCCCCCTTCCTTCTATTTGACGTCACTCCAGTATTTTACACTGTGCTGGTTTCTAAATAGTCGAATATTTGTGTTGTTTCATAATAAATTTGTAGTATAAAAAATCAAAATTTATTGCTAGCATTTTGTGCCTAAATACGGCAAGCCACACAGTTAATGGTGCCATCAATCATAAAATATAGCTTTGTATGTGGTCAACGCGCCGCACGTAGATGGATATTTATAACTATAACAAATCAGTTGGCAAGCATGGATCACAATAATTCAGAATTATTATTTGGAGAGGAATTTGTGAAGGTAGGTAATTATTATTACGATGATTAGTGCTTGTAATTAATTGCCTACGTTGAAGATTGATAGCCGCTCCTTCCGTAATTGTTTACCTATTGTATTTCCAAATACTATTTGTATTATTTACGTCTTTCACGTTTAATTAATAGAGAATCTTGTAAGGAAAATGTACTGCTCTATTTACAAAATACACGTGTCCAATATTACGTATATTACTGCAGAAAATAAATAATGCATTGCCCTTTTTAAATGAAAGCTCCAATATTTAAGACCACTTTTTATGTACCTTATCAAATACTGAATAATGCTTACTGGAAACTACAAGGTTCATAATCTATAAAACGAAACATTTAGCAAATCAATTCATGAATAATATAATTATAGAGTTTGTAGCAGATCCGTAACAATTTTATAATGTGAAAGATATAAGGACTTTTCAAAAGTGAGATTTTTTGCAGCGAATGTAAGCGCTCATATCACTGCGTAGCTACTCAACTGGTACTTTTCCAATAATATAGATATTATTATTATAAAAGAGAAGGGCAATCGCATAATGTACAAGTTTATGGTTTGATTGTTCGTAAAAGTGTGGTCCTTAGAGACGGAAAAACGGGAGCGTCCAAAACTTTGCTTGGCCGCGGAGGAAAATCGGTAAAATACATTTACCGAATCCAAGAGTAAATGGAAAGTAACCCACTGAGGAATACGGCGCATACGCCGAGAAGAATAAAATTATTTTACATAGAAAATTTGGTAGTTAAAACATCTTGTGTACGTTTAGTGTTGGATGATGAGTAATGGACAGACAAGGATGATTGATGGTACTCATAATTGATATGAATGCGTATAGTTCTTTAGGTATGCTACTGAATTCACTAGTTAACGCATGACTTAAATATTGTATCGCTATACAGTACTTGTGTGATAGCATAATTGTGTTACGAATTGTTTATCACTGTCATAAGTTAATTAAATCACATCGACGTATCAGGCTCGCATCGCATTAATAAAGAAATTATCACAAACAACGACCATGGCAACTAGAATGTTCCTAACATTTAATATCTATAGGTTTTTCTGACAACGCAAGGTAAGTTCCTACATTATGAATGCCAGAAAACAGATATTTCTTGCCTCATACGAGATTCTTGGGGAATTCTATTCTAGCCTGTCCCACATGGGTAAAAAATAATTAAAACTATGAGCTCTTGAAATAAAAGAGAAACAGTAAAATAATTCTGTAAATTACTTTTTTTAACCATTTGGTAAAATAAGTCCCAAAAGTTGTATTAGAAGCGCTTATGAAACGAGACAGTTAAATAAAATTAAATCCAATTGGTAAACCTAAAAATAATAAATGACTAAATAGAAAAATGAATCTAAAAATTACTTGTACAATAGGTTTTAGTATATAATTGATTGATGATTAACAGAAAACAAAGACCACCCTCTATAATTTTGCGTTAGTAAATCTTCCTGTGCCATTGATTTCCTGTCAAGGCTGTATTTGGCTAAGATAATCTCTCCCTTCGTGTAACCTTTTCATTAGTAAGCCCTTCACATATTGTAAGGGTATCAAATGTATTATCGGAGCCGACGGAAGGTCTAATACCAATCAAATCGATATTTATTATACCCGCACAGCGAACCACTAATTACGAGTAATTGTTGGGCACGTCATTAATTTTCTAAGAGATTCGAGTTAATTGATACTTGAAGAATAAAGGGTTTATTTTGTCTATATTCACTGAAGAAAATGAGATTTAATAGTATTCTTCAAAATTTGAATTTTAGTTGTAATTTTGTGATTACTCTAATTAATCTTAGACAAATATGCATAAAAACACGACGGGGCGAAACAATACACTATTTTTTTGGTAGCAAATAAAATGTTAGCATACTATATTATTTCTAACAAAGAGTACAATACAGGGTTAACCAATAAATTTACGAATAGAATACAAATACTGTAAATTTAAGCTTTTTAGATAGGATTAATATTGTTATCCAAAAACCAATTATTTTTAATGTACTCTAATAAATTCTATGGTATTCGCATACACGAGTTTATCCGAGTTTATAAGCGCGATAGTCCCTAGCTTCCATCGACATACGTGGGAAATAAACATACATACACTCACGCCTTTTTCCCACAGGGGTAGGCAGAAACTATAGACTGCCACTTGCTACGATTCCTGCATACTTCTTTTGCTTCTTCCACATTCATACAACTACTACTTCTCAAACATACACGCCGGTTGCGAGTGCTACGCACCTGACCTTTTTGAAGGATTTCGTCAATACCTACGATCGGCGTATGTCCTTCTAGGGTGACCTCATCGACGCTGCCGCTGACATTCGATGGGCAATAAATGAACTATAATTTTGGTGGAACAAGTATTTTTACACGCCATAATTGTGGCGTTATCGGCTAAAATTAAAGAAGACCCACTCCAAATGTCCAATATCCTTTTACTTCGTATTTCCTTCCTTCAGGGTTTTCAATATCAATCATTGCAAAATAACAAATCAACCTACTTATTCTTAATTAGTTAGTAGGCGGTAACCTTTTCATATTTACATCTCAATGCTTTCCTTACGCCCATACAAGGTACTTAGTGCGCGTTACATTTTCTTAGCAACCCACATATTCAACGTACTGTTTGTATTTCCCGATTTATTACATAATTTACTTCAAGTTACTTATTCATTAAAGCTACCTACCTCGTTTCTTCCTCTCACATTAAAATGACAGATACAAATGAAATGCTCGCAGATGAAGACTGGTATTTGATCACAACCTAATTAGTAAAAGACTAAAATGACACTTTAGTATTTTTAATAACTACTTGTGATGTCAAAATTGATTCTGTACTATAAATATGAAATTATTGCAGTGGATTTCCCACATGAACTCTTTTCAACCGACTTCAAAAAGGAGAAGGTTCCCAATTCGACCGTGTTTTTTTTATGTTTGTTACCTCAGAACTGTCAACTGGGAAAACCGATTTTGATGATTCTTTTTTATTTGAAAGCTGATGCTTCCCCTGTGGTCCAGGTCTGACAATGGCATCCATGAGAAAACCATATTAGTCTTAAATTTGCATTAAGTATGTGTGCGACAAATGGACGAATAGCTCAATATCACGCCAACCGATTTTGATAATCTTTTTTTTATCGATAGCTCGTACTTCAGAGGTTGTCCCATAAAAATTTGGTCAAGATCTGTTCACAAATTTTAGAACAAAATGACAACAGCACGTAAATGATAACGTTGTCAAGGTTATCGGAAAATTTTACTCGATACTAAAAATGTTAAAATAAAATAAAAAGTAAAACCGCTATCAAAACATAAAAATAATGTTAGGTGCACAACAGTTTCGGAAGTCGGTGGCGAAAACAAAAGTTCAAACCAAATCGAATGCACCGACTTCCGACTGTTACTTTATGTTTGCATTATTTTTGTGTTTTTGAAGGCAGTTTTACTTTTTGTCTACTTATCTTTTCCACAAATTACGACGAATAATATGATAGTAGTAGTTAGTATTTCTTAGCATTGTGCCCTTCAATTTCCACAAGCGTATTCAAGCTTTGGACTTCCGATTGACGTCACAAAGCCGCTGCAGCCACAAGGCTTAAGAGGTGTCGAGATAAATGAAGCAACCGTTTAAATAATAGCTCGGAGTAACCATGCCCCACGTGTAATAACTCAGGGTGCGAGCCCCCGTCGTCGGCCCCATGTCAACAACTGATCCCTCTTGATTGGATCATCGATCCACTGATAAATTCATCACCCGTCAGTCGGGTTTAAGCAGTCACACTGTACGCTATGTAATTTTAGCCGTCACTTACGCTAACCATTGGATTTTATGCTGTTTTTTTTCACTCACTTCTTCAATGACTGCCCCATTAGTGTGGTGGTCCCAAGCGCGACTGCTACGCTAGAGGTCGAGCAAAGTGTTATTGAGTTTTTCTATGAAATTCTCAGTAGCAGCTCGGAGTCTGAATTTGTGCCCGGTTAATGGCAATAGGCTCGCCCCCTATTACATGGGACCTAAAACATAACATACCAAGCGAACTGTGGGTGTACGTTACTAAGCCTCTGCCTAACCCTTCGGGGAGTACCGGCGTGATGGTATGTTATGTTATATATTTTTTTCGTTTCAAATATGATAAAGATTGGAAACTAATTTAGATACCATCACACCCGTATTCCCAGAAAGGGTAAAGCAGAGATGTACTAAGGTAGTTCACCAGTATGTTTAGGTCCTATAGGGCGCGAGCCTATTGCACGAGCTCGGCTGAACACATTCAATGCCATACAGAGGTGTCGTGATTCATGACCAGAGTTAATACGTGTAGAAACAGTATAATTAAGGAATTAGGAGATAGAATACGTGCTACTAGACTATATAAGTCGTGACTGGAAAGTGGCGTAATAAAATGGTAATTATATTATTTTTTAGTAAAGGAAAAAATTCAATCGCGGGCAGGATTCAAACCTGCGTCTTCTGGTTTGATATAGAGATCGTCAGAGCGTCTGGTATATCAAACCAGAAGACGCAGGTTCGAATCCTGCCCGCGATTGAATTTTTTCCTTTACTAAAAAATGACTTAATAATCTTAGCATGGAAAATGCAAAAAAATCACAAAAAGATGATAATTATATGTCTAAGTAGAGTAGTATTGTAGATATTGATGTTTGGTTTTGTTTTTCTTTTTAAGTATTATTGTATGGATCTTGAGTCTGCAATAAAGATAGGTATATTATTATTATTATCCGGGCACAAATTCAAAATCCAAGCTGTACCTGTGCATTTCATAGAATGAACGCTTTATTGGGTTCCGTACCTCGAAAGAAAAAAACGGAACCCTTATAGTATCACTTTGTTGTCTGTCATTTTGGGAACGCGTTGAGGTACCGAGTTGAAATTAAAATCATATACTCAGGTCTACAGTTCCTTGAAGCTTTGATTGAAACTTCTAAGTTAACGTAAAAAAAAGATTTTATATTTATAGGGTATCTCCCGTTGACCTAGAACTATGAAATTTGGCAAGTAATACCGTCTTATACTACAAGTATAGGGAAAAATCTAAAAACTATACGTTTGTAATTAATTATAATATGTCCCTACAAATTTATACGGAGCCCTCGGTGGGCGAGTCTGACTGGCAATTGTCCGGTTTTTTTAAACCTGGGAATGGACCGCTAGCGTAGTAGTTATGATAAGGACCATTAGACTAATGAGGCAGACCAATATTATAAATGCAAAAGTAACTTTGTCTGTTACCCTTTCAAGCGTCGCTGTACTAATTTCTATATAGTTTAGCGAGGAGATAGATTCCATCCTGAGGAAGGATATAGGATACCATTTTTCAAAAACCTTTCAAAAATTCATTTGGGATGCGTGTGAAATCGCGGGAAACAGCTAGTTAAAACATTAAATGAAGAAATTATTTACTGTGTTATTGGAAATAAAGATATCCTATTTCAACATAATTTCCAACCACTGTTCTTACAATGCGTATCAACCCTACCATCACAACATAATCGAGTTACCAGTAACAATACAAGCCGTAACTAACTCAACAAACATACTAACATTGTTTATGTATGTACATAAGTGAATAATTTATAGTGAAACAACCGATACAGTGACAATATTAAAATATGCACAATCGGGGTAATTAAACCTACTTACATCCCCAAACTACTTTGCGACAAGTTAGCGGTTTCCTTTGTCATGTGCGGTGTGATTTGTCGATTAGATATACAATTTTAAACTTAATTACTTATGCATTATTTGCTTTATAATGTTACTAACAATAAACTAGATTAACTGCCTCATTAGTCTAGTGGTCCCAAGCGCGACTGCTAAGCTAGAGGTCCTGACTTCGATTCCCAGTTCGAGCAAAGTGAAATTCTATGAAATTTTCTGTAGCAGCTCGTATTTCGAGATTTGTGCCCGGTTAATGGCAATAAGATTGCCCCCTATTACATGGGACCTAAACATACCGGCGAACTGGGGGTGTAGATTATTATACCTCTGCCTAACCCTTCGGGAAATACAAGCGTAACGATATATGTGTGTGGTATGTGTGTGTGTGAAAATAAAGTAATTTTAAATCTCTAACAAAGATAAATTAAAGTCTTGTAGTTGATATTACCTAAATTAAGTGCCACGAACCATTGCAAAAATCTTCAGTAATTTACACAGCAAAACATAATATATTTACGTTAGAGATGAATACTAATCTACGTCGAACATAACATACCATCATGTCTGTATTCCCCGAAGGGTTAGGCAGAGCCTTACTTATGTACACCCACAGTTCGCTGGTATGTTTAGGTCCCATGTAATAGGAGGCGAGCCTATTGTCACAAATTCCAAACTCCGAGCTGCTACTGAGAATTTTATAGGAAAACCCAATAACACTTTGCTTGACCTGAGAATCGAACCCAGGAACTTTAGCGTAGCATTCGCACCCAGGACCATTGGGGTAATAAGGCTTGAAATAAGAATTACACTGGTCTACGAAATTTATAATTTTTTTCCACATGGGTGAGACATACAATTTCTTGTACATTTTCTGACGCTAAATCTAAATCCGGCAGCAGAATTGCTCTAGCATGTCATAATTTGGAAATATACCAATCTTAAAGTGCTAAAAACACTGTTTTTAGTCATATTTGGAGTATTTTTTAAGGACAGCATATTTTTGACGGTAATTTTTAGCTGTAGCATCCTATAGTATAGTACTACTCTCCTCCGTGGTACGAGAAAAAGCTGACCTCAAAAAAATACTTCAAAGATCACCAAAAACAGTGTTTTTAGCGCTTTGAGATTGATATATTTCCAAATTCGGACGTGCTAGAGCAATTCTGTTGCCGAATTTAGATTAATAGTAAAAAAATATGTGTCACACCAATGTGGAAAAATTTCGTAGGCCAGTGTTATCCTTCAGATGAAAGGGTCATAATTATGTTATGTTGGGGCACGTGGTTTTATGCACACATATGTAGTAGTTCCGCAATACAGAACAAGCTGAGTTAAACCAATGATACAAAACCTCAAGCGTACTAGTACGTCAGGATCTAACAAACCGCAGAAACCCATTTCTGTTCCATTTACAAGGCGTTTGAGATAAAATATACTCACACGTGCCTTAGCATTCGTACCAACCAATAAATTTAACAAACTGCTTTTCATTGGATGTACGACAATTTTCTGCTTATATAAATATAATCTTTAATACATAAATACTACCTACTTATAATATTTTTAGGGTAAAATTGAAACGTATTTTTGCTTTCTGCCTTAATCCAAACTATAGACCAAAATAAGGCAAACACATTATCACAGCTATAGGTAGGTATGTAATCTTATAAGATGTATGATATATTAAAGTAACCAGATAAATACACACCCCAAATATATTATTCTCACAAAAAATTCTATAGCAGAAGTAAAACAGGGTTTCATATATATTATACTAGCTGTCCCCCGGCAAGCGTAGAGATACTTCTTTGTTGTTATTTGAATAAAAACTCTGATATTTTTATAAAGTAACCGGTCATTTATTTCCAAGCGACCTTACAAAACAGTGCTGCTGTTACAAGAGAGAGTTGCTAACATAAAAAAAAGAATTACCAACAACGAATAATTTGGATACACGCTTGACATAAGTACGTACTGCCAACTTAGAACTAACGATTGTAGTTACATTGCGATATATTATAACACTCTTATTTTTTTTTCGTCATAATCCTTCCCAGGCACGCACATAACAACTTAATAAAGTATCATGCATAGAAGACAAACATTATTTTGTAACCTCGAACGCAAAAAAAGGGTGTTATAAGTTTAACGTGTGTATCTGTGCATCTGTGTCTCTGTCTGTTGCATCGTAACTCCCAAACGAATGAACCGATTTTGATAGCGTTTTTTTAGTTTGAAGGGTACTTGATCGAAAGTGTTCTTAGGTATGATTTTACAAAATCTGGCCAGCCGTTTACAGATTATCATCTCTTATCTAGTTTATGAAGGGATGTGAGCAACTTTGACAGGTCGGATCGATTTGAAACCTGGTATCCTATTAACTACTTCAATAATATTGCAAGAATAAGTTAACAATTATTTGATGCTGCGGGTTTTTTTTTTAAATTTAATGTTATATCAATAAAACGATCATAGAATTATTGATGGAAATTCCTTAATCTTAAGTACTATATATATGTAATATTTACCGCTAAAACTGTCCTTTACTCGTTCAAGCATTTCCAATTTTCAGAGCGTCATTAGCTCCTACAATCCCACGAAATGCAAGTAGCACGGTTTAAATCCACAGTGATGGGCGCATCACGGTGAAATCAGACGTGACAGATAATTACCCGGGTATCCCCCGGCTCGCTCAGCGCTACAGTTTGCTGATACATACATACTCGTAGTTCTATGATATCGTGTGTAAGGAAGTATGTGTATACGTAATAGGTAGGTGTTTTTAGATTGAAGAAACACAGGGCTGTCACTGTATATTATATCGTATATCGTAATATATGAGCGGTATATATATTTGTTTGTAATATTGTTCTTGAAAGATTTTGATAAAATATCAGGGGTGAAAAATTTATCCAACTAGATGTACTTGTTAGGAAAATATATCCGTGATTTCACGGACAAAGCAACAAACTTGGTTTGCCTACGTAATAAATCTAAGCAGAGTTCGGTCGCCCAGTTATTTTGTTCATCAACTAATTATTTTAAATATACGAGTATAAAACAATGTATTTATGACGATACAATGTATCCTATAACAAGTGCCGGCAGTAACTACAAACAAGAATGAACTTCTCGACTTAATTTTTTTTTTCTAATGAATTATGTGGTTCGATGAGTGTCTGAGTGAACAGTGTAAACAGAGTTTTACCGTATGAACAACATTCAATAGAGACTTGAAACTTCCACACCGCATTCATAGACATACTTTTAAACGCGGCTGTTATTTGAAATTTCTCTTTGTTCATTACTTTTTGTTAGATTTTTTATACAATCCGCATTCGTACAGATATCTTCATCTATACTTATAATAAATCTGTAGAGAGGTCAATTCTGTACATGAAATATATTTCCAAAATAACTATCAGCGGGTGATTAGTGATCGATACTGACGCCAAAAATGCAATCAGTAAAATTTTTGTCTGTCTGTCTGTCTGTATGTTCGTTATAGAAACAAAAACCACTCGACGGATTTCAACGAAACTTGGTACAATTGTTCTTCATACTCCTGGGCAGGTTATAGTATACTTTTCATCACGCTACGATCAATAGGAGCGGAGCACAATTAAAAAATGTTGCAAAAACGGGAAAATTATTTGATTATTTTGTTCTGGGAAGTGACATGGGTCGCTGATAAAGCGGGCGTAGCCGCTGGCGGAAGCTAGTTTTAAATAAAAACTATTTTCGTGATTTATATCCGAATTCGTACGTACAACAACGTTGGTATTTAGGAATACCTCCAACTTTATAATAAATAAGAGTTTTTGTATACTTCATTGTTTCTATTTCAGATATCCAACATGGCTTAACTAAAAATAGTAGATTTTTGGGAGACCGCGAAAAAGTTACCGGTAAAACAAAATAAAACCTTCAGTTATAAGATAACAAGGCTATGCAATCATTGCATTGTAACTTTAAACGATACATTCTAAAATTTATCATAATTATTAACCAGCCTGACAAGAAATTTTCATTGCAAAACTCCATTAAAACGAGAAAACTGAAAAATTTACATAAACCGGCAATAAATTATTAAATTAAACTTAATTAAAACTGAGGATCTCTAAAAAATGTTGGTATTGCGCTGCTCGGCTGCATATTCAGAAGTTGGTAACTCGGCACAATAACGTGGGGAAAGTTTGAAGTGGCGTGTTTTTATAGTGGGCGGGTAGTGCGAATGGCAGAAACTTTAGCAACCCACGCAGTAACACAATAATAGCCGCACATTCTCCCCATGTGGGGACAGGTAGAATACAGTTCCTCACTGCCATTCAGACAGACATCTCGTAAGAGCCGAGAAAATATCTGACTTGCTCGGTGATACGACCTGTTGGGGTCTGACTGGCTGGCGACCACTCTTACGTCGGAGTCTGTCGTAAAGAATCTTGGTGTATGTTTCGACTTTTGCGCGTAAGAGCCAGTTCCTCCTCTGTTGCTGCGGCTCTGGCAGTCTGTAGTGCATAGGGGCTCTTAAAGCTCGGCAATGCATCAGCAACTCTGGTGTTGCAGGTGTCCATGGGCGGCGATGACTACTTACCATCACGTGACTCGTCTGCTCGTTTGCCACTTTAATCAATAAAAAAAACATTCTCGCTCTGTCAACTCACTTCCAGGCCTATTGTATGATAAATGAATTATTTTTTTTTTATATTTAGCTTACGTGTTTTTTCGTTTACAAGCACAAATTTTCACACCCACTGTAATCAACCAATTTAATTATATGACAGCTGATAAACAAGCTCACCTAGAAAGAACTTATTCTCTTGTGAGAAGACATAAGTTTCAATTACACCTGATAAGCATACTAGCACACTAGCACTTCCTAGAAAGAACTTGTTCTCTTGTGACTAGAAGACTTCTAGGTTGAAGCAAGTCGAAAAAAAATTTTGGCGATTGATACATAAGAAAGGTGGAAGCATATTATCTTGAAGCTGAATCCCGCAAACACATCAAGAGCATAAATAAACTACGCAAAAATAAGCTTTCTAACATCATATTGCTTACATTTAATCTATAACAACATCAAACTATAGCATCAAACCTATTACACTGAACCTACAAAATAATTATTACAGTGTTATTAATACGGTTATTTACATTCCGCTTCTGTGTGTGAAGTGTAACATGAGTTACATACATCAAAATATTATATTCATGTAAACGAAATTGAAATGCATAAAAATGAAGATACAAAACATTCTGAAACTGTTAGAGAAAAAATAATATTTTCATCAGTAATTACGCTAACAATTGCTTGCAATTTATAGTAGGTATTAATTAAAATTTTAATAAGATTCCAAGGAAAGCTCGTTTGAAACAAAAGAGGCTACTTTACAATGTGATGAAATAAGTCAAACAATAATTTCGAAGCGAAATGTGGTTTTCGCCTTTGTTTAAATAAAATTTAATTAAGCGTAATTATATTTCATTGTTCATGCCTTGAAGACGAATCAGAGTAATCTGACAGTGATGGACCTGATGAAATCGAGTTTATTCAAGCACAGTAGTGTACCTGCTAAGTTAAATTAAAGGAGGATGCATATTCTAATATTGCGGTCATTATTAAAAGTACAAGAAATTAGAATGTCTTATGTCCTCTGCACACACGCAAACGATGTACCTAACTGTTTTTTTTTAAACTGGCGATGCTGTGTGTTTACTAAAAAAACTGGACAAGTGCGAGTCCGACTCGCCCATCGAGGGTTCCGTACAAATTTGTAGGTACATATTATTACTAATTACAAATATATAGTTTTCAGATTTTTCCCTGTACTTGTAGTAGGTATAAGACGGCATTACTTGCCAAATTTCATAGTTCTAGATCAACGGATAATACTCTATAAATTTTGATTCCCTTGAAGTGTCAAAATGTACGTTTTTGCGGCATAAACGGCCGTATCCTTTTTTTACGTTAACTTAAAAATTTGATTTTTTCACACCTTCAAGAGACTGTAGACCTGAGTGTATGGTGTTAATTTTAACTCGATACCTCTACGCGTTCCCGAGATAAAGGGTCTTGACAGACAGACGGACGGACGGAGAGACAACAAAGTGATCCTATAAGGGTTCCGTTTTTTTCCTTTTGAGGTACGGAACCCTAAAAAGACTACGCTATTAATGACTGCAGAAACAGGATTGTTCAAACTGATTCTGGTTTTAATCTCTCCCAGCCAATGACAAAGCTTTTATCGTCCTTATTTTTGAATTGAGAAGAAATGTATTCTATTTTAGTTTCTTCACAATAGTTACATACTTATGTTATCAAATTAGTAGCAAGTAAAAAATAATATATACCTACCAACTTAAAAGGTTAATTTTTTTTTCATCAAAGAGAACTTGGCGTTCATTTAGAATGGAATCCTTTTATGAAAAATCAAACTGGCGCATGAACGAACTTGGCTTCCTTTTTACAATTACCTAATTCTTAACTGGAATGCTATTAATAGGTACAATGAAAGTAAGAAATATTACATATTTTAAATAGATGACGGTAACGTTGCTTTTTTGCTTAGAATACATAATATTATTAAAGTTCGATTATTTCGATAAATGTTGATGGTAAAATAATGCACACGCAATGATATCGATGGTTGGTTTCTGTACTCATTTTGGAACTTTTAATAAAGATATAATCATCAACTCATTACCAATGAATAATAAGACAATGACAAGATTACACTATAATATGGTGTAATCAATTTTGTGCGATTGCCTCATTAGTCTAGTGGTTCCAAGCGCGACTGCTACACTAGAGGTCCTGGGTTCGATCCCCAGGTCGAGCAAAGTGTTATTAGGTTTTTCTATGACATTCTCAGTAGACTAGACTATTACTACTATTTACTAGGTTTTTCTACTAGACTAGACTATTATTTACTAGGTTTTTCTAGTTAACTTTTAAAAACGAAGACACTACATTAGAAATTACGCAGTTTTGTCTGTAATCACGAAATAGTAAAACATCAATGTTATAAGACTATTATATTTCACAAACAATCAACATCATAATTATATGTATATATCGATAGCAACAGTCTTAAGTCAAACATTGTATATCAGCACCTATTTATACCCGTTCCTATCTTCGGGCACCAAATGACCGGACGATTAATCTAGTAACATGCGATGTGTCAGTCGCTTCATTGTTGCCAGGTGCTGCCCATGATTAATTATCTGACAAAATTGTGCCACATTAATAAACAATTAGTTGCCATACAAGTGCCATTCATTTATGCAAGCTTATAATTATGTTATTAAGCGCGTGCTACCGATTCGTGTTGAAAAAAAAACATGTTTTTTAAAAGACTTCAAAAAGGAAGAGGAGGTTCTCAATTTGACTGTATGTTTGTTACGCGATTATTCCGTCAATTATGAATCGATTTTGATGATTCCCTTTTGATTGGTAGGTCATACTTCATAGGTGGTCCCATAAAAATTTTGTCAAGATCTGATAACAAAATTAGAACAAAATAACTTTACGTAACGAAATGATAACGTCGTCTAGGTATACGTAAAATAAATTTTAAGAAAAAAAAAGAAGCGAACACGGTGTCTTTAATTTGATCGGATCTTTTGATTTCGCTACCGACTTCCGAACCGTTTCGCTCATAACATTATTTTTTATGTTTTTGAAGGCGATTTTACTTTTTCTTAAAAGTTATTTTAAGGGTAATATCGTATCGATGTGAGCAGACTATTTAAAAGAAATTACGGTTTTAGAAAGATGAAGTCTCACTATAACAGAAAAGCATAATTAATGTAAATCTGAATCAGAATATCTTTGAATCTTGATTTTGAAGTAGTCTAAGAAATATTTTAACTCTTAACCTCATTGGAGAAGGTAGTCGTCGTAACAAGCGCGGCTACTGTACGTGAGCCTAAGTTCGATTCTCTGGTTGGGCAAAATGTTACTGAGCTGATTAAGTTTACCTAGGCTCAAAGATATTTTGAGTGATAATTTTGAGTATAATAAACTTTGAGTGTGATGAAGATTTGTTAATGTTTTTTATTATTATTTAGCTCTCAGAAGTTGGGTTAAAAATATATAATAGATCAATTTCTAAGTCTTTTTGTCTATACCTAGTTCATTCAAAGCTTAAATAACAAATGATTTGTCCGTTTATTGTATCCCA
Source organism: Acronicta aceris (assembly GCA_910591435.1). Lineage (NCBI taxonomy): Eukaryota > Metazoa > Arthropoda > Insecta > Lepidoptera > Noctuidae > Acronicta > Acronicta aceris. The sequence goes on along the minus strand of OU342763.1, from coordinate 6,304,822 downwards.
AGCACTCTTAGATATTAGGACTAACTTTACTGAGTGTGCTTATCTTGGAAAGGGCGCGTAAGCCCATTGTGTTCAATAATGGCCCTCAATCTTAAGAGGTACTAGTTAATTCATATTAAATTGAACAAATACAATAACTAAATGGCCAGATGAATTTATGTAAATTCACTTCTATTTATTAAATAATATCTTTTCTTCTTTTTCTTTTAAAAAAAGTTGCCTACTAGGATTTTTTCCTCTATCGTGGATCCATTTACAAACACAAATTCTCACATACACAAACGCCCGGACCCGTAACAACTACTTATAGATTATACAAATATTTGCTCCGTGTGGGAATCGATCCTACAACACGTGGCACAGAAGCCGATCGCTCAGCCGTTACGCCAAACGTGTCGTTTAATACATAATTTTGATGGCAATGGGCTTTGTTAAATAATTCAAAATACTCAAATATTCTCAAAAAATCATGAACATTTGGCCTTAGCACGCACGAAATACATTTGCCGAAAAACAAAGATTGAGTATCTGATTAATCAAGCTTAAAAGAAACAATGGCCATTCTGTCCAAATCAGTTGGAACGGTTGGTACAGACGGCAAAACAAATATGAACACATGTTACGTACTACATAAGTACGTACATACATCAATTGTTACTCTCCGAAACATTATCCTCTATGGCTTCACGGCTGCCGGAAAATAAATGTGGCCTCCAATGTTTTATTACCACTTTGGGATAAAAGGATTCGCAGTAAATAAAAACATATGTACGTCTATATTGAAATAAAGTATGTATTTTTAATTACTGTGGATAGTGTCTTTACCTGATTTTTATATACCTCATGATCATCATCAGCCTATAGCAGTCCAGTGCTGGACGTAGGCCTCCCCCAATGTGTGCCATTTCACCCTGTCCTCGGCTTGTCGCATCCAGCTTCCGCCAGCAACTTTTCGCATATCATCACTCCATCTTGCCCGAGGGCGTCCTACGCTACGTTTGCCGAGTCGCGGTCTCCACTCAAGAACACGTCTACCCCAGTGGTTATCGGTTCTTCTACAGATATAGCCAGCCAACTGCCACTTCAGCTTGGTAATTCGGTGCGCTATAATCAATCAAATCAATCAATTTTTTATATACCTACTAAATATAAAAAAAAACTGAGATTTTTATAGTAGGTAAATTGAAGCGGCAAACAATTTTGTAAAACAATAAACTTTATGACTAGAATCATTAAATAACTAACCACCGTGGTTAGTTATTTCCAAAGAGACGAAGGGATCTTATACACATCCACACAAACCCACTACACACCCCACATACCCACACACACACCACCACTCTCCCCCATGCACACACAACACTCATATGAACACTGCATCACACTCACCTCGTACGCTGCAACCTAGTTTACATAGTAAATACAAAGGTCGTTGTTAGTTTATTTAAAGAAATTAAGATTTGCTTATATTTTGTCAACTTTGCAATTTTTTATCTCTTTTAAATATAAACTTGTAAATGTTATTAAACTTATTAAATAAATAATGTGTTTATTGTGCGGTATTGAACAGTGAACACCATAATTATGCAATGGGCAACTGGAGTTAATATATTGCCATATTCCTCCACGAGACAGGGTCGACCCAGTGTGGAGGTCATAAGTTAATTTAATTAGGTACCTACGTTGAAATCTTAATTGTCTAAGACCACCTGTTATATGTATAAATTTTATAATATTTTATATAAACATTATTTTATTCTATTAGTTTCAGACCACCATAACAGATGATCAACCTTGAACATACCGACAACCTTTCACAACTTAAACTTACACTATTCCTTACAAACAAACATTGCAAGTTACCAAAAGCAAAAAACATGACACACTGACAAAATAAATTACCAGTTTATACGACGTCGCGACTATAACATAATTGAAGGAGGATGCTCTGAGCGTACCTTTTTTCAAGGAGCGTGTTCATTAATTACGGCGCCGTATTTTTGTCGCTGTCCATTAGAGATACGTCAGCCCGCCATTAACCTGAGATTAATGACGTGGCTAGCTAAAATCTAACGCTGTTTAAAACATTTTAACCTTTCACACAGTGAAAATGTTCAGTGTTTGAACGTTATTGATTGGGCCGATAAATTTGATAATCTAGTTAGGGTTTTGGAGGAGTTCATGTGAATTTAATAATCACTAACTTTGTTTTGAACATTGTTTTATTCAAACTCATTGTGAATTGTTATTCGCCTGTGATGTTTGATATGAATGAAGTATTAGTTACCTACAAGAAAGATACGAATTTAGTTAATTTATTGATTTATGTATTCACATATAACGGCATACCTTTTTAAACAATATAAGCATGCATATGCATGAATATTACAAAGAAAATTCAAGGTTTGTAAAAGTTTTTTTTTTTCATATATACCGCTGGCTTCCAATGTACACCTTTTTCAATCGAAACCTGTCTAGAATCATAACAGAGTGCAAAATAAATCCAACATGATATCGATACTAAACCACACAATCTAAAAGCATCCAATAATGAAACACCACTAGAGAGAAAGAGATAAAGCACCATAGAGTGGGCACTCCAGAACATATCTCGTTAGCCATCCAATTAGTGCTCGGATCGACAGTTGAATATTTTATAGATCACAGTTACATTACTGATAGTATTTTCTTGTTTGTTTATTTTATATTCGTTCCTATAAAAACTTTTAACAAAAAGTAAAACCGACTTCAAAAACATAAAAATAATGTAGAAATAAAATAACAGTTTCGGAAGTCGGTGCCTTCGATTTGGATTGAACTTTTGTTTTCGCCACCGACTTCCGAAACTGTTACTTTATGTTTGCATTATTTTTATGTTTTTGGAGGCGGTTTTACTTTTTATTAAAAGTTATTTTATTTATTTCAAAATTTTTAGTAGCGAGTAAAATTTTACGCTTACCTACACGACGTTGTCATTTACGTGTTATTGTCATTTTGTTCTAAATTTTGTGATCAGATCTTGAAACCTCTGAAGTATGAGCTATCGATCAAAAAAGTATCATCAAAATTGGTTGGCGTGATATTGAGTTATTCGTCCATTTGTCGCGCACATAATGCAAATTTAAGACTTATATGGTTTTCTTATAGATGCCATTGAAGCACCAGCTTTTAAATAAAAAAAGAATCATCAAAATCGGTTCACCCAGTCGAAAGTCATGAGGTAACAAACATAAAAAAATTAAAAAGTACAGTCGAATTGAGATCCTCCTCCTTTTTGTTGAAGTCGGTTTAAAACAGTTATATTAAGGTCCTCGTACTAAAAACGGCTATTTCAATATAGGTACCTACCTAGCATTAAATCCACGGTGTGCAAATAATAGTCGCCCATGACCGGGATTTTGATTGGGAAGCAGTGATACCTATTTTTTTCAATAAATTGATAATCATTTCCTAAAAACGGGTGTTTTTTTCTGTAAAATAGGTTATTGATTTCTTGCGATAAATTCCCTATTTTAGAAAGTATTTGGACATATTTTAACTTACTATGGAAGTTGTAGAAGTTGGGATTAAGGACTTACATGGAGGGAATATTCAAATAGTAGTTTCCTACATATATACATACACTCACGCCTTTCTCCCACAGGGGTAGGCAGAAACTAAAGACCGCCACTTCTTACGATTCTTGCATACTTCTTTTGCTTCTTCCACATCCATTCATCTATTATTTTTATTAATACAAAATGCCAACCAACTACATATTATTATATGCCTAATGGGGTGATGGTAAATTTTTAATCTTATTGTTTGGGATATATACCTATCATAAATTATGGGTTAGCAGCGTCCTTAGATTTGTTAGTAATCTCAAACTGTCATCATTTATTTAGATACCAAGAAATTTCCTATAAAGTTACGTACATCTGCCCCACTATATGAAAAGCCAGTCGGAGTTATACCACGGCCTCATAGAAAACCGGCGTTAAACAATGCTTACGTTGTGTTTCGCCGAGTGAGTGAGGTTACCGGAGGCCCAATCCCCTTTTAAAAGGTCGGCAACGCATTCGTGACTCCTCTGGTACTGCGGGTGTTCATGGGCGGCGGTAATCGCTTACCATCAGGCGATCCGTCTGCTCGTTTGCCCTCCTATCCCATAAAAAAAGCCTACAGGTCAGGCCAGCCTTAGGATGCTAATTAAAAGACAAACTACTTTGCATGTATTTTATCGCGGTACACGACTACGTACTATATATATGTAGAAGCCAGTATAATACAAACTATTCAAAATTAAAATAACTATCAGTAAGTGTTTTCGCTTGCACGCTAGTCTTTTGGGAGTGTGAATTTGTACTGCGTCATAAATAAAGGCTATCTTTACACGCAGCGTCTTGCATGCGTAACCAATTCATGCAAGCAAGTTTTCTTAAGGCAGGTATCCTAGGCGGCATCCACATGACATGGCGTTATTTCAAATTGAAATTTGTGCAAGTTAGAATAAAGGACATTTTGTGACAATGCAAAATTTGAGTAAATAAAGATTAAATAATTACTTTATTGGATGAAACGATGTTTTTTTAATTCGGTTTTGTTATTTTGTGGTAAAAATATATCCAGGGACGAACAATTCAGTAATAAAAACCAAATAGTAGGTACGGAGCCGACCATAGTGACGTATTTGCACAATATCTATTGAAGTTCTTTATGCACTATTGCAAACAGTATAGTGGGGCTTTAAAACCGGCGAGATTTTAATGCTGGCTTGAAATAGCGAGTTGGATGATATTTTTACACATACCATCACGCCTGTATGCCCCGAAGGGTTAGGCAGATTAGCACACCCACAGTTCGCCGGCATGTTTTAGATCCCAGGGCGAGCCTATTGCCATTAACCGGTCTGAGCTTGTCATGATTATTTAAATGTCCTGCTGATGGTGGCGTTGTGTGTCGGTTTGGGTTTTATTCCTTACATTATGGTTGAGGCGAACCACGCCGATATGCACGTCATGCTCGTGAATGTATGCTGTCTGTCGGGGCTGGTCAGCTCTTACTTGCTGTGACAATCCCTATTTCTATTTTTTTGGATAATGAATAAATTTTATACATCGGACTGCATAATTCTCTGAAACAAAGTTGTAAAGGTTAATATTGCAATCATGTTTTTTTTTAAAAAAAAAAAGAGTATCTATGGAATTTCCTGCCGGCTCTTCTGCATATGACCCAATTTTTTGGAACCGTAAATGTAGTTTTGTCAAAAGTACCTATTTTAGTGGTCTAATTGAAGTACACTATTTTGACTTTGACTTTGAATGAGGCAGTCTGGATTACTACTATCGTTAGATTACTAAGATTTTTTTCAAATCGTTGCCCCACACCAGGATTTTCTCCTGTATCGTGGGTGCATTTACAAACACAAATTCTAACATAACAAACCACAAAGTACATTATTTTCACGGACAATACAAATGCTCAGACCCGGAACAACTACCAGTAGATCTTACAAATATTTGCTTAATGTGGGGATCAAACCCACAACACGTGGTGCAGAAGCCGATCGCTCAGCTGCTACACCAAAAGTATCGTCAAATTTACAATTGCCTGGTAAAATATCAACCACGAGTAGACAGTTACACATGTACCTAAACAGATGTTATAGATTTGTAATCTATGTACATCTGTATAATCTGCTTCCGGAACTGATTCGCACACATCACACAAATGGAAGCTCAATATGGATTTTGCCATTACAAAATTCCTTTCCAGATTACAAAATTTATCATTTTAATTTACAATTTAAAACTGTATAATAAAATAAGCTGGCAGTTAGAGGCTGTCATGCTCACTTAAATGTCCTGCTGATGGTGGCGTTGTGTGTCGGGTTGTTTTATTCCCTACAACTTGGTTGAGTCGAACAACGCTGATACACACGTCATGCTCGTGAACGGGTGCTGTCTGTCGGGACTGGTCAACTCTTACATGCCATGTCAATCCGGATTCAGTTATGTTATCTTTTGGAGGGTAACTTACTTTTATCACTCACATCAAACTCCACAATACTCACATTGATAGAATAAAAAATATGTAAACATCAATTATTTATTTAAAAGAGTATCTATGGAGTTTCTTGCCGGCTCTTCTCCATAAGACCTACTATTTGGAACCGTGCATGTAGTTTTGACATTTCAAAAGTACCTGTATATGGTCTAATTGAAATAAAAAATTTGAGTTTGAGTTTGAGTTTGAAGCAATTCATGCTATTTAAACACTATCTTACTTTGAAAAACTACTTTTTTATCGGGTTGTATTGATATTATTTGATTCTCGACGTTTCGGATCCTTTACAGCAACCATGGTCACGGGTTGGACGTCTTAATGTTAACGTAAAAATTAGTTTTATTTCAATGTATCTATGTCTATCTATCTTATTTAGCAATCATCTGCAGCCTTTAGTCTAGTGATTCTGCGTGACGGCTACGATTTATTGGGGTTTTGTGTGAAATTCTTAGTAGCAGCTCGGAGTATGGTTTGATGGTTAACGGTAATAAGCTGACCCCTGATAATTATTATATTTACCTGAACTATATATATACAGGCGCATTGCGCGCAGTTTTAATCCTACCACCACAAGTACTGAAAATACTGTTATAGTCTCTTTTACAATGATATTGCGCTATCACCTATTTATTATATTATTTACTATACTAATACCAATAGACTACGACTTAAAATTGCACAACACCAACCGCAAGTTTCGGGCGGCGCCAACAAAATGTGGTCCTTAACATTTTATGGAATCGTAACTTCGCAAGGAATGGACTTACATAAATAAAACTATGAAAAATGAATGGCTCAATTCCTTTATCCCTATTTTTTCCTCCATCGGACTCCATATAACGTGCTCGTTTGCCATCCAGGGTCATAAATTCGGCGTCTCTCTGGCCCCACGACCCATTTGCAATTGAAAGCGTTCTTTATAACAGGATATGTCCGGTCTCACTTTTACGAGCGACTGTACATGCAAGCTCGGCCGTACTAACATAATACACTCTCCACTTCACTATTGACTACATTCGCGGATATTTTTCTTTGTTACCTAAGTTTAGTTTGTTATGGTAATAATAATAAGGTTTATTTTCATAAAAGTTATACAATTGATTCTTATGGGCATTGAATCCCGCACAGGTTGCAAAGTATCATCGATTGTAGCAGTAATAGGATATACGAATGCCTTATATATAAAGTGTAAAATTAGTTAAAATTAGTGGAAAATTATAAAAAAATACAGGCAATGATTTTATCTTAATATTTTTACGGCAGGAATCTAAATACCCAAATTGAATCTTAAGCAATTGCATATCACGCTAAACCAGATAAACAGCTTAATCTCCCGTTTATCTCGCTAAAACCGCTATAAACAATCGTCTTCTATTTGCGTGAACATTATACCATAATTATCTGAAAATCCAATCGCCTAAAACGCCATAAATAAAAGGCTATTGTCGACCAAACTCGGTTGGATTTAGTCATACCGCAGGTCTACGCAGCGGATAAGGATAGAATACAAATAGCGAATCAATTGAATTGCATACATTCACTAATTGATTGCTAATCCGTCAGAAGAGCTGATTGGTCAAAGGGTTCGTTCGAAGGAATTACGAATTCAGTTTTGGCTCATTATAACCAGCAATCAATCATGTAATCTGTCTGAATCGTTTTAGCCAGTTAACAATGCTTTACGGAATGGGATTGAATTTTACCATCAGAATGTTATGAATATGATATTATGGACATTCAAATCCCTCGTTCTTTTCTTTTTATTGGATAGGAGGGCAAACGGGCAGGCAGATCGCCTGATGGTAAGCGATTACCGCCGACCATGGACACTCGCAACACCAGAGGAGTCACAAGTGCGTTGCCGACCTTTTAAAAGGGGGTTGGGCCTCCGGTAACCCCAATCACTCGGCGACACACAACATAAGCGTTGTTTAACGCCGGTTTTCTGTGAGGCCATGGTATCACTCCGGTCATGCCGAAGCATGGCTCTCCAACGTAATAAAATTAAATTAAAATTCTGAACTTAAAAAGAAACCAGGATATTTGAGTTTATTTTGGTGTTATTTACAAGTGGTCATCAGTTAAAAAATGTTAGTTAAAAAAAAGACCAACTAGTAAAAGTATCTGTAAAATATCTATTTACAGAAATAAATATCACTTATCTTTATATTTAAAAGGAAAAAAGTAAAATAAATAGCTATAAAATCATGACTATTTTGAGATCCTAAAGTCTTGAAAAGGTCATATGGAAATAAACATTTCCATTAATATTGTTTTTTAATTGAATCTTTTTTTCATCAAGTACGACTCTTGGAGAATTATAAAGATCAATAGAAGTAATGAATTTAATTGGAACGCAAAATCAAAGCGTCTTCAATTTACTAACAAACTCCTTTTCTATTGAGTAACATGACACTAAAAGGCAAAGTCATTTCCGAGCAGGACAAAACTAAATTGCATAAAACAAAAGACTGTTGTCGTTCTTGTCGATGGCATTCATGACGAAGGATGTCATTTGATTACGAAGGATTTATTTGCAAAGGCGAAGCAAAACTTGAATTTAATTGATTACGCTTTAGATAAACAAAAATAGACCGTCTCAACTAAAGTGTTAACAATGAGTTTTATTAGACATTAGACTTCAAATTCACAGACTTGTTATGTAATTAAGCTTCAGAATTGCTTGTCGACTTTCAGTCTTTAGTTTACCTTTGGACAGACAGATGATTTAAATTGAATTTGGTATAAATAAATTAGTTTAACGCTTCTAAGTAACACAATTGTTGTATAATAAAAAAATCCAGTGTTTGATTTTTATCCTTCTACGGCCGATATTAATAATCTATCTCTGGATTGTTTTCCCTAATGGAGGTCAGAAATTGACATTATCTACTTCTGTGGATCATGTCAAAATTCAATCTCCAGTAGGGAAAACAATCCAGAGATAGGTTATTAATTTCAGCCGCTAATGTTTCCCTAATTTTGTTGGGGTTAGATACCAGCCAACCTAGACGCCTGAATTTCAGCAATTTACACAAAGAGATTGCCATCAAACCTCCACAACCCAAATTTTGGACAATACCGAAATCCTAAGGTCGGACTGGTTGTCAAGGTTTTCTGGACTTCTGCTTAACCCTAACAATTTTCTGCGATGAGTTAGTCAGTAATCCACTCAGTGGTCGCGCCAAGCGCAGCTTAACCTTGCAGGTCGGTTGATCAGCTTAGTTATTCCTTAGACACGAGTCCCTCAAGAGGGGGTAAATATTACTATACTATTTTACACTATCCTCATTTATAGCGGAAACACGCAAAATATGGATGCACGGTTTTTTTTTAAATCTCTTGTCTCGCATCGGAAAATGCAGTGTAAGACGACCGGAAACAAGATGAACAGATAACCTGGTAAAGGCCACTGGGGGTCGTGGAATACAGATACTTGTGGAAATCTATGAGGGAGTTCTTTGGTCAACAGTAGGCCTCTTTTGGCTGATATGGTGATGATGATAATGAATCACGCATCGATATAACCATCGATATGGTCAACAAATTGTTTGTACGTGGTGGGTGAGACATATCATTTCTTGTAGATTTTTTTATGCTAAATATAAATTCAGCAAATTCGAATTCAATCCGAATTTGGAGATATACCTACCAATTTCAAAGTGCTAAAACGCTATAGATGGCGATATTTGAAGTATTTTTTTGAGGACAGTAAATTGACGGTCATTTCTAACTGAAACTCGCTACGATAACTTTTTTTTTCTAAAAAAAATAAAACATGACCGGTGTCATCATTATCTTATCCGCCAATAAAATTCCACTGTTGAACAAAGGCCTCCCCCAAAGACACCCACAAGGATCCGTTATAATATAACCGATATAAGCATATGACCGATCCTAATGACCAGTGTACAAAACAAAAAATCCCGAAACTAAAATTAAAGTCAAACTAAAACCTTCAAGCCTTGATATTGTTAAAACCACTGACAGGGCAAAATCAGAGGCCTTCTATTAGGCTGAGTATTTTTGGGTACATATTTATTAAAGTTACTCGTGATTGCTAGTCCGAACATTGAAAACAGTTCAGAAATATTTATCATACAACTAAGGATATTGGCGGTATATCAATTGTAGACTTTAATATACCGTCACGCCAATAATCCCAGAAGGGTCACGCAGAGGTGCAATGATGCAAACCCACAGTAGGTATGTCTGGAATCTGGAACCATGTAATAGGCGGCTAGCCTATTGCCATCAACCGAGTTCAATTCCAGATTCCAATCTGCTAGTGCGAATTTCAAATTGAAAATAAGGTTGACAATAGTTGATCGTCAATGTTATCAATGTTATTAGGACACTTTGCTGATGATTATTATTTTGGGGCAAGACTATCAGTCCAACAGTTATAGGAATGTTACTGTTATAACCTAATGCTTAAAATTATGACATGTTTTATGTTTTAGTTTTGTCAAAACCAGTTCCAACTATTGGGGGTACTATTTTTTGTGAATCTGTTGTAAATAGAAAAATAAGGAATCGTATAACATATCCGCTTAAAGATGTCCATATATATAAAGCCTTTTATCGGAGTTTGGCAGTACAGCCAGGGTGAAATACGAGCGTCATGCTGCCGGCATAGATACCACCAGATGATATTTAACTTTATTTTGAACCGACTGCAAAAAGGAGAAGGTTCTTAGTTTAACTGTATCAAATCGTTAACAGATTTTATCTTTATCTGACAGAATAAATATACTTTTGATAGTTCGATATAAATTTGGTTTGTGTCTGACTATTGGTTCTGAAGATACACCATGAAATAATTTAAGACGGTTTTCTTGTCTTTGAAATTAATCATTTTGTTGTCCACTTTTTCATATTTAAAATAATATTATTGAATTTGTTATATATATTATAAGCTAATAAGCTGGCCTTGTGTGAGTTGATAGATGTAATACTTAGAGTAAACTTTTCTCCCATGCAGGTTTCCTCTCGATGTTTCTTTCATTTTATAAGTGAGTAATAAAAAACTAAATTGAATAGTCAGAGGTGCGTTTTTACATTCTAAATTCAGTCCTATTTTCAATTTGTAGTATAAGGTCGCTGTTCGTTGTCAGAAAATTCCAATAAGTCAATAGCAAAAACCTTTATTCAAAGAAAAACCGTCGTTATTATATGAGCAACATGTTTAAATAAAAAATTTCAACTTTTTGCGAATTTCTATATTCAAAATCCAGTCCTGTTAATTTGTAGTCCAGGATCTTTATTCAAAGAAAAACCAACGTTATTATGTGAACAATATGAATTAAAAATGGACTGACAACCTTTGAAATCATCAAGTTTTTTTGCTAAGCGTGTTTTAAAAACGCTTAAAAAATTAAGTATAAAACGTCTTTCTCTAAAACAAAATACGATCACAGAGTACAAAATATTTTTTGTTCACGCGACAGTTTAGATGGGTTTTTATCTATAATCAAAGTGACAAATAAAAAGGGTGACGACATAAAAAGGTAGAAAAGGTATAACATAAATGACGTTTCTTTTTTTTTTCACAAATACAGACTTAATAATTCAGCTTATTATTGTTCCATTGCTGGACATAGATCTCCTTTTAGATTGAAAAGGGTAAGGCAATAGTTCATCACGCTACGACAGACTTAGAAATGAAATGAAGTTTTCTAATATTTCTAGGTTCCTTCACAATACTTTTAAGTTAATTTAATGATTGTATGGTTCTGGGTTCGATTCCAGGTTGAGTAAAATAATATGGGGACTTTGCAGGCCATGAAATCCTGATTACTACTTCGGAGTTTAGACTTGGCGTTGGTTAATGACCTATTAAACCTAAAAACATAGCGAACTATGTGATGGGCGTACACCCTGGAGTTTCTCTGCCTATCTCTTACATAGGTGAGATGGTATAGTTATGATGTAACTTTATAAAAGTGATAATCAATATCATTCAGATTCCGAAAAGTCAAAAGGGATAACTAAGCTAGGGTTGTTAGGGTGTCTAAAAAACTTTAATTAAATTTTGACTCATATAACAGTTACGCGTAATAAATATGAATAAGTAGATATGACTGTAGATATGACTTGGAAGTTATTATGATTCTGATAGATTTAGATAAGTACCTTTGAATCTGCTCTGCGTACAAAATAACACACAATATTAAAAGTAAACTTATTTATAATTATTTAAAGACTACACGGTTTACTCACGCGCATTCTCGGGATCGCCCGACTAGTTTAACTGAGTAAATCGTGTAGTCTTTAAATCATTATGAATACGCCTCATGAAAGTTATTATACAAAAAAAAAACTTATTTATATTCAAAACAAACCATAAACTCACAATACTTCAGTTTTATTAAAGTCGTTGATATTATATTAAAGCCAGTTATTACCTTATTACACAGTTAAATTGTGAACAAGAGAGCTCAGAATACTGCAGGCAAATTAAGAATCGTAATTAATTAATAGCATTAACCCCAAGCTAGGTTAACACGGAAAGTTTGTTGTAACTACTCGCAATGAATCTTAATAAGCAACGTACAACGCTAGCTAGGTCACTTCAGGCTATTACTTACATATAATGGGAAATAACTTGAACGCAAAGACATACACAACCTTTGTTATAAAATTATCTGTGACAATTTTATACGGGCTTTTTCTAAGTAATAGCTTGCTTTTCTAGAAAGGCAGCGTAATGTTTTTCATAGGCAAGCCGCAGTTATCGCTATGAGTCGTGTGCATTGACAAACGAAAACATGCAAATTTTGTTGCATGTCGTGTGCTGATAAGAGTGATAAAAGACTTGTTGTCTGTTTGCGTTTATGTTTTAAATTATAAGTCGGCCATGTAGTGACAATTTTAAACGGTTGAAATGACACAATTTGCTGTAAGTGTGCATATTTATTTTAGTTTTTTAGGGCGAATCCAGAATACATAACAGAATATAATATCTACTGACACACGTTCACTTTTTTTGTTATTAATGATTTTCCCCTGAAACATTTATAAACCAAAGGCCCAATAAAACTACTGTAGGTCATACACATCAGATTTTTTTTATTGTCATGAAAAAATACTGTTTGATAGGTGTGGAAATCAAACGCAGAGCCCGTGGCACAGAAACCTTTGCGCCAACCTTTCCGTTAATAATTATTTGCTTAGAACTGAAAATATTTAAATTCACAGCCTCTGTGATTAGAGGAGAAAACTCCAATATGTTTTACTGCCGTAATTATTTGATTGAAATACAATAATGATATTTCAGCCATAGCAAATAAATGATTTCTGTATTTTTCCCGAATATTTTTTATATTTCCAGCTTCATTTCAAAATGAAAACATAATTAAGATCTTCAGCAGCGAGAACTATTCTATTTTATAAAGGAAATATGCAAATAAAAGCTTGGAATTGAATATAGCGCATCGACTCGAATTACATTGGGAGTGAGGTCAGGCGGGGTCAGCTTGTTATCGAGTGAAACACAATCGCTTGGCCCAATTCCATACTAAGTAGTTATCTCAATACCTAAATAACTTACGTAAAAATACTTAATTCACAACGGAATTAGTATGGAAGAGAGACAAACTTCGGAACGGGATAATAAAATTGACGGGGCTGTTTTTCGAGTCGTTTTGATAACATCAATGACAGCTGTTTTGTTGAAGAAAGATTTTAGAAGCTGATATAGGAAAGAAAAACACGTTGAATTGTGTACCGAGGGGAGGGACGGGTTTTTTGATGTCGGTTGAGTGTTTAAGAGTTTTTTATTTACCAGCGTTTTTACCCAGCTGAAATACCAGGCATTATTAGAGAGAAACTCTCATCATCTTTCTGAAGCACGGAAGTGTCTCGATGTGTTAAGAATGGTCACCCATCCATAGCCCAACCGCGGCAAGCGCAGCTGAACCTTACAGATCGACTGAACAACATACACTCACGATTCTATTGACATAGCATACCATCACGTCTGTATACCCCAAAGGGTTTCTTTTCTTTTTGTCTCTCGAAGGCTTTGAAAACAAAACCCCAAAGGGTTAGGCAGATGTTTGCTAATGTACATCCACAGTTTACCGGTATGCTTAAATCCCATGTGAGGTGAGCATATTGCCATTACATTTTCCAAGTTGCTTCTAAAAATTTTATAGAAAACCCAAATTGCTCGATCTAGAAATCGAACCTCTAGCGTAGCTGTCGCGTTTAGGACCATAAGACCAATGAGGCGGTCTAATGACTAGTGAAACTGTAGTAGGTCTTTAATATAAAATCGACCCATCTACTTCAATTTCATTACGCGTGCTTATTCGACCATGCTAATAGGATGTTTTATGATAGTTCGCTTAGACATGGAACCGGGCGATTGTCGGCCGCCTAATAGGATTAAGTACCTAATAATAAAAGTTTAATAATAATATGGTTTATTTACGTCATAATATGGTTCGCCCGTTGTTTGTCTTTTGTTTAAAACTAAATGAACTACGTAATTCACACGTGCTTAGTTTAAAGGAATATAATAGGGTTTGTAAAATCAATGTTTCTTACGAATATATGTTGGTATAGGCCTTAGAAAGACTGATTATTAATAGCACAGTGACGTAAGTGTAATTAAATTAATAACCTATGCTAAAATATACTCCAATGGCTTTTAAAACTTGGATTAATTACTACAGACCTCTAGCAATATATCGGTGAAAACTGCATTTAATTCCATGTAGTAGTTTTTGCGTGATGCGCGTACAAACATACAGACGGACTGACAAAAATTCTGAAGGCTTCTGTTGCTCTAATGGAGACCCCCATATTAGTTTTTCTTTAATATCTATAATGTACAGATATCAGCCTGTTACAATTTTATTATAGGTACATAAAGATATAATTATGGTTAATTTTTCTATGGGTGTACGTAGATACATTGGTGTGTACTAACTGCTAATGTACACATAGATGTATCTACGTACACCCATAGTTCACCGCTATAAATAAATAGTCTATTTAGAAAAAAAATGTCTGTTCCATAAAAGATAAAACCATGTAAACGCCAACTGTATCAATCTATATTCGCAATAAACTATTTGATTTGAGAAAACGTAACCATACATCTATAATAAGTACCTGTAATCAAATATATAACATAGATGTTAGGCTTATCAAAGGTAGGTGCAAACCTATATTCACGCTATTATAGTACAAAAGAGGCTATACTGCCGTCCACTAACTAAAAGGCCGTTAAGCCACAGTTGGTCGTTTTTCACTTTGTAATGTAGTCTTATACAACTTTCGATGCTCTATCTTTCGGTGTAAGAATCATTTTTCTATGATTTATAGTTTTAGAGATACAGAACATTGCTGAGCAGTTAAACCACATAAATTTCATTACTCCCTTAATTAAAAAGCGGCTAAGCCACAATACTTCTCTAGAAAGACATTAACATACTTTAACGGCAAATTGATGTATCATTTTTTTCTAAATTTACTTAACTAAAAGTACGTTATCTAGTCATGCTTGACTGAAAAGCAGCTAACTGTCTTTAACTACCTTCATGTATTGTGTCATACAAATAACCATTTGAACATCGTGCCTTAATTATAAAGCAGTTATAAAGAAAAACTACACTAAAAAGCAGTTATACGCCAATAGCGGCTTTTAAGTTATGTATTGAAATTAGTATTAGCTAAATATCAATCGCTAGAGAGCAGCTAAACGACAATACTAGTCTAAAAAGCAGTTAAACGCTCGTGATTTGCGTTTGCGTTTGACTAGCTCAGGCTATAATTCCTTCCTTTTCACTTCGGGTGCTCGTAGCGGACGGACGTGTGGCGCGTCTCTTGATTTTTGGCGCCACAATTACGAGAATGGCGCAAAATAGGCAAAGGTAAGCTGACATTATTATTTCATTTATTGTAATAAACAGCTATTTGTAATATTATTATAAATACGAAAGTATGTTTGGATGTTTGTAACTCTTCTGAGCAAAAACGAATGGATGGTTTTTAATTTATCTGACTTTATAAATGCCTGTTTTTGTTACCAAAAATTTTTCTGTATTCCGCAATACCTGCACAGGTAAAACGCATGCTGCTAGTTTTCATTATGTACCTACCTATTGCAAGAGGGTTTTAAAGTACCTACTGTTTCTAAGTTCATCGTAATTGTTGTTGTAGATATCTGTTTCGATTGCTGATTGTTTTATACTTATTAGTGCGAAAGAGATGTGTCGTATAATTGGTTCATTAGTTAACTGATTATATTTCATTGTATTTTAGACGTTCCTGTGTATCATCAAGGATCCAAACTATGATGAATAGTGTGTTTTGGTAGACCAGGAATTTCCAACTACACAACGCCTTGACACTAACAGCATGCCATCTATACGCATTTCCACTTGCTCTAATATTAGCCAAAAAGAATCAAAGTACCCCCGCATGAACAATAACGATTTAGTTAATCTTCTCTACCAAGAATCTTACTCGATGACATCACAAGTGTTTCAAAAATTCAACGAAACACAAATCACATATCACACATATAGCTTATAATCTTTTACACAAAGTTATCGCCAATTATACCTAAACATAAGATGTTATTTTGGCAAAATTTACCGATCATTGAAGGAAATAATATATCTGAATTGAACCAGAAGAAAAACAAAAGGAACGTAACTTTATAAACTAGGATATGTAGTAAACAGAAAGACTGAAAAAGTGCCTTTAGAATAATGTTGTTTTTTATATGTTATTAAATATTTTTGTTTACTTTATAACTTAATTTTGATAATACTACACGAGTGTTACTAGGTATAATTGCTTATTTACCTAATCTGATTTACTCATTTTGTTAAAGTTTTTAATTAGTATTTAAGCATAAAAAATGACCGAATTTATATTTTTTATATAAAGTCTAATATTTAATTGATTATGACGTTATGTGTTACGCACAATTATATTATTTCAACTTTGCAATTATTGATCTCTGATTGTGATATCTTTATTTCATAAGTGCATAAGAATTTGAAACCAATGTGTGTCATGTGCCATAAAGCTTTCAAAAACGATACTTACATGTTTTGGGTATTTTTATAAAATAATTATAATATAATTTTTCCTATGGTTTCGCGAATACTGATTATTATTAAAGACTAGCTTTTGCCAGCGACTTCGACCGCGTGGAATAGTTACTTTGTTCCCTAGTTCTTCGCCCGCGGTTTCACCTGCGTTGCCCCGTTCCTAAGGGTTGTAGCGTGATGTTTTATAGCTTGAAACCTTTCTCATGAATCACTCATTTTCCCAACATTTCCATTCACTGCTCTGCTCCTATTGATCGTAACGTGATGAAAAGTATACTATAACCTGCCCAGGAGTATGAAGAACAATTGTACTAAGTTTCGTTGAAATCCGTCGAGTGGTTTTTGTTTATATAACGAACATACAGACAGACAGACAGACAAAAATTTTACCTTTTTGTGATTTTTTTGCATTTTCCATGCTAAGATTATAAAGTTATTTTAGTAAAGGAAAAATTTTATCGCGAGCAGGATTCGAACCTGCGTCTCCTATCTCTGAGCAGATACTAAGAAATTAATGAAAAAACCTAAACACTGCTCGATCTGACAATCGAACCCGAGACCTTCAGCAATTTTGTTAATTATATAAGTTGTATAGTAGCTATATTAATTCAGCAACGCCTGTAATGACCCACAATGCCAAGGCAGTAAATTATGCAATCTGTCTACTGTCTATTAGTGGACTGTGGCTGTTGGATTAAAATAAAGAGTTATGTTTTTATGAATTTTATCGCTTTATCAGTTTGTACGAAAGAAAGAATTTATTGACACAGCTTAGGCACAAATTAGTACATAGGTTAGGTACTATAAAACACAAACACGGGTTACATAACATTATAAATATATAATGATACCTAGTTACTAAGCTTATTGTGGGCCTGCGCCAGTCAACTCGTGCACCTTTGAAAGTGTGGCAGATGTAAATCACTTTCCCAATTCCCTATTAATTTAAATACTTTAGATAATAAATAAATAAATATATTAATAAATACCTAAATACGTATATAGTTGCTAATAAAATAAAATAAATAAATAAGTGTCATGACAGTATACGAGTATAACACCTATCCACGTATTCTAGTAACTAAGTGATATACCTAATAACATACCATCACGTCTGTAATGTAAGGGTTAGGCAGAGGTGTACTTAAGAACACCCACAGTTCGCCGGTATGTTTTAGGTCCCATTTAATAGAAGGCGAGCCTATTGCCACTAACCGGTCACAAATCCAGACTCCGAGCTGCTACTGAAAATTTCAGTAGCAGCTCAGATAAACCCAATAACAATTTGCTCGTCCTGGGGAACAAACCAAGGACCTCTAACATAGCAGTCGCGCTTGGAACCACTAGACTAATGAGGCAGTCATATCTAATCTACTTTTATAGACATCATTGAGCCATGAATTTTATTGCGAAATTATAATAATCATTATAGAGGCTGTAAGTATTTATAAAATATGAGTTCCTGCAAAATTTCTACAGAAATTTGTTGTTTCATAACATCAAAAAGCAATATCCGAGCGCAGTGCTTCCAATTACCGGAGTTTGCGGTCGTGTTCCGTGCCACTGTTGCCGAGATGGAATTGCCCCGAACATTGCTGTGCCTACGATTGCCCAACAAATGTATTGGTAATGCTAATTTACATTATATGCATCCATTACCAGGTAAATGTTCCACCTAAATGATGATTAGACTGCACGCGCACATTCTCATCGTTAATTATATCCCAGTTTTAATTAATAACACCGAAGGGTTAGGCAGAGGCGTACTAATGTACACCCACAGTTCGCTGGTATATTTAGATCCTATGGAATAAACTCCCACAGATCCTAAATTCCGAAGTGCCACTGAGAATTTCATAGAAAAACCTAATAAATACTTTACTCGACCCGGGAATCGAATCCAGGACGGATTCAATTCCCGGGTCGAGCAAAGTGGGTCATAGTCAGGCATACTCTGGCGTAGCACTTAGGACCACTAGACTAAAAAGGCAGTTCAGTTTTAGTGATCGTACCTAAATTCGTTAATTAATTAGGAAGCTTATTAGTATTTGTGGTTTGTTACATTAATTAGAAAATTTGAATTACATTTTGATAAATTACGTTGCAAATAGTTACCTAATATTATTTTAATTAATTGGACTCTAATTCAAGCAATTCCTATTATTTCATCCTTATTAAAATATTTAGATTTAGATTATATTCCAGTAGGTACCTACGTACTAGAATACATAAATATTATTATTATCTACTCGTACATATCTTTGAAATTAGGTACACAGTCATATCAGAATAAGTAATTTTAAGTATTAATAACTCTGCTCTTTTACAAATTATCATCTTAAAAGATATCAAATCACGTAAATTTATACGTTGATCAAATTGTACGAAATACGTCGTCAAGCAAAACTGGTACTTCCTGTTCACTGATTTATTTATCATAGCAAAGTGAATATTTAGAAGTCACTTCTGTAGATTAGAGGGAATAAAACATTAGCAAGGACGAGGACGAAGCCGATGTCGAGGCCTGTGCGGCGTCGCTAAAGATATTCGAGAAACGTACTCGACGGCTTAGTCCCTATATTCTCAAAATATTGCGACATTCTGCAGAGTAATTTTATGTCAGGCCTTAATTTAGTCGCTTTAGGCACATAATAATGTCACCGATGATGATAATAATTATGATGTAGGAGCACCCATATCTTGCTAGTAGTAGGTTTTGAGATAGGTACCCAATTTAACAGTTTCCCCTCTATCATACGGTCTCAAATTCAGGCTACTATCGAGAATTTGACTGCATGTTTGGTCTAGCAGTTAAGGTGGTTACTTTTTTTATTCTTGATAGTTTGATTTGGCTTTTTTTTTATGGGATAGGGGGACAAACGAGCCGACGGATCGCCTGATGGTAAGCGACAACCGCCGCCCATGGACACCCGCAACACCAGAAGAGTCACAAGTGTGTTGCCCGCCTTTTAAAAGGGGATTGGGCCTCCGGTAACCTCATTCACTCGGCGAAATACAACGTAAGCGTTGTTTGACGCCGGTTTTCTGTGAGGCAGTGGTATCACTCCGGTCGAGCCGGCCCATTCGTGCCGAAGCAGGGCTCTCACACGTTAATAAGCCTAATAGGCTTGACCGCCAGACCGAGTCACTCGTGATTTAAAGACACGCAGATTATATTTATCGATGAAGACCTAGGTACTCGAGAAGCGCATTCCACATTTCAGCAGTACGCATTATAAAAGTACACTTAAAGCGTCTCGTTTGGTTTTTTTACTGACGTGTCGCCGAGTCTCGTTGGTACAATACCCACCAGAGGCAATTATTTGTCTTTGTGTCCATAACACACCAGTCCAGTTCCTCGCGACGGATTTGTGTATTTATAAAAGAAAAAACATAAATAGTATAAATACTAAATGCTGCTGAGACTTGAATCTCTACGCTACACAGAATCCTGCTTTATTCAGCATTCAAGAGTTTTAAGTCGAAGAACAAAGTTCAGCCTAGCAATGCTATTACCGAAACATAATAATATCGGCTTAAAACGCCTAACAGCAGGGCACGCTTTAGGTTGCCAAACGCGGGTTAGGCAATGTGAGAATTCACACACCTTCAAGAACTTTAAGGAGTTCTTATATGTGTGCGTCCTTCTTTTCCTTTACCGTATGTTTAATACACTCATGATATCGAAAAGTACGAGGTGCCTTGAATTCAAACTCGAGAGTTGTCTTCATAGTCAATGATCGTATAATAAGGCGCCTATATTGTGTAGATATATAAGTTCACCTCTGCCTAACCTGCTGAGGAATATAGGAGGCCTAGATGTTGAAATCTAACTATAGAATCGAAATAAATCGTATGTAAATGTCATTTGTCTTTGACACTCGCTTTTTGTTTAATGTTTCTGTCGCAAATGAGCAGATGAGCCAACTGATCGTAGTCATCGCCACCCATGGACACCTTTAGCCTGAGAAGAGCTACTGATGCGATGTCAAGCCTACGGACTGCAGATTGCGGAAGCCGCAGCAAACAAGGAGGAACTAGCTCTCAAGCGAAAAAGTAGAAACACACAATAAGGTGCTTTAAAGCGGACTCCAACGTAAGAGTCAAACCCCAACAGTTCTTACCAGTGAGCTGAGATTAGTCGAGAGTTTATGTATTTCCATGCATTCCATTTTTATTCGAACCATTTTGTATTGTATCTAGACCGCTGTGCGACAGTATGTTAGAACTCTTGTATTTGTTTCTTGAGTTTTCAGTGTTACGCTTAATTTTCTGGTAAATAAAAACAATGTTTGAAAGAAAATGAACCTCGTTGTTTTTATCAAGAAAAATATAACAAAATTACTACCATTACGTACAGAAAATGTTTAACTAACTCACTAACATTTACATAAATTATACCACTATTATACTCACAATATTAGTGTACATAAATCAGCTTGTCAGAGATTAAATAACATGCCTATGTTAATGTTATATGAAACAACAATAACTTAGTGTTTTGGAAAACAATTTAGATAAGACACACACAAAGAAAGTCGCTACATTTAGGTAATATCAAAGAGAAGCCTGGAACGATATAAACAAAGCGCAAAGCGTTGGTGATATTTCTTGTGTTTGTTTTCAGTACTCACTATTATAATGAAGTCCCAAACAATCCTTATCTTAACAACTGACAATTGATGTCTAATGACAACAATTAAGAATCCGAGAGACAGTGACAGCGTAAATCTTGTTGAAATAATAAGAAACTAGAGATTTAAGAGTGGCATGAAGCAAAGTTCGAAGCCTGCAATCGCCCAAGTCGGTACAAAAATT
Source organism: Acronicta aceris (assembly GCA_910591435.1). Taxonomy (NCBI): domain Eukaryota; kingdom Metazoa; phylum Arthropoda; class Insecta; order Lepidoptera; family Noctuidae; genus Acronicta; species Acronicta aceris. The sequence goes on along the minus strand of OU342763.1, from coordinate 6,282,881 downwards.
GGGGTCTACCATGAAAATTGAACGTCGAACTTGGAAACGAACAATGAGCTTACGATGGGATTATTTATATATCGTCAAATAACGTAGTACTAAACCTCAAATGACATTTGGAAGTAGCACAATACAAGAATTCAAGCCGCGAAAATCGAATCGATTGTTGATTTCGAAACGCTTTCGTAGTAGGAAAACGAACATTTGTAGTTCGGTTTTCATAGTAAACCCCCAGTACCTACTGAACTTTTGTGCGAAAACTTGCGAAGTTGTAAAGGCGGTAAAAACTCGTTACGCCAAATCGGCCACTAAAACTCACGAAGCGAAAATTCTATCCAACTTCAATTTACTTTTATTGTTCTTACTCTTCCTATTCTACGAAGCAAAAAGTTTTTTTCTTACGTCTTAGAGACCCTCTAAACACATTTTTTTATACCGATTCAAACGAACGCAGCGTCAAAAATTTCACGTCTGAAATTTTCCTTGTTTCAGTGTATCAAAGGAAATGGCAGAATCTCATTCCCACTGTAATGTAAATAATCTTTATTTGAATTTCGCTTTCGCCTCCCACGCAAGTAGTAGATGTCGGTGGAGTCTCCAGATATGTTTGAACGTTTTAGCATGAAAATTCTTAGAATATGTACATAAAATATCATTAAATTCAATTTATTTTCTTAAAGTAATTTCAATCAATCATTTTATTTACATAAAATAATCGATTAATGTCACTTTATATTAATACAAAACTGATCTGATACATCTATTCCTAAATATATTTTCGACACATAATGATACATGAATTTTTTCGATGACAAGACTCAATTTTAAGTATTTTTCTGTTAGAAATGCGACAGTTTGATAAATATAGCAGCGAAAACATAGTACCTAATATGACCTTGAACTGTCAAGATAGAACTCGCATTCGAATCCAGAAAAAGTGTTAACCATTCGAAATCATGTGCAGCGAGAACGATATATATATAAATACGTAGACAATTTTTTTGGACAGCATATAACGATTGACAGCTCGCAATAGGGACCTATTCCTATAAAAACTAGGTAAATCTCATTCTAAGAAGTGATCCTTGCCCAGTAGTGGAATGATGGAAAAGATAGGGTAAGTAAATCACCCACTTACGAAACATTTTTCCATAACACTCGTGTACGATACACGTGATAGAGATCCCCTTTCGGAATTGCATTTGGGTGATGTATTATCCATTTGGCGAACAAACCTGCGCTTCTGTGTAATCAATCAGGCTTTTACGGTAGATATAAATAAACCGGGTGCGTGCTGTTTAGCACACGAATATGTGCAAGAGATAAACGACAAATCAGGATATAACATAAAAATCTTAAATACAAATAAATGTATACTTTTGAAAAAGCAGCAAATGTATAGTGGTCACGCTATGGACTTTTCTTAGATAAAAAATTATTTGATTAAGTATTTAGCTAGCATAATATTGGGTTTTATATGAAATTCTGCGTAGCAGCTCGAAGTTTTGATTTGGGCTCAGGGAGCCTAAACATACCCAACGAACGGTGAGTATACCAGCTTTTACCGTGGGAGAGCCATGCTTCGGCACGAATGGGCCGGCTCGATCGGAGTAATACCACGGTCTCACGGAAAACCGGCGTGAAACAACGCTACGTTATGTTTTGCCGAGTGAGTGAGACTGGATACCCAGTCCCCTTTTAAAAGGCCGGCAACACACTTATGACTCCTCTGGTGTTGCGGGTGTCCATGGGCGGCCGTGATCGCTTACCATCAGGCGATCCGGCTGGTCGTTTGCCCTCCTATCCCATAAAAAAAAATACTAAACTGAAAAGTTTCATAATATATAATATTTTTATTTCCAAAAAAGGGTAGAAATTTGGACTAATATGACACCTTGGTGGTTATTCATGGCTAGGTACTACACTATCACTGCTTATGTAAATCGGGAAGTTTTAATAATTTCGTTAACCTGTAAATGTTTGTTATATACCACTGTAATTTCAACAAGCTATTTTTATTCACTGATAATAACACCCATGTGATATACTCGTAATAGAACTTTTTTATTAAAATTTATAAATCACGTGACAATCCAACATTAATCACGTCCCATTGATCGTATATCGATCGATTATGTTTAAGCATGCATTTAATAAGCGACTAATCGTTCAATCGCGTGTTTTCGTAATAGTTGTTAGGTCGCCTTTACATTATACTAGCTTATGACTGCGACTATGCCCACCTGGATCATAATATATCTAAGGATCCTAAAAAAATATACATAAAACATAATTTGAAATCAGCGCCATCTATTGTCACTTAGTTTTTAGTTTTCATTCAAACAACTATTTCGCAAAATAATGTTTACTCTTTCGACTCGAGTTTCTAAATCGATATTCGTCGGCCTCAAAAACTAACAAACACGCCTTCGGACTTATTCATTATTGTGGATGACGTAAACGTGCAATATCAACGATGTATCCGTTTAATCTACGTTAAACTTTTGTCAAGGGTAACGAGAACTATTGTTTTTGATACGCCATCTAAAAGTCAATTTAATTAAATTATGTATTGAGTAATTATTTTAACTGAAAACGACTTAGATAATTATGATTAAACGTTTTTTTTTTATTCGTAATAGGCTTACGCTTGGCCGCCAGTTCGCCTGATGTTAAGCGATAATATGAGCTACGATGGAGCGCGCTTGCGGTTCGATGAAACTGATTCATTCGTGATTTAAAGACACCTAGATTATATTTATCAGGGAACACCCACTCGGGAAGTGCATTCCATATTTCAGCGGTACGCATGATAAAAGCGTTTCGTGCGGGTTTTTGGAATGTCCACCATGAATCGATGTCGCTTTTTCGTGCTTCTGGAAAATGAAATGATGAAAAATTAACTACAGGCCCTACACGAACTATGAAATAACTATTTATCATATAAGTGCCTTTTGTGACTTTCCTAATGAAAAGCTCAATCAGGGTCTAAGATGGAGATACAATTCAAGAAAATACATTGGCTCTGCTCTCTAATTATTAGATTTCATATTACAACTATATTGCCTCTTAACTGCCTCATTAACCTAGTGGTCATGTCGCAACTGCTACGCTGGAGGTCCTGGGTTCGATTTCTAGGTCGAGCAGAGTTATTGGGTTTTTCTATGAAATTCTCAGTAGCAGCTCGGAGTTTGGAATTTATTTATAGGTTCGCCCCCTATTATATGGACCTAAACATACTGGCGAACTGTGGATGTACATTAATACGCCTCTGCCGATCCCTTCGGGGAACACAGGCGTGAAGGTATGTTATGTTAATATTACATTCCTCAACAACTGCTTCATTAGTCTAGTGGTTCGATGCGTGACTGTTACGTTCGATCGAAGTCTTAGATTCGATTTCCAGATCGAGCAGTGTTATTGGTCTGGCTTGGAGTTTGAATTTGTGCCTATTACACGAGATCTAAACATAACAGCGAACTGTGTATATTACTACAGTTCTGCCTAACCCTTCGAGGAATACAGGCATGATAATATGAATGGCTTTGTGTTTATCGTGAAATCACTGAACTTAATACAAAACGATAGCATTATTTATTATATATATTAAAACGATATTTGTTAAAACACGATATCAAAATTATATTTGATTGACTTTGCAACCCTACTCATTCGAAATGAATCTTCAGAGCTTTATTAAAACCACTGTCTCAAGCTACTTTTCCATGTTAAAATGGCCTATTCTAAAGGAGTCGACTAAATTAATTCCAGGTAAATATATATTATAGTATTTCCAAGCTGAAATATTATCCCCGGGCTAACTTTACGCTGTTAGTATTGAGAATGCGTTTAATCCACTTCTAATTTAATGTTCTGAGAATTTACATGTATTTAGGTAATAAATTCGTGATTTCTGATCAATGTTTAGGTTTACATTTTCCACGAAACAACTAATAATTATTGAGTTTACCTTTAGATTAAATTAATGGTTAATATGCTACTTTAATCAATATAAAAATTACCTCATGTAAAAACTCGCACGCTTAACTTCGTTAAAATATTTTTGAATATATAGGTACTTATGTAATAATTAAGTGTGCGAACGACATTTGCGTTTTAACAAATATTTCTTGATACACAAGTAAAATTCTACTCCCTACTTAAAAACTATACTTAATAATATTATAAAGTTGAATAGTTTCTTTGCAAAAGAAGTATGCAAGAATCGTAGCAAGTGGCAGTCTATAGTTTCTGCCTACCCCTGTGGGAGAAAGGCGTGAGTGTATGTATGTATGTATGTATGTAGTTTCTTTGTTTGTTTTTACAAAATCGTTGTCAAAACACTGATGACATTAGCGGCCTGTATACCTAACTGCTTTGTTGATTGTACTTTGTTTTTTTTACAAAATCTTTATCAAAATACTGATGTCATTAGCGGCCTATATACCTAACTGCTTTGTTGATTGTACTATAAAAATACATCACTCTGATACCCAATCAATACAACGAAATCTAGAATTTTGTTCTTAAAAGCATCTGTCACAGCGTTTCCTTATTCACACACCACGGTCTCCGCTCTTGACTTTGCATAATAATGCAAACTATATTCACGACGGCACAGATTTATGGTGGAACAGGGTGTTAGGAGGCGAATAAATATCTAACAATGCCTCCCGCTTATTTTTACTTATTCACTTCCAAATAAAAAAATGCAGATGTACTCGTATTTTATTTTTAACGCGCACTCTGACCATTTATCAAATTTCTTGTGGCATCTGTTTATTAAAATATATGTTCATACTTGAAAGGGTACCTTTACTTAACCTTTAGAAGATCAAATAAATATTGTACATTAGTACACAGGACATTATATCTCAATAGTACGTTTGTGTTTATTTGATGATAGTGTGTTTATAAAAATAAACTAAAGGCGGACGTTTTAGGGACCGCCTCTATTGTAAAAAGGACTAACTACTTAGTAGTCTATCTATATTCAAAAATTTTGACTTTGAATGTGAATATGAAAATTATTTTACACTGCTAGCTAGCTAGCTAGCTACTAGCTTGCCCACCTCAGATTTCATTTCAGTGCCGATACGCGAGTGATAGTAAGTGATTGTAGTTGTTATATCTGAACTAAATATTGAAGCGTTTGGACAGTGTGAAGGCTTCAGTCTAGCATGGATATAATGTAACATGAATAAGATAAATATATTAAACTTTATTAAATAAAGTAATTTTATAAAGTAAAAAATAGAATAAATGTAATATATTTAACTCATAACCAGCCCAAAAATATTTTATGTTCATTCAGATATCACAAAGGCATTGTTTCAAATCCATTTAACTTTCAAATATAACCTTTGATAAACTGAATACGATACAACTATGTTCAAAAATATATTACAAAATGCCAGGCGCTATTTATAGACCGCTCTTGGAGTTGAAAAATGTTTAAATAACACAAGTTTCATATTGGCTTAAATGATAATTTAATCTAAATACCTTGGGCAGTATATTATTTAAGGCCTTGAAGACAATATAGACATCGAGAGAGAGCGCAGGTTTCTAGCGGTCAGAGGTAACATGCTGGCTCGTAGATTCTACAGATGCTCTGATAAAGTTAAAATAACTCTTTTTAAAGCACATACACTGAGACTGTGGACCAGTCGCACCAAAAGATCGCTGGAAAACCTGCACATCCAGTATAATAACGTGTTCAGGATGATGTTGGGGCTTCCTCTCTACTGTAGTGCGTCAGGAATGTCATACAGACGGCTTTGATGCCGTCATGCGCAAAAAACAGTATCCCTATCTACAGGGCGCGTGGACGCCGCAATGAAATCCTGAAGACGGTAGCAAACAGGTTCTGATCCCCTATATGGAGATCCTTAGTGAAGAGAGTGGGATAGACGTGTTACTTTTTAATTTTTCTTTTTCATAATATAGACGGTGTAAAAGTTGTCTGAAATAAACAATATCCTGTTTTATTTTTTTTATTTAAAATCTAAAATAATCATATTTGACGCCCGTACTAACAACCCTTAACAGCAATGAGTAATATTTTCGATAAACCAATACTATTATTGTAACAATTAGTACCTAATGACAGATTATTATGTATTCATGTTTTCTGACTGCCTCATTAGTCTAGTGGTCCCAAGCGCGACTGCTACGCTAGAGGTCCTGGGTTCGATCCCCGGGTCGAGCAAAGTGTTATTGGGTTTTTCTATGAAATTCTCAGTAGCAGCTCGGAGTCTGGATTTGTGCCCGGTTAATGGCAATAGGCTCGGCCCCTATTACATGGGACCTAAACATACCGGCGAACTGTGGGTGTACATTAGTACGCCTCTGCCTAACCCTTCGGGGAATACAGGCGTGATGGTATGTTATGTATGTTTCATGTTTTCTAGTTTAGAGATTTAGATTACGTGTTTATATTTTCTAGTTCATAGTTTTTTAGAGGGCTTGAACTAAAACATGTTTAAATAACGTATAAATCGTTTTAATTAGGTTTTAACACGATCTAGTTTTTATTAAATATAGAAGTACTCAAATAGCATTATTTACTAGGGTTTTCGTTTTTTTTCCAAGAAGATATTCAGCAACTAAGACTTATTTGGTATAATTAAATAACAACGACTACCTAATGGCTACAGATTTACTCGCATCCCAAAGCACTTTTCAGACAAAAAGTATGTTGGTAGGTATGCTTAGAGTTCTATGTTCTTCTCAAATGTCCAATCTACATCTAAGCCGAAATTCTGAAATGATTCAGCGGTTTAGGCGTGAAATTGAAACAGACGGATTGACAGACAGAGCTACTTCAGATAACATACCATCACGCCTGCTTTTCCCGAAGGGATAGGGAAAGGCATACTAATGTACACCGTCATTTCACCTGTATGTTTAGGCCATTAACCGGGCACATATTCCAAACACCGAGTTGCTGCTGAGAATTTCATAGAAAAACCCAATAAAAATTTGCTCGGCCTGGAAATTTAACCCAGTACCTCAAGAGTAGCAGTCGCACTCAGGACGACTAGGCTAATGAGGTAGTTTCGTATTTATGCTATTAATATGGATAGACAACTTGATAGTATAAGGTCATATCACTAAACTCTTACCGCTTTTTAATTTTCCAACAATCAATTAATACATACCACCGCACCTGTATTCCTCGAAGGGCTAGGCAGAGGCGTACTAATGTATATACGCGATTCAGGCGATTCATTGCTATTAACCGGACACAAATTCCAAACTCCGAGCTGCTACTGAGAATTTCACAGAAATACAATGACGACACGTTTGGCGTAGCGGCTGAGCGATCGGCTTCTGCGTCACGTGTTGTGGGTTCGATCCCCACACGTAGCACATATTTGTATGATTTACAGGTAGTTGTTCCGGGTCTGGGCGTTTGTGTATGTGAGAATTTGTGTTTGTAAACGCACCCACGATACAGGAGAAAATCCTAGTGTGGGGCAACGTTTTAAAAAAAAAATCCAATAACACTTTGCTCGACCTGGGAAATGAATTCAAGACCTCTAGCGTAGCAGTTGCGCCCAGGACCACTAGACTAATGAGGCAGTTTCGGACAATATATTAATTACACAGAATACTCTTGAGCTACTAATATATGCATTTCATTCAAACAACAGTCTTCAGAATACGAAGAAAGTAGTTTCATTTTAAATTGTTTACACGTAGCGGCCCACACTGAATGTCAGCTTAATGTTACTAGAGCAGGTCGAAGGCCAAGAACTTTAACTAACTTTAAACCGACACGAAAACAAACTATTACCAAACCCATGAGGTTAAACTTTACATAATAGCTAGTCAATTACACATTAATCAGTTAAACACGACACGACTTATCTGCCGAAATAATCTAATTGTTAGTTTGTTTTCAATAGCAATCTGAATTATTATGATTACTGTTGTATTTAATTTTGTTTCACGAAATCACAAGAAGGAAATTCATAAAGCAGAGCACTGCGGTTTTACTAATAAATGAGCTTTAATAAAAACAAACAAAATGCTGAAGTCCGGACACAGGCAAATTGAGGGCGAAGCAATTTGTATCTCTTGTCATACTTTTTAATTTCATCCCGAGGAAAACAAATTAGTTTCGCCTGAACACTTTGCATATTTACAAATCTTGAACGATGAGAGCGGGTTTCTTTCCTTTGTTGTATGTGCAATCATTTTTGAGGCTTTATTAAAATAAGACAATGAACAAAATCGGCTTAAGACCTCGCAAAAAGCCTAACATATTTTTTATCATAATTCACTTTTTATTTCGTTTTCATTTTAGCCACTTATCCTTTGGACATTACTCAAAGTGAAGATTCCAGTCATGCGCTTTTATTATATTTCACGAACGCTTCAAATTGAGTCAACGTCAAAATATTAAAATCTCCAGTCTGTAAAATATCCGAAGAAGAAAACAGCACGACTTATTCACTATTTATATTTATATATATTTAGATGGGGAATGAATCTTGCATTGTCCTTGAAATACGAAGCGTAAGCGCGGGCGTTCTCGCTCCGATAGCGTACACATAAATTGTCTGTGACAGGAAAGCTTTAGGCTCATTTAGCTCGCCGAGGATAAATGGCAATAAGTGGAATAAACTTTCATCTAGAAACAGAAAATATTGCGAAGCCAGATAAGATATATTAAACAAGATAATATTTTCATTCTTTGGAATATATTATTATAATTAGCATTAATGGTAGTGAAGCTAGTTAAGGTAATGTATCTGTAGATGAGACTAAATTAAACTAAGCGACACGCACTTATGAAAAACATATCGTACATACGACAAAAACAAACGTACGAAGCGAACAAATCACTCAAGCGCACGTACCGTCAGTAAATTAAGAGAAGGAAGTAGCCAACGTCCTGTCCTGTTAAACTGCTTAGCACATAACATAGGTGTGTTGATACGTACGTGTGCTAAACTGACGTCAGTTTCCTGTCAACACGCCGCCCTGTCGTACTTACACGTCGGACATCAACAAAAACAATGAGAGCCTAAGATTAGTGAGCGTAAAGCCTCGTTTACACGTCTCTATGTCGAGGGGAATTCATGTCTACTTGATGATTTCGAAAATGATAATAAAGTATTCAAATTCACCCAGAACTTACGCAGATTTTTATACTCTGGTAAGAGAATAAAACTATACTATTATTGATTTTTTAGAACTTGTCAAGTGGAATAGCCAATATCGTGCCGGCAATAAACATTAAAATTAAAATCTGATCATGTGTAAATGAATCTAACCTGCAATTGGTGAAACATAAAGCCACTGGGTTAGCTATGGCGTTTGGATGCGATTTTGTGAAAGCAAACTTTGTGGTTGCTTCTAACATTAAAATCTATTCGGGCTAATTATAAAGACTTAATTTTCACTTATCTTAAATCCTGCTTGTTAATTAGTGTCTAAATTGATGTTTAGATTTTCACACGTTTCTCCATTCTACTTGTTTGAATGAAAACTTGCTGAATTGTCGTCATCGGCAATTATATTATATGCATAATAACTCAAAATTAAACATTTTGAAAAACCCACGACGATTATTATCGTAAAAGGATTAAGAATCCTCCGACTAAATGGCTACCTACACATATTCACTTACTTACAAGAAAATCAACCTATAGAAAATCGTTTTTGGACGCGAGTGAAACCGCGGGCTACAGCTAGTTTATTAATATAACTGTAGGTATATTGATAAATGGATAACCAGGATTATATCGTTAAATTTAAGTAATATTTGTTCTATTGTACATCTAATAGATATCCTCTAAAATATTTGTTTGATATTATCCGAAACTGTTTTCCACAAAACCACTTTAAAAATAAAAGCTTTATTCTGCATACTCACACAGTTTTCAAAAAATATTTTTTATCGTGCAAAATGGAGGCAAATTTTCCATGGATATAGCGAACACTCAGCTAGAGGGTAAATTCTAAAAATTAACAGTGCATTAGAGTTTGAATGGCGGGTCATTCATCTCAGCGTAATGGCAGAATGACGTCTTTCTAATGGACAGGGACAAAGAGGGCTCTTGTTAGTAATTATTAATGCATTAATGTCTGCCACCAGCTGAAAAGTACAGGGAATCACGTCGACAATTTTGTTATATGTTGTTATCATTAACAGGCCTAAGTTTTGTAACCTTTTTTGTAAAGCGGAACATTCTCATGGCTCGTATTCCGCTAGTGTAAGCGGCAATTATATCTCACTTGTAACGACTAAAAACTACACTGACTGTCCATGACTTATGAACCATAAGACTCAGGATAAAGGTCACCACGATCCCGATGATAAAAAAGCGTGTGAAGTTTGTTAACCTGCATTAGAGCAGCGTAATGGACTTTATCCTAGTCCCTCTTTCTGAGAAGAGATCCGTACCAAGTAGGGCGACTGTAAATGTGCTGATAGACATAAACATAATATATCATCACGGCTGTATTCCGCGAAGGGTTATGCAGAGGCGTACTAACGTTCGCCGGCGATGTTTAGATCCCTCGTAACAGGGAGCGAGTCTATTGCCACTAACTGGACACAAATCCCAAACTTCGAGCTGCTACTGAGAATTTCATAAAAAAATCAATAATACTGTTCGACCAAAACGAATCATCACAAATCGAATCAAAACTAGGATCTCTAGCGTATTAGTTGCACTTACGAGCATTAGACCAATGAGGCAGATGATAATTACGTTTCTTTCCATTATGTACGTTGTACAATAAAATATGTTTATGTTATGTTATATTTTATGTTGTTATATCCACACGCGCTAGTCGTAATCGTAACAGGCAATCTACAACAGTTTGCACTTTCTAAGTAGCAATAAAAGCATTCTCATCCCATCTCACTGAATGCGACATTCAAGTGCTAGTTTTTAGATTATAAAGAAGCCAGCAAACGTCTTGTTGTGCGACTGCAGTAATTGCATTTCCCGTCTGTTATGCCAGAAAATAATTCTAGATTCTTGTAGGGAGTGAGCTCTTACAATAATGGCGACTATTATTTCCAAACGTTTGAGAAAGAATGTTCAAGAATATCATGTTCCACATTCCATTATTCTTTAAACAAGATAAGGTTGCGTTTTACTAGATTAAGAGCTGTTGTACAGGATATTGTATTTAGTTTTATATTTCACTAGCGTTTCCCGTGTCTTTAGAAACCCGATAATACGACAGCCACGTTTCATATCATTTTGGAAAACGGTTTATTTTTACTGCAAATAAAGCTTTTAATAATTTATTTGAGAAACTGTATACCATCGCGCCTTTTTTTAGTGTGCAGATAGTCTATATGGATTGTCTGGTACCTAGGGAGGAGGCAGGGTTTGTCGCAGTCGTACCGACTAAAACCCCACTTGTCTTCCTTCGCCCATATAAGACTTTTCCATGGTTTTCGTAACATCCACCACCACATTCAATCATTCTTGCTTACACGCAGGTGTAAACAGGAGTTATCTATGGTATATGGATGTTCGGTGCAAGCACGCGCAGTCTGGAGGGGTGCAAATAAATTACACATCAAAATACTATTTCTTTTTTGGTTGAGGGGAGCGTATGCTATCTTGTTTGACTTTTTTCGACGTACCCTGGCACCGACTATGCTTGAGACGGTCCGGAAGTTTGTACTTATGGAGGTACATTAACAGTTTTTCGACAGGTTTCTAGGATCTATGTAATTATGACCGAGCTTATTGCAGCTATTCGGGCACAAATTCCAACTATAATATCAAATAATATAAGACTGCCTCATTAGTCTAGTGGTCCCAAGCGCGACTGCTACACTAGGTCCTGGGTTCGATCCCCAGATCGAGCAAAGTGTTATTAGATTTTTCTATGAAATTCTCAGTAGCAGCTGGGAGTCTGGGTTTGTGCCCGGTTAATGGATATAGGCTCGCCCCCTATAACATGGGACCTAAACGTACCGGCAAACTGCCTAACCCTTCGGGGAATACAGGCGTGATGGTATGCTATGTTATGTAATATAATACTTACACATTTCACTCGCTCTTGTTTGTGTTGCATATTTATAGAAATGGAAACAATGAATTTCACTTGCATACAGATAAACCAAACTGAAATCCAATTCCAAGAATTTTCTAATATACATGTTTGAATGAATATATTTTACCAAAAACATAGATACGTTATGTCAGCCAATGTTCGTCGTTCCTACAGGACAGGAACAGGACTCAAACTCCGAGCTGCTGCTGAGAATTGCATAACCTCGTCAGGCTCAACAACCTATTTAAAAGACAAAAAAAAAATAACATAATTTCGGCCTAAAACAGATTTAACAATCGTTAAATTACTACCCAGTGCTACCTAAAATTATGTCACGATACATAAACCTATTTTTCGGTTTAAATAAACCCGCTATATTAAATCTGCCGAAAAAAAGGGCAAATTATTTCAACGTATTTTTTGCATGTTTTAATTCATTTAAGTGTCAAAGTATTCGTTTCTACAGCAAATTCCCAAGCCACATTCAAAATCTAAGAATCAACAAATTTAAATCGCATATTAAAAACGGACAATGCAAAAAGGGTTTTTATAGAGTGATAGATTATTTGAACGATAAAAATGCTTGGGATTGAGCTGCTCTGATGAACCGGGCTATTAGTTGACATTGTGTATCCGAAATATAATGTGACAATTTTATTTTGAGTGTTGACATTTTAATTGATATGACATTTTAATTACTCTTATATTATTGAATAGAATTTTGACATCTATAAATTTGTTACTATTTTGCCGCGACATTATTGTCTATATTCCATTCATAAAAAAATATATATATATAATTTGTAAATGTGAGTACCATGTAGGCTATTGATACGTGATAATTAAGCAAGCTTATTATAGTCTGGAGGCTTTGGGAACTTTATTAGACCTACATGAATGTCCTGCTGATCTGGTATGGTCGTGCGACAGGTCGTTGAGCTCCCTAAATTATGGTTGAGCTACACGATGACTGATGCATGCGTGCCGTCAGTTGGGACTGGTCTACTCAAAGCTGATATAGTTCTTTCATCAAAAATCCATTTCAGACATTACCCTACATCGTACCACTCACATATAAGTGATCTTCCATGTCTGGACTTTAAAAAGAGACCATGATTCTCTGAGTTTGTTTCGGTGTTTCTTCTCAGAGGTCGTCAGTTAGGAAATGCCGAAGCCATCTTGCTAAAAAAACCAAACCATTGACATGTAAAAGTATCTCTAAAGATCTACTTGCAGAATAAATAATTTCATTTCATAAAATAGTTTATGTATAAGAAATACTATTATGGGTCCGGCGGAGCTTGAATTGCCCACGAAAACGTAATACCAAAATAAATCGTAACCCAGACAATATTCTATCAAATTATGTTATTATTCTAATTTGAATATCGTTAATCTAGGTTCCTACGATTCTATTTCGTCTACTACTACTACTTTACTGGAAATAAAAGTTCGAAAAATCGTTTTAAATTTGCTAAAGTTATCCAAAATTTCATTCGCTTACATTTATTTCCAGTGAAATATTTTGAACGAAATGGTAGAGTAGGAACCTAGATTAAAGGTATCGGAATCCGCATAATACCAGAATTTGATTAAATTGTGTTTGAATTACGATTTATTTCGGTATTACGTTTGTAAGAGAAATTCGATCCGCCGTACTCTTAAAAGAATTTAGTCAAAAACATTACAATATAACACTTTTATACTAAATCAAAGTCCTGGGTCGCAACTACTTGCAGCTATTTTTAGTACATTGGGTCGTAATTAATATCGTCCTAAGTTTAGGTTAGGTCTTACGAGGATAGAAGAACCTTAAATACTGTACTCGACTTGATAATCGAGGTCAGGTTTTCAAACTCAGCAGCCTTTGAGACCACTAAACCGATGAGGCAGATTTTCAGCAGAGAAATTCAGAAATCGTAAAATCTTAAAATATAAATTCTATTCATATGGCTTTGGGTGAACGGTAAACGGTGGATGCATATTATATTTATTCCTTTTAGCTGCATCAGCGTTGAGATACGTGAGGGAAATACAAATTGTTCTATGATTAGTGTTTTGCTGAATAACTGCGTTAAGCAGTATAGATACAGGAGAATCTCGACAAATTCAATGAGTCTTAAACAATGTGTTAAGAAAACCCTGTCCGAGCCGTGAAGACATTGTTAGGCATCGAAATGTAATTAAGTATATTTAAGTACCTATGTAATCATTTTCACTTTACAAGAAAAAAAAAACAGAAAAAAGATGAAGTAAATATTAAATTAAAAATTTCAAAAAAAACCCCGATACAAAAATCTTTAAAAAGGAAATAAATTTCCCTATAAGTATAATAATTCCCTATATAAGTAGAATATTTTAGTCCAAGCTTCCTGGTGTCGCTCATGTACTCATCAAAACGCATCGTTTGAGCCTAAACACAACGTAGATGCTGTACACCGTTGAGGAGTTCTTCTGACGGGTTGGGTATGCTGCTGGATTTATAATCATTGACAAGTGACAAGATTTAAATTTTCGAATTGAACAGACATGTGAAAATTGTTCATACTTATCTCTTCATCAAGAAAAGAGGTGATGATCTTTAAACGGCTGAGGAGATTTTTTTGAAACATAGCAAAGCACAATCTCGACTAACACATCTTTCAAACAAAAATTTATCAAAATCGGTTTACCCGATCAAGCGCTACGATGCAACAGGCAGACACACAGACACACAGATACACACTACAAACTATAACAACCGTCTTTTCTGAAATGGCAATACTTACGGTGGCAGCACACACGGTGACACCGTCTCTGTATGACACCCCAACAAAACACAACAACATACACGCACACGGGGTAACCAAAATACCAAGCCCTATGATTGTTTTATCAAATTAAAAACAATTTGGGCACGACAATAATTTTGAGTTTTAAACTTTAATAATATTGAAATAAAACTACTTTTTACGGATTTTATCGCGTTGTATTAATATTATTTAATTCCCGACGTTTCGGATCTTTTACAGCATCCATGGTCACGGGTAGACTCAGTTGTTGGACGTCTTAATTTTGCAATTACTAACAGCTTACATTTTTGTTACTTATTGGTGATCCGATTCACGCAGAACGAGCTCACCGTATCCTTCGGTCTTGCAGTTTTAGGCTTGGATTTCGATTTAATGGAATCTATAATGGGGTTCCAAGCAGGTGGTAAGCCCCCCTTTAATAATAGGTTTACTTTTACGAATATTTTAATGTTTCTTATTTCATTTGGTAATGTGATTGGGATACCTATACACACTTTATACACGCTTTCGGATCGACAAAGTTATTTTTTTAAATAGTATATTATTTGTGTAAATTATGTATATAGAGCAACGCGTTAAGTTTCCTTCAACTCCAACACGATGCACTAACAAATACAACGTTATCTAAGTTGAAATTGCGTAACATGCTTCGCAACTCAACTGAAACAATATTTTAAAGAATTCGTTTTACATTTATAATGTTTCCCCTTTGAACAGCGGAACTCTATTTAAAATGAGTTAGCTTTTGAGAAAGTTAACCAGTTACAAGTGTAGATAACTATTTTACTTTCCCGGTTAAATTATGCTGAAGATGTAGTTAACTTTTGCATCCAATAACGTAAGAGGATTATGATTATATAATAGATAGATTTTTTTTTCTTTTAAAAAGCTTACTAGCAATATGCGTCGGTCTTTACTAGTATTCTTGTTAACCCCTCATGCTAAGCTAAATGCTTGTGTTACAAAAGAAGGATTAAAAAATATTTAACATAACATACCATCACGCCTGTATTCCCCGAAGGGTTAGGCAGAGGCGTACTTAATGTACTCGCACATTTCGCCGGCATGTTAAGGTCCCATGTTATAGGGGGCGAGCCTATAGACATTAACCGGGCACAAATCCAGACTCCGAAGATTCTCAGAAGCAGCTTCTGAGAATTTCATAGAAAAACCCAATAACACTTTACTCGACCTGGGGATCGAATCCAGGGCCTCTAGTGTAGCAGTCGCGCTTGGGGCCACTAGACTAATGAGGCAGTCTAAAAATATTTATATTATGTATATACAATTTCCACCCCAATATAGAAAATAAGTGTCCAGCTTAGCATATGCCAGGTAAATACTTGGCGCTGGTATACATAAAACATAAAGGTCCTGGGTTTGATCCTGGGGTCGAGCAGGGTAATTTGGGATTTCCATGAAATTCTCAGCAACAGCTTGGAGTTCGGATTTGTGCCCGATTAATAGCGATAGACTCACTCCCTATTACCTGTAAACTGCTTGTATATTAGTATACCTCTGTCTAACCTCCAGAGAAATACGGCCGTGATAGTTTGTTGTATACAACATGTGTTGTATATGTTTTTTTTTTTCATAAAAAAACGTTGCCCCACACTAGGATTACCTCCTGTATCTTGGGTGCGTTTACAAACACAAATTCTCACAAACACAAACTCCCAGACCCGGAACAACTACCTGTAGATCATACAAATATTTTCTCCGTGTGGGGATCGAACCTACAACACGTTGCGCAGAAGCCGATCGCTCAGCCGCTACGCCAAACGTGTCGTCAATGTTGTAATACGACTGAAAATATATACATACAAACTGGTAATGTTATATAACTAATACTTTGAGTCCGATGTCTTTACTGTCTACTAATCCAGATTATCGTGCTAAGTGGTCGGTAAGTCGCCACACACCGAAACACTTATAGCACATTACCGCGGCGCTACATATAAGACTGTTAAGGAGATTAATAGGTTTATTTAATTTATAGCCCCATTCTTGACCCTCGTGCGGAACTTTTTTTTAAACGGATGTAGGTACATTAAGACGAATAAAATTGCACCGTGGTATGTCATCGCATCGTTTCCATAGACATGGAAAGTATAATTTAAGATGAGATGATTGTAATTATCTATTTCATTTTTTGGGCTTCTTATTCTTATTTTTTTTTGGGCTTCTAACAACCACTAGGTACTATTGTCATAGGTGTTTGTAGAACAACCGAGATCGGCCTACTCCCAAGCTCAACCATCCATAGAATGCCCGGGACAAGCGCAGCTAAGTCTTGTATTTCAACTGATTATCACCATAACTTTATTTATGACCTAATCATAAGCCCTTTATCGCCATGAAATGATAGAAGTTTCATTTTAAATTTAAATCATTATTTTCAGACCAGAGATCCATAAACTAATACAAGTGAACAAGTTGGCTCTTAAACAAAACTTATCTACCTCAAATATCTGAATGACTGTGCACTGACTGTGACTGAATGCACTTCCCGAGTGGGTCTTCCCTGATAGATATAATCTGGGTGTCTTTAAATCACGAGTGAATCGGTTTCTTCTAGGCAAGCGCGCTCCATCGTAGATCGCAGTATCGCTTAACATCAGGCAAACTAGCGGTCAAGCGTAAGCCTATCACGAATAAAAAAATAAAAAAAAAATGACGGTCCGTGTGCCGCCATCCAGTGAGATATTATTTGGCCATCCAAATAATATCTCACTGGCATCATTAAGCATATTTAGAGATAAGATAATGGAATCTTAGACAATATATATGTATAATAATATATAAAGTGTTATTATCTACTATATATAAAGTGCATAACTTCATGACAAATGTATCCAATCTATTGGTGATTTGTGGTAATAATAATGGCTCACAGAATGCGACAGTACATACCACATGGGATGTCGTAACTTTAATAATCTGGAGCAGTGGTCATTAATATATATTAGGTCAGCGTAATAATTAAACGTCATGTGTGTTTTGATTGTTGTTATAGGCTTAGGTTGGCACAACAATTCACCTAAAGTAGGTCTTTTGTAGTATTTGGCCATCTGAGGGACAGACCCGAACTGCTCATCGATCAGACCAATTTTCGAGTATAGAACCACCTCATCTTCGTACGTGAGCCAGCAAGATATTGGCTCTACCAGTAAATAAACAGAAGGCACGAGCACTCCGTGTTTTCTGCCGATTGCATGAAGTTTTTTGGGTTTACAGTGATAACTATCTATGTTACCTACTTGTTGGGATTGGTGGTGGTCTCAAGTCTTACATATTAATAATTTTCTTCTTAATTATTTTTTATAATTTAACAGAAGTAGAAAGTAAAAAGTTCCGGTAACATAAGTAATTAATTGGATACGGATGCGTTAAGGGTGAGAGAGTTTATTTGTGATGCATGAAAAATCTCATTAACGGTTTGACCTATTGAGATGCGGTTTTATGTCAAGAGTTTATAATTCATCAGCGATTGTTCTTAAATAGGTACAATTAATAATTACAACAAAAATATTTCCTAAAAAAAATTGTATCTCGCTCCATAACAATAGATATAATGACGTCACGTTTGCATAAAGCTGTCATATTAAAGTGCAAGGATCAAAGTAACATAGTAACATGCAAAGTAATATTATGTCACTAGGTACAGTGATCTTCGAGGAACTGTTGTAGATACTCCAATATAGTACCTATATGTAGATATGTACTCTTTATTACATCCTCTTTGATCGCAAAGAGGATGTAATAAAGAATTGGATGATTTATTCGAAGAACTCTGTACCTATTGCTACAAGAAATTGCCAGTAACAGTTTGTGCAATTTACAAACAAGAACCAAAACACGGAAAATGGTTGCCGATTACACACCCGCATGACCCATTGACCAAGTTTAAGCCCATGAAGTTTTGTTAAGCTACGCATCCCATTATGCGCATCTCCCGTGTGTAACCCAACCGACCACCGCAGATCTTTTCATTTTACTTGAAGGAAAATTTGATATAACTTTCAACATCCCTTCGCTTCCGCCCAAGACCGACAAAGTTTGGTCCACATACCTACCACAGGTATGTTGAGCGGTGTTCGAACAGTTTCACGCGGCAACACTGCTTTAATAAACGCTCCGCGCGTATAACAATGTTCAATGGTTTGCTGCGCGCAGTCGGTTCGTAGCTTTAATCTTTCTCGTAAATGTCCAAGCTAAAACCTATCAGAAAATAGAAACTGGTAATCCCGTTTCATATTCTTATATTCTACAGTGACAAACTGCCTGAAGCGATGTTTCTAAAAAGTTCCTAACTTATTTAATAAGATCATTCAGAGGGAATGGTTATTTTGATCGTGTGTCTAAAATAATATTTCAACGTTTTACCTATTATAATAATACTTCTTCTATATGTTATGTGTCTCAAGACCAGGAATCTTATAGGTAGGTAAACTAACGAAATCCCGTTATAATCCACTTTTACAACCTCATGTTTAAGACAACGGTACCTATTTAAATAACAATAAAATATAAACAATTACTACCTAAACTCAAAGCCACAAGTTCGTGTAGGTTATGAAGTATAAGAATAAAAATCATTTCTAATCTCGACGTCAATTTTTAACAATTCATCTTGAGTGGAGCGACGGTGAAGTGGCCGGATTCCAAAAGTCATTTTTCAACCGTTATGACGTAATCGCTTATAAACTCTTAGCTTTTTTATTTGGAGAGTGGGGAAATTTTCATATTCAACGTTTTATAAGCTTATCCGGGAGTGGTCGCGGCCACGCAATTGTTTCCTTTGCGATACTTCATTTTTATATAAGTATTTGTATTAAATTCTTGCTGGTCCCCATTTTATATAAACTTATCAAGTGTTGTTATCAATAATGTACATTCTGATGCGACTTCTGTGAAAGTCTGGTGCATCTTTCATAATTATCAAATATCGACCTATTTACTTACTACGGCTGGGCACGGGTCTATAGTTTACCATGCTAGGATACTGTGGAATGGCAGACTTCACACGCCATCGAGAAAATCTCTCAGGTTTCCTAGCAATGTTTTCCGAAGATTGTAAAAAGTCAAAGTTTCGTGCTTTGGATTCGTACTCGAGACCAATGGTATCATTGGCAGTCCAATGGTAATATTACCAGGCAATGCTTATTGGTGCATTAGATGCATTGATGAAGGCACAATTGAACAGAAATTATCTATTGACTCGTGACTATTTGAAGATTCTTAGTTTGTCTAACTATGCAAAATCATAGGAGTTTATGATTTCAAAAGTTAGATAGAAATCATAACTTGATATCACTTCAGGAGATAAAGACATAACATCACGTTATGTTATATTTTATTTTCCAATTTACTTCTTGCTAACTCGAGGATTTTTATGCCAAATGTACGAACAGTAGAAGTTCTGTTTTTTATGTTGTTATTTGAAATGAATAAAGTTTTAAGTGTGGAGCAGTAATAAACCTAAGTGTGCTAGATTAATGCCAAGATTAAGTGCGCAATGTGACAATACTGTTACCTTTGATTCTAGGTATATCTGCGGGGCTAAAATGACCACTAGCTATTCTATTTTCCAGCTCATTTTAACGCTCCTAGACCCCACGGGATTATACCTCACAGGGTAGTTGACTGGTGTATAATTTATTCAAAGTATCGGTCTTATTGAAAATTTTTTGGTTGGGGATTGAGAGGGAATCCTATGTCCTTTGCCCGCAAATCAAATCTAAGTATAGACTTTGTATGACGTCACAACGCGCTAGCTGCCTAGCATAAAACCAAAATCGGTACAAAACTTCCTTAGTTTTTAACCGATTTTAGTTTTTTTTAGTGATAAGTTATATTTATGGACAACTTTTTTGAGACTAGAAAAACAAGCTTATTGTTGAAGCTAACTAATTCTTAGCTATTAACTTCTGGAATCGAAAATTGTAGTTGTTATCACATAATTATGTATACTACGCATTTATAAACATCAAAACTTGTAACAACTTCTAGTACCAAAGCTATGTACAACTAGTATGATCATTTATAAACTCATGATATAAGGGAATTGCATAACAGAGATTTAATAAGGTGCTTTGCTACATGTCGTTTCGGTCATCATCCGCACCATTATAAGCTCGTATTCCCCAAACGGATAGGCGGAATTATATTGTTGTGGACTTGCAATCCGCCAGTCATGTAATTAATCGAGTTTAGAGGAGTTGCTTAATGTGGCAGTTTTAGCTCCTTATTTCTATCGATACAAAATGATTCGAAAAATCAGTAAACGACCGCTTTTATTCAATTTCGAGTATCACCACATTCCCTTTCATCTTCTATTAGCCTCAATTCAGTATCCGCGGAAATATGTCTTTCACTCGGTTATATTTCTATAGATCTTTGAGAGTTGGCGAAAATACTCAAGAGTCATCGTTACTAATGAAAATTACAGCGATTCGTATTGAAGGTAAAGTGCAAACGCTATCAAATGAGTCGGAACGAGAGCGGCAAGGTGCCGATAATTCAGTTCGACTTCTCTGACTCAACGAAATTCATTCTCCGGCACAATCTGATTTAGGTCATTAGGGTTTATTATCTAAATAAAATTTTAAATTTTATTTAGTAAGTAAATTTAATATAGAGCACATTAATTGCAAGCCCAAAGTAGAAACTACTTTGGGCTTGCAATTAATGTGCTCTATAATAAATTGTGTAATTTGCAAAATATTTTAATTTTATTTTATAGCGGTTAGGCTTGGAGTTGGAACCCCGGCTTTTAGCTTGGTATTAACTATGCTCGATACTAAATCGATCTAAAAGTATAAGCTGTGCTTGTCCGTCAAAACTCGACTCGACTCGACTGTGCTTGTTAGTCAGTCAGGCTTTATGTATAGATGAGCATTTTTAACGAGTTTCTATGCTCATATCTCAGGTTGAGTAGTTTTTTTGAGGATCATCTCAATAGCAAGTCAGAATTAGAATTTATACCCGGTTAATGGTAAAAAACAACACGGAAAACAGGTACATTCTACATATATATTACAGTGACATCGCTCAAACCTAATTAAGCAAGCTCGTATTACAGATAAATTGTTTAGCTGCGAACCGGGTGTCTGGATTATACCCATTTGATATTATGCAAATGAGCTCAATCTGAGCGTACCTTGAGGAAACTTCATGCCTTACACGAGGTAACTCCTAAATATGTTAACGATGCCATATATACATAAATGAATAAGAATTTTGAGATGTGTTGCCGCTACTTCTGGCTGGGGAAATGATGTTTTTCATTTTTATGAGCGTCTAAAGAAAAAAGTAACATGTAAGTATTGAGACAGTTGAAGGTCATGGCTTTTTGTGAAAATGTTTACAAAAAAACATTTGTGATCTGCTTCTGAGCAGCAAGTTCGAGTTTCAAGATATAGGCATGGAAAAAATAAGATTATGTAAACCACTTTACCGCATTATAGGTATTTACATAAAAAACGACGTCACGGGTAGACTGCAATGGACGCTGTAAAAGGTCCAAAGCGTCGGGATTTTATAATGTAAATTTAACGCGACTAAATCCGTAGATAGTCCCATAAATCAGTAAATAAGAGTAGGTACATGGTAGCTTTCAAGACTCTAGCTTTGATGGGAATAGATATTATAGTTTCAAAACCTCGCTCACTACTTACGGCCGGCCCGGTAACAAATCAGTCATCATTTGCTAACTAGAGATAGGATTTTGATATAGGGTCGATACAAGTAATGTCAAAATCCTATCTCTAGTAAGTAAATCTATCAACGAATTTGTTATTGGGACCGACTGCTCGTAATTGCCTCAAAAGGATAATACTAAACAGTGTGTTTATGGAGGGAGGATGTTGCACCTGATTTAATCCCTTAGTCATCGTTTTGGTATAGTACGATGTCAGGTAGTCATGCAATGATTTATTCATGGTCGCGGTTGTTGATACCTTTCGGTTGTACTGGTTAAACATACATCATACATTAGCATTATCTTATAAAAAGTAGGGTTAACAACGTGGGAAAGGTAGTTTATTTTAAAAACCTGTATTAAAATTTACTTTCAACACATTTTTTTAAGCTAATGAAACTCATTTTAGACTCATTAATCCAATAATGAATTAATATCTAATAATAATATTGTCCTAGGGTAATTCCAATAATACTAAGACAAATTTTTTGCGTTTTTTACAGTACTAAGTTTCTAGTGTGAGTTACTGCTAAAAACTATCATTTCTTATTTTTTAATTTGATTTTGATAGTAACATAACACATTATTTACGCATGTCTTCCCTAATAGATAGCAGAGGTGCCTAATAGATATGCAGCTAGACAGTCCTGGATATATTGTTAAATTTGACGTAATCGGAGGATGATTCTATTACAAATCTAAATTTTCAGCAGGTCTAAGATTCTCTTAAACCCATAACCCACTCTGCCTAACCTGGGGATCGAATTCGAAAGTAGACTAGACGAATAAGGCAGTAAGTAGCAAAATCTAAAACCCAATTTTCTTATACATCACAGGTGATGTTGCCAGCGAATTTTGTCTCAAATAACGCCATTATTTAAACCAAACAGCACATCATTCAACTGTATCAAGTATCAAGTCAATCTGATCGCTGTGACTGCAACGACACTACGTTATTCCCGGAATCCGCAAGAGGGCAATATTTTCACAGATAAGCAAGATGTGTGGAGCAATGCACTTGAGCAAATACGAGATGGATTTTAGAGTTCGCTATAATATTGTCACATAAATTTTTCCATACAACAAGTTACGGGATTTGAAAAGGCAAACTTTATAAAAATATTTATAATAGGTGAATAGATTTAGGAATTATTTTGCTTGGATTATAAGTTATTTGAACTGAGTCATCATCGTATCAGAGATCCTCTGCTGAAAAAAGGCCTTCCCAATATCCCAGTTTCCAATGACTCCCTTTTCCTCCGGCCTTTACCCGGTTGTAGAGACAACCGGATAAAGGTTCTACGCCCTATGGTAGACCTCCAACGAGATGGACAGCCATCTAGTTTCCGACCTGGAGTCTGGATTTGTGCCCGGTTAATGGCAATAGGCTCGCCCCCCATAACATGGGACTTAAACATACCGGCGAAATGTGGGTGTACATTAGTACACCTCTGCCTAACCCTTCGGGGAATACAGGCATGATGGTATGTTAAGTTATTTTACTAAATTATAACCAGTGGAATACGTGGTATAGTGGGATGGCTTATTAAAAAGAAGAGGATTCTTTTAATTCGTTTGTACAGTGGCGACCAAAAGTCCATAGGCAATCTCACAATGCAATAGCTTGACGTTTAGTTTGACTTACGACCTTCTATTCATTGTCGTTAACGCCCTGGCTGTATCAAGCTCGCTCGTACTGTTCATAGCAATGAAATTCTAAGCGTGCTTATGGACATTTGAGCATTTACTGTACATATATACATTTATGTATGTTTGTACATAACTCTATTATTTAAACACAAATTTTAGTACCTACCCTAAACGCTCACATTGAGTATTCGACGACGACTATCGACGTACCTATAAATTAAATATACCTGGTGATGTAGACGTTCCCTCAATGTTGTTGCAAGTACGGCTACTGATCGAGAGATCCTGGGTTAATCTCCAGGTCAGGTAAGTGATATCGAAACACTTTATGGGGTTTTTATATTAAGAAATTCTCAGCAGCAGCTCAATGTTTGGAATAGTACCCGCAATAGACTCGCCTTTCATTACATGGGATCTAAAATATATCAACTAAATAACTATGCTGTACAGCAATACGCCTCGCCTTTACTCTTCGGGGAATACATAATATTCACCAAATTCGCCAAAACAATAGCCATTTCACACACGAAATTCAGCTGATAAATATATATTAACCGAATCCGCGCCACAATTTATTGCATCTCCTTAAATGGCCCCGATGTGACTAGATATTGCCTACTAGGAAACTACCAAACGCAATAAGCTCATAATAAGAATGAATGCGATGACGTAGCTGAGATTATTCCTTGCCACGAATGTACCGCAGTGCGGAGCACTCGTAATTTCTGCTAAAGTATCAAACATAAATATAATATAAAACCTTTAAATGGAAGCTTCGGCAGGTAGCTATTTATAGTAGTGTAGTGACACAAATTCAGAAATAAATAATAAGCTGAGATGTTTGAGCATGTCGAGACGAATAATGAAATGGATTTATAAGGCAAATGTCAGCTAAGGCGTCGAGAAATATGAAAGACGAAAAAGACGTTCACTGACCTTATTGGTATGGTACTTGTATGAAAGAACCGTAGGAAGTGGCGTTTTATAACTTCTCCCTATTCTTAGGAGGAAAAGCGTGAGTGAGAGCATCATGTAAATGGGATTTGCTTCGTGATTATATTTTCTTTTCTCTTATAAAATTGACTAGGTTGCCAAAGGGTTGAAATATTCCTACGTAATGGGTAGCGGGAAATGTGACTTTATGTAAAACATGTTTACGCCGTCTAAACTTCTGTTTCACATGTTTATGAAATAAGTTCTAGTGACGTCATCTGGTCGTCGCCGAATGTCACTGAACTTCTAAATTCGTCCGAATTTTGCAGAAGAATCGTGTGTATTATTCTTGTCTGTGAATATCTTTTCACAGACAAGAATGTATATTGTTGCCTTATTATCTAGGAGTTGTCTTGCTGAGCCTGAGGTCCTGGATTGGATTTCTAGGGAGAATCCTATGAAATTCCCAGTAACAGCTCGAAGTTTGGATTTACAATAGGCTCGTCCGCTATGATCTAAACAAAATAACAGCGAATTCTAAAAAAATATAGATGTACATCTTTAAACGTCTGTCTAAGCCTTAGATGAGTTAATCTTAATGGTATAACATCATGTTTCAAAAGACTGGCTACTTACAACAAACAATTTATTTATCTATTCATTTGTCGTTTCATATTTATTACTCGGTCAGTAGTAACAAATTTAATTGCATTATTTAAAAGTCCATAATTTGACGATAGAAAATATTTCTCTATACACACACAGTTAACAGCAAAGTCCCTAATCTAGGTAGGTTGTTAGTGGTGTAAAATAAAATATTGTATTTATTTTAAGGGTAATATTTATAATATAAAGGGTAAAAAAGTAATACCAAAATAAATCGTAATCCAAACTAATTGTGTTATTATTTGAATTCGGATACCGTTAATCTAGGTTTCTACAATATCATTTCGTCCACTACTACATCGCTGGAAATAATCGACCAAAAATCGTTTCAAACTAGATAAAGTTATCAAGAATTGCATTTGTTTACATTTATTTCCAGTGAAGTATTTTGGACGAAATGGCAGAGTAGGAATCTAGATTAACGTTATCGGAATCCGAATACCAACACAATTTGATTAAATAATGTTTGAATTACAATTTATTTTGGTGTTACGTTAGTATGGGAAATTCGGTTCGCCGGAATCTTAACATACCATCACGCAGAGGCGTACTAATGTATACCTATAGTTTACCGACATGTTTAGGTCCCATGTAGAGCGAGTCTATTTCCATTAAGTGGGCAAAGATCCCAAATTCCGTGCTGCAACTGAGCATTTTAAAGAAAAGTCAATAAGACTTTGCTGTAGCATTTTATTTATTTTTTAACTATATTTGAAAGTCATTAAGATTGTATTTATTTTAATTCCTTAGAACTCAAGATAAAATTCTACTTCTAAGAATGTTTGTGAAATATTTTGTTTTCTATTCGCACACAGCGTTTACAATATTGGGATTGTGAAACAAAACCAAATAGTTCTAAACGTCTTCTTGGACGTTAAGAGGATTCTCAGTGTGAACCTTGCTGGTTGAATGCGCTCTCTTATTAGGTACAAAGTCTTACAGTACGATCCAGTCTTCTTAGAAAAAATCAATTATTTGTAAGATCAATAGAAAATTCCTAAAAGCATGCATTGTCATACATATCGAACTATACAGTTTACCCTTTGGAGTAATTTTATCTCGTCGTAATAGCGATGATTTTTGCAGTGCTATTTCAATTATATCAGAATAATTGCTAAATGACATAAAAACTGACAAATTTCGTAGACAAATCTGTGAAAAATCACCAATTACGAATACATTTAATGACGACTATTTTGACTAAACTAGGCACCCTGTATACTCGTAAATGTAGCTTGACAAGTTGTCATATTTACAAAGAACTACCGTCAAAAACAAATGAACACCAATGCATAAATATCAGCAGAACATAACACAAGTTATTGAAGTCTATAACAACGTCAGTTAGAATGTTCTGACATGTAATACGCTTGTACGATTTGCTGCGGAATTGGTAAACAAATGGAAGGAATCAAAGTGTCCTGTACAACGTGCAAACTATTGTCACGGAGTATACGTCCACATTTTAGCTTTGTTTTGTTTACAATGTTAGTGTTTTGTTTATTGTTGTGTGTGATGACTTTGTGACGTGGCGGACTAACAAGGTTGTAGCATTGTAGGTTTTATAATATGATTATCAACTTGGCTACTGGTCGGTTGTATTAATGTTAATATATAGATCTGGAGTTTATAACGCCAAAGCTACTACAGGGAAATGGATACGGTTAGACAGATGTATTCCTGGTAATCTAACTAAAAATCTGGTACATATTTCATCCCTATACACCGCCTAGAAGCCAAGTTCTAGCAAGTTCTGGTATCGGTATGCGAGTAAAACCACGTGCCAGTATATTATTTACGTGGGAGAGCCATGCTTCGGCACGAATGGGCCGGCTCGACCGGAGTGATACCACAGCCTCACAGAAAACCGACGTTAAACAACGCTTACGTTGTGTTTCGCCGAGTGAGTGAGGTTACCGGAGGCCCAATCCCCTTTTAAAAGGTCAGCAACGCACTCGTGACTCCTCTGGTGTTGCAGGTGTCCATGGGCGGCGGAAAAAAAACTATAAAAATACCTGCGAATACTTGGTTTTTTCTATTCAAATCTCGAATCAAATTCACGGCGAAGTAAGACTTTCATACATAAAATGATATCAACAGGCCATTCAGAATCGAACCAACTAAATTTAAAATTGCGACAAGGAAAATTCCAAAAGCTAGGTTGCGATCTTTTGATCTAGAGATTTGGAGAACTGAACAGATTGAACAAACTTTTAAAACTTCTCTTGAAATTCGTCCTCACTATCATTGAAAGTATTTTTGTAAGCACTGACATTATCTGGAATATTATTCTTTTGTGAATACTAAAGACTCCAGGTTATTGTGTCTTTAGCAATGCAGTAAAAATAGGCACACCAAGGGTTTATAACGTCCACATTTAGTACATATATCTTCTTGAATCAATTCATAATTGGAATTCATAGATCTAGGTTAAAAACGCTGCTTTTTATGAATCAATAAATGACATCACATTTGAAACATTTTAAGCAACTGAATATAAATTGATTCCAGAATAATGCTGCCTTTTAAAACCCCAGATCCATCGCAATTTTATAATTATTTATATTGTGTTGGTATTTTAGCCCTATTGATGCGGATTGGCAGATTCTACATCTCTTCAGGAACTTTCCAATCTTATAACAAGTATTCTATTATTTGTTAAATTATTCTGCCTCATTAGTCTAGTGGTCCCAAGCGCGACTGCTACGCTAGAGGTCCTGGGTTCAATCCCCAGGTCGAGCAAAGTGTTATTGAGTTTTCTATGAAATTCTCAGTAGCAGCTCGGAGTCTGGATTTGTGCCCGGTTAATGGCTATAGGCTCGCCCCCTATAACATGGGACCTAAACATACCAGGCGAACTGTGGGTGTACATTAAGTACGCCTCTGCCTAACCCTTCGGGGAATACAGGCGTGATGGTATATGTGTTATGTTATGTTATGTTAAATTATTCTTCGCATATTGATTCTTATTATTGTATCGAACATAATTTTTTTTAAATCCCGTTATGGGTTATGGCGCCACACTTTTTGAATTTTTGCCAGTGTCAAGTATAAGGAGTAAACAAGTAATATTTATTAGTTCCCGTCATGAGATTATAATATATGGCGCCATCCTTTTTGTGTTTGCCAGTGTCAAGTATACAGAATAATCCCCACTAAAACAGTGGAAACTTCACTAAGGCTTCGATGGAGTTTAGGAGTGAACACAAAAGTCACGATTTTCAATTTTATATCATTTGCCTACACTCGCACACGTTTACGAATACTTAATAGTTAACTATCCACTATAATTACACATTAAACATTTGGAGAAACACAAGTTTTGGAAAATAATATAAAACCGATAAAGTGCACTTTACATTTTCCTGCCTATACTGCCATCTTTTCTCGAACATCATTATCAAGAACGATTAATGAAAACATAACCATGGTGTTTCATGCTGGTGCTTAAATTTGGTTCATGGATGCCTGTTTAATGTTTATATGAAAAAAGACTATTTGGATTTTACATAGAATATTTTTTTTTATTAAAAACATGTCATGCAGGTAATCAAAAAGTCGTGACACAGTAGTTGTATTGTACTAAAAACCGGAAAAGTGCGAGTCGGACTCGCTCACCGACGGTTCCGGTACATATTTGTACATTACACATATTATAATTAATTGCAAATGTATAGTTTTCCGATTTTTCCGTATATTTCTAGTATATGACGGTATTACTTGCCAAATTGTATAGTTCTAGGGCAACGGAAAATACCTTATAAATTTTGATTTCCTTGAGAGTGTCGAAATATACGTTTTTTTGCGGCATAAACGGCCGTATCTTTTTTAACTTAACATAAAAGATTTTTTTCACAGCTTCAAGAAACTGCAGACCTGATTTTAATTTTAACTCGATACTTCCACGCGTTCCTGGGATAATGGGTCTTGACAGACAGACGGACGGACAACAAAATGATCTTATAAGGGTTCCGTTTTTTCCTTTTGAGGTACGGAACCCTAAAAAAAGAAAATAATATAAGCAACGCGTCACAAACATGAAGATATCACTTACGCACCATTACCTCGAATGTAAGGCGATATTCATACATAAAGGAACGCGATGGAGATGACTATAATTGTATACACGAGTAATAAGAGACGTATACATTTCTTGAGTTCCGTAATAGTACGTATATGTAAGAAGAAATCCATTAATTTGTTTCATAAATACAAAATACTAAAATTGCTATTACTAAGATTGCTAAAAGTCATAAAGCAGCTCGGAGTTTGGGATTTTTGCCCGGTTAATGGCAATAGGCTCGCCCCCTATTACTTGGAACCTAAACATACCGGCGAACTGTGCGTATACTTTAGTAAACCCCTGCCTAACCCTTCGGGAAATTCAGGCGTGATCGTATTTTGTGGTATAAAAGTTTTTCCAGGGTTGAAATCACTTCCAAATTTTACTAGGTACGTACATGGGACCTAAACACACACCGTGGTGGACTGGGCAAAATAAAATAAACGATTCTGATTCTAATTTATTTTTCACACCAGAATGGCTGAACGGATCTAAGTAAAATTTGGTACATAGTTAAATTGAACATAAGTTAAAGTTAATTAGACAATACTA
The DNA here is from genome assembly GCA_910591435.1 of Acronicta aceris. Lineage (NCBI taxonomy): Eukaryota > Metazoa > Arthropoda > Insecta > Lepidoptera > Noctuidae > Acronicta > Acronicta aceris. The sequence continues at coordinate 6,252,493 of OU342763.1, read as the reverse complement.
GTACTTATAAAAATAATTGACGCTGCTAGCGGTGCTGGTCACCTCGCCACTACCGTTGCGCCGGGTGTAGGTGTAAATCCGTTACCTTCTGTATAATCCTTTCGGGAATTCAAGCGTGATATACCTAATATACCTAAACCTGTTTTTACGTGGGAGAGCCATGCTTCGGCATGAATGGGCCCGCTCGACCGGAGTGATACCACGGCCTCACAGAAAACCGGCGTCAAACAACGCTTACGTTGTGTTTCGACGAGTGAGTGAGGTTACCGGAGGCTCAATCCCCTTTTAAAAGGGCGGCAACGCATTCGTGACTCCTCTGGTGTTGCGGGTGTCCATGGACAGCGGTAATTGCTTACCATCAGGCGATCCGTCTGCTCGTTTGCGCTCTTATCCCGTAAAAAACCGTCAGAATTATAGCTTACTCTTTGTTAGTGTTATTTTTCCACTTCCTTTTTTAAAATCATAGGTAGATATCGATGTGAAAATGACAGTAATAAAACATTGTCTGATAGAACAGCGTTCTCATTGAATATGCTTTAACACAATATAATTTGTAGCATATGTTTCAAATATACGCCGTGTAACTACGTTAATTGGTATATTGGAACATAACAATTACCGCGTAACACGCGAGCAAAGACACAATTATTCGTAAAATTTATTGGTCTAATAATTGTCAGTTGATATCAAATAATCATGCAATATTGTTAACACAGGCTAGCTCGCTACATTTAAAATAGCTATTGATACTAAAAAATTATAACTTATGTAAATTATGTTAAATGGTGAAAAATTTCAATACAACTTTCCAGATACCAGATGGGGCCGGCTGGCGACTGCTAAAAAGAAACGCCGATAGAAACTCACAGAATCTTAAAAAGATTTAAAATTAACTTCAAGATCTTACAAAGCCTAGACCTAGTTAGTATCCTTACTAATATTATAAACGTGAAAGTTTGTGAGTATGTTTGTTACTCTTTCACGCCATAACGGTTGAACGGTTCTGAATGAAATTTAGCACAGATATAATCTGGAATAACACATAGGCTACTTTTTATCCAGGTCGAACCCAGGTCTGAGGTCCACGCAAACAAAGTCGCTGGCTGAAGCTAGTGATATTATATTATAAGTGGATAATAGAGGACCATATCTGAAATGGTCTTTGAAAAAAGGAGGAGACATAGCTGCTTCTCTGAATCAGGTTTTTCTCCTGCTAATGAGTAAACCGGAATTTTGGGATATTACACAAAAACATAAATAATATTCACACAGGTAGACACCTAAACTCACGTGTTTGCTATAGGTTAGCACTCCAATCAATCAAACAAAATACACAATGATATTTTTTATTAAACCAACGTATTTTTCATAGCAAATACAAAAATACAATTCATAGGAGTAAAGTTACTCCTATGAATTGTATTTTTAACTATTTATTGTACTGGAAGTGTTTAAATAAAATATTGACTACATAAGTACATAACAAACTTTTTCAAATGTACGTACGTCTCCTCGAAAACTAAAAGTGAAATAGGTCAAAAGGTTATTTGCATTAATACAATCGGAAAAAGTCGAACGAGATTAGCGATTTCCATTAAGGCTCATTTAATCACGGGTTTTCCTGTATCTGAATAGGTGTTACCTAGCTGAGCACCTTGGTAATTAATTTTTTTATTGGTCGATGCAAAGTAAAGATAGTTAATGTTTCTAGTCTACATAACGTGTTTCGATAAACGAATTCTTTGTGTCTAATGTAAGTACCTAATTGGATAGATTATAATTAATTATTTAAATTGATTACCTTCAATGTTTGATTAAATACAGCTTGAAGAGTGCTGTAAACTGTTTAAAAAAACTAATTCTTTATGCCTTAACTAATGGTTCGATGGATTTTAATTTAAATATTTAAAGGTTTTCATTAACATAGAGTACCTGTAACTTTGAAGAGCATTGTAAACGACTATAATGACTAAAATACCATGTAAAAAAAGTTTTAAAATGTTGTTGATGTCTAATTTACCATTTTTGGAGTTCGAAAAATCCTCATAGATCCTCTGCAGCTGGCGAGATGGAGGTTATCTCGGATATGATTTTTTTGCTTTCAGTTTTTATGCAATTTCTTTGTGTGAGGTCAAAATAAAAGGCTTTTCTTTCTTATATATAACTACCAACTAAAAACTACACTTACTTTCCCTTACCCTATATTCACGGTCATGGGATTCGAACAACCACCACGAACAGACTAAATTATCCTAACGGTTTAGTAGACAATTAAAATGTAGCGCTGTGATGCACACATGGACACGATCTAAACAGTGGTTTTGCCTACTAATGACGATGAGTCTGTTAATGTACTCGTAGTATGCATTTGGTACAGGCTAAAATGACAGAACAAAATTATACCCTTATGCGTACTCATCCTAATAATATTATAAATGTGAAAGTATGTGAGGAAGCATGGATGAATGGATATCTATATGGATGATTGTTAGGTACTCTTTCACGCCAGAATAGCTAAACAGATCTGAATAAAATTTGGCACAGAGATATATTATAGCCTGAAATAACACATAGGCTACTTTTTATTCTGGTCAGACCCAATTCTCAAGTCCTTCCAGACAAAGTCGCGGTCAGAAGCTAGTTGTACATCTTTTTTAAATGTGTAATAAAATACACAGACTGCTTCATTAATCTAGTGGTCATAAGCGCAGCTGCTGAGCGAGAAGTCCTGGTTGTGATTCCGAGATTGAGCAAACCTTTAACGTGTTTTTTATGAAATTCTTAGTTGAACTTCAGAGTCGTAACAGGTTCGCCCGCTATTACACACAAGAAAGACTAAAGAATGACAAATAACAGTATTTTTTAAATCTTATTTGTAATGTAGGCCGCCCATTACTAGTATTCTTGTTAACCCCTCGTGCTAAGCTAAATAGCTAGCTAGCTTGTATTGCGTGGGTTCACGTCGGTAGTGCAATGGGTGAGTTTCGAACCAGCAACCACATGATCGCAAGTCCGACTCCCTAGCCATTAGACTACCGCCGCTTTTAATTTTTGTTTCAATTTATTGCGGAATATTGACCGGATAGAAAACAATATCATCCTGCACCAATACAGAATATGGAGTAAAAAAATTGTTATAGATACCTATCTGTGTCAGTTGGTTAGAAAATGGCTTGTCGCGTCCCGTAGTGATTGATATGCCGCCCACACGATGACAGACGATTTATCTTTCGAAATTTTTGCAACAAAACGCGAGAATAATGCAGAGGCTATTACGTGCACATTCGTATCTATTGGCCCATGCATGTCACTCAGGTGATTTTCTTCTTTATTCTAGCGTGAATTTTAGTGTTTGGTGCAGTTTTTAGCGTATTTAGTTTAAAACGCGCCACTTATTACGTACATGGATTCAAAGGTTGACTGTTAGAGAATAACATATGGCATCAAGTCCATCTTAAGTACGTACTACTTTTGTACATAGAAGTATAAAAATTGAAAATAATGGCGAACTGTATGTACTTACATCTCTGTCCTAACCTTTTGGGAAATACAGGCGTGATGGCACGTGTGTCCTAATTAGCTCTAAATAAAAAGTCTCAATAATAACTGGTCTTCGACAAACGACTTTAACGATACAGGGATGACTTTAAATTAAAATCAAATATAAGTATGAAGGGAAAAGCTAATAATTGCTGCCCTAGTCCGATCATCGTACGCGTAGCCCTATAAATATATCATATTGTACTTCAATAAAGTATCAAAAAGGCATTTTTTATAACAAGAAACTGAAATGGCACTCAGTGCATGGCAGATGTGAAGTGAGCAAATATACGAATAAATTTTGAGACTCAGAAATGGTAACGGTGGGCGTTGAGTCTGTTCCTTTTAGAACCTCTACATTAAAATTAGACCACTAAACAATATTGCTACATATTTTATAGTCATGCTAAAATATTAAACTCAATGCCATCAATTTTAATATCATAATATGACAGATATAGATGTTTAGAATCAAGCAATTCCAATTGTCCCAAAATCCTCGCACTGCAATCTATCAAAAAGATAATCGGTAATCGGCTTAAAAAATCTATCCAATCTATTTTCAAACATTTTATGATTACTTATTTTTCTCCATCATTTGATCGGCCAAAAATTTTCTACGTCAACAAACCGCAAAATCAGGTACATTTCATGTAGATATTGCCAACCATGTCCATATTTCAGGGTTAGGGTTACGGGTTGCAAGTAGAATAATACAGCCATAAAGTGTCCCCTTACAAACATTCCAAGAATCTCATTTAAAGTTCAGCATACTCCAAAAGTCAGAGTCAAGTGTATTATGTGCACGTTCACATACTAACTTTTGCTCTTCACATAATGCAAACAGCTTTAGTGCCTACATTAAAGCCTTACTGCCTTAGTATTGCACATTATACACTTAGTTGGGGTGCATTAGGCGCTAATGCGGACATAGCTTTTTGTTCAGCTCTGTGAATGTAAGGAACTTAAGTATTCTATTTGAATTACTTCATCACTAGGAGTCTTTGTCTATTTAGACATTTAGACTTTGTCTATTTATTGGAAAAGTTTGAATGGAAAGTTAAGCGGAGTGACTTAATGGTTTTTAGCATAATTTTACAAGACCATAGTTAATTTGGAATTAAGTTCATCATATTTACTAGTTATTAAACAAACTACAAATATGTATTAGGTCATTGGCCTTTTTTCCAACTATATTGGGGAAGGCTTCCAGGATAACTAGATGCGTTTGATTATCTGAATTTTACACAGAGCAATTGCCGTCACTCCTTTGCACCACACAACAGTTGTACTACAGGTGTATCTTTGACAGCCGGGACCGACGGATTTACGTGTTTTCCAAAACAAGGAGGGGTGGTCAATGTGTGGTCATCCATCTTTTGGCTGACCGCGGCAAATGCAGCTTTACCTTGCCGATCGATAGTAGAAGTCATTATTAAATTAATATATCAAAATAAAATTAAAAACTTGTTAGTTCATTTTAAACGATTTCTAACGAGCCTGATGTATCTAAAGAAAGGCAGGGTATTGATTAATTGGTAAAGAAATTGTGTTTTCAATCCAATACAGTACCTACTACAGTTATTATTTTACTAATTATTTAAAATTGAAAGCTGTTGTAAGTACCGATGGGGCGACGACTATTATTTACCGAACAGTATTTACTATCGTCCCACGACCTACCCTTTATCAATTTTAGAACGATATCGCCTATGTTAGGCTTAAATAAATTCTAGTCTAGACAGTTTTCTGTCCACACATCAATCTATATTAATTAGGGAAACCTGTATGTGAAACCGTATTGTCTTTTCATTTGAACGGACTGCTCGCGAGTAGAAAATAACTAAAGCATTCTAGTGTAGTTTTTTTTAAACCTATAACATCATCATCATCATCATCAGCCTATAACAGTCCACTGTTGGACATAGGCCTCCTCCAATGTGCGCCATTTCACCCTGTCTTCGGCTTGTCGCATCCAGCTGCCGCCCGCAACCTTTCGCACACATACCTTGGGCAGATTTTGCAGTTAGGTAAAAACAACTTTGAGAGGGAGGCCAAGAGGAGGATTCAGCTGGGCTGGGCAGCATTTGGAAAACTGCGTCAAGTCTTCTCATCACCCAAACCTATAACATATAACCTAAATTGTAACACAGATGAGTGATTACTGCCTCATTAGTGAAGTGGTCACCAGCGGCGACTGCTACGCTAGAGGTCCTGGGTTCGATTCCTAGTCGGAGTTTGGATTTGTGCCCGATTAACAAACACTGGAGACGAATAGACAAGGTTTTGCTTATAATTATATACCTAATTATGCATATTATAAGCTATTTATATTATGAATAGATTATTGCAAACAGATAAAATTTTAATTCATTCTGATCCAACCGAATCCCCGGGCGTTTGAAAATTATCGAATTTATACTTACGTAGTAATTACGTAATCCTTACTAATATTATAAACGCGAAAGTTTGTGTGTTTTCAGGTATCGATCGATAGATGTATGGATGTTTGTTAGTCATTCATGCCAAAACGGCTCAACGGATCTGGATAAAATTTGGCACAGAAATAGATTATAGTCTGGAATAATACATAGGCTACATTTTATTCAAGTCGGAGCCAATTCTGAAGTCCACGCAAACAAAGTCACGGCAGAAGCTAGTAGGTTATAAATACCTATTTTTTTGTAAGTAAAGACCATTCATTACATAACATTTAAGTTAAATAAATTAGTGACTCGCTTTAATTGAATATGTTTCAAAGTTCAAAGACAAAACTGTATTAGGTCAAGTTCTAAGTTGAAGATCTTTGATAAATTGAATTGAATAATTTAATTATTGTACCTTGGGTCGAAGTCAAGGGCGTTACACCAGCTAATTCCTAATATTGAGCTCGCGTGACCACTGCAGAACGAATATAGGTACCTACGTGATATTAATAACCAAATTTATATATAGGAAATAATGAATTTTCCAATTTTGTTTTAACAACATTCTTTGTCAAATGATTTTGTAATTACATAATATGCCTTTTTTGTTCATTAATGTGTTTTGTTTTGTTATATTAATGAGCGAACGGTTTTATTAATAAGTGTGAATGGTAATTTAAGGGTGTTATAGACATACTAATGGTTAAGAACGTACATACATACATAATTATTATTCACGCCTGTCTCCCATTTGATTGGTGTAAACAGTGACTATAGATTTCCACTTGCTACGATCCTGGCACACCACTTTCAATTCTCCGTTCATTAATCTCCTAATATATGATCGTCGATTTAGTGCTGTTAATCTGACCTTTTTTGAGAACGTCCACAATTTGGTCGTCGTACGTTAGCCGTGGTTGATCTATTCGTCAATTTCCGTTCATCCATCCTCTCTACATGCTAAAACCACCATAATATACCTTCCTCAATTCTTGTTGCTACATCTCCTTTCATTTCACAACGCTCCCTTATCACGCTATTCCTTACACTATCTTTCAACGTACACCACCAACGTACGAGTACTTCTATAAATAAGAACGGTTAATTTAAAAGAATTTTAGTCTATGTAAAAAAAAAGAAATGCTGTAATTAGCTTCTTCTTGGTCTGTTTTCTATTTCTGGAATCCTTTTAACAGTGTTTAGGTATTCAATAAGATATTATATAAGAGGCTTTTCATAATTTATTTGTGTAGGACGAAGACGTTCGTCTTCAAGGCCAGAGTTGGTTCATAGAGTAAGTTATAGATGGTTATATTTTCTCCACAAGCCATGAAACAAAAATCTTTATGGTGTCGTAATACATCAATACATAAAGGTTAGTTATAATTGTTGTTGGTTGCATACGAAAGATAAGCATAGTAATAGAACCCATAAAATAAGATATACCATACATATAACTGCCTCGATAATCTAGTCATCTCAAGGTGGTGCTACGATAGAGGTTTGATTCCCAGGTCGAGCAAAGTGTTATTAGGTTTTTCTATGAAATTCTCAGTAGTAGCTCACAGTTTAGTATTTGTGCCCGGTTAATGGCAATAGCCTTGCCCCTTATTACATTGGACTTAAGGGTATTACATTGCCCAATGACCTTGAAGATTTAGTCTTTGTGCTAGTATTTTTTAGTCACAGGCCTTGCGGGGGTGCTTCACACGGGGTGCTAGTGAGGTTTCGGATATTTCTTTATTATTTCAAAATATTCAAAAAAATAAGAAATAAAAACAATAGAAATTGTTAATTACGTCATTACAATTTTTTGGTATAAAATTCATGACTACTAACTAACTAACTAACTATTAAGCCGTTAAAGAGAAAAAATACAAATTAGGTTTTCAAAATTGGGGCAAATTTATAAACATTTTAAAGAATACAATTTGTTTGTGATGACCTTAAGTATAACATATATTTTTTATATGGCAAACGCACACAAGGATTCCACTAGAAACTTCTATAAAGCTAGGGTGTTTTTTGGATTTGAGCGATGTAATGCCCTTAAACATACCGGTGAACTGTGGGTGTACATTAGCACGTCTCCGCCTAACCCTTACATCACATAACGCACGTATTCCTCGAAGAGTTAGGCAGTGGTGTAGGTACTAATGTACGCCCACCGTTCAATGGTATGTTTAGTACAAGATAGAAAAAGCCATAACACTACTTGAAATCAAACCGAATCAAACTTATAGCGTATCAGTCGCGCTTACAACCACTATACTAATGAGGAAATTAATAAAAAAAAGCTTGTTTTTTTGCTAAAATAAATTTGATTGCTAATTGAAAAATAAGCAATTACCGGTAGGTTCGATCCTTTCCCCGGAACTTTTTATGGCCTTAATTAAGAATGAAAGGTACCTAATCTAAAATTACTTCGCAGTCTATTACCGGTAATAAAGCGAAGTTTATAAAGTTTTCTTGGGCTATAACCAAAGTATACTAATGGTTTCAGTTAAGGCGCTGTGACTAGTCAAAATAGGCATCTTAAAACAGTTTTTTAGCAAAAAGTATACATTTTAACACAGCAATAAAAATATATGTTAATCTTGAACATATTTACGAGGGAACCTTTGTTTTCAAAACACGTTTTCGTAAAATTTTCTCGATAAAAAAAAATCATAAAATAACCATTAAAATTAAATTTCTAGCAGTTGTAACTGTATTATTTATTAACAAATCTTGATCAAATTTACAACAGTGACGTAATATATAAAAATAAAGGGAACTGTTGTTTTTATTTTTTGATTGAAATACTATATTTTTAATAATTAATAAATATCATGATAAATAACTCGCACGAGTCGAAGGAAACATCGCGGCATCGTGGCGTCTTTTTTCTTCTCTTTCATTTCTACGGTAAGCGACAGTGAGCGCTGAGGCGCGCTGCCTGATGGACCTATGTCACTTTGTTCCGCCCGCCGCTCAGAAATAATTTTATATCTGGTCGTTTTGAAAGCTATTTATTTTATTACAATAATAATAATAATATTCATTTTTATTCGATGCAACAAAAACTCATGATAGAAATTGTAAAGTAAGTACATACAAATAGATTATCTATAGATTCGTTAATTCGATGTGCGAATCTATAACTCGATTGGTCTAGCGGTATCGTGTATTGAACAGATATGCACTGGTCTTGGGTTCAAACCCCGCAATAATTTTTCACTTTTTGTTGATTTTCTTATTTGTAGCATATAATTGCTTTTTTTTATTATTATTTACTTTTGTTATCTTCTTGTTTGAAATAAATTTTCAATAATTATTATTTAACTTTCTATTAATTATCTTTTTTTATAAGCTTTTACTAAGTTTTTTTTTTAATTTTCCTGAATCGTTTTTTTTTGCATTCTATAGTAAAAAGAATCGTCTGGCGATCTATCCGTCAGTAGATGAACCATCGGAGAAAACTTTTCACGAGTATGCTTATATATGGTGTTACAAAATATTGTAGGTAGTAACCAGTAATGCGAAAGGAGATCATTGTGAGTTGAATGAGGAATATCAACAATATGCATCAGAATGTACATTGTTGATATTACTCAATTTCTAAATGGCAATTATGACAAATGAAAATTTGTCACTGTCATATTTATATTAGAAAATTTGACATTTTTACAATTTACCATTTTGATACTCGTATGCCAATTAAATTAATTAAATTTATATTACGGCCATTTTGAGAACTCGTCATATTGCACCGAAACCCAGTGCTAAGTGATACATACATACCTACTAAAGTTTATAATATTCAAATTATTTGCAGTCTTACAAAAGAGTGTAGAAATACGAAAAGGGGTCATTACAGTCATCACTCATCATTATGAACATCTTTTACTGTGGTGCCAATCAATAAACTATGGTCATTTAGTCTTTTTTTCTTTAAAAAAACGAGGTCATTTAGTCGCGGGTGAATGAGCTTTTTCGGCAGATTATTTTTCGCGATTTTAGGGTTGGAGTTATAGTGAAAGTTGTCCATAATGACATTATTATGAACAACTTTGACGACGAAATGACCATAGTTTAGACTATAGCACAATGACGAATTTGTAAAGTGGCCACAATATAAATCGATAAAGTGGCAAATTTTCTAAATGCTAAATGCATAATATTACATTGTGGATATTCATCATTTTCTCAAAAAATCACATGATTTATTTATTTATTTATTATTTATTTAACTAGAACGGTCATAGACCAATTACACTAACTAAATAGAATTGTAATTTCTTGATTAACTAAACAAATTTCAGAACTACTACATTATAAGCTTCATTTGGCTTTTCATTCATAGAACGATGGTGTAATATACTAAATAATTCCAATAATCTAAAACATATCACAGATTCGCACCAAATTGAAGTCGATCATAGATCCCTCTCGCACAACTTCAAGGATACCGTCAATAGCCTCACCCATCCATCCTCAAACAAATCAATATCTGGGCACGAGTTCAGGAGATCGTTGAGTGCAGAGAGTGTGCGCGGTATTGGGGACTTTGCTCGGGTTAGAGTACGGCAAGTTGGCACTGCAAGCAGTTTATGTTTCCTGCCTCTTAGATAGTTATTAGGGGTAAAGAGTTGACACAGTTCATTAAACAAATCAGCTGAATCAATTTTTCCACGTAGGATTTTGCACACCGTGACAATTTGGTCACGGTTCCTTCTGGTTTCTAGGGAATTGTAATCGAGACAACCCAAGAGAAACTTGGTGGGGTAAAGATATGGGTATCCATAGACCCCTCTTGTAAAGATATCTAAGGTATGCCTTCTGTACTTTTTCGAGTATTGAAATTTTGTTTTTCTCAAGGGGACTCCAGATAGACCCACTGGTTTCCAACTTACTACGTACCAGCGCATTATAAATGATTCGAATGACACTGGTATTTTGGAAGTCACGTGCGTTTCTGAAGACAAAACCTAGTCTAATATAGGACTCCTTGGCAACCGCGACCATGTGATCATGGAATGTTAACCCCCGGTCGAATGTAACACCCAAGTCCTTCATGGTCGACGATTTAGGTATAGTTTCGTTATTTAACTTATAATCGAAAACAACTGGGTGCCGCGCTCGGCTAAAGGTCATAGCATTACACTTAGTGGGGTTGAATTCAAGTTTGTTATCAACGCTCCATTTATACACCGCCTCGATGTCGCGCTGGAGTGCCAAGCAGTCCTCCTCGTTTTTAATTGCTGCGTACAGCTTTAGGTCATCTGCATATAGTAAGCATCGTGCGTGGCTGACTGCTGTAGGAATGTCATTGATCATAATAATGAATAGTAGAGGCCCAAGAATGGAACCCTGATTTACCCCGGAACGCGTGTGATAGGGTTTAGATTTAAAGATACCCAATTTGACAAATTGCTGACGGTCTCGTAGATAGTCCGTGATCAGATTGAGAAGTCCAGGGGCAAAACCTATAGCACAGAGTTTCGCCAGCAAAATGTCATTATTGACCCTATCAAACGCCTTCCGGAAATCGAAATAGAGGACGTCAACTTAGAGCCTGTGATCTAGCTGGGTGGAAATGAAGTCAACAAGAGTTATGAGGTTAGTGTTCACAGATCTCTTGGACCTAAAGCCGTGCTGCTCGTTACATAAGTAGGCGCTAATTTGATCGTTGATATGCTTATGCAAAATGCTCTCGAAGACCTTCGCAGGAGATGAGAGAATCGCGATGGGTCGGTATTCTTCGATATCAGTTTTTTTCGAGGATTTAGGTATAGGCGTGACTCTTGAAAGTTTCCATTGTGAGGGGTAATTGCCAGTGCTTATAGCTAGATTAAGAATATGACAGAGAGGTTCCGAAATATACTCTTTTGACATTTTGAGGAGACCAGGGGGGATGTAGTCTGGACCTATAGAGCTATTTGCTTTTAACTTTTTTTGATATAAACAATCATGTAAGTATGTCAAAATTTAAAAACTTATTTGCTTCAATTTTACATTCTGAACACGAAAACCCTGGGAAAATCACATTCAACCTTTGTAACTCCAGGAGCCAAACCAAAATCAAATTATGTGTAGCAAGTATCGACAGATGGGCGAAGGTCGTCAGTCAATCATGGGAGCTGACGATTCCGAAGAGTTATCCTCCAAAGAGATCGCGTGACAACCACCTATCTGTCTGTCCACCCAGTCATATATCCATTGTATTTGTACACATCGCGTAATTACTGTGATTTAGAATTACTTTGTTGTTTTTTGCTTATAACAAAACAAAAAATGAAGAAATTTTTATTTCAGAGAAATCAATGACGATGTGCTATTCGTTGAACCGTCGACAGAATTTCAAGACAATAATACATACTCACCAGTTCATAGTCGAGGAGTCGTTGACATAATGCATTTTATCAGCAGTTGCAAACTATATGTAGCCATAGTTCTTTATTCGATTGTAATTTCTCACAGCTGTCACTCATAGCAGAATAAAGGATTGGCTTTATCTCCGGATTCAATTTTAGATGCAATATGTGCAAAGACGATTTTATTGTGACAAGCAAAGATTTAGCAAGTACACACAATGTCAACGCTAACGTGGCTGCTGTTACAGGAATTACTTCTGCTGGTATTGGTTATTCGCAATTCGAAGAAATTACAGCATGTATGGACGTACCCAAATTCATCATCAGCAAAAAATCCATGACAACAGCAGCTATGCGTTCTTAAAACCTGCTACTGCTGCCACAGGATTCGTCAGATGTTGATTCCCATTTTTCATAAATGATGTCTTGATCAAATCAAATCAAATCGTTTATCTGGGATCTTGAGCATATGTGGTTTTCGTAAATATGGGTATGTCGATACTTGCTGTAATTTCTTAAAATTGGGAATAACCAATACCGGCAGAAGTAATTCCTGTAACGGCGGCCACGTTAGCGTCGTCATTGTGTGTACTTGCTAAATCTTCGCTTGTCACAATAAATATTATCGTCATAATTGTTGTCTTTGCACATACCTATTTTATTTTATATTAATTTGTAAATTATAAACTTTAGTAGGTATGTATGTATAACATACCACTGTGCTTAGGCACAAAATGACGAATTCTCAAAATGATCACAATATAAATTGAATAAATTGAAATTTGCATTCGAATCTCAAAATGGTCAATTCAAAAAATACAAATTACTATACAGTAATTTTGAGTAATTCCTCATTCAACTCGCAATGATCTCGTTTCTTTACTAGTTACTAGTTCATCGTATGGTTTAGACGCAGAATGCCAAATTCTCAAAAAGGCATAGTTTTTTTTGGCATGTATGGTTTTGCGAAAAGGTTAGACGTAGGTTAGACGAGAAAAAATATTTTTTAGCGATTTTAGGGCAGGCGCCATAGTAAAGATGTTCATAGTGGTGAGTACAATGACCTCCTTTGGTATAACTACAGTCTTTTGTAACATCCTGTATCTGTATTATTTTTCTTCAGAATAAACCATCAAGTTTGGTGACTGTTTTTTATACTACTCTGAAGAAAAATATATACGGGAATAAAAATGTCTGTTTATATTAATTTTTCGCAATTTTGACAATTGCCGTTTTGAGAATAGGCCATTTCTAGAATTGACCATTCTACGCCCAAGCCATTTTATTTATGAATTATTTATTATTCGTCTGATGAATCTGTTAAGTTTCTCTATATTCTTTTTTTTTAAATAACAATTTTTAATTAATTATTAAAAAAATAAGAAAACAAGTGTGTACATTTTAAAAAATAAAAAAAAACTCATAGTATCTATTGAGATTCGAACTCGTGGAAGCGCGATTTCAAGCCGGACAGCGGCGCGCTAAGCCAACCGTGCACTTAACCAATGTCGCGAAATTATGTTTCTGTATTTAAAGAACGTCGCGCATGGTTGACATTCGCCCGGTGCGCCCCGCAGTAGGCGGGACTACGCGTGCCCCACTTCATCTGCTTCACCCCCTCAAATACCTAAATGTTGACTATGCACCGCGCCTTAATCTCATAACATCAATTATGTAGGTAATAAGGTGAAAAACGTAATATAAGATACCATCACACCTGTATTCCCCGAAAAATTAGGCAGAGGTGTACTAATGTACACTCGCAGTTTACCGGTATGTTTAGGTCTCATGTAATAGGGGCAAGCCTATTGCCATTAACCGGGCACAAATCCAGACTCCAAGCTGCTACTGAGAAGTTTGTGCGCTTTTCATTAGACCTTATGACACATTTTTTGTTTTATTTTCTAAGGTTTGTAAAAAGCGATTCTAATGTAGGTACCCTCTAGTTGGGGTCGCGGTCGCGCAGAGAGGGGATTCTGCTCGCCCATCATGTAACCCCAGAGAAGACGGTAGCACAGTGGTCACGTGTTGCCATGCACAGTGAGGTTATGGGGAGACCCCTTTACAGTCTCCCCAGGGATGTGCCTAAACAGGCGACGCACAGGGGGGTTCTGGGGTGGTCTTTTAAGAGGGCACAGTGCCCCCCTTCATGTGCTGATGGTGGCCACCGGGGTGGTTTTAGTGGGTAAAAATCCCACACTCCCCGGTCTAATCCCCGAAGACCGGACGCCTTTTGGAAGGTTTCCCCCCGTAAAAAAAAAAAAGGTACCCTCTAGTTTGACGTTAGTCTAGTCTAGGTAACGCTTGTTCCAGAGGCAGGAGGGGGGGTTATTATGATTCCATTTATTTATTCGATTTCCTTACTAATATTATAATCCTTACTGACTAATATTATGAACGTAAAAGTTTGGGATTAAGGATGTATGGATGTTTTTTACTCTTTCACGCCAGAACGGCTGAGCAGATCTGGATGAAAATGAGTACAAAGATAGATTATAGTCTGAAATAACACATAGGCTACTTTTTATTCAAGTCAATCCCAATCCTGAAGTCCACGCAGACAAAATCGCGGGCAGAAGCTAGTCTCTCATAAATATATGTTACTAATATGTTTATTAGTACTATCGTCTTAATACGAATATGTCAATAATTATCCAGGGGAAAGTTCTGTTGAGAAGTAGATTTAAAAATCATGCAATAACTCACCAGACGGGGGCTGCCTCGAGGTCATTATTAGCCCTGGTCAGATGCTGACGACTTCATACACTTATTCGTAACACAATCACTAGCAATTTCAAGATGTTCAAGGGTGAGACACGGAAGATACGCGATGTCTCTGTCGATAGAACTAATAAATGTTTTCTTTTTCAGATAATATTAAAACCCCCGAAACTTCAAGACAAGGTTACCATGTTCTTAAAATGTCACTGAAGTAACAGGATACCAAAATTTCAAGTTAATCTGACTTGCGGAAGTTGCGCACAACCCTTCATAGACCAAAAAACACCTGATAAACTTCAAACAGCTCGCTAGATTTTCTTAAATCTAAGAACACTCGCCATCAAGTAACCAAGAAAAAAAACTGAATCAAAATCGGTTAATTCGTTTGGGTACCATGATGCAACAGACAGACACACAGATACGCACTACAAACTTATAACACCGCTCTTTTTTGTAAACACTACACAAAAGGAAACACACCCGTATCACACATAATTTATATCACTTATCTGTGAACATTGACAATGAAATCAAATCCGTCAACTATTTTATTATTTGGTCAATAAAATACCGAAACTACCCACAATTCCCGCAAACTGTCACAAGTAAATTTGGCATTTCCGTGCCGTTGTCGTTTTTACTTACGTTCGGAAATACCAACAAATTACAAATAAGTGTTCACAAATCGAATTCATATCTATTGTTTAACAATAAATGAAATATAATTTAAAAATGTCACTAGGTACTACAAAAGTCGGATACGTCGCCGGCGCGGGCGCCGTTACATACACAGCTGCATCATCGTGTTATCTTGTATCTATATAATATCTTCTTCTACTTCTTTCTATCTATAAAAATATTAATATAAATAAAAGGCCTGACTGACTAACCAGCCTTGAACCCAGAAAACTAAAATTTTCCTTTGGAATAATTTGAAATGAAATGAAAAGGGGTTAAATGATAAGATAGTTTAATCGTTTGAGAATCCCATAATTAATTAATGGAAAATTAGTTAAGAAACTTATAGTTACTGCAAAATATAACATGGATTTTTCTATGAAATTCTCAGTAGCAGCTCGGAGTCTGGATTTGTGCCCGGTTAATGGCTAAAGGCTCGCCCCCTATAACATGGGACCTAGACATACCGGCGAACTATGGGTGTACATTAAGTACGCTTCTGCCTAACCCTTCGGGGAATACAGGCGTAATGATATGTTATTATACTGCAAATATGCAAGTCAATATTATACCAAAGGATTGTATAACGTTATTTTCCACTTGTTACGTGGCTCCGGATACCATAACCCAATAATGTGCTTACACTGTCCCGCCGCCAGGCCGTTAAGACAGATTTATGTCCCTAACTTAGAAACACCCCAGTGAAGACAGGACTGCCATAGCGGTTTAACTGGTTTATCATAACGTGTTTATTTCAGATAATTGACTTACCTACTAACAAGAAGATTTAAAAGGTTTATGGAGCGCGCATTGGGAATATTTTCATATAAAAACTGGTTTGATTTCTTTCTCTGTAAAGGAGCTGTAAGGATAATATGTATGGTACCTATTATATGTTTAATGAGTTATTTGTTTTTAACATTTAAATGTCTTTGTCTACTAATAACATAACGATAAACATTTTAGGATTCGATTTTACCTTTGTTTGTGATGATACCTACATTATTCTTCTACTTACATAATTAAGTTACACAATATGGTTATGGTTGACAGTAGAAAATAAAAAAAAAATTTGCTCATAGTTCTGGATGATCATTTACATACATATATCTGGTGGGGCCTGTTTTAATGCTTATTATAATGGCGATTTCGAATGCCTTTTTCAAATTTTTCTACTTACGAGTACTGCTGTTTACTTTTATACCTTTTATAAACAACGAAAAGGTTGAAACGCAATGTAACTAATAAGCACTTGTATTCAATTTAATGTACGTTGCATCAAAAATATTGTAATTTATCATTGCTCTATCAGGTTATGATCTGAACAAACATGACTTACAATATTTCTGAACCTAACGACGATCTGATTACCAAGTTGTTCCATTTAAAGTTATCTCTTTATTAACCTCGAGATGAAAGCAACGAACAAAGTCCTAAATATTATTAAACATCAAATGAATTATTTAGCACTTTCAAATTATCTTTAGCCGAAGCTGAATATCATGGACAAAAGACGATATAACGCGAACGACGGCAGCTTAAAATAATAAAGGCATTTTGGAATTTTGTGTTAAGCTTTTCTCTCGGTGCCAAATGTTTCCAAGTCGACTTACGAGTTAAATTGCCAGGATTCGTCTTAATTCTTCAGCTATTACAGCTCTCATGACGTGTACACGGCAGGTGCTTCCAAGATAATTTTGCCGTTAGTTTTGTTTATAATGTCTTGTTGGAGAGTAATTAACTTGCTAAAATCTACTTGCGAACTTTTCTCACTTTTACAGAGAATTATTTATTAAAAGCCAAGTAAGTGAGGGTTTTAACGTTTTTATCTAAAACACACAGAGGTGAGCTACTTTGTGCTCAAAATATATGTAAGCTTTAGTCAGTCCTACCTTGTCTAGTTTATCGCGTTGTGAGCCAACTGTTTAAACCCATTTAAAGCCATTCCATGTCACTGTTGACGGGTTAATAGGAGAAATTACGGTTATTGCCGCAGTGAGTTCCATAGGTGCGCGCCTGCGTCCAACAATTTAACGAATCATAATAATTGTTTTAATAACCAAACTAGATTTTACAGGACATAAAACTTCCAAGGAGTAATAAAAGAATTTTTCATCGCAAAAAATGAAGTACCGTCATTAATACAAACTTTGTATTTCCATGATTTGTGCCTCTTGCTTTGTTGTATTGTAATTTTTACGGTCGGGGATGCTTGTGCTCGCGTGGTTATACTGCGTAATCGTATTTTATATCAACAATGGCCCTTATCTGTAAAAACGTATTTGAAATTCATGGGTCTGCGTCGTTGAAAAATTGTCTACAGTATTTTTATGTTTAAAGCTCTTGCGTTGATGATAAAAAGCCAGTCTTACCTGTTTAGACGCACGGAAAGTTGACGTTTTGGTAATTTATGGACTTTTGGGGCGATTATGACGGTCAGAAATACTTTGTAGATAGTTTTGTACAGTGTAGTAAAAACTTCAAACGTTTTGCGATGGAACTAACAGGGGTGGGTGAAGTTTTAAACGATTCGTTTCTCGCCTTTTACGATATTGGTTTGGAGTGAAATATCGGCGTCCTTAACTTATTTATCTCTGGCCGTCAGGCCTAAGACGTGCGTGCAATGCAAAGTTCGTGGAATATCCTTCGAATGTAAAACGAGCTAATTTAAAGAATTTTCACAGAACGTTTGGGATGATCAGACGTAATCTAATAAACATATATCTAGTTACCCGATACTTGGTATTGATTAAATTTAAATTCATCGTTCTCCGTAAAAAGTAAAGCCCGCTGCTAACTATGCATTTTCCTTTTTTTAACCTTGGTTTTAAGTAATACTAATACTACATAATTACGCCGACTTTAAATGCGAAATAAATTATTTACTTAACCGCCTAATAAGTAATTAGTAAGCTATTTTACAATGTATAATAATTGTTGCTTATTTCTTTTTGTGCATAACTATAAGCTCAATAAGACTTGTTACTTAAATCGTATTTTATGGTGAAGTTAACTTTTACTCGGTATGTATACTAAAGATTGCCGCAAAGGTCAAAGGCTTGTCTCAAATAGGCTCCAAGACTTTCTAAATTTTAGGTTCTCGTTGCCCATACTAGGATTTTATCCTGTATCGTGGGTGCCTTTACAAACACAAATTCTCACATACACAAACAAAATTAAAACAGATATTTTAAATTCTATTTTCGTGTATGTTCAATTTCAATATGGGTATTTCAGACTTCAGAAGATGTGGTTATAAATATAAGCCACAGTGGCGGATAGCCAGATACAGCTTGTATTTAATATATTTGCGTAATAAAATGTCACACAAAAATAACCAATTTAATAGTAAAGTTTTGAGCCCACGAATACCGCATAATATGTAAACTTAACAATGTCAAAAAGCGCAGTCTCGCCGTATAAATTAAGTGAGAAATTCTGAAATGCAAAAATAACTTTGCGAAGTGAACTGCGGATCCAAAAAGGAATTAATTAGGCCGATGTGTTTAAAACTCTGCACACGAGGGTTATAAATTTTAGTGAGTGAGTCACGACTGCGCCGCGTATTTATGTATTCGCAAGAATTACCGGAGCCACTTCAGTCCACACGTGAATCTCGAATGTTAAATTAGCCTTCTTGAATATAGTATGTAGGGTAGTTTAGGGCCCAATTTGTATGTTGATATGACTCGTGCACATAAAGAATGGATTTGGAAAACTTACGTATATAGTAAATGGATTGGTGTTTGTGTTTACATTAATCGTAAGAAGGTCTAAGGCCATTTATAGTCTATTAGCTGTTGCTGGCAGTTTTACTTACACCCTAAAGGAATTTACGAAACAAAAGATAGGTCATGTCTTTCTTCAAGGTCCCAACTATCGCTATATCGATATCAATAAAAACTGGTTCAGCTATTTAACCGTGAAAAGATAGCAAACGGACAAACGGACACTTTTACTTTCCAATTTACAATATTAGTATGGATAGATGGATGGCGTTGCCGTATTGTAGTAAAAGATTAGGTAAATTCTTAAAAAATATTGAAAGAAAGAAAGAAAGAAAATGCATTGACATACTATCACGCCTGTATTCCCCGAAGGGTTAGGCAAATATAAAAATCACCAGAGCTCCGCGACGAAGCGTTGTGTTGGCAGATAGGATATGCATCACGCTATTGTATCCTATGCTGCCAGCCCAACTATTCCTCCATAATTTACAGGATCGGTAACACGCGACTGATACCCCTGGTGTTGCAAGCGTCCATAGGCTGCGGTAACCTCTTACCATCAGAAGGACCGTATGCTTGTTTGTAGTTATAAAAAAATATACCGTGCCATCTCTCCCCTAAGAATCTATTTTGGGATACGGGCACGGGCTTGCAAATAAACAGATAAACGCGCGTAACTTCAGGGGACACAATTAGTTAACTCTATTACGGTAAGGTTCATTTTGGGGTGGCATTACTAACAAATAGTGTTACATTATTTAATTTCATCCAGTACCTAGTCCTTTTGTCATTGTACAATTGCCCTCGTGATTCGTAATGCTATGGTATTACACACAATTCTACTTTGACAGTTTTATTCTGGTGAATTGAAATGCACGGTAAAATATTGTCCATTCATACACAGAGCTTATTAAATTCAGTTAAAATTAACCTATTTCCATATTAAACGGACACGCACCATTGATTATTTTGAATAATTATCATAGATTTTACTTATAGGGTGATTACATAATAACCAAAACAGCTGTTTGAGTAAAAAGAGGATTTGTGACTAAACTTTGTTTAACATCATAAATCCATCGAAATACTGATGACGACGACTGACGAAATACAAAGCGGTGATGTTAGTTTAATGTAAAACCGATAAGCGGTTTTTCATATTGTTAAAGCGAAACTTTAGTTAAAATAGTTTTTCCCATTGATCAGATACAGAATTATGTTAAAATCCATACCATCACGCCTGTATTCCCCGAAGGGTTAGGCAGAGGCGTACTAATACACCCACAGTTCGCCTGGTATGTTTAGGTCCCATGTAATAGTGGGCGAGCCTATTGCCATTAACCGGTCACAAATCCAGACTCCAAGCTACTACTGAGAATTTCATAGAAGAACCCAATAACACTTTACTCGACCTGGGGATTGAATCTAGGACCTCTAGCGTAGCAGTCGCATTTGGGACCACTAGACTAGTGTCTAGTATCTAGTATGTAACACAAGAAAAAATAAAACAAAGGAACGAAGTGTAGAATAGAAATTCCTTGTTCTTTTGATTCATAAAATATTATTTATTTGGAGAATCTATACGGTTATCGTATTTAACCGCATTGACTCCTTTATTAGCGACTTCATTCAACAAATTAATACAATTGCGTTTTAAAAAATGTGCTTGTAACTGTATGTAAAGATTTAGCTTGTAGAGTCCCCCTGCAAGACTGATACCTAAATTTAATTGTATTGTGAAAATAAATTAATTGTGAGGGTCTGATTACTAGATTTTTGTCAAAAATGTTAAACGTTAAGAATTTCACGTAAGCACATTCGGTGGAAGTCGCTACACTTCCATTTTTGAGTAACACGACTTGGGCGTTATAGCATAGTTGCATCTTACGAGTGAATACTGCAAGATAAAATATTAGCGCACTTTCGAAGCTTTTACGCCTATTATTTATTCAAACTAAGAACAGAGAATACTTCGAGTCGCCCTGTGGATATTGGTAGTAAATAAATTAAAATTCCTAGAATTGCGAGTGAGTAAAGTTAAGAGTCTTTTGAACTGTATACAAAACAAGCACCAACGAACATGTGCGAAGTGCATGAAAGTATGTAAGATTACGACCACGTCGAATACGAATTGAAAACAGCTCTAATTAGCTTTAATTTCTTAAAACATTTCTGCGTAAGAACTGACGTCATACCACGTTCCAAATTCGCTTAACAAGAACAATGACAAATCGGAAGCAGGAGGTGAGTTATAACCCAGAATAAAACCTTCTTTGTTTGAAATAGGGGATGTATTATAACGACCAATAGTAAGGGCCACTCACCCATTAAAGGTAGTAATGAAATTCATTGAGGTAATAAAATAAATCAGGAAATTTATACGTGGAGGGACTCCACGGGTTCCGCTGTTTTGAAACTATTTTAAAGCATCCTGCGAAGCTGCCTCGTAAATATAGTGAAGGTGTTTAAGAACAACAGTGAGTCCAATGTACTGAGACGTGAGTTCAAATGAGCTTACCGTGTGTCAACGTCGTCGAATAAACAGACAAACATGTTTTAATGAGCATAGGGAAGGAAAATTTATATTCCGCATAGTTTTTGATGCTACATACTCTCTTTAAGTTGTACGTTTGTATTTGGGGAAGTTTCTGTATTTGAATCACATTTGTTTAAAGCATTGTAATTAAAGTAATATATTTTGCAGGTGGACACGTTTGGAGTAACTTATTTGGCCCACATGAGCCTTTATTTTAAGGGCAAAATTGCTGATGTAAAAAATGATGAAATATATTTTATATGAATTATAATTAAGAGTACATAATAACATTTCAATATTTACAAAGCCGGCAGACAAGCGAGAGGCAAAATTGGGTTAATCTCTCACGGCCAGAGTTAATAAATAATCCAAATGGAGATAAGTGCCATGTTTTCCAAGAAGGGCACTGTAATAATCGGACCAGTACTTAATTCACATTATTTAAACGCGTCATATAGCTGAAAGCTATATGTATATATATACATTTTAATCGTTATGAAAAAGAGGAGCTTCGACTCTATGATAAATACATAAGGATATTTTTGGTCTAACAGTTCACATTATCATGTTTTGAGGAAGTGGAAATTTTTCCTCACAGTTGTCGTTCGTAATCGCTATTTCCAGAAACATAGGTACAATCACGTCTAAAAGCTTCACAAATTTCAAAGAAAATATTGTATAATATGTTCTAAATGCTTATAGATTAAGACATAGATTAAAAAACACGGTAATAAACAAGCCCGATACACAAGCTTTATGGTGAGCCATTTAGATTAGTCAACGCTTTAACATTCGGGGACATGAACGATAGAAATGTGTCGCATATTTTTGTTTAATAGGCTAGTGCGCTGATTTACTGTTTTTTTTATGACTCCATAAAAAAGTTGACCATAAATAGACCCTTTAACCAAAATTGTAGATAATAATTATAAATCGCTATAAGAATTTGTGACGTCAAATATTTCGTGTGTCATACAAATTTCATATTAACACTAAAACTATACTATCACATCGGGAAAAGAGCACCACAATCTTCACCACAAACTTTTATCTTAGAACTTTATTTTTATGATTTTTTTTTCTTTAATAATATGATATATTTTTACTTTTTGAATGTTTTAATTCAAAAATTCATTTTATAAAATCAAATGTCATGACTTTTTGTTACATTTTGATTGTATCAATTTTATTGTACTACTT
This sequence comes from Acronicta aceris, assembly GCA_910591435.1. Lineage (NCBI taxonomy): Eukaryota > Metazoa > Arthropoda > Insecta > Lepidoptera > Noctuidae > Acronicta > Acronicta aceris. The sequence continues at coordinate 6,229,308 of OU342763.1, read as the reverse complement.
TTTAAATTGAATATTTTTTATGTAGTTATACCTATTGAATTTATGCTAATATATTTTTATTTATGATTAATGAATTGTATAACCTGAATCGAATGTTATGTCTAATGTATTTTAAAACTATTTCTATGTGGGATATTATGCCTGAATGAAAAGATATTTTTTATTAGTCAATTTCAAATTTTAATAATTTAGTTATATATTTTGTAATAAATCAAACACAGGTGTAAATTGAATTTCGATTAGAAAGTCACTACAAATCTTGGCTACATTGGCAAATTGATTAAAGAGCAAGTTATTACAAAGTTGTCGGACAATATCAAACGTCGCCCATGCAAACTTCCAATTCCAACTTCCAACCTCGGGACGCTTTCGACGAGGGTCCCCAAAATATCCGCAAGTATTTTCTCTTTCAACAATCCCTAAAATTATTCTGTACAAGAAAATATAAGTTGTTCAAAAGCCATTTCTAGACGTAATATCGGGTATGCGAAATAAGTTTTTGTTAGTGTCCTTTTAGCGGGTGTTAATGTTTTTTTACTAGGATATTTGGAAAAGGTATGTGTTGTTTGAATATCATGTATGTATAATAGGTACGTATTGGTATATTCAAGCTACTAGAGAGCTCATTAGCAATGCACTTACTGGTGTTACAGGAATTTAATTGGAGCCTGTGTGAGCGAATTGAAACTTATGTGATATTATACGATAGTAGATCGCAGTGTCGCTTAACATCAGGCGAACCGACGGTCAAGCGTAAGCATATCAGAAATAAAAAAAGTGAAACCTAAAACACACCGAGGAAGTGTGTGTGTGTGCATTAAGTACACCTCTACATAAGCCCTCGAGGAATACTGATGGTATGTGTTTGTAAATATACTTGAATATCTTATTTTACTTACTCAGCTCTGTCAACACGTCCATCCCACATATTTTCGTTATCTTTAGCAAATCATCGCTCCATAAATAATTTATTTCAATGCAGATGTTCTACGGGTTTTTGCCGAGCGCCTGTCTTATGCAAAGTTAAGGGCATTAAAACGATTTATGAATGTTAACTTTGGAGCTGAAGCGGACATCGCTCACGTTGCTCTACTTAAGCAGTAGGAGCACATTGTGCACCTAGAAGATGCATGGAGCTTCTTATATCCCAGCTTTTTATAAATTAAAGTTCTTTTGAGATCTGGAAGTTTTTATTTGAGAAGAGGAGAAAGTACGTTATGACGTCATATATTTTACCCATTAGCACAAATAGCCTGGTCAAGATGAGCTAGCGATATGATCACATTAGACTGCCAAATTATGTCTCGATATTGGTTTCTGAGACTTACGCGAATATTCGACATATTATAATAAAACCAATTTGCGGATTGTATCGCGTAAACTCCCATTAACAAATTCCGACGATTCGGACTCCTTACAGCGTCCATGCTCACGGGCAGACTGAGGTTTTATTTTAAAGTCTCGAGTTCAAATCCAAGGCCATCCTCTGACTTTTCGAAGTCATAAAGGTATTAATGATAATTTATCACGCGCTCAAACAGCGGCAGAACATATTGTGGGGAATCCTGCACGCCTGAGAGATTTTCTCGACAGCGTGTGAAGTCTGCAAATCCGCAGTAGGCTAGCGTGTTGAACTATAGCCTAACCCCTCTCAGTCTGAGAGAAGACCCATGCCCAGTAATGTGACAGTATATAGGTTGATAATGATGCCCTTGTCTATGTAATGACTGTAAGTACGGCCTAAGCGTGAGGTCGTAAGTTCGATTACAAGATCGAACAGTGTTACTAAGTTTTCTATAAAGTTCTCAGCAGCTCGAAGGTAGGATTTCTAATCGAGTAATGATATTGCCATTACCTGGCTCGCCCACTATTATATAAGATCAGAAAACATACCGGTGAACTGCAGGTTTACATCAGCAGACCTGTGTTTAGCTGTGTGGAGATACAAACTTGAAGGTATGACGGAAAGGTTAGACAGATATGTACTGGTCTGCCCACAGTATGTTAGTATGTTTAGGTACCATGTAATAGAGGAAACGAACTCCGCGCTGCTACTAAGAATTTCAAAGAAAATCCCAATAAAACTTTGCTCGGCCTAGAATCAAACCCAGGACCTCTAGCATAGCAATCGCACTTAGGATCACTAGACTAATGAGACAGTTGACATGAGAATAAAATTGCTATAAGGTATATTTTTAATGTTATTTCTAATATGCTTTTTCATTCACATGATCGACGTTGATGAGATAAAGAACAGTGTTACCCACGCTTGAACCCTAAACATAACCTTTATTTTTACAACATTAGTGTTATGTTTACGTAGTTATAAAGTTCACAACTATGTATTATTATTTTGTGCTTACAATGTGATAATATATTGCTCACGACATTGCCAGATTCAATCTGGACGTTATACGCAGAACGCAAACAACTGGCAACATTAGATTGTAAATCTTTTGTTTGACGTTCAAAGACTTTTTATTGTCATAAATGCGGCGGTAGCCTAATGGCTAAGGCGTCGGACTTGCGATCATGTGGTTGCCGGTTCGAAACTTTAATAATGATATTTTTTTAATACAGTTTGGACCGATTTTGAAAACGACGACACAAATAGGTACAAATTTACAATGACACGTCAGTATTTAGATCACATTTTGAAGTAATGAAAGTCCAATTCAACATACTGAAAGCATTGATAATACCAACTACAATGTTGATAAACATCAGAACCACGCTCGTGGTTTGAACTTTTGTTGTACAAATGGATAGATACTTTTTATATGAGTCCATACGTCATCATCATTCATTTGTTCAATCAACTCCCCGAGACAAATGAAATTTTGTTAGCGTAAACATGTCACGAAAGTGAAAAATATATGGGATCGACATGCGCTCGCTCTTTTCTATAAAAGTCAAATGTTTCATTTCAATAAGGTAATTATAACCACATCTTTAAAGGTTTTCTGGATTGCTGTTAGCGATAAGACCACCCGTAGTAACTCTTTATTTGATTTAAACTCAACTTTTCGGATAGTCCTTGGGAGGTGTAAAAGTGGCGGTAGTCTAATTAGGCGTTGGACATACGATCATATGGTTGCCGGTTGAAAACCGACACCATTACACTACCGACGTGAACCCACTCGTAACATAAGCATTTAGTTTAGCACGAGGGGGTTTTGGCTTAACAAGAATACTAGTAATGAGCAACCCACAGTGCTAGTAAACTTTTTTTTAAAAAAGGTGTGACCAGCTTAAGCAAGTGTTTTAAAAAAAAAAGCTGATATTCCATAAGTTTAAACCAATCACCAAGTCATTGTCAGCCTTTGAGAAGAGAAGAAGCAGCTTTGAAGAAGAAGCTTAACCTGCTTCGTAGCACTAAGCATGTGATACAAGGATGTTCTAATTTAAACAGAATAACGTCCCTTTAACTTCTTATTCCCGTTAAAATTCCGCCGGCGACGCGCACGTACCTCGTAACGTCTCTACTTCCCAAGATTTATACGACGCCAGTATTTATTAACGCATCTCGTAATAGCGTTAAGCAGTTTGCCACAGTCATTTTGATGTTACGTATTATTAAATTAGGTAATTAGCACTTAATTTGGGGAGATTAATCTTCGGTTTATGAACAAAATCGAGGTTGAAAGAGTCTTGTTTACGCGAGAAAACTTTTAAAAGACGAATGGACTTGGGGATGAGATCCGGGAGTGTGGGATTCTTATCCACTAAAGTAAGAATCCTATACTCCACCCCATTAACATAGTGAGGATCACAGTGTCCTCTTAAAAAACCTCAGTAAATTGTATTTTCAACCGACTTCAAAAAGGAGGAGGTTCTCAATTCGTTGTTTTTTTTGTATGTTTGTTACGCGATTGCTTCGTTAAATATGAACCGATTTTCATGATTCTTTTTTTGATCGGTAGGTCATACTTCAGAGGTGGCTCTATAAATTGGTCAAGATCTGATCATAAAGTTTAGAACAAAATTACAATAACACGTAAATTATAAACTGATAACGTCATAAGATACCTATGCCTAAAATTTTACCCGCTACTAAAAATTGTGAAATAAAATAACTTTTAACAAAAAGTGAAACCGCCCTCAAAAACTTAAAAATAATTTTAGGTGCACAACAGTTTCGAAAGTCGGTGGCGAAAACAAAAATTCTAACCAAATCCTAGGCACCGACATCCGCATCTGTTGTGCAACTAACCTTATTTTTATGATTTTAAAGGTTTTACTTTTTGTTATAAGTTATTTTATCTATTAGCCGGACGGACCGAATACAGGTAGAATATTATGTTCACAATGGTATCAGGTGAATGAGAAATGATCTCACTAATGTATCAAGATAATACCTATTCACTAGCTTGATTACTAGTTACTACTGTGATTAGTGTATTGTCCCTAATGTCTACCTAAATTCTAGAATGAACTAAAATTGAATACACGGGTAAGGTAAGATACATTACTTTTAATTACATGAAATGTCGACTGAATTCTAACACCTGAATTATCAGTCAACTGAAAATAATTATTAAACTATTTTTTTATTTCATTAGGTACTTAGCTATCTCAATTAGACAATCTTATTGTGCCTACATACATATCTGTACTTGTGCTAAGTTTTATGTTAACTGGGCAGAAAGAGACTAGACCCCACGACACAGGGAATCCTAGTGTGGGGTCTAGAGCTTTATCTGCTTACTGTACCTGAAATATTTTTGGCGCAATAAAGAAATTTTATTGTTTTATTTTTATTTACAGGAAAAATTCTACAGATAATCCTTAATAAACCAGGATACAGGATGCATCAACTTGATGCAGTTTTTTTTCTAAAAGCCACGCAATATTTATTTTTTATAACGAAGAATTCAGCATTTGTTTCTTCTAGAGACAGAATCAAAAGATTGAGAATTACCACCAGCTTGGAACCCTACTATAGATTCCATTAAATCTGCAAGACCGAAGGATACGGTGAGCTCATTCTGCGTGAATCGGATCGCCAATAATTAATTAAAATGTAAGGTAGCTGTTAGTAATTGTAACATTAAGACGTCCAACAACTTAGTCTACCCGTGACCATGGATGCTGTAAAGGATCCGAAACGTCGGGAATCAAATAATATCAATACAATGCGATAAAATCCGTAAAAAGTAGTTTTATTTCAATGTCTAATATTCGCGTAAGTGTCAGAAACCAGTACAAAAGATTTGTGTTAAGCTTTAGAAAGTACAATGATGAAATCATTCATTCATTTATTTTTTCAATTTTATTGAAGGGTGTATGAACAAAATCAAACAAAGCTTTACATACAATATAAATAGAGTATTGTTTAATTAAAACCAAACGGGAAGGTTGAAAAGTACTGACAATGTAAACAAATCTATTGTGTTATTAACATGAATCAAATGACAATTTCACGGTTCAGACTGCATTAACAAATAATTTTGGTTTGCTTCCAGGATAATAGTAATTCAAAACAATAATAACTTAGTAGGTAAGTATGTGTAAAGTTTAATTAATTAATGTAGTAAAATGCAATTATATGTGCATATTGCATTTTCTGCGACAGTGATTGCATAAACAACCAATAAAGTCTTTTATTATTTCATTCGCCTGTGTAAATATTGCCTTCGGCTTAGCACAATGGATATTATTTCCACAGAGCGGACACAGTTTGGTTCAAATGTTTTTTTTTTCACGTGAGTTACCCCCGTCGAATGAATTTGAGGTTTCAATGTACACTGTTCATTTTTATTGATTTTTACAGAATAAAACTATTCAATGGCTTCGTGTTACAAATATTTCATTGGCTAGGCCTACAATTGTTGTTTTAGTAACGTTTTATCTTATTTTATGTATATTCTTTGCCATACTATGGGTGTTTTGTTAGTTGATATCAAATATTCCATCGTATAAATGTCGGCTTTCGGAAAATGTTAACGCATGTAGGGTTGTTGATTGTTTTTAACCGACTTCAAAAAGGAGAAGGTTCTTATTTCAACTGTTTTTTTGTGTGTTTGTTACGTGATTATTCCGTTAATTATAAAACGATTTTAGAGATTATTTTTATTATCGGTAGGTCATACTTCAGAGGTGGTTCCATCTAAAAAATTGGTTAAGATCCGATCACAAAATTTAGAACAAAATGACAATAATACGTAACGACCGATAAAACTATAACGTCGTCTAGGTATATGTAAAATTCTACTCGCTACTCAAAATGTTGAAATAAATTAACTTTTAAGAAAAAGTAAAACCACCTTCAAAAACATTAAAAAAATAATGTTTTGTGCGAAACAGTTGCGGAAGTCGGTGTCTTTCATTTGATCGGATCTTTTGATATCGCCACCGACTTCCGAAACTGTTTTGAAGCAACGGTAGCCAAATGGCTAGGGCGTCGGACTGGTGATCATGTGGTTGCCGGTTCAAAACCCACCCGTTGCACTACCGACGTGAACCCACTCGTAACACAAGCATTTAGCACGAGGGGTTAACAAGAATACTAGTAATGTCATAATGTGCTACTCACATTGCTAGTAAGCTTTTTTAAAAAGAAAATAAAACATACTCTCGAATTGAGAACCTCCTCCTTATTGAAGTTGGTTCAAAATATAGTTGGTAGGTAGGTACCAAGCTACAACATAAAAAAAAACATAATTTGATTTCCACTAAGCCAAACGAGAGGCTAGTTCCACTAAGAATACCTGAGCAACGTAATGAATTGAAGATATTACAATACCGTTTACCTTGTATAGGCTTTGCGTTTAATATATCCCAAATTCAACTACCAGTGTGGATCACAATAGGACCGGTGATAGCGGTGATTGTCTACCACAACTAGACACGATGACGTCATTAATCTTTCCGTAATGACCACCAAAATGTGGACGCAGTCGTCATGGCGCATTTGCTAAAATAAAACGTTAAAGTTTGTGAGTATGGATGTGTGGATGTGTGGATATATGGATGTATGGATATGTGGATGTATGAATGTGTGGATGTATGGATGTGTGGATGTGTGGATGTATGGATGTTTGTTACTCTTTCACGCCAGAACTGATGAATTTTGGCACAGAGATAGATTATAGTCTGGAATAACACGTAGGCTGCTTTTTCTCCAGGTGGGACCCAATTTTGAAGTCCCCGCAGACAAAGTCGCGGGCAGAAGCTAGTTAAATAAATAATTATATCGGCCAAGAGGTTTGGGATGTAGGCAGATAACAACACATGTTATGTGGTTTGATACATATTGCATTTATCATGTAATATGTCAAAATACACAATCATTGTCACACAGATCTATGATCTATGTCTGGATAACTAAGTCTTGTCAACATTCCATATTTGCATTAGTTGGTATTCAAATTATTATATTGAAAAAAAAATCCGTAATTTAAAAAGACATACCTGAACAATTTTAAAGAGTCATTGTATTGTGCTAAAATATTCTCGGAGTTTTAAAAGTCCACAGAATCGTAGGATTCCCTTTTTTACGAATTGTTTACAAAGTTTCAAACATTTCGCTACATTTTTAGCATCAACTCTCATTTTCTTTCATAACACAGGAGTGACGATTTTGTGGACTGGCTGAAGGACCAATTTGGAGTAATTTTAACCGGCTTACAAAAACGGTCAAGTACGAGATTGCCTCGCATACAAGAGGGTTTCTTGTCACATTTTTTAACGAAACTAGCTTTATCCCGCGTTGTTACCTGCGGCAATTGTGTTCCCAATGCTGTACAGTTTTCTTTGATTCGTCTTAGCAGCCTGCACCTACATTTTTTTTGAGACAATGTATCATGTGTCGCTCTATTATTTACTTTCTTCTAATATGTTGCCAATCTTTTTATAGAAATCTGTCCAGCGGTTTAGGCGTGAAAAGATAATATAATATACGTAGTTATTTTCATATTTACAAAATCAGTTTGTAAATATGGATTATAGGTACTAGCTACTTTACACTAGAAGCATCTGTATATAAATTGTTTACAATATACATATTTTGAAAATTGTTAATTGATTGGCTACAAAAGAGTAGGTGATTTATTTAGATACTTATATCGATTATGATAAAAGATTTGATTGTGAATTAATCTTTGAAAAATTTTGTCTAGATACATTTTGTCTCATCGTCTCTCCCTCGAATGATCCTAATTATTGTCAAATCAATCAATTTATGGCTACAAAAAATTACTGACTCGAAAATCGAATGATTGTATTTTTATTAGAAAAAGGACTGCGTAAGGCAGATACCATTGTGTAATCTTTTTGGGTCTAGATGTAGTTTAATGTGAAGTTTATGTTTTTAAGATACAGAAATAAATCTTAGTGTGAGGCAATAGTTTTTTAACATAACAGTCACTTTCTAACTAAAAAACCACCAATCAAATCGGTTGAGTAACATCGGAGATATAATGTTAAAAAAATACAGGAAAACACAGAAAAATTGAGACAACCATCCTTGTTTATTGAGTCGGTTAAAAATACATTCAAACCATCAGAAGGATTTGCAATAAAAACCTAAGTACGGTAAACCGGTGTACTTTGAGTCGTGGGATGACTTTGATCAAAAGTTACGTTTATAAACAAATGGAAATTATGTGAAAAGAAATGTAATTTGGTAGATTAGGTATATGTTATAAAAAGCGCTGGCGTTTTTTAATGGGAGTTTCATGGAATTAAACTCAAATAATACAAATGACAATGTTTAATTTTACTATTGAAAGATTTGTATTACCATATGTTACCATATGTTAGAGGAGTCACAGACAAGATTGGCTATATCTTGAAGCGAGCTTCAATCAAAACATACTTCAAGCCGCTGAAGAAGATTAGTCAGTTCCTACCACCTGTCAAGTGCCACATACCTCTGCAAGATGCAGGTGTATACAAGCTAGATTGTGATTGCGGTCTCTCTTACATAGGCCAAACTAAAAGAAGTATAGGGACCCGCGTAAAAGAACACATCGCTGATGTTAAACACCGCCGTTGCAAGAAGTCAGCAGTTTGTGAACATACTCTAGAAAAGGCCCAGCACTACATCAGATTTGATAAACCACAAGTCCTCGCAAAAGAAAACCGATTCCTTCCCAGGATGATCCGTGAGGCTATTGAAATTAAAAAACATCCAAATTTCAAGTATAGTATATCAAGAGAGCTGATAAAACCGACTTTAATTTTTTTTATGATTTTATTCTTTACGTATGTAAAATAAGTTTTGTTCGAAAACGAAATAACTATTTCATGAAACTGTGAAGCCATAGCATACCAAAGTGAATTGTATTTAAATCACAAATCAGTTTCTGTTTTGCCTACCAGATTGTCAGATGTCTAGATGATATGTATATTGTGCTCGTACCCTGGAGTCACGTTCTATTATAATGTGACACGTAACACGTACTACCGAAACTGGTTTTCGGGAAGGCTCTGTTCCAAATAGTCTTGATAGGTTGTTAGATTATCGCCCACGCCTTAAAACATAATAAGGCCTCTGTTTCTAGGGTCGGTTATTTCCATTTTGTCTTGTAAAGGACAGAATTATAATTAATCTGTTTTTAAGTTTGCCTGAGGTAATAAAAAATGTATGTTCATGCTTATTATTATTATCTATCCTAATGTTATAAAGGGGTAAAGTTTGTGAGGTTGTAATCTCTGCATCTACAGAACTGATTTTGAAAATTCTTTTTGTGCTGGATAGTCCGTTTATCGAGGAAGGCTATATAATATCACGCTACGCTTCTTAGGAACAGAGCAGCGCGGGTGAAACCGCTAGCGGGTCGCTAGTTTATATTAAAGCAATATTGGCCCATTTATTTGATAGAATATACTTTTCAGATAGCTTACACCTTGAACTACGGGTTTTTATTTTAGTATCACTTTTCAAAATGTTCTCGGCTTCGATTCCCAGGCAAAACAAAGTGTTGGTTGGTTTTATATGAAATTCTCAGTAGCAGCTCGGAGCTTAGGATCTGTGCCCGGTTAATGGCAATAGGCTCGCCCCCTATTACCTACATGGGTCTTAAAACATACCAGCTAACTGTGGGTGTACATTGTTCGCCTCTGCCTTACCCTTCGGGGAATACAGGCGTGATGGTATGTTATGTTTATCATTTAATTTCGCATTTTTATAAAGATATGACTTATTTTAAATATCTTCGTAGCATCGTAATGGTTATACCCAATAGATTTCAACGTAAAATAACATTTTAATTATAGAAATTAATTATTTGTTTGTTATAAGTGAGACAGTAGGTATATTTTGTATAACATTTACTGCATTTTCTTCCCAAAAAGTTTAATTATATATCTCCCTAAAGGTACAGAACGGAAATGATGAATGTTTGCCGAGGGACTCGCCAGAGTGAATTAGACTAAAAGGAACTAAATAAGGCCCCTGGAGGGAGCGCCGACCCAAGTAGGTAATGTACTTGCAGACTTAATAAGAACTCTGCCCTGTTACGGAAAAATGTTTATATTCGTATTTTCAACCTAATTATCAATCAATACAACGAATATTTTGTGATGGTAAAACTAAAAAGAAATATTGTGAGTTTTTTGGTCCAGAATCTAAAACTGTGAATAAAAATATCGACTACCAAGTTTATAGGTTAGAATCGAGGACACGCACCTATCTATAACTTTTCGAAACTAAGTGTGAATTAAACTAGATAATAAATTACCCCTCTTATAAACGTTCGAAGGTACCGTCTGCGCTCACTTAACTACTGATTAGGTTACTGGAATACTCAATAGAACTTTATAAATAAAAAATAACCACTACGCGTTCGAACCTCGCGTGTTATCAAAAGAGACTTATGCATCTAAAGATATTATGCCAAATGCAACTTTAATCAAACCGCTACTACAATCTTCCGTACACAAAACAAAGCTAATTTCGAAGGCCACAGCTGAAATTTACGGAAACAGAAACCACGTCGGCTTGTTCCTGAGATTGCGTCTGCAACGTCCAACTTTAAGCATTGTGAGACTGCGTACAGAACTGGCAAAGCTATCAAAGTTTATAACACTGTCTAATACAATGCTATATGCAAATGTAGCGGAACTTTGTCGCGAGATATATTACATTCGAATCGTGTGCAGGAATTATGATGAAGTGTGGATAGAACTGTATTTGTGGAGAAAAGAAAGTCCTTGGTCGTTTATATATTTATTTAAGGTAACTCAACAACATAAATAAAAAGTTGAGCATGTCCTGGTCAGGAGAATCGAATGGCAGCATTCGATGAGATCTCCCATTTTGCCAAGTTTAGGGTTGGCGCAGCATGACTTTTCTCCCATTCACCACTGTCAGCCGTCATTGCATCGTCATTTACTCCCGTTTGTATCATATCGACCTTAACAGAATCCATCCATCTTTTCTTTAGTCTCCATCTCTCCACATTCATACTTACCACTCATAAACAAGAATTCTAAATATCATACCGTGTTGTTACTTTGTACTTGTTGAATTTTTGAACTGTGCTCGACTCCCGTTACTGCATGCCTACTTTGGGCCTTTCTGAAAATCAGCGCTGCAGCAACTATGTGGCTGCAGTATCAGCTTAGATTGGGGCCATATTTTGGCCTAGCATGCTTTTATGTTTTGTATGCTTCTCGTTTATTTTTTCTCATTGTGTTTTATCTTGTGTGGAGTGCAAAATAAAAGTTCTTCTCTCTGTTTTTCTTTCCTTAATCTGTCTTTACTCATTTCTTCTACTTAAGGATAACTTACAACACAAAATAAGTAATAGTAACTCCATACAGAATGGTGACTCCTCGCATTGGATTATAAACTCTACTTGATAATGGGTATGATAATGGATCTAATGAATAATGAATACGTGGAGATTAAATTGGAAATCCATAGAAGAAATTTGACAGTTTTGGATACCATGATGTGCTGTTGACTGAACATATGAATATGTATTCATAGGTGTATACCGGAGTACCGTACCTTACCGTGTTTTGAGTTTATATCGCGAAATCAACTATATTTTTCTGTATTAAATATAATAATAATATATTTATTATACTTTATGAGTTAGACATTAACAGGTCATGTATTTGAAGCGCAACGGTTCTAACAAAAAGCAATGAAAGCGGGTGGCGTGCATTACCTCCACATTCTGTGACTACGTGCCTCGCTGTCGCGTCTCCATTTAACTTATCTTGTTCTGTGGCACGTGCTTGATCTACATAAGTATACAGGCTGTCTTCCCAAAAAATATTATCTTTCGAAAAAATATATGGTTTTAGGGTTTCTTCTTCATAGTGTGGAATTCTCATGGATTCGCCGCCCTTGAGCAGACTTTTATTAGACTTGTATCGACGAAAAACCAGACTTGCTTCCTAAAGCCATCACTGGTTACATTGAACTCGTAAGCACATTCATCCATTCCATACCAAAAAGCTGTCATGCAGCACAATAACTGAGGCCCTTCAAAATGTTTATTTTATTTTTATTAAAAAAAAATTTTTATTTATTAAAAATGGGCTTGCTCTTGCGTCCTCAATCTTGCCTCCGGTACAGAGATGAGGTCTACGGTGGAGCGAGAACACCCAGAAGATGCCTGTTTGCCCTACTTTTGAATAGATTCGGGTTGTAAGTAGGTACTCGGAAATACAATAATTTAAAAAAAAAAATATGTGGCTTGTGGAGAACTCGGTTTGTTGCTATAGTTGACTAAATGTCAACGAGACATTTTTTTAATCATGACATAACTTTTGATAATAATGTGGAACTCATATTAGTAGTATGTTTTATAGTGGTTTGAACTTTTTTGGTGAGTCTGTAAGACAAACAACAATACTCTGATTTTTTAAAATTTGGAATTAAGTTTTGGGGTTTTGGGAGTTGGTAGAGATCATTTATTGATGATTTTGCAGTCACAAACTGCACACTGCAAAAAATTGTTATTGCTTCAAACCACGCAGTTCATAGTCGTATTTTATATAAATCATCTATGGTGGTGAACTATTTATTGAACTATCTGTTATAATGGTATTTGACAGTATTTGATGTCAGTGTAATGTATTGTCATCACAGAAGTGTACATACGTTGAGGCGACGTTGAAGATTAATCTGAGTGCTTTTCTGAGACAAAAGTAAACTAGGTACTTAATTTTAACGATGAAAGTCATATTATCGGTGAAGAAAACACTTCGTTGAGAGTTGAGAGTGTGATATTTTACTTGTTACTGTGGCCTATTGACACATTGAATATTGAGAATGTGATATTGCGATAATATCTATTTCTAGTTCAATTTTGTATTATAGCTACCGCGTGTTGATCTCACACGGTTGCGAAATACCGACCGGTAAAGCCATCCAAATTGCAACGTATAACAAAATTACAAACCAGAATTCCAACCTTAATATCCCCCAGCCTAGGAGAATCAAGCCTGTTCCAAATGGTGATAAAACTTTACACAACGGAGCTGAGCCCGCCAGTACGCGCTGTTATTATGGCTTGTGACATATTCAACGTGACCTTCGAAAATGTGGAAGTGAATCTCATGGATAAGGAACAATTACAACCAGAGTTTTTAACAGTGAGACCCTTTTGCAAAGACATTTTTGCAAGGACACAGTGAATTTTACACCATCATCAACCCAATATATTGTCCTACTGCTGGGCATGGGTCTCCTCTCAGAATGAGAGTGTTTAGGATATAGTTCACCACACTGACCTTGCGCGGGTTGGCAGACTTCACACGCCGTCGAGAAAATCTCTCAGGCTTGCAGATTTTCTCACGATGTTTTCCTTCACCATTTAACCGAATGATAAAATTGTTCTCATGACTTCGAAAATTCAGAGGTGCGTTGCCATGAATTCGAACTTGAGACCTTTGACTTGGCAGTCCAATGGTCATATCACTAGGCTATCACTGAATTTTGCACATGTTTCAGCTGTTACTTGTTATTATAATCTAACAGATTATTTCGTTTCATTATTATACCATATCCTATTCTATTTATATGTCTCTATATAAACTTTCGGGGAGTATCGTAGTTAAGCACACTATCAAACCTGTATTTCCGCAATTGTAGGCCATCACACTCAGTTGAGTACCCTAATTTTTTTGTTCCACACAGTTTACTATGGTCTCTTTGGCTTGTAATTAGAGGCGAACTTAGTTACATCTATTGCTAGTTATAAACCCAAACACCAAGCTGATATAGATCTGAAAATTCATTAAACCCAGCAGCGCTTCGTTCACTAAAGTAATGACTGTCAGTTGGTCAGTCCGCGAGATATCAATTGTATTTTTTAGAAAAACCCACTACATACGGTCCCCGTTTTTGAAGATGATGATTTTATTCTACATGACAGGTACCTAAGTATTTAATTATTTTTCTCTTGTAAGTTTCTAATTTTAATATATAGTGCTGGTTTAAATAATAGTTAATAGTTTTCTAAAGATGTTTTTTTAAATGCTGTAAACTGATAGAATTGTGACTTTTTAAAATATTCATGTCATATTCGTGCTTGGTACTTATACTAAATTCTGTAACATCCCAAATTCTTCCCGTGTCGACATCTCGTGTTCATTCGCGGATACGGCTCAAATATTTTAATTTGTAACAGCACAAATTGATTTATTTTCCTTTTTGTCACGGATATTTTGCATCCAAATCACTCCTAACATGATATTGTTTCCATTTTCCAGTCACGCTATATTGATGTATTTGGCTGACGCCTATGGAAAGGACGAGGCGTGGTATCCGAAAGATGAAAAAATGAGGTCGCTAATCAATCAAAAACTTTTCTTCGATAGTTCTATCCTTTTTCCGAGATTAAAAAACGTGACGGTAAACAGCAGATTTTTAATTTGTATTCTAATTTGAATAGGTACTACTAAACTAACTGCTGCACTCAGGAATATCAATTTACGTATATAACTCTTTAGTTAATAGTAATCTTGTCCTATTTTTTCGTACTTGAATTTTTGTCAGCGTATCAAGATACTGGTCACTGTAAAAAAAACTATGGATATAAATTAATTCATGTCTCTGTGTACGGCTGTAATTATAATATTTTTTTATTATTATGGAGCATTTTAATTTTATTTTATTTCATGTAGAAACATAAAATAATATTTCTTTTACAGTATGCATTAGTCATTGAAAGAAAAAAGACGTTAAAACAGAAATGGTTGGACAGCATCGAGGATGGTTATGGTTTTATGGAACAGTTTCTTAGCCGAACGGCGTTCATTGCCAGTGATCACATCACTATTGCCGATCTGTCTGTCTACAGTAACATGTCATCTCTGGCGCAAATCGTCCCAGTTGACCAAATCAAGTAAGCATACATTGTGTCAAAATGGTTAATTCCCAAAAAAACTCCTTATAAGAGTTGGTTAAAAATCGAATGACGTATATAGATTAGGATATTAGAACCTATAACTGTGTCCCGCAGAGGTACTCACGTTGATATTATATTTATCAATCCCGTGGTATTCTCATGGATGTCCACACTTTACTTACTTCAATTTTTTTAAAGATTTCTTCATTAATGAGTAAGTGGTATTTATTTAATATATTTATTTATATATAGCCGAATGGGAATCCGATAATTTTTTTTTCTTTCTGAATCTTAATTAATAACGAGATGGACATGATTAAAATGGAAGAGGTATAATACTAATAAGATCTACCTTAACATTTTACATGAATACTAAAATGTTTAATTTTAAAATTATTCAGATATCCGAAAACCTATGCATGGTGTGACGTTATGGAGAAAAAGCCTTATTGTCAAAAGCACAACAATCCTGGAGCAGTTACCCTTGGAGGTTTGCTGAGACAGTGTCGAGAATCTACATCAAACTAACTTTATTCTTTCACGACATTAATTCAATTAACTTTGTGATTCCACACCAGACCAAGATAAAGTGTATTTTAAGACTAAGTACTTGTTTCATTTACTTTGTCTCTTACCTTCGAATTCTTGGAAAACTCTTGGCCTTACCATGCACAAAGATCTATTGAAGGTTTTCTCTTAAAAATGATCAGAATCGAGTTGTAATCGCAGTATTTTTTATCATTAATTAAATCGTGACAGTACTTCGTTGGTTTAAAAATAAAACTCAACCAGAACATAAATACATACCTCAACCAACACACCTGAATGACAACGATGTATATTCCAAACAGTTTCATCGCCAGCGTTGCATCCAACGAGATTGGATTGAAGTGGGCTGGATGCCAGTACCTAGATACACAACCTACGGCATGATATTGTGAATAAATCGTAAGCTGCGCTCTGACCATGATATATGCCGGTACAAATTGGATTTATTTTCCGCTTTCCCTTCCCATTGGTACTGAACAGAAACTGTTATTGCACGTATGAACGATGAGGTGTCATGAATAAAATATCCTGTAGCGAACGCGTCACGCACCCCGAGGTTTCGATCGCGATTTCAATGTGATACACCAATCACACGACACCTCGTACAAATGATTTATTGCTCATGTTCACATAAGTATAACATGATTTGACACGTCTGTAATAGAATTACTGTTCCCGAGCAATATTTTCTCTTATACTCACTACGCAGAATCCATGCTGATTTGCCACTATGTAGTAATGGATTATTGAAATATGTGAAACAAGTGATTTGAACGAAGTCAAATATAAAGCGATAGGTACTTTTATTTTCAAAACTTAAATTTACGAAAACTATAAGACGATGTCTGTACAAACACCTGTATGAACGAACAATGTTATAAAAGAAAATCTGATACAAACATTTTTATGAGCAGCTACGCAATCGATCGAGATTGTTAACTTTCAAGATTCATATCTCTGCTTTGCTAAGAATAAATCCGTAATGATCCTGTCCTCAGTAAAGCTATACCGCAATGAATTGTATTCGGTGCTTCTGCATGCAAATGCTATTTGTTAGATTTATGCTTCAATGCAAAACGACTCATTCCTATTTTGCTTTGCGTTTTATTTGAATATTACCGTAATACCCATTTTTGTTGTTTTTCCATTGTTGATCGAATTACGCATACAAATCTACACCGTGACACAGCTTTATACGGTTTAATCTTCTTTGCAGATACAAATCCCCGCACCGGTGTATTGTCTTTTGGGACATATATTTCAATAACTCTGCTGTGGTATTGCGTATAAATCGTTCTTTTAGACATTTGACAATAATTTACGTCGATAATTTGCATCCGGACAAAAATACCTTTATTAACGTGTAGTTGAGATAAATTTTCTACGGGACCCCATTTATTTATATTTAATGAGGTTACATTTTGGCTTTAATGACCTTTAGGGGTGGGTAATTACTTATTCTACTTTTGTGGGCCGAATTCTCTAATTAAGGATGAAAACCACTCTGACCGGTATTGCATAAATTATGGTAGCGACAGATTTAAAATGGTATTTTTTAACTAAATGACCTCTGTGAAAGAAGGGTGAATGACGCGACTAGAGTGTTCTGTGACGTATATTCAATTAACACGCGTGCTGGCGATTTTTTGTATAAATAATGGCCACTTCGACGCAACATAGGGAACGCCGCGCCGGCCCCAATAACTTTGACATGTTCCTGTCAGTGAAGCCGACCTTTTTTGTAAGCACGTACAATAGCTCAAAGGGCGTTGTTTCAGCATCAGTTGGCAGATATATCACCACGTATTCGCACAAATTGTAAAAAAATAACCGTTTACTTATTTCTATAATATTAGGTTCAGGTTCTTTTGAAATCGGCTCCCATACTACGTAGGTATTGTGGGTTCGATCTTCGCACGCAATAAATATTTGTGTGACCTACAGGTAGTTGTTCCGGGTTGGGGTGTTTGTATATGTGATAATTTGTGTTTGTAAACGCACCTACGATAGAAGAGAAAATCCTAGAGTGGGGCAATGTTTCTTTTTTAATCTTAACATGATCTTTTGAAAAAATATGTGAATTATTTCCCTATTTAACTTTTGTAAACTACTTAGAATTTAATTAACTAGAAGTCCGACATTTCAATCTGTATGTACCTAACTATGAATCTTGAGGGCTGAGTTTCAAATAGGAGTAGGTAGGTAGGTAAGTACCCTTCATACATTTCTACTATATAAGTTGTTCTGCGGTAAAACAGATCTTAAAAAACGTTAATTAGGTACTAAAGGGATATGTAAACCCCACCCACACCTATATGCTAATTACCCCAATTTATTTGTACAACTAGCATGTTGCTGCAATTACAAAATAATCAATCTTAAATGAAATAAATGTATAATTTTTCAACCAAACAATTTTACAAGCTGTTTGGGTGGTTTGTTAGACTCGCAGACTAAGTTGGAAAATCTCCCTAGACAAACTTAAATCGTAGTTAAATAAAGTAAGATGCGACACAAGTCATATACCGAGCATCCCAATTTAAACTACAACAAACCTACTATTTAATGTCCCAGCAAGGAGACAGATTGACAAACAAAAAAAAACACATTAAAAACAAAAAAAAAATTACATCATTATTTATACAAGGTATATTTAAAAATCCGAAACAAAGCTACAAACACTTTTTTTTCATTGCTACAGTAAAGTTTCAGCAGTAAAAAAGCAATTAAAACCTCATGTATCTAACATAAATCTATCTACTCTTTTTTGTACACCAAAAACATTGATACAGACATGACATAAACCATAAATATTTTTAAATATACAATGGACGGCCTTATCGAGGCCTCTTCCCTGGAACCTTAACCATCACATTCAACAAAGAAATAATTTTTAAACGTGAGTAAAACCAAAACGCCAATCATAGCACCTTAACGCAGCTATTAAAAACAAAAAAACATCCCTAATTGTTCATAATTTTGAACATAATGCAAATTTTAATTAAGCAAGCACCATTACGTCTAAAATTAGATCCGTGAGTCCATTCATAACAGGGTTTATAACGCTTCCGCTCGTAACTTACCTCGGTGAATACCTACAAATTATCAGCTAAATGAGGCCAACGTTCAGGTAATGAACTAATTAATCGTTGACGACTAAGTGGCTGGCAAAGGAACCGTGACTGATTCGCAACGATCGGTTACGTGTGATTCAGAAAACTGGAAAATGTATTTGATGAATATACAAAGTAGGTACGTTCTGTAATGTGTTATATCCTATTTTATACCTAAGACGAGGGATATACCTACAT
The DNA here is from genome assembly GCA_910591435.1 of Acronicta aceris. Taxonomy (NCBI): domain Eukaryota; kingdom Metazoa; phylum Arthropoda; class Insecta; order Lepidoptera; family Noctuidae; genus Acronicta; species Acronicta aceris. Next base: position 6,210,134 of record OU342763.1, on the reverse strand, counting down.
GTATTTTTTATTCTAATCGTGTTCTTAAAAATGCTCGTAGCGATTTCGATGAAATTTACAATGTGGGAGTTTTTGGGGATTTCACTAGATCTAATTTCTTTGAAAAATAGTTTTCGTGTTGTCATGCGCAATGCACCTAACTGTAGATATATATTTTAGATCTGAATGACGTCACATCACGGTCGGGAGCGCATAGTACAAAAAATATTCTGATAACATTTTTGGGTTTTTGAGGAAAATTAAAATATCTAGTTATTCTTTTGTGATCAAGATACTGTTATAAATGAATTTTATCTTACAGTTAAATAATATCCTGCCAGGTTCCACTCAAACTAACATACCCTATTAAATAAAAGTTTACTTTAATTTAAATTTATTCCAACTATCCTTATTCAAAAGTTTACATATAAACCAATGATATTACGAGTATATAGTTAAACACAAACCTAAAAGTGGAAGAGGCAGTTTTTTCATACAAATTCTTTTGATATGAAAAAGTTGTGAATTATCTGAAATTCTTACTTATACAGAAATTGAAATTGTATAAAAATAAACCTTTACAGATTTTTAATAAACTTCTTTTATGGATTTTACTGCTAATGATATTTTTTAAGGAGTTACCTACGTTTAATGGAACTGCTTTAGAGGACCCGAAACGTCGGGAAGCAAATACTTAATATCAATATCGTTCGATGTTAAAATCGATCGACGATAAAGCTATAAAAAGTTACTTGGGCTCGTGAAGCTAGGTTCAATTGCTGCGCTGGAGTGCCTATAGATGGGTCTCGTAGACCACGCCAAGGAGTCATAATAACACCTATGAGTATGAGAATCGTTAATGGAAGCCCAAAAAGCCTGACATCTGATTTTCCGTAGGGTATTGCCCAAAAATTGATGCTTTCTGAAAGTCTATTATCAGTAATTTCATGTAGAATCTAAATTAAAAGATATTTAACCGCATCTTTAAAGACTAGTGCCATCTCGCCTTGTTGATATCGAAATGACATAAGATAAATGACAATATGAAAACAGTTATATTGTTACTATTGCAAGTTTGCTATTTGGAATATGGCCCTTAATCACCTTTTAGCAAAATAATGTTGACTTTTCAAATCAGAATACAACTACATGGTATTTAATTTTGAATTCAAAAATTACCCTTATAACTAAGCTGATTGTATGTGGAATATTTTGCCTACGTCTTTGTTATGACGTCACTCTCTCGTCTAGTGTGACAAGGGTTCTTGTCATGTCACAATCCTCGTAAGTAGTGTCACTAAAAGCATTGCTAAACCGACCCAGTGTTAGGCACTAGGGTATACACAATTTTAGGTTTTTCGCAGACCTTATTGTGTGCTAACAATATGTAAGTAGTCATTTATCAAACGTGACGCAGAATATATTATCGTCGTAATAAAATTGTTATTAATCTATGACCGTCATGCTGTGGTCTCCAGACAGCGGAGGTGAGTCAAAAGACATTACTAGTGTTGCTATATATTAAATAAAAGTGTATATATTACATATTCTGTAACAACCAAAGATACCTAGTTTTTTTTTACACCAAAAAATTGTTCTATTGCGATTATAACGATTTCTCATTATACTTCGTAACTTTGCAGAATATTGTAAAACTCTATCGAAAAATGACTTGTTTAAACATAGAACAAAAATATCAGGACAGCAGTTCTTTTGTTTTGAGCTGCTACTGCTACATGGCAACATTATGAATAACTGAACTGTCTGCTCTATTTTCATAATCGGTTGCTATTATTTTTATAGCCCGGGATAAAATGGACACAACAAGTGCCTATCTACGTAATCATTAAAGCATACCTGCTATTTTAGATCTTGGATATTTTCTGACTTTATTAAAAAACTATTTAAGAAATACCTGTATAAGAAAGTCGACGTTCAAGCTATCAGTTTTATGGAACTATTTCCGCATTGATTCCTGAAGATTTAATAACTATTTTGAAGTGACACTACCTGCTCCCAAGTACGCCTAAGGTGGGCTTTCGTGAGAAGTTCACACAATGGCTACACATCAAGAAATGTATATTTCTAGTATAATCCAATCTCCAATAACTATTCGTACAAAAAGAGGTCAGGTCCACTGAACATCTTACGCTTCGCTAATCAAAAATGTGCTAACGTGGGAGAGTCATGCTTCGGCACGAATGGGCCGGCTCGACCAGATTGATACCACGGCCTCACAGAAAACCGGCGGCAAACAACGCTTACGTTGTGTTTCGTCGAGTGAGTGAGGTTACCGGAGGCCCAATCTCCTTTTAAAAGGCGGGCAACGCACTTGTGACTCCTCTGGCGTTGCGGGTGTCCATGGGTGGCGGTAATCGCCTACCATCAGGCGATCAGTCTGCTTGTTTGTTCCCCTATCCCATAAAAAAAAACATAGTTGTGTTTCGGTTTGAAGAGTAGGTAATACAGCCAGTAAAATTGTACATAGTTGTATAATACTTAACAACCGAGGTCTCGCAATGACAATTCGGTAGTGATATTATTTACTGGTGTAGCTGGCGTCTAAGGTACGTATCGTTTTCCGATGACAGGTATGTCACGAGGATGGAACGCGGGGACGTCATTGTTTGAAATGATTCCACTACCTATGTGTAAATAAATTAGCCGAGCAAGATGCATTTTGTATTATCTTGCTTCTTTATTAGTGGAATTTTCAATTAGATGGTAGTTACAGTTAACTTTTTTAATTAAATAGGCGAATAACACGAGGAAAAAATATTTGGCCTAGCAATTTATTTAAAATTCATCATGAATTAAAAATTTTCATAATGGTATCAAAGCAGTCAGTCAACAGCAACATTACACTCATTGTGAAATTTGTAAGTTCCGTGACGTCACTGCGTTCCATTTTCGGGAATGGAATACCTGGGGCGTAAGCAAATCTTATTCTGCCATGGCGGCTACAGTCATCATAATAAAATAAAATAAACCCTAGTCCTTGACACTTCAAAAATGCAAAAGTTTTTAATTCGTATTATTTTATGCAAATAGAGCAACGATTGCAAAGTTTTTGTTCTCTACAAAAATGTTAGCGTCGGTCGTTTCACATTTCGAATTTCGAAAACCATTATTATTATTAAACATTTAAACAATACATAGGACCTTAAAAAAAATTTAAAGATAATGGGCACACATTTCTAAAAGCATTCTATTTTTAAACATTTAAACCATACACATTTTTTTTGTGATTGAAAACTGTTGGATGTCTGAGATAATTCCGTTGCTTGAAAAATACTTGTTGAAAGACGACACAGGAACGCGGGAATTGTTTTTAAAAAAAATGTTGATCGTTGCTAATTCAAACTAGCTGAGGATCTGGTAAGTGATTATTTGATAATATTTAATTTAACTCCATTTGGAAGTATAGCAAATTTTTTTTTTTTTTGTTTTCTATGAAATTCTCAGTAGCAGCTCGGAGTTTGAGATTTGTGCCCGGTTAATGGCAATAGGCTCGCTTAATAAATTGCATACGGGTCTCAGTTTCCGAGATTAATGGAAAATTGTATTTAGATCATTCTTTATTACATATCGTGGTTCCTACAATGAGCGGTCTCATTGCTATTACTGAACGGGTTGTAATTTAGTATCATGTTATAGAATAGCGTTTAGGTATGTAAATAATGTTAAACGAAGTTATTCATGCCGCACCTCTCAACAATTAAAATATTTTTGCAAGTAATTATTTCGAATATCATACTTATCAATATTTTGCTTATGCAGCACCTGTAGCTAAGTACCTATGACGTGTACTTCCAGCGCGCCCGTTGCGGCCTACCTATCAAACTGTGGAACAAAGCCGACTAAGTCTTGTATTATGCAAACAAGCATCATGTAAGGCGTGGATTTATGAGGCAAGTTCGTTGAGAAAATCGCGAGCGCCACCCGTGGGAGCAACCGTGCTCACTATGGCTCCATATATTCATATTTAGGGTTAGAAGGCTTTACGCGACTGCCCTAGGGAACCTCACACGCATGAATGACAATCATACGTAATTGAACTGATTAATCATTGTATGAATTCATTCATATGCAATGAAGTTGTGTTGTTCGGTGAAAATTCGTGTTTTGTTTCATAATTTATTTATGGAACATTATCTGTGTGTTGGACAATAATTTATTTCAATATGGTGTTTCAATTAGCAACGTATTTTGAAATAGTCGGGTAAAAAAGAGAAGCAACACTTAGCTTTTGATAAGTAAGGCGTCTGTACCTCCCTATTAGGAACTGGTCCATTTACCTATATAATATGACAAGGGTGAATCTAGCGTCATCAAAAATATTACAGTGTGCAATGAGATTTAATTTTTTTAACAATATTCCACTTAATAGACTTATGCCTAGCACATTTTTATTTAATTAATATTTACAAAACGAAATCATAGCTGCCTTATTAGTGTGAGGTCCAGAGTTCTAAACGAAGGTCAGAAAGTGTTATTAGTTTAAGGGTAGGTAACACGATAGATTCCTCATAGGAAAAAAAATTGTAAGAACTGTACTGTTATAATTTTTACGAAAACAACAAAATATTCTTGAATCAAACTGCCACATTGAATTTATGATTTATTTATTTATACTTCTATGCACAATAGTAGTACATAAGGTGGACTTAATGCCAATATGGCATTCTCTACCAGTCAACCTTTGGGTTTGGGAGAAATTATAATAGGTACAAAAAATAAATATATGAGTAACTAGCGGCAGACTATAAATAGATAACAATTTAATACATACTTAAATAAATACATATATTTATTATATATACATACAATTCAACTATAAGTGCCAGAGACGAAATAAATAAAGTATTTTTTTTTTAAATTAAACTATGAATGAAACCAAGGGAAAAGGACAGTTGTTAATTCAGTGACTTCAGGTAGTATTCACGTACTTTGCACTTGAATGAGAAATTGCTCGGAGCTTTTTTAATGTCAAGTGGGAGACCGTTCCAGAGCTTTATAACTGATACAGCAAAAGCATTAGCGATGAAACCTGTACGGTGCGAAGAATTAGCAATCAAGATTTGAATTTGAATTTGAAACCTGTACGATGCGAAGGGATTTGTAGTATGAGATTTTCAGAAGCTCGAAGGTCGCGATTATGAGTTGAGCCCAAAAACTGGAAGAGATATTCAGGGGAATTAGGATTTCATAGAAAAACCCAATTATACTTTGCTCGACCTGGGAACCGAACCCAGGACCTCTAGCGTAGCATTCGTGCTCAGGACCCCTAGGCTAACGATGCTAATTTTTTCTATGAAATTCTCCGTACCAATTTTGTGCTCGGTTGATGGCAATAGGCCCGCCCCTTATTACATTGGATCTAAACATACCGGGGAGCTGTGGGTGTACATTAGTACATACGTCTCTACCTAACCATTCGGGAAATACAAGCGTGATAGTAGGTTGCAATTTCCCAATGCAAGTTTTAGTTTACTTAACAATATCGACGATTTTGCCCATAAAACATCCGAGAAAATTAATGTCCATAGAAGCTAAGATCACAATGGATTTCTTCTAAAATATATATACAGCGTATCAACATGAAATTTGCTAATAAAGTAAATATCTTATAGGTACGGTGTAAGCATCCAGCCAGTATGAAAGGATTTACAAAAATATCTACTAGATTGGAAGATCCAGATCAACGCTGGTAACACCGCAGAGCACAGCATGTCAATAAAATATGTATTTTAGTAGGTACCTATGTGTTGGGTATGAACAGCAATACCACGCAACATGTACGCAATACGTAATGTATATTTCAATCCGTTTCGTAGAATACACAATTCTATTATAGCCAGAAAACGAACAAAATCTAATATGGAGGTTGTCTGTAGGTTGTTTGAAAACCTATTTTGAATTATCTGGATACAAAAAGTTTTCATAAGTTTCCAACGCGTGCCCAGCCAACTCAAACGCAAATTAAATATAATAGTTTTCCAAAACATAAAAACATATTATAGCAATTTTCACATATAAATTAAAAGTTTCAGATATGTTATAGTAGAAGTATCTTAATTTTGAAATAATTTACAAAGTTATCGTAACACTGGCATTAAAATTATTATATATACTTTGGTATAGGTAATATTTATTATAAACTAGGTTGTGTCGTCAAAAAGAGATTATAATTAATGTCGGTAGAGTTCGTCTAATCTAATCTAAGAGGGAACGGGCCGCTCCAATGTTCTTATGATTATATGCAAAGTAAGGCTGCTCGTACACATAAATTTAGCCTGGTTAATGTTGATACGCCGAATGTAAGCAAACAGGCCGTAGTGCCACCGTATCTTTCAACAATCTTCCTTATTGATCCATAGAACACTGACGACTGTGCTACATGCGGCGAATCAAATACAGCTTTTCCCGGCTAAAAAATATGAGTGTGTATAAGTTTATGTGGTCGCTCAATCACCGTCTAGACACAAGAGTGAGAACACAGACACAAGAGTGAGACACAAGAGTGAGGACAATTCGACTGCAAATGTATTATGGTCAACATATCGAAGAAAAATCAAAATTCAGAAATTAAATAATGAAACATCTATACCTACTGGTCCATATTATAATATAGATATTATTTAGATCCAAAACTGGATCATCAAGTACTATTACATGAAGCTATAGTCTAAAAACGAAGAAAATAAATGTATGTTGAAACGAGTTTATATTTTAATTTTACTCCTTTGCTTTCTTAAAAGCTGTGATATCAAGACGCCTCTTCCAAGGAAATGGTATAATATATTTTAGAGATACCTACGATAAGAATCGTCTCATTCGGCAGAATAATAGCATGCAATACATTTGCAAATGTCTTAAGAGAATTCCAGAGTACATAAGCAGAGATGCAAGTTTTTTCTTGGTTTCTAAAGGAAATCATGTAAGTCATGTTTACTTATTTTGCTAACTCTTTGCCAAAAAAGAAAACACCCTTTTTCAAAAACAGATTTCTTTGTATAGATGAAGTAAAACATATACAATTTTATGCTAATTCAATGAATAAATATTTACATAATCTAAGTATGAATGAATCTACATTTTTACACCGATTTTTTGTGATAAAAAATTGCTATTGAGAATAAGTTAAATGTCGATTCATAAAATTTACCAAAGATTAAAAAATCGAGTTATAATCGTATCTTATCTTTGTCCCGGCATCAAAGGAATATCAAGCCTATGCCATCATTGTTCAATCTTGTGTTAATATTTAAAGGTAAAAAGGTCGTTATAGAAGCTTTGCCCACGAAAGATCTCTCGGTACGATGTCATCAACAGATCTGGAGATGACAAACAAAAGTATTTAAAGTCCTTTAGAATCAACGGATATTAAACGAGAAAAGACGATAAAATGGTGGGCAGATTGTAATCTGCAGTGTTTACGTATTTTGTGTTTAGGTAACACTTTTGTAGGAAAAGGTAAATTAATAAAACTTAATACCTAATTTATAGAATACAACCAAAGGCATATCTATCTATGTATGTATAGATACCTATATAAATCTATTTTCACTATTATTTGTTGACATATCTATTTTCACTGTGACATATTTTCAACGTTTAATCTTAGCGCGTTAAGTAACTATGATAACATCTTAAATTTTCGCATCAACTTGGTAGATTTGGCTTCCACCATATTGGATTTGACGTCACGTACCTCAATGTGACACTCCAGAATAATACGATTCTAACGACATCTCGTTTACTCAAATCGATGAAAGCGTTATAGCGTTTGGTCCCTAGGTACTAATAGACCATCGGTGTAGCATGAGATGATTAAAGGAATTACAATCGGAAACTATAGCTCTGACCAAAATTATAATTTGAAATTATGTATGAACACCACGAGTACTGTACACACGAGTAATCCAGTACGAGCAGATCAAATGATGCTAACGGTACCTACCTATTGAAAGTTCAAAAGATTTAGATGTAGGAATCTACATATTTTTCTTACCGTATCGACAACAAGTAAAAAGGAAAGTAAAAGAAGCTCCCTTCATTAAGTTTCCTTTTTATTTACTGTCGTTTAAAAGAAAAAGAAGAGAAATATAATAAAACCGCTACTATGAAGGTAAAATGATCGCCTCGTGATTGGCCAACCATTATCTATACTAAAGTAAAGAGCTAAAATTTGTGAGGTTGTAAGGGGTAAACTCTGAACTGATTTTGAAAATTCTTTTTATGTTGGATAGTCCATCTATCTAAGAAGGTTATAGGCTATATAACATCACGCTATGCCTCTTAGGAACGGAGCAGCGGGGGTGAAACCGCGAGCGGGTTGCTATCTTACTTAAACTAGCGTATTGTGTTTCAATTAGAAATTAAAGTTTTTTAGTGGCAGAACGTTTGGCAGTACGGTGAACCGATTAGAATATTGTTTCTCACTACTATTCAGATAGGCTTCTTGTAAGTACGTTGCTCGGTGGTAGGACCTCAATGGGTTTGGCTGGCGAATGGCTGGCGACTACCCCGACGTTGGAGTCTATCTTATAGCACCTTTGTGTGTGTTTCGACTTTTGCGCATAAGAGTCAGTTTCCCCTTCGGCTACTGCGGCTTTGGCAGTCTGCAGTCCGTAGGGACTCTTAAGGCTAGGCAATGCGTCAGCACTCTTCTAGTGCTGCCGGTGTCCAAGGACGGCGCTGTTTACGTACTATTAAGGGGTTTGTCTGGTCGTTTACCGACATAATCAATAAAAAACACAATTGTTTTTAAAAAGGTGTTATTTTTTTTCAATATAAATACATAAATGTCAAGTCGTAATTGTTCCCCCGTGTTGTTATAGGGCCTGTCAAGTGAAACTTTCGCAATAATAAAAGTAACGAGATTCCCACCAAGTTTTTCCTGCTTCACAATGAGACTGCCAACATTTCAGATAACATTCAATTAGCTTTTCGAAGAAAAGTTTCAAATGGTTAAAACTTTTCTGTTTATTCGTTTTGCTAATCAATCATCTCATAATTATGAAACTTACGCTATATTCAGGTAAAAAAAAACATGAATAAATATTAAATATAATTGTTTGTTTAATTATATAACGTTTACTGGTTTCTGAAAATTTCGCGAATATTATATATTGAAATAAAACTACTTTTTACGGATTTTATCGCGTTGTATTGATATTATTTGATTCCCGACGTTTCGGATCCTTTACAGCATCCATATTAACAAAAATGTAAGGTAGCTGTTAGCAATTGTAACATTAAGACGTCCAACAACTTAGTCTACCCGTGACCATGGATGCTGTAAAGGATTCGAAAAGTCGGGAATCAAATAATATCAATAAAATCCGTAAAAAGTAGTTTTATTTCAATATAACGTTTAGTTCAAACTGCAGCTTTCTTTAATAATAATATGTAGTTTCGAGTTTAATAGGAAGCGACTACTGCTCGCTTCCGTATAAATTTCATATCCAAACTTCTCCTCCTAACCTCCTTTAGCTATGATGCCTTCAATATAATGTTTATCTGATGGAATAATATGAGTCTAGGAAATTATACCACCGTACTGAAGCACACTATATTTTATCCGTGTATATATCCACTAAAACATAAAATATCGGTGTTTTTTAATAATAGGTAAGAACGGGGCGTTTAAAATTTAAACGCCCCAAATCCACAAATGTACACATTATAAATTTTTCAGTAACTATATCTGTCTTATCTGTTTGTTACCTTTTTATGCTTAAACTACTGAACCTATTTTGATGAATTTTGGTATGGAGATAGATTAGACCTTAGAGAACGACGTAATTTAGAGAAGAACAGGCTATTTATTGTTCATAAAGTTCTTTGGTGTGCGAGCAATCCCGCCAAAATTTTATAGTTAATATAGATAAAGCATGATTTTGATAAGGATCCGGTACTGAAAGTAATTATTTTCTTGTAAAATCTGATATGATGAACCGTGAATAAAATGTATCTTTACCAAATATATCAACACACTAACGCGTTTGCTAAATACAGAAGACCAACTTCAAATAACATTCAAAATACGGCTCTCTATGCTCTATTCCCTCTAATCCGTGCGTAATCTTCTAAGTTTTCCCACAGCCACAATGTAGTCTCGTTAAAATCAAGTAGATTGCGATACGACCGACAGTGAGGGGACAGGATAAAATTGTTTTGGTACAGAATGGGTGACAGTTCCGCAGCTGGCCGCTGACAACGGTCGTCTAGAGTGACACTGTAATCTATTACGCGGAACACCCAACCTAGTATTTGTTCCCACTGTTTAGTTGGACAACATTCCATTGGCTATTTGGTGAAGTAAAAAAGTCATAGCTGTAGATGTGGACGACAATCGGTGACAAATGATTGATGAATTACCCACTCTTCTGAGGAATTACCGACCTATGTTGCTGTCAAAGGGGGATTGACATTTAAATATCTATTACTAGCGTTTCCCGCATTTTCACTTGCATCTATGGGACTCTTTGAGACATCAGGTCAATGACATAATCCTCTTTTCACTATACTATATAATGTCATTGCATGAGTTAGCCTATGTGTCTCAAAGATACTTATCAATTTTTGGAATTTATAGGTGGGTACCAAAATTCATCAAAATTAGTCCAGTTGTATAGTTGTGACAACGTAACAAAACAGAGTTACTTTCACACTTATAATATTAGTATGGATAGCTTACAGGAACGATTAAACGTTTCTCCACTTAACCACCCAAACTGTAATAGTTAAAAATATTAAAAACGTGTCGTAATTCCTAGTGACATTGCCACCCCCCTTAAAAGGATTCTAATATCTTGTTTCACTCCATTTATTCAACAGCAAGTAGAATGACTAGCACCTTTAAGTTTTTTTCTGAGTCACCATGAATACACCTTTTTACATACATCTTGAATTAAATTCAATACTACTTCTAGCATCATGTTGCTCTTGACAGCCATGAAAATTGATATTAATGCTTTTGAGTCATATTTTTAAAGTAAAAAACAAAAATATTATTCAAGTAAAAAGATACCCAGATGAGTAATAACTAAAAAGCTCGGTCAAGATATTTTCCTAGGAATTTGTATGTAAATTAAATTGCTTACGTATTGATTCCCGAAAATATGTAGTCCGTCAGAAAAGGTCTTCCGATCTCCATCTAAGTTATAGTCGTTTCCGCCCCATACCCTTGTTATGTCCGCTTTTATGAGAAAATTTATTCTTGCCCTGTTTTTGTTATGTAAGATGGTCCGTAACTAAAGTGTATTTCATGTTAGATATACTCGTAGATAATTATTTGATAAGAATCAGCAAATAGCCTACACAGCCATAGTAAGCTTAGAACGGTTAAAGGAAATGGATAACTTAATAACCTATGTGCTCAGAGCCAATGGACTGGCAACGTTCCTATTACTGAGCCATTGTAGACTCAACTACTTTTTTTTTTGTTAGAGGAGCTTAAAGCTACATATCCGCTTTTACTTGAAACGAAGAGGAAATTCATTTTAGATTATACGAGTATTATAATATAAAAATAGAGCTTGACTAAGGAAATAGAGAAAAATAAGATTTTTTTCATATATCTTAATGGATTCTTAGAATACCATACTTATTAATTAACCTGACATAAAACCTTGCCTCAGCGAAGTAGATTTACTACATCTATTTTTATGTCTCTCAGTTCAGATGGGACGTAAACAGGCTTATCTTATCAAGCCTGATCTATCTTGGAAAGGATACCTCGGTGTAAAAGATGCGACGTCGAATCTCGGAAAACCGTTTTGATCCGTGAAAGGATAAATTATAAATAAACTAAAGCTTACAATATGAAGAAAAATATATTTTCATTTTATAGGTTACATTATAACTGCGTATCTAATAAACATGTTTTGTATTGGCATTGTTAGAAGTGACAACTTAAAGAAACTCTCTGCAATTTAAAATCATACGTTGGAATGGCCCGGAGGACTAAAATGGCGGCAATATGATTCACAGACACATGGCTACACACCGTGCTGTACATTGTCAGTATAAGCTGTCATCTCGTTGTACAAAAAAAAATTAAAAAAGTCACTTTTTTAGGTTAATACAGTTTCAATGGATAGCTAGATGGGTAGCCGTCTGTACTGTGAATTATGTTATTGTGATTCACCTATTAGTTGCCCTGGACTAGATTGACCTAAAATAGCGAAAAGATTCGGTGCTTATGCAGTGTGTTGATAAAAGGCGCTAATGACGATTATGTCATTAGCAGCGTCATTAGCGATTATGTTAATTACAGCCTTTTTTGGAGCACAGAAAATGCTCCTACCAATGATATGCGATTTTTCTAAAAATTGCACTTGCCTTCAAAGTTAAATAAAATATCGTTAAGATTATACAAATATATAAAGTAAAACATCCTTAAGATCATAAAAATAATACATATCGAACAGTCAGATTCAGTTTGTATGTCCCGTGAGAATGAATTCGATATCGGCCCATTGTTTTCCTATAATGGATATTTTATGCAACACTGTGCGAGAACCTTTTCGCTCGCAATGCCAGTTACTCGACGTATCAATTGTTATGTCTTCAATAAAGATATAATACAAGGATATGATTACGATATCGTATTATTATTATAATGCAAAGGTCTAATTTTGATAGCTACTAATTCAATTTCGGTAAAACCTTGTTTGTGAGATCATTCAATAAGATCAGGTATAGCAAGATGTATGAACGTGGACGAAGCTATAGAGGTATGGAAGAATCGCAGCAAGCGACTCTCTGTAGTTTATATAGTAATAGCTTCTTGCCCGCGACTTCGTCCGCGTGGAATAGTTACTTTGTTCCATATGAACTTTCATCCCCTATTTCACCCCTACATAGGTCGAAATTTATTAATTATTTTTCCCGCGGCTTCGCTCACGTAAAGAAGTATTATTATTAATATTTTGTTCGTCTTAATTTATTCGTTCAATTAGGTACTGATAGTTCAAACTAATACATTTACATCCTCTATCAGCGGACGTCTTCATCATAGTAGGTCCAATCTTTAATTTCAGTTCAATCAGTCGAAAATCTAAGAAGATTTATACAAACTTTCATCCCCTATTTTATCCCCTTAAGGGTGGAATTTATCAAAATCCTTTCTTAGGAGATGCCTACGTCATAGTAGCTATATGCATGCCAAATTTCAGCCCGATCCCTCCAGTGGTTTGGGCTGTGCGTTGATAGATCACTATATCAGTCAGTCACCTTTGAGTTTTATATATATAGAGATAATTATTTTATTATAGTATAATCCTCAGGATTAGTGATATTCGCCTACGACCTACTTACGAGTATTATACCTTTAATTTTCATACCATAATTATATGTTGATCGACCCCTTGGCACGTTGGGCAGAAGCCGATCGCTCAGCCGGCTAGCTGCTACGCTAAACATGTCGTCTTAATTGTAATATATAGTAATGCCTTAATCAAATAATGTTTGAATAATATAAAAGCTTTCCTAAACAACAATGAAAACAGTTATTGTACAATATTTTAAAAATTGTATCTACATAATATTTTTCCCGATATTTTGTATTCATCAAAGATATTTTAAACTGTATTTAATAAAAGGGTGGACGTAATTTTACAAAGGAGACACAGCATCTAAAAGATTTATCTAAGCTGATTATTTCAGCGGCGATGTCACAAAATGACTCCTAAAGGTCGAACAACAATAAAATTTAATCAAAATGTAATTTATGAAGATTAGTGTAACACGAGTACAAAAGGAACGTATATTGAAAGGAGAACAATGCTTCTGATGTCGACGTTTTGTTCCCGAAAAATATTTGATTCCTGGATATGGTTAGCTATTGCCCAAATTTAAATTTCTGGTAATTATATCTCATCTGACAAACGATTATAAATACGTACTACCCATTTAATTTATATTTACTATAAAAACATGGACATACCCGTGGGAAGCCTAGACAGATCGCTAGTTTCTATAGAAAAAGTTATATAAAACTTGAAAAATAAGCTCTAAATATATTTTTATTGTAATTTTGTAAGTGTAAATTAAATTGTTAAGTAACGTTTTATTACCAAAATAATATTTTACAGAATATTTCACACGTATTCATGCAATGATGTAGCAATAAACAGCACACTACATTACAGCTCTTTCATACCAATTTGTATAGAAGTACTTATCTAGATTCTTTACTTCATTGTATCCAGTCTGAATAGGCAAAGTGCGGCCAAAAGACGAATAATAAGAGGTAAATGGTACCAACGCACCGAAGGCACCAATTTTCAAAAATCAATCACTTATGTAGCTGGCACTGATTGAACGAAACGACAAAGCGCTGCGATACCCACAAATAAAATTAGCAGGCAGCTAATACATAGTTCGACGGAAAAATAGCTGGTCATTTATATCATGGAATTATCATGGGGTATTTTGTAGTTTTTAAATAAAAATATACCACATCACACTGGTATTTTTGGAAAGTAAGTCAGAGGTTTACTGATATAAATCCATAGCTATCCATCTTGTTTATAGGTCCAATGAGTCTATTAGACTGCAAAAAACCGGCTCTGCAATTGAGAACGCATCTGGAAATCGAGTCTAATAGATTACGCTTAATGGCAGTACTTGTGTGCGACCATACCAGTGAGGCAGTTTATGCACGCAATTAAAAAATTAGAACTTTTTTTTAATATTAACTGGTAATTTTAAAATATCCACAATATTGTAAAACGAATTGTATTGTGCTGCAACACAGTATAAAATTAAAGGCAATGCCTCCATCTTGATTTTAGACATTAACGCTACTCCGCTAACATTGCGAAATTGAATGAAGATACAAGCTAGGTAGTAAAGCATTTAAATAGTTCAACCATTAAGCCTGCAGCAAACCGTCTAGACGTGCACACGCTCGCTCAGTTCTCATGCAAATGGGCATAAAATTTACTGGTATAATTTGTGCATATCCATTGCCCTTATCGTGGCCCGACTCACAATTAAAACTTATTATGGCAGAGGTAACGGACCATATAACATTTTTACTGTTTCTAGTTTAAAAAGTCTTTATTCTGGCTCGTAAATTGCCAGTGCGACATTTAATTGGCATTATTTTTAAAAATAGTACCTATATAAAATTCTAACTCATTAGTCTAGTGGTGCAAGTGCGACTGCTGCACTAGAGGTCCTGGGTTCGATCCCCAGGTCGAGCAAAGTGTTATTGGGTTTTTAGGTACCGATTTTCATTTTTGGGAATCGAACTCAGGACCTCTAGCGTAGCCGTTGCCCTCAAGACCACTAGGCTAATGAGGCAGTTTTGTAACCTAAAATATCCTATATCCTACTGTATACCTAGGTACCTACTTATTAATACTGTACTATGAGTTTACTATATAATGTAATCATTAGTTGTTCAAGATTACCGGCGACATTTGCAAACAAATAACCTTAGGTCATGGAAACATTTACCATACAGTAAATTACCTAATGCTTCGAACGCAGCTTCGAAGCTGAAGTATTAATAGTGTTTTATAAGTATAATAAAGCCAGTATAATAACGGTGCCGAGGGCAACGTCATATTGCTTCAACAGCAATTCATCAAACGTGCAGGGTACTATCGATCACGCCAACGCTGTTAATGCACCGACAAATTAATGATTCCTTCAAAACACTGCCATCGTATTATTACCCTAATGAAATTCCACTATCGAAGTAAATTATCAAGGCAATGTATCAACCACGCAATTGTACTCCAAATTACTTTCCAAGTCGCAAACTTTAGTGTACCTAACTGAAAAATTACTCGTCAAAGTAGCAGCTAATCGATTTGCTAGACAATAAAAGTTCAGTTTTGTAATTACGCTTGTCTGAGGTCTTGTTTTAATTACTTTATCGCTGTCTTTGAAACCAATTTTCAAGAATATTTCAACGTACTAAGAATGCAGGCTTAAAGTCCGTTGAGTTTACTTTCAACTAAAATAATTAATTATTATAATTAGGTAGCTCTTGTTGATCATATTTTTGTTTTTCATTAAATACAAACGATGCTTTATCTCTCCTAAATTTATTAACTTCATAATATTTTTGTTTTAATTATAAACTTATGACACTGAGATTAGTCAAAATGATTTTATTATCTTGCTTGAATAAACATGTTTCATCATTTAATAAAAATAGCTGTTATTAATTTTATTAATATTTACTAATGCATGCAATAGGGTGACCAATAAAATATTCCCTCTTACTAATAGTCTTACTAACCGTTTCTTTGTCAAACACTCGAAATATAATTTGATTTATTTTTTCATTTCCGACAGTTAATTTATTTGATGGAAACAAAATTATGTTGTAGGGCAATTGTAGCAAGTTAATGGGGGGCAGTATATGCCTACGGTGGTACGCCCCTCGATTCATTCCCTCGTATCTGATTCAAGCACGCGCTTTTTGAATCAACCGCTACCTCGCTGCACTCAAAATCACGAAAACTTTTTACACGTAATGTTTTTATAGCAAAGGAATAATTTAATGTTTAAAATAATGCAGACTGACACGATTATGAGGTTGTAAGTTATTATAGTTCTTTGAAATACCTTTTTTGAGATTGCCCAGCAGTGGGACAGTATGGCAAGTTCGAAACTTTTAATATAAAAATATATAGATAGGTACCCTTATCTTTATGCTATTATTCAGAATAAAGATAGGTCTCTACTGAATGAAATGTGTATTTTTTAGTATCAAAATTTTCGTCACCAATACGTGTTTACATGACAAACCTTGTAAATTTTCTTTCAGCGGGGACCCCGCTTAATTATGTAATTTAGAGTTTAAACAGTTAGAGTTTTATCATGATGACTAAGCTATCACTGTTGCTATAAGTATAGCAGATAAGCACCAGCATTTTTTATAAAAAATACTTTCTCATAACATGTATGTAGTTACTCTCATCGCTCGTATCATACTGTAATTATTCGTGGTAGGCTATTCATCGGTTCCCCTCGATATAGCTTGGTTAGGTATCCGCTATTTCCATTAGCACCGTTCGCGTTGAAGCGACTCTGATTGCCGAAATGATTAGTGAGTTCAACCTATACTCATGTAGATTGTTATCAAATGATAGTACTCAAAATGAGGTAAGGTAAATAGCAAAACGTCAAAATGAAGTGTAATCTTTTTCTTATGAAAAAAATGGTGACTAAAACTTACTATGACATGTGTTTCCCCGAAGGATTAGGCAGAGGTGTTCGAATGTACAACCAAAATTTTCCTGTGTTTCAGTCAGTTATTCACTCCCACGTAATTATTCTGAGCCGAATCCAAAGTCCAGCTGCTATTGAGAATCCATACTATTACATTAATATAAATGCGATATTAAATTTGTCCACTTGTGGTTCCAAGCGCGACTGGTACACTAGAGGTCCTGGGTTCGATTTCCAGACTGAGCAAAGTGTTATTAGATGTTTTTATAAAAATTTCAATAGCAGTTCGAAGATTAGACTTGTTTCCGGTTAATGGCAATATGCTAGCTCCCTATAACATGGGACCTAAACATACCGACGATTTATGGGTGTACATGTACGGTACGGTATGTGGTATTAAATCTGTCTGTTGGTTACGTTTTTCCGCCTAAACCGCTGAATACATTATACATTGAATCTTAGATCTTATAAATCTTGTTCATCATTTTCCACTTCCCATACATTTGTGTGATCCACGAAATTGGTTTAAGAGTATACTCTGTGTCCACATAATGTATTCGTATGTTTGTGAAATTCCCCGCAACACGGAGTTGACACTTAAAAAACATATGCGAGAGCTGTCAAAAAATTAAGCTGAGCTTACGTTTTCAACTGTCATCAAATATAATCTTAAAAAAACTTAAAATAAAAAGTGCTTTTGAATTCAATTTGAGCTTTCATAGTTGCAACATCAATCAGTCAGCCACCGCCTATGAAATTGCTGGTTAGACATTGCACTTTAGACGGCAAACACTAACAAGCCGGCACGAACCTTACCTTCACGTCAAAGTGAAGAGACGAGTCGAGGAGTCACGTACTTTAGATACAACACTTTGCCAGGAG
Source organism: Acronicta aceris (assembly GCA_910591435.1). Lineage (NCBI taxonomy): Eukaryota > Metazoa > Arthropoda > Insecta > Lepidoptera > Noctuidae > Acronicta > Acronicta aceris. The sequence continues at coordinate 6,192,068 of OU342763.1, read as the reverse complement.
TGAACCAGTGGTAAATGATTACGTTTCATGGGAAGCATTCCACAATACAAAGCGTTAAAGTTTTGGCAGGACCATTTAGCTTCAGCCCATTATTAGAAAACTTTAAAGATGAACGCCTGCAAACAACCAAAAATTATGGATTCCTTTAAAGGTATATATTTAGGAAAAGTCTGACATCACATTTAAAACAGGAGGATGTTCTCAATTTTCAATTTTTTATGTATGCATTGCGCATAACTTTCTGTAAGATATGAACCGATTTTGGAGAAAAAAAATCTCATTGAACTAAGGTAATTATGTACTTTCCAAATGGACTCCATATAAATTTGGTTGGTGTCTGACCATCTCGTTTCTGAAGATTCATCCCAATTTAAATCGATTTTAATTTCCAAGAAGATTGTTATTTAATTTTAAAAAAGTGATGTAAATAAATAAAAACATATAAAAACCAAATGCCACTCACTTACTTATTAATCACGAAATCTTAAAAACTATAATGCCTAGAATTTTGACATTTGGCAATTAGGTTTCCTATCGGATAATTTATTAGTTGATTTTAGAGAATCGCCACGTGACTGGAAATTGATGCTAATTAACACGACTTCTATTTAATAGCATTATTTTCCTCTAAAAAATTGCATTGCTCTCTGAATTACTAGGTCAGCCAACATGTTATGCTACTGCTATGTTAATCTAAGAAATTCTTTCTTAGTCACTATTTATCATCGATGTATTGTAAATACAACCCAGTATGGTTGTTATTTTATAGCATCTACACAATGGCTACAATTCGGTTCTGGGTTTAAAAAACGTATTAGTTTATAGGAAGCTTTCGTATTTTCCCGTTGCTCACTTATAAATCAGAGGTTGGATTCTGCGGTTAAAAAAAATCTGTTGCTTGACTTATAATTTCCCATTGGAAGTAGATTAATAAACACTGGTAATATTTTTTGCTAGTAAAATTGTCTTTATTAGAAAATATATATTTACATCGTGGGAGAGCCATGCTTCGGCACGAATGGGCCGGCTCGACCGGAGTGATACCACGGCCTCACAGAAAACTGGCATCAAACAACGCTTACGTTGTGTTTCGCCGAGTGAGTGAGGTTATCGGAGGCCCAATCCCCTTTTAAAAGGCGGGCAACGCACTTGTGACTCCTCTGGTGTTGCGGGCATCCGTGGGCGGCGGTAATCGCTTACCATCAGGCGATCCGTCAGCTCGTTTGTCCCCCCTATCCCATAAAAAAAAAAAATTTCAAAGCAGTTATGTTTATTTGCCTCTGGTTTTAGTGACTCGATAGGCTAAACTTTGACTAGACAAATAAAACTTTAATCTTGAACCCATAAAATAGTTAGATACCGGATTATTTCTGATATCCGCAAATAAAAACTATTTAACGTCCGACGAATTCAGATATATAAAAGTACATATATAGCCTATAAAAGACTGAATTGTGTCTAATAAAATCATTACGCCAGTGACTACGTGTGGTGACAATGTGGAAGTCACTAGCACTATCAACTATTTTGGTTAATTTATTTTTAATAGTGTGTGCGGGTACGTCATTGGATTTCTATTTTTAATTTTGTGAATAAGGTTTTATTTTAAGAAAATTTAGATTTAGAATCTGATATTATAATTTATATTAATTGAGATAAGATCTACCCCTACCAGTTTAAGAAAGAAGAAGAAAGAAAACAATGGTTAAAATTAAAATTTATTCAGTAGTTTTTGGGCCAACCCCTAGCAAACAGACAAGCTGACAGGAACTCTAATAATCATATTTTTGGTTTCGGATCGGTTGATACCTATCACATGAGTAGGACACCAGGAGTACAGGCTATTTTACTTTCATGGTCAATGTGTTCACGAGTCTCATTGACCACGATTATAAAAGTATCCGACATACTTTCTGGAAGATCCGTGAGAATTTTCCCTACTACAAAAAATGGGTTAATTATTAACTAATTTAATTTGAAAATAATTCGTTAAATTTATTTTTGATGCCTCCAACGACATAGGGTTATTCTTTAAGACGTTGGTGAATGTGTTTGGCGTAGCGGCTGAGCGATCGGCTTCTGCGCAACGTGTTGTGGGTTCGATCCCCACACGGAGCAAATATTCGTTCCGGGTCTGGGTGTTTGTTTGTGAGAATTTGTGTTTGTAAACGCACCCACGATACAGGAGAAAATCCTAGTGTGGGGCAACGTTTAAAAAAAAAAAAAACGTTTTAAAAAAAAAAAAAGATGCAAAGTACACTGAATACGCAATCCTGATTTTTTATTATTTTAATGATCTTGTTGTACTTACTTACGCTCACGTAAAACGATAAAAAATAGCCTAATCTTTGCCAGAATCATTATCACCTGTACACCAGATTTCATAGAAATCCGTCAAGTAGATCTTGAGTTATATGCGGACATATAGACAGACAGCAATTCTAAAAATCATTAATTCGGCTTCAGTATCGTTCAATTCGACCTAACTATAGAAAGAAAAATGTCTTATTCGAGGGAGCGGTTTCTATTTTGTTTTTGAAAGCGGTTTTACTTTTTCTTAATTCTTAAATAAATGTATCCACAGTTTATGATTTTCTAACATTCACTGCCTCATTTTACTGAATATTTTCAGAAAACAAATTCAGTACCTATATATCTGACTTCTAAAAATGAAAATGATTCTAAATAACGTACCTAATCATAAATTTGTATTTAAATACCTACCTCCTACTTGTAACTAACATTAAAAGGGTGTGATCAGCCCTGATACATCTAAAACCATTTTTTTCTTTCAACGTCAATTCTTTTAAAGAAAGTCGGAACGTTTCAATGTTCAAACAGAAATTTACATTATTATACATAGTTATCAAGAATTATATAAGTACAAATACATCGTCAGCGGTGCGCGCGAAAAACCCCTATCAATAATGATTTTCTATTGCGTTTAAATGAGGCAGTTAATGGATAATTGAATAAAAAAGCAACGTAAATTAATAGATAATGACAAATAGCTAATTTAATGCCTTTAGGAATTGATAGCAAAAACCTTCAACTTAAACCGGTATGAAACTACGTGTCAGTACCTATAGTACTCGTAAATAAAGTAATATGTTTTGGACCGAAGACTTTCTTTGAAATGAGGAAGAAAGCTTCTATGAGGGTACCTTTACTTGGTTAAACACAGGACTTTGTTGGACGGAGCACAATAAAACCTATTTTCGATAAATACTAACTAATAACACACAGTAGCTGCCATCAGCACATGAGGAGGTCTCTCGAAATATAGGATAGAATCTGTTGGGTTCCTGGCCCATACGAGAATACCGAAGGAGTTCTTTTGGTACTGGCCCCAAAGATCAGGTACCTAAGTCGGCGGGTAAGCACTTGAAGCAAAGGTTCTTAAAAGCCCCCTAGTCACAAATACGTATTGTTGCAAAGAAGCTTCTACATATAATCCAAAAGCTTCTATATTAGTGCGTTAAAGGATTGTATTCTATACACAGAATACCAATTTACTCATCGGCACCCATTAAAAAGGTGGTTTTACTTATTGTACTAACCAATTTCCCGTACGAAACCCATACCCCCCGACCCCTTTGTGCCTGGGAGAACCATGCTTCGTCACGAATGGGCAGGTTCGACCGGAATGATACCACGGCCTCACAGAAAACCGGTGTGAAACATCGCTTACGTTGTGTTTCGCCGAGTGACTGAGACCACGGCCTCACAGAAAACCGGTGTGAAACAACGCTTACGTTGTGTTTCGCCGAGTGACTGAGGTTACCGGAGGTCCAATCCCCTTTTAAAAGGCCGGCAACGCACTTGTGACTCCTCTGGTGTTGCGAGTGCCAATGGACAGCGGTAATCGCTTACCATCAGGCGATCCATCTGCTCGTTGTCCAACAACCCCCCACCTCATAAACAAAAAAAAATGATACGTGAAAAATATATGACTTCTCATATATCGTTTCCTAGGGAAAATTGTACATCGACGGTGCAGGTATGTAAAGTAAAATTGTCACAATATTACTTGGCAGTTAATTATTGCGCAGGATATGATAGTCATTCCGTTTACATCAAAATGTATTTATTTATTCAATTGCAATCATTACAATTGTGTTAAAATTTGCATAGAGGCATTAATTAAACAACTTCTTAGTTAAAACAAATTAGTTGATTCCATTGTAGTAGAAAAAATAATTTATTAATTGTATTTGGTGACAGTATTCAAAATATGTCTATGTTTTGTTTTTTTCTATAATTGTTTATGATTATTGCATTGTCAACAACGCCGAAATATATAACCTCTTGATAAATAACTCTTGTAATAAATATATAACCTCCCAATCCTACGAAATAAACTTTATAATGTATATATGAAGGGCGAGTTCCGCTGGCAGTAGCCCCTACATACTATCAGTTTGTCTAGGTAAATCCGAACTACTTAGTAGTCCACGTATGTATATTATATGTATTATAGTATATTGCGGATTGGTGTGTATAATTAATGTACTAAATTAAAATAACTCTCTTTTTAGACATTGATCCCGCGACAGTATCTGATGGAACAAGAGCTAACGACATCGGTATTATAGAAACTGTAAATGTGACCCCAAGTAAGTTATACGTCTTATTTTATCTTATTACTTTCCCACTGAAGGGCACGCGCATCTTCTCTTTTTCTTTTTTTAAACTTTAGCTGGTTATGAGATGGTTTCTATGAAATGTACGAGTACCTATGTTTTATGTATTTTTTTTAAGAATTCACGAAGCTAAAAATATTTATATTACTTAATTATTACTTACCTAATTCTTGATATTTTTTAGAAAAATGCGCTATTAATGAAAAATTCGAGACGTGTCCCGAGAATCGGTGTCAGCCACAAATATGTGAACATGTCGGTTTCCCTCAGTGTACCTCACACGAGGAGAAGTATTTCCACGGAAAAGAAGAAATATACAAAAACATTGGTTATAATGCCAAGTGTGGACCTCCAGCATGTGTTTGTATAGATAATTACGTGAGAAATAAAGAAGGTGTATGTATCCCTGCAACACTCTGCCGTGAGTACCTTACCTTATCTAAACTTATCTAGGTACTAAAATTTCTAGCGTATCCAAATGCTAACTATTAAGTACCTCCCTATACCTTCATGCGTTTCTGAGAAAAGACAGACGACAGATGGACAACGAAGTAATATTAAAAGGATTACTATTTCCTTTTGAGGTGCAGACGCCTAAAAAAGAAAGAAATGACATTAGACACAACTGATAAATAATAATATGGAACAATTTATCCGGTAATTCAATTAGATAAAACTAATTATATGTCTTATGACTCCGCTAAATAGGATCTGGATCAGCATATTCCAGACTAATCAGGTCTTTACAGCTTTAATTAGCCTAAGACTCAATGAATTTAAAAATAATGTACCTACTTACAGCATAAATTGATTACAGTAGACCGACTACACAGTAGACACAAACAAAATAATAATGTTAGTAATAAATATAAATTTCAGTCCATTTAGGAAATAGAACAGTATAATAAATGGACCAATAGAAAGAGTAAGGGGATTATCGTTACTCATGATAGTATTGATTAGATTTGAAATAAATATGACCCAACTAAGGAGAACTTCAACTTCGATAAAAAAGACTGAAAACATTTATATCAATATGAAAGGGAAGGGTAATGAGTTTAAGTTTTTCTTTAAATATAATTTTATTACACAATTAACAAAAAGATATTTTGTGACTTTTTTTTTGCATTTTCCATGCTAGGCTTATAAAGTTATTTTAATGAAAGAAAATTCGACCACGGGCAGGATTCGAACCTGCGTCCTCTGGGTAGATACACCAGACGCTTTACCTTAAACGTCATCTTAAGACGTACCTACGTAAATTCAGAATGTGAAGGCAAATTTCGATCCGGCGGGTGGGACTCGTGGTGGCTTAGAGGAGAGGCGTCTGGTAGGTATATCTAAACAGAGCACGCAGGTTCAAATCCTACCTGTGGTCTAATTTTTCTTTCACTAAAATAACTTTATTACACTAGTCAATAATAATGTAGACTCTTCAATGTTACGGTATTTTTTTGCCATGAATTTGAAATAAAAAAATCTTATTGACTCATTCTTGCAGCTTCGTGTGGCAACGACAAGAATGCGACATTTGGCTGTGGGCTAAACTGTGGCCGGCGTTGCTCAAACTACAACAAAAAAACGGTAAAATGCGCACAAGTATGCTACGTGAACAGCTGTGACTGCAAAGTGGACTATGTTTTTGATGACTACACTGGCTTTTGTGTTTTACCACAAGACTGCAGTAAGTAAAGATGACATTGTTAAATTCGAAAGCGTTTTTTAAATACCTAGTGGTATAAAAAAGGTGGCAAGCAAGCATACGGCCCGCCTGATAGTAAGCGGTTACCGTAACCTATGGACGCTTGCAACACTAGAGATATCAGCGCGTTGCCGATCCTGTAAATCAAGGAGGAATAGTTGGGCTGGCAGCATAGGAGACAATGCGTGATGCTTATCCTATCTGCCAACACAACGCTTCCTCGCGGAGCTCTGGCGATCTTGCTCACTATTAGGATCACAATATAGCACGGAGCTATGTTATTTGGCTACGATTTTCTGTAAGGTGGAGGTACTTTACCAGTCGGGCAGCTTCAATTATGAGTGAAATTATTCCCTACTTCTCAGTACCTCTACACTTACTTAAATACGTTATTTTCCATTATTGACTAAATTCGAAATAACTCTTACTTTAACTAAGTTATGGGCTAGATGAGAGTGAGAGCAAGGAAGCTAAAGCAAAACCGGCGTTTTTTTTAATTAGAATTTCAGTCGAATTCGGGCCGAATTTCTCCTACAAACGTAATACCGAAATAAATCGTAATTCAAACACAATTTAATCCAATTCTGTTATTATTCGGATTCCGATACCGTTAATCTAGGTTCCTACTGTACCATTTCGACCAAAATACTTCACTGGAAATAAGTGCAAGCAAATGCAATTTTTGATAACTTTACCAAATTTGGAGCGATTTTTCGGACTGTTATTTCCAGTGAAGTAGTAGTAGACGAAATAGTACCATAGGAACATAGATTAACGGTATCCAAATGCGAATTATAACATAATTTGATAGAATATTGTCTGGATCACGATTTATTTCGGTATTACGTTGTTGTGGGCAATTCAAGCTCCGCCGGACCCTTAAGGAGATTCAGCTCTTCTATAAGAAATTAATAATTTGGAACAGTGCAAATAGTCTTTGTCAATTCAAAAATACCTTATTGTCTAAAAATATGTACATATGACTTTGAGTTGGCCCTGACTTGACCGTACAGAGTCCGGCGAACTGAGAAAAAGAGCGAAGAAGAAAGATATGTCTCTGATCCCTTTTATCCATTTTTCATAATCAGAATCAGAATATTTATTTGCGAAAAAACTGTGACAAATGGTGTTACAAAAAAGTAGGTTCCAAGTATTTTTACCTATAGCGGCATGCAAAAATATCAGGTAGAAACAATACAATTAATAATTTAAACACATGCAAATAACAATACAATTAATAGATTAAACACATACAAATAATTAATTTAGAGGACATCAACCTTGAAAAAATATTAATAATAACAAATCATTATATAATTTAATTTAAAAAACGAGTATGTCAAATCACAAGAAAAAAAAAGTTCAATGCCTACCCAACATGCATCTAATACAAATCTTCTAATCATTTTAGCAATTTAATGTCATCCAATTAAAATATTGCAGCAGTACTAGTCTGTGTGATTATTGAAGTAGATTGTGCACTTCCGCAAATTGCGCATTACGCATTAGTGAACATTGAACTGGCTGTAAACAAACCATTCTAACCGCTTTTACAGCTTATTAACTACACTTAGTTGCACTAAAAGTTTTACACTGTATTGTGTCTGGATTGGTGGTAACTGTGCAGTACGTAGTTAAAGTAATAGAAAGAGATAGAAAATCAATGAACGTGTAACTACAAAACTGAGTTGAGTTCTCGTTTAGCTGTGTTCTAAGTTTAGTCTTTCTCCTTCAAGAATATCTATATCATTTTCTTTTTTCATAAGAAATAGGTATATGCTATCTATCTTATATCCTGTTTGGATAGATCTTTTGTTTTTATGTTAGAGGACCGGATCAGGCTAGCGTGTTGAACATTCATTTAAAGAGAAATCTGGTGCCCAAGAGTGTAACAATACAATTTTATTCAATTCTGAGTGTTATATATATTATTATAATATGTACTTAATTAGTCGATTCGATCAAGCTGTATTTGTTCATTGATTTGATTCAATTGTTTTATTAGTATAGACTTATTTGACACTGGATTTTCATTATATGCATTACTCAAATATGAGATGGCAAAGTACTCACTCATCTCAGTCCATGTATATTTTTTTGTCCAACAATAAATTCTCTTGTCTTGTAATATGTTATTTACCTTAGCCTGTGTCTGAAAATACTAGAACCACAAAGCATTCAAGAAAAGCTATTTGACCGAGGGAAATAGTACCTGAGTTAGAACAAAATGAGGGTCATACTCGTCTAAGGAATTTATTACTTAATTCTTTTGAATTGTTTATTTAGACTCTCTGGTTATGGGGTATCTACACAAAATTTGATTTTTTTATGTGTTTTAATGTCTGTTAGTCATAAAACACTACGGATTATAGTATTCGAATTCACTAGATATCTACTGGGTCTAGTCCATATCTTTAACTTGAATTTTAAACCTACTAAAAAAATTTTTTTGGTATGTGTAAATGTTACAAATATTTCAGTTAATTTATAAACTGATATAAATAATTATTGTTTTATCAAGAGGGGAATTCACTGTGTTGGTCCATGACTTTGGCCTAATCCCTATCATTCTGAAGGGAGTCCTGTGCCGAAAAGTGGTACTGTAAATGAGTTCATGAGAATGTAGCTGATACCGTATACGATACAAAAAGAATGGTGTCAGTTTTCTTCTACTATAGGAATCGGCGGTAGCCTAATGGCTGGGGCGTCGAACTGCCGATCATGTGGTCGCCGGTTCGAAACTCACCCATTCCACTACCGACGTGAAGCTACTCGTAACACAAGCATTTAGCTTAGCACGAGGGGTTAACAAGAACACTAGTAATGGGCGACCCACATTACTAGTACCTAAGATTTTTTTTTAAAGTAGTTACCTCAAAACAAATTTCATAGTTAAACTGGAGATTCATTTATAATTAATACTAATACGAACTTTTTTTAAACTAAGGCCTACATAAAATACAATGATATTGTAGTTACATAGACTAAGAGGCTCATGCTAGATACAATACCATTAAAATCCTCTAACCCCTTCTAACCAGTATCTTAGAGAACAGAAATAGTCAACATAAAGAAGCTTACGCAAGTACCGGAAATTAACCAGATTGGCATTCGAGTATGTATTTTACCTCCAACAAATACAAACGAGGTGATACTTAGAATGTTAATTTAATGTTAACCTATCGCTTAGCTCAACGGATTAAATAAGTATTTTAATAATTTCCAAAACCTATTTACTTTGGAGTATGTTCTTATGTTCCATTGTAATTAAACTGTTAATTATTTAGCAGGCACAACGTTCATAAGTGGAAATAAGATGACGTAAATGAACGCTTATAAAACGGTTTATGAAATTTTGAATAGGTATCCTTAATTACCGTATGAAGGAAGATGACTTTCACTTCTCCTCCATCCATCCTGTAGGAGTGGATACAAACTTCCGCCATTACAATTTCTTACAATGAAATGCCGTTATCTATATTCATACCCTAAGTAGTCAGTTTTGTTATCAATCTGCAGATATGCATAAAATGGCATGAAACGTTATTTTGTGGCTCATACAGTCACGTCAAACCAAAAAAATGCTCTATAGTCAGTCCTAAATTTCATCGGACTATTTACAGTTCCTTTCAAGACCTCAGTTCCTTTTTTTAGTGGTTAAGTCAGCTAACGAGCTGATGAGCCACCTGGTGTAAGTAGTTATCGTCGCCCATGGACACCTGCAACACCAGAAAAGTTGCTAAGAAGAGTTGTTAAGAGCCCCTACGGACTACAGACTGCCAGAGCCGCTGCAACCGAGGGGGAACTGGGTCTTTCGCGCAAAAATCGAAACACACACCAAGGTGCTTTACGACAGACTCCGACGTTAGGGTGGTCGCCAGCCAGTCAGACCCCGAGAGATCCTACCACCGAGCAAAAATCCTTTCTTTAGTTCTTATTTGGTCAACTTTACTAAAATTTTATAAAGAATGATTATATTAGTAATGTTTATATATATATATATATATATATATATATATATATATATATATTAATAATAATGATTATAACTTAATACAAATAACATCATCCTCTTTTAAAAATTACTTACTCTTCACCAAACTTTCTTTGTAGGTAATAAAGATGCGCCTGAGCCCGAGGGTGACGATGGTAGTAGTGAAGATAATGCCAATAATGATTCAACTGGAAATGTAAGCAATGATGATCCCTGTGGTAAATGTGATAAAGAGAATTGTGATGTAGAAGACATGAAGGACAATAAGCTAGATGGTGGAGAAACTTGTGAAGTAAAAGAATCGAGTAATAAAGACAAGAGTGAGTTAATTTAATTTTTTTTTTAATAAAGCTTGTAATTTGATTCAGTTTTATAACTTGACATAGATATTTTTAGTATTTTGTTAAATATCTTTCTTTATTAATTATTAATATTGTATTATCATTGTCAAGAAACGATAATTTAAAAGCGACACCATGAAGTTTCTTGCCGGTCCTTCTCCATAAAAAGTGACTAATTTTTAACCATGCACGTAGGCTCGAGATTAATTTCATAAATTCCTAAGTAATCACGAAATGGCACGAAATGTTGAGCGATGGTGTAGATGAAAATAAAAATGAAATCAAAACATGATTGATATAATTCTTGAATATTAATAGATTTCTTGTCCCCTTTTGGGATATTTTTTATTGAACATATATTTTCCAGACGCTACTGAAGCCACATCAACTAAGCAATCCGAAGCATCGACAACACCAAAATCGGGAACATCAACTAAAACAAGTGAAGAAAAAAACACAACAGAGAATCCTGGCACTATTAAGACCACAAAACCAGAAACAACAACAGCTGATTCTAAATCAACGACACAAGATGCTACGACAGAAGAACCTGATAGTACAACGAAAAAGAAAGATTCATGGTTGGAGAATATCAAAAATATTTTTACAGGCAAAATAGAAGAACCATCAACAACATCTGAAAGTTCAGAAAGTACTACTAAAAGTAGGTAACCAAAATAATGCTCGGACTAAAAGTGGATGACAGCTAAAAAAAATACTTTAATTTACAATTTCGCTTAATTCAAATGATAGCTGATTCAAATCTATTTATGAGTTATAGGTACCCTTTCCTTTTTGCCTGTTTGAGTATGATGATAATGTTGTAATCGCAAAAGTTAAAGTAGGTATAAAAAATTTATAGGCAGGTACTGGATAAAAAAATCTGAAATTAATCCATGCAATATTGTTGGTAGATACTACATGTTTGAAATCATAGTTACACGAGATTTAAATCATCTAGAAATTACTCATTGTTGTATAATTTAGGGTTCAATGGACGGCTACCAAGCTCGTAATAAATGTAGGTACGGACACGGATAATTGTGTTGTCTTGTGATGGTATATTGGATGGAACTCACGTGATATCTTTGCTAATGCTGCTACTACGTGTTCCTTTTCGCTTTAATTCATTAAACATTTTATTTTTAATGCATATTTGTCTTAATGTATAACAATTTGTTACAAACTTATTGAATAACAACATCTTTACAATATTTTTTTATTACTTTATTCTTCCATATTTCACTAATTTTCTATTACTTTCTTACTTTTTTCTTCCTCACAGTAAATTTAATGATGATCCTCAATGTATTATGATCGCGTGTATGCCGTGTGAAGGTAAGATTGAATATCTGGTAATTAACATTTCGCTTTGTGTGTACCTACTCATATTTGAACAAATAAACGATGTTATAATAATTATGTTATAAATATTCCAAACGTTAATGTACTAACTGAAGCAAATCAGTTGGTGTATTCAGTTATTCTTATAAAGAAATCAATACGATACCTCGAATCTTTTTTTAACATTAACATTAAGATCATGGAAAAACAAAATACCTAAATTTGTTAGAGGAAGGCTACCGATTATATGTGAGTTATCCATGTGCTTTTGAAGCCCATGGATATCTCTCTATTTAATCAAGGAGGTACTTTGGCCTATTCTTTAGATGGAACTGGTAACACACCAAAGAATTTTAATATTCTAAAATAAAAGATAAAAATAAGTTTGGAGGACTGCAAAGGTAAATATGAATTGTATGCGTGTGCATCCGCTTGCCCCCATATACCGTGCGCGGAGTAGGTACCTGAATGCTTAGACAAGGCAATGTTTGGTTGTCTAGTCTAAGTCTGAATGGCACTGGATTTCATGTAAAAACTTTCACTGTTTATTAAGGATCACTCAAAAGTTTCCTGGTAGAAATTCAAATTTGAGTTAAGCTCACCTTTGTACATTATGTGTTCTATAATTAAAGTTATTATATTTTTTGTTCATATTAAAGAATAAGACAAGATCAAATTATTATCTGAGATATTTATAGTACGTATTTTTTTCTTTATTTTAAGATTATCGTGGTATCGAAATCAAATAACAAAAAAATAATTATTGCCAACCAACAACAAATGTTTCTTTTGACCTAGAATCTCACTCAAATAAAGACGTTTCGCAAAATCTATGAAAGGTATAGAAATTTTTTTGATATGTTAATAATAGGTGCATTTTTTCACAGACTACTAGTTTTTTTGTTAACCCCTCGTGCTAAATTAAATGCTTATGTTACGAGTGGGTTCACGTCGGTAGTGCAATGGGTGGGTTTTGAACCGGCAACCACATGATCGCAAGTCCGAAGCCCTAGCCATTAGGCTACCGCCTCTTCTTAAATCATACTGTGTCATAATTCTAATGATTTCTAATAAACATTTTTATACAATTATAAAATAATATTTACTCTTATATATTTAAATAATATTTGCTCGCTAAAGTCTGTTATATAATTGCAGCACATTGGACTGACTATTCCGTCATAGCCTAAAAACCTTAGAATTTACCCAAATTCTTGCTAAAATTTAAACTGGAACGTATCCAACCTTATGTAAGACAAGCAACAAAACAGGTTCATCTATACTTATAATAAATCTGTAGAGAGGTCAATTCTGTACATGAAATATATTTCCAAAATAACTATCAGCGGGTGATTAGTGATCGATACTGACGCCAAAAATGCAATCAGTAAAATTTCGACGGATTTCAACGAAACTTGGTACAATTGTTCTTCATATTCCTGGGCAGGTTATAGTATACTTTTCATCACGCTACGATCAATAGGAGCAGAGCAGTGAAGGGAAATGTTGGGAAAATGAGTGATTCATGAGAAAGGTTTCAAGCTATAAAACATCACGCTACAACCCTTAGGAACGGGGCAACGCAGGTGAAACCACGGGCGAAGAACTAGGGAACAAAGTAACTATTCCACGCGGACGAAGTCGCTGGCAAAAGCTAGTATATAATAGTTTTATATGAATTGATTTTCATTTTTTTATTGAACTTAATTCTAGGTATCTATGTGGAGGATGTGAACGTAATAAATGTAGGAGGGGGCGACGGATAAATGTGTTGTCTTGTGCTAGTATATTGGAACTCGTGTGTTATCTTTGCTAATGCTGCTACATTTTCCTTTTCGCTTTAGTTCAATTTGATTCTTTATGCATAATTTAATTAATTTCTATTCCCTTCTTACTTTTCTTCTTCCTCACAGTAAATTTATTGATGATCCTCTATGTATTACGATCGCTTGTACGCTGCATGAAGGCAAGGTTGGATATTTGGTAAGTTTTAAATGTATAATTAACATCTTTGCATAATCTTTGTGTATGTGAATCACTCATATTTGACCAAAAAACGATGGTAGGTATATAAGATGGTAGGTGATAGGTAATTGTGTTATAAATATTCCAAACGCTTGCTTCAGTTGGAGTAGGTATTCTTAGAGCAATATATAAGGGAGCTCTTTTGAAGAACACGGATAGCTCTCTTACTGATCAAGAAGTTGTGGGTACTGTGGCCTATTATTTAAATGTAACTTGAAATAAAACAATATAATTTTATTATTCTAAAATAAAACAATGGAAGTAGGTTCGGGGTAAGCAGTGATAGCCTAGTGATATGACCATAGGACTGCAACAAAGGTCTCGAGTTCGAATCACCAAGGCACCCACCTCTGACTTTTTGAAGGCATGTGCGTATTTATAGTTAATTATCATGCGCTTAAACGGTTAAGGAAAACATTGTGAGGAAACGCACGCTTGAGAGTTTTTCTCGTCGGCGTGTGAAGTCTGCCAACCCGCATTAGACCAGGGTGGTAGATTATAGCCTAATCCCTCTCATTCTGAGAGGATACCCGTGCCCAGCACTGGGAAAATGTAATGGGCTGATTCTGTTACGATTGGGGGACTGCGAGGGTAAAAATGAATTGTGCATACAAACAATTCGAAATTGAACGAAAAACACGCATGTATTTTTCGTCAAAAAAATATTAATACAATTCTTGACTATCAATATTGAAGACGGTAAGGAAAGTTTTAGTATATCAGCATCAAACTATTTACATTAGTGGTAGTTTCTGTTTGATTTTTTATTCCGATAATCCTAAGTATATTTATTTATACGATAGAAGTCGATAAACAAATTCCAAACCGAAATAATGTTATTGACGATTTTCAACGCCCTTTTAATTGCCCTTTTTTAGAACTAACGTTATTGCTAGTTTTTATTGAACATATTTTTTTTCAGACACCACGAAAACCACAGCAACACCCAATTCTGAAGCCTCGACAACATCGAAATCAGAAACATCAACTAAAACAGGTGAAGGATCAAGCCAGTCATCTACAACTTCAACAAGAACACAAAAACCCGAGACAACACAAAAAACGGAAAAGAAAACCACAACAAAGCAACCTGACACTACTAAGACCACAAAACCTCAAACAACAACAACAACAGCTGATTGTGCATTAACGACACAAGAATTAGATACCACAACGACAGAAAAACCTGATAGTACAACGAAAAAGGAAGACTCATGGTTGGAACATAAAATAAATAAAACAGATAAACCATGCAAAAAAGATTGCAAACTTACAACAACAACAGAAAAAACGGAAATAACATCAGTAACTACAGAAAGGACTACTAAAAGTAGGTAACCAAAATAACGCAAATGCTAAAAGTAGATTGCCTTACATTTGCTAAAAAATACATTAGTCTCCATTAAATTCTTCTCTGCCACTGCCTACCCCAGTCGTGAAAATATATGTATATGTTAATCTAATTTAGTCTAATTTAGCTAAATTCAAATGATAGCCTACTCAAATTTTATACGAGAATTTATAAGATAACTATAATCATAAGTAATATTTATCTTTTTTGAAACTAAAGTGTAGTCAAAATCAAATACCTAGCATGAAAAATGTATTGCCAACAAACAATAAATTTTCGATTTCACCTAGAATTCAATTCAAATACGGATGTTACTGCGAAAGCTAAGAAATGTACCGATAAACAAAATTAAGTAGTAAGTACATAAAAACATTAACTCAATCCATAGTTGCTTGTAGGTAGGTACTACAAGTCAATCAGTGATCGCATAGTTACACGAGAAATAAATAATCCAGAAATTCCTTCTTGTGGTACAATTTAGGCCAATTCCAAAACAAATCAGTCAGCAGATTTGCTTACTAGAGATAAGATTTTGACAAAATTCAATCTCTAGAAATCAATTTCAAGCATTTGTAAGTATCTACAGTTGCGTATGTGGACCAGACGGCTACTAAGCTCTTGGTAAATTTTCGTTGCCTTCTATATATCAAGAACATTGCCGATTATTAATTAATAATATTTTAATTTAGTGGCAAACCAATAAAAGAAAATAATACATTTATGTAGAGCCAAAAAAAAGTTTTATTATAGATATTAATTGCACTAAGTAGGATTGACTATTACCACCATAGCCTAAAACCCTTAGACTACTTCCCTAGTTCTGCTAAGATTCAAACTATGCCAGTTACGTTGGAACTCATCCAACCTTATGTAAGATAGCAGCAATACATGCTCGCAAAAACAAGCAACTAAATAATTGATTTGGTAGTATTTCGGTTTAAAGAACAGTTTTATAAAAACTTTCATCAATTTTCTGAACGGAATTCTAGGCAAGTCGGGTATGTGAAGTATTTTTTGATTGTCCGCGGGTTATATTGCTACGAAAAATATTTCTCGTTGTCTAGCAATAGTAAAGAAACTCGCTCAGATCCAAGAGAATGCAGGGCGGGGAGATGCATGTAAGACCGTAATAAATGTAGGCACGGAGAAGGATAATTGTGTTGTCTTGTGCTGGTTTATTGGAACTTATGTGATATCTTTGCTAATGCTGCTACATGTTCCTTCTTCGCTTTAATTCATTAAACATTTTATTCTTACTGCTTTTTTTGTAATAATTAATAACGATTTGTTAATAATTTGTTTCATACTTATTCAATAACAATATCTTTTTAATAATATTTTGTTACGTTATCCTTCCAAATTCCACTAATTTTCTATTCCCTTCATTCTTTCTTTTTCCTCTCAGTTAATTTAATGATGATCATCAATGTATTAAGATCGCTTCCACCACGTGGAGGCAAAATATTATTACACATTTGGTAAGTATTTATTTGTAATTAACATCTTTGTGTATCCTTTGTGTGTTTAGTTAGACAACCTTATAATAATTATATTATATCAGTTAGAATATTCAGTTATTCATAGGATCATTGATAGTTTTTTTATTGATCAAGGAGGTGTTGTTACTATGGCCTATTCTTTAAATGGAATTTGAAATACAACACATAATTTTAATATTCTATAATAAAAATAGGTTCGGAGGACTGCCAAGGTAAACATGAATTGTATGCGTGTGCGTCGTCCTGCCCCCAATTGTCATGTGCTGAGTACTTAAATGGCATGAGATGTCATGCGAAAACCAAACCGAAGAAATGTAAACCGGAATGCAGATGTCGAGCCGGTTACTACAGAGACAATGAAGAAAATTGTGTATCTGCATGGGATTGTAGTAAGTTTCCATTTATACATCTCTTATACAAAAGCAGTGATAGCTAGTGGTATGACCGTTGGACTGCCAAGTCAAAGGTCTCGAGTTCGATCTCAAGGCACGCACCTCTGACTTTTCGAAGTCATGTGCGTATTAAAAAGTTAATTATCACGCGCTTAAACGGTGAAGGAAAACATCGTGAGGAAACCTGCATGCCTAAGAGATTGTCTCGATGGCGTGTGAAGTCTGCCAACCCGGCCACTAGGCCAGCGTGGTGGACTATAGCCTAATCCCTCTCATTCTGAGAGGAGACCCGTGCCCAGCAGTGGGACAGTATAATGGATTGATTATGTTTATGTTATATTATACAAAATTAGATAGACCACATACGATACATAATTGTGACATCAAATAATGTAGTCAAGATTACATAGGGAAACTTGATCAGTATCAGACTTTATCGGCACCCTATTTCTATCTCTTTTTCCGACTTAATTAACCCATCTTTAGTTGAATATCTATCGAATTGTTTTCTACAGGACGAACTTCTAACGTAAAACCCACAACACCAGATCCGAGTTGTGAAGACGAAGCGTTAGAGTTATTTATAAAAGGAAACCTTGCGTATACTGTAAAAATATTGCAGGTTAGTCTTTATACTGTCAGTATTATACATAGTGACAACATAGTTTTTATTGATAATATATCTAAAAATATAAAGAAAAAGTAGGTACTTAGCTTGAAATCAATTTATTCTCGTACCCAAAACTATTTGGGATAATCTAAGGTTGAGACTAAATATGTCTATAAAATACATGAGAAGCCATAACATAATAAACAAATATAAAACATAAAAAAATGTGATTTAAGAATACCTTTTGTCTATCTACGTTCTTATTTTTTAAGGAGTTATCGCTATCGAGACCTGGAAGCAACGTGGTATTCGCAGGCGCATCCATTCTGACTCTGACAAGTGAACTAGCATTGTTGGCTACAGGCAACACAAAGAAACAGCTACTAAGTGCCGTACATTTTAATGAAAGAGAACAGGTAAGGATTTTTTTGTTACTAATACTAACAATAATAAAATTACTAAACTATACTACGCTGTAGATAATTTATAACAATTTATTAATATTAGTTATACATACTCGTATGCATATATTTTTTATATTTTTATTTGTTATGAGTTTATAGCTATATTGATATATAGGTATTGATTAGCCAATGGCTTGGGAGTCGGACTTGCGATTATGTGGTTGGTGGTTCGAAACCCACCCACTACCGACGTGAGCCCACTCGTAATACAAGCATTTAGCTTAGCACACGAAGAGACTAGTAATGTGCGATCTACATTGCTAGTAGCTTTTTTTTTTTAATTTCATTTTCTCAAGTGAAAAGAAGTTTGAATCTTAACCTCAACTCTCAAGCACAAAAGATCCCATTGGGTCGAAGTGCACTGAGGCCTTGCTGCCTCGGCCCCATATAAGATAAGATACCTCAACCTTACAATCATATACCTACTAACTTATTACTACGTATTACAGCCAGCCAGAAATTATATTACTACCATTATTATCAAATAGATTAAAACCATTGCCTGTGATTAGGTATTATTTAACAATGCAGTTAAGAAGACGTCGACGCATGGATTCCACAATATTTGCACATTTTTATATCTGTGTATCATGTCGCTGTGTGGTTAATAAGCGACGACGGCCTCTCACTTTTAACACAACTCCTCAGAGTATTCAGACATCGTATCTCTTCATCCAAGGACTCACTTTATTATTTCTCTAAAACAAATGATAACACTTCATTGCACACTTGTTAACTACAGTGATATAGTTATTATCTCGCAGAATATTTAGTTAGGCCAGTAGATTCATATAATTTCAAATCTTCACTCATTTTTTATTATTGTAACTACAATCACTCATTTATTATTGTAACTACTTGTATAATCAAACATTAAATTAAAGAAATATAGCGTCGACATTGGCATGAGTCATGAAACAACGACCCACTCATGATGAAGGAACGCAGTACGCGTGTCGTGTGAAATGTCATTACGGAAGAAGCTTATAACTGCTACTAGTTTTGTTTGCAATTGTTTTGCGAGACTGCGACTGGACTTATGAGTGGGACCATACAACAGTGTAAACAGTCATAGTGAAACTACATATATTTGTATCCGTGAGTTACCAATATATGTAGTTTTGTGGTGGTTTCTGTTTCTACATTAAGCTCAGAGCTAGTATTCTGAGCTTAATGTAGAAACCACCGAAATCCATGTATTTTAAATGTGTTTTAAATTTAAAAAAATGATGGATCTATTGGTGAATGAGTAACAATATCAATTAGTAATTGCAATTGAGAATAAAAATAATAATGAGGCCAACTATTGATTTGCTTACTACATCAAAAAACATTTGAGTAGTTATTGTGTCCGTGATTGTTATTACAAGACTGGTAATAAAATATTTTAAAACTTTTCATACAGATTCGCTGCTTCTTCCCAAATTTTATTGCGAATTACACTGAAGAACTCCGTTATATAGAATTAAATTTTTACACTGAAATATACGCTGATGAACAATGCCAACTGTCCGAAGATTTCAAAAGGACTACAACGGAGATATTCTCATCTACACCACAAAACATTGATTTCACTTCGCCAGAATCAGCAAAACAAATCAGTGAGACGGTGAGTTTTTTCATAAAGTAACTTTTTAACTAGAAAACTGATCGGCAATAAATTCGCATTAAAAAATATATAATTATATTATATTTATAAAATTAGACTAGTTGCTGTTACCCGCAGTTTCACTCACGTCCCAAAAAGATTAACATACTATAAGTCCGATTCTCGGCGGCGTATCAAGATAAAATATGCACCAGATATTAAGTTAGACCTCTAGCAACACATCGGTGAAAACTACATTCAATTTTATGCAGTAGTATTTGCGTGAAGCGCGTAAAAACATATAGACAAACAGAAAGACGAACAGAAATCTAAAAATTGTTTTTTTAATTTTTTTGGGGGTTGAGTCGGCAAACGAGCTAACGAGCCACCTGGTGGTAAGTAGCAATTGTCGCTCATGGCTACCTCCAACACCAGAGGAGTTGTTGGTGCGGTGTCGACCCTTAAGAGCCTCTACGAACTGTAGACCAGAGCCGCTGCAACCGAGGGAAACGAGCAAAAGTCGAAACACACACCAAGGTGCTTTACGATAGACTCCGACGTAGACCCCTACCTCGGTTGCCAGCCAGTCAAACCCCAAGAGGTCCTACCATCGAGAGCCTATCTGAAAGGCAGTGAAGAACAGTATTCTAACATTGCTCTAATAAAGACCCCCATATTAGTTTTTCCTTAATATCTATAATTTACAGACATCGGTATAGTGTATGTACTTATTAAAAACCTCCTCGCACATTGAAGTTGGTTAAATAGAAACACATAGTTGTTAACTGCAAAGACTTCATTTGTTATGAAGAATACCAATATTAAAGCTTCGTTCTACACAGGTGGCGCAAAATACGAATGATAAAATTCAAAATTTCATAACAACCGAAACATTATCAAAATTTGAAAAAGGCTTATTATTGCTGGATGCCCAAAGCTTTAAGGTTAGTATTGAACTATATAATACTATATTATATTAGTCTAGTGCCATAGTAGTCGTAAGGGCGGCTGCTACGCTGTAGTTCCTGGGATCGAGAACTAAGCATTCCCGTAATCTGCGGGTGTACATTAGTACATACGCTTAATCTTTCGGGGAATAGAAGCATGATGGTGTCTGTAGGTTTATATCTGTATTAAGTATGTATGGAACACCTTTACCACTTTGTTACCGTGGGAGAGCCATGCTTCGGCACGAATGGGCCGGCTTGACCGGAGTGATACCACAGCCTCACAGAAAACCGGCGTTAAACAACGCTTACGTTGTGTTTCGTCGAGTAAGTGAGGATACCAGAGGTCCAATCCCCTTTTAAAAGGCTGGCAACACACTTGTGACTCTTGACACTTGTGATTTGTGATAAAGTATAGCATTGGTGGTTTATTAAAAAGTTAAGAGCAATCCAGATGATAACATTTTTATTTAAGAGCTCTGTTCTTGTCTGTACCTATAGCAATAACCACTGCTTTGATTTCTTAATGCGGCCCGATTGCCTTGTTCTATGAAACTTTATACAATTATATTATATACTTTGAAAAAGGGGTCTAAATAATTATATATTATCTGATAATTGCAAAGCGATTGAATGATGAGGCGACGATAGACAAGAATGAATGGAAGAATGGTGTGCCAACCCTATTGGGGTCAGGACGAGGGTAAAAGATGTCGATGAATTATATCTTATCACTTATCTCGTAGATTCTCTTTAAATATTCTCTAGAATCCTATAAACACAAATAATTAATTTAATTCAAAAAATATTTCAGGGACAATTGGAGAAGCCATTCGACCCTGCACATACCAAGGATAGAGATTTCTTCGGTAATGGAGAAGTCGTTAAAAAGCCGACTATGAAACAAAAAGGAATATTTATGTACACAGAAAGCCTATTTGGAACCAAGGTATAATATTTTAACCATAAGGAAGTGTCAATGGGAGGTAAAGTGCCCTACCCTATTATATAAGTTATCAAATTTAACTTAAAAGAAACATTCATTTATATTTCTAAATAAGTAAAACTACATTAATTTTTAGGGTTCCGTACCTCAAAAGGAAAAAACGGAGCCCTTATAGGATCACTTTGTTGTCCGTCCTACCGTCTGTCTATCAAGCCCCTCTATCTCGGGAAAGCATGCAGGTATCGAGTTGAAATTAAAACCACATATACTCAGGTTTACAGTCCCTCGAAGCTGTGAAGAAATAAAACTTTTAAGTTAACGTAAAAAAAAGAAAACGGCCATTATGCCGCAAAAAAAGTGTATTTTGACACTCTCAAGGAAATCAAAAATAGGGTATTTTCCGTTAACATAAAATAATGAAATTTGGCAAGTAATGCCGTCTTATAGGTGCTACAAGTACAATCTGAAAACTATACATTTGTAATTAATTATATATGTACCAACAAATTTGTACGGAACCTTCGGTGGCGGAGTCCGACTCGAATTTGTCCAGGTTTTTTTAATCATTTGGTTCACCCGCGTATCAACCAACAGGGGTTGGAAAAAACAGCATTCTGTATTTTTAAGAAAACTGATAACAGTACTCGTATATCTAAAATTTAGAAACCTTGAAATTTACCTTGTTTGTAAAAAAGGTGCTCCATATTTGGTCATAACAATACTAGTATTAGGCTTACAACTGCGTCACAAAATAATGTTGTTCCAAATATCTCGTACTGAAACAATGATTTTATTTCCAGATGGTATCGTTGAACTATAAGAAAGGGAAGCCATCAGAGGACTATAAATTGGTAATAATTCTACCAATTTCTAAGCATGGTCACAAACATCTAATGAAACAGCTGGCAAACCCCGATGTGTTGTTATCAGCTCTTGATAAAATGCGTCCAGAACTTGTTGAGATATACCTGCCGATAATCAATGTAACTGCAGCAAATAAATTGAAGATGCCTTCGAAAAAGGTATAAATAAAATAAGTAGTTTTTTTAAGCTCTAGCAATTCCGACAAGATCCGTGTGTCATATTTATAAATAATTATTTTGATGTACAGGCTAATATGGATTTAATATTTAACAAACACTCTTCCGGACTAAAACACATAGCGGACTGCGAAACGCCGGTTGTTAAGGAAATCCTACAGAGATGTGTCCTAGAAGTAAACGAATCTGGAATAGAAAATCGTAAGTGACCCTCTTCTTTTTTAACGTAATTTTGTAGTGGATTTCATGTAGGTACCGGTTAATGGTAGATTTCTAATCTATTATATGTAGACAGAAGCCTTTCTCCTTATCCACAGTAAACACAAATGTCAATAATCCTATATCTGGGCCTATAGAATATTTAAAGGGGTGAATATTCGAACATTATTTAACAAATCATTCTTCTCAACATAGTAGTTATCTATTTCATAGTTCAGATTGGTTTTATTCTTGTCTTATTACTTGACGCTAGTGGTGTAGTTTAAGTTTTCATTATCATAATTGTAGTTTTGAACAACTGTGTTCTTAACTTTGAGATGAGGTTAATGACGTTCTAATGTTTTTCAAATATTCACCCAAAGGCGAGAGCGGTTTTTAGTCGGTACGAGTCCAACATACCCTGCATGTGCCCTGGTATGTATGACATTTGGGGGCTTCAAATGTCATACATACAATTCAGGAGGATTTCACGAACAAAGGACGTGTATAAAAATACATTGTAATAATAATAATTGATTCTTGCTTAGAAGCAAATAAAGTGTCCCCACATTTTATATAAAAAGAAATAAAAATGCCCGACTGCTACGCTAGGTCCCGGGTTCGATCCCCAGGTCGAGCAAAGTGTTATTGGGTTTTTCTATGAAATTCTCAGTAGCAGCTCGGAGTCTGGATTTGTGCCCGGTTCATTAACCGGGCAGCAATAGGCTCGCCCCCTATTACATGGGACCTAAACATACCAGCGAACTGTGGGTGTACATTAGTAAACCTCTGCCTAACCCTTCGCGTGATAGTATGATCAAAATAAAAAGATAAACACAACCATCAAAATTACTTACATGTTTTTTAAAATTTTATTTGCAAATACCTTAGAGACTTTATGCCTATCTAATCATACGATTATAATTTAAACATAACATAACATACCATCACGCCTGTATTCCCCGAAGGGTTAGGCAGAGGCGTACTAATGTATCATACGAAATAAATAGTCTGGTATATCCTACTAATAGGTAAAGGCATTCTCTTTATTTATCTATTTCAATTTATTTCGATCCTCTGTTAATGTGACCCTATCTGCATTGAAAACATAAAGGCCACACCACCTCATTATAATAAAAAAATCTAAAGAATTCTACTGTTATTTAATTCTTTAGTTATATACACATAAATTACTAAATAATTGTTTTTTACAATGTAACAATAAGCCAATACAAACATAATAATGTTTATCTACTTATGTAGACAAACATATAAATGTTTGTATTATGTAGCAATGTGCCTTTTATATACAAACAAAGTAGTTCTAGAAGAATGCTAAAATATATTAGTTGTCTGAGAAGTAAAGTAAAGAAGTGCCTTGAAATCAAATAAGCCATCCCATTCTACAAATGACTATTAAGTTCCTAAGAAAAGTTAAAAATAAAATAAAAATTAGTGATAACCTGATGGTTAGCGGCAACCGCGGCCTAAAGACGCCAGCATCTCCAATAATATCACTAGCGCGTTGTCATCTGAAGACCTCAGTTGTAAAATCTCACATGCTCAGAAATTTACTGGCTACGTTACCTTTAAAACTGGAAAACAATAGCTGGCAATTCGGCACCTCCCTAGACGAACGCAACAGTTCTACCATTAAAGTTCTACCACCCCAAATTAATAGTAATTTTTAATGATTTCATTTAATTTACCTACATTATCACAGTATTATACCAGGAAAGACTTTTTTTTTCCAGAAAGAGATTCTTTTCGTATTATCCTTACTAATATTATAAACGAGAATGTTTGTGAGTATGGATGTATGGATGGATGGACTTTTGTTACTCTTTCACGCCAGGACTGCTTAACGGATCAGGATGAAATTTGGCACACAGATAGATTATAGCCTGGAATAACACATAGGCTACTTTTTATCCAGGTCGGACTCCGTCCTTAAGTCCACGCAGACGAAGTCACGGGCAGATTGTAGTTGTCCATATATGTAAATAAAATCTCTGAATCGGATTAAAACTACTTTTTACGGATTTATCGCATTATATTGATATTATTTAATTCCCCACGTTTCGCGTTTATGCGAGAAAATTGGTAAAAAATGAAGTTTCATTGCAATGTCTTATATTCAAGTACGTGTCAGAAACCAGTATAGTGTTTATGTTTCATAAATTCTTGTATAAAATTACCTATTTTTAATTATATAATTATATACAATACACTTCTCTTTACAGATTGGGACTCGGGAGAAGGTGGACATCAGAATAAATTAAAACTCTCGTATCTGTTCAAAGCCAACCATCCCTTCTTTTACGCCGTATTTTCAAACAGAATTATGTTGTTCGCTGGAATTTATGCCCACTAGAGATGTGTCAATGACCTTACAAATAATGTTATATATAATACTTACTTACACTGTGGTTGGAACAGCTGATTCTAAGCTAAGTGCTATTGTAAAAAGAGTAATGAAATCTCAACATCATCTCATGTTCATTATTAGGGGTCCCGCGGAGTTTGCCCACTAAATTAATTGATCCTAAATTAACGGTATCGGAATCCGAATAATAACAGAATTTGATTAAATCGTGTTTGAATTAAGATTTATTTTGGTATTACGTATGCAAGGGAAATTCAGTCCGCCGGACTCCTAATACTTTTTTAGCTAATTATATGTGTATAGCCTGAGGGTAACAAAATAAAGAATCCTATCAGTAAGTATTTGAATAACTGCTTTGTTTGTAGTAATATGCCATTTATATTGTTCAAAGTATTTAGTTGTCTTTCATACCACATGTATGTATTTGTAAAATACCATAATATATTTATCATTACGTTAAGTAACTAATAAAACATACTTAATAGATTTTTTGACTTCTGTTTTATTTGCCATTAGCTTCCGCCAGCGGCTACGCCCGCTTTATCAACGACCCATGTCACTTCCCAGAACAAAATAATCAAATAATTTTCCCGTTTTTGCAACATTTTTTAATTGTGCTCCGCTCCTAATGATCGTAGCGTGATGAAAAGTATACTATAACCTGCCCAGGAGTATGAAGAAAAATTGTACCAAGTTTCGTTGAAATCCGTCGAGTGGTTTTTGTTTCTATAACGAACATACAGACAGACAGACAGACAAAAATTTTACTGATTGCATTTTTGGCATCAGTATCGATCACTAATCACCCGCTGTTAGTTATTTTGGAAATATATTTCATGTACAGAATTGACCTCTCTACAGATTTATTATAAGTAATACATAGATATAGTTTTAGTAGAATGTTTATTTATGTATTTCGGTAAATAGTATGAAACTCTAGCCTTTATGTGATGATGTTAGGACTACATATGACTTTAAAGGTTTTAATCATAAAAGAGACTAGATACAAATTAGAATAGAAGCGGCGGTAGCCTAATAGCTAGGGCGTCGGACTTGCGATCATGTGCTTGCCGGTTCGAAATCCACCCATTGCACTACCGACGTGAACCGACTCGTAACACAAGCATTTAGCTTAGCACGAGGGGTTAACAAGAATAGGTACTAGTAATGTGCGACCCACATTGCTAGAACGCTTTTTTAAAGAAAAAAAAATCATCCGTTAATGTGTGCTAAACCATATGACAGGAATAACCTAAATAATAGGTAAATGTTAAACAAAAAACTTGACTAAAAATACGAAAAATAAATTAAAAGCTAAAACACATCAAACTGCATAATTCTCAGCAACTATTTAAAACAAAGTTCGAAAGATTATTAATGTCATCATGTTTTTTTTTTAAATGAGTATCTATGGAGTTCCTTGCCGGCTCTTCTCCATAAGACCCAGTTTTTGGAACCGTGCAACTAGTTTTGACTTTGAAAAAAGTTAATAGCAATTAGCAATTTGTACCAAATAATAACAATACCTTTTTAAGTTATTTTTTTTAGTAAAGGAAAAAATTCAATCGCGGGCAGGATTCGAACCTACGTCTCCTGGTTGGATACACCAGACGATCATCGTCATCATCGATCATCGATAAGAGATCTTACCTCTAAGCCACCGCGAACCCTACCCGCATGACTGAAATTTTGCTTTCACATTCTGAATTTACGTCTTAAGGTGACGTTAAGGCAAAAGGTAAGGTGGCATCGTACGACACTGAACTAATTGTAAAGTAAGTCGTGTCGGTTGAGAAGTAAGGTAACTTGCCTTTCATAGATGTCACCAACGTCATTGAATTATTTCCATTACTAAAAAATAACTTTATAATCTTAGCATGGAAAATGCAAAAAAATCACAAAAAGATAATACTTTTTTTAATTATTAAAACTGATCTTGTTAATTGTTATTGAATAATAAACACCAGATGGTTTTTAATGACACCTAATAATATTTGCACAATATATTTATTTGTACTGCATAGATTTGCAGCTCATGAAACATTACACGACTCAACATAGTAAAACGGGTTGGAGCGATTGATGCCTACCATCGAATCGTTTTGTTGACCTTTAAAACACGCGTTTCGCTCCAGCACTGAACGTGAATGTTTGAATGCATGCCAGGATATTTTGTATTCCTAACCGGCTGGGGCAAAGAATTGCTGCCCATTCTATGAACGCATTATGGTAAGAAGTACACTGGGCATTACATAATCACCACATCATCATTACGGATGGCATTCATTCATCATCAGGCTCTTTAGTCAGCTCATCCCGCTCGCGGTCATCCCGCGGGATGAGTTGTCCTAATGTACATTTGAATCGGTCAACTCATCCCGTTTCATAATTTAATCATTTGTATAGACACCGAGAAAAGTGTTTTCTATACTAGGTACTTAATGTAGTTCACCTAATGATGAGACATTAATATCACCAAGACATTATTAATAATTATTACTGATATTATTTTATTTTTTTAGTTAAATTTATAAACCTGTACAGTAAAATTTTATATTGTTAAACTGATGGATCCTGAGTGCAATAGAAATAAATTATTATTATTACAAAATCGCATATGCATTCAAGTCAAGAAGGTTAGTACATTCAAGTCTTTATAATCCTTCTTAAACGTTTTCCGCACGCCTGTACACAAATTTGAAAATATACAATAGAGTTTTGCCTAATTTAAAAGTAGGATCAGTTGCCTAAAGAAAAATAATAAATAAAGTCAATTCCCGCGGGATGAGATAAGCGCGGGATGAGCTTACCAAAGAGCCATCATCATATGACTATTTGCGATATTGGGAAGCTAATAAGGCGGCAATGAGTCCCGGAAAGTGATTCAAGAAACCTTAGAAGCAGCGGTTGCCTAATGGCTAGGGCTTCGGACTTACGATCATGTGGTTGCCGATTCGGAAGCCACCCATTGCACTACCGACGTGAACCCACTCGTAACACAAGTATTTAGCAGAAGTAGTTAGTACAAGGGGGGTAACAAGAATACTTGTAATGTGCAACCCACAACACATTGCTAGTACTTTTTATTCAGGTCGGACCCAATCCTGAAGCCCACGCAGACCAGTGATTGTACCGGACCACAGCCTCTCATGGTTGGGGTGAATGCCACTCACACGGCCATAATTATTCCGTAAGGAAAGAGAAATTTGCGTTTTTCTGCCTATTTTTATTGAAAATGTAGTCTTTGAATACCTAACTACTAGAAAAATTTGGAACGTGATAAAAAATTCTTACTGTATGTCCAAATCTTCATCGATCGTGACTCATTAATTGTAATATCTATAGTTCTACACGATTTGGTAAACTTAACGTACAATCACTAGACTGTTGACTAATTTAATATTAAGCTAGCTACTGCCTGCGGTTGCAGTCGCAATCTAAAGAATGTCGACAATAGCGCTACCTACCGGGTCAAACTAGCTAAGAAGTATCCAGATGACCGCATAAGTATGTACAAAAAAACATCAAAATGTATTTATTATCTTTTACGGGTCGATAGTGTAGCAGTAATGCACGTCCCCGGGAATTTCATAATAATGTAGGTATAAATATGTACCTACCTACTCACTGAATATATTTAGTTGTTCCTGATTTGAGTCTCTTTTTATTATTATTATTTATACTAAATAAAGTTTCACATTAAAACACTCAGACGATACAGAAGAAATCCAGGGATTGGGCAACGTTTTCAAATAAAATATAATTGCAATACAAAGTAAAGTCCAAAGAACTTTTAATAAAGAACAAGTTCTGTTTGCCGTGTAGATTTTTTATTCAATTTCATAATTATTTTATTTAACTTTACCGTTCATTGTTAACAGTACTTAATACTTAATAATTAAATTATTCAAGCAAGCGGCTATTGAAAACACACATGCGGAATGTAAACACAAAAAGCAACAAAAGAAAAAATGTAATAAAACCTTCTGTCAATGGTGCTTGAAACATTAATGGTTTATATCTTCTATATTATTGAAACAAGTGCACGAAGTCGTGCGTACTTGTATATAAGAGGTACATAGCCTCCACAAGTAGCCCAGACGGTTTGCTGGTGATTATGTGGAAGACACTCGCAGTGTTGGCCTTTGCGGCTAGCACGTTTCTTATAACGCCCACAGAA
The DNA here is from genome assembly GCA_910591435.1 of Acronicta aceris. Classification (NCBI taxonomy): domain Eukaryota; kingdom Metazoa; phylum Arthropoda; class Insecta; order Lepidoptera; family Noctuidae; genus Acronicta; species Acronicta aceris. The sequence goes on along the minus strand of OU342763.1, from coordinate 6,162,418 downwards.
GGTATGAGTATTTTAAGTGTTTTATGTAAACCTGAGTAAATCACAACATGATTATAAGTTTTTTTTTTAATATTAGGACACATTATACATTTAAATTCGATCCGTCGATTTTTTACATGTAAAAAATCGACGGTTAACTATCGATCTGAATTTATTATAACTTACAATTGACAAAATTTCAAAATTATTAAGCTCCAAAACAAAAATACGGTTTCTTTGTTTTCCTATCCTGAGCTCCAAAACATTTATATTTCTTTTTATATTTTTCATTTCGGAGAAAATATAATAAAAATCAAAAAACGTGTGTCACTTATACGGTGGAAACTGCGAAAATTTAAATTTTGTCGAAATAATAGTAAATCAACAACCAAATGGAATAGATACTGTAAGGTAATGAATAATTACGATAGATGCCAAACTAAACTAGTACAATTTTTTGAAGGGTCAGAAAAATTACGTCATGTCATCGTTTAACCCGTTTCACCGTACAAATGACGTCATTTAGCACTTACGTCGGTTTACAATAGAAAAAACTTCAAAGTGGAAAATAATTAATTATCGGGAGATAGTTTCCAATAAAATTATAATTTAAGGGTGTTAAAAAATGAAATGTCAATCATCCAGCGAAATGAATTAAAGCCTCTTTCTGAATATTTAGGCACTTCACCTTGCGAAGAACCGACTACAACCAGCAAGCCTTGCTCGGGTACCGATGGCCCAACTAAACGTGAGTACCTACAAGCCATGTAATTAAAAACTGTCATACTAACATATCATTGTAGCATAGAAATTATTTTATTTAGTAAAAAACATTCACCAAGTTAATTGGAATAAGGTTGCCAACCTAACCTGAAGTGAAATATATGTATACATAATTGAAAATAAAACCTGTTTGTTGACAAAACTCTTATCAGATATTTTTTATTGCACCTACTGTAGGTATAGAATCGGCTAATAACAATTTACCGTGGAAACATCGCGGGAAAACATATATGATATTTTTCTCGATTAAAAAATATATTATAGTGGACTAATACCTAATTTCTCAAAATGAGAAGAAACTCTTGCTGTCTGACTTATGGGAATTGAGTAACGAACATAACTTTAGTCATTTTTTAATATCAATTATTATTATTATCGGCATATGAACAGGCGAACCAGCTGGTGGTAATTAGTCATCGTCGCACTTCACTGGCAGCGCCGCCGAGCCTTAAAAACTGTTACGGGCTGCAGACTGTCAGACTCGTAAAAATAAATGCTGAAAAACTAACTCTTTATTTTCTCATTGTATTTTATATACTCTCGAAGAGTTATGACAAAATTTCAAACATCTCCGAGGAAGTGGAGTCCCCTTAAGCATATCATGTTCTATTAAAGTAATTAACAATCTCGTAATTACGCGTAAATTCAAAAACTCGGAAATATGATTCCCATGGATCCGATTTGATTGCAGCACCTCACAAATGTTCAAAACCTAATGAGGTTTTTGATATTTGCCCCGCTCCATGTCCTCCGCGGGTATGTGGGGTCAACATAGCCTTAATTTTATGCGCTCCTGCACCTAAACCTGGTTCTGCTGATTGCAAACCTGGCTGCAGATGCGCTGACGGTTACCTTAGGGACAAAGCTGGTAACTGTATCCCCGAAAAACAATGTCGTAAGTACTTTTTACTTTACAAGCATCAAATTCAACATATAAAAGTGACAAAACAGAAGCAGCATTATAATTCACAGATCAATTACAATTTCATTTCACTCTAGAATTCCAGATTTAATCACATTCTTCGCTTTGTAACTTGCTATCTACGCGGCTATTCAAATTTCTTCGCAAATCACTTTCTATAAATCGGGTCCAATTACTTTCTATAAATCGAAACATCATCCTCTTAGCCATTTAGCAAGTATGCTGGGGTCCACTTCCAATCTAACTAGATGTGGCTGAATTTTATATGAAAAACAGGCATCAGACTACCGAAACCCAATTTTTGAGTTATACTGATATCCCAAGCATAAATTAGCTGTTCTTAATTAATTCTTAATTCTAATTTCTTCGCAAATCACTTTCTATAAATCGGGTCCAATTACTTTCTATAAATCGAAACATCATCCTCTTAGCCATTTAGCAAGTATGCTGGGGTCCACTTCCAATCTAACTAGATGTGGCTGAATTTTATATGAAAAACAGGCATCAGACTACCGAAACCCAATTTTTGAGTTATACTGATATCCCAAGCATAAATTAGCTGTCAGGAGTTTTGGGCTTTTGACTTCCACCAACGATTGTATAATTTCTTAAATTAATCAAACCAACAGTGTGTTGAAATAATTTTATTTACTTACTTATAAATGGCGCTGCAGCGCATCTGGCATGTTTGCGGAGGCACGTACCGATGGCTTTCACGCTATCATGCGCAAGAAAGCGTATTCTTTGCTACATCGGCTCAGAAGTAGCAGCAACAGCATCCTGAACGCCATTGCTATAAGATTAGACTGTCCTTTCCAGAACCACTGGATAAGGACAGCGATAGGTATAAGATAGAACTTACTAACAGTACTAACATAAATTATTATTATTATTATTATAATTGTACTATAATTACGAACACACATCAGAATATTATAATTATGATTATTGTTAATTGTATGGATTTTAATCTGAAAATAAATGTATATTATTATTATTATTATTATTATAAATATTACAGCTATCAAATGCCCTAGAAACGAGACCTTAGATCCGTGCCTGTCCTCGTGTCCACCTCGCCTATGTGGTGTGAATATAGCCGCAGTATCATGTCTTGCTCAAAACCCAGACGATTGTGAACCTGGTTGTCGATGTAAAGACGGATACCTAAGAAATGCTGAGGGATTTTGCATACATGAGGATGACTGCCGTAAGTTCTTTTAGAATATTTTAATAAATAATTATTTTACTGGTTTCTGACACTTACGCGAATATCAGACATTGAAATAAAACTAGTTTTTGCGGATTTAATCGCGTTATATTGATATTATTTATTCGCTCGGATCGGATCGCCAAATAATTAATAAAAATATAAGGTAGTAATTGCAACATTAAGACGTTCAAAATCTTAGTCGTCTTGTGACCAAATAATATCAATACAACGCGAAAGAATCCGTAAAAGTAGTTTTATTTCAAATTATTAATATTATTTTTAAACTATTCTGTCGATTACAATATATTTTATTCATGCCATTTAGGTGAAATCATAGGGGCACAATCCATCTCTCATCAGACCTTACTCATCTAAAAGACCATTTTATATCACCACCAGTTTTTCATCACTGTCAAAACAAGGAACTCATAATAAGAAAGAAATCCATACATTACATAAACACGACTTCAAATTTTCAAAATAATGTTTCTCTTCAGCTCCACATATATATGTTGTCTAGTGCTATTTAGAGTAGGATAGATTGCAATATAATTTAAATTTCTTTATAAAACAGCTAAATGTACGAACCTTGATGAGGTGTATGACGTATGTCCTATCCCTTGTCCGCCTCGCCGATGCGACGTGGACCCTCAAGTGATTAGATGCGCAGCACCACCAAAGCCGGGTGACCCCGAGTGTGAGCCAGGATGCCGCTGCGCCGACGGCTATGTAAGGAACTATAAAGGCCAATGTGTGACCAGAGATAAATGTCGTAAGTAATTTTAATATCCTACAAAAAAGAATATTTACCCTAGGTACCCAATAAGAAAAAGACTCCGGTAGGTGAGTGGCAAAAACCTATCTCTGCGTCTATATCCTTTCGGTCACCGATTTTTTAAAGAATTAATCTGCTAATAAAAACACAATACGATTTAATCCGGCTATTGATGTAAAGCGGTGATTGTTTGGAAGTATGAACATTAGACCCCCAAAATAAACGTCTCGAGTTTAAATCCTTGGCCAACGACGAATAATGTACGTATTAATAATTTAAGCGTGATAATCAATTATTAGAGCTGATTCCTCACGATAACCTTCAGGCCTGAGAGAAAGGCTCGATGGGGCGTTTGAAATCTGCCAACTCGCACTGGGCCAGCGTTGTGTACCCTTGCCCAACCTTTCTCATACCGAGTAGACCCGTACTCAGCAGGGGAATTATAATTGATATGAGAATTCCTTTCTTGACTATTTATTTTCTAAATACACAACGTTTCACAACATGTGGCCGTGATCTTTATAAATTGTTTAATTTTTTGCAACAGCAAAATGCACAGGACCACACCAAGTCTTCGACCCATGCCCGTCGACTTGCCCGCCGCAGACTTGTGAAAGCATCGGCAAGACATATCATTGCCCAAAAGCACCCACTAAATGTCCAAAGGGAACTTGTATATGTGAACCTGGATATTATAGAAACAAAATTGGAGAATGTATTTCGGAAGAGAATTGTCGTGAGTATAGATACAAATTTTATCGTTGCCACTTTTACCATATTGTTTGGGGTCTGATTCTAGTTTGCTCAGATATGGTAGAATATCAGGCTGGTACACACTTATATTTTTAGCTATACATTATTTCATATTTTATACTGTATAGGCTTCACGGATTAGGCCTTACAGACACAAAGGTCATTTTCATTCATTCAGATGGAAATTATCCTTAATAATATTATAAACGTTAAAGTTTGTGAGTATGGATGTATGGATGGATATATGGATGTTTGTTACTTTTCACGCCAGAATGGCTGTACGGATCTGGATAAAATTTGCACACAGATACCTTGGAATAATACATAGGCTCCTGCTGGCTCTTACAAAGTCGCGGGCAGAAGCTAGTTTTATATAAAACACCTTTGAAACAGGAAACAGTTTATGGTTTAATTTTTTTTAACTGATTTGATCGAAGTTTAATATTTAACCTTTTACAGTTAAGTGCAATGGTTCTCAAGAGTACTTCTCATGTGGTGTAGCCTGTGACAACGTTTGCGCCACGCTAAAAGAAAGGAACCAGACTAACTGTCCCATTGTCAATATTGTGTGCAACCAGAAGTGCTACTGTGAAGCGGGATATGCCAGAGATGATAATAATATTTGTGTGCCGTTTGATCAGTGCAAAGGTATGTCTATGTTTATTATAACATGTAGAATAGACAATTTTGTACAAAGACTCGATGACTGACACTTTATTCATATTTTTTATTTTTTTACCCTTAATGACAATCATAGAGCATCAAAGCATTTTGTTTTGTTTCCAGCTATTGATAATATAAAAAATGCCTTGACACCTCAATATTCTTTACGTCCTTTAAAACCTAAGGAATTTACAAATAAGTTTCTCACATCACTTCTTTCACTCATGTTCTTACTTGCAGAATTAAAATGTAGGAAGAACGAAATAATATCAGAATGCCCACCCTTCGAGTGCCGACCACTGGAGTGTTCCCAAGTTGGATTCCCAATAGAATGTCCAGAAGATAGGACCAAATGTCCTGGAAAACCTGCCTGTGTTTGTGACTACGGATATGTACGGAACAGTGCTGGCAAATGTATACCAATAAAAAAATGTCGTGAGTAATAGAATGATAATAATGATTTATTAACTATAATTTTGAGTGTACCTAACTGTGAATAGAAATATTGGAACAAAAATAAAAAGGAGTGCCTCATTAGTCTAGTGGTCCCAAGTGCGACTGCTACACTAGAGGTCCTGGGTTCGATCCCCAGGTCGAGCAAAGTGTTAATGGGTTTTTCTATGAAATTCTCAGTAGCAGTTCTGAGTCTGGATTTGTGCCCGGTTAATGGCTATAGGCTCGCCCCCTATAACATGGGACTGAAACATACCGGCGAACTGTGGGTGTACATTAAGTACGCCTCTGCCTAACCCTTCGGGGAATACAGGCGTGATGGTATGTTATGTTATAAAAAGGAATTTATGGCAGTTTATCAACTGTCTCGATGTTTCCTCTTACAGAAAACATTACATACTCCTGTGAGTTTAAGTGTAAAAATGGTCAATAAAATACTTAGTAAACTAACTCGCACAATTTTTTTTTTAATATTTGATCTTAGACTTTTTGTACATTTTGTACATTTTACTTACTAAAACTCACCCCTTGAAGTGAAGTCTTAGACTTAGACACTCTAATTTTTACTCGGAAGTTTTGATTATAACATATGTAACCACTGAGACGGAAATAGAATCATCGCAGGTATAATTATCTTCCATTAATTTTTTCGGAAAAAAAAAACCATTTTCCTTGTTCCACAATAGGAATTCAGGCTTATTAAATTTACTGAAATTGAAGCCAATAACAATAAAATTATTGCCGTTAGAAATGTACTTAATATAATTTTATTTTATGTGTGAATTATTGTAACAGTTTGAGCACGTTCCGTATAGATAGTGTATTGTAATAAATTTTGTAGCTTCGTGCGGTGGGGATACTAACGCGATATCGGGTTGTGGCGTAAATTGTGGTACACGTTGCTCCAACCTGAAGAACAAGGAGCCTGTAGCTTGCATTGAAATATGCTACTTTAACGCCTGCGATTGCAGAAAAGGCTACTTTTTCGATGATAACACAAAGAAATGCGTTCTTCCGAAACATTGCAGTAAGTATAACACACCTTCACGCCTGTAGATATTCCCCGAAGTGTATTTCAATTTACAGCCCACAGTTTCTCGGTAAACGGTCGTAGGTAATACAGAGCGATCCTATTTCCATTAAATAGACACAAAGAACTATCAGCTGCTATTGATAACTTCATAAGAAATCGTTGGAATCCGTGAAGGAACACTCCAAGGAGCCGTCCATTGGCAATGACTCCCTTGTCCGGGGTGAACTCCAAAGTCTAGAACATTGCCGCAAAGTTGCTAGCTTATCGATTTTTTATCGAGTAAATTTCGGACAGTGTGCATCAGATCTCTACGATCTTATTCCTCCTAACCCTTTCTACTATCGGACGACCAGAAGCACGAAAAAGCGACATCGATTCAGGGTGGACATTCCGAAACCCGATAGAAACGCTTTAAGTCCACATTTAACATGCGTACTTCTGATATGTGGAATTCGCTTCCCGAATGGGTCTTCCCCGATAAATATAATCTTGAGTGTCTTTAAATCACGAGTGAATCGGTTTCTACTAGTGAAGCGCGCTCCATCGTAGATCGGAGTATCGCTTACCATTAAACGAACTGGCGGTAAAGGGGAAGCCTATCACGAATAAAAAAATAAAATAACCCAATTACAATTCGACCGAACTGGAAATCGTACACAAGACTGCTAGCATATCAGTCGCGTTATAATGACGCATTCTTTACCTGCTTAGGTTTTTTTCAACCAGTCCTCCAGTTTATGCGTACGTAGGTACAATTTGAATACAAGTTAGCATTAACATTCACGGCAATTTGTTTAATTAACAGGTGTTTCTTGAAAAAATAATATATCAATGAATATATTGTATATATACCGATATTTTTTTAACTGAAATGACGTGTCTTTATACACGTGCGTGTAACAAAGTCGTGACTGAATAAATGTTAGTATTGTTACAGTCAGTCCTTGAACGGGACTATGTTATTTACTTCTTAAAATGTCCTCTCTGTGTCTCAAAAATTTAATCTAATGTCCATTATCAAAACATTAATTTCACAGCACCAGAATGCGGTAAAGATGAAGTATACTCAGACTGTATCAACGGCAACTGTGAACCCAAGAGCTGTTCGCAATTAGGATATCCAATACCTTGCCGAAAAATCGACCCCTCGACTTGCATTAAAGGATGTCTTTGTAAAAAGGGTTATGTACGCGCAGACAACGGCACTTGCATTCCTAAAGAAAATTGTCGTAAGTAAACTTTAATGAAACAATTACTCATAACAAACCATGCAATCACACCGGTATTCCCCGATGAGTTACGCAGAGATGTACTAATGTACATTCACAGTTCTCCGGCATGTTTAGGTCACATGTAATAAGCCCAGAGCCTATTGCCAGATCCAAACTCCGAGCTACTACTGAGAATTTTGTAGTACCGTAACACATTGCTCGACCTGGGAATCGAATCAAGAGCCTCCAGCGTAGCAGTCGCGCTTAGGACTACTAGACTAATGAGGCAGTCAATTAGTTATTACAGTAAAATCTTACTTGCTGAATTATTTGTACCCTACATACAAACAATAACACATTCCACACACACGAGTTTTTATTGAATAACATAATATTACATACCATCACGCCTGTATTCCCTGGAGGGTTAGACAGAGGTGTACCAATGTACACCCACAGTTCGTCGGTATGTTTTTAGGTTCCGTCTAATAGGAGGCGAGCCTATTGCCTTTACCCGGGCGCAAATCAAGAATCATCGAGCTGCTACTAATAATTTTATAGAAAAACCAATAACACTTTGCTCGACCTGGGGATCGAAACCAAGCAGGACCTCGCGTAGCGTAGCAGTCAGGCTTGGGACCACTAGACCAATGAGACAGAATACAAATATTTAATATCATATGTGATCCTTGAAGTTTAAGCAAACTTCAATATGCAATATCATTAATCACTTAAAGAATCCAAACATAGGTACTTACATCATATTTCTAAATGCAATTATTCTTACAGCTTCATGCGGTGGAGATCTGAACGCGATAACTGGTTGTGGCGTGAACTGTGGCAGGCGTTGCTCCAATAAGGGCAAGGGGCCCGCATTTTGTCCAGCAATATGCAACATCAATGGCTGTGACTGTAGAAAAGGATTTGTTTTAGACGATAGCACTGGAAAATGTATTCCTCCTAATGAATGTGGTAATTATTTAAAGACCATTTAAAATAAATATAGCAGCACGCCTGTATTTCCCAAAGGGTTACGCAGAGGTTACTAATATACATCCACAGTTCACTGGTATATTTAGATCCCATGTAATAGGTGGCACACCTATTGTCATTAACGCGCACAGGTCCATACTCCGAGCTGCTACTGAGAATTTCATAGAAAAACCTAATAAAATTTTACTTGACCTGGGACTGAACTCAGGACCTCTAGCGTAGCAGTCGCCATAACCATGACAGGCCCAGAACATCCTGGGAGTCAGCTTCGATTCCAATCTGGGGACAGGATATTTTTCTACAACACTACAACAGTTAACAACTTGAAATGTTGTTGGGAGGCATATACCAACGCAATAGAAAAAGAAACTAATAAAGATTGGATCTTACACTCAAACCTTTTTTTGTGTGAAAGTTTGATCTCTGTGTTAATCTTTCTCAGTGATTGTGCAATTCTATTAGTTTTATGAATTTTTGTCTAGTTTCTTGCGGTGGGGACGATAATGCTGAACCGGGGTGTGATAAGGACTATAGCAGACGTTGTCCCGGCCCCAAACCAGACGAGTGCAAATGCTATAAAGATAGCTGCAAGTGTAAAGACGGCTATTTGTATGACCCTAAAGTAAAAAAATGTGTACGTCCCGAAAATTGCGGTAAGTTTATTATATAATTGATGGTAGAACTTCCATAAACAAATTCCGATCGGTTGGTCAGCATCTATATATCCACAACAACAAGTCAAGATTTACCTACCCATAATTGCACTAAAAGAAAAAAAAAACCTTCGCAACATCAGGTCAAGGTTACCATGTCCTTGCAATATCATTGAAGTACCAGTATACCAAAGAGCTGATGATCTGCAAACGGCAGAACAGATATTCTTGAATCATAGCTAAGAATACTGTGAATCAAGTCACCACCATCGCGTTCCCAAATACTGAGAACCTTCTTGTAATAAATCGATTTTAGTCCAACTTTGACATTCAATGTTCACACATCCAAATATCGCATTATTCTACCAGTGAAGATTGTAACACCATATATTTTAAAAGAGTGCCCAGGGATTTTCTTGATTAGTCTCCATAGGATCAACCTTTTGGAACCGTGCAATTAGAATCATAATGTTTCATAAACCCTTGTAAAGGCTTATTTGAAATAAAAACATTTGAACTTGAACCTTTCAAACAAAAATCGGTTCGTCCGTTTGCAGCTACAATGTCACAAATACCGTCTGTTTGTGTCAGGGGATAAAAATTACTTCTATTACGACGGAATACGGGCAGAAAGCCGTATAGCTTAATAATTATGTCGTCGTGTGTAGAAATTAGATCCGATCACTCTGGATAGAATAAAAGCAACGTAAAGTATCTACCTAAGGTACTGATTTTTACATAAGTGTTGTACGAGTATGCATGAGATCGGTTTGTATTTGTGAGTGCAGTAATTTCCCAGTCTTCGTCCCACTGCTAGTTACGGGTTTCCCCTTCGAATAAGGGGACTGATATTCCTATATGCCTATAATAGATTGATTGTCATTTCAATGTTCTTTTAGCTCCTCCTTGTGGTGATTTTGAAGTTTTGTCACCATGCAGCAATGGTGGATGTGGACCCTGGACCTGTTCCGATGTAGGATTTCCTACAGGATGCGTAAAAATGGATCAAAAATATTGCAGAGAAGGGTGCATTTGTCAAGAAGGTTATGTGAAAGAAAATGGAACATGTATTCCAGCAACTGATTGCCGTAAGTAGAAAGAAAGAAAGAAAAACAAATTTATTGAGACAAGGTTCGTACAACACAGATATAAAATGAAAAATGAACAAATAAAACGAATGGACGAGCTGCCGGAATAGGTTCCCAGCTCAGCAGTATGCTGGGCGTATTAATACAATGCTCTGGTTTTCAGTTGGCACCCTTGCAGTGCCACAGGAATCATGAATAAATAGAATATAATAAAATAAACGAATGTACCTATAGATACTTAACTTATATAATCCGCCGAAACCGGTCTACTGGGGACCTTCTAGCGTACGTCACACATATGTGAAGTACGTCACACATCGAGAATCACGGGGAGGTGCTTGCCGTCTCTCTTGGCATCTCGAAGGCTTTCGACAGGGTCTGGGATCATAGCCATATTAGCAAGCTTTCATCAGTGGCTTGCCCACTGGTTTCATAACTTGGATATCGAACTTCCTGAGGAATTGATCGATACGAGCCGTTATTGGTGGCTGCTCGTCCGATCGAATGGATATTAATGGATGAATGGATGTCAGTGTTGCGGCGGCAGTAATCGCTTACCATCAGACGATCCGTCTGCTCGTTTGTCCCCCTATCCCATAAAAAAAAAAAATATATATAATAGAAAAAGAAATAATTTTATACATACATACATACCATCACGCCTGTACTCCCAGAAGGGTTAGGCAGAGGCGTACTACTGTACACCCACAGTTCGCCTGGTATGTTTAGGTCCCATGTAATAGGGGGCGAGCTTATTGCCATTAACCGGGCACAAATCCAGACTCCGAGCAGCTACTGAGAATTTCATAGAAAAATTCAATAACACTTTGCTCGACCTGGGGATCGAACCCAGGACCTCTAGCGTAGCAATCGCGCTTGGGACCACTAGACTAATTAGGCAGTCAAAATAAATAAATAATTTTATATTCCACCACAAAATAAAGAGGTAAATAACCCAACTAATACGTAACCAAGGACGAGGAGGGAGATGAGGAGAAAAATTAAAAGAGTGCATCAACAAATAATTTAAACTTTATTAATTAATCTATAATACATGTATTCCTGACTGAATTTGCATACCGCTAATGGTGATAGTATGTTTTAGTAAGAACTATACTACCCATAGAATGAAAAATAAATCATTTAAATGTTAAAATCTTTGCACCTTTTATCAGCTAGAAGATTACCCAGAAGACTTTAATTTAAAATTACCTTATTTATTTCAGCATCATGTGGAGGAGATCCAAATTCAGTATCAGGTTGCGGAGTTAACTGCGGAAGGCTCTGCTCTAATTATAATAAAGGACCAGTACCTTGTCCCAGAATATGTAAAGTAAATGCTTGTGATTGTAAGAAGGAGTTTGTATTCGATGTAAATACTCAAAAATGCGTACGCCCTAAACATTGTAGTAAGTATCATATCAAACATTAACATGAAGAATATACTAATGTTAATTAAATACCAAAATATATATTTAAATCATTTTCAGCTCCAATATGCGGTACTGACGAAGTATATTCCGAATGCATCAACGGTGGATGTCAAGCTAAAAATTGTTCACAATTAGGAAAACCAGTGCCTTGTATAAAAATAGACCCAAATTATTGCATAAAGGGATGTCTCTGCAAAGAAGGCTACTTACGTGCCGATGATGGGAGATGCGTACCCGAGGACCAATGCAATCGTTAGTAATTCTAACTTCAAATGAACACCATCTAGCGAGAACCGAATTTATATTTGTTTTTTAAGTATTGTATTTGTTTTTGGATAGCCTGGATATTTTTTCAAAAGATTCAGCGTCAGTAAACTTAGTCACATTTTTAAATAAGATCATAAAAATATGTTGAAAATTCAGTCGTCGCTTTATTTACAGGTTACATACACTTATAAAATTAACAAAGTCAGTAATTATGCAAAATACTTACATATTATTATTAGTTAGTTTAATTTTTAGGCAGCTTGTATCACGCCGTTGAGACGCAATACGGTAGTTAACTGGTGTTCGATTTATTAAAAATAACATACTTAGTTAGAAGTAATTTTAATACATAGTTATTTCATATCCTGAAAAAAATAATTTAAATAGGTTAATAAAATTCCTATTAGCGTTTAAAGTTTTTGATAGGGATTGAGAGATGCTTTTTCCCTATCCCGCGAAACGAGTGTTAGCATAGAATTTCTATGGTGCACCCAAAACATGACGTCACAACTCACTAATGATTTACAACTTCCTTATTTTTGAACCGAATTTAATTTTAGTTAGCTCCGATCATAAATATTTTCATGGGGCCATAAAAATTAATCAAGCAACTAACCCATTCCTTACAACAATCAGCCTCAACAATCTTGCAAGAAACGAAGTTTATCCTCCCAAGCAAAATTCACATTCAAAACTTTTCGTCAACAGAATGCAATAAACCGTACGAACATTACGACGCCTGCGCACCAACATGTCCACCCCAGACTTGCGAGAGCATCGGGCGACAGTACGACTGTCCAATAACTGCGCAGTATTGTAGAGGAGCCTGCCGATGTGATAAAGGCTATTACAGAAACAAAAATGGGGAATGTATATCTGAAAAGGATTGCTGTAAGTGTTAACGATATCGTCAAACTGAGTAATCTTACATACTTATTTTTTACATATTTTTATTTTTATCTTATTATTTCTTTATCTAGATTTTTTAAGTTACTTTTACAAGTCATTATTTTTTATATATAACTCAATTATAATGAACAACTGTTAAACTAATCATTATCAAATTATAGAATATATTTTATTATATGCATTTGAAATGTTTGCTTTTTTTTAATTTTAGTTATAAGTACTTTTCAAGTTAAAATTTGTAGGGGTTTTGTTTTTTTATTTACTTATGCCTTCTTTTGTTATTTGTTCTTAAGAACAAAAAGTTCTTTTATATGTTTTTTTTTTTATTTGCTATCCCTTCATATGAGCTCAATAAATATTTCTTTCTTTTAGTAAAATGCAGGGGCCTTAATGAATACTTTTCATGCGGTGGGGCATGTGACAACGTTTGTGCCAAACTGAGTTATGAGAACCAAACCAACTGTCCGATAATAAACATCAAATGCAACCCCATGTGTTACTGTGAAGAGGGATATGCTAGGAATTATAAAAATATATGCATACCAATTGATAAGTGCCCAGGTAAATATTACTTCAAACCTTCTCCATAACCCATTATTTCCTCTAAATCCCAAAATATACCAAACTTTTAGTACACACAGCGACGTTGCAAGCTATATTATCCACTAGCTTTTGCCAGCAACTTCGTCCGCTTGGAATAGTTACGTTGTTCCCTAGTTCTTCGCCCGCGGTTTCACCTGCGTTGCCCCGTTCCTAAGGGTTGTAGCGTGATGTTTTATAGCTTGAAACCTTTCTCATGAATCACTCATTTTCCCAACATTTCCCTTCACTGCTTTGCTCCTATTAATCATAGCGTGATGAAAAGTATACTATAACCTGCCCAGGAGTATGAAGAACAATTGTACCAAGTTTCGTTGAAATCCGTCGAGTGGTTTTTGTTTCTATAACGAACATACAGACAGACAGCATTTTTGGCGTCAGTATCGATCACTAATCACCCGCTGATAGTTATTTTGGAAATATATTTCATGTACAGAATTGACCTCTCTACAGATTTATTATAAGTACTAGCTTTTGCCAGCGACTTCGTCCGCGTGGAATAGTTACTTTGTTCCCTAGTTCTTCGCCCGTGGTTTCACCTGCGTTGCCCCGTTCCTAAGGGTTGTAGCGTGATGATATATACATTGATAGTTTGAAACCTTTCCCATGAATCACTCATTTTCCCAACATTTCCCTTCACTGCTCTGCTCCTATTGATCGTAGCGTGATGAAAAGTACACTATAACCTGTGGTTTGGGCTGTGCGTTGATAGATCACTATGTTAGTCAGTCAGTCACCTAACGTAAGAGTAGACAAATAAAATAATCAGAAAGTTCCGAACTGCTAAGCTATCGGGAGTTACACGTGTTATTGTGAGTCAACCATAAAAGATAGACATTTGCTGTCGTGGAATATTTTTTATATAATTTTAAGGAGAACATTTCCGTCATACATGATTTCTGTGTAGCTTTAACCATTAAGGCTGCACACGCGACGGAAGCTTAAAAAATGGAGTAAGTTCTCCTGTTTTCCCAACATTTCCCTTCACTGCTCTGCTCCTATTGATCGTAGCGTGATGAAAAGTATACTATAACCTGCCCAGGAGTATGAAGAACAATTGTACCAAGTTTCGTTGAAATCCGTCGAGTGGTTTTTGTTTCTATAAAGAACATACAGACAGACAGACAGACAGACAGACAGACAGACAGACAGACAGACAGACAGACAGACAGACAAAAATTTTACTGATTGCATTTTTGGCATCAGTATCGATCACTAATCACCCGCTGATAGTTATTTTGGAAATATATTTCATGTACAGAATTGACCTCTCTACAGATTTATTATAAGTATAGATAGAAGATAAAAATCAAACTACTTTTTACGGATTTTATCGCGTTGTATTGATATCGACAGGGAGCTTGTTCTGCGTAAATTGGATCGCCAATAATAATTAACAAAAATGTAATGTAGCTGTTAGTAATTTTAACATAAAGATGTCCAACACCTCAGTCTACCCGTGTATCATGGATGCTTTATAGGTTCTGATCTGATCTGAAACGGGAATTAAATAATATCAATACAACGCGATAAAATCTGTTTTATTTCAATGTGTGATATTCACGTAAGTTTCAGAAACCACTATATTTTTCAGTTTAAGCTGACGTCGCGTTGTATATGCCTTACGTACCAAACGAAGTGACGCTATACTAAAAATGTATATACCTTGATGTGTACCTGTGCGTACATCACTTAGCAGTAGTGAATCTTGATCATTATTGTTCATACGAAATTCTAGCTTAAATTGTAGTCACTTGAGATAGTAACAAACCATCTGCTGTAAGTAAATATGTTAGCTCGGTTTTGGATGCTCTTTTTTATTTTACAGTACAAAAATGCAGACCTGACGAGAGATTAGAACAATGTCCAGCATCGTTATGCTCACCGCAGACTTGCTCAGAGCTTGGCTTCCCCATACCTTGTCCTGCTTTATCGGGCGACCCCAACGCAACGTGCCCAGGACCACCAGGATGTGTTTGTGATAATGATTATGTAAGAAACGAAATAGGAAAATGCATACCGAAGAACGAATGTCGTAAGTAACCATTTAAATGCAAAAATATTACAATAAATCATTTAACTACTATTTTATTAACTTGATAGGTACCGTAGAAAAAATCATCTTTATATGACTATAAACAGTATTATCTAAGAGATAAGTGACCTTATCTCTTAGATAATACTTTTAAATAGCCTAATGAATCCGAATGTATACTTAGCTCACTATCCTGTATTTTATGTTAGGGATTTAATTATTTATTCCAATAACTACTTTTATAGCTTCGTGCGGCGGCGATCCTAACGCGCAAATTGGATGCGGTGTACACTGCGGTAACCTTTGCTCTAACTACAAATCGAAACCAAGATTTTGTCCGCTCTTATGTCTCTTCAATAGCTGTGACTGTAAAAAAGGCTATGTTTATGACCAAAATTTGAAAAAATGCGTCCTACCCTGCGACTGCAGTGAGTAAAATTTATTCAGTAGACTTTTTGGAGACTGAAGACACAAAACTTAACTTATTTATTAATTTCAGCTCCAGTGTGTGATGTCAATGAAGTATATGACACTTGCGCTAATGGCGGCTGTCAAAAAAGGAATTGTTCACAAGTAGGACAGTTTAAGTTATGTTTAGACCCTATAAAATGTATCGGAGGATGTGTTTGCCAAGAAGGATACTTACGAGCGAATAATGGTTCGTGTATACCAGAAAATGAATGTCCTGGAGAACCTATTGGTAGGTAAATCGAATTATTATTTCTTAAAATTTTTAGCATACATTATTATACATTTTCTCATCATAGAGAGAGCAAACCTCTGACCATCAAGTTATTTCAGAGGAATGCAACCAACCACACGAAGAATATGATCCATGTCCTCCCATTTGTCCACCACAAACTTGCGAGAGTATAGGGCAAAAGTATTCTTGTCCTGCTATGATCCCTGGTAAAAACTGTAAAGGTACTTGTAGATGCAAGAAAGGTTACTACAGAAATAAGATTGGACAATGTATTTCGGAGGAGGATTGCCGTAAGTACTTGACTTTGATTACAGAATTTTAACTAAACACATAATATTGGGTGACTTTTACCGTCCTTATAAAAATGGGCATGATAGAAAGAAAGAAAGAAACAATTTATTCAGCGAACAGTAAAGACAAGTACATAAATAACTATAAAAGAACATAATATTAAACTTATAACAATAATTGCACTATGCCCTTACAATTGCGCCGAAAAGGATCTGGTTCAGTATATGCCAGACAAATTTGCCCGACGCTGGTTTTCAACCAAACCCTTTAATGATAGGTAAATGGAGTAGAATCTAAACCGAATAGTTTATGTTTTTATTTTTTATACTAACAGTCTAAAATTTTCGTACTACGAAATACTACATACGAGTATACTTAGTTCAAATTCGTAAACATAGTCATCCTAATAAACGCGTGGAAAATTATATTATGAATGATAATGTTACAAATAGGTACTTAAAACTATCTTTCAAACACACGCGCACGTCCCCTTCCGGTCAACGTCACCTTATGACGTTGAGAATGTGAAGGCAACATTTCAATCATGCTGGTAGGGTTCGCGGTGGCTTAGAGGTCAGAGCGTCTGGTATATCAAACCAGAAGACGCAGGTTCGAATCCTGCCCGCGATTGGATTTTTTCCTTTACTAAAAAATAACATTTCAATATTTTTGCATTCTTTATTTTAAGTTTTACATTGTATGTACTATTCAGCGCCAGTGTGCGGCAACAACGAGATATATGTCACATGTGCCAACGGTGGTTGTGATAAGAGAAATTGTTCACAAGTAGACCAACCTGATCTCTGCATAGACCCCATAAAGTGTGTAGGAGGATGTGTCTGCCAAAAGGGATATTTAAGAACGGGAGACGGCATTTGCGTACCTGAAGACCAATGTCCAGGTAAGTCTTTTTTTTAGTTCTTTAACCCTTTGACCGCTACGTCAAAACAGAAAAAGCGTGCCCTCAGCGTTATGCTTCCAATTTTCCTATAGCAATCTGTCTCCCAGTCGCGACCGTGGCGTGCTTGGCACATTTTGGTTTATCGTCTTTACATGACTGTAGCGCTCGTAAGAAATTTTATTAACTGATTTATTTTAAATCTGCAATTCTTTAAGTTTTTATGAATAATTATTCGCTATAGTACAATGCAGACGACCGCACGAAGTTCTTGACCCCTGTCCTTCATCCTGCCCACCACAAACCTGCGACAGCATTGGCAAAGTCTATCCTTGTCCTAAGTGTTAACTTAGGACAAGGATAGACTTTGCCATTTTTTTTTGCCATGACAGTGACAAATACTGTAACCCAGCATGTTGATGTGAAGAAGGTCATTACAGAAATGCAATAGGAGAATGTATATCAAAGAAAGATTGTTGTAAGTACTTACACCAGCTAGGAATAAAAAAGCTGGTCTTTAAAGCCTTTGTTATTGAAAGCTACAGCTAAATGTCGCAAGAATATATATACATTATGGTTACTCAACCATTGATTTACCTATTACGAATTCAGTTTAAATAGAGAACGGTAGCTACCTTCTTTGCTTATTTGCGTTATGTTGACGATTTCATCTATTTTAGGATGAGTAAAGAAATAGGATGAGATGCCATAGGATGACTACGAAACAACCCGATTTCATACTCTATTATTGAGATAAGAAGTTATAAAAAAGAATAATAGAAGCATGTTTCTTTCTTTTATTGTTATAGTAAAATGTACTGGTCCCAACGAATACTTCTCTTGCGGTGTTGCATGTGACAACGAGTGTGCTACATTGCAAATACAGAACCAAACCCATTGTCCTATAATAAATAAGAAATGCAATCCGAAATGCTATTGCTATGAGGGCTATGCTCGGGACAATAACAATGTCTGTATACCTATTGAACAGTGTGGAGGTAACTAGAATGTTGTTGTTATTTTCACAAAAATTGCTAATTTAGACCGACTGGTTAGAATATTGTTCCTCACTGCCTTTCAGATAGGTATCCTGTAATAGGCGTTAAAATACCTGACTTGCTCGGTGGTAGGACCTCTTGGGGTCTGACTGGCTGGCGACCACCCTTACGTCGGGGTTTGTCGTAAAGCACCTTGGTGTGTGTTTCGACTTTTGCACGTAAGAGCCAGGTCCAGTTGCTCAGTTCTACAGTCCGTAGGGACTCTTAAAGTACAGCAACGCATCAGCAACTCCTCTGGTGTTGCAGGTGTCCATGGGTGACGATGACTACTTACCACCAGGAGGCTCGTCAGCTCGTTTTCCGACTTCATAAATAAAAAAAAAATATTGCAAAATATAATTATATAAATTAAGTCTTTTAAGAATCAAGAATCTGATTTGTAAGAACCTTCATCAGCATCAACATCTACCACCACCTTCAATTTTATCCTACCTACTTCTTTTTTAGTTCAGTTTTCTTTTGGTCTAGTCTTAACCATATTCGAATTGTGCGATATCGTCATCCCATCTTAGCTACAAATGTATTTATCTGCCATCACCTCCCCTTTCTTGGCCATCACAGGATGTCATATAAGAAAGTTTTTAAAGATCTTTCTTTACGCAAACATTTTGTAAAATAATTGGGTATCAATTTCAAACTGTCGTTTTCTACTGATTCAATCATTATTTTTAAATAAGTAATGAAAACCCGATCCCTCTTTCTATCCCTATTATGTAATTCTTAGAACCGCGAAAGAACGCAAATGTTATATTACGTAAAAATGTTTTATCTACTTTGAAACTGCCTCATTGGTCTAGTGGTCCCAAGCGCGACTGCTACGCCAGAGGCCCTGGGTTCGATCCCAGGTCGAGCAAAGTGTTATTGCGTTTTTCTATGAAAATCTAAAGTCTGGGTTTCTGTGCGGTTAATTGCAATAGGTTCGTCCTCTATTACATGGAACCTACAAACATACACGCGAATTGAGGGTGTACATTTGGTAGACCTCTGTCTAACCCTTCGAGGAATATAGGTATGATGGTATGTATGTACTATGATATGGATAATTAATAGGAGTATTTGGTAATACTCTTGAGGTCACGACATGGTTCTCGTGACCTCAGCTTCTTATACAATTTATCCGAACTTAAATATTTACAGCCTCATTAGTCTCTCATGGTGGGCGTAATTGCGACGTTCCAGATTTTATTCCAAGGTTGGAAATGGTGTTATTAGATGTTTCTATTGGAAAATTCCCGATTTGAGAGTTCCCGTTGGTTAAATGGATACAACAGTACATTTCTAACCAAAACTTTAGGAAATTCAGGCATTTACGTATATTTACAGTTATATGCACAGGAGCTAACGAAGTGTTTAACTCCTGCCCTTCAACATGTCCACCGCAAACATGCGAGAGTCTCGATAGAGCATACATCTGCCCAATCGAAATAGGACACGAACCTCCTTGCAAACCCGCTTGCATCTGCAAAGATGGATACTTCAGAAACAAGATAGGAGAATGTATAACTCAGGATGATTGCTGTAAGTCGTCAAATTTATTAATAAAGGCATAATTATGGACTCGTAATTCCATAATGAGCTGATACATGAGCAAAAATTTAACACGTTGGAGAGCAACCCTCACATATGTTCATGAACAATTAATACCAAGGTCTATCATGAACATGAGTCAAAGCTCTAACCGTTACCGTTACCGTTTGCTGTTGGGGTTTTACAATAATGTGTTCAATGAAATAATAAATTTCCTGAGTCAGTCGTGTGAGGAAAAACTGTATTAGATACATCATGATATAAAATTATCATGAATCTAGAAAATAAAATAAATGTAGCACTGGGAGTCGGGGGAAGCCAGGGTGAAATTCTGGAAACCTCTGCCAACTCGAGTATTGAAGAAGAACTGTACCTACTGTTTATTTGCTTCAATACTTTAGCTGCTGGACGGCTCCCCTAAGAAAAAATGTCCAACTACGCCGATTATCGTTGTGTAAATTCTGGGACCAACTTATGAAGAAATTTTATTCAGTCTAATAAATAGATGGCCATATGAACGACATCACTATATTTATTGAGAAATGTCGCCTCAGCAGAGTACCTACAATAGGCAGAAATTGGATCGTTGATTTTATTTATTTGACGGTTTTTAGTAAAATGTTTGGGTCCACACGAATACTTCTCCTGCCGTGGAGTGTGCGACAACGTTTGCGAGACTTTAAATGAACGGAACCAGACTAACTGTCCCATCTTCAGTTACGTTTGCAACCCGATGTGCTACTGTGAAAGTGAATACGCCAGAAATAAATCAAATATATGTATACCTATTGAAAACTGTCCTGGTAAGACTAATACGATAGTACAAATCACACAAAACTTAAAAGTTTTCTTATTGAGCCAATTTGCCTGAGTGAGAATGGGTTAGAATACAACAGTTCCATACTCCCATTCAGTCTCATAAAAGGCAAGAAAATATCTGATTTACTCGGTAGTAGGGTCCCTCTTAGGGTCTGACTGGCTGGTAACCAGGGTTTACGTCGCAATCCGTAAGGGCTCTTAAGCCTCGGCAACGCATCAGTATCTTTTCTGATGTTGATGGTGTCCATGAGCACATTGGGCAGTGATGACTAACAAACTTATCATCAAGAGTGTCGAATCGTCTGCTCGTTGGCCCACCTAATTAATAAAATAGGAACACTTAAACATAAAGCTTTACCTAAAAATACATGCACGTTCGTCTTTTTACCATGAAGTAGACAGGAAAACAGACAACGACGTGCGACGATCTCTGCCATACATTTTTGTCACACGCGCACGCTGGTTGCAAATACACCGCACCAGACCTTCTAAACGATTTTACCTATGGTCAATTGATTTCCACCGTATAAATTATTCACACACATACGACGGGTTAGGCAGAGGCGTACTAATATATATCACAGTTCGCCTGTATGTTTAGGTCCAATGTAGGGGCAAGGCAATAGGGAGCGAGCTTATTGCCATTAACTGGGATCAGATCCCAAAACTCGTCGTTTTAGCTGCTACTGAGAATTTCATAGAAAAACCCAATAACACTTAGCTCGACCTGGAAATCGAACCCAGGACCTAGCGTAGCAGTCCCACGCATATCCACTAGGCTAATGAGGCAGGCATAAATTACTCGCCTATCATTTATCCTCCCAAAATTATGAAAAGATCTAAGCTGATTATTTTTTATGATTGTCACTACATCGACTTAACGGTGACATCTTAACACATTCCGCAAACTATCTATTATCATTCAAAGTTACCACACGCATGCATTAAAAATAAAAAGTACTCTGTGTTCCTACGGCGAAGTAGGAACTCAGAGTACTTTTTATTTTTATCTATATATCCCTTATATACAAAATTACCGCTTATTCTAAAATAATTTGTGCATCCAAAACCAAATTTCTTTCTCATATTTTAGCATCACGATGTGGTCCAAACGAGAGGTATGTAGAAAATCCGTCCAAGATTTGCGATCCACTTAACTGTACTGAGGTCGGCTTTCCAATTGACTGTCCACGTATGAAAGACTCGGATTGTAAAGACACACCAGCGTGCATCTGCAAAGAAGGCTACGTCAGAGACAAATGCGGTATATGCATACCCATATCTCAATGTCGTAAGTATATTCAGTGTTATTAATTTTCTATAAGAGCATTAACTTTCTTCCATCTTTCCATTTTTGATCAGCACAAAATACTCAAAAGATTCCCATTTTTCTAAAGTTACATAAACAAAAGCAAGCTTACTTCAATATAACTTCGTGAAGACATGGAGTCACTGTTTTGTTTTAATCTAAGTCTTATACGGATTGCAAAGAACTCAGTGTATCGTGATATGTGACCTTATGAAACAAATTATTTTGTCACTAGATCTTACCTTTTTTTTTATTATGTGGAAAATCTTCATGCATCGTCTGCCCCCTAAGGAGACGGTAGGAATCCTACTGACTAAAAACTGCACTTGCATTCCTTTGCCGTATAGTGACGGCTGTGACATTCACCATGACCAACTTCCTAATACTTAGTTTAATATAACAAACGCTTAATCACAGCCTCGTGCGGTGGTGATGCAAACGCGGTGTCAGGCTGCGGTACTAACTGCGGTAGACAATGTTCAGACTATGGAAAGGAAGTTTCATGTATCCTGGTGTGCTACCAAAACGCCTGCAACTGTCGAGACGGCTTCGTTTACGACGACATCGCTAAGAAATGTGTCCGCTATGAAGATTGTAGTAAGTATTGTCTAGGCAATCTATACTTATAATAAATCTGTAGAGGTCAATTCTGTACATGAAATATATATCCAAAATAACTATCAGCGGGTGATTAGTGATCGATACTGACGCCAAAAATGCAATCAGTAAAATTTTTGTCTGTCTGTCTGTCTGTCTGTCTGTCTGTATGTCCGTTATAGAAACAAAAACCACTCGACGGATTTCAACGAAACTTGGTACAATTGTTCTTCATACTCCTGGGCAGGTTATAGTATACTTTTCATCACCCTACGATCAATAGGAGCAGAGCAGTGAAGGGAAATGTTGGGAAAATGAGTGATTCATGAGAAAGGTTTCAAGCTATAAAACATCACGCTACAACCCTTAGGAACGGGGCAACGCAGGTGAAACCGCGGGCGAAGAACTAGGGAACAAAGTAACTATTCCACGCGGACGAAGTCGCTGGCAAAAGCTAGTAATAAATAAAAATGATCATAATTACGTACTTATTTTACATAGATATAAATTAAATTCTTATGGAAAATTATTAATTATAAGTAAAATAAGTTTTTAACAGATACATTCTTGCATGTTGTTTATTCAGGCATTAATGACATAAATCCATGCTAGACTATCCTTTAATTTTTTTTTTTATTAAATAATACAGCAATCTCTATTTTTTTCGTTTAGCTCCGACCAACACAACGACACCACCCTCGAAACTCAATGTCACAGAAGCACGTGATCAACTCGACAAGGGAAACATTGCTCTAACTGGTGAACTTTTATATGTAAGTATTTTTACTCGAAGACCACTTAATTTTATGAATTTATATCAGTAAAACAACTCTTAAACAATATTAGTAAGTGGCCTGTACCTATCGACAATATAACTCTGCCACTCTGAAGTTTAGGTACAGTAAACGCTCAAAAGTCCATAAGCACGCTAAGGATTACACTTTTATGAACAGTACGAGCGAGCTCGATACAGCCAGGGCGTGTCATTTGTTTACGACATTGAATCATCAATTGGTCGTAAGTCAAACTATACGTCAAGCTATTGCGTTCTGAGATTGCCTATGGATTTTTGGTCGCCACTGTACCATCCGAACTGCTGCGCAGGTATACTCACAAAAGAAGTGTTAGGTATTTACTGTTCAAACATAGGTATCCAATATATTACGATACATTTACGACTCCGACTGTCATCTGCAATAAATGAGTGGGACGTATGTATTGACGGAACGTAAGAGGATTGAGCTAGCATACAATGACTACGCTCCCCTGAGCGCGCATGCGCTCCTCCACTTTCATCGTAGAAATTAGTACTGCGCAATCACTCGTATAAAACTTCAGAGAGGCACAATTATATTATTAGTACTGAAGCGGGCCGGTCCCAATATCAGATCCATCGATAGATATGCTTACTAGAGATAGGATTTCGACATAAATTCGATGGACCTTATGTCAGAATCCTATGTCTAGTAAGCACATCTATTCATTGATTTGTTATAAAGAACGGTCGTAAGTCCGTTAGTAAACACTATTGAATACACAAGAAACAATTTTTTATTAATGTCCTGTGTTTGTAGCGATGAGAATTACTCATTATTAAAAATTATTCTTGAAATATCAGCCTGTTTATCCTATTACAAAATGAAGTAGTATGATTCTTTTTTATTAATTTCAATTAGAAAATTGTACGCTAATGTTAACAAGTTACAGGCACAATGCAAAATTTTTTGTTCTACTTTCCCGGAGCCCAATCCACAGATCAAATATTATCACGCCCAACACGTAATTATAAGATCTGCATTCTAAACTAATTAAATTTTCAAAATATTAACTGTTTCCTTTTTTTAGCAACTCGTTTCAAGTAAACCAAACGACAACTGCGTGGCATCTGGCATGTCTGTGGTTATTCCTTTGGCACAATTAGCCTTATTTTCATACGGAACAGTTTTTCAACAGCTGAGCAACGTGCTCCATCTTGATACTAAAGATAAGGTATGTCAAATAACACTTTTTATGGATAATAATATGTCACAAAACATTTATACTATGAAACAATCGATGGCGGAGGCCTTTGGTCTGCAGTAGGCGTGATGGGGCTGGCTATGATAAAATTACCTACTATAGTTAGCACGTTATGACGTCAAACCATGTGTGCGCCATACAAAGTCCATACTTGCATTAATTATTGGAGAAAGGGACGGAGCATCCCCTCTCAATCCCCATCAAAAACTATAAAAGTTTAGATTAGATCTTAGAACTTATCTTAGAACATTTATGGTAAAAAAAACTATGGGACCATGAATAATTTATCAGTAAATTACCCTCTTATAATTTAACTGAGCCTGTTACTTTGAATAAAAAAAAAACACTATTCAATTATCTACTTACCCTATTGGAATGTACCCTGTATGATTTCGTTTTATATTTTTATTCTAGATAAAAGCCGTTTTCCCCATACTGACTAAGGAATATAAAAATCAACCAAATGTTGAATTTGAAGTAGCCACTAAATGCTATGCAAATACACCCTACCCACTTAGCAACGATTTTGTTCAATACTCTGATGAATATTTTGATGCGGGTGGACAAAACGTGGACTTTAGTAAACCTGTTCAAGCAGCTGACACTATTAATACCTGGGTGAGTGTAATATGTTATACTATGTGTATATTTTGAATAAAAAACATACAACGTGTAACTAAATAAGCGCAATACCTCGAGCAGGCCGAATAGAATATCGAGTCATAATTATAATAACGAAACCCGAAAGTCATTTTGAGACATGTAAGCATATTTTTTTCAAGAAATTAGTTACTTCAGCTAAACGCAAAACTTGTGCCTGTACCACAATCGTACTCGCAACGACTACTATATCGATGCTCGCACGCACACAATAACAATTTGCGCAAATAGGTTTTAGTTTTCCATACCTCGGATCAGGGGGCCATATTTCAAGTATTTTAATTATATTTTTATTAAAAATCATTGTAATTGATTTAGTATTCAGAATACTTAATAAATAAACAAAAGATTAAATTGGGGTTCGAACCCGGGCGACATAAGCACGCGTAAACGAAGTCATGCATTTTACGACTCTACCAACGCTTATTTTTAACAATGGTATGGTACTTATATATTGGTACCTTTGAATCGGGTCGGTGAAAAAAAGAAAAGGAGTATACTATTATACTGTTATCTTTGTCTTATGTTTATCAAATGTATCACCAGCACATAGCTACACTGTATGACGTTACTGTTTGCGTTGAAACACACACACACAGAGCTACGGACAGAACTGTAGCCTTAGCACGAACAACTTGCTAAAAAGTATTCGTATCGTCACGATAGAGGCGCTGGTCCAAATCTCATACAAATTGGTCTCCATGACGATGCTAAGGCTACTGTTCAGTAGCCTTAGCACGAACAACTTGCGAAAAAGTATTCGTATCGTCATGGAGACCAATTTGTATGAGATATGGACCAGCGCCTCTATCGTGACGATACGAATACTTTTTCGCAAGTTGTTCGTGCTAAGGCTACTGTGCGTGCGGGCGAATATGAACAATAAAGTGCTACTGGACTTTTGTCTCTTGACTGTACCTACGATTCTGAAAAATCCAACATTTTTGATAACATATTAAAATGTAAATCTGGAACTGATCTATTAGTGACACCAGGCACGCCGCTCGCACGGCTTGCAAATAATTTGCTTTTCTTAGAAATGTTGCTTGTAAATTATTTTTAGGGCCAAACTACTTTTTGTTATGTTAAACGATTGTGTCCGATGTTCTCCGATGCCCATTATTTATGTTGAAGTACTGTACTTGGTGGAGAAGTGTTTACTTGCGGATAACTTTAACTTTGGACAAATGGTTTCTTTAACAGGTGTCGGATCGCACTCGTGGTAATATTGTCGACCTTGTAAGTCCAGACATGTTCAACGCCGACACACGACTGGCTTTGGTCAACGCTATTTATTTCAAGGTAAGAAGTTATTAACAGTTAAGTCAAAGTTCATATTATTTAAGAATACATTTTCTTTGCATAGCAATCCATGTCAATTTCCCCCACTATAAAATACCTTCCTGTTATGCGTTATTACAAAATAATTTAAACGCATAAATTATTATTACGCTTTTGAAAGATAAGCTATATAAAATTAAAAAGAATTGATAAATAGTACAGGCAGATTTTTTTTAAACATTTATGTACAATTAGACATCTCAAAAAGATGTCTAAGTTCAAAACAAACGAAAGTGGCTAACACTAATAATTTTTTTCTTCAGGGTAACTGGATTCATCAATTCAATCCTAACGATACAGAAACCAAAGATTTCTATAAAAGCAACGGGGACACAGTTCCTGTCAAAATGATGTACCAACAAAATAGTTTTAACTACGCCGAAAATGATCAATATCAGGTTTGTTTATTATTTTTACTTTGCGTATGATTTTTTTTTTAAGTTTACAAAAAAATATGAACAGCCTTATTCTAGGCGGAAAATCGTGAGCTCCATTTCCAGTAGCCTAACAAGGATTTTAGTGGAACCCTTCTGTCGAATCTTTCGACGCACACTCATGTGAGATATAGAAAAGAATATTATTTCTTTAATAATAACGTACATGATTCTATAAGATGTACACTGTATAAACCTATATATTTTTTTATATACCTATACTGTAATATTGATGGATCTTGTGTCTGAAATAAAGATATATTATTATTATTATTATTATTATTGAAATAAAACTACTTTTTACGGATTTTATCGCGTTGTATTGATATTATTTGATTCCCGACGTTTCGGATCCTTTACAGCATCCATGGTCACAGGTAGACTAAGACTAATCAAATAATATCAATACAACGCGATAAAATCCGTAAAAAGTAGTTTTATTTCAATGTCTAATATTCGCGTAAGTGTCAGAAACCAGTATGTTAGCCAATAACGTACATGTTAAACTGTAGTACCAAAACACTATGTACCTATATTAGATATTGACTGAATCAATTTTCTACTTTCAGGCCGTTCAACTGGGTTACAAAAACGACAAATTTAGCTTCTTAGTGGTTCTTCCAAAAAAAACATACAGTGTAAAGGACACAGCTGAGATCCTCAAAGATGCTGAAGCATTCCAAGATATGATTACTGCTCTTAAATATGAAAAGGTTCAGATTTCCTTGCCAAAACTGTTAATAAGAACGCAACTGGATTTAGTTAAAATACTTCAAGAGGTATGCTTTATTTTTAACTACATATTAAGAAAGATTCATCAATTTCATTCATTTATTTTGCTAAGTACCACAACGAGAGAGAGCACTCTCCTAATCCGTAGTAGATGAACTAGGTGCCGAATGGCGTTAACAGAACTCCGGCCTCCATGAGCTGTGGCCTGCAGGCTAACTTGGTCAGTTCCCTTCTAGTTAATAGATCCACTCGGTGGGCTTGGACTAGTAGTAGTAATATAACCTACTTTTGAACTGCACGGTGACATGATCATTGGGTTCTGTGATATAATTCCACAAATTGCAGATTGTATTAGTTTTGAAAGGTCTTTGAAAGGCAATTTCGAATTTTAATTATTTTATGATTCTGCTCATTTATGGATAACTTCAAAGACACATCCATGTTGAAATTAATACAGATACAGTGTTCATGAAAGTCTAAAGTTATTATAAATGTCAATTTTTTTCAGCTCGGTGTTACAGATATATTCAAACCGAACAATAACGGAATTGAAGGAATTTTAAACAAAACCGAACCCTTGTTCGTTAGTAGTGCGGTGCAACAAGCTTTTATATCAGTTGATGAAACAGGAACTGAGGCTGCGGCAGCTACTGGTATGTATAAATGAAATAATATTATATATTTATTGAAATAATATTATAATATATATACGAGTATATCTTAATACCAGAATATTCTAATTACTGAATAGGTCTTTAGGTAGACTTGATTGAATGAGTTACTTTCCTTAGAGAATTTAATTTGGGTTCAGTAAACCACCACAACTAGTCACAAAAACATTTTAACTCCCTCTGTACAATCTCGGGCATTGATTGATTTAGTGTAATTAAAAAGCGAAATTGTAAGGTGGTTCGTATAAGGTATTTTCGAACGAATACTTTTATAATAGGGGTGTTATTTTTACGACTTTGCGTGTACCTACCTACATACACAGCATACAGGAAACAGCTTTATGCTTGCATAAATTCCGCACAGAGGTTACCTTACATGACCATCCGCTAAATTTAGTTTCCAAAATATAGATTTTATTACATTTTCTTTTATATTTACAGCTATCGTTATATCTAGAAGGAATCTACCTATCAATCCTGAACCGATTTACGTTTTCAACGCTAACCATCCTTTTTTATTTTACATTATGTTTGAGAGAATTGTATTATTCTGTGGAGCCTTTGTTAAATAAGGTGAATTAATACTGCGTTTATATATTTTGTCTGATAATAAAAATAATCTTGGGAAAATGTGCATTCCTTTAAAATCTTAGCGTTCATTCTATTAGATACTACTTTAATCTATAAAATGCATTTTTCGTATCCAAAAAAATTTAGGTAAATTGTAGTATTAGGTGATTTCAGCTAACTTAATTGCAGCTAAATTAATTTTGGGTCTGCAGTTATAATAGCAGAATAATAGCAATACAACTATACTCTAGTTTCACTTTAAATTTCAGCAATCGTGGTAGCTACATACGCATTTTTGGACCCTCCTCCAAAAGTCTATGTTTTTATGGCAGATCACCCCTACTTGTACTATATATTATATGAAAATGAACCTTTATTTTGCGGATCATATGCAGGTGCACAGTAAAAGGTGAATTTTAACGAAAGAATGGGTTGTAATATTGTTTAATTTTAATTTCCAAACGAAATCCGTGGTTGTTTTTTAGTGAAGGACTGTAATAATCATATTAATGTATTCAAAGACAGACGTCACATAAAGTAGTAACTATTTAAATATTTCTATTTTTTTCTTTAAATCTGTATAAAGGTTGTTTATTTTTTCATCTGCTGAAACTATAATAAAAATTTTATTGTTATTTTTAATGACATTTATTTTCTTGCATTAGATTTCTTTTTAGGGTTCCGTACCTCAAGAGGATAAAACTGGAACTCTTATAGGATCACTTTGTTGTCCGTCCGTCTGTCCGTAAATTAAGACCATATACTGAGGTCTACAGCCCCTTGAAGCTGTGAAAAAATCTAATCAAACTTCTAAGTTGACGTTAAAAAAAGAT
This sequence comes from Acronicta aceris, assembly GCA_910591435.1. NCBI lineage: Eukaryota > Metazoa > Arthropoda > Insecta > Lepidoptera > Noctuidae > Acronicta > Acronicta aceris. The sequence continues at coordinate 6,132,193 of OU342763.1, read as the reverse complement.
ACGGCCATTTATGCCGCAAAAAACGCATATTTCGACACTTTCAAGAGAATCAAAATTTATTGCGTATTTTCCGTTGACCTAGAACTATGAAATTTGGCAAGTAATACCGTCTTATATGACAAGTTTAGGGAAAAATCTGAAAATATACATTTGTAATTAATTATAATATGTACCTCCAAAGTTGTACGGAACTCTCGATGGGCGAGTCCAACTCGCACTTGTCCGGTTTTTTTATATTTTACGTTACTGTTCTCTAAGCCAAGCGATATAAATAAACTATCTTAGTTTCTCCATTTTGGGCCTTGATCTTCTATAATACCTTATTTTTTACGTTTACAGCTATTGTTCTTACGAGAATGAGTCTAATTTTAGAACCCCAGAAAATTTACGTTTTCAATGCTAATCGACCGTTTTTATTTTACATTACATATAAGAAAACTATATTATTCTGTGGATCCTTTGTTAATTGAGGTGAAATTTTATTCTAATGCATGTAGGTCGCAGGTGTTTGCTTTTGCATGTTTTAATCGGGACATTAATTTCAAAGCTAAGATAAGTAATAATTATTGTAAGCTAACATGTGCTACACACTTCTGTCTGCAGAACATTTAAATACCTATATATTATTGAATAAACTGACTGTTATACCTCTACGTAAACTGGATTTAAAACTATTTCGTAAACATAGAAATGTACGTTGGCTCTGCAGTTATAGTAAGAAAATAAGTCCAGTATCTTATTTTTCTTCTGTTTTTTTCAGCTCTTATAATCAGCACAACATCAGTTATATATCCTCCGCCTAAAATATATACATTTAATGCAAATCGTCCTTTCTTATACTATATAACACTTGACAACGTACCTTTGTTCTGCGGATCCTACGTAGGAGGAGAGTAAAAGGTGAAATTAAACCATAGAATGCACCAAATTAAACTAAATGGTCAAATTAAAATGGTAGCTGGGTAAATGGTGATGGACATTTCAATTTACACAAATATGAGTAGCAACACTAACTAGTATTATATATATGCAGCTTCTGACACTTTTATTGAATTTCAATAACTCCTCTATTTATTTTCCTTTGATATCTATATCTACACTAATATTATAAAGAGAAAAGATTTTTATTACATAAACATACCATCACGCCTGTATTCTCCGAAAGGTATGGCAGAAGCGTACTAATATAGGTCCACCGTTCGCCGGTATGTTTAGGTCCCATGTAATACAGAGCGAGCCTATTACTATTAACCGGACACATATCCCAAACTCTGTTGCTGCTGCTACTGAGAATTTTATAGAAAAACCGAATAACACATTGCTGGGAATCGAACTCAGAACCTCCAGCGTAGCTGTCGCGGTCAGGACCACTAGGCTAATGAGGCAGTCAAAGATTTTTGTTTGAAATTAATTAACTCAAAAACTACTGGACCGATCTCAAAAATTATTTCACTAATACTACATTATCACTGAGAAACATATCCTATATTGTTAATTGAGTTAAACTTAACATTACTTTAGGTTGCGTCAGTCATTATACATAAACTTTACTACCATCTAAAGATCTAAATATATTCCCATCTTCTACTTATTCGTGTCAATAGTTCAAAATTAACTTAATGAAATAACATAACTGCCTCATAATGGTGTTTGTCAACCAGAACCTGCCCATTAAGAGCTTTTTAGTGGCCTCATAAGCTCGTCTAATATGCAGATGTTAGTGCATAGCCAAGAAGATTAGCCATTGTCTGTGCTGACACTCTTGAGTGTATTCCCATTTACCTAAATTTCAATTTACATGAAGTACCACTTTCCTTATTTTCAGTAATAGATGTTGCGGGAGGTTCTGCTCCTACGCTTCCTCCAAAGAACTATATATTTAAAGCTGATCATCCTTTCATTTTCTATATCTTACTTGGCAACAGAGATCCTATATTTTGTGGATCGTTCGTGGGCCAATAAATCTTGCATCATTGTTATGTAGATAATTATCAATAGTATTGCAACTAAAATAAACAGAATTAGTTTAAGTATTGTAATTTCTACTTTCGTTGGTGTATATTTTTGGCACTATACCTAGTTTTTATGATATTTTTGGTGTTATAAAAATCTATTGAGTTGCAACCCTACACCTAGAGTTTTATTTGGTATTCCTATTTCAAAACTTGTTTATTTCATCACCTATTAATTATCTCTCTCGTTCATTATACTTCTACTTACCCATCCTTACCATTTCAACCTGGTTCTCTTTTATCCACTTTTTTTATGGGATAGGACGATCAGACGGATCACCTGATGGTATGCGATTACCGCCGCCCATGGACACCCGCAACACCAACAGAGGAGTCACAAGTGCGTTGTCGACCTTTAAAAGGAGGATTTGCCACTTCTCGATATGATTGTTGACAAATTAAACTAAGCTGATTCAATTAAGTAATAATTTATACTAATCCAATAATATATACCCACCCTACCGAAATCTCTATAAAATTTAGATACATAAATGATAATTATTATATTTCGGTTTAACATGTTTAGAAGAAGCAATTGTAGCATAATTAGTAGTAAGAAATATATAATCTGTTAGGTAAACGAGAGATGTGTATATTATTTGAATTAATTACGTATCTTCTAGTACCAGATTATAAATATATATATATTATTGTGCTTTTCGGTGGAGTTGTGTCTTACTGTTCTATTTTCCATATTTTCAGCTTTTATTGGATTTACTACAACTTCTGTTAACGTCAATCCTCCAAAGATAATGATATTCAACGCTAATCATCCTTTCATCTATTTTATATTATTCAATGGAAATCCTCTATTCTGTGGATCGTTCGCAGGCACTTAAAAATTGAGTGGCAAAACTATTACACCTCATAAGGTAACAAAAGAAAAAAACTTTAATATGCTCCAACATTAAAAAATATTATCACCCTCAAAATTCCCCAAAGGCTTCCCCCATTAATTTCTACAAAGACGAAAAGATGTGAAAAAATATATATATGTTCTAAAAAATAATTTTACTTGTTTAAAGTATACAGATTCTGCAGTAGTCATTCATATAATCAACATTTTAACAACTGGCAGTAAATCTCGATTTGTTTCGGCTTTTTTCTATAAGTCAGTTTCGTATTCACCACAACAATTACATAAATCAATAATTTTTTACTTTATAATTATAATACAATACAGTTTTGGCATTGAAGTGGCATCTTCTTACAATATACTCATATAAAGCACTAACTATATATTTCAATGCGCATTATATTTAAAGTTAAAATCATTTTAATTCAATCCATATACGATATTCTGGCACAATGCATGATGCTTCCATACAATTACTGTGTGTAGAGAATATATCAGATATCTTATTTATTTATTTTTAATAAGCACACCAACAATACACTCGCTTAAGATCTAAGACAATAGTAACTATTTAATTTGAGTTTTTAGCAATCGTACAAATAACAGGTATGCACAGCATTGAAAATTATAATAAAGCTACGAGACTATAAATAGTACATTTCAAAGTATTATAAATATCAATACATTTATGAGGATAGGTACTCATTATATTGGAATAATACGACTTACTCTCCTCTATTATTTTTCTAAAATATACAATTGTAATGGCAATTTTCCATTGGAGACACTAATTGCTTTGCTGTTTGCGAAAAACCGGTCGCTTCCAATTTTTTTATTCCTATAACTACAGTTATCTTGATGTTTATTTATTATTTTATGAAATGTTAAACTATTCCTATATTATTTATCTTATTCTATTACTTTTAAATTATCTTATTCATATAGAGAATTAATAAACCATTTTATTATTATACCTATACGTAGTTTGGGGGTGCGGTCTTCGCTTTCTATGTTTCTGTGTGTCGTGCTGTATGCATTATTTTTAATCTTTTAATAATAATACTAATCGCGTATTTTCTTCTTTCAGATTTGTTTATAAAAGCTTCAGAAGTTTTGTTTCGGAATATAATTTGGTCAATGAGAAATCTGTTTTATTTCATATTATCCTACCGTTAAAACTTGAAATGATTACGTAAAATTTTAGATCCCAGATATAAAAGGATTAGGTTTTCAACAACTTTTTATACTTACAGCACTTAAAACACTTATCTCAATCCAGAAAAAAATATAACATCGAGCAATTTGAATTAAATTGAACAAAATTAATTAGAACACCGTACTAGATACAGATAGAAACGACCCAAATCTAATATAGTACGTAACTCAATGTTTGTACCTAGTGAGAACAAATTATAGTACATTATGATGGATACCAAGGACAGACCTCTTGAGGGACTAGTTTCCAATTAACAGGTATTATTGGAACTCCCCGCAGGGATGAGAATATCGACAGGACGGGATCAAATGAAATTACGAGTTAGATCTCACTTATCCAGACGAAATCCTGGATAATCTTCTAAAGGAAACGTTGTTATTGCCTCCAGTCCTGGTTAAAATTAAACGTTTATTTCGCCTGACTACAGAACTGTTTGTTGATAGTTTAATCCCCTTTTGATTCTTTAGTCTTATTTAAATTGTGAATCAGATAATACTTAGATAAATGGATTCAATCAAATCGTATTTTGCTATTAAATTTAAACGATTAAGATCCGATTTCACCAAACTTTGTTATCCTCGAAAATAATTATTATACTTACCAATAAATAAAATTACTCTCCATACTTACTCTAAGACAAAAAAAATTACCACAGATTCACATGTTACAATAATGTAAAAAAGACTTGGCTATCCTTTAAAGTATGATAATTCGTATGTATAGAACTCATGTAAAAAAAATATGCATATCCTGTATGCAATAGTCCTCTGTTTATTGTGATCAATACTATATAAAATATTTATATAAACTCGAGAAAGAGTTTTTAAACTATAGGTACCTACTGAGCAGGTACACCCATAACCAATGAATGAGCTTCATATGTACATAAGTTACATTACCTACAATGCTGCAAAATTACTTTTATATATAACAACAGATCACTTTTCACGCACTTAGCACGAATCTAATACCTTCATTTTACTACAGCAAAAACCACAGTTTTTTGCCAAAGATAGTTATCATTCATAGATAACGTTTATTATTAGATTTGTACCGAAAGCCAATACATCACTCAAGCACGGACCGTGGTTCCCCTGAGGCGCCTATATTGATGATTTAATTAAGCAGTTGCCCTCAAACTTGTGTACTGCAATGCTTCGGTTCGCGACCGAAGGAATTCTGTCCGTTACATCGGAATTTGTAATTAAGAAACAACGTCTCGAAACAAAATCTGTTTACGAAGTCGAAGTATTTTATCTTGTTCACTGCGGTTAGCCGCAAACATCCACATAGAGGATATGGGAACGGAAAATAGTTGCGTTGTTCGCTGTTCGCCGCTGAATGAATCCTTATTGAATGAAGTTTACTTGGGGGTGTACTAATACCGCTCTCGAAGGCTAAACACAATATTGAAGTCAAAATGGGAACATTGGATCCGGGTCATGGGGTTAACGCTACTTCATGTTACAGGCGATTACAGTCCATTGTAAAGTTGAAACTTGGTATTATAACCTTGGTATAAATGTGGTAAATATTTGACTCGGAACAACTGTCGCAGTCTGCCCACACCAAATCAACAAGTAAATACACTGTTTCTCAAGACAAATGTCAATCTCTAGGCATAGCAGTTTCACTCATTTTTATTACTCATCTACTCATATTTGTCCATCTCAGAGTAAGTGGCCCTTAAATTACTTGGCAATTAATTTTATACATGGTGAATTTAATGTAATTTTGAGACCGCCATAATGTCTGAGATAATAGTGACAATTGATCTTTCCAGTGGAGAATGCGTATAAGATGGGAATAAAATTCATACGACCAAGTTTATTCTTGATTAATGAAAATGATCATCCCCTATCTTTGTCTATGAAATATCTTTTGTACTTTCAACAGGTAAAGCGAAACCAGTCGATAAGTAAGACCAGTAAATTAGCTTCGGATAACATCGAAGTTCCTCGTAAATTTCGCTCAACTCCGTCGATTGTAAAGACCGCTGGTTCTCAGGCAAATTGATCTTATCGGGAGGCTACCCGATGTTCATAGTTAGTGGTCCATAGTTCATTGTGAAATTCGCAAGCGGCGCTAAACTCGGACGGTCAACTAATTTACCGGCAGAGCAATCTTTACCTTAATAGTTATGGTATAGTTGTAACTCCGAAGTTCTTCAGTGCACCGTGACCACAATGTAAACTTGCCCAAGTCTCACAATTTAAGCAGAAATAATTAGGTAGGTACAACGAATTTTTGAGTCTTCGAATACTTAGCTTTGCTAATTAATTTTTGGTCCTGCTTCTCGGTAAAATTATTTCATCTTAATGGCTTTATTCGCGTGTCAGAAATCATAAGGATTCTGGCTTGTGATAAGAGAGTGGTTCGTATTACTTCTTCATAATTACGTTCTTAAATAACCCTATAACGTCTTAAGACCCTTTTGTATCTACATTAATTCAACGAATTGCGTAAGTCCGCGGGATCCGAGAACAATAGATTTTATAGAAATCACTTGTTGTGTAAATAATCCTTACTTAATATTATAAACGCGAAAGATAGTATGTATGAATTTTTGTTACTCTTTCACGCCAAACCGGCTGAACGGATCTGGATAAAATTTAGCATAGAGATATATTATAATTTGGAATAACATATAGGCTACTTTTATCCAGGTTGGATCCAATTCTAAAGTCCACGCAGACAATGTCGCGGGCAGAAGCTAGTTTCATATAGAGCCATTACTTTTTTACGTATCAACAAGTCATTGCAAATAAGTAAGAGTGAGTAAATAGGTAATTGATCAATATTACCTAGCCCTAGTTTGATTAAACATTTTCCCTCTTCTCCAATGGATGTCCTGAACATATAAGGTAATTAAAATAAATAAAACATTGAGAGAGGCAGGGCATAGTGGAATCGAATAATTTCACTCAGAATTGGAGCTGCCCGACTGGAGAAGTACCTCCACCTTGCAGAATCGTAGCCAAATAACATAGCTCCGTGCTATGTTGTGTTCCTAACGGTCACAAGTCGCCAGGTCAGCAACGTCGCCAGAGCTCCGCGGGGAAGCGTTGTGTTGGCAGTGGGGGCGACTGGTGGTGTTTTGTTACCGCCGCTATCATGCATGGCAGCATATCTCCTATACTGCCAGCGCAACTATTCCTCCTTAATTATCAGGCGGGCCGTATGCTCGTTGTCCACCTTAGTGGTGTAAAAAAAAGGTAGTTCTCCAAGAACTATCGGTAACTCCAATATCCTTAAACACTACGAGTAAGTAATACAACAAAAGCATTATTAACGTGAACCAAGATAGCGGTCCTAAGCAGGAAATTGATTTCACCATTAATACCACTTTATTAGCTATCCGATATCTCACATTCGGGATAGTTTGAGCAGAAGAAATAGTTGTACATGGTTGATCAGACTAACGCATTAAACACTACGAACTTCCACATGACCACAAGAATTTTGGCGAGATTTAGAAAGATTATAAGTACCGATAAATATAAAAATAATAAAAATCACTTTACGGTCTTGTGATAAGAGACCGTAAAAAAGAATTAGATAACATACCATCACGACAGTATTCCCCGAAGGGTTAGGCAGGGGTTTACTAATGTACACCCACAGCACGCCGGTATATTTTGGTCCTACGGCGAACTTATTACCAGGCACAAATCCAAACTCCGAGCTGCTACTACCTGCAAACGAGCAGACGGATCGCCTGATAGTAAGCGATTACCGCCGCCCATGGACACCCGCAGCACCAGAGGAATCACAAGTGCGTTGCCGACCTTTTAAAAGGAGATTGGGCCTCCGGTAACCTCACTCACTCGGAGAAACACAACGTAAGCGTTGTTTAACACCGGTTTTCTGTGAGGCTGTGGTATCACTCCGGTCGAGCCCGCATTCGTGCCGAAGCATGGCTCTCCCACGTAAGGACTACGAGCGAGTACAACCTACGAGTGACTACTACCTACGAACTTTAGAGAAACACCTAATAACACTGCCCGATCTGAGAATCGAGTCTTGCGTAGTAGTAGCGCTGTTTATGTGTTACTGTAATATAATTGTATATGTAGTTGTTGGTGCTAGACTAATAAGGCATTTTACATTTATGCCATATTCATAGTCTCCACCGTCCTTGTGACACATTACTCAGAACACGTCCAACTTTGTTCTGCCGTCACTTAGTACACATAACTTCGTCCCACTTAGGTATAACTGGGGCGTATTATACACCTATGATCCATTTATGTCTAGTATATGCTTTATGAGCGATTTGTTAAAGCGTCAAGATTATAAACTACGAACTTACTTTGTTGTGCTTTAGTACTGTGTGTTTTGATTGTAAAATCGTGTGACCTAGATTACTTAAACAATATTTTTTTTTATAACTAAAGTTTTGCTGTTGATAGAGAATAAGGTACGTACTCGTATATAAAAAAATGACGTGCAAAAAATCATAGCAATTGTAATAAATAACATAACACCTGTAACACATACCCTCACGCCTGTATTCCCTGAAAGGGTAGGCAGAGACGTACTAATGTACACCCACAGTTTGCCGGTATGTTTAGGTCTCATGTAATAGGGGGCAAGCCTATTGTCATTAATCGGGCACAAATCCAGACTCCGAGCTGCTACTGAGAATTTCATAGAAAAACCCAATAACACTTTGCTCGACCTGGGGATCGAACCCAGGACCTCTGGCGTAGCAATCGTGCTTGGGACCACAAGACTAATGTAATAAATAATAGCATACAATTATGTATGTAGGCACCTATAGCGATATAATCCGAAAAAAATAGTAAATATTAAGATCTAAGTATAATAATGCAATAAAGGTTATATTGCAGAAAGAGAGACCTTAGAAATCATTACCCTTCCTTTTAGCTTTGCTCTAATCTGGTAAAAATTGATGTCACCCTATATGTATCGCATAAAAATATATTCCTACTGAAAAAAAAATTGAACATTTCAAGATTACAATACTTTTCGTTCTGTATTAAAGAATAATTTGTTACTATAGAGATAAGAAAAATAAAAAAGCACCAGGTATTTTCCATTACATTTAAAACCTATATCATGCCTAAAGTTAACAAAAACTAGTAGAAAGTTTTTCTTAATATAACTTGACGCACACACTTTTACAATTTAATATATAATGTAAAAAGAAAAATACACAGATCCTTTGATTGTACTGTACTGGCATTTTTATCAAAAAAGTGCTTAAGCATCTCATGAATTCCTTTGAAAAGTAAATTAACATTTCCCCGTAGTCATAACCGTTTTTTTAACTGTGCTCTCTTTCAGCGAAATAAAAAACAATGTTGTCAAAATAAAGTTTCCTTTTCCACGTATTTTTTATACACGGTATAGTTTTATCGTAAATCGTTGCAATTATTATGCATTTTGATAATATATTATTATTCAAATTCAATTCGAATTCAAATCTTTATTGCTTTCATATGTAATTAGGATGTTACATTATGTTCAAGTCATAAAAAATATATATATATAATTTGTAAATGTGAGTACCATGTAGGCTTATGATACATGATAATTAAACAAGCTTATTATAGTCTGGAGGCTTTGGGAACTTCATTAGACCTACATGAATGTCCTGCTGATCTGGTATGGTCGTGCGACAGGTCGTTGAGCTCCCTAAATTATGGTTGAGCTACACGATGACTGATGCATGCGTGCCGTCAGTTGGGACTGGTCTACTCAAAGCTGCTATGGTTCTTTCCTCAAAAGGCCATTTCAGACATTACCCTACATCGTACCACTCACATATAAGTGTTCTTCCATGTCTGGACTTTAAAAGAGACCATGATTCTCTGAATTTGTTTCGGTGTTTCTTCTCAGAGGTCGTCAGTTAGGAAATGCCGAAGCCATCTAGCTTAAAAAAAAACCCAAACCATTGACATGTAAAAGTATCTCTAAAGATCTACTTGCAGAATAAATAATTTCATTTCATTTCATTTCATTTACAAGTTACAATATGTGTGTAAATATGAAAACCTGCAAGGGCGCTGCAAATTTAATTATCTAAATGTAATTAGGTAGGTACTTAAGATTAAATAACAATATATTATTATTATTACGTATTATAATTGCAATTGAATAAAGAAAAAATATATATAATATCTAATTACTTATAGTTACACTTATTATAGTTATAAGTTATTATAGTAGGTGTACAATTATTATTTTGGTTTTATTTTATTTATTATTTTGTATATTTTATAATGTAATGTTACTTATAACGGTTTGCCCCCAAAATAATATTGATCCAAAGATAAGTTCAAAAACATTTTGACATCCACAGTCATAACACGTCCATACAATCTTACCTTACGTTCCTTATCTATCGGAACATGGAAACTTCGAGCATTTCGTAAGCCTGTATTTTATTGACCACAATTTTGAAATTATCTTATAACTTATCGATTATCGACTTTATACGTAGGTAAATACGATCCAATTAAGGTAATGTTAAAATTAGAAGTGTTTTGATATATCCCGGAATAATATTTTTTGGATATTTGAAATATTACCAACAGTAATATACAGGTACAATCGCCAAATAACGTCGCATTTGTGTAAAGTAATAATTGTGGAAAAAAATCCTGAGTAAAGTAATAAATAAAATTTCAAAGTTTAGATTTATATGTGATCTACACAATCTACTATTGCGTAGCTTAATGCCTGATACCAAGCCCGTAGACAGGGTTAAACCAGAAACGCCATAACGAACCCACCGTTTTATACGTCTTCTCCCCAAAAAATGAATGCCTGGCTACGCCTGACTTGATAAAAGACCAAAAAACAAAAGACTATCAGTATATTCCCACTTAAAATGTTTTACGGCACTCATTTTGCAAGCAGATAACTCGGGTGTCTCGCAGGGGACCCTTACCTACTTATGTCAAAGCAAGTGCTTCTATGAATGGGGAGTTTTTGGCAGCTCAAAATTGGAACTGAATATTTTATGGCGCCTGATACTATCAACAAAGGCAGAAGCTCAGCGGGCACCGAGGACTATTTTAAATAACTATGGTACCAATAATATTTTGAAACGCCATTTTAAACTTTATTGTACGTACTGTAATATAATAATAAGGTATAATATCTTATTCGCAATCATTAAATATCTCTGGTCTGTCTAACCTTGCGAAAAATACTGAAATACATACGTAAATATTATAGTCGTAAAATAGAGTTATGTTTATATCTATATTTATAAGATAAGAGTGATAAATAAAATGTTGCTTTTTTTTAAACATTTGTTTTGCTTTTCTATAATTGTACAATCTCATTATTTTAAACCATACAAAATAATACACTTACCTATATTATCTGAGAACTCAACCCGTTACCAGCGTTAGCATTTTGATCCATTTTGAATAAATTTACCATTCCCAATAATCTATAAATCTTTTTATTCTAAGTTGCCGTTATAAAGGATTAATATAGTAACGTCACAAATCTAAAAGGTTTAAATGTATTCAGACTCATTCTCCCCTGCATTATATGAATGCGACCAACCCCCATTTGCTGGTGGTCGGCATAATGTGCGGGTATAATGTAATGTTAAATGTTGGTCACCCAGACCATGGCTGGCCGCGGTCGCGTTCACATAGTGCAAACTATGAATACTAGTTGTTTCCACATCATTAAGTAAACATATTGAAATAATTTTATTTTAACTCTATATCGTTATATCTGCCAAGATTTTCAACATAGTGGTTTTTTCTGTGAAATTCTCAGTAGCTTGGAGTGTTAGATTCGTGCCTGATTAATGGCTATACGTATAAGCATAGGTTTGCCCCCCTATGCTTATACGTGGGACCTAAGCATACCGGCGAACTGTGAGTGTACATTAGTACACTTCTGCCTAACCCTTCGGGGAATACAGGCGTGATGGTATGTTATGTAATGGTTGACTTCTAATCATATTATTTCAACTTGCAACACGCATCAGAGCAACTTCCATAATGGTAACCTCTGCAATCCTAAGCATTACCGATATCCTGAAACTAGACCGATTCTAAACACTAACAGCAGCTGTTGAAGTACTCGTATGTAGTATGAATACCTTACTGACCGACCGTCGCAAGTAAGTAGTAGCTTTAACATTGCGTAACTATCATCATTTAGATTTTGGATGTCCCTAATATCAAATTATTTGCACGGGTGTTAAATTGGGCCTTGTAGGAAACTAAATCCACATGACAACATTGAGCTTAGCAAGCGTGGCTCTAGCGTCTCTTTGTATTGTGATTTTAGTTCTGCAGGGTTCTATACATAAAAAAAATCCAGAGATGCGTCTGTTACTAAACTCCTGGTTAAGCTCCAGGTCACACATTAATAAAATGAAAACCATTAACAAACATCAGAATAACGTGCCTAGAAAAGCAAAAGCCGAATACGTTAAAATTACGACTTACGAATAAACCGCAGCTGATCCGACGATAGCTGGCGAGTCTTCACGGTTCTAAAGTCACGTAGCACTTGTATAATATCTGGAAATTCAGTGGGACCATCTAAATTGGTACGAGGCGGATAATAAACGGACCGGATACAGCGAAGTGAGACGATTTATGAAACTAGACTTAGTATTAAAGTTGCCCGTCTGTACGTACGTGCCGAGTCGAAAGTTAAAATTATAATGAAACTAATGCCCGAGTTTATGGGATCGCGGCGGATGGGGGTTAGAAATATATTAGTGTGCCAGATAATCCTCGTATATTATAATGATAAGTGTAATAATGTTAGTAGATAATTGTCGCTTATGTAGATAATTGTGCGTTATTATTTTAATATGGTTCGCCACCTTGATGCCCATAAGTGGATACAACAATGTAAGTAAATAGTGATAAATATAATTATACCTTTTTCTTCATTCAACGAAGTGAAACAACTCTTGAGACTTCAAATATTTCTTTCGTTAAATAGTAAAGTAAAATAGCACCTAAGAATATTATACTGCGAAAGCAATTAGATGAGTTATGAGCCATTATTGATTTTAAAATATATAAAAAACAGATCCCTCCCTCCTTTTTTGGAATCGGTTAACTAAACTTCGTAAGTTAAATGTGCAAAATCAGGCCCACATTGCAATGTTTAATTTATGCAACTACATTTAGGTTTTGATCTGTACACAGCTTCGCCTGCGTAAATTTTCCCACCCAAATATCTGGATTTACCGATGGATTTAAAAATTATCTTTTTTCTAAAACGTGTCCTGACAATTACCAACATTGCAAAAAAAATACCTAACAGCCACAAACAGCCAAATCTTTCGAGCCGTTCTCAAGAGATGATCATACATTTTTTTTATTGCTTAAATCGGCAAACGAGCTGACGAGCCATCTGGTGGTGAGTAGTCATCGTCGCCCATGGACACCTGCAACACCAGAGGAGTTGCTGATGCGTTGCCGACCCTTAAGAGCCCCTACGGACTACAGACTGCCAGAGCCGCTGCAACCGAGGGGAACTGGCTCTTACGTACAAAAGTCGAAACACACACCAAGGTGCTTTACTACAGACTCCGACGTAAGGGTGGTCGCCAGCCAGTCAAACCCCAAGAGGTGCATCCACCGACCTAGTCAGATATTTTCACGACTCTTATGGGATGTCTATCTGAAAGTAGCAGTGGGGAATAATATTCCAAGCTGTCCCCACACGGGGTCTAATGTATATATAACATAATATATCATGCGACAGATTTTTTTATTAATATAGAAGGTACCTAGATAGAACAAAAAATTAAACTATTTAGACTTTCTCATTCTTTTGCACACGAAAAATATGACTGTAAAAACATTCTTATTTTGCAAAAATTTCAATAGAAGAATTATAATTTTTCACTTAAATATTTAAGGAATCCAAGTTTCAAGATTCAAGGTTTCAAGATTCTTCGTACATATTTTATATTCTTTCTTAAGTAGGAATAAAAAAAATATTAAAATTAAATTAAATAATGTAGCAAAAATATAGCATCTTTTAATTAATTAATTCACTATAATTAGCACTAGGTAGGTTCTGTATCGTCATCGCCACTGGGGATTAAACCCGGTTTGTTCCGTGTAGCACTTCCAGGGAGGGTTGCCAGCAGCCAGGCAATCTGACACACCCTGTTCTCCAAACGTCGCTGTTGCGCCGAGATTTGTCGATCCAATCACTGGTAAAAAAGAATAATTGGTATTAAAAACTACGACAAGATTTGATGCTAATAAAATATTTTTTCCACTCCATACATTCGATGTCCTTCGACATCACAACAATTAAATATTTAACCCTCTGCGAACCAGTACTACCACGTGGTACTTGCCGCCAATTTGTCTAAAATTTTACTACAATCAATGTACATAGTTAAACATATCATTACGCCTGTTTACGTTACATGTGTTAGGCACCGTTAGGTATGTTATTATAAAATCGTTTTATTGAGAAGTACGTACTATCACTAGAATGTATTACAAAGGTAACCAGAGATAAGAGTGTCCAAACTCTTACTATAAATATAATAGAGGAATGCAACCATTTTAAATCTTTACTACAACAATTACGTCACATATAATAGTGCCTATTACCATTTGCCAGTACTAATTCATACTCCGAACTGCTACTAAGAATATCATAGAAACACCAATAAAATAACGCTTCAAACTGGATATCGAACCCAGTTCCTTTGGCTCATCAGTAGCAATTTCGACCGCTAGACCAACGTACCACTACTAAACACAGTCGAATTTTAATTCATACGGAACGGTGGTTCTTTGGATTTGGAGGTAGTTTTCTATTTGTCTGCTAATTTATTGTTCCTGGGTAGGTAAAAGGATTACCTACGTACAGTGGCGACCAAAAGTCTTTAAGCAATCTCACAACGCAATAGCTTGACGTTTAGTTTGACTTACGACCTTCTATTCATTGTCATTATCAAGTGACGCGCACTGGCTGAATCGAGCTCGCTCGTATTGTTCATAGCAATGTAATCCTTAGCGTGCTCATGGACTTTTGAGCGTTTACTGTACCTATTTGGAAAGCATTCAAAGATACGTCATTAACAACGTCAAGGCGAGTCAGCTTAGTCCGTGTATCTACAATTCTACATAGTACTTTGTAAACCCACATTATTTCCTTGATATCAGACCTGTTTTCTATGAATAAGTTATTAGATACCATTTAGATGTCTCAGTTTCGAACCTATAAAGATTATCATAGTTAATCTATATATACCATATTCTAAGAGACGTCTAGATAGTGGAATCTATTAATTCCACTCACAATTGGAGCTGCTTGACTGGGGAACTACCTCCACCTTGCAGAAAATCTTAGCCAAATAACATAGCTCCATGTTATGTTGTGTTCCTAACGGTGAGCAAGGTCGCCAGAGCTCCGCGAGGAAGCGTTGTGTTGGCAGTGTGGGGTACCGGTGGTATTTTGTTACTGCAAGCTTGCGTTGCAAGCGCGTATAGGCTACGGTAACCGCTTACCATCTTATTATTATTATTATTATTCAGCCGTTGTCGTCCCACTGCAGGGCAAAGGCTTACCATCTTAGTGATATAAAAAAAATACCATCAAATCTGTATTACACGGAGGGTTGGACAGAGGCATAATAAGTAGTTTAATGAGATTGGGCAAGATCTGTCTCTACCAGTTAGAATCTCATCTATGCTGGAAAAGTCAGATAAGTGAAGGGTTGTTGTTTCCTTCTGCGAAAGTGTCATGCTTCAGAAGGAGGCAGCAGAACGGGATCGAGAGAGGGCCGATCCTGCTCGGAGACGAAGGCGCCGGAGAGGCAACCGCCTTGGTGCCCAGCCCAGATAGGGCAAATTGATGCTTCCCCCACCGTCGGCGGGAAAATTTGTTTGAATTTGTACAGGAGGGCTCATGGTAGTGTTCCATTTGGAGATCTCGGAGCCCCTCCTCATAATGTGCGGAAAATGGCCACCGTGTGGTTTTAGTCGGTGGGAGTCCGATATAACCGTTGTGTATCCATGAGGATTTCCACACGGGATACAAAAATAAAAAAGAGGCGTAGTAATGTACACCCAAAGTTTGCCGGTAGGTTTAGGTCCCATGTAATAAAAGCTTATTTCCAATAACCGGTGACAAATCCGGTTTTGCTCGGTGGTAAGACCTCTTGTGGTCTGACTGGCTGGCGACCACCCTTACGTCTGAGTCTGTCGTAAAGCACCTTGGTGTGTTTCGACTTTTGCGCGGAAGAGCCAGTTCCCTCTCGGTTGCAGCTCTGGCAGTCTGCAGACCGTAGGGGCTCTTAAGGATCGGCAACGCATCAGCAAATTCTCTGGTGTTGCAGGTGTCCATGGGCGACGATGGCTACTTACTACCAGGTGGCCCGTCAGCGCATTTGCCGACATAACCAACAAAAAAACGGACCTCTATCGTAACAGTCCCACTTACGTAAAAATAACAACTAATAAGGCAATTTCAATTAATTTACACTTAATTTATAAAATGGAAACGTATTTTGTGTATACAGCAGTTGTAGATGTGTTCTCTGTAAACGATACTATTTAATCTGGCATTAATAATTGTAATAAATATTCAGTATTACGACCTTGACTATGTACTCCAAATAACAGGCTTGGTGTGTGTGTGTCTGTTGCATCGTAACTTTCAAACGAATGGGCCAAAACGGAATGGAATGAAAAAAACATAAACAGGACATATAATGTCATTCGCTCAGTCAAAGCGCGACTCTAGCTTATAGTATTTTATGTATTATCTAATGAATATATAATTCAACTTCGTAATATTATAAGTATTGTACTATAAGAAACACTCCGTAACCAAAGTTTATCAACAGGTCTTGCAAGTACATTTTAGTTCCGCAACTAATAGTGGGCGAACCGGTACATTACATCACAAATACGGTCCCAAAATTGTATAAATCATCCACCTATATCTCATGTAGCAATGACTAACTAACTAAATAAGTGACTCCTAACAAAGCTACTTCCTAACATCCAAAGTGCCTCAACAAGTCATATCAATCGTGGGAGCTCAAAACTTTGAGCAATGCCAATATCAAGCTATAGTTTATTTGATTTGATCTTCGATGAACCCAAAAAGTGGAGATACGGTGCTAGTTTTTCAAATTAACCTGCTTAGTTGCAATTTGTTTTAGTACTTAGGTACAATTGGATGGCCCTTTTCGCGTATTTTTTGCAAATTATTTTGACGAAGAATTAATTAATCTTCATCAATCATCAATAAAATTGTTTTTTTTTACAAATCAGCCTACGTATTTTTCTGCTCGTAAAACTCAAAAGTAATCAATCGATTGACTTTAAATTTTTATACCTACGTCATATACACATACAATACACATAACGAAGATAGACTGATCCGCAGCGTGGTGGGGTTTGCGTAGTATAGTTTTAAAAATGCCAACAGTAGATTTTAATAATAAATATGCAATTGCGGCTATATTCGACTAAACCAGATGACATTATCAGAACTTGTAATAAAGTTCATTTTGCGATGAAGCAATGTACCCTAATCACTCTCATTCTGAGGAAACCCAGGACTATACCAGTGATTGATTATGTACTATATTTGATGCTAGATAATAAGTGTAAGGAAAAGTGTAAGGAAATGCCATATCTGCCGTATTTTGGTTTCACGGCATTCGAGACATTATTAATGTAACATGCTTAGTCCACACTCCTCTCTGTAGCAAAGTCAACATTTACTCCAAATAAGTTATACGTAAGTTTATTCATAAATGGGTAATTTATTGACTAGCTATGAGGAAATTTTGCAAGCAAATATAAGATTTGGAAGCAAAGAGTAATGGGGAACCAGTTGATCGTTATTGCTTATCTTTGCTACCAATATTTGCAATAGAGATTTTTCTTTTCATGTTGGCAACAATGAAAAATGAGCAAGAAAAAAATATTATAAAAAATCATCTGGATCATGTTATACTAATAGCGATTTACTTCGTAAAAAAGGATACCGAAAGGAAATTGGAGTGAATGATGACGTGACGTGAGAGTAAAAAAAGACAATACAAAACAAATTACTTAAATAATTCCAATGACCTCTTTAGCAAAAAACGCCTCGGGGATAGAAATCAAAAACCTTAATTGAATAAATTACCTAAGGGTCCCACAAATTTGTTACTTGTCAGATTTACGTGTCAAGTAATGATACCTGTAATACCTTTTATTTTAAGAGTGTCCATGGATTTTCTGGCAACTTTCGTCTCCAAACGATATTGTTTTTGAAGAATACATTTAATAAATCTGACTTGCTGGATTCTTTGTTGGCCAATTCATACCTACTTAATAACATTCGTTGGAAAATAAGAATTATATCAAATACTTACAATTATCATTGCTTCGTTTAACTTTACCCTGTAAGTAATGAGATTTCCTGTAATTAATAAAAACATTTAATAGAACTATAATAAGTTTACTTTGCTGATAGCCTCCGTTGAATAAAAATCTTCAAGTTTAACTATGCATACCTAATTCGCATTTTAATCTGTTTAAGGAAAACTTGCAACAAAAAGAGAACTCAACTACTCCTACTATTAGTAGGTAAGCTAAGAAAAGTTTGAATGAATTTTTCAACTTGCAGGAACAGGAAACAGGTTGTGATTCAATTCAGACTCACGACTTTACTAAGTATTTTTCTTCACCCAAGGCACAAAGATATTTAAAAAAAATGTTTTTTCATACTTTTTTATTATTATGTCATACTTTACCTATTATTATTTTTTTGGTGTATTTCTTTTTGTACTGCTTATAATGAAAAATTCTTTCATCTATTTATTTATTTATTTAACCTGCTCAATAATTATTTCAATTTTTTTATATATCCGGAAAACTGAATCACATACTCCTATAATAACCTTAAAAAAATCTCTTAATTTAAAAGTAAAAAAGTACCTAATTTAAACGCAAAATCCGGAGAATTTCCCGATTTTCCACTGCACTCCTAATTTTTCAAATAATCCAATCAATCATAAAGCACAAATCACACTTACTGCATACACGTTGGCTGCAGCTGCAACTATAAGTAGAACGAGACGGAATCTCATGTCGATTCGCATCAAACAGCTTCACAGAGCCGAGAAACAAACTGTCTTGTCGCGCGTTTAATGTTTCCTCACTTAATAAAGGCTTCCGAGGCAGTGGCAGACTGTTTGCTAACGAGACTACCTTAGCATGTGGTGTTCGTGACAGGCGAAAGCGATTTGACGTCTCAAGAAACATAGAGCTCGGTATTAATTTGTATCTACTATTTATGATGCATTTTTTGTTAGAGATTTAAAATAAAATAAAATCCTTTCAAAATTAATGAACTCCTGTATATGGGGACGGGTTACAATACAATTCTTCACTCCATCCAGATAGGCAATTCGTAGGAGCGAGAGAGATCCCTCATTCTCTTTCTCAGAGAAAATTAGATCTCTCTTAGAGGTCTTCTTCTTGGGGCTATAACTAGCTGACGAACACCCTTATGTCAGAGTCTGTAAAGTACCTTTGGACGTTTCAAATTAAGTGCGTAAAAGCCAGTTCCTCTTTCTGTTGCTGCTGCTCTGGCTCTTAAGGCTCAGCAATGCAGCTGCGACTATTTTTAGTATTGCAAGTATTCATGAGCGGCGGTGGCTGCTATTAAATGTGTCTCGCCTGCTTGTTGGCCGATATAAACAGTTAAAACTCCATAATCTTTCAATGTCGGACTCAGAGTCTCAATTATACGCCTCAGCTGAATTCTTGCATTTTCTGCACAGTATACCTCTGCGTACTATTGTCTTCTTTTTTTTATTTGTGATAGGCTTCCGCTTGACCACCAGTCCGTCTGATGTTAAGCGATACAGCGATCTGCGCTGGAGCGGGATTTCCTAGAAGAAACCGATTCATTCGTGATTTAAAGACACCCAGATTATATCTATCGGGAAAGGTACGCATGATAAAAGTGGACTTAAAGCGTTTCGTTCGGGATTTCTTTTTCGTGCTTCTGGTCGTCCGATAGTAGAAAGAGTTGCTTGTTCTATTTAATTACATTGAATAAAAAATAAAAGGTATGAAACATTGTCTTGTATAAGTCCTTGATAAAGGTTTTTTAACGCGAAGTTCCTTTAGCTTGCACTAATAAACTAAACCTGTTTGTGGCATGATTAGAAACACAATAGTAGCGTTCGTATTTATTGCAGCCCTGCATGAGACAATTCAGACTCTAGATGCTTTAGGAGGAACTTGTGATTTAATAAACTTAGTATTAGGTTGATTTTAGAAATACCTATTTAGTTTATTTTGACTAATCACTGTTTTCGATAACATCCGTGAGCCCGTGAGCTAACAAAAGTTTAGCTCACAATTAACACAAAGTTCATTTAATTTTTATCGCAACACGAATTATGTAAATAATTAAACAAGTTGTTATCGCTTTTATTGTAAAAATGTGGCTATTTTGTGTGCAAATTTTTAAAAACAATTACAGATAAGAGTTATATCTTTATTCCTGAATTAAATGCATCTATCGGAAAAGTAAAGACGTAAAGAAGTATGTTAAAAACGTGGCTTTAATAAGACATGATAAAAATTGGGGTTTTTGTTGTTATATAGATAGTAATTGGTATCTGAGACAACCTAGATTTTTAATTTATTTAAATAAAGTAAATATTATGTAACTGCCTCATTAGTCTAGTGGTCCCAAGCGCGACTGCTACGATAGAGATCCTGGGATCGATCCCAATGTCGAGCAGTGTTATTGGGTTTTTCTATGAAATTTTCGATAGCAGCTCGATGATTGGATTTGTGCCCGGTTATTGGCAATAGGCTCACCCCCTATTACATGGGACCTAAACATACCAACTGTGGGTGTACATCAGTACACCTCTGCCTAACCCTTCGAGAAATACAGGCGTGATGGTATGTTATGTTAAAATGAATTATTCTTAGTATATTTTATCCTCTATGCATTCTGTTACGATGAATCTTCGGTGAGATGTTATGGGCATGGGTTACGTTTTAACGTGGACGACGAGTTAACGTTATATAAAACCTTGAAGTACAATCTCGCACATCGTTTTATATTATTATCTTAATTGACGAGTGATTAAAAATATTACGAAGTATATTTTTCATGGCTGAAGAAGGCATGCATCAATATACTGCACTGAATACAATTTAATATTAAAAAATATATAATTAATAAAAGATAATAAAAAAAATTAAGGGTATAATTATAAATAGCCGCAGTGGTATGATTAATAAAGTATAATACCTATTTGTATTAATTCCTTATTAAAATCTATTGTATTTCTAAAATTATATTTATTATTATTACGTATTAAGAGCCTGGTCTATGTAATTTTATTCAAAAATGTGTTTATTATACATTTATATCCTACCATGAGTTCAGACAATTAGTACCTATTTTCATGTGTTCAATGATTCACTGTAAAAGAACAATTATCGACCTTGCAGTTAAAGTTTTTCTAAATGGTCTGGTATTTTATTAGGACTAGCAACCAGCACACATTGTAACAAGATGTATGATCATCGTGGACCCGAAAGTGGTATACATGTGCCACGTGGCGTTGTGTAGTTTCGGTCCACCTCGATGGGAAAACAGTATATATTATAAATTTAGTTTTATAATCTCCTTTTTATTTAAAATAGCTGTACCCTGCGGTTTTACCCGCTAGATGACTTTCATACAAAGTTTGCCCCCGTTTTTCACCCCCTTAGGGATAAAATTTCGAGAAATCCTTTCTTATCGGATGCCTACATCATACAAAGAACACACCCTCCAAGATTCAGTTCCCTACGATCAGCGGTTTAGGCTGTACGTTGATCCGTCAGTCAGACATTCAGGACAAAGCATTTTATATGATGTGTAGAAGATTAAAACAAAACACCAATCAGTCGCAATGACTTGAAGATGGCAGCTAAACTGAAGAGTCCATTAGGACGAACACTAAAGAGGACTAAATTATTCTTATTACGTAGGTATCTAACTATGAATGTTAATGTCTATGTATGGATATTCGATCGTCTCTCAAAAAACTACTGATCAGAATTCGATTTTATTTGGTAAAGCGTATCAAGATATTATTTATTTTCACCAGATTTTAACTTAGACCTCCAGCAATACGTCTCCGTGAAAACTGCATTCAGTTCTATGCAGTAGTGTTTGCGTGATGCGCGTACAAACATACAGACACACAGACAAAAATTCTAAAAATTGTTATTTTGGCTTCTGTTACTCTAATAAAGACCCCCATTTTAGTTTTTCTTCAATATCTAGGTATAATATACAGACTTTGACCTGTTACAATTTTATTATATATGTATAGAAAAGATGTGACTCTTATAACATATTCAATTTAATATTCTGAGCAACAGACTCCATGTTGTAGGAAATAATTAAAAATACTAGATTAAAACGCGACATTTGACACACATAATAGCTTTATTTATGGTACGCCCCTAAAACAAAATAAATAATGAAAATATAACTCTTTTTGCGCAATTTAATACGGTTTATTAAAAATGAAGTTAATTAGTAAATACGTAAATGTATGCATACCTATTTATTCCTTAATATCATATATTTACTTATTTATTCATTCATTTTTGGGGTACAAAAGATTCAAACATAATTACACACAAATCAGTAAATTACAAATGGATGCACTAATTGTTTTGATCTAAATTATATTGTGTGTTAAAATCATCTAAACCGCAACAACTACGCTTACTGACCGTAGAATTAAACAAAACATTAAAGGTTTCATTTAGCAAATAATAGATAAACAGTCCGATTAATAAACCTCTTTTGAGATTTCATACTTATTATGATATCATCACTCACGGGGGTTTTATTAGGGCTAGCGCGTACTGGCGATAGCGGGACGACATGGCAAAGGATTGTTAGGTTAGGAACCAAAATTCTCTCTCTGTCTCTTAGTGCCTCTCCCACTAGCGAAAGTTGGCAATCAATTTAGCATATTTAATTCTATATCTAGAGAGGCGAAACAGTTCGGCAGCACTCGCTATCCGCTGTCCGAACGATAATTAGATTTTATTTGAAGTTTCAATTACAATTCTATAAATTTGTGAATTGAACCCAGGACCTCTAGCGTAGCAGTCGCGCTCAGGACCACTAGGCTAGTGAGGTAGTTTTAAAAAAATATTAGTGATATTATATGTCATTAATCTTTTATTAAGTGGTAGATTTTATTCATGATAGGCTTACGCTTGATCGCCAGTTCGCCTGATGTTAAGTGACACTACGATCTACGATGGAGAGCGCATGATTTAATGACACCCAGATTATATCTATCGGGGAAGACCCACTTGGGAAGGAAATATTAATAACATAACCTATTAAATTAAAAAGTAGATCAAAAATGTGCTAATAACATGCAAAATTCTTAATCATGCAAAGAACGATATTTTGCATGTATAGGTACATACTCGTATTAGATCATTTAAGTTTTTGCAGTGTACCAGGCCGACTATATTATTTTTAAATTCATAATAGGTTTCCGCTTGATCACCAGTTCGCCTGAAGTTAAGCGACACTGCGATCTACGATGGAGCGCGCTAACCTAGAAGAAACCGATTCGTTCATTCACATTAAGTAAAAAACATAATACAACCATGGCTAGCTTTTAACACCGAAAACTGGGAACCAAACACAATATTAAAAGCCTTCGGCTCGTAAAACTTATCTCATAACTATACGAGCTAAGGCGGGTGTAAAGACATCATTTACAGGGACAAAATAAGGATCATCGCAACAGAACCGTCGTTAAACAATTTGTAAGGTCGTATAAACTTATCCAATCTAGTCTGACTGACGAGAGCAGCAATACATTATGCGGTTCGCTCTTGAAATATATTGACTGCTTACTAGTTCATTAGCAGTATGGTAAATACGTAAATAGTTCACGAATGGGTAATTTGTAAATTCTGCGTACAAGTTTATTGGTGACTACTTTGAAAGACGTTACGGTTCATAGGCCCAATTGGAATAGCAGATATTTCAATTTATTGTGTTCAATGACTTGGTTAAAATGGTTCAATGACTTGGTTAAAATGGTTCAATGACTTGGTTAAAATGGTTCAATGACGTAAGGATAAAACTGTCAAATATGTAGGTACCTATTTATAGACGAAAAGGGCGTCTTGATCAATGAATCAAATACTCAAGTGTATCTTTTAAAAATAGTAAAATTATAAACTGTTATATGTATTTAAGGGATTGACCATCGAACAAAGGTAATTGACCCCAGCATCAGCTGCTATAAATACCTAATTAAACTCACAAATTATTAACTACGATAATGCAATCTACACATATATAATTATATTAAAGAAAAACTTATAGGTCTTTATTAGAACAACAGAAGCCAAAACAACAATCTTTAGAATTTTTGTCTGTCTGTAGGTATATATGTATGTTTGTACGTGCATCACGCAAAAACGCTTGCATAGAATTGAATGAAATGTTCACCGATGTATTGATGGAGGTTTAACTTAAAATCTGATACATGTTTCATCTTGATACGCCACCTAGAATCTGACTTATAGTATGTTAATATTTTCGGCACGTGAGTGAAACCGCAGGCAACAGCTAGTAAGTATTATATAAATGTATGACGTTCACCCTCAAGTATTACAAGTATTGCTTCATAATAATAATAATAAATCTTTATTTTCTCTTCCACAAAGTTTCTTAAAATTAAGTTAAAAATACTTTATAAATAATAGTACCTATACACATTCATTATTATGTGGTTTTACTACTAGATCTAATGCCCATTCCACACGGACGAAGTTTATACCTCTTTAGGGACTGTCGTAAATCGTAATCAGTCTATTTCTGTCCTAGTGAGGATCACTCAACTCAGAATTAGAGGCCTGAACCTGAATAAGGATTATGGTCTGTAGAAAGGTAGTCATATACACTATGTTAAAATATCAAACAAAAGAGGCGTAAAGGTATATTAACAAATAAAATAAGAAAAAATGACCTATTAATGAATTTTAAAATGCACGATTGTCGTAACCAAATTACCATTTTTTACATGGTGGGAGAGCCATGCTTCAGCACGAATGGGCGCGCTCGACCGGAGTGATACGCTTACGTTGTGTTTCGCCAAGTGCGTGAGGTTACCGGAGGCCCAATTTTTAAAAGGTCGGCAACGCACTTGTGACTCCTATGGTGTTGTGGGTGTCCATGGGTGGAATCGCTTACCATCAGGCGATCCGTCTGCTCGTTTGCCCTCCTATCCCATAAAAAAACCACAATTTCTAATATAATCATATAATATAATAATTTCTAAATAGCTTTGTTTTCTTAACATATTGTATAGATAGGATAAGAACCCGGTACAAACGAATAGAATTTATTTATTTATTTATTTATGCTTCATGTACAGAAGTGTACAAAGGCGGTCTTAATGCCTTAGGCAATTGATAAAAACTAATTATTATTTAATCAGTAGTCAAATTCACATTGTAGGTAACTTTGAGCCATACAAGGACAGCGAAAAATTTTTCGAATTAATTTAAGGTTATGACGCTCGGGTCCACACAAAATTCAAATGTAACTATGCTTTTCGGTATTTGTAGGTCTATACAAAACGTAATATTGTGCGTTCATAACAATAGACTTCGCACCACATCTAGGTAGGTATTCCAATTTAGACTTTTTGTGTTACACAGAATTTTGACTGAATGGCTATGTTGATTTCGAAGCAATGTTTTTATTTTGACGTTTACACAGAATTTTGACTGAAATGGCTATCATACTGGTTTCCGACTCTTACGCG
The DNA here is from genome assembly GCA_910591435.1 of Acronicta aceris. Taxonomy (NCBI): domain Eukaryota; kingdom Metazoa; phylum Arthropoda; class Insecta; order Lepidoptera; family Noctuidae; genus Acronicta; species Acronicta aceris. The sequence continues at coordinate 6,106,271 of OU342763.1, read as the reverse complement.
AATATTAGACATTGAAATAAAACTAATTTTTACGTGACCATGGATGCTGTAAAGGATCCGAAACGTCGGGAATTAAATAATATTAATACATCGCGATAAAATTCGTAAAAAGTAGTTATATTTCAATTAATTGGCTATGTTGATTTCGAAGCAATATTTTAATGCACGGTTGTGAATAATAATATAGATATTGATATTGATTCGTAGGTATATTGGAATTATATAAATATTTTGGCAACCAATAATCTCTTAAACAGACAATGTGTTTTACAATCTGCGAAAAAACAAATGGAATATTTTAATTTACGGATTAGCCGAGCGCCTCACCCTTAAAAAAAATTCTTCTCTATAAGTGAGCTGAATCTAACATTTATCAGGATTGAAGTGTAAGATAGAATCAGAGGATACAAATTACTAGGTACAAGATAAGGTTCGGTTCGTTTAATTCCTAAAACTTGGATCGTTAATTTAAATTGAACACTTTAGCTTTTAGACTTTCAGTTGAAATTTATTTCAGCGCCTCTTTCATTTAAGTTTTGATAACACCTACGAAACTTTTAAACCTGTTGAAAAACTGTTGATAGTACTTACTCCGTAGCTATAAATTTTATTACAAAGAGTGTGATGGCTTGGATATAAATTGTAAATACGATCATAAATTATTTTACTCGTGGGAGAATTTCCAGCGTCAGTGCCCAGTATATGATATCTACGTGTTAATATAAAACCCAATAGTTTTTTTAATTCACAGTAGTATAGGATGTTTAACCTCTGAATAGCTAAGGCTTACACTGGGGATGATTTCTTCGAAAAGAACCAGGATCCTCTTGAGACGACTCGGATGGGCAGTCCAAGTCTGATTTATTAGGTTATTATTAGGTTTAATCTTAGGTGATTTACATATTCCATGTCTAACTACTTATACTACGGGTGAAGGAACTTAACACCGCGATTCACGATGTGACGTAAAATGCACCCTGGCATCTAGTTGTACCAAAAATACAATAAAATATGTAAAAGTCAACGGTGTCAAATTTTGCTACTAATATTTACGAATAGATGGCTTCAACATAGGATGTTATATGCCACATAAACACTGCCTCACTTTTCGGGGATTACAGGCGTAATGGCATGTTATTTTATAAAGAAAATTTTAAAGCAAAGTAACATAAATATAATATTATAATAACACTGTAAAGCCGGCTACCTAATAATTCGACAGTCATGCGTAACAAAGGTTTCGCGTCAAAGAAACGAAATTAGCATAATTTTTGGCCTGATTGGGGCCCATTGTCACCTACCTTGTAGCAATCCACGGCCTCATCAAAATATTTTCACAGACCCCTTTTGCAGACATGCTAAAGTCTCATTACGATATTACAGTAGAAGCAAATTATTTATGAAACACCAATTTGGAGGATTTTAGGACATTGTTTGAGGAGCCGCCCCCTTGTCAAGTTTTTATTTTCACTATATAATTATTTGGCGCAAAGGCCGTTGCTTTGTTGGCTAGATTGCCTACGCTTGGCTCGAATATTGAAATTATTATATACCTAGATAGATAAAAATATTTTTTCTTCAATATACTAGAATGTATAATAAAGCTTAAATCATCTTCATGTCTTTGTACACATATAACAGGCTATTGAAGTATAAATAGAAACACATACACGCTTAGACACAAAAAGGATGCCTTATTCTGAAACCTATAGTTTAAGAGTTTTCCTCAAATCTAATATCAATGCGAGCAAACACTATCGAAATCTGTCGATACAGATTCAATTTAAAGTTTCTGAAAACTTGAGTTAAAGTGAGAGTAAATCAATAGTGGAAAAAGCAAATTGACACTTGAAACTTTGATCAAAACAATTCGTTTATGACGATCCAAATAGCGCATTCCGCCTTCTCTGGAACATAATTACAAGTTCTTTTCTCTTATTTCTATAAATAAATGTAAAATTTGTATCCGTGTTATATACGAAGTATTACTAAAGTTACGTGTAAAATATGTAGAAATAAAACCAGAGTTTATAGTCATCTAGGATCGTATTATAACGTATTAACGACATCATTTTTAGGTTGTAAGAAAGAGATGAGGCTATTTATTATGTAGAGCGATATCTCTTTGTCACAACTTAAAAATGATGGCGTCAACACGTTATAATACGGCCCCAATACCTACACTAAATATTTACACAAAATATTTTAAATAAGTATAAATCCTGGGTTAACCTAACCCTAAATAATTTCCAAATTTAAAATTAATCCCCTTTCTTGCTTACGTCATATTAGAAAAATCATAAAATCTTTGACAGAACCTATGGCGCACAGTGTGACCATATTGTTGGCAAAACTATTTGCAACCTCGTTGTTTACAAGTCACCACCACAGTGCTCGGAACCGTCTTAATCCAACACAAGTTCAAACTATCACTTGTTAGCCAAAGACACTTAGTGTCATTAATCATAAGTTCGCGAACTTTCCACGTATAAAGTTGCAGCTCTTAAGCCAAAGGAGCCATTAATGCTGTAGTGCTCTTTGCGTAACAAGTTACCTGCTACCCATAAATATATTAGCACGCTGCTGCGACGTACAACTTTAATGAAAGCGACACGTTTAGACACGTGACGTACGCTGACGTAAACTATCACGAAGTTGTACTGATGCACCATATTTGAATTACGAACAAGTCAATTACAACAAATTAGAAACATGGTATAATATGCTATGCCAGCCATTCTCTTCCCGTCACAGGAGGTCACGTGTTGTCCCAGAACTACGTCATCAACAGTCTGTCGCTTGATGTTATTTGTAAATAAATTATCCGAGTAAAATGCCTAAAGAAGTACATAGTATTTTTATCTAATTTACTTTTGAATATATGAAATAAAAGTAATTGGGTAGTTTAATAATAGTAATAGTAATTTCAGAAGCATCCAGACGTGACTTACTTGGTGGTAGGATCTCCTGGGGTCTGACTAGCTGGCGACCACCCTTACGTCCAAGTCTGTCGTAAAGCACTTTAGTGTATGTTTCGACTTTTATGTATAAGAGCCAGTTCCCCTCGGTTGTTGCGGCTCTGACACTCTAGTCTGCAGTCCATAGGGTCTCTTAAGGGTCGGCAACGCATCAGCAACTCCTCTGGTGTTGCAGGTGTCCATGGGCTGATGACTACTTACCACCAGGAGGCTCGGAAAAAATGCTTACAATGATTTGCCACGATGCTTACCTTATCTCACCTTGTACTTATCCTTCCATTTCTACCGCTGACATTCGCCTTATAAATTCCCTTTGTTAATTCTTTCCTTCATTTTCTCAAGATGCCCAAACCATCTCAACCTATTCTTTCTAATTCGTATCACTACATCGTTTTAAACCGCGTCGTTATCTTATCTCACTTTCTCAATCTATCATTTATGAGTTAAAATAATCTTTAAATCCTGAAAGCATTAAATATCAAGTTAAAATTAACTCAAATCAAGGATGATCGCGTGATTCAACATAATGCTTTATGTAAATATAGCCCGATTATTACGTTTGATACTTTGTTTAAGTTCCGTGTGTAACTATCGATTTGATCGTCTTAGGTGCGGGATCAGCGGAAAATTGAAAGGATCAAGAATATAATTACGTGTACATTGACAAAACGTCGACAGAACATCGATTGAACGATCATCGATCAATCCGGAAACAATTACAGGATACGTTACTGATGACGCTTTCGATTACGTAAATGGGCCGTGGTCTCCAAAACCAGAGGTGCCAACCTTCTTGGTTTATGAAAAAATTACTTAAAGACTTAATTTTTGTAACGTAAACGTTATTACGGAACCAAATCACCGAGCTCGATATTAACGCCCCAAAAAGAAATATTTGTGTTTAACATAAAAGAACTTTCGCGTGTCGCCTGCCTATAAAATTTTGTAATTAATAACCACGACGCCAGTCGTTTATGGTAATACAGGCTATTTTTCTTTACACTAATGCGCGTCTTTGAGTTCAACGTGCTTGAAACAGCACTTTGCAATTTCAGTAGCCCTGAGATGTTATCTCTATCAATTATGGCCCATAAAACGTAATGACTTCATCGTAAATCTTAGCGTACACGACAGAATTTTACTTGGTGTTGAATAAATGAGGCCAAATTGCTTGGAGGTATTAATGACTGTTGTCCCGAGAGCGGTTGATCGGTGGTGCGTGAGCACTCCAAAGGACACCCCTCCCTTTGACAAGAAATTGTTGCGACCCCCTTAAATTTATAAATGAAGCGGTTGGCCCGCCCCATCAGATATCGCGGAATAAGGTTCACCAAATTATAAACAAAGCCGAGTTTACAAGCTTGATTCTCGAACAAAGAGCTTGATAGAAAATTAAAATGGTCTACAACGTAAAAGATGGTTTAGTTTAGTGGTTTAACTAATCCAGCTATGTACCTACGCCACGCTTTGTGCGTGATATCAACAAATTAGATAAACAATATTCTTTTCTTAAAACTTTTCGTAGTCCGTAGCAACGGACCGTTCCGTGACTTATGCAACTACCTCCCTACGTAATACCAAGTTTATTTATGAATCTGAATAATAAAAATGTAATAAAGACGTCTTTATTAGAATTTTATATTTTCAATTGTGAGGTTACCTGAATTCGGGGATCGCATTTTGAATAAATAGCCTACTAAAAGTGATGAGACCTACAGTTAGGGGATCTTTGAAATTGAATTCACATAGATATTTATAGCTTAGCTACGATCGTTGTTAAGTTGAGCGGTATGGGCTCTCATCGAGTTAAGTGTTCTGGGGTCGTATTATAACATGTGAACGCGATCATTTTTAGGTTGTGAGAAAGAGATGAGGCTATTTAATATGTAGAGCGGCATCTTTTTCTCACAACCTAAAAATGATCGCGTTAACACGTTATAATACGGCCCCAGATGGCAGCTAAACTACAATTAAGCTAATTTCTTACATTTTTGAACAAAGCATGTACATACGTTATGCCTTGGAAATCACGCTGAAACATTGATGAATATGAAGAAGCTACTTTCAGCACTCGCTTTCAGTCTTTTAAGTACAGGGGCCGTATTATAACGTGTTAACGCCATCATTTTTACGTTGTGAGAAAGAGATTCCGCTCTACATATTAAATAGCCTCATCCCCTTCTTACAACCTAAAAATGATGGCGTTAATCCCTCGTCTGAATAGCGGGTGATGGATCGGGAATTATGCTGATTTAACCACATCTGTAGAGAGGTGGTGATTAGGAAAAGAGATCCCAAGGTCAAAGCTATCGTTCGAACGTAATGCATAGTAGTGGTGTATGAGATTTTTGTGGTGCCAGCCCTACATAACCACACCGCTTCCCGCACGGTGTCGTATGCGCCCAAGCATTTTCTCCACCCCAAGGGTTAACACGTCATAATACAGCCCCTGTACCCCCGAAATACAATGCGCGTCTGAAGTTATCCGCAAGTGGTTTTGCCGTGGTAAATTTTAATTTTAAAAACTCGGCGTAAAGACAATTGGGGTCGTAATTGTTTTGCATTTGTGAATTTTGTCCTGATTTCGATATTTTTGCCTAGGAACACTTGATTAAGTATTTTGACCTGCGTGGCTATTCGCAACGTCTTACTTCAGACCCGAGCTGTTATTTCGAGGGTACCGTTATATCCGAGATGTATTTGCTGCGCTTTGACCATTACGCTTAGCAACAGTTGCTGGATTTGAAAGAAGAACATATTACCATTAGCAGTAGATACTTTTGAACTTCCTTTGTCATTTATTTAGAAGAGCATTCCAAACCATCTATACTGATTTTGGTGGAAAAGGGCAATAGTACCTCTGATGGTCTGTTTTTAATTTATCAGGTTATCTACAGATAGATGGATGGCTATCATGCAACGTGCCGAAAGAAGTAGATACTTACTGAGAAACCCGACTAAGACACAGGAAACAAACACAATACTAATAATACAATACAGGTTTCTACAAACCTGTCTCAGGCACCGGGCTCTCACAAAACATGTTTGCTCTTTACTGTTTTTTTTTCTTTAGCTAATAATTACCTACTTTAAATGCACCTAGGAAATATTTATTATTAGCCCGTGCTGTCCCACTGCTGCACTGCAGTCCGATTTAAGTTGGGCAGCCTTTTGAGCCACGTCAATAATTTGTGTTTTGGAGCGTAGTGTAGTGTTTCGAACGTGATCTGTTTAATTTAACACTTAACATACTGCGCTCCATAGCACGTTGGCAAACCTTGAGTTTGGACTTGGTACCTATGTCTGGGAAAATGGGAAGATAAGGGGGTTATCATCGGTGAAACAAGATTAACTAATCTTCGTTTCGCTGATGATATTGTACTTTTCTCTCCCACAGCCACAGGAGTACAAGAAATGTTGCAAGACCTCAGAAATGCAAGCCTTGAAATTGGACTGAAGATGAACATGTCGATGACCAAGCTCATGACCATCACCTCCAAAAGGAGCATACACGCAGGCGGGGAGAATATACAATATGTCCATGAATATCTATACTTGGGCCAAGTAATCTCTTTCCAGGCAAGGCAAGACAAGGAAATTACAAGACGAACAGAAAATGCCTAGAAAAGTTACTGGTCCATGAAGGAGCTTTTCAAGGGCACTCTGCCCATGTCTCTGAAGCGTAGGTTAATGGACATGTGTATTCTCCCCATCTTGACCTACGGCGCACAAACTTGGTCTTTGACAAACATCCAAAAGTCCAAACCTAGGAAATAAGGAACCTTTTTTTGTGAATAGCGAATAAATGATATAAATTAAAAAACATGGTACCTATGTCTTTAGTTGCTAGACGGTCCTCAAAATCCACCGACTTCTTGGTGCAAGGTTTGGAGTTTCAACGCAGAGATTTGCCACTTCGCGCTTATTATTGACCTAAATTATAATGCATGGCTGTTAACTATTGACCCAGTCTATCCCTAGGATATTGGTATTGCCCGTTGGGTAGTTCTGGTCTGTTCAGACCATCGCTTCATTTAAAATACTTATATTTAGCCACGTCTGGGTTAGACTGGAATCCGACCCCAATATACTTGGGAAAATGATAGGAGGATGATGATGCATAGCAGTTGACTATCAGTTTCCGGGTTCGTTTTCCAAGTAATACGGGCAAACTGATATTGGGTTGTTCTTTCAGGAAAATATCAGTAGCAGCCCAAATTAGCATTTGTGTTAGTGGTTCAACCCTAAAAATCTCAAAACGGGGGTATACCTCTTGTTAATTTTTAAAGCTGCAGCATACTAGCAATGTGGTTCGCACATTACTAGTATTCTTGTTAACCCCTCGTGCTAAGCTAAATGCTTGTGTTACAAGTGGGTTCATGTCGGTAGCGCAATGGGTGGGGTTCGAACCAGGAGCCTAATGGCTAGGGCGTCCGACTTACGATCATGTGGATCGTAAGTCGGACGCCCTAGCCATTAGGCTACCGCTGCTATAGACCTCTGGCAGAGAACTACTAATAGTACCAGTACCTCTGCCTAGTCTTTCGCAGGATACAAGAGTAAATGTTATGTTGTAGAGCAACAAAAGCGGGACCATACAAACTTGCTCAGATAAACATGTTCTAGTAAGGTTAATTTTGAGGGTAAGTGTACAAAACGATCACTAATTTTTGTTTCCGACGCGAAGGAAAATTAAACACGGTTTCACCATCTAGCCGGGCCACTTAAGTAAGCACTTAAAATGTCGTCGAGATGAATGGCTCAACTTCAGAGTTCTTAACTTTTGACAGTGTGAAATCTCTAGATTTTTAATCTAGGAAGCTAATGGATAGGTCGTTTGATCAACATGATCGCATCCTTATGCACGCACACATTTATATACAAATTATTAAGCACACACACATAAGTATACACTTTTTATTTTCTAGTTACTTATAATATTTGCCAACTCGTAATAGGTCAATGTGATGGACTACCTATCGGAAGTTTCTTAACTTGACAATACTTAAATCATTATTGTTATTATTAACCTGAAAAGGAATTTGCATGAGAAGCCAGTAGATTTTGTAGGATATAGATTGTTTCTTTCGTCTTAAATATAAGAAACTAGTGCCGTACTACACGTGTTATTGCGACCGTTTTGCGATTGATAGAGAGAGATGCCATTCCACACATTAAATAGCGCTGTCCTTTTCCTACAACCTCAAAAGAATCGCATTAACACGGTGTGCTTGTTACAAAATAATATTGACGACACGTTTGGCGTAGCGGCTGAGCGATCGGCTTATGCGCCACGGGTTGTGGGTTCGATCCCCACACGGAGCAAATATTTGTATGACCTACAGGTAGTTGTTCCGGGTCTGGGTGTTTGTATATGTGAGAATTTGTGTTTGTAAACGCACCCACGACACAGGAGAAAATCCTAGTGTGGGGCAACGTTTATTTTTTTTTTATAAAAAAAAAAGAAAAATTAAGAAACTGTTGGTGTACTTTGGTTTCCTTCATCCCACTATGCCTTAAAATGACTACCTACTCTACAATAACAGATGTGGTGATCAAATTAATTACGAGGTATGCTTTGACAGGATCCACGCGCCTCCTACAAGCCCTTTATATATATCCACATCTTGAATATTAATTGGTACAATGGTTTGCTTACATTGATACTTCAATTATATTATTTGTGACTAAGGCTTCGCGCATATTGACGTTACCGTCCGAATTATCGATCGATCGTAGATCAACTTTTAATTTGGAATAAGTATTTTTAAATGCACATAAAAAAACTTATCACCTGTCAATTTGTTCACATCAAATATTACTGATTGCACACAAAATTAACCAGAACGTATGAACATCGGTTTGCCGGTGAGTGCCAGAACCGAATTGTAGCCATTGTACAAATAAAAAAGTGTTCTTATTAGATATATATGGGTTCATAAAAAAGCTCCCATTTTCAAATAATAGCGATGCATAACGAACTCAAATTGTTGTTATAATAATAATATTTTGAGGTAACTAGTATGTGGTGCGATCAGTATTTTCGATTAGGATTGGATTTTATTTTATATAAAAAAGGATTTTTTTTTATTTACAGTTAAATACTACCCTTTTAATTTGTCCATAGACGACATGGGCTGAGCATTTCACTATTAACCAACGAATAGTCTTTCCCTGCAGATGTGACATGACATCCATCGACAAGGAGTTTGTCGATTCTTTATTTACATTTACTTCTGTCCACGGGTCTCCTCTAAGAATGAGAAATGAGTTAGGTTATAGTCCTGTTGGGCTAGTGGCTAAAATAATGCCTGCATGTTTGAAACAATAATAACTTTAAATTACCACACGCCATCTACAACAATGATTAAAATTAGCATAAACTTATTAACGTAATCAAAATGCTTAGCTAACATTTTTCTAACAACCAACGTTTTTACGGGGAATTTAAGAAAATATACTCCAATTGCTTCCGCAGGTAATTACTATGAAAATTGCTTTCAGGGGCGCGCTAACGTCTTTATAAGCTCTTTGATTATATTAGATGACACTTTTATTCCCGCTCTAAAATGACCAAATATTTTCGACCTTTCTACGCGGAAACGCGTAGAAAGAAACTCAAGAGTAATTACGCTTCAGTAAAGTTGAAGGACACATCTTATTTGAAAATAGTCTGTTTTCCAACGCGTAGATTAAGTTGTAGACTATTGAGAGGCAAATTTGGTAAACACAAGTATTTAAAGTAAGTAAGATAAAAGCTGATTCCCACGGTTAATAGGCGTTCAATTTCAATAAAATCTTCACATTTATGGAGGAAACACAATCACACCTATTTCCTAAAAGGTTATGATTTTTAGAAATATGTGTCTCCATTAAGTTTATGGAGTAAATTGTAGGAGATCGTTTCAGTCGACCTTGTTTTACCACGGATAAGCAGGTTATTACGACTCCTGTTTTAAAAGCTCTGTCGTAAAAACCGAAATAGTTCCTTGTTTAAATAAGAAAAAATTTAACCGACTTCAAAAAGGAGGAGGTTCTCAATTCGACTGTATATTTTTTTTGTATGTTTGTTAGGTGCACAATAGTTTCGGATGTGCCTTCGATTTGTTTTGAACTTTTGTTTTCGCCACCGACTTCCGAAACTGCTGTGCACCTAACATTATTTTATGTTTTTGAAGACGGTTTTACTTTTTGTTAAAAGTTATTTTATTTCACCATTTTTAAAAGTATGTAAACTGTTTGTCAACATTTTAATAAAAATTTGACAGCTTTGAACCCAACATATAAACTTTCTATATTTATGTCAAATTTCCTCAATGGATAATAAACTGTATTATTTGGAGATTAAATTGACAATCCATGGAAAAAATTGACCGTAGCTGCTGTTGACCGTATATTGGAAGTTTTTTTCAAATTTTTTTTTTTTAATTAAATTAAATTATTTTACTATATACACTATTTACATAAAATACATGAACGTAAAAAAAAGCTATATATATAAATCTAAAAGACAGGCGTGACTAAGCGTCAAAGTATTCCTCGGTATCGCTGTCGTCCGGGAAGGTGCCCAGAAGACTGGCAGCATTGCCACGCTGAACGGCAATGCTTTTCAATTTTTAGATCATACAAATATTTGCTCCCTGTGGGGATCGAACCCACAACACGTGACGCAGAAGCCGATCGCTCAGCCGCTACGCCAAACGTGTCGTCGTTAGTTACAACTAATTTGCTTAGTGCTTACACACTGTGGCGCCATCTGGTCTTAATTTTGCGTATAAAATAGAGGATCCTATTAACATGAGACTTTAATAATATGCTCGCTTTCATGCAGTCTGTAAGGATGCGAGGTGAGACGAGATCACTTGACGTATTCATTGCAAGTGGTGAAACGTTCTGGCTGCTGAGAAACATCTACATATTTATGTGTAGGTAGTAAGTACCTACTTGGTAATGAGGTGACAATGCTATCAATGGCAAAGTAAATTTGACGGCACCATTAATACGTAAATTCCGAATATGAATGCAAGTTTCGATCTGGCGTGTGAGATTCGCGGTAGCATTTTTGCACCAGACACAATGACCAAAAAAAGAACGCGAGAAGACGCACTAACGCAAGTTCTAAAGTTCGATAAAAGAGAACAAGAATATACTCTATTTACCGGTCGGAAAACACACAGTGCATCACCAAATTTTCCATTAGGGCATTGTGTTTCCAATGTTATATAGTACACAAACTTTACGTTACGCCGTAATACAGTATATAATATCTTTATGTAGTGGGTGAAACCTAACTAGTATAAATCCTATCCCTAAAAAAACATTAAACTTATAAAAAAAATTGCATAACCGAGTTGAAGGACCGCACTAATAAGATTGGTGTAGATATCTCTGGGACGTCCCATCCCAGCGCCTCCGTTTCAAAGCAAAATGGATATACACTGAAAAATTCAAAATCATAAACTCAACACCTATCGCATCCATCAAGCTAGCACCACCGCTATAATTATGATCCTCTACTAAGGTTATGAAGACTACTTATTACTTAATTTACAAGTTAAAGGGAAGCCACCCACGTGCACAGAGGAAAAATGGGTTATATAAAAGCATTGCGTACCTCGCTTTGAAGGCTTTCAGCCGTTACCTTGCCTTCATGTAAAATAATATGTTTATGGAGTAAATTGTAGGAGATCGTTTCAGTCGACGTTATTTTTGCACGGATAAGCACATTATTCCGACTCCTGTTTTATAAGCAAATATAAAGTAAAAGCCGAAATAGTTCCTTGTTTAAATTAGAGAATTTTGCCAACTTTTTTTTCGGCGATGACTACTCACCTGATGGTAAGTAGTAATCGCCCATTGACTTACAACACTAAAAGTGTAGCTGATGGGTTGCCAAAGCCTTAACAGTCCCTACGTACTGCCGATTACCAGAACTGCAGCAACCGACGGGGAACTGGCTCTCACGCGCAAAAGTCGAAACACATCAAGGTACTTTACGACAGACTCCGAAAGTAGTCGCCAGCCAATCAAACCCTAAAAGATCTGACAACCGAACAGGTCAGATATTTTTTCGGCTCTTAAGAGAAGCCTGAATTATAGGAAATCAATTCTAACCCATCACCACAAGGCGTAAAATTAACAGCTATCCTTAAAGTCACACACATAACACATCCCTGGTATCCAAAATCACCTAATTACATCACTTAAATCATTCCTATCAAGCCTAATAGAATAATGGTACACGACTTACCTGTTGCTTTAATATGGCAGAATGGCTGACAAAGTTACGCCTTTGAGTTAAAAGCCAAAGCTTATGTAATTTGTTACATAATACAACGGGGAACAGGTGTCGCCAAACTGTTGTTAGAAACCAACCAAGCCGGAATTAATTTGAGCTTCGTGTATTCCTAATCTGTTAATTGTAATTTATAACTGTTCTATCTCTGACAGTATTGAAATTTGAATGTTGGTAATTTTTAGGGTTAATCTAAAGCTATATCGAAAAATACTTGTTTGCTGATACGTCCATATACTTCACGCCTAAAACCTCAAATGGTAAGGCGTACTGACACCCATACTTTGTCAGTATATTTATGGTCCAATGTAATACAGGCAGAGTGGACACTGGATACGAACACTGAAAATGTTATCGATAACATCGCTTACGTAATCAACCCAATACACTGTCCCACTGTTGGGCACAGGTCTCGTCTCAGAATGAAAGGGTTTACATTTTAGCTCACCACGCTTCCCTAATATGGGTTTGACTTCACACGCCATCGAGAAAATCTCTCAAACATTCAGGTTTCTTCACCGTTTAAGCGCGTGATACATGAATTTGAAAAGTCAGAGGTGCATGCCTTGGATTCGTTCTCGAATCCTCTGACTTGACAGTCCAATGGTTATATCACTAGGCCAAGGGTCGGCAAACCGCGGCTCGCTTTAAAAAAGCTAAAAGCCTGGATTCAAAACCACGACTCCGCTACCTGCGCTCGCTAAAAATTAAATGCGCTTATTTCGTATTTCAATGTCAACGGCAACTGAAACAGAAAACTGCGGGTTTTTGAGCTTCCGAAAAATCGATATTAGTCCAGCATCTGGCACTTTGTCTAAAAAGTTTACTGACCCCTGCATTAGTCTCTTCCCTACTGCTCTTTTGCATAATATTGCCTAAGGTTCCGGCGGAGCTTGAATTGCCCACAAGACGTAATACCAAATTGGAGACCGTTAATCTAGGTTCCTGCGATACTATTTCGTCTACTTCTACTTCACTGGAAATAAAAGACCGGAAAATCGCTTGCATTTATTTCCAGTGAAGTATTTTGGAAGAAATAATCAGGAAAGAAGCAGGAACTTAGACTAACGGTATCGAAATCCGAATAATAACAGAATTTGATTAAATTGTGTTGGAATTACGATTTATTTCGGTATTACGTTTGTAAGAGAAATTCGGTCCACCGAAGTCTTAATGGCAGAATATTTTCAATTCAGTAGTGCCACCCCCGACAGACTTAAGTAGCGGAGCTCTTTAATTTGTTGAAATTACTTCTAACCTTTCAACTGTATGGAACGATAAATTCCCAAATCATCCAAAATATCCTCACAAGACATACCCGTGGTTTACTCCGCGCCCAACTTTCCTCATAGCCCTTGGGAAGACCGAACTACTTAACTATGCATATAAATCCATACGTACAAACTAGTTCCAAAGGAACTTTATCACAATAGTTACAAAGGGTCATTCAATTTCCTTCAGTTGATAATACTTCAATGGAAGGATAGATACAAATAAACCTAAGTAAACACAGTCCCATAATGTTGTGTAACTCTATTTTAAGAAATGTTTTTCTTTTGACAAAGCCTCAAAGATCCTAGATTAGATCCTAAAGTTCTAAATTAGCAACGGTTTTTGCAGTCACTTCTATATTTAGTAAAGAAATATTTTTCTGAAATAATTATTTTTAGGTATGACGCCGGGAAGATTATCATGATCTAGTATTATATTGTCACTGTATTCCCTAACGTATAAAATATATTACTATTTCAAAAAACTAAATGTAAAAAAGAATTCATAGACTTTATATGTAACATGTCATGTATTTTCTGTTCTTTCTTTGTTCAATACATTTACATAATCAACCCATTATGCTGTCCCACTGCTGGGCACGGGTCTCCTCTCAGAATGAGAGGGATTAGGCTATAGTCCACCACGCTGGCCTAGTGCGGGTTGGCAGACTTCACACGCCATCAAGAAAATATCTCAGGCATGCAGGTTTCCTCACGATGTTTTCCTTCACCGTTTAAGCGCGTGATAATTAACTATTAATACGCACATGACTTCGAAAACTCAGAGGTGCGTGCCTTGGGTTCGAACTCGAGACCTTTGACTTGGCAGTCCAATGGTCATACCACTAGGCTATCACTGCGTTTTGTTCAATAAATTATTATTATTATTATTATTTACTGCCTCATTAGTTTAGTGGTCCCAAGCGCGACTGCTACGCTGGAAGTGCTGGGTTCGATCCCTAGGTCGCGCAAAGTGTTATTGGGCTTTAGTGTTAAAGTGTTATTGTTTGGGTGGTTGGGTTAATGAAATTCTCAGTAGCAGCTCGGAGTCTGGATTTGTGCCCGGTTAATGGCAATAGGGTCGCCCCCTATAACATGGGACCTAAACATACCGGCGAACTGAGGGTGTACATTAATACGCCTCTGCCTAACCCTTCGAGGAATACAGGCGTGATGGTATGTTTTACATACCTACAATTAAATAAAACTAACTATACAAATACCAATGATTCTTACAAGAAACATTACTCCCTGTGTACTATAATTACTAATTCATTTGATGTTTTGTAGGTAGCTAAGTTCAAAGTAAAATAATATTAGGCAATTTAACTTAGGTACTCTTTTAATGAGACCGTCTGTAAAAGCTATTTATACATATTCTTCATGTATTTCGATATCAAGAAATACAATAAAAGGTAGAGTTCTATAAAGAACTTCTTTGAACGTTCCCGTAATCACATTAACGGGAATGTATTTCACTTACAAAGTATTTTTGCTTACCCTCAAAGGGGCCGTGATTTAATAATTCGACGATATCGGTTTTCCTCTTTTTATTTAAATTCTTGGATCTTTTATTTGTGCCGTTTTCATACAAACACAAGATTGATAATTTGACAAAAGACTACAATGTTTCTAAACTTTTAGAATCTTTATCTGATAAACCGGAATTTATTATATGGATCTTTTATTATAATAAATAGATATAGTATACAATAGGGTAAGAAATTTATTTTGCTATGTCGTAGTTATTTTGCTACGTCGTAGTCATTGGGCTACGAAAGCTATCGTAGAAGTTGTTTAAAACGAAAAATATTTTTAAATACACTTCCATTTATTGTTCTTTCACAATAAAATTCAGGTCCCAGGTCCCAGGTCGAGCAATGTTATTGGATTTTTCTATGAAGTTCACAGTAGCAGCTCGGAGTTCGTCTTTGTGCCCAGTTAATAGCAAAAGGCTCCCCCATTATTAAATGACCCCTGGGAATCGTGGGAATAAACATACCGGAGAAAGTGTGGGTGTATATTATACACCTTTGCTTAACACTTTGGGGAATACAGGTCATGTTATGTTTTTATGCTATAAAAAATCATTAATTGGTTAATATTAAAAAAAATAATTGGTAAATTTTAATGTCACGCCTCTTGTTTTACTGTCTTACGTAAGAGTAGGTGAAAAAAAAACGAAAGCTTAAAAAACTAAAACCCGACTACCAAAAAAATCAACTGAAAAGTACCTACCTATAAAACAAGAAAAAATTCTATGTCCACGAACAATGGTATCCAGTTTATAGCAATATAATATAATCTGTAGAAGGTGCAAACTTAAGTATAATTGCGTCATGCGACTACGGCGACCCTTCCTTTTTTCGTAGTCGGGTAAAAAGGTACCAACACACTATACTTGTTTGACGTGGGAGAGCCATGCTTGGGCTAGAATGGGCCGGCTCGACCGGAGTGATACCACGGCCTCAAAGAAAACCGGCGTTAAACAACGCTTACGTTGTGTTTCGCCGAGTGAGTGAGGTTACCGGAGGCCCAATCCCCTCTTAAAAGGTAGGCGACGCACTTGTAACTCCTATAGTGTTGCGGGTGTCCATGGGCGGCGGTAATCGCTTACCATCAGACGATCCGTCTGCTCGTTTGCCCTCCTATACTATAAAAAAACTATAAAAACAACAGTACCTAACCTAAGTAAGCTTCCCTTCTCCAAACATACCTATGTAATCCAAACACTTTAATATTCTGTCCGCCTACACAATGTTGTTCCGAAACACTGGTACATATTAATTGGATCAACTACAATTTTATTAACTAGTAAACTGTATAACTATTTGGTAAACACATTGGCTAACGGGGGTTAACTAAATGGATTACATGTAGGTGTATATTTCGCAGATGTATCGTCAAAACTGTTTGATTAGAAAGTTATTTTAGTGAAGGAAAAATTTGACTGCGAGCAGGATTCGAACCTGCGTCTTCTGGTTAGATACATCAGACGCTATGACCACCCGCCAGCCGCCAGATCGAAATATGCCTTCACCTTCCAAATTTACGTCTTTAAGGTGAACATTATTGGAAAGCAAGCTACTTTGCTTCTCAACCGGACTTACCTAGTTTACAGTAGGTTCGATGTCGTACCATGCCACCTTACCTTTTAACCATCTTTTTGTGAATTTTTGCATTTTCCATGCTAAGATTATAAAGTTATTTTAGTTCAGTAAAATTTCGACTGAGGAAAATTTCGAATAATTTGATTACAATTACTATTATCGAAGTTTATAATTGAACTAAAGAACTTTTATTCGGTCAACGCAAATAAGACACTTTAATCATACTTCATAGTAAGTAATAGGTACTTAGGTATAGTTGTAACTAGCCGATGGATGTCTGTACATTATACGTATTGAAGAAAAACGAATATGGGAGAGGGTCTTAATTAAAGTAACAGAAGCCAAAACATTTTTTTTTAATTTTTGTCTGTCTATATATTTGTACACGTAGATATCGCAAAAATTACTCCATGAAATTAGATGCAATTTTCACAGTCGTATTGCTGGAGGTCTAGATTCAAATCTGTGGCATATTTCATCTGGATAAGCCGTTATAGGAATAATGTAAACACATGGAACATTTTAATTGTTTATATTGAATAATAATTATATCTTTATGAGCCAAACAATCAACCAAATAATCTATCTTTAGAAATTTTATTTGTTTATTTATTGCCATTAGAAAGAAAGAAGAAGAAGAAAGAAAATATATTTATTATACCTCTAGAACCCAATTTCTGGGCAATACCGTTATTCGAATAATCTGGTAGAATAGTCTGGTTATCTTTTTTTTGCATTTTCTAGTGTAAGAAAGAGAACCAAACAAAAGACGTAGGTTGGTATCCTGCCCGCGATTGAATTTTTCCTTTACTAAACATAACATAACATACCATCACGCCTGTATTCCCCGAAGGGTTAGGCAGAGGCGTACTTAATGTACACCCACAGTTCGCCGGTATGTTTAGGTCCCATGTTATAGGGGGCGAGCCTATAGCCATTCACCGGGCACAAATCCAGACTCCGAGCTGCTACTGAGTATTTCATAGAAAAACTCAATAACACTTTGCTCGTCCTGGGGATCGAACCCAGGACCTCTAGTGTAGCAGTCGCGCTTGGGACCATTAGACCAATGAGGCAGTCGTCGTCGTCCTTTACTAAAATAACTTTATAATCTGGTTGTCAGACTTTTTGAGCTTCTGACTACCACGAACTATTGCCATAGGTGTTCGTATGATAGTCGAGACAGACTGATCTCAGGTTGGTAACCCATCCGTAGCTTGACCATGGCAAACGCAGTTTAACCTCGTGGATCGGTTGATCCGCATATTTATTACTTAGATACGATATCTACAATATACCAGGAGCTATAAATCAAGTCAATCTTATGCTAAGACACGGCATAGCTCTTAATTATCGCATATTAATGAATTGACTCAACCCTCAATATCACATTAACGAATCAATGTTCGATTGTTGATCTTGTTAGATGTCTTGCTGTGTTTATCTAAGTTCGTACGTAAGTTATTGAGAGACATCTGACTTTAGGATGAGAAGTAATAATGTATACCGATAATTTGCCGATGTTTTAGGCCCCATATTAAGAGGACGAGCCTATAGTCAATCGAGAATAACATAACATACTGTTCTGTACGACATTTACTGCGCTAAAACAAGACGGACAAGTCCTTAATCGCGCAAGTGAAGTTTGCAGCGCAACTTGGATATATACAACCTCCTTTTCTCCTCCTTTTGGTGTAAGTGGCAACACACCTCGTCCCTCCACAATACCATCATGTCTGTATTCGTCGAAGAATCAAGCAGAGGTGTACTAATGAACATCCACAGTTCGCCGGTATATTTAGGTGCCATGTAATGGAGGGCGAGCCATTAACCGGCCACAAATTTCAAACTCCGAACTGCTACTGAGAATTTCACAGAAAAACGTAATAACACTTTGCTCGACCTGGGAGTCGAACCCAAGACCTGTAGCGCAGCAGTCTCGCTCAGAGCCACTAGGCTAATGAAGGACTTCATAAACATACAATTCACGGATACAAAATACATCCAGACTCGAAACAAATATTCTAAATAACTACTTAAATACATAACATATACAACATAAATTGTCTATTTATATTTGCCTCCGATGGGAATTGAACGCACGACGCGCGGGCCAGATACAGTAAAAAATAAAAAATACAATATCTATGCAAAGAAAATGTGTAGCCTGTTAACAAGTCAAAAAGCAGAGCAGAATGTTCTCGAATTTCATAAATATAATATTATATTAAAACATTTCAGAGGCAACCCATACCCGCAGTATGATAATTAACTGTGCCCGTTGTACCAAGTAGCGCCATCTGTCGCCGCTCAAAGTAATAACGAGTACATTTTTCACAAAGTTTAACATTACAGATTGAAACAGCCGATAAAAATAATTGTGTACTGAAAATACCTACCTTTGACATCTCATTTTTCGTAAAAGATTAATGTGCTTCATGTTCGTGATAGCTAGATGTTACTGACATGTACTCCTAGGGCTAGACAATTTAATTGCCTATCTTACGCCTGGCCGTCCGGTCGACAAGCTGAGTATCGGGCAAACTTTAGTCTTTTACTATCAATCAACATGTCAACAACCCACGCAGAACTTGTTCAAACTAGGATTTTCCTATTATTCGATTTTGTTGACTGGGCACCCTTTATGTGGGCGTATAGACAAACTCTTCACGTCAAAGTTTGTTATTGAATTCTAGAAGTTTTTTAAATATGATTAAAGTAAATGACTACTCTACTTCCTAGTATTCTATGCCTATTATAAAGTACAATGCTGCATCCAATTAGGTAGGTATATTTTTCCTTAAGTGTTCGTCACTGAAAGTCAAATACTGAGGATACGCTTAAAACGTTAATGTAAAAGACAATCTCTCTAAATAAAAAAAATACCATTGGTAACCAATGTCATATTTAAAGCAGTGACAGAAGACATCGAGATGAAACCTGCGAGAGATGAAACCATGAGTATTACGTTATGGCCATTGGCCATTATGGCAAATGTTCAATGCTTATGGCCAAAAGACGCCATTAAGTCTTGTGCTATCACAACGTGTATGACTGAAAGTGATAGAGACAGCACGAGATTTAACGGCGAATTAAAATTGAGTAGCGTTGAGTATGTGGCCATTAGACTGTCATGTGTAGTTTCGAGCTTATGCTGAGGTAGGCAGGCTTCTCTGGTCGCTGTTCACTGCTTAATGCTGATTGGCTAGATTTTTTCTGAACGTAAGTTGAGTCCATGTCAGCTTTAATTAATCTACCTGCAGTATTCTACTGCAATGGACTCTTGTTCTGTCAGTTAGCCTGTGCGTGTTGAATTACAATCACACATTTAGATAGAGACTGTCAAGGCAATGAAGAATTGATTGAACTTAAATATCGTTCGTTTGAAGCAGTGATAGCCGAGTGGTATGACCGTTGGACTGCCAAGTCAAAGGTCTCAAGTTCGAACCCAAGGCACGCATTTTTGACTTTTCTAAGTCATGTGCGTATTAAATAGTTAATTATGAAGGAAAACATCGTGAGGAAACCTGCATGCCTGAGAGATTTTCTCGATAGCGTGTGAAGTCGGCGAACCCGGACTAGGCCAGCGTGGTGGACTATAGCCTAATCCCTCTCATTCTGAGAGGAGACCCGTGCCCAGTAGTGGGACAGTATAATGGATTGATTATGTTTATGTAAATATTGTTCACTAACTTAACAGAAACAAACAAATCTATAGAATAATAAAGTACACTTTTTAAGTCAATAGCGTTTACAAAGCAATTAACTAAATAACAATTTCGTTGAATCTAAAACTAAATATGAAACTTGATTAGAAACTCAATTAATTTCTAACAAAGAACAAGAAAATGAGCTCGAAAGTATGAAACGTCTTAGAACAATGGGCTAACAAGCTTATACCTATTATGTAGGTATTTGTGCCAACAACTGGATCGCAATATTCAATATCAACTTGAATTTCAATAGAGTGTCCTCCACAAGAATATTGGAGAAAAATCTGAATATTCCTCGGCAATTTAGAAAAAAATATGTTAATCTATTCCTCGAGAGACGGCGACTATTTTCATAAATTGATTGCTTCAAGCCATATCAAAGAAATTGTAGGTAAAATTGAATTATCTAGAGATTGATAATACCTACCTACGTATTAAACTTGACGGCATTAATTTTAAATATTGGAGAAATACACCTTTGCATTGCTAGTTCATGCAGTGATAGCCTAACTAGGCAATGACCATTGGACTGTCAAGTCAAAGATCCCGAGTTCGAATCCAAACAGGCACCTCTGGCTTTTCGAAACTGTGTGCGTATTATTAGTTAATTATCATAATTATGGACCGAATGTTTATGTGACTTAGTACAGATTTTCTTATTTATTTTTTTCTATTTTTTATAAAAACCTTGCCCCACACTAGGATTTTCTCCTGTATCGTGTGTGCGTTTACAAACATAAATTCTCACATACACAAACGCCCAGACCCGGAACAACTACCTGTAGATCATACAAATATTTGCTCCGTGTGGGGACCAAACCCACAACACGTTGCGCAGAAGCCGATTGCTCAGCCGCTATGCCAAACATGTCGTCCAAATTGTTGTTCTATGGGATAAATATAATATACTAAAAGTCCCCAAGATAGAGAAGAAAATCCGACGATTTAAAAAAAAAGAAGTCGTAGCTAAGAAAACCAACTTTTTTAACAAGAACGCTTCTAAATGAAATGAAATGAAATGAAATTGAAATGAAATGAAATGAAATGAAATTATTTATTCTGCAAGTAGATCTTTAGAGATACTTTTACATGTCAATGGTTTGGGGTTTTTTTTTAGCTAGATGGCTTCGGCATTTCCTAACTGACGACCTCTGAGAAGAAACACCGAAACAAACTCAGAGAATCATGGTCTCTTTTAAAGTCCAGACATGGAAGAACACTTATATGTGAATGATACGATATAGGGTAATGTCTGAAATGGCCTTTTGAGGAAAGAACCATAGCAGCTTTGAGTAGACCAGTCCCAACTGACGGCACGCATGCATCAGTCATCGTGTAGCTCAACCATAATTTAGGGAGCTCAACGACCTGTCGCACGATCATACCAGATCAGCAGTACATTCGTGTAAGTCTAATGAAGTTCCCAAAGCCTCCAGACTATATTAAGCTTGTTTAATTATCATGTATCAAAAGCCTACATGGTACTCACATTTACAAATTATATACATATTTTTTATGACTTGAATATAAATGTCACGGTTTAATAATGTCGCGGCAAAATAGTAACAAATTCATAAATGTCAAAATTCAATTCAATAATATAAGAGTAATTAAAATGTCAACAATTAAAATGTCATAACAATCAAAATGTCATAACAATCAAAATGTCATAACAATTAAGATGTCAACACTCAAAATAACATTGTCACATTACATTTCGGATACACAATGTCAAGTCCCAAAAGTGGGTCATGTAACTCCTAAAAAAAAAACATATTTACATCATTATTCTTCAATAACATTAACAATTCTGTTCTGTGTAGTTAAATTATGTACATATCAACGTTATTATATGAAAACCAATTTTTAAAAAATGAAAAATCTCATGTCTAGACTCAATATTGAATTACAATAACGTGTGTCACCTCGATACACTTGAAATAATAAAAAAAATTACAAGACATACTTATACTATGCAAACGTTGAAAACGAAAAATGAGTGAATGAAAACGCAATGCCAGAAGTCTGTAGAACAAAAAATATTCTGCACTTTTATTATTTCGATTCGGTTTAAGGGTCTGTCATTTGGTATGTGTCCGCCATTGGGAACAGAACTCTCTCATTTTGAAATCAATTTCCCTGACCGTTTTGCCTACCCTTATAAAAACTACTGAGTACCCTAAGCAATTGAATGTATATAAATTTTCCATTTTATCTATAGTCCCTTATTAGTTTGCAATTCATCCTTTCCAAAGGATTAACATACCATCACACCTCTATTCCTCGACAGATTAAGCAGAAGTGTACTAATATAAACCCATAGTTCGCCAGTATGTTTAGGTCTCATATAATAGGGTGCGAGGGGGTATTGCCATTTTCCGGACACAAATCTTAACTCTGAGCTGCTACTGAGAATTTCATAGAAAAACCGAATATCACGTTTCGACTTGCAAATTGAACCCAGGATCTCTAGCGTAGCAGTCGTGCATAGGGCCACTAGACTAATGAAGCAGTCTATAGGATTAAATGGTTTTAATATACACTAGCTGTTGCCCGCAGTTTCACTCACGTCCCAAAAAGATTAACATACTATCCGTCCGATTCTAGGCAGCGTATCAAGATGAAACATACCAGGGGGCTTACTCTTGAACTCAATTCCGATACATCGACATTGGAATTGTGCTGTTTCGTACTCTTGAATCCAAGACTAGCGCCAAATTTTTTCAATATTTCGCGGTAATTGAGTGAACTAAATAGGATTGGGAAAGGACCCAACCATTGGCCAATCAGGATGCCGATACAAGGTTAACGGATTTGTGCTGAAGAGTACAAAATCGCCCGACAGCCAAATTGACATTGGAATCGGATCACGTTTGGATTGGTATTGTATTGTTTTCAAGAGTAAGCCTGCAGATTTTAAGTTAGACCTCTATCAATACATCGGTGAAAACTGCATTCAATTCCATGTAGTCTTTGCGTGATGTGCGTACAAACATATAGACAGAAAAAAAATCTAAAAATTGTTATTTTGGCTTCTGTTCCTTTAATAAAGACCCCCTATATTACTTTTTCTTTAATATCTTTAATGTACAAACATCGGCTTGCTACAATTTTATTAAAGGTGTAAATATTATTTTTAATAAATTCTCATTAGCAGCTCGGAGTCAGCATCACGCATGTATTCTCGAAGGGTTACGTACTAATGCACACCCACAATTCGCCGGTATGTTCAGGTCCCATGTAATAGGGGGCGAGCCTATTTCCATTAACCGGGTACAAATCCAGACTCCGAGCTGCTACTGAGAATTTGATAGAAAAGCCCAATAATACTTTGCTCGACCTAGGGATCGAACTCAGGACCTCTAGCGTAACAGTCGCGCTTGGGACCACTGGACTAATAAGGCAGTCAAATATTAGACATTGAAATAAAACTACTTTTTACGGATTTTATCGCGTTGTATTCATATTTTCGGATCGGATCGTTTCGGATCCTTTACAGCATCCATGGTCACGGGTAGACTAAGTTGTTGGACGTCTTAATGTTGCAATTACTAACAGCTACCTTACATTTATGTTAATTAAACGAAAACTTTCAATACGACGCGATAAAATCCGTAAAAAGTAATTTTATTTCAATACAAAATGTATAATTATCAATATACCAATGAAATTGCACTTTAGCGAATCCTGTTTCAGAAGAATAGGTACGTAATCGATACTTTAATATATATTATTATATGTATCCTGCTTGTAAAGTTATCGGTATTGTTATAATGCTTTACAGACAGCGTGCTATGACTAGTCTTGTTCACCAGACTCCTAACTATAATATATTGAAAACAAAAATACAATCCACTGAACTTAACTAGGAAATCTTATTTCCCGTTTAATCAATCCGAAGGCACCTCTCAAAATAAAACCACAAAATGGCGGCCACATTGTCAAAAAGACCACAGACGCCTTTAAACGACTCTATTTATAACACAAAGGTACCAAAACGTTTACTTTTAGCTGCTAAATGAAAACGGACGCCTGCGCCTGATGCAAACGCAGCCTAACCACTACGAGCTAGCATTTCATTCGCTGGCCACTGAACCGGAAGGAGCGTATAGCCTCCGACCACGTTTTCAAAATAGTAAAGGACTTTTCATTTTAGCGGGTGTGATTCATGGTTCTTTTGGATCCAGTTAAGTAGTTGGACTGGTCATTTTGTTATGGGGACTTTAATAGATTTCTGGACTAGACTGGTTTTATAAAAAAAATCGATATTACGATATTTTTTTATTTATAATATAGTTTATTGTACACCAATAAAAACACAAACAGCCAGGACATAACAGTTTTAAAAATATACATTGAGCGACCTCATCGCGAACTGCGATTTCTTCCAGGCAATCTTAGGATGGATATATCTAACGGTATAGAAAAAAAAATGGGGTTGTCAATGGTGAAACTATTGAAATATTAATACAAGACTATATCTTATCTATCTACATAAATAAAAATTAATGATGTTTGTTTGTCCTCTATGCATTGCTAAACCATTCATCCTATTGCGATTAAACTTTGGTGAGTTGTTGTGTGTGGTTGTGTGCATGCCTGGGAAGATTTAAAACGAAAAAACAAAAACATAATAAAGCCATTGTATCGCATGCCGGGAGACAGCTAGTTAAGCATAAGAATAATAAATACTTCCACAATATTTTAAATATACAATAGTTATGTGCAGTGCCGTAATTAGTCTTGCCTTTGTCTAGCCTATTAGCCTTGAAAAATGTTCTGGTCGGGTCATTTCTGCGCCCCTCCAGGGTCCCCGCTTGGGCACCGCAGGCACTGCCTAGTTACGGCACTAGTTATGTAAACATTTTGAATTGGTACGTTTCATACAGGAAGAATTTTTATCACGTTCCGATTTTTTTATAGTAATTAGGTATCTTTAAAAGATTACATTTTTGTAAAAAAATTGGTAAAATTTTCAAAATAAAATATTCTATCCGTAATTTCAATTTTGCATGGCTACCTAGTAACGCGTAAATAAATGAGAGGGCGGTGCGGGACTGCGGGGCGGAAGGGGTAGTTTTAGTAGGGAACAACAAACGGTTAACTAACAAACAACACTTAATGGTTAACAAAAATTAACTCTTTTAAGACAGCTTGTAATGGTATTATCTCAATATTTTAGTAAATAGACTAAAAGAAAAACACGTATTTTATTATTTTCAATAAAGATCTTAATATTAAAATTTGGAACGTGATAAACAATTCTAGCTGTATATTATGTGGGATTACCCTCCCTGTCATAACAGAATTGAACTTCTTTATTAATAGTCGGGATTTTGTCCCAAATTTTGTCGATCCATCAAAGCTAAATGAAAATGGCTATAGACGAGATAATGTGATGATAAAATTATGTCTCCACGAGGATCGAAAATAGGTGATTATTGCATCTTCAAAGATAAATAAATCTTCTATCGATCTTTTTACGGGTGCAATAGTTTAGAATTTTTTTTTTCTGAAAATATATAAATTCAAAGAATATTTATACCGTTATACAATTTATCAGGCTGTGTTCACAATGTTCGATAAAATGGTAGCAAATCTATATAGAGGAATATTTCAATATCGTAGAAATGCATTTCAGGGTACCTACCTCAGGTCAATTTAAGTCTTATTCTGTGCAATAGTGAAACATTTGAGAACTTCACATCTTTACAATGTTACCTTCATACATTTTTTGTCATTGTTTACAAAATATTAATTTTCTTTGAAACCTGCGTCTCTGGTTCTCTTCTGGTTCAATACGCAGGTTCGAATCTTGCTCGCAGTCTAATTTTTCCTTCACTAAAATAAATATTAAATTGTAAGGAATTTGTGTGTGAGGAAATGACTTTCTAAGTCAACCAAAAAATATATAAAACGCTTTTTTAATTGATACTTTTTAATAAAAGTCAGCATTATTAAAAATTCTTGGTTCAATACTGGCAATATTGCATTTACGCCAGAGAAGCTACGGCAAAATGGAATAAATTAAAATACTGACGTAATTTCGTTAATTATGGGTGCAAAATACCGAATTGCGATCGGCAACAACGTGAAACTGTAGCAATTTATGACAACGTACGAACTACATCATAACGGAGATAGGTATATTAATACTACAGATTAATTTTATTATTGTTTTAATCTAATCTTTTTTTATGGGATAGGAGGGAAACGAGCAGACGGATCGCCTGATGGTAAGCGATTACCGCCATCTATGGACACCCGCAACACCATAGGCGTCACAAGTGCATTGCCGACCTTTTAAAAGGGGATTGGGCCTGCGGTAACCTCACTCACTCGGCGAAACACAACGTAAGCGTTGTTTAACGCCGGTTTTCTGTGAGACCGGCCCATTCGTAAAATCCCCCACGTAAAATCTTATTTAACAATAATAATCCGTACCTAAGTATTTAGTACATACCTATACCTAATAATGAAACTTCGGGATTTGTATAACTGCCTCATTAACCTAGTGGTCCTAAGCGCAACCTCTTCGGAGTTTGGAATTTGTGCCAGGTTAATGGCAACAGGCTCGCCCCATATTACTTGGGACTTAAACATACCGGCGAACTGTGGGTGTACATTAGTACATACGCTTCTGCCTTCCCTTCAGGGAATCCAGGCGTGATGGTATGTATGTATATAGGTATGTTGAAATATAACACGATAAAATACATAGTGGTTTTTTTCAATACTAACTGCTGCCCGCAGATTCACTCGCTTTCCAAAAGGATTTACTACAGCGTATCAAGATGAAATATCCACCAGATGTCGAAACCACATCCAATTTCATGCAGTAGTTTTTGAGTGATACGCGTATAAACATACATACAAATAGATAGACAAAAAATCTAAAAATTGTTTTTTTTTGGCGTCTGTTGATCTAATAAAGACCCACCATATACATTTCTTTTTTCAATATCTATAATGTACAGAGTTAGGCCTGTTATATTTTTGTTATTTTATTTATTTAAATTCATTTCAATCGTAAGTTCAGAAATCAATAGGTATATTATGAAATCTTATCTTTCCAATAGTTAGTTGACATTTTGTGACTAATATTACTCTTCCGGGATGTGCTTTGTGTTTAACAAGGCGCCGCATAGGAGGGATTCTGAAATAGGGGGTCTAGTAAAAGGACACAGTGCCGCCAAGTGCTGATGGTGGTCACCGGGATGGTTTCAGTGGGTAAGAAACCCGCACTCTCCGATCTAAGCCCCGAAGACCGGTATCTTTTCGAAGGGTTCCTCCGTAAACAAAAGTGAGTTCCGGGTGTGAGTCAAGCTTATGAGAGGTGCTCCAAGTAATAAGTGTCCATAAAGCGACTGTGTCCTAATATTCAGGTGTAAATTGTCCCATACCATGAATATACCATCAATGTTCACCATCATCATTAAAAATATAAACTGTCCCAGTGTCCCACTGCTAAGCACAAATCTTGCCGAATAAGAGGGATTCGACTTTATTTCACCACGCTGGCCTAGTAATGGTTGGTAGGCTTCACACGCCGCACGTGCAGGTTTCCTCATGATGTTTTCCTTCATCGTTTAAGTGCGTGGTAATACCCATATGATTTCGATTCAAGTCAGAGCTGCGTACCTTGGATTCGATCTAAATATCTTTGACAGCAGTCGAATAGTCATATCACTAGGCTAACACCGTTTTTTTTTGCCTTTATAATATAAAAATTAACCTTTAAAAATGAACATGAACCGCGTGACATAGTACGACAAAGCAGATCACGGACAAATCTATTACTGATAAATCCATTGCGCAAACCTTCCGATCAAAAAATAAAAGAAATACCAATTCTGACGGAGTCCACACGTAGACAGGTAGGTACACGAAAATGTCATAGCAATATGACGCGACTTCCATCTCAATTTAGTATCCGAGACATGTCTAACCTGTCTCCGAGACACGTCACGACAACATGTTCAAATCTGCACACATGCGACACCCACAGCATGAAAATCACAGACACACGTCGTATCAAGAAATGTTTACGACGCCAACTCATCGGACTGTGAAAGAAAACATTTTTCGCCACTTTCCTCCGTTAGTGGCACTCTGTAGCGGAGATTCCTTAAAAGCCGGAAAATTTGTCCAATTTGCTCTTTGGCCCGTCTTTGATATTTTGATTCAAAAGAGATTTTATGTACAGTATGCGACGCGAACACAAAGCTGATTTCAATAGACATGTCGGGCTTTATATTGTCTGTGGAAACATTTATAAACTGCAATGTTAAGTAGTATAAACATACTAGTATTAAGTAACAAAAATATTGAGATATAAACGTATCTTTATAATATCTATTTACCTAAGTAAATATAACTTATCAAGTAAGTACTTATTTGCAAACTTTTAGTTTATTTTGACATTGTACGGCCTACATTCATTAATTAAATCATACATATAAGGTATTTACGTAAGCATATGCTCGTTTGAAATTCAGGTCTCGCACGACGACGGTAGTAGTCCAATGAATTTTGCCGTAGGCAAAGTGGAGACGCATCGCCGAAATCCTTCGGGGGTTACTTAGAGACTTTGTCATGTAAATCAGCCACTCCAACCCCTAAGGGAGGCATTCAAACTGAAATATTGTAAATATTTTAGTTGTGAATAGATACGACTACTTTGATCTTGATAACGTTGTTTTTTCATGAACCCGTGAAAATGTTGACCTTACGTATTTTTTCCTTTGAGTGTAAATTCAATTTTACGCTAATCTTATAAATTTTTACTACCCATTGGATACTACGCAGCAATTAGTATTCCAAGGAATACCAAAAACATTACAAATAGTCATATATTAGTCTCGAAGCGTTAGAAACGAAATATTTATTTTAACAATATCCTTAATTTATTAATAAACTGTTAAACAGTAAACAGTACCTATTTCAACTATCAATATAATAATTAAAAATTTTGTTGTTTCTACGTTTTTGTTGTTGTTATTAATAATGGAAAACAAAAAAGAACTGTGATAAAGTAACGGTTCCAGGAAATCAGCGATATCATTATTCTTTAAAAACAGAAATCATTTCTTAGCAATAGGAATATTGTTTTTTTCCAATGGTGGAATATTCTGCTTCCTATAAGAATATCACTTGACTGGGCGACAGATTTTATCTTTGTGATGCAAATCAGACCGTTGAGAATTCATAGCTCAAATGGGGTGGCGAAGGTAGCTGAGATGAACATAGGTAAGGTACCTTTATGTATGTGAACTGTTAGAATGCAGAAACAAATTTTCAGCTACAAAGGAAATGTAAGCGGATCTTTACAAACTCAAAGTTACAGATCATATTTTATTCTTCTTGTTGTTTTAACTGCGTCATTGGTAAGTCGTTAGCGTGACTGCTACACAAGAGAAGCTGATTTGATCCCCAGGTCGAACAGTACTGTTGGATTTTTCTATAAATGTTCAGAAGCAGCTCGAGAAGCAGTAACAAACAACATGAACTATGATTGTATAAGTATCTCATGCCGACAAAAGAAGAATAGACATCACGCCTGTGCGATTGCAAAGGGTGAGCGGAATATTATTATTACTAGCTTCGGCCTGCGAATTCGTCTACGTGGACTACAGAATTGGATCCAACCTGGTTAAATAAAAAGCGATAGATAGTGCTAATCCAGATATATGACCCAGATTCATGGTGGACATTCAGAAAACCCGAACGAATTGCTTTAAGTCCACTTTTATCATGCGTACCGCTGAAATGTGGAATGCGCTTTCCGAGTGGGTCTTCCCCGATAGATAGGTATAATCTGGGTGTCTTTAAATCACGAGTGAATCGGTTTCTTCTAGGCAAGTGCACTCCATCGTAGATCGTAGTGTCGCTTACATCAGGCGAACTGGCGGCCACACGTAAGCCTATCATGAATAAAAAAAAAATCCGTTCAGCCGTTCTGAGGTGATTGAGTAGCAAACATTCTTTCATCTTTCACGTTTATAATATTATGTAGGATTTTTTTTTCTCAGTAACAATACGGCGTTTGGATTTGTGCCCGGTTAATGACCAGGCTCTCGTCATTATTTCTCTATTCTATGTTCCTCGAGGTACTTCCAATTAAATTGTTATGCGTGTACCGGAATGCGGAATCTTAAAACGGGATCCTCACCAAATAGACCTACACAAACGGAACTGTTTGGTGCCTATTATTAAATAAACAAAGGCCTTTTCCTCGATTTACATTTCCGTGGCCAATTTCATTAGGCTACGAGTTATTCGCTCGGGGGAGCGATGTACATATTGTACATTCTGTAACGGTTAATTAGATATTTAGATTAATTTAGTGCATCAGGATTGGATATTTTTGTTTTATTTTTCATTCTGCACCAATGTGAGTATACATACAATTTATTAGGTACTAGCTTTTGCCCGCGACTTCGTCTGCGTAGACTTCTTGAGTAACAAACAGCCATACATCCTGGCAAACTTTAATTAATTAACTATTAAAGTAACAAAGGGATCCCCATAGTAACCTAAATTTTGTTACAAATCACAAAATAGCAGCGTATATCAAATAAAGTGTCAAAGGGATCTCCGTCCATAGTAACCTACATTTTCTAAAAAATAACAAAATGGCAGAGCACGTCAAATAATGACTTTTATTAGCAAATTTTTGATACCTTGGGTTTCATTATTGTAATTTTCGTAGGGATCTCTAATTAAGAAAAATAAAAATACAGCCTATGTTACTCGCTGATGATGTAGCTTTCTATTGGTGAAAAAATTTTTCAAATCGATTCAGTGGTTTATGCGTGAAAGCGTAACAAACAAACAAACTCAATTTCGCATTTATAATATTAGTTAGGATTAGGAAACATGGATTACAAGTAAATATTACAAGCATCAGTGGCAGGCATAGGATCCTTATAGTTCTATCGATACTGTAAGTGTGACAACCGTTTAAAATGGCTAGTCAAAAACATCATATAATATTGAATCATAAAATGATTATGACTGACTGACTTCACAACATATCACGAATAGCGTAATATGGAGTCACCAACGAGCATAGAGCTAATCGTAATGATTTGATTTACTCTACTTGCAGAATGCTAGCGCGCAAAATGTAGATACTTACCTAACCAAATAGAATATTTTATTGCAATAAAGAATTTACTTGAGTATTTAATAAACTCAAACTCAAACTCAAAATTTTTATTTCAATTAGACCATATACAGGTACTTTTGAAATGTCAAAACTACATGCACGGTTCCAAATAGTAGGTCTTATGGAGAAGAGCCGGCAAGAAACTCCATAGATACTCTTTTAAATAAATAATTGATGTTTACATATTTTTTATTCTATCAATGTGAGTATTGTGGAGTTTGATATGAGTGATAAGAGTAGGTTACCCTCCAAAAGATAACATAACTGAATCCGGATTGACATGGCATGTAAGAGTTGACCAGTCCCGACAGACAGCACCCGTTCACGAGCATGACGTGTGTATCAGCGTTGTTCGACTCAACCAAGTTGTAGGGAATAAAACAACCCGACACACAACGCCACCATCAGCAGGACATTTAAGTGAGCATGACAGCCTCTAACTGCCAGAAAATCGAAAGACTTATCATAGGTTTTGTGATCGTAACATCAGTCTACACAATACTCACACTTCCCAATTTTTTTTTACCATATACATAAGGACAAAAAAAAAAAAAATGTAGAAATTTATAGCTAAATAGAGTGCCTATCCAATCCATGATGATGACACGAGGCAAGGTCTGCATGCATATATTCATCAGCAACTTCAAACCGAACGGAGCCAAACACCAAACACATGGGTTGCTAATGAATAAACATAGGTACCACGAATGCTTTGACACTGATTAGAATTATTAGACGAATATTCTAAGTACATTTACCTAGAATCGTGTTAATTTTTATTGATGACTAACTTCTTCCCGCGACTTCGTCTCCGTGGATGAATCAGGTCTGACCTGGATAAAAAGTAACCTATGTGTTGTTCCAGACTATTATCTATCTCCGTGCCAAATTTTATCCAGATCCGTTCACCCGTTGTGGCGTAAAAAGTAACATACATTGATATGTTCTCACAAACTTTCACGTTTATAATGGTGGTAGACTCTAATAAAGAAACACTAGAGCCCCAGGCAATTTTAATGTGTCAATAAAATTGCGTCAATCAACTCATCAATCAATCAGTGACTTCATCATCAAATTGTTGATTTATTTTTAACAGTTTTGACTAAGTACGAAATCTGTCAGTTTATGTCATTTAATGTCATTGGACAACTATTCCGATACAACTGAAATAGCAGACTTGGGCCTCAGGTTCAGTATTACATCATAGTTAATACCCGAACTATAAATACGGTTTTTTTGAACATCTTCTCTTACTACGATCACGCTCATAACCTAATTACTATTCCCGAACGACAAAATTCACCAGAAATAAGTCGGGACACTCCTTAAAGTAATTTTGAAAATCATATGTGGGTACTTTAAGGGATGTAGCCAACCTATTTAAAGTCATACATTTTTTAAAGGTGTGTTGCGGTATGTTTTACTTAATTATTATACTTTTCTCCATTAATACTTTTCTCTGGCGAGCTGGCAAGACCCTAAATGGTGTGTGTAAGTCTCATGAAATTGACATTTTTAACGATAATATAACTTCTATAAGGAGGTTGCTGAGCCGGGACTTCTTCCCTAAATACCAAGTTTAATATAACTAATTGGATATATATTGTATTTATTGTTAATAGGTTCTTAATATTATTTTCACCACAAATGTATTTGTAGTGTCACTTAAGAGTGAAGACCTGTAATTGGCTATCTGTAACATATGTAAGTTGCTTAATACATTGTTTGCTGTTGGTTTTCCATCAAATAAATAAATAAATTATTACCGTCGAGATTTATTATATCCAAGTCAGACTTATCGTTTCAACAATGTATGTGCGATCCTCCATAAACAATATAATATTATAATATAAACACGAGCACATATCCCCCAATCGCCAGAAACCATTGTATCTTTAACACAATATACACAGAACAGCCACTCGAATGACATATGAGCCGAAGCGTTTTGCCATCAACAGTTTCAAATATTTGGCGTTACGGTGAGATGTAGCCGTCCTAAGTAAACAGACTTGGCGACCCCGACTAAGATCGATGGTATCACGGCAGACATGACACGTCTTTGCATTCTGAATAATAAACACGCTTTATGCCAATAATGTTACATACATTCTTGGTAGCTGGGTTGTATCAAAATATTGTTCAACAGTATTTTCTTATATGCTATGTTTTCTTGCCGTCGTAATGAAAACTACATATTAAGAAGACTACAAGATCTTAAGTCTGCCAACCACATCAAGTCCCCTCCAAAGCATAAACCCCACTCAACCTAAGAGAAAGTTGTGGTGTTGGATCACGTGAATTTTTTGGTTCTCCTTTGTTGCGGGTAAAAGTAACTAGTATAAAAAACAAGTATTGTGTCCAAATCATAGTTAGATCATCAACTATGCATAAACACTCGATCCAGAACCAGTAAAGAGATTCAAAGCATGACCTTAAATATAAAATATTGCAATGAAAAAAATATATATTGTAATATCAAAGAATATAAATACATTGCAGTTGCGATATTATTAATTGTATCTTTAACATCCTCCGTTCTATAACACACTTCCAGGTTCAAACTTCTAAACCATAAAAGTTAAATTGAAAGTTGAGAACAAAAAGAGATTTCAAAATGCAAAGTGCAAAGCTCAAAGCAATTTCAAGGAATGAGTTTCGGTATTTGAAACAAGAACTACTTTACCTAGCTAAGCGTTTCATAGAGACCAATTCTGGGGGTTAGATATTGGAGCGATTTTGAACGGCAATTGTCAGTCACTCAAGAGGATATTCTCGATACACGCTATATATATTGTATTTTTCTAGATTCAAGCTATTTCTGTTCGCGATACGTGGTGTACATACAATATTAAGCGTACCAGATATCAGATTTTGTTAGCACGATGATGTTCTATTTTTGGAAATTGGGAAACTGTGCAAAATACGAGTAAAATCAACGTATTATAAAAAGATTAATAAACTTTTAATAATTATTAGTATATAATTGGAATCGATTAATTCCGTCCTTATATAACAAAACTCTATGCAATTATGTATTACAAATATACCTACAGGTGATTTCATAATCTTCTTCTTTTTGAATTCGTTTAAAAATAGCTTTAATATTCTAATATCTCACAGATAATTAAATTTAATAACAAAGTTAATAAAAACTGGGGATCTGACTGCGAACAACAGTAATGGCGAAAGATTAACGCCATTTTGTTTTTTTAACACTTTTTACCCAGGAATGTTAATATTAAAACGAATCTAACCTCACTGCGTAATTAAAACTCATCAAGCCATTCCTTTGATACGGGCGAAAAAAAAAGAAATAGACGTCATAGATACGCGGGAAAAACATTACTTTGAACTGTCGGATAAAATTCTTCCCAACTATATAATATCATGTAGGTACGTACAGTACATTCACGTGCACGGAATAAATTTAACTCCCAACAACGCATTTTTAAAATGAGGCAAAATATTTCTCTGTAAATTTTTTTCTTGTTTCCCTCAAAAGGTGTCTGACCAGTTTTCATCGCCTGTCTTTATTATAATGGAAACACTTTGTGTGTGTTCTATTTTATATTTATTTCTCATTGCTAGTAATAACGCTTTTCACTAAGCTTAAAAAAATATTGATAACCTGGTAATGTGACAGGTTGACTGTCAAGTCAAAGGTCTCATGTTTGAATCCAAGGCACAAACCTCTGTCTTTTCGGAATCAATCTATACATATAAAATGCTTTGTCCTGAATGACTGACTGACGGACAACGCACAGCCTAAACCGCTGATCGTAGAGACCTGAAACTTGGAGGGTGTGTTCTTCGTATGACGTAGGTAGGCATCCGATAAGAAAGGATTTTCCGAAATTCTGTATGAAAGTTTGTCATTTTTAGCGGGTGAAACCGCGGGGTACAGCTGTTTACATATAACACGCTTAAACGGTCAAGGAAAATATCGAAAAGAAACGAGCACGCCTCTAAGTTCTTTTTTATGTTATGCGAAGTTTGTTAACCCGCAGTAGGTTAGCGTAGTGAACTATAGCCTAAACCCTCTCACTCTGAGCGGAGACACCCGTGCCCCACAGTGCAGTGGGACACTCATCATCTTCATTGAGCCCTTTCCCACCTATATTGGGGTCGGCTTCCAGTCTAACCAAATGCGGCCGAATATCAATATTTTACAGGATGCTACTGCCATCAGACCTCCGAAACCCAATTTCTTGGCAATACCGATCTGGAGGGGAAAAACTGGTTATCAGGCTTTTTTGGGGATGTTTGTATGACAACCGGGACCGACGGGTATTTGTGTTCTCCGAGGCACTGAGAGGTTTCTCGACTTTCTTTCTTCTTTCTTAAAACTGGACATAGTAGATTATGACGTCACCTTATGACGTAAATTCAGAATGTGAAGGCAAGCTGGTCAAGCTATCTAATGACTATGATAGCCTAGTGGTATGACCGTTAGACTGCTAAGTCAAAGGTCTCGAGTTCGAACCCAAGGCACGCACCTCTGACTTTTCGAAGTCATGTGCGTATTAAATAGTTAATATCACGTGCTTAAACGGTGAAGGAAAACATCGTGAGGAAACCTGCATGCCTGAAAGATTTTCTCGATGGCGTGTGAAGTCCGCCAACCCGCACTAGGCCTGCGTGGTGGACTATAGCCTAATCCCTCCTATTCTGAGAGGAGACCCGTGCCCAGCAGTGGGACAGTATAATGGGTTGATTATGATATGTATCTAATAACTGATGCATGCGTGCTGTAAGATGGGACTGGTCTACTTAAAGCCGCTATGGCTTTTTCTTCTAAAGGCCATTTCAGATGTTGTCTTATATTAGAACACACATATTTGCTACTAAGTAATATGTCTGTACTTTAAAAGAGACCATGATTCTCTGAGTTTGCTTCGGTGTTTCTTCTCAGGAAGTCGTCAGGTAGGAAATGCCTGATATTTTAGTAAAGGAAAAATTCAATCGCGGGCAGGATTCGAAGCTGCGTCTCCTGGTTGAATACACCAGACGCTTGTCCTCTGAGCCACGGCGAACCCCACCCGCCTGATTGAAATTTTGCCTTCACATTCTCCACGCAGGTTCAAATCCTGCCCGCGATTAAATTTTCCTTTACTAAAATAACTTTATAAACTTAGCATGGAAAATGCAAAAAAAAAAAAACACAAAAAGATAAAGAAAACCTTCTTAGAATACAAGTAGCTGTAATACAGTTCCTAGTCTACATATATTGCAATGGTATCTGATCCGAAAATAATTTTCACTTCTTATTGCTTACCTATACAATCCCGATAATACCAATCTGTGTTAGATAATATTATTATTTCCTTTTCATATGTTCTCATACGTACAATATACCTATAAGTAGCAAAACATAGTGCAGATTTTGCTCATAGTGTTATTTTTTTATTGGTTATGTCGGCAAACGAGCAAATGAACCACCTGATGGTAAGTAGTCATCGTCGCCCATAATCACTGGCTACACCAGAGGAGTTACTGATGCGTAACCGAGTCTTGAGATACTGCAGACTGCCGGAGCCGCAGCAGCCGAGGGGAAACGGGCTCCCACGCGCAAAGTGAAAACACACATCAAATTGCTTTATGACAGACTCCGACGTAAGCGTGGTCGTCAATCAGTCAGGTCCTACCACCGAGCAAGTCAGATATTTTCTTGCCTCTTACGAAATGCTTATCTGAATGGCAGTGAGGAACTGTAATCTAACCCGTCCTCACACGGGGTTGTTG
Source organism: Acronicta aceris (assembly GCA_910591435.1). Classification (NCBI taxonomy): domain Eukaryota; kingdom Metazoa; phylum Arthropoda; class Insecta; order Lepidoptera; family Noctuidae; genus Acronicta; species Acronicta aceris. The sequence goes on along the minus strand of OU342763.1, from coordinate 6,068,989 downwards.
TAAATATCAAACAAATTGTTGACAAGAACAATTTTCCATAATATGTAAATATAATATTATAATTGTATCCGTATTTAATCGTATTATCACCGATTTAATTATGAGGTGCACCTTTCAGTAAAATGGTTAATTACCTGCTTCAATTAAAATGTTTGTAACAAATTAATATAAATATATAATTCCAACATTATTTGAATGCACCAATTATATGGGATTTATTCCCAATATTTTGTAGTCGGTTTTTTGAAAAGTTAAATATTTATGAGGTGTATTTATTCGGCGTGGTTTCGACGCGAGTCCAACGGTCCATTGAATCTCAAAGCGTTGAACACAATGTGAAAATTTCCTATTATAACATCGGTATTGATAAATTTATGAGCGCAAATGCGTCACGGAGGATATTCTGTAGACATAAATGGTATTGATTTTGTGGCAGATATAATCAATGCACATGTTTCTGGATGGTTTCTATCACTAATATAGGTACCTTTTTTATGGGATAGGGGGACAAATGAGCAGACGGAAGGCCTGATTACCGCCGCCCATGGACACCCGCAACACTAGAGGAGTCACAAGTGCGTTGCCCGCCTTTTAAAAGGGGATTGGCCCTCCGGTAACCTCACTCACTCGACGAAACCCAACGTAAGCGTTGTTTGACGCCTGTTTTCTGTGAGATTGTGGTATCACTCTAATCGAGCCGGCCCAAAGTACCCAAAGTATGACTCTCCCACGTTAGACCTAAACTTATTTAAAATATTGTAAGATAAAAAGCTGTATCGTATAATGTACTTTATCATACTCAGAAGCATACTTTCTACAACTCAGAGACACAGTACACACATAATATTATATTCCTACCTCTCACGTCTGCAACAGATAAGGCTGTATTTTTTACAAAATTATGCAGACAAGTACTATTAATGTTTCCCCGCTAGAGGCACAGCTGTAAAAATTCAACACTAACGAAGTTTTCATTTTCACACACTACATGTGTTGTACGAATATTGCTTTCATCGGTACACCTTTTTGATCGTAATCTGCACAGGAAATAATCGCGCAGTCATCCAGACGGGACTGCCGCTGACACCCGCCAAGCTTTATTATTATTTTCGAAGGGAGTGTAAAGGGACCGGGAAATAGCTCAGACTGCAAACACTGCGAACAAGCGTTCATTAAACACTTCTGCGCAATTAACGTGAAACGGTGCGGCGTTGAAAACAATGTTCGTTTTATTCAACGCAACCTTCCGACAAACAGCGGACCTCCGCTATCCAAATACGAAGCGAAAGCCAAAAGGATTTTCGGCACCCGGTTTAAACTATTTTTTATTACAAAACTACTAAACCTTTATGTAGAGAACTCTCTGGATATTTCGAGATATTATATTTCTGCAGACTGCAGCGTCTGAGAGTAAATTTACGGAGTATCCGTGCGATGGTTCATCACTATTTATTTCTGTTCAGAAACTACATCTCGACGACTATACGAGTAGTGGTCAATTCTTAAGCGATACAAACCTAAATTCAAGCAAAGTAGGCGAAATTCCCAGTGGTTGTATTTGCAGCGTAGCACCGGCGCTCGATATTTATTATTCATTCATAAGGAGCACTGCGATATTTACTCTCCCATTACTGTGGCCTCGGAGTCGCGTTTCTTACATTAAAAATTTAACACGAGTCCGTCTAGAACAGCACACGAATAAAATGTTCAGTAAATAAAATTAAATAAACATGGCGTCGTGAAACTATTACTCGCAATTGATACTTTTTGTCGATTTCTTTTTGAGGTTCGAATATTTGAATTTTAAAAATGTACCATTCGAAACTGCAAAAATTTTGCGAAATAAATCTTATTCAAATCGAATTCCGCGAGCCTCGGCTAACTACCGAATATATAACCGCAAAATGATAAAAACCAGACAAATGTCTGCGCTCAAAGCACAGTGCGCGCATTCTGCTCAAAAAATAAAAACAATTAGCACTACAACCCAGCCTGCGCTGGCCAGCCAGCAAAAAACTAGCAACCATAGATAATTTACTTTCAATCGCTGCAAAAGCTCGGAAACGCGGCAGAGATTACACATAGTACACTCGGCAAAATATCGGCGAAAAATCTATATTTTTGTGGGCGCACCAAATTCATGCAGATGTTAGCAAAATATTCGTTTGGATATTTTTGACTCGGTGTTTCTGCTCTCTCCATCTTCAGCGGCCTTTTAACTCTTATCTAATATTTGATAATTGTAACCATCATACTTCTAGGCTTTTTCCTAATCTAAAAAAAAATTGTAGAATATCAATATTTTACTCGAAGCGACTGCCATCGGATCTCCGCAATCCAACTATCTATCTATAGCTGTCCCAAGGATAGACTGCTCGTCAGGCTTTTTCGGATTCTAACCGCCACTAACCATTGTTTATGACAATCAGAATAAAACCATTTGCTCTTCGAGGCCGTCTTTCTCTGTCTAATAAAGCAGATCCACAACATCATTCCTGTATTCCCCGAAGGGTTAGGCAGAGCTGTACTACACAGTATACTTAGGTCCCATGCAATAGGGGACGAGCCTATTGCCATTAACCAGGCACGAATCCAGACTCCGAGCTACTGAGAATTTCATAGAAAAACCCAATAACACTTTGCTCGACCTGGGGATCGAACCCAGGACCTCTAGCGTAGCAGTCGCGCTTGGGACCACAAGGCTAATGAGGCAGTCAAAAATGCTGATCCACATCTTAATATGACTGTAATCAATACTAACTGTTCCAACTGCATTTCCCTTCGAATTACTGCCGTGTGCCGACCAAAAGTAGGTCATTACGAAGGCGGATTTCAATTCTTTGCAATACACGGGTCCCTGCTTTACTATGAGCCCGTTGACCCATGAAGCACTAATAATAACGGGCGCACAATAGGCGTAGTAAGCAAAACCGCGCGGTTTCGTTAAATCAGCGAAGTGAAAGGAATCCTCGAGTTGCATAGGCGCCCGCCGTCGTTGAGAATGCAGCAATTTATCCAGACAGCAGACTCGCGACGTTGGAAATGGGACTACGTGTTAACCTGCAACTTTTATACTATTCCGAAAGGAGGTTAAAGTTCTCATGATAATTAATAAGTTTTATACTCGAATAGAATATATGATTTTGACTTTGACTTTGACGTAATCTATGTCAAGATGAAGATGTTGTTAACTGTATACTCTCTTGTTGATTGTACACATTGTACCTACACCCATAGTTCGCCCATATGTTTAGACCCTATGTAATAGGGAGCGAACCTATTGCCATTAGCCGGGTACAAATCCAAACTCGAGACCCGATACTGAAAATTTAATATAAAGACCCAATAACACTGCTCCGTTTGTATTACTAGAGGTCTCACTGAAAATATGCTAGGAGTACACAGTATCAGTTACATGGACCTAAACATACCGGCGAACTGTGTACCCCTTTGCTTATCCCTTCAGGGCATTCAGACAACGATACCTATCTAGGTATATAGTTTTATGACTAGGTACCCCTAGAGAGCGTAAGTATATATCATAAAAAAATCTAGTCACGTAGACTCGTAAATTAAAGATGAAATATTATTAGAAATCGTTCTATAACTTTTTAAATAAGTAAATCGCTTCGAAATCTATATTTCTGGAAAATTTACTACCCTCATCCCCTTTGTTAGATCGAGTCCAGTCGTAGATTTAATATATTTCTATATGTATTTTAAATTTCAGTGCGCTCGCTTTTCTTTATTCAATCCACTCAAATCGAGAGGTTATCTAACCTTACTTTCGCCTAATCTAACTTTTGCCTGCAGTATTTCAGGATCAATACGACCTTCAAACCTTCAAGAAAAGAGCATACTTCCTTGCAAAAGGTCGGCAACGCACTTCTGATTCCTCTGGTGGTGCGAGTGTTCATCGGCGGCGGTAATTGCTTACCATCAGGCGACCCATGTTTACCCCCTATCCCATAAAAAAACCCTTCATAATATTCTTATGACTAATAACGTCAAGAATTGTTGTAGTTGTAACATTGTTAGTTGTGAAGTTTTGTATTTTTTGATAATACTTACTTATAGGAAACAGGTTTTTCTCACTCATGTGCAGACTGAATAAATGGACCACTCTCTCTGTCTCTGGCTGCACAGCAACCTTCGACCAAATATTTAAAATTACCCATCTAGATATATATTATCTTTTAATGGTTTACGCCGTCTGGGGACGGTTAAGAATACTGTTCCTCACTGCCTTTCAGATAGGCATCCCGTAAAAGGGGTGAAAATATCTGATTTGCTCGGTGGTAGGTCCTCTTGAGTCTGTCATAAAGCAACTTTGTGTGTACCTACTTATTTCGACTTTTGCGCGTAAGAGCCAGTTCTCCTCGGTTGCTGCGGCTCTGGCAGTCTGCAGTCCGTAGGAGCTCTTAAGGGTCGAGAATCGAGATCAGCTACTCCTTAGATATTGCAGGTATCTATGAGCGACCCAATCTATCTCTATACTAAAATTCATCAAAATTGGTTCAGCGGTTTCGCATTTATAATATTGGTATGGGTAAATACCAGCATTTTGTTTTCTTGGCCACCACCAATAACACTTTGCACGACCAGTAGCAATCGCGTTTGTGGGACAGTTAATAATTAAACATAGCAAAATGGGATCAAATCGTCAACCAATAAACGAGTCAAATATATCAAACACTAACAAATTTAGCAAGCAAGGTGAATACGGATTTATAAGCGGCTAACTAACACATAATACGGCCAGGCCGCCAGCGGCTCTAATGGCCTTCCATTACGATGCTTGCCACCTGCGCTAATGGCTCAGAAATATTTAATTGATGAGAACTGTACAGATTTCCCGATTCACATTTTTCATCCATTTCGTAGTGTTTCATGTCCGCTTTGTGGGGTGCCTCATTACGGTTATATGTTTTGCTCTTTGCACGAGAGATATTTTGAAGCGAACAGCTTTTATGCTTCATCTGTCTTGTTAAGAGCCGGCTAATTAGATAGCTTTGTTTATAACGTATTATGATTTAGATGCGAGTTGCTCGTATTGTTTTTAAGGTAATTCTGTTCTTTGTAATTGCTTTTACTGTAGTGATTTGTTTTGTTATTATTTACCTAATATTTTTCTTATTTCATAGAAAAACCTAATAACATTTTTAAGTAAACAAAAACTACTCTAAATTGTAGTAGGATTTTCTTTGTTTGAGTTTGGATTTGTGCCCGATTAATAACAATAGGCTCGCCCCCTATTAGGTACAGATCAACAGGTATCGGGTTCCATTCCCAGGTCGAGCAAAGTGTTGAGTTTTTCTATGAAATTCTCAGTAGGAGCTCGGGGTTTAATTTGTGCCTAGTTAATGGCAAAAGGCTTGCCGCCTTTCTACATAGGATCTCAACATACTGTAGACCTCTGTGTACATTTCGGGTAATACAGTCGTAATACTATATTGTGTTCAGATCCTACGTATATAACTATGTTATTTATTTAATTAATTCAGGCTACAAGGTCCATATCGAATAAAATACAATGATGCAATACAATAAACATAAACTAATAACAAAATAAAATACCATTATATACCTATATATAAACAATAGCACTAAGTCACTGTGCGTTCTGGTGGCACTTATCCGCGGAAGCGACGGAACACAACTCCTTGCAGCTAAAGGTCCTCTTTTATGACGAGGTGCAAAAACTAGTTGAAACTCGCACTACAAACGCCTTGAAGTTGACTTTGCGGCGTGATTCCCGTAAAGATTTCACCCCGCCATTTTCTCCTCGGTTGCTGCGGCTCTGGCAGTCTGCAGTCGGTAGGGGCTCTTAAAACTCAGCAACTCCTCTGGTATTACAGGTATCCATAGGCGGCGATGACGACTTACCATCAGGTGGCTCGAATCAATAAAAAATACTGCACTCTCGGCGATCCATTACCATCTTAGTGGTTTAACTAGTGTAGGCGAGAAATTCAGACTGGAGTGTTCGGTAATGCGGCCCATATGGTGGGCGTGAGCTCCACAGGAGCCGTGCCGCATCGGTTCTTGTTGGTTTGCTGACGGCACTTCCTCCTTTGCACCGTCACAAAACCATCGTTATCACCCCGATTCGATGCCTTTTCAGGCACGGGATTCTTGGAAGGAGCATCAAGGGTGCTCACAGTGACTCTGCTGGGATAGCTTCTTTTAGCTGGCTCGTTTGACACGAGCAGCTGGTCAAGGAGTTAGCTAGCAGCTAGCAGGAGCTATATCTAGATATCACTAATCGTACTACCGAACTACATAACTTTGGCAACATCCCAAATAACTGTTAATTATAGCGGTCACTACGAGGCTCTCATAATGTTCTGTAGCTTACGGGTAGAAAAAAAGGGAGCACTGTGTCATATCAGGGGGTTCCACATGTGAATCACAGTATCATATAAGGACACACGGATTCACATCATGCTGTCAAGTGCCAGTGCAAGCTGGCATCTTATTCAATAGGGTTTTCGTACTACCTACTTGTATTACACATATTAATTAGGATGTAAGGTAATTAAGTAAACTATTGTGGTGAGAAAAATATTTTTTTTTATTTGATTGGGTTTGTTTAGCTACGATCTCTCAATTGAGCATCTCAATCGTCCACCAACCAAATATAAACGTTTAATTTATCGTTACAATGAGCCATATCAAATTTCTATGCAAAATTTAATTAAAATCGCAATTGTGAAATTGTTCACATAGGATAAAACCGATGCTAACCAGATGCGGTTTGAAATCAAATCCAGTATTTACGGGAACAATGAGCTAAAACAAATTCTCATCGGGTATGTTTGTGTTAACTGCATCTGAAAGTAGGATCTATAGGTACGGCCAAACGTATTCATTCGCTTAACAGACAATAATGGATCTGACCTATTTACTAACAAACATTCATCGTATTTTAGACAGTACCTAAATACCGGTACGGATTTTGTTAAAACATACACAATTCACATACCTACCTACATTCACGGAGTCAGAGGATTTTTCTTTAGGAAAGCAAACGATCCTACAATTATAATCTTGCACATAAGTTGCTTAATTCTCATTATATAAAATAAAATTGTAAACAGAATGAAAATTATAATCAGGAGTTTCTTGCCGGTTCTTCTCCATAGGACCCACTATTTGGAACTATGCACGTAGTTTGTGACAATTCAAAAGTAGCTAAGTAGGTACCTATGACAGAGGTCTTATTGAAATATGTGACGTGAATATCTGGGTGTGAGGATTTCGATACGGTAAGAGGTGGGACTAACTTATAATAATTTTCAAGCTTAGCTAGTGTCCGCCTTGTTTTGTGAAAAAAGCCATAATGTTATGATAACCCCCTTCTGTCGGGTAAGTTATAGAACATTAGAAAGAAAGAAAGAATGAAAAAACTCCTGAGTAGACAGGTTTTGGAAATGTCCATAAATTTCTTTTAAAAAATCTTCTTTTCTTCAAAAGATTTGATTGAGGACGATAGATATGTAAGTATATAATATATATCTGTAAGTACACTTATCTATTTTCCTCCTCAAAAATAGTGATGATAGTTGCAATTCAGGCAATTATAAATATAGTTCAATTAGTATTTCAAAAACCAAAATAACAGCATGCATTCTATTGTCACGTATTACGTGTATTATTAGCGGTTAATTATCATCGACCGAGACGCCATTGCCACAATAATTGTGGTGTGTTCCTGCATTGTATTTGTGTAGTGGCGGGAAATCATTGGTGGCCACCATTGACCCTTAATTGCGCAGAAGTATTTAATGACCTCTGTTCATGATACAGTTAATTAACGTGGAATTCAATTTCGATCGATACCTTCCTATCTGTCTCACTTGGGTCTTCTTAGGTAAATAGGTACATTGACCCCACATTCAATTTTTATTTAAGTTGTTGAGTAGACAGGTACCTACTGGGGAGCAATGCGGACAATCGCGCTCATTATAGGTATCTAAGTGAAGTGAAATGCATCTTCGGATTAGAAAGATATGAATCACTCGTTTTTTTACTATTTGATAAAAATGCCTGCCTCATTAGTCTAGTGGTCCCAAGTGCGACTGCTACACCTAGAGGTCCTGGGTTGAGCAAAGTGTTATTGGGTTTTTCTATGAAATTCTCATTAGCAGCTCGGAGTCTGGATTTGTGCCCGGTTAATGGCTATAGGCTCGCCCCTTATAACATGGGATCTAAACATACCGGCGAAATGTGGGTGTACATTAAGTACACCTCTGCCTAACTCTTCGGGGAATACAGGCGTGATGGTATGTTATGATAAAAATGCATCACTGAGAAGAAACATCAAAATCACACAGAATAGATATTATTATTAGGTACTGGTACTGGTATGTGTAGGTAATGATGGCTAATCACATTATCACCAGACGTGATGGTGATGATGTGATTAGGCACCAGAACCACTTTGGTACCTACTCAGCTGCACTTATTTTAATGCAGGCCTTAGTCAATTTTAAAAGAACTACAGCGTTAATTGCAATAATTGTAGACATACATTGAATTACTTCCCCATCCTATGTACATACAATATTGTTCTTCAAATTGAGCACGTGCTACTTGGCGCATCTAATAACAACGCAATTAGCACTAATAATTTTATATTACTAGCGACCCGTGCGGAGCCTCGCTTACGTCAATTCTCCCGACTTTTCCGGTGAATTAAAAAAATGTTTTCTACAAATCTTGACCTGACAGATTTGTAGACATTTCTTTAATAACAACGAACACAAAAAAAATGAATTCGGTATCCTATTTGATGCAGTCGTTTGAAAGTTATGTGCGTACGTACTTACATACATTAACGCGATTCATTTTTATTTAAGTATAAATAGAATTTATAGATAAATATAAGATATAGTTAAAGATAAATGAAACTGAGGCTACAATAAATGAGTGTATTATCCATAAGTGCTATACTTATTTCGCTAAGCATTAGGTACCTACAATAAAAGCAAGAGTTGTTCCGTAGTCATCCTATGGCAACTCATCCTATTTCTTTATTCATCCTAAACTAGAATTCTTAACTGATCCAATTACATTAGTTTAGTAAAGTTTCTTTATTCAACCGAAATGTGTTCCTTACTCTGCCTGTGGCAAATATTACCGAAAATAGTTTGATACTAATAGCTAAATTTCATAGTTCTAGGTCAACGAAAAATACCCTATAAATTTTGATTCCCTTGAGAGTGTCGAAATATGCGGCACAAACCGGGTATTTTTTTACCTTAATTAAAGATGTTTAATTTTTTCACAGCTTCAAGGGACTATAGATCTGACCTGAGTGTATAGTTTTTATTTCATCTCGATACCTCCACGCGTATCTGAGATAAAGGGTCTTGACGGACAGACGGACGGTCAACAAAGTGAGCCATCCTATAAGGCTTCCGTTTTTAGGGCACGGAACTCTAAAAAAAGAAAATTTACGTAATGCTATAGAGGGCTACAGAGAGAGGCCCGTGCCCAGCAGTGGGATATTATAAGAAGTACTTAGACTACAGAATGAAGTAATTTTTTCTTCTTTTTTACAGCTGTGCAGTGAAATTTATAAGAAGGTATAGAAATCTCTAATAAAATTAACAACAATCTCAGATCAAAGCAAATAGGTAACTTATCAGAGTTTTAAAGTAGGTACCTACTTACTTACAGTAACTAGAAAGGATATCTAGCCAAGTACTTAGTTATTAAATAGAAACCTGAATTTACATGATGATAATCCCGCTGTGCCGCCCACTGGAGAGTTTCTCACCGCTCCCTAAAGCTCAATTTTGTGCAGTAACCTAGCATAGGTATATGCCTCGAACAGCGATATTTTTAGTAATAAGTTGCACAAATTTAAAAGATTAATTATAATGAAATTAGAATCAATGTGAATCTTTGTGTTAATTCTAAAGTCATAATTCAAAAATACGATTCAAAACTAATAATAATAATATAACTAATTATTATTATTTTTATTTAATTTCATTAAATTGTTGTAGAAGTTACTTTTACATTATAATAATAAAATCTTAGGCATGATGTGGCCTCCTGTAATTAAGGAAACATAATATACTTCATCGGTATTAGGTAAATAATTATTTATCTGAATGTATACCTAATGTATTCCTTGTTGGAGACCCAATAAATAAATAAATAATTAGGTACCTATCCTAAATTATTATTAGATAGATACAATGAATACAATAGTGAAGGAAAATTAAAACAAATGTTTTTAAGTATAGGTTTACCTATTATATCTGTATAGTAGGTAGATATACAAAATTGAATTCCCCCAAATAAAAAAGAGCAATTCATTACATATTTTGACTTAAATTCAAGTCTTCGTGTCATGCTCTGCCACAGAGCCATCTTAATAAATACAAACCAATTATATCTTAAAATTATGTAGGTACGCCTAAGTGATGTACATCATTTATGTTGTACACACGTATATTAGGTTGTACACACGTACAACATAATGTAGGCCTACTTATGGCCCATATCGATGCACTATACTAGTTAAGGAAATAATGTGCATTGATTGTGGCTCTACCAGGGTGCATACTCTCTGGCAGAGCCACTTAGTACACGTACTCAGGAATGATAAAAGCTACTGTTTTTTTATGAAATTGTACCAATCATCAGTAATGTACCAACACCTACTGCTTATTTGGTAGGTACATGTTGAAAAATATTATTATATTTATACTTTGGCTTTCATGGTTTTCGCTTTGCTAATATATAGAAAACGGCTTGTTATTTTATTGTAGCAAAAATTTGCTATTTTATTTGATTAGGCACAAGCAAAATATCATTCGGCACAAGTGCACCTAAACATTATCATACACGAAATCAATAGACTGACAACAACTATTTAATAGGTAATGATATTTTTCAACATGTAGGTACACATTATGCAGTAATAATACATCAGTATTCATAAAAAAAACCGTAGCTTTTATCATACCAGAATCAATGCAAATTATTTTACATAAATTTATTTTTCATCTAGGTATAGGTATCTATATTTTACATAAAGGTACATATTATATGTAGTACATCGATAAAGGCCCTAAGTACATTATGTAGGTAAGTGTAGTACATCATGTCAAGATATAACTGGTTGGTATTTATTAGGGGGCTCTGTGGCGGAGCATGACACAAAAATTCGATTTTATTTCTTCGTTCTATTTAACTGGGGATGGAAAAAACGGGCTCCTAACTGAGATTCTATTTTCCTTCTGTTTGGTCACACCAGTCCTAATCACAATTATCTATGCATTGATAGTGATTCACGCTTTGATAACGAAAATCGAATATAAATTATTTATTCAATAAATGTATTTGAAAAAGAATGTTTATTTTCAATCTAAAAGGTTTGCCATTCACTCACATATTATGGTAGTGTGACTACGTAAAAAGAGTGACCAGAATCAGCCAATTTCATTAATTATATAAGCGAAGTCTCCTTGATCTCGGTTCAGCTGTTTTGATAGCGCCACAGACTAATTATGAAATACTAGTATGATAGCGCAGCAGCGTCCGCGCTATGTCCATGCGGTACATAATTAGTTACACTAAATAACTTTCTGTTAAGTTGGCGAGTTTTAATCGTAAACAATAGTTCGGTACCTAACAATTCATAAATACAATTTTCATACAAACTAGCGCCATTGTCAACCGACGGCAGTAACCACTCAAGTTTTAACTATTCTGATAGGGGTACGCAAAAAGTTTCGATACCATATGTAGGGTATTGAATTTTTTTTTAAATAGGTAACTTAGATTTGTTAGTGCCGTTGGTCGCCACCGGCGCTAGTTTCTATTCAGATTAATATTATAATAACAACATTTTTTCAAAACAATTACACCAAATCAACGTTTTGTATCTTCGAGCACTATCTTAATAATGGTTTTAGAATAATATTTATGAACTTTTCACTTGTTTTTAAGGCCAAATAACGGAATATAACTACACAGAAACTAGAATTTGTCTGATTTCTACTTGACAATTCGTATTCCTCTTCCGTTACCGTTACGTGGCAGTCTCTTCGCTTACATAATAGTAATACAAATTTTGGAGATTTTGTAACGAGGTTCAGTTTCTGGGTGGCGTCTTTAGTGCCTCACTCAATTACTCACTTGGGGAAGCACTTCAGAGGGAAGCACAGTCGGTGACTCGATCCATGTTACGAATTTGATTGTGACAGAAACGATTTCGTAATTTTCACCGGTCACCAGGATTATCTAGCCTGCGGTACATCACTAGTAACTGTAACTGTCAACTACTCAACTGTCAATTATTGACATGTCATTTTCTGTATTTACGTGATTCGTGAATGAGGTTTTCAGTTTTCATTTTATTTTTACATTTTAATCTATAGTTTTAATTTGTGAACTAAGTATATTGTTTTGTGGAGTGATTTTATTGTAAGTTAAATATAGTTGTAACAACACAATGTCTCATCAAACTGGGATTCAAGGTATTGATAAAATACAGTTATCTTTCACTTTTTTACACACGTAATATGCTAATAATCTTGACAAAAACAATTTCTTTTTGCATTATAATTAGAGAAAATTAGATGAGATTGTATTATAAATAGAAATTACGCAATTTCTGGCTATGAACCGCCACCCACGTACGATTTCTATAATGATACATAATGGAACTAAATTTATAAAAAATCTTCATATTAAATTCACACTGATATAAACGCATCATTCTTAAAGTAATAATTTCTAGTGGATAAAAAACTAAAACAGCTCACATCTATTTTGTCATAAGGACAAGGTATAATAAAATTATAGAAACAAACTAGTCACCAATCATACAGTTATAAATCTAGTTACTTAACTATTATAGTTACATGATATTATAAAGTATCTCTGCTTATAGATGTCCTTCTAGTGTAATATTGGTTTTTATCATATCAAGTCAAAATGATTCCTAATTATACATTGTAAAGATTGGTTATGGTTTGTTTATGCATCATAATTATAAGAATCCTGTTTCTAGTTTAGTACACCAGACTACATAGGTATCACCTTTCTTTTTCTTACGAGTCCCATGTAAAAGTTGTCTTTAAGAGATCACTTAGCGACAATAAGTCAAATTGTACAATTCTATGATTCATAAAATTGTATATTGATGATGTTTTTGTAACAAATTGTTTAGTAGTCTATCATTTTATTCACAGATGATAACCATAAAATACACTATCTTATTTCAAACTACCGTCCAATATCCAAAATTTGTTTATTTTCTAAAATTCTCGAGCGTATAGTATACACGGATGTTTACGATGCAACCAAATGTAACTTTGGTGAAGCACAGCACGGTTTCCTCAGGAATCGCTCTACAACATCTAACCTTATTTTGTCTCATGAAATCATATCTGAGGGGATGGAGAACCGAGCACAAATTGACGTCATATACACAGATTATAGTTAGTGTTTTGACAGAATTGATCATCGATTACTATTAGAAAAACTTGCTAGAGCAGGAATACATGGAGACTTATACCGGTGGTTTACCTCTTACATTCAGAATCGTAGTCAGGCAGTTGTGCTTTCAGGATATACATCTGGATGGAATGCTGTGCCTTCAGGAGTGCCTCAAGGCTCAATACTAGGGCCCCTGTTGTTCACACTATTTATTGGCGATATTAAAAACTGTTTCAAGCATGCCTATATACTACTTTATGCAGATGACATGAAAGTGCACAAAATAATAAGAAGCATTTCTGACACACATCAGTTACAGGCTGATCTCAATAGATTTGAAACATATTGTAAGCTCAACAAGCTTGAACTGAATGTGTCAAAATGCTTCCACTTAATATTCACACGGCGAAAATCTAATATTGGTAGAGGCTATACCTTAAACGATCACAACATCAAAAAAGTCAGTAGTATTAGGGATCTAGGAATTACACTGGACAGTAAACTTTTATTCGACCAGCATATCGAAAATTTAGTTATAAAAGCCTCAAAAGCACTAGGATTTATAATGCGCACTTCAGCACCATTCCGCTCTCTTAAACCGATCAAAGTTTTATACTGCTCGTACGTACGTAGCCATCTGGAATACGCATCACAGGTCTGGAACCCTCAATACGAGATTTATAAGTCTCGTATCGAAGGTATTCAGAAGAAATTTTTAAAATATCTTGATTTCAAGGCAAAACAATACTCAAATGACTACATCCATCGCTGTAAAAGATATCATTTTCTCCCTTTATGTACTAGAAGACAAATTAGTGATATATGTTTTTTACTCAAAGTTGCCAATGGCACAGTCGACTGTCCTGAACTTCTATCAAAAATTGAATTACGCACTAATCAAATGGGATTTCGACAGCGACCACTTCTCCATATACCCTTCGCAACTACCAATTATAGACGGAATGCATTCTTCCTAAGAACGGCACGTCATTTTAATGAAGTTTCTAAAGAACTAAACATTGATTTATTCTGCACTAGTGTAAACGCGGCAAGGCGACTACTAACAAAACCATTTTTTGAATCGGATTTTTTGAAAGAAATATCAGGTAGCGGCAGTTTGTGTGAACTTTAAAAATTAATTTAAAATTACTTTTCTTATTTTTATTCTTATGTTAACTTTTCATTATCAAGAGTGTTAATGTTTGGGCTATTTATCAGTGGAGACTTGTAATTAGCAATTTGGTTTTTTATATTATTTTAAGCATTCTGTTTTGTTATTTGTCTGTAAGTCTTCCTACAAATAAATAAATAAATAAAAATGGTGTCTTAAAAAAATTATGATAGTGTTCAGTGCAATTAGTAATACATATATATATTATTATGATAAGAAACATAATATTATAATAATAAAAGTATGCATTCAAGAGGTATATGATCTAAATGTATTGTATCCTGAAAGTGTCATTTCTATTAATGTTTCCTCATCAACACCATAATAAGTAGGTACCAATCTAATACAACCATAGACTTGTATTTTGTTTTTCTATTTCAGCCAACGCAGAGTTAAAAAAATATTTAGGAAAATGTAGAGATGGAAAAATCAGAGTCCTGAAAATCAGCATAGAAAATGGTAATTTTTCAAAATTCTATTTTTCTTCTGTCAATGTAGATACATATTGACAATGAAGAAACAAGAACACCTATGTGTAAAAACAGAATTTTACAGGAAACGAAAAAGATGGTCCATATAAGTAGTTGTTTGATAGTTATTGTCAGTTATATGAATAACTCTCTAAAGAATAGGAAGTAAAGTTAAATGTTCTTAGCAAACGATTTTTTAAAGTCTTTAATGTAAAAAAACGGAAAATCATAAAATGTCAGGTGTTTTTGTTTCTTCATTGTCTATATAAATGTTTTGTTCATTAGTATTGAGCAGGGTGGGTAGGTGCAAGCAACTCTTTGCAACACCATACTTTTGACAGAGTTAGAAGCATGAGCATTTGGATTTATTCAAATAATAATTCACAGCTTCATGTATACTTTTAAAAATTGCTGACAATTTTTAAAAGTATACATTTAAACTGTTATTTAATTTTGAATTTGTTTCTCAATTATCTAGTTAGTTTGTTATGATTTGATACAAGTGCTGTTCATGCAAATGCTGTACATGTGCCTGTAAAGCTAATGCACACAGGTCTAGAACTCATTGTTTTTTTTAGGGACAAAAAACAGATTTGATACATATTACTTAAGACATATCAACGAAAATCCTTAAATCTATGTCAACAATTATGCATTGTATACCATGACGTGCACAAGTTAACAAAAGAAAAAGAAAGTTTAAAAATAATAATAATTTTATAATTATAAGTGTGATTGTCACATTTCAGAGCAGCTGGTTCTTTCCAAGTATTACCCAACAAAACACTCATGGGAACAAGACTTCGACAAATATGTACCATCATTGGTGGTTGATGATTTGCCTTGCTACATTTTATATAGGTAATTTAGCTTTTTCCTGTAACTTTTTATAAATATATAACTAGCAACTTCTAAATAATTTTCATTAATTTTATGATTCGGCTTAAAATGTATGTTACCCATTTGATGATTATTAATTTCTATATATGTTTATAATAACTTTCTCATTAGCCTGACTGCAACTGCTATACTAGAGGTCCTGGGATTGAGTTCTGAGATTGGATTTTATATGAAATTCAATAGAAGCTCAGAGTTTGGATTTGTGCCTGGTTAATGACAATGGGCTTGCCCCCTAATACATGAGACCTAAACTCACCATCAATGATAGGTGTATATTAGTACACCTGTGCCAATGCCTTCAAGGAATACAGGGGTGATGGTATATTAAGTATCTGTGTAAGTCTTAATAAAAAAAATATCTCAAAAGTTCTATGTTTTACAGGTTTGACTCAACAAATTCAGTTGGGCATGAGTGGCTTTTGCTCAGCTGGTCTCCAGACAGTGCCCCAGTCAGATACAAGATGTTGTATGCTTCTACTAAGGCCACACTCAAACAGGAGTTTGGCTCTGCACATATTAAGGACGAAATGCACGCCACTGTAAAGGTATATTTTCCATTAATATTGCCCGAATAGGATAAGCAATAAATATAGGGTGTGTGAACCATTTTTTTCTTTTTTTATGAGTATTGTAAAAATTAGGCATTAGTAATCAATTTTAAAGTTGTCGAAAACATTATCTGGTGACATCAATGACATCTAATAAGCAATTTATTTTGTTTCTCAACTGAGATGACTTACTTTACAGTTAGTTTAATGTCATTTTACCTCTTAACTATCTTTTTGTGATTTTTTTTCCATGCATCATTCCTTTACTAAAATAACTTTATAATTTTATTATGGAGAATGCTGATTGTTGAAAGAAAAATGTTTGATTTGGTCATGAAGTTACAAATATTCGAAAACTTCTTGGTACTTTGCTAATGCAGCGTTTTTGGTCCATTGTTATTGTTTTTAATGTTGCGAAATGCTGATCCTCCGAATTTATGGTCATTAGTGCCGATGACGTAACATTGATATATTAATAAACAAAATATGATAATGATTACATTGTCATCTACTAATTTCGTAAGCAACAACAACAGTGATAAGAAATGTACTTATGACGATGTGTGTTAGAATTGATTGTAATGAAAATAGACACAAGTTGACATTTAAAAATTCTTTTACAATCTATTTGCGTAACTATTCACTATTAAAATTCATCTTTAGACTCGGTATCGGAGTGAAGAACCCTAGTTTAAAATAAATAGTGATAGTTTAGTCTAGCTAGTTGATTTTGCATGTTTTCACTATTTTCGTCTCTATTTGACTTAGGCCTAATCTAAATCTGGTTTTCAACAAATATCTGTATAAATATAATTATCACCAATTTGTTCAGGTTTTCTTTGTAATTGCTATATATTTTTTATTGTTTCTAGGATGAAGTATGTTTAAAAGGTTACAAGGCTCATTTGAGCGGGGTGAGCGCGCCTGCCCCGCTGACCGACAGAGAGGAGGCCTTGAAGGAGTTACAGGAGAGTGAACAGAACACTAACTATGGAACTGATGCCAGGTAACTTATGGCAATGGCCCTGACATAACAAGTCATAAAAAAAGTTGTTCTTACCTATGGTTTGTTTTTCTTTAGATATTTTATATAAAGGGGAAGACAAACTTTGTGGTGAAATGATAAAAAAAATCTCTATTTTGGGCTCAGAAAGAAATATTTGTGGCATTTTTTTGTGATTTATGCTGATATGAGTTGGATTGCTTAATTCGCTGTTACATAACCACTAGTAGGTTTTATAAATATCTGTTATGTCAAACAGCTGTACAATATCCAGCTGGGTTGCGCTATGTTTAACAAAACTTCTACCCAGGTTTTGCAGAACTACCCATGTTTTTGGTTTATCTGTGACTGCATAATAAGCGTTTGGTGTAGGGCGACCAAAATGCTAAATGCCTAGCCTTAATGAAATAGAGATTTTGTTATATTTAAAGAATTTCTGTCCTTATCACCCATACAGATTCGTAACTATACATACCCTAACTGTATTTAAATATTGCAAATAGCCTCTTGCTCCAGTTAAATAATTATTATATTATCGTGTTACAAACTTACAGGCAGTCCACAATGGGTGGTGTGTCATTCCCTATTACTGAAGATGCCAAACAAGGCTTGCATGATCTCAAACGGGGTTCCTATAACTATTTGCAATTTAAAATAGGTGAGTCCAAACGTTTTTATGTAGACACTAATAATAACAGCTCTTATCATACGAAATACTATTAATAATGTTCGTTGCCGATGGCTAAATAATGGTGTTATAGATGGAAGAAAGGCGGAAATCTCACGAAGAATAATAATTCTTTTGTTTCATTTGCCTGAATGTCATTTTTAATTTCTGGGCCACCTTCAACAAGACAATATGATCTGTGTCGAGTATATTCAGCTGCATTTGGTTAGACTCGAAGCCAAACTCAACTTAGTCGAAAATAGTGTGTATAGTATTTATTGTATATACAATGCGATAAGAAACCCCTGTCTGACCCGTGAAGGTGTTGTTAGGTATAAGGATCTGGTTATTTTTATTATATTATAATCGGTTTTACTTTACAATTAAAAAACCTCCAGTTTTTTTATAAAAAGAGGAGACTGACATGGCAATACTTATGGTGGCGATGACACAGTACCTCAGTGTCAAACATAGCATATTAGCATTTTTAACATAGTGTATAGTTACTTTTTTTAATAGCCTATTTTGTGCTGTCACTGCTGGACAAAGGCTTCCCCTAACTCAGTTACTTATGTATTGTTAATTTTTTAGGTGTAATATTATGCAAACCGATGTTACGATGCTTAAGAATACGCTGAATCGTTTTTCTTTGTCTTGGCGAAGGCACTACCGTGCTCCTTATCACCATTTTTATTATTAAAGTTTTCAAGGTTTCAAAAAGTTCACGGAAGGGTGTAACGTAACGTTTTCTTGTAAAAAAAAAACAGTTATGGTAGTTCTCAATATTGTATGTTGTACATTTCAGATTTAGATCAAGAAATGATTCATTTATCCAAAGCGGCCAACATACCTCTGCAAGAGTTACCGCAGCAGGTGCCGGCGGACCAGGCTAGATACCACTTGTATATATTTAAGCATACACACGAAAGTGATTATTTGGAAAGCATAGGTGAGTAACTACCAGCAAGTATGCCATTATTAAAAAATGGCAGACAAATAGCGAACTTATAATTCTACTTATATTATGTGAATTACAAGAATTCTATACTTACCAATCCTTGATTGAATTGTCTACTGAGAGCTTTTTGGGATGTTGAGTGACTGTAAGGCCATTGACTGATGTTTATTGCAACCAGAGAATATAAATATAAAACTTAGACTGTGAATTTGAATACTTAGATCTTCGTTAAAAAATGCATTATTTGGTTTAGTGGTTGTAAACACCACTGCTCAGCATTACATCCTGGATTCAATACCAGGCCAAGCAGTGTGATTGTGTTTTGGGTTTTTCTATAAAATTATCAATAAGCTCGGAGTTTGTAATTGATTAAGCCCGCGCACGCATCTGCCTTACCCTTCCAGGATACAGGCGTGATGGTATATTAAGTTATATGCTAGAGTATAGACAAAATTGTGCAATTAATTATAATACTATTTTACATATAAATTAATTCAGCATTACTATTTTTATTGACAGTATTCATCTATTCAATGCCTGGATACAACTGCAGTATAAAGGAAAGGATGATGTACTCTAGTTGTAAAGGACAGTTCTTAGAAATCATTGAGCGAATGGGCGTCGAAATTGCTAAAAGGGTAAGTTATTTATTTTCATAGATTTTTTTGATTCTTCAGCACTACTACACTATGTAGCATAAGTTTTCAAATCCAAGAGTCGACAAAATGACCTTCGATATGTAGAAATATCATTTTTATCACTACGGCTCAAAAAGTTCAAAACTTTGTCGATCATTGGTGAATAATAAATGTCTGACGAAACTTTCTATGATATTCTATAAACTCGATGACATGATTACATGTCAATTTCAAGAGTTCGTTCAAAAACTTTCCATCTATGCCATAATCGATCACTGGTAAATGTCTGACGAAACCTTCTAGAACTTTCTATAATATTCTATAAACCCGATCTACTTATGTCAAATTCAAAATTTTCTTAAAATATTAACACCATCAGACATTATTAGTACACATAACCAAATTAATGATCTCCGTTTGGAGAGTAGGTATTGATAAAAATACCTCGTTTCGGGCAAAAATTCTTAGATCTTTTTATGAACAACTGGCTGTTCTCGGCATGCGTTACAATGTTTTTTATATGAAACGGGCTCACACACTACTCGCCAATGTTTCATTT
Organism: Acronicta aceris; assembly: GCA_910591435.1. Lineage (NCBI taxonomy): Eukaryota > Metazoa > Arthropoda > Insecta > Lepidoptera > Noctuidae > Acronicta > Acronicta aceris. The sequence continues at coordinate 6,048,611 of OU342763.1, read as the reverse complement.
GATAAGTGGTAGAAGCCCAAAAAGCCTGACAACCAGTCTATCCATAGGATAATCGGTATTGCCCTGAAATTGAGTTGCGGGGGTCTGATGACAGTCGCTTCGTACAAAATACTGATTTTCAGTCGCATCTGGTGAAACTTGAAGACGACCCCAACATACTCGCAGTTGGGAAATGAGCTAAGAGGATGAAAACATTTATATTTTGTTTTATAGGCTTTAGCCCAATACAACAATGTAGTCACTTATACAATATACCTAACACTATCATAATGCACCATCTTACAATTTCCTTACATTTTACAGTTGGAAATAGATGACGGCAAGGAACTAACGGAAGACTTTCTGTACGACGAGATTCATCCTAAAAGAAACCTCCACCGTCCCGCCTTCGCCAAGCCCAAGGGTCCGCCCAACAGAGGTGCCAAACGAATCACTAAGTCCCAGAGTACCCAGTAGATAACCATCAGTAGATGTTTTAACAATCACGTGGCTGTTAGGAAGACTTAGGTCTCTTGTAAACACTAAGAAAATCCTGCGATTCTGCTATAGACAAGACAATTAATTTAAGACGTACACTACAAGAATAGGCTAGTTGTTTTATTGCCGCATTCGCATTTTATTTTTATAATAGACAGAGAGCGTACTTTAGTGGATTGTGACGTCATAAACCAATGCGTCATTTAAATTCTATACTAACACTCGTTTTGCGTGAAAACCCCACTAAAAACGTCTTAAAACTGAATCTTAAACTTTATTAACTTTATAAGCCGATTTAATTTTTTTTTTTTCTGTGTACGAATTCTATTCTGTCACACAAGAGACAATACTTTCCGACCCTCCCTACTTCCGATACCTCACTTCGTTGTAGAGTTTGTTGTCTACTAAATGGGTTTAGCTTACATGACGCACTCTTTGTGCGTGTACAAACGTCATCTCACTTATGTAGTTGTATTTTGCATCGAAATTAGACCGCTTACATGAAGTGTGTGAATTGACGTTTCAAAATTATGAAGCCACCAAAACAAAATAGCCTTTCTTTGTTTTCCTATCCTGAATTCCAAAAACATTTTTATTTATTTTTATACATTTCTTAATTTCGGAGAAAACAATAAAAATAAAAAATCGTGTGATGACGTAACTTACACGGCGGAAACTGCGAAAATTGAAATTTTGTCGAAATAATAGTAAATCAACAATGAAATAGTCATTGTAGGGTTATGAAGAATTAAGATAGATGCCAAACTAACATAAGACAATTTTTTTAAGGGTCAGAAAAATTACGTCATTTGGCAATTACGTCTGTTTAGAATAGAAAGAACTTCAATTTGGAAAATAGATATGAAAATGATTGAATATCGGGAAAATAAAAAATAAGGGTATTCTATTTTTCGATCTAGTTTAAAAAAAAAATAATATATTATGGGTGTTAAAAAAATGAAAAGTTGTCAATTGTCACAAAAGTGTGCGAGATCCCCTCCTATATTGACGTAGGAGGAAGGGAGTATTCCCATCGTGTCTTGCTTTTTGAATTTACTCTTCCAGTGCCGACGCAGTATGTACGCAGAACATACTTAGATCTTTTCCAAAATCGTGTGTAAACCGCGGTTTTTCTTAGCGTTTACAAGTTGACTTATAGCCGGAATTAATAACCTATCTCTTGATTGTTTGAAGATAGGCATTTGACATATCTTCTATGATGCTTTTGTCAAATTTCCATGGGGAATCGAGAAATAGTTCCGGCAGATATAGAAATCAATTTCATATTAAATTTTATTTTAGAATACCTAATTAAGAGCTTTCTTTAAAGGACATAATAAAAAGTATGTTGATATTTAAAAAAACATAATACTGCCTTACTTCCAAATAGCTCCCGTATTGCACAAAACATACATTATGATAAAATTGTATGAACTATTCAATGATAATATGGATCTTATATAAGTACAGAAATATAGAAAATATTAGTGAACTAATGAAGTGGATGGGCAAATTATGTCGACAATTAACAGATTTTTTTTACATTATATTTACAAAATTGTGTAGCTTTTTACCAAAAGCCACGTGATTTATATGGACTTTTATAGTTAGAGTATGAAAGTAAACTTGCTTCGTTACCTATAAACATTAAAAGAATAATGAAATAAAGACTGGTCAATGTGCAATAACGTCATCCAAAATTAGAACCAGTTATTGTAAAAAACAATTAAAACATGGATATTATTCAAATTGTTTACTTAAGTATTTTCAATAATACATTCTAAAAGCAAATCAACTTCTTGATAATGGAATTTATTTTTGATTAAAAGTATAACTATTGTATTTAAACAATGTAGTAATAATACATAATATAAAAGTATTATTGTGGTAAAAATAAACGAGTTAGTTGACAATGAAATTATTAGCAATACTGTAAAACTATGAATGAAATTCAAAAGTAAATAGGGGCAACCATAAAGTCCCTAGTTAGTATCTGAATTACTTTTTTAAACATTGTATTTTCTAAAGACATGGCTCGTACAAACCCTGCAAAGATCAAGTAGCTAGCTCCGTAATATTTAAGGCGAATGACACGCTTTGTGGCCAACAGAATATTGAGGTTAAAACAACGTACTTTTTTAGTATATTTTTCATATCAATTACGCCTAATTTTATAGATGTAATTGAAGCATTCATGGCAACGAGGGCATCCTCAATAAAATGAGGTTCAAAATAATTGAAGTTAAAGTTTCTAATGTAGAACAATGGCCTGTCGTCTTCGTCAATAGTTTGAAATGAGATTTTCTCAAAATTGATTGAAGATTGATGCCATAACAGAAAAATGAGCCTTCGATACCGACTTCTTATTCCCAAAGCTTCAGTTATCTGTAGCGCAGATATTTTCGTCTTTGTTTTAACCCTTAATTTAATCTATGATGGATTTACAACATTTAATGGCTTTTCATTGAAATGAGAGTTTATACAAAAAAGTCAAGAATTATGTAAAACGTTCAATGCTTATAATATTTCAAAGCGGGCTAAAAACTCTTTCAAAACTGTCCACAAAGCTTGTCTTTTTTAGTGAAGCAGACAATTAAAAAAAAATTATGTGTAACTCAATCCATTTAATAATCCTCTACTCATTCCCAAAAGTATTACAAACAGTCATTAGAAAGTAGTCTCCTACATAATATTTTATGTATATTTTTGCATAGGAATTAATGAATTGTATTTTTCTTAAACTTTTTTAAGGACTTGCTTATTTTTAAATCGAGTTTTGGAATTTAATTAGACGCATATGTAGCTCAATATATTTATTACATTTATATATCTTGCCATTTTAAAGTTTGTAACTTATTATTAAGTCTAATCGTTCCTTCTCATCTGGATTCAATTTCAATACTTATAAGTCTTAGCATTTTTTACCTTTAGTATTTAAATTTAAGCGAAAATACTTTCTTTTTATTCTAAAATTGATGCACAAATACAATAATATGAAATGTTTGTAAATACATATTTCCTTATATTTTTGTAAATTGGTTCGACCACATGTGTAACGTGCAATGTCTGTAACAATAAAATGCTTTTAATATAATTTCTGATTTATTATTGCTTGAAGTAAATGCTTTTATTATATTTTCTTACGTGGGAGAGCCATGCTTCAGCATGAATGGGCCGGCTCAACCGGAGTGATACCACGGCCTCACAGAAAACCGGCGTCAAACAACGCTTACGTTGTGTTTCGCCGAGTGAGTGAGGTTACCGGAGGCCCGATCCCCTTTTAAAAGGTCGGCAACGCACTCGTGACTCCTCTGGTGTTGCGGGTGTCCATGGGCGGCGGTAATCGCTTACCATCAGGCGATCTGTCTGCTCGTTTGCCCTCTTATCCCATAAAAAAAAATTCTAGTTGCTGTGTTATATGCTTTTGACTGTAGGGTACGCCGCGATAGTGGTAAGGCCTGCCATAAAATGTGTGGAGAGGCGTCACCGAGCCCTCCGTTTCTGACTGAGGTGATCTCGGGTCTGATTACCTCGAGGGTACGGCAACACACTGGCGCTTGGACTGGGCAGCGGCGTGACCTTGTCGGAGGGCCCACTGACCTCGCTACCAGCCGTAATTCGATCCATAGTCGGAATCAGAATGTGGGGAGCCGCCTCCTACTGCGACCTAGTAATGCTTGCGGCTGAAAGTGAGATAAATAATCCTCCCTCTGTGACCTGCAGGCGGCTGACTTGGGGGAAAAAAATATAACAAGGTTCAAAAGTAAGGTTCAGCATGTAAAATCTGTCAATTTTAATCTAAAAGCCACAACTATAACTTTGCGCATTTGACCTGATGCTATCTGGTGACGAATTGACAACTTACGAATTATAATAAAAGATAATTAAGTATTGTAATAAATTATTCCTTTATTTTCTATATCTATGTACATAACAATGTTTTACTCTTTGTCTTAATCACCAACTACGTAGAGGAGCCGAGACTCAGAAATGAATTCAATTATATAAGTACCTTCAGTAAAAAATTATATTATCTACAACCTGTAAGAGAATAAGCGCTTGTCCAGGTCTTGACCTGAAAGTAGTTTGTGCAGAATCGACTACTGAATGTATTACAGTGATTTTTAATAAGTGTTAATTTTTCACAACAAAATCATTGCAATACCTGAAATATGGCCCATTGTTGGATCAGGGATGTATTCAGTCGAGGTATGGAAAACTGAAACCTATTTGCACAAATTGTTATTGTGTGCGTGTGCGCATCGATATCATAGTCGTTGTGAGTAGGATTGTGGTACGGCCACAAGTTTTACGTTTAGCTGATATAAGTAACTAGCGACGCGGTTTCACCCGCGCTGCTCCATTCCTAAGACAACACGTAGCGTGATGTTATATAGCCTATGTTACTCAGTGACAATGTAGCTTTCTAACGGCAAAAGAATTTTTGAAATCGGTCCAGTACTTTTTGAGCCAATTCGTTACAAACATACTTACATACAAATCTTTCCTCTTTATAATATTAGTATAGATTTCTTAAATAAAATATGCTTACGTGTTTCAAAATGACTTTCAGGTTTCGTTATTATAATTATGACTCCATAATATAATATAATCGACCTTTTCGAGGTCTCGCGCTTATTCAGTTACACGTTGTATTATAACTTCTCGTTTTCTTAACCTTGATGAGCTGGCCGATTAAACCGTAATACATTATGTCTGGGATGGATAGAAATAACCCATAGGTATATAGTATACCTATACAGTTCAGTCAAAATCACTATGGGTAATGGGTCTGAAGTATAAAAACTGTGTGTAGACAGTGTTGTGTTCCTAAAAGTTTCTTATTCGTGTAAACAGGCTGGGGCTGTCACCAGTCAGTCGTCGGTCAGCCGTTTATTGAAGCGTACGTAGGTACGGTGAAGTAAGTTTGGCAATTGATATACTGTTCCACCTTAAGCTCTTAATAAGGGTGAAATGTAATGAACCGCCAATGTACTGTAAGAACTGGGGGCTTACTCTTGAACTCAATTCCGATACATCGACATTGGAATTGTGCCGTTTCGTCAAGTTGTTTGTTTCAATATTGCGCGGTGATTGAGTGAACTAAATAGGATTGGGAAACGACCCAACCATTGGCCAATCAGGATGACGAATACAAGGTTAACGGAGTTGTACTCAATGGTACGAAATCGCCCGACAGCCACATTGACATTGGAATCGGATCACGTTTGGATTGGTATTGTATTGTTTTCAAGAGTAAGCCTGCTGGAACATTACGATTATCGTACTAGAACTTCGCGGGTAGATCGCGCGGCGCTAGAGCGGCGTAATGTTGTGTTATGAGAAATTAATGTCTTTGTTCGCGAATGAAATGTCTAAACTTTTCACATCTTTTTGATTTAAATTTCTTCGTAACGTTATGATAGTTTTGAAACGGCGGTCGTTTAAAAGCAAAAAATAAATTTTTTTGCTTTTAAACGACGCGGGCAACATCCAACCCCCGCCCTTGCCTACAGTCATGTGTAGTAAAGGAGAACGAAATGCTCTAATAAATTGTAGTTGCTCTAAGATCGTCACTAATATTTCAGTGTTCAATACAATAGAGTAATACTACCCAGCCATCCTTCCCATACATAACATCCCGGTTTAATATACAATTCAGAGATGCTCCATGTATACTTATTTATTTAATTTCTTCTATCTTTCTTTCCCCATGTTCAAGAATTAACTGTTTATGGTGTTCTGATAATTCATCATTCTTGATCTTCGCAGATTTTTCTAATGCTTGATTATATTGATCTTCTCTGTAAAGAAAAAGAAAATATATGAAATAATTTTAGGTACATAACCCTAATAATATTAAATACCTCCAGATATCGCAATATTGTACCAGTGAAGATTGTAACACCATATATTTTAAAAGAGTGTCCGTGGAGTTTCTTGCCGGATTCTTCTCCATATGATCAACCTTTTGGAAATGTGGTACTAGAATCATAACGTTTCATAAACGCTTGTAAAAGCTTATTTGAAATAAAAACATTTGAACTTGAACTTGCTTCATCCCGCGACTTTGTTTGCGTAGACATCAGGATTGAGTCCGATCTGATAAAAAGTTGCCTATGTGTTATTCTAGGCTATCTATCTGTGTGCCAAATTTTATTCAAATCCGTTCAGCCGTTCTGGCGGAAAGAGTAACAAACATCCATACATCCACTCACAAACTCACGTTTATAATATTAGTAAGGATGAGTTTATTACAATGTTAGATCCTCTGAATACTAAAATAATTATGGATCTAAATATTATGTATCGTTTTAGTACCTAGTAATTCAAAATTGGCTGAATGTAAAATATCCATTCAAAGAATAGGTCTGAATATGGTTAAAATTAATGGTGAGAGTCATTCATTACTCATTGTACTATTTCATTCAAAACAAAACGTTTGAGGTTTTATATTTAGAAAAATAATCTTGATGGAGTCTTCAAAATACAGATAGAGTGTTAGTTCCTAGACTTTGGATCTGACAAAAAAGCGTAATACAAAGTTAGCTGGAAGGTTTTCTCATAACATACCTTGCTTCTTTCAATTTCAACAGAGTTTGTCTAATGTCATCCATGGAAAAACCAGTGATTTTCAATATCCCTAAAATTGTCAATCCAGCAATAGAACTTAATATAGTTCCTGCAAAAAAAAATATCTCTATTTAATTACATTATTAACGTTACACTAGCGCCTCTGGCGGCGAATTTACACGCGATTGAGAAACTTCTTGTTCACTGTAAAGTTAGTCGCAAATGGGAAATAGGGCAAGTTACACACACTAAAAGTTCGCTATACATTTGTATAATTAAAGGCACAAATCTAAACAACAGCTCCATTAGTCATTGTCAGTCAGTCAGTGTCTTAAGCGTGACTGATCTTGTGTTTGATCCAGGTGGAGCAGTGTTATTTGGTGTATCTATGAAATTCTCAGTAGCCGCTCGGAGTTTGAATTTGTGCCCAGTTAAGAGTCCGGCGGACCGGATTTCCCTTACAAACGTAGTAACGAAATAAATCGTAATTCAAACACAATTCATTAAAATTCTGTATTATTCGTACGAATAGCTGCTACTGACCATTTCGTACCAGTGAAGTAGTAGTAGTAGGAACCTAAATAAACCGTATCCTAATCCGGATAATAACATAATTTGATAGAATATTGTCTGGATTACGATTTATTTCGGTATTACGTTTTTATGGGCAATTCAAGCTCCGCCGGACCCTTAATGGCAATAGGCTTGCACCCTATTATCTACAAGAGACCTAAACCTAAATGGGCGGCGGTAATCGCTTACCATCAGGCGATCCGTCTGCTCGTTTGTCCCCCTTTACCATAAAAAAAAACTAAAACCAAACATTTCAAAGTATTTCATACCTACAACAGCACCAACTAGCATAGCAGCGAGTCCTAAGTTGATTTTATATAGGGCACCAGTGAGTGCACCAGCAGATACAAACTCAATTAAAGAGGTTTCCCCACGGTATACAGACACTGTTGTCGATATTAAACTGAAACAAAAGAGGATTTGTTTCAACTTTTACTTTATTTTAGTGAAAGAAAAATTGGACTGGGGGCAGGTTTCAAACCTGCGTCTTCTGGTTAGATATATCAGTAACCACCACCCGTAGAAGCAAAGTAAATTGCTTTTCAATAGATGTCATTGACAAAGTATTTGAAACTACAATAAAACCGGAATTAAAAATTCTGAATTTACATCTTTTTAATGTTTATAATCTCAGCATGGAAAATACAAAAAAAAATTAGAAATAGAAAAATAATAATTATAAAATAATATATATTCCAAGGATGTTCCATTATGTAAAAGGTAGTTCCAAACTAAATAAATCAATAAACATCTAAATTGTCTCCTACTTCATACTTAAACATGAAAGTTTGTGAAGACATATAGATGTGTATAGATGTTACTCAATTACATCAGAATGGCTGAATGGATCCCAATGAAATTTGGTAAAGAGATTGATTATAGTCTGGAATAGCACATAGGCTACTACTTTTATCCAGGTCGGATCCAATTCTGGAGTCGACACAGACAAGCCGAGGGCAAAAGCTAGTAAATATTAACATTTTAATAATGACGTACTTACAATAAACAAATGCATGATTAAAATGTACATGAAAATTAATTTTTTTATTATATTTATAATACCTACTCTTGTATTTAATATGTGGTCACTTACCTAAATATCCCTGTGAAGAAACTTAATCTCCAGCCCCACCTGTAAGCACCCTTTGCGAATGCCACAGTCACATAGTCTTGTAACTTTTTCTGCAATTAAAGACATACCTACACATAGAAGTCAGCATAGGTAATAGTGTTGATGTTGTATATAATAGTGTGGTGACGCATTATATAAATCTTTAGACCCATACATGCCATCACGTCTGTATTTCCCAAAGGCTTAGGCAGAGACATACTAATGTACACCCACAGTTCGCTAGTATGTTTAGGTCCCTTGTAATACGGGGTGAGCCTATCGCCATTAACTGGGCACATATCTAGACTCTGAGCTGCTACTGAGAATTTCATAGAAAAACTCACTAACATTTTGCTTCACCTGGGGTTCGAACCCAGGACCTATAGTGTAGCAGTCGCGCTTGGGACCACTCGACTAATGAGGCAGTCCCATTAAACCCATACCTGTTAGTTTTATGTTTCCAGAAAGCCTAAATTCTATAGGTATTAAAAATGTTTAAGCATTTTTATTTCTATTGAGTTATGAAACATTTTATCATTACCTTGGCGTCTGCAGTGGATTTAAATATAGTTGCTTGATTATTTTCTATAAAATTCAAATAAGCCACTCTGGAGGACACAAATCCTCCCAAACCACCACCAATGAAGGCTCCACATAATGCTGACTGCAATACTGTGTTTAACTCTGCAGACATTTCTTCATGTTCACTGAAAAAAATATTATTTATTTTACAAGTAACACATATTTTTAACACTTATTTATTCACAGAGGTTCCAAAGCAACGAGATATGTTTTGCAAAAATATTATACTAAATAATCCATCTTACTTTCCAGTATACATTAATTTAACTCTATCCCAGCCGGTTTGTGGCGGTTTAGTATTCGGCCGATTGATTAAATCGTGGTCATATTGGCCAGTAGATTTGTTGAATATAGAAATCCCGAGCGATGGTGCCAATCTTGTGATTGTCCGGAACATTTTGATCCACTTTATTTTATACCATTATTATTCTAAATTACTATTGAAAATCAAATTCTATATACTAGAATTTGGTCCATAAATATTTTGAATTCACTTCGATTCAGCTGTCTTTGCTTTTGTAAAGCTTATAATATAGAAAATGTAACACACGCCAAAATCGTCGAATCGCCGAACAGCTGTAGCCGTAGCGCCTGTAGCTCATTTGACATTGACATATCATTTATATTTTCCCGTTGAAGTTGTCATCTTGACATCAAACTTGTCGTTCTAAAATTGTTTATAAAATTACAGAAATCAATTTATTAAGTGGGCCATTGAATGTATGTATCACATAAATTTGCTCACTTTAAATGGCCTATTTTTTTTTCTTGATTCGAATAAGTAATGATGTACCTAAATACGTAATAAATGATTAAAATAATGATTGCCATTGTGATGTTTAAGCTGTTTGTGGTAAATTTAGAAGGGCGCTAAACAATAATTGACTCTCAAAGTGGGCGGTAAACAATAAGTTTGTGAACCTCACACACTAGGTACACTACTGTAGGCAAAGGTAGGTACCCAGTAACACATACATACCTATATACTATCACGCCTGTATTCTCCGAAAGGTTAGGCAGAGGAAAAAGGATTAGGAAGTATGATTAGGTCCCATGTAATAAGCATCTAGTGCAACTAGTTTTGACTTTTTAAAAGTACCTTTTTTAGTGGTCTACCTGAACTAATTGAAATAAAACATTTTGACTTTTGACTTTTAAGGGGCGAGCCAATTGCCATTGGCTACTGGGCACAAATTCGAAACTCCAAGCTGCTACTTAGAATTTCAAAAACCCCAATAACACTTTGCTCGACATGGGAATCGAAACCAGGACCTCTAGCGTAGCAGTCACCTTCGACCACTGTGAAGCAGTACGCAGTGTATGTGTTAAACTTAAGGCGGATCGTTCAGCTGAGCCCGTGAAATTCAAATTTCAAGTGGGTTTTCGCAGTTTGTAGGTCAATAATAAGTTCTGCATTCATGGTAATGGTAATTGCGACATATACAAAATACACAATTTTTATCTAAAACCATTGCTTAAAAATCATTATTGTAGCTAAAAGTAGTGTAAAATGTCAATTTTGACCAATTACACAGATTGCGCCAAGTTTTTGGCTTGATAAGGATTTATAAGTAAAGGTTTTAGTTCTCAGTTGTGAATGTTGTATAGTTAATGTCGCAATTACAACTAACATGAATCTAGAACTTGTTACAGACCTACAAACTGCGAAAAATCACTTGAAATTTGAATTTCGCGGGCTCAGCTGAACGATCCGCCTTAATAATAAAATTAATATCGATATTGCATTGCACGACCTTGTTGACCATTTCCGAAATGAATTCCTGGCAACGGCCATAATTCTAGATTCCATAATCCAGCGGGTGAATATGAATAAAGAATAGTGAGTAGGTAGATGGGATTCTACCTAGGCATTTTAGGCAAAAAATAAATGCCCTGGCCCTGCCCCATCTCTAATAGGGAGTAGAATTTATTAATGAGTTTGCGTTATACTTAGTAGGTTGTCATCTAGCTAAAGTGCAAAACACTAAGTCTGTTCAGAAAGACAACCGTCGTAGCCAAAACGTGAACTAAGGAATATTTATTTCCACTGAATTTATAATTAAAAGATGCTGAATGTTAGTATCTCCAATCACAAATTAAATAGGTACAGGTTTTAATAATAAATGGTTAAAAGTATCAAGATTTTTCAAATACGCTCTAATGTTGCATGTCAAACAAAAAAAAAATAAGCACACTTGCACTTCAAATCCCACAACGGTTCTCTTTCTGAGACTACCTACTTTGTGGTGCAAAAGTCGAGCGCTAATAAGCATTGAATTCCTATTTCACATAAAATATTATTTTAATTGGTAGCTTAGGTATTGCTTGAAGGATAAAGGAGACAAAATTAAAATAACACCTCCATTTTCAACTATATTTTATTATAAAATCACAAAGAATAAATCTAGAATTCAATAGGGTAGTCACTTAGATATTAATATTGTTGTATATATTTATAATTCATATAACTGTTTTACATAATGTAGTTTAGTGAACGTTCGACCTCAGGCAGACCGACGTTTATCGTAAAATAAATTTTCACAAACAATAATCATATTTTCATCTTGAAATATAGCTCGTTAAAGCTTGCCATTTTGATTTTACATGTGTATTTATAAGAGATAAAACTTTAGTTAAGTTGAAAGGAAAAACATTATTATATCCCTGTTATTTTTCCCAATGATTGGTCTTTGGCATATTGAATTAAGACTAATTAATATTGACATGTTCAAATTGTTTCAGCAAGTCTTACTACGATAGTGAACAAAACTAGATGTGCTTCCCAAGAAACTGATGAGATAAACGTTACTCGAACGATTGTTTACATCTATTTAACTATTTTAACTTTACACACAACCCTTTAATTTGCACACCTTTATTTAATTCTTTTAATGAAACAATTAAACATTTCGAACCAAGAGTAAACCAAGGAAGGCAGTAACTGTAATACTTCCTAGGAAGGGTTCTCCGATAAGTTAGGTAGGTAGGTATATAATTAACTAGAGCGACTACTGAAATTAAGATAGGATATTTAACTAGTAAATCTTAAAGTAATGATTATGTTAATCTTTACTATAGATCCTAATAATTTAATTTGTAATTATTAACATAGTCGTGTATAATATTTACATCTTCAGATTAATTTAATTAACACGAGTGTAGCCGCCACTTTCCCGCACAGAATGCTCTCGAAAACATACAATACATTTCCATTAGTTGTTTGATTGTTATCACGACGCGACGGTGTTGTCGGTCGGGGCTCGTGTATATAAAGTGGCAGGCACACAATAATTTCGCTAATTCAACGTTTCATTACGGAATGGTTCAGTTCTTTCCAAACAGCAGGAATAAGGGACGTGGCACGGACACTAAATAACCGCCTCCGAAGACCAAATGCCACGGGCAGCGTAATAATTTAAGTAATTCACATTATACCCTGTGCGAAATATAATATTCCACTTGATAATATTATATAAAACATAATATCATTGGCAATATTTTAAGTCCCTTACTCCTTTTACAATTCAACTAAACAACGTGTTTTTATTTCGCCTAAATATTTATTTCTTGAGCCGAAGACTCCGTTGAAAAAGGTAGAGAATTTTTATTCACAAGTTATATCGAAGCGTAATAGATATAGGTACTTTAAAATGTAGTCGAGTGTAGATTTCGCCAGGATAGTAATAATTAAGTTCTATAAGTACGAATATGTCTAGAAATACCAATTGTGTACTAATGTACATCATTTCATTATATTGATCCCCTTTAACATTTATATGCTTTATTTACAAATAGTTTCTTGAAACTTCTTCAGGTGTTCTGAAATAAAGGGATGAAATTAAAATCACAGACATTCATGAAATAACAAACTCAATGAAGGCAAGTGTTAGTGTCAATATAACGCTGTCTTAGTCGTAACTCCGCACCGCTGCCGTTATGTAGACAATTGGTATGAAAATTGAAATAAAAAAGGGATTCAGGGTAGAAAGGGAAAGGATGGAAAATAAAGAACAAAAAGTATCAATGATAATAATAGTTTAATTATGAAATTAAAAATAAAAGAGTGAAATTAACCACACAAAAGGCTTAAAATTAAAATAAGAAGTAGACGACGACACGTGAACTTACAATGAAACGTCGAGCGGTCGTCGCCGAGGTGAAGGAAGTCAGATAACATCTAAGCAGAGTATCGAGGAGCGAGACAGTTTATAATATAATGCGCCTTAGCCAAAGTTCTATTTATTGATATGTTGGCCTTTATTCATATCATTATGAGATACTAAATACAGCTAATATATGTAGTAGAGATAAATATTATAAAGCGCAATAAAATATAAGCATATTCAGTATGATATGCGGAGATATGTTTGTGGAACGCAAGAGACAATATATATGAAGTACACGATAACGGAGAGTTTGACGATGACAGTCGCGCGAGACTCAACAAGTCCGCCACGCGCGAATGGATATCAATTAACACATTCGAAAACAACTTTCACATCATTTTTCAACGCATAACTTTAACTAACAAATTGAAACAATGTTCACTTACAATGAATAAAATTGCATATATTGCGCTTAATAAAACTCTCAAATATAATTTAACTGTAACATTTTCATCAACTTTTCAATAAATGTTAAGATTACTTCAATTACCTTTTACCTAAAATAATCTGTATTGACTTTAAATTTGGCATCTCATCCTAAACACTGATCTATTTATTATTTTTTTAATAATATTATCATTAAAATCTAAATATTTAAAATACTTCTCTAAACACATAAATTCCTATAATTATCTATTAGTCAATACCAATGTTATTGAGAAAATTTTAGGCCTGAAAACGCTACACACATAGTACTTAGTAGTGATCGATCATGTCTACGAATGTATTGAGCATAAGCGACTGACACTGTTACGTATACACGAGCAAAATATTTAATGAACGTGAATAAAACGTGGCATGTGTGTAGCGTTCTACGCTGAGTACAGTGGATATGTAATCTCTTTTTTGTGATTCTTGTTTTAATTTAAATACATAATACAATTATTAATTAAATTACAAATGCGATTACCGCCGCTCTCATGTCACTCGACCAGCACTCCTCACCATTTCAAAACACAGGCACAGAATCCTGCGCCGTATAGAAAAACATTTTCAAAAACGTGCAAAATATCACCACACCCTGGTCACCTAACATTATCTAAACCAAATAACTACTTTACGTTCTTAGTATAGGTAGGTACTGATTAATACAATTGTATGATTAAATTTTTCTATTAAACCTTACATCGTAATGACAATCTAATATTCTTCAGTTTAATCATCTTACTAAGCTCTATCTTTATTTCTTATGTATGTTACGAGATATATATTATACATTTCATAATAGTGTAAATATGTGATTTTTATAACTTCACAAATGTTTTCTAAAATAAAAGTTTATTTTTTAATTTTTTTGTTGACTATTTTTTGCGATAATGGGATATGTTCAAAGTAATGGAATTGTTAAGTGTGTCCGATTGACGCGGGTGTAATGTGCATACAATTGTGAGCCGTACCTAGCGGAGGTCGCCACTCGCGTGATCCGTTATTCAATCTATCTACTTACACCTCGTACGAACCATAATATTTCATTAATCCTACAATATACATTCCCTTTTTCTATCCTAATTGAATACCGACCGTGGCATCGTCGAGATATGTAATGCATTGATTGATATTAGTGACTTACAATAATTATTAACATGCCATCCGGCGCGGCGCGGCGGCGCGTTCTGTTCCGCGGATGGCAGTGTTCCCTTAACTCGTCATAATTCAGGTATCTGTTTCACGCATGCTTTGCCTAATCACATAAACTGGACGTGTAACTGAACACTTAAACTGGTCCTAACAGTAGCGTGGCTCTCGCGGGCATGCCTCTACCAACAAATTCGTTACCATATACAATCTTTTTACAAAAGCTTTCCTACCAGACTTTAAATATTTGAGACGAATTCATAAGATTTTGATAACGTAATCACTTAATTCACAAACTTAATCTCTTTTGCATTGGACTAGACATATTTTTAATTAATTTAAGAAGGCAAAGATGTGTGAAATCCAATCGAGAGCTTAGCGAAGTCCGAAGTGTGAGACGCTTAACACATCGAAGTCGGAGTGTGTCTATATACAAAACGAAGTATCGAAAAAGAACAGTGCATTAACTAAAATACTGTTTAATGAAGTTATTGTGACCTAGTGTAAATACTGTTGATTAAATATGTCGTAGAGCAAAATCAGATCTGGCTAATACTTCGTAGAGCGTCGCCGCAACTCCACAGCAGTGTGGCAATATCATAGCAATAGTGAAAATTATTCTAAAAAATATGTGATCACGACACTTGGCCACACCGCTCAGCGCCTCCCCCGCACAAATAAATAATTATCTAAAATTAACCACTTAGTGAAACATATGCACGAGCATTTATATATGTTGTAGCTACCATTAATATAAATTAACATCAAAATAAATGCATCATGTCACTATTATGTCACTGAACATAACGTTTTAAATAGTGATATACAACTAGATGCTTAGCGATAAGAATTGTGATTACACTAACTAATCGTCAATAACTATGAATGAAGTAAGAACAGATAATATTCTCCTAACAACGAAACAAGAATGGAAGCAAGATTGCAGACACGTAGGCGACACCGGCCGCCGGTGACAGTTCACTGTTACATCTAAAATATATTATTAAAATTATTTCTATAACTAATATTGCACACACATACACATTTCTAAACATAACATTCCATTAATAAAAGAAGAAAAAAATGTGTATGCGTACAAAACTATATTTACTTACAAAGAAATGCAATAATAGTAAATTGTGCATATTAAAATAGACAATAAAATATATGTATAAAATATAATTCATGAATAATAACTGAATATTATGTGTGACCGAGAGATATTTCATTATTAACAACCCATTTGCTATCTCAATGCTAGGCAGGTCTCTTCTCAGAATGAGAGGGGTTGAGATATTCTAACAATGTGCAAATTATGTGATGAATATAAAAGTGTAAGGTGGTTTTAAAAACTGGCTGCCGTACATAACCACGAATAAGCGAGGCAATGTTTAACATTGCGACCCTTAGGTACAATACGCGTGTTGCCCTGTGCTAACGTAACTAGCGCAATCTAATTGCAAAACATACCGTCCAGAGAATTCATCATAACAAAAGCATTTGTAATCAAAGGGAAATATTACGAGTTTATAAAAATAACATAATTGATATACTTATTCAAAATATGGAATGAATATCACACAAAATATTATTCCTCTCTAGGTTAATACGTTCAGTTTGGAACCGTATCGAAAATACAGTAGATATAAGCAGCTTTAGACTGTGATGATAGTACCTTAGATTAAGATGTACAGTAACAGTAAACGTACGTATTTATTAAGAAAATAGAATAGCACTTAATCTCTATAGTGATCCGTGTAAGCGTAATACAGATATATTTTAATTTCAGTCGAGGGAAATTCTCGATTTGTGTGAGAGGTACGATGTAATAGTCAGTCGCGTCATTGAGGCTCGCGTCGTCGCCGAGTGTGTAAGGGGGCCTTATTATTAAAAATATTTAAATGCTGTTGATACGAGTGTTGGTATAAGGCCCATTGCAGACTCGCCGACGGGTGGGGGCTGCGACTGGTTCCGATTGTGTGATATTCCGAAGACGCTGTGGCGGGGAGCGCTTAGATGCTGGACTTGGAGAAGGACACTCGCAGGTGGTTGGACTCGGACAGCTGGTAGTTGTGCATCTTGATGAGCGCCGCCACCGCGTCGTCGATCGATGGCAGCTGTACCAACGCCATTTTGCGGTCCTTACTGTAAATAAAATGAGGAATATAAGTTTACTAAGTATATAGTTCAGTAAGAATACCTACGTGACAAATGTTTTACACAGAAAGGTTATTATTTTTACATCCATTAAGTTCACTTTAATGAGCGAGTGGGTCTTCCCCGCAAGATATAATCTGGGTTCTTTAAACCACATGTGAATCGGTTTCTTCCAGGCAAGCGCGCTCCATCATAGATCGCAGTGTAACATCAGGCGAACTGGCGGTCAAGCGTAAGCCTATCCCCGGGTAAAAAAAACAAACATACATACCATCACGCCTGTATTCCCCGAAAGGTTAGGCAGAGGCGTCCTAATGTATATTCACAGTTCACCGGTATGTTTAGGGATATGGGAGTAAGCTATTGACCAGGCCCAAATTCCAAACTCCGAGATGCTACTGAGAATTTCATAGAAAAACCCAATAACACTTTGATCGACCTAGGCAGTTTTATATTGGTTATTAAGAATAACTTACGGGAAAAACTTGAATGCTTTAATTGTGAATCCTCGCTTGGTGAATGCTTCCTTGATATCATCTTCAGACACCGTAGCTCTGCAAACAAACAATAATTTTGTAAATAGAATTAAATCGTAAGGAATTTTTCGTCTAAATTTTATCCTTCCGAGTCGAATTGGTCAATTTGAAATAATTTGATGACTTACGGAATGTTGGACAGGTGGAGGGTCGCGCTGGGTGGGTATATGTTCTGATAGTTTTTGCTGCCCGGTTTCTTGAATCTGTGCAGCGGGCTCTGGGAGTAGTCCCTGTAAAATAACATGAAATAATGTTAACGAGAAATCTACATTGTTGTGTGAACTCTGAATCGCATGAAATGTATACTGATCATTTTGTTGACAAAAATATTGGAACAATAAACTAAAACTTAGGGTGGACAGGGACACACATCAGGCGTAATATTTAGCGTAGTCAGTTAGTACGCTCGATGCACGACTTAAACATCATTGGTTATTTGTGTTACGTGTTACGCGACCGACAATGCATAGTAAATCTTCCGTCAGATACTTATGCGTGCACCTTTAAGACTAATTTTATTGTTCCAACTAGGTATGAACCTGTATTTCAGCATTCTCTCGTAGTTTTGGCATGGACTTAACTACCTATTTGGGCATTGAGGCATATTTAGTCACATCTATTCGATGTAAATATGTCTAAAATCACTTTGCTTCTATTGTCATTAGTTACTCCAAAGCTCGATGCTGACTAGCTAAGATAGCCGTATGTACGCCGAGTCCGAGTCAGCCCTATATTTCGTTTCTACTACACTCGTAACCATGCGCCTACGCACTTGCTACGCCCGCGCCGTTTGCTATGAAATCTGGGGTACGCTACGCTACGTGAATTAGTTGTAACTGCTTCGCTACGAGCGCAGGCACGTGATTTGAATTGGTTACGAGGAAAATAATATTGCTTATGAAACACCTTTGAAACGAAAGCTCGATCTAAAAAAGTGATGGTTTATTTGATTGAAAAAAAAAACAGGAAACTGATTATTTTATCAGTTTTTTTTTCATATATCAGTTCAGTTTCGTATATCAGTATTTTTTATTATTTTTTATGAGATAGGGGGGGGGGGGTGGGGGGCAACCGAGTAGAGGGATCGTCTGACACCCACAACATTAGAGGAGTCACAAGTACGTTGCCGGCCTTTTAAAAGGGGATTGGGCCTCCGGTAACGTCATCCACTCGGCGAAACACAACGTAAGCGTTGTTTGACGCCGGTTTTCTGTGAGGCCGTGGTATCACTCCGGTCAAGCCGGCCCATTCATGCCGAAACATGGCTCTCCCACGTACAAAATATAATATATAGGGTAATAAATATATATAGGCCAAGTTGGTAGAATCACCCCTTTACCGGGTGCAGGTATCCTAATATAATATGTTTCTTTTAACAAATAGGTTTACCTGGTGAGTCCGGCATCAGGCTGCCCCTCCTTGGGCAGCTGCACGGTCTGGTGCTTGCTCAGCATGACGCGCATCGCCTTCCCGAACACTCGCAACTTGTCCATGTGGGTCATCGCTGTCACAAACAGGGCGTAAATTACAGATAAATAAAAAAATAGTGGACCAGTTTAAAAAAGTGGGCCTTATAAGAAAGAGACGGCACGAAATTCCATGACACACTAAAAACATGATTACTATATTATATAAATTGAGTACTTATTATGTAAGCTAGATAATTAGATATACACAGATTTAAGCGGTCTGGCGGCTTTGAGATTTTTTCTGTCCTACGCAAATGTTCCACTGATCTGGTATCGTCGCGCGACAGGTTGTTTAGCTCCCTAGATTATGGTCGAGCTATCCAATGACTGATGCATGCGTGCCGTCAGATGGGACTGATCTACTTAAAGCCGCAATGGCTCTTTCTTCTAAAGGCCATTTCAGACATTGTCTTACATTGGAACTCACTTATTTGCTACTATTATGTCTGGACTATAAAAGAGACCATGATTCTCTGAATTTGTATCGGTGTTTCTTCTCAGAGGTAATCAGTTAGCAAATGTCATCTAGTTAAAAAAAAAATACTTTTAAAAGTGTCCATAAAAAATCTATTTACAGAAATAAATATAATTTATTTTTCAATTTATAATTTTGTTCAGAAATGTGTTGTTTATATTGAACATTGATATTTTTTTTATCTTGAATTTTTTACCTAGACGTTTTCAGATTAAGACTAAGATTTTGTGTTGGTTTTTGCCTTGATTCTAGTGAAGGAAACATTCATCGTCACCTTAAGACGGACAATTTCAAAAGAAATTCGACAACACATGTAATAGATATCAAATTACGTATCTCGGCAGCTTAGTAAAGCGTTCGGTGTACCTAACAGAGCGACACAGGTTGAATATTTCTATCAATTAAATATTTTGTAGTAATTATTGTGTCAATGTATAACAGAAAGATTTTGGCAATTTGTGTGACTAGGGTAGAAACTCGCGACTTGCATGTTGGTAATTGATTCTGTTTCTATAAAGAACATTCTAGATGCTGTAGATTTAAAAAAAACTCTTGTTGCATACCACTGATCTCTATAATACTCTATAGGTCTAGTAGCATAAAGATCAGTGTTGCATACCTAGTCGCATTTATAAAAAACAAATATTCTTAATTCAAAAATTTACTGGCATATAATAAAAAAAGTACCTGCACTTACAAAAGAATATCTAAATACGAACTTCTTTGAACTTGGAACGAAAAATATGTAAGTATATACATAACAATTTCCTCATAATGTAACTATAAGAAAACGTTAATGAATAAGAGTACTCGTAAATGTAGTAAGTAAACAGCGACACTTCATGTTACAAGAAAAACAAACTACACTTAAGAGGAAAACCATAGTCATAATCCTAAATAAACACGTCCTCTTTATGCCAGAATCGACCTTATTTTGAAAGTGTTAGAGTTGGTAACTGCTCTTACCTAGATGGGCCTGATGGGGTTCGGCCATCTGAATGAGTGCTGAATCTTTCTTGTTGTAGAGGATCTTCACCCGTTGCACATCGCCGTACACGCCTATACGCAAACATAAGGTGTTACAAACGAGCATTGGGATGATACAGTTACAGTAAAAACGTATACCAGTTTCGTAAGACCGCATTTTGATCCTTATGTAACGTTTATTTAAGAAACAGTTTAAATTTTATCCAATAAAAATACAGTCAAACGAAAAAGGTAAATACTCTCAATTTTGTCTAAAGTATACCTATAACTAAAATAAATTACTACACTTAACACGGTTTCTTTAATACAGCATATTTAGTACAACGACTTGTAATATATAATGTCGTGAAACGGGACAGTTGGAAAATACAAGAAGAAACAACTCCAAGCTCTAAGTTGGTCACGTTAAGCTTCCGATTAATGCTTTAGCGGTTAACAGCGCCGGCCGTGTACTGGGCACGCTGTGTTAAGCAAATTACTGCAAACTATTATTCACTTCTACTCACTATAACTTGGCATCAATTTCTTAATCTCTCGTTTGTTCATAGTTAACGCAACTCTTTGATATTAAAGCCCATAACAGCGATTACCATGTTTGTGGTGTCACTGTCCGTTTACCGATATGTAGGTAGGTAACACTAACATAATAAAATAACATAAAAATTAAATAATGAATAGGTTTGACGTCATCGTCACAGAGATGCATATATCGCTGTACCGTATCTAGTATGAAACTGACAGCCCACAAAGAAAATAAAAACTGAAATTAAGACAACACTGGGTAAACAACAGACGTTCTAACTAACTTAGCTACGACTAGGGTGTCTGAAACACAAATTGTCATACGAGTTAATAAAGCGTTTAGAATTGAGATTCGATATCAAGTTTATTATTGATACATTCGTTATCAAGCAAAGCTTCGACAAGTCGTCGGATGCGGTTATCAGTACAGAAGTCGAGAATGTTAGCTGACAATTTGTCTTTCAGGCGACAGGGCTCAGGAGCAATATTAATGTTTTAATATAAAATACGGAATGTATGTGCACACGTACCGAAAAGGGTAAAGAGAGCGTCAGGCGTGACCATCTAAAACAATAGGAAAGAGAAAAGAGACAGTATTATAAATAGTCGTAAAAGATATCTGACATCATATCTATAAATAAATTAGCAACTTATCTTTAAGGAGTTTAAGTAGAATATATAAATATAACAACCTGTAACGCCGTTCGTGTGGTTAATGCATTAGTTTGTTTGAATTTGAAGTGAACCCACAAATAATTAAAATGGTGTCTGTTCCAGGCGTTACTGGCTATTGTGTTAGCGTAATGAATAAATTTGCCAATAAACATTAAACTACTAAGTCGAAACAATGTAGGAATTTTGTCTAAACTGTTTTTAAGTACACTGGGGGTAATTCCAAATTTGTATAAAGAACATTTGAATTGAGAAGTTTTAATATTCTATTTTTGTATTTATCAGGTAGAAAAGGGCGGTTACGAGAAACAGAAATATAAATCCGCCTGCCAGTATTGAGGTAGATTATGTTTGTTCTGTGGTGTGTGTACTAACCTCTTCGTTGAGGTTGGAGACGAGCAGTACGGTGGCGAGCGGCAGCGGCGGCGCGGCCAGTGCGCGCAGTGCCGGCGACGCGGGCGTCAGCGTGAGCGCGCCAAATGCCGGCAGGCCCACACCGCCCACGCCAACACCGTACGGCGACGCCAACCCAGAGCCCAGCCCCAGGAACTGAGGAGCCAGCACTCCGCCACCTGTATCGATAATACCGTCTTTAATACGAGGCTATGAGATTGATGAAAATATGTATATGGCAAAAAGTTAAAAATATAGAAGTCCTTACTGACTAGGAGTATTTGATTTATGTAAGCTAAAGTCCTAGATGCCTAAAGACCTACCTAAAAATGTTAAGAATGTAGGCGAGCATACAAAACTTGAATATTGTATTAGGCATTATACAAAGTAGGTATATAATTTAGGTGCTCACTATAATATTTATCATATACAAATCAGCCAAGAAGATACTGCTACATAACAAAAGGCTAAACATTCGCAATGGCGGAATGATCCATATATATTACAACCCTCTACGGTGCAATACGGATTTATGACGAGTTATTAGTCACCGCGGGAATATTTACCATTGAAATATGAATAATAAACAAGAAAAGAGCTAACGTGGAATGGCAAATGTAATTTGGAAGCGTTATTGAAGATTTATTTCACACTCTAACTTCATACGTATACTGACGTGAAAAAAACCATACTCATACATAGCCAAGAATGCAAAATCACCGTAATTTTGCAACTTAAAGAAACAAAGGCAGAGGCGCCTTTACACAAAAACATCAAAAACAGTGAAAATGAATAAAATATGGGGACCTATCAGGCTACATAGGGAACAAAGCATATTTCTCAAGCATTCAAGATTAATGCTATTACTAGGGTCTTGGAAAATATTCAGAGAGTTCTAACGTAATGAGCATACCTGAGCTTGAAGATTTAAAATGGAAAGACTCTGAGAAAAGAAAACCAGTAAACTACCTAAGTAAAAGGTGCAAGAGTGTTTGAAGTCAAGTTCAATAGCCAAGTATAAATGGGGCAGACGTAGATTAGGTACCGGAAGCGCGTAAAAAACTTGACGTTGTAGATGATTAATTACTTGAACAATAATGTTTGGCACAATCATCTGCCCCATTGGGTGGGTATCGCTGGATGCAGGACGCAAGAGTCTACGATACGTGTGTGAGAGTTGGAGCACGGTGAAAAAGCTTCCAGGTGCGCGGAGTAGTGAGGACTAACTCATCCTGGATGCGAGGGCCAGGGCGAGGCGTGCCCGCAGTGGCATCAACTCACTGGTCAACAGCTGGTGCGCGTCGCCATCGCCCGACGGCAGCGTCGGGTTCGTGTAGTCACGAGACTTGTCGTTGTTATACTTCACGTTCAGACACGTCATCTTCGAGTAGTCGATGCGCAGTGTGCAGCAGCCGTTGTAAATATTCTGCCCATCTAGAGCCTGAAAAAATAAAAAAAGTTAAGAACATTGAAATAACTTTTCTCGTTTGACACGAAAACAGAAAGAATTATAAATCTCATCAAAAACATATTACAAGTCGAAAAGTTTCACTTTTTGAGGGTCGTTTATTTGAGTGATAATATGGATGTGATGATTTTTAGTAATGAAATGAATCGCATTTAATCTAACTTTTTGATATGATTAGGAAAAAAGAAAAGTTATCAAGTAATCTTGGTCTCTTATTTTGCAAATTTTATTTTGCATCGGAAGGAAAACGCCGACGTAGCAATAATATATTTTACGAGTAGACGAGATAAAAAGTGGATCGATACACTACCCGTAACAAAGAAGAAAAACTCGCATTATGGCCGTGTCAAAATCGTTACGTAGCGAGAGCAACAGCTATTTGTTTGGCCGCGACGCCTGCGGGTGGCTGATAACACCACATCGCGATAGAAAAGAGAATTAATTAAAATGCAACAGCACTCAACCCATTCCTGCGAGCATAAAGCTTGTCGGCGCGGTCGGTGTGTATATCATATTTTTATAATGAAACCAGAATGCAACACGTTTTATTTTGTCTAATGAAACTAATGCTGTAAAATAACCGTAGTCATATTTATGATCGCGTATTCAGTGCAATCGGCTGGCAAAATTTATTGTTACAAATGGCATAGGATTATGCAAAAAGCACTCAACAATTTTCGCTCTATTATTTATTTTATATATCAGAACCGGGTCTAAAATATATACGTATTTTTCAATTAAAATTTAAGATTTCGTCTCTTGATACCTAATTGTTAAATAAAACTTACTAATTTGCTAAATGGATAAAACAGTTTCATTGAATAAAGTGCTTGTGAAGAATCCAGGCAGTTTTAGTGGGGCTTTAAAAGGTTTTGTTAGCAGTTAAGTGAATACAAGACAACTGTAGGCATCGCGAAATTAGCAAGAAAATGAATAAAAGTTAATGTCTCCTTGTAGCATCACTTGTTTATTATTTAAAAATAAAACTATTGAAAGAGAGCTGTCAAAATTATTATTTCGTTACTTTACTTTGCTAATATATGTAAGGAGTCTACAGTGAAAAAGTTTTATCCAAGAATAAAAATTAAAAGCCATGATTATTTAATTCCTGCGGAGTAAATTGGAGTTCCTTTGTAAACCGTCATCTGTCAAATGAATTATGACATTTTTACGACGGACTCCATTAGCTGAATAAAAATGTTTTGGGTTCTTAATGCCGTAAATGATTGTGCTAGTGGCCATCGTTAATTATTGCCGGAGCCATTGTTTTCCCCCTGATATTTTTGAAGTAGAACGTTGCCAGTAATAAAAAATATTAAAGGCTGCAGCAGAAATAAATCAAGTACTTAGATATTTTTAATAAGTACTGCTCATGACAACACTTTTACAGTCCAATAAAAATATCAGAGGAGTTCTCGAAGGAGCAAAGTTCGATGTCGGGACGTGGGATATTGGCTGTAGATTTAATAAATTTCTGTTCTATATGCAAATGCGACCCCCTGATGTGTAGACGTGAATAGATTGGCTCGTTTAAAGCTCAACTTATATGGAAATGCGAAAGGCACGTAAGAAAGCGTGGAAGAAGATAGCTTCGATACGTAATTAGTTTTGTAGAGCCTCGCGGGCCCGAATTCGATTTTGGATGCCAAATGTACCGCGGCGAGCGTAAGAGAACGTAACGAGTAATTAATTTACAATTCTAATATACATAGACATCGTCGAGTGAAATTTTAAAAGTCAAATGAGAGCATAATCTGTGATTCCAATATTGTTTCATTTTCAGCAATTTGCATTCATTGTACCAAAAATTATGGGATAACGACATCATAATAAAAACAGATATATTATATACCTACCTAAGTTGCGTAACTTACCATCACGCCTGTATTATTCGAAGGATTAGGCAAAGGTGTACAAATGTATGTTCACCGGTATATTTAGGTCCTATGTAATAAGGGGTGAGGCCATAAAACCAGACTCCCAGCTGCTGCTGAAATTTTCATAGAAAAACCCAATAACACTTTGTTTGACCTGGAAATCGAACACAGTGTCTCTAGCTTAACAGTCGCGCTCGGGACGGCTAGACTAAGGAGGGAGTTGCACATGGTACCTATAGTTATTGAATGTTTACTATTTGAGTTGTATAATTTACTAGCGAGCCGCCCGTGGTTTCACCCGCCCTGCTCCGCTTCTATTGGTTGTAGCGTGTTGTTATATAGCCTATAACCTTTCTCGATAAAAGGACTCCAACTCAAACAGAATTTTTCAATTCCAATCTGTAGCTCCTGAGATCAGCGCGTTCAAACAAACGAACTTCAGCTTTATAATATTAGTATAGATTTTACTCAAATACTTCTAGAAGTATACATACAGATAACAATATAAACCCAAGAGCCACAGAGATAAGTAAAAATAAACTGTTATATTCACAATTAGACCTTTAATGAAGGTATCTCAGCCAAACGTTTGTCGTGGATTTGCCAAAGAAAAGAATGAGAGAAAAAGAATAAGAGGGCACGAAGGATTTTGAATTGCAGATTAATTTCTTACTTTTTATAAGCTTTTTCGGAGGCACTTTTGAATTTAACTCGGTCGTTACTTTAAGGAGTCTTATTTTAATCTAAAAATCTCAATGTTACTTAGAAAATACGCTATATATTTTACAAAAGAATTTGCAAATCACATTTGAGTATTATTATTCCTTAGCTAACATTATTTTACTTTAGCAAGTGTAATGAGGAGTCGTAGACATCGTTTACAGATTTCACGGCAATTAATTTCGTGATCTTTCTGCTAACTTGTTCCGTTACCTAATCTTGCCTGTAGGTCCACTCCCCCGGAGACTTATATTTCATTTTAGTTATTACACCCACCGGCAAATAGGGTTATTCTGTAACGCACCTGACCGTTCTTAAAACCGGTATTAAAACTACGAAGAAAAAGACGGTGCTCAGTATATAACACCCGCTCGATCTACTCTCCCAGTATCAATATTCTCAAGAATTTCATTTTAATCTTCTGAAATGGTTATTTGCGCTCGCGGAGGGAGTCGTAATTGAGGTGAAAAAAATATTAGGAAGAGTGACAAGGTGATAAAACGACAAACGTCACGCCCGATTTTATATTGGAATCTTTTACTGCGTAATAGGGTGAACGAATTTCCGTTCAGTCGATTTATTGGATTCGACAAACACTGATAATAAATTAGAATTTTTCTGTTATATTTTGTGGGGCAGAAAGTTAAGTTGGAGCAGATGGGAAAGGTTGCAGTGGGCCGTCGTCAACGTAAGACGTAACAAGTGTCCTCCGTATCTCTTAATCACGTCTCCGGTAATTGTTTTATCTTTAGCTCGTTAGAACTCGTTTAAGCAAAGCCTTCTTAGTGAAGGATTAAATGCGGTCCGCCTTAATCCACCCCCCCGTTGCTAATTCTGGCGGTTTTTCCACGGAGACCAGATAAACGTTTTTGTTGGGGTCCCGAGCTCGACGCGTTTAATATTTATAAGAGCCCACATAGCTCAGAGTGCTTCTGTTGCCGGTGCAAGGATTACGCTAGCGCCGGAATGCATTTGGTTTTTGTCCGTAGATGACGTCAGAGAAATTGTAATGAAAACATTTCGGGCGCATCGTTTTTTGTTAGCAACTGACAGGCTTTGAAATGTGCTTAATTTGTGTCGATAGTAAAATAAATAATGTAACGTTTTAATTTAGAATAGTCGGGTTAACAATGAACCACTAACGAACGAATTGAATAAAATAAAATGTTCAATGTTGTATTGTACGGATAAACATTCGCTCGATTAGTCACCGATAAAGAATCACTTATTGGATCGAGCTGCTCCAGTGGTGCACTAAAACCGTACACCAAGAGCAAGTTTTTAACTATTAATAAAAACAAACCGAAAAACACAACGATTGCAAAATTGCTCATTTTAATTACTTCGCTTTTGCTATTGGAAAAGCATTTAAAAATTTAAATCGGCACAAAATGAGATTGCACAGTGACGAATGGCACTTTGAGTAATTTCTTTTTGGTCTGCGGGAATAAAACATTCAAAAGTTTTAATGCTGAGTAGAAAAACACGTCCCATTAATATCAATTGTTAGCTGTTATTTTGTTATATCTTTATCACGACTGCTCGCAGAATCAATTACTTACGTACATACGTACAGGATTTTGCAAGCATACTATGTATTTAGTAAAAGGGGAAATATAAATTAAGTTTTGATAGTGGTTGTAACCTAATTACGGTATGTAAGTACATATTTGGGGACGCGTCGCCGAACAAACCGCGTTCGCTCCATTAGACAATGTAATTAATACTCGCGGTTACCCCTAATTGTGGTTGACTGATAGTGACGAACGAAAATCGAGTGACGATAGCTCAACAACCGCGCCCACTTAACACACCGTTCCAGTTTGCTTTGGAAACGAAACTAAATTGGTGCTAAATGTATGTACATTGTGACATCATGAATAATGAACTCTACCACTTTTGCCGCAGGGGTAAGGCGTGAATCGGTTTTGTCCATGAACAATATATTGTTCATGAAACATAATGGCATTGTTTTACCTATGTTCAGTGTAGAATGAGCGTGTAATACAGCCTACGGGCGGCTGTATTGTGAAGCGGTCGAGTAAATCATTCGAGTAAGGAAAGTTTTAAACTTGTGTTGGGCGGGTGATTGTCAGCCGGTTCTTGATTACGGTGAGGACCCAGCCACAGAACACTAACATAACAACTGCTAAACAACGTTTGACACGTAACTAGGTGATGCAGAGTGCAGCTCAAGCGTTGTGGACACAGTTTGTAGGAGACTAAACAAGGGTGGGCGATGGGATGTGCAATTTTAAACGGGAATCGGACCTCAGTGCAGGCGGACGACGAACTGTTTGTTAGCTGCCGTGAAATTTCTATGAAGTTTGACCGTCACTAGCACAGCAAACGAAACTTGCTAGTTTCGAACTTTGATACAATGTATTTTGTGATGTCAATAGCAATATTTCAAATAAAGCAGTCTGTGAGGAAACGAATGAAATTTCCTTAGATAGAGCAATTGATCTCTTTCAGTAGATAGTTTTACTGCACTAGATTCGTGAGACGCCAACCGTTCGGCGCAAGTATTACAGAGTCGCTCAGGGCGAAGATATAACATTTTTGACGGTTACATTGTTTGAACACGTCTCAGTGTTGACACAAAGACACCGGTTAGACGTCGCCGCAGTGCAAAGTGCAATTTTAAAATGTAAACAAAGCCCGCACCTTGAGTCCATAAACGGTATCTTGGATTTCGCCTTATTGAACCTCGGAGACGAAGTCGCGTCAAGCTTGCCTTCGTTTAGGTACTCATATGAAAATACGAACGGCTGTTACTGACACGTATTACTTTTTTATGACAATGATTCATGCAAATAGACTACGCTGTATGAATTTGACAATTATTTATGATATTGGAAACGATTTTTATATTGTTTATTCATGCAATGTTACGGGTCAAACGGATCGGAAATAATACGTAGCTACATAGGTAGGTATATACAGGTTGTAATGATAAAATATTTGGATATAGCATGATGTAATCGGGGTGTGCATATATCAGGGTGCGTGATGAAAAATCGAGTGCGATATAAACAATAGCCGGGCTAGGGACGCACCTCGGACTGTTAATATGGATTGTCTGTGACAGCGTCGGCCACGTTATGGATGAGGCGGGAGTAGCAGCCGGAGGGTCGCATGAATCACATTGTTATCAATCATAACTTACTGATGGAGCGGCCAAGGTTCTGATTAACGGCCCACGTTACAAGCACTACACTAATGACCATCTCACTAACAAGCCTAGGATTACTGCAAACGGCACTTACCTACGCGTGTTTTGAATCTTAAACAGTGCTATTTGTAATATCTATTGTATTCGGTTTTGAATTGTATTGTCCTTATTAACTGGGTCATTAGTTCAGTGGTCCCAAGCCCTACATGGGACGTAAACATACCGGCGAATTGTGGGTGTACATCAGTACACCTCTGCCTAACACTTCGGGGAATACAGGCGTACTTTTCCGTACATGTCCTTCCAGCAAAAAAAAATCACAAACTCAACGCTATACATTTGTTCGGTTACTGAAAGCTGTACGTACAGCTATTTATATAGATTTACATGTAAGTACATGTAGTCGAGCGCATTAAGAGCGTACATTTCGTGTCTGGGCGCATAAGCCGCCTCCTGAAAAGATTTGATGGCGAGGTTAGAGATTTATGTCAAGGATCATAGAGCCGGGATCGGGGGATTTCAGAGCTCCTAACATCCGACTGTGCCCTTTGTGGCTGGAGCACTATCCGGCTTCACTTCACTTTGTACCTCTTACTTGTGCTGCCACTTACCTCGCAGGACGTTTTAATTCCATTTCGAGAAAAAACCGAGTCCAAAACGAGTACTTACACATGTCTGCGGCCCGGTTAGTACGGGTTATGTGTAACTTAATATGTCCGGTCGGGAGTTTGAGGATTTGGTCCGAGAAAGCAAAAGTTTTTGTTGTAGATGTCAGTAAAGTAAATGATTAGTTATAATTTCTGAGAGCATTATGATTTTTAATTTAAACGAAGAAAGACAGATTAGTTGTCAAACTATTCGAAACTTCGAAACTAAATAATGTAGTTAAATTATCACCCAGTAGGATATATGAACGATAGATAAAATAGATAAGTAAAAAATAAATATCCTTCCAAAAAACTTAAAAAAAACTGGCGTCGTTTTCGAACCTAACCTAGTAGCTACTAATAAGGTTTTCCTAAAAGACTACAGCATGGAGTTCTTCAAAAAACGAGTCAAGTTTTTACAGCACACCTCTGGTGTTGCAAATATCCATAGGCTACGATAACTGCTTACCATCGCGGGCAGAAAGCTTTTTGTCACCTCAGTGGTAATAAAAAGGCTTAAGATGCGGTTGAATTATATCAGTATTTAACGACTGCCATCAGACTGCAATATTGACATTCCAAGGATAGACTGCTCGTCAGGCTTTTTTGGTTTCTACCTCTAATAATTGTCATAGCTGTTCGCATAACAACTTGGGCCTATCCGAGGCATGGAGGGGTCTCGATGTGTTATGAAAGGTCCCACCCATCCCAAAACTAACCGCAGCAAGAACATTTTAACTGTTTAAATTGATTGATCAGCGTCGTATCAAATTATTATTTAGTCGCGATTATACATACCCTCTTTAGTTAAGTTGTTTTTTATTATTTGTATAAAAAAGTTATTCATAAAAAGGAAATCGGTTCCTAATTTATAAGTAACTCAGGCTTTTTTAGCTTAAAAGGAGGCTCCAATCACTAATGATAAGAAAAAACTTTAAAACTAATACATCATTTTTTCAATTTTGCGGGCCCGTGAAAACAAAAAAGAATTGTGCTCGTAAAATAAAGAATGATTAACAAGAACACGGCGATTGCATGCAGCATTGCAATAAACGGGAGGGCGATAAAAATAGACGTGGTAGCCGACATTGTATGCTCGTTAGGTCGCATCGGAGTTACGCAGCACGGAGTTACGACCTTAGATCCGTTAACGAGACCAGACTTATTGCCGACGCGACCACCGGCGGAACTCGAGTACCGACTAAACCAATGTTATTGCGCTGTCAGTGAGATTAAAGTATGCTATTCTCGTTCCTATTATTCACTTAAATGTGATTCGATTTATGAGTATTGGTCCTTTCAATTTCCATTGTAAAATTGGGTTGCAAGTTTTATATTTTAGAATAATTTAAGTATTATATTTCTCTCAGACTATGCTTGAATATACTCAAATGCAAACATACTAAAAGCAACACAGTCACATGCAAAACATTCGCTGCATTTCAAGTGGCATAAAAACACAATGTAAGTTCCGAAACAGTAAAATCAATTTTATTTATAAAGCCAAATGAACCGCGTTTATTACAGCTAAAAATAAAGCCGCACTGAATCCGGCTGCTCTAGTCGCAACGCCGTCCTATGCCCGACTCCAATCACGACAGTTGATGGGACTTAGCGTTGCTAAGTTTTCACCACTCTGCCGGTGATATCTCAACTCCATGAGGGGTTTCCCAGCGTCCCAACTTTAATTTGTAACGTTAAGTTATAAGCTAGCCGCGATGCACGCCCTTTATTATAAAACCTAGGACTATCAAGTGCAATGCGCTTACAGCTCACAGCTTGTACTAATCGTATTAAGCTCCACAGGAATTGAGCGTAAAGAGCGACTGATTAGGACGGATAGTCGACTCGCTATTGTAGAATTCATTAGCGAATTGTACCTACGCCGCGAGGTATTACAGACAAATGAATAGAGTGACATGGGCGCTTAAAGTGTCTTTTGTGTTATTATTATGTACGTCTGTTACAAATTGTTTCGTACATGAACGCCGAAATTTTGAGTTTAATAGTATAAGAAACTTTCGTACGAATCGTTGCGTTCAAATGATAAAAATCAAAAAGCGAAACTCTCAGTCGCCATCGGTCGGAAACAAAGTTACGTTCAGCGATTCATAACCGTATGGCAACGAAAAAATAAAAACTCGATAATTATACTCGTAAAGCGAGTTTGCGGAAGCCGCAAAACGAAATTTAATTTGCCCTGAACGCTGCATCAGAAATAAAGTTAAAACAGTCGCTGCAGTAGGCGGCAGTACGGCCAACTTCTAACGCAAATGAATAGCGAATGGGAAAAGTTGAGCCGAGAAAAATGATGTCCCACTCGGCGAGTCGGGTGCCGACTATTGTCGTAGACTCGTGGCTGCCATGTTGTTTCTCGATATTATTGTTATTAAATGCACATAAACGTTCTGTTATTGTTAAAGCTTTGTTGAAGGTAAGCTGCAAACGAACGTACACGAAAGTTACATGTTCTGTGGCTGTCCACACTTGAAATAAAGTGAATAGATTTCGCACTTTTTTCGTTTTTTCGAAGTTGTTTTGACTCAAGTTACATCATTCATGATGGCGACCTAAACGTTATCACTGGTGAGTCATAGTTTCGTACGTAGTTCAAATGAAATAAAGACAGTCACTTCATTTCAAGAGTTTGAGAGCGAGTCATTAAAGTGAATGAAACGTACGGCAATAGGAACTTTGTTTTATGGCTTTACTTTACAAACAGTTAAATAAAAACAAAGTTTTTTACTTACCGTTTTTGCCGTTTGCGCCGATACCGTGTCTGGGTACTGAATGAGGGCTTGGAATGAATCTGTAAACAAAATAGACTTCGGATTAGGACTAATGAGAACTGGAGTGTTGAAAAAGAAACTCTGCAAAGGTTGTTGATCTTTATTGGAAGAAGATAAAATAAAGGTTTACTCGATGTTTTCAGATCGTGAATTGAAATTTTCGGTATCCAGTACCTACTTTGTGAATTAAAATCTGGTCAGTATAATTTTTCACTGACTTTAAAGTCTATGAAATGTTAATGTTAAGTCTACTAAACACAAGATGTTCAAAACTGTCTCATATCATATCATACAAAGTCGTTGCATGAATTTTTTGTAAAATGTAACTCTTTTCATAGTTTTTAAAACAATTTTATCCAGAGTACTCGAGTGTTGGATGTCTCACGGAATTCCTGACAGGCAATATCTTGTTCACAAGAACGTTCAAACAAGGTGAAATTGGCGCCCAACGTGGGACGCCCGCGATCCTCGAACTCTTCGTGAGTTAGTCGCAGGTGCACCGCAGCTATTTTATCATGTATTACACTTACAGAATATACCACTAAACAAGTTTCATGCCTACTTTACTTTCGTCATAGGTAAACTAGACAGAATAATTTTATTGCGTCTGTCTAAGTATTTCCCGTGCCTCCCTCATCGAAACTTTGATGTGGTCGCGTGTAAACGAGCCTAAATTTGGGACCATTGTAAATAGCATTTAGTTACACATGCACGGAATTCCCGGGAGACTATCAATGATCAAAGAACTCGTTAATCACCAAAATAAGTGTTGTAAACAATGAAGAAATTGTGGGAGCACATTCAACTGGAATGGTCCCACAAGTAATATAGTTGGTGGAGTATATTTACTGCGAGGATAAGCGTTAAACCCCCTAATTTAAGGCATGAGCCGGGCGATCATTGCCGTCCGTTGGGTGAGAACATAAATTCACATTTTTAGGAAACATCGTTCGGGTAGGCAGCACCTGCGTTGGCCACATTACGTACCATTAGACGGTGTGACAGACTCGTTCACTTAAGGATTTTATATTACGTATTTAAGTAGTTGTTTGCGTTGTCATAATAAGTACCTATACCGAAAGGAATTGATATCGAACAATAATAAAAATCTTTAGGTAATTGCAATCTATTAATAAAATACAATACGAGAATATATTTGTAAAATATACTGTATAAAATAATAAAGTTTAAGCAATGAAAGAGCAAGGCTCACCTAGTTTATTTTAGGAGCACTTTTGTTTGTCTGTAACTTTCTTGTAGTTATTAGGATTTAAGCTTCCGCTTAAACATCGATAACATAGTAGAATATAAATCCTTCTGCAACAAAATTATTAGATACTCCTGTACCCTAACAATTTGCCTGCATCTATAAAATATAGAACGTAGAACCACTCAAGGTAGGACACGTCGGCGTAAATTAAAAGTAACGCTGTGTCTCCTTCATACATAGTTAAATGCTCTTTAAGGCCCCCATATTTCCTTTGGGCCAGCCATTTGGGAACGTTAAAATGGAATTCATAAAAGGCTTACCGGAAATTGGACTTTTTATGTAATTACATCGTGAATAAGCAAACACTTTTTATAGAGACAATGAAGACGCCACTTGAATGTAATAGTTAGTTACTTCGTATGCACCGAGGTCATGAAAACAAAGGAAAATGTAGCACAGGTTTATTTAGTTTTCTGAAAAATGTTTTCACTTTACATTTCTAAGAATGTAAAGGAAAAGCTGATCTTGGGACTAGAACGAGATTATGCTATGATGAATAAGAAAATGTTTTAGTTGAAAGGATCATCTATGCTGCTATGAAAACAAAATGTATATCTTAGGTATATCGGGGATTTAGGTGAAGGTGTGGACTATCTCTTCAGCCTCACTATTCTGAGATAAGATGCAATACATGGGTGGCTTTTGAAGATTAGGAGAAGTAAAATCACATTAATATTATAAAGAGGAAAGATTTGAATGTTTATAAAATTGTTTGTTCACACTAATATTATACAGAAGAAAGATTTGATTGTTTGTAAAATTGTTTATATTTGGATAAACTCAATAACTACTGGACCGATTTTAAAACATTTTTCACTAATAGAAATAGAATACTACATTATCACAGAGTAACACAGGCTATATTGTTAATCGAATTAAACGTAACGTCGCTTTAGATCCCAAGTGAAACTGCGGGAAACAGCTATAAAGAATAATTATAAATGATTGTTGGCTAGTTGGATGTTCAAACATCGCTAGGCCTAGTATCCTCAAGGTTTTGAAGCAGATTGTCCAATTCGCAGAATGTCCTATTCTCAAAAGGTCCATTTCTCATAACGTCTGATTCGCAAACGTTCAGGTTTGCATTAATTGCAATTTGCAAAATGGACTAAGAATACCTGGAATACCAGAATATTGCAATGGTATTAGCACTAATATTTTTATTTGATTATTTTCACGAAAATATTCTGTAATGACACCTTATTGCTCATTTTTGTGTAAATTTCTTAGGCCAAATGTGTTTTTATTGGTGGTAATGGCAGTAAATAAAGTAAAACCTCTTTTAACGCCACTGCCATTTTTGCTAATGAGGTAAGATGGTACAGGATATAATTTACATTTCTGCTGTCTCTTAGCTAATGTGTGTTTTGGAATAAGAGGGTTAGTAATTTAATTAAATTCTACCTATGCTGTCATTTATCCTCTAAGGCAAAGACAAAATAACGTAAACAAAGGAGAAAGCACAATGTAGCTTCTACTTATTCGAAATAATATTACATTTTATATGGTATTTACGGTAAGATACAGCGAAACACGGTCATGTTAGAAATTCGCCTCAAGCAAGGTTCTTACGTGTTTTCGACATATTTTTGTTGTGTACTACGGACCCTATAATGTTATATAGGTATGTATCTGTAAATTAAGGCTAATTAACTAATACAACAGACAACATAGTTATGATGGAATATGATTTTCTTTCAAGAATCATGTTTGTGATCGTTGTAATAATGTAGATTTTTTTATATAGTATTTGGACTTTAACATACATAGTTACGAATTATTTGTGAGAAACCTAACAATTTCCAAACATAAATCAGATATTTATTTCAACAAATTAACCAGTACGGTTCCGAACAATAAATATTAATTATAATTTAGCCCATTCGCAAGCTGCTGTTGACACAAAAAGTTTTATGCAGTTTAGGCAATAATTAAAATGGAAGTTTCGCAAAACAATTGTCCCCTTTGCTCTGTTTTATTTATCCAAGCTGAAATATTCAAGCGCTAATTCAATAACCTTGCTTGCGGCTCCGATTGCGCACAAGAAATTCAAATCTCAATCAATCCGTAGCGTACGCGCCGCTTCATTATGTTTCATTAAAAATTCAACTTGAATGCGCAATTACTTTATGGAATATTTAAACGTCAAGTGTCTGCGTAAAAACAAGATGGGAGTTGTGGTAAAATTAAAATTTCGTAATCCACGTTTCGCTGTGTAGCAAAGAGGTTGCTTCCGCTATGTTAATATTAAGCGGCGGGGCAGGGCGGTGCGCCGGCCGACCGATTACAGTATAATTTGATATCTTAAATCCCGACGTCTCCTCTGAAATGAGCGAGCTCTGTCAAGCCTGAATGCGTCCTCGTTCGCAATTTACGCGCCTTTTCAACTAACCTTCGCCTCCGACACTCAGATACTACTTGCAAATTGCTAAATACCTACACAGCAACATCGTTAGCATTGATGCACTAAGTACGATTCAAGCCCGCAGATATTACCTGCGTGCTTGAAGCGTACTTTGTTTGCGTTAATCGCATTCGACTCAGTTACGACATGTTGGCACTTACTGAAGTACCTATGTGAATAAGCTCACTCTCTGCGTCTGAGCGAAAACTAAGATGCCACAAAGATGATATCTGTAGACGAATCAAATCCTTAATTAAGGGAATCTAACGACGACATAGACACGACACCTACCGCAAACAGGGGACGCATAATAATTGTAGCGGTCTGCTACACCTTAATAAAGCCAATCGGGGTAGGTTGCGGGGCAAGGACTCGGGGGCGGGGGGTGGTGTAGGATTACGGCGACTCCGCGCGCTCTTCATTGAGATTTGTTTCGGGATTAGGAACGCGTTTGATGGTAACCTCCCGTCAGCCTGTGGCCGACGCGCCAGCAGAGCGGAATCGCTATTATACACGTTCACTCTATGCCGCATTCAATATTAACGCGATATAAACATAACAGAATATTCATCAGACAAACTTTGACGAAACTCATGAAAGTAACACGCATGAAACAACATGAATCAAAATACGGTAACAACTTCTATACGATTAATGTTATAAGAAAATTGTGGCTTCGCCAAATAACGAAGACGGTGAATGTGTAAATATACTCGTAAATAAATGTGGAATATTAAATTTCCGATGTTGGGAAACTCACGTGTGCTCACGGCGATAAGGATGGTTGCTACCCCTTCAATTTTAATCTACTCAAACGATGACTTGTGCGAATAATTCAGGATATTCTATTAAGTATCTTAATAGAAAAAGATAAGTTATGTCACGTTCATAATGTAAGCGGTCTTTCTGCGGGGTTTCAGGAGTTTCAAAATGACTACATAAGCGTTTAAAAAAAAGCACGAAAATAATCGGCATAAATATGAAAACGCTTTATGTAAATCTTATAGCCGGTAAAATATATACTTGTACATAAGTTTAGTGAGGTGCGTGACACACAGAGGGTATTGAAAGCGAAAATGAGAGCGATATAGCTATGCGGTTTATTTGCTCCCCCACGAGACAGGATAATTGAAATAAGGATTTATACGTTTCGGATATGCAACCTACTTCGGTTTGTGTCTAGGTATTCGATACGGTTTTAATAGATTCTAGGGCTTTGCACACACGAGTAATTTCATGATATTTACATCTTCGTATTCGTAAACTAAACTTGAGGAAATTTTGCGTAGGTATCTATACATACCTATAAAAAAATTGTAAGAGGCCAATGTCTGTACAATAAACTTATTGAATAAAAACTAAAATGGGAGAGTCTTTATTAGAGCAACAGACGCTAAAACAACAATTTTCCGTATGTTTTTACGCGCATCACGCAAAAACGAATACATTAAATTGGTTGCAGTTTTCACAGTTGTATCTATTGCTGGGGGTCTAACTTAAAACCTAGTGTACGTTTCATGTTGATACGCCGCCTAGAATCCGACTTATATTATGTTAATGTTTTTGGAAAGTGAGTGAAACCGCGGGCAACAGCTAGTTTATGATGAAAATGTCCTTTCTACTAAGTTAACATAACATACCATCACGCCTGTATTCCCCGAAGCGTTGGGCAGAGGCGTACTAATGTACACCCACAGTTCGCCGGTATGTTTAGGTCCCATGTAATAGGGGGCGAGCCTATTGCCATTAACCGGTCACAAATCCAGACTCCGAGCTGCTACTGAGAATTTCATAGAAAAACCCAATAACACTTTGCTCGACCTGGGGATCGAACCCAGGACCTCTGGCGTAGCAGTCGCGTTTGGGACCACTAGACTAATGAGGCAGTCGTTCTACTAAGTTAAATTAACTAAAATTCATAATTAGATAACATCACACCCTTATTCCCCAAAATGTTAGGTAGAGATGATCTACTTTAGACAAACAGTCCACCGGTATGCTTTCAAGTACTTACCATGTAAACGTGTTCTAGTCTTCTAGTCATTAATACAAATTTCGAGCTGCAGCTACGAATTTTCTTACTTTGTCCGATTTGGAACTCGAAACTAGTACCTTACGCACTTGTCAAATACAAGACCAATGAGGAAGGTACCAAAATACCGACAATGTTTAGTTATTAGGTAAGTTCAAGGGTCAGGAAAGTCAACAATCTTATCTTTTCCTCCAAATATTGTATGTAAATTAATACTAATGTTTACTAAGCATAGATTGAATTGCTACAGGTTGTATTGAATTAGGAGTCCGGCGGACCGAATTTCTCTTACAAACGTAATACCGAAATAAATCGCAATTCAAACACAATTTAATCAAATTCTGTTATTATTCGGATTCCGATACCGTTAATCTAGGTTCCTACTGTACCATTTCGACCAAAATTCTTCACAGGAAATAAATGCAAGCGAATGCAACTTTACCAAGTTTGGAACGATTTTCCGGTTTTTTATTTCCATTGAAGTAGTAGTAGACAAAATAGTACCATAGGAACCTAGATTAACGGTGTCCAAATCCGAATAATAACATAATTTGATAGAATATTGGCTGGATTACAATTTATTTCGGTAGGTATTACGTTTTTGTGGGCAATTCAAGTTCCGTGTGGACATTAAGTAAAATGGCTGTAATTTTTTTGAGAACAGAAGGCAGTTATTAAAGTATATATGAAAGTAAAAACTTATATGTCTTACTAGTCTAAATACTAAGTAACATTTCTCCGAACGCAATATTGGGATGCTGTTTACAATATCACTGCAGTACATTTAAGAGTTAAACGTTTACAGTCAGGTGCCTTTATGAATATTCAAAAGCAGCGCAGAATAGGTGCCGGGAAATTGTCCGGAGACAAAAGCTTTTACAATTGGACAATGATGAATGTGGTAAAAAAGCAAACAGTCCTTGGGAAAGGTGGACGTTCGGAAATTGGAA
This sequence comes from Acronicta aceris, assembly GCA_910591435.1. Taxonomy (NCBI): domain Eukaryota; kingdom Metazoa; phylum Arthropoda; class Insecta; order Lepidoptera; family Noctuidae; genus Acronicta; species Acronicta aceris. The sequence goes on along the minus strand of OU342763.1, from coordinate 6,009,011 downwards.
ACGCTGCATTAGGGGAGGTGACGTTATGATACCGACAAGTTATGTGGCCTGAACTGCTTATACTTGTGCTACTATGATCTACAGGATGACTTCGTAGCACATTCCTTAGTTAAGTTTTTAAGCATGGTACTGATTAGGTACTTTTAACTTACAAAATCGTAATGGAAATAATACTTTTGAAATCATTCATCATAAATTCAGAATCAAAGACGTTTTTTTTGTAACGTACAGCCAACGACATGGGCGGTTAAAAGTTTTTCGCTTTTAACTCCTTGATAATATGGTATGCTCTACTTCAAAGATTCTTAATGACATGATGTTAATTACGTTAATAAACATTCTCACGGATTTTCAAGTAAAAAATCAATACAGGTTTAAAGCGTTGATCAATTCAAAAGTAACCCTGTAGAAACGAATATTGAGATTTTGTACGGGAACGAAACCGATTAACTGTAATGGCAGATTGTATGATTTGAATTTGAAAGTTTTTTTTACCGGAACATTGTTTGCCTACTTATACAAGAGAGGTAGGGCATAGTGGAATTGAATAATCCACTCACAATTGGAGCTGCTCAACTGGGGAAGTACCTCCACCTTGCAGAAAATGGTAGCCAAATAACATAGCTCCGTGCTATGTTGTGTTTCTAACGGTGAGCAAGGTCGCCAGAGCATCACGAGGAAGTGTATTGTTGGCAGTGGGGAGGGCCGGTGGTGTTTTGTTACCGCCGCTTTTATGCATGTCAGAATGTCCCCTATGCTGCCAGCCAAACTATTCCTCCTTGATTTCGGGAATGCGCGAGTGATACCACTGGTGTTGCAAGCGTCCATAGGCTACGGTAACCGCTTACCATCAGGCGGGCCGTATGCTTGTTTGCCACCTGAGTGGTATAAAAAGAAAGTTAAATAGGCAAAGGTTGTATTAATATCTGGAAAATTAGAAAAATTGCTGACATTTTTTGAAGGACCTTGGACCCTTGAAACTTTCCATAATTATAAATGAACTAGCAACCCGCCCGCGGTTTCCCCCGCGTTGCCTCGTTCTAAGAATCGTAGCGTGATGTTAAATAGCTTAAAACCTTCCTCATGAATCACTCCGTCCATTAGTGAAAACCGCATGAAAATTCGTTTAGTAGTTTTGAAGCTTATAGCGAACAGACAGACGCGGTGGGGGACTTTGTTTTATAATATGTAAAGAAGTAAAAACTAGTCTGTCTTATTAGTTTGGTGTTTTCAAGTGCTGAGACTATGTCGGTTACAATTCTTAAGTCGAACGGTGTTATTCGGTTTTTCTATTAGGGAATTATTAGAAGCGATCCGGAGTTAGGATTTGTGCCCGATTACTAGTAAAATGCACACACCTTTTATATGAACCATGAGAATTGTGGATGTTCAGTACCTCTACTTAACCTTTCGAGGAATACTGTATAATTATGTATTATGATATGGTCAAACGCAAGTCAATCTATTATATAAAAAAGAAATTTAATACAAATTAGATAGTTAAACAGAATGACCAAGGTTTAATTAAACAAGGAGATCGACTTAAAAATGCAGCTGTACCTACTTATAAGTTGAAAAGTTGCTTCCCCGGCGACAAGGCATTATGCTACTTTAGTTTCTTTTTCTATGGCAATATTCTTTGTGTATTAAGTGTTTTACAGAAACAATTTACAATAAGTCCGTTTAAATACACTATGACGTAAAAAATTACCATTACGACCGTATTTTCTGAAAGGTTAAGCAGAGCTATATATATGTAGATACACTCACAGTTCACCACCATGTTTTAGGTATCATGTATATCAGAGTTTGGATTTGTGACCGACAGCCGGTCACAAATCCAAACTCTGAGCTGTTACTAGAATTTTATGAAAAATCCCAATAACACAACAGTGTTAGCGTCAGTAAAGTTATATGTTTGATAGAACACTATCAAACATAGAACTTTACTGACGCTTGCGACATCAGGAACGATGCAATTATGGCCTACAAGAAAAAAGTAGCACCTTAAAAGAATATAAACTGAAATTAATACCTAATATTTGTTATAAGAAAAAATGGTTTTAATATCCGAAATTAAATGTTAATCATTGACGCTAAAACGGCGTCCGAATCGACTTAATTGTTAGAGAGCCCGATAAAAATTAATTACTCAAATTCTTTTTTACGATTTCGTTGCCCTATGAGTATTCATCTATCATTAATTTCAGTAATCGGATCTCTAGAGGTATTTTATAATAAATTGAAGATCGTAAAATATAGCGTTCATCAAAGAGATTATGTGTATACAATTATTATTTTAATTATAAATTTCTATGAGCTAATTTAAGTAATTAATATAATTCTCTTCTCAGTCTTCATTATAACTTTACTATAATTATGTTTTATTATTTACTTAATAAAACAACTGTTTGCTGAACTATCGTAGTGTTCCTTTATGGTGGCTGGTGTTGGTCGACCATTGTGTACAGGCAGCGTACCACTTCCTTTGTAAGGAGGCCATTTCATGCAGACCTTTAGGGTATTGAATCCATCACGCGATTGGTACATACGAAGTTCATTGACAATATTGGTTTTGGTCTGATTGACGAAACCTGGATTGGTGGAACGTAATAGCTAATTCTAAAAAGGCTTTAAAGCTTTATAAAGTGTTGCACATACATCTCTTTAGACTTTTTCACCTCTATTTATAAACAAGGTTTACTCAAGATATAGTTAATCTATGAATCGTCAATGTCTAATGATTTTAAATTGGCACAAACAGGAAAGATACGAAATATCGACTAATTGGATCCAGCCTACACCGTGTTAATTAATAAAAGATGGTTAGGGCGTGGTCTTACTAATTAAGTAATTTCATCACAGACTTATATTGTTGAATCAGACTTAATTTAACGTAAACATGTAGTTCAAAATTAATTGAAATATGGGCTAGTCTATGGTTTTGTTTTGGGACAATCCAGTCTAAATAATAATCGATTTTTTTTAAGGTATTGCCCAGCGGGCTTTTTAAATCAAGTTGATTTGAGGTTGTCGACTAGGTACTGTGTAATTAGCCAGGAGTGAACTGTAATGTCGGCAGTCGCTACCGCCGCACGCTGCCCGCGGCTCGGGGGAGCTTATCAAATATGTACCTACCTACCTGCCTCCTGTGTGCCGGATTTATTTAGGATATGCATGAGGGTACGATTTAAATTTTAAACGGATTGCGCCCTTGGATTTCGGCCCTGTGTTATGTTTGGTAAATCTATCACTATAACACGTCCGACCGAAATTAATTTTAAAGCTCGCCTCGTTTCGATTCAATAATAGTTGTTTTAGCCGCTGTAATCCTGGGTTGCCAACTTGCCATAGATACAAAGCGATTGTGACAAAAGGATTATTAAACAATATATTTAAAGCAAATTACAGAGCGGTTGCATAATTAATTAGGTGGATTTTGTGTTAAAACAAAATTGTGTTAAAACAAATGTTGGTCTCGTGAGGTGTGCGAGGTTGGGTGGTATTGTTTGAGGGTGCGTGAGGCGCTAGGTAATGTTTTCTCGTCCTTCCTCCCTTATCCTCTGAGTTCCCCATACTTGGGACTCATCCATCAAAATTGCCTTCGTCGCTGAAGATGTAACTGTCTTCCGCAAACATTACAAATATGCATATGCATAATTTTACTCCGTTAATTCATCTCTGCCTGCGTTCATCATCTATATCACTGTACATATACGTAAAAGGGCTGAGTAGAAAGGTGTGTACTCACTGTTTTTAGTGAATGTGACGATCTTGAGCACTTTGCCGTACCGCTGGAAGATGGAGTAGAGTACGTCGAGCACTATTGGATATAACATGTGTTCTATGATCACACGCAGGACTGTGTTGGGACCACCCTGTGGACAAAAACAAAGAAATAAAAATAATTTACGTGCAATATAAACGTCAAAAAACTGATACCTTAGAGGAAACCTACACCTTTTGAGAATTACACAAGTTCTTGAAAATGAATGAAGTCTGTCAACCAGCACTAGGCGTGTATGAGTGGTGAAAGAAACAAAAATTGGAATCACTCCCACAGTTTAATATCGAACTAAACACCTCGAGGCTAACCCGAGCTTGGGATAATTAAACCAGAGCCATTATTATCTAAACAAGATAATTAAAACATGAAAGCCCAAAGAACAAGTACAAAAGGAATATTTTAAAAGTATCTAAAATTACCTATTTGAATCTTTTTTATTTTTTAAGTTAAAATGCAATGAATAGGGATTGCTATCTATTTAAAGTATAAGAAAGTTATGATCATCTAGTTCCCAGAAAAGTTGATTAGTTAAAGCTACATTAATTAGTGCTTATGAGAAAACCGTATCAATAATTAAACTCCCTACAGACACTTTGTGACTGTGAAGCTGGTAAAGGCTTAGAACACATTAAAGAGCGACGCGAGATAGTGTCTAATACGTTGAAATCCGCTGGGTATACCCGTAAGACATGTCTATGTCCATGTGACTCAAGAACAAAAATGCTTCTTGGACGAGTATACTGTTCAAAAGGCATTATGGTTACTGAAAGAATTCACATCGCGAAATTTGTGTTATGGGTTTTATAAAAACGCGGATGACGCGTTATGAAAATGAAACGAAGATTATTTTTTTAAGAAAAAAGGCAAGCAAAATAAATTTGAAAAGCTGTGATCTTAGGCTGTAATGGCAGGGGCCACGTATCCAAGTTTATTTCTTAGAACCAACACTTCAATTCCAATTATACAACCTGGTTACATACATAGATATTTTTGCTTCCTCCATCAAAAATATTAAAATTAAAAATAGTGATGTATAAAATCACCATGTTATATCACTGTGTTCGGACCCAAGCAAAGTATATTGACCGATGCAACTGCGATCCCTACCCTGGGGCGACAATCTGTCGATCGTCTTAGAACTGAGTATCTGCATGCACGCCGCAGACTACATCTTAGTCTTCGACCCCTCGAGAATACCCAAACCTAATTTGTGGAGCTACTTTAATATTTAAAGGTCTTTGTAATCGGCTCTATTTCAACCGTTCATAATTATTGGAATTTCACTGTTACGAGTACCTTACTTAGGTTAACGTCTATGTATTTTGAGAAAGGTAAGATGATTAATGGATAAAGGTGAAATTAATTATGTATAATTTTAAACACTATTGTTGGAGATAATTATTTTGCTTACACTAGGGTATTAGATATGAAATATAATATAATAGGCTTTAGGCAACTGCGTCTAGAATATTTTAAGGTGCTATTAAATAGAATCCTAGACTTGTCTAAATATCGCGACAATGAAGTATGCTGTGGGAAATTCCATGTATTTATGTTTCCAGTTTGAAATTCAGTGGCTTGAACAAAACTTCAAAATTATTGTGGCATAAAATCAATATTTTGTGTCTGATCATCGATAAGTAAACTAGGCACCAGTCACTTTTGGGGAGAATTATTAAATTATTTGATAGACTAGAAAAAAATTGATATAAATTATTTAACATTTGACTAATATGCGACGGCATTGCTGAAAAAGTAGCCATAAATTAAGAAAAATATAGGTACCTGTATTTCTGTGCCTCCGTTTGCGGGTTGTAGAGCTGCGCCCGCACCGGCGACGAGCGCTGCGCCAGCGCTGTTGGAGATTGCTTGCGCTGCTTGTAGCGCCGCTTGCGCCGATGCCGACTGCAAAAATATTACCTATAAATAATAGGTAAGTGTACACCGAAGGTATGTCTCGTTAATTAACTAAGTTATAAATAAACTATGCTACATAACTTACGTATCTAAAGACCATAATTAAGTATTATAAATTAAAGCAAACATAATTAATCAAATACAATAATTTATATTACCACATATGTGAACTTTAGCGGAGTATTAGTGAGTATTTCGCTCTAACCTATGTTTATTACTTTCCAAGATAAAACAAAACGTCAAATCAAAGAGTCTAAAGTCAAGTGTTTGCATTATCTCCAGAACAGAACGTTAATTATCCCAAAAAAATAACTCTGAAACTGAAAGAAACTCTGTCCTGTAAGTAAAAACATTGAATTCATTGTCACGTAGAAAAAAGTATGTACAAACAACAGCCCTTGGCTCTCATAATTTCGCGAACAATGAAACGTAATACGTGGGAGGAGAGTTATCTGGCACGCGTGAGCCACCTTCGAGTGTCCAAGACCAACAGATAACATTGACCACATCAAACAAAGGGGGTCATAAACTTATTTTGTATCGTCCACGAACAATTCGGTACTTTGTTGCGTCGTTATATAGGGGCGGACGCCATTGTGGACAGCGACACTCGTGAGCGCTTAGCGAGTTTAGATAACATTCATAAATTGTTTATATAAATGATGGTTTTTTTACGATTTCAGGACTGCAAATGATGCGAATATATATCGTGTATTTATCATATCGTATTCACTTATGACGACACGTTTGGCGTAGCGATCGGCTTCTGCGCAACGTGTTGTGGGTTCGATCCCCACACGGAGCAAATATTTGTATGGTCTGCAGATAGTCCGGGTCTGGGTATTTGTGTTTCTGAGAATTTGTGTTTGTAAACGCACCCACGATACAGGAGAAAATTCTAGTGTGGGGCAACGTTTTTATTCTAAAAAAAACTTATTAATGGTATTTTTCAAAAAAGCGTTAAACATTTCATTTGAAGTCTACTGCTGAAAACCAATATCTACGTGAAAAGCTTTCAACACGATCTACGTGGACCTAAATAAAAAAAAACGTAATGACACGCGAGTGAAATACAGCGTGTTGTTTACACGTTACGATCGCATGCAAGGGCGCGGCACACTTTGATCCTATATTTTCACATGGCTTTGTGCGACGACGGGCTGACAAGCGGGCAGGCCAGACACAAAAATAAGGCTTTAACCGTGTCATGGTAAGCCTGCCGCCGACGGCAAAGGCTCCGGTACAAATTCACGTTGACTTGTTCCCCCTCTTCCCTTTTTCTCTGCCACATATTCTTTGATATGTCTACGTATGTTGCTACTATAGAAATGTATATTTTCATGCTCGCAACACATTACTTTGTAATTTATGCAGGCATCGCCAGATTTTTTTTTACTGAGGAATAAAATTGACTAACTACCTGATTAGCGTAGTGGTACTGAGTGCGACTGCTACGCTAGAGGTCCTGGGTTCGATTCCCAGGCTGAGCGTTATTGGGTTTTGGTATTAAATTCTCAATAGCTTGGAGTTTAGATTTGTACCCGATTCAGGCAATAGGATCACCTCCTATTCCTTGAGACCTAAAGGCGAACTGTGGGTGTACTTTGACATACGCCTCTGCCCAACCCTTCGGGGAATAAAACCGTGATGGTATTTATGTACTGTTATATGCTTCCGTCTACATCATTTTCAAATCAAATATCTGAGATTTTTAAATCTCAGATGCTAAAATGTGAACGTAAAACGAACACGCAACAAAAGAATTTCAGGAATGCGCTTCCATCAAAAATATTTTCCGTGTCATCGGCGCTCGCTGTCGAACTTCGGAGATATTTAAAAGGTCTTATTCGGGAGACGCGCAATCTTTCACAGCGACCACTGGCAGACATTCGGTCGTCGACTAGACGCGACAAAATAACTCCATCCTCACTACGAGAGTTCTATTCAACCACCACAAAAACCTTTTGCGTCGCATGATTGATCAAAGCTTTGCGTTCAATGCGCGTTCTTTAAAATTCATTTGGTGGATGTCATTCTACGAAGTCTGAAGCGTACAGAAGACAATTCTGTTAGTGCGATTAAATTCGGATATTAAACTGAGTGACGTCATAATGTATGAAGCGTGTCTTTTCACATGAATCACAATAACAAAGCCTGGTCTGTCTATTCGCAACAGCCTCGTTATAAGTTTTAATAGTGTGCTACAAAGAGATCCCGAAATGTGACGACAGCGATAAATCGTTATAGTTAAGTACATTATCTTGTGTGTCACTGATGTGTTTAATGTCTGTTTTGTTAAGAAAATATATAGTAGATTATATAAAATTTCACTAGTGTAGTTTTATGAACGATAACTTGGATTCTTCTGCTGAGCACTAAAGTTAGGGTCATGTCTGTTGACTCTGCTCCTACAATGTTATTTATATCGTAACTCACTTTAAAAAGCCATCCTGTCTCAAAATAAATATTGAATATTGTCAGAGTAATTTGCTCCAATGCGTAATAGATTTCTATTAGACACTTTCAGGGCTTTATTTGAAGCCTTCAAAGTTATTTTCAAAAGAAAAGACGATATGATAGATTTGAAATAGGTATAATACAAGTTTAATTCAGATAGCCTCTGGCAACGAAGTGTCGATAGCAGAACTATTTCTAAGAACGTATCAAATATATATAAAAGGCAATCAAATCATCGCTCAAATGCACCCGTGTAAAGAAATCCCAGAATTAAAGGTTTTAAAAGGTAGGTAGGTACATGAAAAATGTGCGGGAAATAAAGTCGTCGATAATGGTAACGAGTTCAGAGACGAAGTCACATCATTATGACGTATCGAACAGATAATGCTACGTCAAATAATATTCCTGCTTCCTAGGCACCGAAATAAGGACTCCTTTTCGAGGAGAAATTTAAGTGGGGGTTGTGGTTAAGGGTAGGGTATCAATTTTGACAACTTATTTTATGTCGTTTATTTGACTGGAGTTATATATTTTAGAGCTGTTTTCTAATAGTGTTTGTAAGGCCATTGTGTGCTATAGCTTGTAAATAAGTAAATAACGGCTTCAGTTATTGAATTAAAAAAGACAATTTGCCATTACATTTCTAACTTAAAAATGTACATCACTATATATTGTACACAAGTTTCTGCCCGCGACTTCGTCTGCATGGACTTCAGAATTGGATCCGCACTGGATAAATAGCAGCTTATGTGCTGTTCCAGACTACAATCTATTTCTGTACCAAAGAAACATTCACGTTTATAATATTAATACATTTTCTAATAAATAACAAAATGGCAGCGCACGTCAAATAATGACTGTTATAGGCAAACTTTTGATACCTTGGGTTACATTAAAGTAATTTTCGTTGGGATCTCTAATTAAAAAAAATACAGCCTATGTTACTCGCTGATAATGTAGCTTTCTATTGGTGATATAATTTTTTAAATCGGTTTAGTGGTTTAGGCGAGTTAGCGTAACAAACAAACTCACTTTTGCATTTATTATAGTTAGGATAATAGACACACATTACAAGCAAATAATGAAAAAATGTTCCATTATCAACGCTTATCTTGAATTTGGCTTGATATTAATTTATATATATAAAAGGAGAAGTTGACTGAATGAACTACTGACGTATCAATGCACAGCCGAAACTACAGGAGCTAGAGCCCTGAAAGTTTGCATGCTGGCTTCTTTTGCATTGTAGACGAGCACTAAGAAAGGATTTTTGGAAATTCAACCCCTAAGGTAGTGAAAAGGGGAGTGAAAGTTTGTACGAAAGTACACACACGCCTGGCGATTGACACACAATATCGTCAAGATAAATGTACAGCTGTCATTCGCTGTTGACATTTTGACAATTGTTTTCTTCTATAAAATTAGACTTTTATGATATGAAACCTCTTTGGTGTAGGTACAGTGGGCTCAGTTTATTTAGAAACGAAAAGTACGCAGGCGAAGCTGCGCACGGGAAGTCTAGTCTACTATAAATACATACGAAATAACAATACCAACATAACAAAATTTCGCTCTCAACTTCACCGTAATTCGCTTAAGATGTTGATGATCAATATTTACTCGGCACTACAGAGAAACAGGGATTAACGCAAACAGATAACAGACACCTAGATGTATCCGTTTTGAGTATAATCATCACATTAATTAGCCACGTATTGACACAAACGCCTGTTTGCGATGCCGACAATTAGATCAAACAACCTGCAACTATTTAATAAACAATGTACCGTGAATATTATTTAATATTACAATAATAACCGTGTACATAATATATTATTATTTATGTTGAGCAAACTAGTGAATAAATGACTAGTTGCAAATATAATGCTTATGGTATAATAATTATGTTATTATAAGTAACTAGTTTTTGCCCACGGCTTTGTGTGCGTGGACTTCAGAATTGGGCCTTACCTGGATAAATAGTCTGTGTTATTTCAGGTTTATAATCTATCTCTGTGCCAAATTTTATTCAGACTCGTTCAGCCGTTCGGCGTGAAAAAATAACAAACGTCCATACATCCTCACAAACATTCACGTTTATCGTAGGGAGTAGGATAGGATTCCTAGTGGTCGGTAGCTAACCCTTGCGCATGTTATCGAGTACCATCCCCTCAATTATGGCAACACAAACTTTAGGCAAGAACAATTTCTCAATATTATCAACCATCAAAATGGTTGAGGGTTTGTTTTTGATAGGTTTCGTGGATAAACGAAACTAATTAAGCGTTTTAATTAATCCTCCCATTGGGTGTTTTGTTACCGAAAATATTGATTTCCTTTCTCACTGCCGATGAGCCTCCGGTAAGAAAGGTTCATTCACAAATGTTCCGCATTTATCTTCTCTTACCTAACGTTATCCCGAAAGTATTATTATGGGGCAAGTAAGATTCAGTGAATGTTGCCAGTTGATTCTTATTGTGACGAATTGTAACATAGATATTCGGATCCTAGCTCGGAAGGGCCTTACCCTTACTTTTTCGATGTCGGGTAAAAATAAAGCTAGGATCCGAATACCTTACAGTTTTCCAACATCCATAAATGTATGGAAAAACCGTGGTCGCATGCCGCTATTATGATCTGTAGGTGCAATTTTAGTAAAACAATCGACGGCATGAGACCAAAAAAGAAAAAAGAACCCGTTTTATACTTTTCTGTGGAATTTTTCGTAGTCCAGTTTCAGTTTTTTAAGCTTTCGTTTGTTTTTATAAGTAATACTAAAGTTCCTAGATTGAGTTTCACTTAAGAACAAACTAGCTAACTAACGTTTTGATGTGGTTAGCGACATAACCTGTCTGTAGACGCAAATAAGTTCCTAAAGGGTTAGTTACCAGTTTAACCAGAATAACTTTAGTTTATCTTGGGCGATCTATGCCGTGTCTATTTGATTACAACCGCCTATTAAGACATATAAAGGATGTTACTAGTTCTGGGTAGTTGAGGTAATTATAGGTTGTTGGTGAGGCAATAAAAATAACATAAACTACTGCAATTAACAGCGACAATAAAGGATTGATGATATTTTTTAGTGCAAGGGGAAAGGATAATTATATAAAGCTAATGAAAAAGTGATTAAGTTCAATTTTGGAACAGTTTCATTAAAAAGTACCTTTTAAGCAACAAATTAGACAATAGATAATCGATTGGTTTCGAGCAGTTTATTGATCTTGGGATTTAGTAGCATTATTAAAAGCATACAATTATACAAGTATATTATATAAGTATAAATGCTGGGCACATGCGTCCAGGGATCAGGGGCCGTATTATGACGTGTTAAAGCCATAATTTTTATGTTGTGAGAAAGAGATGCCGCTCTACATATTAAATAGCCTCACCTCTTTCTTACAACCTAAAAATGATGGCGTCAACACGTCATAATACGTCTCCACGCCAGGTAAGTCTTTAATACAGTTTATATCTATTTATTTTTTACTTAAATTCAAATACTCAAGGGACAATTATTGGTTTTAAGAAATATAATCACGAAAGTTCGCGTTTCTCATTTCATATCTATATCTTGAAGAACAATGCACACAGATTGGCCCATTTACCTACACCTACATAAACGGGACTTTTCATGAAATTATTCAGTAGTCACAACACGCACGGTATCACAGAGGACGTATAGAGACAACAGTAATAGTTTAGTAACTCAATCAAATCGGAACATCGCCGGCGCCTGTCCCGTCGCGGCATGCGGGTTTATTCAATACCGTTATCTAAATTGCTGGGTCTTGATGCCCCCAACAAAGATTAAATTAACAGGTCGAGTGCAGGCCACAGCTGGGGGGTTGGTTTCCCAATTGTAACATCGGCTTTAATGCCCGATCGCATACCGCACGATAATCCCGCTGTTGTGTAATAGGGCTAATTGAACTGTCGTTATGTTATTACGTATTGAGTGCCCGCGTTTTGTGCCTATCAACGTAATCCTAATTAGTTGATCTTATTATACAATGTTTAATACATTTTACCTATAATAAGAGTATTAGTAAATAAATATCGACTTACTAATAATAAAATTGAGACCGTGTTATCTTTATGCCATGCAAACATGATTTTATTTCCAGGCAGAGATTTACCTATACTTGTAGTTCGTCGGTATGTCCCTAGTGAATATGGGGAGAACTTTTTGCCTTTATCCGGACACAACACCAAAATACGAGCTGAAACTGTGTTTTCAATAAAAACCTTCAAAATAACTAGTAACCTAGAAATTGAACCCCAAACCCCACGCTCCGTAACCATGATAGCACCACTAGATCAATGGTGTGCCGCATGTATGTTCCTGAGATACAATGGCATTATCTAGACTAGAAAATATACGTAATGGATATTCAGGCGAACCCTACTTAGAGAAACCTGCCTACTGCAAATGCTGAAAGGCCACCCTGAAAGCCCGCTAGGTACTAGAAGGTAAGTGACCCTAAGTTTACCCTCAAACACAGAGGTCTCCAAACATTTTTATCTTGAACTTCTTCTAACAATTTTAACCTCAAAAATATTACATTGATAACGAATAATTTGGCCATTTTGAAAAAGTAATCATTGGAGTAAATTTCCTATATAAGTACTACTGTACAAGACTAAAACCATTCATAAAATATAAAAAAAGTCAAGTACCTATTAAGATTTAACATTAAACTCATAGGTATTAAATCAAATAAAATAAGTAAAATAACTGATAAATCCAAAAATATTATTGTGACAAAATTATACATATATTAAACTGTAATATATTCGTATTAGTGCAATTATTCTGACACAAACATCGACGTCCCGGGACTTATTTGGCGAGCCTCAGCTGAGTAAAAATGAAATTTTAGAATGGGCTACAGGTTTTTCTCTAGAAATTAATACGTGATTTTTATTATCTCAATGAAAATTTACTACTATAGCTGTCATTCATGTCATTTACTGATTCGTTGCTAATTTTGACAATTGTTTTCTTCTTTATGAAATAGAGTAGGTACTGAACGCATTTTATGATGTAATAACGTTCATGGTATAGATACAGTGCGTACAATTTATTTTAGAAACTAAATAATTTAAAAAATCTGTTAAAAACATCATCACGTCATTACAATTTCAATTTTGTCAGAAGTAACTTAATTAATGAGTAGTTTTCAAAATAATTCTCTAAAAAGTTTAAAATAAAACTCAAAATTAAAATTTTTGAAAGAATCCAGCGGGGACTGCATATAGTTCTACAAAACACATCATAGCATTTCTATACAACATTTTAAAATTTCCCAACAGAAATGGCAATAGCAGCTCCGACTGATTTTCGTGTTTTTCCAAAATGTTATTTAATCCTTTTACCATAACAATCGTCGTGAGTTTTTTTTATTTTTTTTATATTTTTTAGACATAAAATCGTGAATAACTCGTGTGATTCTAGACAAGTGATTTCATTTATACTTCGCAGTAGTTTATTTCGTGTCATTCCGTTTTCTGTTAGTGATTGGAATCTTCTAGGTAATAATTATGTGCAAAGTAAAATAAATATGACAAATTAGGTAAATACAAATAAAATATATCATTAATCAGTTGTTTTGACTGAAGGCTTAGAAACACGATTCGAAGAAGATTACGGTGTTTATAAGTGGCTTCAAAGATACTCATGCTGTTGTATAGAAAAGTTGAAGTGTGTATTAGATGTTGCATTACATACCTATTCTCTCTTCAGTGACAATAGACTATTTTGAAATGACATATTTTTTTTTTTATGGGATAGGGCCACTGCCCACCCGCAACACCAGAGGAGTTACAAGTGCGTTGCCGGCCTTTTAAAAGGGGATTGGGCCTCCGGTAACCTCACTCACTCGGCGAAACACAACGTAAGCGTTGTTTGACGCCGGTTTTCTGCCGTGGTATCAATCCGGTCGAGCCGGCCCATTCGTGCCGAAGCATGGCTCTCCCACGTATAAAGATTATGTTACATAGCGATTTGAAAGTAGAATAGGGAATTTAATAAATTATTGTACAGCATAATAATATTTAGCGAGAAACAATTACACTAAGGCCGGATTTCACCAACTCCAAGTCCTCGTTAAGTTAATCGGCAGTTAATTTCATAGAAATTCCGTTCCTTTTTTTAATTTACACATTCAGTAAGGGCTATTAAGACATGGTGAAATAGGACTTAAGGCCGCATTTCAACAACGCCGAGAAAGATACCGTTAAGTTAAGCGGTGGTTAATTACATTCTAAATCTGTTCCATTTTTTAATTTCGGGGAGAAGTGGCTACATATGGTGAAAAGCGGCCTAAGAGTATAAAAGTACTATCTTGGAAAAAGTATGTATAAAGAAGAAAAATAAGGTACTTACGGCATTGCTGTGCGTCTGGTCGGTCTTGAGCTCCTTGTGGTTGGAGAACTGGACGTAGACGGCCCTGCCGCGGAGTTGGGCGACGCAGCCACCGAAGTACGCCACCATGGCCACTGCCGATATCTCCTCCGCCATTTCGAGGAATGCCTGCACAAATATTGTCAAGAAATATTTTTAAATCAACGATTTCAGGTGTATAAACGTAAATTTGATAAATTGTACCTACAGATAACTCATCGAATGGTCCGAGTTTTAATCTGAAAGATGCATCTAGGTTTTCTGAATTACCTTTGAGTGTTTTAAAATACTTATTGATACATCAATAAGCTTATACATGAATTAAGTTGACAGTGGAGGAAAATTTCAATAAACTTATGGAGGTATTCAATTTTGTACGATGTACATACATACATTTTTTGTTACGCGGCTGTTGAGTAGGTAGTTGCCAAGATAGAATTCGGCACTTATAGTTTACGAACTCTTTTGTGAGGTCGTTAAAACGTACAAATTCCCCGCTCAGCTCGTAGAGATAAATCAATTGTTTAACAACAGCGGTAGTGTAATGCGGCGCACCCCAACTAGGTTTGTGTTTGCCGGGCCTATAGAGTCCAATTAATCGGATCCGATCCCCTCGGCCATACATAAACCGACACACACAGACAGATCCCGATACGTAGACTGAATCATTCTCTAAACGCGTTATGATTTCAATGGCCGTTTCACAGGTTAAATTCATCTATTTCACGTCGTTTTCAAAGCCGCAGTATCCTGCTTTTAGTATCGGACAATGCGAAACACACCGCTCTTTGTGTGTGTTTTGCCGCAAATTAAATAGAATACTTGCCCGGGGCTAATTAAAAATATTCCTATACACGGCGATGAAAAGCGAGCGAGGCCAGCGGAAAATTCACAGATATAAGTACCTAACTAAGTAAACTAAAATGTTCCCGTATAATATTTTGGTTTATTTGCTTTATTATCACTGAATCTACAATCGATTAGAGTTATATTCAAATTGTATTTATTTAATAATAATGATGTTCAAACCAGGAAAAACATCATTTGAAGTGCATATTTTTGTGTAAACAAACATTCAATAAAATAAATTTTATTCAATGCATAAATAAGGCTAAGAAGCCAACTAAGCTACTGAAACACAATCTAAGTAATTTCGGACTTCGAATTCTTCCTGAGATCGTATTTTTCATTGGCTATAAATTTATTTCTTTAAAAATATTTACGTCATATATATTAAATAATAACGAATTAAAAGAAGCTCCTTAATTTTTGACATCGATCAATTTGTTAAGCATTCCAATTCAAATTTTTAAATACTAGGTATCGAAAGAAGCGTAGGGATCAAATCGATGCACCTCAAATTAATAGAAGCGTACCTGTCACGCGAGCGACGATCGTAAAATAGTGTCAACGCCTTTCGCTTTAATCACCGAGAGTGGGGTCGATTGTCCGCACCCACTCACATCGATGTTTGCCCACCTCTCTACAGATGGCGCCTTTGTAACTGGACTCTCACAGGTCCCAGGGTAACCATCGAATGCCAACGATACTTTTCATCATCCACTCTGAGTACGTCAAAGGACTAGCCTCGACAAGGTTCGGTACTTTTTATTAAGAACCCGGCGGACCGAATTTCTCTTACAAACGTAATACCAAAATAAATCGTAATTCAAACACAATTTAATCAAATTCTGTTATTATTTGGATTCCGATACCGTTGATCTAGGTTCCTACTCTACCATTTCGTCCAAAATACTTCAGTGGAAATAAATGTAAGCGATTTTCCGGTCTTTTATTTCCAGTGAAGTAGTAGTAGTCGAAATAGTGTGCTAGGAACGTAGATTAACGGTATCCAAATCGGAATAATAACATAATTTGATAAAATATTGCCTGGATTACTATTTTTTTGGTATTACGTTTTGTGAACAATTCAAGCTCCGCCGGACCCTTAATTTGTTATATAATTCAGTAATGTGTTTAAGATAATATTTTACACTTAATGAAGCCTAACCTCTCACAATCTGAAACGAGACCCGTGCCCAGTAGTGGGACAGTCAATTGATTGAAAAGAAAACATAAAACACCTCGGATTTTTAGTAAATTATCCGCGATCTTAAATTTTTTGCTTACATCCTAATAAATATAGATTTGATTTTACACTATTTTAAGAACTTAAACTCTTCTAACATCTAATCTAACATTATTATAAAAAAAACACTGTATTATTCAGTTTGACTATCTGACTTCATCGTTTTTGCGCCCGTTTTACATCTACCCGCACTCATCATAATACAAAAACTGCAATGTTGCCATCTATTTTGGGATTTTGAAAATGAAAAGAATTATATAGCTCTAGGTATTTATAATATATTCAAATGTCGTTAAATAATAAATTTTTGTACCGTAAAATACTGTTTATAACAACACAAATAATATAATAATTTACTTCTTTTCATCTAATAAACTAATTCTGAAATTGATTTCAGGACTAGATTTTATGTAATCTTTGTGACTGCATGAATGTGAATAAACGTCTTCGTCTCCTTTGCCTTTTAAGTTAAAAGTATTTAAGCCAGTACTTCAGATTGTCCATTTTATTGTTTCACCTCAAGCGTGGCTAGGAAACGACACAAAATATTTCATAAGAAAAAGTGAGTAAAGAGCCTGTGGCCGTTCAGAAAAAGGGATTCGACTTGCTTCTCGTGGTACAAGAGAGATTGTTTTCCTTCACGCCGTGCTATATACAGGAGGATGTCATACGAGCTATTTATTAGACGGGATAACATTGTCGCGGCTGCCTCTTGCGTTCCCGTAATAGGATTTTCCTTTTATTATTTTATTTCTCGGTTGTAAACTAACTCATTTTTAATTTGTCAGCGGGAAATCGTAAATTTCTCATTGCACGTGCCCGGTGTGTGTTTTGACGTAAAATACGCAGTAAAACCGGCTGGATGTCGCCTTATAACCTGCCTGTACTTCGAGCTCGCGTGATGATGTGAACATGCTTTTTGATGGATTACTAACTGTACCTCGCCAACTTGTTTCTGGACATTACGCTCATGTATATTGCATACTTGACTTGAATAGCCGACGCCTTGAGTTTTATTTAAAAAGTAACGGATGTAGCACGTTCAGAAACGGATACCTACAGGAATTGAATAAAATATATTATACCATAGGTCAATCTCGATAAATGTATCTGGAATCTACACTCATTCATGAGCCCTTCTCGACACAAATTGAAATTTATATTAGATGTCATCGCCTTTAATTTCCGCAATTTACAATTTTAGATGCAATCTCTCCCTTGGGTTTCAATTCGCAAAGTATACTTTAAAAAATAAGCTGGTAAAAATGGGAAAAGGGCCTAAAATGTAAGAGTGAATATTTGTTCTAAATTCACCGTTCATTTTGACCCCGAAAATAGATAAACGTCGCTCGTTGGACAGGGGTTAGTAGGGATGTCGATCATATTAAAATTGCTTTCCACCGACGGCGTAACAATTTGTTTTAAAATATACAAAGCGTCAATCATTTTGAGTCTTTAATGTTGTGGATAGCTTTTGGTGTTTAGGTAAATAAACGGTTGTTGAAAGAAAAATATACATTTGCTATAGACCGACGATATAGTAAAAAAAAATTAGGTACTTATTTTTAGTACCTGCTCTGATTATCATCATAGAATTAGAATATATAACATAACATCGCGCCGCTATTCCACAAAGGGTTAGGCAGATGAGTACTAACGTAACCTACACTTCTTAGCTCTCATTATAACAGAGCGCGAGTCTATTGCCATTTTAGCTGGGCACAAATCAAACTCTGAGCGGTTACTGATAAAGTGCTGGACCTGGGAATCGAACCCAGGATCTCAAGGACCAATGGTGCAGTCTTACTAGTATTCTGTCATGTTTTATTGACGCGTCATCTTGTGTCTTCCCTCATTCTCCTAATACTGCAGCCACAAGAAAATGTGGGTAGTTGTAAGTTGTCACAATGGTTAGCGGCCTATTTGTGGACAAGCCGTGCCTGCCACTTGTTGTGCTTCCGGCGGAGGCGAGCGCCATTGTAACGAGAGTAGCATGACACGACTTCATTTGCTAAATGAGGCCAGATCAGTTACGTGGCCTAAGTTTTGGCTAATGAAATGCCGTGGCTGGTAAAGTTACGCTTAATTATGATCCAGATATTGTTTAATGAAGATTGCTGTAATCGTATCTCACTGCACTAGATTTGATCTTTGAATTTGTGCGATGAAGAGATATAGTAGGGGAGACCGAGGAGTGTTGTGACAGAGGAGAATTCAAACAAAGTCGATTTCTCGGAACCTACGACTGTTAGCGTCCTACTGAGACATACTGCGTCAAAAAGCGCGTCTCGAAGAAACAAATACGCGCTGTTGTCACTTCGCTAATGATCATATGTTTCGAGGAATCGACTTTGTTTCAATTCTCCTCTGTCATAACTCTCCTCGGTCTCTCCTATTAAGATCAATATTTACAAATAATAAAATTGTAACTGGCCGATGTCTGTACAGTCGCCAGCACACCAAGTTACCAAAACTGTAAAATTTCCCCAATGGATAATAAACTCAATCCAAATAATAAAAAATATTTGGAGATATTGAAAATCGATTGTGAAATTTGTCAGTTTGGGATACCATGATGTGCTGTTGACCGGACATAAGAGATATTTATAAAAAAATAATGAGGGGTTTCTTTATAAGAACAATGGAAGCCAAAATAATGATCTTTATATATTTTTTTAAACTGTGATACGATGAAATTCGATGCGGTTTTCACAGTTGTATTTCTGGAGATGTAACTTAAAATCTGATCCATGTTTCATCTTAATACGCTGTCTAAAATTTTGCCGACGAATTTTGGTATCTATAAAGATAGATTGGACATCGGAAAAGGGCATAGGATGCGAGTGAAAACCCCCGGGTAACAGTAAAATAATATTCGTGAATAGCAACAATTATCCCAGTCCTAAAATCTCGAGTTCAGTAAGTAACCTTAGAATGACATGGAATATTATTAATAGTGAAACGGGAAGAATTAGTAGACGAAATAGTGACTACAGTCTTAAAATAGATGATAACATTGTAACAGCCGACACACAGGTTGCTTCAACATTTGAAAATTTTTTTGCAAATATACCTATTTCGACCACTAAATCGCTGAACTCGTCCCCCACTGTTGCTGAATCTTTACTTAAAGAAAATGTTAATGTATGTAATATTGAATTTCAATTTTGTCATGTCAATTGCAGAGATATAATAAAAACGTTTAATACTCTAAACATAAAGAAGACTGCAGACTTATGGGGTCATTCTGTTGACGTTGCCAAATCCATTATAGAGGTCGTAGCACCTACCCTAGCCATTATTTTTAATAAGTGTATTGACTGTGGTAAATTTCCTGATCTTATGAAAAATAGCAAGATAATTCCTTTGTTTAAATCAGGTAGCACATCTGACCCAACTAATTTTAGACCTATCTCAGTGTTACCTACATTTAGCAAAATCTTTGAAAAACTAATGTTGGATCAAATGCAAAGGTTTTTTTATAAAAATAAATTATTACATAGTAAGCAGTTCGGATTTACAAAGGGCCGTTCGACAACCGATGCCGGTGTTGAACTTTTAGGCCACATATATAGTGCTTGGGAGAATTCATACGATGCTTTGGGTATTTTCTGTGATCTGTCCAAAGCATTCGACTGCGTCCTTCATGAAACTCTAATCAGGAAATTGCACCACTATGGTGTTAGGAACGCTTCTCTGAATCTTCTTACATCGTACCTGTGTAACAGGATTCAGAAAGTGGACGTCAATGGAAAGAGATCACCGGGGTCAGTCGTCGCTATGGGAGTTCCGCAGGGCTCAATTCTTGGCCCATTTTTGTTTTTGATTTATATTAATGACTTGCCTTATTTCATAAGGGACAATCATGAGGTAGTGCTGTTTGCAGATGATACTTCTTTGTTATTTAAACTAAAACGCCAACAAATGGCAACTGACGATGTAAACAGCGCTCTCCTAAAAGTAATGCACTGGTTTAATACTAACAACTTGCTATTAAATGAGAAAAAAACTAAATGTATTAAGTTCACGACGTCTAACGTCAGACAGGTGAAAACTAGTGTATTAATAAATAGCAAAGAGTTGGACCTTGTAGACTCTACTTTGTTTCTAGGCATTACTTTGGATGCTAAGCTTCAGTGGGGCCCACATATAGATAAGTTGTCGAAGAAGCTCAGCTCTGCAGCGTACGCCGTGAAAAAAATACGTAATTTAACTGACGTCGATACGGCTCGACTAGTATATTTTAGTTATTTCCATAGTGTGATGTCGTATGGTATTCTGCTGTGGGGGAATGCCGCCGATATACAGACTATCTTTGTATTGCAGAAAAGAGCCATTCGGTCAATTTATAACCTAAGCCCCAGGTGTTCACTCAAAGAAAAGTTTAAAGAGATTAATATAATGACCGTTATTTCTCAGTATATTTATGAAAATTTATTGTATGCGCACAAAAATATTGATCTCTTCTCTAAATACAGTGATATCCATAATATTAACACTAGAAATAAAGACAGGTTCATTGTTCCTCCAACTAGGCTCCAGAAAATCAGTAAGTCATTTAAGTGTCAATGTATACGCTTTTACAATAAAATCCCAGGTCATTTCCAACATTTAAGTCATAATAAATTTAAGTCATACATTAAGCAAAAGCTTTGTAAAAAGGGTTACTATACAGTTAAGGACTATATGGAAGACAAAAATGCTTGGGATTGAGCTACTCTCGTTAACAGGGTTATTTTTATTAAAGTATTGTGTATTGTGCAGCCACTGATGTTGCATTTAGCATCTACTTATAACAACCCTAAAATTAATCTTGCTATTTTATTGCCTGGCGGTCAAAGCTTGTCAAGCTCACTCAAATGTCCTGCTGATGGTGTCGTTGTGTGACGGGCCGTTTTATTCCCTACAACATGGTTGAGTCGAACGGCGCTGATACACACGTCATGCCCGTGAACGGGTGCTGTCTGTCGGGGCTGGTCGGTTTTTACTTGCTATGGCAATGTTTTGTTATTTATTGGGTCACATCAAACTGCATAATGCAAACTACACAGAACAGAATTGTTAATGTTATTGAAGAATAATGATGTAAATATGTTTTTTTTTTTTAGGAGTCTGGAATTTCTTGGTGGTTCCTCTTCACATGACCCACTTTTGGGACTTGACATTGTATATCCGAAATGTAATGTGACAATGTTATTTTGAGTGTTGACATCTTAATTGGTATGACATTTTGATTGTTGACATTTTCATTGTTATGACATTTTAATTGTTGACATTTTAATTGTTGACATTTTAATTACTCCTAGATTAGTGAATTGAATTTTGAAATCTATGAATTTGTTACTATTTTGCCGCGACATTATTAAACCGTGACACTTATATTATTATATAATTTGTAAATGTGAGTACCATGTAGGCTTTTGATACATGATAATTAAACAAGCTTAATATAGTCTGGAAGCTTTGGGAACTTCATTAGACCTACACGAATGTCCTGCTGATCTGGTATGGTCGTGCGACAGGTCGTTGAGCTCCCTAAATTATGGTTGAGCTACCCGATGACTGATGCATGCGTGCCGTCAGTTTGGACTGGTCTACTCAAAGCTGCAATGGTTCTTTCCTCAAAAGGCCATTTCAGACATTACCCTACATCGTACCACTCACATATAAGTGTTCTTCCATGTCTGGACTTTAAAAGAGACCATGATTCTCTGAGTTTGTTTCGGTGTTTCTTCTCAGAGGTCGTCAGTTAGGAAATGCCGAAGCCATCTAGCTAAAAAAAACCCCATACCATTGACATGTAAAAGTATCTCTAAAGATCTACTTGCAGAATAAATAATTTCATTTCAATTTCATTTCATTTCATTTCAACCTAATTACGGTTGCAAAACAATTTACCGTAACAATGTATCTTACCTGATTTTTGCCTTTAAGCACGAGTACATTAGTGACCCTCCCGAAGGGCAGGCCCAGCTGTATGATCTCGGCCTCTGTCGTCTCGTTGGGGATGTTCCGTATGTGGATGACCCGCGACGGTTTGCCAACATTCTGTTCGAGTTTCACCTGTAAACAACAAAGAAATTTTAATTAAAACTTATTATGTATGCAAAGTAATAAACTAAAAGACGAAGACAAGATTCATAAAAATATTGCTCAAAGGACTTAATGAAGAAAAATGTTTAGTAAAAAAAGCAATTACTGCTAGATTCTATAAGTAATGTTTGTTGTACACAAAGGCGACGATCCAAAATCAAAATTAAATGGGATTCGATTCAGTTGGAACGAACGCAAATGTAAAAGGCACGCAGCGTATAAAATGACCGTTCTAATATACATAAATAAAGCTAGCATTGTTCGCGAGGAAGAGCCGGTTGGATAATTGAAAAGTCGATGTAGTATAATTGTCGAGGCTTATCGGGCCCAACTCCGATGTGGGCGCCATTGTTCCCGAGAGAGCCTTTTGATTACGGCGGCGGGCTCGATTCCACTCCCAAATATATTGTAGCTTTGTATGACACTTCACTTTTCATTGAAGTGAAAAGAGCAATCGATCCCGTGCAAATTAATATTGAAAAAAAAACATAAATCAATTTAAAAAAATCACACAACTGCTTTAAAACGATTACAATCGTGTTCCAGTGAAAATCTTACCAGATATTTCAGTTGGAACAGCGAATAAGATTTGGGGACTTGCGGGTATCTAAGCGTCTCCCTTTTTACGTTCTTTGGCGGGCGGCGAAGCGTGGAGGTGTAACAAATGAGTCTAATGCCTATTAGTTCGACCTTGTTAAGTTCAGACAAAGTGAGCTGCCGGTCTGACAAAAGTGCAGGGAAAAGTCGAAAACACTTGGCGAACTGTTCCTTCGTGGCTTTTAGTGGCTACACCGTCGCCGTCGGTACACTGTTGATACAATGTGATTGACTTTTTAATTATGTGCTCTCAATTACGAGGAAGTTTCTTTAGACTTCATTACGTACTTAATTTAAAAGTATGTATATTCAAATAAAATAGCCAACAAGTATATATTCCAACTCAGGGAGGCAGAGTATCTATATTTTCTGGTACCTATATCTATTTGTATGTACTTATTAAGGGTTCGTCTATGTTTATTTATTGTTTTTGTTCATTCAGTTACTTGCTACGTTGTCTAAGAAAAAATATATTACCATTTGAATATATTTAAAATCTTATCTTGTCATGTTTTAGTTCAATTACAGAAACTGTTTGCCGAGAATAATATTGTTACGTCCCTACGGTTTAACAAAAGAATCGTTTAATCCAATACTAAAACCTTTCCAGCAACAAACCGCTAACTAAAAGAAAAATGTAGGGATACAGATATGATATTTTTTAACAATCCGAATTTCGTTAGAATCGACATCAAAAGAGCCAAATCTCCGTAAATAAACAAATAAAAATATTTTTCCAAAGTGACTTGCAAAGGGAGGAATAAATCGTCGCACACGCTCACCCACCTCGAAGGTACATTCCGGTATTTTCTTTCCTCACGAAAGAAAACAACTGGTACGTAAAACGTAAAGAAGGACATTACTTTCGCTGGGTCAGAAAATCTGCGAGGAACGATTTCCACATCAGGCACTTTAAATCATCCGCTTCGTCTCACATTTCATCCATAAATATTAAATCTTGGCTTGGTTCTTTGGATAGAAAAAAAAGCTATCGTATGACATTTTCCTGGGAGGATTACCCGGAATCGGTCAATTTTCCCGGTGATCGCGCCGGCCGTGTTTATTGAAACACTATTTCTCAGTTCGTCGCGTCTATGGCACGATATCATTAACTATATCAACGTCTACTAGTGTTGACGGCTACTCTGACCTATCAACGTCATTTTATCAAATAATTAATTAATCAGTATTTGACCATTTACTTATACTTAGGTACTTTTTGGTGTGTAGTACCTTTATACAAAAGTCATGAAGTTAGGCGCAACATAAAGTTAAGATACTCGTATAGGCTAATTAACTAATAAACCGTGCGTAATGCCTGTCTCTGATAGCAGTTTATATAAAATAAAAAAATCTGATGAGTATCTCAGTCTATCTGATCAGTCTGCCCGTGACCATGGATGCTGTAAAGGATCCGAAACGTTGGGAATTAAATAATATTAATACAACGCGATAAAATCCGTAAAAAAATAGTTTTATTTCAAATCTGATGAGTAGTTTTTGAGCTAGGATCGAACATCCATAAGATACATACATACATACATAGACTATAAAACTCATTACCCTTCCTTTTTCGTAGTCGGGTAAAAAATATCAATAGTGTAGGTACTTATGAGTACGTTTATTTTTCTTCAACTACACCAAATATAATAGTTTCCAAACTACATAATATATATAATGAAGTTCTAAATTCACTTAATTTCAGGGGCTAACTTCATGTTTTCTGAAAGTAAGAACAGTAGGTACTTGTCTGTGCTATATTTAAGAATTCTCAGTGGTTGTTTAATTATAGTAAACATTTTTCCTCAAAGAAAAACTCTGGGAACAGTTTCATTTAACCCATCTTTTCCATCTAAATGCTCTTTGTTTTTGTTTTCATTGCAAACCATTTATGCTAATAGAAACAATTGTGTTAGAAGAATTTGTTTTGTGGCATTTACACAAAGTTTGTCAAAAAAAAGACTTACGACACAATTTTGAAAAGCACAGAAACAACATTGTTTCGTTGTACAAATGACAGTAACTCACACTTAAGCCTAATATAACTAACCGATCTCAAACACTTGACTCAAGCATTGGAATTTGTAATCGTGTAGCGCCCTTGTAACCGAATACTTACATAGGCACGTTCAAGTAATCGTTACACGAGTCAAATGTACCTGAACACACTAAGTATTCTGCTTACGGCGCGTTGACAAACGCCCCTACGTCGGCCGCGCCTTCGCTAAGGTTACATTTTGTAATCCGCTTGTGGCGCTCAGGTTGGGCTCGGTCCATCAGAAACGGTAGGGTTAAGAGCTTCGTCTCACTTCTAAGGATCATGTTATTACTTTTAAAGGCTTTCAGTTTTTTAAATACATTTGTGTTTCTATTAAGTGCTAGTGGTTCTAAGCCGACGAATCGCGCGATATTATATTTTTAATATTCGTCACTTACCTGCCTAGCGTTGCTTTGTTATAGGCTTTACAAAGAATTTAAATAAAAACCAATAAATAGTGTGAATATCATCACGTGGTGTAATTAATGACTGAACGAATTGATTTTTGTTTTTTAAAAAGCTTATTGGTAATGTGAGTCGCACATTACTAGTATTCTTGTTAACCCCTCGTCGGTAGTGCTATGGGTGGGTTTCGAACCGGCAACCGCATGATTGCCAGTCCGATGCCCTACCCATTAGGCTACCGCCTTTTCATTGCCGATTGATTGCATTAATGTTATAGGATTGTACCTACTTTCAAACAGGAAATATTCACACAAGCATAGCTACTTAGTAATGTAATTGTTTCAATACAAAATGACTAGTACGAAATATCTCTCACCATCATCTAATGAGCTGATTCGATCGTTATCGATAAGCCTAAATTCTAAATTGTTATCGATGCCGAGTCCGAAAACTAGTTTTCTTTCAAGTAAAATGTGAAACTGACAACTGTGAAACTGTTAGCTGTATCGTACATCGCTTAATAAATTAATATGGAGGTGTAAAGTGACTTTTAGTTTGTTCAATTTAGTAGGTAAAGGTCCTCGAGTGAATCGTTGGAGTATCTGATAACAATCGTATTATATACAATTTCGCGTAGCTCCTCGCTTTAAACGTTTAAATACATCATTTATTTTTGAGATTAGTGAAATGTTGGAACATTTTTAAGCTGATTTTCTTTAGTAGAAGTGTACTTCACGTTCAGTGGAGAATGTCTAACTTCAGTTGAAGTACCTTTAAGGGTGCTAGGATTATGTTAAATGTTTATTAAAAATATTGCTCACAAATTTGGCTGCTGAGTGTAGTCCTAAGACAGATTTTTAGGACGAGCAGTGTTTTTCGAATTTGTGTCAGTGTTTAAATTAAAATTAGCATTTGACAATTTAGAATCATATCCGGGTCGTGGTAATGGATTCGTCCTTTATTACATGAGAATAAACTAAAGCATACTTACTACCTATCTACATCTCTGTCTTACCTTTAGAGGAATACAGGCGTGATGGTATTTTTTACAAACTTTTACTGAAAAAGTCTAGCATTTAAAAACTCGAATTAATTTATACCTAAATACCAATCAATGTTACTTTACGCTTAAAATCCTTGTTTCATCTTTGATAATCGAGTATGACATTGATAAACTAGTTATTACCTTGCTACTTGAATTATTTGTAAAAGAAATTATGCATATCCATAAGCATACTTCTTTGAGTATCGGAACCCTTGAACTTATAACAATTCCGATTTAGTGGCGTTCGGCAGTAACTCGATAAAAGTTTGAGCACCACAGGTAGGAGGCACAAGTTGCCATGTGCTAGCGATGTTTGTTGCAAACCCTTGCCCTGCCCGCGTGTCTGCCCGAAACATTTTTTTAAATTTTACTTAAATAGTAATAAATTTAAACTATTTCTTGTATAAGTAAGTAATTACCTATTATAATTATGTTTTTTATGGAATTTTCTTATCTCGCCACTTTCTCAGGGAGACTTATACGTAGTATGCATGTTACATAAAAACCAATCTATCAGTAGATGTAGTGATACCTATTAACTAGTATCACTATACCCTACAAATAAGTCCCCGCCGTGATGAGTTTGTGTTTATTCGGACTAATCCCAGAAACTACTGCACAGATTCCCATAAGATTTTCACCAATAGAAATAAAAATTACATAGGAAAATTAAATGCTATAATTTATGAACATACCCATGTGAAGCTGGGGCGGGTAGCTAGTTCTACTAATATTATAAGTGAAAGTTTTTATGTTTGTCAATCACGCAAAAATAGCTAAACGGACTTGGGTGAAATTTATCACATAGATAGTTTAAAACCTGGATTAACACAGGATACTTTTTATCCACGTTGGTCTCAATCCTGAGGTCCAGGAAGAGGTTTGGGCGAAGTCTTAAACTTCTACCTCTATAGCAAATTACTAGCTAACCAATTAAGCGAACATTTAAACAGGACTAACGCAGTCGACACTTATCGAATCCTCCTCTTACAACGTTTTAATAAAACAACACACCATAATTGATTCTTGTGCCTTGCACCGTACTTGGAGTTGCATCCGCGGTTAAAATTTCAAGAGCATTATTACACCAGAAATCGTTGGAGTCGATCCGTTGGAACTTTTAATTGGCCATCCACTGGAATATTGTATTTCATTGCGGACCATCAATGATATTATTTTGATACAGATGAGAGCTATTCCTAGCTAGTTATTATATTCCGACCATCAAATAAATAGAAACCATTGGGCCTTTTCATTCATGATTTTCATAAATACTTTAATTTTTTTTATTAATTAAGTCGGCAAATGAGCCCCTTGGTGGTAAGCATTGTCGCCTATGGACACCTGTAACACCAGAGGAGTTGCTGATGCGTTGCGACCCCTAAGAGCTCCTATGGACTACAGACTGGCAGAGCCGCTGCAACCGAGGGGAACCGGCTCTTACGTACAAAAATCGAAACACACACCAAGGTGCTTTACGACAGACTCTGACGTAAGGGTGGTCGCCAGCCAGTCAAACCCCAAGAGGTCCTACCACCGAGCTAGTCAGATATTTTCACGCCTTTTACGGGATGCCTATCTGAAAGGCAGTGCGGAATAGTGTTCTAACCCGTCCCGACAACATATTATTAGAAATTATTTGCAAATTTGGCGTTGTAATGAAATTATTTTGTGTATGTAGGTAATTTGAGAAATGTTTTATACATACCATAAATGCCTAGTTAACCTGTAATATTAAATTAATAATTCCATCCTGATTTGTTAGTTAAATAGAAACTTTGAATATGCATCATATATTTAAATAAATTAAAATACATTTAAGACTAAAAAAATATAAAATGAAGACTACAACAGCTTCTTATCTCTCGGGAGAAGTTGTAAAAATCAGGTGCAGGAAATTGGTTACCCCGATACGTTCAGACGGCAGAATCGATAAACTTACTGTTCTTCCGGTAGCTAGTACCAGATTATGGAATGCATCATAAAATCCCTAGGAATATCTACATGTAAAAGTTGCCATAAATATATGTACTTTGAAAACACGAAGCTTTAAAATTGTGGGATTTTTCTTTTTTTATGATGACGTGAATTATTGCCTCGTTAGCCTAGTGGTCCTGAGCGCGACTGCTACGCTAGAGGTCCTGGGTTCGATTCCCAGGACGAGCAGTATTATAGGGTTTTTCTATGAAAGTCTCAGTAGCAGCTCGGAGTTTGCAATTTGTGCCTGGTTGATGGCAATAGGCTCGCGGCCTGTTACATGGAACCTAAACATACCGGCAAACTGTGGGTATAAATTAATTTACCTCCTAACCTTACGAGGAATACAGGCGTGATGGTATGTTATGAACTACTCTATAATAGTAGTCAAAACGTTGGTACTGGGACCGACTGTTTAACCGAACGAAGGGCTTGTTTAAAAACACCCAGTTTCAGAGTATAAACATTGAAATATTTTTTTAAGTGTCCTCTGCTTCTAGCAACATGATCTAGTCTTATAAAGGTCATTGAAAATTAAAACATATAGGAATATTTTTTTATAATAGTTGCTTAATATAATTTTCTTTTCCTTATGTGACGAAGTAGTATTTTTACCGTTTGTGGTAACTGTATTTTTGTAAAATTACAGTCCAAAGAATGAATTATCATTAATATAAATGCGTGAGTGAATTAGACGATTTGTTTTTTTAAAAACAAACAAGGCCCAAACGTCGAAAAGGGATAATTCTACCCCTATATTCAGATAACATCACGCAGCAGGTGACTTTCCTGAACTTGACTAATTTACTACTAAGCCACATGTATACAAGCATACGCTTTCGAAACACTGGTACGAATTGATTCAATAACTGTAATAAAATACCTACCAAATGCGATTATATAGTTTAAGATAACGCTGTTACCTAATTTTGATATTTTATTGTTATCAGTTATCACATCATAAACAAACAGGATATATTTTTTTGTATTTATATGCGAAAACATGTAATTGGTAGTTAGTTTTTGTAACCTCTTTCTTACTTTAAGTTATCAATACTGTTTGTTTTCTAATAAAAAAAAGTAAAAGACGAAGCGGAAGATTGTCATAATACTTTCTTACTGTAATACATTCATCTGTAAACTGATCAATTTTACTGAAGCCCAATACTTTTAAAAGAAAATTTCAGTCAGTAGCAGGTCGGACATCCACACTTTACTTAGCTAGGTGCTAATTCATTCATGCATAAGAATGGGACAACTTTGCGCCGGTAAACTTTTAATAGTGGTCCTGGTTGGGCCTGAATCACTTTGCAACTTCCAGCCATTTGCCTTAAGAACATTATTCATTGAAATAAATATTATTATCCGTTAATCCTTAATTAAGTTTACTGGAGGGCTTTTTTTGTCTAGTTTGTAAGAGTATAAGTATTGTATGAGTAAATAAATATAAGCTTTATAACTGTATTCACAGGGTACACAGATAATTCTGTGTAAATAAACAATATTCTTATTAGGTTTATATAACCGGTTCCTGCGGGTCTTTGGGGGAGGCCTTTGTTCAGCAGTGGAAGTCTTTTGGCTAATATGATGATGATATATTGATATTAAGTGCAATAAATAAAAATGTTTTTAAAAGAAATTTAGATGTAGGAAATGTAGGCCAAATTGACATACCTATATATCTGTTTAATCAAATAAATCAATAAAATACTAATTTCATTCGAAATAGAAAATGGAGTTAACATCTCAGGCAGAATGTAATAACAAATCGTAAAGGTAAACATTCCCCTCCATCTGGAGCCGTGTCTTAAATCACACGTACCATAAGTTTTTGTTCCAATAGACGCTCGGTTCGTGTTCGTGGTAGGAAATCGTAAAATAAGATAGCCAAATGGTTTTAGTACCCCCTAAAACTAACCGTAAAATAGTAAGTGCCCGGCAATGAATATCTTTATGAGATCATTTGATTGATTACTGAATTTTCGTGGAACGAAACCGATAAAGACCCGTGCCTTGTATTATAAATTATAATGCTTATGAACTTGATTTGTGGTATCTTTATTAGAATCTTAAGTTTGTCTTAGAAACTTAGAATTGTAATGGATGTTAACTAATTTTGTTTACGCGGTAAGCAACGTGTATGGTAAATTGTTTTATTAACAACTTAACTACGTACTAATGAAGTCAATATGCACGGGCGTGTTATTTGCCTAGTCGTTTAGCACTCTCAATACTTACACAAATATATTTATGTATCTACTTTATTTACCTAAAAAAAGTTTTATCAGCTTTCGCTCGATTACTTAACATAATTTAGCTAGCTAATTTACCGTCGCGTTGGGTAGTTTTAAAAGGAAATAACAATTAGGTACTCCAATGAATAAGAAAAAAGGGACAGAATAGGTCGTAAATTCTTTTCCAAATAAGATCAGCAGTCAACCTGCGCAAGAGAAGTCGTAACTCCGTAAGACAAGCTCGTAAATGCTTAAGTAGTGGTAAACGCAGTCCCCGGACAGCATCTTTTGATTTGATTGATCTTCACAAGGCAAACCTTCTGCGTTTTTACAGGAGACGTCAAGAAAATGAGGAAAAAACGGGGGAACATAATTAATTACTTGATTTGGACATTAATGACCCGGCCAAAGAGGACGAGGGTTGATTAGTGTGTTTTCTACAGACGTGCCTCCTCTGACATTGGTATTATTTCAACGAGACAACTTTGTTAAACGCACATTATTATATAGTAATCAGCAAACTTTCTATGTTAATTATCTATCTACACACTTCGTTTTAATTAAAACACAAGTATATACAAATATTTGTTTTATTTTTCTTGAACAGCTGAAATACGCAACTCATGAAAAAAATATATAAAAAAAACAGACGCTTTGAGTTTTCCTTCAATATTTTCGCAGCATGAAGTGTTTGCAGTACAACACAAAGAGAGAACATAAAAAAAATACTTTTAAAAACGAGTCGCCATTCCGCCGATAGGCACCAAATGAATATTCAGGCCAACAAAGGAGAAGGGGTGTCGCAAAAAGGTACTGTTTAAATTTTCATGGTAGAATAAAAAGAGGAGCAATCGCAAAACCATAATATAGCAAATAAATAAGCAACTCTGGGACACGTTCCTATTTAATTATGAATTAAGGCCGAGCA
Organism: Acronicta aceris; assembly: GCA_910591435.1. Classification (NCBI taxonomy): domain Eukaryota; kingdom Metazoa; phylum Arthropoda; class Insecta; order Lepidoptera; family Noctuidae; genus Acronicta; species Acronicta aceris. The sequence goes on along the minus strand of OU342763.1, from coordinate 5,977,038 downwards.
GTAACGAGATCACAATGTAATTAAGATTACTGCGGCGAGGTTTTTTCAGGGCGCCCCTAACAAGTGAGAGTAAATGGACGGCAAAACGGCGCAAAACTAAAATGGCTACCTTGTTTTGCTTGAGATAGGGAGTCATTTAATGAATCTTGTTCGAGATTAGGTGATCACAAATTAATGGATCTCCTATATTATTGTGTTACGAGGGATACGTGTAGAAGTTTTAATAAAGTCGTAGAAATGTATTATCAAAATAGTACGAAAGTTGTCTACAGTATAGATATATTAATAGATAAACACACATCTGAAACATCCTCTCAGAATCATTAAAGGTTTAATGTACATACAATTTCTATTTAAAAGTAACATTTTTCTTATGCGCAACATTCAGTATGATATTTTATTTCCACAGTGACATAATGACCGGTGACAGCGAGGGAAATAAACTGCCTGCGGGAAGAATAAGAAAATGGTTTCTTTTCAACGAGACGGCTCGCTTCTATTTAATTTGCGTAAATGATACCTACGGCAATGTTGAATATAAGGTTTGGGAACGAGAACACACAATTACCTATTTATGTTTAAGGCTTCCATCTATTCGGGTTTCAAAATCGTCAGCTACGCGTCCCGCCAGACTAGAAATCGTTTACACATGTACATGTACTCGAAAAGAGTCGCGAGTCAACTTTTAACCCCCGACGAAAAAGAGGGGTGTTATAAGTTTGTAGTTTATATCTGTGTACCTGTGTACCTCTTTTCTTGGTAAAGAAATAAATAACTTCCACAAGTTTGATCGATTCGAAATCCTGTCAATGGTCAATGATATTACAAAATTCTGCAGCATACCTAATCCATCAGAAGAACTCCTCAATGGTGTACAACATCTACGTTGTGTTTGGGCTCAAAAGATGCATTTGACGAGGACATAAGCGGTCCCCCGACTCAACACATGAATTAAAATTCTATTATTCTACTTATATTAAACGTAAAGGGACACTATTTTGTTTTTTTTTCTTTTTAAAGGTTTTTGAGCCGGGGGTTTCTAATTTTTAATTTATTTTTTCATAAGTGAAACGGAACAAGTTTCGTCGTTAAAATCTAGGGGTTTTTTAAATGACCATTGTTTTGGCTTAAATAATTTTATTGGTGACAGCCCTATGTTTGACATGTGGGACTTGGTAGATACATTCTATTTGCATTCTGATCAAAAATGAAGCTTGAGAGTATAAAAAACAATGTAAGTTTGCATAGCAGACGTAAAATTTTACACGTACGTACGTACACACAGCACTGCGCACTCACTGGTGGAAGCTAGTCAAATCACTAGGTATTTTTTTTTTAAACCGTTGCCCCAAACTAGGAATTTGCCCTGTATCGCGGGTGCATTTCACAAACACAAATTATTACTTACACAAACACCCAGACCCAGAACAACTACCTGTAGATCATACAAATAATTGTTCCATGCGGCGATCGAACCCACAAAACGTAACGTAGAAGCCGATCGCTCAACCGCTACGCCAAACGTGTCGTCAAAGGTATTACGTGGCAACTTATTTGCAACCTTATAAAACCTACACCTACCACCTACAGAAGAGAGTCGTAAAAATCCTGCCTTATTAAGTTAAATCGCAGTTTGAACAGCAGTAGAGCTAATTAGCACTCAGCGACTTGAGTTCGCTTTAAAATCCAAGATTTTTATAAACTTAAAGAAGTGCGTTATAGTACCCACTATTACGTAACGTGTTTTTTTACGTTTGCAGTTAAACGTAAAAAAACACGTTACGTAATCCGCCACAGGAATGTAACACGTTATTCTGTTTTTAATGAATGATGCAATCCATTTGGTGGTTGGAACACACGGCCGGCATTGGTCTCGACAAACAAAGAACTGTTTGAACAGCACCAAACAAAGTGTGCATGCAAAACTCGCCATGTATTTATGTAAATACAGGATGAAATAACTGTGCAGTGGGAAACACCCGAAACGGCGACCTTGTTTATTTTAATAACAGTTTTCTTGTACGGTGATTGTTTTCTGCCTTTTGCCACGTGCGTGTTATTTTCCGTGATTTTAAACCTTCCCTCCGGCATTTTGTTGATTAGTTCTATCATAATACTTTCCAGACGTTGTTTACAAAATGTGGTACGTGAATTATGACAATCGGTGGAGTAGACTTTGTGAGATGTATCATACCATATTCTCCGAAGGGTGAGACAGAGGTGCACAGCTGTACAGATACAATTCGACGCTATGTGTTTTAGGTCCATGTAATTGGTGTGAGCCTATTGGTCAAGCTGCTATTGAGAATTTTATAGAAAAAACTCAATAACTCTTCGACTTGTAAATCGAACCCAGGACCTCCAGCTCAGCAGTCGCACTTGCGACCACTAATGAGACAGTTATAGTATGCACGAACATTACATAAAAATACATTTATACATATAATAAAATTGTAACATACATAATTATAATAATATTGCAACAGGCTGTACATTAAAGCTATTAGAAAAACTAATATAGGGCGGACTTTCTATTGTCTGTCTATCTGTCTGTATGTTTGTACGCGCATCGCGCAAAAACTACTGCATGGAATTGAATGCAGTGTTCACCGATGTATTGCTGGAGATTTAACTTAAATTCTGGTACATGTTTCATCTTGTTACGCCGCCTAGAATCCGACTTATAGTATATTAATCTTTTTGGGACGCAAGTAAAACCGCAGGCAACAGCTAGTAATAAATAAATTGAGAATCAGCAAAAATGCATATTGTACTTAAACCTTATGTTATCCCATACACTTTCCAAACATGCGGGCAGCAGCGACCCAGTCCATACCACAACTTAATTAGTGTAAACATTGCTTGCACCATATTTGTTCCCATAGTAAAATGAGGCGAGCAATTTTACCTATCATCCGCAATTATCTCAAATGGATGCAGAATATAAAATGTTAAAAATCTATATCTATAATAAAATTGTAACAGGCCGATGTCTGTACATTATAGATATTAAATTAATATGGGAGTCTTTATTAGAGCAACAGAAAAAATATCAATTTTTAGAATATTTGTCTGACTGTCTGTCTGTATGTTTGTAGGTACGCGCATCACGCAAAAACTATTGCATGGAATTGAATTGAATTGAATAGTTTTCACCGATGTATTGCTGGAAGTCTAAATTAAAATCTGGTGAATGTTTCATCTTGATACGCCCCCTTGAATCGGACTTATAGTATGTTAATCTTATATAATAAGAAGCCACCTCATTAGTCTAGTGATCCCAAGCGCGACTGCTACGCTAGAGGTCCTGGGTTCGATTCCAAGGTCGAGCTATGTGTTATTGGATTTTTCTATGAAATTCTCAGTAGCAGCTCGGAGTCTGGATTTGTGCCCGTCTCGCCATCTATTACATGGGACCTATACACACCAGCGAACTGTGGGTGTACATTAGTACGCCTCTACCTAACCTTTCAGGGAACACAGGAGTGATGGTATGTTATGTTAATAAGAAGCCGATACGATATCAGTATCACATCTCGTTGCAAATGCAATAAATTATCTAGCGAAGGAGTGAGACGAGAGAGTAAGAATGTACAAAGAAATAGGATAATGGAAGTTCTTTTTATGTATTTTAAATTGTTTTATGAATATTGAACAAAGGACTTTCGCATTGGGTCCGTATACAATTATTATGAGGATGCTGCTATTTTCCATTTCCAACAAAATTTAATCCAAAAATAATCTACACAACATTGGACTTGATACAAGAAAAGCCCATAGGTAAATCTAAAGGGCGATCCACACCGACTTAACCGTATTAACCGTATCGATTTAATTTCTATATGTAAAAATTCATCCTGATACCTACAACTCAGGGGTGGAGATTAATAAAAATTTGGCCCCCAAAACCCTCAGGGTAGCTCTTTATGGCACGTTGGCTTTTTACGAGGGACCTTTTATTTTAATACTTATTACGGTTTCGCGATTCCGCCGTTTTATCGCGATTAATCGTTTTTCAGTTAATTACACATTTCAGCGAAAGGAGCCGTTAAAATGGTAAGTAAAAGAATAGTAACCCAATCTTTTTGGTAGTACGCATATTTGTTTTTGTATTTGTGTGTGTTATAGGAGATTTTTACCCACGACGGAACGGAGACGGGATATGCGTTTAGGACGGCTAACTGAATGTTTTCTCTACTGTGTTAGGCGTTTTATGCATCGGCTAAGGCTAGCCACCATTCCAACTAAAAATTCCCACCGTTACTTGACTTGACCGCTAAGCCAATGGAGGCAGAGACAATAAAGTTATCCTACTAATATTATAAAAGTATAAGTTTGTATGTTCTGATGTTTGTTACTCAATCACGGAAAAATGGCTGAACGGATTTGGATGACAATTGGTACACACACAAAGGATTTATTATATTTTAATTTTATCTAATTTACCTTTTTCGCAGCGGAGTCCTGATTGTTATTGTCGGCGTGGTGCGGAGCGGCGGGCGCCATGACGGTGACGCCACTCTGCGAAAGAAGCTCGTCTGAGCCTCTCTGTGGACAACGACACAAATGTGTTAGAAAATTATTAAATTCACCAATTAATTTAATATAAATCTAAAAGAAAAGCTGGCGGTCAAGCGTAAGCCTATCATGAACAAAAAAAACAGTATGAAACATATTCTAATTAAAACGAAACACTGTTCTTAAAGTTCCTTATATAAGTGAACACTATAGTTTTGAATGGGATTCTGATGAGGCTAGAACGAGCCGCGGGCACAGCTGTATCTACTTATTTTTATTTTTAAAATATCTTTTGATATTCATTTCGGGAATTTCCCTAACTGCACGAGTACTTTCCCAACAAAAAGTTAGCAGCGATTAAGAAAAGACATACGTAGGTAGTACTTGGCATGTAGTGTGTTTCGATAGTCAGGGGTCGGAATAGGTAGAGTTTTTAACTACCAAATGATGTAAAATGCCCTTATTTACGCCTGAAATTTTAAAATGGATTTGAATCCCGGGACAATAGATAGAGAAAGAAATAAAATCTACGCGGTGTACACGCTGTGTTGAGTAGCAACATCAAAAACTGCTATTTGATTTACCGGGCAGGAACCAATCACTTTTTTATTTGTATAAATAAATTATTTCTTAATTACTTATATTTTCTTGGAATAAAAAAAAGAATTACTTATCTACTTAGTTTTGTGTTCAAAGTAGGTAAAAAAAGTTTTTGAAGACAAGTTTTATTGATATAAGTACTTGATATCAATCCCGGGATAAAAAGGCATATTTCAAGGATTTCCTTTTACGTCATTTGGTACTTAAAAACTGTACCTATTCCGACCCCTGGCGATAGTGAAGAAGAATGAACTGTAACTACTGGAAATTATATTTGAGTTCCAAATAACATGAAAGATGACAATAGATGGCTTAAGATAAGCCTTATCCAAACTAAAAATAAAGCTAAAAATATCATTTTCTATAGATATATACAAAAAGAAATATTGTTTGGGGTTTTCTTTAGAATATCTTTTGAAATAAAATCACTTTTTGCGTCCATGGTCTGCCCGTGACTACACGGACCATAATAGCTGCAAATTATGCCAAGTCAATATAACACAATCAAATTCCTAAAAAGTTGTTTTGTTTCAATGTCTTAATATTCGTGTACGTGTCAGAAATCATTACAAAAATTCTCATTGTACACTAACAACCCTTGACCGAATTAAAAACGTGCCTTAAATGTGAATGGCGAAAAATAAGGCCGCGTTACTGCCAAAATATTGACAGGCGACTTTGCATGCGCGAAGACGCCATCTCCCCTGGCACAAAGGTAAAAAGGTAACAAAATAAAACAAAAACACAATTCCGGGACACGCCAGCGCACACGTCAACCCGCCCTTCCCCAGGATCAATCTCAATTTAAGACGGCGAAATGACAGACCTCAGCAGTTAAACACACCGGGCCACGGTATAAATCACGCTACGTAATAAAGAAAATGTACAAATGACGCAACACCGCGGATTTTGTATAGCAAGGCTCGCACGTGGCGTGCGTCGCCTGGATATCACTCACACGAGACACTTAATAAAACAGAACACATCAATTGTTCGTAACGCGTAAATGACACTGATACATGCATTGACCTATGTAAACACATATTCGATTATGAAAATGTAAATTACGAGAAATCTGTTATTTATTAGCAACATGTAATCCTTTCTTGTTACTAAAGTGATGCGAGCTTTAAAGGAACGTAAAACTTCAAATAAAATTTAAAGGGAATAAATAAACACTGTAACAAAGTATGCAGATTTTGTTTGACGACAATAAAAAGAAAAGCTTTTTGCTTTTAGTTTCGCATTTGTGATAACTGTGACCCTCTGTTTGCATTTTACTTAATATTATAAAAAGCAGATAAAGGTAACAGCGGGAATCTCATTTTTCAGCATAAAGCTTTCATTGTAGAATAAGGAACGTTCTCTCTGAAATAAAACCAACATTCGCGAGTCCTATTCCTTGGAGTAATTTCGTAGAGCGCGTGTAATAATTGCCCGAAATTAAATAACATTTTTCACAACAACGAAAAAACAGCACGGATAAAAATTTTGCGGAAGGAAGGCGGATTGTGTTGGCAAAGAGGGCAGTTATCGTTTCCTTCGCAATATCTCAACTTAATGAAGAATGATGTTGAATGATGCCTCCATGATTAAGACAATGGTGACATCAGGTATAAATACAGTGACTAACGTTGTTTGTCCAAAGCCTCTTAAGTACAAAAAAAAATCAATATTTGTGACAAATTATTTTTAAATGGACATAGGTATCTACATAGGACATAAAAAATATCGAATCGTACAAATATAATATGTGCGTAGGTATGTAGGTACAAATGGAACCGACGTCGCAAAATCAATTCCCTAGATTGGTTCTTCACAAGATGGTATTTGGTTTTACTCTCGAAAGAAAACTGTGGATCTTTTCTCGATGGGAAACATACTTAAACGTTCCTCCAATATGTCATTTGAATGAACGTGATACGAGGGGCCCACATATCAAAATATCGGGAATAAAATATACATGAAAGGTTTACTTATAACAGACGAACGAGCCGGGGCCCTTTTTACTGATAGTAAGGACGCGGAATGATATGTTTACGTGGTCAAAGGCGAGTATCGAAGTCCATTGTTGAAAATCAATACGGATAATGTATTAGTAATATTAAAATGTCCCCAAAACGTTTCAGTAATGTTGGGACACAAAGATCTTGTTGTTATTTATCGAATCTAAAAATAACATAATTCTAAATGTTTTGATAAATACTCTTGATGTTCGTTGAGCCTACGCATATCTGATTACTTAAGTCTGATTATTAGTTCACTGGAGAAAATTCAAGATAAGAAAATAGAATATTATGCCGAAAGCATTGAATAACCTACATGCCAAATAAGGTGGCTCAGACTTTTACAAATATTAAACACCTTACTACTATAAATATATAATGGAAGACTTACATATGTATTTCTGATTTTAAGCTATAAAAAGTTCCATGGATTCATGGAAGCCACAACCATTCTCCGTTTTAATGATATTTTCAGGAGTATATCAAGATCTATTTGTCTTAAAGAATTCACAACCCTCAGAAATATTAACGATATTTTATATGTATATAGTAAAAAAGTACAGTTGAAATGCATAATTCCATCCGCAATAAAAACCTGTGTATGTGTAAAACGATAACATCAGATATAACAAATAATACCATTTGTTCCTAAAACTGGCGGCGCGCGATTTTTATGAACATCATAAACATGGCCGACGGCGCACTATCGTGTCATATGAAATATTTATGTGACGCTAACACTCTTCACTGATCATTAATCGATACCTACAATAATGGTGGCGAGTATTCGATTCTATAGACAATCCTCTGAACGGGATGGTAGAAGATGGATTCAATGAACTATGATCAAGAGGTGCGAGATTATCAAGAAGAACACCCGTCTGTTGGTCAAATGACATGATTAACAACCAGTAAGTAATGAACGGGTAAGCAATGATGTGTAAATGGACACATACAATATCAATAAACCACGAGCCACAATCTGGCGATATTTTCTTCTCTGCGCAAGATAATTAAGCTTATTACAGTTTCATTTGATTTTCTTTGCGATTGGTGTTTACTACAAAAATATTTCCGAAACTGCACACAAAATAGGCATAGGGTAATAATAAAACATGTGTGCCGTGAGTACCTTGTTTCTGTGGCCGAATAAAATAGGGAGAAACGAGAGAAAACGAACATTTACGATGCGAATGAAAAATCGCTTCGGCATTTATGACGTCATTGTTCCTGAGAATGAATCTAATATGAAAAAAATAAAAGGGTCTAGCGTGGAAAGGCTGTAACGAGTCTAATAATTTTTATTGCGATTTCACGAGCTTACAGTCTGATTTAACTCGACGTGTGTAAATTATGATTTAATTTAATAACCAGCGTTGAAAACGAGCATAAAATGTTTTTATGTGAGATAATATACTTTTCATTAAGAGTCATGCGTTACTCGCACAATTTTATATTCATGTTTTATGGGTACAAGCAAGTCGACGGAATTGAATCGTTAACAAAACATACCTACAAGGATTTGTGTAACAGCTTGCTATGAATATTGCGAACAAGAAGTCGATATACCTACGTACTGTGCTGTACAATATTGTATAGTTCACATAATTTGTAATACCGTTTATGTTAATCTGCGTAATTCGTTTCAAGCTCTTAACGAAACAATTTTTCACCTTCGTGCCCAGAGAGTGTTAATTAACTTATTTTACCAAGATTAAAAGTAGGGGTAACTGAAGTTATAAGGAAAATTAATACCTAAAAATAAATACTACGGTAAATTTGTTGAAATAGCAAGTTATTTTACTTTGTATAAGAGTATTAACCAAATGCACCGACGTAATTATAATATGTTCAAAGTGAAAATGTAAGCAAAGCAAAATTCTGAATGTAGGTTAAATTTGAGACCAGTTTTCTGGGAAATACCGCAAGCTAGTATAACTAGGCAAGCTATTATTAATGTTACCGCTAATGCCCACGAGTAGCTTGTAGACAGACGCCACGCTAACAAGTCTGTGTGTAAATCAGACGGGCACGCTAAGCGCCACGTACGACGTTCGATCCCATCATCGCTAGTCGCACCGTGTGCGCCGCACATTCGTCTAATGCTTAATATCATCCCACCCGACTGCCTTCGACTAAGATGTCGAAATTAACGATCTTGATAATATTTGTCGGCTCAGCGCTGCCAAGCTCCACTCGTAATTAATTGCACCAATTTGTTCTGCGCTTATAACGGACATTTGTCAAGCGCGCACCCGGCCCGGATGATTTTCGCACTAACTTCATAATCGATATTCGGAAATATCGATTATCGCCCAAACTCTTTGCCCCAACTCGGATATTAAGACGTTCCGCAGTCATTAATAAGCCGTAACGATGTTTTCTTCGATTCCGGCCAGCAATATAAATTCCATTCATAATTTATTACGTTTGCACTTGCCGTGTAGTGGAGATGTGTGTATTAAAAATTCAAAGAGTGACTGCGATAAATTAGGCAGATACGAGACGATGTAAAAGTTAACAATTCTCATCACAACTGGGAGGCAAACCTCTTAGCCCCAGAACAATATAAGGAGACATTACTCGCTGTCACAACTCTACTTTATAGGGAAAGTAGGAGCAGCGAGTTTGTATGAACTAAGTTGTTACTTGTAGGGTTAGTAACGAATAGAGGCGTCTGGAGGTAACCGCCACTCGAGCGCAACTCGCGTGCCATTTTAACTCTGGCCGAACTATGTCGGGCTAACGCTCGGATCAATGCAGCAAACTACGTTGTTATTCTTAACACTATTAATTAAACGGTTATTAACTATCTGCTTTTAAGTTGTACCCGTAAAGTTGTAAGATAGATCGAATCATTACGCTCACTAAACTTGAGCTTAATGGCCGCTCAATTTACGATACTGTTAGAGCAAAACTAATCTGGTCTCAGGAAAAGTTGAGCGATAAAAGTTAACAGATACAGAGCGAGAGAAACAAAGGGCAACGTTTAGAGGCGACGTTCATTTGCATACGAGACGATACGAATACAGTGCAGTGGGCGCATTGCCGTGTTTTATGTCTGTAACTATTTTATAAACAATACAAATTAAACCTTGAATAAATGTGCAAAAGAACTAATTTACGTGGAAACATTTGTCATTAAAAGTAATGTTGAGTTTATGAAACGGTCGAGGTCGACATAATTTCTCATAATTTCTATCTGCCTTTCCCTAATTGAGTTTTATAAAAATTAATATAGTGGCCACTTTATTGCGGTCCAATGAGATTGAGTTACTCTTGTGGATCCAATAAAGCCTAATGAGTCTATGGGAATCGCGTTAATGGTCGGTATTTATCGTGAGCGGCTCGTGAGTGGGAGAATAATCACAGATACACTGCGTCCTGATATGGCTGATACAACTGGATGACTTCATACGAACTAACTATACAATATTATACACATACTGTATAATTCTTGATTAGTCTAGTGATGGCAAACGCGGTTCCTGCGCGTGGGCGTCTTGATTCATGTTTCGCAGAAATTCTCATCAACTCTTAGTTCAGGGTTTAGATTTGTGCTCGGTTATTGCCAATAGGCTCATTACCTACATGGAACCCAAAACAATACTCTTCATCAGAACTCTTCGAGGAATACGTTAGGGTAAAGATTGTATTCATTCAAGAGTAAAAAAAACAAAATCTAGGTAGATATATAGTATGAAGTAAAAGAGTTCAATAAGATAACAACAAATATTTGGTCTAAAGTTAAGCAAATAGCATGTGGCTAGACTGAGCGAACTTTTACAGTTGTAGCAAGTTGGTTCAGTTTTTACTAGCCATATTCGTAAAACTTGATGGAGTTGCGCGAAAGCGGCTAAGTAGTTCTCGTGATGAAACTGGGCCTGTGAAGTGTAGTTGCCGTCGCATGTTTGAATAGTAGAATGAATGGAAACAAAATGTATCGAAATTATACCTTTTTTGGGGTGCGGAAAATCTTGGATCGTCCGTCCGACTCGAATCGACTAAAAACTGCACTTGCCTTCCTTTGCCCTATAGCCATGGCTCATGACATTTGCCACGACCATGACCGGCTTTGCCCGGCCCTTCAAGCAGCAAGGCCTCGCATTCTACTCAAACTCAAGTGGTGTGTAAAACACGCGCGTTGCCACGGAGTCCACCCTCATATGATCACACGGTGGACTCCCAAGTCATCGGCCCAGAGGCCACAGGTCATAGAAGCCGGCGGTTTGAGAGAACCATCGTCGAATCCAAACGACATATCTAATCTTCTAACAAAGTGGGGATCCATAAATGTAACTTCTATACTTTTTGATTGGAACTTTAGATTGCAACTTGTACCTACGCATTGGTCCTTTAGTCTGGCCGGCTGCTAATGAGATACTATCAAACTCCAACGGCACATTTGTCTTGTTAATGCTAATATTCAATTCTCCAGACGCCCGCCCCCTAACTAGGCTTTTAGTTTGACGTGTACCGCTAGCTCTAATGTAGATCCCAAGATGTTAGTAGTCCCTGATGCAATGAGGAAATTACATGTTCATTTAGCTAAATACTTAAGTTTTTTTTTCTGTGTATTACCAGCAATCAGAACTATAGGAGGATTTGTTAAGTGCTTCTGATTTGAAGAACGCCTTCCAGTAATGTTTGCTATTATATTAATAGATAAGTGCTCAGTTTTTATACAACATAATACAATATACGGACATTGTCTCATGACAGCTAAAATTAAGAATGACGTACCTAAAGATAAGATCACGAATATAATTTCAAAGCTGTCACAGGTACAAAGGCCCATGAATGGGTTCGCTTGTATCGCATTAGCACATTTATATGGTAGACAATCGATATCACTTGACTAAGGAAAAACAAATAGATTCTTTATGGCAATGTACGAAGGTAACAATTCACCCCTCAATGGGCCGTACGGAATCTAAAGCGATCGTAATTTCGTCTGGCAATATTCCGCCTTTTCATATTTTCCTTTTGCCTTCCAAATGTTATATCGCGCCCAATACAAGGCAGCGATTTCGTTTGTTATTTCAAGCCCTCTCACGCGTCTCCGATTTAGTATATCGACATGTGAAGCATCAGTTAAACAAAATATGGAATCACTTGAATTCAGTTGTGACTGAAGATTTCTTACATAAATGACACTGTATAAAATCATTTTCTTATTCCTCGTTTTCTTACCTTATCTTATCTAAACATAAATTAATGTGCAATCACATTAGTAAAAATAAAAAAAGAGTCTGTCTCTTGTTTCAGCAATAAAAAGATGTAATAAGGCATATCATGGTACCACAGCCTCGATAGTAACAATCGCACTCCGAATAGCTAACGGAGAATGCAAAACGTGACACCCTTCAGTCGTCTAGTAAGACTGCGTCAAAGAGGACCGTTTCGCAGCTTATGCTGATACTGTGTCTTTGAAGAAACGCATCCAACGCTAGATTATGTATGCCATCTTTAAAACAACTCCAAGGAAGTATGTTTCGTTCAACTATTGAGGTTATTTCGCGGAGTGAAAACTTTTTGACTTCGTAACCACTTTTTGTTTCTTGAAAAGGAAAGAAAATTTATAGGGCTTTCATGTGTTGAATGTTTATGTAGAAACGTAAATATTTAAAGGTCATTATTTCTTACTCTGTGAATTATATAAGCCTCCATATAACACTTTACAACATACAACTTTGGTTTAAACAAATTTTTGTTTAGTTTATATTTCCTCTTGTTTTTTTTTTCATTTGCGACCGAAATTAGTCTAAATACATAAACAAATATTATTTTAGCAGAATTAAAATGATATCACATACAAAACAGACCATAAAATCGCCAAAAAGAGTACGTCACACATGAGACAAACAATTTAACTTCACGTCAAAACTATTTATGGTATGCAGGCGTATATTCGCGGATGGCGTTTCAAAGGCATTGGTGTGTTTACATTTGTCTCTAGAAGAGCGGCGGGTAGCCTCAGATATTTAACCGCCGGCAGCGCTTTGCAAAGATAAATAAAAACGGTTGAGATTTAAATACTTTTTCGCTCCTATTCTTCACGGTAAAGAGGTAACTCTTTGAAGCGAGTCCACAAACGTTGATTCGCAATATTTAATTATCATTAAACTGTTATGAAGTTATATTAGCTGCTCAGTAATAAGTACAGTAATGTCTCTGCAAATTTAAACAATTAGAGGAGGAAGGAATACCGATTCGGACAGAAATATTATTGACATTTGACGCATTGCGATAAGGAAAAATGAATAGTCAAATTTATTTCACCAATAAATTTAGTTACTGGTGAATGGTGATGGAAAAATTGGCCCTAAGTACCTACCTACATTAATATTTTTAGTTTAAAATGCAATTGAAATAGACAGTATCATTTCCGAAGTAGTCAGAGGATGTTGGTGCATTATTTCTCAAACGACACGATAAAAACATCTAAAAGTCTAAATTTGCGTCCTTAGTTCGTCTTAATTCCAGATTTAATTTGATCTTAATACCTACAGACATATGATTCAGATTACATCCATAAGGTAGAAAGAAACGGATGTATACTTTTTTATATAAAACATACTCTTTTACGCATATCCACGTTGGGTGCTTCGCCGAATCGCCCTCAAAGCAATATCGAGCTACGACCACTGTCGATCAAAGAGCGTCCGTTGGTAAGAGTCAACATACCTACCGAATGTTTTTTGACAAATCCGGAGCGCTGGGTCGGGATTAATTACTCCTGAAGTACAGACAGAAAAGTGACGTTTTATTGACGTTAAAGTTTTTCGAAAATTTTGAAAAGGGAACTATGGAATTGACAATTTCAAACGTTCTTGATTCTCCTGTGATAAATGTCTATGGATACATATCTACAATTTTCGAAAAAAATTAACGGAGTTTGACATTAGCATATATCATGAATTTGAATAGGATCGAAATGCTGCGGAATAAAGAAAGACAAAGGAACGCAGAATGTTATAACCAGTGGATTAATTAATTAGTAAGTACACAACACTGTGTATTTAGAGTATGGTACCGAACATTGGCCAGTGCAGCTATTGATTAGACTCCGGAGGTGGTAATACAGGGCACATTGCAGTTTCCAACTACACTATCGACACCGATACCAAGTTACAGAGCATACACGACTAACTAAATGTTAATGTTATTGTTATACCAAGCTATTCTGTGTGAACTATAGTTGTATGTCAGGACAATTACGAATGATACTGATACTTAATAAAGGCAGTTTTTAATAAAAATCGCAGCTCAAGTTTTGAGCTTGAGATTTTTGTAAAGGTTAGACATTTATATTTAAAGCGAATTTTCCACAGGTCAACTTATAAATTTTATATTTCAAATTAAACGTAATTTATTGTACTTTTGAATGTAATATTCAGGTGCTCAAAACCTAATTTGCGCTGGAACAGCAAACCGTACGTAATGTTAGTTTTACATTCATTATTTCATTAAGTTCCCCTTCATGAACTTTTTAAACATATATTTTAATTTTATACTAGTTTAAAGTACGAATTTTGAGTATTTTGAGTATGAATAAGCAAAATTAATTTATGGAAAGATTTTTTAAATAAGATAAACAATATGCACGTATAAATCATGAAAGGGTATTTTATTTCAGCCACTGATCCTGCTAAAAGCAATGAAACGCGAAAACTGCATTGTTGAACAGTAAAGTTCGTTGAGAGCCTCCCATAATCCAATAAAAACAAGTAATTTTCGTACAAAGGCTTGCACAAAGCAATTGACCGGATAAAGCAAGTGTTGTTAGCCGAGCGACTGCCAAAAAGCGTTGTGCATCAAAATATCTAGCGTCAAAACACAGTCCACAGCTCTTGACGCGTTAATGGACTTAGCCGGGGTGCAAGTTTAGAAGCCTGGTAGCGTTACAACAACCATGTTACGAGTTTCGAGCGCTTATCAATAACACACCGCAATGTCTAAGAGATTAATGAAATTAATTTCGAGCTAAAAGTATCTCAAGCTATAGAAGTTAAGGGGTTCGTTGAGCTAAAAATATTAATCCTAGTAAAAATTAAATGTTATTTTTAAGACATTTAATAGAAAAGGTAAAGATAAAAAAGTCACATGAAGATGCAAGTTTGGTATCAATGTGAACAGAATCAGTAACAAAATAGAGTTTGCTTAAAACTTTTCCTCTCCAAAAAGTCGGTTCCTTTTACCCAAGTTGAATAAAATTAAGAAAACAAAATTCGAGATTCGAGTTTAAAAGTGAGTCCAGATTTGCGAGTAGCTAATGTTCTTAAATCGGAACAGACGGGTAACGAGCCAGGACAAATATTTTGCCACTTCGGAACGTTACCTGACCGGGGAAGTGGCCGCGGTGGAACCAGCCGCGGGGAGACAAAGTAAATATGTCCCCGTTTCCCGGGTCGTCCCCACATTTTATCGGGGAGCGATCGGCGCTCGGGTCGGGAAATGAATTTAAAACGTGTTTGCGGGTAATCTGTTATCGGTCCCTTGTCTCTGGCTGGAATATAGACGTCCAGCCCGCTCCTATATCTCGATCGTGATTTTGTGCCGCCAGTAAACATGACCGTTTATAGTTGTGATTGCTGTGCCTCATTACACATTGTTCCCTCTTAATATCGTAATGAACTACCCTCGCGCAGATAACATTATGCCGAGTAATTAGAACGTTGAAATAACATAATAGAAGCTATTTCAATTTCATAACATAATACGAATGTCGAGTGGGGGATTCAATTGAATAAGGACCTCCGCCGTTTCGCTAATTAAAAGTAATCTAGTAGGTACTCTTTGCCAAACATAAAGATACAACCTCATTATCCTGCTTATTGAGTTATAGCCCATAGCGACGGAGCAGAGGCATCGTTATTTTTTATTAAATCGTATAAAGAAAAAACATCGCTAATCTGTTGAAATTTCGCACAATAAAATGTTAAACGCATAAGTAGTGAATGTTAGGTGGAAGCGGAGTCTAATACGAGCAACACTGGGTTAATTATTTCGTCACAAGAGCCCTCGTAAGCCACTGTAACAGCGCTTCAGCCGAGCTCGGGGGGGCCATAAAAGCTACATAATATGCGGCGACGTAAAACTCTTATTATTTTAGTATCTGCGAAACGGTCGCGGAAAACATATCGTAAAATAAAACCTGTCGCGTTGTACGAAGATGCAAGCCTCTCCATCGGAGACGCGGTTCAGCCAATGTGCACGCTTTAAATCCAGGTGGATTCAGTGTGGACACCGGTTAGGATCGAACACACCGAGCTAGGTGGATTCCTATGGTAAATACAGACTTTATGGTAGCCGAGGGATAAGTTTCCATTTTAAATTGAAGAGAAACTCTGAAATGTTTCCTTGTCTCCCGAAGGGGCTGAACGCGCGAAGCTGAATAAAAATTCACGTCAGGTAAGCACACGGAAATATTTACACAACTGAAGAATTTAGTGGTAGTTGCAAGTGGTTATATAAATAAATGCCCAACCTTGCCTTTACTATTTTATATCGATTGATGTCTACTGAGGTGAAAAAAAAATACATAAAAATAATGTTATGGTAGGTGATGATACCAATATTACCTCTCACACCTTTCACAGCAAACAGTAAGAAAAATCGAGAAAGATAAGTGTAAAAAAAAAATCTACATGAAATTATTCAACTTTTTGGTGAAAATGTGACTAAGTCTCGGAAACGCCCATTTACATAGCCGATGTCGGCGCGATGGTGCGTGGCGACTTCAAATGGGAATTATAATACCAAATTGAATACAAAACTTTCCTTTCAGTGCCAAGTAATGGAGGAGTCCATGCACCGGAACAATCGAAAAGACAAATAGAATGAGAGAATAGACGAGACACTCGCTCTGTTGAAATAATAAGTGCCTGACGTCTTTTTGGACGTCCCTGCCGCGCTTTTTTTGTAACGATAAATTTTTACGCTTTGATCTTTCCAATTCAAATAGGCTTTTTTTCTCGTAGAATCAGAAGTTATAGGAATATTTCAAAAGCTTTAAGTGAGGCGACGGAGCGGATTTTCTTTTCCACTGGCTATATCGTTCTGATTGAAATGCAAATGAAACGATGTCCGTTCTGAACGTTTTTATTTTATCCTACCTCTTTGGTTAATCTGCCAAATTATGTATCATCTAACGCAGTGCCAAGTATACGCAGAGGTACTCCTTGGTACGACACTCCTTGTTCGGTGAACTTGTGCAATATTAAATTCCTCATTTTTGCATCCTTATAACGTTAAGAAACTATAAAATATGAAATTTGAATATCTCAGCATTAGTAGTAAAATTTATGAAATTTTAATCTTCTCTCTGCAGTCGAGCAATGACAGGGATTGTTTGCTGAAGAATCTGAAGCGGTTCATTATTCCGTTCCGAGTTATTTGGCGCCCAACGAGGGGCTACGTGCGCTCGACGGAGAACATCTGACGAATCACTCGCAGATTTGAATCTGTATCCGCGGAATGTTTCATTTTCAAAGCTATGTGGCCTGATTCGTTACATTTTTATGCTCCACATATGTGCGTGAAAGGCGCCTAACCGCGTTCTGTAGTTGTAACTTGAAATCACAACAAGTTACATAACGAAACAAGCTGCAACAAAAACATTTGCCTATGCCGACGTTAGTGAATTGTTCTCCCGCTCGTGACTGGGTAATTTCCATACATTTCAAGTTCCATCGCCTGCGGGACGTTCGTTCTTTTGTTGATAAATGTTTGACGGGAACTCCGGGGACGCCATTAAAAGTTTTTTCGTGAATAATTCCAGTTTACATACGCAAATGTTTACTCGTGAGTTTACCCCCGCGCTCACCTATTCGGTGATTTCTTTTCATAGAGGCGTTTGTTCGAGGAGTGGTGAATTTCTTCTGAGCGGAGTCGTTGAATATGTAATTGGAAAAGTTTTTGTGTTTTCTTTGTCATAACCCTTAGTTTTCATGTAATTTACCAGGGATCAGGGGCAAACACCACGCTTTTAATATTAACTAGCGACCCGCCCACGGTTTCACACTCGCAGCCCCGTTCCTAAGACTTGTAGCGTAATGTTAAATAGCTTAAAACCTTCCTCTTGAATCATTCTATCTATTAAAAAAAACCGCATCAAAATCCGTTGCGTAGTTTTAAAGATTTAAGCATACATAGGGACCGGACAGACAGCGACAGCGACTTTGTTTTATACTATGTAGTGATATTGTAGAATTTATTACCAGTCTATAATAGTGCCGAAGTAGTGTTAAAATTTGGCGTGATTGAAAACTGCAGAGTGACTTCTATTAATATACGAGTCCGTTAGCGGATAAAGTTTATTAGAAATTTTTGTAGGAACAAAGTGACCGATAAAGACACGAAGCCCTTAAAGTTGTCGGCGACGTGGTTCGGTGAAGTGGTAAGTTTTGAGCCATAACTCAGTGGGACGAAGTTGGACGATCAGATTGTGTGGAAGACAAAAAGAGGTTGACGTCACGGAAGCTAGATTGCGTGGATAAACGCGCGTGCTCCCGACACCACGGGTTAAGCTCGCGTTATATCAAACCTTTTTACTCATACATCTAGAGTGTGCTAGGAATCGGAGCAAGTAATCCATTCTAGACTTATTAGTAAGAGCTATAAGAACTTACTAGATTACGTACTTAGATGTTGCTTACGTCTTTGGATTATGAAATATTAGGTAGGTACCTACATGTTATATTTAAGTATGTAAGTGACAAGGTATTCGAAAATCACTTTAGTAAACAAAAATAAAGACAGAACGAGTACTCTTATTGATATCTTGTCTTTATCATTGATTTGAGAGTCGAAATTTACTTTTTATTACGTGTAGTAAGTACCTACTTATCAAAGGAATTCCGATAGGTAGGTATTATAAAAATCTAGAAGTAATATTAATTTCTTCATCTTCTTAGGCAAGTTTAATCACAGATATCCCCCGATTAATTAACACTACTAATTTCTCGGAACCCGCTCTTGAACTAAGACACTACTTAGGTAATCCTTTACCGGGATACCGTTAACTAACTGCAAATTAAGATTACACGTCGCGATAAGACGTGTCGGGTTAAAACGGGATCTCCAATAAGTGGGAGTAACAGACCGCACTTGTAAGCAGTACCGCTGGATATTTATAGGCCAGTGTTGGGGAACTTATTTTGTTGTGGTTTGCTTAGAATCGACGGTACATTTTGTAAGTGTTTGAGTTGGTTTTATTGGTACAAGTTTTTTTTATGGGATAGGAAGGCAAACTAGCAGACGGATCGCCTGATGGTAAGCGATTACCGCCGCCCATGGACACCCGCAACACCAGAGGAGTCACGAGTGCGTTGCCGACCTTTTAAAAGGCGTTTGAGCCTCCGGTAACCTCACTCACTCGGCGAAACACAACGTAAGCGTTGTTTAACGCCGGTTTTCTGTGAGGCGGTGGTATCACTCCGGTCGAGCCGGCCCATTCGTACCGAAGCATGGCTCTCCCACGTAAACATACGGGAAGACGGGTAGACGCTAGCAAATCTTTGATATTACTAGTCTGTCATCTTGAGACCATATGAGATATTTTGTACCGTTCAAACTTTAACACAACACCACATTTTTAAAAGCTTTTATTCTACAAAGTATGTAGTTTCATTATCGAAACCGACCATTCGTTATTGTACCAAATTTTGTCCCCAATATTATATCATAATATTAACCCACATGTTTTGTATTACACGTAAATAATTTGAAGGATCACTGGAGGCTGGCGTGATTATTTCCCGCTAACAAAATTAATAAGGTAAATTTCAACGGTGTGTGAGAAGAGGAGTTATTGTGTTACCCCAGATTCGCTTGTTTGGTGAGAAATAGATCAGAAAACGGATTTCAACAATAATAATTTTGGGATTCTTATGTTTGTGATAATGTATTTTTGATGTGACTTTGATTCTAATAGTATTATTTTTTGACGAAAAACGTAAAGAAAGAATAATCTCCTTTTAAGAATACAATCAAAAGCAACGATTTCATGATATGTTTCGTTTGTTTCAAAGTCCTTTCGAGGGCGTCATGACAACCTAGACAATTGTATTGTATAGGCTAAGCTGTTACAAAGAAACAACTAAAATAAAATATTGTACTCGTATATAACAATAACACTAGGTATTTCATTATAACCGACATTTTATTCTCTTCCATAAAAGCTAAATCCACAATATGGTGACGCGGTGAACTATCACACTACTGCCACGTAATTTATTTTGAAATATTCAAAACATAGATAGGGTAGAAATGGAAGTGTTGTGGGAAAAGCTAAGTGTGAGCCAAGATTCATGCAAGTTAATAAATATGAAGTTTTTATGAGCCATAACGTCACCTCTGGAAGTGAAATAAAAAGGTAATATAACGTTTTTTATGCGCTTCTGAGAATATATATTTTCCTTAATTTGGACCACTGTACTAATAAAATAAATCTTAAATTATGATTTAGGATTTGAGCCCTGTTGGAACAGTTAATTAATACTTCCACAATCTCCTGATCTAGAAGGATCTAGAGAATCACTTCTTAAAAAGTAAATAATAAATAAATAGATGCAGCCCCTATTACTTAAGGGTCCGGCGGAGCTTGAAATGTCTACAAAAACGTAATACCGAAATAAATCGTAATCCATATAATATTTTATCAAATTATGTTATTATTTGGATTTGGATACCGTTAATCTAGGTTCCTATGGTACTATTTCGTCTATTAATACTTCACTGGAAATAAAAAACCGGAAAATCATTCCAAACTTGGTAAAGTTATAAAAAATTGCATTCGTTTACATTTATTTCCAGTGAAATATTTTGGATGGAATGGTAACGTAGGAAACCGTTAATCTATAACGGTATCGGAATGCGAATAATAACAGAATTTGATTAAATTGTGTTTGAATTACGATTTATTTCGGTATTACGTTTGTAAGAGAAATTCGGTCCGCCGGACTCTTAAGAGTGAAACATTCCGGCGAACTGTGGTTCTATATCGATACACTAGTATTAGTAAGAAAGGATAAATTAAGGTGTATGAATGTACACTAATTTATACAGGCATGATGATATGTAAGATCCTTTTAAGCTAAGTATTATAATTAATCTTCGTAATACAAAACATGAGAGAAAATATCACATTTAGTTACCCACTACGTATAAAACACAATAAATGTCATAAGTAATGTAGTAATGTAGTCTTAGAGAGAATAACAGTAATACTAGCGTCACTTGAAAAGTCAATGTCGAGGCAAATCGAGGGTGTCCAAGTCTCGTACGACAAATTATGTGCCCGCGAACAGATAGCGATATTGTCACCCCAAAAACACTTTTCCCTTGTTTTTCCCCGAAATGGGGAAGGAAGAACGGTAGTTCGGCAAGACAGCTTGATCCGGTGTACGGCCGTTTTAGGGGCAGCAACAAGTATCTTATTTACACATGGGAATACAAACTTTGTACCCAAGAATAAAGAGTTTAATTTATTTCGTGCGCATGCTAGGGTAGAGAGAATACTTACGTGCCCGTATAAGGAGGAATGTGAAAGTGATGGAGCGTCACTTGAGGAACCGAGTGATACCGAACCAAGTACTTAGTTTTATTGCGTTTGGGTTTAACGGTGTCTGGTTAACGTAAGATGAATAAGTACTTTGTCACTATAACTTTTCTTGTTTTAACCAAACAAAACGCGACCCGTTAACCACTGTCGTTGTAGTTATTATTCTAACATCACACTATACTATAATATCATAAATGTGATACTTTCGATGTTTGCTTGTTGTTCAATCACGCTAAAACGGCAGAACCGATTCGTATGAAATTTGGTACATAGTAGTATGAGACTGGGAATAATATAATGCGGCTTATCTGATTTATATTAAATTGCTATTAATTGTGGTAGGTACCTACACATATATTTCGTGACTAATAGTTAATTTATAATGATCATGTAGAGGACTGCTTATTCAAATATCCGATGTCTTATAGATCTCCCAAACAATGTGCGCCGGCAAAAGAGTTACGAAGTTTACGCGTACGATGTCGCGGATAAAAGTTACTTGGTAATTTATAACTAACCAAGATAAGCTGTTGGGGTGAATACATTTTTGATTTGTCTAAAAGCTTATACGCGTATGTTACGCAAGCATTGACATTAAAAGCCAAGGCACCTTCAAACGGCAACATCCCAAAAGAAAATACTTTAGAAAGAAAGGAAAAACGGGAAAAACCAATTGTGCATCCCCGCTTCATTGTAAGAAGTCCAAAAGAAGCCCGATATAAACGAAGGACGGAGACTACTCGTTAAAAGAGATACTTATGAAAAGAGGAGATTCGTGGAAAAAATCGAAAAGCTGAGGTAAACAATAGAGACGCGGTTGGAGGCGCCGGGACAAGTTTTCAATTAACAGAATGAGACTCAAGTTGACAGCAACTCGACAACTCGATAGTACACTACACTAGCTTGAGCTACAACGTATACAATTGTAACTAAGCGAAGCACATGGGGCGATGAACTGTACAATACGTAATATGTAATAGGTGTTTATGCGAAGGTGAGTTGGCGGAGGTTTCGGAACGGCCCGCAAACTGAGTGGGTTAAATGGAGCGTGGACGCGACGAGGCCCGTTGCACTTGTTGCAATTTCTCTCTACTCCACAACTTAATTGTGCCGAGTGTGCCTTTACATTCACTATAGACGAATGGCGTTAATTTCACCCAGAAAGGTTACCGTCCATTACTCTAATTGCGAGCCGCATTTCATCTAAGCATCTCACAACTTCGGTCCGCTCTGAAGAATCCTTCAACAAACTCAAGAAAATTCACAGAAACCAACTACCAAAGAGTATGGAAGTAAACGAGGACACTTCGCTAATATTCCTAATTAAGCTTTTAATGTAATTGAATGAGTGGAGACACATAGCGATTGGAAGGATGGAGTGAGCGAGCAGCGCACCCCTTCTCTTGCGACCAAAAATACTTTCAGATAAATTACTTAGCGCGAACTCAGCGCGCATACAAATCGGCCAGCGATTCACCATATTTCACCTTGCCGAACACTCGCTCGATTTACACACTTCTGTAATAGGCGGGGGAGGGTAAACGGCGCGATGGACGAGTGCGGATGCAGAGATCTCAACTCGGTGAAAATTAAGCCATTTCCGTTTAGGAGCGTCGTGTTCTAACTTTATTACTAATCGAGTCACGTCACGAAAAGAATTTCCGATATACAATTAAAGGTGAAGCGGGTGTCGAGGATCTTGAGTCAGAGGTGGGCCGATATTGTCGGCGTCTGTCGCGAGGAGGCAAATAACCGGAGAGTAGGGGCACCTGTGCTCGATAATGCGCCGCCCCGTCTGGCCAAATGGGCGAGGAATCAATTAGGCCGTTGCCGAATTGCGTAACGGTTCTAGTTACGAGCGTTACGACTGGGTCCGCAGCTGCTTTTTGCTCATCCAACCTCTTGTTATTGCAGAATCGACATTCGACGCCTCAGATTAAGATATTACGTATTCATCCTACTTCTTCATTATAGTTTTATTGAAGACGTTAAGTAAACAGGATCCAACCTCTAAATTATAAGGTAATGATAATTTTAGACCATTACTAAGAGCTTGCTTGAAATAGCAGCCCACAAATACATAATAATTCGATAAAATATTTTCAAATTAAATGGCAAGCACAACATGATAGTTGAAACGAGTAACCGTTGTGATGCGTGTATTTAACGACGACCGCATGCGTGCGCTGCTGGCGGCTCGGTAATGGATTACCTTAAACGCAACTGTATCATAGGGCTAACCGCAGTGCGAACGATCCCGACTAAAAATTACATTTAATTGGCTTGTGATTGAAACCCTTATTGATTTAATTTCGAAAAGGTATTTATCGAATTTTAAATAGTGTTTGGGCTATGAATTTTTTTTAATCAATGTTGAAATATCGATGAAGGGAAACGCAAAAATCACAGGTAGCAAAAAGTAAGCTTAATATTAATTAATGTCTATAAAATGCAGATAAAGGCTGAGCACCCTACATCGTCACGGACCGATTCTGGAGCATTAAAAAAATCCAAATTAATTAGGGCGAATAAATTAAAATCGTCAAGGGAACGGGCTCGTAATTTTCGCCATGTCCGCTGTAGATTGCGGCGTGTGAGGGCAGTCGTATGTGAATTATTTAGAGGCGGTCGCGCGGCCGACTGGCCCGCAATTAATGAAGTGGTCCGAGTCGTTTGTCAATGCGGTGGTCTGTGGCGGTCGGCGGACCCTCACCTACACCAATCTGTTACCTAAAATGTGTCAGATGCAGTAAGCCTAAAGAATATTTGTGATCCATTCTACCGAATCAATCGTGACCTCCAATTGCGAATTTACGATACATTGCGTTCGAGTCGCCATTTAATTGATCGAGAATATTGACAGCTTTTCTTTATTTATACTTGATTTTGAGATACTTTTTGTAAGTGGGTATGTATAAATTGTGAGGGTAGGTAGGTACGTAAATAATTGGGAACTAGTCATTAATATTGTTTTAAAGAATATAATAGTATAAGTACCTGGTTAAAACTATATTATAATAATAAGGTACTAAGAAGTAAGATTAAACTGTTCTAAACGCTTATTAGTCGTACTTATAAATAATTAATGGTTTCCTGTCGTAAATCCCTACAGGTTTCCAACATGTAATTATTCTAGCTATGAAGCTACACATAATAATTTTATTATTCGCCTTACATGGCATTATCTTACGTCCATTAAGCATAATTTTACTAATAACTATTCAACGGTTTAACATCACTGTGGCGATATTCTAAAAGGTGATTATAAATCTAGTGAAGAGGTCGGAAGCGGGCCGCCGAGGTCGCCGTTAATTTTAATGGTGAGATTTATTTGTCCCCGATTACGAGGAGTTTGATCAAATTCCGAGGCGGCGTGTAAGCGCCCTCGCAATGACATTAGGCGGCGATGCCACGACCCGCGCCGCGCCTCGCCCCTGTAATCGTACCGTTTAAATATAATTGCAATAAGTTAATAAAATCCCACAGCGCTTTTAATTAATTTGTGGCGACACAGGCGCCCAATTAAATAGGGATTTCGAAAATTTCATAAAGCGCCGTTGTATGGTAAACGCTATTTTTGCAGGCACTGTTTTTGTACGGTTTGTTTGTAAACGCGTGCCTCGTCTATTTGAGTGGAAAAGTAAATTATGTAATGGTTTTCATTAAGCGATTGGCTGAATGTGAGCTCTTCAAATAACTGTGGTTCAAAATCCATCACCTATTTATTATTTTAACATTGAACAATAATATTACCGCTGTACATAATGCGTACAAAAGTATGTCAAAAATATGAGTGAACGAATATGGAAACCATTAAGAATCATGAAGTATGAATACACCGAAATTCATGTCCGCCATTGAATTAATAGACCAGAAAAAGTCGTGTAGTCTCTTGTCAAAATGTAGCGTCTCAATTCGTCGTCGTTATTGTAAATATGCATTAGGGCGGATGACGCTGGCTTCGGCTCCTCATTACTGCGATGCGCTATCAAAGACGTCCACGATCCGGACCGTGAAGTGTCCCGGATACAAGCCGCTCAATTATGTTAATGGATTTGCAGCATTCTCCCAACAACAGGCCTGCCTTCAGCTGATTGATATGCAGTTTCCACAGTTTCATATGTGTACATTTATGACGATTACATTACACAGTGCCATCTATTATATCAGTTACACTAGCGCGCACGTAATTATGAGGATAATGATGTAGGTTGAAACAAAACAAGCCTGTATTTGCTTTACACTGATGCTCATTTCATCCAAAAACAATAGGTAAGTATAGAACAAATACATTTTATTTCTTGACGTGTCTAGGCGCAAGGGAATGATTGATAGTGCTTTGAGCACACAAAGCTTATTGAACGCCAACCGAGGGGACCACCGAAATAATGACAGTTTTTATCGACCAACAGGGGAATGATATCAAAAATGTATCAGCCTACACAAAATTTATATTAATTTGTAATTAAAAGCAAACTTTTAAAAGTAAATATTATTGGAAATCAATTTAGGTCACTTGGACATTTGGACAAGTGAAATGATATTACTTAAATGAATAATACAATTTGTGTCTGAGTGACTTTGCAAAACAGGAATGCCGAGGCAAGAGCGGGTTTCGGGTTTGTAGGGGCGACGCGTCATTTTACATAACAGTTATGAGAGAAGTCGCGCACCTGCGAGTCTAACCGTAAGATTGGCAGCAAAACGCCGACTCACCGGGCCGGTATACGCTTAAATTACGCGTAAAGCCGAGCACAAAGGCTATGCGTATTCAAATTCCATTAATCTCCCACCCGGGGGAAGGTGGGGTAAAATGAACCGGCGCGGACAAAAACAATGCCGCCGGCAAATAACCGGCTCAGCATTGTTCCGGCAATTAGAAAGCTTTCCCATGTACCGGTCGTGTATAAAAACAGTGTAACATCAGCACGAATCGCTGCCTATTGCTCGTTACCGTTGATGTTTATTACGGTTATTAGGATTAAGCCGTGCGGTTCCATAATCATGTTTTCGGTAAAGTTGTTTTAAATTAATCATGTGCCTAAATATATGGCTAATCACGTGTTATTTGAAACCCGAAAGTGTATTATAATCTGATCGATAATAGCATCGTTAACTTTGATTGCAGTCCGAACGTGTCGAAGTCGTTTTAAGCGTGATTGGACAAACGCTATCGTACGACGATATAATCTGCGAAAAGCCGGATCAAAGGTGGATATCAGCGAATTAAAACCGACTGTCGAATGTTCGGTAGCGAATGCGACAAATGACACCACGTTACGAATTGATTCCCAGATAATCCTTGATCGGTCATTGAGGAACAAAATGTAGATTCTTTAGGAATGCCTCGGCGAACATTACAGCGGTTTACATTAGTACACCTCTGTTTAACCCTTTGGAGATTACAGGGTGGTGGTATGTTCAGTAAATAGGAAGTAGTTTAGAAATAAATAATGGTAACTTTTCTAATGATAAAGATTATAAAATGTTCTGCAAATGTTCAATGAATTCAAAGAAACTTGATGGTGAGAGTGACTTGATGATAATATAAAGTGAAATGCATAAAGCTTCACTACAACATGATATTAAAAGATATAGACACTCACGAATGTATAATCCGCAATACCGAGAACAGGGCAGCTTACCTGTAAAGAAGATTATGTACATTAGGCGAAATATTTTACATTCCATTGAACCCTAAACTGCAACTTGACACAAGCTGCTCCGCGTAATGGGAACAATGTGGCCGCCGCAATCACAAGGAGCATGGCCGCGCTATTGTTTTTACCGCTGTTATTGCGGAGTGCCGAGTAGCAATAAGCGAGCGTTGTTTGCTCAGGGCCACTATTGTACCAGGTTATTAGGACAGGTCCTACGCGGCCCGCGGCGGCGGCGGGTTAAGATCGGCTCAACCTTCTCAACCCACCTTTGTTGCTGCGTAGTGACACACTTAAGCCACCTGACGTCAGTTTGCGTCGGGTTACTTCGAGTAACCTCGGCAACGATACCATATCTGAAGGATTATGAGCACAAGTTTACAGTGTTACAGTACCTTGATTAAATGCTTGTGTATTTAATTATACGAATGTTCCAGCGAAACGCGTCAATTTGTCCCGCTTGCACAAAGCAGAACTAATAATTAATTTGACTGACTGAGATTTAAGCGTGCTTATAATACTCGGCTCGCATTTCCGCAATGCACAACATATTCCTAATGTCATCTCGTTAAGCTTGCCGTTCGTGACGTCACTGTTATTCAACGGTACGACTCGAGAGTACCTAACAATTTTATCGTACAAGATAATAAAATGTCTGTGCGGATCGTGGCACTTCCCAAAAGTCCTGGGTGATTCAATTTAACTGTCATGTTTAAGGCGTGTTGATAGTTGCTTTTTGAAGTAATAAAATGAAAGTAAAAAAACTAAAACCCGGTAATAAAAAAAATCTATAGAGACTATTTTCTTATATCCAGGAACAGTGATGTCCAGTTAATAGCCGCCCTAATTACTTCAGTTGGCACTAACAGGTCATAGCGGCCTATTTGGATTAAGACGAATCTAGACACCTCATCTAAGTATTAATGTCGAGTATATTTTATTATTTTTTGGTTCTCTTTTTTATGTTTGACGAAACATGGCGGCTATATGGCTGACGAGCCATATTGCTTTTTTTTCAAATATTTATAGCCTATATATTATTATCTATATATCTTAGGGTAAAGGCGAATCAATCGACACCACATTTGTCAAAATCTGATCAGTAGTTTTTGAGCTAGCATATAGGCTATTAAACTCATTAGCCAAGGGTAATGTAGAGTTTAATAGCCGACTACGAAAGCCGTTAAGCCGTTTTTACCCGACTACGAAAAATTAAAATTAATTATAATTAATTATATTTCCTTGGTCGCCAGCCCAGTTGCATAACATCGTCTCATCCACCTCGGTCATACACTTAGGCTATAAAGTATAAGTTATTCATCCGTAAAATAAAACATGAGTATGGAAGGTATGGGCGATGACTTTTTTTTGGGGTGCGGAAAGTACTCAGGGATTGTCCATGACTAAAACGACACGACTAAAAACTGAACTTGCTTTCCCTTGACCTATACTTAGTACATACATGGTCATCCCCCATACCTCACGATAGTTGCCACGAGCATGACAGGCTGTGGTCCAGCGAACGCACTAGTGAACTCATTGCCTCACATCTTACTCAAAGAGAAAGAGAGAGCAAGACAAAGAAAGAGGGAGAGAGAGAAAAGTCAAGTCTCCATGACATTCTTTCAACTGATACAAGTCTAAGGTATCAGAGAAAACCTATGTTTGAATAAATTATATATGATACGTCATATACCAAGTCGATAGAAAACTTTTGACCGAAACTCTCACGGAGAAAAGGATTATCCCCACACAAACTCGCGAGGTACAACAGCTAGTAATGATATAAAGTTGTCTTCACTGTATACCGAGTAAATGTATGTACCTACTTACTAACAAATTCCGGGATTGGAGAATGTTTTAATGACGCCCTTATCGAGTCGAACATTCCTCAGAAATTCAAGACGCTCTTAAAACGATACCAATTTCAATAATTACGTGGCCTTGACGTAATCAAAATTAAGACTTGTAAGTGTCTGTAATTCTTGTTTTCGGCAGATAATATAATTGGAAAACTTCTTTGCTTTAGCCTATTTAAGAAGTAACATTATATAACATACCATCACTCAAATGGGGTTAGGCAGAGGTGGACTAGTGTGTGCAAGGCGACAATTCACCGGAATGTTTTGGCGAGATTTTTGGAATATCCCGCCGCCGAGCTGCTATTAAGATTTTCAAATAAAAATCCAATCAATTACTCTGGAAATCGAAGCTAGTACTTTACGAGACCAATGAGGCAGTCAGCTAAAGATATTTTAATAAAACTTAATCATAACATGGATGCCATGCTTGGAAACTGCGCAGGTATTTCTTGTTTACTGAATTAGTAAGAACGCTGCAAAAATATTTTCAAATTACGACACTGGAATCTTGTCATAACTAGATAAAACTATGGCACTTTTAATAAAATGCTTAAGTTTATTCGTTTTTTCTTGGTTGATATAAGCGTACTTTCACGATGGACTATCACGCTTGTATGCCTCGAAAGGCAGAGGTGTACACCCACCCACAAGTGCCAGGTATGTTTCAGATTTAGTATTGGCAAAAGGGCCTAATACATGGGTTAGGCCCTATTGCCAATAAATGTGCACAATTCCAAGTTCAGAACTGCGAATTTTATGGAAAAACCCAATAACACGCCGAGTAATCGCTCATCTAGAGTGATAAGAAAAAAGAAATGCTGGCTACTCCACAAAACAGCCCATAAAACAAATCCGAATGACTTCCCAATTGTGAAACGTTCCATGTCAAAGGACCAATAAGGCAAACAATACCTTTATTTGGGTAAAATTATAGTCTAATTCTCCGTACAAATAATAGGTAGAACGGATATGCGTGCAAACAGTTTGTGGGTAAACATACGTCGCGGTTGTCATGGCATATATCTACATTCTACACAGTATAGGCACGGTGCGGGCCGACCGTTTAGCGGTTTGCCACCGAACATTAGCTGTCGACACCGTTCCCGACAATATTGTGATTATTTTAAATATTAAATGCTTTTGCTGTATCCGAGTAACGGAAAATAATATTGTGGGAGTTTTAGTGTTATTACTTGTGCCGCGGTTTATTAACAAGATAGTGGCCGTGTGGCGGTAGTTCTTGACATTGAATCTTAAGGTTTAAAGAAGTGGGAAGTGGGGTTTTTATACGTGGAGGAGCCATGCTTCGGCACGAATGGGCCGGCTCGACCGGAGTGATACCCACGGCCTCACAGAAAACCGGCGTCAAACAACGCTTATGTTGTGTTTCGCCGAGTGAGTGAGGTTACCGGAGGCCCAATCCCCTTTTAAAAGGCCGGGAACGCACTTGTGACATCTCTGGTGTTGCGGGTGTCCATGGGCGGCGGTAATCGTATACCATCAGGCGATCCGTCCGCTCGTTTATCCACCTATCCCATAAAAAAAGTGGATGTTAATCATTTATCAACATTAAATTTGAGGAAGTCCTAAAAATTTTTGTAACATTAAAAAATCCCATGGATAGTTTCTAACGCCAAGGTGAAGATGGATGGACTATAAATGTGAAAGTTCGTATGTTTGTTACTCACGCAAAAACGGATGAAAGAATTTGGATGAAATTTGGCACACAGATAATTTATAACCTAAATTAACACAGGTTCCCAAGTGACCCAATAGCTGCTTTACACGCAGATAAAGTCGCGGACAAAAGTCTAGTATTCTATCTTATAGTAACATAATATATCTAAGGTATTGAAATATGTAGGGCAGTGCGACGAGCTAGCTAACAACGAGATCTATACGTGAAAGACGATTGAGTTTCTTTTAGCCCATCTGCCCCCGATAGTAAAAAGGACGTAACTGACATTTTTCCAAAATTGAGTTATATAAATTGCCGGAATGAGGAACTAAAGACGAATCAGCTGATTTTTTTTAAATTTAATAACTAATTTAATTTCGAATTTACCACAGTGAATAAGGGTTCATCTCCATTATCATTTTATAGTTTAACTAAGATGAAAAGTATTTTTTCTCCGTATTTAGTTTTTGTTAGATACGTCTTTCTTATTATCGCGGGCAGCCATAGCAACAGGAGATTTTCAGGAGATCTTCCGCTATAGGTATGCATTCAATAGATAAACCAAAATAAGTTCATATAATTTTATGTCCAATTCAAAATCAATTGGGTCGAAATTCAAATAAGATTACTGGCTTAAAATAATTGTAATTATGATACCCTAATGAAATTTCTCACTAAACACGCTCAATATGAACTCCATTATCACAGCTATTATCTTCCATTCGAGACTTTTCCTTGTTATTTTCTCGTTGCCTACACAATTCATTAGAAAAACGGCGAGAGGCCTCCATTGCGACAGACTCCGTTGTGGGAACCGCAGAGGTTTTGTCAAAACAAGCTCAGGTTTGAACGTAAAACGTTAGTCTTTTCACGTGAAAAACCCAACTCATTTATCAAATCACCGTTGTCTACATTACAGTTGCGGGGCGTATTGTGAGCAGGCTAAAAAGCCCGCCTATACAAAACGGTGTACGACGCGACACTTATTCTACGTCTTCTAGTACACACAAAAATGAACCTTAAAATGACATAATTTTAGGCTTTATAAGAGAGATTTGCACCATCTAATAATAGCATAGGGCGTGGGATCCGATCACAAGAGCAATATTCCGTTTTAGTTACACAAATAAAAGCAGAAAAACGTAACGATTTTTCAAACAAACATTACTCAAGAAATATGGAGTAATTACCTAAGAATTATTAAAATTCAGCGTGAAATCCACAGTAGCCTCTAATTTATCGGGTACCTACTTACATTTAGGGGTTTATCCCGGCGTGCGCAGATTTCTACTTTATTTAAATGGTTTTCACAAATCGTTGCTAAGGTCTAAATTTTCTAACAAAAACTAAACTTGTGTTTATTTTCAAATAAGTATTATGGTGTCTACTTTAAGAACAAAAAATGTTGTTATATCTTCCTATGTTACAAATAACTTAAAGGAATGTTTATGAGGTTTGAAAAGGTTCTACACTAATAGATAATATTGCTATATAACAGCTACCGTCGTCAGTATAGGTCACACAAGCCAGCCCACAACCTTCGTACTACCTAATAGGTGCTTATATATACTTTTTATTCGGCGTGCATTAAAATTTCACCGCCTTTTAGTAAAGCGGATTGCCGTGAGGCAAAAACGTCGAACGAAAGCTCTTTCATTTGTTTAAGAGTGGCTTTACCTCCTTTAAGTGCTCCAGCACATAGGGACGGGTTTGAATACCCGTAAGTGTTGCAACGGGAAAGGCTCGCTTAAAAATTGCCTGAGTAATTTCTATGACGAACACGTACGTGTGATTCAAGTGCATTCCGCGGCGGAATTGGGCGCCAAGCCCGAGACTGGCAGTCTGCGCCGCGCTCACAGCCCCGGCAGATATACTCCAACCGTGAGATTACTTAAGCCAATTTTGTCTTAGTGCTCACACCATTACCTGCACGAGTACATGGACACACACACGCTTTAGGGACGTGATTAACAGCTAAGTGAAATTTATTTTATCGGGCTCCATGCGAGCGAGAGTGTATTCCATTGTCTAATGGAACATTCGTTTTGCTTACTCTCAAAGAGATGTAAAGAAAAACGCTGCAGTGGATCTTTTGATTAAATGGATTTATTCGACAGAAAATGTATGTATACGAAAGTCCATAATACAAAGATAATACTAAGTTACGGAGTAAGAGATAACGGAGTCAAAATCCGATTGTTCGTTTTTGTTATAATTACAGTATAAACACACACTTTGAGTAATTCTTAAGCTGGAGATAAAAATAATATTTGGCACGCGTAACGGAGTTTTCACGTCGGAAATTCATATAAAAGACATTTCGGCGGAGCTCGTTGCCTATCGGCGGTATTATTCAAATTAATTTAGCGCGGTGAGGCAAAAAGTGCTCGCGTTGGGAGTGCCGCCCCATATTCATAGAGCTGCCCTAAATTAGCATCACAATGAAGTGTTAGAAGCGCGACTCACGAGCGGCAAGTGCTTAATGCGGCCTGCGTCTTCTCACACGATTATATCACATACTAATGAATTAAGTACATAACTTTTCAGCCACTTTGTTTGGGCTTTGGCAAAATTAACTAAGGCTAATTACGGAGGTATTGCGCGCCCGCTAATATGTGCATGGTTACGATTATGTGTGTGAGTCGGGGAATGAGTAACACAGAATGAAAGGGTATAAATATGTAGGTTTATTCATAGGGGCATATAATGTTAAGTGTCCCAAGTAGCGCGCCAGCTGAACGGCGCGGTATATTGTTTTTGGACCACCCTTTTACGCTTTCACGCCTATAAATAAATCAAAATATTCAGGAAGGGCTCGACTTTAAGGCGGCTTAGCGGAATCGTAAAATTCAACAGCGTTCGTACCGCCCCGGGGTTTATCTTTCGCCAGCGTTTGGCGTGTTTTTGCTTGAACCGTAAAAGAGTATCACAGTGAATAGAAGGCAACCCTCCCTTTTACCGAGGACATATGGAGCGGAGCACTTTACAAGTTTAATGCTGAGAGCAGATTATCTGTTCATAGGAAATATGAACCTGCCTGTGCTTAGTGGTGAGGTTGGTGAATAATTACTGACATCACCTTACTTGCTTTCTCGGTATCCATACGTGAATATCGTTAGCTCAAAAAGTTGCTAAAACATGCGCGGTTTATGTTAAGCTGTAATATAAAACGTATACAATAAGTCTTACCTATTTATAACAAGGTTATCTGTTTTATTTTCGTAACTAGGTAGCAATAATTTCATTTAATTTAAGTAATAGTTCTAATAGAGCTATTTACAAGAACAAAATCACTTAAGGAATTTGACATCAATTAGGGGCTTTTAATTATTCTTGTTGTTATATTGACTGATGAAAAATCTCCATCCATAATCTCGCCGTCTAGCGTATGCAAGGAATCCGAAATTTATCCACAAAATACGAGCGGCTTTTGTTATTCGGAAGTACCGACGTTCTGGTCATTAATAACAATTTATTTAGCACAATGCCGTAATTTCGGTCCACGAAACCTTTGAGAAAACGTGGATTTGATATTAAACGCCGAATCGTTTTGTAAATTGATTAGATAGTTTATGATAAATTGTACAAGTTTAGGGATGCGTCCGTAATATAAACCCGGCGATAAAACATAGATGTTTGGACGTTCTGTTCAATTAAAACAAATGACTGTGGTATATTTGATATCCGGTGTATATTTAAATAATTAAGACCTTTATTTATTATCTGCGAAACATTTAATATGAATCATCTCTGATTGAAAGAAAATTATAAAAAACTATAGTAAAAAATTCGACAACCGCTAAGAAATTATTGTCAAGAGCATCCCACCAATCAGGTATGTTTTGTGATTGCAAACAGTAAGAAGCAAGTCTTCGCTTCTGACATAATACTAATGAGTATAATAGCCTAGCGTTAATTTCGTCTACCTACTATATTAAAAAAATAGAGAACCCCAATAACACTTTGCTCGACCCGGGAATCGAATCCAGCACCTTTTACTCAGCTCTCGCGGTTACAAACCTTACTCTAGGCTTTATTTTTAGACTTAGACGTTATTTTTTATGGAAAAAATTAAATAACAATTCATAAAAATCCCGCCCGCATGCCCGGCACTTATCTGAAAATAAGCAAACCACTTTTTTTCCAAAATACTTTCGTTATTGTGCATACAGAGGAACTTTACTTGGACAAAGTTGAGGTTTGCAAAGTTTTCCATTCACAGCGGCGGCAGCCGGCCATTTTGCGTAATTCAAGGCTATAATTAAATTTGTTTACATAATATTCTGTTACGAGACGAAAACTTGCTGTAATATACCCTAGGATAATAAGTCAAATTATATTTTACAAATTCTTTACTAATATTTTACTGCGACAAGTGGTAAAATGCCTGTAAATTAATGTAGATACATACTCGTAAAAGTACGCTTTAAGCTTCAACGTTTTAATAAATTCATTATTCAATTATAATACTTCTCTTGCTATCCTTTCCACTCCTTACTTACCTAGAATTTATAAAAGAACATCTCCCCGTTAACCCGACAACAGGAAAAAAATCTGCTTAAATTACTTTACATAAACAAAAGTGGATTTCAAAGGGCATAAATCAACATTAAGATTGTACAGTCCAGAGTTTCATTTGTGAAAGCAATTTTTTTAGAAAAATAATGAAATTACCCTTGGAACTAAAGTGAGTGACCCGCCCGAGGAAAAACAACAATATTCTCGGCCCTCACTACAAAGAGGCCAGCATTTGTATTATCATTCCATTAAACAAAAGTCACCGGAGTTTCAAATGAAAACACAGAACTCATTATTCTCGGGGCAGAGAAATGATTTCAAATGTTAACAAGATTCCCCATAATAGAGTTGTTCACGGAGAGATTTAAGAAAAACAAGCATGAGCTACGGGCCCGCATTGCCTTGTGTTGTGATTCTGAAGAATTGTGTTAATAATAATGTGTCGCTACAATACCGCGCCACTCGAGGCGGTACACGCTAACAGGGCAAGCCAGGGCAAGCGTAACCCTCTCACCACTTTTATTGTTTATAATCCCCGCGATCTATTTATGAAATGTTTTCGACCTAATTTGTGCCGGCGAGATTATCTTAGACGACCAGTTGGAAGTTTCCGGGGATTATTTATATATTTTTTTTAATATTTATAATCTATTAAATTAGGCATAATGTTAGAGGTAAAAATAACAAGAATAAATTATTTAACACAAGCAAACAGGGTGACGTATGCCAACTCCAACATCGACATTTCCTCAGCCCCTCGCGGAATTCCTATATTATATAATACATTGGGGAGGATCATTTTGCTCGTTTATTGCCGGATATATCTGTGAATGCTCGTTTGTCAAATGCACAGTCATTTATTCAATGGTTTATTTTATGACTTCTTACCTCTATCACCCGAAATAAACAAAGAGTTAGTGTGCATCCCTCGGGGGAAAGTCTAAGATAAATGTGCTTTTGAGCTCGCTAAAGTATTGTATTAAAATATTTTTCTTGGTCCTTATCCCGGTAAAATGTAGGTTCATGGAATAATAAAAATCCATATCAATCCCATAAATATCATACGTTTAGAAACCATTTTTATGTAAATAGGTAACTACTTTTCTCCTACATTTGAATACATAAAAGATCCTGATTTTAAATAGATTATACAAAATAATATATTTACGTCATTTTAAGATAATAGATGCGTAATGTCAAGTAAAGAGTAAATTCGTGTAAGATTCTTTTGCAGTCAAAAAGCTTTTGCGGTATCCTTAACAAATTAAAGAATGAAAGAAAAACCGTTTATTTGGCCAAATGCGATTCCATGCGAGTAAAGCGATGGGAAAACCTAGTTAATAATTCAAATAGCAGCAATGTTCACAAAATAATTCCCGTATAAAAATAAATTATCACCCGACCACAGAGCAAACGAAGTAAAAAGGAAAACTTTTTAATTTTAGCGACTAAAAAAGACTCAATGTAATTAAATTTGGAGGTGCAGGTTAGGTGCGTATTGTCAAAACACGGAACAATAAGGACCAGAATTTATAAATGTATTCATTGGTTTTTTTTTTATTAAATTAAGAAAAAATCGTAAAATAATGAGAAAAATATTTTATTTTATTTTCTACAGCTTATATAATTAGGAGATTTGGATAGCATTCCGTGACATTAAAAAGGATTGTAACTAATACGTGGCCTTTTTCGACATATTCCCTAAATCCAGCCATTCATTAGAGTTAGACAACACGGAGTTACGGTCTTGCATAAAATATGGTGGTTGTTACAACAGTTTGATATTTCTCATTAAATCTAGTATCTGTTTCGAGATTTGATTGACTCTAGACAAAGGATTTCGTAGTTTTATTGTAGGAATTCGTATAATACTCGACTGCGCCAGAAGGAGGGTTATTTACTAGTATAGCTTTAATAATCTGGTCTGTAACAGTCTTTATTATTATTAATAATAAATAAATAATATTTTTATTGACATAAGCTTTTACAATAACTGTGAATCCCTGGAACTCAATCCCTCAACTGAAAGTTATAATTCACACTAGTTTAGGGGAACTAGTGTGAATTATAACTACAATGTATGCAAAAAAACAAAATTAATTTCAAGAACATCTTATCAGAAAATCCATTTGCATTTTCTCTCGGTTTCAGTGGACAGACGGACGTGGGTAAAATGATATGTCCTGTCGTATTTGTAGTTTCAGGTGCGTCAGAGAAGGCCGGCGGCGCCCGTCCCACCAATCAAACAGTGGAACAGAAAGCGACCGTCCAAAGGCTTTGTATCTCATAATAAACCCGATATCCGGACTGCGGACTCGCTGCAGCCGACAGAAATTAAATACCTACGACGTGGTATGAATTTTTTGAAAGAGTCGGATTTGGCTTTTCTGGAATATTGTATGCATGTCCATTCGCATTATTTTTGGATTCTATACGGATAGCATTTGCGATGACAATAAAAACTGACTGCAGGTTTACATATAACAAAGGCAGTGAATAAAATTATTACTCTGCGAAAATCTGACATCATACCCGCACGGGTACTAGGGACTTTAACTCGTCATGTCAAATGAAAATAATTTTAGTGTTTTATAATAAACTAGCGACCCGCCCGCGGTTTCACCCGCGTTGCCCCATTCCTAAGAGTCGTACAGTAATGTTAAATAGCTTTAAACCTTCCCCTTGAATCAGTCTATCTATTAAAAAAAACCGCTTCAAAATTCGTTGCGTAGCGTAAAGATTTAAGCATACATAGGGACGGGCAGACAGCGACAGCGACTTTGTTTTATACTATGTAGTGAAGATGTTCCTACACGTATATCAATAAGTATCCGTTTCGAGCGTGAAGCGGTGGTAACGACACGATTGTAAAGTTTCCGGTGTCATAAAACCGCCGCGTTGTAAAGTGAAACCCTAATATTTATTTCTGTTATTCGTTAAAAGCCTCGTAAAGTTCATAAAGGGTTTTTTGTAGCAAGCAGGCAGCACGTTCGAGATAAGCCTCCGGTCTCGAGTTGGAATCTTTTAAAACGTCGTTAAAACCAACCCCCGGCCGGCACAGACAAAGCCCAACAGCCTAATTGTTGACGAAAAATATTCTCGATGCAAATTCACACTCTTTACAGCCCATTTGGAATTTGTACTGGACCCAAAAGAAGTTAACGTAATTAGCCCCCGTTGTTGGAGTCTATTCAGATTTCGCCAAGTCGTGACGTAATCGCGAGCAACTTTGGTTTCAAGCCCGTGGAATGCAATATTATTTTATTTTATTTATTAAATGTATTAACCGACTGCCTCATTAAGTCTAGTGGTCCCAAGCACGACTGCTACACTAGAGGTCCAGGGTTTGATCCCCAGGTCGAGCAGTGTTATTGGGTTTTTCTATGAAATTCTCAGTAGCAGCTTGGAGTCTGGATTTGTGCCCGGTGAATGGCTATAGGCTCGCCCCCTATAACATGGGACCTAAACATACCCGCGAATTGTGGGTGTACATTAAGTACGCCTCTGCCTAACCCTTCGGGGAATACAGGCGTAATGGTATGTTAAATGTATTAATTATTTCTAACTTGTTATCCTAATTTGTGACAGACTGTGCCACTCCTTCGTGAATGTTTTAAAAATAAAAATTGGTCCAAGAATTATTTTAACATACCATGACGCCTGTATACTACGAACGGTTAAGCTGAGTTGTACTAATGTACACCCACAGTTCGCCGGTGTTTAGATCCCATGTAATAGGGGCATGGGATCTAAACATACCGGCGAACTGTGGGTGTAAGCCTATGGTAAGCCTATGGCAAATATCCGGAGACAACTCCAAACGCTACTGAGAATTTACCTTAAAAAATAACACTCCGACTCAA
Source organism: Acronicta aceris (assembly GCA_910591435.1). Classification (NCBI taxonomy): domain Eukaryota; kingdom Metazoa; phylum Arthropoda; class Insecta; order Lepidoptera; family Noctuidae; genus Acronicta; species Acronicta aceris. The sequence goes on along the minus strand of OU342763.1, from coordinate 5,937,770 downwards.
TCCACATCAAAAACTTGAAACGCTTATAGATACTCGTAGATAGGTATCTTAAAACTTTAGTAACCGATTTAAATTATTATTTCAGAATACAAATGATATCTTTCACTAACCCTGTTATTTTTAATAAATCAAACACCAGCCAACTATTTAATGAACCCTTGAGCTGCAGCTATGATACTGTTAATGAAATTAAAATTGCTACAGAATCATGAAATAACTGTAATAATAACATCAGTTGTTCCTCGCAGATTGGCTTGTTATTAGTATTTAATTAAATTCTTCAGCTATGTAGCGGAGCGGTGACTCCGTCTTGCAGAGACCTTTAATTTGGATTCCTGTGTAATAGGACGTAATGATACCTCCCTTGGGTCAAAAGATACGTTCTTGAGACAATTAATGCTTAAAAAACAGCGATACGGTTAATAAATCTATTTATTAAATAAAGCTGGACAAGCGCGACTGGAAAAGGACCAGTTATGCCAATTTTTCGTAACTTTTCAGTTTTAAACGTGGGGTGTTAGAATAAACAAAACTCGGATAAAGTGTTTTATATGAAAAAGTACGACGATGCGGGTTTGCAAACACAGATTTGTATCTCATATATAGATGTATATTATACACACAATACACCAGGCATCAGTCCAACTTTCGTGCTGCCATTGAGAATTTCCTATTCAATTTCATTAAAAATTATATTGTTTGTGACCAGTATATTATATATACTGGTCCAGTATATTACATATTCTCTTTGTGTCCAGTTAATGGCAATAGGTTCGCCCATATTAGGTACCTACATGGGATTTAAAACATACCAGCGATCTGTGGGTGTGCATCAGTATATCACCCGTACCTACCTCTTCAGGGATACAGGCGTGATGGTATGTGATGTGTACGTTCGTCCACATATTGGCTCGTTCACATCAACTGTGTTTACATTGTAAAGCGTGGAACGTGAACGTTTGCCGCGCGCTTGTCATTTCCTGGACATAATTTGATGACTAGCTAGCAAGCACTTCACCCAATTTCGATTTTAATTCCTGTTATCATTTCCATTTTCATAGAATTATACAATAAAGTACTTGTGTAACATGCTGTCCTTAATTGGTACCTACGGGTATCTGGAGTGCTCATTGGACGCACTTCTCGAAGACAAAGGTTGGTGGAGTCCTTGCAATCGGATCCGGCGCGCCGACGCCCTCTCGGTAATTTTCTCGTTAACGGAATGAATAAAACATTTCATTCCTTACCTTTCTTTTGTAATTGTTAATGGTTGATGGGTTTTGGCAATTTATGTTCGGTTTCTTTCAGAAACCCTATTTTGCCGCGTCATTTGTTATTCGATATCCATTCAGGATTTGCGTGTCGACTTTAATTGTACAAGCTAATCGATTCATAACACAAAAGTTGTTGTCTGGTAGATTTTATCTGAGCGACAACGTAACAGAGTGAATACCAAATAGAGAGAATACATATTTGTAAGGTTTTTATACCGGCTCCAAAATAATAAAACAGGACCCATCGTTGCGATAGACAATTTGCAAAGAAAAATACATCACGATAAAAAATGTAACTCTAACGAGAACCTCAAAATGGCTCGTAAGCAATGAAACAGCGCAATTTCATGAGAAAGGCGGCCCGCAAATAAACCAAAGCGGAGCACATTCCCGCCTCCATAAAACGCAGACTGAAATAAACGTAACAGACTCCGTTCTTTAAAAAATCCGGGCGACAACCGCAAAGCTCAGCAAAAATCTCTAGTGTGAGTTGGAATTCCAGTGTCGGAATTTTCATAACTGGCGCGTGGCGTCGCCGTCGACGGTTGTTGAAGCGTGCCAGGTGAAAGATACCGAATTTATATCCCGAGGCGGTTCTGACGCCGATCGTGATCCGACGGCTCCGCGGTCGCGCCGCCGGGCGTCGGGGAATCCTAGCGCCGTACTTTATTAGGTGCCGAACAGCTCGCCTCTCGCCAAATATGTGTGCGGCCCTCCGATGACAATAAACACCCCATGTGAACGCTGCCCACACGAAACGCTTTATTTCGCCAGGTGTCATGTTCATGGATGCGCGTAAAACGTAAACGCGTCCATTCTCCGTTATTGACATTCAAGGGAAAATTGTATTTTCATTGTGGAGCTACTTCTTGTTTCAAAGTTTACCTACACTTTTACAATGCTCCATAAATAAAATTTAATACATATGTTAATTATTATTCGATTATACCAAAACCATTTGTTAATTTAATTAACTTCCATATCTGATTATTCGAGAATTAGTCCGACTCATTCTAACGTTATCGTAAATATTTTTTTGTGTTTTTCATGTCTTGTGTCAAAAGTTCTGGTAATTATAGACAAAGTTTTAATGTAACAATGAATTATACTTTAACTAGAATCGTCTCGGCATTATATCCAGAACCGTTTGTTTATTCAATTAACTCGAATTATTCAGACTCATTGTAACGATTGAATTATTTAACAACTTTATCATATTTTTTACTGTTTCTCATATAATATTGTGTTGTGTAACACTGGGAGTAATAGTTTAATACTTTTAAAACAGTTATGTAACAATTGAATTATGATTTAACAAGAATCGTCTCGCGGAGCCAAGTGCAGGATATTGAAGCCCACACCCGCGAAGATTACGTGAGTTTTTCATATAAAGCCATTCAGCCAATTTCCTCATATCCTACACAGGAGCATAATAAAGGAGGCTTTTGTGAAGGAAAGAGGTTCGCGCACCTACAATGCGTAGACACCGCGTGTACCCGCGAGGGAGCGAGACGCAGCGTCGTCTTTTCTCGCTCTTTTCAGATAACTTCTGATATTTAGGGGTGCTGGCGTTGTGAACAAATAGGTACTTTTACAACGTCAACGTCTGCTCTATATGAGATTTAGTTTCGTATTCAATTTTCACTAAATCATGTTCTTAGGAACCCTTTTCAGACCATGTTCAAAATTTGCTCGGTTCTCGCATTTGTTATCGTCTATTTTAATACGTAATTTTACTTGAATTTATTCTTAAATCTTAGAATGCAGCTACCTAATCAATTGAAAGGTTTTGTTTCTTGTCAAACTTCATTAGATTAATAGACTCAATATAATGTCTTGTGTATTGGTGTTGTATATAGTCTTGTATATTATTGAAAAAACTAAATTGGACTTTCTAAAAATTAAATCATATTTTTTAAGATGATGATGAATACAAATGATTTCTTCAAATAGACCATTATTACTTGGTATTATTGCTTGGTAGGTACTTTTGAATTTTCAAAAACTATATGCATGATTCTAAATATTAGGTCTTATAGAGAAGAACCGGCAGGGAAATCCATTCATCCAACATGAATTCGGGAGCGTATAAAACAACAAACCCGACGAAAATGATAATTAATAAAAAATAAAATTAATGTTTAATGACTTACAATGTCTGACTGACGCGAATAAAAAAAATGTTTATAACCCTTACGAATATGTGTTACCATAATAGCGTGCCAGATAGAATAGAATAGGTTAATGTTATTTTTTCAAAGCAAAGGGGTCACACAAACGTGCGTGTTAACCGATGGTCAGTGACGATCGCCGCCTATAGACATACATATAGCATTATAATTATTATCAGGTGGATGCTGTTGCCAATTTTCTAGAAAATTTAGTACATCACTTTGTCACTTTCTACCACCGCAATTTATTATTACATTAAGGTACTATTTCACCATGTCTAAGTAGCTACTACTCATCGATTAAATTAAAAAATGGAACAGAATTTGTATTATATTAACTGCTAAGAAAATAACGGAAAATTACTCAGAGTTGGTGAAATAGGGCCTTAAATCTTATCTTTGATACTCGTTTACCGTGTCCCGATACTGCAAATATGAATAAATTACCTGAAACAAGTGAAAACACGGTTGAATATGGGGCGAATACAGACAAACAACATGTGAACACAACTATGTAGGACCGAGCCCTGGAGCAGCTGATGTTGACAGCGGTGGCTGCGGTTATCCCGGGCCGCCGTGCGCGGCACACCATCCAACACCATATACTATTAACAGGCATATTTGACGCTTCATATTCTGTTAAATTTTTGACTAAAATGCATGAATTGTTGAGATAACTATGTTATTTTCGAAAATTGGGGACAGAATTATATATTCACTAGCTGTTGCTCGCGGTTTCGCTCGGTTAAATAGTAGTTAAGTTTTCTCAAATTTTCTTATTTTCTGCAAATTTCTTATTTTTCTCTTTCATAACCTTCTCCTGACAATAACAAACACAAAAAAAATATAATTAGCGAAATCGATCCAGCCGTTAATGCGTGATGCCGTGACCAAGGGAAATAGGTATTCATTTATATAGATGTAATTCGAGGAAGTACAATTGATGTATCTTCAATTTTATTAGGATAAAATGTCTTTCCAACGCTCTGAAGTAATACATAATAACATTCTTATCCATAAGGACCACTAAAAGACCAAAAAATAACACTCATCGTAGACAAGACAACCCTATAAAATATCAACTAAATATTCACTAGGCTACGTAATAAAATATCGAACATATTTCAATATACGTCTCTAAGAGAACGGCCCTATCGAAATTTATTTCTGTAGTAACACCCCGACGGCCACTGCGGAGTCCGAAAACGCCATTGGTATCGTAATAAATCGTTACAGACGTGCCGTTGGAGCACAGTTACTATTGCGCTGTTTTTACTGGCAATAGTTTTCCGTTAATCTACTATAACCAATGTTAGTGCCGGGTATACCACTGCCGGCTGTGTAAGGGTTAAACTCGGGACTGAATTGTGATGGTATTGCCAATAATCGTAATATTTTTTTTACAATAGTCGCTTATTGTATATAAGGAATATAACAAAAAATAGCATTAGCCTAGTGGTCCTGAGCGCGACTGCTACGCTAGAGGACTTAGGTTCGATTCCTAGGTTGAGCAAAATTTTATTGGGTTTTTCTGTGAAATTCTCAGTAACAACTCGGCGTTTGGAATTTGTGGTCGGTTAATAGTAATAGGCTCACCTCCTTTTACATGGGACCTAAACATACCGGCGAACTTTGGGTGTACATTAGTACGCCTCTGACTAACCCTACAGAGAATAGAGGCGTGATGGTATACAATATGTTATCAATGGACATATCCTTATCTAGACTTGTCAATAAAACAAAATACTTATCTATCAAACTTGTGTCAAGTTCTCACTTAGAAAACTTCAGCTATAAAGGAGAGCATCGCAAAAAATTGACGCGTTAATAATAAACTAAGTATGTGGGAGCGACGATAGGTAGCGCCACGTGTCACTTTGAATATAAAGTACTGTAACCTAGATACATATTTGCTCACTCCGCAAAGAACGCAAGCGTGATAATGCCTCCACAGCACACTTTTATGACACACGCATGTACGCAATTATTAAGAATGAAAGAACGGTTACATCCAAGCAATTACCAACTTTACGACCACTATAAATATTACCTAATCTACTCCGTAACTTCATTTTTATAACCGCCTTATAAATCAGTATAAGATCAGAACAAATTCAATCAAGATATTTACCGGCTACATTTCCAGTGCGTCCCATGTCGACCGCAATGTGAATAGATTACATTAACGTCTCCCAACTTTTCTTCGATACAGCGACACTTCCCCTAGTTTACGGACGGTGTAAAACATGGCCACCGCAGTTTTACGAGTGTCGCTTAACATATAGTGCCGTAAAACTGGGAAACTAACAAAAGCTACACATACAGATATAAAGAATGGTCATTTCTCAGTTCGTTAGCTAATTGGATCGTAATGTATCGTTATGCTCCAGCAATCAAATTAATGATATTTCTTTCGGTGTCGTGTCTGCAGCTGAATGTGTGCTATGTGCTATATTATGTTTACACGCGATATAATAGACACGCGTTACGTTCTCGATATGCTAAACGTTCCGTTTCACAAACATTGAACATAAATTACACATTGCGTTCATTTTGATGCTCATTCGGCGGGTTATTTTTATTTAATTCTAGACAGGTGCGCTTCGGCCGTGTTTCAGCCAATATTTTTGCACGATTACCATGCTGATGAAAAGCCAACATCTGAACATGCTACATGTTTCCACACACGTTCGTACCTACGTAGTTTTAATTCCATATTAAATTACACCTCTTTGACGAGAAAACGCTTCGTTTCCAATACAAACTTTAACAGTCTTAAATTAACTAGAGTAAATATTACTTTAGTTAACATAATTTATGATGGGAAATTTTGGTGAAAATGTAAACGGAATTTTATATTAAAACACAATAACAATAAACAGATAAAACCGATTACGTTCTCCGTTGGAACCAATAAGGAGAGATCCCGATCGTGGCTTTTCCCAATAAATATATCGAGATGAGACCAAGATAAACATATCGGAGCGAGCGGGCGGTAGGTTTAAAATATGCAGCCTTCCGCGCTTCGTGAAATTCGTGTAAACAAGTGTAGCGGCCGACTGCGGATAAATCTTCGGGTATTATTGTATTCATATTCTGCGAGAAAGAAGGCTTCGTCGATACTTTTTTACGTATCGGTTAAGCTGCTCACGAAAATTGAAAGACTTTGTTAGCCTCATACATATGATTTATCTCAAACATTCCGTCTTTTTTAAATATTATTAAATTTTTATACACATGTTAAATGTACTTATTCAGATAAATATCAGAAGTCTGATAAGTTTTTTTTATCTGTGGAGGCTTGTCATATGCAACATTTTTATGTATCAAAATAATAACAAAACATACCATCACGCCTGTACTTCCCGAAGGGTTAGGCAGAGGCGTACTAATGTACACCCTCAGTTCGCCTGGTATGTTTAGGTCCCATGTAATAGGGGGCGAGCCTATTGCCATTAACCGGGCACAAATCCAGACTCCGAGCTGCTACTGAGAATTTCATAGAAAAACTCAATAACACTTTGCTCGACCTGGGGATCGAACCCAGGACCTCTAGCGTAGCAGTCGCGCTTGGAACCACTAGACTAATGAGGCAGTCAAATAAATAATGTATCAAAATAATGTCAAAATACTTCGACCTTCAATTGTATTCAGTAACTTGACAGTTCAAAGAAAAATAATGATCCCATACTACAACTAATAGTGTTGGGGTAGTGAACGATTTTGCGAACGAATGATAAAAATGGTTTAATTTGAATAAAACTTTAAAAATCGTGTACATATAAGATGTGGAACATACGAATTTAATTAATAAAAGTACCTAATTTCCTTTTTTATTTTCTTCAAATAGAAATAGACTAAGAATAAAAATCATGTAATTTTACTTTTGTTATTTTATTTCCTCTGACAAACTTCTACAGTGTTTAATTAATAGTGTGTATCGTGTTTTTAAGACAAATTATTAAATTGCAATATAATGCTGCCCAGCATAATGCTGAGCTGGCAACCCATTAGAGGCAAGCATGCCGACAGCATTTCATGTTGATCGTGTTTTATTTGCTCATTTTATATGTGTATGTGGTACGGGAACTTGTCTCAATAAATTTATTTTTCTTTCTTTCAAATTTAAAATAAAACTTAGCATACAAGTACATTACTTAAGTTCATTTCATTTCATTCATTTTTTCACCACCTCACTATAATTTTTTTTATCAAAAACTGGTAACCCCTCAACTGTCAAGTTATTGAATACAATTAAAAGTCGAAATATAATATGTAAGCCTTATAAATAAAAAAAGTTATTTTGATGTAATATACTCCACAGTGTAACTAGAGATTTGGTTTACTTTCTCAAGTTTAAGCGACATTTGCAAAACAAAGATAAGGGGACATCATAAGTATGCCGTAAATAGCCTTAATTGCTATTTATAAGCCTCATAAAGAGTTAAGTAGGTAATTTTATTTAGCCAAGGGTATATATTAAATGGTTAACCCACATCATTAGGTGGCAAGTTACGGCGGGGCACAAAAGAAACGAAACTTTTGTCGGAAACATATTAATGGTAGGTTCGGACCGACACAAAGAAGTTTGACAAGACGGCGCACAGGTGATCACTGACATGTTTGTGTGCGAGTTTAGACGAGCCACACATATATATTAGTCGTATCTATTACTCTTTCAATACATATTACTTATTCTGTGACTACAGTTATTATAAGACGTTGATAACTATACTTATCAGGTGTTAGGCAGACTGGTTAAAACGTAGGTTATAAAACATTGTATTTCTAGGGGCCATACATTTTTCCCGCATTTGCGTCCATTTTTTTAAAACACACCTCCCGGCCTAGTGAACTAACCTTATAAGACACAAATAATTGAAGCAAATACCCGTGGAACACACAAATATTATCATAAATATTCAAGAAAAAATAATAAAATATTCATAAATATTTACCTCGGGTGGGAATCGTACTCACGAACCGCGGCGAACGGTAGTGGCGAGGCGACTATCTCAACCGTTACGTGAAATGGTCAGTCAAAATTGGACCAATAAGGTGGTTTATTATTTCTAATTATGGTAAAAACGTTCTGATACTAACTTTGCTGTGTACATGAGGTATCAAAAGAGCGATGTTATCAAACAAATGACAAACAATATCTCTGATAAAATCTCATACACCGAAGAATGCATTGTACTACTACAAAATTGTATTATGTAGCGCTCAGAAAATATGATAACTGCATTCCAATTTCAGAATTCAATAGACGCGAACACCGAGCTATTTGAAAAATCTCATAAAGATTCGATATTTGGAACATTTAGTTGCAAATATGGAATGTACGAAATTGACTGATAGTTTGTCGGTAGTTAAACGATCAATATGTTGAATAAAAAAATATGTCACGATAAATTCATATGCAAATAACTGAGCGAATCCAGCGAAAGTTAAACGGTGAGGATAAAAGTTGTGCAAATATGTTCATTTGAGCGAATAAAAATGATCAGTGTGCGATGCGACGACGTGATGCGAGCATGCATGGCGAATAGGAATGTGAATACACGCACTCTGTTAGCGTGGCCAGGTTGCATGTAGGGTTGATGAGGATTCAGTTTTTAATTTAGATTTTTCCATTTAAAAAGTTATACTCTCTAAATTAACAGGAGTGGAAGAATGGCAGTGGGGCCTTTGCCCTGCAATGGGACGATAATGGCTAAATAAAAAAATGCTACTGAGCTATTTTATATTTAGTTTCTATTAAATTATTATCAATTTAGAATTGTGACTTCTTTTCTTCTTTTAAATCCAAAATCTTTCAACTAGGGCTTTAAGAATGCGTTTGATTGCACGGAATCCACGAAATATTTTCGGTTTTATTAATAAAATATATTCTTACTTTTAAATTATTCGAAAAAATAAAATATATTTTAACAAGAATCTCAATAACCAGTCATAATATCGAGTCGAAAAACAATAGACTATCATAAAGAAGCCGCTTAGTTGTTGGGCAAGGATGATTTTATAAGACAGAAAATATTAATCATTTTAGAATTAAGTTTATTAAAAATAATATGTCATTTTTAGAGTGATTTGAAGTCGAAAAATTAAATTTTAAATTTCTTGACTAAAGTTATTACTTTGCCAGCCCTGTGCAAGCACGTGCGAGAGCGTATCGTTGCGAAACCCATCGTAGCGGACAAGCGGAAGTCAACCCGGCAAGTAATATATTTTTAATTGATGCATACAGCGACCGATGTGTCGAGTAAACATTTACGGGTTTATTCGAACGATGACAGGGCCGCCTTTGTTGGTCGATTTTAACTCAAAACATTAATTGGTGCAAAAGTGTGCAATTCGTATGTTTAAACTTTCAGTCGATGTAAATATTAACACAGTAATTATGAGGGCGTTGATTGTGTGTCGATTTTAATTTTGAATGCACTCTTTGTTACGCTTTTCGTGTTTCATTAATACTTTAATGGTACGTAAAGGTTTTTCAAAGTTAGCGTTGCGTGATCGTGTAATTTGTTTTAATTCTTATAATTATATCGTCAACATTGGGTTGCGATGGATCAAATTGTCCGGAAACATTAACAGTTTTAAATAATGGCAATTCATTAATAATACCAGTATCTTTTGAACCGGTTCACATATTAAATGAAAATAATAATTATGCACACAGTAAATATACCCCTACAATGATTTTTAATTTCCATCGTAGGGATGTCCAATGTACAGAATACCAATTACTGGTACCAGGCGTAACTACTGAACACGTGGAATGTGAAGCCTAGCTCTCGGGTTAGCGACCGATTTGTGCACCACGGACTATACGCCACTACGTGAATCAATGGAGATCAGGTATGCGCTGCAGGAACGTCCAATCACTGTTTGCGGAATAGATAACGTTTGTTTAAAAACATCACTATGGTTGATATCAAATTAAATAGTGAAGTGGGCTTGGTATTCTATTTATTTATTCAGATGCGCAATTATAGTAAAATTTCAGTTTTGTTGTGTTGCAACTGGCAAACTTACTATAATATTTTGATGGATTTTATCACTTTTTTATCTATTATTATGGATTTTTCGGTGTTAGTTAAATATAAGGGGAATAATTATAAATACCTTAGAGGTATCGGGCTATGGCAAAATTAAAAGAAAACAGCCTGTATAGAATCACAAAAATTCACTTACATTTACTTATTCAAAGGGTACCATCACCAAAACAGTTCTCATTGTTTAGTTTAACAAAATTTCATCCTCATACTTACTTAAAACCGTGATAGAGGAAACCAAGCGTAAGTAAATATACTCTAAAAATCTTCCTCACATATTTGGGTACAACAAAGAATTGTTGGTTAACAACAAATATCCGAATTCAATACTGGCTAACCCGTTGAAAAATAAATTTGTACCCGGGCGGATGTGTGCGCTTGCCAAGCTTGCAACCCTTTGGGACATGAATTGCCTGCTTGCACGTTGCACAATAACAGTTTCCTTACCCTTGTGGTATTCGATACATTTTGGGCGGGACACTTCTGTTTTCTTTGGAAATGGAAAGATTCTGTGATGTTTTCAAATTGATATTAATTCTTATTGTTTAGGGTATCGTTTTATTGGTGTAGTGTTTGAAAACGCTGCTTAGTGCTTAGTTCGATTAATTTTTCAAACAGCGTTAGATTTATGAGGACGTCAGTACTTAGTCTGTTAACTTGTACCTACTAAAACCGTGCGAATTACTGTAGCCTTATCTTTCTATTGGTTGCAGTAATCTATATCTATATAATATATATATATATATAAAAGAAGAACCTGACTGACTGACTGACGTATCAACGCACAACCGAAACTACAGAAAGGATTTTTGGAAATTCAACCACTAAGGTGGTGAAAAGGGGGGGGTGAAAGTTTGTAAGAAAGTCCGCACATACTACCGTGCGGTTAAGATACGCACACACACAAATACTTATTAAACGATGTCATCTTGAAGATTATGTACAACTGTCATTCGCTGTTGACATTTTGACAATAGTTTTCTTTCCTTATAAATTAGACTTAATACATTTTATGATATGAAACCTTCATCGTGTAGGTACAATGGGCACAGTATATTTTAGAAACGAAAATTACCTAAGTACCCAGGCGAAACTGCGAACGGGAACTGTAGTAGGTTATATAATTAATATCATGAATAACAAATAGGGTTATTTAACATTATTAACGAGATGCACGATCAGCGCCATTCATCATCCTGATCTCCAGCATAAAGCCATCAACGGTGTCGCGGAACTTCTTACGTTATTGAAATTTACTTTTTAAAACAATGTTAAAGTGCACAACGCTCGTATTTACGCTGCAACCGGGGGATGGCTAGTGGGCAAAGTTTTTACGATGGCCCGTCCTGGGGAATATTGTTGGTGCATTAACGTTTAATGCTCTCCGCAGTTTCACTAAAATTTAAAATTGGTTCGCCAAACAGTTGCAGCGATTAGACTGGATTGCGAGACTGGACTAATTTTCGGGATGAGTTTCGAGTTATACGAGAGGGTCGTAGCTACGCTGCACCAGCAAATAACTACGCCGACGTTAAGCTGCACTTGCAGTCAGTCTACAGATGGGTGACCATTCATAACACATCGAGACTCCTCCGTGCCTCAGTGAGTACGTAAAGCTGCCCGGTTGTAACCTATCCTTATTTATTAAAGTTAAGTATTGCCCAGAAATAGGGTTTTAGAGATCTGATAGCTATCGCTTCGTTTATAAAACTGATATATAGCTGCATCTGTTTAGATTAGAAGCCGAATTTAATATAGTTGGTAAAAAGTTGATGTTGATCCCGAGTTAGGTACCTACTAGTAACATTTTTTATGTAATAAAAGTCATTTTTATGCTATATTTCTATAAGGAATTTAACATAATCATAATGAACCCATTACTACTGTCCTACTGCTGGGCACGGGTCTCCTCTCATAATGAGAGGGATTGGGCTATAGTCCTCTAGTGCGGGTTGGTAGATTTCACGCCACCACCGAGAAAATCTTTCAGGCATGCAGGTTTCCCCACGATGTTTTTCTTCATCATTTAAGCGCGTGATAATTAACTATTTAGTACGCACATGACTTCAAAAAGTCAGAGGTTGCCTTAGAAGAGGAGACCTTGGGTTCGAACTCGAGACCTTTGACTTGGCAGTCCAACGGTCATACCACTAGACTATCACTGCTATCACTGCTGAATTTTACATTTGTCAATATTTAGGGCCACTTGCACCATCTTCTTAAATATGTTGTTAATGTATTAAACTATAGCTAATACTTATGAAGTTTAAGATACCCGCACCAATAAATCTCTTTCCCTCTTAACTTAAAGCAGATCATACAAAATCGCGTTCCGTAGTTCAGCATTCATGTCATTTTAAGCAAGTTTATGCATGGAGGGGACTGAAGGTAGGTACGTCAGAACGGTATCAATTTCCGGCCTTCCACTGCCATTTGATTTATGTTTGCTATCTCTTTTTTTCGACAAAACTACAGTTTGTTCCTGAGTAGAAATGCACGTGGGAATCTGTCGCAGTAGAAATAAAAGTGATTTTTCATCAATGTGTACACAGGCGGAAATGGATAAAGGTTCAAATCTAATAGAAGGTGGTAAAGTTATGACTATGAATATTGCCATTGTGATTAGCGAATTGTACGTTACTATATCACAACAGAAAAATAAATACTTAATGAAAAAAATACATTACTGATCAGGTCTAAATTGAAATTATAGACCAGCAGGATATTCATAAATAAACAGTTATAATATCTAATTACTCACTTCTGTAGCCAAAACATTACGGATACAATAAAAAATGTACATCATCACAGTAGTATAAAACAAAGTCGCTTCCCGCTGTCTGTCCGTCCTTATGTATGCTTAGATCTTTAAAACTATGCAACGGATTTTGATGCGGTTTTTTTAATAGATAGAATGATTCAAGAGGAAGGTTTTAAGCGGTTTAGCATTACGCTACGATTCTTAGGAATGGGGCAACGCGGGTGAAACCGCGGGCGGGTCGCTAGTAATGTATAAAGTACATATATACTCTATAGACTAGTGATCATGCGTAAGCTATCCTAAAGGTCCTCGATTCTCAGGTCGAGCAGAATTATTGAGACTGCAAATAGACAGCAATCCAAGTAGACATGGACATAGTAGCTATTTTAGTACCCCAGATGGCTCTGAGGGGCTAAAGCTATATATATATATCTTGCTAACTTTGCTGAATCATAAGTGATATGATTCACAGACACACGACTGTACTTCATGCTGCCATCCAGTAAATGCTGACCTCTGATTGCAGGTAAGTACCTACGTCAAACCTACACAATTCAAGGCCCAATGCGATGTGCAGCCGTGTGACTACGAATCATATTATGATTCACCAAAATTAGCCATTTTAACCTTCTGAGCACTAATTTGAACACATTATACCCAACTTTTCCCGTAATAAAACTGATAGTGGCGCAACTTGCCCACGAAACAACAACACACCACGGTGACTAGACGAAACCCCGCATGTACAGTATTCGACAAAAGTGCTACGACCTTAATATTGTTAGGAAACAGTAACCTCTCAGGTGCTGGCAGGCTATATAACCATTCAATGATTAATACTCGCGCGATGACATGACGGAGAACGAAAACCGTAAGTTGTACCTACGTGTGAAACGCTCGTGTTGGTGACTGTAAGTACCGATGTGATATCTTACGTTGTTTATGAGAATACTTGTAAACAATTTTATGAGTATACTGAATTCTGTGGCTTTTGTTGCCATTTTTATAAGGTTAGTAATTAAAGACTGTACTAATTTCAGTTTTATATGAACTGATAAGAGTCAAGATAAGCAGTGATAGCCTTTGATATATGACCATTGCACTGGCAATTCGATGAGCCTCTGACTTTTCGTAATCATCTGCATAGCAATAATAATTATCACTCGCCTAAACTGTGAAGGAAAACATCGTAAGGAAATTTGCATGACTGGGAGATTTTCTCGACAGCGTGTGAAGTCTGCCAATCCGCATTGGGCTAGTGTGGTGGACTATACCTAACTCCTCTCATTCTGATAGGAGACCCGAGCCCAGCAGTGGGACAGTAAATGGGTTGATTTTGTGAACGTAAAAGTGTTAATTACATAATTCCGAGACGGGACACTAAAAATTACGGGCCCCGGCACATTAAGTTACCACAAACTACCAAATTTCCCCAATCGATAATAAACTATATTGTTTGGAGATTAAATTGAAAGTCGATTAAAGTAATTTAACAGTTTTGGATACATGATGCGCTGTTAACTGTTAATATTCAAATAAAAATATAGGTACCTACCTAAGTATGGAAGTAATAATGAGATAAAAACAATAGGTACATCCCGTATTTTGCATAGACCATTCCAGTACTTATTTTAATGAAAACAAATTCAAAAGAAGTTAATATACGTTAAATATTCTGGGCGTTGGCGGGGTGACTTGATTACACATTTTGTCATGTACTAGGAAATCTAAACAATCAATATGCATACAACATTATGGTGACAATAATGCACCGTAAATCGCTTATTTTTTGTATAACCTTAGATATTTGAATAAAACATCTAGAAAATGTGGTACCTGAACATCATGCAAGCAGTCACGTTCATCGTATGTGTACCGTAAACGGGATAACATTTCACGAAGACTAAACACCATTGTTGTGATATAAACTTCACCAAAACGAATTTAAAGTAAACCTTAGCAAACACGTGAGAAAGAAGCAAAAGTATTGAAAGAAAACAATTAACTCATGGTTGAAGACAGAATAGCGCGATAATGACGTTTGGCTAAACTTTTTATCACTATACCCTCAACAATTTAATAAAACGCACATAATAATATATTGGCAGCCTAGTGAATGTTTACTTTCGACGCTTCGAATTTTTTTTTATGTTCAGATACGCTTTTTTATATGCTGCCTTGTTTGCATTGCGTCATAAATAAAAGAAGTATTTTGTCCAGAATTTTAAAAATAGAATCGCAAGAATAGTGTGTCAAATTAATATTTCTGTATTAAAATCTTCTTGATGACAACCATAATATTAGCAGTTTAAGGTGACGTCCGTGGCGTCTCTCAGATTGAAATAAAAAGTTCTTTTTTTCTTGTGGTAATGAAATCATTTCAAATCATTAATGAAAACTATTTATGTTTGAGAACGTATAATTTGTATTGAATACAAATTTTATTTTGCTCTGTCTTGTGGTTTATAATAAATTATTGCTCTGAATTCGATTTTTTATATAGTTTTTTTTAATATTAGGGATGATAGACAGACATGAATGTAACATTTATGGTAAGTAGGTAGTAATTATTATCGCTATTTAGATTTGGCGACGTGGGAGCTGATCAATCGATTCGCAGGGTTAAGCTATAATTACCGCAGTCAATCTATCGATGGGTTACCATTGAGACCCCTATGTGCCTCAGAGTGCACGTTAGGTCGTTGATTCTGGTTGTCGTGCGAATATCAATAACAGTCATTTGTCGAAATCATACCTTCACGCCTGAATTTCCCGAATGGTTAGTCAGAGGCGTACTATTGTACACCCACAGGTCACCGGTATGTTTAGATCCGATGTAATAGGGGTGAGCCTATTGCCATTAACCGGGCACAGATTCTTCACTCCGAGCTGCTACTGAGAAGTTTCATAGGAAAACCCAATAACACTGCTCGAGCTGGGAATCGAACCCGGAACCTCTAGCTTTGCAGTCGCGCTCATAAACGACTAGGCTAATGAGGCAGTTTGTCGCAATCAGAAGCTCGAAATATAAAATAAACTGACATAAAATAATAGTTAAGTAATGGTCATTATTACAATACCTACCTAAAGTACCCATATGACAGTACCTACTTAAAGAAATGAAGAGATAAACATTCGTGCGATGAATATCTACGAAAAATGCACCACCTTTGAATATTAGATCAAACTTATATTTACTCCCTAAGGCTGTTTCCACATGGCGTAGCGTGTGCTCACATATAATAATCGCAGCGGAAACGCTGTCGCACGCGCGCGGACCGCTGGAGCGGAGGTGTCAAACGACAAATTTCACGGCGCGACTGTCCTCAGATCTCCCCGCTTTGCGCGCGCTTGTGTCGCTGACGTGTCGCCCTTTAGGCAGCGTGCGATTCTTTTTTCAAATCGAATCAAGGTATACGAAATTCGTTCTCTAAATTTTAACTTTGTTCAAAAACCGTTTTTGTATAATTTTGTTTCGTTGACGATTATGTAACAACACTAATCCTACAAGTGACTGTTTTCATTTTAAAAAGCGCGAGCTAAGGTATCGTCATTCGTTCTCATTAGCCATTTTCCAACTATGGTGGGGTTATCACCTAGTCTACCCAATTACAGCTGAATATCTTACACGAAGTGGCTGTCTTCAGACCTCCTTAAATCTATTTCTGGGTATTACTGATATTCTAGGATAGACTGGTTGTAAGACTTTTTAGGCTTCTGGCCTAAAAGCTGGCTCTTCAGGCTACCACTAACAATTTTCATGGGTGTTAATATGTAAATCGGGACTGGCTTTACGTGAGCCTCAAGGCACGGCGTCAAATAAAATAAACAATATGTGCGCCTGATAAACTCGTCTTAGCATCGTCTTTGGAGAAACGTTGCTATTGCGTAATAACAGGCGAAATCAATATTAGTTGATAATCGCAATATTCCATTAATAAGACAAAAGTTAAATACATGTAATTACATAGTATGTCATTTTTTATTCTTGAACCCTACCTTACCATAAACATTAACGGGAAAGCATTCGAAACAGCTGTCAATTACAGTGCGACGTAACATTGTTCCGGGAGTAAAGCACTGGGATTAGATTCCAATTGCAGACGCATCTGTCCACTAATGAACGCTGGCACGTGCATACTGTAGACGGCCATCTGACACCTCACGATTCTGCGCGCCTGGTACATTGACAGCCAGACGGGGACAGTAAAAATGTATGAACGACCCAAAGTGGCACATGTATGAATCTTTTAGTGTGCGATGATTGGATTTGGTTTTATATATATATATCTCTTTGTATAGTATATCAGGTAGTTGTTAAATTTTGTCTAACTATACCTATCTACCCAAAAAAAATTTCGTTAATCATTGACGAGTGAATTTGCATGCCCAAGTCGATACCACCAAGAGATATATTAATATGGATATTATTATGATCATAAAAAAGGCTAGTTACCAAAAAGAAAAGTCAATTCTAATCAGATTGTTTGACTGTAATTTATAACAGAGTTCATTAATCTTTTGAATGTGGAAAAGAATTTGACACCTCTAGACTCTGCACGCCTGGTACTCCGACAGCTCGTGGAGCACACTAAAAATGTATGAACGCTGACAATGTGGCTCATAGACGAAAATTAAAAAGTTTGCCAGTCCCAGCACGTATGAAATTGTTGGTTAGTTATCTTTTAAACGGAGTGCCATGATTAGTATTTTGTTTTGATAGCCCTACTTTAGTTTAATCGAGCGAAATAAGGCTTAAGGCAAATGGAATTTACCTAAAATCGAGATGATTGGTTTACACATAATTTACAAGCAGAATTAAAAATAGTGACAGTATCAAAACAACACAGCTTTACCACTGAATGTAAGGGAGCCGAAAGCAACACGTCTTGTCATTAATAAATACATAGAAGCCTTCTTGGCGTTTTCTCCTTCAATTGTCAGTTCTATTTTCATAATAAAACCTAGGTATTTAACGAGCTAAATTATTTGAAATTAGAACAAATCTTCATGTATTGCTCCAATTTCTCAAATTCGGATACAGACTCCGAAAAAAAAGTTGCCGTTTCAGTAAAAAGGTTGTTAGGATCCTGTTCCTAACAACCTTTTTACTGAAACGGCAAACAATAATAATACATCCATACATTGAGGTCCATTTACCGAACTATGTCGAATAGCTGCGTATTAAGATGGTCATTCAATTCCCAAAATGTAGTTAATGTTGCGAATTTTACGGGTAAGCGCTCCATGTACTAATATTAGTGAAAGTATTACTATAAAGATCGGAAACACTAGTCGTAACATTTCCCTTAGCGGAAATTTGTACACAGCCTAAAAATAAATTCTTTGCGGAACCTTTCTTCGGAGTGGCTTTAGCAATTTTAAAGTCCAAATTAAGTGGTTTTAAAGTTCTGCAGTCTTTTACAGTTAAATAATTCAAGTAGAACTTAGATTCTGCAACTACAGGATTTTTGTACGTTGCATTTGTTCAATTTACTTTCTATAAAACAATAAACACATTATGCTCATTAAATATATGATTATTACATTGTAAAATTCAGCATGTTAACTTATTTGAATAATAGTAAAGAGACTTTTAAGAAAACATTGTGAAAGTAAATAAACTGGTAAATTTCCGTTAAGATGTTGAATTTATGTATTTCTACTTTAGAAATTGATAGTCTATTAACCAACACAGACACATCACTGTTACTGCAATATCATTAAGCGAAGGAGGCTGTTGCTTAGCTTACGACACGTAAATTGACTTAAGTATTCATGGCCTGATGAATAAGTGATAGGAATGAGCCGGGATGCGATCGAATCAGGCCCGATTTCAATGACCGGAATAAGTTTCTCAGAGGTTTCACTTCGGCCGAGGTTCGACTGTTATCTAACTCGCTCGACTAACACACAGGTAGGGCACCTCTACGGGAAGGAAATGGGAATGATAAACGTACCGTAACTTACCAGTACCTTCTCAAGTCAACAGAAAAATTGCGTTACAAAAATAAGGAATAGTAACAAAGAATAAAAAAACATAGTAACACACGTAAAAAGATACTTTCACAATGTAATGCTCGCTCATATTTCATACATAAATTTTGCACATGCGTCGGGGAATAACACAAAGCACGCGAAAGCTTCTTTAAATATTCCTTTCCTTCATAATCAAAGTGCTGCGTTTGTAAGATAAGAATTCCCTACGCGCCGAGACGTTGACTGTGTGAGAGAGAATCGTTACACCAACAAATTATTCTACTAAGTTATTTGTCAAAAATATTTCGCCAAATACTTGGACGAAAATATAATTTCATTATTTTGAGACTATTATTAGTACCTACCTATATGAATAGTCTAAGTAATTAATTGTAAAATTTAATTAATGTCAAAACGAAACTTTTAAGATTTAAGTCATTATATTTATATAGATATTTAACCACTACAAAGACTTAGCATATTATTTACTTAGAAATTCTTTAAAAAGTTTGCAAAGAAAAACACAGAAACTTTCAGTTATTTCTGCGACAAAAAATCTCAATTTCTTTTAAACATGTAAGAGCTTACGAGACGCGTGGAAAAAGTTACTTAAAATCGTATATAAACAAAAATATCGTCGCCGCGGATTATTTCAAGCAACCCGTGAAATTTCAATGAATATCCTTAAAAAGCGGAGATTAAACCAAAAAACTTTTTGTGTTTGCTCAGCTCTTCACAGCTGATATAACTGGATTGCAAAAGTTCTAAGGATGAGCATAAAAATGCTCCGGTTTGGGGGAAAGAAAAGAAAATCAGTATTAAGAGTGTCGCAATAACTGGGAGTGTGTTTTTGTTACGGCGAAGTTCTTGAATAACTAGGTAACGTCGGCATAATGGGTGCAGAGAGTAACGTTTTATGACTTACGTCATCGAATAACACCTTGTGTAAAAGTAGATAGGCCTGTTATTTTATTCAAAAGTAATGTCATATAAACTACTTTGTTTGAAGACGCCGCAAATTGCTCGCTTCGAATCAAATGTTGTACTCGTGTATAAGAATCTTGTAATAGATTTTTTATTACGTGATAAAATTGGGCACATATTTCTAGACATAAGAGTTTATTTATGAAAGTGCCTTTCGTGTTCATAATTTTCGTGACGCACCCTTAAAGCTTATTAAAATTTATCCAGTCCACGAACACAAAACTCAAATGTCTAGTACCTAGTAGATATATAGCTCGATGTATTATTTATATTGAATATTTGTCTTGCTCTCTTCCATGCCTTGCTAGAAACACATTCTCAAAGACATTTTAATGTAACTACTTAGAAACATACATATTATAAGTAAGTAGGTGTAATGTAATATACAGACTGTTATGAACCTTATAAATAACTTCTAAGCATGTTCATTAAAAACTCTTATTTCATCTTAGAACATCTCAGACGACAAAAAATACTAAAGAAATATTATTTCGTTTCACCATTTTCTCCAAAGTTGCCAATTCATGATAGGACTACAGTTAGCTAGATGGATATTATCTATTCATCGGAAGACCCGAGCCCTCCCGACTACAAAACAGGATCACTTGCGAACGAAAATGAATTGAAATCACAATGTAACCTGAGGCTTTTGTCCATTGAAAACATTTTTTATGCATTAAAAATATCTTAGAAATGTTTATTTAACAATAGCGTTTAAGAGAAATTACTTATTCATGGCACGTCTGAATTTTCCTTGCTTTTGTTAGCAGCAGGAATCGATTCGTTTGCCTCCGTGTAATTTGATAGCTGATGCAACTGAAATTGTATGTTTCTGAAGCTGTACTTGCCAACTTGAAGTAATATTTAGTTTTGCAATTTCCGATGTACTCGTTAGGAACTGCAGATGCTTAACAAATACGGCTCGAATATTCACAAGTTCAGTTTATTTGGTAAAGGAATCTGGTAATGTTTAGCATTTGAATCAGATTCGATCGACCGTGGTGATTTTATGTTTAAAGCTCCAATTTAATCGATCGAACGGAATAAAATAATGAACTGACGGGACCCGCGTCCATAAAACACGATTTTATCATACCGTTGGGAGGGACACGTTTTCGAATATCGTAATAAAAAAGTCACAGATGTCAAATTTATGACGTTGGACCATTGTAAAGAGATTAAAAGATTTACTACGGATGAGGGTGGCAGCTACGAACGCTACGCAGCTACGGCGCTACGCTGTAAGTTCTACGAGAAAACAATTTTACAAGTTTAATAATGCGGTAATCCTTTTGTATCGGTTCAATTCACGTCCATCTGTATTAGTGTTTTGAATAGGAAAAGTTTGCGTTACCTTGTTCTTATTTCAGTACAGCACAATTTTTGAGCAAGAAATAAAATGCTGACTTTAATTATTATAAGGCTGCTAAGTCATAATTGTAGAATTGAAATGCAAGGCACCTTTGACTTTAAGACATCATTATTAAAAAAAAAAACTGCATGCCCAAATAATTTTCTCGATAGAGAGCAAGACAAACAATAATTTTAGGCAGGTTTCTTGAAGCTTCTTTTTTTTAAAAGCTTACTAACAATGTGGGTCGCACATTACTAGTATTCTTATTAACCCCTCGTGCTAAACTAAATCCTTGTGTTACGAGTGAGTTCACGTCGGTAGTGCAATGGGTGGGGTTTGAACCGGCAACCACATGATCGCAAGTCCGACGCCCTAGCCATAAGGCTACCGCCGCTTACTCCTAATGAATCTAGAACTCACCAAAACCTCTTCAACAATAAAAGTGAACATACCTGAAACAAAAATAAAAATCGTAAAGACAATGTAAACATTTCATACAGGGACCCCAAACAGGCAAGGATAAAGTTTTGCCCGTCATTTAATCAAAGTGCAGCGATTAACCAGCGATCATAATACATTAAAATATCAGCAAATTCATTGTTACGTTGGCTCCAGCGCAACGCTAATGTTGGCGTCAAACTCGCAGAATTATGAAAAAGATATTTCCCTTGGGGAGGGCGATGCCTTATAAATGTCCGTAACTTGGTGAATAAATCACTGTAAGCGCTAACGCCGCCAAATAAATAATTTTCTTTATTCATCAAAATTAAAAGGAGCAGTTGACAAAGCGACCCTTAATTAAAATCCGATTTTGTTCCCGACTATAGCGGGCCGATCATCAAGTTACCGCTTCTCAGTTTATTTGCCCGACGGTTGAACGCAACAAATACCATTATTGAAGCTACCCAGTTTCCTTCCCCCTTTCTGAATACAGTTTTATTTCTTTTTTCCTAACCCTACTTGTTTTTATGAACCGAATCTGTCAATATCGAAGGATTATTGATGTGTTCTCACGTTATTATGAATATATTATGGAACTTTTCATGTTTTGGAAAAAATATAGAAAAAAATGTAAGTATTGCCTATGAGTGGAATGAGGACGATTTTTTACCTACATAAACTTATCTACTTTGTCAAAGAGCGTAAATTATTTTTAGGGTTGTCAAAATTAGGATTTAATGTTGAGTGGGATAGGAAGTGCCTATGCTGCATAAAACCATAAATATAGTTCCTCTAGTAGTAGTAGAAAGTATTCGTATTTTCTGATTCCAAAGGAACCCTAGAGTAGTAACTTGCTAGAGGTGCATTAGCCGGCGCTTTCGAAGCCGACGAGGAGATTACTTAATGGTCTAAACCAGACGCGGACTTGTACGAGGAACGATGAAAAAATAAAATAAAATATCGAGGTACCCAAGGGTTTATTTTGTGTTGAGAAATACTGCAATGCAAGTACAACAATAGGATTTGCACGTCCGCAACAGAAGAAAGGCACCATTATTACTTTAGTAGTTCTGAAGTCAATTAGTTCTTTTATCCCTAATAAATTCAGTCAAAGCTAACAGACACTATAAAATTATATTGTGAGATAATGAGAAAGTATGTAGGTAATTTAATATTTTTTGGATATTAACCTGTCAAGGAACCATTAGCAGATGCAATGTTAAAAAGATTCCCAGGTTTATTCAAGTGTTAAGTATTAGGTTTTTCTATAAAATTGTCAGTAGCAGCTCGGGGTTTGGAATTTGTGCCCGGTGATTGTTAATAGGCTCGCCCCCTATTACATGGGACCTAAACATATCTGCGAACTGTGGGGGTACATTAGTACTCCCGTGCCTAATCCTTCAGGGAATACAAGCGTGAAGTTATGTTATGTCAAATTTATATTAAAGTTTAACGATATTTTCATACAATTTGCTTAATTTTAATCATAACTGGCTGCCTCCCAATATTGTCTATAAAAAGGAATTCATGACTATAAATAATGTATATGTAAACAGCATTAAATCTAACCGCTTGTATATGTTCAGCCGTAAAAGATTTATTTGTAAACGGGTGTTCCGTACAAGTGCACATCGAGTTTTCAATTACACAAAGTGATGGCCACAGTGAAGCGGGCGTACCGCGAAAAACGCCGTAGCGGTCAGGCAACCTGACCGATTGCACACCGCTCACTCGAGACCACTCCAATCCCAGCAAAATCAACACAAACAATCACAAAATAAGGTTAGTTTTCCAACGTTCGCACCGCTGCATCTACGAAAATCGAGGAACAACTCGTTTTCGAAAGGTTGAAGGAAAACTCGATCGCTTTTCCAGGGGGAAGCTCTCAGTGGTTTATTGCGTTATTACCTGGACGTGTCTGCCGCGTCGGGACAGCCGCAATTTGGGGAGAAAAGAACGATATGTTGCGAGGAAAGGGATTTTATAGAGCTCCAGAGCAATGGCTCCAGAGAAAAGACCAAGCGCCCGTCTCACTCCACGCCTAGCGTAATTTTCTTTGATCGAAAACTCTACAGGACACTACTTCAGTTTTTATTTTCATCCAATTCAATATCGTTGAACGGTTTGTAAGACACGCTTTGGAACATTTCCTACTATTTTGTTTCTTTCTTTTTAGTTTATATTTCTCTTGACTCCTTTGTGCTGCTGGCAATATTTCGTGAGGTGACAATTTTATAGCTCGTATTGTATTTTAAAACACTACTGATTTTGGTTTTGTTGCATACAGAAAATTAAATAAGGTATACACATTTTCTCACCCAATAACACAGGTCTTCGTCACAAATATAAAACTCGTATTACACATCGTTCACGACAATCCCGAAAGCCATCTACACCGAATTCGAGTCAATAAAAACGTTGGATGTGACCAAAGATTTGCTCCAATAATCGAGCGACAAAAACCGTAACTCCGTCTTAGGGCCAATGAAATAAGAGTGGATGTCCATAAAATAAAATAATAACCGGTCAATAAAATCTTTCGGGTTGGGGCAAATCTGTCAAATACGTCTGGAAGACGAAGGACTGTGTAGGGGGATAAGAAAGACGTCGGAGGGTGAAACGGGCGCCAAGTGGTCGGAACTTGATCTGCTGTAGGTTGATGGCAGTTGCCATCAATCGACAGGTAATTGGGGCCATGTCAACCGAGTAAACGATGCCGCCAATGTTAAGAATA
The DNA here is from genome assembly GCA_910591435.1 of Acronicta aceris. Classification (NCBI taxonomy): domain Eukaryota; kingdom Metazoa; phylum Arthropoda; class Insecta; order Lepidoptera; family Noctuidae; genus Acronicta; species Acronicta aceris. Next base: position 5,913,011 of record OU342763.1, on the reverse strand, counting down.
TATTTTCTGCTACAAAAGAATACAAGTATCTACAATATTACGAGTAAATATCGATATGATGTTTCTGGCGTAACTACTAAGAATGAGACGCTCCCGTGTGTTTGGTAAATAAACAAATTACAATAGAGTATCTATTGTAATAATGTAAGAACTAACAATCTTGATAAAAATACGAATAGAAGTCCAAGGGCAATGACCAAGTCTATTGCTATGTTATTATAAATTTTAAAAATATTGTACGTAATTGATCCAATTAAAATAAAACTTGGCTCGACACTCATAACAGTAAGGTTCAGTTTTTACGATCTACGTATACTTGAACAACCTTGCTGAACGTACTTATACCTAAAGTAGTTCCATCTAAAGTTTCCGAACACATAAATGAATAAAGTAACACCGTAAAATACGAAAGAAAGGTGAATTGCCGCGACAGATGAGGTAACTGAAGTTCGCGATGAGCAAGAACACAACAATAATATGACGAAGTAAAGTTACTTGAAGTCGAGAGAAATGTCGTAGCTCCGCTGAATTATGTACGAATCGAAGGTTGATTGATAGAGAATGCTCTTTACCTTCCATGTCGTTGAAATAAACACGTTCGCAACCCATTATTTGTTGACGCAGAGCGGATTTAAAAAAAAGGTCGCAATAACGATTGAAGGTGCTAGCGTATACATAGATCGACCTACTTATAATCGGCTTTGTCATTAGTAACACCCAAATCGAAACGAAATCGAAACTAATACGTTGTGTAATGTAACTTTAAATATATGTTGTGTAGCCAAAGGTCCCTGTATAACGGAAAACTATAACACTAGGTATAATATTATTTAGCGATATGGAGTCACGGATCGTAGGACCCGTAAAGCTCGGCTCAGATCCTGTAGTGGCAATCGGTAGATGTGAGCATTTGGGCGAAGCACGTGACCGGAGTCGGCTATGAAACGCTTAACATCTGATTCACATTTATCGCGATTAAATAAGTTTGGCTTACTTTATTTCTCATAAACGAGGTGGAGTAATTTTTAAGCTCTATTTAAGAGCACAAATATATGGAGTTATTCTCAATGTGGTACATCACACTAAAATAATTATCGTAGACAGTCGTGCATGACAGGGAAATAACTGTCTGGTAGATTAGTCAAACAATGGAACCGAGACATCTTCAAATTGATTAGAAAAAACCTTAACATGATGAAATCATTGATATGAAAAGGAGAATAACTAAACAGAAAGAAAATACCTTTTGCTGCCACAACACTAGTTCACAAGTACATAACCCATCTTCAGATACAAAAACCAAAATATGATAACACCCAAAGCACCTGAAGCGCGTTCAGCTAAAAATAAAGCAGCGGGGATATAGAAATCAATGTGTGCGTTCCCAGTCTCCATAACAATTGAGGCGGGAAATTGGCGACTTGGTCCGATCCGCGCAATAACCTCTGACTTCTCATTATGCAGATTGCCCCTCGGCTCACATGTGCACGTACACTAAACATCTTGCCGTGGTCCACGTGTTGCTATTATCTACATTTTTACAGAGTGCATGCCTGACACGTGCGTCGTTTAAATGTTTCGCGTTGATGAATAACGTTCGTCAATTTTCTTACTTTTGAGTGGTCTTATTTAAGTAAGTCAGTGTTATCTTGACAAAAAATTATCCGTAACTGATGAAAATATTGCTAGAAGGAAATATATATTTTTCGAGATAAATAATTAGGCCCTTACGGAGAATTTTACGAGTCAAATTAACACAAAAGAGGGAATTACATATTAATTACCTAATAGGTTCTTACGTAACGTATATAATAATCACACAGAGTAAAATTATTTCATCATTTCGTTTTTCTAACGGTAGAAGAAAAAATTAGATAGTTTTTTTTTTTTGTAATAGCGGATATAAACTACAAACTAGTTATTATTATACATCTCGCCATCAAAAATAGAACGAAGAAAGCACATTTTCTACACAACAGTACCTAATTTTACTGTAGAGCAAAGTCCTCTCAGTACATCTCATTAATACGTCAGCTACATCAACACCGTTAAGTAACGTTTGTAATAAGTGTATCGTCGGCGACATAATCTGCATAATTGGAAGGCGTCGTAGGATATTGCGTCCACGTGAGGCGGCGCGCAATTTTCCGCGTCATTTCCTCTGAATCGTCCACTCGGATGGGCGATTCGACGCGCATGCCTATCCGATGCTTAACTTTAACGCTTAATTGATACAAACTATCAAGTTACAGTGTTACAGGATGTTGAAGAATGTGAGAATATAGAATAGGTTTCATGTAAATATATATTTAACCAAATGGAAAAAAGAAGTTCTGAAATACGTATAATTTCAAGTACGTCATGTCACCAAAGATTTTCAACCAATGTAATGTTATTTTGTAATATTTAAAGAGATCCTGCATTTTTTCGGCCCCATATAAATTTTGTTATTTCTTAGCCTTAATTGTACAAAGACATATAACTGAATTATTTGCCTTCCTTATCTATGTATATTAATACATTTTTATGGGCATATCCACATTTGTCAACAGCAACGCAAACAATTGATAACCCGAACGTGTAAAGGGTAGCAGATCAAAATGTGTTTGTTTAATTAAACACGAGTTCCAAGCAAACGTCAGTTAGATTGTTGGCAGATAGGCATCTGTACCCTTTGATTACATTTCACTTGTCCAACGTTTACTTCCTTGGAAATTGACGCTGAATTACTCTAATGAATTATCTGAACGTCTAATCTGCTTGTATTGTGAATTTGAGTAAATAGGTTCGATGATAACAATCGATATGAGAAGCTATGCCACGCTACACTGTATATGTATAAATGTGAATCATTTTATAGAAAATGTTTTGATCTAACTAGATTTTAATTAGTTGCTTCTTATCGAGCTATCTATCTACCTATAATCTATCTATTATTATTATTATTATTAAAAGCCCGTAGTGTCCCACTGCAGGGCAAAGGCCTCTCCACTCTCCTTCCACTTCTCTGTGTATATTGCTCTTAACGACCAGTCTTTTTGAAAAGAGTCCAGCTCATCCCGCCATCTCCATCTGTGCCTGCCGCGTTGGCGTCTGCTATTAAGTGGAACCCATTGGGTTGTCAGTTTGGCTCATTGTTCCTCTGGCATGCGGCAGATATGTCCAGCCCAGTTACATTTCAGCGTATAATCTATAATCGTTACATATAATCTATCTATTTAAAAAAAACATTACAGGCAAGAGTTTTCTCAAGGCAGCATGAGATTTCGGAATAGGTATCAGAGGAAAAAAATCTATATAAAAACCCTAAATTATTAATGAATTAGCACTCTCTGATGAAGATGACAGCGTAAAGAAACACTTACTACACAAAATATTCAGTTTCTATCAGTATAATAATACTAAAAGAAAGTTTAATTCATTGTGCACTCTAGTAAGCACCTAATAATAATCTCAAACGCGTCCACTTTACGTAGTCGACACGTCAATTATTAATCTACAAATATACGCAAATCTAAAAAAATTTGCTATTCAACTAGTCCATTCGTCTGTGAAATTCTGTTTGGTTTTATGAATTTCTCTGTAACAGCTCGGAGTTTAGATTTAAGCCCGGTTAATGGGCAATAGGCTCGCCCTCTATTCCATGGGGTTTTTTCCTTTTCTCTAACAATGAACATTTGTTAAAGATACTTATATTTTATGCATTAACAAATAGGTAGGTAAGTTTTTTATTAGAATTATGTTAAGAAAATTTGTTTTGGCATTTACCAATTAAAAACACGAGACAGGGAAAGGAGAAATGCGTAGCACATTTTTATCAAAAACCTATAAAAATAGAACTCCCTCTTCCATAAAACAACGTGATCTAAGCTAAATTCATCGCTTGCGAGCGCATCGCTTCTTCATTGGTAAAGTTGATGGACACATAAACTCGAAATCAATATCATCAGGACGTTTAACCCTATAAAATAAAACGAAACGTCGCACTAAAAATGTCCCACTTAGGGATCCTCGCCTAGACCTAGTAACTTGAAAATGATGACGTTTCGCCGTCACGATCGATGCGTCTCGCTCATCTCGGCGTCACGCGATTTGTCGTGCGAGACCACGTTTTTTCATCGGATGAAAGCGCCTATTTATAACTACGGCGAATATTTTCAACGGACCGCTGGGTTAGCTGTTTTTATTCAGCATGCACTCGAGATGCATTTATATCATGTTAATTGAAGATAGTGCTAGCATTCATTAGTTTTTGTCTCTAATCCGCAATTAAAATGTGCAATCAAAACAGAAAAATTGCTATGCGAAAGAATTTGCACTAGATGTAGTAAATATTAATTATGTTAAGTTTTTGATCGCTTTCTAAGACTTTATCTATATGGAAATATTCTTAGTATTACTAAATAGGTACAAATCTGTCTACTATAAAACACAGAAAAATAAAATTTCACAATTTCTATCCAATTTCACTTAAAAGCAGATACCACCATAATACGAACATAACAGCTCGCATCAAATAAATGTTGCCACAGAGGAAATGAAGATTTGAAAAGCAGGTGTCCAAGGATTACAAGGAGATGGGGTCACGTGCGCCCGACTGAGATGCGATGACAATGCAATCGTGTGCATTGTGCTAACGTATTGCACTTTCTAGGTAATCCACACTAATCGAGGTCCGGCTTAGGCCGTGTAATGGGGCGGCGGTGAAAAGGTTTTTTTACCCCTGGCTGCGTAATAGGTTTTTTTAAACAGCGCAGGAAATCAGTGGAGCTGGCATATTTAGAAATACTTAGTTTTTTACTTATATTTTTGTAGGGACAAAAAAACAGTTGCATGTTGAGATATTACAATGATATTCATAAGTGTAAAATTATATAAACGTAACCCACACCATTATCCAGAACTTAGCAAGAAAGAAAGAAAGGAAAAGAAACAGACATAATATGTTTTTAAATACATGACATATGTTGGACACAGGTTTATACATCTTAGTTAGGACAACACAGTATTAGCTATGTGAATATAAATCTTCATCTTTTATTATAGTAACTAGCTCTATCCCGCGGTTCCTCCAGCGTTGCCCTGTTCTTAAGGGCCATAGTGTGATGTGATATAACCTTCCTCAAGAATAACTCTGTCCATTGGTGAAAACCGTATAGAAATCATTCAGTATTTTTTAAGTTTATCGCGTGCAGACAGACATACGCGGCGGGGGATTTTGTTTTATTATATGTAATGTAAGCATAAGGACACGTTTTCATTGAAATCACTAGCAACCTACTCAGTTTGCCGTATTTAAAAAAGTTACTGATGTGCTACTTTTGTTTATATAATTATAATTTTTTAAGTACTAGTTAGTTCGGAAAATATTATTACGGAAAATTAAATATTTTTTGCCAAGAGAAATAGCGTCATGCTAGAGATGTCCGTTCATTTAACTGAAGCTTGTTTATGAACTTACAACTTTTTCAATCCTAATGCACAAACTTGTTTCGAGCAAAATTAAAGTGTTTGCGCTAGAACATTAACCGGATCCGTTGAAAGTTTATCTTAATTAATCTTTTAAGCTATTTAGTCAAAGAGAAGTAAATTCCGTTGGCCGCTTTATTGAATTCTAAGTCCGGGAAGTTGGCTTAAATAAGAAAGCATCGATACCCGACGTCTGAGCTCCGTGGTAGTCTTTAAACGATTTCCTAACTTAATATAAAGTTACAAGATTGTCTAGGGGGAGCTTTACTCGTTTTGAGCTTTTTACAAACACTAAATCAATATTGGTTGGTGATATTTTTAACCCCTAACGAAAAAAGAAGGGTGTTATAAGTCTAACTAGTGTATTTGCGTGTGTCGTAGCTCCCAAACGAATGGCCGATTTTGATTCCGGTTTTTTAATTTGAAAGGTGACTTGTTCGAGAGGGTTCTTAGCTATGATTTAAGAAAATGTGGTCAGCCTTTTGAAGACTACCTATCAGCTCTTTTCTAGTTTATGAAGGGATGTAAGAAACTTCCACAGTTCTGATCGATTTGAAATTTGGTAACCTGTTACTTCAATGATATTGTAAGAAAATGACGTATGCTACGGGGGTATTTTAGATTTAAAATTTCATGTTATGTCTTATGCAGTGATAAAAGACTAAAAATAAAGCATTAATACCGTTCCATTGTACACACGTAATAAATAAATTATTCGCCTGTCATACGACTGTATCGTATTATTAGCTTAATTAATCGAAGCGCGAATAAAAAAATCCTTTAAAATCTCAATCGGACTCATACCACTTTTATTTACTTTTTGTCAGAGCTAGATTTCTAATTTAGATGCAAATGTATCTAAGTTTCGACGCATGCTATACTCAGTTTTATTCGAGCACATTAGAGCCGAGATTGCTACTGAAAATTTTATATTCGAATGAAATTCGCCGATTATTCATTCGAGTGTTCGTACGGCGAATTAGTCACGTAAATTACCATTGTAAATAGTCCTCGAAGGTAATAGCGAATATTGAATTATAGATGAAGTATTGGAAGTGGGAGATGAATCCAGTTTTTTTTTCTGTGTTGAAAACCCTGAGGGAAATTCCCGGCAGCGTTGCGGCTTCGAAGCCTTCAATTTATGCACGGGGCCGCATTGGCGTCTATCCGGATGACAATCTTGACATACGGGAGGCGGATGAACAATGCAGTTTTGCTAGGGCGGTGCGAACACGAGAATTTACATTTTCGTGTACCATTTGTTCGTTTTATGTACCAATAATTGTGATAAGTGACATTCATCTCTCATAACAAGGGCCAGCCAATAAAGCGATTACGACTTTCAGCGCAAATGAAACTCAGAATTACCCGCCTTAGACCATTAAGATTTCTCTGAACATTATTGCTTGAAAAGCCAACCCAAGGCGTGAACTTTAAAATTTATCCGTAATTCACGACAACAGCGTCCAAAATTATAGCACAATCAAATCACCAAACAGAGAATTTAAGCAAAACTGGATAGGGTGGCACAAATGGAAAATATGCCTGGTGTTTGCGTTATAAACTCGACCAATCACGTCGACGCTGGTACAATGTGGGACTAAACGGCACGCCAACAAAAGAGCCGTAAAGAATGGGCCGCCGACACACTCACGCTAATAAAATAGTTCGGAGCAACAGGTCGCGGCGGCCCGCTCGCTTGCCAATACAATAGTACCAACTATGAGTGTGTATCTGTGATTTCTTGTATCTCTTGCGAGTAAACCACTGCTAGATAGATGGTGTATCATATTGAGTTTGTTTTGCGTCGTTTTCTTTACCGATCGCGGTTGTGTGAGATTGTGCAGAATTTATTTTTGAAACGAGGTAAAGATTTGTCGAGCTCAATACAGGGAAATACAGTGAAGGTACCAATAAGTTCAGAGAGTGCTTATCTATATTGATTGGTTTTGTGGGTGTCGGGAAGCCTTTTGAAACTGAGAAATCTATATTACCCATCGAGTAAATCAATTGAAATATTCAAGAACATCGGTGCCCTTCATCTTTAGGCTTGTTTAAATTACAGTTCAGAAGCAACTCACATCTCCTCGGTGATCCGCAATTGTATCGTTTCCCAATCCTGTGAGAATTATCGATAATCCCGTCTTAGGGCTCATCTACGTTATTAAGTATATAGGTAAAAAACTTTTCTACACATTTGTACATACTAGGGCGAGCCTAACAAATCCAAGCTCCGAACTGCTACTAAGAATTTTATAGAAAAAAACCTAATAATACTTTGCTCGACATGGAAATCGAACCCAGGACTTCCAGCGTAGCTCAGTCCCCGTACTAATGAGGCAGGGCAGTATTCATGATAATGAATTTGTAAAAGTGGAACTAAGGTTACTCATTATATTAGGTACTTAAAATCCACTTTACCCTTTACGAATAACCTATTATATGAGGCAATATCTATTTAGGAAATAGATTTATATAGTTTGACGTTTATTAAAGGGGATACTAATAGTAACAATGCCCATCACTATCTCCTCGCCCCTCTATTACTACGCCACGCGATCGAGGGCTCTTTACGTGTAAGCGGCATTGTTTTATCGGACGCACTCACCGGCCTTTAAGGTACGTTATATTTTGATTAAAAGCACTTGTTGGCTGTCCCAGTTAAGTTATTGATGCTTGAATTTTTTTTTAATGTTTTTATTAAGGGAAACAAACAGCACAATGTATTACATAGTAATATAAAAATTTAAGGATATTACATAGGCCAAAATAATTTCCACAAATTATTTTTAACAAGTATGCAGACAACACTATATTATAATGCGAGAACAGTTAACATTTAATATATTTTGTTAAGAAAAGGATAAAGTTAGATAATTATGGTTAACTATAACTTAATCAACACAAGTTTTTTTAAAAAGAAGGGTAGGTACAAGTTACATTATTATTATTTAAACAATACCTTTATACCTATGGTAACTTTCATGGAATATGTTGAGGTGATATATTCCATGAAATGGTGGTGACGTTAGTTTTTGTTATTATATTGCAAACTCTGACAATGTATCGATTCGATCGAATGTTCAAATTATTTTGAGATACGAGAATTATTGAATTGGTGGACTTAGTGATTATTATGTTCTAAAGTTTAATAATTGATGTATTCCGGGAAGAGCATTCAGTTCTATAGTTGATTTTCAAGAAAAACTTCATAACATACCATCACGCCTTTATTCCGCGAAGGGTTAGGCAGAGGCGTACTAATGTACACCCACAGTTCGCCGGTATGTTTAGGTCCCATGTAATAGGGGGCGAGCCTATTGCCATTAATCGGGCACAAATCCAGACTCCGAGCTGCTACAGAGAATTTCATAGAAAAACTCAATAACACTGCTCGACCTGGGGATCGAACCAAGGACCTCTAGGGTAGCAGTCGCGCTTGGGACCATTAGACTAATGAGGCAGTCAGAAAAACTTCAGTTCCTCGAAAAGCAACTAAATACCAAAAGGGTTTATGAGACTAGATGGAAAATATATTTTGGGGATTGTTTATTAAATGAAATTTGTGTTCAGTGCATTGGCATTCACATTAATGCATTGTTTATGCATCATTCAAATGGCATTAGATACGAAAAGTCATTTATCATCTGTAACAATAATTGACAAAAACAATTAATTCTTAGTAGATACTTGTGTCTTCTTGATGAGTATATATATAATTAGATATATTTTTTAACCCCCGACTAAAAAGAGGGGTGTTATAAGTTTGTAGTGTGTATCTGTGCATTTGTGTGTCTGTCTGTTGCATCGTAGCGCCCAAACGAATGGACCGATTTTGATCCAGTTTCTTTTTGTCTGAAAAGCTATTTAATCGAGAGTGTTCTTAGCTATGATTTAAGAAAATCTGGCCAGCGGTTTGAAGATTATCAGCTCTTTTCTGGTTCATGAAGGGATGTGCGCAACTTCCACAGGTCTAATCGACTTGAAGTTTGTCCTCCTGTTACTTCAATGATGAAATTCAAGTTATAATCTCATAAGTCTTAAATTCAAATAAACTAAGATTATGACAACACAGAACTTAACCAATGCAAGAAATTGCCCACGAAACTACAGTACACACAAAACATCTTGGTAAACCTATCTTAGCTACCTTTGTACACGTTAACTAAGGCTATTTACAGGACAGCAAGAAAGACGGTCCCGCTGAGCTCCCTAATTCCCGGGTCGCGTGTACCTTGCGGTTACACCAAAGGATTTACAAGTTTTCTTCTATTGGTCCAAACGCTTATTTCTGTTCGTAAGGTCCGCTACGACTTACACAACTTTCACCACCGTGTTTTCACAAAGTTAGCTTTCGCCAACCCTTTGATATTTCGTCGATTTGTGGTTTTCCTTCTTATGCCAACTACCACGAGGAAATTCGCTTGTTGAATAAACTTATCTCTACAATCCATTGTTACACGAACCCCTTTCGAACTGTCAGATAACTACATATGTATGGAATCCATGAATTTTTTGGGTGTTTCTGGATAGATTTGTTGCGCTAGGAGGCATAATAATTCATCTGTATGCAGACAGAGTCGACGTAATACAAGACCTTTAATACAAGATGAAAAGGCATGCTTTAATTTGTGGACAAACAAAAGCGGACGATGTTTAACGTTCAGTTCGCAGCCGACAAAGAACAATCTATTAAACAAAACAGTGAGTACATTGGGTGGGAACGCGGCAGTAAGTGAGGAGTGACAAAACTTGAGCCGGGGACTAATTAGCAATACAAACATGAATCAGAGGCTATTAGTTGTAATTGAATTGTCGCCGGCGGCAAAGTTGTTGCCGCGGCAAATTTAAATATCGCGCTTTACGAGGTTTTAGTACTTTAGCCCGCTGGTTTATTATTACGTAACTTATAATTGCAAGAGCGCAGCTATTTTTGCTGTCGATTCAAGACTTAATGGATTTTTCAAAAATAATTGTTCGTGTAAAAGATTTAATTAAAGCTCTATAAACTACCATAAGACATTTAGTAACAAATACACTTTTCTATGAAATTAATTATAATAATATCTTTTGTCTTAAATACAAACATATTCAGAAGAGTTTTACCGTAAAATGAGTAGGCCAGTCTAGCCGAAAAAAAATTCGAAACTCAATAACAATAACGCTTTTCATGTTTAAATAATATCCTTTATGCGAATTGTAAGTGTGCGCGGTAACCAAGTTTATAAAACGAGAATTTCCCAAACGCAAACATGTCATTCAATTCGAACATTGAATTTCAATACGGTCATTGTTTTTGGATCGGCTAATAAATATTCATAGCAAACAAATGACGCTAAATTACTGCGGGAACTTTGGCCTACAGGGAGCCCTTTAGGGCCGCGAGTGCGCGACAATTTTTCACAGGAATTTCATAAAACACGCCTGTCGTTGCGCCGAGGAAATTATCTCTCCCATTGACTAAAAATTTTCACGGCAAGTTTAACTTCAATCCATTACATTTTTCCCACTTTTATCTTGAAACCGTCACGACAAAGTTGGATTGTGTTAATTGGGGCTGGGTACTTTTTGTTAGAATATTTTATGTACCTACTGGAATTGCTTTTAAAATTAAATATTTCGGAGGCCGAATAGTTTGTGGTTGTTGATGTTTTGATGTATTTTTTGAGTCTATTTTAGCACCGTTTTTTAATTAAAAAATTCAACGTCAATTAATTTATCATCACAAAACGCCGCAATTATATTTTAGTCAAATTGACTCCATGTAAAAGCTCCGACCTAAATGTTCTCAATTTCCATTATCAAATCACAATATACTTCGAAACTTTGTAATAGGACACTTAATAAGTTTAAGCATACGGGAACACTAATTATGTTACCCGCACTGGCCTATCTGTGCGCGTGCTAATTACTTCACATGCGTCATACAGCGGTACGTTTCATGACGTCACATATCAGAACCATCTTGCCTTTAATTTCTCGTAAGGGTAAGTATAAATTAGAACTCGAGTTTCATACCTGTGTACATACATTTCAACTTTACTTACGACCCCAAAATCTCGCAATGATGTTCATTTTTACACAGAAGGGTGATTCTGGTTTTTGGTACTTAAAAACAGTTTGAAATATAATTCCAATCCGGTCTCAATGTGTCATAAATGTTGAATGGTAGACTTCTAAATTACCAGTAAATGTCTAACTTGAACAAGATAAATATATTGTAATGAAATTGCAAAATTTAACAGTCGAAAAATCACCGTATGTTGACATTTACGACATCGATCGAAATCGATAATTTCAATTTAAAGTATCTACCAAAATTACCCTTCAATGAACAACACTGCTTTGTTTAATCCTTCTTGTTTTAAGGTTGTTCCCTGAATCGAGCGGACCAGAGATGAAAACCAAAGGTTTTAGTTTAGGGATATTTTACCCTGCCGAAGCAGCTTATTTCGCCCAAACACAGCAGGAATAATGTGATAAATACTCGATGCAAATCTAGACCTTGCTGTAACTAGGGAGGCGAAACCGGTAATGCTCGCAAATGAACGGACGAACAAACACTCAAGAAATTCTCACACTGAAAATTGAGCTCGAAAACCTTAAGAAGAAAATGACGGTGTAGCCCTCCAAGTCATTACCATTCAAATCACCAAATCGAAGATATCCCTAGAGAAATACAACTTATCAAACAATGCTGAAAATGCCGATAACTTCGTTTCCCCAGAAAATAACCTCTAGACTTAATTTTACTTGTTCATTGTGCGTTAGCAAAATGACCTTGATATTATAATACCATGCCCAGACAACATTACATAAGCAATTATGATCTGGCTCTTTGTTTGCAAAATTTCGCGTGAAATTTCCATAATCTGAATGTAGAGGTTGAATTTCAGTTTTTATTTTCGTAATTCCTATTTAATTTTGTATCTAGTGGACTTATTAATTTATTTTTGTCGGTAATTGTTAATATGTGTAAAATCGTTTTCAAAAATGAATATTTAAATTCAGTTTATATTATTGCTTTACTGGGAGTTCGAAGAACTGTTAATTAAAAAACAGGAGATATATAAACAATTAAAAAAAAACTGCTGCCTACGGTACTCATAGGTGTTGTTTGTTATGGGATAGGAGGCAAACGAGCTGACGGATGGTAAGCGATTACCACCACACATGGGCACCCGCAACATCAGAAGACTCACAAGTGCGTTGCCGGCCTTTTAAAGGGAATAAACAAATAATATTGTCTTTTATTGCTTATGCGAAAAACAATGCAAAACAAATGATTCTTCTCAGCCAATAAAGCAACATACTACATCCAATATAGACTTATAATAGACCAACAAACTTTAAAACCTTAGATAGATATGACTGCGCTCTCTATAAACCAAATAGAAGCAGACAGAATCTAAGTCTCTAACTTTTTTTAAATTATAATTATACAAATATACCAAGTAGGCAGAATCAAGAGGCAGTTTGTACGAGTACCCGATTTTAACACTCAGCTAAGACGGGATTAGCCTGCTCGTAGCACGCACTATAATTCCTTTTACAGGCATTGGCAGGTAAATTGAGGAGGCTAAAATGAAATCATCGTTTGAAAACAAAATGAGGTGCTATTTCTTGTCTATTAGGTATATCACAATAGCTAGCAAGGATAGATCGAATTTTAAATATATATAAAATCATTATCATCTGCATTTTCAATACATAAGTAGGTACTTTTGTTTATAGAATTATATTGATCCTGTAAGATGTGTTGTTATAAAGCAAAAGCTCTATTTATTTGATATTGTAGAATTATTTTGTTTCTAAAAAGAATCTTATTTTTTACCAGTTTACGATTTTTCTTTAGTTTCTTACAGACTATTTTTTTTTATTAATTAACTTTCCTAATGACTGCCTCATTAGTCTAGTAGTCCCAAGCGCGACTTCTACGCTAGAGTTCCTGGGTTCGATCCCCAGGTCGAGCAAAGTGTTAAGGGTTTTTCTATGAAATTCTCAGTAGCAGCTCTGAGTCTGGTTAATGGCATTATTACATGGGATCTAAACATACCGGCGAACTGTGAGTGTACATTAATACGCCTCTGCCTAACCCTTCGGGGAATACAGACGGGGAATTGGTATGTTATGTTTCCTACAGTAAAACCCCTATAAACCGACCACAGTCTTAAAACATTCATTTGCAGGTAGACTGAGTGTCAAAAACTTTTTCTATCATAGAAATCGCTGATAGCTAAAATACTCAAGAATAAGGAGAGAAAAAACGAATTTTTCGCCTCCATCCACTAAAACTATAAAGGTCCCATTTCCTAAATCATGAAGGAAACTTTGACCGATTGCCGTGAACTGATATAATATTTATCCTTAGATTGCTTTTTCCTCAAAAAAGAATGGCAACACATTGTTTGTTGTGGACAAACATTATTCCGGAATCGGATCGGTTCCAATAAGGTATTTCGAGGAACGTTGCTGCCAAATTGTAATTTGTTCATTGGTTTGGTTCGTGGGTAGGTACGCTATATTTTATATACGCATATAAATTCTAAAATAGGATTACATACAATGTGTATTACTTTATTTTCCCATTTTTTCCTTTGATAAAAAGTTTGCAATACGATGGGATTTTCTTCTCGACGATAGGATTTTTTTAAACACAAAACGTCCAGTTTTTTGTAATAAATAAGCCTCAAAAACATTGGGATTTATAGAATATATTTCTTTATGGTTACCTAATATAAGCACTTAAGCTTTGTTCGAGTATTGTAAAGACATGTTCTCAAATGAACAAGTGAAAGATAATTTTATACTAAGCGAAATAAATTTTATTCATTTACTAAAAGCTCCTGTGAAATCCTTCAAACTACTGTACCTACACATTTAGAAATACGTACATAAGTACATACTCATACGTCTTAAACTTCATAGCTAACTAAGTTAGTAAGGAGTGTGTTTTCTTCAAACATAATGTGGTGCGGGTTGGAATAAGACAGTCTGAGAGGTCGGTCCTTCGAGTCAGACTTTATCAGATCTAGCCCCTGGATTAATTAACTTAAATGCAACAAGTCCGAGTTTGCGCTGCTCTCGAGATACACTGTCGCGTGTTTTATTATGGAAGCAGCTGAATTAAGTAAGTAGAGTCACCCAGGATTATATTACGTTTCGTTATGGCATCGCAACAGGAGATTTGTATGCAAACTTCGCTAATAATTGCTTTTTGATGTCATAAAATGAAGATTGGTTTGAGTGCAATGAATTTACAAATGGATTTCGAATTTAAAATCTAAATGACACTGTGAATATTGATGATTTTAGTCGTGATTTCTAGAATTCTCGATTTTAATTATGCACTATGCACAAAGATTTATTCTTGAATGTTTCTCATGTATTTGTCTAGTAGACAATCGATCACATGTCTTAAATTATCTATTTATTTCTTCTGGACATTTAAGGAGTTGTTAGTCCAGTATAAGCTGACCTGGTGGACTAATATGAATACCTTTGGTGAATCACAATATGAATCGCGGACACGTGCAATGAGAAATCTCCAGTTTAAATGGAGACTTCTCGTACAATGAGAGATCAGTCTATACTGGACTTACAACTCCAAAAATGGCCATTTGGGCAGTCGTGGACACTGTAGCATTCCAGATATATGTGGCCATAATAGCTTAGTGGTACTGATCGCGACTGCTACGCTAGAGGTCCTGGGTTCGATTCCCAAGTCGAGCTATCTAGTATCTATTATGGGGTTTTTCTATGAAATTCTCAATAGCAACTTGGAGTTTGGGATTTGAATTCGGTTAATGGCAATAGGCTCGCCCCTTATTATACGGGACCTAAACATACCAGCGAACTGTGGCTGTATATTAGTACGCCTCGCGTGAGACAGAAAACGCTGATACATTCGCAGTCTGCGGAGTAATTGACTTAAACCAGAATAAGTCGCCGTTTGCTTTGCTGTAGAACAGTCCCGTGTATTTTAATATAGAATTAAATAGTCCAGCACGGAATATAATTATAGCGCACTTTAAGTTTTTCATCGTCGTTTGCAAACAGCAGATATTTGTAGGTTCCTTTTACAAAGGTCCTATATAAATAGGTATGTGCTTTCTTCAAATGGAATCGTACTAGTTTATTTTTAAAAGTAAGAAACGCGTTTTGGTACATTACATAATTGTTGGTGTAGCAAAGATCTAGCCATCTGAGCCGAAGATAAATAAATAATTTCCAAAATACTAATAATATAGCTCTACGTATACCAATATTTTTAGAATACCGTGTTCAGAAAAACATAAAATTACAATTAAAATCTATGAAATTAGAAATATCTCGTTAAAACGAAACCTATCATTGTTCCCAAGTATTAGATACAATAGTTAGTTACCTTACATCATGAAAACAATAATGATTAACAACAATTATTCCAACAATGGAGATAATAATATACAAAGAGCAACAATTTATTGGGAAGAGAAATCGGCGTTATATCGGATCCGTCGGGAGGGACCGACGACGTCCGTTATTGGGACTCTGGGTTTACTCTCGCCAACTTAAAAGATCCATTCAAATTTACGTCGTATACTGTCGTAATAAGAGCTGGGTGTGCCGCAAAGATAAAGTTGTTAAGTTATACGGAAGCGGCCTAATGACGACATGGACTACAATAGCACGTGTGGCCCTTGTTATTGGTATCTGACCTGACCGCTACGAGCGATTTGTCTAAATGAGATCCGGACCTCTTCTCCGATGCTTTGTTATTTTTTCGTACGCTGCCTCTTGCTCGTGACGTATTTGGTTTGAACTGCTCGTTTTCCTTGATTTTATAGATTTAGTCAGTTGATGTCTAAACTTTTTATTGTGACTTTCAAAAGACGGTCTGCGTATAAATATAATTTTGTCTGATTCATGGTTGTCGTACTTTGAATCACATGTAAGTACACGTAACTCGTGTGTTTCCCCTAATGGGCGATAAGTACCTATTAGTAGTAAAAGTTACAACAATTTACAATATTTTAAGTAAATTATTATGTTGCTCTAAAATTAGGTCATATATTATTTAATATCCCTTACCAAACATGAAACTATAATGAAATAACGCTGTTAAATAGGGAAGTTTAAGGAACGAATGCCTTTGGGCCTAGATTTTGTAATAAAATGCATCAAGGCAATTTGAGCTCACACCCTTTACTGTTAGGGGCCATAATAGCTTCACAGTTAACAGTTATAGGTACCTGAGTCCACCGCAACTACCGTAATCCCGTATACCGGCGATTAATCTTCGTTTCGGCTCTCACGAGGTGGTTTGTTGTGGGTAAATTTGTGGGGATAGCTACGATTTGCTGGCCATGGGCCCCGTGGGCCGAGTTCGTCATATATTAATCCTTCGTTGGTTTAATCGCCTCTTTTATCGATGCCAGATTAGAAACACAGCAATAGAATGCGTATACAGGCTGCAAACCGACAAAATTTACCGTGAAACAGTGTAATTACGAATATTAACCAGTCAAACAATGAATTACATACACATTAGAAAATGAATTGTTATTGGGCGCCGGCATTCTGTTAATGCTCAAGGTCTTAATGTAAGGGTACTAAGTGTACTGTGAACATTCTAAAACAAAAGATTAATCAAACGTTGACGTTAAAACGGAAAACAAAAAAATACATTTTAAGCTCATTTATCAAAGGCACATCCATATTCATGCGTAAATAGAAATCGGTATTAATGTCCAAAATACGACAATTACACGCGTCTGTGGTTTGAATATTTTAACTCGTAGCTTGAACATACACATTAGGTGAGCATTATTTTTTAGTGATTTGTGGTGTATCGCAGGCAATGCGCGGAGGCGGCATGGTGTCACGTGACGACGCCCCTCCTGCCTAATGTTTTACTCGCGTTGCTGTGACAACTTCTACCTTGTACCAAATTGTATTTTCGTGTTCGGCCGAGTTTTCCTTATAAATACTGTCATTAAGACAGCGACACGGTGACAGGTGCTAATGTTTGTGGAAGTATCGAACCCATTTGTTAATAATGTAAACAATACCTGTTATGACATATGACACGGTGACACCTGAAGAGATTGAAATCGATTTTGATATACGGCTAAATTCTACATTTTTCTAAAATAATATCAATATGACCAAAAAACTTTATAATCCGATTAAATTCTTGCAACAATATAGATGTGTGTTAATTCTCGTACTAGATTGATAAATTCGCAAGTAAATTATATAGCTCGATCCCATGTGCTTGGGGTATTAACCGGATAAAGTATAAGCCCACGAATGATGTTAGATACGACTATAACGACAAGAACTTCCACGAATAAATTAGTAAGAGGGGAATTGTGGAGCAGGCAAAACGCTTGTTATCTCCATTCGCGATTTTACAGCTCCAAGGGAACAAAATCTTTGAAGTAATTATTCGAATTTGGAATTTGAGGGGACGCTGAATAAAAAGGAACGACATTTTTACACAAAAATTGTTCAAGAAAGATTTATACTCAGACACGTGTGATACCAACGAAATGTCCAGTTTAAAATGCCGAGAGAAAAATATATGTATCTCGGTGTTAATTTTTATCAGCGTCGGTGACGTCGAAAGGTGTAATTTAGCTTGTCCGATACGACAAACGTTAAATATACATCGTTCATGGCGGTAACTTTAAAATAGACCCTAAAACTCGAGAGGAAGGTAGCACCCGGAGCGTCATTATAAGGTCCCACGTCATTTGTGTATTAAACACCCTGCGAGGTGGAACAGAATAATGGCACGGTAGACTTTGTCACGGTCGCTTTACCCTGAAATTAAATCGTAATGATGATGCGAACCTCACTCGCCGCCATTTTCTGCCCCCCAACCTACAGTTATTAAGTCCCGTGTCGTCTTGAGGTCAAAATGAATAGGTTTTTTTAAAAGCCCACCCGGTATGACAACTGTCATAGTTATGAAAGGAATCGCGTTGAGTGGTCTACTGGAGTTACATAGAAAATGAAAAAATACGAGGACTTTTCATACTTTTAGGCGACACCATTTTGTAACGAAGGCAGTATAAAGGTTATACTATTTTAATTTACTTAAGAAGAATACACTACTTAAGAAATTATTTAAAAAAAGTACTTACTGTAATGTTATAGACATGATTCAGCTGTTTTATTTAGTTTCTGAATTATCTTTAGTAGGTAACGTCCTTGAAAAAGGTCAGATGCGTAGTACTCGCATCCGGCGGGTGTGTACGACAGGGTGTATGTATGTGGAAGAAGTCATAGATGTATGTAGTAAGATTCTTATATGACTGTTAATTTCTAGTTTCATATACCCCCTGTGGGAAAAATACAGAAGTATCATTTTTTACATTTAACATACCATCACGCCTGTATTCCCCGTAGGGATAGGTAGAAGCGTAGTAACATCCCTCCACAGTTCGTCGGTATGTTTAGGTCCCATGTAAGAAGGGTGAGTTTATTATACAATTATCCGGGCACAAATTCCAAACTCCGAGCTGCTACTGAGAATTTCATATAAAAACCCAGCAACACTGCTCGACCTATGAATCGAACCCAGTACCTCTAGCGTAGTAGTCGCACTCAGGGCCACTACGCTAATGAGGCAGTCTATTATTTTTTCATTTAAAGATTTTAGATATACCTAGCTTATGGAACTTTGAAATAGGAAATTGAAATTATCAACAGGCCGTTAAGATTTATTTCGGCTTCTACGAAAGAATTTTAATTAAAAAGTTGTTAGAAATATTCGCAAAGAATATGTAATCTGTTGTTAGATGAATTATTTCATAATTGGCCGTTAATTGTGCGCAAATTAGCGACTTGGCAAACTTTTTACGACTTAAAATATACCTATGTTTATTATAAAAGTAGGGCAAATTTGCTTAACTAAATGATTTTTTTCATCAAGTGGGTTTAGTTTCTCTTTCGCAGGCATAATTAATTTCATGAATTATGGTGATGTTGTTATAATAAAGGTTAGTTGATAAAGTGCTCTTCTGGTATACAAAATGGTCATAGTTCACATTCAGTGTAGGCAACTCTAACGATTTGATTTCATGTGTCAATGAAATGGATTTTTTTGCGATGAAATATTTAAGAAACAACACCGAAGGTTCTTGAAAGTTTGTGAAATATGACGTCTGTAACTCACTTTAAATGTTGAAGGAAAATATCATGAGGAGAACTGCATGCTTAAGAGATTTTCTCGACGTCGTTAAAAGTCTATCAACCCGCACTAAGTCAGCATGGTGGACTTCTTACGTGGGAGAGCCATACTACGGCACGAATGGGCCGACTCGACCGGAGTGATACCACGGCCTCACAGAAAACCGGCGTTAAACAACGCTTACGTTGTGTTTCGCCGAGTGAGTGAGTTACCGGAGGCCCAATCCCCTTTTTAAAGGTCGGCGACGCACTCGTGACTCCTCTGGTGTTGTGGGTGTCCATGGGCGGCGGTAATCGCTTACCATCAGGCGATCAGTCTGCTCGTTTGCCCTCTTATCCCATAAAAAAATGGTGGACTGCAGCTTAACCTCCTCTTATTCTAAGAGAAGACCCGTGCCGAGCACAGACAGTAAATGGGTTGATGACGATTATAATCTGGGCCATAGTCATCTATACTAATATTATAAAGAGGTAAAGTTTATTGATTTGTGAGACTTACGCGAATATTTGACATATTGAAACCAAACAGCTTACGGATTCTATCGCGTCCAACTCACATTAATAATCCCGACGTTTCGGACCCTTTACAGCGTCCATGGTCACGGGCAAAGTTTGTAAGGTTGTAGATAATAATCTCTGGATTTACTGAACCAATTTTGAAAATTATTTTTGTGTTGGATAGTCCATTTATTGAGGAAGGTTATACGCTATAATATCACGCTATCCCTCTTAGGAATGGAGCAGCGCGGGTGAAACAGCGAGTGGGTCGCTAGTGCAGTATAAAGTTCCAACGATATAACTCTGCGGTTCTAAAGTTGTACGCAATTGGTTGCAGAAAGGTGAATTTTACTACAAAAACGTGGTGGTAATACAGTTGCAATTTTTATTGTCCCTACTCATTTCGAAATGTTTGCAATAATTTATTCAAGTGAGTTTACATGCGCGGCCGTTCGGAACGACATGCACAGTTATTTCATCAGAACTAAATGATAGGAGAACTATTCGAAAACATTAAGGACCGATTTTTCCATCGCCAGATAACTTTATCGGAGGAATAAATCGAATTTTCGAATTTTGACAGATTTTCTAAATAAAATCTGTCATCCGTCAATTTTATTCCTCAGTTAAAATTTATCTGGTGATGGAAAAATCGGTCCTAAATAATGTTAATACTGACGAGAATCTGCATAGGTAACGTCCTAACAAACATAATATTTTTTGGATACTTTATACAAAACCATCCACAAGCTACACAACATTGCGATTGTAGGTCTAAACTGCTTCTAGCAATCCCCACCCCTGTATTCAATTAACAGTCGTGATTAAATTTTTACGCGACTTAAAAATACTTTCCCTGTAACCTACTTCAGTTTTAGTAGGTACCTACTATCTACTTCCAACAACTTTATTATCATAAAAAGTTAAAATCTTACTATGAACTCAAGTTTTAATGAATTTGTATTTTAATGGAGAAATTATGTTCGAAAGTATTTAAATGTGCCGTTAACCTTATATTTTAGTTAGCAACGTTAGTGGTACTATGGTATTATGAGTTAATGGCATAAATATAATCCTTGTGGGTCTTTATTAACGCGCTTCGCGGTAAAAATAGAATATTACTACGATAATAAAGTGCAGGCCTACGTGCGGTAGCGGTTTTCATGACGCGGGAAAATAAAACCAATATAGTATTACGGGCTCCCGGTAAATAGGAAATTTATGCGAAAATATTTTACCTATTCAGATCCTTCGTTGAGTAAGAGGAAACGAGTAAAATCATTGTAAATAGGTCACTATATTATATGGTATAGGTATATCTATATATATATAGTGACCTATTTACAATGATTATAAGATCTATAGATCTTATTGTGATTTTCTTATAATAAATCTCTTTCTTAATTTTTCTACATTGCCATACGAGATAGATTTTAAGATTTTCAAAACAAAATTTAAGAAATAATCCCCACAAAATATCACAGAGCCATCCTCCCGCGAAGAGAAAAATAGAATTACGTGCACCCGTCCGCGCCAATTATACTCGCGATGCATGCAAAACGGCTCGAATCAGATTTTGTAGTACCGACCTGTGTCAGCAAGTTGAAGCACAAACATAAATCTCCAACAACCCCCTCTAGGGAATAAGTGTGGAGTAATTTGCGAGCACACGAGCTTGCTTCGTCGCGAACATTAACTATTAAATTCGTTGCATATTAAACTACAACCTTAGCGCTGTAATCCAGACCTACCTGAACGTTATATTCGTTCTCGCGAGGCTCTTCAATGCTCCTTAAGTAACTTATGAGTTTTGGAACTTCACTGGAATCGATATTAAGATGCGGTTTGTTGTGGTGGAATAGTTTATTCTAAGGTGCTAAACATGAGCAACAGTTTCGCTTAGCTACGTCTAGATAAACAAAACTGTGACAGCAGTGTTAATAGATCAGGTATTTGGTTTTGTTCACAGAATTATATTAAAAAATAATTTAGAATGAGTCGAAAACAAGAAACAAACGAGATGAACCATTGATGTCAAGGGTGCAAATCTCAGGTGATTCGAAAGTTCTCAAAGAGAGAAGAAGTTATGTCGAAAAATACCCTCTTTGTTTCCGACAGGCAACAGGCCCACTCTGTTCTGGTCGAGAGTACGGAACCCCACTTGACACGCTTCATTTTTACCTTTTCTTTAAATTGAAACTGGAGCGAGGGTGCTCTTTCTATGCGCCGCGTATCAGCCTTCGTTATGAATTAACAAGATTTTTCAGAACATTATTTTATATTTTGAAATTACCCTCCGTTAACTGTACTCGTTTGATATTCCTTGCGAGGGGCACATGCGTGATTAATGTAAGAATTGTTGAAACTGCCTAAACAGGATTTCTCAAGTCTTGCCACATGACCACTGACCGTAAAAAATCTATATTTACAGCTAACCAGTATCCAACTTAGTTAACAAAAACTGGTCACAAAATTAAAGCTATTAAGTTATAGCGAGTAACTTGTTCGACATGGATCTCGTAATCAAAACCGTTGTAATAGCGGTGCTGAGCATATATCATGATATTTCCCATAAAGTTTCCCATGTCGGTGGATATTCTACGAGCGCGGAGAACAACTTTTCCCATCGGGTGCGGTGCACTGCGGCCGTGGCAATGCACTTTCGCTGACCCCACGGTTCCTCCCACGGCGAGCGTCTCTTTCGCTCTCCTAACTTTCTTTGCCGGCTATCTTGCTCACACGCGGTTGCGCCTGCGCTTCCCGGGTACCGAGGTAATAACATTCTACGACGCGGTACGCCGCCGTGTGGAACGGGTTCTGTCGATGACTTCGACGATTATTTGTATGAAAGACAATGGTCAGCATGTATGCGTTTAAGAGGCTGCCTTTTAGATGCCGTGATACAGGTATGTATTAAATTATAAATATGTTAGCATTCATTAACGGGGCTGCGCTGTAATTTTAGATAATTAAAATCACGTGCGATGCTCTTGAAATAGCTGTTGAAATTAATTATATTAAATTACAAATTCTTGTGCATCTTATACTCGTTAAACTTTAAAAATGTAAATGTAAAGAAAACATTTACACGGGCAGAACTTACTTAAAATCGCTAATTTGTATTTAAAACTTGTCTTGTTGAATTACAACATATAACAAAATAAACCAAACAGTTTAAGAATATACGAGCAATTGAGCAGTCGTGGATTCAGTCGCCGTAAGTGGAATAACTTTCTTGGTTACGAGAGCGTCTCGACTGTCTTTGTTAACGCCCTATACAGTTACGCTTATCTAGTTGCATTCCAGGTGAATGATCTTCGCACACGATATTCTTAAACTTTAACTTTCGAGACGACAAACCTTGCAGACGTCAGACTGCATAATATTAGACAGGTATTTACTACACACCTGCATCAGAAGCTGCGCTTAATTTTTTAAAATTTCTTGCTGCATCTGTGGCACTCATGCCTCTCTACCCATAGTATCACGAACGTGAGTCAAGTTACGGATTACGTGGGAGAGCTCTGGAATGGACCACGCTGTGTACGAGAGAAATGTTAAGTGTGCAATCGGCCGTCACAGATATTTCAACTTTATCTATCAAAAATTAAGGACGACATTCGTTAGTATCACACTCGGGGGGACGTCGTTCTAGGCTTGTGAATGTATCACCTAACATGCCTCAAAACGTTTCAACTGGGAGGCAACAGCTGTTGTATTATGACACATAGGCCCACGGATTTGGGTGCACATTTGATCGCATGAGGACTGCCCATACGAGGGAATGCGTCTGGCAACATTCCATCGTACAATGAGTAATTTAAAAATTCAAAAACTCGTCGAGGCTCGGCGTGCGCGAGGTGAGGCGATCCAACGAGTGCCGCTCTGCAATTGAGACTGTTATCTGCCTGCATGCTGCTACACGACGTACATACATACGAGGGAATAATCCACGCCACTGAATAACACGGTTACCTAAATATAAGCTCAGCTATTGAAACGCTGCGATCGAATAGAAACATATCGAAATTGTAACTAGAAATAAAACCGAGCGATTCGTTACATACGAGTACAATATAACTTCATCTCTTATTCTGCGAACATTCGAATAGGAGGAGATCAGAGCAGCGCACCGGAAGGGTTTCTTGAATCTAATATCGAATGAAAGTAAAAAAGGAATGGTACGTACCTACGTGAAACGCGATCTCATTGCTAATTGGTAAACATACGGCGAACAAATTGCGCGCGATCGTCCGAAGCTAGCTCTACTATTTTTAAATGAAATTCTTTCCACTCATATATTCCCAAGTACAATTACATCGTAGTAGGTACCTACATAGTAACTCTGGTTTTTGGAATTCCCAAACAGGTTGTAGAATTTGATTACGATTTAATTATTCAGCATTCATTCGATGCATTCCTGCATGCCGATTTGCAGAGTTGTTGTCATATTTCAATCATACCAACACACACAAATGTGTTTGTGTTATTTTACACATACGCCTTGTATTCGAAACTTGGTTATTATTTATAGATGTAAATTATAGGAAACTATAAGTTAACAAAATGCTAATTATCAAAACCATAAAGGTATTATATTATTAAATAAAAGTAATAAGCGATGTTGTAAATTAAAAACTATAAATGATATAATTACAGTTATTAGTAATTATAAACTCGAGGTTTACGAACGAATCTTGAGACTTAACCAGCTCGAAAATGGTTCATCGTTAGCAATATAAACTTAGACCTAATAATATTTACAGCAGGGTTTAAAATAGCTTGATTGCGACGGTTTAATTCCCAGGAGATAGATGTTTAAGTAGGAACGTGAACCTTAACGGGTGGTTGTTAAGTTTCAATTTAGCGGAACGTTCAGAATGAAGGGATGGCTGATGGCTGCAGGGAATATTGGACACTGAATCAGTATGCGAGAGTTTAAATTCATTGGAGTTACATTTGAAGTTTTTCGCCGACGGGTGCAATGGGAACATGTTAGGGTGAGGTGGTAAAAACTCGGCCGTAATTAGTCTTTGGATCCGAACCGTGAACAGATGCGGGGGGAGGGCTGAGTGCCCGCGGAGGGCCGATGCGTCCGACTCTGACTGCTGAATTACGGTTTTCGATGGCTGCGGGAAACATTTTTGCTATGATGCGGATTTTGTTTCAATTTGCAAATCGCCGTATCGAATTCTGTTCAAAAAAAGCTTCGGTTACCGTTACGTTTTTTCGTTAAAAATTATAGAGGCGGGTATGCTACTATTTTACGTAAATATGTTTTACGTGAGGAAATATTCGTAGTTAAAATTCTGTTTACAGTACATACCTACTCTACATGATAATAAACATAACCTTAGTTAAGGGTAGTACCTACCAGGCCGCAGCTGAGCAGTTCTATACATTTTACGAATCTAGTACGTAACCTATACGTATGCTCTCGTATCGTAATGAAAACCAACGACCACTAATGTACACTCACCTTTACGTAAGCATCATTTTAAAAAAGCATAAACATTTTAATAATATTAATCTTTTATAGAAACTTCTTTCTCGTAAACAACAAACGTAATAAAATATTTTACAGCACTACTTCCAATGATTCCCCAGCAACAGCCGAACGCAGAAGGAAGTATAAGTATATATATATATATATATATATATATATCATATTCAAAAGCAACTATATAATACTTATTAACGCGATATTGAGAGACTATTCCGGGAAAATACGTAATAGAGAAATTGGATTAAAAAAGTAAAAATAAATATATATTTACGCAAGTGTAGGAGTCCGCAGAAAAAACGCAGATAACTTTTAGCGAAGTACGACTCTCGCTTTGATGCTTCTACAAGTATGAAAAAGTCTTGTTGATTAGCTCCGAGTTTTTATTTCGACGTATCTTTTACTTTTTACGTCTTATTACAATTTTGAACAAGTTTCGTGGTCGTTCAAGTTCTTTCCGTATAAAATAATGTTAGGAAAACAAATTTGCTAACAAATAGACGATTCATTTGGACATTTCGCTTACGTAATTCTTGAAGGAGGAATGAGGATGTAAAGGAAACATTGCAATATTATCATAAATATAAGTGCTATATTTACCAATAAAATTTAAGTAAGTAAACTGCATAATGAGGCATATTAATGAGTGCGTGTAAGATCCTGACTTCGATTCCCAGGTCTAAGAAAGTATTATTGAGTATTTCTAAGAAATTGTTTGGATTTGTGCCCGGTTAATGCTGGGGAGCATTAACCGGATTGTTGAAAGTTTTAGGACTTCTATAATAGGAGTCCTAAAATAGGTTTACATTAGTTCATCTCTGCTTAACCCTTCGGTTTCAGGCGTGTTAGTATAAATGTATCTCGTTAAATGACAAAACTTGTCCAAAGAACCAATGAAACCATAAAAGACGTAACACCGCTCATTATGGTAAAACTAAACCCCAAATTATATACAATTTACGTGTAAACAAATAGCAATAGGTAAAAGCGTGTTCACATTGAATTTTGGAACTATTTGAAATGACAGAATGCTTATTATTATAGGAGGGCCAGTGTGAACACGATAACTTTTGAAATGGACTCACCGTATCGGACGCTGTGTAGCGCCCGCTGCTGCACTCAAGTAGTGAAGATTCACTCACCTGTGAACAAAAGAGAAATATTGTTATATGCAGTTCATATAAACCGATTCCTGTAACTCCCCTACCATGGAATACTCACAGTCGATAGTTGCTAGCGTCTATCGACTAATGACAACATAAAATGTAGCTTCTATTTCTACTGGTATAATTAATGATTTTCAGAACTACACAGATGATGTAGTAGACTAGTATGACTATTTCTGATAAATTCATTATGCGCATACAGAGACGTGCAGAGAAAAACTTAAATGATTAGACGAAAACTCGTAGCGAAGGACAGAGATTAAAATTAGTGCGCAGAGTCCTGTGAACAGTGGACTGCCGCAGGACGATGACGCCGCTAAACGCGATAGATTATACAAATATTTGTCGATAGGCGCTAGCGACTAACCAGCATAAGAATTCATGGTAACGCCACAGTTGGTTTCAACCAATTCCTGGTACATTTCGCGCGCGAAACAATCGCAACGATTCCATGGAATTCTATGGGGTACTATGGGTTAAATCGCACGATCCCGCTCTTTGTGAGTATTATGCTTTTTTATGTGGAATGACATGGATCTCAAATGGTACCTTTTGTTATTTTATTATAACAGTTGCGGGTAGTGTGTATTTGAATGTTATATTTTACAGATAATATAGTCAAGAATTATCGAAATACTAACTAACCAGAGACTCACCCACTAACAGAAGTTCTAAAAACTTGAAATATGACACGCTCTTCACATCGCATATGTTTTCTCTCTCTCTCTGCACTACATGACGCGTATTTTGCACGTGGAGAACTGCCTAATAAGACAGAATAACGCCAGAATATTTGGTAATACGGTGGTAATGACGAAGTATGAGGTACTACGTCCAAGGCTGGTTTAGCCCAAAACTACCTCAACCACACAAGCTTACTGTGACAGTCGGATTTCGAAGGTTATGTTTTGAAACCAATTTTAGCTGTCATTAAATTAATAAATTGTAGTAAGAACTGGTTTTAATAGATTGGGAATACACGCTAACTAAAAACTTGCTTTTACTGATAAACCAGTCTAGTTTCAGAACGATCTTATCTTTTCACGGTAAAGACTTAAGGGTCCGGCGGAGCGTGTATTGCCCACAAAAACGTAATACCGAAATAAATCGTAACCTAGACAATATTCTATCAAATTGTGTTCTTATTTGGATTTGGATACCGTTAATCTAGGTTCCTACATTACTATTTTGTCTATTACTACTCCACTGGAAATAAAAAATTGGAAATTCGTTCCAAACTTGGTAATTTTATCAAAAATTGCATTCGCTTACATTTATTTCCAGTGAAGTATTTTGGACAAAATGGCAAGTAGGAACCTAGATTAACGGTATCGGAATCCGAATAATAACACAATTTGATTAAATTGTGTTTGAATCACGATTTATTTCGGAATTATGTTTGTAAGAGAAATTCGGACCCTTAAACACTTTCTTACTACAATAAACTTTCATATATAATATCGTCTCTTTATATAGGTACACAAATATCCTATGTATCTTAAAATATTTTGTTAATTTACGACAAACAATTGCAGACGGAAAGCCGTGTCGAGTCCTTTGTACTGTTCCCTGTGTCTTCAGATTCAGTGAACTGATTCTAATCGGATGTTTTTCCTGTGTTTTGCTTGTTTTTGCTCCTCAAGGGCTTGTCTGTAGGCGCCTCGGATTTTATTAGCAATGAACGTTCAATTACTGGATTGGATTTATTTATATAATCGTTTGTAAATATGATTGTTATGTAGTGTCTTTTGTTTGTAAAATATATAATTAATTAATTACTTTGTTGATCAATATCTGATGATTAAACTGCAGATGAGTTAATTTGCAAAATTAGTTTCGATTAACCGCCTCGTTATCTGACGCAGCTGCTACTCTCCAGGTCCTGGGTTCGATTCCCAGGTCGATCAGTGTTATTGGGTTTTTCTGTGAAATTCTCAGTAGCTGCTGGCAGTTTGGATTTGTAACGGGGTAATAGCAATAATGTAATAGGTTACGTGGTTATTTTAGTAAAGGAAAAATTCAATCGCGGGCAGGATTCGAACCTGCGTCTTCTGGTTAGATACACCAGACGCTCTGACCGCTAAGCCTCCGCTAAGCCTAAAATAACTTTATAATCTTAGCATGGAAAATGCAAAAAAAGTCACAAAAAGATAGGTTACATGGGTTTTAATTGTAATGTTTAACCTAAAACAGAGTTAGAGAAGTGCTAATTCTCCTTAATTAAATACGTATTATAAGGTCACTGTCATTAACCGATCACAAGCGCAATTTGCTTGCTACAACTAAAAATAATTCAACAGAAAATCTCAACCGTTCCAAGAGACTTTCTATCTGCTAATCTAATCCTGTGATCTCATAACGTAGTCCCAAACGCAAAGTATATTATTATGTAAGTGAAACAGCTGTTGATGCGTAAAATCGGCAAAATTGTGTCAATTTTCATTAATCAACTGCAATAACAATTGCCAATCTTCGTATATTATATGCATTGTTTACAAAGCCGGCTACGTCCGTAACGTTGCTCTGTTCCATTCATAGGGGTGGCGTCCACAATCCCCGCTTAACTTCATTATGAGAGCGAATTGCTAAACGTTCCCATTGTTGACCACGGCCCGGGGTTTAAGGGGTGGTTAGTCATGCAAATAGACGTCAACTAGAAACAAGCTCTTGGGGATTCGGCGAATGCGTTCCGATGTTTCGGTCTGCGTCTGCGAGACGTCCGAGAAATTGAATCAGTTTGGGTTTGGCGAATATATTTTATTTGCAGTAAGGTTTGGTTTAAAAATTTAATGTTGGGGAACCACGTTGGAACTAGAGCTGGGTTTAATGAACTGGATTAATTGTTGGAATATCTTTTCTATGGAATAAACTGATCTTAACATGATTATGAAGATATAAATTTTGTGAAAGAAATATTTGAGCTAAGGCATGATTCAAACCTGTATCCTGTACGGCCTACTAAACTACCGTGATCACTTCCCAAGGTGTTGCATTTTCATTCCACATAACGTCAGAAACGTCTATTGATAAAATTATGCTTCATGTTAAAACAAATTATCACACTAAATTTATTTCACATATTTATGTCTGGTGACACATCCATTATAAAGCTCTATGTGCTAAAACAATCTATTAGAATATTTCATTGAAAATCAGCAAACAGGCAAGCATCTGTTCACATACAGTACACGTTACCGATCGTTTTCCATTTGCCGTTCAATTTCGGAGCACCTATTAGTTTGTCATTAAACTAACCCAAATCTGAACAGCTATTGTACCGAAAACTGAAAGTCGATCAAACGAGGGACCAGTTTAAAGGCCAAAATGATTTTCCGCTAATAAACGTTTAGCACACAAAGGACGGTAATGGAGAATGGATTATGGATCTCTGTTATTAATGCTGCTCCAATGTAGCCGAGCATAGAAACTCGATAGTTCGAATAATAGTGACGCGACAAACGACCGACACTGGAATTGTTTCGCTTCACTATTGAACAGTTCCATTATTGACATATTAACTGCTGCGATAATACACATTGATAGAACGTTAGCGATTAGAGCCCAAAATGAAGCTATCAAATATGGGGGTGAAACATGCCGTATTGGGCAATTCCTGTGAAGGCGAGTATTAGGTCCATCATTAGTAGTACCAGTCATAAAGCCGCCTTTTGTGGATTATAATGTGATTCAAAATTGCTAAGAAACTTCTATGGCATGTTTTTGGCCGTAATCACTAAAAGTATGAGTCAGCATATTCATACTTTTAGTTTTTATTATTTTATATTTTACTCTTTTTAATGTGTTTTCATAAGTATTTTTAAGTACTGTGAGAAAAAATAAATATGTCTCTTTTTTTCTTTCATTCTTTCTAAATCCTTAACAATTTTCTGATGTGCAAAAGCGCCCTTTTTGGCCAACAGTGTGCATTATAAAATGGCTCTTAATATTAGTGCTTCTTTTATTAAGGGTGTCAGAAATAATCGTTTATTGAGTGCATTTTGATTCACGTACTGCTGAGCAGAAAGGCCATGGGAAATAAAGGAAAAGTCATATTAATTTAAATCTAGTGCCGCTTTATTGCAATTCAAACAATGTGAGGTGAAATACAAAAAAATGTACGAACATAGACTCCCTATATTAACAAATTCCTCGAATCTCTTTCATGTATTTTATTGGAAATATGAGCATGGATTAATGGTTCATAATGAAGAGCTGATGATATTTTCTACTCCGAACTGATTAATGGAATTAACAGTTAGGCTCAAGTGCTCTTATAGCCATCAAAATTCAACCTAGCTCAAACATATTGTCGCAGTATGCAAATTCAACATTTTATTATTTGACAGTTATACTTTATACTATCTTTTAGTTAAAAGGTAAGGTGGCATCGTACGATATCGAACTAACTGTAAAGTAAGTCATGTCGGTTGAGAAATAAGGTAACTTGCTTCTCAATAGATGTCGCCAACGTCACCTTATGACGTAAACTCAGAATGTGAAGGCAAATTTCAATCAGGCGGGTGGGGTTCGCGGTGGCTTAGCGGTCAGGAGCGTCTGGTGTATCAAACCAGAAGACGCGGGTTCGAATCCTGCCCGCGATGAATTTTTCCTTTACTAAAACAGTTATACTTTATTTTAAGTTATGAGTCGATTTTCAAACAAAGATTTTTCGAGGAATATAACCTTACATTATGTCATTTAAAAATTATCCCAAAATCATAATTCTCATCAAAACTAACTGGAGTTTAAGCAAATTTAGGTAGGTATGGGTGTACCTATACCTACCTAAATTCGCAAACTTTATCTTACATTTACAAAGCAAACGGGTGGGTGTAATTAGTTAAGGCAGGGTTAAGTTTCTGACATGACGGTGCAACAAGTTCAGTTGCATTAACTTGTGATCAGCCGCGAGCACCCATGTTCTCTCCTCTACCACAAATAAAGGGTATTCCTACACAAGTTTTATGACTGATGTAGGTACTATCTACTTTGTAGGAATTACGAGCAGCATCTCGTTACACGTTACATTACACAATTATATAACAGAATTGTTCTGGCTGATGTATACATAGGTACTTAAGAGATATTTAATACAAAATAATTTGAACTGTTTCTAAGAGTAAAAGGCCAAAACAAAATAAATTATATTTGGAATTTTTGTTTGTATAAAACAGACAGATAAACAACAATTCTCGTACGCGAAACACGCAAAAAGTACTGCACGAAATTGGATTCGGTTCACAATTATATTGCTGGAGATGTAACTTAAAATCTGGTGCATGTTTCATCTTGATTAGCTGCTTAAAAGCCGAGATAAAGTAACTAAATTCTTCCTAAAGAAACCGTGGGCTACTTATTATATACTGTTCTTGAAGTATACGTTATTTCAGATCACTTTGATAGACAATGACGATATTGTAGCTCTATAGATCTGTTGTTTTGGTTAGCTGCTTTTGAGTACGTTTGAAACACTAGTTTCCACAGCTAAAAGTAATGAAACTTCTCGATTGCCTTACAGTATTTATTTCTTTTAAAATTCAAGGTTGTATTTTCTTTGTACATATCAAACAAATAAATAAAAAAAATGTTTATATTTACCGTGACACCTCTGTAGCATTTTCTATGGAATGCATGAAATTTATATCTAACACTGCGCAGTAGCCGTATTATAACGTGTTGCCACCATCATTTTTAGGTTGTAAGAAAGAGATGAGGCTGTTTAATATGTAGAGCGGCATCTCTTTCTCACAACCTAAAAATGATGGCGTTAACGCGTTATAATACGGCCCCAGGGACACTACTCGTATTAATGTATTATTACTCGTGAATGTTTTTTTTTTGTTGTGTTACTAAACTAAACCACATTAGAGTATTCCCGATCTTACTAGACTACTAGATTTACTTGTGTATTGACACACAAGTGTATTAACTATCTGTTAATACACTTGTGTGTCAATATCAATAAATAGTTGGTAAGTAGGTACGTGATCCGGTGAGCATTGCTCACGCTTGCCGTCGCGCGTAAATAGCGACATTATTACCTCTTATATCGCCAAGAAGCCAACGGAGGAAACTGGATAAAATGTTAGAGAAATATGACAGAAAAAGCATGAACATGATACGCAATTTTTTCCCAATTCCCACATGGACATAAAATACTAAGGTAACAATTTATTTACCACGGTTTAATTTAATCAAACAAACTTTGTCGTTCTCGACATCGCTCATACATCGCTAACTTTCCGTCGCGAATGCTACAATAATAATAAGCACGCTCTAACAAATATGACGCGAAACAAAACAGTTGAATAGCGAAACCGTGAAATAATCTCACAGTCACTGTGTTCGGTTCATTACCCACCCGACGTCAGCTTACGTCATGCAATGTTCCAAACTTAATAAACTTTAAACAATACCCGGGAAGATGCGTTGTCGGAACTTCTAAAACTTATGCGAAACAGGCAACCGACGGAGTTACTCCCTATTAAAATACACAATGTGTCTAATGCTTAATAACATACCTTCGTTATATGCGTAGCCGTAAATGTACCTTATACTCTAGTAACTCAAACAGAAACTAAGCCTAAGCTTTTATGACAAAATACTTTGACCGAAAAAGCATTTTGCTTCGGAGGTATGTCTCAAATAGTTTTCCAACAAAGAGGTTTCCAATTTCATTAAACACGACAACAAAAAGATCAGATGGAAGTAATCACAGAACTGTTAGGAATTAGTTTTTACATTTTCAAAGTAGGCATTCCAAGGTTAGACAAATGTTGGAGGTGGTCCGGAGTTGAGACCCCTCGGTGAGGTTCCAATCCTCCTCTCCTTTGATCCCGGAATACTTGGTGACTTATGTCCCCAATTTAAAAAACTTGGCTTTGTTCGTGCGAGTTGTTTGACCACTTCTTTCTTTGTTTCAATGGGAGTAGGCAACCATTTGAAACGGTAAATTAGGAAACATTTTGATTGGCGGGTCACACGATACCGATAAACTTTTGGGTCTTGTTTCGACACAAACCTTTTAAAGAAATTACACGTTTCACGCTTCTTCCTTCTGTTTCAAATGGTTGTATTCATTACATAATTCGCTCTAAAGGAATATGGGTACAAAATGTATTTAAGCCCCTTAATTTCTCTGTAAGACTACACTGCATTATTTTCTCCCCATATAATGTGAAACATTTTTTAAATTGGGCTATAAAGCGAAGCTTTACCGAGCCAACCTGGGCAGGTAGCAGGAAATTTAATAAAGTAACGTCTATTTTATCATGAATTATTCTGGAAAAAATGTTTAAATTAATTCGCAATGTCTCAGGATGGAATGTGAAATATCAACACCCGAAGCTGTGTCGTAGGTAATATGAACGGACATACACTTGTAAGGAAATGAATCCAAAAATAACGTAAGGAACGTAAAATTACAACATACTGGCTAGTTCAGCGTACGGCACACGTGTTCGACGCAATGCGTATGACGCTTCATGTAAATAAACAAACAGGAAATATTACATTTTCTAAAATTACATCTTGTTTCCTTTGATTTTTATTTTAGGAACAGAATAGGTACAGTATAATAACTTATGCGTTGTTAAATGCTTTGATGGTTGCTATAAAAATATGTTCAAGAGATTAAATATGAATATCTACATGAATAAATGCATTAAGGGGTAGATAGTAGTTTTATTGGTTCGTGGGCTCTTTATTAATCTTTTGTATGCCTGTGCAGTTTCGAGTCTGTACCGTAATCCCATCCATTCATAGCACGTCCACTGTTTATTAACATATCGACCATAAAACGGACAGGCGCGAATCTGTGTCGATTTTTTCCGACTTTCCGGTGCAGACGGCTATTCATCGAGCCTTTTTTGCTATCGCTTCACTGCCAGCCTATATTTCTGAAAAAAGAGGTCGATGGTGTTTTCATAGGGAAATACATGTACAGACGTAGGCACATGCATTCCTTTTAATAGAATTCTAAAGGCGAATGAATTGAATTTCTTCAAATTGTTCGAACCAATGTGTAAACTGCTGTGTATTATTAATTTTGAAATTGATACAAACGATAACAATGATTACTATATTAATTTATTTTGTTTGTAATCAAATAACATGAAAATATTTGTACTTTTTCAATTTACGAATGTAGGTAATTTATATCAGAAATCAGAAGAATCTGCGAAAACAAACCAATAAGTATTTATTTTTACAATAAATGTCTCTGAATCAGGCGACTGAATGTTATTATAGTGTACACGATACATAAATAATATTGCAGAATAAATAAACGCAAAAGAGTTAAAATATGACAACGAATCGATTGGAATGAATAACATCGCCATACGATTTCAATGTTTGTATTCACGTCTGTTTGTTTGGCATACACAGGAATGAGACGACGACCGGCGGAACCCGGTATCCGAACGGTCTAGCCTCGCAAACACAAGAAAATGAAAATAAATAAAAATCTCACTTACAACGTTATGCGACACAGAAATATGAATCCGTCTAAACGCAAAAGGGGACAAAAGATTAATTGAAAATCGATATAGGGACATACCTTTGTGAGTCTATCAAAATACATTCAGTTCACTTTCAAACGATAAGGTCTGACTGAATTATACTGTCAGTTATGATTGATGCGTGCCTGACATGTTTTATTGACGCTTCCGTTATTAAAGTTACGATGCAAATAAAAAAAAATCTGTATCATTAAATTAAAAAATACCTGCGCTCAGCTAATTAAATGAAAAGATTTGTAGCAGTTAATTTAGTATAACGGTTAATTTTTTATCTGATTCCGTAGTAAATAGAGCAATTTTTTATATAGAATTTAAAATAGCTTTTATTTATCTAAGCGTGAAAGAGAAACTTTAGAGATGAAAATTGTATGATATACCTTATGATACTGCTGTAATTGCCATGTGCTCAGTAAAGTTAGTGCTTACGAGATAGTTATCTTAACTATAGGAATTGTATATACGATTATTATGTCTATAATATTAATTTAAATACTTTCGGTGCTGCTAAAACTATAGTGTATACAAGAACGTAAACTAATTCTATTGTCAAAATTTAAGTAGTTTTTTATAGAGATCGATAACAAACAAATAAAAGGCCTACGTCGGGTATCAATTAGCTCAATTTAACCCTTTTTTTATACAAATTCAGAACCATTAATAGCCCTG
Organism: Acronicta aceris; assembly: GCA_910591435.1. NCBI lineage: Eukaryota > Metazoa > Arthropoda > Insecta > Lepidoptera > Noctuidae > Acronicta > Acronicta aceris. The sequence goes on along the minus strand of OU342763.1, from coordinate 5,877,006 downwards.
GTTTATTTGAAAACCATTAGCGGCCCGAATGGATACGGTTTGAATCATCGATAAAATGAATGGCTGTCTTTCACAAAGGCCTCGCGATACGGGTCGGATGTGAAACGGAATTATTAAATTAACTTTCTGAAAGCAAATATATGTACATTCATACACGATTAATACGTCAAAAATATTCAGAAAAGAAAAAAAATATATAACAAAATATTAATTCGTGTCACTGGGCCCAGTGAATGGGGAGGATTTATTAACAGCTCCGGTTTTTTTTAATTACGTCTAATCCGATACAAAACCGCACAGAAGAACACAATCAACGTTGGGTGCCGAACACTAAATCAAAACAAACTTCAGACTGGATCCCTTTTACAAACTTTCTAAATAACGGCGAACAATCTTTTTCATTAAAAATCTCCATGAGCCCGATTATTAGGGAAGTAAAACGCCTCCGGTGGACCGGACCGGAGTTAGGGAATATTCGCAAGATTTTCACGAGGTCAAACTTGGGAATGTTAACAGATAATTACGGGTAAGTTTTAGCTAGCACGAGACATTTAACAGATGCTTTATTCGGGAGCGCGCGGCCGCGAGCGCACGATGAATGCTAATGAGACGGCTCTGCGCGCGAATACGGCACCTACACCCCGCACAATAAGCTCCGGATTGGCGTGGTTAACGGCCGATCCGGACTCCCAGAGCCGCCCGTTAACACATTTGGACTCGTGTCTAAGGTTAATTAGATTAGTATCCAACAATGCTCCCCAGATGTTATATAAAAACAGATTTTGGTACATCACGCGGTTTATTTTGCAATGAAAATTGATGGTAACGCGGCCCTTAATATTATTAGCTGGCATTTCAATTTATCGGTAATGGCTATCACGTCGTTAACTGGAACTTGGGCCGGGTTATATGACACTTTAAACTGTCTCATTGGTTTAGTCGTGGCTGCTATGGAGTTTCTTGACGGTCCTTCTCCAAAGGAAACCAATACTTTTAATTAACAATAATTTATAATCGACCGGTTCTTCTCCGAAGAAAACTACTAGGTACTTCTATTTGACGATAATTTATAATCGAGATTTTATAAGTGCCTGTAAGTATCAGGTTTATAAATATGAAAATCAATTCAGTGTTCAATGCTGAGAGTTTAGATTTGCGCCCGGAAACTCGCGATTTTACATGGAATTTAAAACATACCGGCGAACTGTGGGTGTACTCTGCCTAATATTGCTGAGATACATTCATGATGGTAGGTAACTATATATAATCTATTTAACTTTAAAATATGATGATATTTATACAAGTAACACCATCTTGCCGACGCAAGCTCTAAGACACCAGCAATTTACATGAGTTGTGACAGTCATACATCCTTCCGTGCGTTACGGGCCAATTAATTTTACACGGAAACGGATATATGAGCAAGGCGCAAATGGTTTCATCACACATATAATTTACTGCCTGGATAGTGTACGTGTGTGTAAGAGGAAGACGTAATCTTTAGTCGAGCGTTTCGAATTATTTCGTTTGATAGGACATTGATTTAAAAAACAGCATAAAATTCACGCTAATTGTTCTTCTCTGGATAACATTTCTTAAGGTAAATAAGTAATTATCATTTCATTATTTCGGCAAACAATAGGTACTTTTGATTAATCTACCTTTTGAAGCTTAAAAGTTGAACTCGCTATATTATTAACAGTTATTATTAGTTTTAATATGCATCCTTCTTCTTCTTCTTCCTGCCCTTGTCCCAATTTATTTGGGGTCGGCACAGCATGTCCTTTTCTTCCATTCATCTCTATCAGCCGTCACCTCATTATTCACTCCCTTTCCCATCATATCGGCCTTAACACAATCCATCCATCTTTTCTTTGGTCTTCCTCTACCCCTCCGTCCCTCCACATTTATATTTACTACTCTTTTAAAAAAGATTTTATAAAGTTTAGTATAAAGAAATAGATCGTGCCATTCTTACTGTTACATTTCTACAAATATACATAAATAATCTCGAGTAAAATTACCCAAGCATGACATATTCTAGGCTTAATTTCGCTGAATTCTACCCCAGTTTCCCTCCAACGACACCCGAAACAATGCACAATATCTAGCAACACCTTAAGGTAAACGCAATCTGTGTAAAAGCTAATTAATGCCGTGCAGGAAACGGAAGGGCAACGGGTCGCGTCATTAGATGCATTATGCAACGCGCGACGCATGCGCCGAGCATCACAATGTTGTGTCGGGCTGTGATGTCATATGCGAAATGTTGCCGCGGCGCCTTTGTTGTTTTCTTTGAGAAATATACACAGTTACAGACCTGGGAAAAGAGCTCGTAATTAAATACTCGGGTCTTTGCAGACGCAACATAAGCGCTTGCCGCGATTACATTTTGATGGGTCACCATTCTTCTCCACGAAGCGGCCCATATGGTTGGTTATCATCTTATAACAATAAAAAAATAGTACCTGTGGAGTGAAGCACCACGGTGAAGCTAAATAGAATCCTAGGGAGGGTCTGCTCCTGCGAGCTTATTGCTGCCGGTATTGGAGTGGCCACAGTAGATTGCGATGTCGTATGGGCCTCGGGGAAGGTAGGAGGCAACATTAGACGTCCGCGGTGGGATCGCGGATCGTGTGAGAGCGATTCCCGTGATCCCACCACTATGCGGAAGGTGGCAGTGGCGGTGGTTTTAGTCGGTATGCTGGTCAACTAACTGGCTGGAGAGCCCGACATGACCGTCCTGAATCCCGGCGCCATGGATAAATCGCATTTCCCCACTCGAAAAATAGAAAAAATAAAGTACGCAGAAATGACATAAACGGCTAGTTACTGCGATGTCCGTGCGTACACTATTCCACAGAGCGCATACAAATACGTGGAGTAATTTAGCAGTATTTAAATAGTCACTTTCAAAAATAAATTTCTCACCAGATACGAGTGCAGTGATTTACTATGATAGCTATCGGCGAGTGAGAGAAACCAGACGGGTTAGCGCGCACGCTTTATATTGTGCTTTAACAAGTGCTAAGAAGATTTTAGTGTTAAAATAATTCGGCTTACATGCCGGAATTTCGTAAGCATATTTCGGATCAAATGCTGCTTTATTTAGGATAGCAACGGTTGTAAAATTAGCTAGCTTTTATCTGAAATTTTGTATACTTATTGAAGTCCTTAGGGCCGAGACAGTTTTTCTATATAATATTTGCCAAACATCAATTTTATTCTTCAGATAATGTTATCTGGTGATGGAAAAATCGGCCCTTAGTAATATTATAATAACATAACATACCAGCACGCCTATATTCCCCGAAGGGTTAGGCAGTGGTGTATTATTTGTACATTATTTGTTTCTTTCTTCTTCTTCTTCCATAGTTTACCGGTATGATTAGGTTATCTGTTAATTCACCAAAGCGCGTAAGGTCCATGCAAAATTAATGTTGTATTGTATCTGTAATTTGTTTCTTGAAGGTTTAAACAAAAAAATAGGTGCGACCTTGAGGAAAAATACAGGCAAATTAATAACCTCGCTACTCTTTAAACCGGTTAAGCTTACTTATCTACTTACCTACCTATCCATGCTAATACGAGTATTATAAATGTCAAAATATAGTCTTACTGTCTGTGTCTTTAAAAACCCTAACCGTTGAACCAATTTTGATGAATTTTGGTATACACCTTAGAAACCATCTCTCATCTAGGTTAGTTGGTAGATGGCATACCTATTATATTTTTTAATTTTTAACCTTTTGTCTCGAAAACTCCTTTGAAATGCGAGTGAAACTGGGGGCGTCAGCTAGTATAAAACAAAATAAAAAGATTTGCAGGTCCAACTCGAGCAAAAACGATAATTTAATGAAAAAAGCAACATAGCAACACGTACGTAGAGCCCGCGTAAGTCGCACGAGTCAACGGAAATGGGTAACTTAATGGTGCATCACTAGACTCATTAAGCCCTACATTATTGCTGAATGGTGCTCCGAATGGTACACACATTTCGTATTCTGTGCTCTTTGAAACTAAGGCTTGATATACACACTTCCGTTGAACTAGTGTTTATTTATTCATATTACTTGTAGCTATTTGCGATCTTCGATACTAATATTATATATAATCGCGAAAGTATTTTTTCTGCTATCTTTTACCGCATAAACCGCGGAACAGATTACGATAAAATTTGGCAAGGAGATAGATTGCAACGTGAGGAAGGACATAATCACATGAGAAACACGATTGCACAAAATGTATCAAATCAGGACTTAAATAAATTGTTCTGAAGTCTGACCCAAATACTTCCCGAGGCACCTATACTTGCAAAGGTTTCATCATATCAGCCAATAGAAGTCCACTGCTGAACAAAGGCCTCCCCCAAAGACTTCCACAGGGACCGGTTATATCCCGCCTGCATCCAACGACTCCCAGCGACCTTTACCAGGTCTTCCGTCCATCTCGTTGGAGGTCATAAGTTTGGTAATCCTTTGAGTTATGTCGGTAAATTTAGTTCTTCTACGGATCTCCTCATTTCTGATTCGATCGCGTAAAGAAATTCCAAGCATAGCTCGCTCCTCTCACTCCATCGCTGAGTGTCGTGAGCTTTTCTATAAGACCCATAGTGTGGGACCACGTCTCTTTGCCATAAGTCATCACTGGTATCACACACTGGTTAAAGACTTCTGTGTTAAGGCACTGCGGTATTGTCGACGACAAGACGTTGCGAAGTTTCTCGAACGATTCCCGACGATTTCATAATCATACTTTTTTTCTATCCGCCATTTTCTTTTCATAAGGCACCTGAATTAGTGCCGGTAGAAGTCACTCACTTGATAATATAAATATAAATACTACCTAATGTCTTATTTACAAATAATGTCCATTAGGAATAATTCGGACTTGGAAAGCCATGAACATGAGATATGGGAGAAGGGGAAAATCCTACTAAGTTATTCAGCTAATGTCGCCATCATAAATGACCACGATAATTGTGGAAACACTTCATATGATTAAAGTTACTTGTCAATAATTTATGAATACTTTGCCTTCCATCATTTGGGGTTCACACTGAAAACCAGTGCTGTATTGTGGGTTGTGACGTAGATAATACGGCTTCATGCTGAGTATGAACCTCTTTTCTTAAATCTTTTAATGTATTTTTATTATTTATACTTATATATTTTTTTACTTACGTATTAAATACCATCACGTCTGTATTTACCACAGTTCGCCAGTATGTTTAGGTCCCATGTAATAGGGGGCAAGCATATTGCCATTAACCGGGGCACAAATCCAGACTCCGAGCTGATAGTGAGAATTTCATAGTAACACCCAATAACACTTTGCTCGGCCTGCGAATCGGACCCTTCGGAACACTAGATTAATGAGGTAGTCGTATATTTTTTAATACCTATGTAAGTACATTAATACCTACTTAAGTGGTTTTAACTATAATATTGTTATTGTGGCAAAATAAGTATGCTTTCTTTCAGAAGATAGTGTAGAAGGTGCAGGAAGTCAAATTCTTGAATATTCTGGAATAATACTAGGTAACTACTGATAGTTAATTTCGGTGCGGTTTTGATGAAAATCTCTCATTTCTAGGAATGCAAACAACACTGTTCTACATTTAAGCTATACTCGTATATAATTACCTACGTACGGGCTTGTGGCTGGCTCAAGAACACGTATTCCAATTGTTCATAAATACACTTTTGGTTAACAAAAACCAGTGTGTTATTCAACGCGTTTGTGTTGAATAACACGCGGGTTTTTGTGACGTGCGTCTGATATTAGAACTTTATACTTAAGAGTCCGGCGGACCGAATTTGTCTTACAAACGTATTACCGAAATATATCGTAATTCAAACACAATTTAATCAAATTCTGTTATTATTCAGATTCCGATACCGTTAATCTAGGTTCCTACGTTACAATTTCGTCCAAATTACTTCACTGCAAATAAATGTAAGCGTTTGCAATTTCTGATAACTTTACCAAGTTTGGAACGATTTTTCAGTCTTTTATTTCCAGTGAAGTAGTAGTAGACGAAACAGTACCGTAGAAATCTAGATTAATGGTATCCAAATCCGTATAATAACATAATTTGATAGAATATTGTCTGGATTAAGATTTATTTCGGTATTATGTTTTTGTGGACAATTCAAGCTCCGCCGGAACCTTAAGATTTTTTTTAATCGATTGTTTTATTTTTGGACTGTCAGAGTTTCAAATATGACTGAAACATACAATGTGTTAAGATCTAGATTTGGTTCTATTTCTATAATTGTTTTCACTTTACGTTAAACAACGCTTACGTTGTGTTTTGCCGAGTGAGTTACCGAGGTTACCGAAGGCTCAGTCCCCTTTTAAAAGGTCGGCAACGCACTTGTGACTCCTATGGTGTTGCGGGTGTCCAAAGGCGGCGGTTATTACTTACCATCAGGCGATCCGCCTGCTCGTTTGCCTTCCTATCCCATAAAAAAATACCCCATATAGATAAAATTTTATAAAACGCGGAGACTTAATGACCATACGGTGGTAGTGACATCGTCACTGGGTGGTAAACATACTAAGGATGACAATGGTAATATCACATTTTAAAACCGGCCAATTTCGAGTCGGACTCGGGCACGAAGGGTTCCGTACCATTATCTATAAAAAAAATTCACGTTTGTTGTATGGGAGCCCCCGTAAATATTTATTTTATTCTGTTTTTTAGTATTTCTTCTTATAGCTGTAACATAAATACATCATCTGTGGAAATTTCAACTGACTAACTATCACGGTTCATGAGATATAGTCTGGTGACAGACGGACGGACAGCGGAGCATTAGTAATAGGGTCCCGTTTTACCCTTTGGGTATGGAACCCTTATTATTTAGGCACGACAATCGTGAATTTAAAACTGCATTAATATGTTTACTATTACGAATATTTAATGTTTATTATTTTATCTGGTAATGTGTTTGCGATACCTATAATGCCTCTTTTTTGGAAAGGACTTTTTTACATAGTGTATATTTATATAAATATTTTAACAATATATTTAATCACAAGGTAAGTAGGAAGGCCTTTACCCTTTACTGCGACGATAACTGTTGAATAAAAAAATCAAAATTACAAAAGAAAATAACCCGCGCCTACATTTTTAAGATTCAGTTCACACCTATTCACGCACGGCTTCACTGCAGAATGCAATTTACAATAAATTATGTAGATATTAATAAGGTGTAGGTTAAGGGTTGGAAATAATGGGCGAGCCATTCATCGTTCGATAAATTGCCATGGAGACATGCTGTAGTCAGATTACGTGCTTCAATATCCGGAACAAGCCAACGAACGGGCTGCGGGGGAAGGGGTCCTATTCTAAATTCGTATGTTATTTTTATGAAATCGGAATGCGTAGATGAAAAGGAAACGTTGATGGGCTTTTGTTTATGATTTTCGACGATTAGATTATAATGTGTGATTATAATGATAAATAGATATTCAATTCTTTTTTTGAAAGTTCTTTTAATAACAGATGTAAATTAACGTAAAACAGTATTTTATAGTGATTGTTAATAGTGACCAGTATGATTTGGATACTTATTTACAAACACAGATAAAATAACTAAAGCCAGTTTTTCAACTATGAATCGGATAGCCATAGATCCGTTACATAATGGTTATTAAAGTAAATTAATTTACTCTATGTGAAAAAATTAACGTTTGTTTTTAATTATTTGAGACATTGCCACCAACACAAGTAATTTTCATTTTAAATATAGCTGTGTTTGAAGCAAAACCGTTATTTTTTTCACACAGGAAGTTTAAAATGTAAAAAATTCGAGTGTTTAAATTCAATTAGTCGGTGATCGAAAGATCGTTGGGCATCGATACGTGAAAAAAATGTAGAACGCATTTCGTGCTGTTATGAACATTTCCTTCAACGTAAAAGACGCACATACCCCGATAAGGAAACAGCGCGATTTACGAATGTGAATGCAAAAAAATATTAATGATATCGTGCGAATAATTTATTCTCTTATTTTAGGTAGGTAAATACATATATCTAACGTCTTCTAAAGTGTTCCCCTTAAAGCGTTCGATGGTGATATCGATTAGTTTTGTTTTTCACCCCCAACTCAAAAATAGAAGAGTCTACGTATGAGATTAATGCCTTTGTGTCTTCGCAACTCGTAAACGGATCATGCTTTTTCAATGCGGTGTTTAGGTTTCGAAGGATGATTTAATAGGAATGTATTGCGAGCATAGAAATAGAATCTTCGGAGAATTTTCTGACTCGTACCTGCTACTGTTACGGACACAGTAGTAGTTTCACGTGGGAGAGCCATGCTTCGGCACGAATGGGCCGGCTCGACCGGAGTGATACCACGGCCTCACAGAAAACCGGCGTTAAACAACGCTTACGTTGAGTGAGTGAGTGAGGTTAACGGAGGCCCAATCCTGTTTTAAAAGGTCGGCAACGCACTTGTGACTCCTCTTCAGGTGTTGTGGGTGTCCATGGGCGGCGGTAATCGCTTACCATCAGGTGATCCGTTTAAATAAATCCTTATTTCCCTTGGTCACACCATAAATTGAGAACTTACCGCTTTCATCCATATTTTTTTAAGTTTTCTACTACTTTCTAGGTTTTTATGGAAAGAAAATAGGAATTTTTCAGAAAACTTAACGACTATTTAACCTTAGCGCGATTAGATAACGACATTAGGAACAACGCCGGAACAAATCCGTCGATAGATTTGCTTACTAGAGATAGGATTTTGACATAAGGTTCATACAAGTAATGTCAAAATCCTATCTTTAGTAAGCAAATCTATCAACAGATTGGGTGGGTGGGTGAAACCGCGGGCCAACGAGAAGAATCTGCCAACCTTAAATATAAATAAGACTGAGATCACGAGCATACTGGTTTGTTGCTTTAAAAGAAAATGTTTGTCGACATCAGACAGCCTCCTTTCATCTGCAAACACAGCTAGATCATTATCTGCCTATTGCCTTGTGCGTTTAAATATACTAAAGTTTCTGGAACATTTCTTGCATTTAATTTTAAATTTAATGATTTTTGATTTTCCACGTGCTCCATTTTTTATTACCTTTCTTTATAGAATTCGTTGTTATTGTGAATATTTCTAATATTATTATATTCGACATCTTAAGAATATGTTTATTCTAATAGGAATTTGAAAAAATACGATTCTGTATTTATTAACAAATAAAAAAAACAACGCAAGATCTGATAAACGACATTAAAATTAAGATCTTAGAGCTCATATTACGTATCCGTAATACCGTTTCCGTCCAACTTCGCAATACAAATATTGGAGAAATCCGAATATCTATTTAATGTTCCCTCCTCAGGCGCTAACAGATTAACGCCAATATTATCCATCGAACGCGACCGAACTGCAGACTTCGGTCGAGTCAAACCTTAACACTTAATCCTTACTAAACACTATTACAAAGACCACGTAAATTTATTCAGTGTGGATCGCTAATAAAACGGATAAACTTTCATTGTCATGCACAAAGGCGTAAGTGATCCAATACAGCGCTCCGTTAGCAACTCTAACATAATCTAAATAGGTGTTATATTTGATAAGGGTAGGCCCAAATCTGCGGTGTCGGTGCAGACTGAGATACGTAGTTGATTGACAGAAGTCACGCTGTACATTGTATTAGAAGGATTGGAGCCAACTTAAACTGTCAGGCTCGTTACCAAGTTGAATGGGTCGGAGGCTTAGCACAGAGATCGCAAACTGGTGCGTCTTTGATCTTCATAACAGCTAATTAATTGGGTAAGGAAGGCTTAACCGAATGTATTGACGGGCCTAAGCCTCTAAGAAACGCTGGTTAAACAACTTAAGGGACCGAGATTGTTTAATGATAACCTTTCAGCGCGAATTTTCTGTGCAAACGGGTCAATAACGGAAGTCGGCCGTTCATAACATTTATATTTTAAATTGTATCAGAAAAACGGAACGGTGATTCTTTTAAATTTCCATTCGTATTCTGGTTTCCAATTATTTTTAATATAACTGGGAGGCAGATAAAAGGCATTTCATAATTTGAATAAGCACTAAAAGAGTTTTTACATGAATAATAAAATTGTTAATATTCATACAGAATATTATTATTTGGGTTCTACTCGTCTACAGTATCTATAATAAAGACACGAAAAATGTATTCCACAATTTATTTATAAGTAATACTGGGAACCAATTAAATTATTCTGATACTTAGATTTAAGTTGAGGTGGGTTTAAAAAGTGGAAGAAAAATTGAATTCTGTAAAAGTGTGTCAGCAGTTTGGATATAAAGAAAGAGGAAGCACTAGAAAAACTAAAATGAACCGGCTAAAAAAGGAATTCTTGGAAATACGATTCACTAGTTCACTCATCTTGATTTTGTAGCATCATGGTATCAAAGAATTTTTTTTATATTTGACTAGTGGACCCAGCAGACGTTGTCCTGCCCTGAAAATAACCCAAAACTCGATTGCAGCGCCACCTACCGGGTCCAATTGTGAATCTAAACCATTCCCAGATCCCCTTGAACACACACAAAAAATTTCATCAAAATCGGTCCAGTCGTTTGACAGAAGTTCAGTCACATACACACTCACAGAAGAATTATATATATAAAGATTTGAAATTTTCTAGTTTATTAATTTTCTATCAGTTCTCCGAAACTCTTTACCATGTTTCATTTCAATCTGAGTGTTTCATAGCATCTTGTCCAATCCAATACTAAATATTGCAGTGCGAATTATTATTTTGATCCAAGCTATATGAATGTCAATAATAATGGAACACTGCAAAACAAAACACAAAATGTTATATCCATTTTTGAAATTGGAACTAAATATAAAAGCCGATCATAGTGCATAGTGATGCGCACAGCACAACTATAAACCTGATACACAAATTATCGGCACGCAGTCCACACAGGACGGTATTACAGACAGGTGTTCGGTTCGGAATGCGCTCGTAAAACCAACTATATATGGATTTATTATTTAAAGTGCTCTACACCTATTGTTGGCACCGAGTGTTTATATTGAGGTAGGTCGCGAATGCTCGGTTTTATTTACTTTTGTTTTAAACCAAGGCCGTGAGGCATATTATCTTGTTAAAACAATGATAAAAATGTCGTAAGCGTTATAATCTTTTAAAAGATAAAAAAGTTTTCATAAGTTGTTATGAGACAAGTAATAGAAGTAAGGCGCGCAAGTATCAAGTAAAAAAAGTAAATAATTCTTATGGCTTTTATATTTGATCGGAGAAGGGACAATTAGACAGCACCTCACTGCATTAATAAAATACTACGTCATGAGTTTTATGGAGGTATGCAATCAAAAAAATTTTGTGGTCCTCGGAATGGTAAAGTTACAGACAACATAAGTATGAAAATTTAAAAATACGTCAACATCGAACGTATTCTGATTACAAACAAACTCAAACGCGGAGCTTACACAAATTAATTAAGATAATCGTTTGTGCGTGAAATTTAATAGGTAATTAACGTTTCTAAATGTAACCGGGTAATGTTGGCCGGGGTCCGTTAAGCCCCACGCCGTCTATTACCTAACCAAACAATTGGCGAGAGCCGATAGCTAAGTTGCAAGCGTGCGAATATCTTACAAAGAACTTACGATTACTGTTAGGGTAAGTATTCGCATCATAACTTGATTGCCGTTATCTCCGTTCAGTGCTGTTTTATAGTGTGGTTATAATAATCAATGGTTGGGTAGGTGTATACGTTATTTTAATGGCTAAGGTTACCATGTTTATTCTACAAATTAAGGTAATTATCATCTGAGTGTCTTTTAAAACACTCGATAATCAACCGCGATTATGATATGTAATTATAAATATTCTAACAAGAATTTGAATTACTTTTTCCGTTACTATATTAGATTTTTTTAAATTTTCTATGTATTTGTATCATCCACCATATACTTAGCCGTTTACTTAGGGAGGTTGGTTTAATTTTGTCAACCCATATTTTATATTTCGATTGATCTCAAAATGAACACCTGCAGTTTTTCAAGTGTTGTAAAACCATCAATAATTTAAATTGTAAAACAAACATGTGTCATTATCACATCATGATATAGGTACCTTTTTAATGGGGGACAGAAAGCGAGATTCGCGAGCATACTGTGTACAATTAGTAAATCGTTGATTTTTTATACCACTAAGGTGGCAAACAAGTATAAGGCCCACCTGATAGTAAGCGGTTACCGTAGCCTATAGACGCTTGCAACACTAAGGGTATCACTCGCGCGATGCCGACCCCGTAAATTAAGGAGTAATAGTTAGGCTGGCAGTATAGGAGACATGCTGCCATGCATGACAGCGGCGGTAACAAAACACCACCGGTCCCCCCTACTGCCAACACAACGCTTCCTCGCGGAGCTCTGACGACCGTGCTCACCGTTAGGAACACAACATAGCACGGAGCTATGTTAATTGGCTACGATTTTCTGCAAGGTGGAGGTACTTCCCCAGACGAGCAGCTCCAATTGTGAGTGGAATTATTAAATTCCACTATGCCCTACCTCTCTTTTCGAGGTGGAGGCACTTTCCCAGTCGAGCAGCTCCAATTGTGCCCTACTTCCCTGAAATGGAGATCAAGGTGAGAAAGGTGGAGTCGTAAGATGCTTGAGGGGCAACTGAGGACCGGCCACAGAAGTGTTGGTCGACCCCCGGCTAGATGGTGCGACAACATCGTGAAGATGGCGGGGAAGAAATGGTCGAGACTAGCTCAGAGTCGGATCCAATGGAAAGTGTACGAAGAGGCTTTGATCCAGCAGTGGATAGCATCGGGCTGATGCTGATAATGCTACCGTTTAATGACCGTTGCATCGTGTTCAGCGACTTTTGGCGCTGACTGTACTTCCCCAATCGAACAGCAACAATTGTGAGTGGAATTACTAGATTCCACTATACCATACCTCTCTGAAAAAAGATGATTTAAGTAATAAGTAGATTTAAGTAGTACTAGTAAAGCTGATTGAAGTAAAACCCCCTTTTGCGGCACTCAGTAGCTACGATGATTAAGTATATAACACCTAAAAGCCCAAAAGGCACACGTTTACTTAAGAATTAAGTTGTAAAGCATACGTAGTACAGTGTCCCACCTGTGCTGTGCTTATTTTGGTGTACAGGTCGTTAGGATTTAAGTTTGTTGTACTCGCTCGCGTGTGTATAAACAAAGCTTTCTCAACACAGTATCTCCTGTACCTGCAACTCGTGTACCGATTTATGTACTCGCTACTTAATTCTTAGTGTTCCCAACACTTGGGTCTAAGTGAAAATTATTTGTGTCACGTACTAGTGTTGGTTTTATGGAGTTATAGAGTGCTTACATCGTGAACAAGAGTATGTGTACACAGAACCGTTTTAATATTAGTTAAGTATACGTTATTTTTGTTGCTTGTCTGTATATTTTGGGTGAAAAACTTTAATATAAGTAATGTTGTCGTTCATTTCAGTTCCGGGACAGTATACAGTTTTTTAAGTACTTTATGGCTAAAAAGTAGAGAAGAGTTGACAACGGATCATTTGCAGCAAAAATAATAGGTACCAACATCACAGAAAAAACACCTACATTCTGCAAGTTACCTAAGCACAAGCGTCATCATATTGGCTAATCCATTCATTGTTTCATTATAGGCCACGGGTTCGGGAATTACTCCCCGACGCTGGTTTAGTGCAGGTTGGTAGAGACCTCACACAGACACGTAATCATAGTTTATTCATGAAAAAGCATGATCATATTAATAAAAAAGAATAACGACAGCTATCAATTAGCAAACCAACACGTTCCACATAAAGGCTGTATCTACCCAGCCGAAACATTAATCAATTGATAACAGCCGTGACGAACGAAATGTTACAAAAAATAAAATCAATAGTTTTTATGTATTCGGTCACCCTTTTATCAATGTATTTTATCATGCCGCGTGCTTTCCGACCAACGTTGATAACGGTAGGTTCCACTGATTAATAAATGAACCGACCGAAATATATAAGCTTAAGTTTATTTGTCAAACATCTGGCTGCAGTGAGAGGGTTAATCTTAAAGGTTGGTATTCAAAACACGCGATTGATCCCAAGGGATAATTCTATTCATGATTTTAGTTTGCTCGAATATTTGGGTAAATTGAAAAGCAATGCAGCCAACGGTTTGTTTTTCTATGGTAATATTGCTGTTTTATTCGCTGTGTGAACAGATTATTATCGAAAAATACTATTGCCATTAAAACAGTAAAAGGAAATCGCTTTTATCGTTTTTCCTGTTGGCTTCATTACTCATTTCTAGAATCATTTAAACACCAGCAGATATGAAAACAGTATAAGTGCTTACCATGAATTTTATATTACCGCGACATCCCTAACTATACAAAATGTTTTTGTAGAACGTAAACATTACCAAAACTTCCACAAAAAAAAACAGCAATTTTACAAAAAAGTTTTAATAGCCGTCGTTAATGTAGAAACAAATTTAAATATACGTTTATTTGCCCTGTTTAGACGCGCATAGCTGACCTTAAAAGCTTGCAGGAAAATTTTGCCATTGCGGGGATTCTTAATGTATTTTTACTGACTTTATACAAACCAAAACGAAAATATAAGGGTTAAAAGCTTATGTAAACGTAAAAACAAAAGTAAATAATAAAAAATATAGTTTATACCTCAATTGTTTTCTTCCTAATATAATGGTTTCTTTTTTTGCAAATTGCTAAGGTTTTCTGTTTTATTTCTTTTTGTACATTATTAAGATTAGATCAAACGCAAAAATCCTAGAAGACCTAAATATACTCGTATAAACCACCTAAATATATTGAATTAAAATAATTATAGAGCCCGGCAAATATCTTGATCAAAAAGACAGAGATAGCCAGAACAACGACACTAGTCGTTGTTTTCATTTATTTCAAGTTATTTGATTACAAGATAAATATATAATAAGAAAATAAAAAAACAGCATGGCTAAAAAATAACACTAATAAAAAAGTAAAAGCGCCATTTACTTCATACCCTATATTTAATACAGGACCACTGACAATAGTCATGAAAACTGTAACAGGCAATCGTAAAAAAAAACTATCGATAGAAAACGTATTGTCGGTAATCGACACCTGTTACAATTAATGGCGGGTTCAGTCCACGCCACTTTCATTACTCGCCTAATATACTCGCCCGATACACTCGCATGTATGAATTGGTATTCGTTTGTTAGTGATGGGGGTGCGACCGGCCAGTTGAAGGACTTGCTTTGTGTGAAATTTATAATTTATTTGTGTGGTGATAAGGGTAGGTGCGTTTGTTTTTTTGTTGATAAGGCGCATGAAAACTTCGGACTATTATTGATCCAATAAAATTAAAGTACTGAGGTATTGTAGAGACTGATGCAAGGAATACTGTATAGTTGGTTGGTGTATTATGAAAAAAAAAGCGGCGGTAGCCTAATGGCTAGGGCGTCGGACTTGTGATCATGTGGTTGCCGGTTCGAAACCCACCCATTGCACTACCGACGTGAACCCACTCGTAACACAAGCATTTAGCTCAGCACGAGGGGTTAACAAGAATACTAGTAATGTGCCCACATTGCTAGTAAACTTTATAAAAAAAAATTGTTCATTAAAATATTTAGACGAGCTCTCTCTACTACAGTTGAAGTCTGTCAAGATTCGTTCAGACTGGAACAGTACTCATGTTCCAGTCTGAACGAATCTTGACAGACTTCAACTGTAGTAGAGCTGCGCATATTATAATAAACCTACAGAGTTAAACTATAAATCTCAATCCACACTAATCTACACTAATATTATAAAGAGGAAAGATTTGTATTTTTGTATGTAACGAATAAACTTAAAAACTACTGGACCGATTTTAAAAATTCTTTTACCGTTACAAAGCTGTAACATAGGCTATATAACATCACGTTACGACTCTAAGGAAGGGAGCAGCGCGGGGGAAACCGCGTTCGGGTCGCTATTTATTTATAAAGATAGTCACCGGACTATATTTAAAAGTGAAATTTACAGTAACTACGAGTATGTATGTGTAGCTTATTTAATAAAGAAAAGTTGAATTTTTAAATTTAAGAATACTGACAGAAATTGTGGATGTACACATTCAGCTCCATACATCATATTAAAAATACACTATAAATTTCAATAGCTCATACACATGGCCCAACTCAACAATGGGTATTATTGGAGGGTAATTGCAAAAATAGGGACGTACAGAATCTATCATACATCAATCCAAAGAACTAATGATTAGCATCTTTACTACACTATTATCTGTAACGACAAATACGATCTGAAGTCAACACGAGTTACAATCGATTAGAGATGGAGCAATTAGATCACTAAGTTTAGTTCCCTGCGGGCTCGCAGGTAGTAACAATGTGAATTGTAATTGAGGATCGTGTGATGTGCACATAGGACTATTTGCGTTCATTACAACGTAGAGAATATGGCACTCAAACTTTTTAGGGTGAAAATCGGTAAGAAAAATAAGTTTTAAAAGGCTAAAGATGAGATTAAATGGGAAATAAAATTTAAGAGGACTTAAAACAATGGATCTTTTTCATTTATCCATAGGTTCAAAATACTAAATGAAGATAAAATTAATCGACATCATAGGTTGTGGTCTTGGTAACTTAGGCTTGGCTAAAGCGTCCAATGGGCGCAGGTTCGAACCCTACCTGAGATAAAAAAAAATATTTTGCTAAAATTAATACTATCTTTACCTTTACTGATTGTTAAAATTGTCGCCAAACCTTATCGCTGTCAAATAAAAGTATCTTACAAGAATTCAAAGGCTCCGTAAATAAATCATCGTGCACCCCAAAACTCTCGCAGGAGCCAGTTTTGTTGTCAATAAATCCATCCTCACTCACTCGTAACATACTCTAAAGTTAACAGATAAAAACTTAGTTTGTTCAGTCCCAACTCCTGGGTTCGATTACGTAAGACGCGCAAACTTCCTCTATTACCCCCTACTTAAGGGTACAAATTTAAGCGCCCCCTATTTAAACACTGTTGCCAAATACCTACGTGTGTAATTTACGCCAAGTGCGGTTTACAACCGGCGAACATTCTGGGAGTAGGATTTGGACGAAAGAGTGAGAGAGACGAATAAATCTCTGACGAGACGAACGATTTATAAGCAACCGGTGATTTGTAAGAATCCCACAGGGAATCGAATTTGATTATACGGGAAAACAGGCTTGAAATTTTCCAATTCTAGTGTTCGGTAATGACACGTTCGTACCTCTAGTTCATTATAGGAGCGTGATACTAAAGTTATTCGCTATTGAGGCTTTCTCTTGTCAAATGAATTACCTACACACATAGACAATGTGTTTTTATTAATTTTACAAAGGTTTTTCACTTCTTAAAACAAAATACCTGTCCCAAACAAAAATTTGTATGCTAATTTTATTTTAAACTTTCAACTAATTCAGGGGACATTGTAAACATCCCATTACTCTTGTACCAGGCTTTCATAAATAATCAGGAGTCCCATTTTTCACTACCAAAAATTGCCGTCCCCTCACAGGTGGGCCGGCTAAGTCCCGCAACACTGTCATCATTTAAGCCGCACATTAGTGAAACTTGCGTCGTTTGAACCAACACCTGGGGACCGCGACACACTACTCGATATTTTACTACCGGAATAAACTGCCCGGCAAAATGTAAATTTCGAGTTTGGGCTGCGTCGGCAATATTTCAATTTGGAATTCTGAGCGCTGTTTTGCATGTGTTGTGTGTAAGAATGTAATATAGGGATTGAGTGTTTTCAGTTGACTAATGTTGTTTTTTACATACCGTTTTAGTTTTAACAGTAAACTTTATTATCTAATGCCACTTC
The DNA here is from genome assembly GCA_910591435.1 of Acronicta aceris. Classification (NCBI taxonomy): domain Eukaryota; kingdom Metazoa; phylum Arthropoda; class Insecta; order Lepidoptera; family Noctuidae; genus Acronicta; species Acronicta aceris. The sequence goes on along the minus strand of OU342763.1, from coordinate 5,859,116 downwards.
AAAATAAGTACCGGTTTTTGATGCCGTTAAAATGAAACGGCACGGCACTAGAGATAATACCCACTTAGCTAATGAACATATTAAAATGAGGCGTTAGACACTAAATGGAAATAAGGATGGGACATGATTAAGTAAATGTTTTTTTTTATAAATTAAGTATGTAGGTACTTGTGACACCTGGATCTTAGTACGAAAATAGAAGTACAATGTTTTGGCTGACCGATTGCACGATTCCTAACCACGAAATTGTTTTGAATCAGTAATAGAATCGATTCCATGTTCGTCTTTTAACTTTTTGTCATTCGTTGACGCAAATGCAACTTCTCTCTCTACTTCCGTATATTGAACGATTGGAATCCATATATTCCTTAATATTGGACGTTTTGTACTTCGTTATTTGATATTTACAAATAAATGGTGACGTCATTGTACGTCGTTGTTTCATTTCGATCCGACGCTTCTATCTTAGACTAATATTCAGAGTCGTTTGGTTAAACTGAAAGCCAATCCAAGAACAGTTGGGAAAAAGCTTGAATAGAGATGGGTTTATGCCAGGGATTTTTTTTTTCCCAAAATGCCTGGGCAGAAACCCATCTATAGGCTTGAATAATAATCTTACGGCCAGACTCAACAACAAATCAGTCAGTAGATTAGTAACTAATCTACTGACTTGTACTTACAAGTACAAGAGATAGGATTTTGACTATATTTGACAGTCTATGTCACCGTGCCTCTTTGACACCTTATGTCAAAATCTTAAATCTCTAGTAAGCAAATCTATTGCTTGATTAGATCTAGAACTTGATTTGTTATTTGGACTGGCCGTTAGTAACGTAAAATAGGATAACATTCGAACAAACGCAATCATTGGAGCATCTAATATCTGATTCTGTGTAGGGCATCATATCATGCATAGGTGCACATATCTCCTTAGTACGGCCCTGTATCATCAAACGGGCGTTTCAACAAACGCTTTCAACACAAAGATGTAAACGGGCCGTAACTAAACGCACGTCAAGGAGCGTTTAAGCCAAATTTAGCTTAAGGCGAAGACATAACATAGTGACGTGTTATCCAGATCGCGAACTATTGATCCGCGCTCTACCAGAGACCTAAAGGACTCCCTAAAAGCCTTTCTGTTTATACAATTCAGTTGCCAGCTCCCGAATAATCGCAAGCATTCAAGACTTCCATTCAAACGCAATGACACTTAGGTAGTCTAGATGTTGAACTACAATATTAATGTACTACTTTACTCTAACTAAGATAATGTTGTTTCAAAGACATTGAAAAATAGCTGTTTAAGTTTTTTGACGTCCCTCCGAAGTTAGCGCACTTATCTACCGAGGTGTGGTTGCCCAGATAGTCATTAAGGTGTTCAAGTTAGACCAGTCTGTTTATCAAGCATCGGCAATTGTTACACCTCTTCGAAAATTACTCTTAATGAATGGACCAGTGACAAAATTAGTATCCTTAGACGACAAACAAAAACACAGTAAGCAAAATAAAACAAATCTGCTACTTACGCAGTTGTAAATGAATGAAATCTACGTGAATTTTCTCTAACAACACCCACGTACCTGCAAACAAAATACATTTTGTTTATTAATATTGATGACCTTTTGCACTACGCAAGTTTTGAATTTTCATTTGGATATGCATATGAGAATCACTAAAATGATCGGTTTAGACCAATGCAATTTGAATGCAAAAAAGTTTAGAAAAGCTAATTTAATTAAAGTTATTCCAAAATCGAAACAACATTCCAAATTCAAACGTTAGCTACGTTCGGAAACAAACCAATAGCGGGGCGCTGGCGAACCACGAGCGCGCCAGTTAATCGCCGCCAACTAGTGGGTAATCCTTTCGAGTGGTGTGCATATAACGAGTGCATTCCAACCCGTGCCGCGTTCCGAACGCACGGCATACAGTGAAATTGCGGCACTCGCCGACTCAAAGCGATGACGGGGCCGTATCATAGCATGATGTGCATCAGTAGGCAGTGTGTGTGTGCGTGTGAGTGACGTATACTAATTCGCCTGTTTGCAAACACTGGCTTCTTTCTAGAACATTTTCGTAATGACAATGATATTGTAGCCGCAAAATAAACCTACAATCTTTAGCATAAAAATGAACTCTACCATTAGCTCTTACGGCCTGTGAATTACAGACTATCGATAATCTGCCATGACTTTCATCCAAGTTTTATAGTCAATGTTAACTATGCAACCGAGTCTCAAAACCACGCGAACTCCTAGAACGAAATGGCGGGTGCAATTCACAACTTTCACCAAGTACAGCGACGGTTAAAAGTGAGTCGCTTTGTTAGTTTGTGGCCTTTTCTTGAGCTCGGAGCTAACTTCGCGCTTGAAAAAGCTGGACGTTAAGAATAGTAAATAAATGCAGCATCAGTGAGATGTACTGAATGGGAGGCAGCGAGGTGCGCCGGCGCCGCGTGCATTGCCCTCGCGCAGCCCCGCACCCCTCCCCACGCGGTGGTACAAACGCGACTGACTGCATTCCGCCGCGCTTCCTGACCAGGGCAAGTGCAGCGGCATTACGCTGCAAGTACATACCGCGCCCCCCGCCACCGCGGTGCCGCACCCCCGCATACACCCTCCTAGGTTACCAACAAGAAACGAACACAAAGGAACTCCAAAGCACCCGACGTTTCGTATATGCAATCACGTAATTCGATAAAGATTTCTGATCAATGGCATCGTCTTTTGATGTATAGTAAGTAGCAAAGAACCTTTGCCCCTTTTAAAATAATCATAAAATCTAATATTAAGAAGAAAAATAAAAGAACTCCTCTGCGCCCGTTACTCGCCTTCGCTGAGTAAGCCCTTTGTAATCTAATGCATTAAGATGATTAGGTTGTTCTGACATCATCTTATTTCTTTAAAATTTACCGGTCTTTTATATAAAATGACTTTTGTGCGCAAATATTTACATTATGTTCGGTACATGGACTTAAATCATCACTTCGGTTACAGAATTCGTCAACATTATTTGAAGACTCAAATCGCAACATAAATTTCTAAATTCTGACGTAGAGGGGAATTAAAACCGGAATAGGGAACTCACAGACGTAGATTTGGATCGTGCACTCAAAACGGTCATACGTAGCGCGTTCGATATAAGATACTGTGCCCGGCCAGTAGGAGGCAAAGCAAAAAGTATTGAAACACCCGGTAATAGTCCGCATGCTGAAAGCGTTTTCCATGAGGCTTTTAAGCGCTTATCTTGGGAATGATAGCCGCGACCGGACGCTGAAAGGCTGTGACGGCAATTTGCTTACATTAGGACATGCCCCGTTTCACCATTGGGCAACGCGATAAAAGCCAAGAATTTTACGCTGCAATTCGTATTTCATTTTTTTTTATTAATACATCTCTCATGCATTTACAGTGTGGGCTATTGATTCGGGGTGCAGTCAGCTATGAAGTTGAAACTGATTCAGTTACATACGGTTGGGAATGCTGCCGTATTGTAGCTCAACCGGGTATTCAATTGTTTTTAGAAGCAATCATCGAACATAGTTCCGACTCTTCGTAACTATGTGTGAATTTTATTTTTAACGTCGTAACGAAGCGGAAACTGCTAGTAAATTAGTGCGAATGAAATAAAGAAGTATATGAGCAAACGTTTATTTCTTAACAAGCTTTGTTAACATCTGGGGTTAGAGACGTCGTTAATTTTTACAAAGTGTTTTGTAATTAACGCTTTTAATACAATGTCACACGGAACCGAATTTCAAATACAAATGTAATACAAAGTAAATAGTAATTATAACACAATATAATCAAACTATGTCATTATTTGGATTCAGATTATGTTAATCTAGCTTCCTACAATACCATTTCGTCCAAAATACTTCACTGGAAATAAACGTAAGCGAATGTAATGTTTGATAACTTTGCCAAGTTTGGAACTATTTTCGGGTAGGAACCTAGATTAACGGTATCCGAAGACGAATAAAAACAATATTTGATAAAATATTGTTTTGTTTACGATTTATTTTGGTATTACATTTTTGTGGGCAATTCAGGCTCCGCCGGACCGATCACGGTGTATTTTTTAATCGCTCATTTGCTGATTGAAAAGAGCTGTCCTACCAAAGACTAAATCAAAAGTTTATCTGCTATATGAACAGCTATAGCAAAGATTATAATGTAATATTAGTTAGTGTAGTGGTGTACGCAAGGAGTGCGGTGTCCGTAAGCTGTGTTTGTTTTCCGCGGCTATTTCTGGACAGCCTGCGCCATTGTTCCAAGAGTTATAGCCGCTCACGAGAAGGTTAAACAACAAAACTATCGCTTCACATGAGAAAATGAAAGTTAAAATATTGTACAAAACCAATATCTTATGTTTTGGACGATTTATATAAAATTGTTGGGGAAAATTTCGAAGTATTCGCGCCATACCTTCCGCTATGCCCGTATTCACTTCGCGTAAATGTTACGAGTATAATGTTTGACCGCAATTTCTCGGGATGTTTTGGTTTAAAATTGCATTTAGATATTATAATGAAAGGAAAATAAACGGTGCGTCAGATTTTATAATATTGTTTGTACTGGCTCGACTGGCGGACTTCGTTATTCACAATTCAGTGCATGTTGAATTGTGTCATTTCTTTCAGGGCAAAGTGTTGTTTAAAGTATTTTATTTACTAGAGGACACTGAACGTATCTTAGTTGTTATTATTATTATTATTAAAAGCCCGTAGTGTCCCACTGCAGGGCAAAGGTCTCCCCACTCTCCTTCCACTTCTCTCTGTCTATCTTAGTTAGGTACTTAAATATTTGTATACGCATGTACGACTTATGAATTAATATATTTCTTATTTATAATAATAATTTATGGATAGACTTTATGATTGCCTCATTAGTCTAGTGGTCCCAAGCGCGACTGCTACGCTAGATAGAGGTCTTGAGTTCGATCCCCAAATCGAGCAAAGTGTTATTGGGGTTTTCTATGAAATTCTCAGTAGCAGCTCGGTGTCTGGATTTGTGCCCGGTTAATAGCAATAGGATCGCCTCCTAATATGTGGGACCTAAACATACCGGTGAACTATGGGTATAATTAGTACGCCTCTGGCTTACCCTTCGGGGAATACAGCCGTGATTGTATGTTATGTAATTTATGTAGGTATAGGCTTTACCGCAATATTTATTTTATATTTATTTTATTTAATTTATAGTAACACACTAGGTACCTACTTTTGTCTTCAAAGAAAATACGTCGTTTTCTTTTTCTGATACGTGTAAGGTAACCATCAGCCAAATGTAAAGCTTTTATGTTGTTTCTAAGATTTCCTCGAGGGTCTCAAAAGCCCCAAATAGTTCTACACTAGGTCCTAATAATTTTGAAACTGTGTATCTACCGTTTTTTTTTTCAACATAACCGAAAACGCAACCATCCTCAAATATTACTACAAAACAAATCACAACCACCACAGCAACCCAATAATTACTTTCGCCGCAAAATAAAATGGAACAACTCCAAATAACCGATATTGCTAGCAATGCATACGCAAATTTTTACTCGCCGACTATCCTTCTGATTCAATACCGCCCGATAGTTTTCATATCTAGATCGTTATTGCTCCAACGTAAACCAATATTGTCGTTAATGGTTCGAACATTTGAATGTTTATCCACGTTTTTCCTTGATATTGTATATACTATCTATACTATCTATCTATGGCTGCCTCATTAGTCTAGTGGTCCCAAGCGTGACTGCTACGGTAGAGGTCCTGGGTTCGATCCCCAGGTCGAGCAGTGTTATTGAGTTTTTCTATTAAATTCTCAGTTGCAGCTCAAAGTCTGGATTTGTGCCCGGTTAATGGCAATAGACTGGCCCCCTATTACATGGGACCTAAATATACCGGTGAACTGTGGGTGTACATTAGTACGCCTCTGCCTACCCCTTCGAGGAATACAGGCGTGATGGTATGTTATGTTACGTCTATACTATCTACTCTGCATTGGAAAAACCTATCTATTGTTTTACCTGTAATATTAATATGTACCTACAAATTTGTACGGAACCCTCGGTGGGCGAGTCCGACTCGCACTTGCTCGTTTTTTTTTAATAATGTGTGTGTTTATGTGCTCCGTACTAGAACAACAAATCCCTTTAAAATACGTACAACTTATCTGCGAAAACAGATCCTAATTTAATGTAAAAATACTTGAAACTATTGTTTTAGCGGCCACGAATGTTAAAAAAGTTTGGGTTCCCTTTGGGGAGAAAGTTTCAATCCTTTATTACATGTTTAAGAAATAGAGTTCATAGTTTTTTACCCTCAGGAGGTCTACTCCATCGTATACTAATGGAGAAGTCATAGTTTTCTAACGTATAAATAAAATAGATAAAGTAGAATATTATGTAAACTAAGTAAATAGTTTTGATACACTGTTTAAAGGAAAGTTTGCTGACAGGGAAAATGTTTAGTATGAAAAAGGATAAGAAAAAACAATGTTTTCAGTCGTTCTCTACGTCGCTATCCATTTTTACTTTCTCAAAGGTATATAATGCAGTGAGGATAAAAAAATATAGCATTAAATATAAATTTTATAAAGAACTAGGTAAATTTCTATCCCGTAAAATCCCAAAATCCTGTCTTATGCTGCTGCTCATCTGTGTTATATAAGGAACTTCTATGACAATTTACAATTGCTTCTAGACCCAGCATTTTAAATCTATACCTTGTACGTCAGTCAGTCTGTCAGTGTAGAGTATTAAGTAGATTAGGTAGGTCAGTCAAAGTCATTGGTGTTTCTTTTCTTCGTATATCAGAAATTTAAAAAAATGGTTTTCAATAAGTTTAAGAGCCCGATATTGCAAATATTTTCTAATGTAGCAGTCCTTGAGAAGATGTAACACTGCTGAATAGTCAGAACACATAGCATGATACTATGTATAAGGAGTACAAGGATTTTCATTGGAGGAGTAAAATACTGTCCTCTTCTGTAAAGTTGTTGGCAGTTCATATAAATTTAGGTAAGTGGTTTTCAATCAAAAATTGAAATCAAATTAAATTAATCCGATCACAAAATAATTTGTTCGACACAGTCAACTTGTAAGGTATCTAGTTCTAATACTTTGATCAGAACCACCTCGTTTCTTTTTTCACTTTTAATTTTTGTTTCTGGGCTATTCTTAAATCACTGCTTGTAATTTACGAGAGCTTTTTTAGAATTTCTAGTGCTTCTTTACCCATTTTAAGAGCCTTAAGAGTGGCTCAATTTTTCATTATTTAAGAATAGACAATAATGAAAGGACTATTTAGGTAGCAAAAAAAAGAGTTGATAAGCTTAAGCCTTATATTTACATTGGCTTCCTATTTCTTTTCATTAGCTGCATCATAAAGAGGTTTATTTTTGTAATCTGCCGTTTATATTTTATTTTAAAGACATCACAGTGGTTCTAGCTTCGGGCTATTTTTATACATTCAGAAAATTGTTCAGTGAAAAAAAGCTTATTGTCTTGGAAAATTAAGTACATAATATTTCCGTTCAGGGGATTTTTATTAATTTATAAATATAAAATTTTCTTCAAAAAGAATTATATCGCAAAAGAGGCTACAATTTTTTGTCACCGATTGTACTTGTATGGGTTCCCCTTCGTCAATGGACTGATGTGTTTTTTATTGTCAGTCAAACGTTCTGGTAGAAATACGAATATAGTAATGTTTCAGTACAATTACAGATCCAATTTTAGATCAAATGTGATCATCAAAAGCGTTAAAATATTTGCTACTAGCTTTTGCCAGCGACTTCGTCCGCGTGGAATAGTTACTTTGTTCCCTAGTTCTTCGCCCGCGGTTTCACCTGCGTTGCCCCGTTCCTAAGGGTTGTAGCGTGATGTTTTATAGCTTGAAACCTTTCTCATGAATCACTCATTTTCCCAACATTTCCCTTCACTGCTCTGCTCCTATTGATCGTAGCGTGATGAAAAGTATACTATAACCTGTGGTTTGGGTTGTGCGTTGATAGATCACTATGTCAGTCAGTCAGTCACCTAACGTAAGAGTAAACAAATATAATCAGAAAGCTCCGAACTGCTAAGCTATCGGGAGTTACACGTGTTATTGTGAGTCAACCATAAAAGATAGACATTTGCTGTCGTGGAATATTTTTTATATAATTTTAAGGAGAACATTTCCGTCATACATGATTTCTGTGTAGCTTTAACCAATAAGGCTGCACACGCGACGGAAGCTTAAAAAATGGAGTAAGTTCTCCTGTTTTCACCACATTTCCCTTCACTGCTCTGCTCCTATTGATCGTAGCATGATGAAAAGTATACTATAACCTGCCCAGGAGTATGAAGAACAATTGTACCAAGTTTCGTTGAAATCCGTCGAGTGGTTTTTGTTTCTATAACGAACATACAGACAGACAGACAGACAGACAGACAGACAGACAGACAGACAAAAATTTTACTGATTGCATTTTTGGCGTCAGCATCGATCACTAATCACCCGCTGATAGTTATTTTGGAAATATATTTCATGTACAGAATTGACCTCTCTACAGATTTATTATAAGTATAGATAACCGAAAACGTTTTTGTTTAAAAGGTACCTAGGTAGATACATTACATTTTGTTACAATGTTTGTTTGTTTGCTGCAACTTGTAAGATTTCTAGTTCGACAGCTCAGTTTGGTCCCTGAAGACATTATATACAAATCCAGGAGACGTGGCAACGAAACTAAAAGAATTCTGTCGCACCATGGTGCCGCGCAAACTTTACCCTAGGTATTTACGTAACGATGGCACGTAATTCCGCGTACGATTTTGACATATTGCTTTTCAAAGTGTATGCTTCAAAGCTTCAAAGCTTTGTTGCCGACTGTACTCGAACAATCATAAACAGCGCAACAAAACATGAACGCGATTGTATCAGTTCTCACGGTAAAAACAAACAAATTATAACTATTACCGCGGCGGGTTGAATATTGCCCGATATTAATATTTCCAGCGAGGACGAGGGTTTTATTCAGCGAAATTGCAGTTAGAAAGATCCTATTAATGAACGTCCCGGACTCCTTTGTCCGGCGCCGGGGCATTTCCTGCACAATCGCCCTGACACCAAGTAATTAGGGAGAAAAATTCGTTACTCTGATGTCTAGTACAGTGTTTCAGTTTTGTGGTGAAATATTTTTGAGAAGTCGTCGTGGGATTTGAGCGTTTCAATGCCGTCTGATACAAAGATTTTTTAAAAATTGAATGATCAACTGCGTAAAATACATTCGAGTAATCAGTTTCAGTGAAGATAATAACACAAAATGAGACGTCAATAAACTTAGTAGGTCATTTAGCGTTTAGTTACATTAAGGAAAATGCAACCGAAAAGGTTATATTCATAATATTAAGAAGCCTTTGACTGTTTAGTCAGGTTCTAATTGATTTCATTTACTTATCTATCTACGGTTTTCACTAAAGAGCCTCTATGGACTGCAGACTTCCAGAGCCACAGAAACTGAGAGGTGGAACTGGCACTCACGTTCAAAAGTTGAAACATACACAGATGTTTTACGACAGACTCCGACGTAAGCGTGGCAGCCAGTCGGACCCCAAGAATTCTTACCACCAAGTAAGTCCTCTGCCTCATACGAATAAGGAATATTGTATTCTAACCCATTCCCACCCGGGATAAGGGATACCGTAGACAAATTATAAAAAATGTCCTAAGTGAAACATTTGCTTATAATTGACTATAAATAGTCTGTGAAATAACTGGCAATATAAATGTATGGCTAATAATGACAAAAGAGTATCTACTAATAGTTCAGAGACTAGTTTTTTAGCGCAGACACTTGAATCTACGGCCGTTCCGGTTTGTAAGTCGGCACGATGACCTTATATTATTTATGGGCTGGTCCAAACTGTCAGCGGTAGCGAAAACGTACCTGAATATTTTATATAGAGTCTCTAATATGAGACTCTATATAAAATATTTTACATATGTACTGAGTACTGAGCGCATTTAGGTAGGTACTTAAAAAAATCGAGGACTTGTCTCGTGTATGTGAGTAAATTTGAAAGCAGATATTTATACAGCTGAAAGCACGAAGTATTAGTTCCATTTAAACTGTCAAAATGTTTAAACATATTTGGGATCATTAACCAATTAGGTGCATGGTCTAATCGTGGTTACATATGAACAAATGGATGTAATAATATGGATATTTTATTCTGGCAAAATACTCGTCTATAATTATTAGTTTTAATTGTAGACTAGCTTTAGCCCGCGAGTCGTTTTCATTTAAAAAAATCAGTTTTCTCCGAGTGGGGACGGGTTAGAATACAGTTCCTCACACTGACATGACTACTATGTAAGGCGATGCTGAAAGGAAACCAGGTTTAACTAGTTATGAATAGTAATAAAATGTCAAGAAAAAATTCGAAACTTTAGCTAATTAGCGAGTTTGAAGTCTATAATCGCTGATCGCTTCTGATCTAAGCTAGGTGTAATTATTATACAAATTTTCTCAACACTCACAGTGACGCAACAGGGCCCCTCGGAGTGTACGGACGTTTTTATATGTGACCATAAAATGAACAGTCTGTGGCCACAAAGATTTTTTATATGCACTGTTAAATACATGATTTGGTAATTAAGTGTAAGATAAGGTTAAAATTGTGAATGAAGTAATTATTTTGCGTTTGTTTCGTGGTATAATATTTTAAAAGATAATTTTCTATCTGTGTTAGATTTGTAAACTTTATCTCTCTGTGTCTTATTATAAAATATATTCATTAAATAACCGCGCATGCCAAGTACAATTTTATAAATCATAGAATGGTACAATGGGCAGTCTTATCGCTAAGCGATCTCTCACAGACAACCTTTGGATTGACTGAAGAAAGGAGACCCGTGCCCAGCAGAGGGAAGGTAATGGGTTAATGATGGACAATAGTATTCGAAGAACGTACCATAACGTCAGAGCACACAACAAAGACTTTCAATAAAAACAAATTATTGTTGTAAAAACAAGTCCTTGGGTAAGATCACGTGGGAGAGCCATGCTTCGGCATGAATGGGCCGGCTCGACCGGAGTGATACCACGGCCTCACAGAAAATCAGCGTTAAATGACGCTTACGTTGTGTTTCGCTGCGTGAGTGAGGTTACCGGAGGCCCAATCTCCTTTTAAAAGGTCGGCAACGCACTTGTGCCTATCTGGTGTTGCGGGTGTCCATGGGTAGCGGTAATCGGTTACCATTAGGTGATCTGTCTGCTCGTTTAATCCCATAAAAAAAGAGTTGATTTGACTAATTGGACTGTATAAAATATTGCAAGTGACCAAAGTAATTTCCTCGTAGGTTTAAATGGTACCGAGCGACGCGGAAAATTTACAGTGCACACAAAAGTGGTCCAAAAGTGTAAAAACTAGTTTCATCGTTTTTAAAAAGTGTTTATGAAAAGGCTTAACGAACGCGGCGGCACGCACGCGCAGCAAAAGAATAACAAATACGCCCACCACCGCCCTAGCTGTAAATAGTTCGTGGCCATTGTTTAATGCGTCTGGTTTACTTTATACCTAATTCAATTTCAGAAAAAAACGAGTGAAGCTTGTAGAATAAAGAGGGAAATTGTAAAGTATAGTTTATTGTAGAGAAACTGTTTGAATTTTATCATCTTGTGTTTTTGAGGTGTATATGATTACTCATAGACACTTCGTTTTTAAAATCAAGCTGCCCTACACCCAGCAATTCCCATTTATAATTTCGTAATCAACGCAATGAAGAAGGGTCTGCTGGACACTTTTACGCCAAATTGATTAAAAGAAAAAGCAGTCGGAGTCTGGGAAATCTGGTCATAGCCTATCTGTCTTTAATTCTTGAGCTAGTGCTTTTCCAAGATTCATCCCCCTTTTCCCATAGGTATTCATGTAGAAAAAATAATAAGTACAACAAATCCTCCGGTATTCTGTACTTACATGCTTTTTATATTTAGAATTTTGTGGTGCTATACATTATCGCGAATGTCTGTAACATTGTAAAATCTGTCATGAAAAACCGCCATCACCGAAACAAATATTTTTATTAGGTATCATTTTATTTTACGTAAAAAGCCTGTTTTAGGACAGCCATGGTATTATTACGCCTATTCCAAGTTTATGCATGATATAAACACGCCAACGAGTTAAATGTGGAAATTTCATTATGACCATGATAATTTCGCCGGCGACCCTGCACGAAGGTTTTAATATCTTTAAAAGAAAAGCACGTCACGGATCGCAGAGATATTTCGCTACACGACATTATTGCATTTTTGCTCACGGAACACCTGAAATTCATTAATTAATTTAAAAGCCATTATCGCTACCGCTTCGTAGCGTCTGGAGCATGCGAACAACTAATTTGTTATTGTTGAACATCAGGAGAAAATCATTGTTAACAAACAGTGCAGGTGAAACTGTGAACACACACGGTCACACTACGATAAATCACATCGAATCACGTGACAGAATCCGTTCTTTGCATCACTAATTGATTGTTGAATTGGAATTAATACACTCATTAGATGTATGAATGCAATTAGGTGCATAGTTGGGTGGCAAATACCGTTTCGCGCGGTCGCACAGTACGAGCGACTTTCAAACGAAATTGCGGAGAAACTGATAATGGTGCAGGCTGACCACGCGATGTGCCGCAAGCAGTAGTTTTAACATGATTTATTATTAACTGCAATTGATTATAAATATCTATCTATCCACCTGAAAAGTGCGGCATTTGGTAATGTCGGTTATAAACATACTGGAATGAGCAGTATTCTGCTAATTCAGAGAAAATTTACGGCCTTATATGTACTTATACCTATCAGGTATTTACGTTTATTTAATTAATTATTATATTCAATATTTACCTGTAATAATGTTTTTTTTTCTCTCTATAATTACGTGATAGGACTATGTAATTGAATTCTGTGTCTATAAGTATGCATGGTCATTGGTCATCAAGATCACGGGATGGTTTACCATCACTATAGTAGGTAATAGTAGTTATATATTCTGGTAAAAGTTATTTAAAGTCCTGATTGCCATTACAATTAAATCACTGGCAAGCTATAGGTACAGCCAACAGCACATCAAGTTACCATAAACCGTCAAATTTCCTCAATGTATCTTGAGTCTGTTGAAGTGAGAGGATGATCGGAGCTCTATTATTTGGAGATTACATTGAATGATTGAAATGAAAATAGATTGAAGAAATTTGTCAGTTTTAGATACCATTATGTGCTGTTATATAGAAATATATGAAATAAATTTCTTTTCTTTCTTTCTTTCTCTGTTGACTGTACAGTGTGCCCATTTAGTTACTAACACCAGTTTTAAGGGATAAAGAATTATCCCTATAACCAACGAAATCCATACCCTTTTCGTGAAAAATAAATACATCTTCCTACACTAATAATAACTAACTAATAATGTACTGTCATTACTGTCGCTGAATAAATTCTTTCTTTCTTTCTTCTTCTTTTACACCGAAGTAGATAGTTCACATTAAGGCACGCATGAAAAGTCATCTTTTTCAGTATGTCGATTAGAATCACTCCTTTAACTAATGCAGGTGATTATTCGGCATCCTGTATTTCAGATTTATGGAGGGCAATTTGATATCATGCGACAGAGAAGTTGTTTTCTCTTCTTTCTCCATCTTTATCTATTATATTCAGAGATGTCGGTCTCATAAACGTAATCACAGAAAGTTAAGAAGATGGAAGTCATGTAAGAATTTTAATGTTCCAGAATCGACAATTAATTAATCCCTGTCACAGAATATCACGTGTCAAAACAAGACAAAACATATTATAAGACCATTTATATTTTAATGAATAAGCGGTACCTACGTATTTTATTTATTCTAGTGAAGCTGAATTACTAGTTTCATGTTTAGGTAACAGTTAAGTTAGGATTATCTTCCCACACGAATTGAGTGTGTCCGAGCTTGTGCTTAGAAATGTAAGTTAGATAACGTGTCTACTTAGATATACGGATTTTGACAGTACAAAAAATACGTTAAAATGTTAAGTAATAAATAGAAACTACTGTATAGACTTTTAAAAGAACAACTGTTACTGAATTTATTAGAGTTTACATGACATAAAAGGTTTAAAATATGGACTGAATATCATGGTTAGGGAGAGATACATCTTTTTTGACTGTTTAAATTAAAAATATAAAAACGTGACATTGCGTTTTTTTTTAAAAAAACTTCATACGTGTAGACCTAGGTATTTCTTGTATGGGGTATCCCGTTATCTAGACGCCAGACTTCCTTGAAGAAATTTAGCATGCTAATGGTCTCTGATTCTTTAGAAACATTCGCGGGCCGTTACTTATATGGCCGCAACTCTGAATATTGACGGACGTGACGAAAATTCAAACGATTTTATTCAAATGAATATTAGTATCGATTTGAAGACCCATATCCCGTAATTCAAACGTTGTCACGTTTAACTGTCGTTAAAATACTTGGAAACGTACAGAATGCTGAACCTACGTTTTTATTGTTGAAAGAGTGTGATACCCTTATTTTCATAATTTCAATTTAAGGACACGTTTTATTGCCTCTTTCAAATTATAGAGAATATTTTTTTTATCTCCAAAAATAAATATTTTGTTGCTGAGAATTTTGGATTTATCATGTTTTTATAACTTAATTTAAAAGTTGAATTGTTACTACTGAAAAGATTGAGTGTCGTTTTGATTACACAGTTGATTAATATTCAAAATCAAAGAAAATCGGAGAGCTAGTCGGCTGTTGAGCGGGCGAATCAGATTTGCGCGCAAGTATTAAAATAACATAAACACACCTTTGACGGGTGGTCTTAATGAGAAAAGTTTGATACGACTTCCATTTAAGTCAAACTTCTGTCATCAGCGTTTACTTTCCTAGGCAGGGCGCGGCCAGCGGCGGTACCTCTGCTACCTCGGAAACGAGATAAGAAATCTCAATCGAAACGTAAACAAAACTTGATTTTGTTATAGACGGTAGACGACCGCTCTGTTCGATTTCCGCCTTTCCTAACTCCTGTTGGAATTGCATTCGAAATTGTGTTAAAAGTTTACATTGACGAAGTTCGTTGTCGGCACGAGTTAAAACATTGTTTTGGTTTAGAATAACAAACTCGGATCAGCTGAAGGAAAAACGCTTTCAAGATTTCCTGTTAACTGTTCATACAAATTAAAAGATTTGTGTTTCAGCGTGATCTGGCAAAAATAACATAGCAATACATTATTTCGCACCCACAACTAAAAGTATATTCAACTTCTGTTGCTTGGCGTGTGTTGAGGATTTTATTACGTTACTTGTTCAACTCAAACATAACACTTCGAGTGTGAAATAAAACAGTAATTAAAGTTTAAAGACTCCTGTGTGTGAAAAACAGTTTCAAGTGCCAAAACTAGATCAATTAATTTCAATATTCCCAAAGGATCAATATAGCCAAAGTTAAATTCACAGCGGAGACGTTAATATGCTTAACTTATGCGTGCGAACTTCTACTTCTCTAGTTACGATCGAAGTTAAGTTGTAGTTGGTGTGCCTATCTGAAAGTGTCGCTGTTAGACAATGTTACGCAATAAATATAATTGTTATTTATTTGTCGTGTGAAGTTTTGATCGGTGCGATACTCGTGCCACATTCATGGCATGGAAGGCGCGATTGTATCGCTATACATTAGTCGGCGGCCCGAGAGAGTTATTATCAGATCCGTTTGTTCGCAACTTTGCAGCGTTGTGCTCTCTACTCGTAGAAACTTATCGGTCGAGTGCTCACGGCGGCGTTGCCAGATAAGCGGGAAACGGTGCGCGTGTGGACTTACCATGTTAGAGAGCAGCAGCCGTTGGTGTTTAGCGACTTGAGGATCTAGGGCTTGGAGCGGGAGGGCAAGGGGCAACGGGAGAGGCAGCGGCAGCGGGAGCGGGTGCGGGTGCGGTGCCGGCTGCAGGATCAGCGGCGGGCAGCAGGCGCACGGCGTCACGTAGGACACGCACCCGAGCTGCGGCGGGAACAGCGTGCCGGCGGCCTCCTCGAGGCCTCGCACACGTCTCTCACGACCGCATCCGCGGCCGACCTCCAACCGTCCGACGGCCACGCGCGCCGCCGACTTCCCGACACGACCGAGGTGCCCGACCACCGGCTTGTCCGAAGCGCGGTCGCTTCGAAATTAATTTCAACTTAACGCGGGAACTCCACAAGTTCTCGAGCGTGGCGCGAAGTGCGGTGGAAAGTGTCAAAACTCGAGTAGTTTTAGTTGAGGAAGGGCCGGGTCGCCGCGAGGGAGCGGGAAACTGAGCGTTCGGGAGAAGCGAGAAACGTCGCGCAGGGCTCGCGAGAGTGTGGAGAGAGTGGCGTCGTGCACGGAGCACAAGTCGCCAGGCCGGCGTGTGGCGGTGGACTGAGCGGCGAGGCAGGTGCGCCGCGTCGCGCGGAGGGCGCTGGGGGCGGGCCCACCTGATTCACCTGGGCGCCTGCGCCGCGCGAGCTCAGCCTCCGCGGTACACACACCGACACCGACACATCAACGATACTCTTTCCAAGTCCAACACTAACAGTAACATTGCACTATCAACTATCATTATGCAGCAACTTTTGATCGTCGCATGATATGATTAGATTTAACATTTTTCAGTTTAGTAACATTGTTAATAATTAAGCAAACATTTAAAAAAACATTAATTGAATAATTTTTTTTTTCAGAATGTTATTTACCTACAATGATTACATATTAGAAAAAATATTTCAGTACTTATCTTACTGCTTGGAGTCTACCTGGCTACTGAAACTGTAGGTTTTTTAGTTTTAGGAAAATTATAAAACGTTCCTTCCCAATGCAATGAAGAATTACCAAAAACCAACCATTTTGACACATGAACCAAAACATAAAGACTATTCATATACTACCTATATTATAAAGAAAATGAGCATAATAAAATAAATTGGCGACTCGACGACTCGCAAATAAGAGGCATTATCTTGCGGAAATCTCTAGCAGGATAACTGGGATAAATCGCATTGATCTCCGAGGTCCGGCTTTCGTTAGAGGACATCTGAAGAGGCGCGGTGTAAGCCCGTTGTACACGCTTACAAGGGATTAGGCACCTTTTAACGTCGAACACCATTTACTTTGAGGATCTTTTCTTTCGAGACAGATTACGTTCTCGTTAGTGGCCAATGAGTAAACACAACGGATTTGGACGCACACACGCTGTTGGCACGTCGAATGAGTGCGATGCCGAGAATCTTAAACATGTGATTATCAGATGAGCTGTAACAAGTATCAACTCTATAGTACAGATGAGTAACCGTGTTGGTTAGATAGGACTGATTGTAATTTAGGATGAGCAACAGTATTATATAACTTATATCTCTAACTTATATATGTAATTTTACTCTATATCTATGTATCTTTCTTAGCATTTTTATGGTGATGATGATGATTTGATAGATGCCTAACCAGGCATCTATCAAATCAAATTAATCAAAATGTCTACCCAAAATGGTTCTGCAAAAACTCAATTTCTGCTCAGTAAGTAATTGTTACGTCAATTAAAACAATTTATATAGTTAAAAGATTAAACCAACTATCTTTAATCATGGAAATTATTAATAGTTTTAATATTAGGATGCTCTTTCAAAAACTCTATTCATTTCGTAACATACACACGACTTAACTATTTTTTTTAATACAAACTTCAGCCTTATTTTAAAACAGGCATGCATTACGAATATTCTTCACATCTTCAGATAATCTCCTTAGGTACCTAAGCACAGATTTCATAAAGAAATGTAGAGCTTATAGGTACATAATACTTAGGTAAGTAGTACCTACTTATATTCAAAATCAAGTAGAAGTAGCTTTAATATTGTCTGAATTATTTCATTCTTTGTATTTAGTTACTAATGAAGATGGATATTCTCTTTGATATCTTGAAATATTACATAGGGAATAGGGATTGCTAACTTATATCAGTCGAAGCTGAAAATGAAACAAAAAATTCGCTCTAATGGTATTTTTTTACTGTCTATGTCTGCAAATAAGCAGACGAGCCACCATTGGTAAGTAGTTATGGCCCATGGATACTTGCAAGACCCTTACTCCCTACAGACTAAACACTGCCAGAGCTTCAGTAACCGAGGGGGTGAACTGGCGCAGAAGCCGAAACATAAAATGAGGTACTTTACGGCTAACTCCGACGTAAGGATGGTAGCCAGTCAATCAAACCCCAAGCGGTCTTACCACCGAGCGATTAAAAATATTTGATGATATTTTTTGGTATATGTATTATTTTCAACCTTTTGTTTGCTGTCCGATGTAGTCTACCACGCTAGTAGTTCACGTAGTTCACGTTAGCTGCCAATAAAGCCTAACCTACCAAATTAACGTAACATAATCTTATAAAGGAAAGGGATAACAAGATGCATGAATGTGAACGAAGCAAAAGGAGTATGCCATAATTGAAGCTGTGCGGATGTTCCTGCCTACCCATGGGTTGCCCTTGCTTATCCCTTTTATTTTGGAAAAAGGGATAATCTGGAGTATATGTAGTAGTTAGATTTCGACTATAATAACTTACATAGAAACTAGATAGACTTCATTTAGTCATACCAATATTCTAAAACTGAAGAATAATCTGAAACGATGAAAAATTTTCAGAAAACACATAGGTAAAGAAAATGGTACAAAAACACTAACAAGTCTTGTATAAATATTTGTAATTTACATTGTTGGCATGGATACATTAATCTTCTATTAAAATGTAGTACCTATGTGTTCAGAACTTACGCATAGTTAAGTTATTATACTCACACGTATAGTAAATAAAAGATTACTTGGAAAATGTTTGAAGCTATGTTTAATTTCAAATCGAGCAGATCTATTATGGCGCTGTTCCATATTATTTATGTACCGAAATGATTTTTTTTAAATGTATCTTATCAATAAGTTGTGTCTAACAGTTGTTTAGACTGAACAGGGTTTAAGGCTGTTTTTTTTATGTGATAGGAGGGCAAACGAGCAGACGGATCGCCTGATGGTAAGCGATTACCGCGGCCCATGGACACCCGCAACACCATAGGAGTCACAAGTGCGTTGCCGACCTTTTAAAAGGGGATTGGGCCTCCGGTAACCTCACTCACTCGGTGAAACACAACGTAAGCGTTGTTTAACACCGGTTTTCTGTGAGGCCGTGGTATCACTCCGGTCGAGCCGGCCCATTCGTGCCGAAGCATGTCTCTCCCACGTAAAAAAACACGTGTTTTTTTACGTGGGATTGGGCCTCCGGTAACCTCACTCACTCGGTGAAACACAACGTAAGCGTTGTTTAACACCGGTTTTCTGTGAGGCCGTGGTATCACTCCGGTCGAGCCGGCCCATTCGTGCCGAAGCATGGCTCTCCCACGTAAAAAAACACGTGTTTTTTGTATAGGTAATAAATTAGACGCGATTATCGGGTGTCTTAAGCTTTTGTACGACGAGAACTCTATAATTGTTGTCACATTTAAGAGTCCGGACCGAATTATCCACACAAACGTAATACCAAAATTAATCGTAATTCTAATACCTACAATTTAATCAAACTGTGTTATTATTCGGATTCAGATACGTTTAGGTCTCTACTCTACCATTTCGTACAAAATACTTCACTGGAAATAAATGTAAGCGAATTTAATTTCCAACGAATTTTCGGCCGTTTATATCCAGCGAAGTAGTAGTAGATGAATTGGTAAGATAGGGACCTAGATTAACGGAATCCAAATCCGAATAATGATACAATTTAATAGTGAACACCACGCCAAACGTTCACCCATACTAATATCATGCAAAAGTAACCGTGTTTGTTTAACTATTTGTCTGTTACCTTTTCTTTTAAACCACTGATCAGATTTCGATATAATTTAGCAAATAGATAGGTTAGATCCTGTTGTAACCTATCCTTCCTCAGGAGCAAGGATACCTTTTGTAGTTTTGGTCCAAAACTCCTATGGGATGTGACTGAAAGTATGGGCTACTACTAGTTTAGTATAAATCTACAGCCACTAGTGGAAAAAATAATTGATGTGTTAAGTTTCATCGTTCAATAAAGGCTTTGTAATGCATTCTGTAAGTTTAACACGAGATAGTGAAATATTTTGATGTTGGTTACATAATCACGCAAAAACGGTTAAACAGATTTTGATGAATTGGTAAATGATACATATTTTATAACTTGGATTAACACATAGGATATCAATTTTTATCGAGAATAGACCCAATTCTGAAGTCCACGCAGACAAATTCGCGGGCAGGAATTATTTATTATTAAAAAAGGTCGGCGATCGTTAGTAAGCTACGGATAGTTCTGTCTGTGATATTTTCTGATAGGATAAAAGCACTGTTTCGTCACTATTTAGTCTAAGACATTAGTGACGTGACAGAGATAAAATCCATTTATATTTTAATTCGCAACACAGTGAAGCTTGTTATTAACGACGATATTATAACAAGATTGTCACGAATTGATTAGACGCTTAGTAAGTTGGTAACTACAAAGGGTACACTTCAAACGCACCTGTTTTTGATAGTATTAATTATTAATTCCGATCATTGGCGTAACAAGCGGAGGTAATTAGAGTATGTGGTAGCTTGACAGGTTTTTGAAGATATAACCCGATGTATATTCTGACAAACGGGTATCCAGGAATTCATTTATAGAAGCAAGATCGGATACCAAAGCAAACAGGTAATAAATATTATGTTAAATTGGACAGATCTATAAGTAAATGGCCTTGTTATTTTGTGTAGAGCGTTTATAGCGTACTTATATAGTTTGCGGCTAAATGATCGCAGTTAGCGACTGATTTGCAACCAACTTACGTTAGTTTTCTTATATGCATCGCGCTGATTAGTCGCCCGTATGTTCTGCGCAGTGTCAGTCACTGTGCTTAGTGTGTAGTTAGCATAATTGTGATCGAAAATTCATTGCAATGTATCACTTTATGTTATATTGTTACAAACAATGAAAAGAAGTGACATTGGGCAACCATTGCGATGGAATAAGCTAGGGTTATTATGAAAAATCTGCCAAAAAACATCATAATATGTTATTTAATTGTATGTTACATGTAGAATTAGTGTAGCGAAACTTCACTTAATACGAAGTTCTAGACTTTTGTATCTTTAAGCAATTATAATAATTTATTTTTCTCACTCACATTTGACTGCTATTAACCTTGTAGCTAGTCATAATTTCTGC
The DNA here is from genome assembly GCA_910591435.1 of Acronicta aceris. Lineage (NCBI taxonomy): Eukaryota > Metazoa > Arthropoda > Insecta > Lepidoptera > Noctuidae > Acronicta > Acronicta aceris. Next base: position 5,837,858 of record OU342763.1, on the reverse strand, counting down.
GTCTATCATGCAATATGTTTCTAACAACCTAAATATTTATCCCCACTCCACAATCGCGCGTGTATGAATCACTGCGCATGTATGTGTAACTAGAAGGCATGTGAGTGCAAATTCCGCAGTTCAAAGTTAGGCTGTGCGCCCGCGCGGGCCCCGGTCGATGACCCTGCGCGCACGCCGCCAAGCCGTCTACGAGCCATGTTATGTAACATGACCTTAACATTGGGCTGTGAGAACGAAACCTTATTTAGTGTTGATTGTGACTGTGATCTACAATATTAGCGCTTATGGTGTATCGATACGTATAGACAACAAGTGCAGTTATTCGATGAGCAAGCAAGAGAATGTCATGAGTAAACGTTATATGACGGGAGAAATTCTTTACGCAATTAATTTTACTTAAATGGGCAATTTGTTTGCTTAATGCGAATGGTTTCTTTTAGAACGAAGATATGAAAAGAAAGAATTTGGTGTTTTATTCTTAATTTAATTACCTTCACGGGCTCATTTAGTTATTAAGTGTAGACAGTTATGTATGACTAGCAATAATTTCATTTTTGTTTAGGTCTTTGCATAATTATATATTTTCATTTTAGGTTATAAACTATGGATTCAATCAAACTGAGTAGGAAATTTTAATTTAATTTAAATTGTGATTATAATAAATTACTTATGAAGTTGATAGATTTTGTTTGGAATTTTTAACGTAGAAAAAAGTGTTATTAATTCAGCGCTTCTACGTCAATGTGAATGTAGAAGCCTTCAGAATTAAACCTAGCCTAATTTAGCAGCATATACAAAATAATAACTGACCAATTTATATTATCAGACACGATTGTAAATAGATATTATGAATAAATTATATTTCTTTAGTCTCTAGTTACTCTAGTCTTTTTGTGATTTTTTTTGCATTTTCCATGCTAAGATTATAAAGTTATTTTAGTAAAGGAAAAATTCAATCGCGGGCAGGATTCGAACCTGCGTCTTCTGGTTTGATACACCAGACGCTCTGACCGCTAAGCCACCGCGAACCCCACCCGCCCGATTGAAATTTGCCTTCACATTCTGAGTTTACGTCATAAGGTGACGTTGGCGACATCAAACCAGAAGACGCAGATTCGAATCCTACCCTCGGTTGAATTTTTCCTTTACTAAAATAAAATTATATACTGATTGAAATGTTTCCAATCTGTGAAATGTATGTAGAAATTAGCAAAGGAAATTTATTACACAAAAAAAATTTAAAAAAATTTATTGACAAATTACCTAAATAACATGTGATAATAACTCAACCACCCGAACAAGTTGAGTTCAGAATTAGTTGTAAGTAGTAAGTATTGAGAAAATTATAATTGTTAATTACGATATTAAGTGATTTTTAAGTTTACCCATGTATTAGCTAGGTTATTTGAAAATGTTACCAGTGTGCTGTATATTGAGCACAATAAGTACAACATAATAATAATCTAACGTCACTAGTGATGCGACACCGCGGCAACAACACGCACGAAAAAAATGCAAAATAACGGACGGAGAAAAGAAAACACGAAGCGAGCGCATCGTAATGCAAGTAAATCGTCCGTGGAATCCGAGAACAAAACCGAATAAATTGTTTTAATAAGCCATAAATTACGACAAAAAAATCGGTCCGATCACGCCGTTACGATGGCTGACCATGGCATTTACGCTTTGTTGGATACCATACATGGTGCGCTTAAAATGCACTTTTTGTATCGACTGAGCTGGTTTTTGCAGCGGCTTGCATCGCATACACAGTAATTTCCTATTACTACAGTTATGGCCTGAACCTGCTTATCAGTATACCTAGCAGCCGTAAGCGTAACTACTACGCTAGAGATTAGATTCGAGGCAGTGTTATTGGGTTTTTCTATCAAATTTTCACCGGAAACGCAGTGTGGAACGACCTCAAACGAGATGGACAGACGACCTGGTAATGGCCGCTGAGAGTTTTTTGATGCAGGCGGCATATAAACCGTCCTTGTGGAAGTCTTTGAGGGAGGCCTTTGTTCAGCAGTGGACTTCTATTGGTTGATATGATGATGATAATGATGATGATTAAATTTTTAGTAACAGCTGAGAGTTTGGATTACATGGGAACTAAATATACCGGCGCACAGTGAGTGTATATCAGTACGCCTGCCTAACTCTTCGGGGAATACAGGCGTGATGATATGTTATATTTTATGGGTCGGCAGGAGCATGGTTGCGCTTGGCTGAACCTATTAGATTCAAAGTTCAATGCAAGTGACGCAGGTGTAACGCTGTAGAGAAGTTTTAACGATCACAATGTTAGTTTTATGTTCACGCATCGAGGTTGCTTACTTCAACAACAGTTTTGCTAAGAGCATCTTAAGTTGTTCGGCTGGATTAAAATAAGAACAGGTGTTTATGTTGCTCTAACTTACGGTATTTTGTATGATGATAGTTCTTATATTTGAAGAACTTAACCCCTATTCATAGGATGGATCAAAATATAAGTTGAGTAAATTCTGCATAGAGTAAGTTTTTGGTGGTTTGATGACAGGTGTGGTGGTAAAATCGTCCTTGCTTAAAAAAATAAATGAAATGCTATAAATATGGAAAGCAAAAATAGAGTCTCAAGGTCACACGTATTAATTCGAGAAAATACCCTTTCAACCCTTGCTTTTTACAAACACACGATAGAATACAGCGACTGTTTAGTCTTATAAGTGTACCTAGTTACTCAAGTGGATTATTAGAACCTACCAACTCGCAAATTATCTTTTGCATAGAACTGCAACACAAAGGATAACGAATAAGCCAAAACAGATTTTACACAAGACTGCAGGCATATATCAAGTATTTTCTCTCGAATAATTCTTTGTACACGAACTCACTATCTCTTTAGGGAGTCGTACAGTGAAAATAAACGAGCGAAAAGCCTTGGCAAGGTTACTACTACTGGTAGAAACTCAGAAATAGCCTCTTGCCTTGTTCAAGGACGTCAGCATTTCACAGTGACACACACACAATAAGTCATTGTTCCAACGAGTAAAATACTAAATGTTAACGTTTTGATACGAAAAGAAATGAGACTCAATAAAATACAGTCTTCACTGACGATGTGTTTGTTTTGTTACACAAGGTAAAATTATGTGTCTGTTTCGAAAGCAAGAGCGGCGGCCATTTTAATGACGTTCAAAAACCTCGCGGTTTTGAGTAAAAATAATGACGAGATCTGTTGCCCTACTAGGAGTTTACGCACGCGATAGTAGTTAGCGTCTCTCGAAATACTACAACATTTCGTACGTGACCATTTCAGGCGCTCTAAGAAGTTTTTATATGGAAGCTCTAGAGTCTAGTGGACAATACGCGCTAACGCCTCTGGTAATGTTTGAATGCGGATTTTTTTCTCAGGTTACCACTTGAAGGATTTCCATTCAAAAAAATTACTGTCGTTTACTTAATAGTAAACCTGGTAGAGCTACATTTATTTATCCACGCGACGCTAACGATTATCGATCGTCCTAACAGGACTAGTGAAGAAAAGTGACACTCGGTAAGTAGTTCGTTAACATGGTAAATAGTTAAATTAACAACACAGAAACAGACAGTCTACACGAGACTGTTATCATGTATTTATGTACGCAGGTACGCATTGTGTGATATTGAAGCGCGTTCAAATTTGAGCAAAATGTGGATGATGCTTCGGACAAAATCATTATAATTAATGAAAGCACAACCACCGTGTATTAATCCACTCCCCATTTTGTGGACTGCAGTAGAGCATGTAATGCGAGTATGCGACACACTAAAGCGAAAACAAAATTTCAACTGAATAAACCGTACCTACAACATTCCTAATTATCAATTTTGAAATTCTTCGCTATTGTCATTAATTCATTATTGAGTTCATTTTGAAATGCATCAATGTCAATATTGAGGATGGTAGGTATAAATATTGACATAGACATTTATCGTAGGTACCTACCTAGTACTACTTTTCTGTCTCATTATTTTTTTTGAAAATATAAGTACTTAATGTATGTAGTCTGCTTCATTAGTCTAGTGGTCCCAAGCGCAACTGCTACGGTAGAGGCCCTGGGTTCAATTTCCAGCAAAAGTAATATTGGGTGTTTTATGAAATTCTGGCTTTTCCCAAAAGACTATCTACAGCATGGGGTCCTTAAAAAGAGGAGTGAAAAGGTTTTTACAGGGTCGGCAACGCGCGAGCGACACCTCTGGTGTTGCAGACGTCCATAGGCTATGGTAACTGCTTATCATCAGGCGGGCCGTAAGCTAGTTTGCCACCACTTTGGTATAAACAAAAACTAAATACCTAGTGCTCGGATTTGTGCCCGGTTAATAGTAATATGCTGGGCCCGAATTACATGGGACCTAAACATATCGACGAACTGTAGGTGTATACATATAAGTAAGTACACTTCTGCCTAACCCTTCGGGGAATACGTGCAGGATGGTATATTATGTTATACGTATCATGATGATATTGTAGAACCCACACAACATGGCGACCGACCAGGATCAAGACGGGTTGCCAGGATCAAAACTGATTGCTGTTCCTTGTGGCCTTCTTGTTAAATGGACCACAAATATCCAGAGTCCATCAATTCATATTTAAAACGCAAAGCAAACCCTTAGCAATTTCCTAATATGATTCATACTATGATACATCAAAAGCCTTTATAACGCAGCCCTATTTAAAAATTAACATAACATACATACCATCACGCCTGTATTTCCCGAAGTGTTAGGCAGAGGCCTAATGTACACCCACAGTTCGCCGGTATGTTTAGGTCCCATGTAATAGGGGGCGAGCCTATTGCCATTAACCGGGCACAAATTCAGACTCCGAGCTGCTACTCAGAATTTCATAGAAAATGCTCGACCTGGAGATCGAACCCAATACCTCTAGCATAGCAGTCGCGCTTAGGACAGGCAATGAGGCAGTTAAAAATTACTGGATAAATATTTGCAATCATCTGAAATAATGACTTTTATAATGTTTCTTAAAAAAAAACATATAATTTCAACGTTTAAATATCAAATTGTTATATGTTATCAAATTAATTATCAAAAACACTTAGTAGGTATTTTGTGCAAAAAATTCGAAAAACAAAACGTACCAGCAAAATATTTGCATAAAACTTTTAGCGACGACGGGTTGATTTGATTTTTACTCAAATAAAAAAGCAGGGTCATTTCACATCTCGTAATATAATAACGTACATTCTAAGTACATAATGAGTTTAGATGCAGCATTATGTCGGCGTAGGTATAATTCATTTGGTGAGGCACTCATAAGCAGGCTCAGAATATTCTTTGTGGAGCTCCGGGGAAAGGGCTGTGTGGTTTTTAGTGCTGTGGCGTTACATAATGTCGATGCATTTTAGATATTTTCGGACAAACATTCAGAAATGATTTTTAATGTAAAGATTCCATTATAGTATAGAAACAATTTATACTAATTACTATTATAAACGCGACAGTAACTCTGTTTGTTACGTTAATACGTCTAAACAGCTGAAACAATTCTGACAAAATTCGTCAGAATTGTTTCAGCTGTTTAGACGTATTAACGTACACATAACGTAACATACACAGAGATTGTACCCCGGAGAAGGACATAGACTCCATTGTATCAAAAAGTATTTTAGGACGTGACTGGTAACAGCTAGTTTCTAATACATTAGATGAAGTGCGATTAAAAAACTTACAGCGTACATAAATACATAAAAAAAAATGTAGTAAGAAATGTTAAAAAAAATCATGGTTTTAACAGTTGATAAAAAACAGTATTTTGCTATGAACTTATGGCATGCATCAAGCATGTTTTTCAAAATTCATCGACATCGATAAAGCTCGTACCAACCTCCAACACTGCTCTTTGGCGTCAGGTCCAGATCAAATTAAAAACAGAATTTATTATAAGTACCATTAATTATTTGATGCAATACTGTGTTCGCTAGCGTCGGGACGGCCTGACCGCACACCGTGTTTTTGCTACCAAATTTACAGGTACAAACGGAATAGGATATTTAGATTAACACTGTGAAGGGATGAACGCGACGGAATAGTCAACGTAGGAAGGATAATTAGTTTCGCGCGTACAACAACACAATTACCTTTTTACTTAAACCTTGTATCCATTTACATGAATTTTAGCCACTTTATTTCAATTTGTAGGCAAATTGCTAAATTTGTTGTAACACTTCAAATTTAATATGTCACAAAAGTCCCGATTTACGATTTTATTTAGATTAATTTTATATTATTGATATGATGATGATTTCTATGATATTCTCAGTAGCACTTTAGTTTGGATTTGTGCCCGGTTAATGGCAATAGGCTCGCCCTTATTGCATACCAGCAATCTGTGGGTATACAGGCATAATGTTATGTTGATTATTTAATGACTAATGGTGATCGAATGATTCATTTATATATTGAAATTATTTCAATACATAACATTGTTTGCTTTCTACAATAACGGTTTTCCATTTGTTATTTCTCTTTATTTTTAAAAGCATGCTAAAACAAAAATAAAATTTTCAATGTTTACGTAGAAATGTTATTTCAATTTTATTTGGGAGAGTAATATTGAAGGATTACAGTGCACTTTTAGGGTTGGGATTACAGACGAAAATGGAAAACGCATTTAACAATTTTTCGTAATATTCTTTGATAAATCCATTGCAGGTTTTTAAGTATAGCCAAAAAATCAATACAATTCATGTATTACATTCATACAGAATACGTTTTCAGAGGAATGTACGAAATGTGTTTCGTGTTACAAGATAGTCGTATCCGTGTGGATTCCAAAACGATGGCAATTGATAGTTTGGTAGAATGGGGACAGTGGAGTGACAAACTTTATGAAAAGTTTCCCTAACCTCGCAGTCGGGAGCGATGAAGTAAAAATCCCGAATTCACTAGTGTCATTCATAACATTGACATAAGGTCCAAATTGCACGAAATGAAACAATTATATAACGATATTAATTTTTCCTTTATTCATTTGTTTATTTTTTTATTTCCAACAGGAATATTAAATGGATCATTTGAATGTTTCCTTAGTAATAGTGGGCTCAAAGCCTCAACAAGGAATTAAATATGAATATTGTCTGGCCTCGTCAACTGTGTTTCGATTGTCCGATCCACGAGTTCTTTATGACTTTGTAGCGGTTACCAAGTACCAAGCGTAGGTTTACTTAGGTTCTGTCCTCAGGCCTGTTTTGGTCGGCCTACTTGGAGAATGAATACGAAAACGTATTTGCTTTGTGACTTGTAAATGTCCTCTGGCAGAATGACGACATTGTTAATAAATCACTTGTAAGACTTGTGTGTATCTTAAAAAGGTCGGTGACGTGTGTATGAGACCCCTACTCGGAACTGTGCCCTGTTGTTTATTCCAAATACAATTGGATAAGAACTTTACAAATTATAGAATTTGAATTAATTAAATATGATCCATGTCAAGTGTTATTAACTTATGAATATACCTACTTTATATAAAACTAGCTGTTGTCCGCAGATTCACTCACGTCCCAAAAAGATTAACATACGTTATAGCATGTTAAAATGTTCGATTCTAGGCGGCGTATCAAGATGAAAGATGCACCAGATTTTAAGTAAGACCTCTAGCAATACATCGGTAACATATTACGGTACATTCAATTCCATGCAATAATTTTTGCGTGATGCGCATACAAACATACAGACAAAAATTCTAAAAATTTTGACTACTGTTGCTCTAATAAAGACCCCATATTAGTTTTTATTTAATATCTATAATGTACAGACATCGGTCTGTTACAATTTTATTATAGGTATAGCTACCTACTTCAATTCTTACGTCACCAATTTAATACCTCCATTGCTTTCCATACAATACAATTTGGACAATTTGCTGAAGTTTAAACGTAATGTATCCTGTAATTGGACATCGGTAGGTGCTATAGGAAACAGGGGCACAGTTTGACACGCACTGTATTAATGACAGTATGTTTGCCCCCAGTTAAGTGCAGATAAGGCTCTCACAATCGCGCCTCTCATTAAACGGGGGGAAGTGTTTGTAATAATTGATTAAACTTATATGTATGTCGACTGTTGATTAATTGTCGGTGGGATGGAGTGTACAAAGGTTTAGATAACCTTACATTCCTTCGAAATCTACGGTCGGAGCCATGAGATTCGCATACCTAAAGATGTTACAAAGATGGAAACTACGATGGGGCATACCTACCCTAACCATTAAATTCCCATAAAAAGGCGGAAACTTAAATTTATGCGATAGATATCTCTCACTTGCGCATGCGACTGTAAACAGAAAGCCAGAAAATAATTATTCAAGGTTAGTTACTACGATCATCAAACTAATAAACCTGCAGCGAGTTAAGTCTAGGTACCTATCTAGACTTAAAACACAAAAAAAAAACAGTTGCAGTCAATTTGTTAGTAGTACTTAGAATTAGTTTTGACCTTTGTCACTTCGGTAAAGCGGCTTTGTTCACTTATTACGAGTCCCATGTGTTTTTTGGACCCACGTTAAAAGCTTTGAAGTTTGCCTAGCAGACATGGCCCGGAGTCTCAACAACTAAGGTTGCGTGTATATGAACGCGTGGGCAGCGTGACGATTTGCAGAGTTTGCTCTAAATTGAAATAAATATCGCGGCACGCGCCGTGGATGCAACAAGACGGTTTAGCAAATAGATAAGGTGCATTAAAAAGCATGCAAAAAAAAATGGCGGGTAAGATAATAATGACGATTTCTTAATTAAAAATCCGGGCCACAAAAACAATAGGTTTTGAATTGTGTCCGAAATTTGTTACCTACTTGAACCTTTTGTTAACATTGAAACAGCACTCATGTTTGGAGGTCTTAATAATAATTTAATGAAACGTCTGTCAGATATCATGAATTGAATTTAAGTCATTCTCATAAATATCAAATTGATTGTTACCTACTTATGTCTGAATAAGGTAGCTTATAAGATGAAAAACAAGCAAAATAAATATAGTATATTTATCAAAAATCACAGTTTCATAGTACCTAATATCAATATTGTTTTAGTTCCATGACAAGCTAAGTCGCGAAACTTATGCAAATGTGTCTCCAATCTCGGCATCCTTACCTAACTCGACTGTATTGTGACAGTTCTAATGATTTTCACACGTAGCATGCGAAGCTCTTACAAGAAACTGATCTGTCAAGTTAGCTAAATAAAACTACTTTTTACAGATGTAATCATGTTATATATGTACATAGATATTATTACATCGTGACGTTTCAGATTAATTACAGTATTCTGGTAGTGAAAAGACTGATCGTTGAAGATAGTAATGGATATGGTCTGCAGCTTGACAATAAAATCTAGTGAAAGAAAGTAAAGATTTTTTCTATACGACACTGACAAATTCGCTACTACGGAGGCTAGTTACAATACGAAATATAATGATAATAACAGTGTAATTACTCAAGCTCTAAAATCATCTGCTATTAAGACCAGATATTCCGGAACAGTATATTTAGGTTAAAATAAGGAATAAGGAACACGGAACGGTTCGCTACCGGCCAATAGCAGTGTAATGTTCACTATAACCCATGATTTTAACGAGGTTTGAACTGTGACCAGTGAACTGATACAAATCGTAGTGCGTACTAAAGGGTACTGGATATGGCAGGTGAAACAAGAACATCTCTGTTGTAATATTCACTTTGGTACACCCTACCCCCTTCCCCGCGCCACAGTCCCTTCCGAAAGCTCTTAATGCCAAGTCGGCCTGACCTCATGGCAGCTACATTAAGCCGTTTATACATTATGTATGAATTTGTTATGCCGTTTGATGTAAAGAAGCTTTAACTCAGGTAGTGCGAAGGTTTTAAGTCAATTTTCCTTAAATATTTTATAGTCTAATTTATCAATTTGTGTTTCCTGAATTTGGAGCTGTCAGGAAAATAATAGTTTACCGATTTTTTAATCTAAGTTTTTTTTTTTAAGTATGTTTACTAGCGTTGTGGATCGTACATTGCTACTATTTTTGTTAACCACTGGTGCTAAGCTAAATGCTTGTGTGACGAGTAGGAAGTACTGAGAACATAGTGTTTGCCCGATTGATCTCGTATTATGATAAATGATATTTGTTTATGTAAATAAAAGTTATTAGGACACTTTTACAAGTGAATGTATTTTTTTAACTAGATTTACCTACTATATATTCGACATACCATCAAACCTGTATTACCCAAAGGGAAGCAGAGGCGTACTATGTACACCCACAGCTGGCCGGTAGGCTTCGTGTAATAGGGGGCGAGCCTATTGCTATAACTGGGCACAAACAAACTCCGAGCTGCGACTTTGCGATTTTGCGATTCAATAACACTGCTCAACGTGATAATTGAACCCAAGATGTCTATCGTGGCAGTCGCTCTTTGGACCACTAGACTAATGAGGCAATTTTAAGTTAGTGTTCCATTTTATCACTATCACTAGTAAAAATTATATAAAACAAACTTATTTGCGTTTCGTTCTGCTAAACTTCGCACCGGATTTCTATACCTTCGATTTTCAGAATCATTTAGTATTTATTGCCAGAAAGTTGATTGATACGTATAATGACCGCTTATTATTTGTGGATTGCACCCGTGCAAAGCCGGGGTAGGTGGCTAGTGATAAATAAAGCAAGAACTCGTTCTCTGTTACTTTATTCTCACTCGGAGGTGGGTTCTCAGCCTTACGTATTTTTCTTCTCCACTATGCTCTGGCCAAGACATAAATTGGACCGAATTAAGCAAAAATCATCCAATCCACACAAACCTCAACATGTTAAAATATACCTTATTCGGAGGACATAGTTCTCAAAAACACGAAATTTACGAGGTTGCGGATTGGATCATTTTTGCTTAATTCGGTCCAATTGACAGGTAATATTTTAACAACATAGTGTGTTTACCAATTAGACTAATGAAATATCCTAGAGACAACTTTCTGAGAAGTCTAAAAAACCCGCCAACAATCCTTCAAACAAAAATATCCCGTTGCATTTCAAAACTATTTGCTCCGTCTTTTAATTAAGTTAATAACAAACACGGACCATAAAGTATTGGAGGTGCTAGTACGACTGCACCAACAAATCTCTTTCGCATAAAAGTCAATAGCACTCGTATACCAGAGTATTTGGATTTTCGATGGAATGAATAAAGCCTTCCGTGGCAACCCTGCGTTTTTGGCCTCGGGCTTTTCGAGAAATAGTAAAAAAAACCGATTCGATTGCATCCGCGTGCTGTATTTTGACATCTAGAATGGTAAAATATCTGTAAAAAGCTGGAAAACTGTGAATGAATAGTAAAAAACCGTGAAAATTTTAAATATACACATATTAAGCTATTTTTCGTCAGTAACTGTACTTATAATAGATACAATTATATAGTATAGTTAAGATAGATCTATTTTTTTATGGTTTAATTTTAATATTACATTTTAATTTCCAATATTTTTGTACGATACATGAAAAGAAACATAGCATAACATCAATGAATTACCCAGTTATTCAAACATTATAATAAAACACAGCGAATAAAATACTGCTATAGTCAGCACCGAGTCTTCGCTTCTTTTTTACCTATAAACTATTCTCCAGGCCAATGAACACGAATGAGGTAAATAGGCCTTATCCGCTCAACACTAGCATATTTTTACATCAATAAATTACTTGTTTATTGAAGAGCAAAACAGAAAAAGAAACATGTTGATGATATACAATGCTCTTCCAAAAACCCGCAGTAAATCTGAATGTGTAAAGTTCCCAGTGTAAAACAGGTCAACACAAATTTAAATGAAGGAATACTGAATCTTGTGAAAACTACGGCTCACAAATTCGTTACTTTACATTCAAATGGGGCCTCATTATGATGTAAAAATAAAACTTCTAGGTAGGTACTTCCCCCCATGCTGATTTCGGAGAGGAAAGATGTTTTATGACTTTAATTAATTTAAGAATGTAGTAAGTGCTTGTCCTTTTTCTTAAGTTTTCACCTAACTTTAATGGATAAGTGAGTGGAAATATAGAATTACCCGCTAACAAGACTGCACCCTTTTTTACTATACCACTACGCCTGTAGGTATTTCCTGAAGGGTCAGATAGAGGTGGACTAATGCACACCCACTTTCGGTATGTTTTGGTCCCATGTAATAGGAATTATTATTTTAAAACTAAAAATGTATTATAATTGACTGAAGATGTTAAGTTGCTCGCCGCTATTTTAAGTAAATAACACTATTTTTCACTATTACAACATTGCAGAAAAAACGTAGTCGAAATCGATAGCTCTTAGTAACAATTTCTCCTCTTGACTTCCGAAATATAAAATTCGTTCAATTTAGTTTTTTGAAACAAAATATCAATAAATACCATAATTCCCTTGTTTCAATAAAATAATTTAATATAAATAAGTAGGGAACATAATTGGAAAGAAAATAAATTGTTACAATCGTCCTGAAAACAAAGACATCTAATAGGGTTATAGAACGGACATTGGCAACATTTTGATACAAAAAATTTGATGCTAAATAAATTTCTCTCCTATTGACATATTATTTGTAGCAAATGGAAAACAAGTCTAGGTTACGATTTGTTATTAATGATGGAATTATTTCAATGACCCAAGAATATAATAGTAGGTACCTCATCATTTATTTGTATATTATTTTGGATTCGATAGCTCGTAATATTCAATGTTTTTACCTGAAAATAATGTCATAGAGGACTAGGACTAGGACATCAACATAACACACTTTTGACATGCATGTGATGCTATTGTGTGTGTAATATCATAACGATAGTAAAAGAAAATCAAAGATAAAAATTAGTCTATTTTTTATTTTTAGCGTAGTTAGGCTTTCTGGAAGCCTTAAGGGTCCGGCGGAGCTTGAATTTCCCACAAAAACGTAATACTGAAATAAATCGTCATCCAGACAATATTCTATCAAATTATGTTATTATTCGGATTTGGATACCGTTAATCTAGGTTCCTACAGTAGGTACTATTTCGTCTACTTGTACTGGAAATAAAAGGCTGGAAAATCGTTCCAAACTTGGTAAAGTTATCAAAAATTGCTTTCGCTTACATTAATTTCCAGTTTCAGTCCAGTTAAAGTTATTTTGGACGAAATGGTAGAGTAGGAACCCAATTTAACGGTATCGGAATCCGAATAATAACAGAATTTGATTAAATTGTGTTTGAGTTACGATTTATTTCGGTATTACGTTTGTAAGAGAAATTCTGTCCGCCGCCGGACTCCTAAGAGGAAACTCAAAATGGCGCAAAAGTAAGTACGGAAAAGGAGTGTTGATTCGAGGTGCTTGCGGACATGCTTGAGAAACGCATAAGCAAATCAATTTGAAAAATACCAAAAAACATGTTAACAGCTCATGAAATACTCAGTTTTACTGAAATCGACAGAAACGAGCAAGATAAATCGTACAACATTTTGAATTGGAAAAAGTAACATTAATAATAAGTTTAAAAATGTATTTATCATGGCAGTTCTAAGCCATGGCGGGCATGTCCGTCCTAACGAGGAACGGAGTGTTCTTCAAATGTTTTGAGGAGTGGGACACGTCTCACGGAAAGCGGAGCACGACTTTTTGCTTATTCAATTTTTAAACAAAATATTAGTTACTATTAGTAGTCTATAAGCGACTGTTACGCTAGAGATCCTGGATTTGATTCCCAGGTCAAGCAAAGTGTTATTGGGTTTTTTTATGAAGTTCTCAGTAGCAGCTCGGAGTCGGAATTTGTGCCCGGTTAATGACAATAGGCTCGTCCCCTATAACTTGGAACGTAAAAAGACCGGCGAACCGTGGCCGTACAATTAGTACATCTCTGCTTTACCCTTCGGGGAATACAAGTGTGATGGTATGTTATGTTGTAAATAAATTTATTTCAAGACACATTTGACGAGTAAAAAAGGTAAAGGTGATCCGCTCCGCTTGTTATGCGTTCCGCTTCCGATCACAACTCGCTTCTAGTGTGACGCACGCTTAAATGAGGGAATAATCGTGATGCATACGACATTCTGAAGCATTAGACTGCAACGCATTAGATGCTCAGTCATATTTCAGACGTCTTGATATGGTCTAGAGAATACTAATACCTATCTGTATATCTTACTTTAATATTTTATGCATAAGGAAAAAATACTTACATTTTGACTGGTTTTTAGTCTCTAGATTTGAAAAAACCGATAACATCGGCTAAAACAGTCAATGATATCTATACTGAAAAAAATATTGTCACGACTAGGCGTCAAAGTACTCCTTCACATCACTGTCATCCGGTAACATACCCAGAAGACTGGCGGTATTGCCAGTATTCATACTTTACATTAGGTATATGTTCAATATACTAGCTTTTGCCGACAGCTTCGGTACCCTCAACTTTTGACCGCATCGTTGACGGGGTATCTTCGATTTACTTAATTGACAACATTCATATATTACAGTAGCCTATAGACGCTTGCAACACCAAGGGTACCTCTCGCGAGTTGCCGACCCTGTAAATTAAGGAGGAATAGCAGGGCTGGCAGCATAGGAAACATGCTGCATGACAGCGGCAGTAACAAAATACCACCGGTCCTCCCTCTGCCGACACAACGCTTCCTCGTGGAGCTCTGTAGCGACCTTGCTCACCGTTAGGGACTCATATGATGAGTCCCTAACGGTGAGCAAGGTCGCTACACGGAGGCATCCAGAGATTGACCGTGACAAGTACACCTTAACCACATTGATCAATTATCTATGTATATAATTAGCCACAAGGAATTAAAAAAATTTTTGGCCCAAATTTTCAATTACCCAGTCCCATTCAGAATTCCCACGAGACGTTTACTGTAAGAAAACAGTAGAGATAAAATTTCGACGTCACTTGTTGCTCGAATCTGGTATGCGTCACACGCTCGCGACGTCTCGGTGCCTTCTAAACTGTGTTTAGGAACGTCTGTCGTACGAATCGCTCTTTATTTCAAGCCATTTAAATTCTATTTGGCTTGGTGAGTAAACTTTGGAGTCTAAAGTTTAAATTAACTGTAGTACGGAAGAAAGTAAGGACTAAATATAGGCTACGACTGTAAACCTTCTTTTTTAATTGATAAGGATAACGATTTTGACGATAACAAAATCATTTTTTAACGTTTACGACTGCAAACTTAGTATCTTACGCTTATTAGTTGCGCTTGCGCCAATTAAATAGACAGTATTTAGTTACTAACTACTAGTTGTCCTTAGCGTGACTGCTACGGTCAGAGGGTTCGATTCCCAGGTCGAGCAGTGTAGCAGTGCTTTTTCTGTAAAATTCCCAGTAGCAGCTCGAAGTTTGGATATGTTTCCGGTAAATGGCAATAGGGTCGACCTCTATTGAATGGGACTCCGAAATACCGGTTATCTGTGAGTGTACACTAGTAAACCTATGCCTGATCCTCCGGGCAATACAGGCGTGATGGTATATTATTATATCTACTCTATTATAACATTTGTAGGTACACAAATGTCAAACTTACTTTTAATCATTACAACAAAAAAGCAAAGCTTACAAAGTAGTAGTAAATACAATGAATAGCTCTACAATGTAACGTAATCCCGTTTGTAGTCCGCTGCTAATAAACTGTAGTTACTAGTAGTACTCATGGCTGGCGTCCGTCCACGTGGATGACGTCACATACGAAATGGACGGTGACGCAGAGCTATCAAAGTGGCAGATGAAGGGTACAGTCAGTATCAAATATATCGGCATGAACAGGCTAAAATTTATATTAAAGAAATCAAACTCTATCTCTATAATATACAATTCATGTTAGAATGACACTTGCCTTGTACTGTGTTGATTCTCAAAAATCCTTGTGCCATTGAGATATACTCTTAATTTTCTAAGTAATTTAGATTTTGATTCTGATTGTACGACAATTAACTTTGACGTCAGTTCAATTTCACAACATAATAAATTTATGTTCGAGATTTTCAGCGACCTCCAAGGATACCTGGTAGAGGTCTCTAGGATACGTTGAATGCAGGCAGCCTATAAAAGATCCTTGTCGAAATCTGGAGGGAGGCTTTTCTTCAGCAATGGATGTACTACTTGGCTGATAAAATGATGTATGTACTTGGCTGATATAATGATGATTCGAGGTCTCAGAACTTTTTAAGAGATTATTTTCGTCGATGAAACTTTGCTAAATAACATAAAACATTTTCTAATAACATGATATTTATTCAATTCATATTTTGAGTTCGGTTACCTAATATATTTCGTTTATAAGTAGCAAAGTGCGTTCTTTGCAGGAAAGTTATAAAATATTGAAGATTTAACTTGAACTCAATATTTAACGAAAGCTTATAGAGAGCACCTGAGTTCTCAGTAAGCTTTTCTGTAAGCTGGTTCGGTGATACGGTTACTGCAAAGGTTTTAGTTCAGAAAACGTTTATTGCTAGTTAGTGGTTACGATAAATATAACCTTCAAACATTTCGAACGGATTTTTTAAGTTCCTTCGTTCACAAAACGATGCGTGTATTTTATTATATTTCCAAGTTTAATGGGAACGCATATGAGAACCGTACAGTTAGATCAACATGAAAAATAGAGGTTGGATGTTGAAAATAAATCGCTAATAAAAATCATGTACATCATGATTACCTACTATTGCTGATTTTGACTTTTGATTTCGACTCATTGAAGGCGGTACTTTTTTATTATTATTTTTCGATATTGGGACATCACAGACGCTATCTGTATTATAAAGTCTGAAGTTTTGCCAATTGAAGTCAACCTGTATTTCCTTTTCGCAACTCTACAACAAATAACCTAAAATGTAACCACATAGACAAAATAATTCTACATCAAGTCTAATTTCTAAAACATGAGTCAATTATGAAGTTAGATTGAGCGACATTAAACAATAGGGAATTACATTAAGACATTATGATCTACATAATTAAATATTTCTAGAATTTTCCACAATTTCTTCTCAAAGCCAGTCTATGAAAAATGGCTCCTGAAATAATTTTAATATGTTAGCTTGTTTTTGACACATTAACAGTAAATATCTCATTACTGTTAATTTGTCAAAAACAATCTTTTTGTATTTTTTTGCATTTTCCAAGATTATAAAGATATTTTAGTAAAGGAAAAATTCAATCGCGGGCAGGATTCGAACCTGCGTCTCCTGGTAAGACTCGCGGTGGCTTAGCGGTCAGAGCGTCTGGTGTATCGTCGTCGTGTATCGCGTATGGAATTTTTCCTTTACTAAAATATCTTGTCAAAAACAAGCTAACATATTAAAATTATTTCAGGAGCCATTTTTCTATTTAAACTTATTTTGAACATAAACTGTTGATGTGTCTCCTTGAAAAATAGCGGGTATAAGTTATAATTTCCAGAAATAGTTATTCGCAATAGGTACACATAAACGCATGATTATTTCAAAATATTTTAATATGTTCTTTGACACAACAATTTACTTTATATTGACATCGATACTTCTTGATGCTTGTTAGTCAATTGTTAGTTTACATCGTGACATCTAATAAAAGTTCAGAGTTGAGCACAGATTGCAATTTCTATCCCTCGCATCAAGGTATCATTTACAGTTCAAATAAGGCTTTATCAACCAGTTGCGTGTGCCTGAGCTGAGTCCGATCCGAAATCGAACGACGAAATGAGCATTTGGAACAAACATTTGAGCATAATAGTGTTCGATACCATTTGTATGCGAAGACAATTTAGCTGTATCGACTCCGTGTTCATTACATGGTAAAGACTGTTTTGCAATGTTTTTTTTTTGCATAGCAGTTGAATAATAAAAGAATACAATGCCTAATTAGTTGTTTACGGTGAGTATCTATTATTTTTAAGCTCCGACGCAAAAAAGGGGTGTTATAAGTTTAACGTGTGTGTCTGTGTCCGACTTTTGCATCATAGCTCCCAAACGAATGGATAAATTTTGATGCCTTTTTTTAGTTTGAAAAATGACTAGATTGAGAATGTGAGAGAAATGATATATATACCCCATATTAATGTCAGAAGCGATATGCTTCTTATATGTGTAGAAATTACTATTTTCTCAATACTCAATCTTTATTGCATCTCACGATATATTTTTACATGGATGATATACTTAAAATAGATTTCATTATGGACCTCGTCCGTTTAAACACATACCTAAATATACCTATTCAAAATCACTATCGTATAAATTATGAGTTAAAAAATTGAATAATCCATTACGAATAAGATTAAAGGATACATTCCGACATAGCACACAAAACACTTACAGTATCTCCCATCAAAATGCAAGCGAGTGAAAGCTTTGAGGTAACAGAGGCAAGTTGGACCTTGATTGCGGATCGCAAATGTTTGCCGGAGCTCACGAGAACCGCATCAATTATTCAAATAACTACGTACTGAGACTAGACGAGTAATTTTGCGAATATTACCCGTGGAGGGGCCCGAAATGTAAGCTGCTTACAAGTTTCGCGCCAAATAACTTGGGGATACCCGAGAATGGCTCTTATGTATGGTAAGTATGCAAGTCCGGGCCCGCTCGGGCTCTAGTTAGTTAAGTGACGTTATTAATCTGATGAAAAGACCTATTGATCGCGTGTGTTACTCCACAGTTTGGGATACTTAGGTACCACACACGACAGTACTTCAACTTTGATACTTAATTAATATAAAACGTCTAATGAAAATATCTGAAATTTAGAATGAAGAACACTGAGCACGTACGTTTGCCTAAGCCGGATTCGGCGAACCTCTTTAAGTTATCCAAACAGGCCGAAAATCTCAACTTGAATATAGGAGAAAAATGTTCAATCTGAATAAAGTGTGCCACCGTGGCCTCGGCTTTGCCGAAAAGGGAAGACGGATTAAAGAGGTCGCCAAGCTGACATAGTAGGATTAACGGAACGGTGCCGTGTCAGCAAATAAATGACGATTCTTCGAAAATATACATTATTCACTGAATGTAGGTATATTAAAGGACTTAAAAATATAAGTCCAGTTTATAAAAAAATATCCTTACTAATATTAAAAACGTGAAAGTTTGTGAGTATGGATGTATGGATGTTTGTTACTCTTTCACGCCAGAACGGCTGAACGGATCTACATGAAATTTGGCACACACCTAGATTATAGCCTGGTATAACATATAGGCTACTTTCTGGTCGGACTAGGTTGGACCCAATCCTGAAGTCCACGCAGACAAAGTCGCGGGCAGAAGCTAGTAAAAAGAAAAAAAAAATATATCACTGTATTTTTTCAAATAGATTAAATATTTATGCTTAATATTATAAATAAGAAAGTAACACGTAAACCTCTGAATCAATTTGAATGAATTTTGGTATAAAGATAGGTTGGATCTTGAAGAAAGACATGCTACATTAGGTCTCAATGAAATGTCTCAAATCTTTGGAATGCGAGTGATTCGCAGCAACGAGTAGGTACAATAATAAATACTACCATGTTTTTTTATTTAAGTTTTATAAAATATATTAGTATTATCATAGCATATTATATATTAGTAGTCTCTTTGTAACCAATTGCTTTGGAAATAGTTTTCGAAATAAATTTCAAGACCATTTTTATAAGTTTATCCCTCTTATTCTTTAGTCACATCAGTACTGTGGGTCTCCACAGAGTTCTTACCAATAAGTACTCAAATGGATATTTATATTTAAAAAACTAAGATAAGATAATACCTATTGCGGTTTGTACCGAGCAGACTTACATTGAATACAGAAGCTTTACCTTCGAACTTCTCTAACTGTAAGGCTTAGTCCACAGATTTAGAACACCTCAAACCGACTACGAATGTTCATTTATTCAAATATTTATCTACCAAGAACTTAAAACATTAATAATTCCGTTTGCTAGTCACTTCCAGGCGAGTTCAGAGTTATCGGCCCTCGTAAAATAGGGAATGGCAACACGTCAATAAAACCTGACATCTGTCAAAGGAGAAAAACGCTGACATTTTCAATAGATGCAAGTTCGATTTTAACTGCGACAGCCGAATAGTCGATTTGGAAAGTTTTTTGAACTAAATTCAGCGAAAAAACTGTCAACTGTGAGCATATCGCTATGATACGTCCATTTTTCAAATTTTCATCTGGATTTCTAAGTAAATATTGCATTAAAAGCGCTACAATGATGCCCAGTACATTGTTACACGGTGAAACCGCGTTAATATATCCAAAGCCTTATTAAATTTTAACACAAAAGTTGCATAGCGCTGAGCTATAACAGCATCGCATTTACAGGCGCGCCTATAATTTTGCTATCGCTATTACGCCACGGAATCCTTAATTAATACCCTCAACGTTCGTTTAATATTAGATCATTAAAACCGCAATGTTCTAAAACTTACCTGCTTTCCAAACTCCAAGTTGTATAAACAATGAGAAGTTTACGGTTGAACTTTGAACCGGTACCTATGTCAGGTTTACAAGTTATAACTTCCGATTCTAATTAAAAATTTAACAAACCGGATAATGGCGGTTGCTTTTAGCTAAATCATGGATATAATTTTGTGTTGAATTCAACAACAAAGGGTGTAATAGTTTTTAAATTATCCTAATTAATAATTGGCTGAGAGTCTGAATCTGCCAATCCTTACTAGGCTAGTGTGGTGCACTATAATAGCTTAACTTCTCTTATTCCTAGAGGAGACCCGTCCCCAGCAGGGGGACAGTATCTTTTACTTGACAATCGAGCACAAAACTTGAGAATTGGTATTTTAAAGGTTTAATTCACGTAGATATTTGAGAAAACCTGATTTCAATAGTAACTAATAGGTAAAATGGGACATTAGAAATCACATAGACATTATATAAAACTAATTTTGCTAACTACATTGCACTTCAAGAAACTGGATTATGATAACGGTAGCTTACTACGACTTGGTGGCGGAATGTTTGTTAAGCAGTAGTAAACCACGCTGATAAACTCTACAGCAAACTCCTGACACAATAAATCATTAAACATCATAATAGTCGCCACCTCTAACCTACCAGTATCGATATGGACCTTAATATAAGGAAATTATATACCTATTACTAGACTAGCTCTTAAAAGGCATTTCTTTATATTTTTTTATGATAATAAGCAGTCTATATGGTTTATCAGGATGTCATCTATCTACCGAAGATAATTAAACAGATTTAAACAGAATTACTTTACTATGAGTGGAGATATTACCAGCAACATACACGAATTCGCAAAATAATAACACAACAAAAAATAAAAAACCAACACAACATCAATAATTCAAGCTTCAATAACAAGGAATTATTATTTCAACGTTCCTGAAACAACGGCTTGCCTCGCAGTAACCACTGGAGACTTGGCCAAGACTAAGCTTGCCTTCGTGATGTCGTTGCCAAGGTACTTAGTTAACTTCCAGTATTCCACGGTAACCGACGAGCTTTTCCAAATAAAAAGAAAATTAAATTTATTCCCGCGAACTCGGTCCAACTCGGGTAAATAGCTAGTTTATAGAGAAGCAACAGTAATTTTGTATACATGACGATAATTTGCACTCATTTGTTGAGTCGAAAGTACGGATTTTTTTATTGCACAACATTTTTTAAAAACCATACACTTTTATGAATAGGTTTCGTTATTTCAAATGCGGCGGAAAAAGATAATTCCAAATAATCGCCATGGATTTTTTGGGGCATTGGGGCGACGTTTTTGTGACATGTCTAACATATTACATTGATCACTTACATTAATAATAATAAGACTATTTAAGTATACAAATACTATATTTTTTTATTGTTTGTTGGGAAGCGAATTACTTGAGATCGATTAAACAATGTAAAGAAAAAAAATTAAAAGTTGCCCGAAAATGTTTTTGTGTGATTTTTTTTAATTTTGGAGCGGAGTACATAAATTTGTAAGGTCAGCTAGACTTTAATACAATATTTTTGACGTGGCTTCATTAGTTGACACCAAAAACGTCGTTGGAGAGCCATGCTTCGGCACGAATGGGCTGGCTCGACCGGGGTGATACCACGGCCTCACAGAAATCCGGCGTTAAACAACGCTTACGTTGTGTTTCGCCGAGTGGGTGAGGTTACCGGAGGCCCAATCCCCTTTTAAAAGGTCGGCAACGCACTCGTGACTCCTCTGGCGTTGCAGGTGTCTATAGGCGGCGCTTATCGCTTACCATCAGGCGATCCGTCTGCTCGTTTGCCCTTCTATCCCATAAAAAAAACAATTTACAATTCATCATAAAAATATCACATAATTATAATGAACGGAAAAATGTTAACGTTTTCAAAGAAATGTGCTTAAATAATTGAAAAGAGCCGAAGAACCCAAGCATGAAATAAAAAAATAATCAATAATACAATTTGCGTATATACCTATGCACCTATACACTTGTTGATTTTTCACATTGCCAGCAATTTAGGTACGATAAAAACGGACGAAATAGAAAACACAGAATCGGATTAGGACATTTGTCACGTTAAGTTATTATGCAAAATTGGTTTCAAGGCTTGTTGTCTCAAACAGTCTGTAACCAACATTATTTTGTAATGTAATCGAGCAGATACATATAGTTTCTTAAGGCTTTAGGAACGTTAACATATTTTTAATGGGTGCACTTTTGTTTTTATTCAATATTTACATACAATCACGCCTGTATTTCCCGAAGGGTTAGGCAGAGGCTTACGAATGTACACTCACAACTCGCCGGTACTTATGTTTAGGGCTCCTGTTATAGGGGGCGAGCCTATTATACTATTAACCGGGCACGACTCCCAAACTCCGAGCTGTTACGGAGAATTTCATAGATTTTTTTTAATAATATATTGCTCGACCTGGGAATCGAAAATAGGACCTCTAGAGCAAATTGAGGCAATGAGGCAGTATCTATTCAATATTGAAGTACTTAATTTTAAGTAAAAAATTCTAGCATCTCATCGATTTTTATGAAACGATTTATTTCTTAGTTAAAATAGGTACAATACGAAGGCCGCACGTCTGATATTTCTATTATTTAAGGAATAGGGTTTGCTTAGGATGCTACCTATAATTACCGTATCCAATGTGTTTAAAAGAGCCTCAAATGCCTTTTTGCTACAGTATGCACTTGTAGCGACATCTATCGCGCTACATAGGAAACTCGACGAAGCGAATCGAAAGCACATTAAAATATACAGCCTCACATAAATCGTCAGACCGTGGCCCGCCAAGAAAATCCTGGCTTTGGTTGGAGAAACTGTGTCGCTATGTGGCTATACATTAAGCAGACTTCTGATTTTATGAAAACCCAGGCAATAAGTGGTCAGCTTATACTGAAAGTGTTGTAGTTTGCAGTGTAGCCGTGTGTACATTCTTCTTTCATGCAAGAATTACGTATGTTTAAATTGATGCCGTGGTACAACGATTATCTAGTTAGCAAGTTAACTCTACTTATCTTTATCTAATAACCTATTATCTTCACACGTATAGATTCTAGTAATGCTACTGCTCCCCAAATTGATTCCCCTTTTTATTAACATAAGGTAAATCCATCTTCCATTTCGTTACAAGGCAAGTTAATCATGAATGTAACCGAAATCCTCGATCTATCTCAATCAGTACCCTAAATTTCGCATAAGAAGGCATGCGCGTAATTTGGCCTCAAAATCGTCTGCCTATCTCCTATTGGTTTCATCCTTAATTTAATTCCAAAGAGACGCATTGGCGTCGCCAACGAACCAGAAAGACGTATGTAGCCGTAAGAAAGACCCCAGCATATTGATAGAAGCTATTCTGATAGCATGCCCCATTGGCTTGCGGGTGAGACCGCTCCATTTTATTATGTAACGAATTGGATAATTTTGTGGAGAACTCCTATTGTGATTTTGATTGGTGTAGGGTGTCATGTGAACGTGAAATCTTCATTATATCATAACATTGTCTGGCTCATAAAATCGCTATGAATCACAAATCGATAAATTCAACAATGTCTCTTTGTATGTGTAGAAAATGGCGATCGTGTTATGAGAACTACCACAACTTCTGACACTATGTCAGAAGTCGTGGTAGTCGGAGCTATGCCTAAATGCTCATCATCATTATAGCCTGCGCCTTTCCAACCTTTAAGGATCGGCTTCCAGTCTAACCAGGTGCATCTGGTTAGAAAACCACCCCAACCAAGCTAGGCTGCAACTCAATACCAGAATTTTACACGAAGCGACTGCGACTTTCGTTCGTAATTTCTGGGAAATACGGATATCCTACGGTGAAACGGATTGTCTGGCTTTTTGCGCTTCTGACTACCTCGATACGTTTTCTTTGCTAATATATTATTACATTTCTTCATTCTTGTGGTTCATTGTTTCAATTTGATAAACCCTAAATTTATAATGTATGAAAATGGTAATACCGCGCAGTCTCTATTTAATAAAACGCGAATGCAAATTAAAAAAAAAACTCTTTTTTAATTTCTTTAACAGTCCACACGTCTTCTTAGAACAAAAATCCCCAGCTAATCTCAGCGCATTAGACAAGAGTTTAATAACGTTAATATAAATTATGCTTTGGTTATATTTACATGAAAGACGACGTGGTACCTTTTTACTGGAATAACATGCAAGCTTCAGCGTCAGCACCGGTTTAATTAATTTACCTTTAGAAGTTAGCCGGTCTTTTGTTTTTATTAAGAGTACCACCCACTTGCGCTTCTTGATATAAATTATGTAAAGGATGGACGCAAAATATGACAAATAAATGACGTTAATTTAATTGGCATTTTTTTCCTCATAAATACGTTAAAGACTACTTTTTTAATTAATTGTCGTGTTAAATTGAAAGCTGGGTAGAAATATTCTTGATATATATATTTTTGATAAATAGATACATCCATATTCTATAGAATTGATTAGTAAAGTGGTTGCAATTGCATACACAAATTCTTACATACACAACTTGGATTAACGACATCTATTGACCATTTCTTTTGTAATCAATTCAGAATTTGTAGCAGAACCTTATCATTATTGAAATGTCTTGTTAGTATAGCTTCAGTGAGTACTAGGAACTAACTGTGTACGTTAGCAAATTGGAGTCTAATGTTCCCAGCAATTCCGTTCTTCGAGCCTTCCACTTACTCTAATTGGCATAACTAATCTATAACAATTAAGTAGCTTGCAACAATATCTCTCACCATCGTCAATTCCGGCTGATTCCACGGAAGATTATTACTTAGAAACCCACAAATAGATTTGCATTTAATGTGCAATGTTCCAATACGTTTCAGCTAACAATAATATTGCGATTCTTGCAAAATGTCTGGAATTATTAGTCGCAACAACAGTCTTAAACGAAGATCAGACGACACACTGTTAAGCGAGTGTTTAACTATGTCTACGAAACTTGCAACTTTGTAAATGACTTATAAGTACGCATTTTAGCGAAGCACGAGTCTACCGCTTGCCATCTGGAGGGTAATTCAAACACCTAAAAATCTTCAAAGTATTATTTCGATCCAATCTCTGTGTCGTAATATTAAACTAAAAACAATATGTTAACAAATCTTACAATCATCATTTTGTGATTTTTTTGCATTTTCCATGCTAAGATTATTAAGTTATTTAATAGTAAAGGAAAAAATTCAATCGCGGGCAGGATTCGAACCTGCGTCTTCTGGTTTGATATACCAGACGCTCTGACCTCTAAGCCACCGCGAACCCTACCCGCATGATTGAAATTTTGCCTTCACATTCTGAATTTACGTCATAAGGTGACATCTATGAGAGGCAAGTTACCTTACCTCTCAACCGACACGACTTACTTTACAGTCAGTTCAGTGTCGTACGATGCCACCCTACCTTTTAACTATCTTTTTGTGATTTTTTTGCATTTTCCATGCTAAGATTATTAAGTTATTTAATAGTAAAGGAAAAATTCAATCGCGGGCAGGATTCGAACCTGCGTCTTCTGGTTTGATATACCAGACGCTCTGACCTCTAAGCCACCGCGAACCCTACCCGCATGATTGAAATTTTGCCTTCACATTCTGATTCATTATTACAAAAAATCTTCATAGATCGTCTTACATCAGTCATACTCCTACCGAATAAAAATAGCAGTTACCTTCTTTTGCTCTATAGTTGGTGTTGTCCTGACCCTACCATTGAATACTCGTAGTAAATGGTACGTCAAACAAATCAAGTTTAGTCTTAACCAAAGAACCAAAAAAATCAACAACTTTTAAGTCAAATGACGATTTTGATACAATAATATGCCACACTTAAGTCCCTGGTCATTTGTTAACAAACCCATTATCAGTTAAAATCAATTGTCCATTTTAATTGTTTGACAAAATTAATTAAAGCGTAGTAATTAACGGTACATTACACTTGAATTTTCAATAATAGCTTTTTATCGAATAACACCGGCCTGCTGTTTAATTGCGGTGAAGCTTATAACCGTTCGATGCTCTTTCGGTACACAGAACTCGAATGAACTTTATTTACAATATGTAACCGTAAAGAGTCAATAAACCGGAAAACTATCGAATTTAATTGGTTTAATTAAAGCATAGTTCGTTTACTTGCTCGCCCGGTAATTGTAAATTTTAATGTATTAAAAATATCCTTTTGAGGATTTTTTTTGGGGTGGATATTTTACTATTTTTGTATTCCTTGACAATGCCATTAATTAAATGTAACGACTGTTAAAGGCTTTTTGAACATCAATGATATCGCAAATTTCAGTTTTTCTTTTTTTTTCTTTAAAAGAACATTGCCCTACACTAGGATTTTCTCCTGTATTGGGGGTGCGTTTACAAACACAAATTCTCACATACACAAACACCCAGACCCGAAACAAGTACCTGTAGATCATACAAATATTTGCTCCATGTGGGGATCGAACCCACAACACGTGCCGCAGAAGCCGATCGCTCAACCGCTACGCCAATCGTGTCGTCGAAGAAGTTGACCGAAAGAGAGCCGTATCTATATAAGTTGACTAAATAAAATTCTAGAAATAATAGGACAAGTTACAAGAGATTTGTTCATCCAAATTTAATGAAAATCTACGTATATAAGTACATAATATAGTGTCACAGCACATGACGTTCACAATCATTAAGGGCATTACATCGCTCAAATCCAAAAAAACACCCTAGCTTTAAAGAAGTTTCTAGAACAAATTTTTCTAGTAAAAATATATGTTATACTTAAGGAAATCACAAACAAATTTTATTGTTTAAAATTTTAATAAATTTGCCCCAATTTTGCATAATAATTGAAGTAAATAGGCCTTTTTTAACCTAATTTGTATTTTTTTCTCTTTAACGGCTTAATAGTTAGTTATGAATTTTATACCAAAAAAATTGTAATGACGTAATTAACAATTTGTATTGTTTTTATTTTCTTATTTCTTTGAATATTTTGAAATAATAAAGAAATACCCAAAACCTCACTATCACCCCGCGTGATGCACCCCCGCAATGCCTGTGACTAACAAATACTAGCACAAAGACTAAATCCTTAAGGTCATTGGGCAATGTTATACCCTGAAAATAGTTCTTCGAACAACTTCATTATTTTAAACGTTATTACTACTATTCAGTTACTGAATAGATGAATATGTGAAATACCAAGAACTGTCTGAAACTATTCACTAAAATACGTATATATACTCGTGTACCTATATTATATTTAGTAATATTCGTACACACTGTGAAATTGAACTTCTCGGAACGTTGGCGACGAATCATATTCATTCATGACTCACGTCGACGTGTTTCTTAAGCTTTAAGCTACGAGCAAGGTGAATACTGGCTGGGGACAAGATTTCGAAGAACTAACATTACATAATTACGCATTTTTTTTTGTGTGTGAATTGAATTCAAAGTTAGGGCTTCTTAATGAATAAAACTGAGAAAATCTTACTAAGTTGTTTTATTTAAAGTAACAAACGTTTTACACGGCAAGAACACAAAATCATAGTTAACAAATTGTATAGGTCCACGTCCTTTCGTCATTTGGGGTTCACACTGAAAACCATCGCTGTATTGTGGGTTGTGCCAACATACGGCTTCATACTAACAGTGAACCTCTTTTGTCACAGAACTTTAAATGTATTTTTTATTATATTTTTTAAATACATATGTACTTAACATTTAAGTGTACTTACTTTAACTTTGTTTTTGTGGCAAATAAATATACTTTCTTTCATATGCGGTCTTTCATAAAACATCTGCACCAGTTTCTGTATCACAATATTACAAACTCCACTGAACTCCCTCATTAACCTAGTGGGCCTATGTTCGACTGCTAAAATTCCTATGCGCGAGGTCCGGGATTAGATTCAGATGGATTTACGTGCCCTCCAAGGCATGGAGGTATCTCAGTGTGTCAGATAAGAATGCTCACCCATCCTTACACTAACCGCGGCAGCCGCAGCTTAATCATAGAAATCGGTTGATCAGCTTAGTTAGATTTAGCCAAGGCCCTTGAAAGGACTTATTTTAACTTTTTTACTCTAGAATTGAGCGATAAAACACGTGCGACAGAAGTACAGACATAAATATCGACACATATGTATAAAACATTTTCCAGGCGACTGACCGTCCAAAGCCGAACCACTCCACTGTGCAACAATAACTCAATGTAAATTTTTACTTTGACACCTTTGTACCTCTGGACAAAATGGTCAATGTTTTTCTTACAGCGTTTCGAATTAAATTGTTCCAAATTAACATATGTAGAATAGAGGGCGTTAGTTGTGGTGTGTGAAACCTTGTTACTATTCTAGTTTAGAATTTTGTGTGGTCCTTAAGTGCAAATGTAATGTATATTTTACGAAGTTCAAAAAAGGTTATTATTTGTGTGTATGACCGATATCTTCCCTATCGTTTTCCTGTAAATTTGGTACTAAATATTATATTTTTACAAGTTTTTCCACGATTTCCTACCAAAGGTCAACTTTCCCTGATGAGTCAGAATTTTGTATTTTTTACATTATAACACAAACGTATGACAGAAATAAAGTATTTCTATTATATATAATAACATTTTATGTATAATATTTTGAAATTATTATGAATTATCTAGAGGGATATTCTTCATATACCAAAAGATATTTATAAAAAACCAGGAAAATCTCAGAATAATTTCCCAATATAATTCTTACATTCATATGAAAAACAATGCAACCTGCTTGGGCTTAAAGACAATTAATGGCATATCAATATTATAATATTAATTAACGGTTCCGGGTTCTTATAATTTATTTGTATGTTGTTTTAATATGCAGTAAGAGCACATTTTTAATATGCGGTGGAAAGCGTTGGGCGGGCAGTCATTTCGCTGGCAAACATTCCCTTTCTTGGCCCCCAGCACAAAGGAGATGTGCTCTTGAAAGTTAATTAAATTTAAATATGTGTAAGCGAACGCGATAGAGCGTGTTCCCTTTGTATTTATCCTGCTTAGAAGGTTTAGATTAAAATATCTTATAGATTTTAGTTTACTTTAAGAGTTTTGAGATGCATTTGATTATTTTTAGGGTTCCACATACATTTTATAGTAACATACCATCACGCCTGTATTCCTCGAAGGGGTAGGCAGAGGTGTAGGTACTAATTAATGTACACTCATGGCTCGCCGATGTGTTTAGGTCCCTTGTTATTGCCATTAACATAAATCCCAAACTCCGAGCTATTATTTAGAATTTCGTAGAAACACCCTATAATACTTTGCTCGCGCTGGGAATCTAACCCAGGACCTCTACCGTAGCAGACGCGCTTACGACCCCTAAACTCACTAAAGGCAGTATTTTAATTTATCAATTAATCAATCATTTATTTCTTTGCAAACATTGGTCATTGTATATAGATTATAATAATAATATTTTAGTTCTCCATGTTGTCTTCAAGTTTTTACTTATGTACGGTGAAGTACTATCAGTTCTACATTTTGCGTATCTCTGTGGTATTTCTGTTTCATTATTAAAAGGAAAATTGTATGGAACGCGAGACCTAATTAATAAATTAATCCGATACAAACAATTTTCAATAATACGCTTACACTGCGCTTATCAGCATGTTTAAACGGGTATTGTTTTATAATCATTATAGAATGGATACTCCACATTTATTACGAAAATCATGTTTTTTTGCTTTGTGACTTTTAAGTTTAGAATTATGTAATTCCAAAAAAGCAAGTTATATTTTTTGAGGCAAAGGTATCTAGCCTGTGTTTTTATCAGTTGTGATCTATCTCTATGCCAAAATTCATCAAAGCTGTTTCAACTGTTTAGACGTGGAAACGTAACACACAGACAAACAGATTTACGCATAATATTGCATATTATTCGCATAGTATTGAATGCTGCAATAATAGCCACATGTTTATTGTAATATACTATATTTATTATATAATACTCAAGCCAATTTTAATACAACCTATAATGACAGTCAATAAATGTCCATATTTGGTGTTAGTGAAGCTTATTTTTTAAAGTGTCTGGACTCAGAACAAATAAACTGGAGCAAATGACTGAAACGAGGATTTTTTAAATACACTGTAACATAATCACTCAGAGGGCGCTTGGAGGCTCTCGGACTACGAAAGACTCATTGAACACCAATTACCTTGGAGGCCTCTAAAAGCTCTTTAATTAAATCCTTCTCCGATGACGTCATAATTATAGCGTAAATTGGATTGAGACACCCTCTTGTTTCGTTAATTGTAAGTAGAAATTTTCTTATCTAAATTAATGTGTTTTAGGCCTTATTGGATATACTTGTTGTTCATTTAGGTTAACGTTTCAAAGTTGTTTTGTAGAAATTAGTTTTATTTGATTTTAGAAACTAACTTACGTACTACCTACTCTGTATTTATTTATTTATGTAATTTTTACTTGTAATTTACATTTAGTTTACATTCTCACTTCATTGTACCTCAAACTTAATTGTAGTGTTTGGGTCAGCGGGCGACCGAACTTGAAACAAAATAAGTTTTCCTTCAATAAAATAACTTTATGATCGTAGCATGGAAAATACAAAAAAAAGACAAAATAAGTGGCTGTGATCTGAGGATATATGAAGATAGGACGCCAGACGTGATCTAACTTGCGATATTATCGACACATATTTAAAAGTGACTAAAATATTTATATTTAACACGTGATTGTACCTACTCATGACAACAAAAAAACTTCCGAAAGAAAGATTAAATTTAGGTACTTTAATTTAATTTTAAGTAAGACTTACAGCTAAACATAACAAACTAGAAACAGAAAGAAAGTTAATTAAATTAATTTGTTATAATAAACCGATATAGGGGATATAGTTTTATTAATTGTTAAGAAACTCACTATAATAGCTGTAAATCTATAAGTATGATTATGCATATAGGAAGAGCGAGGTTTTCCCATCACAAGTATCTTTCGATTACTTTCTGGGAAACCCCGGCAACTCACATGTAAAGATTTACCGAAATAAATACATTTTTTTTTATATCGACATGTGGTTCGATAGCATTTTAGTAAGATATATTAAAATTGAATTAAAAATTTGTAACGTGGCAGAGTCATGCTTCGGCACGAATGAGCCGGCTCGACCGGAGTGATGCCACGGCCTCACAGAAAACCGGCGTTAAACAACGCTTACGTTGTGTTTCGCCGTATGAGTGAGGTTACCGGAGGCCCAATCCCCTTTTAAAAGGTCGGCAACGCACTTGTGACTCCTATGGTTTTGCGGGTATCCATGGGCGGCGGTAATCGCTTACCATCAGGCGATTTGTCTGCTCGTTTGCCCTCCTATCCCATAAAAAAAAAGAATCGTGTCTTTGGAAAAGTTGTTATATATAACATCGTATGTTTAAGTATTTTACACTAATTACCGTATATAATAAGCGGCTGTATCCGCTGTGTCTATGGACCAGCCTTATAGGAAAGACAACATTAAGATAAAAAAAAATCGACAAACGGAGACAAAAAAAAAGGCGATTTGTCTGCTCGTTTGCCCTCCTATCCCATAAAAAAAAAGAATCGTGTCTTTGGAAAAGTTGTTATATATAACATCGTATGTTTAAGTATTTTACACTAATTACCGTATATAATAAGCGGCTGTATCCGCTGTGTCTATGGACCAGCCTTATAGGAAAGACAACATTAAGATAAAAAAAAATCGTCCGCCCAGTGTAGCATGCAGTAAAGACAGAATAGTAAAATATCAGCTTATTTACGAGTACTTTGTTTTCTTACCTTCGCTAACAAAGAGCTGGTTCCAAAGTGAAATTCAATTCCGTGAACGAACATTTTTCCAACATAGGTTCTCCTGTAATACGGTATTGTAGTCGCTTATTTTCTAAGGATGCATTTGATGCACGGACTAAGGGATAAAAGTAGAATACGATATAATAACGCCGACTTTGAAAATTGGAACCATTTGTACAATTTTGCGAGTGGTTATTGGATTTTTAGTTTGGTTTCGCGTCAATTTTGGTCTTAGATTTTATTGGAATTTTTGTCTTTCCGTTTTCTCTCGTGTGAACATTTTCTAAGAACTCTACGCAATATATATAAGATTTTATTGTTACTCACTTGTGTTACGCGCGTACGGAGCCAAAAATGCATGTGCACCTGAAGCAACTTACATCGTTTACTTCAGATTTATTGACATACAGATTTTCAATAAACATTGGGAATATTTTGGATAATTATTATGTCCAATTGCGTCCTACCTTTGGGAATCCGTTGCCCGACCACATACTTCAGTAGCAGAATTTTATAGAAAATCCCAATAACACTTTGCACGACCTAAGAATCGCATTCATGATCGCAGTCAGTCAGAACAAATGATAAATCAACTGATCTATCAACACACAGTCAAAACTACTGAGTCTATTAGAACGTTGAAAATTGGAAAATACCTATTGTTTAACTAAAATGTATCATATCATTTTAGGTTACCAGTGAATCCGGGAAACAGCAAGTAATATAATGTAAGATATACGTCATCCGAATAAAAAGGATACCTTGCATGAAAAAATCTCATCATCAGATTTTTTATGCAAACACATCTATATTAATATCTGCCTATCTTCTCATGTACATATTCGAGTTTCATGCGGCTTACCGTGCTATATACCTGACTAGATCTAAGCCAATGTACTGTAATTGGTAACCCTAGCTAGACATGAATGGACTTAGTTAAACTCTGCGTACGAATTTGATACATACGCTATTACTGCTGCGGGGAGTGGTTTATGCAGACCACTGTAACTGTACCTATAGATATAGTGGAAGGGGGTTAAATCCAGGAAACTGAGCCGCTAGAATAATGGACCAGAGATATTGTTGTGGAGAGCGTATGAGAGAGTTGTTTGAAATACAAAGCCTATCTAGATTTAGGTTAAACAAATAACAGGACAATTTTTCATTGTTTTTAACATTTTTGAGTCAAAATTTTGACCCAAAAATAAGTTTGGGTCAGCTAAATGTATTTTAAATAGAAACAGTTTTTTTAAAATAGTTATTTATCTTTTTCATTATCATACCTTAGAGTAGTCCTCTGCTGGGGTCGCGGAGGAATGAAACCTCGCTCCCGTAACCTCAGCAAAAAGTGGTGAGGCGAAACACCCGTGCGGTTGTAGTCGGTAGGTCACCCCCTCCTGGTGGACTTCGACACGCCTTCCCCGGGGGCAGAAGTCCATGACGATTTCCACACACAAAAAAAAGCTATAATATGTCCTGCCAATATAAAACACTGACCTCTAGAATACTAGATATCTCTATAAGAATAGAGTATTATGGAGATCAGTGACGTAATATCAAATTTTGGACAAAGTAAATGGCCAGTTGTCGTATGATAAATACAGAGGCATACGGCCTTTGTGCGGCAAGCATTGCGAACTAACCTCTGAATTATTTGTCCCATCAGCCGGAAGATGTCCACAGTTGACGTGAGCTTGCAAGCTGGCATCCAAAGGCTTCCGGAACCCTCATAAAGTCGACAGTCCGTGAAGCGGCCCATACTAGGGTGTTCCGGTTCGCGGTTTACTTAGTTATCCTATATGCTACCAATTTTTTTAGGGTTCAGTACCTCAAAAGGAAAAAAGTAACCCTTATAGGATCACCTCGTTGTTTTGTCTGCCATGACCTTTGTATGAAGTTCGCGTGAAGGTATCAAACTGAAATCTATACCTACCTATAATATTGTAACAGGCTGATGTCTGTAAATTATAGATATTAAAGAAAAACGAATATGGGGGATCTTTATTAGAGCAACAGAAGCCAAAATATATTTTTTTATTATTTTTGTCCGTCTGTCTATCTGTCTGTATGTTTGTACGCGAATCACGCAAAAACTACCGCATGTAATTGAATGCAGTTTTCACCGATGTCTAATTTAATATCTGGTGCATGTTTCATCTTGATACGCCGCGCCGCCTAGAATCGGACTTATAGTAAGTACATAATCTTTTTGGAAGTGAAAATGTAAGTGAAACTACCGGCAACAGCTAGTTAATAATGAATACTTAGGTTAACAATTCCGTGTAAAAAATCAAACTTCGAAGTCTAGTTTTCCATATCTATTTTATAAGCCTGTAAAACGATAAAGCCATTTTTAAAGTAAACTAAAAACAACAACGATATAATTTCCCAAAACACAAGTGATAAAAAAATCTATACACCTAATTTACTGGAGGTAAAAGATAAGTTTTAATGTAATTGTTTGCTTTCAGGCTACCTAAAAAAACATGGCGTGCCCAGATAATAGAGTGGCTATCGCCCAAACATTACCCGTGAATATTCATTTAGCTTGGACACGTAAAACAATTTGCCAGTCAAATGAGTTTCCTAAAAAGCCGATTAAGCAAAAACTAAAATTGGTTAATTATTAATCGAACGTGCCGTACGCAACGGAACAAGCGTACGGTGTATTTAGCGAGCTAATTTCCAAAGAATAATTTATCGGTGCGGGAAATATTTAATTAGGAACATTGCAGCTTAACGTTTGTAGCATACTAGCTTCTGCCCGGGACTTTTGTCTCGGGCGGACACATAGGCTACCAATCCTGAAGTCCACGCGACTTCAGGATTGGTAGCCTATGTGTTATCCCAGGCTGTAATCTATCTGTGTGCCAAACTTCATCCAGATCCGATCAGCTATTCTGGCGTGAAAGAGTAACAAACATCCATACCTACAAACTTTCGCGTTTATAACATTAGTAAGGATTGGTAGTTTTACTACAAGACCCACAAAGCTTTGTTGTATTGTATTTAATTATAAGATTAGAATCTGTACTATAAACTGCTAGTACAGATTCTAAAGGCACAAGGTAATCTTAGCTTATTCTGTCAAATATTTTGTTCAACCTGTTTTTTTTATTGATTAAGTCGGCAACGACGATCTGACAAGCCACCTGGTGGTAAGTAGTCATCGTCGCCCATGGACACCTGCAACACCACAGGAGTTGCTCTACCGAACAACTGAGATTTCTATACAAAAATGACGGATATGGTTCTAAGTTTCTGGTAGAGTTACTTTTTATAATGACCTCCTTCCATAAAAAGTCCTTTATAAGTAAACTTTTGGTTGTGTGAATATGTAAATTGAAAAAAAAAAGGTTGTTAATATAATCAACCCATTATACTGTCCCACTGCTGGGCACGGGTCTCCTCTCATAATGAGAGGGATTAGGCTATAGTCCACCACGCTGGCCTAGTGCGGATTGGCAGACTTCACAAGCCTTCGAGAAGATCTCTCAGGCATGCAGGTTTCCTCACGAACTTTTCCTTCACCGTTTAAGCGCGTGATAATTAACTATTAATACGCACATGACTTCGAAAAGTCAGAGGTGCGTGCCTTGGGTTCGAACTCGAGACCTTTGACTTGGCAGTCCAACGGTCATACCACTAGGCTATCACTAATGTTGTTAATATACCTATAGTCAAAACAACAAAAACTGCTGGCGGTTTACATATATATACTCGTAGATATATGATTGCTATGAAAAAATATATTTTTCAAGAGTCAAATTCTTTTACTTTTGCTATTTGATTAGACTATTTTTATGTTAAAAATAAAAAGTAAATAAACGAGATGCAACCTATTTTCAGTACACACACAAACGGCCGTGCCGCATTCAGGTTTGGCTCAAAGACTCAACTTCAGATGCAACTAAGAGAAAGTTGCACATCATGATGCGATGTAATGTTTACACTGTTAATAGTAGGCAATATTTAAATACCCCCACGTCCATTACCTGAACAAATACGAACTCCAGCTTACCTGCAACAAACGTAGATAAACTTTAAAAACGAGCAATTAACTCTGTTATAATTTCAACGCAAATAGTAATATTAAACTCTAATTAGAACATAGAGGGATGCAAAGGAAGACACAATATCTGATGATTGTTTTTGTAAGATCCACTTAGTAACCATTTTGGCAATTCAAAACCATTCAAACTATTACATCGATCGTAAAAATAACGGCTTATGTTTAACTAATCACCAGATTTATTACAATGTAACGGCAAAAAATCACTTCATATTGCCAAAAATAGTAAATGATCACCAAAATAAATCTAACCTAACCTAAACCTAAAATTTGGTGACCATTTATCTATTTTGGTAAGCATTTTGGTGATCAATTTACTAAATTTGGTTGTCATTATATTATATCCCAAAAAGAACATTGATTGATAAAATTGATGAAAAAAAAAACTTGAAAAGTTTAAATAAGTATATACTTTCAGAAGTGGAATACATTTGTTAGTTACATAGGTGACCTACCAGGTCGCGTTCTCACTAAGTGGAACTGTGAAAAAACAATTCGTTATTTAGACCTTACTAAACCACATACGAACAATAAATCATAGGGTAATTATTAGTCACAGTAATAACATTAGCACAAAACAATACAATAATATTGGGAAGGTCAATTCAGAAAGGACTTCTAATAATTAAAGTTTTAAATATATTTCCGATCTTTTCTCAGTCTCGTAAATGTCAAATGATTCTTCTTATGAGTCCGGCGGACCGAATTTCTCCGAAAGACCGAAGGTTCCTACGTTACCATTTTATCCAAAATACTTCACTGGAAATCAATGTAAGCGAATGCAATTTTTGCTAAGTTTACCGAGTTTGGAACGATTTTTCGGTTTTTTATTTCCAGTGAAGTAGTAGTAGACGAAATAGTATCGTAGGAACCTAGATTAACAGTATCTAAATCCGAATAATAACATCATTTGATAGAATATTGTCTGGATTATGATTTATTTCGGTATTACGTTTTTGTGGGCAATTCACGATCCGCCTGACCCTTAACTAAAAAATACGTCAAACGGCAACAAGTAATGAAATTGAATAAAGACAACACTTATGACACTGAGACTAAATAGGGAATATAATTTTAATTACCAGAATTAGGTTTTAGCACAAACCATAAACATTTACACCACATAAACAAAACAAGTGAAATTTTTATAACACGATTAAACGAGGAAGAAAAATTAAATTTTGTTGTCATGTAAGGAAACATGTCCTTCAAGCGTGCCTTATCAACATAATAGCTAATGTTATAAACACGTTGGTTCAGGAAAAATGAAAAGCGGTTGACGCTTCTGCCGCGTTTTCAACTTTAGATACAGATTTTTTATAAAGTACCTAACAACATGCGTGTTTTAACATAATGTCAGCTAGACATAAAACTGGGTAATATAATTCGACGAGCTTTTTAATGCAACAAATCAAATCCTCATGGATCGTATGCCATTTGGGAAGGCGGTAGAGTATGTCGAACACGTACCGACGTCTTCTTCGTTCGTAACCTTCTTGGTTCAAACCTTCTTAGTTCAAACCTTCTTGGTTTGTACCTTCCCTTACCTACGGTTGTCATGGGACAAGCGATACCATTTACCATGACGCGCTTGAACTGACAGGCTGTGGTCCGAAATCGCTGGACCCCTTCAAAGGGCCAATGCGGATGTGTGGAAAACGTGCGCATTGCTAATTTGACCCTCAAGCTACAATTCATGGAGACCAGATCTGTCTGCTACCTCCAGCGCCCGGTGCGTCTACTACGGATCGGGAGAGAGGTGGTTGCTTCTCTTTCTCTCCAGCGTCTCTTTTGCAAGCATAACTGACTTGCAATGGAAGACGGGGGCTTCCCATGCTTCTAAGGACCGACTTAGGATTGAAAGCAAGAGGTCACCACCCATTGAAGTATGCACGAGCCTTGAGTATCCCAAGTTTATAGTTATGTGTGAGACCAGCTTTACGCGAGTTTCATATTTATCATTAAAAATGGACCGTGAAATACAGCATTTGTTTTATAATAATGAACATATTACGGGAATCTGATTTGTGGTTTATACTCGAAACTATTTTGTAGTTTGCTGGAATAATTACATTTTGGATAACTGGAGAATGTGTGGATTCGGATTACGCGGCTGATTTAGGCATTACATGCATGTTATATGGTCATAAAATTATAGTTTTGATTGTTATAGTGCGTTGGAAATAACAGTGTGCGTCTGAAGCAGCTTTGCAGTAGTAAATCTGAGAATCGAGCCCAGGAATAAACAAGAATGAATGAGGCAGTTACCACAAGACGTAGTTACGAAAACATTGCATGACTCGTATATTCAGTGAGAGACAGGTATAGGTATATGCGTATGATCACACCACCAGTGATCTCCTCCAAACATGGTTTTTGCTTTACCCAAAGCGAGTGACGTAAATTCCCGTAACGTTTAGCGCAAAAATAACAACGCCTTTACCAAGTCTGTTCACGCTCCACGTCAGAGTTTTAACGTAAAAGAAATCCGTGACGATACATACACACAAGTATCTTTATAAGAAAAAACAAATCTTTATCTTTGCAAACGAGTCGCCGTCAATATTCGGCGTAGCACACACTGTTTGCGCTGCGGCGAGAGCTAACAGAGGAGCTTTTATACTAACATTTAAACAAGAGATCCCGCTCCGGGGGAAAGATTAAGGCTTTGTCTTCACGTAATGCAAAACAGACGATGTGACGACACAGAATTTGATTTTCTACCAATTATCGTTTGGAATCTCGATGTCTATTTCTGGGTAATTTAAATGAGTTGTGCACGTTTACTTTGTGTGGCAATGATATAATACTCGTATATAATGTCATTGTTGTGTGGTGAATAAAATGACAACTGTCATAATACCGACTAATAATATTAATTATTATAGAAAAAAAATCTTATTTTTTTTAGTAAAGGAAAAAATTCAATCGCGGGCAGGATTCGAACCTGCGTCTTCTGGTTTGATATACCAGACGCTCTGACCTCTAAGCCACCGCGAACCCTACCAACGTCACCTTATGACGTAAATTCAGATTGTGAAGGCAAAATTTCAATCATGCGGTTAGGGTAAGGTCAGAGGTAGGGGTAGAGGTCAGAGCGTCTGGTATATCAAACCAGAAGACGCAGGTTCGAATCCTGCCCGCGATTGAATTTTTTCCTTTACTAAAAAAAATAACTTAATAAAATAAATCGCGAAAAAATCACAAAAAGATAGAAAAAAAATCTATTAACTATAAAAATATATTCTGAAGAGATTTATGTAAAAGGTATACCATTTTAAGTTATTACAAAAAAATTATATGATTATTATCATGTAGTATTTTTTTATTCTTAGATTATTGTATGATCCAATCCTTACAACAAAGAATTTATTTGATCACCGACTAACAGAAATGTACTGAGCAAACGCTTAACAGAATTCTGTCCACAAATGTAACTTAAAAGATCTTGTTAGAGCATGATCATTTTCAGTTTGTTTTAGGTAACCTAGTGCTTATTTTTGTACCTATTTTTCATGTATTTTCATGGCTTTATTTATTTAGAAAATATCTGTTGCGGTAGGTAGAAAGAGGGGGTCTGTGACCATCTATGAAGGGGCCTACCTGTAGGGCTACCGCTGGAAGGGTCGCGAAAGTAATGCATAGCAGTTCTCGTGGCCCCTCACACATTAGCGGACGTAGGCACAAACGGAGTTTTTAGTGGGTGCGAGCCCCACATAACTTCACCTTTCCCCAAAGGTGTCGTACGCGCAAGGCATTTTCTCCGACCAAAAAAAAAGGTAGGTACAACTTCTAATATCAGCATTAAATTTGAAATTTTCCGGCATTTATCTATTTGATAAAACTTTTATTTTATTAAAACAATATAATATAGCATTAGCATTATCATGCTTAACCGTGTTGTATACTCACAGTTCGCCGGTATGTTTTAGGTATCATGTCATGTCATGGCGAGCCTATTGCCATAAGAGAATTTTAAAGGAAAACCCAATAACCCCTCGATAAATAAACCACTGCTCGATCTGGGAATCCAATCAAGGATTTCTGTCGTGGCAGTCACGCTTAAGACTACAACGCTAATATGAGGCAGTCATTTTCAGAACATTATCACAAATAGGTAGATAGATATACTATCCCTAACATCTAGATCAAAATACTGCATAACATTTTTTAGATGGACCGTAAAACAAAAGAACAATAGGATCAAATTTTTACGGGATTCAACAATAACGTAAAAAAAATGTTATAGCAAAATATTCCTTTTCAATTATGAAAACGTATTGTTAGAAAACTATTCGGTAAAAATAAATACCAATAGAATGGTATCTAACTCTATTATCATCAAACAATGTGTTGATAAATATTTTTCTATTCCATAAAAAAATAAAAGTCCTTACCTAAAAATAGCTAGTACGTAGTATTGAGATAAAATCTATTTACGTAACCATACCTTCTAACGCTGGCCAATCGTTTCTTCTGTACTAGCGGTAGCCCCCGGTTTTACCCGCATCTCAGAGGGCTTTGAGACATAACTACAATATAGACTATAACA
The DNA here is from genome assembly GCA_910591435.1 of Acronicta aceris. Taxonomy (NCBI): domain Eukaryota; kingdom Metazoa; phylum Arthropoda; class Insecta; order Lepidoptera; family Noctuidae; genus Acronicta; species Acronicta aceris. The sequence continues at coordinate 5,796,955 of OU342763.1, read as the reverse complement.
CAAAATAAAACCGCCTTCAAAAACATACAAAATAATATTATGTGCAACACAGTTTTTTCGTCACCGACTTCCGAAACTGTTTTGCACATAATAATGTTTGTAAAGGCGATTTTACTTTTTGTCAAAATTTTGAGTATCGAGTAGAATTATTTTACATACCTCGACGATCTCTTCGTTTATTCCATCGGTACGTGTTATTGTTATTCCGTTACAAATTTTGTGATCAGATATCCATTAAATTTAAATGGGAGAATATTTTTTCGAAAAAAAAAATGTTTCGAAATCGTTTTATAAATGACGAGTTCTAAGGTAACATTATAAAAAAAATAAAAAAATTTAGTCGTGACAACGTAACAAACAAACAGACAGAGTTACTTTCACATTTATAATATTAGTTTGGATGAGAGAGTTGAATAGAGTGACATAGTCATGTTTGACCAAACTCCGAAATAAAAGAGAAATATTCTATTCTCCTCTAGGCGTTTATTATTTTTACATTACAGGAGTTATTTACATAATACAGCTTTAGAAAAAAGAGGGCTGGTTTTTAAGCTATTGCATAGCTTCTATCGCGGGCCTTGAGCGTGGGGACCGAATCCAGAAATTCCGTAACGAAAAAAACCTAACACGCTTGTCTCTTTAGTTCAGCAACCCGCCTTTAGGTGGCATTGGTTGTATTACATAAGTTGATAAAAACGCAAGAGACAAGCGTGTTTCTCTTTAGTTCAGCAACCCGCCTTTAGGTGGCATTGGTTGTATTACATAAGTTGATAAAAACGCAAGAGACAAGCGTGTTTCTCTTTAGTTCAGCAACCCGCCTTTAGGTGGCATTGGTTGTATTACATAAGTTGATAAAAAACGCTATGCAATAGCTTTACCGCGGCAGTTCCCGAGTGCAACACGTCTTTTTTTATTATTATCACTTCTTATCTAATATGAATTCAGCCGTGCTAAAAGGTACTTCATTTAGCAATATAGATATCCTGGTCTTCATGAGCAAAAAGTTAATCTCCTTCGCTTTGTCATTGCTCGAGTCGTCCGCTATTCTGCTCAGTCCCTAAGTCTACATGGTAGTATGTTACCTTTAAAAAAATCTATGCCAATACACGTGGTTAAAGATCAACATGACATTGTTAGGTTAGGATTGAGCTTAGGACTCAAAATCTTACATTTGCCTCACCATACACCAATATTAGTTTAGGATGAGAATTCTTATTTGCTCAATAATTGTGATTACGTATGGAACAATGATCCTTTAATATAGTAGTCGTATATCTGATGATAAAATTTTAACTCAATACGATTATAGCATAATTCTAGGTAATGAGATTCCAACAAAACGGGAAATATGAAAAATACAAATTTTGACCGAACCTGCACGTTACGCTCGTGTCAGTCACCAGCATTATAAGTAAGTACCTGTAGGTACAACTTAATATAAATTTATCATCAATTTAACCAAAACCTGACTTGATGCAGGTACAAAGACATAAATACACATCTCAGATCTTTATCACCAGCCGTCTGTACCAGGACTTTGTCCAATTCGGCAACTTAAGATGCAGCCCTTTCACGATAAGACCACCAGATGTCGCCGTAGATGTAATTGCGTTCGCCTTTGTGCCATTTCTAATGAAAGGTTCACGAAACTGATATCTTTAATCAACGCGAACTTGTATAACGATGCGGGTGTTTGACGATGTCGCAGTCAATGTACGGTTTAAGCCAAATATAATTGTGGCCGGCGGCGGTCAACTGTCCTCTGTGTAATAAATTAATTACTGACACACAAAATTGAATTAGGAGAAAGGTAGGTGTGATGAGCTAATGTTTGAGCTTTAGAAATGTGGGACAGGCTGCATAGTGTTTGCTAATTAGTTAATTAGGTATGTTTGCTATTCGCATCATTGAAGTAACCATTAGCAGTGATACAAATATATTAATTAACCACGTAATGTGAAGTACGCAATAATAATTGAATTTATTTGTAATTGCCTACATATGAGTTGAGATACAAGCTTTGGCCTATCACATTTCATTTGCAATCAAGCAAAAGATAAAAAAGTTGCAATGAATTTTCATGAAGAAAAATTGTAAGTATATCATAGCACATATAATTTTTTTCCTATATTTATTGTTTATCAATATACAATTTATACATACTTATGTATTTTTTGTATTGAAATTGAAGTATTTTAAACGAATAATTAAAATAGATAATAAACAACCGATTTCAAATATTCGCAGCAACACAGAAACGTAAGGAAACTAATCTCTTTGAGACAATACTAAGGCAATATCTTTGGTTTACGAGGGCCGTCTGACTAAATCTACAAATATTTGAACATCCTCTCACTGTGCCACCATTGTCTAGGTCAAACTAATTTTGGGATCTTCTGTAGCAGTAATTTAATTCCGCGTTAAGACCATCAGTTAAAATCTGGTTAACATTTTAATGAAACCTGTTTATTTCGGGAATTGAATCGCGAGATTTTGCTAAAAGTATATTTATGACTGAATATTTTTTTAGAATATTATATTACGACAATATTTTTTTAGAACGTGTACCTAACTATAAATAAAATACAATATCTATAATTCTTCTGTACGTGTGTTTGTCACCTAACTCCTCCTAAATGGTTGCATCGATTTGAATGATATTTTGTATGTATATTTCTGTAGGTTCCTGGATGGTTTGAAAATACGATTGGACCCGGTAGGTGGCACTGCAATTGGGTCTTGGGATTTTTTTATTTTCAGAGCAGGACAACCGTCTGCTGGGTCTGCTAGTTAAATTATAAAATATTTACTTTTTAGACAAAGCAAACCGACTTTATATATATTTTAAGCTGATGTGAACAGATACGGACCGATTTTTATGGCATCATTTTGGGAGTCTTGAGGAACCGTCAAAATACATACAAAAGTAAACTTATCCATAAAACATTATATATACATTAAAAATTCAACAGATGAAAGTCCCGTCCTCCCCATTTATAAAAACTATTAATAAAAACGTATTCATCATCATCATATCAGCCAAACGAGGTCCACTGCTGAACAGACCTCCCCCAAAGACACACTGCTGAACAGACCTCCACAAAGAGAAAAAAATACCTTATGATGTAACGATAAGGAAATGCGTGCAAAGTTAGGAAAAAAAGAAGAAGCAGGGTTTCCGAGTATAAAATTATGTTAAGTGTACAAGTCTTGGTTGGTTACGAAGAACATAAATTTTTGGTGTATGGCCCATTCACGATATACAGCGGCATTTTCTTGCTCAGCCGCGTAAGTAGTTACACTTAAGCTAGAGTGAACTAGATTTGTAACTAGGTTTATAAACTAGTTGCATAATGTAATATAAACAACAAGCTTAAGTTCAATTATTTACAATAACATCGGCAGAGGTGATCTGAAATCGTCATATTTAATCAGTGTGATATACAGGATTTTAATGAATTTACTTATCACACCAGAAAACGCAGCATCAGACGGTCTTCAACAAGATGGACAGACGATACCACGTGGTACAGGTCGCTAGTCGTTAGATGCAGGTGGCATATAAACGACCCTTGTGAAATTCTATGGGAGAGGCCTTTTGTTCAGCAGTGGACGTTGACTGATATAATGAAAAAAAACCCTCAGCTTATAGACATAGTTACCATGTTCTTGCAATATTTTGATTGAAGTAACAGGATACCAAATTTCAAATTGATCAGACTTGTGGAAGTTGCTTACATTCCTTCATGAACCAGCAAAGAGCTGATAATCTTTAAACGGCTGGCCAGATTTTCTTAGATCATAGCTAAAAACACACTCGAACAAGTCACCTTTCAGGCAAAAAAAGCTGAATCAAAATCGGTCCATTCGTTTGGGCGCTACGGTACAACAGATACACAAGGTTAAACTTATAACACCCCTCTTTTTGCGTTAAGGGTTAAAAATATAGGTAAACGAATTGAGAACTTGCTCCTTTTTTTGGATTCTGTTGAAAAGGCTAGTCGAGCTAATACTGAGCTGAACGTATTAAGCGCGACTGTGAAGCATGTCAGTATATTTTGTTCTTGCAAACTTTCAATTTTATATTTCTAGGCATATATACCGATACCCATTGTGTACAAATAAATGCTTTCTTATAAAGTTCTAACGAAAGAGTACTTGTACATAACAACAAGCCAATACAACTGAGTAAATGGAATAATAAAGTCACTTGACTTTGGCCGCTATTCAACTGTACCTACTCCAGCAGTTATGTATAGGTACTTGGGCAGATATTTCTAAAACGAAAATAAATAAATGTGACGCTAATAATTCTCACTTAAATTCCATTTTGAATTCTAACACGAAGTATTACAATATACATATACGTAGCTGGCAAAAAACTGGTACTATTTATATGCTCAAAACTCAGTGTGCCACGGTCTTTACAACTAGCGTAATGGTGTAAACAGCTGTTACATTTATATCCAAATGACTATGCAAATTTTCTCATCAATTTACGTGGTACAATGTACCAAGAATTTTGATTGAAGTCGACGACTGTTCACGAGAATTTATGACAGACAATAACTCTACGAAATATGTAGTTTTATATTATTTTGATGTACCTACCTACGTTGTTTATAGACATAGGAATTTTACAATATTCAATTTTTTTTAAGGGGAATATATTTTACGATTTGGCTGAAATTATATTCTATACAAGAGCTGTCAAAAAGTCACTTTAAATTCGTACTAACGAACCGTTCGCACATTCACTTACGTAAATTTTCCCATACAAATTTTAGACTTTTCCGATGGATTGAAAAAAAAAGGAACCTACTTATTTCTGATTTTAATTTAGACGAGTATCTATATAATAGATTTGACTATTGAAAAATAAATTATAAAGTAATTATAGGAATACTCCATAAAAGCCGGACAAGCGTAATAATAAATACCTACATTATATCAACTGCTTCATTAATCTGGCGGTTCTATGCGCGAGAGCTATGCTACGTCCTGGGGTCCATCCCCAGAACGACCGGTGTTGTTGGGTTTTTCAATGAAATTCTCAGTAACAGCTCGGAGTCTGGATTTTAGCCCTCTATTACATTGTACTTACACATACCGGCTAATTATAGATATACATTAGTACACCTCTGCGTTACCCTTAGGGGTGTATACCCCTCAGGGTAACAAACAATATACAATCACGCCTGTATAGGCGTGATTGTATATTAAATTACAATATCAAACCAAAAACATTAAGTGATGATTCGACGTAAGAACCCCAAGAATGCTAAAATTACTAAAAGTAGGTCCTTTTCGAGAACTGTTTTATATTAAAGAAAAATTTATTAACCCTTTCTTTGCCGCCAGGTAGAAATGACGGTCTAACTGCGCGAGTTTGAGGGTGAAAGTAGAATTGATCCTGCGGGCCGTGTGAGTCGTTCCGCTCCGGCGCATAGCGGGGCACCCCGGGCCCATACATCACTTAGTCACCCGAGACGCGGCCCGCGCATGCGTACAGGCCCTGTTAAATGTAAACTTTGCAAACCCTTGGGTATTGACGGATAATTTACCAGGTGAGATGGTAGTTCCGAATATTTTAAACGTATTTGGTTTTTGTTTACGTAATTAGAATTGGTAGATTTGGCATATTTCGTTTAAAATAAGTGAAATACTAAAAACTGCCTCATTAACCTAGAGGCCCTGGGTTCGATTCCCTGGTCGAGCACAATGTTATTGGGTTTTTATTAAATTCTCAGTGGCAGCTCGGAGTTTGGAATTTGTGCCCGGTTAATGGCAATAAGCTCGCCCCCTATTACATGAGACCTAAACATACGCCTCTGCCTAACCTAAATGGTATGTTATTATGTTAAATACGTGAAATAGTTAATTAGCATAATTATATTGTGAGTGCCGAAAGTAGTTTCAAATTTGTTTTAATTGTGTATGATAAGATGTATACATTACGCAAAAGTAGTGTGCTAGATTCTTAGCAAATACCGTTTAATACTTTCTGCTTACCCTTACGAAAAAACAGCGTGAGTGTGTATGTATTTACGTTGACATCGACTAATACGAATTTAATATGAATATTGGTGTATTTTTTTAAAAAAAAGCTTACTAGCAATGTGGGTCGCATATTACTAATATTATTGTTAACCCCTCGTGCTAGGTTAAATGCTTGTGTTACGAGTGGTTTCACGTCGGTAGTGCAATAGGTGGGTTTCAAACCGGCAACCACATGATCGCAAGATACATAACTATTACATCCAAGACTATTAAATAACATTTTAAATCACTCGTAAAGAAAAAAGTGTACAATTATTTAACGTAATATTCACCATGGCAGTTGATCAAACAATGCTTTTGATCAACACGAAACGCCATGATGACGCCACGTCTCTTAATGACATTCAAAAAAATTCGTCATTAAAAGACAATTGAATTTACTTGTTGGCGCCCGATTGGGGCAGCAATCAACTTCACCAATTACATGTACCCGAGGACCAAAATATTACTTTTACACATGTATTTTTGGGAACGAATTCGTAGTGAATGATGTAGGTGAATTTGATTAAGATAACTAACTAGGTACTTCATTTTTCACATGATAAATTATACTTTTTTTTTAAAAAAAAAAAGCTTACTAACAATGTGGGTTGCACATTACTAGTATAGTTGTTAACCCCTCGTGCTAAGCTAAATGCCTGTGGGTGGGTTCACGTCGGTGTGTAGTGCCATGGGTGGGGTTCGAACCGGCAACCACATGATCGCAAGTCCTACGCCCTAGCCATTAGGCTGCCGCCGCTTGAATATAAGAGACAGTTTACAAGTTGCCTAGTGTATCTTCGAACCCTAAGGTCCAATATCAATTAAATTAAAATGGGAACAACTTGAAGTAATGCTAAACACAAAATAAAAAAGAATAATTAAACAAAGCTCATAAAGTTGAATTGAGAACCTCCCCCGTTTTACATTATGTTCTAATATACCAATATATAATACGAGTTCATAAAATCCTTACTAATATTATAAACGTAAAAGTTTGTGAGTATGGATGTATGGATGTTTGTTACTCTTTCACGCCAGAACGACTGAATGCATCTGGATAAAATTTGGCACACAGATAGATTATAGCCTGTAACAACACAAAGGCTACTTTTTATCCAAGTCGGACCCACGCAGACAAAGTCGCGGGCAGAAGCTAGTATGAAATAAAGCAAGTGGTTATTGACTAGAAAAAAGTTATATTATTTTTATAAAGTTATATATTAATTAAAGAAAACCACGTCTATCGTTCAAACAGTTTTTGAGATAAATGGCAACATTAGTTTAAACACATACACCTTTTCCGTTCCGTCGTAGATAAGAACAACATACTAAATGAAAACAGCACACTATATTCAAATTCGACCACTCAACCAGTAAGTTCATACTTACTTACGACACCTAATTGCCACAACCTACAAAATCCGCGTATAAACGCTAGTGTAGAAAGTAATCCCCGGTAGTCAGGTAATAAACATAAACGTTTTCCCCAATAAGACTCGATGCAAATTGAGTCCCGGAGGGTCGCGGCGCCGGAGTATTTACGTATCGTACGAACCCGATCAGGCCACAAGCCACTAACTAGTTGACGTCGTTCAAAATATTGCTGATTCGAATAAAAACCCGATTGCTATCTCACTTTGATGTAGTCGAAGGAAATGGGATCTGCTTCCGACCCGCGAGGAGAGAAAATCTCCTTCCCGTATTCTGGGTACCGCGGGCAGTGTTCCGGAACCCTATAAATCTTGGTTCAATATTTACCTGTCGGTTGCGGCGGGTGGTCCCCTCAGACAACACAAATGTAACGATATTATATTCAATGTAGCACTGCAAGTGAACGGTGGAAATCGATAAATTTTAAAATAGTTTCTGAAATTGAATTAGGATGTGATTTTTTTGTGTGCCATATCATAGGTACAACGTGAAATGAAATGCGAGGTAGAAGTAAAAAAGAAACTTCTTTAGTCGAAATTAAAGAATCGTCCTTGCCTGTTGACTTCGTGACTAAGTTTAAAAGGTGGAAAATTTTGTGAGCCAGCGACAAATAAAAAGAAAGTTATAGCCAAGATTCAAATAATTTAATTCAAACATAATCTATCTTTAAATCTAAATTAAAGAATCATTCTCGCTTGTACAAATACTGTCAATCTTAATAACATTTTCAAGTACAGAACCAAGACGCACAAACAGATTACTCGTCTGGCTTACTTTTTAAATTTCCTCGTGATTGTAAAGAGGACGGATAGCGTCATATCATCGTGGAGGGCCCGGTGTCGACTTTTGACCGTTTCGAGTGCCGATCTAATTTGCCGAATCGCGGAAGCATATGAAATTTAATCGGTTCGCTTCACCGAAAATGGTTTCCGATAATACTGTGAATTTTCTGAGACATTACAGCCTTGTCACAGAGGTTTGACATGATTGGGTGTAACATTTATATTAGCGCGGGAAATTACGACTACTAAAATTAGGACAGCGAATTGATTATTGAATGATTTTGGCAGGAGAATGAATATCGATACAAATAATTATATTATAAGATAGTATAAAAGTATCGTATAAATACGATCACATGGTTGCCGGTTCGAAACTCACCCATTGCACTACCGACGTGAACCCACTCGTAACACAAGCATTTAGCTTTGTACAAGGGGTTAACAAGAATACCAGTAATGTGCGAACCATATTGCTAGTAAGCTTTTTCTAAAAACATACAAATATAAGTACTACCGAAGTATAATTTTCTCTGCCATAAAGACGGAAGGTTGCAGAGTTCTCACCGGGTGCCATACAAGCCAGTGAAAAGGCCAATAATGACAGGGACTTAAATGATTAAAGATTCCCATCAAAATTGTCGATGAAAAACGACTTCCTCTTAAACAAAAGAGGCTGAAAGGTATTGCCTTTTTGATTAATAGGTAATTAGCTGAGCCATTGTGTCCCCTTGCATTTCCTTATGTTGTTTACACTCTGATATTGATATTATGCTTTGACAATCGTTTGTTTTCGATTTAGGTTAGGAGGATTTCTTAACCAAAAAATTCAACAGCACTTTTCCAGAACCGGAAATCGAACACAGGTTCCGGGACAAATGAGGCATAGAAAGAAGCATTAGACTTTTGAAACAACATTTTTTACTAATTTCGGTTTTCATAGAGTAAGCAGTTTGTGAAAACGAATAGTTTAATCCTAGATTATTTAGATGTAATATGAAGATGATCTGCGGTCGAGCAATTCGTAATTAATTGCATCGATTTATGTTGATGAATGATGATGAGTTTCAGTTTCGGTCATATTCAGTTTACGATATTTACCTACAATATATTTACTAGCTAGTTTCGACATGTCATAGCAATCTTTTTTTTATTTTTACCTTTTAATGGTTCGGGATCCTAGTCTAAATTTATTCACAACAAACTTTACGATACTCAAATTAAAAATTGTACATTACTAGTAATGGAACAAAACGTCTGACTTGTTAGCTTTTGCACAAAGATCATATCACAAAACCATTATGTTTTAATATTTATTATCAAAGTTACAATGTATCTGTAAAATATTATGTAAAAACAAACATTGTTTACAATGTTACCCATGACTGCATCACTCAAAGATGCGCACGCAACGATAATTAAATTCAAAACAAAAGCCGTAACAAACGGGACGTGACGTCGCCGCTGTAAGTCGAGCGTTGAGAAAAAAGCTTGGATTTGTGAAAATATAACTTTCCCCTAACACAACGTTTTCCTACGTTATTTCCTTTGCAGTCGCAGGTGAGATTTATCTTCGGATAATTGGATAAAGAACGCGTTTGCGAGAAGTGATACGAGGTGGAAGAAGGGGGAGTGTGGGGAGGCGCTGGAACAAAAAAATCCTAACAGCCAATGATGTGTTACTTTTGAATATAAATCTTTTGTTTGAGTTATGTTACGTTTACCGCGTAGGTACTTGCAATGAATAAATAAATACAAATAATTTTTTGAGGTTCGGAGTTGGTATCTACAATTAAATAATTACATTCCAAAACAATTCAGACATTGGTTTTCCAAAATCCAGTGTGGTATAATTATGTGAACATTGCATTAACCATCAATTATGCTGGCCTAATTCGTCACCACACTAATTCCGGTGCATAATCAGCCAAAAAGTAAACACTAAAACTTACACTATTACTAAAACTATTTGCCGACCGCATTAAATTAAACCTGTCAAACACAGTGGATTAAAATAAGACATAAAACAAACCGCACGTCCACCGACCTCATTTGTAATGAGCTTTTACATAGTGCAGAATTAATATCATACCGGATAACAATACTTACCACAAAATGTTCATTTAATATGAAAATGTGCACTACATACCCAGCCAACATACACGACCCCCGACTACCCAGAAACGGTGAAAATATTTCAATGTTATTAACAATGATTGAAATTCGCGGTAACCGAAACAATGCTCGCATCAAAAATACTCCATTATATTACTGTATCGAATTTAATTAAGCTATTTTAAACAAAGAATACAATAAACAAAGAGAACCAATTTGTAATTTTCAATCAAAATATCGTTAAGTTTTTTACTGAACTGTATTTATTAAAAAATCAAGTTTAAAATTTTCAGTCGTGTTATTTTACTGTTTAAACAAAACGATCACAACACAGGATACATTTAGTATTAATACAACATACAAATTAAATATAGAGTTAATTAGTGACTTCAAATAACATTCATATTCGACAACGAGGCAACAAAAGGGAAAAATGAATCAGCTAGTGTTTTAGAGCTGGCAAATACCGTAGCAGAACAATCAGAGAATTGAAATATTTACTGAAACTTGAACAAAACTAGGCAGAACACAATGTGTGTTATGTGAAATGTTAAACATCGCGGAACCTGACTACACACAGAGTTTTGCGTAGCGCAAGCGAAAAGGAATGCTATAATTTCATCTTTCATTTCATCGCAAATTTCAAAACTGCTTTTGAAAAGCGTTTTATTGTTAGACTTTATTAGTTCCGGGAATATCTGTGATATGCGAATAAAAATCTACGAGTTTTATAATGTGTATGGGTATATTTATGATGACCCTGTTTCTAAATTGACTTAGATTGTGATAAAATAACATAACATACAATCACGCCTGTATTTCCCGAAGGGTTAGTCAGAGGTGTAGGTACTAATGGACACCCACAGTTCGCAAGTATATTTAGGTCCTATGTAATTGGCCGTAAGCCTATTGCCATTACTTTAATAAAATCCTTTCATTATTGTTCTATTTAGTGTATATTTAAAAAGATACACAATTACACATGTTATTATGTTGTAGTGATGTAATAACAAAACGCATTCCCGTCGCTAACGCTACGCTCGGAAGTGGAAAGCGAGTTCAAAGAGTGAATAAAAAAGTGCGACACACAATTTGTAATTCTAAACAAAAATTCATACATTCTACGCACCTAAACCGTATATTTGATTTTGTTTTGCGGGCAGTGAGTGAGTGATTTAGAAATGTATTTACAAAGTGAAGCCCCAAACACACGAAAGGGTTAGCGTGGCGTAAATTGAGAGCGGTGAATAATTCATATATATTTTTGGTATTACCTTGACCATTTCACGTAATGCGACCGTCTGTCGCTAGCGCAGGAAGACGCCACGTCCGAACCCACACTTATACTTTAGGCACTTTAATTTTATTTACACTATAGGTACTATCAAAGTTTCTTTCTACTGTCCTCCGGCGTAGTTCAGGATAATAGCGGGTCCTGAAAATTAATTCGAAACGTTAGTAAATAAACTAATCAACTTTAATGTTTATTATAGAGACATGAAAACAAAATGCTTGTCTCAGCTGTCACAACAGTTTAGGAAAATTAATTTTATTTAAATCTCAGATGCAGCACGCACAAACTTTGTATAAGTGGAGGTGTTTCAGTAATTTAACTTTGTGGACATGAATATCTTTTGCTATCTAGTTTGCATTGTTTTAGTTAAAAAATGTTAGAAGAAATTTACTTTGACGTTAAAATGTTAAGTGTTTTTAGTCAGCTGTGTCATCTTATTAATGGAATCACGAGAGAAAAACAGTTTAAATATTAAGGATTTACACAAGAAATATTAATGAAAGTTGTGATTACAGTTTTCAAAATGGAACGATACTTAACGACTAAAGGCCGGACCTAATAACAAATCCGTCGATAGATTTGCTTACTAGAGATAGGATTTTGACATTACTTGTTTTTTTTTTTAAAACTTACTAGTAATGATAGTCTCACATTACTAGTATTCTTGTTAACCCCTCGTGCTAAGCTAAATGCTTGTGTTACGAGTGGATTCACGTCGGTAGTGTAATGGGTTTCGAACCGGCAACCACATGAACGCCAGTCTGACGCCCTAGCCTAGCCGCTTGAAATTGTATTGTATTGTTCAAATGTACCTACCTTCATGTCAAAATTCTATCTTTAGTAATTAGGCAAATCTACCGACCAGTTATTGGGACCGGCCGTAAGGCTAAATCGATCAAAACCTTAATGTTGTAATATCCGTATGGTATCAGTTAGAGGAGATAGTGAATGTACTCTTTGACGGTTAAATGTCGTCGTCAGGTTAAATCGACAGTGTAATAGCTAACCAATTTAGTTGCCGATGCGGATGCTGGGAACCTACTTTTTCCTTTTAAGCGAGTTTCGAGTTTGCTCATCGGAATTAGTTTGCATGGACGTTTGATCGGATATTCCTTTAAAGAATTTAAGCAACGGTTGGTAGTGATCTGTGTTTTGTTTTCTCTTATTTTAATACCCGAGTTATACAAGAGTTTAGATTTGCTATTTCCAATTAATGTATGTAACGGAATTGGGTTTTTTATATCTTCTACCGGGGAAGTCAAATTTTCGGTTAGGTGCATAACGCAACCGACAATTTTCAGGCATGTTAGTAGTACTTGTATTTCATTTCTTAGGAGAAGGTACTCAATGCGAAAGGTGGAATAAATCCGGGGAGGCGAGGACTTGCTCAGGAGTGGGATAATACAGGCTAATAATAATAATAATGTGAAAGGCATACTTCTTTACGCAGGTATAAAATAATAAATTCATCATTAATGTGCAGCATAAGCCACTCGGTATAGAAACTTGAAATTACTAATAACTTATACGATGTAGAAAAGAACAACGGAATTTTGAGAAGTTCCTACGGGTTTAGGAAAATTAAGATTAACGCGGTAACAACACTGATTTCTACAATATAAATAATTGATGTAAGACATGTCAGACTTTTTAGAAATAGTCTTTTTGTTAGTAAAATGAAATTAAGCCAATTACAATCGGTAAATTATGATTAGGAGAACGATCATTATTAAATAATAAAAACGCTAAGCAAAAAGGGTACATAATGAAAAAGGATATATCCTTATTGACAAGCGTAGAGGCTATCATTTTGTGATGTTTTTGGATTTTCCATGCTAAGATTATAATGTTATTTTAGTGAATGAAAAATAACATTATAATCATAGGATTCGATTCCGCGGTGGCTTAGCGGTCAGAGCGTCTGGTGTATCTAACCAGAATACGCAAGTTCGAATCCTGCCCGCGATTGAATTTTTCCTTCACTAAAATAGCGTATTGGCCGTTCGAAAAAAATATATTCGTATTTAAACCTACGCAACGAAACGCGCTCTCAATAATCTGGTTTAGCCATAGATAAACCATTTAGTCTATGGTGGAGCATGATTTGAATTATTTTTCGATAAAATCTGAAGCCGTTCTCTCGATATCAGATAGATTCAGACATAAAAATACGAATAACTTGTATACATTGCAAGGTATCATTAAACATTGGCAATCAATTTAGAAACAAATCTTGGATATACAATGTTTTAATAAAACCCTGTCCGACCCGTGAAGGTACTGTTAGGTATCGAGATCTGGTTCTGTTTATATAATTGTTTTCACATTACTTATAATAGAAAAAATTACAAAACAAGGACACTGAAGGTGGCAATACTTACAGTGGTAGCGACACCGTCCCTGGGTGCAACACATACTGAGATCTAAGATGGTATTAGCACATTTAAAAAATTGCTAGATTTTAGGGTAATTGCGGCAATTTGTGCCCAACTGTCGTGAATTTTGTACTTCGTTAATATGTTTACTTTCATGATATTAATGTTTCGTATTTTATTTGATAATTTTATATGCCGAATTCAAATCGGAGAGGGCTTTTTTAACATAGTGTAACTATATAAATATATAGGTATATATAACTATGGTATATGACTATTTTTGATAGTGGTGGAGGTGCTCTTTAAATGATAATACAAGTTTAGATATTTATTGCAAAAAATGGTCTGGTCATGTCATGCATTGACATCTTTTTTAATTACGGTATTAGTTTTACGTGGAATTAATATAAGAGTATATTGGAATATTTAAATTAAGCTTCTAAAATATTTGTAGCAGACATTATTGGCTATAATAATGACACATAATTGCTAGAACGCTGCTTGCCTTGGATCTGATTGGATTCGAACTCGAGACCCGCGACATGGCAGTCCAATGGTCATAGCACTAGGTTATCTACCAATAATTAATTATAAAGTGTAATAACTTCCTATCTATATGTATATATATAACCCTAACATATATGTATATTAATTTGTAACTTAATATCACTTTGCTGTGTAATGTGTGGTGAGTATTGGAAACAAGTGAATCACACGAGAGTCAAATGCCAACTGGTTTAATTTAAAGCATACTTCGTGTACTGACGGGGCGGAATGTTGCCATATTAAATATAACATAATATGTATGAATCAGAACTGAGCCCAAAACAGTCAGAACTAGAGCCCTGAAACAGTTAACCGGAGACGCGGCAGACCACGGAGGAGGTGGCGGGATGATCTGGATATCTTTGTAGACAATTGGAAGGAAATAGCACAACAACGAGAAAAGTGGAAAAAATGGGGGGAGGCCTTTGCCCAGGACTGAGATAATACCTACAGGCTAACAAAAAAAAATACGTGTGGCACTCGGGGACTGCCGCGGTAAAGCTATTGCATAGCGTTTTTTATCAACTAATGTAATACAACCAATGCCACCTAAAGGCGGGTTGCTGAAATAAAGAGAGAAGCGTGTTAGGTTTTTTTCGTTACGGAATTTCTGGATTCGGTCCCCACGCTCAAGGCCCGCGATAGAAGCTATGCAATAGCTTAAAAATAATAAAATTTGTTACTTCGTATATTGATTCGTATAACTATACTAATATAATGAAGAGGTAAAGTTTGTGAGTTTGGATGTTCAGGGTAATCTCCGGTACTACCGCCCAATTTTGAAAATTCTTTCATAGTTAGAAAGGTGGGTATTATTATCCCTGTGTGCTATATTATTATTATAAAATTTTATTTATTCAAATAACAAGGACTCATTTTGTTAGTAAATTTAAAAACTATGTTAGTTTACTGGTTTCTGACACTTACGCGAATATTAGACATTGAAACAAAACTACTTTTTACGGATTTTATCGCGTTGTAATGATATTATTTGATTCCCGACGTTTCGTGTCCAACAACTTAGTCTACCCGTGACCATGGATGCTGTAAAGGATCCGAAACGTCGGGAATCAAATAATATCAATACAACGCGATAAAATCCGTAAAAAGTAGTTTTATGTTAGTTTATTTTATATTTAGACTGCCTCATTGGTCTAGTGGTCCCAAGCGCGACTGCTACACTAGAGGTCCTGGGTTCGATCCCCAGGTCGAGCAAAGTGTTATTGAGTTTTTCTATGAAATACTTAGTAGCAGCTCGGAGTCTGGATTTGTGCCCGGTGAATGGCTATAGGCTCGCCCCCTATAACATGGGACTTAAACATACCGGCGAACTGTGGGTGTACATTAAGTACGCCTCTGCCTAACCCTTCGGGGAATACAGGCGTGATTGTATGTTATGTTGTATGTTATGTTATTTTATATTTTATTTTATTTCATCCCATGTGAGATCCCAGTGCATAATCACTGCAGTGCCATCTCCTGCTCCTGCTCTCCTTCAGTGTCATCTGCTATAGACTACCTACTTTTTATTTTTGTAAGTTTATATTTTGAATATCACGCTACGACTTTTAGGGACAGGGCAACGCGGGTGTAACAGCGGGCGGGTCGCTAGTAGACTAGTAGTTTAATATGTTTAGGCTTTTTGATATGTCCCCAAACCTTATTTAGATAGAATAATATGTCTGACTAGCTTTTGCCAGCGACTTCGTCCGCGTGGAATAGTTACTTTGTTCCCTAGTTCTTCGCCCGCGGTTTCACCTGCGTTGCCCCGTTCCTAAGGGTTTTAGCGTGATGTTTTATAGCTTGAAATCTCTCCATGAATCACTAATTTTCCCAACATTTACCTTCACTGCTCTGCTCCTATTGATCGTAGCGTGATGAAAAGTATACTATAACCTGCCCAGGAGTATGAAGAACAATTGTACCAAGTTTCGTTGAAATCCGTCGAGTGGTTTTTGTTTCTATAACGAACATACAGACAGACAGACAAAAATTTTACTGATTGCACTTTTGGCGTCAGTATCGATCACTAATCACCCGCTGATAGTTATTTTGGAAATATATTTCATGTACAGAATTGACCTATCTACAGATTTATTATAAGTATATAGATTTAAATAAATAATAATTATATAAGCGTAAATATGTATGCGTCTCCCATGTACAACTCTATATTCGTAAGACTGATTTCTTTGCTTAAATATAACTAAGTGTCTGTCTGCGTCCTTTGTATCTTAAACGACGTCATTAGGGACATGTTTTCTAATATTCCTTTGAACACATGTTACATAAGACCAGTAATTATACTCTCTCACAACCGTGGAGACTTGTTATCTTCTAAATTTTTTATCGCGGACTTGTTTAGAGTTCTGAAAATTTAATAGAGGGAAGTCTCCGAGGTATGTTATGTTTGTTGACTTTCGACATTGTCGGTGTAATGTGCTCTTCATAAAAGAAAATACTAAGTTGATTATGTATTTCATATGTGCAAGAACAATCGCGTTTTATGTTTGAGCATCTCGTCTTTATTATAAGCTACAAGGAGTAGGTAAATTGACCTGCTAAGTTAATTAAAAAGTTAAATATTATGTCGATATTGCTTGCCGCCTTAGTAACCATAACTTAAGGTTCGGAATTCGGATTTGTGCCCGGTTATTGGCAACAAAAACACATGGGACCTAAACATATTAGCGAACTATGGTTATACATTAGAACACCTCTGCCTATCCCTTCGAAGAGTACAGGCGTGATGGTATGTTATTACAATACTACAACTGCAGGAGATTTTACAAGAAGTATTGTTGGGGATCAAAATAACGTGTATTGCCGTTCCTCTGCAGGAGTATCGCCAGTAGCAAAGTTATTTCCACTTTTCCCCGCACATATCGTAAAACGCAACTGCAAGATTACATGAACTGGCTGGGTTACACCAATCATATCACTTATTTTTTTATGGATTATGTCGGCAAACAAACTGACTAGCCACCTGGTGGTAAGTAGTCATTGTCGCCCACGGACACCTGCAATACAAGAAGAGTTGCTGATGCGTTGCCAGCTCGTTTGCCACACTAACCCATAAAAAAAAATCTAAATAATTTCATCACAGCAATAGAAGTCAAGTGTGGTTTTCAATCGATGTTAGTCCGACATACCATCTCCGCAGCAACCACGCCGCCACGACCCACATCCAAAAAAATAAGGTAAATCGCTTTAAAACATCTAATTGTCTATAAATGTCACAGTGACATAGAACCTTTTAGAGGTGGGAGGAAACCTGATAAACTCCATGGTTTTTTCTCATTATCTCAGGTCGGAATGACGCAACACACCTACACGAGTTTATAAAGAATTTAAATTAGTCTAAAAAAGATATCAGAAAATAATATAAATATTATGCTTTATTAGTCTAGTGGTCGTAAGCACAACTGCTACTGCTAGAGATCCTAGGTTCGATTCCCAGATCGAGCAGTGTTATTGGGTTTAGCTCGGAGTTGAGCTTGGTTAGTTGCAGTAGTAGGCTGGCTCCCTATTACTGGCCTAAATACACTGGCAAACTTTGGGTGTTAGGTTAGAAGTAGTGTTAGGTGAAAAAAAAAACAAATTATAATAAGTTTTGCGACGCGGGAATGGAACCCAGGACCTCTTATTTCTTAAGAACGACACTGATGACACAGTCATTAAAATATAATATAATATGTCGGAGGTGGGCGATGGCCTTTGTTCAGCAGTTGACCTCTTTTACTTGATAATGATAATGGAGATGACTGAGGACTATGTATGTGTCCTCAATTTCTCATCCTGACAACGCTATGAACAAGTATAAAAAACAAAAAAATATATAATAATATTTTCATAGAATCCTGACATGTACGAAAATCACCGGAATTCGCAAGTCTTACAAAATATTTATCGCGGACAATCTTTCCGCCAGTGTACTTAATCAGGGAGGGATTAAGTCGTCTTGACCCGGAAAGCGTCCGTGCTGGTTTTAGTCACAATTTCCGGAACACTTCCTGAATGGTCCGGAACGGTGAGCAAACGGGATAGTACCCTGACGAGCAGTTTTTAGCTAGATAATGTGTTTTTTAGTTATTTTTTATTTTAATTCGCATTAACGCATGCTAAATATTCCCAAAGATATTTTAGTGAAGAAAGAAAGAAAGAAGAGAAAGAAGAAAAGTCTTTCGCTTAGACACACCAGACGCTATATGACCTCTAAGCCACCGCGAATCTAACCCGCTAGATCGAATCGGTGGCTTAGAGGTCATAGCATCTGTTGTATTTAACCGGAAGACGACGGTTCGAAACCTTCCCGCGGTCGAAATTTTCCTTCACTAAAATATCTTTATAATCTTAGCAGGGAAAATGCAAAAAAGTCACGGAAATATATTCCCAAAGATATAAATTTTAATGGAAGAAATATTCAGTCTCAGCGAGCGCTTTAGCCAACTAAGTACCGAGAACACTAGCTATTTCCATAACCGTTGTAGTTTTATTCCCATCGCGAGGTAAACAATCATTATAATTAATAAAAAATTGAATCGTTTACAATCTTTGCAGTTTACACGGGGGACTAAAATAATTACGGCGCCCGGAAGTTGGTCCTAGTTAGGATTCCCGGAGGTGAGTCCTACTTAGAATTCCCGGAAGTCTACCCGCTAAGATGTTTCTGAACCGCAGCAGAGCAGCATCGTGTGTTTAATGAGCGACTGTTAAATTTAATTAAGTTTTTAACCAAAATAAAAAAAAAAAACGACAAATGCTTTCAATGCGAAATGACAACGCGTAGCGATTAAGGTGGTCACCTTGACACTACCCTTGCGCGAAGAGAAAGAAGAAAAGTCTTTCGCTTAGACACACCAGACGCTATATGACCTCTAAGCCACCGCGAATCTAACCCGCTAGATCGAATCGGTGGCTTAGAGGTCATAGCATCTGTTGTATTTAACCGGAAGACGACGGTTCGAAACCTTCCCGCGGTCGAAATTTTCCTTCACTAAAATATCTTTATAATCTTAGCAGGGAAAATGCAAAAAAGTCACGGAAATATATTCCCAAAGATATAAATTTTAATGGAAGAAATATTCAGTCTCAGCGAGCGCTTTAGCCAACTAAGTACCGAGAACACTAGCTATTTCCATAACCGTTGTAGTTTTATTCCCATCGCGAGGTAAACAATCATTATAATTAATAAAAAATTGAATCGTTTACAATCTTTGCAGTTTACACGGGGGACTAAAATAATTACGGCGCCCGGAAGTTGGTCCTAGTTAGGATTCCCGGAGGTGAGTCCTACTTAGAATTCCCGGAAGTCTACCCGCTAAGATGTTTCTGAACCGCAGCAGAGCAGCATCGTGTGTTTAATGAGCGACTGTTAAATTTAATTAAGTTTTTAACCAAAATAAAAAAAAAAAACGACAAATGCTTTCAATGCGAAATGACAACGCGTAGCGATTAAGGTGGTCACCTTGACACTACCCTTGCGCCACGTTTCCTTGTGTTCGATACCCACCCGAGCCTAGAAGAAGAAATATTGATGTGTTCAGCAAATATTTGTGGTCCACGTGTGTCTTATTTTAGGTCTTTAAAAACACCGCACATAAAATAAACCGTATTTTATGTGCGGTGTTTTTGAAAAAAATGCGAAATCACAATTTATTCGTTAATCCTTGATAGACAGAAAATTACACACTCAATAAAAATCATAAGTTTCTGAACACCAAGTTTTGGGATATTAAAAACTGTCCTAAGACAGTAACAAGATCTAAGAGTTGAATTTATAATGGAATGTCATTATAACAATACATTAATAATAACCTTAACGAGATACAAACTCTCCAAAGAAAACTTTTTAACAGCATAAAAAGTAGCGTGGTAAATTTATCGCTATGGGGTTCTAAGGCCTGTACATTGTACGTATTGTAAAACTTTGACAAAAATACTGGCAATAAAACATTTTTTCCGGGCGGATGACAAAAAACGAAAATTTTAATTGGCTCCAACAGTAATACAGTGCGGTACATTAATTTGTTTTGTCCCAATCCACAACACTCGAAGCAGTGGGTACCTCGGAATAGGCGCGTACGAATTGTGCGTGAATCGTTAGTACCGACACGCAAACCCCCAATTACAGAGAGCGTGGCATTAAAAATTAATTTATAAATATATTACCTCGCCCTTTTAAACGGTAGCACCCCTAAAACGTTATATATTGCGTTTTTTATCCAGCACGTTACCCAACTATTAGAATCAAAACAGAAATGGATTACCACCATTTATAAAATGACGATCATGGATTGGATAGTTTTGATTTATGACGTGTATTCAGGCGTTTAACTAATACGGCTATCATGTTGCGTCAGTGTTTTAGTCATACGTGTGTTATTTTAGCATGTTAACTGTTGGGCGGGCAGTCAGACAGAAGTAATTAGGCTTCTATCAAAGGATTGAGGGAACCAAACTAAAATACGCATTTTGACGAATTTATATGTATAATATAAATTCTAAATAATGTCACTTCTGCATACATAATAAAATCTAATCGTAAGTTTTCCTTAGATTTGCCCATAATTTTCTATATAGTACCGAAATTACCAATATTAATATTTTTATACTTACCCAAAATGAATGATGAATTGAAAAAATATTTATTACTGGATGTAAAATAACCATGTTTAGATTTTGGAATCACAATGGGTTTATCCAGTTTCAAAATGGTTAATAAAAAAATACTTCTCGCAATCAAAAACCCGATCCCCGACAGATATAATCTGGGTGTCTTTAAATCACGAGTGAATCGGTTTCTTCTAGGCAAGCGCGCTCCATCGTAGATCGCAGTGTCGCTTAACATCAGGCGAACTGGCGGTCAAGCGTGAGCCTCGGTGAAACGCAATCATACACAAACTCCCCACAGAATGATACAGGTACACAACAATATCGTAACATCTTCTCGTTAAGTGTTGTTAGGTCAGAAAAAACTTTCACGACGAAGTCATTTAAAAAGAGCTATCGCCATCAATTGTCACCTGTAGGCAATAACAGAAAACGACTCGGAACTTACCTATTGGGAGAGCCCTTTATTAGAAAACTTTTGTCCACGTTATACAAGGCATGGAAAAATAAAGCTACGGGACGTGGCAAATAAGACATAACGGTCCAACCAACAGGATAAAAGTTAACGATAGGTACATGAGCGAGGCAGCTTAGCGGCGCTCGATTGGAATAAACTGTAGTTCGTAAGCCTGACAGTTAGGCAGGAATTGACTGTGTCCTGCTAGCAAAAATTCATCGCTTTTGTGGTGCAGAATTCAGTCTTCTATTAGAAGACTTAAAATATTCTTCTTTTAACAAACCGTAAAGGGACAAAATTAACTTTTTTTTAAACCTTTTTCGATAATTTTGTGTCGGGGGTTTCTTTAAATTTTTAATTGAATTTTTGTAATGATTGATTTTTCTAACATACCATCCCACTTGTATTCCCGGAAAGGTTAGGTAGGGAGAGGTATACTACTGCACAAACAGTCGCCGGTCTGGTTAAGTTAGGTAAGGTTATAAAAAAAATTCCCTTCGCCGCATTCGGGTTCTCTGTCTGAATGCAATAAACTCAAAAACTGCTGAATGGATATTCATACGGTTTTCACCAATGGACGAAGTAATTCATGAGGGAGGTAAGCTATTTAATATAACGCTAAAACCCTTATGAATTAAGAGACAGTTTAATATATATGACATACAATAGTATAACCTGTACGCTTTATAATACTATGCTTACTATAAAGCCAACAACAATCTGTTCTAAGCTAGCCAGCTAATCATAAGATTAGATAGCTAGCAATTAAGGCCCCTCTGGTCGGAAATTACATAATTTCAGGTCAGGTCGGTCCTCCTTTGACATTAGTGAAGGTAGCCACAAACGGAGTGAATTACAATTGAAGGTTATTAATTAGGCTGTAAATACAGTGTCTTTACATGGACGACCTCGTACCACATGGTTTAAACCTTCTTATATTAGCAAGATCGAAAGTTTAGGTCTGAATCACACTGTCTATTTATGTCTATATTGTGGGCTAGCTGACATTTAGCAATCAATTACTTTAAACAAAAATAAAACTATTTTTTTTTAAGAAACGGGACCCTATTACTAAGACTCCGCTGTCCGTCCGTCTGTCGCCAGGCTGTATCCCATGAACCGTTATAGTTATACAGTTGAAATTTTCACAAATGATGTATTTCTGTTGCCGCTATAACAACAAATACTAAAACAGAATAAAATTAATACAACAGACATGATTTTTTTGCTGTTTTTATAGATAATGGTACGGAACCCTTCGTACGCGAATCCGACTCGCACTTGGCTGTTTTTTTTATAATCCAGTCGGAAAAATGTTGGTGCACCACTTCTTCCCAGCAAAAGATTAGAAGGCGGTAAAGGGCCGGGGGATTAGGTGCTGTCTTAAATGTAATTATGACGTTACCTAGTCTATCTTGAATAAATTATATATTTTTTCCATAACTCATAGATAAGTCTAGTCGTCCTAAGCGCGACTGCTACGCTGGAGGTCTCGAGTTCGATACACAGGATGAGCAAACTGTTATTGGTTATTAAATTCTTAGTAACAGCACAGATTTAGATTAGTAGCGGCTTGGACGTCGGACTTGCGATTATGCCGGTTCGAAACCCACCCACACAAATTTATCAGAATACTTATCTGGCGATGGTAAGGAAGGAGGAAATAAATCTAATTTTTCACAGGTTATCTATATAAAAGACCGCCGCGAGGAAGCGTTGTGTTGGCAGATAGGATAAGCATCACTGATTGTCTCCTATGCTGCCAGCCCAACTATTTCTCCTTTAGTTACAGGCTCGGCAACGCGCTTATGATATCCCTGGTGTTGCAGGCGTCCATAGGCTACGGTAACCGATTACCATCAGGCGGGCCGTATGCTTGTTTGCAACCTTAGTGGTATAAAAAAACTGTCAAACGTCAATTTTATTCCTTTAACGATAAAAGATATCTAACGATTGAAAAATCAGCCCTAAATTGTACGTCGCCATTGATGAGTGTAATGAGGTATAGAAGATTTACAATATATCTGTTTGTTCAGCTCACGCACTAGCGAACTAGAGCAACACTTACTTAACAAACATAAATATAATTAGTGGACACAAAATTAATTCAGATTCCACAAAAATATACTAAAAACAAATAAAAAAATATATATTTATGGATCACACAAAAATTCGTATCGTGAGAATCGAACACAACACAGCGTAGCCTTTGACGAGGCATCCTTAACCGCTACACCATACCTACATACAATTGAAATATAATAAACGATCGTTAAATTATAATGAAGGATAAAAACATTTGCCTAGGGTCTAAAAAAATATTGTACACGTCACAGACGTAAAATAAACAAACATAATTTATTATATTGCTTTTTAATATGGAAAGTTCCTAAAAATACTGCCATTAGTCGGAAAAAAAACATGTAATGGAGATGCAAGAATAACTATTTCAAAACAAATGAAATCCATTCGTTGGTAGAAATGAAAATAAATAAAACATACAAGCATCATGCGCCGTATCATTTTACCTATATTTATTTTGTTCGATTCAAAAACCGAATTCCCGTTTAAAACATGGAAACCGTTATTAAAAAGCTACACGTGAAAATATATTATTTACTTTGTGCTCTTTGATAAACGTATCGTGTTGAGTGCTTACTTAAAAGCAAACTATAGTTCGCTTTATTTAACCAGTTATATATAAAAAATAACATACATACCATCACGTCCGTATTCTCCGAAGGGTTAGGCAGAGGTGTACTGATATACACCCACAGTTTTCCGGTATGTTTAGGTTCTATGTAATAGGAAGCGAGCCTATTGGTATTAAGCGGGCAAAAGTCCAAACTCCGAGCTGCTATGCAGAATTTCATAGAAAAACCCAATAAAACTTTGCTCGACTTGGGAATCGAAGCTAGGACCACTGTGACCTTGTGACCACTAGACTAAAGAGGCATTGATTGAGATTAATTGTATGTGTGTATATTTCTCAAATCGATTTGTAAAAACTACATCGCAATTCGCATAATGTATTTATTGCTTTATCGATACATAGATACAATAGAAAACATGCTAAAATGGGCATCATGACAAAAACAAAATGACAGTTGCATAAATTGACAAAAAACAGTGGCTCCATACGAGATAATATGATGAGAAAGCATGTCGCGGGTCGTTCTAGGCTCCGCAGTAACTAGTTTTGGTTGTAGTCGCTACTTTTGCATCCTTAATTTTTTTTTATTTAATCACGTCCCCAAAAGGGCACTCTTACACCGCGAGATCGTTTCAAGCTCATACGTAATTTAATATTATATTAGGCATGATCGCATGCTAAACGAACTTTCCCTCATACACGAGTCAGGGTCAGCGCGAAAAAGCGTGATGAGTTTCCCGCTTATAATTAAAAAATATTTTTATATTATTCAGAATAACGTTGAAAATAGGTCGCAAGCCTTTAACATGTTTTTCTATACACTATTTTCAACTCTGTTTCAATTATATAGGGTCTGTATTTAATTTATCATAGAGAAATTGCCCATTTACCATTATCGTTATTCACGGAACTACGAAGAGCCTTAGGTTTATCTTATGAATTTTCAAAAAATGATATTTCTAGGGATGCATGAAGCTATGAACAATGCTAGTGAGGTTATGCTGAGAGTTCTCATAAGTCTAGACATAGCGTTGTGTTCTTAGCGATTTTCTCAACTTTTTATTAAAAAATAATATTAATGTCTATGTGGTGGAACATACCTATATTCTTCTCTTGATTTACTACGAGACTAGTAAGGGACAGTCATTGTAAGACTAGCAGCGTAGTCACACATTTTACGTTAAACAGAAAACGCAACTAAGAATTTGAAATAAAAACCCATAAATAATATTTTATTTTCTATATAAAATCTCTCATTCTTATACCTATTTTACTCATAATAAAGTTATTTTCATCGCATAGAGGAAACCATTCATTAGAAACATCACAAACAATATTTTTTGGGAGGCTGCCTGATGCGAAAATAATTTACCGATAAATTATTGTTAAAATAAAGAGTTACAAGACATAAAATATTCATTGGCACGAGGTCCGACTACTCCAAAATTAACCCAAATGTAACCTCCGACCTCTAAAACAGCCAAACACTGTGTTCCACCGCTTTGAAAGCACCATAACATTTTACAACCTTCGTCTTCACAGCGTCGACTTCAAACAGCCGACAAGACGAACGTGAACAGTATTTCAGTTGGTCGATAAATATAAATATCGATATCGACAAAGGCGAGGCACGGAAGATGACGGACGGGCGGCCATTAAGCAGTGAACGCTTATTGCGTCGGCCGCGACGTTTATATTGTTCCTTAGATAAAGCTCTGTTATTTAGCACAGCACTAATATTCGGTCGTTTTTTGTTCGCGGCCGTCCCTTCTTGTTAGTGGAAAGAATCTGATGTACCGCTGTATCATTTACATTGAAACGATCCCCATTTATATAATTTTTGTCATTATGTGAGGTTATGAACGTTTTGCAATACTGGTTTTATTTAAATGTGTTTTATGTTGGCTTTCGCTGTCTCGGTTATGGGCGTTCAGTAATTAGATTTGCTTTATAGAATATTCTAGGAGACATAAAACGAGCTTAATAAATTTTACTTTTCATGAAAATGTTGTAGACTTTTTAATGCCCTTTTTATGCAGAAAGGTTAAACTAGGTTTTAGATTTAGAATTTATAAAACTATTACTAAAATATAATGAGGGTGGAAAGAATTATGAAATAAGTAGTATGCATAATAACAGTCCGGCGGACCGAATTTCTCTTACAAAGGTAATAAATCGTATTTCAAATAAAATTAAATCAAATTCTGTTATTATTTGGATTCCGATACTGTTACTCTAGTTTCGTTTTACCATTTCGTCCAAAATACTTCACTGGAAATAAATGTAAGTGAATACAATTTTTGATAACTTTCTCAAGTTTGGAACGATTTTCCAGTCTTTTATTTCCAGTGAAGTAGTAGTAGACGAAATAGTACGGTAGGAACCTAGATTAATGGAATCCAAATCCGAATAATAACATAATTTGATAGAATATGGCCTGGATTACGATTTATTTCGGTATTACGTTTTTGTGGGCTATTCAAGCTCAGCCGGACCCTTAAAATACCACAATATAGTATTTGATACAATTAATCATTCTTGTATGTTATATTTTTTTTAAATAATAACAAATGTTTTCGTTTCTTATAATTTCTGCAAATAAATCCAGCAACGAATAAACTATCTTAACTTACAATTTTCATCCAAAGACCAGATGAATCCGAGAATCCATCACTTAGTTTTTATCCCCCTAACAAGATGTAGGTTCTGAAGTTGGCACTAAAAAGTCCTGTTAGTAAATCCGCTAATAAAACTGTCCCGCAAACCGCAGCATCAAGTTTCCGATACTACGTAGAATCGACTGTGCCAACTGAACGCTAAGTAACTTTTAAGTCTCATATTTCATTGCTTACTTAGAGTTTGGATTTCGTTAAATCCTGCCTTATCTTTCGCCTGAGGCCTAAATTCTAGACTACACGAGTTCCACTCGCACTCAATTAAACTAGTTCATCTTATATGATGCCAGAAATAAATATTTTAGAAGATCAAATTAATAGAAATAATTAGATGTAGTTAATTTAAGTTTTCCTGTAGCTTTTTGCTCGGTGGTTCACATTATCACATAAGAGCCAGTTCCCCTTGGTTGCTGCGGCTCTGTTAGTCTGCAGTCCTGTTAAGGGTCGGCAACGCATCAGCAACTCCTCTGGTGTCTACATGAGCGACCATGACTACTTACCACCAGGTGGCTCGTCGCTCGTTTCGTTTGCCGACTTAATCCACAAGAAAAAAGTTTTGAATTTTATTTACAGAGGTAAAACTAAAAAATGATTTATAGTGTGTATTGAATCAGCCGTCCTAGCATAATAGGCAGTCTGAGCCGCCGTCTGTTTGTCATACCCGATAGATTGACGGCAATGAAGAGGAATTGATTTTAATTCACGAGAAGCACGAGAAGAGTCATTCCAGTAACGCCGCGGGCAGTTCAATAACAATTAATTTTCTTAATCCATAAACAGTTAATTTATTTAATAAGGTATCAATCGAACCTCCTTTCCTCCGAATATCCTTTATTGACTTGCAAGGATTTTTTTTTGCAAGGAATTTCAGCCTAAACCGCTGATCGTAGAGACGTGAAACTTGGAGGGTGTGTTCTTTGTATGACGTAGGCATCCGAAAAGAAAGAATTTTTCGAAATTCTACCCCTAAGGTGGTGAAAAGGGGGGTGAAAGTTTGTATGAAAGTCTGTCATTTTTAGCGGGTGAAAGCGCGGTGTACAGCTAGTTGCTAATAAATGGACATAATGAAAGCTTGCTTTATTTAATATAGCAAAGTAATACCGAAGTCGAAGGCTTACCTTATTTGCCAATCACAGTTAGATGTTATTGTTTCTTCTGAGAATCTTTAGTGGAGTAAATACCATTAAATTTCTCGTTGCAATTTATTATATAACCTACAAACAACTGGCTATTGATGAGTACCACTCTGTTCTTAAGGACAAAGAACAGAGTGGTACTAAAGAGAACTAAGAGAAGTAATTATATTTAAACAAGTACAAACAAGTAGATACTAATTTATACTGTTATATAGAGTGTGTTAAGAAAACCCTGTCTGACCCGTGAAGGTATTTTTAGGTATCGATATCCGGTTCTATTTCGTTTATACCACAACGGTGGCAAACAAGCAAACGGCCCGCCTAATAGTAAGCGGTTACCGTAACCTATGGACGCTTGAAACACCAGGGGTATCACTCGCGCGTTGCCGACCCTGTAAACTAAGGAGGGATAGTTTGAGACATGCTGCCATGCATGACAGCGGCGGTAACAAAACACGACCGGTCCCCTACACTGCCAACAAAACGCTTCCTCGCGGAGCTCTGGCGACCTTGCTCACTGTTAGGAACACAACATATCACGGAGCTATGTTATTTAGCTACGATTTTCTGCAAGGTGGAGGTACTTCCCGTCTAGCAGCTCCAATTGTAAGTGGAATTATTCGATTTCACTATGCCCTACCTCTCTTAAAATCGTTTATGTAATTTCATTTTTTAATTAAAAAATACCCCGAAATATGCCCTTAAGCCCCTTTTGAATCGGACAGGGTCTTTTTAACACAGGGTATCATACATCCGTTTAGGTTTCGGTTTAAAGAAATTTATTCTCAAAAAAGACATTATAGTCACTTACATGAGAAAATATTTTTAGAAAATAGTTATGTAGTTCACAGTTTGATAAAAATGTAACAAAAAATAATGAGATATGATTGTTTCTTCAGTCTAGTGGTCCGAAGTGCGACTGCTACGCTAGAGGTCCGGGGTTCGATTCCTAGGTAGAGCAGTTTTATTGGGTTTTTCTATTAAATTCTCATTAACAGTTTAAAGTTTAGTGGGATTTGTATAGGCTCGCCGCCTATCATAACGGCGAACTGTGTGTGTGTACATTATAAGCTAAAGCTCTACTTAACATTTCAGGGAATACAGGCGTAGTGGTATATATGTGACTGCCTCATTAATCTAGTGGTCCCAAGCGCGGCTGCTACACTGGAGGCCCTGGGTTCGATTCCCAGGTCGAGCAAAGTGTTATTGGGTTTTTCTATGAAATTCTCAGTAGTAGCTCGGAGTCTGGATTTGTTCCCGGTGAATGGCTACAGGCTCGCCCCCTATTACATGGGACCTAAACAGACCGGCGAACTGTGAGTGTACATTAAATACGCCTCCGCCTAACCCTTCGGGGAATACAGGCGTGATGGTATGTTATGTTATGGTATACACCACCATATGGTACACCCACAGTTCGCCGGTATGTTTAGGTCCCATGTTATAGGAGGCGAGCCTGTAGCCATTCACCGGGAACAAATCCAGACTCCGAGCTGCTACTGAGTATTTCATAGAAAAACCCAATAACACTTTGCTCGACCTGGGGATCGAACCCAGGACCTCTAGTGTAGCAGTCGCGCTTGAGACCACTAGACCAATGAGGCAGTCGTAGCAGAGGCGCACCCGAAGAATTTATAGTTTTAAAAACACATTTTTAACATCCTAGTTTCTCTTCCAATGACTTCACGCTATATATTTTCGTAACTGTCTTGTCCAATATGTTAGCATTGAAAAATTTACATTGGATACAAGTTTTAGAGGTGCTCGCTAGAAGTGGCTGTTCGAAGTATAGAAATAATATGTAAACGTCGAGTCGCTTTCGATATTTTATTTGAACAATGGATATCAATTACAGGCACTGAAATTTTGTTGATGGCATAAAGTCGTATTGCGCAGTGACGTATGCCCACAACAGTTGTTAAAATATATATCCCTTGATTTGATAGTTTTAGTTGGACTTTTTATATGAAACTAGCGAACAGCCCGCAGTTTCACCCGCGTTGCTCCGTTCCTAAGAGGTGTAACGTGATGTTATACAGCCTATAACCTTTCTTGATAAATGGACTATCCAACACAAAAAGAAATTTTCAATTCCGACCAGTAGTTCCTGAGATTAGCGCGGTCAAACAAACAAACAAACAAACTCTTCAGCTTTATAATATTAGTATAGATTCAAGTCGAACTGATATATTTAGTTCTCCAAAAAAGTTAAAAATTTACTTAAACTTTAGGTATGCACAGTTTTCATACAGGATAACTTTGAAAATATACGATAAATCGAAATGAGATGTTCAGTTACCGTTGCTTTATAATTTCAATAATCTAAGTTGTATAAAAAATAATCTTATTAGTTATCTGAAATAGTGCAAACAGCTATTTAAAAAACAATTTATTAGCCATTTGAAGCGGCGGTAGCCTAATGGACGTCGGACTTGCGATCATGTGGTTGCCGGTTCGAAACCCACCCATTGCACTATCGACGTGAACCCACTCGTAATACAAGCATTTTAGCTTAGCACGAGGGGTCAACAAGAATACTAATAATTTGCCATCCATATTGATAGTAACCTCTTTTTTTTTAAAAAAAAAAACAACAAAAAATTTCACGCAAATATCGAAATATCGATCAACCATTACGTAGATAGTTATGTAATACGTGAAGTATGGCAACGCTTTGCACTTACGAGTTTTTCTATCCACGACAAAAGTAGTAGTAGAGGCGGTAGAGACGTTGCCAAACTCTTTTAAAAAAAAAAATATATATAATATTTTCTTTGTTACACATAGAATGATAGAACTATATACTTTAACTAGCGGCCCGGTACGTGCTTCGCTACGTATAAAGCGAAATACAGCGGACAGCGGACAAAACCATTCCCAGATCCCCTTGAACACACACAAAAAATTTCATCAAAATCGGTCCAGTCGTTTGAGAGAAGTTCAGTGACATACACACTCACAGAAGAATTATATATATAAAGATTAGTCGCGTCTATTCAATTTCTCTCTGTATAAAACACATAATAGTTATTAGGCTAAGTGGCTATATAAAAGACAATTACATAAACAAAACAAACGTAACATCAGAGATGTCATTAAAGTTATTTGCAATAACAACTTACAAGATTAGAACATCAGCAAGACAAGAATTACAAAAAAGAATAAAGACACATTCAAAGATGCAGCATCGAAGGGTTGCATAACGTAAAGGAACCTTCACACGATATAATAGGGTAGTTTGGTTTGATCTGGTGTCTGCTTTATTCAAAACAAGCGGACCCGGCAAACGTTGTCTTGCCCTGTATCATCATATTTCTGACCTTGTCCCAATTTATTTGTGGTCGACGCAGCATAGCTTTCTTATTTTTAAACTGCTTTCAATTTTGTTTTTATTAATCGACTCTATTTATGTTCAACTTTTTCATGAAGCAATATAAGATAATAATATAATTTTATTGTTCCATTGCTGAATATAAATTATTGTTATCAGACGCCAACTGGATGATACTTAAAGTTCGAGTGATATTATGGCATGCCGACTGTGTTGTCTGTAACTAAAACAAAGCAAATTTAATACATCTGTTTATAAGAAAGAAGTCATAATATGTATTATTGGCGGGTTTGTGAGTGATTGCTGCCAAATTGAACATGGATTATTCATGAGATGTTTAGTTCTGCGGTTCTAGTGAATTTAAAATAAATATACATAATTCTATGTTATGTAATATTTGATAAAATATTCATATTTTCTATCGTTATATAGTCGATCGTTTCGATTTGGTGGATGTTTGACATTAAGCGGTTATAATCTATCGGCAAAGTAATATGCTACAAAATATTTCAAATTATTAATTTCACGTTTGAATATTGTTGAAGCCCAAATAATACTTTAACAGCAAAATAGTATTTTCATAAATGAAAAAAGTGGGATATTACAAAACAAACCACATAATAAGGCCGCCCGCGCCGCAAATATGAGACAATAAACGACAAAGCGGTATCGTAGCGGCTACGTAGCGCTTCCGTAGCAAAACTCGTAGGCGACTACACCGTAGCAGCGGGATACATCTAATGAGGGCACTGATATTGTACCCGCTCAGCCGGCGGCCGACTCAGGCGGCCTCTATAAATTGGTTTCATGCATATTTATTTATTCAAATATGTATGAATTGAAATCTCCACGACTACTGAAATATGGCACTCGTGGACGAAAATTGAATCAACAGGGTAAATTAAGTTGACAGGCCCAGTAATAGTGTTTGAAATATAAACTCTTTTAGTTTGAATAAGAAGCGTAACTTAAGAAAGTGCTCTCGTGGCATATTCAAAGTATTCTTCATAAACTTCGCCTTTCAGCTCGCGAACTGCAAACAACAAATTTTTCATATTTTGCTCTCCTGACGTTTGGGGAAATTGGTGTTTAATGAGTAAACTTATGCATCGTAGCGTGTACTAATCTTTTTTTTTTGTGATAATGCACGTTAAGGAAAGTGCACGTGTGTTAAAAGTTGGAGCTTAATAGTTTTTTGATGACTTCGCCGGTGCAAAATTGAGCGTGCCTGAGACTGTATAAAATACTTTGAACTTTCCGCAAACCGTTTTGTTTGTTAAATTTTATTCGGTAATGCAGTGGCTCGGCGACTCGGCTGTTTATACAAATTGGGGAGGATTACAAACGCCGTGTTTTCCTGCTATTATTTTTTGTAAATATCCTATTATAACGTAATAAGTGGTAAGACAAAGGAACAACAATGAATTGAATTCTCCGTTTACTCTCAAGTTTTAAAGATGAAGAATAATTTATCTCGGTTAATAAATAATATATTCCATTTTAAATTACAGTAGGTATACAATTCAACTGTAACAGATAATAAATGAGGCGAGTGTCTCAAAGCTGGAAACTAATTAAAGTCGGCACGGCACGAATCAATACTTATAAATTAAGATGGTTTAACTTGCAAAGGTAATTGGGCAAAAGTTCATCTCAAATATTGATACTGGAATGACGACAGAGTTCAGCGAGTAATTCTTTAAGGCACAGTTTACACTCCCCGACTCATCGTTATTCGTCTAGAGTGAATTGTTCACGGGGAATTGTCCCCGTCCATTCATTCTTTGTACGAGTATTAACATTCAGAACAATGAATCAAGTCGTTTTCAAAGTTTGTGGATTTAATGATTGGCTTCAACAGCGTGAAATTACGGGGTAATAACAATATAGTGATTTGGTCACTTGAACAAAAACTTCGGTATGACACCTGCATATTTAAGGGGCTCCCACACATTTTAATAAGGTGTCTAAAATGGCCAACGTATACTAATCAGTAAGGCTCTATATATATCTATATAAAGTTCACTATTCCTTGATCTTGGACCTAGGTGGGTCGTTAACGGACTACACCATAATAATTGGTTCTTTTTTCGTGTTCAATAAATTGACAATGTCAATTGATTGTCTTTTGTTTCGAAGGTTAATTCTAGTACATAAAAAAATCTGTCTCTCTCTCTCTCTTAGGTCAGTCCCTCATATCTGAGTATCAGGATTGCATCTGGAGCGGATGATCTGCCTCCACCGGTTTCTGTCCAGTGCGTCTCTTGCCACCGTGTAGAAATTGGATAACGACGAGCCATTCACTTGATCGATCCATTTTGATGGTGAACGACCGCGTTCCCAACCACAAACCGTTTTTCCAGACTTTCATCGCCTTTGCTCACTGTGTGGCCGAAATATGGAACGATGCGTTGTTGGCATATGGTGGACAAACGAGTTTTTACTCGAGGCTGTGTCAGATTTGAAGCATTTTGGTGCGTTTTGCCGTTTGAATACATAAATTTCAGTGTCGTAAATTTTGTTATTTAATTACAATATATTAAAATATTTACCTTATTGATGAAGATTACTGATACTAGAGTGGAATTATATTATGAACTGTTTTTGAGTGCCAGAATTACCATTCAAAATAGAAAATAGTTATGTACATTCGTCTTATTGGTTTGGTTATATTTTATGATAAAGTTTAATTAATTTTAAATATAAATCTCCCTTGACTGTGAATTGTGTGTGAATTTTAATACTACTACTTACTATAGATTAGATAAATAGATATCTTCATCGCGATTAATGAATGAGCAATTTTATTTATTCAATAAAGCCTATGAATTGCGTTCAATAATATATTATGTAAAATATTTGCCAGTCTTGTATTTCAGACGGTATTTGTCTAACCTAGTTAATATTTTGTTTTAATATGATTAAGTTTAAATTAAGTGGTTAGTAATTACTTAAGTCCAAGTTTTCTGAAAGATTTTCGATCACTAAGTTTTTGTTTTATTTGCTTAATATTAATTTTGACTAGCAGAGAGGCTCTAAGAACTAAGTACTCATCGTGAATCGTCTTATATTTGAATAAATATTCAACCTGTAACAAAATAAGCGCAAGGCTCGTCAACTCGTTTGCCGACTTAATTCCATAAAAAAAGACCTGTAGCCTTAGCACGAACAACTTGCGAAAAAGTATTCGTATCGTCACGATAGAGGCGCTGGTCCATATCTCATACAAATTGGTCTCCATGACGATGCTAAGGCTACTGTTCAGTAGCCTTAGCACGAACAACTTGCGAAAAAGTATTCGTATCGTCATGGAGACCAATTTGTATGAGATATGAACCAGCGCCTCTATCGTGACGATACGAATACTTTTTCGCAAGTTGTTCGTGCTAAGGCTACTGAACGTAGTTTGTTCAGAATCGACTACTGAATCGATTACAGTAGTTTTTAATATGTGTTAATTTTTCGCGAAAAGATAATTACAATACCAGAAATATGGCCTCCTGATCCATCAATGGGTCAAGGTGTGGAAAACTGAAACCTATATTTACAGATTGTTATTGTGTGCGTGCTCGCATCGATATCGTAGTCGTTGCGAGTATGCCTGTAGTAGTGCTACAAGTTTTGCGTTTAGATGATATGACTTATTTCTTGAAAAAAAAAAAAATATTCAGTTATTTTTTAGTAAAGGAAAAAATTCAATCGCGGGCAGGATTCGAACCTGCGTCTTCTGGTTTGATATACCAGACGCTCTGACCTCTAAGCCACCGCGAACCCTACCCGCATGATTGAAATTTTGCCTTCACATTCTGAATTTACGTCATAAGGTGACGTTGGTTAGACGCAGGTTCGAATCCTGCCCGCGATTGAATTTTTTCCTTTACTAAAAAATAACTTAATAATCTTAGCATGGAAGCTGCAAAAAAATATGCTCACATGTCTAATAAAAAAAAATGCAAAATGACTTTAAGGGTTTCGTTAATATAATTGTGTTAATATAATGACTTGATATTCTAATCGAGGACTTCTCTCTCTTCTTCTTGGGGGAGGCCTATGTCCAGCAGTGGACTGCTATAGGCTGATGATGATGATGACTGCTATAGGCTGATGATGATGATGACTGCTATAGGCTGATGATGATGATGACTGCTATAGGCTGATGATGATGATGACTGCTATAGGCTGATGATGATGATGACTGCTATAGGCTGATCTTGCGCTCATTCAGTTACACGTGTTATATGATGATAGCTGAACAGGCGGATCATAAGATCCATCCACCAAGCGTACATTCCATATATTCACAATTTACTCATAAATTTGTCCGTGGCCATGTCGCGTCAATTTATTTTATTGGTAATCTCGAAACGTTTCGCTGCGCATTAATTTGGCTAATAGTTTGTTTTTGTTCAGGTGTTGCCATAAGCCGATTACGGCCAGTTATCAAATATAACTCATTTATTTGACCAGTTCCCGTATAAATTGCAGTCACATAATTGTAACGAGTGTTTAATGATGTTCGGAGGATGTTTTATTTGTGATAAGATTACTGTAGATAGATTTCGTGGTTTTAAATATATCGATCTTTTAAAGGATTGTGTGCGAATTTCTCTTTTTTGAAGGTATTTTGTGGTAAATTGTGAATACGTCGAAACAGTAGGTAGGCAGAGGCAGGCACTACCGTATCTTCAGCTATAGCTATGAAAATATTGTGGGTATGTAGGTTAAATGTAACATAAACTGTAACACCTAAGTGTAGATATTATTACGTTAATGGTTTTAAATGCATTTTTATAAGAGAATAATTCTAGTGAGTTATAATAATGTGTATGCTTAATGGCAAAGCAATAGCAGAAATAACAAAAAATAAACAACTACAATAATTATTATTTAGTACAAATATATGCATGTGTACGAACCTTTATAAAGCAAGCGTCGACTCTCAAAGTTACCTTATATTCTTTCGCTTACTTTATATTATTTAGCTCTGATATATTCGCAATTTAAGTTGCCTGAAACTCGTTGGAGAGCGCTCAGATTAAATTACATATTTTTTTTCCTACTTACCAACGAAAGCAAACGACTTTATACTGTAAACAGAGGAGGTTAAAGAGAAAGTGAAGAATAAAGTTGTGTTTTTGAAAATTCTGAACGAATATTGTATCTAAAGAGACACGCAGGCAGACTTTAGCCTGTATTTTAGATGGTGAGCTTAATGATTTGTACATTTGAGTTATATATATAATATATATGTGTTGGATCTGCCACGTTAAGCTACGCTTGCCGCGGTCAATCTATGAATGGGTTCTTCGGTTTATCGGTCTTGGTAAGTCATCAATCGTACGTACCTATAGGGTGTACCTTCTCTATAGGTTCGATTGACAATAAAAATATTATTCTATATTATTATTTTTACAAAAAAAATATTGATGATTGTGTTAATAGTGTGCTCAAGTTTACTAAATAGGTAACTACTTGAGCTTCATGTTAAGACAACGACGTTAGTCTTATTTTGGCTGGGGAGCTGGATTGAGAAGTGATAAATCTTTAAACGAAATGCTAATGTATTTTAGCACGTGAATTACGAATACCTAAATAAAGTTCATAATTTACTTTCAAACAAGATTATTTTCAGCAGCGAACTTTACAGATTGATTTGTTATTTCGAATAAAGTGTCAAATAATTCAAATTTATCCAATTAGTTATTATTCAATCATTCCAAAGCGTGTTAAGTTTGAGTAAATATGTTACGAGGAAATCGTTTGAAAAGTAAATGATAAACTTTGCAGAGTAATTATTTCCCAAAAAATAACACGAACGTAATAAAATGAAGAGAATTAATGTGTGTCAAATTAATCACAAAATTAATAATTAAAAGTTTATACCAAAGCAACAACAAACATTATTAAAAAGCTATCAGTATTCCATCAAATCGAAACATTACCTTTATTCCAATGTGGATAGGGAAGTCTGAGGCCAACGCTGGTTGTGGATGTAGTGCCGGCAGGAGCGGCAGTGGGAGAGGGCAGGACATCATAGCTGCGCCAACCTGTGGAGAAAACAATATTTGTATTGGAAGCCAGTATTTAAATCAATGTTTGTCATGATTTTGTAAATTCAACTCCAAAAAATGTCACGGTTGATGATAACGCAATTTGGTTGATGATTTTGTTGGACATCATCTAGGTACATTCTCGTATTGCAAGAAAAGAGTTTTGAGAGAGAGATGGGGAGAGAGAAATTGACGGTGGGGTGGGGGGCTATATAACATCATTTACAGTGTTTTTTTTTTATTTGGATACTCGTATT
Organism: Acronicta aceris; assembly: GCA_910591435.1. Taxonomy (NCBI): domain Eukaryota; kingdom Metazoa; phylum Arthropoda; class Insecta; order Lepidoptera; family Noctuidae; genus Acronicta; species Acronicta aceris. Next base: position 5,759,202 of record OU342763.1, on the reverse strand, counting down.
TTAGGTTTTATTTTAATTTTCCCCATGTGGGAACGAATACAGTTCCTCATTGCAGATAGGCATCTCGTAAGAGCCGAGAAAATATCTGATTTGTTCGGTGGTAGGACCTTTCGGGGTCTGACTGGCTGGCGACCACCCTTACGTCGGAGTTTGTCGTAAAGCACCGCGGTGTCTTTTTCGACTTTTGTGCGTAAGAGCCAGTTCCCCCTCGGTTGCTGCGGCTCTGGCAATCTGCAGTCCGTAGGGGCTCTTAAAGCTCGGCAACGCATCTGCAACTCCTCTGGCGTTAACACGTTATAATACGCCCTCGGGTGGCTCGTTTGCCGACGTAATCAATAAAAAGAAATTAAATGTAAGTATAGAATAAAATGTGCTAGTGTAAGCTTACTGTACTAACAATTTTAATGTTTTGACATAATTATGCGGTGTTTACCTTTAAGTAATTAGGTATTGTTACAATTTATTAACCATATTATTGCATGCATTTATTGGTGAAGTTTCATTTCTAATTAAGCATATAATTTTTATCCTACATTAAGGAATGGTACAAAAAAGTTCACGACATCTAATCAGCCAGCCAACATCTGCTAGTATCATTTAGGAATCCGTATCATAATTTGCCACGTATACGAGTACATCGGCGCGTGCAGATAGAGAGGGGAAACATCGAAAACAATTTAGTTAGCGATGTATTCGGAAAGCCGGGATAAACTCGGTAGATATGCCTCTCTAATATTCTGTGTGGGACGCTAGGTCCGTTGAAAACGATATGAATAATATATGGGCGCGAATGCACGACCGGTCGCGGGAGATCAGTCCGCATTACGACTCGATACGGCTTGTGCCGTGACAAATATAAACGTCGGACGAACAGACAGCCGCGATACAATACATTGTATGTACACGTTGCATGGCTGTGGAAAAGACATTGTGAGGCTTATTTGATGGATATTTATTCATATAATAACATTATGCTTTAATTCCTCGAAGGCGGGACGCGGTCTGATATATGTAATAAAACTCCAAATATTGGTATTCTATCTAGTAACGATTTAATACCACAATTAATTTATTACCACTCTACAAATAATTTATTACCACAATTCACAACTATAACCTTAGTTCAAATACTCTAGTTTTCTACACGACTGACCTGTCGCTCTGCTACACCCAGAATGCCCAAATCGATTCGCTGTGTCGCGCTCCCCACTTCCGACCCCCACCAACTTCGTCATTTGGTGCTGTCTGTCTGTTTAGTGGATTTTGAAAAGTAATAATTTTATCTAACGGTGTTGCCACATAAAATAATGGATTTGTATGTGATTTTGAAAAGTAATAATTTAACCTGACAATAATAATTTTAACCTAACAGCGGGAAGAAGTGTACAACTACAAACAACATCTACAGTTCACTGTTATGTTTAAGTCCCATCTACGTGTAGGTAATAGGAGACGAACCTATTCCCATTAACCCGGCAGAAACCAAGACTAAAAGAACCCAATAACACTGCTTGGTCTGGGAATCGCAGAACCTCTATGTAGCAATGAAAACCGTACGAAAATTCGTACAGTATTTTTTGAGGTTAGCCCGAACAAACACAAATTCAGCTTCACGGGACTTTTTTAAAATATGTCGTGAAGAAGAACAAGAGGTACATACGTAAGGATCGCGCAGTATATTTTGTTCTGTCGACCCCAAGAGCAAAAGTCGTGAAGTTATTCACGTACATTGGTACTAATACTATATAACCACGGCCTACCTGCTATATTGACATGTCAACTGGACCCGAACTTAAACTATGTGAATCGGATCCCTAGCGAAATTTCGAGATTCCCTTTCCCTTCCTCCAAACAAAACATTGGGCAAAACGGTGAACTCAGTTCAATAAGAAAACAATGGACAAACAGACGTATTATGACAGACAAATAAACAGTTAAGCACGAGACATAATTGAATAAAAAAAGATTAAAAAAAAGTTTTTTGTAATTCATTTCGATCATAAGGCATTAGCCGGATACAATATCGGTAAATAATATTCAGTATTCAAAGCGACGGTGGCCTAATGGGCTTCGAACTTGCAATCATGTGGTTGGCGGTTCGAACCCCAACCATTGCACTACCGACGTGAACTCACTCGTAACACAAGCATTTAGCTTAGCACGAGGGGTTAACAAGAATACTAGTAATGTGCGACCCACATTGTTAGTAAGCTTTTAAAAAAATATATCTAACAGATGGCATAATACATCACTTGCTAGATATTTAAGGGTAGGTAAATAAAATACTAATTCATAAAAATTACTCCAACAAAATTATAACTTTTAATACTCTTACAAAAAGGTTAAATTTTTTGATGAAAGAAATGACAACCCTAAAAGCCAATCGGCAAATTCAAAAGCTAAAAACGTTTACCAAAACAATATAATAGAGATTGGAAATTTGGTAAATATCTAAACGAAATCAAACAAACGGTACAACGTTAATATGTATCGGGAAGGACACAAAGTTTTAATCGAAATGTCGAGCGGTTGTATCGAGCCATCCCTAGGGGTGTCTCGTTACAATAAATTAATTAACTATACACTAATTGAATGACATAAAACGAATTAACTGTGAGAACTGTTTTTGATAATAAAGGGCTAGCATCAATAGAAAATTGTTTTAATTATTTAATAGTTTTGTATTTACTGTGAAGAACGAATGGAAGAATATTATTGATTTGTAGACAAAATTCACAATCGAGAGGAAAACGGGTTTAATTAATTTGGCTATTATAGTCCACTTCTATATATCAGTCAGTATGGAAAAGTTCACGGCACGGCGATCGGTTTCTGGGTCTTGGCCGAGTTTGATTCCAGCGTGGAACAAATTTTTGAATGGCCTACAGGTAGTATGTCATTTCTGACTGTGTGTGCATCTAAAACTATGAGTGAAAACTACTTTTTAGGTATTTTGACACAAAAGATCGTATTTTTTTTGCGAAGTTATGGTTAAACTATTCTCTATAATGTAAATACAGGGGACATCCAACAAGTCCATCATAAGTATTTGAAATATTAGAAGTTAAGCTTAAGAGAACAGGAATGGCCTACATACGACCATGAACTGCCAACTTAATATATAGACTAAAGCCTAGCTGTTGTCATTCCGAGAGAATACCGCACCCAGTAGGACAGTAATCAGGTTATACATAATATTGATGACGTAGCCGTCGAAATATATCTTACAATCATCTCTAAAACTAACTGTCCATTAAAAACTACTCGGTTTGTCCGATAAAATTCCTATGCGCTTGATTAATAATGATAAATACCGTCCGTACATTGACCGTATTATATTTCCACGGAGGAAAACCGCGCTCCTCAACTATTCAGGAGTCGGGGAAGTTGTTATTATGACAGTTACCCCAACTCCATTAATTACATTAATGAATGCATTAATATAGAGTTGGCTAACTATGCCGCGGGCTGACAGCCGAGGTGAAATCCTTTTTACTATGATAAAATAAAAACTGTACTTAGGTTACTAGACTTGGCGGTTGTGAAAAGTGGATATGTATGCGTTCGTAGGGTTAAAATTAGTGCTTGTTTTTGAGTTAATGCTGTTTATACATATTTTGAATGACCATCGCCTCCTGCTGACAGGCTAAAATGCCTCTTAGGAAATGCTTAAATATGTACAATAAATTCAGGTGAAAATAACACACCATCATGCGAAAAATTCACATAAAATCATTTCATAAAGTTAGTTCGGGATCGCAAAGGATCTGCGATCTATCGCGTTTGATGTCTTGTAGCTTCGACCATAAACACAACAAGGAAAACCATATGGTTTAGTTCGTAAGAATGGATATAGCCCTAATTGTTTCCCTGATAGGGGAAATGCCTAAATGGTGTTTTTCAGCATGCATTCACTAAACTTTTTCCATAATGATTGTCGTAGCAAGTGGCGGTCTATCGGTCTGCCTACCCCTGTGGGAGAAAGGCGTGAGTGCATGTATGTGAAAGGCGTGAGTGTATATATGTCTGTAAATTAAAAAGAGTGTGAGATTCACCTGGTAAGTCATCGCCTATGCACATTCGCAGCACCGGAGCAGCCGTTAATGCATCCTTGGTATAGGCTTTTTTTTTGTGATCCTATATCGTATTTGTTCGGAATTACGGCTTTATTTTGTCGTCAGCCCACTTCGGGGATGCAGGACGGTTGTGTCGGGCTCTTAAAACCACCACTGCCTCCTTCCGCATAGTGGTGGGATCACGAGAATCGCTCTCGCATGCTCCGCGATCCCACCGCGGACGTCCAATGTTGGACCCTCCGAGGGCCAAGTGCAATAGGCGACTGACGACCCGAGTCCGCCGCCCAAGGCACTCTTAGCGGCGGAACAGAAATACGGCATATGAATAATGGTTCTAAAATTTCGTGATACGTGGGCAATGACGCGTGAAACATTCGTTTTGATTATCTCTCTCTTCTCACCCTCTTCATTTCTAAAGTTATTTTATAAAAGTAAAATGAACTTTTACGCAATCTTTAACTAATTTATAATGACCCAAGCTTAATTATTTATTGATCAAAAAGTTTAACAATTAATGAGCGCGGCCTTAAATATAAAAAAGGAATTATAAACCTCCATTCTTAAATATTTAACAGAATAATCAATTCGGAGGGGAGCGATTGGCTTTCTATAATTTTGACGGATCCAATTATTTTATCGCTTCTTCCCAAACGCTGGATACCCTCGAAATTAATTAATTAACTATTGGCATAATTAAATCATCTTGGCTTCGCTAAATTTATTCTTTCGAGTGGCGGACAAAGTTTGTTACTCAAATTATAATGGCAGTAAGATAAGCATAACAGTATGATTAACATGACTGAAGTTTATGAAGTTTATCGTAAATAACTGGGGGAGCGGGAATGTGATGATTCATGGTATTGCTTCACTGTTAGCCGTTTTGTTAGTAAATTAGAGTTACGCGGAAAATCTGTGGTAACGACATTTTGAAAGTAATTTGCACGGTTTAAAAGAGTAACACTGTTTGTTTAGCTGTACTTTTAATATTGTTTTTTGTTGTTACCGAGTATAATCTAGCTTTAAGTATCACGACTTGGTTTTTGGATTAGTAGAGTTTTAAAAACATATTGCAGTGGTATTCCACTGACACTCACGCTATCTGAATTATATCAGAATGGTCGTAAAACGACCATCGCCAGATAACTTTATCTTTTTTTTATGGGATAAGAGGGCAAACGAGCAGACGGATCGCCTGATGGTAGGCGATAACCGCCACTCATGGACACCCGCAACACCAGAGGAGTCACGAGTGCGTTACCGACCTTTTAAAAGGGGATTAGGCCTCCGGTAACCTCACTTACTCGGCGAAACACAACGCAAGCGATGTTTAACGCCGGTCTTCTGTGAGGCCGTGGTATCACTCCGGTCGAGCCGGCCCATTCGTGCCGAAGCATGGCTCTCCCACGTAAAAATCTATCTGAGGAATAAATTCGAATTTTTGACAGTTTTTCTATACAAAATCTGTCAAAATTCAATTTTATTCCTCATTAAAAAGATATCTAACCATTGAAAAACGAGCTGCCCAAGACCGGGATGGTTGGTGCTCCTTGAGGGAGGCCTACGTTCAGCAGTGGACGGCAATAGGCTGATATGATGATGATGATGATGATTGAAAAAATCAGCCCTAAATGAAACCAGTGCTGACAGATTTGGTAGACAATTGTCAAAAATCAACAATCCTGAAGTGATTGAATGACTATTGTCACAATAAAAAAACTTACTTGACACACTGACCTCTTGTTTTGCTACTGTGCGTCTGTGGACTGTGCGTCATAATTAATACTAGTACCTACTTGAGGGATAAATATTCAAGGTTAATAAATAGGTTCTTAATAAGTCTTAAAGTTGTAAATAAGTACATATTATTTTCTGTTTTTCCTTTTATTCAATAAATTATGTAAACAGTGGACTTTATTGAATTATCTTGTCCCAAATACGAAATAAAAAATAACTATAAGATTCTCTCATCCATCCCGACATGAAGACATAAGTAAGCGTGGGCGCATAATATAATTTTATAACATTCACGAGACGTAGAAAATAGGTATATCTCTTAATTTATTACAGCTTTTCTTAGTCATAATTCACTGTGAAGCACAAAGTCTGCAAAACGCTAGCTTGCAAACGTACCTGAATTATGTACGGTTATTATTTTTAGGGGAAATGACGTGAACCTGCGGTATGACGTCACGACTGACGCAATTCAGTGGTATCCGGATACAGTTGTTTTAAAATATATTTATTTGCAACTTCATCCGTTGCAAATAGGAATAAACAGTGACAGATTGCAAATTTTTATAAATAGATTTATGTAGCCTTTATAAATTTTACTCTCAGCCAATCGGTATTAAAATTAGAAGAACAGGTACATAGGTAAATACGAGTTTAGAGCACATTAAATAAATTTATTTATAAGCCTCAATACATTTCATTAAACAACTTATTTCAGTGGAGCTTTATATGGTAGAAATGTAACGAAAATATGTAGAAACTACTCGCTAAAAGCGATGCTTGTGCACAAAATCTTAAATCTCTGCAGAAAATAACAGAAAAAGTGCTTATAGATACCTCCGACTAAGAAATATCAAAAAGTATCTGTAGAAAAGAGAACGTATTTTAAAAGCAAAATTAACTAGACTTTGTACGTCTTCTTAATATATCCTATTACCGTTCACCAGTCTAGCACATTTATTCAGCGATCCCCGTCGGTTCTAAGAATCTTTTTCTTCTTACAATATCTTCTTAGTAACATACGAATAACTTTCTTTAATCTCGCGCATAACTCGAGTGATAAGGGAAAATGCGACCGCGACTAATTACGACTATGCCTAACAAAGCTCGCTATTCGTGAACAAACAATAAGTTTGTACAATACCTTAAGAATTAAAACTTGTTCTAAACGCTAAGTTGGCAATTAAGTTGCAATCACAGCGGTGCAGTGCGCTAAGTTAGTGTAAACAGGCGGACGCAACTTGCATTGTGCCAAGTCAATTCAAAGCCAAGTTCCGTTTGTTGTTTCAATAAGTTTCTGCAATTATATTGCATGTTTGTTAACGTATTCAATTTACATGATGAGACGATGCACGGTCGTGTTCGTGTGTGCTGGGATTTCTTTGTGTCTGTCTTTTGTTGTACAAGTTGATAGTTCCTTGAATTAACAATGCGTAGGTTATTCATTTTCTTTTCATGCGTCTTCACAAAGCCATAATTCATTATGATAAATACTTTTTAACTATGTAGTACCTCACTAGATTTATAAAAAAAATGCAAATATTAATTTAATTTATAATGCGCCAGGTCCGATTAGTGCACTGATTACTTCTGCAACATAGGTACCTAAAATTTATAACAGCAAGAAAACCGAGCTCTGGTTATGTTTTTTAAAAGATTGTTATGTAATGAAATATCGTATTTAACAACAGAACAGTTATTTAACATCTATATTTAACAAAATAAATAAAATATTATATGATGCAAGTTATATGATGCTCTCAACAGTAAAACACACAACGGTTTTAATACCATTGTGAAATGAAAATGTCCATTTATTAATTAACAGCACTAACGGAGCTTAACACAGCGATCTTTCTGTTTTGGATCCATTTCATATTTTCAAAGCGAATAATACATGACTATCGTATATTTCAGATCTCTATTACACATTAATATCGATAGTCGATGTGCACTCGGATATTAAACGAATATAATTAATTTATAATGATTCTGTACTTATATTTAGATATTATACACATTATATTATATTATATACAAGACGTAGGTACACAGAATTGCGTGTAAAGGCATGTGTCCCGTGACATAATTATGTCGTCGCATTAACCCGACTTCATAGTTTTGGCTTTTAGATAAGCAACGACAAAATTCTTTCGTGGCGTGATGTTGTCAGGTCGGGTCAAAATCAAGACAAAATTTTGCCATGCCTCATATCGTTTCTAGCCATTGATTCGGCGTGACGTCTTCTTCTTCTCATCTTTGGACATACGTCTCCATCGTTCCAGCGGGACAGTATTGTGATCCAGTTTATAACAACTTGTTGGCTGTTGTCTTTGCAACGATCCTCCTTTGTCGCACGAGTTGGCGTCTCATTGTAAAGTTTTCTTCCCCCAAAGATCACAACCAATCCCGATGATGTGCCCTGCTTTTCTCCAATCAAATACTTTAAATTGAAATTTTAAGCAAATAGGATTAAATAAATACCTGATTCTAACGCATGACTATGACTAGGTCAATAATATCCCCTAATCCCGCTTCACTTCACATTTAAACAATATAAGTACCTACCTATCTGAAAGTTACGAACGAAAAATATTTACATAATTAGCTTAATAAATCAGCATATTATATCTTCGTAATACACTCTACGATACTTTGTAACGAGATATTTGCCGCTTGTTCGCGCCTAATTAAGACGATTGAAGTATTTCATAACGAAGTGAAAAATGCATTAAAAGTTTATCGGCCAAGTTGAGAATCTGGAAACAAAAGCAGAGCCACAGAGTAAAATGTTGCTTTGCTAGCGGATTTAGTCTCGCCAGTGGGTTAATGAAGATGAATCGGTATGATATTAGCTGTTAACTAGGATTTATTCGTGATTTAATGCAATAAAGTGTCACTTGTCGAGTTGTATAAACTGATATATTATTAAAGACTGGAATTTTTTGACGAGTTCTAAATTCGGCGGGTTAGAAAATGTACGTTTTTGGGCTGATATTGATGCTTAAGCGTTTGTCTAGGTTTTCAACTCCATTTATGTAATTCATAGAAATTCTCTTCTTCTCATTCTTCGCCTAAAGAACACATCCTCTATGTCTTGACTGAATGATTTAGACTGCGGTGATTTAAGTCCTTTGGTCTCAAACGCAACGCGCTGTCATAGGGTGACCTATCCTCACGACTTAACGTGGAGTTCCTTATTTAAAATTCACCTTATATTCTTCTGCCAACACCGACAATACTACTCACTCACTAATCACACAATCTTAGGGACTACGAAGTCTAAATACTTGAAATTTGGCCATTAGGTTCCGCATGCTAGCGGGTGGACAGTTAATGTTTTAGGATCGAAAACACCAAGGTCAATACCGAGAGTAACAGGTATAAAATTATACACAAATCACACCTTGACGGTGAGCCACTCTTCGGCACGAATGGGCCGGCTCGGCCGGCCGGAATCCGGCGTGAAACAACGCTTACGTTGTGTTTCGCTGAGTGAGTGAGGCCCAACCCCTTTTTTAAAAGGCCGGCAACGCACTTTGCTACTCCTCTGGACTCTGCCTCCTCCCTATACTATGAAAAAAAACCTATATTTCCCAAAAGGTTAAGCAGAAGCGAACTATTGCATTTACTCATATTTCACCGATACCTTTAGAGCCAAAGTAATAGGTGGCGAGCTAATTGCCATTAAACACACACGAAACCATCCTCCTACTGACAATTTCATAAAAATCTCCATATATAACACATTGCTCGACCGAACCCAGGATCTCTAGCGTAGCAGTCGCGTTTAGAACCACTGGAATAGGCAGTTAAAAACATACTGATAAATTAATAAAACTCTTCCGCGATTCCCAGTTTTCGTTTCCCCCACATGACGTGGTTGTCATAAATTAATTTGCCAAGTTAGATTGCGTGGAATCCTCCGATGTCATAAGCTGTTCAATTTGACTGCCCTCTGTATATGACGCACCCCTCTTTGTTATATTGTTTTTATTTCGTTGCATCTACAACTCGTAATTGTTTAAAGTATTCCTGACAGATATTGTAATGACGTAATTTCAGTGAATCGCTTCATTGTTTTTATTGCGAAGAGGCCAAGGGAATAAAATGTTGTAATATAAATATTATTTTTGGGGCACAAAAACAAAGAAGTCAGTAAATATTTTTTTAAATAACTAGGCTTAAATACCTACACGGGAACGTGGATAAAAGCAAATTAATCTAGAATCAACTTTTTATTTATTCTATCCCCGTGTAGGGACGGTTTACAATACAATTCCTAACTGCCATTCAGATCGGCATCTCATAAGAGGTGAGAAAAGATCTGACTTGCTCGGAGGTAGCTCTTTAAAACTGGGGACTACGCTGACATCGGCGTATGTCGTAAAGCACCTTTGTATATGTGCAGACTTTCCTTCCTCTCGGTTGCTGCAGTCCGACTCCGGCAGTCTGCAGTTTGTAGGGGTTAACTCATCAGCAACTTCTCAAGTGTTGCAGGTGCTTCTCGAATGGCGTGTCTGCTCGTTTACCGACGTAAAGAATAAAAAATAGAAACTTTATAGGAACCTACTTAACTGCGATTTTATATGTGCATCAGCGAGGTGCTGTAATCGTCGAAGTAAAACTATAAAATGTTTTAGATGTCATAAAAATTGCGTCTCTACAGCGCAATCCCTACGTAAATTCAGACGAACCTCAAATAACATCTAAAATTTAATTACGTTATAAAGTAAAATAAATCCAGCCGCAAAACGTATAAAAAAGACACCAAATGTGTACAGAGAAGAATAATCTGAACTATCCTTCAGTTTGGAAGATAAACAGCAGATGAGTTGCACAGCCTTCAAACCTGTATGTATCAAGTTTGAGCTTACGTGAACTGTAGTGAGGAAGACAAACGGGAAACTAACATCACCCCGGCTTATGACGACATTGAGTTTAGACCAACATTCCCCTAAAGCCAAGTATGCTACGCAAACTGAGTCAGGCATCTCACTAAACCGAGTAAATAGCAATTCCCAACTTACTATTGCTATTCACATCGAATTAAATATTATGAGAGGATAATAGACGTACTAGTGGATAAGATAAATAATATCTACTCGTGAATTGAAAAAGTTAAAATCAAACTTTTTTCTTCTTAGTAAGTAAGCTATGTAACTGAACTCTACGAATTTGTTTGTCGGAGAAAGAAATGATTACGGATGGTCTGTTGACTAATTGCGATGCTAGCGCCACCTGGTGGCACGAAATGGTACCAAAATTGTGACAATTGGGAGGGGTAAACCCTGCGATGGCGAAGGCGAGCTGCGGAGGAGTCGCATTACACAGCTGGTGGTCGACTTGTGCGCACGTCGTGGAACAGTCACACGTTCCTTTATAATTCTACCTACAAAGTTATTGTTAACGTTATAGCTTGAAATTCACTTATCGTAACAGACAAATGTGCTTGGGAGTTTCTTGTGGCTTCTTCTCCCAGTAGGAAATAGCACTAGTGAAGCCACGCGGGCGTTTTGGGGGTTGTCTGTGTTGTAATATTGACGGGGTAATAGCTTGCCTGAGAAGTCTGATTAAATGAGATATCTATTGACTTCTGAATGTGTGTTTTAATGTTCGAACCAGCAAATCCCACTCTTGCGCTCACTGAAGTACCTAATGACTTGCTATCACTTCTGATTATGAGACGGATGAGTAGTAACCAGCTGCACCGCTTCTCCGATATGTTTTTATGTATTTTGTGACTCCCTCATCTCTCAATCTCAATAATTGAAAACTGACTGAAATTATGACTGTAGGTACGATAACATTCTTAATTACGTAGGTATATAAAAAGTATACTAGCCGATATATTTGAGTGAGTTTGAGTGAAATAAAGGGTGAGCCTACTGCTATTGCCGGGCCACGAGACATTCAGAGCTGTTAGTGAGAATTTTATAGGAAATAACAAAAACGGTTTCTCAAGGGACACCGGACCAAACGGTCAGCAGCCACTCTCACTACCTTTAAACCAAGGAGATAGTGTTGGGAATAATATGTAACAAATAACTAAATGGACGGACGTGACCGAAGGGCATAGGCAGTCAATACGAAAGCAATATGAAACAGTGGATATCGGATGCGTCTGCCAATTAATTTGTACCAATCCGTATTACTATGAATCCAAACACAATGCACATATCATCAGTCGCCTGCCAAAGCTTCATTGAACACAAAAGGCCCTTCAAAGTAGATACTAATTTTGCGATAGACAGTGAATGTAACCAATACTGCGTTTCCATTCATAAACCGGTACCTAGATGTCAGTCACGTTGCAACTGTAAAGGATACTTGCATCTAGTGGACAGTAATGTAACCACAGAAGGCTAATTCAGGTGGAATTTAAAATGTGTAACATGAAGGGTAACTAGGGTACTTAAGAATGTTCAAAATATAATTCTGATCTAGTCTCAATGTCAAATGGTACCTCATTAAACTAAAAAACAGCGTCAAACGCGATCAAGATTATGGACCAAAATCTCTAAGCTCTAGAAATAAAGATCCGATTCCGATAAGATCGTACTCTTCAGATTTCTGAAAATTACGTGAATATTCGCTTCGAATCCATAGTAATATCCACATCAAGGAGTCTACCTGTGATCATAGGTGAAAAAACCATATTCTACGATTTTGTAATATCCTATATGATACACAACTAAATTTTTTCCATGACTATATTTCGCAACCGAGCAACGATTTTATTGGAGTTGTAGTGTTCGGGGTATTTCTCTCGGATCTGAAACGCTGCTTATAGGTGGCATGGTACAGTTAGCAAGTGGCTGAGCATGAGGGATTGGCGCTAATAACCAAAATACAGGTTACGCTTCGTTCGGCTTCAGATGCTGACTCATTTGTTTGTAAAATAGTACTAAGTTGGCTGGTTGAAATAAATTATTATAGGTATTTTATTATTTGTCTTTTTTTCACATCTTTATTATTCAGAAGTTGCTGGCGCGAGAAGGCAGCACGAGTTCTTTACACATAAGACAATGATATGCTTTTCCTTAATTAGAGTGTAATGTATAGTTTTGGTGGCGTGATAATCCAAAAATTAAGCTGTGTTCAGTAACTTCTATTGCTGACGGTAAGATATACCTACTGTGGTGTACAAAATAAATACAAATTTACCCGTTAGTAAAGCAATGACTGACTGAATTGAAATATTCCAAGCTACGTAAATCCTGTATCGAACGTGAAATTACACTATCAATTTCAGCTCACAAAATTCTGATTAAACATAAATTAGACTAGTCTTTATTGAGCAGACGAAACCATTCGACATTGCGCACATAAAATTGACATATAAAAAGTACTTTTTAATATTGAAACAGTACTGTTTCACCTTAGAATGTACTGAATAAAACACTACACTACAGTCGAGTGTGCGGGTCCTTTACATATATGAATATTTTATGTCACTCAGATTTTTACACGATCACAGTGAGTTTACAGTTCAACATAAAATCTTGAAATAAAAAATGCTTACAAGTTTTCTTTGTAAATGGACCCCTGTTCTGCGTACATTGTTTATTAATAAAATATATTTAAAGTGCTTATACCTGTTTTTTTTTATGCGCAATACAATAGAAAAATAAGTCCACTTCTTCATTATCTCATGACCAATGAATAAAATAATATAGACATCATGAAAAATACATATAAAGCCATCCAATAAAAAAAAAATTTAAAAGAAAGGTTTTGGCATCTAAAATAGATCATAAAATGAAATTTGAAAAACCTTGCAATGCAGAACTTATAATTGATGGCTGTAATGTATCCTAATGCGGAACCATAAACTGAGAACAGTACATGCTGCATGCGTCCATGCATGTAACACGTGTTCGAAGATAAAGGAGCTATCAAGGTACAATGATGAGGAAGGAACGTCAATACCGCGCCACTACACATGGTGGATCACTCCATAAACTGGTTTCCAACGTTTGTGTCCGATTAATTGCATAGGCATTCTCTGCGTGGCTCGCAGCCCCGGCATGTCAATGAAAGCAATTACTTGCACACCACACACCTACCGGTACAGCTACAACCCACCTATTACGCCTCATACCTGACCATAACTGTAATCGATTATCTAATAGATATCTAATGTATCGCCAACTCATTAATACGTCTCTTACGTTTTGATGTTGAGCTTTGTTATGGGGATATCCTCGTCAATATTTGTAAAAACTATTAAGGATTTAATGGATTTGTTGGTCGGGACGGGCCTAAGTATTATCTCGTATTTAGATGTAATATTATCCTATATAGCTTTTGTTCCTTTCACACTCTCGAATGATGGATTGCTTACCAATAGCCGGATGGCAGCTCGCAAACGTCTACTCCATCAACACAGAAAAAGCGACTTTAAAGACGTCGTTAGGCTTCATTCTACGACTTAAGGTCCATGTTGCTTTGCATGATCTCGAACAATTTCTTCTACAAAGATGTAAACGCCAATCGATGTGTCAGTGGGCTGATAGGGAAACTTTTCATTTCGCCGATGTACCGCGCGCGATGTTGGGTTGAAAAACAATTTTCTTGCTATTTGAGAGCTCATTTTTAACGTTATTGAGTGGTAACTTCTTCCAGTTTGTATATTGTTTATTTATTTTGGCAGTTTCCATTGTTGTTTGATGGATCGATCATTGAGCTACGTGATGGGGTGTTCTAATACTTAATGTTATGGTTTTAGTAATGTTTTTGATATTTGATGTAACTTTAAAAGAAGAGGCAGAGCTATCTCCGTAAGAGGTTCTATAAATTTCACCTTTAGAGGAAAAGCATTTTATTATAAAACAAAGTGAATATTCCCTGTCAGAAAGAATGTGATGTAGTGGCTCCTATAAGTTTACTCCCCTATTTTCGTCGACGACACGACCTTCGGCGCCGTTCACAATTTTTCTTCATTTGCCATAAAGTTCAGCATAGATTTCATAGTGTAAGATGAGTCTTCCAAAGTTTGTTACATGGAAAAAATGTGAAGATTTTATTATGATAGTGTATTTTCTTTTACACTTACTGACAAATACTTACCTTTACGAGTAATAACTATTGGCGGGATTTTAAGGTTTAGATTTGAAGAATGCAGATGAAACTAAAAATTTTAACAAAAATGATACACAGTTACTACATTTTTCTATGACATTATTAAAGTAAACGACACGCCTGTATCTCGCAAAGCGTTAGGTTATAGCTCCCCAGTATATTTAGGTTCCGTGTAATAGGTGCTGACTCTATTGTCAAAAAGTTCAAACTATGAGCTGCTACTGAGAATGTTATAGAAAAACCCAATAACACTTTGCTATAGAAAAACCCAATAACACTGCTTGACTCGAACCCAGGACCCTAAGTGTAGCATTCGGACCTTACACCAGAAAAATACTTACCTTAGTAACGATTAATGACACTAAGCAAGAATACGGGTATTTATTTATGTCTAGCGCTAATATGTAACATAAGGGCTCCAAGCAGAATACTGCCAAATTAAGTATAGGTATAACATACCAAAATTCGATACATGTATCCAATACATGTAAGGATTTGAGTCTAAGCCTTGAGCACTAATCGTAGTACATAATGTGGATCTGATGTAAAGCAGGTCTATAGGAGGAGTATGCTTTATGATATAACATGTCTACTTTTAAATGTACTAAAATTATGTCAATTTTTTTTTTTTTTCAAATTCAAAATTCTTTATTGTGGATCATAGGTACATAGTATTATGTACCTATGATCCACAATAAAGAATAACATCTGTATAGATGTTATTCAAAGTTTTGCGTTCGGCTATGTCCCGCCCTTTGGGCATACAATTATTACAATTATGTCAACATTTAACAATATAAATATATTCATTATTAATATAAATATATTTATTATTATGTACCTAAGCAGCAATAATACCTTCAATCTAATGTCATTTAACTAAAACAGTTATCCCGAAAAATACATTATTTACTTTACCATTTTGTTTAAATGTACCTATCTAAATATAAAACAAAGTCGGGTTTGTTCCAACACTTATAACTCGAGAACGCGTGGAACGATTTTTATTATATTTGGTTTGTTGGATTTGTCTCCTTCCCGAATAGCACAATAACTATTAAAACATTCGAAAATTTTACGAAAAAGAACACGAAGAAAATTTATTTTCTAATACATTTTGCATCGGGAACGGATTGACAGATTTGACAGAAATAAAACACGGACACAAATTAACATGGCGTTGTTTTCTTTGAGGTTGTCTGTTTCAGTAAGACCAATAGATGGCGTTCTGTGCATTGTCCGAACTCCTCATAAGCTGCTGGTGTGATTTTGATTTTTTTTTGTGTAAAAATATGTTTAAATGGGTCCCTAGATGGTTTTGATTCACAATTTGAGCGGGTAGGCGCAATCGGGATTTTTTTTTATATACAAGGCAAGATATGTTAAAGGGAGAGACTGATTCAGGTGACGGCTGATAGAGATAAATGGAAGGAAACGACATGCTACTCCGACTACAAATAAATTGGGACAAGGGCAGTAAGATGATGATACAAGGCAAGACAACGTTTGCCGGGCCCGCTAGTAAAAAATAAATACAGTTAATTTTTAAAGAAAAACAAATTGTTTCGAAATGTTAATTTTGATACAAAAATTTGTTAAAATATTCCATTAATTTCATTACAACAGTTTTAAAATCGACTTAATTGGATGCACGGCAAGGTTTTTTGAATAACAAAGCTTGTATATTCTGCGTAATATTTCTCTGTTATACATGTATAACAAATATTGTACGTACAATATTTATTTATTTTGCAGCATACGGTAATATGAAATCCAATGCCCGCTCAGGTGACCGGATTAATTTATAAGCGTAAGAATAATAAATAACTATAATGACACCCGATATTTTCCAGATAATCATCTAACCTTAGCTCGGTGGTAGGAACTCTTGGGGTCTGACTGGCTGGCGACCACCCTTACGTCGGAATCAGTCGTAAAGCAAAATCGAGTTTCGAATTTTGCACATAAGAGCCAGTTCCCCTTGGTTGCTACGGCTCTGGTAGTCTGCATACCGTAGGGGCTCTTAAAGATCGGCAACGCATCTGCAACTCCTCTGGTATTGCAGGTGTCCGTGGGCGACGATGACTACTTACCACCAGGTGGCTCGTCAGCTCGTTTGCCGACTTAATCCATAAAAAAAATCCTTTAACACAATATACTATTTGGATTGAGACGGAACCAAAGACATTTGTTAAAATCTGACTATGTAGTTTTCGAGCTACGAAATACCTACATAGTCTGCTATTACCCTCCTTTTCGTAGTCGGTTAAAAAGTGAAGATACTGTATATATTATATATTGATGTATATTTTGTGACGTAATCAATGGATTGCTTAGAAAATTAAATTGCAAGGCAAAGGTTGTTCGGGATTCAACGCTTGTCAATACATTCGCTTATAACTTGATATATACTCCTAGGCTCAGGGGTGTTTTATATTTTAAATGGAACATGCATGCCATTTTCCCTTTATGTATTGCATATATTTTATGCAACTCACTAATATTCATGTTATGCCAGTTATTTAATGTTAATGCATTAATGTATCGTCCATTAATATTGTTTACGCTAAGAGATTAAGGGTTTATTCACTACCAATTCGTACTAGCATTCGCAGAAATGTGTGTACAGTTGACCTATTAATGGAGGCAGCCAACATATTTTCTGCGCCATTTATTTTATACATTTGAATTACATTAACGCAGCCTTCGGCTAGGTAAAGGCTTATACAAGGTACATAAGCTCTTTGTGGAGATTCTCTTGAGTAATAACGTTGTGGAACGACTCTTTTCCACATAACAATATTTCCGGAACGAATACCAAACAATGACGTATTCGTTCTTTTTAAAAACTAGTTTATTTTGTGTCAACAAACAGGAACGAACATCACTCTAATAACTTTACATCTCTGAATGCGAACGCGAAATACACCTGTACAAACAGAAATAGAAAAGGGACTACAATATATGAAAAACGTATCGTTTGGCTTTGATCACCCCTTTTTCAATAATAGAGCCGGGTCGGCCCCTTTGTGCTGGGTCTTGCCCGGGGCACATTTACCGTAGAACTGTAATGTGTCCATTTAATTTATAATACGAAAATTAGAGTGCTCCGCGATACATAACCCTTTTCAAAGTATTGAAGGCTCTAATTTCTTTAAAATGTAGTGACATTTTAAAGAAATTAGAGCCACTGAGAATGTCCAGATGGATAAGCTGTAGTGTGCCAATACTGATGGATTCTTAACCCTTTCAGCGCAGATTTTTCCGGTCACTTGTTAATCAGTATTATTCAATACTCAAATGATTCAATGGCAAAAAACATGTGTACGCGTTTCAGACAGATAACTTTACAGGTACAAATAAACGGTTGGCGTAACCATACCCAGGTACGTTACATACAGATATTAAATACTTACCAATGTCTATATTTGTATTTCCATAATTAAATAGTACAGATTTTCATATGTATACGGACTTAAGAAAGGATATATGTACATTTGTAGTTCTTTTAAATATTTTCTTTGAACCATATTGGCCCCTCGCAGATCTCTAAATAATGTTAATCTGATGTTTGTATTGTCATGAGAAGTAAAATGGAACAGATTCCATTTTACTTCTCATGACAATAACACAACACCAGAGTGTTAATCATAAAGTAGCGGGTGTAGTCGGTTGCGGCGTCGGTATGCGGGTTGTCAAACAAAGAACAAACCAACTTGCACCTTTTATATAAATTTGGTTAAAGTTGGCGACTAGCTATCTACACAGAGAGACTCATAGAAAAATTATCGACGTTAGTTCCAATTACGATTAACAGTATCGCAGTATAACTTCTACCGCACACAGTTTAAACTATAACTCGGGTTCTAGGCGGAAAAATCTCTTTACATCAATATTGACGATGTTTTCCATCGGCAGTTTCCGATATCACCCAGTAAATAAAATAATAAATTCTGTGTCATATGAACTTCAAACGATTGCATGTCGCACCAAAAAGGAATATGAAAAATCAACAAGTTTGGCGACATTCAGACTACAGAGGATTCGTGTTTACGACCGAGCAGACATTTAATATTGGAACACCAAATATTTACAAAGCAAAATAGTTCTCTTTTTAACAGAAATTACAAATGGAATGGAATATTACAAATTATCATTAAACGGTAGCATTATCAGCATCAGCTCGATGCTATCCACTGCTGGATCAAAGCCTCTTCGTACACTTTCCATTGGATCCGACTCTGAGCTAGTCTCGACCATTTCTTCCCCGCCATCTTCACGATGTTGTCGCACCATCTAGCCGGGGGTCGACCAACACTTCTGTGGCCGGTCCTCAGTTGCCCCTCAAGCATCTTACGACTCCACCTTTCTCACCTTGATCTCCATTTCAGGGAAGTAGGGCACAATTGGAGCTGCTCGACTGGGAAAGTGCCTCCACCTTGCAAAGAGAGGTAGGGCATAGTGGAATTTAATAATTCCACTCACAATTGGAGCTGCTCGACTGGGGAAGTACCTTGTATAAAATCGTAGCCAAATAACATAGCTCCGTGCTATGTTGTGTTCCTAACGGTGAGCAAGGTCAGTCTGGTGTTTTGTTACCGCCACTGTCATGCATGGTAGAATTTCTCCTATGCTGCCAGCCCAACTATTCCTCCTTATTTTACAGGATCGGCAACGCGTGAGTGATACCCCTGGTGTTGCAAGCGTCCATAGGCTACGGTAACCGCTTCCCATCAAGCGGGCCGTATGCGTGTTTGCCACCTTAGTGGTATAAAAAAAAAGAACTAATAAACAGTAGCGACTATAATTAAATAACAAATGAAACTGATAATTGATACTTTCATGAATATTAGGTGTTGAAATAAAACTACTTGCTAATTTAAAAAAAAATTACCGCGGTATAATCCGTAAAGTATAGATTTTTGAGACAAAAGGGAGATTAATTATGTTCTTCTCCAAGGTCGAATCTATCTCTATACCGAGGATCAACGGTTTAGGCATGAAAACGTAACAGATATAAATTTTTGGCCATCACATTTGAATAGCAGTTTTCATATAACTTTTGGCATATATTCTGAAATCACAGACAGACACTTAATTTTTTTATTCATAGATAAATACCTACATATACTCGTGAATTCGTATCATACAACCTCTCTAACATTAAAACGTAAAATAGGTCCATTACTTTCAAGGCACAGACAAAACGCTACCCATTTAAATCCCAAAATTCTAACATTATAAATTACAACTTCATTAAGGGTCTATTGATATCTTATCTCGGTTCTCGGATCTCATATGGCTAATGAATTTTAAGCTCAACATAATCGTGGAGCCGATCCATCAAACAACCTTCGGTCCGGGCTGGCCGGCTGAGGTTTAACAAAGGGGTTTTAATTCAGTATATCTTACGCTTTGTTAATATTCTTTATTCTATACTTTCCTTTCAAATGGCTTAGGGTTTTTCTCTGCACACGTCTAATTTGAAAGATAATGTGTTGACCTATTTAGTGTGGGATACTACAATATTGGTTTTCTGGTTTTATTATGCAAATTGTAATACATAGGCTAAAGCTAACTTTTTCTAAAAATTTCTTTCGTCTTTTTAGGGTCCGGCGGGGGCATGAATTGCCCACAAAAACGTAATACCGAAATAAATCGTAATCCAGACAATATTCTATCAAATTATGTTATTATTCTGATTTGGATACCGTTAATCCAGGTTCCCCCGGTACTATTTCGTCTACTACTACTTCACTGGAAATAAAAGACCGGAAAATAATTCAAAACTTGGTAAAGTTATTAAAAATTGCATTCGCTTACATTTATTTCCAGTGAAGTATTTTGACGAAATGATAGAGTAGGAACCTAGATTAACAGTATCCAGAATCCGAATAATAACAGAATTTGATTAAATTGTGTTTGAATTACGATTTATTTCGGTATTACGTTTGTAAGAGAAATTCGGTCCGCCGGACTCGTAACTGATTGATTACTTTGGCTGCAAATAAATCTTAAACAATGAAGAATATTGATTAAGAACTAATAAAAGAACAACATGATATGGTAAAGAAAATAATGCCACTTTCTCCATACCGACATCAAAATCAAACCAATTAATTTTATTACAAAACAGTACGGACGTGAGATTAACAAAGCAAATAAGGTTTATAATAAACAGCAGTAATTAAATTTGTTTTAATAAACAGGTATCATTAATTCCAACTTCAAAGGCGAGTAAACATTAAATGTACAGCTTGTATTAGCGATAGCCAATAAGGCCAAACCCGAAATTCCTTAAGAAACTTTGCAAAGGAAACGACAAAATCTTTTGTGATTGTATACTAGCTATTAACATAATACTTGGCTAAATAAACGCGAATACTTTTAAGCGCCCTTTAACTCAAGTTTAAATTAAAGCTTGCCTATGTCTCGTCTGAAATTCGGCAGCCTTCATAAAGGCAGGCAAAGAAGATGCGAGCGGCCGCCTGAAGGCACCCTACTGAGTAGATTTAATTAACAAGATATGGGTCTCTTTTAAACCAACTCTACCTACTTTTGGAACATTGGAGATTAAAATTCAATGAGCCGGCAAGATATTAAATAAAATCCGAGACTATAGTTTTACGTACGCACGTAAAGGAGAGTTAATTAATTTTTAAAATTAATCAAGTCGCCGTCGGTGCCAATAAATTCTTTTTGTGCTCGTAATACTGATCGGGAATGCGAGATCCCATTTTTAAACTTCGTAATTCGATTAAATTTCTGATGTAAAATTGTTTTCATTATCAATTTTGTTTGGGACATTGTTTCCGCTCGTGAATCTCGTAAATTATGAACTGTATGTTTCCCTGCAAGCCCTGAGGCCAAGCCGTAGCTGCGTTAAAACGAATTGAAAACCGGTAATCGAATACGCGCAATGGGAGCTATGTCAATATTTTAAATTTAAATATCAAATGGAAGTAGGTACCCAACGGTTTAATATTTATTTTATTCACCATGTAACATCCATCTCTGTTCGGATTTTAAATAACAAGCGTGTTTTAAATGAAACTATGTTTATTTGTGCTCGGTGTTATACCACAGATATTACTGCTGCTTGCATATGTACGAAGTTTTACATGTTTTATGTGCAGTGGAAATGGTAGATATGACGTCATCGATAGAGTGATTAATTTAAGAGATGTTTCCCTGTAAAATTTGAATTTTCGTGAACAAGGCGCGGTATGGACGATGAATAAAAATAAGGGGGATGTGACACGAGATAAAGGAGGTCACAACTTTGTTGTTCTTTAGGGTCTCAAACATCTTTCGCGTCATCTGACGGCGTAGTTCGACGGGAAAATTAAAAAAAAGCAGAACGCCAGCTGCCCACCTTAATTAGATTTTTTCGAATTATGTAACATTTTTTGGTAACGTTACCCGAACGTGTTCCGTAAAGAATAACATAAAATTGTTAATAACTGCAGTTAAGCGCGTCGGTACAATGTTACGAGATTTTTGACGTGCTACGTTAGCTATGGAATTAAGTAATTTTATTGACGTTACAATTCTGAATGAAAGTTTGGATTTTTTTGCGTTGGAAGTGTAGATAAGTGGAAGTGTTTTATCATCTTTATGGTTTCAGTATATATGACGAATCAAAATAATATCATGAATGTTATAATCACGGGTCGGAATAGGTAGAGTTTTTAAGTACCAAGTGATATGAATTTTAATTCCGGGTTCGGGGATTGATATCATTTTTTTCTAAATCTACTGACTGATTTACCGGACAGGAAACAATCCCCTCTATTGTTCTTTTTTTATTTAAGAGCTCAGCTCTTGTCCGTGGAGCAATCGCCACTGTTCTCTATTTTCTTTACCTCTTGATATGTCTGGATCCCCACCCTTTCCTTCACTTGTTCCACAAAACTTCTAGGTCTTCCCCTTCCTCGTTTTTCTTCAAGTTCACCTTCTAGTATAGGTCATAAGAAGTTGTCGTGTCGTATCAAGTGGCCAAACATCTTTCCTCTCCTATTCTGTATGGTTCTTAACAACTGTCTTTTCTCGTCTATAATTACTAATACTTCTAGATTTGTTTTCATTTCCATCCAACCGATCTTCTACATCCTTCTCCAGCACCACATTTCAAATGCTAGAAGCATTTCCCTTAATCCCTTTTATATTTTTGTATAAATAAATGATTTCTTAATTATATATTTTGATATGATAAAAAAAATAACTATCTATTTAGTTTTCTGTTTAAAGTAGGTTCAAAAGTTTTAGAAGACTATATCAATCAGATTTCGTTTTACGTTATTTGTACCAAATGAAAAACTACTACGTACGTATAGTACTTAACATCTCTACCTATTCCGACGCCTGGTTACAATAGAAACATTCTTAGTAGGTACCTTTGTATACATTGATAAAGACCTTTTATGAGTTAGTACTTAGTTCTAAGTACTATAAGGTCAGACAGTATTCGTCAAAATCCCAAGCTTTTCACAATAATGTCCTCTAAACTTCTATCTAGACAAGTACTAAGAAAATACTTCCATTAATAATAGAACTGTGTAAATTATAGATACCTACTGAATTTTTAATAAGAATGGACAGTGACGGAGGTTAAGTATGTTGTCTGCCCCGTTTGTTTTGCTTTACCTGAAACAAAATAATTAAAATGTTAATTACGGGCCAAAATACATTAAAAAAATACAGTGATAATATTACATTGGTATAATACATACATTAGGTATATTATACAAATATTTCAGACATAACCACTTGAAGAATGTGGTTTGGTTTTAGATATCATTGTGTGAAGTATGTGGTGTGTTGTTTAATCGTCAAAGCTTTACTACCAAAGATTGCTGTTGGTGTTCGTATGAGAACCACGCGTGATTTAACATACTTCCAATACACGGAGGGGTCTTAATGTGGTTATCTATGTTTATATTATCCGGCAAGATGGAGTGATGATTAGCGAAAAGTTGCTAATAATACGCAAACAGGTACTCAGATAATTAGGTACACAACTCAGTAAAAAGTCAACATACGAGCTCAGGAATCTTCCAGCCACATAAAAGACCTAATATGGAAGCTTTTTTCCTAAAAATAAAATAGTTTTCATTAGAATTCGTGCAAGTCAACAGGTGACTCTGGCAACTAGCCAAAATGGCTCGGTGTCTACAACGACCCAGCTTATCTAGCAAGCTATTGAATATTATGGACACTCATGGACTATTTGTTCGAGCATCTAGGTTTATGTAGTGCATTGTATTTTATGTGTCTGGTTTTTTGGGATCGCTCCCCTATCCCATTAAAGAACGCCGGGCACAGAGGGCCGTGGTTTTTTGAGACTTTTCCACGAGTTGATTTAAGATGGAATAATAGTGCAGTGGTTTACCGCTGCCTTCTGCATCAAATATTTTAAAATACTACTAAGTAACAATTTAACAGTATTTTTTTAAATTTGGAACACCGCGTCGTCAAAGACACAAGGAGAAATATTCGGAGTTGATGGCCAACCTTCAGTAATCAGAGAGTTACCAGGAGAAGCAGAACGATATGAAATTCTCACTAGCATCTCGAAGGATTAATTGCAATTGGTTTGCTTCTAACTAAACCTTCAAGCTCTTTGACACATGGGAACTATAGTACTCGTATCTCTCCCTAAATTTTTTCGGGATAACAGACATATGTAATGAAATTCGGTGGTACGTCATAATTCATCATCAACTGATTCTGCTGTCATACCGACTTCACAAGGCTTCTAGAAAATCTCTCACCTTTGACGTTCAACCCAATGACATTACTAATAAGCATAATAAGATTTGGAAAAGCCACGGTCAGAGGTCAATCCACTCAGTGGTTCAAGATATTCGCGACTAGGAACGTATTAATAAATATTTAAAAAAACATTGAACTGGCGTAATCTGATTTTCTGTTCGCGAGAAATCCTAGTTTACATACATACAATTGAAGTAAGTAACTAAAAAAAAATTGCTAAAATAAAAAAAATATCTACCAGAGCTGAAATGTTTGCAAACAACACTGGATCAAACTAGATTACTAACGTACTGGTACTGAACAAATCCATTTGCCCACTGGCAAATAAAGTGTTTGCCCATCGATTCCAAACAATACGAGTAAGTAAAATTCAGTTATTCTGCAAGATAGGTATATCATCAATACAGGTTCAGTTTGGCATCAGTCAATTTTATGATTAAGAATGGACTGAATATTGCACACACAATTCTTACATGCATATTTGTGAAATTTTGAAACGGAACAGAATATGTGACTTACTTTACCGTAGAATTTATGAATGTTGAATTTTACTATATTATCTGATCGTTTAGTAAATATGATATAGGTAATGGGCGATACCAAAGATAGAGAAAGAAAGAGACAGAGAAAAATACATTTTTTTCTGAAACAATAGAGCGGGTGGGGTTCCAGTGGCTTAGCGGTCAGAGCGTCTAGTGTATCAAACCAGAAGACGCAGGTTCGAGTCCTGCCCGCGATTGAATTTTTCCTTTACTAAAATAACGTGAAACAATAGATTTTATACTTTTATTTTTTATCGAAAAAATATTCTACTAGTGACCTTAACTTAAATTAAATGACCTTTTGTTAAATATGTATTTATTAATTACTTAGTTACATGGTGAATTAGGTACCTTCCCTACGTCTTTTACTCACCCTTTGCGTAATACCAAGAATCTAATAAATTAATGTTGAAACCAGGTTTTGTTTCACCTCGCATTATATTGACAGAGGGATCTCCCCTGAGTAAACTGGGTTTAAAGCCCGCACGAATACAAAATTTCTATTTTGGCGTATGGGATTACGTACGTATATATACCTGGGCCAATTTTGCGGTTGTATGTACTTAGTAGTTCAAATAAAATGTCTTGAATGAGAAGAATTAGAGGGGGGATGGGCTGACGTGTTAATCTTAGGGTTGCGGTTTGGGGTAAATAGGAGTCGGGGATAGTGCTGACCTGCGATACGGAATTTAGTTTCTAGTTTTCATTTCTAATAGAAGTGCTACAGTTTCACTATTATCAGCAGGTTTAGATGTTAGAAATGTCTTATTAGTTCAGTGGCCGTAAGTGACTGCTATGCTTAAGGTCGAGCAGTGTTATATATAGCTTTTTTTTATAAAATTTCCCAGTATTCCTCGGAGGGTTAAGCATTGTTCGCTGGTATTTTTAGGTCCCATGTAATAAGGGGCGAGCCTATTAGCATTAACCGGGCACAAATCCAAAGTCCAAGCTGCTACTGTGAATTTCATAGATAAACCCAATACCTAACACTTTACTTGACCTGGGAATCGAACCTAAGACTTCTAGCGTAGCAGTCGCGCATGGGACCACTAGACTAATGAGGCAGTTTTAATTACAATGTAATGAAATTACTTTCTGTCTACGCTTCCCTAAGTGCTTACCAACCCTTGATACAGAAACTGGCAATTCATTGTTGAAGGGAACATTTAATGCACGACAAAGACATCTCACTCCGTCATGGTTTTTGTCTTACCTTGCCGACGTTACAAAGAGGGCTGGTGTAAGGTTAACGTGTGTATCTGTGTGTTTGTTGCATCGTATCTCCCAAAAGAATGGACCGATTTTGATTCCGTTAGTTTTAGTTTGAAAGGTTACTTGATTGTTTAACAAAATCTGATCTGATCGATTGATGATATTGCAAGAACGTGAATTTTAAATACTTATTTAAAATTGAGCTATTGCATAGCTTCTATCGCGGGCGTTGAGCGTGGGGACCGAATCCAGAAATTCCGTAACAAAAAAACCTAACACCCTCCACTCCGACCGGCACAGCGGTGATACTTTTTAGTTTTTCCATCTATCGATAAATACCAAAACTTTTAATGTTTGAAATATCACGCTTGTCTCTTTAGTTCAGCAACCCGCCTTTAGGTGGCATTGGTTGTATTACATAAGTTGATAAAAAACGCTATGCAATATGCTTTACCGCGGCAGTCCCCGAGTGCCACACGTCTTTTTTTTTTAATTTAATGTTATGGTCGGAGAAAATGGCCATCCGCGTATAGGACATCTAGGGAAGTTCTGTGCAGCTCACACCTACTCAAACCTCACCAATTTTTCTCTCTCACACACACACGTAACTACATACTCCCACACACACACGTACGGTAGTAATAAACAAAACTTTAAGAAACAGCTACGCATTAGGTTCGCGACTCTTCCAGCGGCAGCTCTGATTTCCCAATTATGATGGAGGCGACTTCCAGACTAAATAAATCCGGCTAAATATTGATATTTTATACGGCTGCCAACAGGTGTCCGTAACACATAACATAACATACCATCACGCCTGTATTCCCCGAAGGGTTACGCAGAGGCGTACTTAATGTACACCCACAGTTCGCCGCTATGTTTAGGTAACATGTTATAGGGGGCGAGCCTATAGCCATTAACCGGGCACAAATCCAGACTCCGAGCTGCAACTGAGAATTTCATAGACAAACTCAAAAACACTTTGCTCGACCTGGGCATCGAACCCAGGACCTCTAGTGTAGCAGTCGCGCTTGGGACCACTAGACTAATGAGGCAGTTAACTCCGCAACACAATTTCTAGGAAATACCAATATGATAAGATAAAACTGGTTATCAGGGTTTTTGGGCTTCTGACTACCAATAACGAATATCATAGGTGTTTATTATTATTACATCTGGGACAGATTGCTTTATGTGGCCTCTGAGGCACAGAGGGGATTTATATATTAATAAAGGTCACCCATCCATACACTGACCGCAGCAAGTGCAGCTTAACCTTGAAGATCGATTAATCAGTGTAGTTATTACTGAGCCGTATGCCTTTTTAACTCCCTTAAGTTATTTATAAAAAGCAAAATTTTGTATGGAATTTTTCATATAACTGAAATGTCAGAATTATACAAAGTTCTTTAAACAGTCGCTGCAGTATGAAGTTACGTTGAATTATTCAAATTCTTGCTATTTTTCTTAATAAAACTGAGCAATGAACCTGGTTGCAGTCAACTAAAACGCCACAGAATAATAAAATCATACATATGCTTCAAATTGTCCCCAGACTTATTACTGTGCTTAAACGTAGCGAGGTAATTCAAGGGAGATAATAGAATCTCGTTATTTTCTATAATGGAATATTATGTATAATTTTATTTGCTTTTTCCTCAAGCTAAGCACATGCAACAGTTAGCCGAGGCCAGGCCTACGGGCTGGAGCTTAAGAACATGACAGTAACAACAGGTAGGCTGGCGTGCGGCCAACTAAGCCTCTACGCTGCTACGGTGCTACGCTTTGTGCTACGAGCGATCGTAGCCGTCTCGCTACACTACACAAATGACTTTCACTTGAGACAGTTTCAAACTGGAGCGGTTGTACTCGCTTTATTTCCACTAAGAAACAATTTCACAACTCCTTATTAAAAATAAAATACTTACAAAGTTAACCTTTTCTATCATTATTCGCTAATTTGATTAAAAGCAAGGCAAGGTTTTAATTAGTTAACTAAACAACGCTTATAATTAAGGCGAATAAAGTTAAGTCAGAGCTCACATTTTCGGCGAATAAAGGGTCGGCCGGCAAACAGCTTAAAATTCTTACTAGGTTCTATATATAAGGGTGGTGTAATTTACAATTTTGTCGGCGATTTTTCGTGGGTCTCAGCCATACGAGACGAATTACCTCATACTCATTATATTCCGTGTCGCCAAAGAGCACAGTGAGGTTAAGCGCGCGTATCATTCCAACGTTTACAAATTTTACTACCCATCTCCTTTTGTTCTGCTTTACGGGTAGGGTGGATTCCACACAGACTCATTGTGCAACTACAGGGTGTGACCACGTTTCGCCGAACTGAAATTATTATGCGAATAAAAACATTGGAATAAAACTGCACAGATGCATCGTTAGTTTAGATACAACATTTTACAGTCGATTGTTTTAGGATAACCCATTAAAAATATTTCACGTGAAAATATAAAATGAAAACACGGTCTGTTTTTAAAATATTGGAAAACGCACAGCATGTGTTGGGTATCATAAAAATTGGCGGCAATCGAAAAACAACATAACATCGCAAAATAAATAAAAGGATATAACATTTAATGCTGATGATGAGCAGAATACATTCGATTTAATGTAGAACATTTCTGTCATCCATTATCAAACCATTGATCCACCTACTGGGGGGTTAACTCTCAAAATTGAAGAGGTTAAGCTTTTATTTCTAAGTCGTCAAACGAGCTGACGAGCCACCTCGTGGTAAGTAGGTAGTCATCTTCGCCCTTGGAACCTGCAACACCAGAGTAGTTGCTGATGCGTAGCCGACACATAAGAACCCCTACGGACTGCAGACTGCCAGAGCCGCCGCAACCGAGGGGGAATTGGCTTTTACGCACCAAAGTCAAAACACACTTACGACAGAATCCGACGTAAGGATAGTCGGATTCTACTACCGGGCAAGTCAGATATTTTCTCGCCTCTTACGAGATGCCTAAGAGTGGCAGTGAGGAACAGTATTCTGTCCCCACACGGGGAAAAAACTATAGATATTATTATTATTATATTGCTTGTGTTTTTATTTTTTCTTTATTTCTTTTCCACCACGCTGGGCTATTGCAGGTTGGCAGTCTTCACACGCCGGACACAAGGCGCGAAGGTATGTTTTCGCACAATAAGTCGGTAATACAATGACAAAACAAAAACAACTTAACTAAAAACAACACCATATGTAGCAATCTCCGTCCCACATGCGAAGGATTAGCTAAAATATAAATTCCGAAGATGTCTCAACTCTTCGAATGAATTATGAATAAGCACATCACGTTTCCTGATTCCCAAGAATTCGTGAATTTGGCTTTGTATACCAAATAGGTTTTAGTGTTTTATCTGTATTCGCGGTGTCAGCTTTTCTAGAACCTATTTCGTACTTCTAATCTCAACGATGTCATTAGCCTAGTGGTCCTGACTGCTACGCTAGAGGTGTTGGGTTCGATTCCCAGGTAGAGCAGTGTTTTTAGGATTTTCTATGAAATTCTGAGTAGCAGTTTGGAGTTTGGGATTTGTGCCCGGTTAATGGCGATAGGCTCGCGAACTGTGGATGTGCATTGGTACGCCTTTGCATAACCCTACGGGAAATACACGCGTGATGGTGTGTTTTTATGTGTGTTTATAAACACTAGAATAATTGGGGAAATCTCAAATATTTTTAATTAATTAACGTTCAAGGTTCTTTATAACTGACCCCACACACTTATGCCTTGCGGTGCTCAGTGTTTGCAGATACGAATGTTCAAACAAATCGATTGGTACGGAATGAAGAACAAATAAGTAAACAAACGGGAGTTATTCGAGCCAGGCGTTTATCAGGAATCTTTGCCCAAGTTTTTACAGTTTGATTTGTTACAACTCATTGACCGCTGATGTATTGACACTGGATGCGCTTTATTTAATTTAGAACACGTAATTTTAAATTGGGCTATATGAACCTTAAACCTACAATGACCTGTGAATAAATTATATCAAACATCGACGTCAATATTTTTACTCTGACTAGGTAACCCTTCCATAAAAATGTTATGTTTTTCTTAAACTTAACACTACATGTTTGCGTGATTAAAAGCTCCATACACAGAGCTAGAACTAAATACAATAATTTTATAAAATAAAATGTTATAATTTTGTTAGCGTTATAGGTACGTTTTTAAGAGAGATGGAATATGATATTTTTGCTTTAAATATTTAGTATACCTATCTACGAACAATCGCTGAAAAATCTCAAAATCCTTTACAGAAAACCGTGTCTCAATCGGTCAAACCGTTCTGAAGATAGGTGACAACATTCGTTGGTACACACAAACAAACAAACACCCTCTTACCAAAAAATGCATGTACCGTCTCTGTTCCGTGATGGATAAAAATCATGTACATACATAAATTTTGTCCACCCGTAGGTAGAAACTGAAGTAAACGTTAATATTACGAAATCTTAAGTCACATTTTTCCTTTACATATTTCTAGAAGAACATCTTACATCACGCTTGTCCGGTTCACAAATTATATTAACGTAATTCGTTTTAACTATCTTTTTGTGATTTTTTGCATTTTCCATGCTAAGATTATTAGATTTACTAAAATAACTTTATAATCTTAGCATGGTAAATGCAAAAAAAACACAAAAAGATAGTTAACAGGTAAGGTGGCATCGTACGATATCGAACTAACTGAAAAGTAAGTCATATCGGTTGACGAGCAAGGTAACTTGCTTTTCAATAGATGTCGCCAACGTCAGCTTATGACGTAAATTCAGAATGTGAAATCAAATTTCGATCAAGCGGGTGGGACTCGCGGTGGCTTAGCGGTCAGAGCGTCTGGTGTATCTAACCAGGAGAATCCTGCCCGCGATTGAATTTTTCCTTTACTAAAATAACTTTGTAATTCGTTTTGTTTGGTTTATTTATAGAACTACGCCTTCCTGATCAAATATTCTAGATGTTTCTTCGCATGATTTTATGATCTGTGTTTAGTTAGGGCTTCACGGTTTGCAAGTCTATCGCGCCGCTCCGTTTGAATTGCTTATTTGAAAATGTTTAAAAAGTTAAATTACGAAATGGATTGCACAGGGTGAATCTGAATGATCTATTTGGCTCTTAAGTACGGAAAAAATCATTTCATAGATCCGTTTTATATACGACATAACCGACATACCGATAAAATCTATAAAGTCTTTCAATAGGAAACACTAGCTCCACACGTCTTTGCAACTATCCCACCGAAAATGGCACTGAGAAGTTTTAGCCAATCAAAATGCGTCAGTCAGTTACATGGGTATTGGAACCAGCACTACTTTACTAACCCACACGTTGGCCGCATAGGGTTGACGCTGATGTGTGGAGCAAATCAATACTGAAGAAAATAATGGATCCAGTTTCCAGTCTATTTTCCTTCCTACATCCTTTTTTCAGATTATAGCAGTAATCTTTGTAGAAACCAAAAGATTATCGTATAGATATGATGCAAGAAAAATAAAGATCATCTTTTGTATTTAATGTTGCTATGAATTCTATACGTTAGTATTTAAACAGACTGTAGTGTATATATAAATATATAGCTAACGCAATAGATCTTCCCGTTTCTTTAAAACGGAGATGATTCAAAGGAAGACAGAAATAATACTAGATAAATACCGTCGAAAGCTTTGTATTTTATCAACGAATCAAGTCTCCGCTTTCCCAATGAGAAAAAGGGGTTCGACAAAGCGACTTTTTTAACGA
This sequence comes from Acronicta aceris, assembly GCA_910591435.1. Classification (NCBI taxonomy): domain Eukaryota; kingdom Metazoa; phylum Arthropoda; class Insecta; order Lepidoptera; family Noctuidae; genus Acronicta; species Acronicta aceris. The sequence continues at coordinate 5,727,021 of OU342763.1, read as the reverse complement.
GAAAAAAACTCTCTTTAAATTAGAAGATAAGTAATACTGAGTAATATTGAGGTTATTCAATCCATTGGATTCTCTGGCTGTAATGTCGTTAAGGGCACAATGGAGCCGCGGGCCTCCGAAATGACCCGTGACAAAACTCGCCGAAATCAATTTAAAATACTTACTCTTGTTAAATCTTTTGATGAATGGACGCGACAAGCATGACGGTGTAATATAATAAATAAGTTAAAGTAATTATGCCGCGATGGATTTATGTACAGTCGGCGAAAATTTAATGATGTTTATGGACGGTTAACTTAAATGAATTAAATGGCTGTGAGTTGCAATGAAAACGGTGAAGGAAAACATCGTGAGGAAACCTGCATGCCTGAGAGATTTTCTCGATGGCGTGTGAAGTCTGCCACCGCGTACTAGGTCAGCGTGGTGGACTATAGCCTAATCCCTCTCATTCAGAGAGGAGACACGTGCCCAGCAATGGGACAGTATAATGGGTTGATTATGAGTTACAATATTTTTTTCAAAGCAGGTTTCTTTAATGCGTCCTTATTATGTGATAAAGGACATAAGAGGTTATGTATATTAGTTTGGCTTTTTATGTACTTAGGTATGTGTTGTGGACCGATCGTGTAATACCATGAAAGCAATATAAATATCGGTTAGGTTAGGTTAGAACTGTGACCACACAATATCAGAACCAAATAATAGCCATTGTACATGCTAACACAGAAGAAATTAGGTTAGGCACATCATGAAATAATCGGTCATATCGATTACGAAATGCGGCACATCGTAATCTGCCCAGGCAAATCTCGATCAAGCCATTTTAAACGATCGGCCCGCGACATAAAAATAATTAATTTTGAATATGAAACATACATTACATACTGTTAATTTGTAAAAAATGATGTATTCTGTATATTGTAGTTTTGTAATATTATTCATTAAATCAAAATGAACCTTAGAGTCTACACACATAGTTCAGATTGGCAGTCACACTTAATGTACTATATTCATAATATAATGTACATGTATTCAATAGTATGATTTGAATATATCAAAATTTAATTAATATTGCTCATATTTGGTACCTTCCAGGAACTAATCACAGCATTGACCGCGCATCGTTTCATGTGAAATCCATAATTTTATCACAAAAGCCAACATGGAGAGTAGTTCACACAATATCAAGAATTCATGTCCAAAATTCATGTATGAATATAAAGTCAATCGTGAATAAAGAAATGTTTCAATGCAGTGATTGGTTCGGTTTTTATCAAATCTAAAAATGTATGTGTGTAATATTTTTAACTTATATACATTGTGGCTTTGTTGTGATTTCTTTATTAGGATACCTACATATTACCTACGGGTACAGTGGCGACCAAAAGTCCATAGGCAATCTCACAACGCAATAGCTTGACGTTTAGTTTGACTTACGACCTTCTATTCATTGTCGTTAACAAGTGACACGCACTGGCTGTATCGAGATTGCTCGTACATAGTTGTGTGTTCATAGCAATGTAATCCTTAGCGTCCGCGTGGACTTTTGAGCATTTACTATACATATTTATAGGTGCATGCTATTTAAAATCTAAAAATACATAATCTAATAAATTTACAATATGACTAAAATGAAAATGGTTTCAATTACATTTTTTTGTATTTTTTTTTAAATCGCTCCAATTTCATTTTAAATGCTATATTTAATTTTTTAACTGAATTATTTTATTTACCTATATTGTTTTTTTCTGTTGTTGAATGAATTCATCTGTCCCATAATCATAGTAGGTAAGGAATAGAACTTATCAATGAAAAAAAAAAAACTAAATCAAAAATTCAAAAAGCGAATTCATAAAAATATCCGCGCCGTTCGTCCATAAGTATATATATGTAGGTACGCGGTACCTAAATAGCGTAATCCTTCGCGTAAGGGCTGTAAGCATCGTCGCGACTCTCGTCATCGCGGCATAACAGCCACCATTGTAAGCGAGCTTATTGTGCTCGGGGATTGGTTTCCCAGCGAAGAAAGCGCCAGGGAATCGATTTAAAATTTCCTTGAAAGAACCACACAACAAAAGCAGTTAATACTTGAATTCAACGTATCTGGAACATGGGACTTTATAATTACGTATGATGAATAAGTGATTGATTGGCTAAAGGTGGAACACGTGCAGTACAGTCGAAAAGAGAGTTAAGTAGGTATACAAAGCAACTAACGACATCTGTGTTGTGATGCAATATGTAAACGCAAACCCTTTGGCGGATAGTTATTTATAGCGCACTCTATGTCATCCTACGTGGGACCTATAAAAATACTTGGGAAGTAAGGGTGTCCTTCAGTAAACGTCTTTTAACCTTTAAGATTCAAGCAATTTCAATATATAACATAGTAAGCTCAAATTATGCACACAGGAGACGTACAGTTGACAACGAAAGCCATTAAACACGATGACGACACTTTAAGACTAGAGAACGCTTTAACATCTTTATTATCCAAAAGTTACTCAACCACCAATGTACATTTATGCATAGAAACCTTACATAAATTAGAATCGAATAAAAAGTTTTGGTGCTTTATTTTCATATACACTTTTGTTTTTGACTGCGCAGTCAACAAAAGATTTAAGAATGCAGACAGCTAACGACATTTGTGTTTTGACAAAGATTGTGTAATAATATATCTCGCGTTATGTGTCAAAACGCAGGTGTTGTCAACTGCCTTCATATCAAACCCCTTGGCAAAATAATTATTTACAACGCAATTTATGTCAAGAAACAGATATCGTTAGCTACCTGCATACCTAACTTTGTTGACTGTACTAGGCCAGGAACACAGGGGGGTTCTGGGGTGGTCTTTTAAGAGAGCACAGTGCCGTCCTTCATGTGCTGATGGTGGCCACCGGGGTGGTTTAGTGGGTAAAAATCCCACACTCCCCGGTCTAATCCCCGAAGACCGGACGCCTTTCGGAAGGATTTCCCCGTAAACAAAAAAAAAGGCCAGGAATACCTATAACCCATAGACATCCTCCTAAGCTCTTACCCACTTATAAACCGTAGTTAAATCTGCTAAAGAGGATAGATAACTTAAGATTGTAAGTATATTGATATGTATCGAAATAATAATCGTTTGTGTGCAAAGAGCCTTAGCACATATTGCTTTGGAATAGACGTAGCATCTCGATTATCACTACTAGTAGAGGATGCAATCTGTCCGAAATACATAAGACATTGAATGTGTATTCAATGCGTCCAATACGTATATACGGATTAGTAATTAGTGAGTGCTGCTTTAATTGAGCTCTTGTAACTATTAAGCTTTGATGTATCAAAGCAACGGCGCTGACTGTGAGGCCATATTGTGTATACATCTATATAAATATGTATATTGACGATAAGGATACAGAGTGTAAGATGATAATTACACAATTTCAGAAAGTATGTAATTTCTAAAGATATGTAATTAAAAAATAAGGTACAAGTAAAAGCTACAGGTAAAAAAAATCTTTTTCTAGATATTTTAAATAGTCGTGGTTTGCGGTATTATATTTTCTACAGAATATATTATATTTTCAACAAGGGACTGTTTTATCAGCATACTTAAACATTTCTTCAACAGTTCCTTTGCCAGTACCTTTTTTCATGCAAATCTTCGACTTTCCGGTGGTTTTAAAAACCACCATACTAATACGTGTTGTGGGTTTGATCCCCACACGGAACAAATATTTGTATGATCTACAGGTAGTTGTTCCGGGTCTGGGCTTTTGTGTATGTAAGAATTTGTGTTTGTAAACGCACCCATGATACAGGAGAAAATCCTATAGTGGGGCAACGTTTTATTTAAAAAAAAATCTGAAACTGACTTGACAGTTTCGAACAAAATAAAAGAATACAGCCAAATCTTGATCTTATTTATTTTAATTTATATCGATTCTATAAACAACGACATTGTACTTTAAGATTACTACAAACACTACTCAGTTAAGGACTGATACTGGTATTGACTCTCCATACTGTCAAATGGTGCATGAAACATGAGAATAGTTTGAGAAACACTGCCATAGATAACATAAAGCCCACCGTTATAAGCCCGACATATCCACACTTTGGTATTCATTGACCGTAAAAATATTTTCTATTTTGCGAGATTGAATTTTCCCTAACATTGTTTGTAGGCGTTCTTTGCAGGTATATACATTTTATTTTTATGTGATATATATACGCCTTTCTGGTTATCTTCGTTACGATTTTCGTGATAGTATGACGGCACTGACAGTGTTGTTTGTCATTTCGAGGGGATTTTGATGTGAAAGATTTATATAGGTATGTGCGGATATTGTCGTAAGCACGACGGTTAACAGAAAATTCGGTTCAACCTTTTTAGAACAGAAAGGTGCGTTATGGCTTCCTTCATTGCAATAAAAAAAATTTCTTTAACTTCGGTTGAATTTTTTTAGCAAGTACATCTTATTTGTTAAACTAGTTGTCTCAAGCGCGACTGCTACGCTTGAGGTCCTGAGTTTATTGAGTGTTTCTATGAAATTAGGCTCGCCCCTTATTACATGGGAACGATACATACCGGCGTACTGTGAACGTACATTAATACGCCTCTGCATAACCCTTCTCTGAAAAGCTCATGCTTTACGCAGCATAACATTACTATCAAGGTTCCTTGCGATAATAAAGTTCAGTCAATTAACTTAAGAACAGTTAAAAATTTTATATGCTCTGCTGTTAAAATACTATAAAGTGTAATTCTGAAAAATAAATGTAAAATGCCACTAAAGCCCAAAATTATAATTTTGGGGGGGATAATAAAAAGCATAGCCCAACCAGTCGACTAACCGATGGGTATTTAAAGATCACATTGCAGAAGAAAATCGTAATGTGAGACTTTATTACGCAAGGTAATCCTATCTATCCTGACATATTATAAAATTCTCCTCATTAGTCTAGTGGTCCCAAGCGCGACTGCTACACTAGAGGTCCTGGGTTCGATCCCCAGGTCGAGCAAAGTGTTATAAGATTTTTCTATGAAATTCTCAGTAGCAGCTCGGAGTCTGGAGTTGTGCCCGGTAAATGGCTATAGGCTCGCCCCCTATAACATGGGACCTAGACATACCGGCGAACTGTACACCACATTAAGTACGCCCCTGCCTAACCCTTTGGGGAATACAGGCGTGATGGTATGATGGTATGTATTATAAAACAAAGTCCCCCGCTGTGTCTGTATTCGCGATAAACTCAAAAACTACTGAATGGATTTTTATGCAGTTTTTGCCAATAGACATAGTGATTCAAGAGGACGGATTCAAGCTATTAAACATCACGCTACGGCCCTTAGGATCGTGGCAACGAGGGTGAAACCTCTGGCGAAAAGTTAGTATAATATAAATATCAATTACCACAACACGATTTCATCTTTTGTATTCTTTTTGTTATTTTCTTTGCGTTTTATCTTATGAGGGGTACAAAATAAAAGATTTTTCTTTCTCTTTCATATGAAAGATCATCACTAGAGATCGACTTGACTGAATTGAAAGTCATGTTTGTAATTATCAGGGCAAGGAGTATATTAAAAAAATCAATAGTGGATGGAAATGGATGCTGAAGAAATGTGTGCCCGCAAAGGTCAAATAAACGGGTAAAATGTAAAACTAACATGCATTGTAGGTACGTGTGTGGCCAGAGTTAGCCTAGAGAGTTCGGCGGACCGAATATCTCTTACAAACGTAATATTTACCGAAATAAATCGTAATTCAAACACAATTTAATAAAATTCTGTTATTATTCGGATTACGATACCGATAATCTAGGTTCCTACGTTACCATTTCATCCAAAATACTTCACTGGAAATAAATGTAAGCGCATGCAATTTTTGTTAACTTTATCAAGTTTGAAACGATTTTTCGGTCTTTTATTTCCAGTGAAGTAGTAGTAGACGAAATAATATCGTAGAAACCTAGATTAACGGTATCCAAATCCGAATAATAACATAATTTGATAGAATATTGTCTGGATTACGATTTATTTCGGTATTACGTTTTTGTGGGCAATTCAAGCTCCGCCGGACCCTTAACCATTTACGTCCTCTGTCTCCATGATATGCCTATAAGCGGGAAGCCACAATCACATACTCGTACCTTCATGTTCATCACGCAACGCTTAGGTGCCGGAACTGGAGTCGGATTGTATCACTAAACAGATGCATATCAGTGCGAATCCATTCAATACAATCACTTAATCGCCACCCCCATCCTCTCAGTTTACATTGAGTGATAACACTCAATGGAGGACCACTACAGGAATTGTTTTTGTATCAGCTTTTATTCTGCGATATAAGAATCTTCTAGAAATAGAAGATACTACCTACATTATAATAATGTAAGATAAAGATTATGTCAGATCTTCTATGAAAACTACGTAGTTAAGGATGATTTCGGATCGGAGGACCAAATTTTGGCTAGAAAAATACACAAAGACCAACGAAAATTTGGCTCTCTCTTTGATCCTAATTAATTATAACTTTAATTTTTTACACCAGCTGAACTACTTTATGGGATAAAATATCAGTCTTTCACTAAATACAAAAATCTTAATTCAACTTCATAAAAGCAATTCCATTTTCCAGATACTTATATCTCAGACACTCCTAGACTTGTAACAATATCTAGGACAATAAACTATTCACTAAGTCTTGAAAATGGCACACATTAAGAATAAGTGTAGGACTGGACAAACTACATTAGATGACGCGACACATTTTTACATGAATTCTCTTTGGACTGACCAGGACGAGTATTTGTTAATAATACATACCTATATTAAGGAGACCCGGTCCCTCTTAATATATTTTTTTAAAGTTACCCTACACTAGGATTTAGTGCTGTATCGTGGGAGCGTTTACAAATACAAATTCTCACATATATTACACAAACGCCCAGACCTGGGACAACGACCTGTAGATCATACAAATATTTGCTCCGTGTGGGGATCGAACCCACAACGTGACGCAGAAGCCGATCGCTGAGCCGCTACACCAAACGTGTTGTCAAATCTTTGGATGTGTTTCAGTTATTTCAAAGGTAGAAACATGGTTAAGTCACGTCACACTACGACACTAGTATTTTTTTTTAGTATGCTCCTACATAAAGGCACGAATCTAACCCGTTTCATTTTCCGTACTGACCTCTTCTCCGTGCCTCGGGGAGCACATAAAGCCGTCGTTTTAGGTTGTCATACAATCGTTGGTGGTAGTCAAAAGCTCAAATTCTGACCAAACCAAAACTAAGCTAGTGAGGGCTGAGGGCTGTACTGGTCATTAAAAGGGGTAATAAATTGAATTAATATTAATTATTACTAATCTTATCCACACACTAGCCATGCCTTTTGCAAAAAAAAAACTATTTTAATGAAAATGTTAAATAAAATCATAAAAAAAAAAAAATATTTTTCAACAACGGGCTCTCAAGTTCTTTCATTGTTCATTTTTCTTTTTTTTTTCAATATAGCTATAAAATTGACGTAATATAAAAACATTCGCTCAATTCTCGAGGTTTTTGATTTTGCCTTAATTTTAATTTAGGTTTCTCAATTTATTAATTGTTTTATGTATATTCAATATATTTTACGAAATATTAGGCCAATAGATACAGAGATCCGCTAGCCGGCTCCATCAAAGCGACTCTTACTATACAATAACAATATAATAGTAAGCAATATTAATCGGATCAGAGCGTCATGTAATTACATACGTTCATCATACACCTAGACTTAACCCAATAGTATTTAGTATACAACATGGTAAATGGGAATTGTAATCAATCGGCGATACAAAAGGGATTGATACATAGTGTATTGTGAACAATGCATCGGACGCGAGAGTCGAATTTCGACATATCTGCATTACGTTATTAGGATGGTTGGGTATAATACATATTTAGAAATATTGATTTTAGGGCCTTTCTAGTGGTCCTAAGGCTACGCTCGAGGTTCTGGGTTCGATTTCTAGGTTGAGCAAAGTATTATTGGGTAGCTAGGAGTATGGGATTTTAGGTACATGGGATCTAAACATACCGGCGAACATAGGTGTACATAAGTAAACGTCTGCCTAACCCTTCGGGGAATACAGGCGTGATCGTATTATGTATGTACATGGATATTGGGAATATTGGTTGTAAGCGTTTTTGATTGGTGGTGATAAATCCTATAGGTCCGGGATTGACGGCTTAAGGGTCTGACGGAGCCTGAATTGCCTACAAAAACGTAATACTAAAATAAATCGTAATCCAAACAATATTTTATCAAATTGTGTTATTATTCGGATTCGGATACAGTTAATCTAAGTTCTTGCCGTACCATTTCGTCTTCTACTACTTCACTGGGAATAAACGACCGGAAAATCATTCCATATCTGTTATTAAAATTATCAAGAACTCGAATAAAATTACCTTTAGATTGATGATTGAATGATCGCTCCTCTCTTAATAATAATTACCGAAAATAAATCGTTATTTTCCTTAATTACGAACATGTTCATAATTAATATGTTGAAATTATCTGCAACTATGCCGTGTAGGATATCGGTCAATTATTTTAATTATCCACGATAACATTATAGGGGTAGGTCAGATGTCGACACTATAATTATTGTTGGTGAAGTACCTCATTCGTCTAGCGGTCCCAAAAGCGACTGCTACACTGGAGGTCCTGAGTTCGCTTACCAGGCCGAGCAGAGTGTTATTGAGTTCTTTATTAAATTGTTAGTAGCAGCTAGGAGTTTGGGATTTGTGGCACTGACATGGCAGCTGCACATACCGGCGAACTGTGGGTGTACGTTAGTACGCCTCTGACTAACCCTTCGGGAAATACAGGCGTGATAGTATGTTATGGACTACTATATTCAAACAGTCATTGGTCATACTACCGCGTAACTAAAATAACCAAAGTGATATTAACAAGCGGCTTTAGTCTAATGGCTAGGGCGTCGAACTTGCGATCATTTAGTTGCTGGTTCGAAACCCACCCATTGCACTACCGACGTGAACCCACTTGTAACACAAGTATATTTAGCTTAGCACGAGGGGTTAACAAGAATACTAGTAATGTGCGACCTACATTGCTAGTAAGCTTTTAAAAAAAAACCGCTTTTTCAATGAATTGTTAATGATTTTAATGGTATTAGGCTCACCTCCTATAACCAGAGATGTACTATACTCGTAGGTACACCTCTGGTTTCATATTGAAAATTGCAAGAAAGGATTTTTCATAATTTAAATTCTGACAAATACATTATTTGATGTACAAAATGTCGAGCTGCCAAGAATAAAGGTTGCCTTTGAATATAAAATTAGTGCGTTAGTATTTATTGTCCTTCTAAACGGCTTGATCGATTTTAATGATATTTTTGTGCTTATGGGGTCTCCTGTGTTTCTTAGCTATAGGATATATGAATCCGGTAGTTTTTATTGGCGATATCCTTTGGAATACGAGTGTAACCGCAGATGTTACTACTATTAAATAATAAACTCTAACTTTAATAATATTTTCTTCTTCTCAATTAGAGGTTAATAAATTAAAATCAGAACAAATCTAAAATACAGCCGTATCATTCTAAATCGCAAATCACACACGAAGAATCAAGGAATAAATCTCATAAAGCCAACGAGCCGACAAATTCCCATCTTCGATCATCAGTTCCGTCGCCATAACTCATTCGATTGAACGGTGGTTTAAAAACACCCGGCTTAATGTCACATTTTTCCATTAGCCTACATCATGTCACCCGGGCGGATAAATCGGCGACCTGTTGCCATCGACTCATGCCGAAGACTGTGAGCCAGGCCATGCAAATTGTTCTTTAGTTTACTTTACGCCCAGTACTTTGCGGAGCGGCTTTCTTTCGTGTATTTTAAACTCTCGATGGCTTTCGCCGACTTATTCTCGAGTTACTTATTGTTCTTTGTTCGAGATATTTTTTTTATAATTTAGGATTTAGGACCAAATACATACATTCACGCCTGTATTCACATATTAAGCAGAGGTGTACCAATTTTCACCAACAGTCGCCGGTATGTTTAGGTGACATGTTAAGATTAGCCTATTGACAAATCCCAAACTCCGGGCTGCTACAGAGATTTCCATAGAAAAACACATTGGGAATCAAACCCAAGACCTCTAGGGTAGCAGTCGCAAAAAACCATCCAATATGAGTCCAATTTAGTCTCATTGCAGGTATTATACTCGCAAAATGTTTCAGTGTTCTAAACTGCCAATACACGTCTAACGTGAACAATTTAATGTATTATTACGAAATCACAAAATTAAAACCACCGAAAAGTCCTCAAAACAATGTTGACATAAAAATTACGACACTGAAATTATATTTTGAACATTTTTCAATGCCAAAAGTACCCTTCTGTTAACATGTTACCTGTCTGTACGAATAAGTGAAATTCATTATAGTAAGTAATATCGCAATTTTTATTTATCATTTTCTGAATTCTTCTCTCTGAATAAATTAAAAAGGCAGGTGGATTTTATTAAAAATACATCTTGTATTATGTTTTTGAATATGAATAGGTTTTCATCTTTGGATTTATCGAAAAAAGAATAATGTTCAAGTTTATAATAAATGATACTACGCAAAATTTCAATATCTTTTGAGTAACAATATCTGGAGATTCATCAGTTTTCTGTCATTATGTTTTGCCTATATAACTGCGTCCCTCACTCTTTACCTACATAACATTAACAAAAGGTACAAAAATAAGAACAGAACAAAGCATCGATCTGGTATTAAAGAGCCTTATTTCTTTACTGAAAGGTAGATAGGAGCCATCGAAAACATGGAATAATACTTATTATGGCGTACCGGTCACAATAGGGCGCGGCCGCCTATCACACCAAAGCGTTCACGGTAATACGATTGGTGCCGTGACTGCCGTCTGATATTTGCCGTCTGCTTCACTATAAAATTCATTAATTATGGCATAATTTCACTATAGTTCTGGGACAACATACTAAATAAAACCTTAAGAATTTTATAAACAGAAGGCATTGTTAATGTTTACATTATTGAACAATCACGTACGAGGCAATTTTCTGTCTATGTATGTATTATAATTAGGTACTTATGTTGTATTTCTAATACTCGAATATAGCTTGTGACGCCGTCAAGGGAAATAAACTTATAAGAATAATTATGAGAAATGTTATTTACAGACAACGCTAATTAAAATTGTCTGTCCTAGAGATACAAACCCATCTTGTATTACCCCGCATTCGAAGGAAAAGTAGGAGCGATACGCACGTAGATGTAATTAAAATTAATTATTCATGTCTAAATTGAACGAGTGGTTCCTTGCAAATGGATCAAATTCTTGCTACTGTTTATCCCTTCTCGTTTTCCTCGACGAGTTCAGCTGGGTAAGTGGGTGGGTAAGAATTCCTAATTCGTAAAGAATGAGTTAGAACTCATTCATAGTAACAGTATAGATAGATACTGTTACGTTTCTTTAGGTATCTCAAATAAATTAGATTTAAATTAAACTAAACGGCGTGCAAATGATGTTTGTAGTTATTAACTATGCACTGGAAACTTAAAGGGGCATCAGTACATATTTTTATACAAATAGCTGATATACGTTAAATTATTGTACAGTAACTCGGAAATCAAATGTATTGTTTTTAAAATAACAACAAATTCGTGAAGAATGGGTAATGACGAACTTTCACTGAATTCTTCACACTAATCTATCCTTTACTTATCGTAAGGACCGACAATCTCCGTTGCATTCAAAAGTATTTAGAATACCAGTCATTCCTAGTAACTAAGTTAATTAAGTTGCAAAGGCCAGATTGCAATTGTTCTGTGAATTATGATATATTTCCAGCCTTTTCTAGTTATACGAGAAACTAAATAATATTGTTGGTACAAATTTATTTTGATTTGACGGATATGTATATCAGCTTGTTTTAATAGCGCATCACAAATGATATTCTTAGTCCATATTTTAAAGTCACATAAATATGTTTTTGAAAGATTCCCTAATATTTTTTGTTAGGTACATTACGGTGTAAGTAGCGGACTGTACTATGTCAGGGCCAATTAGGCGCGTAGTTTGTGGAAATCACTTCATTCAGTTCTCGTATAGCACATAATAGATACTGCAGATGCTATGTGAGTAAAAGTAATTCTTTAACAGGCTACTTTCTACTACTTAGTTTCAGGTGCATCGTGAGAAGGGTGAGATGCAAGACTTTGTTAAATATTTTTTCAAGACTGATTTTTGTGTTCCATTGAGGGTTATCGCGTGTAAATTCGCCGCTAGAGGCGTTAGTGTAGCGTAAGGTCTCCGAAATGGCAAATTGCAGTGTTTGTGGGTGGGTTATAGGATTGTTAATTTATCCATAAATCCAATTAAGTAGTTTTTGCGTCCTTCAAATTCGGTCTCGAGACACCTTTGAGTATTTTCCGATATTCCTAATAGTTTCGGATTGAGCCATCTACGCCCAATAAAAATTCACCTGTCGGTATATTGCAAAGTTATTGCCATTGCCATAAGCCATGATATTGTATCCAAAAAAATTATTGGTATAATTTTACACTATTTTGTCTGTGGAAAGCTCAATACCAGTAGTTATATTAACCGCCAAAATATAAGATAAATTATCAGATCTGCAAATTGATACTCCAATACTAAACAAACTAAACAGACAAAACACTAAAAGAAAAGAGACTAAAAGAAAATATAATATCAAAACCAAACATTTCTATTACTCATATTTGCTTCGCAGACTTCGAGTAGTTTCCACATGCTTCAATAAAAAGTTATAGTAACTCGGCTCGCTTTCCGTAACTACTAAAACAAGACTTTTTCTGTTATTTGTAGGTAACTTTGACGTGAAACTAAATGACGTACTATCTATTTCAGTAGATATAAATAATATTACATGAATTTTTGTATTTAGATGAACATCTTTCTCTAAGATTGATATAAATACTTTTTGTTCTAAGGCGACAAATAAACATACGTGAATAGTTAATAAACATAATGTAATAGCATAGCATAACATAATAAAAAAAAACATAGATAAAATATTTGGTTATTAAGATTATTTATTTGTATGTAAAATTTTTAACTAAGTGTTTAGGATACCAAATATACATATTTAAGAACTTCATTGTACCAACACTTACAACAAATAATGATTATGATTATGATTACGTGGTAAGCGGAAATCTATCTCTAGCGTCTATCTATGCCAGCATTATCAATGGTATCATTTGCACGTCAGAGAGCTCGATTAAGTTTCACATTCCCAGTAATTTCACTGACCACATTAATAGTCCAAACCAAATCACAATAATTTGTATAGGTACCCATTTCATTGGTAGAACATAAAGATCAAGAAACATGTCGTGTCATCACCTCAGTCTACCCGTGACACTGGACGCTGCAATGACTCCAAAACGTCAGGATTATTTATACAACTTTAATTAGATAAAATCCATAAAAAATACCTAGTATTTGAGTAAAAGTAGAGAATAGAAGTGAGCAAAAATATTATGGTATAGAAGTTATTTCAATTTATAAGTGGCAGAAATTAGTATGAATTGATTGATTGAATATTGTTATTAAATAATGCTTAGCGGTATAATATTTACCGATGCCGTGGCGCCAACCCAGATGAAGTCAGAAGCAGATTTCTACCATTAATTGATTGAAATAAATAATTAAAAGCTCTGTGTTCGAAGTCGCGTACCTACCTGTATGTTCCTGTAAAAGCCTGAACTACATTAAATCCTAACATTTAACTTAGTTCGCTAGGTAAAAGTCCGAAATTTCCTATGATCATCGTTCATTTTAACATATATTTCAGACTTTTGCTATTCAGAGTTAGTAAATCTTAGGATTTACTGTAGTTCGGGCTTGTACAGTAACATATACAACAACAAAGGTAACATCAATACTCTAATATTCAAACCAAGCATTTTTATGCAAACATTACAGGAGTACCTTCACTAAAATATTTATTAGTATGGCCCATAATCCATAAGGCGGAACCCACAGCTTGTCAATAAGGATAACAGAACATTGACATTCCCAACCGCTCTCAATATTTGTGACAGGATGTTATGAATATTGGAAATTGAACTTCATCTGTTTATTTACTTAGTTTAGTTTCGATCGAAATGGAGTTAGACAGCAGGAATAAAATAAAAACTTGGTTAGATGGGTGATATAATTTACTGTTTTATTGGTCTGAGGTTACAAAACTTTACGTGGGAGAGCCATGCTTTGGCACGAATGGGCCGGCTCGACCAGAGTGATACCACGGCCCCACAGAAAACCGGCGTTAAACAACGCTTACGTTGTGTTTCGCCGAGTCAGCAACGCACTTGTGACTCCTATGGTGTTGCCGGTGTCCATGGGCGGCGGTAATCACTTACCATCAGGCGATCCGCCTGCTCGTTAGCCGTGCTATCCCATAAAAAAAAATTTAGCTGCCGAGTGCAAGCTCCTAATAAACAACCTACTCTATTCCAAAATCAAGTGTGATACATACTTCAGTCTTTGATGTTTCACATAAAACACAACCATATTCACAGGCGAATATTATATAGATCAGATATGCAATACATGTATGTCTAAATACATATTTTTTTATTTATATTCACGTCTTTTCTCCACATACACACAGACAGAAACTATAGAATGCCACATAATACGATTCTTGCATGCTTCTTAATATGAGACTTGTATAAATAATTAAAATTATGTTACCTACTGGTTTCTGTCACCCGCGCTTCTCCGTTCCTATGAAGCGTAGCGTGATGTTATATAGCGTATAACTTTCCTCGATAAATGGACTATCCAACACAAAAATATTTTTTCAATCAGAATCAGTAGTTCCTGAGATTAGCGCGTTCAAACAAACAATCTCTTCAGCTTTATAATATTAGTATAGATTGAAATAAAACTAGTTTTTATGGATTTTATCGCGTTGTATTGATATTATTTGGTTCCCGACGTGTCGGATCCTTTACAGTATCCATGGTCACGGGTAGACTAAGGTGTTGGATGTCTTAATTTTAAAATTACTAACAGCTACCTTACGTTTTTTGTTAATTATTGGCAATCCAATTCACGCAGAACGAGCTCACCGTGTCCTTTAGACTTGCAATTTTGGGCTTGAATTTAGATTTAATAGAATCTATAATGGGGTTCCAAACAGGTGGTAAGAATGTTACCTACTTATAAGTGAAGAAATTTTGTTACGAAATGTTCAAGAATTGGTTTTATTTAAGTACTTATATTATTTCGATTATGGAAATTGGAAAACAAGCAGTTATAAAATGATAGGTAATGACATTATATCGTTTTGAACAATGTGAAACAAATGGGCATTTTAGTTTTTCGCCTTGATCTTTTTCGACGCTGAATGATAAGGTGGGCTGACAGGGATGAATGGAATTATAAATTAACTTTTTTTATTTTACACTTTTTAGTTAAGATTTTTTAGCATGTCATCACTACATAGTATAAAACAAAGTCGCTTCCCGCTGTCTGTCCGTCCCTATGTATGCTTAGATCCTTAAAACTACGCAACGGATCTTGATGCGGATTTCTTTAATAGATAGAATGATTTATGAGGAAGGTTTTAAGCTATTTAACATGACGCTACAACTCTTAGGAATTGGGTAATGCGGGTGAATCAACGGGCGAGTCACTAGTTTCAAATAAATTTAAACATATGAGTTGTGCATATTTTTGTAAACCATTTATAAATCCCTTTATTTTGATATCACTCGATAGGTTTTGAGGATTTTTTTTAAGGCATATTAAAGCGCCAAAAATATGCTTTTAAATTTTCTTTATTTTAATAAAGCCAGTGTTACTCTCATAATTGAGACGAATCTAACGACTCATCCAGCTAAAATCCATCTCGCCGTTTAGGCTGTAGAGCGTGACAAAGAAATATACATACCTAAATACATATACACCCGAAAAACATAACCCTCCTTCTGGTTCAGTCAGTTAGAATGGATATGCTGCACCGACCCCCAATAAATTGGGATAAGGACAAGAATATGATGCTGTTGATCTTCTACAAGGCTCACATAAGCATACTTTTTGCCTAAACCAACAAATATTTCAGCCCAGCATAACTCTACTAATGAAAGCTTAGCCAGAAAATACATGGCATCATAATTCAAGATATAACAAGGTATCACAGCTTTCTTAATTAAAACGGAATCCTTGCAAGTCCCACAAATCCTTATTCGTTCGGAAAGCGTAAACAAAACTTAAAGTATGAAGCAAAGCCCATCTAAGATATTAGCAATCCTTTTTAAGTTACATTCGAGTCTGACAAATGATTATTTAGCTTAGGGGAGCAGGTGGCTCGGTCGGTCTCTCGACGATACATAAATCAAGATAGTAGATACCAACAATGGTACTTCTTGGGCACTTACGGGTACTCTTGTGTTGATTACGCAAGTTTTTGGTACACGGCTCGTGTTGTTCTTTGAAACTTGGGTTCACAAGTTCTGTGGTGAAAAATACCTGTATGTGTTTAGCTAAGTACTAAAAAGTTTTGTAATTTGATAGAAAATTGTATAATTAAAGATAGTATCTTCGTATTAGGTTTAAAATGAGGCTCACGTAAATTTATTCTCAAAGCGATTATCCATCAATCAAGTAAGACAGAGTCTATTCTACAAACTATAATCTGTTAAAAATGTTTGACCTTTATGTACGATTGTATCAAGAGCATCCATTTTAAGCTCTCAATATTAATACTTTTCAAATAAAAGATATAAAGCGGGAAAATAGATTACTTTCATTAAAATGTTAATAAATTAATAGCAACACGAGACACAACAATAATTTTAATATTAGGAGCTAACAACGTTATACTACGTTCGTAAAAACTTTCCTCATGAAACGCTAGTCCTCATAAGTGATTACTAAAGGTTTTATCTGCTAAAATATTCATAAAGAGCCATAATCATATGTAATCTCACCTACACATGCGCAGGTGTCCGGCACACATATAAACATACGTAGTAAGTAAACTGATCTGTAAGAAGCAGGTAGAAAAGCGTAGGACAAACCACTAAAAGAACACGTTACTTGCCGGGACACATCTAGACAGCGTAGTGGTGGGAGCAGTCGATATGAAATTATCGATAAAAAGAAATTATTTCCTTCTATCTATCATTAAAATAAATCGAATCAGCGAATTAAACATTTAATAAAAATATAAGTATCGTTATGTAATGTGTAAGAATTTTCATAAGTATGTTATTCTAATTTTTTTAATGAAAAGTTCATTACTATTTGTAATTATGCTTAACCTAACCGTAATTACAATCACAGTTATATGTAGGTATAGGCAAGCGTGAGCCTATCAGAAATAATAAAAAATATAGAAATACGTATCAGGCAGGTATAATGCCAATTTTCTACGATATATCACTATGGTATTTACATTTACTTACTACTGCTATCTACTTGCCTAATCTGTTGTACATTGCATCCACTGATTTCCACAACCCTATCGTAGACGAAGATGTGGCACAGCACATCCCTACTCGGGCGGGGCGGGAAACGGGCGGACGATTAGCCGTGGTGTTTCCCTGGCCGCGCCGCCTTGGAAATAGAAAATAAAGGCGCCGTGACACGGGCGTGTGCGCCTTTACACGAGAAAGTTCACTTGCCTTAAACATCAAAAATGTTGAGATAAGATTTTTTAAGGTTTTTATAACATTTCTGTTCTTTTTTTATTACCTGTTAATATTACAGGTTAACATTACATAAGTTAAATTTGGCAAGGACATACAATTGCATCCTGCATTCCTGTCAAAATTTTGTATCCTACATGGTAAGTGTTAAAAGCTTAGATAATGGGACACACAGGCCTATGTTTCATAATGACTTTTAGGATGCAAGTGAAACCACGGAAAACAGCTTCTCATATATAATATTCCTAAAAATATATAACATTAACCCTTACTCGAATATTAGACATTGAAATACTGCAAAATAAAAAATCCGTAAACTGCTTTTTACGGATTTTATCGCGTTGTATTGATATTATTTGCGAGCCCAAAACTGCAAGACCGAAGGATACTGTAAGCTCGTTCTGCGTGAATCGGATCGCCAATAATTAACAAAAATGTATGATAAGACATCTAACAACTTAGTATACCTGTGCCCATAGATACTATAAATATCCGAAACGTCGGGAATCAAATAATATCAATACAACACGATAAAATCCGTAAAAAGTACCTCCCTAGTTTTATTTCAGAATTATTTAAATTATTAAGTAGGTATCTAATTTCCTTATAAAATCTCAATTTGTTTGCCAAAAACTTATAAAATAAATAAATTTATAGACTCACTGAATACATCATTAAACCTGATATTATGTAGATCTATCATGTCAAATTAGTTTCGGGCTCAATTAGGTAATGTGTCTGCAATTAAGCTAAATACTAGATAGGCCGTATTGATTTGCAATCAAACTAATTTATTCATGTGTTCAGACAATAACACATTTGGTGTGGAAGATACAATACCTAAAAATAAACACCAAGACGTCAGTAGTACTGTTGAACACGCTACATTTATTTTGGGATAAGTAGGTACCGAGATATATCTTCGTAAAGTATATTGATAACGGAAGATTAAATTGATGAAACTTATGCCGTCACATCGACCATGACCGTTAGTATTTGTATAATTTAGATACTTCAACACTGTTAGCAACTACTAGAGTAGATTACTCTTCGATTGGTACTTAACCAACACTTCCAAAGTCAAAAAAATCGTAAGTGTAAATTAATTAAGAAGATCATAAAGTTGATGCGCCAGCTACTCGCCTCTCCACTCGCCCGTTCAAACAAACCCGCCTCGTCCATAGACGATACAAGTTAAACGCGTGGTCGTCGGCTCGAACGTGACCGCTTTACGTATTTATGCAGATGTACCACCACACCCCTCCTTCCCCTCACAGTTCACGTTGTGCTCCTGCCAAGAATTCAACTAACGTCCCAAATAAGGGACGCACTTATTATTGGCGGGAACAGAAGACAAGGCTTAGCAAACATTCGGATTCGGACAACGAAGAATAAAGACGGGATTACACGGATAAAGTTGTGATAAGTTCTGTTTAGTCACGTGTGTCTCGGACCTAAGGCCTCTAATATGAAATTATGTTCTTGATTTAGGTAATAATATACAAGAAATGTACTGAAATCAAAAAATATGTTCTGTGAATTTTGTCGCAGTTTTTTAACATTAATAGATAGATATTTACTGGTTTCTGACACTTACGCGAATATTAGACATTGAAATAAAACTACTTTTTAAGGATTTTATCAATACAACGCGATAAAATCCGTAAAAAGTAGATAGATATTTTTTCTATAAAAAATAACTAGGATTTTCTCCTGTATCGTGGGTGCGTTTACAAACACAAATTCTCACATACACAAACATCCAGACCCGGATCAATTACCTGTAGATCATACAAATATTTGCTCCGTGTGGGGATCGAACCCACAACACGTGACGCAGAAGCCGATCGCTCAGCCGCTACGCCAAACGTGTCGTGTTTGTGCCTCCATGCCTCAATGCCTCCATACTTGTCGGAAATAATTGGCGTTTCCGCTACGAAAGAAAGAAATCATCTATAATATTAGGGTTTTTTAGAAGACCATTTTTGGATACTGAGAACATAGTTCTTATTCATATCATTCTGCACATCACATATTTTATAACGTAATTAGGTACTATATACATTTTGAAAATGATCTCCGTAATTTTTTTATTTTATTCACCTTCATTTTTATAAATCAAATGCCCATTGCTAAAATTCAAAATTTTATTTCCTTAGCCAATATGACTATGCCAAATTTCCAAAAAAATACTAACAAGAAAATAAGAAGCCAAAAATCAAATAGTGCGTAATAAGAAAAAGGTTATGAATAGACAATAGAGCAATTTATTTGTCCCTCTTGGGCTTTTTGTCTTCAGCACTCAACTGCCATAATATTCATAGAGAAAAATCATAGTTTATGACTCACAATCTTTTCCTATGAAAGCTTCTTACGAGGGGAGAGTGGCATTAATATTACTCACACTAGGAATAAATTCTACTTCGCAGTATTGAATAAAGTCTATTAAGTAACAACTGAATGTACTACGTGAATAGTGAAAATATTTGATCTTTTTTATTTATATAAGTAAGTGATACACAGCAGTGATAGCCTAGTGGTATAACCGATGGACTTCCAAGTCAAAGGACTTTCGAAGTCATGTGCGTATTAATAGTTAATTATCACGCGCTTAAACGGTGAAGGAAAACATCGTGAGGAAACCTGCATGCCTGAGAGATTTTCTCGATGGCGTGTGAAGTCTGCCAACCCGCACTAGGCCAGCGTGGACTGGTGGACTATAGCCTAATCGCTCTCATTTTGAGAGGAGACCCGTGCCCAGCAGTGGGACAGTATAATGGGTTGATTATGTTATGTATGTATGTATGTAAGTAAGTAAGTCATTTTTAGCACGTTTCTAGGTCTTATAGTTTCTGAGATTACGTGGTTAATCAGTAAGTGAGTGAATGAGTGGTATAACGCTTTTATAAATACCCAAGTATACATAATATAGCACCACTTTGGCAACTTTACGGGAGAGGGATGTGGTTTTTTTACAGCATGTAGAAATCAAATTATTTATCTACATAACCCACTTATTTAACTACCTATTTAGAGTTCCAATGAAATATCCGTCACAGAAATGTTAGTTATCGTTATTGTTTTTTTTTTTTCAAAAATGCACTCTCCTGTGACGTTGGCAAAATGTCGCATTAGCATTTTTCCTTTACTACTTAGGTACTATCGACTAATAAGGCAATAAAAGTAAATGTATACTTCAGCTATATAATGATACCTACTTAATTTAATTATCATGACAAAACAAATATATTTTGAAGAAAAGACATAGATAACAAACGTTTCTGCGACAATTAATTATACTTTTGTTAATTGCAGACGAGAAATATGATTTAATAGATACGAAATTGAAAAGCACGGCCCTAAAATTGTTTCTCGGATTGGACAGCGATATTAGGTTTTGTAATTAACAAAGTCTCAATAGAGCCCAAGGTTTTTAATTGTTGCAAACTTTCTACATGAAACCTCCATTCGAAAAATTGATTTAAAAAAATAAATACTTTTCTTCTATCTTCATCTTCTTAGTCTTTATTCCAACTATGTTATGGTCCGTTGAATGCTGACAGCTGCAAATGTGTGTGTTTTAAACAGAAGATATTCCAGCAATATTCTTTAAAATATGCTGACACAAGAGTATTATGTACATGGGACCTAAATATTCCGACCAACTGTGGGTGTACAATTGTACATTAGTACACCTCTGCCTGACTGCATATAGAATGTTATGTCTATATTTTTTCTTTTTTATTGATTAAGTCGGCAAACGAGCTGACGAGCCATCTGGTGATAAGCTGTCATCGTCGGCCATGGACACCTGCAAGACCGGCGCAGTTGCTGATGCGTTGTCGGTCTTTAAAAGCCCCTACGGATTGCAGTCTGCCAGAGCCTTAGCAACCGAGGGGAACTGGCTCTTAGGTGCAAAAGTCAAAACACACACCAAGGTGCTTTACGACAGAATGCGACGTAAGGGTGGTCGCCAATCAGTCAGACCCCAAGAGGTCCTACCACCGAGCAAGTCAGATATTTTCACGCCTCTTACGGGATGCCTATCCAAAATGAGTGAGGAGCAGTGAGGAACTGTACTCTAACCCGTCCCCGCACGGGGACTGTTTATTTATTGGGGGAATGTCATATTGTCAACGTTTATGAACTGATTTGACAACCATAAAAATAGGAAAACCTCCCAAATTAATACTTAAACTCAAATACATATCATTAACAACAATAAATCAAACAAGTAGCTCCTATAAAAATCAATCATCGGTACCCAACTCTCGACTTATCTCCCATCCACTTAAGCCCTAAAACGTCTCGGCGGACCCAATCCACGTTTGGACAGGACCCCTCGTCACATGATTTTGAAAAGGGAAAAGCCAAAGAATTAGGCTTGAGTGATTTGGAAAAGCATTAAGAGTTAGTAAATCAGACGTTCACCATTCACCTGTTGGCCTAATACTGAACGAATGAATCAATCATTCAATGAACTAGAAACGATTTGTCAAGACCGCCTTTGACTAATGATTTTCATTTGTTTTTTTATATAATGTTAGTTATTACAAGGATAAATGAATGTTATGACAAAACCTTCAATAATTTTAGAGTTATAGGACCTACTTATTGGAGATTTTTTTGTCTCAATTGTTATTTGATATCAAATAACAATTGACAAAAAAATCACAAGTCAAATACATTGACTGCCTCCTTAGTCTAGTGATCCCAAGCGCGACTGCTACGCTAGAGGGATCCTGGAGGAACCCTCCTGGGTTCGATCCCCAAGTCGAGCAGTGTTATTGAGTTTTCTATGAAATTCTCAGTAGCAGCTCGGAGTCTGGATTTGTGTCCGGTTAATGGCTATAGGCTCGTCCCCTATAACATGGGACCATTAACATTAAGTACGCCTCTGCCTAACCCTTCGGGGAATACAGGCGTGATGGTATGTTATGTTTGTTATGTATTTATCAAAATAAATATCTCTTTCTACTCATTCGGCACTAGCCCCCTCAAGTATTTTCCCGATGCATTTAAGTAGCGTATAATAACTAAAACATCAAACCAAATAACGAAACATACATACACTCACGCCTTTCTCCCACAGGGGTAGGCAGAAACTATAGACCGACTTGCTACGATTCTTGCATACTTCTTTTGCTTCTTTTCAGTTACACTTCTCATACACTTGACGTTGACTACTGATGAAACATAAGTACATTAAAATCATATAAATAGCAGTTACCTCATATGACTTAAACATGAGCAACATAATTACCAACAAACAAATACCCGAAACACATCTAAAGCCTTCCCTTTGTCCTTTTCAAAGGACACTTTTGTTTCGTAGACAAACCCCGATTATGCGCAGATTTGCCACAAAAATGATAAGTAAATAACAATATTTCAGGCAAACAACTTATATATCCCCGAGCTAACATTGTGGGAGCCCACGGGCCCTGTTTTGTGAGAGAAGTACCTACATCTTACAGTTCGTTACGCCGACTGTAGACCATCTGTTATTTTTGCCCGTTATATTTTAATGCTCCCAGAGGTTTCCTTCTCCTTAACCGTTTCCAACCCATTGGACGACTTAAATGAAACATTTAAATGCAATCTTGAGCTCTGATCTGCAGTTTTTACGGATTCAATATCTGTGGACATGGTCATGATTTTTATTTTTATTCAGTTTCTTGAAATGTCGTCTATCTTTCTTTTTTGGCTTATGTAAAAAGGGGACCTATCTAATTGAGCTATAGATTTTATCTCAATTGGTAAGATCCCCTTTTTATACAATATTATTTTTTTAAGACTAGGTTTTCACCCGCGTAGCCCCGTTCCTAAGGGTCGTAGCGTGATGTTTAATAGCTTGAAACCTTCTTCATGAATCACTCTGTCTATTGGTGAAAACCGTAAGACATTTCTAAAACGTTCAGTCGTTTTTTAGTTTGTCGTAAACATACAGACAAACAGACAGGGCGGGGGACTTTGTTTTACACTATGTAAGGATTTAAATTACAAGACCTTAATAATAATGTTTTGTTTTAAGGAGGGAGTTAATAAGTAGTATATACTTAACCACTTGTTAATACCGCATCATATAATTTTTTCAGGCTTTAAGTTCTTATATAGGTAATGAAGGGATTGCTTCCCACCTCAGCAGGAGTACTTGCCAACATATCATTTGCATTCCATCAGAACCACAGTGATTGCATAGATCAACAGTTAGATTATCCATATGCTCATAGGACTTTTCCTAATAATCCTTACCAATAGGTAGGTAACCTATCTTTAATTCCGGACATTAATACAGAAAAATAGGTTCTCCTTAAATGTCAAGATGATATCCGTACTCAATACAAACAAAACATAGCCGAAGCACAAATACAATACCCTACGCAGTGGAAGTATTCCGTTTAGACAGTGAATAAGAAAATTTCTACAATGGATGCTACTATACTGAATATTCTATTTAAATGGCAGTACATTTGTCTCAAAAGCTTTCAGAGTCGGGCATCATAAGAAATGCATAAGGTCGCAGGATATACGGATATAAGAATTCAACAATCGCAAAGTAAAATATGAAGATAAATATTAATTGTTTTCATGCTGGAATGGGAGCAAGGATATAAGGCTATTTTTATTGGATAGCTTGGATGAGCCAAGCTCGATATCCAAGCTATCCAATAAATAGATATACAGTAAAAACACCTAACAAAGTAGGTTACACACGGTAGCGTGTCACATATGTTTTTTTTATTATTATTGGTAGGCTTACGCTTGACCGCCAGTTCGCCTGATGTTAAGCGACACTGCGATCTACGATAGAGAGCGCTTGCCTTGAAGAATACACTCGTGATTTAAAGATACCCAGATTATATCCATCGGAGAAGACACTCGATAGAAAGAAGCGCATTCCACATTTTATTTTTTATTGTTTCGTTCGGGTTTTTAGAATGTCCACCATGATTCAATGTCGCTTATTCGTGCTTCTGGCCGTCAAATAGGAGAAGAGGCTAGGGGGAGGTAATTAGAGCCGATACCAGTGGGTCTAAAATAGATATTATTAGGGAATCCATTTTATTTTTCTTATTCTTCAATGTATCCTGCAGCACTTGAAGGTTGGCTTGGGCCTGTGCATACTGTACTTATGATACTTGAATTTTTATTTTTACCCTTAACCAAACCAAACCCATCGTAATAATACAAATTACTTCCATCTATGACCATAAGAATTCGTATTGTCGTTTGCCGCAGCCCAATTCTGCTAAGAGGTTGTTTTTGAATAAATTGTATAATTTTTTTAAAGATTAATATTAGGTATTATCTGTGTGATAAATGGTAAACCAACCCTTTTAAGACAACCTCATCGCGGAGTTGGATCGCGGAATGAATTACGTACTTATAATACTCGTACCATTTCAATTAAAAGCGCCCTCTTGACGAGAAATTAATAAACTAGGTATTCCATGTGAAAAAAAAAATGCTTATATTAATTCATGATCATAAGAGCGAATTAATGTCCAGCTATATTATTATACTCTTTGGAATGAATTAATAATTAAAAACATATTTTAGTGTATTTTACCATAAAATACACTATACATTACATTAAATCAGTTTTGATAATTTTTATTAACCGTAAAACTTGGACGTTTATTTGTAAACTTTCCGGTTCTTTTAGTTATTTTTTATTTTAATTTATTAGCTTAAAATGTAAATATTTCTGAAATATCTGGTATTCTTACTCTACATAACAAATTCAAAACAAGAAATAAAATGTGGTCTACAAGACATTCTTATTTTTATAACAACGCCATCTGTACGATTTCGTCCGTACTTGCGTATAAAGCGGACTTTACGCGTTTACTTTCGATACGAACCATCTGTTGGTAACGTTTGGTCGACACCAGCGCCGCACCACATTGCGGAACTTAGGGTAAACGAAAGTTAGTAAAGTATTCGCAAGTTCAAGTTTGTTTTCCTTCGTCGAAACAACTTCACTTACTTTGTTTTGAACTTTCTGGTCGCCTTACCTGTAAACAAAGCGAAATAAATAATTAAAATAGGCTTTATTGGCATCAATTTCGTAGTTCAGCGGATTGTTCCCGGTAAAATGGGGAAAAATGAGCAGCAATTCAACGCGGACACGGCAAAAGCTCTGTAGGTACACGAGTAATTAATATTCTAGTCAACATACGTCCGTCCGGTCGCGTCATCCCTCTCAAATATTTACTCTCGGCTTTTATTTCAAATGCAACCATGCGTCATAGTATGGTTTGGTACCTATGTAGGTAGGTACTTATTGCGGTACCATAGATGAATTTTAATTCAATCAAATATGACAGGTCAACGACACCGGTAAATACATGCTGGTGTAAGCACCTAACTTGTAACGGCCGGTCCCTATAACAAATCCATTGATAGATTTGCTGACCAGGAGGTAGGATTTTGACATTACTTGTATCGACTTTATGACAAAATCCTATCTCTAGTTAGCAATTCTATCAACGGATTTGTTATAGGGACCGGCCGTAAGTGTTAGAAAATTTATACCTATCTATAGGTTAATATAAGTTATTTCGTAGAAATTCAAATAGTAGTAAATTACATATATTCCAATAAAAAGTATAAATGAATAGAGCATGGATGTCGATAACCTTTGATTTGAGCAATAGGAGAAATCAGATTAGTCTAGTAGTCTTGCCTAAGCGCGACTGCTACGCTAATGGTCCTGGGTTCGATTCCCAGGTCGAGTAAAGTGTTAAGTTTTCTATGAAATTTTCAGCACCTAGCAGCTTTGAGTTTGAACCTGTGCCCGGTTAATAGCAGTAGTTAAGTGACATGTCTATAACATGTCTTCATAAATATTTTTTGGTGTTAAACCTTTGTTATCCAAATGCATAATAGGTAACTGCACGATACCTTTTTTTTCCCATTTTCAGAAACAGTCACTACTTGTTTGACGGGATCGCTTGGGGAATCGTCAGGAATGCAAATAAACGAATGAAATTTTATACTATTGATATTGAATAATGTAGCTTTAAAATGCGCGTACCTAGTTTGAAAAATATATGAAGTTCCTTAGACTACAAACTTTTTAAGCGCCCTGGGTATTATTGAAAAAGATTAGTTTATATAATAATACCTTGCTTAAGTTTAGGTTGTTTGCCATTTGGGCCCCGAGGAATGCCTGACACTGTTCTTCAAAGAGAAATAATTAGGTATGTTCCCAATCATTCTATCAAGATACATACTTACAACACCGCTACACATACCATACGCCATAACACAGAACTGTGAGACAGACGCACCTTGAGACGCTAATACGCATTACAGTATTCACAACGGTACATCTGCGTCACTCGTGCAATTTACACCCAATTGCAATGTATTGCCGCTTACAGACACCGAGATAAACGCACGCTGTAGGAATAATATGAATCATGCTGTAGTTAAAGCCGTCGCATCCAATTAAGGGACTATTTAAAAAAAAAAAAAAAAAACCTTCTGTATTCGTTTAAGTGGCGATTTTTCCATCACCAGATAACTTAACTGAGGCATAAAGTTGACGTTTGACAGATTTTGTATAGAAAAACTGTCAAATATTCGAATTTATTCCTACGTTAAAGTTATCTAGCGATCAAAAAATCGGCCCTAAGAAATATTTCAATACTTACACGGATTATACATATTTAATTAAAAACTTGTTTGTATTATTTTAAGAATAATATTGTATTTTCGAAATTCGGAGTGAATATTTTCTTAGACAGTAGGTCCCTACTGAGTTATTTGTAAGGTATTTAGCAGGTATTGAAATAAACTTTCTACTCTTGGTTTGTGATGTGATGCCTTTTCAATGGTTTGTATCACAAGCATTCAAGAAGGTTAAGTTTTTCCTGCGATTGCTCTGGGATATAGTCGATAAGGAGGATCGATACAGAGGCCAGAACTATTTGACAAAGTCTCAAAACAGCTTTAGAAATATACCTAGCCTACTTAGAGCTTTCCGTGAATCTTCGTACAACCACAAAGTACTGTATGTGTGAGACAAGTCTATAAAGTTTTATGGCAAGGCATGAATAAGCTAATGCAATTCAACACAACAGGCCTTTACCGTTTGTGGCTACGGAATAGAACAACACTCGATTACTTCCTGCAGGTGACGAAATAGGTGAACAAGTCGGGAACCATAAAACTAAGATCTTCGTCCAATTCACCAATGCATGTTACTTTGCGGTTTATCTTGCGAAATATTCCCAGAAAGACCCGAAAAAAAATCATACGGGAATCGAATGTAAACCACGACTTTAAGAGGAACTGAGAAGAGTACTTAGCTAGGATACTTGATTGAAAGACGGTCGCCTTTTATATTTAAGTATGGTAGGCAGCGACGGTTATATTAAGAAACATGTTAATACAATGCCATTTATCTCTAACTACTCACTCCTAGCTGAAAAGATTCTTTTTCGGCTAAAAACAGTGTTAATCATAATTCAAAACGGCCAGACGCACATAATTGCTATTCTCAGCTGTTATACACAATTTGGTTCGAATGCATTCGTCTTTTATCGCCTCTCCATTAAAATGCAGACTGCACACGAGCAAAATAACCATTCACCAACTCATCAGCATATACTTTTAACTTCCCTGACACGGAATGCGTCAATGGCGTTTCGACTAGACGCGCCTAAGACGCAAGTATGCGGTTCAAGTGTTAGTAAATCACAACGGTACACCTACGTCACTCATACCCGCATCCGCTAATATTGTAAACAATTTGCAGTGAATGCATTGGTCGTTTACCGCCGGCACCGTGCCTCGTTCTCGCGGTCGAGTCGACTTGAACGAGAGCAGAATATAAAATTGATTATTATGAGTTGTTATGGATATCAAATGTAAAGGTATTTTAGCGTCGTGATTCTTATGGGTGTGGATAATGAGAATAATAATGAAGTAGAGTGGAAAACTGATAATTAATGTTGA
This sequence comes from Acronicta aceris, assembly GCA_910591435.1. NCBI lineage: Eukaryota > Metazoa > Arthropoda > Insecta > Lepidoptera > Noctuidae > Acronicta > Acronicta aceris. Next base: position 5,698,300 of record OU342763.1, on the reverse strand, counting down.
ATTATTGAATTAAACCATGACTTATTATAGTTACCTGCACTGAATATAATAAGCAATGCTTAACAGTGCGAATCCTTCCGTATTTTAGTATTGCCGCCATTTTACTACTTGTTAGAGTTGCTTCTACAAAGGCCGCACCTAGTCGTGCGTTGGTTAATGAGCTCATTAGTAACTGCACGGCCAGTTCCCGTAAACAAAGCGGATACTCATTCATGATATACACCGTATCATAGCTTTATAAAGAAACGCATATGAACACGTGACTTAATCGATCTTCTCCGAAGGCTTGCTCGTAACCGATGCCAAGTTTTATTACCCAATTTAATAGACGCATACGATCTACACTCCTCAAGAAACTAATAAGAATAAGATGCGTTGTTGTTTTACAACACTCGTAAACCACAAATATAGTGTTTCTCAAATCTATTTTAGTTTTCCGTTATGGCCGATGAGTATCAGGCGAATCGGCTAATGGGTAATAAACCTACATCTATTTACACTAATTGTATTATTAGATATTGTGAATTTAGTTTTTTATTACTTTTTGGCTCTATAATTGCTTAATTGACATACTTAAAAAGTAGGAAGCAACAGCGATCCAAATAAATTAAAGTTCTACGGACTTTAAAGGAAACATCAGAATCTACACTCAATGCAAATTGGGTGGAGATCACTCTATATAACCTCTATCATTATCAGTAAACGTTTGAAAAACTGTCAATAGAACATATATAAATCAAAAATAAAAATAAATCAAAAATAGTTATGGCTCTCGCACACTGTATTCGAAAAATTAAATAATTTCTAGTTTCTTAAACAGCTTGATACGCGCGACAGCTACAATCAAAATCAAACGCATGAAGCTTCATATTTTTTACAGTCCAAATGTATGCAAGACAATGTCAGACTTTATTGACAAAAAGGTAGGTATGTTAATTGCGTCATCTATCGTCTGACTGTAGTAAATCGATCATGAATCGAATACCTAATTTATTTTAGCAATCGAGTCCGTACGCCATACCAAAAACTACAATAATATACCTACCATTGTGTATTCTATCATTCTACTCGTTTTATTTCATGTTTTAAGTCACAGTAAGACAGTTTTTTTTTATATTATTTAAAAGACGTTCGATTATTTTGCAATAGGTATCATACCTACGATTAAGTATTGCTTTTTTCCAACAATAATCCAATTTTAGAAATGTCACACTCACTCTGACATCGGTCATCAAACTATAGATATACGAAACCCGTGAATCAATCTCATCATTTACTTCATCATCATAGAAAAAAATAATATCAGTCAAACACTACATCTCATAATTATCTATAACGAACGGAATCATAATGAATACTGTAATTATTATAACACTTTAATAAGATTACCGAACGCTAGAATAGTTCGTCGTAGACACGGTAATCCACATCACATGTCGAAACCATTAGTGTGTGTAGCTCTGTCTGAATAGGCCTTTAGACGGCACTTCACATCAGTTCACACAGATAAAAATTACTGGAAAGGCGAAGTAAGCGTAGTTGATTTCTAATTCACACAAAAATTGATACGTCAAATAATAGAAATGTTAATAGTATCGAGGTCGAATGGATTTCGGCTAGCCATTCGTCCATCAAAAATAATTACAAAAATATAATTTGCCTATGTCTTCTCAAACAATAGTACAAGATTGATGACTCACAGCTGCGTCTTACACTAATGGACGTGTGTTATTTTTCATTTACAACCAAAATAATTCTAACTGCTCCATAAAATTGTAAGACAAAAATTACAAGTAAGAAAATATACAAAAACAACACTAACGGGTTTTTAAAATCTCACTTGTCGTTTTCTGTTGTTTTTTATTGTCGAAATTAAAATAGGTATCGGAATGTATAACTCGTATTTAGGTAGATAAAGTGCAAGGAGGTTAAGTTAGAAAATAGATTTTCTTGTGCTTGATACAAATCGCACCCACGAATCCCAGGATACATACAATTGCAAGAGGCAGATTCTTTATTGATAATTTTTTTTTTTTTTTTTATTTATTTAGGATCTCCAACAAAAGATATACACAAACATGACACGATTAACAGACCACAACAGTTTCAGGTGTACTCCTTCACTTATAGGAGACCACAGCATGCACAGCAATGTTAAATGTATTAAGTATTATAATATTCTTTCAACTCACGGTACATACTTACCTTCTATGCCTACATACTATAAATAATAAATATAGGAAAAATAAGTAGTACTCATTTATTCTATATATTATATTCACATGAGTTTTAGCTTCAAGTTCAAGTAAATTACTCTTACATGATTAAATCCTACCAGCATTTTATGCAGGTACTAATTTTTTCTTTTACCTATTTCAGAACCAAGTATCATTCATTCTCAAACACCATATAAGATAACTATATTTCAGCTATAATACAGGCATATAACACGGTCTTATTAACAGAGGGATTACAAAAGCCGGTTCCAAAACTCGTACATCTGTGTCTGCCCACAGCCCGCGGCATCGGACGTGAAGCGTCATACACAAATGGGGGACATTATAATGGGGGACGATACGCGATTTCAGAGCTCAAGGTCCCAAACAATTGTGCTGTTTTCAATGCATCTTAAATGGCTACCAAGTTGTTTCGACTAGTTTTAAAATTTGAATACGCTGAATAGGTTAGAAACAGCGTTCGCTGGATGTTTTTGGAAAATGAGACACGTGAAATGCTTTACTTTGAACACAACAACCATATTATAAAGACATGTGTGTTATGTTTATTTGTAGCTAAAGAGTATAATATGAGACTGCCTCATTAGTCTAGTAGTCCCAAGCGCGAATGCTACGCTAGAGGTCCTGGGTTCGATCCCCAGGTCGAGCAGTTATTGAGTTTTTCTCGGAGTCTGGATTTGTGCCCGGTTAATGGCAATAGGCTCGCCCCCTATTACATGGGACCTAAACATTCCAGGCGAACTGTGGGTGTACATTAGCACGCCAGTGCCTAACCCTTCGGGGAGCACAGGCGTGATGCTATGTTATTTTAAAGAGTATAATACCATTATTGCCTTTGGTTGGAGCTTTAAAATATATTTTATTTAATTTAAGACAGAAAACATGGTTCTGGAAATATCTTGCTTAAAATAAAGTCCAGTCTCAAATCATCAGAATTCAAAGTTGTCACTCGCAAAATCCTGAAGTAAAATATAATCTCAGGCCACAAGTACTCCGTATTCCGTACAACGCAAACGGGCACATAAATAATGCAACTAGAGAGTGACGTCATACGCAGCGCCGTTTGTAAACGAGATCGCATTTGAATTGTTATGGTATGCTCAGTTTAGTTTGGCTATTACGAGCGTGGTCCGGATCGTGGAATCAAAGGATACGTCATCGGACCGCATTAAGCCAAGTTGCTTCAAAGCATCGGCTATCGGAATATTGCGACTTGAAATTTTGACAACATGACGAAATTGATGCAATGCCGAGCTTGAACCAAGTTTCCGCTGTACCAACCCATTAAATGCTTTTACTGGTTCTTGTATTTACTAATCGATGTCTGTTACAATTGTTAGTAGTAATGTATAGAGTAGACACACGGAATGTAGGGAAACTGATGGACAGCTGGGTTGATAACATGGCAGAGTGTAGGGACGGGTTAGAATACTGTTCCTCACTGCCTCTCTGATAGGAATACTGTAAGAGACGTGAAAATATCTGACTTGCTCGGTGGTAAGACCTTTTGTGGTCTGACTGGCTGGCGACCACCCTTATGTCGGAGACTGTCGTAAAGCACCTTTGTGAGTGTTTCGACTTTTACACGTAAGAGCCAGTCGGTTGCTGCGGCTCTGGCAATCTTCATTCCGTACGGGCTCTTAAAGATCGTCAACGCATCAGCAACTTCCTCTGGTGTTGCAGGTGTCCATGGGCGACGATGACTAGGTAATTATACTTACCACTAGGTGGCTCGTGAGTTAGTTTGCCGACTTAATCCATAAGAAAGTGTGTCGGTAAAATCTGGATAAGACTGGCACAAAATAGGGATGAATGGCGTGAAAGAGAGGAGGCTTATGCCCTGTAGTTAGTTGATAAAAGTTGACAACGATGATCATGATTATGATGAATATACAGATGCCCAAGTTTCAAATTAAAGTTGAGATATGATTGAGAACAGACAGAATAAGAAATTCATCAAGAATTTTACAATACTTAAAATAAATTATTTCTACAATATTTTAGGACGGCAACGGTGTAAATTCTCAAAGCGTCGTTAGTTATTGTAATCGTAATAATTAAGAGCCAAACATTTGGGATTCAGGGGTAGTAAATTGAAAAACCTGATCGCTGGTCGCAATAAGGTCACCCATTATATGTTTTAAATTACGATTTGTATCCTATCTGTTTATATGTTTTGCTGTACAATAAAAAATATATAAATCAAAATAACTGATCGAATCGAATAGAACTGCCTCATTAGTCTAGTGGTCCCAAGCGCGACTGCTACGATAGAGGTCTTGGGCTCGATCCCCAGGTCGAGCAGTGTTATTGGGTTTTAATATGAAATTCTCAGTAGCAGCTCGGAGTCTGGATTTGTGATCGGTTAATGGCAATAGGCGCGCCCCCTATTACATGGGACCTAAACATACCGGCGAACTGTGGGTGTACATTAGTACGCCTCTGCCTAACCCTTCGGGGAATACAGGCGTGATGGTATGTAAATAAATAAAACTCAAACCAGTTTTTTTATAGAGATCCCATGTAATATGAACTTACTGCCATTAAAAGGACACAAATCCAACTCCGAGCTAGTGAGAATTAAATAGAAAAAAATAAACAAATAACACTGCTCGATCAAGGAATCAAACCCAGGTTCACAAGCACAGTAGTAGCTAGACTAATAAGGCAGTTAGTGTATTGGCAAGTAATGAACATACCGTCACGCCTGTATTCCCTGAAGGGTTAGACAGAGGTGTACTAATGTAGGTACACCCACAGTTCGCCGGTATGTTTAGGTCCCATGTATGTAGGAGGCGAGCCTATTGCCATTAACCGGGAACAAATACCATATTTATATTATTGCATATTTTTTATGATTATTATCGCATTTCATTACATGTGTGACTTACAGATTCCTCATTAGTCTAGTTGTCCCGAGCGCGACTGCTATGCTTAAGGTCCTGGGTTCGCTCCAAGGTCGAGCAAAGTATTACTGGATTTTTCTATGAAATTCTCAGTAGCAGCTCGGAGTTTGGAATTAGTGCCCGGTCAATGGCAATAGGCTCGCCCCTTATAACATGGGATCTAAATATACCGGCGAACTGTGGATGTTCATTAGTGCGCCTCTGCCTAACCCTTCGGGGAATACAGGCGTGATGGTATAATATGTATGTTTGGATGACACACGAGTGTCGCGACAGATCCATATTTATCACAGTCTCTGAACAGAAGTAAAGTGACAACCCTCGCCAACTAATATTAGTTTTCATTCAGTTGGTTGTAAATTTTACCACTTTACTGTTTTGGCACAGGCGGCGACAAACTTATATTTGCCGACTCGTGAATTAGTTGCCATTGTGTTTCACTTTACTACACTCAACAATACACACGAATCTAACGGTTGTTACTTTGTAAGCAGTTTTAGTACTGCATTTGGGTGGTTACGATTCATCAAACAATGTGAATGGATATTGCAATAGAGATTGGATTATAAAATTGATGGAGCAGACAACAGGTTAGATTATTTTCAAAACAGTACGCGGTTGATAGTTTCCTTGTTGTGTGGGAAACAAAATACGCTAGTAGGTATGTGTATATTGCCGATTCTCAGCTATTACAAATATCTGTCCCTAACAGCAATGGACAGAAAGAAGTGGAAGAAGAGTGGGGAAGCTTTGCCCTGCAGTGGGACACTATACGAGCTTTTAATAATACAAATAATATTGTTAGATATGTCTGGCAGTACGGCGTGGCTTTCATACAACTTACACACACAGCTTTTTTGTTATAATTTCATAAAAACTGTTGACAAAAGCAAAAATATCTACATTCTATACTATTACATAGCATACCATCACGATTCACGCCTATATTCCTCGAAGGGTTAGGCAGAGGCGTACCCACAGTTTTTTGGTAGGTATGTTAAGTTCCCATGTGAGGTGAGCGGCGGTGAGCTTATTGCCATTAACCGAACCATTAATCACTCCGAACTGCTACTGAGATTTTTTAACACTTTGCTCGACCTAGGAATCGAACTCAGTACCTGTTATCTAGCGTAACAGTAGCGCTTACAAGTAAGTACAACTAGTCCATACTATTAATCACTATAAATCGAAAAACGACACATCCAATGTAGTACACAAAAAATATTTGTCGTGTTCTAAGCTGTCCGTGAATTCAGTTTTTACGATGTGATGTTACGAAAGGACGTATTAAATAAAGATTCAATATGTTAGGGTGGGCTGGGGCTGCCTGCGACACCATTAGGAAGTGGTGGCACGGAAAACCCTCGGAATGTGATGCTGTGTTTACATGTGTACTCGACTTGCTCAAGCACTGGCACTGACATACCTAGTCTAAGAGTGACTATAATAACATCTGTGTAATAATTTATTGGATCCGTGTTTAAATTTACGTTTTATTTTAGGTTTTGTAAATAAGTGCAACACCAATTTGATCGTAATGCGATTATTCTAGCTAAAGTATTAAGGCCGGCAACGCACTTGTGACTCCTCTGGTGTTGCGGGTGTCCATGGGCGGCGGTAATCGCTTACCATCAGGCGATCCGTCAGCTCGTTTGCCCCCTATTCCATAAAAAAAGTATCGATCTATACAATTGTAAAAGATCCCTCACCTAATTAATAATATTTACTTATTTTACCGACCATTTGTTGGGTTTTGTTATGTACAAGTTATATTACGACACATGTGTATATTCGACAGAACCTATTTAATGGTTATATTTTTTTAAGTAAGCAGGTATCTAGAAAAATATACAAATACAGACTGCACACAATTACATTAAATTAAACCGAAATAAACAGCCCCATTAATTCACTATTAGTATATCATTCTAGTATTTAGATCGAGTAATATTTCAAGCGTACTGGCATGCATAAACAAAGCATTGGCACAGATTCCAATGAAATGAAAGGATATGCGCGGTGGAAAGCTCTCGACCCGAGGTGGCTCCAGGTGGAAATATCTTAGCTGCAAAATCTTTTAGTCCGACTAGAGGCTGGCTGGCTCAAGTGGCAATCTGGCAATGAAAAAGACGTTTGACTCGTATCGCGGAAGAGGAATTTATTCTCATTTTATACATTTTCATGTATCTTTAGGTAAATGAACAACTCACTGATTAAAATGAGATTTTAGCCATTGATTTAAATTGTATATTTTAATGCTGCTTGTCATAGTAAAATACAAACTATTTAGGTATATACATAAATGTAGTTCAATATGTTATATTTTACAAACATCATAAAATAAGTACTTACATCTCTGCTTTACCCTTCGGGGTGTACAGGCGTGATGGATGAGTTATGTTGATATTATTTCATTTGCTTTTTAGAAGTACCTTTTTTTGTTATTTAATCGAAACATAATGATTATCACGTTCAATAATTTCTGATTTTGTTGTAATTTTTGATGTTGTGATAGGATTTTGACATTCCTAGTATGGACTTCCTATCTCTAGTAAGTAAATCTATCGACGGATTTGATATTGGGGCCGCCCGTTAATAAATACGTGGGGCATACACTGTACAGATTTGAAACAAAGTACTTTAAGAGAAATGGGTTAACCATCAACTGTGGCTATTTTATTTGATGGAACAACGACATTCAATCTTGTGCTCTCAAGTCATCAAATCGGTTAAAAAGCGTGTAACTGGAGTGTGGGTTAACTTTCTAAGATCTGCCTCAATATTTATTGTGACAAATCATTTTAGGACTTTTCAGCGACTTCTAGAAACGTTAAAACGTAAAGTAAATTTTTGTTCGTTACTTTAGACGCACTCTGGGGCATGCTTTATACACATACCTACCTACACATAACATACAATCAAACCTTAATTCGTCCTAGAGTTAGGCAGAGGTGCAATAATGTATACGTACAGGTGTCTGTAAGTTTTTAGATCTCACGTAAGAGGAGGCAATCAATTGCCATTGGGGGTATAAATCCAAGCTCCCAGATGCTACAAAAATGACATCGAAAACTGAAACACTGCTGGGAATCAACCTCGGGACCTCACAATCAGCAGCCCCACATAAAAATAAAATAGCCTATTTACAAAATGGTGTCATAGGCTACGTCTTATTCAAGTAAACAATAATTTACAAGAGACAGTACTGGCAAAATAATGTGAAGTACATAGTACTATTTTCTTTTAATGTCTTACTGATCTGGTATCGTCGTGCGACGGGTCGTTGAGCCCCCTTAATGATGGTTGAGCTACACGATGACTGTTGTATGCGTTCCGTCAGTCAGGACAGGTAAACTCAAGGTCTGTTCAGATATTCCCCTACATCGTAACACACATATAATATTAAACATAGTTGTAATACCACTACTACTGTCTAGACTTTAAAAGAGACCATGATTCTCTGAGTTTGTTTCGGTGTTTCTTCTCAGAGGTCGTCAGTTAGGAAATGCCGGCGCCATCTTGTTTAAAAAAAAATTTAAAGCATTGACTTGTAAAAGTATATTTTTATGATCTATTTACAGAAATAAATATAATTTTAATCATCAATGCATAAGTTCTTTATTAAGCCATAAATTGTTAGTACAAAGAACAACTTAATTGGAAAAAACTATTGTATATACTAACTTTGTCTTTTTGAAAAAAAAGTAGTTTACTGTCTGTTTTTCTTAAGACGATTAGAAAAATAAAGTTACCAGTAGTTAATTAGACCACAATAACAAGATGTTGATGTCCTACTAAATAAATAAAGGTGCTCTTTGGCATTTACCTCTAAATAAACAGGCTCAAACCTACCCCATCGTTGGACGTGGGCGTGAAGTAACTCAATCTTCTTAAGGCTGCTGAGGAAATAAACCCAAATATCTATTTATAGGTTTGACGCAGTTACAAAGTATTTGTTTATTTAGAAAAAAACAACAAGCGGGAGTTGGACTTGCCCACCGACGGTTCCTAACAAATTTATCGGTACATATTACAATTAATTACAAATGTATTGTTATCAGATTTTTCCCTATACTTGTAGTATAAGACGGTATTACTTGCCAAATTTCATAGTTTTAGGTCAACGGAAAATACTCTATAAATTTTGATTCCATTGAGAGTGTTGAAACATACGTTTTTTGCGGACGGACAAAATGATCCCATAAGGGATCGTTTTTCCTTTTTAGGTACGGAAATCTAAAAAAAGAAATGGTATTAGCAACTTTATGTGCCGTACATACTTATATTTCAACACTAATCTAAATTATATTTTCTTGTATGTTATCGACTAAATAATTTTATTGATATTGTTAAGATGTCCGGATTTTAGGGAAAAAAAATATTATTTAACGTAAAATAACGTAGCTTATTAGGCGTCTACATCAAAATTACTGGTATTATTATTAGTCTAATTTTATAATAATAGATGGAGTTAGTAATGAACGCAAGTCTTTTAAAAAGCGAGCTCGTAAGTACGTCAATAATTAAAACAAATAAACATAAATACATACAACCATACATCCATTACCATACAACTAAAAATATCTACCGGCGCATAGAGATGAATGAACCGACAAAACATCTATCCATCCATCAAAATTGGCATCATACATATCTACATTTGTTCAGAATTACAACGTCAAACAGTTATATTGAGGAAACTATAAAATCTGTATAATCGTAAAAGCTGACTTGGGTGTTAGCCAACAGTCGACGATGAAAAATAATTCGACATACAACTCGACGTTCAATAAATTTAGTTCGGAAGTTCTGGAAGTAGGAGTTTTAGCGTTTATTGCATTTCAGAGGCGACTTCCGACAGATATTGGATCATCACTACCTCATATAGATAGTTCCTGTATGCGTGTCTCTCGTGTGAGTTTATATCGGGAATTCATGAGCTGCCTTTTTGCGTTTCATTTGAGCAGGGATGCAGGATGAAGGAACTGATACGTCAACTTACTAAAGGGGCTACTTTTATCAAAATTTACATAAATAAATAAATGTAAATTACGTGAAAAGGAACGCAAATAGTGTGCCATTTGAGAGAATTCTATTCGATCAAACTTAACTAATACAAATAACAATATTTAACAGTCAAAAGGTTTATGTTTTTTGGCTGTTTTAGAATTATATTGGGAGATACTTTCTTTCAAATGACGCAACAAATAATAGGGGCACGAAATTAACTTCAAAATGATTTTAGCTTTGATAGACTTCTTTTCATTTCTTTACTAAAAACTATTCATCAATTTTTTTTTGTTCTTATCATAACTAAAATCAAGAGAGCTGAGAAAACCGAAGTACCTACCAATTTTTCGACCGTCACAATTTGAAATTGATCAAAGTTGACCTGTTGACCGATACTGATACTGTTTAAACGTTAAATCTTAACTTGCTTCTGGGAATTTCATTAAAAAAAATCCGATAACACTTTGCTGTGACTCGAACCCAGGACTTCTAGTGTAGCTTAGTAGTAGCTTCTAGTCGCGCTTGGAACCAGTAGAGTAAGTATGGCAGAAATCAACATTATTAATTAATCGCGGAAGGTTCACGATATTAATTCCCTTTGTAAGTCTTAATGACTATTAGCAGTTTCTCTAATAAAAGAGAAATAAATCTACAGTCCCGAGAGAGTGAGACGTTGCTACTTGGCACGTTGTATTACTTTCATTGTTAAGTGTTTTTCTTAGACGACAATGTTTAGTCGGGTGGAAGTTTTCGAGCAATAAGAGCCAGTTAACGGGAGTTATTTTTATATGTTTTCTGCAAATAATCTTGGTAGTAATATTTGAGGAGTTTGGGGCTAAATAAAAATAACCGATCGATCGATTGCGGTTGGGTTATGTATGAATGCTTGGTCGCGGCGGAATGATTCTCGCTCCCGTAACTCCAGCAAAAAGTGGTGAGGCGAAAGACCGGTGGTTTTAGTCGGTAGGTCCCCTTCTGGGTGGAGTCCGACACGCCCCGTCGCCTTCCCCAGGCGGCGGAAGTCCATGAGGATTTTCACACGCAAAAAAAATGTATGAATGCTTGGTACTCCAATCCTTTATATACCACGGAAATTCCTCATGGATCGTCTGCTAGCTGGGAAGGGCAGGTTATGTCGGACTCTTACCGACTAAAAACCATACCTGCCTCATATTCACAGCTATGGGATTCGTGATACTCGCAACTACCATGACAGGATGTGGTCCTTGCCCCTTGATGAGGTCTGATGATTATCTGATGAGTATTTTGGACGAAATGGTGGAATAAGAACCTAGATTAACAGTATTTGAATCCGAATAATAACAGAATTTGATTAAATTGTGTTTGCATTACGATTTATTTCGCTATTACTATTACTGTAAGAGAAATTCGGTCCGCCGGACTCTCAAATCGCTTCGTGCAGAATATTGATGAGGAGCTGCATTTAGTTGGACTGAAAGCTAAAAATGAATGTTTAAAGTATTCAACATAAATCTAAATGTAGTTTTCAGTCAAGGATTCACTGCTGAATTTAATTATGATAATCACCAGGTTTTACAGGATGATCAGTAATCGTGATACATGGAAAGATTTCCGGGAAACACACGGGAGTAAGAATGGGTGTACCGGGTAAAGAATTTTTACGTATGTATACGTAAATGTAATTAAACATTTTAAAATCCCAGCAACCTTAATTGGCATCAAAAAATTATCTGTACAATCATACAGCAACATTAGGGTTGTCCAAAATACCAACAAGAGTTTCGAATTACACAATTTTGGGGAATTAATCATTCCGTTTGTGGTTCGAACGATATTCGATTACATTTACGAATGTGTATGTCAATGGAGTTTAATTAAATTTTATCATTTGATTTTGATAACTGATGATCGGCACAGTTATTAAATTGACGTTAATCACCGCGCGGTTTCATCGAAACTCAATAGTTGCGCGGTTTATTGGTATTTTGCAATGTAACTTAACACAACTCATTAAACATTAACGTTGTGTTATTATAAAATCACATTTCAAAAAAGCAACGTTCCCTAATGTATATACTGAATCTGAATAAAAAAAAAAGTTTTTTTTTTCAATAGTGATGTTGTTTATCATAATTACGAGGTAAACAATGGTGGTAACCCTAAGTAACAGTACCAAGAGACAGGGGAGCGCACAAAACCGAATGCCTTAATTTAATATAAGTCAATTTGGGCCAATTTAATTCCGCGTCCATGCAGCCGCTTTACGACAGTACATCATAACTTGTTTCTGTCTCTTTCACACTTACGGGAAAGCGCATATGGCCCTCGGCATGTTTTCAGTGAACGTTGGTATCGAGTTAGTTACAAACATACTCCGATATTGCACGATGCTATAGGTTTGCGTTTGACGGTAGTTCGCGGCGACGGTACGTAATTTCGCGGAAAAACAAATACGAAGTCGCCGACGAAGTTTTCGCAGTAGAAAACTGAATGGAGTGAAGAACTTCATTTCAGTGGCTTTTCGAATGGATGCATCAGAACAGACATTTGAATGAATGTGAAGAAAACATTTGGCTACGTTATAGAAGAAATGTATTAAATTACAGAGCTTTAGACTACATATTAACATAACATACCATCACGCCTGTATTCCTCGAAGGGTTAGGCAGAGGCGTACTTAATGTACAGCCACAGTTCGCCGGTATGGGTAGGTAGGTCCCATGTCATAAGGGGCGAGCCTATAGCCATTAACTGGGCACAAATCCTGACTCCGAGCTGCTACTGAGAATTTCATAGAAAAATCCAATAACACTTTACTCGACCTGGGGATCGACCCCAGGACCTCTAATGACTAATGAGGCAATACAGACACTACATACTATTATAATAAAGGAATTTAATAGGGACATACTAATATGTCTAGGTACGGATGCGATTGCTATCCCGACGTTGTCTTTTCGCGATCCATTGTCAAGAAACAAGCAAGTAAGTTTTAAGAGAGGTAGGACATAATGGAATTTAATAATTTCACTCACAATTGGAGCTGCTCATCTGGGGAAGTACCTCCACCTTGCAGAAAATCGTAGCCAAATAACATAGCTTCGTGCTATGTTGTGTCCCTAACGCCTGAGCTCCGCGATGAAGCGTTGTGTTGGCAGTGTGAGGGACTGGTGGCGTTTTTTACGACCGCTGTCATGCGTGGCAGCACGTCTCCTATACTGCCAGCCCAACTATTCCTCCTTACAAGGTCGGCAACGCGCGAGCGATACCCCTGGTGTTGCAAGCGTCTATAGGCTACGGTAATCGCTTGCCATCAAGCGGGCCGTATGCATGTTTGTCACCTTAGTGGTATCTATAAAAAAGCAAGTAACTGCAATAATTATCTAAAATTCATAATTATATAACTTATCTTTTCATCGAGTAAATGATGGTTTAGCAATAAACTGTATCTGTACTTAATAACTATTAAAATTTTATGTAACAATAAAATTTATAATCTCTAAAAAGTGAACGATAATAGTACCTACTTATAATTTGATTACATTCCCCGTTGAATTAGTGCGTTGATTGAGCCAATTGTGCGAATAGTAATAGTCTATTAGAAATAAACTAAACGACCATGAAATAAATTTATTTTTAATGTTTTGATTTCAAATTGTCTACATATTTTTACCGTGGGAGAGCCATGTCTCGGCAGGAATGGGCCGGCTCCACCAGAGTGATACCACGGCCTCAAAGAAAACCGGCGTGAAACAACGCTTACGTTGTGTTTTACCGAGTGAGTGAGGTTACCGGAGGCCTAATCTCCCATGTGATAGGAGGGCAAACGAGCAGACGGGTCACCTGATGGTAAGCGATTACCGCCGCCCATGGACACCCGCAACACCAGAGGAGTCACGAGTGCGTTGCCGACCTTTTAAAAGGGGATTGGGCCTCCGGTAACCTCACTCACTCGGCGAAACACAACGTAAGCGTTATTTGACGCCGGTTTTCTGTGAAGCCGTGGTATCACTCCGGTCGAGCCGGCCCATTCGTGCCGAAGCATGGCTCTCCCACGTGAAAAACTATCTATTCCTCTAAGGGTTAGACAGAGGTGTACTAATGTACACCCACAGTTCGCCGGTATGTTTTAGGTCCCATGTAATAGGGGGCGAGTCTATTGCCATTAACCGGGCACGAATCTGAACTCCCAGCTGCTACTGAGAATTTCATAGAAAAACGCAATAACAGTTTGCTCGACCTAGGGATCGAACCCAGGACCTCTAACGGCTAGACTGGAGCAATCTATTAGTCTAGCCCTATAAATATATTTCCTAAAATATGTTGTCTGCAAACCTACACGTGCAGTGTGGTCTATCGAAAAATAGGATTAGCAGTTCCCACGGGAGATCTCGCAAACTATAATAATATTCACTTAGTAGGTCGTTCAGCGATCCTAAGAAGTTATTTAACATGCACGGTGAAAGTTCAAGCTTATCATCTTAATATAAAGTAAACTTTCAATTGTTTTTGAAAGTGTTCTTCCACGGGCAAGTTTTGAACAAACGTTAAAAGATTGAGGTATTATGCCGTAGAGTGAAGCTTTAGTCTGTCTACTTTATTGCAGCTCTTAAATAGATAAACCGAATTGCTTGTGTAATTATCACCTACGTAGGCATCTAAATAAACAATGATATTTCAAAGAGTATAAATATCACTTCGAAGGGGCTCGTGGCTGAGTAATAGCTACGCTGATTGATCATATTGCATGCAATATTATTTATCGCATTATTATTGAAAATGATTACATTACCTCTAATAGTTTGTAAATTGTAAATAACCTAGATACAAAATAGTCAACAGTTATACAAATAACGTTAATTATCCCAAGCTTTTAGTCTGAGAATTTAAATACCGCGGCGAGATTCTTCAACGAAACGCCACAGCACATTACCAGCTTTTTCTTAAAATTATTTCGTGAACAGCGTTATTAACGTTGTTATTGTTTAAGTGATTAATTAAACGTTATTTGCAACAGAAGACAGTTAATAGCACATTATGATTTATTGTTATTCATGTGATGAAGTTGCTAATATGATTGTGTTTATGAATGATATACTCTTGTTTTAATGCAGTCAGCATTATAAACGGTTTGATATATAGCTCTTATTCTGTTTGACAATGCATTCGTACGAGTATAATGTTTCGGTAATATTTTATGACTCTTTATATAGTCTCAAAATGATATCTTTATATAAATAAAAGTAAATTACCATCATCATATCCTCACGCCTGTATTCCCCGAAAGGTTATGCAGAGACGTGCCAATGTACCTACAACCCCAGTTTGCCGGTATGTACACACGCAGTTCGTATATGTATAGGTCCCATGTAATAGGGGGCCAGCCTATTGCCAAGCGAAATACTACTAACTAATTAATCATGAAATCTCGGAAACTATAAGGCATAGAAAGTTAAAATTTGTGCAGATTACCCTAGATAGACCCTATTAGATAATAGGCATCTAAATTTTGGAAAATTTCAACGGAATTGGGATTACTAGAGGAACGCGTGTAGCACTTCGGGAACCAAAAAATATTTGTCATTCACCTTTTTTACTCATCCATAACACAATTATAAGCATAAATAAATAAACGCTTCTAATATGATTAAAGTAGAGAATAATATTAAGAATACTCCCAGTCTTAAATTGTATCGATTTCTTTCGAAATACTTAGCTTGATAGTCTCAATGTATTCGCAATGAAATATAAAACCGGATAAACGATTCTAAGCTACGTAGCTTTAACATTTAAAATAGATTTTTTCTGTGCTTTCAGCCCTCTTGCCCTGGTGAGGACTCGCTCAGCTGATTGGCGATCTCATTAAAATCAGGAAAGAAGCAACGTTTACCTCCCAGTTATGGTGCGTCCAAAGTGCTCTTTTCATCTTTTTTATTTTCCCTTTTCTATTAAGGTGCTGTATATTTTTACCTGTTAAACAATGTTTGATGTTCTTGGTAACTTCTAAGTAATGTTTGTTAAATCTCACAACATTATGTAAATAGTTTTTGGCATGAACGAAATATCGTTCATGCCAAAAACTATTTACATAATGTTGTGAGATCGCACGTGCTGATTCTTGCATACCCAATAGGTATGCAAGAATCAGCACGTGCGATCTATAGTTTCAGCCTACCTCTATGTGTAAAAGGGGTAAACTATATGTTTACCCTCAAAGAAAAAGCTGCATTGAGCAAAAAAACAGCTCACAGGGCGTTGTACAATGTAAAAAATCACGTTGTGGCTCTTATGAAAATGCGAGTTGAGAGTTGTGTGTGTCACATAATGACCATATTCGCTATATGGTATCCTTCTTGACATATCACCGAAACACGTTGAGGCAATGAAGAAAAGCCTATATCACAAGATGCACGAACTAAGCAGAAAACGGCATCCCATGTGCCTTTATTCATCATCATCATCATCAGCCTATTAGCAGGCCACTGCTGGACGTAGGCTACCTCCAATGAGCGCCATTTCACCCTGTCTCCACTCAAGAACACGTCTATCCCAACGGTTATCGGTTCTTCTTTAATTATATGAAGGTATAAACATGATTAAGGGCTTCTAGATAATTAACGTCAAAAAATAATTTAATATTATATAAGTTTATAATAAAGGCTGTGAAATTGTATATATATAATTATGCAAAATAGCACTAACAGACGACTAATCATGAAATTTGATACTTGAAAGGTAGATAGGCTCTTTTAAGGCATGGGCATTTGATAAGAATTTTCCACGGGATCGGAAAACAAGTTAGTTATTTATAGAGAACTTACTTTTAGTTTGGCGTAGTGGCTGAGCGATCGGCATCTGTGCCGCGTGTTGTGGGTTCGATCCCCACATGGAGCAAATATATAAATGACCTACAAGTATTTGTCCCGCTCTGAGCGTAGGTATGGGTAGGTATGCTGGAATTTGTGATTGCAAAAGCATCCACAATACAGAAGAAAATCTTAGTGTCGTCTTTTGGGTCTTTTTTTAATAAAAATATATACTCAAAAGTCTATAGATTAATGATGATGATTATGTTTTGAAATAGAGGAAGGATATACAGTTTACATACTTAAATACCTAACAGGGAATTGACATGAATGTTAGACATTGAAATAAAAAACTAGATTCTACACATTTTATAAAATATATAATCAAAACGGGATAAAATAAATTAAAGAGTGGTTTTATTTCAAAAGGAGGAAAATTCATCTTAACAACAAAAAATAAGCTAAACAAAAATACATCCTATATATAAATTAAGAATTGGTGAAATTGAATTGACATGATCCTTCTTCATACTCCAAAGTGTCATTTGAAGATAGCGTATTATTTATATTTTTGTTTGTTGGGCTTATTTTATTAATGCAAATGAAACAGATAAGTGGGTCACTCTGTAATTTATAACTTTGTAAACATGTAAATAATGAAACTGGAACGAAGTACTGCATGTATTATTTCAGTTAGGTATATAAAACTCCGAATTTATAGCAGGCGCGGTCCCAGCCAAAGACTTTTTTACGCGTTACTAAGGGATAGGAGGTTCGTGTACGATTTTGGGGGTGTTTTACCCCCATGACCCCCCCCCCCCTCGTACTGCCCCCCGCCACTACTTATACATGACTTCATATAATCCACGTGAACAAATGCATAGACAGATAGATATCATAAAGAAATTCTTTATCATCAGCCTATATTCGTCCACTGGTGGACGTATGCCTCTCCTAGTGTACGCCACAGAGCCCGATCTTCAGCTTTTCTCATCCAGTCACTGCCAGCTGCCTTCCACAAGTCGTCACACCACCGCTCGGCGGGCGCCCTACACAACCTTTTTCTAACCGCGGTCTAAACGAGTTCGAGTTACGTCGCGTTTGTCGGTTATCCGACAGATGTGACCGGCCCATTGCCACTTCAGCTTGCTAATCCTTTGAGCTATGTCGGTAACCTTAGTTCTCTGACGGATGACTTCGTTTCGGATTTTATCCCTCAGAGAGACTCCGAGCATAGCTCTTAGATTCTTTATGGCACACCAAAAACTAATGCAAAGTTTCATCTTCTGAAATGACAATCTGATAACCTAGATACACATTAAAGTCAATGTTACATAACATATAATATACCATCACGCCTGTGCACGAAGGGGTTAGGTAGAGGTGTACTTATATGTACTTACATCAGTGCGCCAGTGTGTAAATTTTGTCATGTAATAGGGGACGAGCCTATTGCCATTAACCGAACACAAATTCCAAGCTGCTACTGAGACTTCATAGTAAGACTGCTCGAACTAGGAATTGAACCCAAGACCTCTAGCGTAGCAGTCTCGCTCAGGATCACTAGGCTAGGAGGTAGTTGAAAATAACCCTCCAAAAAACCATCATCTTTCTACACACAATTCTTTTCCCAACACTAGATAGAACACGACACCCTACATAATGCCACAGAGTGGAAAACTTTCTTTTTCGCTCATCGAGTAATTTTCTCAATTAGGCTGGATCGCCTTGCCGCGTCGCTGGGCCCGGAGATTGCCTGCCTTATGAATCTCTTAATGCGTATTGTCCTTAGAATCGGGCATTCATTACGTAAGTACCGTGTAATTGCCACTTGTGACGTCATTATTGGATTTGGTCGAATGTAGGTTGTGGAATATAACATTTTATTTTTTAGACTGTGCAACTTTCACTGGGTAGTGACAGTTCCACAGGTGTTGTTGGGTTTTTGTATGAAATTCTCGGTACCAGCTCGGAGTTTGGATTTGCGCCCAATGAATGACAATAGGCTCGCCCTGGTTTAGGCACATGGGGCCTAAACCAGCGAATGAGGATTAACATTAGTTTAGTACATCTCTGTTTAACCATTCGCGGAATACAGGCGTGATGGTAGGCTGTGAAAGTACTTCTATTGTACGAGTAAATGATACTGTCACCTTCTTAGGATTTGTAAGCTTTTGATATGGTCAGCGATTTTACATACATAATTGAAATTTACATACGGCTCAAAGCCATACTTTACTTGCACCAAGCTTAGCTTGGTACATTCTACTTTCAAGTCTGGGTTATTTTGTCCATTAATTGTGTGAATGCTTGTGAAGTCCCGGGGACACAGGGATTAATCCTTAGAGTGTGACGTGTCTTTTTTAAAAAGAAAAAAAAAACAATAATTACAAAACATCTCTACTGCTTATCTTCTTCTGAAATGCGTAAATGGGAAGACTGCAAGCTCTCTAGCTTTTGAGACGGACAAGAGACTCCAGGGAAAAGCCAGATACGCATTTGACACTTTATATAGGACTAGTATATATATAACAAGATTATATTTACATTAAACTACCTCCGTATTTTTTGTATACAATTTTTATTAAGCATAGAGCGAAATATACATTTTATACTTTTCATAACACATTAAATAAAATGTGAGAACAGGGAGAAAACTACAATGGATGGGCAGAACCGCTAACTAGATCATAATTTAGTTTGACCATTATTTAGATTTACCTCCATGCTTTTTAATTTAATAAGGTAATATTTCCTTAAATTACCTAAATTAAAGAAATATGTCGTTATATGTTGATATACAATAAATATTAAGGAGTGTCGGACAACCAGTAGCTAGATGGGTCCACGAAGTCATTATTCAAGTCAGAGGGCTGGATGAGAGCAGCACAGGTCCGTGGTGGCACAAACTGAGGGAGGCCTATACCCAGCAGTGGGTGAAGTCAGGGTGTGGATGATGATAACAAATATTTTGTTTAAATCGTATAACGTATTTACACACGCTAATAAAAAAAATATAACTATACTGCACAGTAAATGCAGTATCGCATATTACAAATAACGCCAATTATTGTGTTAAGTATCTACGTAAAAAAAATATTTGTATTTAGATCACATTTCCTTAAATTTATCGTGATATATCGGTTCTAATTAGATTTTTTCAACGAAATAACGATACCTTGTAACGTTATTTGTCATAAGTTATTTAATGGAGTTTAAGTAACATAACTCCAATATTATTCTAGCAAAATGTTGACGACACCTGCCGCATTTGTTTACATATTCCCAATGTTTCCGGGAATATAATAATATAATCTGTGTAAGTGTTTGTCTTGGAATTCGAATTATACGGCTTAAAACATCTGCTGTAACAAGCAATAAACCGAAAAAAATCCTAATGATTTGCTGCCTACACAAAAAATCTTCAAAGCAGTTTTAAAAGCGCGGTAATTTTTCACGGTACTTGTTATAAAAATCACGGTTTTGTACCATATTGTGGAAAGAACCCGTTCCAAAACTATAAGAACGCACAACAGCTGCCTGGATTAATTTTATCTACTGAATAAAAATGCTGGGTATTTTTGGGATCTATAATTAGACGTGCATGCGACGAAATGTGAACGGATTTATGTGGTGAAATAGTTTATTCTGATAGTCGCGAGACGCGTGTCGAAGATTCCACATTGCAATGTGTTTCACTGTCAATGTTCACAACTACAACAAATAAAGAAGATAGCGTATCGGGCACACGACAAATTATTCGAAACCACATCCAATTTCTTGCAGTAGTTCGGCGTGATGCGCGTATAAACACACAGAAATTCTCTCTGGT
Organism: Acronicta aceris; assembly: GCA_910591435.1. NCBI lineage: Eukaryota > Metazoa > Arthropoda > Insecta > Lepidoptera > Noctuidae > Acronicta > Acronicta aceris. Next base: position 5,677,527 of record OU342763.1, on the reverse strand, counting down.
TCTATATCCATCCATGCGCAATTTTTATTTACAAAAACATTCAAAGATGCTTTCATAAGAAAATTTATCATCAACCTATTTACTGTCCTAGTGCTGGGCACGGGTCTCCCCTCAGAATGGATATAGTCCAGCACGCTGGCCTAATGCGGATTAGCAGACTTAACACGCCGTCGAGAAAATGTCTCTAGCATACAGGTTTTCTCGCAATGTTTTCCTTCACTGTTTTTTTTTATTCATGATAGGCTTACGTTTGACCGCCAGTTCGCCTGATGTTAAGCGGCACTGCGATCTACGATGGAGCGCGCTTGCCTAGAAGAAACCGATTCGTGATTTAAAGACACCCAGGTTATATCTCGCAGGGAAAACCCCCTCAGGAAGCGCATTCCACATTTCAGCAGTAGGCATGATAAAAGTGTACTTAAAGGGTTTCGTTCGGGATAAAAAGAAGCGAGCTGTTAATGCGAGTGATAATTAATTAATTATTATTTAACTAATAATTAAAAGTCAGAGGTGCATGTCTTGGATTAGAACTCCAGATCTACGCAGCTATCATACATGGCGGTTCAACGACCATATCACTAGCTATCACTGCTTTGACATAAATTAACTACTATAAATGAAAGGTTTTTAATGAAATTCATATCATAGGTACATTTCATACAACATTTTAGTTCTGTGTTAATTAAGGTCACACATCTAGCAAGCGCTTACGCAACTATACTGTCAAACGAGTATGAATTGTTAACTTCTCCGAGATTGAGATGCCGTGACATTGTCAATTATACAATTAATGCCGGGTGCGTGTATGGTAATCAGGCTAGGGACTGATAAAACAGGTGCTTGATTTAGGTGAACAATGACATAATTAATCAACTAATTGGATCATATCAATTTCTGTGTAACAGGAAACTGTATAATATTGAATGTAGGACAAAAATATTCATATAAAACTTTTACGAACTGCAAAGATTTTGTTGCATAATGTAGGTAGCAAAGACACAAGCTCCTAATGTTTTCACTATTAATATATTATCAGAAGCGTCATTTAGCTGAAAAACCAATGGTTTTGGTTTGATTTGTAAGTGTCTCTAAAGATCTGCTTATCGGATTTTGCTTTCATATTCTTAGCCAAGTCTGTAACTCTATAAGTGTCTTGGTTAAAAAGTATGGGTTGGCGACCACCGAGTGATCTTCTTTCCAGATGAATTCTTGAAAACCTGACCCACTCTTTTTAAGAAATATATTTTTAATTATATTTTTGACTACTTATGCTACCCACTCCACACTCTTTCAGTTTCATTTTAATGGAACTCCGATATTACGACACGTACACGTCATCACTTTGACCACGCCACGAGTTATGATGGATGCTGCAAATAATAGCCAAATCTGCATTCCGACGTACATTGATTAATCTCTTTTGTGATGGACTACTCGAATAAATGGAATGGTCGTTGCAGTGCCGGATTACGACTTATGACAGAACATCATCACTTACGTCATCGTTATATGACGGCCCAAATAAAAAAATGGCCCGCAAATAGCCGACTACCTAAAGCTCTAAAAATAAAATATCGCCAAGTCTCTCATCATTTTGAATTACTTACTCGTTATTATTCGCACAGACAAATATTTATAAATTCTGTTTGTTTGTTACTTTCAAACAAATTACTTATATTGACGAAATTTGATAGGTATAACTAACTAACAAGTAAACCAGAAAAGAAATACAGAAAAAAAATTAAGTATAATGTCTAAAAAGTGTTAATGCTAAATAGATGTTCATTAAAATTGACTAGAATTTATAAATTGCGAAAAGCCGCGGACAAAAGCTAGTCAACTATAAATAATGGTGTTCTAGTTTCTCATTCAAACAAGATATTACTGGAATCTATTCAAAATGTTACTGCGCACTTGTGAACATCTCCGCGGTTGTCTTACGTAGAACTGTCACATTTTCATCCCGAATCTTAATTGGATTTTTATCCTATGTGCGAGGCTATTTATCATAATTTTAAGCATAAAGAAGGGGCAATAATTCAAGAGCTTAGGCACACATGTGATTGTTTTAAACGACGGCAGATTGCTTATTACACAAGGTATTAATTTGACACTATTTATTATAAAGATTTGCATTCCATTACCGCTCCAATTCTGAAATATAACCTACTTAGCTTTATAATAGATATAGGTAAGTATAGTAATAATAATGTCAACCAGTATCCAGTCTAAATATTGGCTCGAGATCTCGTAAAACAAATTGTTAGCTAAAAAAAACCGTTGCATACTTAACGCGAATCTATTACAGAGTGAACATTAAGAAAACAATTTTAATTCAACAATACTAAGATGAGTGACGCCTGCGTCAGCCATCAACGGTTTTTAGATCTTTTGATCGAATGCCAGAAGCAAACCGCCGGTTGTCATTTTAATAGGTTACTGTGATATAAAAGTGTTCGGTCTTGCTTCATTTATATTTCGAGCACTGGAGCATTTTAGAAGGGATTTCCTGTTTTAGATATACTTAAAAGTGTATAGAAAATTTCCAAAGGGTCTAGAAAGAGATAGTTCGGAAAAGGTATTAAATATATATTTTGCTCCAACATCATTAACCTTTTCAAGCCCTGTAATCACCCAGAAGTGTGTGATAAGATTCATTACGACAATTCACTTCATTCATTTTTCATTATGATTAACTTAATTTAAAAAATGAGTCTTCTGAACATTCTATTCTTATTATTGAATGATATCCTTACTAATATTATAAAAGCGAAAGTTTATATGTGTGGATGTATGGATGTTTGTTACTTTTTCACGCCAAAAAGGCCGATCGGATGTAGGTAAAATTTGATACAGAGATAGATTATAGTCTGGAATAACATATACGCTACTTTTTATCCAGGTCGGGCCCAATTCTGAAGCCCACGCAGAAAAAGTCGCGGGCAGAAGCCATTTAGTAATAAATATCTGATTTCAGCATTTGAAAAATTTAAAAGCTAAAACTGGCGGTCAAGCGTAAGCCTATCTATCATGAATAAAAAAAAACTTTATATTTAATCTTCCTTAATTTCTTAATCGGAACTTCTATGTATCTAGACAAATATTAGAATCACTTGTTTAAGCGTAAATAAGAAACACGCAACGAAACAACTAAAGTGAAAACATTTCTGTCATCAACATTATAAATCGTTTAGAATATCAAAACATTGTTGGGATAGTCACTATATATATACATCACGAAGAAACATTTTTCACGGCCCACGATTATAAAGACAGCAACACACTTCTGAAATTGTGTTTCACTCTAGTCTTCGTAAATCTGGTCGTCCATTAATATTATTTACGTAACGTATCTCGAAAATTACTCGTGTGTGCACACGGCTTCTAATAAACTATGCTTTACGAATAGAATTTACAATGCAATACAATAATTAATTGTGATGCAAGACGCGCACGCCTTTGCGCTTGCGCACCTAGCCGATATTACAGGGATTTTATGTTACTGTTATGGAACGCATATTGATATCAAAGCGGGTTATGGAGCTCGTAAATATCGGCTGCAATTGATTCGTTCAGTGTAACTTCGTCCGAAGTACCGTGGCTTCTTTAGCTTCGGTAGGAGTGTAGAAACGTTTTCGACATATTTTCGCCGGCATTCGATTTAGATTTATGTTTCAAACAATGTAGAGTTCATTTTAAACTTACAATACAGTATTTGTTACGTAGCCTACTTCGCAAAAATTATTTTCTGTCATTGTTTTCCTGATTAACTGCTACATTTACCTACTAAACAGCACAACGTAACGCATTCCAATTTAGTTAGCCTATAGCTTTATTGCAAAACTGATGCCAACTCGTAAAGTTCGTAACAAGATCGAGTGCACGATAAATCGATGCCGTTTGTGCTACTCGATAAAGTTCGCGGGACATGCATTGGGTGTTGACGTTAAACCTTTGTTTCTCTGAGACACCGTTCAGGAATCTATAACACTAAATTATGAGTCAAGGAACACCGCGAAGTGTGTGTTTCAGTCATTTAGTTGGCAACGTTCACGAAACATACGGTTCCAGATGAACTAATTACTAAGCTTTTATATACAATATAATTATAATGACAATAATGCACTCAATGCTTTAATCTAGATAAGTAATTATAACTTAATATTCTAATATACCTAATATATAAACTTGATATTAATCACGCCTGTATTCCCCGAAACGTTAGGCATTAATTCTATTACCATTAGATGGCCTGGGATCGATTTCCAGGTCGAGCAAAGTGTTATTAGGTTTTTCTATAACATTTTCAGTAGCGGCTCGGAGTTTGGGATTTGTGCCCGGTTAATGGCATAGGCTCGCCCCCCTATTACATCGTGTCTAAACATAAAGGCGAACTGTGGGTGTAAATTAGTACAGGCGTAATGGTATGTGTGTTATAATTATTATATCCTATATTATTGTGCTTTTTTACGCTACGGACTGATTAATAGTCGTATTATTGTCTCCACCTGCAGGCTTACTCTTGAAAACAATACAATACCAATCCAAACGTGATCCGATTCCAATGTCAATTTGGCTGTCGGGCGATTTCATACTCTTGAGCACATATCCGTTAACCTTGTATCGGCATCCCTGATTGGCCAATGGTTGGGTCGTTTTCCAATCCTATTTAGTTCACTCAATCACCGCGCAATATTGAATCAATTTGGCGCTAGTCTCGGATTCAAGAGTACGAAACTTGACGAAACGGCACAATTCCAATGTAGATGTATCGGAATTGAGCTCAAGAGTAAGTCCCCTGGTATGTGTTGGTAGGTACAGTTTCAAGACGAGGACCAATAAACTATTGCGGATGCAAATCGATCAAAGTGCATGGCTAAGACAGATAAACTTAGACTAGTCATCGGTTTGATTATCGTTGCCTGTCTGTAGGTGACTGCCTGTTTGATATAGTGCTTTCCCATCGTTCTTTGTCGGGAACTTGATACTATGAGACACTACATAACATTAGAAGACTATTTCTAGTGTAGCTTTTGCAAGCGGCTTCACTCGTGTGACTTTTTGAGACAAAATGTAGCCTATGTCCTTCTCATAAGATCCAATCTATCTGTATCAATGATATAAAAACTAATCTCTATACCGAAATTCATCAAAATTGGTTCAGTTGTTTAGGTGTACAATGTAACAAATCGATAGTTATAGATAGATAGATAGATAGAATTATATTCGCATCTCTAATATTAGTAGATATGAATACAAGACCGCGATGCAAAACGTTTCCATAAAAAGATTCCTCAAAAACTTGCGTTTATGATTCTACCATCCAACTGAAACGTCCCGGGGAAGGTGCTTTAAAACAAAAAGTCCCTAGACCGTTCTCTGCCTGTATAAACTCTCATGACATTTTCAGGTGCATTTCGTAGGGGTTGCCGAACTCAATGGGGATTCGGATTCCATAAAATGCACGTGAATGAAACCGTACAACGCAATACTGCAACGAACAAATCATAATTTTTCGAGTATATTTATTATAATTATATACATACATATATGTATAATTATATACATAATTATTCGAGTAATATTTTTAAAAACAAACATCCGTTCTTTAAAAATGACTTTGACAAGGGAACACAATTCGTTAAGAGCATCAAACGCTGAATTAATAAGTAAACAGGTTCAAGAAATGTCATGAAACAGCAGTTGTCAGAGCAAGAATGAGTTATAAACTGTATACTTGCAATTCACTAGTGTGATTGACATCTAATTATTTCTGCACACCTTGCGAACCGAACTTATTAATGGTCGAGTTTCATAACATCCTGTATTAACGCGTGTTGACACAGAGGTTTTGGAAATCAAATACTCTAGGATAGTGATGAATACAGCAATCGCTACTGGTTGCTCATTGACCTTACAAGTAACAATTTATCAACACAATGCAAAATCTAATCTTATGCGTTACGGCCATTACGCGCTTTCCTGAATCAAAAAACCTTTTATAAAGTTATTTTAGTGAAGGAAAAATTCAATCGCGGGCAGTATTCGAATCTGCGTCTTCTGGTTAGATACATCAGATGCTCTGACCTCTAAGCCATCGCGAGTCCCAACCGCCTGAACGTAATTTGCCTTCACATTCTGAATTTACGTCATAAGGTGACGTTAGCACCTTACTTAGTATGAAAAATGCAAAAAAAAATCACAAAAAGATACAAAAAACCTATTGTTTGTGTTTTTAAAGCTAGAGATAAGACTATGGAATGCCAAGTCATTGGCCTTGAATTCGATGCTAAGGCACCTCTGAACTTTTTAAATCGCAAGTGCGTATTAATAACTAAAATCTGGAAAATAAAACATCATTAGGACACTTGAATGCTTGGAAGATGATCTGGATGGTGTGAGAAGTCTACCGACCCTTACTAGCTATGTTGTCCCAACCTTTTTCATGACTATCTAAGAGGAGATTCTTGCCCTGTATTGTGATACTGATATATTTTTATTTTATTTATTCTAATATTAACTAGTACTAGCCGTTTACCCCCGGTTTCATTCGCGACCTAAAGTGACGTTATGTTTAATTCGAATAACAATATAACCTATGTTACTCAGAGATAACATAGTTTTCCATAGGTGAAAGAATTTTTAAGGTCGGTTGTGCAGTTTTTGAGTTTATTCATTACAAACAATCAAATCTTTTCTCTTTATAATTATTAGTGTAGATGTTACTGTAAAAGCCCGAACTACGGCAAATTCTAAGATTTACCAACTCTGACTGGTAAAAGTTCGAAATGTTCCACCATGGTTAGGTTAGGTTGTTAGGTTTTTTGTTTAAACCATGGTGGAACATTCGCATGGCGTTGTAAGCTTTTTTTAAAAAAAAAACCTAACAACCTAACCTAACCATGGTGGAACATTTCGAACTTTTACCAGTCAGAGTTGGTAAATCTTAGAATTTGCCGTAGTTCGGGCTTTTACAGTAACATAGATATCGATATTCATGTTTGTAGGATACGCCCTACGTATGTAGGGGATCTCTTGTTCTTATATTGGTACCACCGGTACAATATTTATAAAGGCAGGTTCAGAACAGCATAAGAGTGAATAACAGCATCAAATTTTGTAACCTGTACGTATATAATTGTTGCTATTCGCGGCTTTATATATTTGCTATAGATTAAAAACAATTGGAAGTCATCCAAAACCTGTAATCAAATTAATTACAATCAAACACGTGTATTTTGTTTACATTACAATAAGTATCTACGCTTAGTAAATACATTTTACTCTACAAAGCTCTAAATATCAGTGAGCGCTAAAATTGTACTATTTTAAGCCTTTACAAACGTTTACTTTTCCCTCAGCTGACTTAGAGCTTGGGCTAAGAAATGTTTTGTGTTGTTTCGGTAAACAACTATCTTTCGGTATTATAAAGTTATTGTGAACTATAAAACTAAAGGTAGAAGTAAAGTAACTAAGTACGGAACTACTTGACTTGATGCGGAGACGGAACTGTCTTAAGGAAGGGAATATAATACATGTATCACATTAGGAAATTGCCAAGATGTTGCTATAAATTCTAAATATGCATTGATACCAGAGAAGTTAAGAAATGTTCTCTGGAAAAAAAGACGAAAAAGACGAATGAATTTCCATCACTAACACCAATTGGTCTCATAGAAAAATCTAATGGATGGTTTTATTTTTTACTTATCTCCAATACTTAAAATTGTCATATATCTTACATAGTTCAAATACATTTTGAATTCTACGATTATGCGTGGATTATTTGAATTTTAACCTTATACGTAATAAGAGTAGAGTAATAAGAAAATTGTTCAAATTATTACTATGCTCTTTCAGTATGGTTGGAGGTAAACAATCTAAAGCCTAAAGTCCTTTGAAGTCTTCATTAAACTCAAAGCTTTCTTCTTTAAAATTCCATAAGGTACACGCACACAGTCAGACGAAATTTAAGATAATATTTTCTACCACACTTTGGAATATTATTCAAGAAAATGTAGAACGCGTATTACGGTTAATATTACGGAGTAAGAATTTTTTTTTCTTAAAATGTGAAATATTAATGTAGGTAAGTAATTATATTTAAACCTACACACTTTCCATTTGCAGCCATCCGATAGTTTTTATAGATACATGATGCCTCGGAGCTTATGTTACCCGCTTTATTATATAAGTCAACAATATTTTATAGTAATATCAAATTTATCAATATATTTTTTTAATTTCATTTATTCCTTGGCACTATACCTAATAAAACGAATTGAAAAATATGTATACTAACGTCTACCACAAATTCAATACCCACAAAGAATTTAATCCAATCCGGACTCCACGAATTCATATCACAAAAAACCAAACGAGATCCAATTCATTTGAATTTATTTAAGGAGCAGTCTCCGAATAGCTTTGAATTTGTAACTGATGAAAGAACATCGCCGATAGCGCACCAGATTGTAATAAAAAGACCTTTTTAAATCCGCAAAGAAATCTTACAAGCAACAAAAGGAAAAGCAAGGAGGTTGGACTGCCAAGAAATCTCGTGCAGTCGGTGAAGCTGGGAGTAATCCTCTTAACAGTGGAGTGAACCGGGTTGCTTACAGTGTGTGACTGTGCGCCGGGTGTGGAGAATTAATAAGTAAGGCGTTGGTTTACATAAAAATTCTTTGTTTAATACTTTGGCTTGAAATGCTCACTTTATTGCCTCCAGACATGAACGTTTTCGTGTTTGAAAATATTTGCTGTTAAAATGCAGCTACAAGTTTTTAAATGTAAAATAATTAAACTCTAGTAGGTACCTATACGTCGTAATGACTCAATTACGAAGTTGAAAAAAAAACTCCTTTTTAGAAAACTGCAACAGACTCTCGTTCGTTTCCAAATTTAGGAGTTTACTTCAGTCAGTCTCGTCGTTCACATCTATCAAAAGTGTAGTACAAAGTCCTCTCAGCTTCAACGCCATGTATGCAATTCGCCAACGTCGTGAAAACGACGACCGAACCATGAATCCACCCGACCATCCTCATGTGTGAAGCTTAAGCAATATATTTCACGTCATGGCTTATTAATAACGTCTACAATACTATCCTAGCTATTACATTACATAATTTATAGCCCAAATCCTGCCGTACTAGCGTTTCCTCTCCCTTGGAACGCAAGATGAGAGGCAATAACTAATATTTCCTAGATTTTCTTTATAAGAAACACATTTGGATTCGAAGTAGACGTACGTGAGTATATTTATTATTTTAGTATTGAAAAGGATTGTATCTACTTTTATTTACCGAGAGACGAGATATGGACACAAAAGAGGTAACCTATTTTAGCAAATCTTAAACATTTTTTTCTCGTGATAAAATGAAACTAATTATCTTGGACATAAGAGCTGTAATTATATAACAAGTCTTTATTTACCGTGCCAAAGAAAACAAAAACTGTCATCTAAACCAAGTCAAAGTAGAAAATACTTGCAGTGAACTCGTCCAACTTTTAAGTAACAACTCTTTTCCGGAACAGCAGTCAATATTGTACAAGTAATTTTGTCGAGGAGCGAGTGCGGCTGGCAGGTCATCTGGAACAAATCTCCAACTAGCTCGACTCGAATCTAGTTTAGTGGCATTAATAGCTCAGACCCTAGCAATACTAACAATGGTTTTAATCTGTCTGATTTCATCTGCTGTTGCTGAAATAATTGAAAATGGAAGCTTAATGTTGTGAAGAGAAACGTAAACATAAATGCTGACGGGCAGGTTTCAGATGAACTGGCCATAATGAAATATTCAATTAATGATAAATTAAGGTTTCAGTATATAAAATACCTGTAGGTTTTTGATTTAACGCAGCCAATTAAATAATAAAGGTGATCGGTAGAATTTTTGTATAATAACAATTTTATCATACTCCGTTAATGATAATGATGATAATTATAAAATCATAAAAAAAGTTCTCGCTTTTATCCCTTTGGTCCGCCTGAATTGGATGGTAGTAGCGCATTTGCATATTCCAGTGATTTTAAAATCTGCGGAGGATCCGATAACCGGCACGTACACTCGTAATTACGATTGCTTCTCGAAGCTTTTATCTTAATTTCTATATCTTCCGAATGTTTACTTTTAGGTCGGAAACTGGATTCTAGACGGCGCGCGGGGGTAGCTGCTTAAGAAGGCTTCCAAGTGTGGCATTTTTATAAAATTCTAAAGTGATACATTATATACTTAAATAGAATGGGTCAAAGTCACAGGATTTACTAGTTGCATGGTTCCAAAAAATGGCTCTTATGGAAAAGAATCGGCAAGACATTCCATGAATACTCCTTTAACCTGTCAAGTAACAAATCTATATAAACTTTATATATATAAAGCTGAAGAGTTTGTTTGTTCGAACACGCCAATCTGGAATTACCAGTCGGATTCGAAAAATATGCTAGTTACATGCAAATAAAACGCCTAAATATTGTCCTTATGCCCCGCATCCTTAACGCGATAAAAAACTACATGATTACAATTATTATTCTTAATTTACAATTTTGGTACATATCTATATATAATTGTGATAAAAACATAGATTGTACAAAACAAATCTAAAATGAGACCGGTTAATTTATGAAGTTCATGAAGCAAAAAAAAAACAGTCACTCAAACCAAATCTGATGGTATCAAACCACCAAAATATAATTGTTGACGCCGGGCACGATACAAAACTCTTCAAAAGAATGTTTGGAAAAAAATTAAGCTTCCAAAAGTTAAATGGAAAAGTTCGCCACTCAAATTGACAGTGTCGGCCGGGTCGGGTCGACCCGAACCGGGTTAATAAAATCGGTTTGTGACATGGAAGTAAAGCGTTATATCTCTATTACAGCTATAATAAAATAACTTTATGCAAAATTTTATATCTCAGTGAAGGCCGAGACTCTGTTTGGTCAGGATTATTTGTAGAGTCCCTCTAAACATTGTGTATTTTCGACCATAAATTGTGAAATTTTAGCCGCATCCAATGAGCTAATATTAGATAGCTTTTGTACTGAGTGACAGCCCAGTAATATGAACTTATGACTGCTAAGTCAAAAGTCTCGGGTTTGAATTCAAGAGGCATACCTCTGACTTTTCGGGGTTGTGTTAATAGTTAATTATCACGCGGATAAACGGTGAAGGAAATCATCGTGAGGAAGCCTGCACGCCTGAAAGATTTTCTCACGACGACGTGTCAAGTCTGCCAACCCGCATTAGGCCAACGAGGTGGACTTATCCCTCTCATTCTGAGATGGTTCGGTATAATGGGTTGCTTATGTACTATTGTAACATTTGACCACTGATTCAATTTTCTTCTATCGTGTCCTTCTGTCACATTACTACTACTACTAAATTAGAATTCATTGGCATCCATCCAATCTAATTACATCTGTTGAGATACTTATTACTTTATATTTACGAAATCGAGCTTCTTGTTACGAATTAACCTATTAGCCAAAAATTAAAAAGAACACAGATTTATTTTGTGTTACAATCAGTAAAAAGCAGTTTTTAACTAAGACAAAACTGTATCTACCTACCCTACGGTAACACAATATATTTTAAATCGAATATTTTGTATACAACAATTTCTAAGGAAACTCTACCAGCGCACCTAAGCGTTTGTTTGTAATAGGGATTTCCCCGGTAACAAGTAATAAAAAAGTCTTAATACTTGAGGCTGAGACGGGCAAGTGAAAGTTAACCGGACTCGAGGAGCAATCAAGACTTTGAAAAATTAAGCTTTTAATTAAAAGTGAATTCTTAAACTTGTTAACTTACGAAAAACCAATTGCAGGGAAAATAAGCAAGAAAATTTAAGGGTTTCTGATGAGCATTTTTGAGGAGATGACTTCTAGGTACATACAAAACCAAAGTAATAATTATTGTTATAAAAATAATCTAATATGCAATTAAGGTTTTTTTTCTTGTTTTTACCTCCTTGAACAATCGTAACACTTATCTGAATAGAATGTAGGTAGGTAACTGAAGTATCGCTCTTGAAATTCTTGCTCTCGCGGGGTTCCTTTCATCTTATCTTGTTTTACTTTTTTATATTAAGTGGTGGCGGAACACGTGGCGACATGCAGTTTTTATTGAAACTTCAATAGAAACTACATACACTAACAATAATAGTAATTGTGTACGACGATGGCAATGGTTACAGCATCTGACTGTGTCGTACCTGATGGTATGAGTTCCAATCGTAGGTTGTAGGAAAACATTGTCATGATAATTTTGTGTTATTTTTGTTAACCAAATGATGTATATATGTTACGGTAAATCTGAATAATTGAAAATTATTAATAATTATCTATTATTATTAATAATTGGTTAGGTTAGGTTAATAATATATAATAATATTAATAATTTTCAATTAATCAGATTTACCGTAACATATATATATATATATATATATAAAACCACATCTGAAGTATGACCTACCGATCAAAAAAAGAATCATCAAAATCTGTTCATAATTGACGGAATAATCGTGTAACAAACGTACAAAAAAACATACCAGTCGAATTGAGAACCTCCTACTTTTTGAAGTCGGTCGAAAACTACACTACGATAAGAATAGATACTATTTTGTCTCCTTACTGTTAATTAAAGTGGAATTTAAACAAGTTTGTAAGGAGAGTAAATAGTCCCTAATTCCTTACAGCTCGGGCATACTACAGACTTTTCATCGGTCCATAGTTTCATTGGTATTTTAAATACCATGAATATGTATGCGCACAAACTCGGGCGATTTGAAATCGACCGATAAACTATCGCACGTTTAGTTTAGTCTATAGTCTGCGGGGGCTCTTAGGCATTTGATAACCTAGTGCGGTTGAGATACACTAGGTCATCCTGCTAGCATCCAGCCTACTAAACTATGCTTCATTTTTTTATGAGACAGGGGCACACGGGCAGACGGATCGCCTGATAGATATTACCGCCGCCCATGGACACCCGCAACACCACACAAGTGCGTTGCCGGCCTTTTAAAAGGGAATTGGGCCTCCGGTATCCTCACTCACTCGGCGAAACACAACATGCGTTGTTTCATGTCATGTCTTACACTGAGGGTAGATCCATGCCCAATATTTCAGTCTAGTAACGGGCTGAAAAAGTGAAAACTTTCAGAGAGATAATTGAACTATAATAGAAATACTTTGAAACCTACTTTATTCATAAATTCATTCTCATTCATATTTCTGAAATACGAAATAATCTGCACGCAGAAAATCTAAAAATAATTATCGTTTATTTCTGGGGATCTGCAAGTTAGACATCGTTAACGACACGTGCATCGCACGCACCTACATAATGGTAGACGGACACAGAATAGCAATGAAATGGAGTGTTCAACACTACGCTAACGATTGATGAGCATAAAGAATATATAGTGACGTCATGCCGTAATAAGTGAAAATTACTCAGTCTAATTTACTCATGTCACTTTAAAAACGACCACTGGTATCTTAAGATTTTACGTAATGCAAGAAATCCTCATGGCTCCTCTGCCACCTGAGCAGACGGCATGGTATGTCGTCCTCGTACCGACTAAAAACCGCATTTACCTGTCACGGCTATGGGACTCATTTACATGGGATTATATCATTTGCCACGACTACGTTCTATGTTACAGACTATTCGCCTTATTCATAATTATTCATAAAAATATAAAACGTCTTATACACTACTAGAAACATAAAAAAAGAATAAAACATAATATAGCTATAAGAAGTTTTATATTTTAATGAATAATGGGGTTAATGTATTTCACTGACTTAAAGAACGTTTGACATTATTATGGACTTTTCACTATTCTTAATTTAAATTAATATTTCCATGTACGTTGCCATTTATGTTCTGTACTAGGTACTACCATTCAAATTAATGACTTTATCACTCCATTTGCTCACTAGTCCGTGCACTGGGCAGAGACCGTGCATCATTTGAACAATGACAGCTCCAGATATAGACAGATGCGATTGCCTCACTTGCTTTGCTGTGACGTGAGTGAATAATTGGTTTGCGCGCGTAAATCATGTGCGAGAAACAAAAGTTTACAAGAAGAGCTACTAAAAAACAAGAGAGAGTTACTGTTGTCTACGTTGGCCCATTGCCTATGTTGAGATCGGCTCTCTGTCTAGATGCAGCTGTATTATAATCCGTATTTATGAGCGGAATAATCAATGAAATATATTGTATTAATATACTAAATTTCTGATAAGAAAACATTCGCTTCTGGGAGTCGGATACTAGACGAGCCTGCCGCGTTGGCGTCTGCCATTAAGTAGGACTTATTGAGTCGTCAGTTTGGTCCATTGATCGTCTGACAAGATATAGATACGTCCAGTGCAGTTCCATTTCAACGTGGCAGTTTTCCGGGTGATGTCTGTTATTTTCGCCTTCTCAGTAAAGTTTAAAGTAACACAGTATTATTTCATTAAATAACGGTGACCCCCTAGAATTCTAGAAAGTCGTAACAATTATTTTCCTATTGTTTGCTAATTGTCCCTAGACATGAAAGTTAAGGAAAACATCGTGAGTAATCCTGCATGCCAGAAATTCTCACGGCCTGTAAAGTCTGCCAACTTGCATAAGGCCAACGCAGTAGACTATTTGAGAACCATACAGAAGCAGACAATAAATCAGTTTACGAAGATAATCGGCTTATTCCCGAGGGAAAAATATAAACAAATATACAAGTTGTGAATTTTGATGGAAGTAAATTGGTAGTAAGTAAACTGCCTCGTTAGCCTAGTGGTCCTGAGCGCGACTGCTGCGCTAGAGGTCCTAGGGTTCGAGTCCCAGGCCGAGCAAAGAGTTATTGGGTTTTAATATGAAATTATCAATAGTAGGTCGGAGATTGGAATTCGTGCCCGTTTAATGGCAATAGGCATTACATGCGACCTAAACATGACGGCGAACTGGCCAGTCTTACCTTTCGGGGGCATTACGGTATGTAGATAGGTAGATAGAATACTCTTTATTGTACACCAAAAAGATTATGAAAAACATAGAATTCGATTCATACCCAAACATGTTGAGTAGTACAATTGGCGGTCTTATTGCTAAAAACAATTGTATGTATGTATCAAAATTGGTAGTGTATTTAAATACTGTCTACACACATAGCAACAGCCGTTTATCACCAAGAAAGTTGCAAGTTGTGAGAATTTACGCAGAGAAATGTTGCTTAATGGCGCTCGGAGGCGATAGAGTAACCACAACTTACTTCGCCACTATTACAATGTTTAAAATTACCTTGCGTGGCGAAGATCTCATTACTATTTCAAGCGCGCCCAAGAAAATTATAAACGTAACATTTTCAATGTGATTATAGGTTTTGAAACGATCTTCCGTGTAATGAAGACAGGCTTCATAGATTATTAACATAACATATACTTAAGTCTGTATTCTCAAAAGGAATAGGCAGAGGTTTAGTATTGTATAACCCACAGTTCGCCGGTGTGTTTGGGTCCAATGTCCCCCTATTCCATATTCCGAGACGCTACTGAGAATTTAATATAAAAACCAAATAACACTGCTCGACCTGAGAATCGAACCGAGGACCTTAGCGTAACAGTCAAATCTTACGTTATTATTATTATTATCGTATAATAATATTCCCAGCCTTTGGAAAAGTAATAAACTACGCTAAATAACAAAAAGCATTCCATTTCACGTACCTATACATTTATTATTTTTGTGATATTTAATATACTTATGAAAACAATTTTATTTTGAGTGAGAATATTTTTAGTTATTATGAACTCTATAATATTACTAGGTAAAAGGAACATATTTCATTAATTAACAAAATATATAACAATTCGTCTGATATTTTCAATGACGAAGTATCTATCGAGGTCCAGGCACAGTTAATGATAGCAAATAAAACAAGCGATGCTTGCTAAGTAAATTACTCGACCATCACAACTTTCCAACGAAAAGCAACATAGAAGAAATCGTCGGAAAAAACCTATCAAAACTTGAGAAAATTCAATAAGGGCACTTGGAAAGTTTGTTAAAGGAAGTAGCAGGAATATTTTTATGAAAAAAAAAATGGAATCTCAATTTGTGTCGCCGTTATAATAAAAATTACGCAAAAACCATCAAGGCTTGGTAGGAAGAAATCGGGTTTGTTTATCAACTGTGTGATGATGTCCCATTAAAAATATTGGGATTCATTACCACCTTCAAAGAGTATGTCATAATATTGCTGTTTTTACTAACATCAAGCTCGATTTTATAAAAAAAGTTTAGCGTTAACATAACAACTCGGAGTCCGGATTTGTGCCCGGTTAATGGCAATAGACTCGCCCCCTATTACATGGGACCTAAACATACCGGCGAACTGTGGGTTCTGTGTGGTCAATTAGTACACCTCTGCTAACCCTTCGTGGAATACAGGCGTGATGGTATGTTTATGTTTTTTAAAAATAAAACATTATTATGTTTCGGGTGCTACAACCTTAACAATATTTTTCTCAAATAATATACACTAGCCAGAAGAATATATGAATATTTATCGGTAAACATCGAGAAAATCTGCTATAATATGAAAATGAAATAAAATTTTATTACTGCTAGTAAATCTTATCAAAATTCAACCAAGCTTCAAATTTATTATAGCAAAATTTGTTTGAGATCATAATCGTGTCGGCAAAATATTAAAACATGCACAGTTTGTTTTTATAACATGCTTATTATATTTATAATATTATATACAATTTATTTTACAACTTATACATACGCTTGCAATATAAATGCATGCGTTTCTTTGATTTTTGATAAATTTTCATAGATTATGAAAGTTTTCAACATATTATTTTTGAATATTATCTAAATTAGTTGAGCTTTGTAATACAATCTGTGTCTTAGAACCCGCCATTTTGAAATATCTCTTTGTATTTTCTGTGATTACACGGAATGACTGCCTCCTCTACTACACTAGGGGTACGGTGTTCATTCCAAGATCGAGCAGTGATATTGGGGTTTTCTACGAAATTAGCAGCTCGGAGATTTGTGCCCGGTCAATGGCAATAGGGGTCGATCCTATTACATGAGACCTAAAACACACTAGCAAACTGCAGATGGACACTGGTACACGTCTGTCTAACTTTTTGGGGAAAACAGGCGTAAGAATATGTTATGATGAAAGGTTGACGAATATACTAAGACGGATCGTTCACCTGAGCTCGCTAAATTCAAATTTTACGTGGTTTTTCGCAGTTTGTAGGTCTATAATAATTTCTACATTCATGGCAATAGTAATTGCGACATTAACTATACAAAATTCACAACGTTTAACTAAAACCTTTGCTTATAAATCATTATTGCAGCTAAAAGTAGAGTAGTGTCAATTTTGACTATTGACACAGATTTTGGCATGATAAGGATTTAATAAGTAAAAGTTTTAGTTCTCAGTTGTGAATGTTGTATAGTTAATGTCTTGGTAGGAAACCAAGTCTAGCTTAGAAGACTCCCAATTATACACTCCATTTACAATATCGATCGACCCAGTAAGTACCTACCTGTAAATGAATATCTTCAAGTTCCGATAGATGCTCCATACTCCATATGTTAGTACATATATATATTCAAGTGGTTTAGCCTGACACGTTAGCCGATTAATCACCGTGTTTAGGTGTTAAAATGGAACCTTAATAGCTAGCCATATCTATAAAGAAGTTGTAGGCAAGTAAAGACGATAATCGATGGCTTAATTAAGCTTAGTTTAAGTACACGGTGCCAGCTGCTGGAATTCGTCTGAGGTGGTACCGTAATGTGCTTTATTATGTTCCAGTTTAAGAGTCCGGCGAACGGACGGACCGAATTTCCATGAAACGTAATACCAAAATAAATCGTAATTCAAACACAATTTAATCAAATTGTGTTATTATTATTCGGATTCCGATACCGTTAATCTAGGTTCGTACTCTAACATTTCGTCCAAAATACTTCACTGGAAATGTATGCGAAGGCAATTCTTGATAACTTATCCAAGTTCGGAACGACTTTTCGGTCGAAACTTCAGGTAAAGTAACGACGAAATGGTACAGTTGGAACCTAGATTAACGGTATCCGAATCCGAATAATAATTGCTGCCGCCTATAGGCTGCGATTGGAGCTTACCCTTAGGCATAACTTTATCATTTGTCATCTTACAAAAAAAAACTACTTGGTAAGCGCAGGTTCCGAGCATGAAGTCCTAGTTTCGATTCCCTGGTTAAGCAGTAAATGCTTATAAGAACGCTTATTTATATCTTAAAACATTATTCAGTTGATTAGAATTATTTTTTTAGTTTACAAATTATTGTTCATTATATTTTTCACTAAGACTGTTACTTAGAATAATTCAAACATTAGCCAACTAGGTACAATCAGTACAGTGACACATTAAAACTGTTAAATTTCCCCAATGGATAATAAACTTTATTATTTGGAGATTAAATTCAAAATCGATTGAAGATATTTAACAGTTTTGGATGCCATGAATCCATGATGTGCTGTTGACTGTAGCCTATTTTCTAGCGACTATTTCTACAAAGCTAGAGAGAACAGAAAAACTGCAGCTATCTGGGTCGTATTCTAGCCTCAATACACTTGACAGCATTTATAAGTTCAACAGACACACTAACTAGCGGGCGACTCGCAAAGTTTTATTGAACAACTTGAGTACTAAGTGCGTCGTACTAAATCGAGAAAGTTTCATAATAAAATAAGAGTCTAGACTTTAGAACAAATATTGTGAGAGCTACTTTTAATAATACTACATCATTGAGTTTTATAATAAGCTCGTGGATTCGGCAGCTTCATCTGTGTTAGCTTTCCCATCGGCTTTTCTAAGTTTTCCAGTGAGTTAACAAAAAATCTTTCAAACAAGGTCCTGATAATTACGAACTCAACAAAAAAAATATGGGATAAGGGGCAAACGAGCAAACGGATCGCCTGATGGTAAGACATCCGCAACACCAGAGGAGTCACAAGGGCGTTGCCGGCGTTATAAAAGGGGATGATTGGGCCTCCAGTATCGTCACTCACTCAGCGAAACACAACGTGAGCGTTGTTTCACGCCGGTTTTCTGTAAGAACGTGATATCACTCCGGTCGAGCCGGCCCATTCGTACCGAAGCGTGGCTCTTCCACGGTCAAATCGGGCGAACCGTTCTTCAAGTGATAAATCTTTCATAGATGCGGTAATTGATTTTTATTTATGTAGATTAAAAAAACGTAACATGATATACCATCACACCTGAATTCCCCGAAGGTTGGCAGAGGTGAACTTATGTTACTACCGCCGCACTGTGGGGGCGGTATGATTACGTCCCATGTCGATTGCCATTATCCTTTGAGCTGCTGCTTGGAACGCCTGTATTCCCCGAAAGGCTAGACAGAGGTGTAAGTACCTACTAATGTACCTACACCCACAGTTCGCCGGTTTAGGTCCCATGTAATAGGGGGCGACGCTATTGCCACTAACTGGGCACAAATCCAAGCTGCTACTGAGACTGTTAAAGAAAATCCCAATAACACTGCTCTACCAGGGATTCGAACCTAGGACCAAAGGCAAAGCAGTCGCGATCGGGACCACTGGACTAATGAGGCAGTCATAATTTTACGCGGTTTCACCCGCGTTGCCCCATTCCTAAGAGCCGTAGCGTAATGTTAAATAGCTTAAAACCTTCCTCTTGAATCACTCTATCTATTAAAAAAACGACTTCCAAATCCGTTGCGCAGTTTTAAAGATTTAAGCATACATAGGGACGGACAGACAGCGACAGCTACTTTGTTTTATACTATGTAGTGAAGCTAATTTACTGCTCAACCCGGGAATCGACCCAGGCCCTCTATCATAAATGTTGCACTTGACTAATAAGGCAATTAAAAATATAATATGTATTTATAGTTAGGTACTGTTTAATATTTTTTCACATTAGTAATCTTTTAGATTCTACGAAAAGCTTTTAAAAATAACACAATGGACGACTAAATAATATATTTAAAAAAAAGTACTTTTCATAATAAAACCTTAATGTCTCTAGTCTATAAAAAAGCATTGTCGCGGTCTACTTTTATAATTACGTGATACAGTTGAATAATAAATCGTGTTTATAAATGTCCTTACTCACGCTATGACATGGACGATGTCGGCAGGATATCGTGTTATGACGTGTGTAACTGTGTATTCAGTCCTTACCTGTAAAATAAAAAAACTTTTAGAATACATACATCACGCTTAAATTCCCAGAAGAGATAGGCAGAGGTGTACATAGTACGCCCACAGTTCGCAGGTTTATTTACGAGTAAGTCCCATGTAATGAGCCATGAACTGGACACAAATCCAAACTGAATTGCTACTGAGAATTTCATAGAAAAACCCAATAACACTGCTCTTCCTGGGAATCGAACCTCGGACCTCTAGCGTAGCATTCGCGCTTGGGATCACTAGGCTAATGAGGGAGTTTATATTTTTATAGTGATATTAATTACTTATCTAGATTAAACGAAAAAGGAAAACATCGTGAGAAAACCTATATGCCTGAGAGATTTTCTCGACGGCATGTGAACTCTAGCAACCGACAGGTAGGCCAGCGTCTACCGTAGGAGAGCCATGCTTCAGCACGAAGGGGCCGGCTCAACCGGAGTGATACCGCGGCCTCACAAAAAAACGGCGTGAAACAACGCTTACGTTGTGTTTCGCCGAGTGAGTGAGGAACGCACTTGTGACTCCTCTGGTGTTGCGGATGTCCACGGGCGGCGGTAATCGTTTACCATCAGGCGATTCGAATGCTCGTTTGCCCCCTATCCCATAAAAAAACGTGGTGGACTATAGCCTAATCTCTTCATTCTGAGAGGAGACCCGTGGCCAGCCATGGAACAATATAATGGGTTTATGGCGATGACGAGCCTCTAAAGGAACGTAATGACTTAAGTACCTTAAGCATAATATTGTATGACAGCAAACCTATCCTTATCTAAATTCATTAAAGTTTTTAATGAACTGTTGAGCGGCTTCTCGGCCTAGTTATTTACTGAAGGTTGATTATAGTACCTGCTCTTATATCATAATGCTCTTATATGTATGTTCTAGCTTCTGCCCGCGACTTTGTCTGCGTGCATTTCAGGATTGGGTCCGACTTGGATAAAAAGAAGCCTGTGTGTTATTCCAGGCTATAATCTATCTGTGTGCCAATTTTTATTCTGATCCGTTCAGACGCTTTGGCGTGAAAGAGTAACAAACATCCATACATCCATACTCACAAACTTTCTCGTTTATAATATTAGTAAGGATGTGTATGAAACAGGAATGTTTAATCGGTGATGTGTTCAGAAGCTAATACAGAAGGTCAACCTCGATGTAAAGCCTTTGAGATTTCATGACTTCACAATAGGCTATTTGACTATTTATTATTTTTATGGCTTCGTGAAAATGATTAAGTACCTCCCATAAATAAAGCAGGTTTAAAAAAAACAATATTAAAATCTAATCAGAAATAAGCATTTTAATTTTATGCTAGAGAGTATAGGTTTTGTGATCTCAACAAGCAGGTGCTCGTAATTCCAACCAAAACTTCAAACGCTTATATTTGAGAATTTTAGTAGCCGATTTAAATTATTTTTAAAACGAATAATATTTAATTACAATTTTATTAAGGCTGATATATTTTTAATCTATCAAACTCCAGTCGACTACCCTTAGATTCAAAATTTCAGTCGCTTTTAGATTAATTCCACTTTTTTAAGAGATGAGTCCAGATAATAATTTAAACTTAAACTTTATAAAAATGTTCTGTAAACTAGCGAGTAGGTACATAATTATAAAGTAGAGATTGCAGCATCTTATCTTAATCATTAATAAAGGCGTAAAAACGATAGATGCAGAAGGCTGCATCTATCGTTTTCAGCTAAGCGATTAAAGCTACTATCTATCTATATAGCAGGGTAAGGACACTGCTATATAGATAGATAGTAGCTTTTCCCAAGGGTCCCAAAAACCAACTAAAACAAGTCTTTTAGTCAAAAGTCTGGAACAAAACTTCATGCTTAAAATTACCATTTACGTTTTATCTAAGTCAAAAACAATTGTACTAACAGCTGCCATAATCATTATTTATATGTCTTGAACATCTTTTTATAGAATAGACACAAGTTTAGTGATGCGCCGAGTTTTATCGATTACCGAAAAACAACGGATTACTCTGGCGTGGCGAATCTGACGCACGGTCGTCCCCTGCGCCATTAATCAAATCACGACTATGCGGTTTAATGGCAGACTAATTACAGTTTGCGCGCGAATCACCTACACATACCGTCGCAGTAATTACTGCATTAACTCGACTGCGGAAACGCTTAATACGGGATAATACTGATTACATATCGCAATGCGGGTGCTAACCGAAAGTTTGCCCAGTTCGCCGTCAATCAAACGTCGAACGCAACGTCATCCTATTGTGATGTCAATGCGAGAGCTCGCGTCATGTTGCGTTACCGCTACGAGATATAATCGTTTGACCCGAATTTTTTGGTACTCGATATCTACATATTGTCATATGAATGACGTGCTAACCTTACACCTGATATCTAATACATTTTTTTGCACTAAGCATGTCGATGTTGATAACTATCATTAATTGATATGCCAAAAAATCCTTTGCATTTGGAAATTATGGTTAATTGAGAAAAATTCATTCATTATATGTCATGGATATTTAGATTTACTTTAAAAGCTCCCTTAATAAGGAACAAGCTATGTATCGTGGGAACTTTACAAACATAAAATTAATAAAACACACTAATATTTGTCTCAGGCGGCAATCGACGCCAAGACTTGCGCCGCAACCATAGTGGCGAGGCATACGTGCAGTAAAACAATACCATTTTCATAAAAAATAAGAACCAAATATTTCCCTACTCTTAGGGCTCATGAACTGAGCTTTCGATTTCACTGCCCAATTTCTGCACCCATAATAAGACGAACGATACAACTGTAAGAATTATTGTTATTTATCGACACAAATACATCACTAGCCACAGTCGGAGAAACGAAATCTTATACTGTTCAGTGCTCCCTGTAGTCTCATAAACGAGGTGATAAAATGCTGCCACCCCACCTTAACGTTTACCTCATAATGCTGCTTTATGGATATTTATTTACTCACTATTCAAGAACATAATGATCTTGAGGATTCATAATTACTTTCATCCAACAGTTTTTATTACGGTAATAGCTACATCCTCAATATAGCATTCTGCTGTTAAAAGCTAAATTCGACATACGACATACCATCACGCCTGTATTCCCCGAAAGGTTAGGCAGAGGCGTACTAATGTACACCCACAGTTCACCGGTATGTTTAGGTCCCATGTAATAGGGGGCGAGCCTATTGCCATTAACCGGGCACAAATCCAGACTCCGAACTGCTACTGAGAATTTCATAGAAAAACCCAATAACACTTTGCTCGACCTGGGGATCGAACCCAGGACCTCTAGCGTAGCAGTCGCGCTTGGGACCACTAGACTAATGAGGCAGTCGAAAGTCTAAAAGCTAATTTCATAAATTTTAATATGTAAAAAGTTTATAATGACTGTGGTTTCCGTAAAGATTCATTTATTCAATATAACTTTTATTTTTAGCAAGTGTGTGGAAATAGATTTATTCAAACATGGCTAAAAATAGATATTGAAATTCACAACAAATATGGAATTACTTATCATAGTTGAAAAAAATCCTTTTTAACTGACTAAAAATGGTGCGATTCTCTATTCGTTTGTGATTTTTTTATAACATACCGTCACGCCTGTATCCCCGAAGGGTTTGGCAGAGGCGTAGTAATGTACACATATTTCGCCGGTATGTTTAGATCCCATGTAATAGGGGGCGAGCCTATTGCCATTAACCGGGCACAAATACCAAACTCCGTGCGACTACTGAGAATTTCATAGAAAACCCCCATAACACTTTGCTCGACCTGGGAATCGAACCCTGGACCTCAAGGACTAACGAGGCAGTTTAATTTTTTATGCACATAAGTATTTAACGCATAGCATTTTTGTTTATGAACCATTCCTTAACTAATAAATAATACTTTATCTATGTATTAAAGCATACTTGCAAGATGGTCCCATATACATTTCTTCAATGTTTGAATCACAAATGATACACCCCAAAATACTTAAAGTCCATTTCTTTTTCGAAAAAGTTAGGCAAGTACTAATAACTCTGTATAATACTTTTTAAGAAGTCTAGTCATCCTTGAGAACCATTCAAAGTCAAACAAAAGATAATTAATTAGAAACAGATACAACAGAGCATCGTAATACTAAACTAATATTCCAATAGGACTTAGCAAACATTACACATGGTTACACAGTGGTCCGTAGGTCCTGAACACGGAGAAGTAATATCTTTGGAGGGCTCACACATAATAATGGTATTTTCTACCGCATGTGTTTGGGAGACGTGAAAGTAACTTTAATTCAGCAAAGGCCGTAAGGACCCCCGGTGAACGGACCAGCACATCAAGTTACCAAAATCAGTCAAATTTCCCCAATGGATAATAATAAACTCTATTGTTTGGAGATTAAACTGAGAATCGATTGAAGAAATTTGACAGTGTTGGATACCATGATGTGCCGGACATGACAATAGATTTTGAATTGTGTCTGTAATTAAGTACTTGAAGGATTAGGCCTGCACTTTAAAAACAGAGCAGCTAAAACATGCTGGTTTGCTATTTATTAATTGCTATTTATTGGGGAGATATTTGATTTGTAGATAGATATCAATTAGTTTATCCGGAATTAAACAATAAGGTGAATCCCGCTATGAATACTAACATACAAAATCTTCTCATAAGTCTTTTAAAGTCTATGCTATGCTCATCCCTTTTACCTTTCGCGAAAGACATAAGAACTTGGTTTGTTCGAGTTCATCTGTATGTTCTCTCCACCCACTTACTCATCTGTGCCTCAACCTCAACCACATAAGTATTATGACAACAAATTCTAAGAAAGCCTTGATAACAATTGCTAGTTCACCAATACGAGGAGGTAGGTACGTGACCTATCTCATTAAGGTGTCGTTAATACAATTTAAAATGGACGCTTTATGTATGGTATTAGGTACCTTTTTATATGACACAACTGTTGTTATAACATACTGTATCATTACAATAATTGCTGACCATCAGACGCATTAAAAATAACGTATCAAGAGTTTAGGTAGATTTCGGATCATATCAATATTCATAGCCAAATAGGTTATCTGACGCCAAGCAATAATGTGACTTATTGTGTTCCGTTTTGAAGGATATTATAATGAATACTTTTGATACCTGTGAAATTAATTTTGTGATGAGAGAATAAAAAAGGAATTAATGGACAAGAATTAAATTCAGCTTTTTTGTAATTTGTTTTTTTTTTTGTAATTCCTACTAACATTATGTAAATAAGTACCCCAGTAAGTTTTCTAAGAATAATTTGGCTTAAAATAACAAGTTAAGTTGACACAACTATGAAATGAGTATTCTAAGAAATTGTATACGTAACGAGGTCGCACTAGACTGTCGAAACGTAAAAATTGCTTGTATGTTCTGCTAGGGTTGCCAAGCTTTGCCAATATATATTTATTTATTGGATGAAAAACAGCTAAGTTATTAAAAGGTAAATAACAGCAATAAATTATAGTAGGTGTTTCGTATTTCGGTTTGGTATTTCGGTTTTACTTGTACTGGTTAAAAATACTCAAAAATATTCTAATAAATATTTATTATTTTATAAAATATCGAACTGAATTAAAAATAATATAACTATATAAGAATATAAAAAATTAGTTTTTCATAACGTGTTATTTATTATTATTATTCAGCCGTTCGTCCCACTGCAAGGCAAAGGCCTCTCTACCCTCTTTCCACTCGTCACGACTCAAGGCTATTTTCGGCCAATCCTTCCTGAAGAAGTCTAGCTCGTCCCGGCATCTCCGTCTAGGTCTGCCGCGTTGTCGTCTACCGAAGGTGCTATATTTTTTAATATTGGCAACCCTAGTTCTGCCAAAAAATTTGACATATTTTAATGTAAGTATTGAATTTCTGACACTTACGCGAATAACTGCAAAACTGCAAGACCGAAGGATACGGTGAGCTCGTTCTGCGTGAATCAGATCGCCAATAATTAACAAAAATGTAAGGTAGCTGTTAGTAATTGTAACATTAAGACGTCCAACAGCTTAGTCTACCCGTGACCATGGATGCTGTAAAGGATCCGAAACGTCGGGAATCAAATAATATCAATACAACGCGATAAAATCCGTAAAAAGTAGTTTTATTTCAATGTAAGTATTGAAGTTATGAATTTACGATTGCAATTTACTGTGTGTCCACCGCCTTACCATGTTATTCGTATAATACACATTTACCTAAATCAATATACTTAAGTACCTACTACCGCAATACTCTATGTAGGTATGTAACTTACTCGATTTCACTAGCATAAAACTTTAACTCCGCTTTTTCTCCATTTATTTTTAATAAACTTAAAATATGTACTTTAAATTGAAAAAACGTTCGATTCAATAATACCAAAAACATTGGCAACATATCACATATTCATTCATAACATTTAGATATTCTTGTTTTTTATTTCAAGTTATTTTCAAATACATATATATCGATTGAAATAACATGTTACGATGTTCAATCAAATAAATTATTGACTACACACAATATTTTCAGTACACAGTCGTGTTCAATCAACTATTAACGAAAAATCACGGTGTTTTAATAAATATACATTACCTACCTAATAAAGTAAGTATTAACTTCGCTTATCATCAATAACAAATTGTGTAGTTCGATATAACAGTCGCTCACAATTTAATAATAGGTACAAAAGCAAATCTAATATAATTTTCACGCGACACAACAAATAATCAGTTTCAATCAAATATTAAATATATTGGGTGTTTATAGCCTTGTAACTCAAAGTAATATAACTTTATACTTTAAGTACATCATGCCTAAGAATTTATACAGGGTGTATTCCGTACGTATTATAGTCAGGGTTGCCAGACAAGGTAAGTGCGATTTTTAGTCGGTACGTATCTCACAAACATCCCCTCTAGCAGCGAACGATCCAAAAGGATTTTCTGCACTAAAAAAGTGATAATAAGGACGAAATAAATTCCCATAAAATATGTCCTGTCGAATAGTTTCACTCGTTTCCACTAGTTTTCGAAATAGGTATAAAAAAACAGATATTTTAATAATCCTGCCTACCTACATATTTACATTCTAAACCGATAATAAAACCTCTTTTCGCTGAAAACATAAAAATAGTATGGAATGGACACCTTATTTCTTCGAGGAACTTCAGATAAGCAGTTAAAACTATGTTTTTTCGCGTAGCACTTGTAAATAAGGTATTTTAACGTGTAGGAAGCGATTTGGCGGGCGTTAGCGATGCTATCGCCCTCCGGAACAGTGATAAAGTAACAGGTGAATTAGTTCCAGTAGCACGTACGGTTATTTTGCCTTGTGGACTAAACTGCCAACACAAAATGCAAGCGTTTTTAAGTTTATTTAGATATATAATAGTATCAAGAACGTTTATTATTCCATCGCAACCAGTTCTCAACAGATCGGATATCTCAGCGCGACTAATTGGCTTGTTAGTGACGAGTCCGTAACAGATTGGATCACAGTGATGTGCATTGTGCAGTTGCACGTTCCTATTTACAACAGTTGTATAAGCATTAAGGTTAAGTGTTAATATTCTTGGCCAATCATTGTAGTTAAAGAAAGTACACGCTTTTTCCCCATAAAGCTCACTTGTTACTTACTAAAACTAAGATTAAACCAAGATTAGTTAAAGCGTTATGAAAAACTAATATGGAGGGGGGGGTCTTTTTTAGAGCAACATAAGCCAAAATATCAATTTTAAAATTTTTGCCTGTCTGTCTGTATGTTTGTACGCGAATCACGCAAAACCTACTGCATGGAATTGAATGCATTTTCACCGATGTATTGACAGAGGTCTAGCTTAAAATCTGGTGCATGTTTCATTTTGATACGCCGCCTAGAATCGGATTTATAGTATGTTTATCTTTTTGGGACGTGAGGGAAACTGCGGGCAACAGCAACTACTAGTATTTAATATTTAGTTTTTTGTCTTGTAAAAAAAACTTTGAGTTGAAGGTGAGGGCAATTATTAGCTATCATATTTTGAAATTATATTCTAATCACAGTTTCACTGTATTTAATTCACAAAATGCTACACTATCGAAGCTTGCTGTTAAGTGCACTAAAATTGATTGGAAATTGCGGGGCTCGGAAGCTCCGCCAATGTCCACGTTCAGTGTTAGTGGATAATTAAAATTAATAAATTTTACGTGCTGGCTACTTCACAAGAGAATTAGCCTAAACTAAACAGGTGGGCGAGCTTCGTATTATGCTAATAGCTTGTATAACGCATGCGCAGGTAAACATATCATTAACATTTTGCATAATACAATGCTAGCACCACCATTTTGTTTGTGCATTTTAGGCATTTTGGGTTGGGGGAAATTGAAGGCTACTAACAGATATTATGGCTGCAAATGAAATAGCAAACGAGTAAAATGTATATAAAATATCTATCTATTTTTCGTGATAGATGCTGAAAGATTAAATAAAACCTAGTCAACTACCTATCTATCCATCAGCCTATATGGTCCCACATCTCCTTTCCCTTTTCCACACATCTCTATTCCTTCCTAATGAGGGCCACTCCTTTCGATAGGAGTCAAGCTCATCTCTCCTTCTTCGGCTTGCTCTGCTGTGCTAAGGCCTAGCGTTTAATGGGAGCCACTCGGTGGTTCTTATCCAGTTTTTCTACTGTCATTATCTAGCTTTCCAAAAAAAAAACTACGACAACAGAAACAAAACATACTGGTACCTACTCGATATTTATAGAAGGGTAACGTAATTGCCATTGCAAATAAAAGCTGACCATCCACGTAGGACAGCACCCGTTCACGAACATGACGTATGTTTTGGAGAAATTCGACTCAATCATGTTGTACGGAAGAAAACAACCCGACACACGACGGTTTTAAGTTTCAAAATTAAGCATAAAAATCGCTGTATTGTTTTAAAAACCTATATAAAATATACCTACAGACCTACACGCCTGTATCCCGAAGGGATACAATGTAGGCAAATAGATCAGACGACTCATTTATCATTCAAAAATATCTATTTCTAAGCCAGGAGTGCGTGTTAGAACTGAAATAAAAAACTTTATTATTGGATGAGATTATTTAACACTACAGGAAGCGCTAATTGGTAGACATCATAAAATAATTTATTAGGTTTTTGTATCAATAATGAAACATAGAATATAGAATAAACTTGCTTTAACTATAATTTTATTTTTATTCGTGATAGGCTTGACCGCCAGTTCGCCTGATGTTAAGCGACACTGCGATCTATGATGGAGCGCACTTGCCTAGAAGAAACCGATTCACACATATTACTATTAGACAACTATCAAAGTCAACAGCCGTATAGTTGTATTCCTCTGGAAACTTGGAATCGCCATGGAAGTGATGAGTTCATGACAAATTGGGATAAATTACAAAAATAATGGTTTCGCCTTTCCTTAGAGCTTATCAAACAAAGCTGCGACACACTTCATTGAATCTTACCGATATCGATGGCCACTACCTAAGCAAGATGACATTTATAAACGTCCAAATGTATTGACTTTGTACGATTTTTTAAATAAAAAAGTGGCTATCCCTTTTTTAAAGATAAAGCACTGTACAACGAATTTCGGGCAGCAATGGTGTATTAGAAATTAGGTAGGAGTGGAGACTGGTCCTTCTATACGTATCCGTTATTCTATGGCTACGATAAAGAAACAAGGATCCCAATGGCGACCAAAAACAATTGAGAGTACTTCATGCACATTTTGCTTGTGCGATAACTACCGGCATATCGAACCGAGTTTTATAAACAATTTTAATCGCCGATTGTTCCGCCTCTTGGTTACCACTTGCGTCAAGCCATTGTTCAAGCCGCAGATCAAGGAACATTTATTTACAGCTGGTGCTAGTCCATTGCGCGCATTGTATCCAGATTGAAAACCCCACTCCAAAAATGGCGCGGAATGTATCAATGTCAGCGGATAAACGGTAGCGGACAATCTTAGTAGAGTCGGGATTTCAGCGTGGAATGAAACTTCGCAGAATACTTAAGTGAAAAGAAAAAAACAGTAAGAATAGTTTGGTGTCAGATGCAACGACGACGGTTCGTGGTATGAGTCTGTTTGAAACTTTGGACGCTACTGGAGCCGGCTCGGCTATTGTCGCACAGTTCCAAGACTTATATTAAAAAGTAAAGCTCTCTTTATAAACCCGTCACAAATAAATCACTTTTCATGTACTCATTATGTCATATTTTATACACATCTTTGAATAGGTGATTAATCGCGTCTAGCCTTTAGTCTCTTTTAGATACAAAAAAACCTTTTACTGATTTTTTGTAAGATCTCTTTCATTAATCGTCTTTTTGTCCACTTTTAAAAAATGCACAAAAGAAGCAAACATTTTAAAATATTTTAATCTTTCGAAGAAAAAATAAACAAAATTTGTTTAGTAAAATTTTCGCATTCATTAACTTTAAAAGTCCTAAAATCATTACACGCAGTTAACATTAAATAGTATACAAAGTATCTTTGGACTGGGCTGTGAGAACGTGACATTGAAACGGATCTTACTTGCCAAGAATGTTCAGATGGCATATTTTGTCCCATCTGTGGCACAGTGAAACTCTTTCCGAAGTGTTAGAGCTCGATTTAAAACGGCATCCCCAAAAGTCGATATGACATTCCAGCTATACCGATAAGTCGGTAACGTGAGAAGCGTTAAACGTTTAGGACCCGACATTGTTTATTGAAATTTGGGTCATGCTACTTTCAGGATTGGGTCTGAAATCGTTTATGACGATCGGGCAAGTTTATTTTTATTTAAAATACGGTGGCGGTGCTCAATGCTGTGTGAAGTGAGATTTATAGCAATTGTGAAACAGTTGCGTTTTGAAGGCGGGCCCGTGTACTCTGTATGCATGAAGGCACTCAGCAGTCGTGGAGAATCTTAATTGTACTCCATTGAGAGATTCCAGAGCGCGGCGTCTTTATTTTTGAATAGAGGGAGACTTGTTGCTCCGAACTCGTGTGAATGTTGACCGTGATTCACGTGTTGCGCTGCGCACTCGTAGGCAAGACTTTGTTGGCAATGCTTTTGTTCTATTTGCACAAGTACTTAGTTCAAGAAGCAGGAATTAATATTAGTACTGCGCGGTTCAGACTGCGTAAACAATTTGAATGCGGCGCGTAAACGTTATCCGGGGCGTCAGAATCAATAAACGTTCAAGACATCGTCGACATGTGTCGTAAAATGTGCCATTTATGACACCCAATAATCGTAAATAACAAGAGCAATATTTCCGATACTCTACTACGAGTATAATGACTATTATTACTGTGTTAACTTAAGGGTTGGGTTCGCGTGGCTCCTTTTGCAATGAAACAGTTATTTGAACGCCTCTCAATGTTTGGTTGTCTTAGAGGAGTACCCTATTGACCCTTCAGGTCGCCTTACACAAGGCCCACAAGACAGCGCTCCCTCGAACGTGACCTCTCTCTATGCACTCATCAACTTCAAAGGTAATCTGCCCAGGGACAGCTGTGAGCGATTTACATCCGGACATCCTGTTACATCTCTATAATAGCATACATGTGTAATCAGTTCCATTTGGACGTTGTTCGAGCGGAACACGTAATAAATCGAGATTCGACTAAAGTGTAGTGTTTCAGTATACAGTTATCTACTTATTCGATGTTACACGTAACTAGTTATTAATTAGAGAAAAGCTTCAAACATAAATTCACAATTAAATAAAAAAAAATATTTGTTTAATTGTGTATTATAGAAGTTCAAAGTTCAATCTCATGTGTCGACTCCGATTGTAATTCAGAATACAGCAAAAAGCTCTTCTTTAAATATAAAACAAGTCTTGGTGTCAATGACTGATGCTCCCCAGACAGCTATGACCCCTTCATCTTCATCAACAAACATTATACATCCACAAACCTGTGCTAAACAAGTTAAACAAAACCTAAAAGTAAACCTTGAGTCAAAGACGTAAAATTGAGTCTTGATTGTGAAACGTATGCATAATTTAAGCCTTTATGAGCATACATTAAATTAAAGGACTGTCGTAGAGTGTCGTACGATATTGAAGGGAAATGGATAGGTTTGTTAAATGGAACATGGTATCGAATATTAGCATGTTAGATGAACAGATACGTTACTAGCTGTAAACAATTGAACTGATATATGGAACAAGGTAATGTATAAATCTCACTATGATGGCTCGATTGAATTGTTTGAAGCTATTGATAAGAAGCTACTCTAGATTGATTAATTATATTATTTATGTAAAGTATCTACGAATTCCCGTGTGATTTACAAACGTCAATACATGAAAATTATATTTTGAAACACTGAAATAATAGAATAATCTTCACAGGTTTCAAAGAATAAATAGCGTTATTTTAAGAAAATTATAACTACAAGTGAAAAGTGTTTTTTTTTAATAAATCCTATGAATAATCTTCTATACTTATAATAAATCTGTAGAGAGGTCAATTCTGTACATTAAATATATTTCCAAAATAACTATCAGCGGGTGATTAGTGATCGATACTGACGCCAAAAATGCAATCAGTAAAATTTTTGTCTGTCTGTCTGTCTGTCTGTCTGTCTGTCTATCTGTCTGTCTGTCTGTATGTTCGTTATAGAAACAAAAACCACTCGACGGATTTCAACGAAACTTGTTACAATTCTTCTTCATACTCCGGGGCAGGTTATAGTATACTTTTCATCACGCTAAGATCAATAGGAGCAGAGCAGTGAAGGGAAATGTTGGGAAAATGAGTGATTCATGAGAAAGGTTTCAAGCTATAAAACATCACGCTACAACCCTTAGAAACGGGGCAACGCAGGTGAAACCGCGGGCGAAGAACTAGGGAACAAAGTAACTATTCCACGCGGACGAAGTCGCTGGCAAAAGCTAGTAATTAATATTTGTCTCTTAGTTTTTACGTTAGGTAGCCGGTTGTAAAGTTGCACTCCCTCATACTCAATATTTTTCTTACCATATTCTGTTCTAGGTTTTCTTAAACATAATTTATTTTTGTTTCATAAGCTGTACTTGGATACTTTTTTTGTTAGTACCATTTGTGTATGTATAATATATTGCTGTTAATTATCTTCCATATAAGGTTACATAGGTTATAAGTATATATTTGCCTGATGGTCATCAATTTAGTTACTAGGTAGGTATAATGT
Source organism: Acronicta aceris (assembly GCA_910591435.1). NCBI lineage: Eukaryota > Metazoa > Arthropoda > Insecta > Lepidoptera > Noctuidae > Acronicta > Acronicta aceris. The sequence continues at coordinate 5,644,107 of OU342763.1, read as the reverse complement.
TTTAGTTTGTGTAAGGAATTCGTAAATAATACTTTTACTATTTTGTTTTCTATTCTCTCTTGTTTTCTAATCTGCAGGTCTTTAAGGTTTGTTTTAGTGGTTCCCACGTCTATCCCAAGCATAGAATACGTTTCAAAGCGAGCGGACATCGCGCTTCCTGTAATTATAAGACGATGTATACCAAGTTATCGACTTATGTAAATAGGCTACACGTACCTACTACATACATAACTAAGGTATAACTAATAAAAAAAAAACAGAAACAATAGTCCTTATCTTTAACGAAGAAAATATAATAAAATGGGTGAGAGAAATTAACACAAAGCTTGGTGGAATTTAATTATAAAGATCATTGATTCCATTACGCTTAGTAAACAGAAGACCTTCAAGCGGTTTAATTCTTCCAGAAAGTTCTATTGTCGGATCAAACTCCGTCATGAATGATAATTCTTATAAACATAACTCCGCATAATTAAACCGGGAAAATTCCTAATTTACATTTTATATTCATGGTAGCGTGTTTTTTTTATATAAATAAGTAACATAACATAACATACCATCACGCCTGAATTCCCCGAAGGGTTAGGCAGAGGCGTACTTAATGTACACCCACAGTTCGCCGGTATGTTTAAGTCCCATGTTATAGGGGGCGAGCCTATAGCCATTAACCGGGCACAAATCCAGACACCGAACTGCTACTGAGAATTTCATAGAAAAACCCAATAACACTTTGCTCGACCTGGGGATCGAACCCAGGACCTCTAGTGTAGCAGTCGCACTTGGGACCACTAGACTAATGAGGCAGTCTATAAATAAGTGCCAGTACATAAATAAGTACTTACGAGGAATTGCTACTTGAAATTATCAAGACAAAAAATATGTGAAGAATTCAAGTAAAAAAATGTTTTGCTACTGCAGCAATACATAATTAAAGTGTATCGTGATGATAATATTATAATCGCATATAACATTGAAATAAAACTATTTTTTACGGATTTTATCGCGTTGTATTATTATTATTTAATTCCCGACGTTTCGGATCCTTTACAGCATCCATGGTCACGGGCAGACTGACCATGGATGCTGTATGCGTAAGTGTCAGAAACCAGTATCGCATATAACATTTATTCTTGTCGAGAATGAACACGAACGTACATGGTAGGAAATTAACCTCAAATTTTTGGAAAAGTAAAATTGACTTTAATTTTATTGAGATCTTACTAGTTATTAATTTTACAGGAGAAAAGGATTTGGGGTTGTGTTGGTATATTAAGACATTATTGGATGTTGACTTGCTTTCTCTGCCCGATAACCGCTTAAGACCGATAAGTTCATAAAAACATAATACCAAAATATATTGTATTCCTAACACAATTGAATCAAATTGTGTCAAATTGTGTTATTATTCGGATTCAGATAATGTTAATCTAGGTTCCTGCAGTACCATTTCGTCCAAAATACTTCACTGGAAAAAGCGAATGTAATTTTTGATAACTTTGCCAAGGCTGGAACTATTTTCGGGTCTTTTATTTCCAATGAAGTAGTAGTAGACAAAATGGTATTGTAGGAACCTAGACTAATGGTATCCAAATCCGAATAATAACACAATTTGATAAAATATTGTTTGGATTACGAATTAATTGGGTATTACGTTTTTGTGGACAATTCAAGCTCCGCCGGACCCTTAAGCAAATGAGATACTTACATATAGCTACATACGACATTAGACAATCATAAGAACCTGCTAAATTGCTTCATCATCCAACCTCGGCATTACGGCCTTCGACATTTGACACCAGAATATATTGTTTCTTTTTGTTTCTAATATCCTCTGACCAACTGTATAAGGTCATATGCACAATATCTTTTATAATAATTTAAAATGTCATTCACGTAGGTATGTCAGGGACAAAGTAAAATCAATTCGTTAAGTTTAATTATGACAGGCAAATGGATGAGTAGGTAGGTCCATGGTTTGTTAGTGAGATCATAGCCAAATTTTGAAATAGCATCAACAAAGCAGAAGTACAAAAAATCGACATCGATTCATAGTGGACATTTCAAAAACCAGAAACGCTACCTACGTTAGTGAGATCATAGCCAAACTTTGAAACAGCATCAACAAACCAGAAGCACAAAAAATCGACATCGATTCATAGTGGATATTTCAAAAACCAGAAACGCTTTAAGTCTACCTTTATCACGCGTACCGCTGAAATGTAGAATGCGCTTCCCGAGTGGGTCTTCTCCGTTAGATATAGACAATCTACGAGTACGTGTCTCGCAGTGTCGCTTAACATCAGGCGAACTGGCCCTCACTAGTAAGCCTATCACGAATAAAAAAAAAACGTAAATATTCGCAATAACACGTCGGATACAAAAAGACTAGCATCGACCCGCGACTTTGTCTGCGTGGACTTCAGGATTCGATCTGACCTGGATAAAAAGTAGCCTATGTGTTATTCCAGCCTATAAACTATCTGTGTGCCAAATTTTATCCAGATCCGTTCAGCCGTTCTGGCGTGAATGAGTAACAAACATCCGTACTCACAAACTTTCACGTTTTTAGTAAAGATATAAAAAATAGGTACTCTGGTTAAAATGTAAAAGCCACTGTCATATTACTGAAGCGTTGAACATAAACTTGAGCAGTAAAATCTACTACTATGTTGCTAACATTCAATTATGACTGTATTCACTGAGTCATACTTGAAATCTGTAGTAATATTTCTATATAGGTCAGGTTTGTTTCCTATTTTCTCGTGCTTATGATTTGTTATGAATGTATTTGTACTTGTATACAAAATCGATTAAGAAGAGTTTCTGCCCTTATTCATAAAAATATAAAACGTCTTATATACTTACATAACATACCATCACGCCTGTATTCCCCGAATGGTTAGGCAGAGGTGTACTTAATGTACACCCACAGTTCGCCGGTATGTTTAGGTCCCATGTTATAGGGGGCGAGCCTATAGCCATTAACCGGGCACAAATCCAGACTCCGAGCTGCTAATGAGAATTTCATAGAAAAACCCAATAACACTTTGCTCGACCTGGGGATCGAACCCAGGACCTCTAGTGGTGCAGTCTCACTTGGGACCACTAGACTAATGAGGCAGTCTTATATACTTCTTATAGCTATAATCTTACAACTATTATAAACGTGAAAGTTTGTGAGTATGGATGTATGGATGTTTGTTACTATTTCTCGCCAGAACAGCTGAATGGATCTGGATGAAATTTGGTACAGAGATATATAGTCTGGAATAGTACATAGGATACTTTTTAACCAGGTTGGATCCAATTCTGAAGTTCATGTGGACGAAGTCGCGGGCAGTAGCTACAAGTATATAATAAATTTTGGCTTCTTTTCCCTGTCACAGAATACCACGTTTCAAAACAAGACAAAACATTTTAACTTTGACATTTTATTTTCTTATGAATAAGGGTCATATTACATTGATTCTAATTTTAAACTTGATGAGTAATGAAGACTAGCTCCACGCGAAAAAGATCGGTCAGACAAAACAATAATACTAAACGGCAGAATATTTTCAAAACAAAGACGATTATAATCCAAACATGTTGAGACAAATGATACGATAAAGATTCGTTGTTGTTCAAAATTAACGCCTACCGTCTTATGTCTAGGCAATATTGTAGGTGACTGAAAAATTATCCAATCGTCAATAGTAATTTATTGGTAAGTAACGTTAATTACATGTAATTATCATTAATTTTTTTATACATAAGGTATCACTAGATAGTATAAAACAAAGTTGCTGTCGCTTTCTCTCCGTCCCTATGTATGCTTAAAACTTTAAAACTACGCAACCGATTTTGAAGCAGTTTTTTTTAATAGATAGAATTATTCAAGAGGAGGGTTTTAAGCTATTTAACATTAAGTTACGACTCTTAGGAATGGGGTAACGGGGGTGAAACCGCAGGCGGGTCGCTAGTGTCATATAAAATAGTCAATACGATATTACATTGTTACAATAGCGTTTTATGTTTTACATTTTATAAATTCGTCATACTTATCGCAGTAATCAATTTTTAATTTAAAATCTCTGTATAAATACAATTAGCATCGTAAAATTCGCATTCGTGAATGTTGTCCTAAGTAGATTCAACATTTTTGCAAAAAAAAAAACATACCACCCATCCATTAAATGCACAAATCCCAAACTCCGAGTTGCTACGCGTGCTAAGAATTGCATAGAAAAACCCAATAAAACTTTGCTTGACCTGGGGATCGAACCCAGGACCTCTAGTGTGGCAGTCGCGCTTGGGACCACTAGACTAATGAGGCAAAAAAAAACATTTTTTTTTTTGTATTTTAGCTTCTGGCTAACTTCACATACACACCATTTTTTGGCTGTACTCATTCCCTTAATATTGATTAATCATTTGCACTTGCACACAATTTGGCAGATAGGTTTTCTATAAGATATAGGCATCCGCTAAGAAAGATTCTTTGGAAATTCCACGCGATTGGGAAATGCGAGATCAACGCGAGTAATAAGTACCGCTAATTCATTCAACGAATAACCTATGTTGTGTGTGCTAATGTTTGTTTATTTACTTTTATTTTATTGTGTTGGTACTTATTGGCAGTGTTGTCAGATGCGAAAATATTTTGTTTATATATATATATATATATATATATATATATATATATATATATATATATATATATTTGTTTTAATACTTTGGCTTTTGGCTAAACAATTGTCGTGCGTTGTGATATGCGAAAATAAATACATTTTCTTTCTTTCTCTTTTCTATGTTCTACTAGTTTGGATTGGCAAAAGAATATTTGGCCTTCAATCAGCTATCGACTCCTGATCACGCAATACTAAACATATTTTAACTAACTTACTAAACTTTAACTTAAAAATATGGAAATAAATAATACCTTTGCAGTTCAAATAGAAAATACGACGGTTGAGCAGTAAACTCGCGAAAAAAATGTATGTCCGTGAAGTCGCCAGAGGTTCGATTCCCAGGTCGAGCAAAGTGTTATTGGGTTTTTCTATGAAATTCTCAGTAGCAGCTCGGAGTTTGGGATTTGTGCATTTAATGGCAATAGGCTCGCCCCCAATTACATGGGACCTAAACATACCGGCGAACTGTAGGTGTACATTAGTACGCCTCTACCTAACCCTTCGAGGAATACAGGCGTCATGGTATGTATGTTATGTTATGTATTAGCAAAGAATGGGGTAGCTTTTTTCATACCCGGTTTCATCACAGCAACCGATTTAATGTAGTCAATATTAAGCCGCCGGTAATCAAGGCGAGACTCCGCCTTAGCTGTCAACTTATCTGATGTAAATTAATTACAACAGCTATCCATCACGGAGCGACAAACTGAATATAATCGTTACTACTCGACTGTATTACCGTGGCACTTGCTAACAATCGAGTTGAAACGATTTAGTTAATGACGATCTAGTATCGATGGATTAATGTTGTGGGCGGAGCTTATAACGTGAACAGAAATAGACAGAAAACAATATTTTGAGCTGTTACATTATTCTAATAGAGGGAGATCAAAGAAAAAATAGATAGATTGTGTTAAGGCCAATATGATGGGAACGGGTGTGAATGAAGGTGACGTCTAATAGGGATGAATGGAAGAAAATAACATGCTGCGCCGAACACAAATAAATTTACTTTACGTGGGAGAGCCATGCTTCGGCACGTATGGACCGGCTCGACCGGACCACGGCCTCACAGAAAACCGGCGTCGAACAGCGCTTACGTTTTGTTTCGCCGAGTGAGTGAATAACCGGAGGCCCAAACCCCTTTTAAAAGGCGGGCAATGGACTTGTGACTCCTCTGGTGTTGTGGGTGTCCATGGGCGGCGGTAATCGCTTACCATCAGACGCTATCCCATAAAAAAGGGGTGAATGGAAGAAAAGTACATGCTGTGCCGACCTCAAATAAATTGGGACAAGGGAATAAAGATGATGATAACATTAGTCTAATGGCCCTAACCGCGACTGCTACTTGGTCCTGGATTCCATTCCTAGGTCAAAGTGTTATTAAGTTTTTCTATGAAATTCTCAGTAGGAATTTGGATTTGTGACCGGTAAGTGGCCCCCTATTACATGGGCCCGAACTGTGAATATATTAGTACACCTCTGCCTAACTGTACAGGGAATATAGGCGTGATGGTATGTTCTGTTTTATAGTTTTGTAGGTAGTTTGCCTGTTAACTTCATTAGGAACAATTTATTAATATTTTGTTATTGGAACTTTGGAATTAAGTTAAAGATTAAGGTTGTTTCTTCACTCTACCAAAATTTTCGCCAAATAAGAAGCCCCTGTTTTCGAAGAAAAAAATACATTACATTATAAATGAAAATGGTAGGTATTAAAATAATAAATGAAAATGGTAACTGTCGGTATATTAAATCTGACTGTAGGTACCGTTCGCTAGACACAGTGTGCGCATGATTAATGATTTCGTCGGGAAAAGCCATAAAAATAGCAGAGACGAACTCTGTACCAATTACTATTCACATTTTAACATTATAAGTGCACGGCGTTGACCGTTACTCATAAGTACACAAAAACTAGCAAAGCAATTAGTTTACGTCTGTATATTTTTATTAAGGTCGTTTTTTAGATTTAAATCGCCTATTTTATTCATATTATTTTTTATGTCCTGTATGAAATGTATAGCAGACTAACACGACGTTGACGTCGGTAAAGAAATTCCTGTTACGAATGTTGCCAACTACTATGCGTGGGTACAAATGTATCATTTAATATTTCTTTTCATTCAAAAATAAATCACGAACATGTTGGTACTAACTTTCATAGTTTCGAGTGACACGCGATAATTCTAATCCATTAAATGATTTAAATCCAGTTACACCGTGACAAACCTAACATACAGATTTGCAGACTGAATCTATATTTCACTCAATTGAAACGAGCATTTAATAACATCTACATCACAGAGAGCCAGTGTTCATTACCAATGACTACTCTATCAATAAAGCTACAAGCTATAAAGATCCCAAAACAATTGAATGGTATGATAATAAATAATTTATGCGACCGCAGTTACATACTGTTCTGATTGAAACTAATGGTATTCTATATTGGTAGCTCATTCAGTTAGATGGGTTTATTTAGTCCTATCAAACTCATGAATTAGACTATCAATAAAGCGTTCGATACGTGGGCGCCGATTGTGTATTATTGCTTTCTTAAGATTGTTCCTTTAGCGGTCATTAACTCGTGAAACGTGTTATATTATTATGTTGACTGCATGAAAAAATAAAAAAGATTTAATAAATTTTCTACTTCTTGCTTGTTTAGGGTACCTAAAGGGAATTGTTGTGGTGAAATATAAATTCCATACGGTCATGAAGAACAGATTTTTGTCTAAAAGAACATCCCCAAACGACACGTCAATTCTAATAATTACTTTGTTTAAAACTATTTTATTATTTATAATCCAAAACAAATACTTTCTTTTTCTTTTCTTTTATTAATAAACGTTGCCCCACACTAGGATTTTCTCCTGTATCGTGGGTGCGTTTACAAACACCAATTCTCACATACACAAACGCCCAGACCCGAAACAAGTACCTGTAGATAATACAAATATTTGCCCCGTGTGGGGATCGAACCCACAATACGTGGCGCGATCGCTCAACCGCTACGCCAATCGTGTCGTCAAAACAAACAAAAGAAACAAAATTTTTTTTTAAACGCTTTTTATTTAAAAATTTACAAAAATCTATTTCGTCTAAAATTCATAATCTATAACTGTCCTGTTTTGGTATTGTGTTTTTTAGAGTCGTCTCTTCATTCAGGTAGAAAATCTATTTGAAATACATCCCTGGTTAAAATAAGCCTCGTTGTGATTTTTGGAATATCATGCTCAGTGTTTTGATATTAAATTGTGTCGAAGTTTATTTTGAGATTGAATATGAGAGGGAAAATTTATTTGATGAACATATCAAACAGAATCCGTTCATGAAGACATTTTTGCCACATTTACCATTTCATTATGTCGCTCGGTAATTTATGAGTTTCCTTACCAGCATTTTATAGAAATTCGTCGGTATTTTAATCCGAATAAGACTAAAACAAATAGGTTATTGCTATAAACAATCATAATTATAAGTGCTGCTACATTATGTACAAGTTCTAGAGGAATAGGATATTGTGATAAGCCACGTCTTCTTACCTTTAATTTCTTGTTAAAATATTAATCGCATTCTCAGTGTTATCACAGAGTATTCGTGTTATGCTTATGTTATAGAACAATTTACCCTAAAATACTAATTAATATAAAGTATTCATCATACTTCACAGTAAATTAAGACCAGTGCTACAAAGTTTATGAAAAATTAGATTGGTCATTCGTTTTAATTCATAGGGAATACATTATTATTTCGCTTATTAAACACTAAAACTCTTACCTTTCTTCTTTACTACGCTCCGGTCTTCAATGATTAAAACGATCTTATTTTTTGCAATTCTCCAAAAGTACAGTAAGCAAATATAATAAGTGTATATATTGAGCCATTGCTATCGATTGATGAAACACTCAATTCGTGGGGCCCAATGAGGCAGGTCGCATGCTGTTTATTGGTACTCGAGAACCAGCCTCAATTGGGTTATATTAGTTGACGACTTGATGTAAACGCATGGCAATATGGCCGTTACTCAGTGGGCACCGTGTATTATTACTATAGGCAATAACCAATAACTATCAAGTAATTTGTGTTGACTAACGACAAATGTGCCTTTGGGCTTTAAGGATCTTTAGGAAAGTGACCCGTTGGTTTACTTTATTGTATGAATAAACAATCAAAATTATATATGTATAGCAAAAGTGCTATCTGCTGCATGCAGGATAAAATCTAGCAGCTGTATACTTGAAGTTATCTTCAATACGTCTTATCTAATGAAATGTAACTACAATGTGACAGAAGAACTTTTAATTGTCCCAAAAGAACTTGTATCTTGCACACACACACACACTCACACACACACACTCACAATACAATACATACAAATACTGTCATACCCTATGTTTATTATATGTATAAAAATTGATTACTCTCTTAGCAAAGGTTTATGTCACTAAGTAGGTATGTATAAGCACGCTATTCTTGGGGGGGCCTGGTAATCTGTGTGACTGGGTTTCCTAGTGCAGATACCAGTCTCCCACAGAGGTTGAGATTAACAAATAATGTATGTAAATTATAACTGTAAGATACCTTTGTGGAAGAGAAATAAATACACAGATTATTATACACAATGAAGAAAAACCATAAGTAGAATGAAAGAAATAAAAAATTGAGTGATATTTCATGATGACTGCCTCTTTAGTCTAGTGGTCCCAAGCGCGACTACTACGCTAGAGGTTCTGAGTTCGATCCCCAGGTCGAGCACAGTGTTATTGGGTCGTATGAAATTCTCAGTAGCAGCTCGGAATCTGGATTTGTGTTCGGTTAAAGGCAATAGGCTCGCCCCTATTACATAGGACTTAAAACATACCGGCGAACTGTGGGTGTACATTAGTACGCCTCTACCTAACCTTTCGGGGAATACAGGCGTGATGGTATGTATGTGATATTGCTTTAATGGTTCATTGATTTAAACGTCCTATGATGAATGGAATTGAGTAGAACCTAACAACCAGTTTATCTTTTGGATAGCAGTATTACCTGTGCCCATCTGGTCGTCCACAACATAGCAGGTAAAGGGCTGGAATGATGATCATATACGTCTAAGGGATTAAAGACCTAAATGTTAATGCAAATCGGCAAAGGAATTCACTAAATGTGAACGAGATGCATATTCTGTGCTGACACAATAGCAGTTCAAATGATGCATCACTCTTCTTTAACATGAACGTGATGCCCACTGTAGAAGCCACTTAGTTCATTGATGGATCACTCAGTGAACCTAAACGAATCTTTTGTATACTAGTTGAACGCTCAATCGTGTCTGACGTTATCATTGTACGTTAAATCTATTGTTGGCCAAATTAAGTCCAAAAATAATACTTGTAAATGGCCCCGTTGGACTGCAAGTCTTAGGACGCATTATAATCGTACCTACACCAAAAAAAAAATATACTACTTTTTTCCTACGTTTTTATCATAATTATCAAAAGGATCATCCTGCCCTGATCCCATTTGTAAAAGTGTAAGTGAACAAAATGTAGACCTAATGGTCAAAAATAAACACTTTGGAAATGAGAAAATAGACTAGATAAATAGGACTCGGGCAGATAATATGTCGGATAAATCGGATTTAGGCGATTAACGGGTTAATTGTTATACTAAATTATAAAATAACATATAAAGTTATTTTTAGTAAAGGAAACATTCAATCGCGGGCAGGATTCCCGCCTGATTGAAATTTGCCTTCACATTCTGAGTTTACGTCATAAGGTGACGTTGGCGACATCTATCGCGGTGGCTTAGCGGTCAGAGCGTCTGGTGTATCAAACCAGAAGACGCAGGTTCGAATCCTGCCCGCGATTGATTTTTTCCTTTACTAAAAATACCTTTATAATCTTAGCTTGGAAAATGCAAAAAAATCACAAAAAGATAAAATAACATATTACAAATGATGATGATTTTATCTCCAAAAATATTATGTGACATAATTTATAAAGCTAGCTTTACAAATCTTATAATAAAACATTCGACTTTTAGTCTGTGGCGATGAATTAGAAAATTAAGTGATTATATTGATATATAATGATGATTTCTGAGAAAAGCAGCGACAAATTCAGAGAGTCATCTGTCTCTTTTCATATCCAGACATGGTGGTACCACCATTATCGAATATGTTGGTGTAGGGCAATGTCTGATTTGGCCTTTAAAGAAAAAGCCATAGCGACTTTAAAGTAGGTCGTCCTAATTGCACAAGTTAATATTATAATCTTTCTCAGTAATCAGAGGTGTTACGTAATAAATATTTCCGTACTTGCTTATCGCACCTTCCCCTAAGGTTAGATTAAGATCTTAACAAAACGATTATAAACGAATAATTTCCTAACAATTTTCACACTTATAATGTTAATCGGACTATAAGAAAATAATTTCCACGCTTGTCCCGTGAATATTAAGAATTATTACTGCTTTACGCACGTTTTAGGTGATATATTTTTTTTTACCTGGCGAGAATCTTACGCTTTATAATGTAAATTTAACGAGGAATGTTTGCTGTTTCTATAATAAAGCGAGAGAGCAAATTAAAATAACAGTACACGGGAATTTTCCAAAAATATTTTTATTAGATTATATTTTTTTGATGCATGTTTTACAACACATCATTGATTGACACGGACAAATAAAATTTAGTTTATATGATGTAAAAATGTCAAAGGAGAAAAAAACGCCTACGGTGCCTAGTTTATTTTAAAAGCATCGGCTGCCGATTTAATATATAAATCAGGCTATAAATAAAAACGAAATTTAGCTTTGGCTAAAAGCTATCCGAGAGTTAGCTCCAAATTGGTTAGTTCCATTTCAGCTAGATTCCAAAGAAACGTTATGACCTGTACCATTGGTAACGTATCTTTATCCCGGTGACTTCTTAAGGTTGCTTCAAAGTCACCTATTGTTTGGTTTTAAAAACCGATGGTTACGACAGCAACCGATTTGCATGATGACTCGGCATTGTACACTTCATTTGTGAATTTTCCTTCTTTGCCGACGTAAATGGAATAAATTAAAACGATTATAATACGCCGGTCTCATTACTGGGTGAGCGTAAAGATTTTAAAATGTCTTTTGTGTAGAAATTCAAAGTATTGTGGAATCTCAACCGTAAAACAGTGCTTAATGGTCTTGAAAAGATACTTCACCTTCACGAGACGAGACGATATTTTTTGTTTATTACGCAAGCTACTTAATACTAAGTGATTCGTACTTTGGTATGACAGGTTTGCGAACAGCCGCACAGGCAACAGCAGCCAAATATCTTAATAGAGTGTTCTTTTGCAAAAATATCGATATTACTAAGGACAATTACAGCCCTGTCTTTGCCCCGAGTTCTTATATTAAAATTTAATATGGCAACCCCACTTGCAGATAACTTCAGACGCGCGTTTTTATCTCGGGGATACTGTAATTTTTGTATAAAAAAAATTCAAACCTGCGTTCGATACACCAGACGCGGTTTAGCCAACGTCTGCGAGTAGTTTTGCCTCAGTGATTAATGTCCTTACTAATTTCAACAACAACATTACATTAGTACAAAAACTCTTCGGAAAAACAAACTTCAGATACGCAAAGTTATTTTGACTAACTAGTATGTAACCAGATTTTTAAACTCATTTTTTTCTTAACAAAAATTACAAGTCGGTATGATAATGCTTAAATAAGCGACAAAATCATTAAATAAGATATAGTTTATACAGATAATACAGTATAGTTCGTATACGGGCAGTGAGTTTGAGTTTCCATAGTAAGTGTCTTGGTACTTGTGATTCAGTCCACGTCACGCCCAGAGTGGGCGGTCTAGCAACAATAGTTGAAGGAATTGGCCCCCGGTTAACACTTATTGGTCCACATGTTTCAATTGATTCTTTGGCTGCAGAATGTAATTTTGTACGAACGCTATATTCTGTGATTAAAAGAAAATTACCTCACTCAAACCTCTTGGGTACTTTCAATTGTGAAATAGGTTAGGTATACATCTGTGTATGTTCCAGAAAGTAATGCCAAAGGGAGTCATAATGATGATAATAATTTGTAAAAAACTTACCTATGCAAAAACTATATAATGCTATATGATTCTTACATATAGCTACTATTTTAACAGTGCAAAATAATTAACTCAGGAGACTTTTTTAATGAAAATTCTTATGTTCTTGCTAATTCCTTCAATAATTATGTCCAATTAATTAACAATTCAATAACATACACGTGTTATGTAGAATTGGAGTCCTGTCGAGCGTAGGCTTGTCTTTTAGATAATGGGCTGCTGCCATCTATCGACTCTATTTTAATATTCTTACATAATATTCTCTTTGTAAAACTTAATTTTCATCTATATTTGCCCCACACACAACAAAGACTAGACGTTGATCGACAGAGCGGCCGCAGGCACAATAAACCGCAATCAAACTTGGAGAAACTCCTTCACCCGCTTACCTACGACTAATATTGTTTGAGAACATTCAATTTATGCTAAACGTTTCTAGCCATCCGCTTTACAGTTAGAACTTTTAAAGAGTTGGTTTCTGGTCTCTAAACATGGACACATCACCACAACCATTGCAAAAAATAGCTTTGGCGTGATGGTATGTTATGTAAGACAGTCAAAAACCGGAAAACTATCTTTAATCTCGAAATTTACATAACATTTCAATAGAAAAAGAAACCATAATGTGCTCACATCATTACTTTATTGAATCTGATAATAGATCATCTTTTAACGTAGATAAGATCAAATAATTCTACAAAGAAAAACCTTTTAGTATAATATGTAAACATGAAATAGTTCTATTCAATCAAATCAATGTTGAAACTCGGACATCTAACGCATTTCTCCCAATATCTTTTATGGATACAAAATCGTTGGAATCCAAAATATAAGTAATGGAACTCTTTTATGTCAGTCAACCGTAAAATATGATTTGTCAGTGGATTTCATTGGTTAGTAAACCAAACGGAAACGCATTGTTAAAATTGTTGACCGGTTACGTATGTCATGTACAAGTATTGTATGGCATTCATTGTAATTCGTTTGCTCTATTTATTGGGATTAGTATTGGATTTGACGTAAATTAAGATGATGAATGTGAAGAGCTTGCCAAACTGTACGGTGAATGTGATTCGTATATATAGCGCGGACCACAAAAATGTTATGATGCGGGTGTATTTTAGGCCGTTGTATAATTATTTAACAACATGTTATCCTCATCATATAGGGTAGATAGATTTTATGATCACAGGCCTCGTCAGTGACCATTCCTTATAAATACCTAGCTTTTGTTGATAAAGTTCATTTTAACATTATAATCCTGTCGGTCCGTGTTTAACAATCCTAAGAAAAATAATATCTAGATCAGCGTATATTTTGCTAAGTTAATAGTATAAATCGAAATCAGTTTTCAAAGTTCACGTCAGCGGAGAAAATCTAATGAGTTGATGAACTGTTAAATAAATAAAATGGAACTGCATCTAGATACGGAACTCTTAAAGCGAAGACCACAACTAATTAATCCAATGAACTTGCATCGACTGTAAAAGAAGGGGATGTAAACGAATTCTGTTGCCGATTGCGATTGTAAAATGTACTACGTTTAGAGATAAATTTTCACCGTCTGAAACTCGGCTTTATTTTATAGTGTTGTTCCGATGCAGTTGCGTGTTCTTTCCCTTTAAAAATTTAGTTTACTTCTTTTTTATGAGTAGCATGGTATTTGTTAAGAAATAATTCTTCTCCGTATTCACTGATGACTCGGTTTCAACCGGCCACTTAGATGTGGCATCGCCTGTGCTGTAAGTTCATCGATACATATCGAATTGTGATAACGATACAGTTCATCATAATATTACATCATCAAAATATAAAGGATTTTTAACATCATTTTATGCGGAACATGTAAGGTACCGATATTTTTTCAAATAAAATTGCAGCATTGGCTTCGTTTCCATTTTATTAAAGGTAGCTTTTAAATGCACTTACGACAAGTTAATTAATTTAGGTGCACGCTCCCAAAAAGGTGAATATCAAAAAAGTTTTGTTGTTGATTAAACTCCAGGAAGGTCGAGTTTAGGTGGGAAAATGTAAAGTGCACTTTGTCGGTTTTATATTATTTCCAAAACTTGTGTTTCTCCGAAGTTTAATGTGTAATTGTAGTGGATAGTAAACCATTAAGTGTTCGTGAACGTGTGCGAGTGTAGGTAAATGATATAAAATTGAAAATCGTGACTTTTGCCTTAGTGAAGTTTCCACTGCTTTACTGGGGATTATTCTGTATACTTGACACTGGCAAACACAAAAAGTGTGGCGCCATATATTATAATACCATGACGGGAACTAATAAATACTTATTACTTGTTTACTCCTTATACTTGACATTGGCAAATACACAAAAAGTGTGGCGCCGTATCCCCTAACGGGAATTAAAAAACTCCAGGAACTCTTAAAATAATTGGTAGTTACAATTTTCACTGATACAATACAAATTACAATAGCTTAGCACGAGGGGTTAACATGAATACTAGTAATGTGCGACCCACATTACTAGTAACCTTTGTTTAAAAACAAAAACAACATAAAATGTTTAGAAAACGAATAATATGAATTGTACTAAGGTAAGTATGACGTTACGAAGCATGTAAATATAAAATTGCAAAAGTTCCATGCAAGTTATACGGCACTAACCTACTTGCGTCAGTCAACCCTCACGAAGGAGATACGGTCCACAATTCCCAATGCGCGCTATTTTCTCTTCGCTGCCATTGCATGACGTTGTATTCGTAACTTATAAAAAGCTATTTTTTCCCAAGGTGTGTTAAGGCTCTTAAAGTAGACTTCATTTTCCCACAGTAGGAGGTGAAAGCTTAGGAACTACGGTGCAATTACCTACAATTTTGTTGCCACGTGCTGTCTGCCGCTTAAAAATATAGCCTTTAGGTTCTTAAAACATTTAAATTTTTTACAATAGAATAAAACTCTGGACTGAAATACGGTACTACGAGTAGTAAGACTTTTGAACTTAATTGATGTAAAAAATGCAATTAAAATTATATAATTGCACTTGATTTATTTATAATTGCAGTTAAATTAATTACAATTAATTGTTTAATCAATTGATTTAAATTTCAATTAAAGACCACAGCTTAGTTATGCAAGCTAAGGTCTCCTGTAAGTGAAGGAGTACACTTACAAAATACCTTTTTGTCCTGTTAACTTTATGTCTTTGTGTGTATATCTTTCGTTGGACATCTTTACATACATAGTATAAAACAAAGTCGCTGTCTGTCCGTATGTATGCTTAAATCTTTAAAACTACGCAACAGATTTTGAAACGGTTTTTTTAATAGATAGAGTGATTCAAGAGGAAGGTTTTAAGCTATTTAACATTACGCTACGACTCTTAGGAATGGGGCTACGCGGGTGAAACCGCGGGCGGGTCGCTAGTCCTAAATTAAATTTAAAAAATGTTTAATACCCAATAATAACAAAATGAGATGAGATTTTCCGAACCTTGGAAAATCTCATCCTCATCTCATCTCATTTTGTTGTAGTTGTAGCAATTCTTTTAGTTTCGGTAGAAGATAGAAAGACGCTTCTTGAGCTCTGGGCCAGTGGGGTCTGGGCCAGTGTTGGGTATTAAACAGCTGCTAAGGCAAATAAGTGTGACATAGCATAAAGCCTTATAAATCAATATGCTGCTTGGTCCTGAGGGTATGAAATAGACCTAGTTCTACAAACTAAAGCCTTACTATAGTAGGCCGAGATTAATCCTCCAGTATTATTATAAATTGAATTATTAATCGAAACAGCTGGGCGATGAGTAGTTCCAACTTAATTTAATCCTAACTAAGCCAGTGTTGCTATCTAGGGAACAGTTTACATATTTGAACATGGTCCTTCCCAAACCTACTCTACCGGTTTTATGTTATGTGAACTAGATGACTATATTTTCGCTTCAAATGTACTGACTCATAAAAACATAAGTTGATTATAAGGTACAGTTTGTAAGGATTTTATGAATACTGTTCCTATAATATGAGATTATACGAGATACAACATTGCTGCTTTTTCATAGCTTCCATCAACTTTATTTATACAATAAGTAGCAGTCTATATCTCTGACCAAATAAAATTATGAAGCAAGAGAAATTATTGTTTTTAGAGAGAGTTATCGTTATTTGTCTGTCTCTCACTCATCCAAGTTAGATAATACGAGTAATAAAGTAGATATTAAGATATACTGACGAATTTAAGTGTGAATAATATTATGTCACGTGTCATAGATGACAAGTTTGACAGGTGTCAGGAATAGAAATATGATATTGATATTGCACTCCACTTAGTTTTTTTGGGTCTTAATATTCACGAGATTATATCATATATCTGTCTTCTTCATTAACATACCATTACGCCATTATGTATTCCCCGAAGGGTTAGGCAGAGGCGTACTAATGTACACCCACAGTTCGCTGGTATGTTTAGGTCCCATGTAATAGGGGGTCTATTACCATTAACCGGACACAAATTTCAAACTCTTTCATAGAGAATCCTAATGACACTTTGCTCGACCTGGGAATCAAACCCAGGACTCCTAACGTAGCAGTCGCGCTCAGGGCCACTACTAGGCTAACAAGGCAGTTAATAGAACATTTATTGTTATGTATGTTTTATTTTCGTAATTGCTTTAGTAAACTGAATAGGTACTCCATTAAAGAAACACGGTCAATGGCGGAAAGATCGAGACCCAAGTGATATCACCACAGTACACACAATATTTAACTATCCCAAGATCCTGGCTTTATAGGATTCCAATTCATACGAGTCATACCTACCATTTTATTTTATTACTAGCTTCTGCACGCGACTTTGTCTGCGTGAACTTCAGGATTGGGTCCGACCTGGATAAGAAGTAGCCTATGTTGAAATAAAACTACTTTTTACGGATTTTATCGCGTTGTATTGATATTATTTAATCCTTTACAGCATCCATGGTCAATTGGTCACCAGTAGACTAAGTTGTTGGACGTCTTAATGTTGCATTTACTAACAGCTACCTTACATTTTTGTTATGATAAGTAGTTTTATTTCCATGTCTAATATTCGCGTGTCAGAAACCAGTAAGTATCCTAAGTGTTATTCCAGGCTATAATCTATCAGATTCTATCAGATCTATATTTATCCAGATCCGTTCAGCCGTTCTGTCGTGAAAGAGTCACAAACATCCATACTCACAAACTTTTACGTTTATAATATTAGTAAGGATTATTTAAACCTTAATAAGAACACGAAACAGTGAGATTTTCTTAAAGAAAGTTCGTCACATTAATAAAATTGTTTTACTTCTACGAAACATAATTATGGCCGTGAGTCCTAATTATTTACTTTCCCAATCAGCGCCATTTTTCTTGTTTTTTTTATGGGATAGGAGGGCACACGATCAAACGTATCGCCTGATGGTAAGTGATTACCGCCGCCCATGGACAGCCGCAGCACCATAGGAGTCACAAGTGCGTTGCCGACCTTTTAACAGGGAATTGGGCCTCCGGTGACCTTACTCACTCGGCGAATTACAACATAAGCGTTGTTTAACGCCGGATGAGAGAGGTTACCGGTTTTCTATTAAGGATGGTCAATGACCCTCATAATTAGCCATAACTATCTTCAATTGTTATAATATTTGAAGCAGAGCCACTTGACACTACTTATTTGCAAGACAACCAACCGACAATATAGTTTTATTAACTTAATATGCAAAGAACATTCTGGAACACAGCGTGACAAACTAATAGTTTCCGAGCCACGTTCAATTGCTCTCAATGAATTCGACCTCGGCCCATCGGGACTAAGGAGCATCACTGATAAAGATACCCGTATGACCTAGCCAACAGATGCATTATCCAATACAAGATTTGATGTTGGATGCGCCAGGATGTCCCAGTTCTCATAGATGAGAGGTAGTTAGGATAAGTACTTCGACACTTCAGTCATCGCCCCAGAGTAGGTCACTCTGTTATTACAGTCACAAATTGCAAGCGCAAACATCCAGACTCAGTACACACAATCGAACTGTAGGCCATTCAAATATTTACGTAGGGGAATAGTATACGCATCCCTGAATTCTGGAAGCAGCTACTACGAGTATACTAGCGAATATTTTGGTAAACATTAATATTATGGTAGATAAGGCACATTTTTGCATAACTATTGAAAATTAAATTTGAAATCTTGAAACACATTACACACTTCAATGACAAAGCCCACTGCATTAATATCAGCTGATCCTTAGATATTTTCTTATTTCAATCTCATTATGATTTATCAAAATAGCAGTCGTTGTCTACTAATTTTGGGGGCATAACCCCAAAATTAGTAGACAACAGAAAAACAATTGCTACAGTCCTCTGGAGGGTTACCGTTCTTTGATCTTACAACTTGTAACAAAAATGTGGAATGAAACTGATCAGCAGGTTAAAACATCCGTGCCTACGAAGAAATTTGACGATGGGGCCAACACTGAATTTGCGAAAATGAATTCACTGTCCCATACATTTTGGTTGAATGAGCATCGATGTTTCTAAAGGGAAGGTGATTTTTTCTTCTCAAATTGTAAGTTGCTGCGAACCAAAAGTTGTTCAGTATTCGTGTTCACTCAACTGTATTTTCCTAAAGCATTATTTTAGCTCCCTACAATATGTATTCCAAAGATAATATCGGTGCAGCATAAAATAATATCGGTATTACAAAATATTTTGGTAACACACTTAAATGAAATTGCCAACGAAATATCGCTACGAGCCCATAGACAAAACAATTAGACGTTATGAACCAAAAATCCGAGACAAGAAGGCTTGCTTTCTTAATTGTTTTGTTATAGTGTTTGAGGACACATCACTTACAAGTACTATTTCGAAATTTTTATCCACAGGATAGTGAAAATATTCTTTTGTAACGACAAAGCTTCACATTCTTACATCTTCGAAATTAAAATGTCTCATAAGACGGGAATTCCTGAACTACGGGTTACATCCAATATTTAATAGATTTTCCCCGGTAACTATGGTACCGATAATAATTTGATATCAACAATATCTGACTGATGTGAATCTTCGATTAAACGTGATCCTTATCGTGAAAAAATAACGAAAAGGCAGACTAAAATCGAAGGATTTCGTAAATGTTCCATTCTGGTAATTTTACAGGTTATTACTAAATACTTGAAATATTTATTTAAATAAATTTTAATTTTAATAAATAAATAAATATTTCCAGTATTTTGAAATATCCTACGATATTTCAAATAATTTCAACACTAAGTTAACCTGTCAAGGAACAATTCGCAGACACAATATAAAAACCAATATATATGATGATACGACATAAGACATAAACTATTATAATACGAGTAGGTGAACTCGTATTATTATGCACGCTTATTTATTCATGATAAATATATGGTAATGTTTACAAATATCATCTAAAATTATATTATAATGTGCCTGAATGTTTGGATCATTTTTCATGGCGCCTTCCGCTCCCTTTACCGCGTATGATGCATGACCCATGGGCCGTCCTTTGACATCCGGCAAAAGGCACGTCTGCCAACTAGAGAATTATTTCCAAGGGTCGCCCCCACTTTCCGCATCGTTTACTGTTCTTCAATTATGTGATTTTTTTAAAGTGGTAAGGCCCTTTTTCTCGCCCTTCCAGAATCCCGCCACGTCGAATTTATTGATATTCGTATTGAATTTGACTGCGGTAGTTATGTTGCGTTATTGGAGAACCAAAAAGAGAGAAGGAATTAAGACATGTTAAACACAATTGAGGATTTCATAATTGACAGGCGCTTTTACTTTCTTCTATCTTTTTTCATCACGATTTCAAAATACGTTTACCATATACAACTATGTTATATAGCTTCCGCCCGCGACATTGTCTGCTGGGACTTCAGAATTGGGTCCGATCTGGATAAAAAGTAGCCTATGTGTTATCAGACTATAATCTATCTCTGTGCTAAATTTCATCCAATCCGTCAACAAACATCCATACATACATACTCACAAATTTTCACATTTATAATATTATTTAGGATTAAACTACGACTGTCAAAAACAAATGAAGATTTTAACTAAGGAATTATCGCTTTGATCTTTGCCTGTGCCATGCCTTTGAGATGTAATTTCTAATAACGACAATTTCATTTGCTAGCACCCAATTCTACTAATCGTTATTTATATTTTATGCCAGTTGTATAAATTTATTTAGCGATAAGTATAAAGTTTTGGCTATATAGCAATAACTAAAATACTATCGAAAGGTATCACTGATGCCTCCATATCTATTTAAGGATTAGCAACTCGTAAGGTCGGCTTAGGCTTCGCAATTTAACTTCAGTTGTATATATAATGGATCAATGTATTTAGACAATAGTCCCAAACTTCGTTTAAAGGCGCCTAGTTAAATTTTTTGGATATATAAGTTAGAAATATAATGTATTAAAAATTGTTTTTTTCAAGTAATGTTGATGACCAAATACGAAACTATAAGGAATAGAGTAAAATACTCAAAGGAGTCTCGGGCCCGATTTGAAACAAAACACTAAAACTATGGGTGATGTAATAATATCTACAAAATGCGTTTTTTTTTTCAAAATCAATGGATCGATTTCTGGCAAAGAATATGTTCTTTTTAAAAAAAAGAAGGATGCAGTCTAGGTCGGTAGAAGTTCGTCTTAGATGGCACCACCGCATTGTCAGATATTCTGCTGCTAAGCAATAATATGCTAGGATTGTTGGGTTCCAGTTTGGAGGGCAACGTAGCCAGTCACATTTACTGAACTCAAATCGATCTCAATAATACTGGTGATGCTGGCATTTATAGGGTGCTGTTGCTGCTAAGCATTAGGCGGCCCGTATAGGTACTTGTCAATACAATAAAAAAAAATTAGATAATTTCCTTAAGCTAAAGCTTGATTCTTATAAGATATTATTATTATAATTAAAAGTCCGTAGTGTCCCACTGCAGGGCAAAGGCCGTTATAGGATAATTTAACTAAATACCTTTACCATTTACTTACAACCCAACGTATAATAAGATTACAATTCACAGTTGATATTGTATAGTCGGATTTATATCTAACAGGAGCATATTCAAACGCATTTCGAAATACAGATATCTCCATAATATATCGAGACGGATGTGGCGGTCTTAGTAACGTCTCAATAATACGTGATCAATTGAACAATTGTCTTCCCTCCATCTCAGATCTCCCTTGTTGCTGTGTCGTGTTCTGTTACATCTTCCCCAGATTTATCTATATTCCGCTATGCTTCTAATAAATGGATACCTTAACGCGATTAGGAAGTGATGATAATTATCGTTTTCACGGCATAATAAACAAGACAATGGCAAACAGTTGTATTTTAGGGGAGAAACTTTGTTCGCAGCCTTTTGGTGACTTATTTTTATGGAGTTTCTGCCCACCACTTTTATGTGGTTGAGTGCCTCTAAATATCTAATCTACTCGACTCATCTATACTTGCCTAGTACGCGTAAGTACTTCAAAAATATTAAACTCTAAATTACATTAAAAGGACCATTTTGTAACGCAAATAATGATTCTATTATTTTCTCTATCTACTCGTCTAAATTGTTTAGAATGACCCAGTTTGCAAGTACCTTCCCCGTACCTCATTGTTAGATCCCTTTCAATACAATTCCTACAATCCTCTTCACAGTGACATTTTAAACAGACTTTTCTATAATACTTGGTCACATAACAGAATACCTAAATGATAAATCCTACCTTTAAAACAACATTTCAAAAGATACGTCAACTTTGTTAGGCTTATAAATGGCCGTAAAATTCAATTCGGACAAGCTTATTAGGGTTTTAACATCAAAGATAGTTGTGAATGGACCACAAAACGTGATAATGAAAGGGCCAGTCGTCAGACGACGGAACTCTAAACAGAGCAATGGGCCGCGATATGAAGAATGTTCCCGTCTACACAAACCCTCCCTCGTTACAACCTAACCCCGCTAATGACGACGGCCAAACCTTTTTGCGCGATACTTGGTCATTCGTCTTACAACCAGCGACATGTGCAGACGATTCTACAAGCCGACCGCCGTCAGGCCACGAGATAAATGAATGGACTTCACATTACCTCACACCTAAACTCCAAATAAGGTTGGCAAGGTCAGTTTTACGTTTAACGGTAAAATTATATAACATCGTAAAACAATACGGAGTGACTTAGTAGTTTTATAACGTTGTAGACACAGAAAATAATAGGAATCCTGTAAAAACAAATTATTGACCTTTCGATTAGGACGCTATTCGGCCCGCCATTCGCGAGCTTTCCTTCACAATCAAAAATTTAAATGAGTTTCCTCGTTTCACGAGAAAAGCGTATTTTTTTCTTCTAATGCCATTTTGGGATGGCATTACTCTTAAATGAATATTCATTCGGTGCGAAATCGTTTAAGAGATAATAGATTGAGGTTCATATTAGGTTCGCAATGAGTTATGGGTCTTCGTTTTGTATGCGAGAATTTGGTACTTGGATTCGTTGAAACTTGAAAGTGATTAATTGATCGATGAAGCGCTTACTTACTGAATTTGATGATAAAACGACTGCCAAATTGCATGGTGAGGTGTTACCTGAAAGAAATAATGACATTAGTATAATGGATGTATGTATATTAATAAAATAATCAATCTTATCAGAGTAATCGGATTATCGATTTCCCTAACTTTTTTAGATAACATGTAATTACAGTTTCGCACAGCACAGTTTAATCAAATCAAATCAAACTGTGCTGTGCGAAACTGTAATTATACGTGAATGAATTAGGCTCCGTTACTGAATAAAAACCCCTATTCCAAGTTAATCCAGCAGCAGTAGGTAATAATGCATAATATATAAACCTCGATTTTATTCAGGCATCTAAGCACAGACAAATGAACCCCATCAAAATAAGCGAACGAAACCTGGGCGAAAAAATCCCGGATTAAAGTTGCACAATGAACTTCTCAGTATCCGAAATTCTTACGTAATTTCCCGAGAGGACACAGAAAAATGTAGCTTATTACCTCGCAGGGCGAACGTACCTACATAACTACAGTCAAAACTAACTTGCCATTGTTGAAAGTCACAGTTTTCAATCTTGAACAAGTAACTTCATAATTCAGGCTCCCGGGACGAAACTAAAGTCGCAACTTTTGCCGGTGGGAATTCGGTAGTTCATAGCATGAAGTTATTACATAAGCCAAACAAACCGAATGACCACGCGGCCGCCGCGCGAGTTTGGTCAAGCTTAGGCTACGCACGCGATTCCCTTGCGAGCCATCCAGGTGAGTTCTAACTTCTAACTGTGGTGTTTATCTACTAAATATAATTTCAAGGCATAAACGAAAACATGTTTAGCGCTACAAATTAATTTAGTTTTATCAGTATCCCTCCATCAATGTCACTGCTCTCGTTATGGGCCCTTCTCAGGCACGACGAGTGACGTTTTAATTACCTACTTGTTATTTTACATCTCCTGAATATTGTTTTATTCGGGAGTTTATTCTATTATCACTTATCTGTTAATAACAAGCTTTTGTTATCAAACAACGTCAGAAGATTTTGAAAGCACCGAAATTATTTATAAATCTTATACTGGCATGTCTTTTAAAATTGTCTTTTACATTTTATTCTATTAACAGACTTCAATTTTCAAAAATGGAACGTCCAAATCGATTGAATTCGAATTTATTCGATGTATCTATAGTGATGTATAGTGATTGAAGCAGATGAAATGTTTTATTTAGCTGGTATTGAATAGCAGTGCTATAGCAAGACGTATTATAGTGTGGTCAGTATAATAGGCGCGCATCTCCGCGTCAAATCCTCTGGCGGCCGCGTGTCGCCGGTTGATAAGCATTCGATGGGCTAGGAAGGGAACGATGCAAGCTAAAAGCGATGGCGGGAATATTTGCACAATGAAATTATTACTATTACTATTACTGTCCCATTGCTCGTGCGGATTTTCACTTACAAGTCAAAGCTATCGTCCACCTGCCGTCACGATGTTTTCATAGTTTAATTAAGTAATCAGATCAGATCCAAGTCAGAGGTGCCTTGGATTTGAACTCAAGACCTATGACTTGGTAGTCCATTTCCATAATAATTAGGTTATTAGGTATATATTATTACCTGCAAAATAATTAGGTCATTTCATAAATAGCAAGTAAACGAGGTGACAACAATATAGTAGGAGCTTTCCACACAAAGCTCGTGTTGTGTGGAATGTGTTATATATGTTACAATGTGTTACATATTGTTGTAAATCACATACCTAATGGTAAATTATCTATGGTATCGTCAACTTAGGATACAAATGAATTGGTAAAATTTAATATTTTCAGTAAGCCTTAAACTATGTTGAAATTAAAGAGAGCCATCCATTGTGCGATATGTTGTTAAATAACGATAAGTGTTAGCAGGCTAACAGCTTATAATTTAAACCGAATGCAGTCTGCGACGCTACGTGATGATAGCAACACCCTGTTAACTAACCGTTGACCATCGACAGTTACGCTTTGTCCCACACTATAAGTTATCACAGATTCTGGCTAACATTTTCACTAGAACCCCAAGTCCCTTTAAAAAACCTTTAAGAGGACGTAAACAAAAGTATGGAGACATCGTTCCTGTTTAGTGAATTGTTTATTTATGTGCTTATAAGCAGTGATATCGATTATGCAAACAGGTGTCGCAAATCACACGATGGATAAGTAGACACAAATTGATTTACATTTGCTTGCCAAGTGAAACAGCCACTCTAACTAACCGCCTCGTTGGCTGCGAAAATGACTGGCAAAATTTCACATTTCGTGAACATTTATTTACAAGACAATAGGCCGCGATATGACGAAAATTTTCAATTAAACAAAACAAAACGTCGACGCCTTGGAGGGTATTGTATGGTGCGACAGTTGGCATTGGCGGGGAATGGCGTGGAATGGCGTGGCGTGGCGGATGTCCGGCGCGCGGGCTCGGCAATGGCGCGGGATACTAAAGCCGTCGTCGACGTGAGAATGGCGCGCGACTCACTAGCGCCATTACGCTCGGAATGGCGGAGATTACGCGGAGATATCATACGGGAGGTGACATCTAGGAATTTAAAACTAGAATTGGAACAGATTCTAACGTTATTGGGCAAAGAGTTCTTTTGACGTTGACCAAGCTTTGCACACTTAGTTTACTTAAACATAGGTACCTAGTTAATTTAGCAATAAATCAACATTACCAACGTTAGTTGTCTGGAACAGGCAGTTTGAATGAGGTGCAAAAAATAGAATAATACATCCAAGAGCTTCAAGGAACTGAATTAATTGATACTTAAATAAAAATAACGTCACCGGTTCTTCAAGTAGTTTCATGAACTTACCTGTTGCACAGATATTACATAAAATGTACAAAGTACCTACTTAATCTCAAAAATTATCTATGTATCCTTCCCACGTGAACGTGTCTGTGACCTCACATCTAGCTAGAAGATACATTTGATCTAGATGTCAAAATTAACCATCATTTTATCAGTAACATTTAGGGTTTTATTCAATCACGCACATCATAAAACGTGACATCATCTTGGTATTCAGTGCTCGGCAACAAATGTACAATACGATACAAATCTCGCGGCAGACACTCGGCAAACATACAGTAGTATCTCCCCTCGTTTCCTGCATCGTAAGTAACACACGTCCCGTATAAGTCTACAAACATATTTTCGTAACCCTTATTTCGCAACATTGGATTTTAAGAACGCAACAATAGAGTAAAAATTTGCGTGACATGACAGTTTTCAGACGGCAACTATGAAATCGGGCGCTACTACAGTGAGCGTCAATCTACCGAGAGGGAACGCTATTTCGGTCTGCATGGCATACACAAGCGGTCTTTAAAATTTTAATCGTTACATTCACTCTGCCCCGATGGCACACTGGAGACCGTGTGTTACCATGTTCATCAAGCCACCACCAAAAAGATAAAAAATGATAAAGTGTGACAAGCGTTTTGCGGCGCACCCTTTATTTTCGGAAGTGTCTTCCTAAACTGAGCCTTATACATTTTGATCGATGTGTCTGTTTCCATCTTTTGTTACCTAAAGTTGTTAAAAAGATTGCTTAAGTAACCCTGCTAAGAAAAGTTTGTCACCAAAAAGCGCCTGAAGTTGAACTATTTACTGTACTTACTTTTATTAGATTAGTCTATTAGATTGATTGATTAGAGTAACCGTCAATTTACTAAATTAAATTATATTAATTCCAGTATCAAGATTTATAATAATACTTGTATTCATCTCCACCCTTCCGCTTCCTCGTCCTATTTCTGGAATCCGGTTTGCTCAAAAGATGTCTTGTGATTATTTATGAACGGTTTCTTAAAGGAACCGTTCATTTAAAGGAGCTTCCTTTTGAAAATACGAGTATACTTATTAGAATACAACTTATGTTTAAATGGGTCACACATTTGTATTGTACTAACCAGAATGTTAAATATGGTTTGTAAAAATCTCACACCAATTGACAACATTTCAAATTTACTATGCAACCAAAACAAAAATACTGTTTCTTTGTTTTCCTATCCTGAGTTCCAAAACATTATTAGGTATTTATTTTTTATATTTCTTCATTTCGGGGAAAAAAATGAGTGATGACGTCACTTATACGGCGGAAAGAGAAAAATGAAATTTTGTCGCAATAAAAATATATGAACAACGAAATAGGTACCTTAATAAGGTTCTGAAAAATTATGATAGATATCTTTTTGTGATTTTTTTCATTTTCCATGCTAAGATTATTAAGTTATTTTTCAAGTATCTAAAGGTACAAATTCAATCGCGGGCAGGATTCGAACCTGCGTCTTCTGGTTTGATATACCAGACGCTCTGACCTCTAAGCCACCGCGAACCCTACCCGCATGATTGAAATTTTGCCTTCACATTCTGAATTTACGTCATAAGGTGACGTTAGGGACATCTATGAGAGGCAAGTTACCTTACTTCTCAACCGACACGACTTACTTTACAGTTAGTTCAGTGTCGTACGATGCCACCTTACCTTTTAACTATCTTTTTGTGTTTTTTTTTGCATTTTCCATGCTAAGATTATTAAGTTATTTTTATATTTTATTATATTTTTATAGAATTTACGTCATAAGGTGACGTTGGTGACATCTATGAGAGGCAAGTTACCTTATGACGTAACTTCAGAATGTGCCGGCAAAATTTCAATCATGCGGGTAGGGTTCGCGGTGGCTTAAAGGTCAGAGCGTCTGTTATACCAAACCAGAAGACGCAGGTTCGAATCCTGCCCGCGATTGCATTTTTTCCTTTACGTAATTTTTTAAGGGCCAGTAAAATGACGTCATGTCACCGTTTAACCGTACAAATGACGTTATTTGGTACTTACGTCTGTTTAGAATAGAAAGCACTTCCAAGTCAAAAATAAATATGAAAATGATTGAATATCGGAAAAATAAAAAATACAAGTATCCTATTCCTCGATCTACTTTCAAGTAAAATTTTAAAATGTGGGTGTTAAAAAATTAAATGTTTTCAATTGTTCAATCTAAGTTGCGACCTTTTCCTGGCCTTTCTGGCCAGTTCGCCGGTTTAGCCTTTAGCATTCGGATTGTTCATGCCCTGTTCCCGCTCACATCATAATCTTCTTCACTACATAGTATAAAACAAAGTCGCTGTCGCTGTCTGTCCATCCCTATGTATGCTTAAATCTTTAAAACTACGTAACGGATTATGAAGCGGTTTTTTTTTAATAGGTTGAGTGATTCAAGAGGAAGGTTTTAAGCTATTTAACGTTACGCTACGACTCTTAGGAATGTGGTAACGCGGGGGAAACCGCGGGCGGGTCGCTAGTATAATTTAAAATAAGAACTTGAAATTTGTAAAGAGGTCACTAGGACTGATGATGCAAATACGAAGTCCTATTTAACTCGTCGCGTCGCGGCGTAGTATCGGTGGGCCGCGTCGAGTATTTCAATACTGCATTTATAATATACTGCATCACTACATAGTATAAAATTAAGTCGCTGTCGCTGTCTGTCCGTTTCTATGTATGCTTAAATCTTTAAAACTACGCAACGGATTTTGATGCGGTTTTTTTTAATAGATAGAATGATTCAAGAGGGAGGTTTTAAGCGGTTTAGCATTACGCTACGACTCTTAGGAATGGGGCAACGCGGTTGAAACCGCGGGCGGGTCGCTAGTTTATAATAAGTACCTAGTTAGTACCTATCGGTTATCGGCAACGAACAGTAAAATGAACGATTTCATTGAGGTTCTCATTTCAAACCAAGTTTACTCATTTCTATCTTTCTCCTACTCGAGTTATTTTATTTACATACAATTACGCCTGTATTTTCCGAAGGGTTAGGCAGAGGTGTACCTACTAATATACACCTAAAGTTCGCGGATATGTTTAAGTCCCATGTAATAGGGGTCGAGCCGTTCTTTTAATATTTTATTTAATAAATACTTTTACAAATTAAATATGATATTAGCCGTAAGACCTGTAGATAGAATATCTTCAAGAAATAGTCATTTTTATTTTTTATTTATTTTATTTTTTTTAAAACGTGCACGTGTTTACGTGCTAAAGCTAGCTCTTACGTGCGAAAGTCGAAACACACACCAAGGTGCTTTTAAGGGTGGTCGCCAGCCATTCAGACCCCAAGAGGTCCTACCACCGAGTAAGTCAGATATTTACGGGATGCCTATCTGAAAGGCAAGTGAGGAACAGTATTCTAACCCGTCATTAAATAGACGATAAGTTCTTGCGAAAACTGTTGTCTTAGTGCCTACCTACTTTATTTAGCGATGTAGCCAATAAACTATATAATTAAGAAATTATTTAATTTTCTTGATTCATAAAATATAAAAAAAAACTTTATTACTTGGATAACTTAGTCTCTGTTTCAGAATTCCAACTTCTTTTTTTGGTACTTAATAAAATGTGTGTTATGTAAGTAGGCACCTAGTCTACTAACAACGGCTATACAAAGTGTATATGTATAGGTACGTATGTACGCTTTATTATCCAGAACCGTTGATCCGATTTTGATGAGATCTCGCACTCCGGAAATATGGGCTTCCATTCACGGAATGCGAGAGGATTTCGAATGACAATATTTGACGACATCGCAGACGTATCGAGCTGTTTGAAATGCAGGAAAAACGCAGGAAAAATTCTCAGTTTCACCACTTAACCCTTTAATTACTTTTAACCTAACTAATCTACTACTACTACTAAACCTAACCCTAATTATTGCATAAAAATAAGGCTATGGACATTAAATACGGAAAAAGCCAAGCGATTGAATGCAACTTATTTAGGAAATCCTCGTTATTAGTAGAGAGTAAAAACTGCTGAGATAGAATTTTAATTGCCCGTATTTGTATCTAACTAAATATACGGGTTGCATGTTCAAAAGAACAACACTAGGCTAATATAAATCAGAATACGTATTCGTACGGTGAAGTCAAGGAGTCGACGATGAAAGCAAGCGTCTAAACTCTACAAAAATTTTAACGAATGTTAACCTCACATGACTCGGGGACAAAGGCACAAGTTATGCCACAAAAAAGTTTAAACATCGCGTATGAACAGTCCTCGCTACATTAAAAACCCTAAAACGCCGCGGCATTATATCATTTACGACAAAAAACGTGTAGAAACACGCGAGTCACGAGGCTCCTTGCAATGAGTGCTCACCGCTAATACAGCCGCTCCACGCGTGTCCTGTCCTGCTTTAAAATTCAAATCTTATTTACATTCACCCCCTGGCTTGGTGTCTCCGAAAATGGGTCTTAACTAACGCTGAAAACACTCCGCTGTGGGACTATTTTCGGCGCCCCTTTAGGACTGTTAAAATAGAATGTTCGAGACCCAGAATATGTAATTCAATAAGTGTACAGTACTGTTAACCTATATTCAATATTCGAAGCTCAATATCCGAGTACATCTTAAATTCTTTCCAGACAGTGATTTCAAAGTCGTTTATTATGTTAATTATTAAGTTAAATCTTCGTCTCATTTTCATATGATCTACGTAATTAAAGATACAAGAAGTCATATTTCCTGTTACATTAGCATCGTCAATTTTGTTAGTACCTACCGTTTGATCTCGTTAGCTGTTCAATTCTGTACGCTGTGTAGGGTTGACAGTTAGCAATGCGATTCGACTAATAAATCATAATACGGCGGAATCGAGCCCCCTGGTAACTCTCAATTTTCCGATGTACACGGAACATTGCGTCAATCATCGCCAATCGTATACCTATCTACCTACCTACAAACTCGTAGCACTGAAACAAGATTGCAATTACTAATGCTTTGGTACCTATACGTCGAACGTAATTAGGAGAGTGCTGGTTCTGCATATAATATGGATAAAAACGGAGACGACGTCTCAAAAAAGCTATGTACTCTCCATCAATCTTAGATAAAAATCTTTACAGCCGTGAAAAAAGATACATTTAAATTAGATACACATTCATTTAGAGAGATTGTTCTTGTAAAATGATGGATGAAAAACGTAGACAGTCTTATAAAAACTAGATAGAAGCAATTCTAATTCGCTACCAATCTTAGATTAACCTTAGGTATAAAAAACATGATTCACGTGCTAGCACATGGCGTATATGTGGCCAATATTGGTGCAAATATTCGTAGTAAAATTCCACGTCATAGTAAAACAAAAGCTTCAAAAACGTTGCGCAATCAAATTTGAATCATTA
This sequence comes from Acronicta aceris, assembly GCA_910591435.1. Taxonomy (NCBI): domain Eukaryota; kingdom Metazoa; phylum Arthropoda; class Insecta; order Lepidoptera; family Noctuidae; genus Acronicta; species Acronicta aceris. The sequence continues at coordinate 5,612,586 of OU342763.1, read as the reverse complement.
AAAGTTGTGGCGCAATAACAAACTTCAAGGTCGCATGGTTACCTTTGACCCCAGTCACCCCGGTTTAATATTACATTCAAATACATAGATAAACTCGTCGCTTGCTGGACGATTATCGTTAATTTTTAAGATACCCTGTCATAAACGGCCAGCTGTATACAGACATGTTTAAGGTTTTTTAACCTCAGACCTTTCTCGCTGAATATTTTGTACTTAAGTAAGTACTATAGACATTTTTATGAAACGACTGAAGTAAATAGTTAAGAAGAAAAAAAGTAGAAGACCATCAATATGTCAGGTACCTATATTTCCCATGTCAATGTACGGGTCCTTAAGAAAAGAACGTCTTTCAATCCTGATTCCTGACATCACGTCGTTCTCATCGTATAATATGCCATCATCATTCCATTAATATTAAACGCAAGACTATAAATTCCACACGAGACAGCCTCTTAATACAATCAATTAAATAATGTGCTATTAAAGGAAATACGTAGACTGGTGATGTAGCCTAGGAACAATTTATTTGTATAATCATCTCCATGAAGATGACAAGTATTAAAACCGGCCGGCCTTGAGGCGCCGACACATGAGATCCTCTTTTGTTTGTATTCGCTAACACCTAATGGAACGATCAACTAAACTATTGATAACGTGGAACTTTCAGGCCCATCATTACCATAATACCCACAGTAGTAGCATTATCTCTAACCGTTTCACTTAAACTGGAGGCACGAAACGTTATTAGTTTAACGAGACTAACCTTGACAGGACTATTATTCAGAAAGACAGTTAAGAACTACTTGTATTCGCTGAAACATTTGTAAACAGTTTAAAGTACAACATAATATTTTTGTTTAATGAAATTTTACTAATCGGTAAAGGTAGGTAGTATCCTTATTCCAATTAATATTAAAAATAGATAAAAACTTTAGATGATGGAGTTACATTTTTTATGACCCCCCTTAACCACGAAAGCGATTAAAGACATTTTTGTTTCTACTTTCTAAGTAATTTCAAGAAGTAAAGTTTTTTTATTTTGTTTATTGGAAGGAATCTCTGGAACTGTAGATCCGATTCTGAAAAATCTTTTACCGATAGAAAGCTACATTATCCTATATTCATGCAAAAGAAATTGCAGGCGGAAGCTAGTATTTAATAATTTTAAACAACTTGTCTAAATCGCAATCATCAACATCCAAGCGAGCAAAGCCGGAGGCAAATGCTACATATATAAAAATAAAGGGTTACGAATGAGCAGATGAAATGCAAGTTCAAGTCAAGAGACTTTAAATAGCACAAACAAAAGTATTTAAATCTTTCAATTGGCTCTTCAGTACGTGTAGACAGCGCTGTCGTCAAATTAAAGCTCGTTTGTTTTTGTTCCTCTATCAAAAATCTTGGCCTTTGGATTTTTTCTTTACTTTTAATGAGCGTATGTGACTAACGATTAGTCATTCATTAGGGATTTTTGTCTTCAAATTTGTTCATTACTAACTTCTATTTTTGTTATAAAGATGTTTTTAGAACGGCATGCGGGACTGTCCATGATACCTCGATTAAGTCTATTAAGTATTTCGTCCGCTGGTACCAATCAAACACTAATTACTAAACATTTAATATTGCTGAATCGTGTTCAAAAATAGAGCTCACGCGTATGACTTAAGTTTGTTTCTATTTAGTAGCCGTCACCGCTTCACGGCTGAGTGACAGCTGTCAACACACGACTTACTTGCTTCACACCCAATCTACAAACATCAGAAACATTCAGGCTTAATAACATGTTCACACGTTTTTCTTTTATCACGTGAATATTGTGTGAAATAATAACTATGATGTAAATAAAAAATAACTATTTTCTTAACAAAGCTAATAAATTTTATTGAATAATGAAAATTATCTACTAAGATATGAGATAATGTTCTTTATGATTATTTGCACATAATTAATGATAATAGTATGAATAATAAGTTGGCAACCTCGGGCAAGTCGTACCAAGCCTTGAAAAAAACAGATAAATCTGTAATTACTGTAATAAGCAGTGACTAGAACAGTAAGCAATTCTTATCTGGATCTTTAGTGTCACAAATTAATTATTAAGTATTATTATTCAGCCGTTGTCATCCCATTGCAGGGCAAACGCCTCCCTACCCTGTTTCCACTCACAAAAATTTATTGGCGTGAAAAATAAACATTGACTATATCTGCAGTGTATCCCAACACGATTAATGTCAATTGTAGGAAATAGTTAAAACCGAAAATAACACCAGGCATGCTCGGAGGGGAGGGCATAATGGTCGTAACATGGGGTCCCCCAAATTATCCGAATAAACAGGAAGGTAGTTGTTTCAATAGTAAATTTGATTTGAGCCAATATAAGGTCTGGACTTGACTATATAAGATCTTGGACTGTCCAGCGACCGGTGAGTCATTCGAGCAGGAATCCGTATCACATTTACAATAGGTAGGTAAGAGAAAAACGCCACAACACCTGAAGGGTGTCGGTTAAAAAATAAATCAAAATAATATGATTTGATCTCCTTGCTCACTTCCACGTCTACAAAAAGCAAAAACACTTGAAGGTAAATGACAAATTAAAGCAATTAATTTACGTGCTAGGTTTAACTATTAAATTAACGATTTATATTAATTTTAACGTCGTCGGGACATCAGTGGAGAATCAACGAAACGCGTCGACGCGCCCGAGTTATTACCGGTGCGTTCCAAGCGCGTTCACCTGCGATCGAGGTGAAGGTCACGCGCGGCATGAACCGAACGCGCCCGAACGCAAATGTCAATGTAAATATTGTAGGTATTCCCGCCATGGCCGGCCATCTTGAATTTCGGCTTGACCGGTTTTGGGATGAGACCCAGAGTTAAATAGCGTTGGAATGTCGACTTTACTGGATTTCTTTGCTCGTCACGGACGTTTGTGATTGCTAAACTCTCCCATTGTGTATCGTCTACACTGTTGCATCAACGTATCTAGTATGTACTTAAATTAATCTTAATGTCGAATTAAGGCATTTTATATGTTAAAATGTAATTATGTAGTAATTCAAATAGAATTAGGTACTAGTATACAAATACTCAGGTAGTCATAAGTATAATAAATACATAAATAATTAATTTAATAAATAGATAATAGAATATAAGACTCTATTGTATAATGTAGCCAAAGACAACGTTCCTACGTTAATGTAACTTGTCTAGTTTGTTCAAACTCGAAGGTCGTTTTTTTTATTGAAAATTAGTTATGTAGCTACTGAGATTGCTTACATTGTTACATCTGTAACTCATACATAGGTATACCTACCTACTCATAAGTGTGTATAAACGTGTGAGCATGTTTAATCCTAATATTAATTCAAAGCTAGCTAACTGAATAATAAAAAATACTAATGATAAAATACTCATGACAACATTTAAATGAAGCGGGTTGAGTACGCGGTGGCTTAGAGGTCAGAGCGTCTGGTGTATCCAACCAGGAGACGCAGGTTCGAATCCTACCCGCGATTAAATTTTTCCTTTGCTAAAATTTTATTTTTATTTTTTTATTTGAACTTCTAATGATAATTTACGTAACAGCTTACATAGAATCACGTGGAGTGAATTTTCGATATTGATTCTTGTAAATTTTAATCCCCAAACTATTGTTAAAATGAAAACACGTTTCGCGTAGCGGCTGAGCGATCGGCTTCTGCGCCAGGTGTTGTGGGTTCGATCCCCACACGGAGCAAATATTTTTATGATCTACAGGTAGTTGCTCCGGTTCTGAGCGTTTGTGTATGTGAGAATTTATGTTTGTAAACGCACCCACGATACCTACAGGAGAAAATCCAAGTGTGGGGCAACGTGTTATTTAAAAAAAAAGGAATGAATTGATGAATTTGAGTCTTGAGCTAAGGCCAATATTTCAAATACAATACTTGAATAACCCAGTCTTTGATTAACAAACCGGTTGAGCGCCATCTTAAGTGGTATTTTAAAACTTAAATCCCTTTCCGCCCTTCTGAACGAGAACAAAGGTACCAATTAAGCGTCATAATCGCCGGCACCCTTATAATTAATACTACAGAAATTAAAACTCCTGCAATAAACGTACAGTACAGACTATATAAAAAATACACAATCGTAGCTTTGTGCTCTACCGAACATTAATTAAGAAGAGAAGAATTTCATATCAAAAGGTCCTAAAATTGCTGTAGTTCTAAAATGAACTTTATGTTTCGACAAATTAAAGTTTAAAGTTCCCAATTCGAGGAAACATGGCAGTATTGAGTAACAACGATGGTTTATTTGGATGGTCTAAAGTCTTCGGCGTCGTGGTTAAAAATAATGCATCCGTCCCACGTAAAACATTGTAAGTCAAGCCTACAATTTTGTAGTCTTTTACAGGATTTCACACAAAAGCCTACCCTGTTACAAAATCAGAATATTATTTTAGACATTATGTGTTTAAACTTAGTTCATAAATACACTTATCATGCTAATTGGTGAGTCGAAAAGCCTAGTAATATCATAACTACGAAGTTCAATGACTTTGCATTTCGACTTACGAATTGAGGTTCCCATAAAATACATAGTAAAATCTATTCAAAAGGTACCTTGTGTCCATTAAAAGGTGTCCTTAATTGAAGAGCACATACGATAGTTTAGTATGAATGTAGTTTGATAGCGGAGTGGGGGACAGCGCCGAGTTACTAACGAGGGGAAAAGTGCCTATTTCCGAGGCGTAATGACGTCGTGTCAGCCCTCTAGCCCAGCCAAACACCCACCGAGCCTGAACAGAATTCTAGATAATATTTATACAACCTCTACATACAATACTTCAGACTAAACGTTCGTTTTACACGAAATAGGTTAGTCTAAGCACTACAGTTTCGGTACGGAATGTTTACGTAGATTTGGTTGATGATAAAGTCTATATTTGTACACGATTTTCTTAATTGTAATCATTATCTCGATCGTTTTCAAGGAAGAGGACGCAACTTGTGATGTTATAAATAGAGTTTGATCGTAAGGCTTCTAGGAAGTTAATTTATTATTCTATAGTAAATAGAAGTCAAGGACCCTCTTAGACATAAAAAGGCTTTTCTTTAATAAATAATTTGTGTAAAATGAATATCGAGAAAATACGGTCTTTACTTAATTATTTTAATCGCTGCTGTTATTTATAGATTCACACAAATACAAGTAAACACAGTGTTTGCCCTAAAAAAATGGTTTTGAAGGGAAATTTATGAACGGAATATGGATGGTACCTACAAACAGACAGATAATAATTGTTTTTTTTTTAATAGAAATACCGTACTTATAATAATATCATAATTATCGTAAGTATTTAATAAAATGCTGTTATTATGACACTTCCATTTTATTTATTTGTATACTATTTTCATTGTAGGTACTTAATATCATATGCGTGATGCGGGAGCACTAGTAAAAAGTTTTGACTGATCTAAATTCGCAACAACAATGAAATGTGGCAGCGGAAATAAACATTTGGGAAACAACAAATTGGTCGGACCCTTGTCTGGTGTCCCGAGATTTATTTAAAAAGTTAGTGAACCGTAGCGTGTTTTTTAATCTGAATCTATCGAGTTTGTATATACTACAGATAACAAATTAAATTGGTAACAAAGCTTGAACAGTCTTTTTGAGGTTTTGTACCACGAGGATTTCGACTTTTTTTTTTTGGGGAACCCCATGTGGGGACGTGTTAGAACAGTTCCTCACTGCCATTCAGATAGGCATTTCGTAAGAGCCAAGAAAATACCGTGCAATTTTTCCGCGGATGAAACCGCGGGCGGGTCACTACTTAGTAGATATATTATAAAACAATTCTATCATCCCGTCTTTAGAAAATTTCCAGAAAAATGCGCAAGCGACACACACACGTTTGGCGTAGCGGCTGAACGATCGACTTCTGTGTCACGTGTTGTGGGTTCGATCCCCACACGGAGCACATATTTGTATGATCTACCGGTAGTTGTTCCGAGTCTGGGCGTTTGTGTATGTGAGAATTTGTGTTTGTAAACGCACCCACGATACAGGAGAAAATCCTAGTGTGGGGCAACGTATTTTTTTTTAAATCGTTTATAAAACACAAAGGACATGACATAGGTATTCATTTCCTCTATAACCATATTGCTTGAACTTTAAACTTCTCGGCACTTAGCGTGTGCATAATAAATTCACATTACATTACGTCATTGTCAATAGTTTAACACATACATACAATACCAAAAGGTTACGTAGGTATCATCAAACATAATACAAAAAGGTGCGATTTTACGTAAAGATAGAAAGGTGTAAGTACCTAAATTTTGTATCTACACAAAAGGATAGTTAAAAATATAATCTTTATTTATAAAACAAAGTTGGGTTACACCATTTATATCTCAAGATCGACTGGAGGGACTTTTCTGATTTTGGATTTGTCTCTGCCCCGAACAGCAGAATAACTATTAAAACATTAACGGGCAACAGCTATGTATTTAGTATTCTGAAAAAATAAGATTTAGCGGCTTACAGCCAGCTTACCAGCTTAAAAAATCTTCATTCAACTAATAATCATCGCATGTTTATTATATTTAGCAAATAAATTACCCAAATTCTACACTGAATACTTAGTTTTCAAGTAATGATAACAAGAAACTTAGCAGTAACTTAGTTATTTGTATTTATTAGATTAGGGATCATCACCATTAAACACACTGCAAGACTATATATATACATTTCTATGGAAGCTACTCTAGTGTCATCAATTCATTATTTAGAAGAAATCATTTAAAACTGGTGTATAATTGAACTAAAATATTAAGTAGATAGATGAGAAGAAATTGGTGCAGAATACATAATACATGACCATCAAAATTACGTAGATAATGATAAAAAAATTATATTTACTAGTTATATTTACCTGTTATAATTAATCGCGCTTTAAATATAACATTTGAGCTAGCGAATCATCATCCTTTAGTACCTATTTAGCAAAATAATTTAATGTGTCATCAACTCGCAAAAAAGAAGAATGATGCCTACACGACATCGATTCATGGTGGACATTCCGAAAACCCGAACGAAACGCTTTAAGTCCACTTTTATCATGCGTACTACTGAAACGTGGAATGCGCTTCCCGAGTGGGTCTTCCCCGATATATATAATCTGGGTGTCTTTAAATCACGAGTGAATCGGTTTCTTCTCGGCAAGCGCGCTCCATCGTAGATCGCAGTATCGCTTAACATCAGGCGAACTGGCGGTCAAGTGTTAGCCTATCACAAATAAAAAAATAACGCCCATCATCATCATATCCTGAAGCAGGTCCACTGCTGAACAAAGGTCTTCCCAAAATAAGTCTTATGGATCGTCATTGGAACTATAGGAACACAAACTTTACTGGAAATGTTTTGAGGAATCCACGGTCCTTGACCCGTAAACTTTCTCTAACTTCGGTCTCCGGTCTCTAGACCGGAGTAATAAATATGAGTAAACTTTTTTTTTGTTACTTTTTAAATTAAAAGCTTGGGTACAGGGCGATTTAACTTAGGCTATGATTATGAAATGCTGAACTTAATCATTTTGAAATAATGTAGGCTTAATAGAAAACTCAATATTGATTTTTTTATAAAACTGCCTCGTTAGCCCAGTGGTCCTAAGCGCGGCTGCTACGCTAGAAGTCCTGGGTTCCCAGATCGAGCAAAATGTTATTGAATTGATTGATTCTATGAAACTCTCGTTAATGACAATAGGCTCGTCCCATTACATGGGACCTAAAACGAACGGTTCGCCATACCGGCGAACTGTGGGTGTAAATTAGTACGCCTCTCCCTAACCTCTCGGGGAATACAGGCGTGATGATATTTATGTATGTATAACTACGAGTCTTAGATATATGTTATATCCAAGTTTAAGGGCTTTCCAAATACATATTTCGCTAAAGGATTTCGACTGTGTTATAAAATTAAAACATAAAAAACAAACTATTTATATATTGAATACGAATATTCTGCGGATTCTATTCGATAAAATTTTGCTTCAGAGATCAAAATTTAATACAGTCTAATAAAATCGTTGGAAGATAAACTCAGATACAAATAGCATCAAAGGTTATTTTACGTTCGCAATAGAAAGGTATACGATGCTCTAACAAATGAATTTTCAGCAAAGTTCACTTTAAATTCACAAATTGTGAGACAGCTCCGAAACTATTAAGTAGTGCAGATAGCAGGGAGCGGACAGTTCGGTAAAATGATTTTAATATACCCTGTGAATTTACAATTTAATATTTATAAATAAAGATGTACCTCCCTAATACTGTTCGTTGCAACACAAAAGGATGGCTGGGAAAATTGGAAAAATCGAGAAAAACAATGTCCTTCTTCTGTAGGATTTTTTATTTGGATGGGACATCGTCGGTTGGCTAGTAAATAATAAATAATATATGTATGTATGTCAGACTTCTCCAAAATTACTACATAATTATAATTATTCGAGAGAATTCCGATGTTGATATGGAAGGGAAACATTTTTACTTAACGGTATTTATAATTCTTCTAACTGAATCTAATTAGACGGAATACTTGTGACTAGATGCCTATGTACTCGTAGATTTTAACCGTAAAGTGTTTTATGATAGGTCGTATCATCTGCCACCTGAGAAGGCGGCAAGCTATGTCAGATTTCGACTAAAAACAGCAGTTGCCTTCCTTAGCCTTGTGGTAGCCACGGCCATTACAGGGCCAGCCATCTCTTAACCCCATAAAGGTAGTTACATCTTAGCCGCCGTAGGTGGCGCGCGTGCTGGGCACCTGCACGCAAGCGAGTGGGATGCCAGACTGAACCTCGCCCTTTGAAGGGGCCCGGATGTTGGACCGCAGTCTGTCACGGTCGTGGTGAATGTCGCGAATCCCATGGCTCTGAATATAGGGCAAGGAAGGCAAGTACGGTTTTTAGATGGTAAGAGTCTGACACACCCTGACGCCTCCCCGGGTGGCAGACGATAAATGAGGACTATCCTTACTATGAAAAAAAGTATATATCTAAAATATATTGTCTAGACTAGTGTCTTCACCTACAGATCGTTCTCTACAACATCAAATGATAAAGAAGAGTTGATTTTTTGCGACTAACGTAAAAGGGTATCTTAAGTACGGAATCCCGCAAACATTATCGTGAAGGCACGGACCCTTCCCTAAGGTGAGCACTTTTATATGCCCATCAAACCTTACGAGTCCAATAAAACACGATTGTTTTCCATTAACATCGACATCCACCGCCCTGTAAACTAAAAAAATATACCAGCATTTAGGATCTGTTGGGCTCAAAATGGGCTATTTTAGTCCTCCAATTATGTTATTAAACAATCGTCTATACCTACACTCCGTAATAGAAAATCAATAGGACAAGCGGAATAGACAAGTGCGACCAATAAATTATTAACAGTGCCGAATTTAATAAAAATATTGACCACGATCAGGGAAAGAATTGCATCATGAGAGGCTTCTATTATAGTGTGTCCGGGGCAAGGCTCAAGAAATCTGACAAAGACGAAAACCTGCAGCGCGTGACAGTGAAAATATTTCAAAGGCACTAAGGCTTATAATACATAGGTATAGAAAGAGGGTGTTCACAGGGCAAAATGAATTTTATTTACATTTAAAAAGCGTAGCGGCATCTTTGTCAATTCACTCCTGTCCATCGGCAGGGTCGAGCGAACAAATAAAATGAGATCACGACAGTACCCTGCTAGCGACAACAATGAACTGGGAAAGATCTGTTTTGCTTTAATTAAAAGTAAATTGTTCGTACAGGCATTAAGCATTTAGATGAGAGCTGTGAACAACAATAATTACTATCATAGTCAATGGAACACGATAAAAACGATGAAGATACAATGGGAAATTCTCATTCGGATCTGCACGCCACCGTAGACCAGCTCCCCTACATAAGCGACATTCTATTGGCGGAAACATGTCATGATAATAATGACAATATATTGTGCGATTGACATTAGCACACGCTCTATGCGATCTCGTGGTAAGTTGTTCCAAACATTTTCATCTTTCCGTGAAGTGTTTATGCCAACAGAAAGTCACTTATTTTATTAAGCAAGGATAGAAAATGTTGTCAAAAATATTCGTAATACGCTTGTGACTGTACGATACTAAAAACGAACAAAATATATATGTATGTTATTATTACTACCACAAATATTCTTACATATTATAAAACAAAGTCCTCCGCGCGTCTGTCTATATAAGTATCAGTTCGCGACTAACTCAAACTTACATAACGACTTTTCATGCGGTTTACACTGTTGAACGGAGTGATTCATGAGGAAGGTTTTAAGATATTTAACTTCACACTACGACTCTTAAGAACGGGACAGCGCGGGTGGAACCGCGGGCAGTTCGCCAGTAAGATATAAATATGATCCTATAACGGATACGATAAGGTTCCTATTCCATAGGTTGTTCCTTTCGACAGTGAGTCACGTGTGCTAACTAAAACAATACACAGCTCTATTTCAGTGTTACTCAAAAGTTTTCCATAATCGTTTTTACATATTCATCGCGATGTCAGGGTGCGTTTGAGACGAGACGTCTGTACGAATTTGAATAACAAATGGCTGACATCTGCATGTTTCTAGCGGGGATTTCACCAGCCTCCCTTAAATCCTGATTCAGAGAAACAATACTGGTCCCTTATGAAACCTGACAAGAGGTCATAACTTGGGCTTATAGCATTTATTATGCTGACAAACAAATAATAAAGTCGTTGGCTGTTTCTACATCTTCACACAAAATGATAGCAATTACAAAACTCGGAGCAATTTTCTTTTGTTTTACGAAATAATAATGGATGCATTAGGAAGCATTTTCGTCGCGTTTAAAAATACCTACTCATCACACGGAGGTCAGTTAATCAAGGCTACACTTCGACTAAGAGCGGAGTAACAAAGAAAAGGCATTTTATAAAACAAAGTAAACGGACACACATCTTAACGTGGCATTGACCAGTGAATTTGTTAATGCATTAACTTTGCTAGTCAAATTGTCGGGAGGTCATCGGTCTATACCAATAAATACTTGGCTCTTACGTCACCGGCTGCCAGACATACGCCACTTGAATAACAACGATAGAAGTCCACTACTCAGAACAATAATTAAATTTTCCACACGCGCCTCACCACAAGTCAAAATGAAACGAATTCAGAAACCTCGCAAACGCTTCGCCGGCTTAATAATTTAATATTACGAAAGAAATATTCAGTAGTTGTGGTCCCATCCCAGCCATATTTCACTAGTAAGGTATCGAAGAGCAGGGAAACGCGGGTCCGCAATCCTCTAGACGCCGATTAATTTCCAGGTTGCCGTAACACTTAGTTATGACCACAAGAAACCGCTGGGCGGTGGAACAAAATAGAAGATATTACCTGGTCTGTGGATCCATTCTTTATACAATTTGCGTTTCAATATCGTCAGCTAGGCTCGTTAGGATAGTTTCTATGGTTCATTATTTTTTATTTTTTTTTAAGAAAGCTTACGAGCAATGCTAATGATTTCTTTTAACTTTTCGTTCGTCGAGATTCTTGTGTGGTTCGAAAGGCACGAGTTATGTCGTAAGAGGCCTTCGCCGCCATTTTGCAACATTACGACTGTGATGAGACGGCAAATTGCTCATTTGTCTACCGCGACACTTGCAAAAGCGGTGCTGAGATTGTGTGTACCTACCTTTACCTTTAGCTTTTGATTTTGCAACCTTCAGGAAAATATTTGCAGCTAGACGTTAAAAGTGCGAGCATTATATGAGAACGAGTGTGTAGACAAAAAAGTGTTGTTGTTTTAACCAAGCAAGCGTGACTTGGCGTAGTTAAATGTGTGTTAAAGGCTATATATATGCACTTAAAATCAGCTTCTTTATAAATAAATAGGTACTTAAATGCTTATTATTTATTTCTAAGCATTACCCATGCTACAACATAAAGGACAATTTTACCAGGTCATCCACCTCATAAAACAGCGAGTTGTCGTCAGGGAAAAATCTGACATTTAAAGATGCCTTTTGAATACCAGGGGTTTTCAGCCATCTTATCCACGTGAAGAGCAACGACGTCACAATACCCTGAAGCGCTCGCCCTGAAAAACGTTAATTGCACGACACCGACCGTGGTGAGGCACCAGCCTCTATCTCGCATTGCAACCAACATTCCAACCAACCATACGAAGCAAAATGGACTTTAAACCGAAACCAATAAATCATACTACAGAAAAGTTGAATGAAGTATTTAATATACTTTTAAATGAACCGCACTTAGCACCTGAAGGCATTAACGATTTAAAAAGAAGGAAATAAATAGTGAAAAAATTGCAGGAAAATATGGTTCAGAATGACTCGAGATCAAGTTTGAAGCGTTGTTCAGGCAACGTGAAAAAAGTGGCTATTACACGGTTCTGATTTCATGATTATGAAAATTCAGAAGTTTGTGGAAAAAATAAATATAAAACTTAATGCCTCTTAGGTGATAATAGCAACAATAAAGTTATTAAGCAATTTAAAGTCCACGATGACATTGGAGGGAGAAATTGCATCGTGTCCAATACAGGCTTTTAGTTCAGAAGCCTAAGTAAAACTACGAGAAAAATACTTAACAATAGCTCTGCAACAAGAAACGGGTTAATACTTAAAGCGCTCAACAATAAACTTTTTGTGTCCACCGGAAATAATGAAGGAATGAGACAAAGAAAAATGATGAACTCTCCAACAAAAGAATCGGTGAGTAAACTGTAGAAAAAGACTGCGGAATGAAAACCAGCCTTATGTAGGTTAGTTGTCACCGTTCGGAAAACTTTAAAAGACATAATGGAATGAAAAAATACCGAGTAAAACGGAACGAGGAATATAGGAAGCGAAGGAACTTCGAAAGTCGACTGTGAAGTTGGTGAGATCAAGTAAACCATTAAAAAGTTCCATAATTATTTTTGTTTGTTTACCTGTTTTTGACCTTACTGGAGTTACCAGTATGTTTAGCAGGACATGTTTATGCTCTTGAAAACTTTAAGTTACGAATCAATTTGATAAGCTGATTTACCAACGTTTTACAGTAAAAATTAGGTATTAGGTGCTATTAATTGCACGCGGAACCTCAAAAAGTTTGAAAGTTTTTTTATTCTAACACCGTTAATAAAATTACTTACAATTGTGTCAGGAAAGCAAGTAAACAAAACAACCAAAACAAATGTTAAGTCTTAATCTGTGACATCTTAACATGCGAGCTAGGAAGCTTCGAAGTCGAATTGTTAGTATACTCATTAGCCGGGTGTTTAACATGGACTCGAGCAAGTTAATATCTCTACAAGACACCCACCGCCATCAACAAATAAGTTACATATAAAACGATCGGAAAACGCCTGAAGAAAATCCTCACAATCATTGACAACTGAAATAGAACCTAAACACAATTAGGAATAGGATTCGTTGTCGCCCAAGCGTGTAACCAATAAAGGGAACGAACGACGCAACAGATCCCCACGAATATGTTCGCAGGCTCACTCCGAGTTACTAACACTCGCAATTCATTTTGTGAACTGAATATATTATACCCTGATAAAAGATAAAGCACCTTTCGCCCTCGGCGTAAGGGTGAAAATAAGAAAGGACTGAAGTCGTAGAAATAAGCGGGAATTTTCAGACTGACTTCCAAATGATTTTCGTCTCTATGTTGGTAGTAAATAAGGCGAAGTTCATTCGAGAAGCTAACATTTTTACAAATCCCAAATCGCGATCATATGGCAAGGCAGACGATAAATATGTTCGCTGTATTGAAATCTTACACTGTCATAAGAAGTCGTAAATTGATCGAAAAGAAGTTAAGTAACTTTATTTTGTTAAACTTTTATCACTTTCGTATATACTTTTAGGGTTGTCTGGACTTGCTTGCTCGAGAATTGGGAAGAAATTCCCAAGTGAGTCTACTGACACTAATCTGTACATTCATCGTTGATTGAAGATACAATTATGGGACAATTGGTGAACATGAAAGACTTAGTTAATATATATATATTTCATAAGACATAATAAAGATAGGTAAAAGAATTCTTTCGGTGACCAGCAATACGTGTTTTATGTTCCTATAACCATTACAGCAAAATTGATTTCAATTTTATGGTTTCTGCTCCCCTGAATCCAATCATTGTTATCGCTTTTGTATGCTGTTAAAATATAATGAGTATGTACGCTATTTAGATTGTGGCCCAAATATCTCTTTAATTTTAAAGACGTCTTTCAAGAAGTCACTTTGGCGTTACCTTTAGGATGCTTTCATATTTAATGTCATATTTCGGTGAAATACAGCAGTAAAATAAGTTGTTGCCAAATCTTTTTAGTTCTATCTTGCCTTTTCTAGCTTTCAGTAAAAGCCTACAAATTAACACTGAACTTTAAAATGTCTACGCTCGTACTTTATGGTTTCTAAACCCAGATTTATCAACGTTTGTACTAAGTAGGCACTTATTGTAAAAATAATTTTATAAATGACAGAGTTCTCAGGTAACAAACATACAGAAAAATACAGTCGAAATGAGAACCTCCTCCTTTTTGAAGTCCATTATAAACCAACACAACTACTAATTCCAACATAGCAGATATGAAGTCATCATTATTATCATAGATTTAAATCAATATAATCTATACTTATAATAAATCTGTAGAGAGGTCAATTCTGTACATGAAATATATTTCCAAAATAACTATCAGCGGGTGATTAGTGATCGATACTGATGCCAAAAATGCAATCAGTAAAATTTTTGTCTGTCTGTCTGTCTGTCTGTCTGTATGTTCGTTATAGAAACAAAAACCACTCGACGGATTTCAACGAAACTTGGTACAATTGTTCTTCATACTCCTGGGCAGGTTATAGAATACTTTTCATCACGCTACGATCAATAGGAGCAGAGCAGTGAAGGGAAATGTTGGGAAAACAGGAGAACTTACTCCATTTTTTAAGCTTCCGTCGCGTGTGCAGCCTTAATGGTTAAAGCTACACAGAAATCATGTATGACGGAAATGTTCTCCTTAAAATTATATAAAAAATATTCCACGACAGCAAATGTCTATCTTTTACGGTTGACTCACAATAACACGTGTAACTCCTGATAGCTTAGCAGTTCGGAGCTTTCTGATTATATTTGTCTACTCTTACGTTAGGTGACTGACTGACATAGTGATTTATCAACGCACAGCCCAAACCACAGGTTATAGTATACTTTTCATCACGCTACGATCACTAGGAGCAGAGCAGTTAAGGGAAATGTTGGGAAAATGAGTGATTCATGGGGAAGGTTTCAAGCTATCAATGTATAATATCATCACGCTATAACCCTTAGGAACGGGGCAACGCAGGTGAAACCACGGGCGAAGAACTAGGGAACAAAGTAACTATTCCACGCGGACGAAGTCGCTGGCAAAAGCTAGTGAAATAAATAAAGCTATGAACACACAGCTTATTATAGTCTGGAGGCTTTGGGAACTTCATTAGACCTACACGAATGTCCTGCTGATCTGGTATGGTCGTGCGACAGGTCGTTGAGCTCCCTAAATTATGGTTGAGCTACACGATGACTGATGCATGCGTGCCGTCAGTTGGGACTGGTCTACTCAAAGCTGCAATGGTTCTTTCCTCAAAAGGCCATTTCAGACATTACCCTACATCGTACCACTCACATATAAGTGTTCTTCCATGTCTGGACTTTAAAAGAGACCATGATTCTCTGAGTTTGTTTCGGTGTTTCTTCTCAGAGGTCGTCAGTTAGGAAATGCCGAAGCCATCTAGCTAAAAAAAAAACCGCAAACCATTGACATGTAAAAGTATCTCTAAAGATCTACTTGCAGAATAAATAATTTCATTTCATTTCAATTTCATTTCATTTCATTTCACGCAATAGGTACTGACTGTGTCCTCGTCATATTTATTCTCCAGTCAATAAACATCCAAGTACAACATAACACGGATTTGTGAGTGTGAGTGATTGCCTTAATCAACACACTTGGCTAACAGACTGATGAAATGGTAATATTAAATTTATTGGCACAGTATACTTCAAACCATCTTTTGGCATTTATACTTACAGGATTGTAGGGGTCATTTATGACAAGAAGACACCTTACCTAGTGACCTAGTCGACACAGCCTTAATCGTATCTGGATTCGATAACGAATTATCTTAGATATAACTTAACGTAGAGTGACCTTGAGCTTTCTTATGAGACCCATAGTAAGCGCGTGATCGCTCTCTGTGCCATAAGTCAACCAACTCCTTCAGTGCCTCCAGCAAGATGGACAAACGATGCGTTGAAGAAGGAGTTGTTAGATGCAGGCGACAAATAACCGGTCCCTGTGGAAGTCTTTAGGGGAGGCCTTTGTTCAAAAGTGGACTTTCTTTGGATATATGATGATGATGAGAAGCAAAATCACATTCACTGTTTCTTAATATCAAGGATTCCGTCACAAAAATACCAGCGTAATAAAACAGAATCGATTATGTTCCAGACAAGACAATAAGTATGTAAACCGATGTATGCAATATCAATCTGGAAGATGTAACATGTTCGCACAGGCTGACGCCATGGCTCGCCTCGACGCTTACTCATGGATCCTTGCCAGACCGTTCGTAGTACTACCGAATCTAACTACCTATCGCACTACTTGACACCGACCGTTAATTACCGCAAATAGCCATCGCGATTTAAGGTTAAGATCAAATAATTCTATTTTCGAAATGTATTCTGTTAGAGTTACGATTAACGCAATATTTGAATGTAGATAGTTGTACAAGGAAATCATTTTAATTCTGCAGTTATCCAGAAAAGTTTGCATCGTTCTTATTTAAATTATACGAGTACATTAATTTATTTAGTAACTCGGCCTTACGATGGAGGTTTTATTCCCAATTGAAACCTGGAATGTGTTTACCCAGCAACTAATATATCAAATTATTAATCCTATTTCCGGAGTACCTATTCCGTTTTTCATACATTTCGATAAGTATCAAAATGTTAATCGATGACTCCATTTAAGGAACGATGATAACTTTTGGCTCATCAGGAAGTTGTCATCCATACTATTATAAATACGTCTGTCCTCTGCTCTGTCCTGTTCTCAATCTGTTTGTTTGTTATTTTTCCACGCATAAACCGCTGAACCAAGTCTGATGAATTTTCGTACAGAAGTAATAGGATCTTGGAGAATGACTTAAGCTATCTTTTGTCTCGAAAAAATCTGCTAGTTATTAATAAATAATCTTGTAATTAATAAATAGTCTTGATAGAGGAAGAAAGACTAAAAAAAAGAATAGAGTAAAAAAAAAACAATGGAAATTAACGTGAACGAAATACCTAACCGAATGCAAGGCTATCTTGATTCTCCATCTATTGCACTATATTATCGTCCAAAAAAGGCACTCTAAATAAAAAAGAAAATCAGCAAATTAAACTGCAAGTCATGATTACTAGGGATCTCAGTTCTAAAGCTTAATTGAACCACAGAGTCGGAATATCCGTGAGTAAATAAAATAAAACTGAGGATGCGGAGTTAACTAAGTTGATGATAGGATCGATCATATGGCGGCGTTGCCCTGCCGCTTACCCCTCGGGCATACATCTCACAGATTCCAGTAACATTAGATGCTCTCGCTATAGTCTAGCTAGATATACAGACATACGTGACGTGTCGCAATATAATTATTAGATTGTTTTACTAAATAAACCGGTACGTGTTAACGTAGCATGCAAGAAAAGAATACCTATGCAAGAATCGTAGCAAGGGGCGATCTTTACTGTGTTCCTACTCTAAGTAAATGGCAATAATATGAAAAATCGCAATAATATGGAATCTAAAAATATGTGTAGAACGGTATGACCTCTGCCTAACCCTTCAGGTTTCGGACTAAACAATTATCAAAATATAATTATTAATAGTTATTCAATTTTATTGACTGCTTGTTATGTAGGTACACAGGTTAAGATGTCTCAGTGAGTGCCAATCACAAATTGAAATCTTGTTTGACATAACAATGAGGAGTTAAAAATAAATGAATCACTTTGTAGAGACATACGCTTTTATAAAAAGAACACAAAAGGCGTATGCGCAAGTTATGGATTCAAACTGATATTTCCCAGTGACTCATTCATCCTACTAATATATGGATATAATATGTTAAAGATTGTATGTTTGTTACTCAGTCACACAAAAATGGCTGAACTGATCTGGATAAAATTTGGCACATATAATAAATATTTAAGAGTTTATAACCTAAACCAACACATAACATTTTTATTCAGGTTGAATCCAATTCTCCACCACTGACTAAGTCCCGGGCAGAAGCTACTTTTATAGAATCAATAAATTAGACTTGTTCAGACATAAAGATAAAAAAAAACATAAACCTGATCAGAAAAGAACCTCCAAAATAATTGCAACATCAACAACCCTAATAACAAACATACCCGTACCAACGAAAATCACAATATAAAAAAAAAGAAATGAGAGCTGAACAAAAAATAAGAGTCCTACACACACTACACGAATCCCATTCTCGGAACATCTCAGAAGTAGGAAATAAATAACGCAAGGACTAAAGGTAAAGAAAATAATTGAAGGACATTTTGCTACTCGCTCTTCAGGGTCATCACTTTGATTGCCATCTCGAGGGACCCTAATACAGGGCAGCCGTGGGGAACGTCACTCAAGTACATTTGATATTCGTTTCCGTCACTACAATTAGGGTGGTTATGGAACGATCTGTGTAATGAAAGAATTTAAGATATTGTGTTATTCAATAATATGTAAAATTCAATCCATACTATATAATATCATAAGCGAAAGTAAGTCGGTCTGTCTATTAGCTTTCCGCCCTTAAACCACTGAAGCGATTTTGATGAATATATATATGTAGTATAGAGACCGGAGCTGCGCAGAAGGACATAGGCTACTATTTGCCTCGAAAGTCCATTGGGATATAAGTAAAACCGCGGGAAAAAGTATTCGAATACAACATGAAATAAGTACTAAGACTACAATGAAAAAAACCGGACAAGTGCGAGTCGGACTCGCCCATTGAGATTTCCGTACAAATTTGTAGGTACATATTGTAATTTATTACAAATGTATAGTTTTCAAATTTTTCCCTATACTTGTAGTATAAGACGGTATTACTTGCCAAATTTCATAGTTCTAGGTCAACGGAAAATACCCTATACATTTTATTCCCTTGACAGTGTCGAAATATTTTTGTGGCATAAACGGCCGCATGTTTTTTTTACGTTCACTTAGTTTGATTTCTTTTTTTCAGTGCTTCTAGGGACTGTAGACCTGAGTATATAGTTTTAATTTCAACTCGATACCTCCACGCGTTCTCGAGATGGGGTCTTGACAGACAGACGGATGGACGGACGACAAAGTGATCCTATAAGGGTTCCGTTTTTCCTTTTGAGGTACGGAACCCTAAAAACCGTTTCATTATTTTTATGTTCCCTATAACATGGGACCTAAACATACCGGTGAACTGTGGGTGTACATTAAGTACGCCTCTGCCTAACCCTTCGGGGAATACAGGCGTGATGGTATGGTATGTTAATTTAATGTTAGATGACATTTTTAGAATTATGTAACACTGAATTTCAAGTTTCTGGGTCCAAAGGTTTAGGCTGAGCGTTGATGATTCAGTGAATGAATAAGGACATGACTTCTTCCCAATAAAGTATGTTCTTCCGTATAAAAAATAATAATTGATGAAGTCAGCGGACAACATTAAAATTCACTTGTACTATATATACCTCGTTGTTTTTTTAAATATTCCAGCTACACTGTCATGCGCGTGCACACAACTCACGATTCAATAGTAACATACACAGTACATTTAATACCGACAATTTTATAATAAAATGCATGCATTTAAATCATGATTCAAGTCCATACTTAAAACAATAGTTCTACTTACTTGAATTTGAACACATTTAGTTAGGTATCAATATATATTCCACAATAACTTGTGACACTTGTGACGTAACACCAATTTCTTTGAGGTCCAATTGTCTCCTCTAATCGTTCCACTATACATTGCTAGACGCAACCAGAAAGCGTTGGATGAATCCATCGCTAGCAATAGGTAATGGTAAGCAGACGCAAAGATGATGAATGAAATGCACGCGTAATAGTATACAACCTGTAACAATAAACGCAAGACCTGAAAATAGTTTGTTCAGAATCGACTACTGAATCGATTACAGTGGTTTTTAATTTGTTAATAAAAAAAATTAATACCTGAAATATGGCCCCCTGATCCATCAGTGGGTCGACGACCGAGGTATGGAAAACTGCAACCTATTTGCACGAATTGTTATTGTGTGCGTGTGCGCATCAATATCATAGTCGTTGCGCATACGATTGTGGTACGGCCACAAGTTTTATGTTTAGCTGATATAACTAATTTCTTGAAATAAATATGCTTACTTACATGTTTCAAAATGACTTTCGGGTTTCTTGTGCTTATTCAGTTACACGTTGTAGAATGATTGGCTTTTGTGAGTAAGGACGACAGAAGAAGTGTCATGAATGTGAAGAGATGTCTATACATCCATTCCACAAAGATTGATTCCCTCGATCAAATAAAAATCCATACTTCATTGTCCAAAACACAAAATTATCTGAAATCTGTACTTAACAACTTAATAAAAGTACTGTACAAACTTTCTAACACAACTTTCTTGTCTTTCTTGAAACCATGACAATACATCGCTACATCAAACTATCAGAAATATGTACGTACGCCACAGCAGCTTTCAATGTATTGTATGTACTATCTAAGATACGTCACATCTACCGTGAAATATGTATGGCACAGCATTGAGAATGACGTTGTCTGTATCGATTCAGTCATCACACGGCGCTCGCATCCGACTCTTGTCTCTCGTATGTCGTGGAACAACAATATACCTAACCACGTTGTGGTTGACAACAACAGGTATAATAGAGTTACATAATCAAAAGAGGCTTAAACCAATTTAAGCGATTTCATATCGAGATCCAAGACGAATATTGAATATACAGTGATATTGGTAATGTTTTTGGTATTAATTTGCGACAACTTGGTAAGCTTTTCGTTATGCTTGACAAACAAGAAACAATCGATTTAGGGAGCATTTCACTACGTCAAACAAACTAAATTTAATTTTTTAAATTTTTCTGGGAGTAACAGCTACTCCGGTGAAATTAGGTCTTAGAGAAGTATTATTTCCCATCTTTAAGTCTTATACCAAGAAATTCAAGAATGAAGGAAAATAATTAATGGAAGTATATTTTGGCAGCAGCACCTGATAATCTTGACAGCAATTTAATCCATTTTCATCAACATATTTCTACACTGCAACAAGAGATCTGATCAAGAACATACTCAGATTGGCATCAGATAAAAAATTCAATGATATAACCTGATCGCTGACGTCATTCGAACACAATAATTGAACGGACTAAATTGAGTGCGTAGCTTATCGTACGTCGATGCCAAGCGCAGTTCCGTAAACTCAGCGTACGACGGGCGGTGATGCCTCTCAAATCAACTAGAAATGTGTGTAATCTTTGCTTTATCGAGTACATGATCGCATCGCCCCTGTTTAGAGCTTACCTATGATTAAATCTCCCCCTCTACTTAATCAGCGGACAGGAACCGTTTGTTGTGGTGCAGGCACCTGTCACTAGTCATGCACAATTTTGATCTTTATCGATGGAAAGGGAAGTGATGTTTCTATTGTTTTAGAAAGGCAGTCGTGCAGATTTAAGTTTATTTTTCCCATGTTGTAAGCGTACAGAGGTGTACGTTCTAAGGTGTACTTAATGGTGGTTCTGAATTTGTTATTTTGATTAAAAATGTTGATAGTAATTCTACTTTTGAAGAATCAAAAGATATCAATCAAGTTTCTACTCAAAGGGGAAGTTATGAATTAAAATATAATATTTTACAATAAGTTCGTATATCATTAAGAGTATCTAGTACAATTTATTTTATAAACAAGAAGATAATGTGAAATGAAATGAACTGAAATATCTATTAACACTGAATTTGCATGAATAGAAATAGATTGAAGTTCGTGGACATGTTCGTGTTCATTAAAGTATCGATTTCTTCGGCAAGCACCCGAACTTAATTAAATAAGTAGGTAATGAGATCAAGTTCCTGCATAACTTATGTGTATCTACATGTATTTAATCCTCACGAGACGAGACCTCCTTAATTTACTACCAGTGTTAGTTCATACAAGCTAGAATAGTTCGTAACATCATTTGTTAGCGCAATTAACGTAAGCGTGGTTTCAATTCAAATATGAATGAATGCATTACTTGACGTGTGATGGAAAAATGACTCTTAACGCTAACGTTGTAGAGTTAATTTAAAATTAATGTTGGAACAAAGTCCCGCCGTGGAACGGACACAATACAGTGAACACATCAGCGGTAGTGGTTGGTACAGGAATATGCAAAGCGTCCCTAGGGTGTCACTACACGGCAACATTCTACAATGACGTTTTTATACCTGCACGTTTTAGCTTTATACAAAACCATGCTTTGTCAAGCCTAGACACAACAACCAAGTACCAGTAAATAATAGTATTTCTAATTATATCAATGTTACATTTACTCACTATATATTCATTCTAGCTCTTTTTACCCACGACGGAACGGAGACGGTATGTGCTTTTAGGGTGAGAGGGTGTTTGTTCTATGTTAGGGTCAGCTTCCACCATGACCAGATCAGTATTTAAATTTATAACTGTCATTAGACCACTACAGTCCAATTTGTAGGCATTACCTCTAAGGGTGGTGGCTTGTACGATTGCTAAGGTATCTTATTTCCTAAGCGTTTACATGAACGACCACGCAACGCTACTCTTCGAGTCACGGGGGCCTGAATGGTCACCCATCCGTAGACCGACCGAGGCAAGCGCATGTTAATCATGCAGATCGACTAATCAGCGTAGTTATTAATTACAAGCTTCATTTACCTTCTAAGTTATTATTAAGACAAAATCGAAATAAACGATATACTTAAAGCAACTGCTGTGCTCTCAACGGTTTAGTTTAGTCGCAAATATTCGTCAGTGGATTCCTCGAATCATTATTGTTTTACATGCATTTTATACTGTTCTCAAGGCCGAGGTAATTAGGAATATAAGATACTCGGGTTATTAACTCCGGCTTTATTATAACAGGTACAAGTATTTTGGTTTAAGTCACCCACAGGGGGGCGGTAATTAGTACGAAAAGCCTATTAAAGTAACTTATAGGTGTTCCTTTTGGTAGTAGGTACGGTTTGTTAATATCGTTAGAAGAATGTGAGAAAATAAGAGAGAGCATTTTTATTTAAAATATGATAGCTGTTCACTTGTAACAGCAATTTATTGGACAATTTGTATTCATTAACACTGTAAGAAAGGCTCAATAGGTGTTTGTAACCAGGATTTAACGTCTTAGTTCCCATCGGGAATGACGTCCTCGTCGGCTCTAGCTCCGGGAATTTTCCTGAAACATTCCGGGGCGAATTCCCGACAAAAGTTAGGCCCAACATCGCTTAAATACGTTGGCAATCGTGTACATCTTTCAAGTGTTTTTTTATTAAATACTTCTCACGAATTCACTTCCATTGTATTCATAACATAATGGTTATATCATTGACACACCTCAATGTTTTGACTAACTAGAATAATCGTATTATATAAGCCTCCAAATTTAATTATTCGCTTAAGTCAAGTTCAATGAACACTTGTACTTGAAGATATCCAAACCAGTCTATGATTTTAATGTCAACGATTTAGAATTATATCTAGTTTAGGAGTGTGATTTGCAAAGCCGTTAAATTATAGCTAATTATTATCTCTCTGTAGAATGTAAGTAGTAACCATGGCCTCTGACAATGTCGTGCAAGCTAACACACAAGATGATATCATCAGACTATTTTCCATTGATGACCATCACATCATCTAGTTATTTATCATCACAGCTTCTTACCTAATCCTTTAACAATAATCCATTGTCAAAACTAATTTCAAAGCACCAAATCGGTGTCATACCTTGACCACGAGACAATGAGAACAGAAATAGCGTTTGTTATTAATTAACATATTGACCCAATTCATTACATATCTTAGACATCGTGTGAGCAAGAACGACCTAATCTTTATTACTGTAATAAATTCATAAAATAAGTGTGCGTTCAACATTGAAGTAAGACTGAATGGTGGTTCTAAGGACATTTTTAAACATGTAGTAGAAACAGAAAGAGTGCTATTTAAAATGGTTTTGTAGTAGTAACGCTTATTTCAGTAGAAAATTTAATATCGCACACAACGCAAGGCATCGCACAGCAATGAATCGTGCCGGTCCCACGACCGCTGCTCGCCCGCATTCAGATTCATTAACAAGGCTAACCATTGTTTATGATTCACAATCCATACACACATTCTCCTCGTTTACACTGTATTAAAAGAAGGACTCTGTGAGCATGACTATCAGTATAAATCATTACCAAATGCGAGCCAGCTGTTTGTCTCTGGCTGTGTGTATTCGTATTATTCCCCGAAAATTTATTTGCTTCTTTTGAAAAAAGTTCATATTATCCAAATCTCTACGGTACGCTTCGCATTTCGTAATCACGATGCGACAGGAAAAGCATTTTGAAGCTGAAAGTGATCGGAGTCGAGGAGGGTTTGTTTGCATCAAAGATTTTTCACTAATTGGGAACGTTGAGAACTTGAGACCTCTTTTCAGGTATCGATACTTATAAATTTTTGAAGAGAACAGATACATCATGATTACCGATATCACGATAAATTTGTCATACCGTTGACATATTGACAGATCCCAGATAGATAAATTCGAAGCGCCTCTAGCTGATATCTGATAACTCGGGAGAACTAAAACAGATAAGAGATCATAACACGAAAGTAAATTCGCATCAAATTTTACAACTTGCGGTTAGTTTCTCTTCCGATCTTTAACGTCTGCATACAAATTAAATAGTATTTCAGTTTTCTAAAATAAACTACCAGCAGTAACTACCCAATGCAGAGATATATGATCATTTCCTGTTAACGATGGAGTAAATGTAATCGATTTTTGGAAGACGTCCAATTTTTTTTCTCTAACTATATTCTTGTGGCTGGCACTAGTTATCACTGAATGATATTTGATTCCTCGTACAAAATTAATTCTATTTTTAGGGCGTTACATTTGCTTTTTGATGTTAGGACTGACACGAAAAATATTGTTACAAATAAAAAACTCGCTGTTGTTTCCAGCGACGACGATGATGGCACGAATGTAAATACGTTCCATAATTTTTTTACTTTATGGTAACGCAAATCGAGAAATAAATTGCATTAGGACGTTTAGAATGCCGGTAGGAAGGTCTCAATAGTTATAATACTAATCACGTTCTATATTTAGGTATTGAAATCTTGAGTTGTTAAGTGAAGGTCACAGCCGCGATCCGTCACGTGGGCCCGGTCATTTTGAGCCATTAACCGATACGCTTCATGATTCACACGTTAAATGGTCCCTATATTTACGAAGACATCTTGTTATGAAACTTTACAGGCCTTTAGTACATTTAGCTCAGTGCGTTCTGCAGATTTTAAATTAACATTTTATGTAGGAAAGCACTCTGCCAGCATTACACTGTTCATGTTAATTTAGTCGAGATGTAAGAAAATATTTCGTTGGAATTGGAGAGAAATGTAGTAAATGTAGGTGCGTTCGTGAACACAAATATCCTTTCCCCTTACGCACCTAAAACAAAAGAAATTAAGATAAATATTAAATTATACAGTCTTTTGTTTATAGATCCCGCAAGAATAAAATAGAAAGAGTTATAGCGGCGAATTGCCAGAAATATTTCATCTTTCTGCTAGCATAATCATTTTAAATACCAAATGTACGATAAAATTATAATGATTATTAATCGTTTCAGCGTTGATGACATTCTTATTACCTAGACGTGGTTTATGTAATAAACTTTGTAAGTCTGTAGGCCGGTGTTGATATTTTATTGACCCACGATATTTAATCAGGAAAGAGCGGAAAGATTCACTGGAAGGAGCGAATATAATGTTAGCGTAACTAGTCATGTGCCGTCGACGTATCAGTTTAGTAGTTTCTAACTAATTTACGTCAAGCTCCGTGCGAGGGCGTGAACTTGTGATCGCTACTTATTCGCCCAATTATAACTTCCACCGCATTACATTAACACCCTCATTATTAACGAACGCTTTTAATGACCTCCTAACAAATTAATACTCTACAAAGTTGCCGGCTTTAGAAAAATGGGGAGAAAAATTAACTGAAAGCGGATATGTTGGCGGTCGACGTGATTACGGCGTTTGGAAGGTTGCCTACATAAAATTTTGATTTGGGCGTTTGAATTAATTTTATGGTAATTTTTTTTTTACTTCAACCTAAAATTAAGATAAAAATGTAGATATTTATATCCAGTCAAGGGTGCTAGACTCTTTATTAAAATAACGTTCTTATGAAAGTAAATCCTAATATGTATAGACATCGGTTAACAAATATTGATCTTATTATAGCAAGTAGGGAAGGATTATGTTTAAGAGCTTGCTAATTAGAGAGATAACCTCCTTAACAATCCACCGATCCTATATAAACATACCCGAGACTTAATAAACAATCAGATCCATCCAACCTACCCCAAAGATAAAACCGTATTACGAAATCCATTTACTTATCATAGTTACGTACCCACGTGAAATGATATTTGAATAATTACGTTCTATTCTACATTCGAATTACTTTGAAAACGGTCCTTATTAAAAATTCGAATATAAGTTCTTTTTAAATATAAGTTTTTTTTTATAAGTTCTTTTTTTGACTTTAAATAAGAACCGTTTTCTTCAGATTACTTTCTTCGATTAAAAAAAAGCATTCAATTTTAAATTAATTATTCGCGCCAATAAAATCTACCGGAAAAGGAAATTTGTAGGTATTAGATTAAAAATCTACGAATGCTCATTTACGATAACAATATTGTTACAAGTACTACTATTTGATTTTTATCGATAGCACACATCTTGTTAGTTGCCGAAGTCGTAAATTCTAGTTACGGTTGATGAAAACGTACTTACAAGGTATTCAATTAAATATTTCACATAAACTATGCTATTTTCACAAATTTGTCGATATTAAGTATATTATGATACGGGATTGCTAATATCAATTTTATACTAATACGAGCTTCTGCCCGCGACTTTGTCTGCGTGGGCTTCAGGATTGGGTCCGACCGGGATAAAAAGTAGCCTATGTGTTATTCCAGGCTATAATCTGTGTGCCAAATTTTATCCAGATCCGTTCAGCCGTTCTGGCGTGAAAGAATCAACAAACATCCATACATCCATCCATACTCACAAACTTTCACGCTTATAAGTAAGAATTAGCGATAGCATATACCTAATTAGAATCTTATCATAGCTGACCTATCCTTGTATGGGTCAAGTCTAGTTTGACCCTATCCTGGCCTTAAGCTAAGGGTAAGGTATGCCCAGGGGCCCATAAACGTCTATTTACACCAAAAAGCACTGAAGCAGTTCTTTAATCAAGCAAGCGACCGTTTGTCGCGTTCCAGTCTTCAGGGACGAATCTGCGACATAAATTATAGCGCCATCAATGCCAATTGGGAATTTATAGGCTATTATTTTATTGTTTAGCTAGAGTATATTGACGTTACGCTACATGGCTCGGTACTGACGTCAAGGCACGCCGAGGCGTCATCCACATCCTACAGATCAAGTAGGTAATAATAGAACAAACGGAATGGATTACCAACGATTTAGTATACTATGTTTACAATGTGTGTGTTTGATATGACATGTATACGTGGGCATAGCGGGTAATGCTCTTTTCATATTTAATTTGAACTTTGAACGTTGATGAGATTTTAAATAAGGCGATGTCTGTCTCTGCCTGTTTGCTTATCGTGTAAGCACGGCTCAATGTGACTCAAAGGACTAAAACCAGAGATACACACAATTCTGTGTTTTTTTTTATCTAACCTAATATACAGCTTATACTAAACAAATAGTTATGTTATCCAAGTTTTTAGGAGGGTCTTTGAGTGATAGTGTTTTTTATCGATCTTTCGTGATCCCACTGCTAACTGGGGCTTAGAGCTATTTGGGGTCAGTCTGACCGGAATGAATCCAAATCGTCCCATAAGTGTTTTCTGGGTTTTCCACGGTATCGACAGCCCTTTTCAAGCAACTGTTGGGTTATGCCCATGTTTTAAGACTCAGGGTGCCTAATCCCTCTTCAGATAGGTATAACAAACTATTAAATAGGTCATACATCAGCATCACCCGCAGTTTATTTAAGTATTTGTCCTTTTACTAAAATACTAGCGCTCGTGATATTATTATAGGTAGCCTTTCGCGGTTACACGATCCATTTTCCAAAAGCCAAGCTATTATTGATGGACGCGGTTTATGCACTCTACACACCTATCAGCGCGCTGTTTGTACCTACCTACCTACATGCAATTGGTAACGTAACAATCAATTAGTAATACTGACGAATATGCTCTGAACTAATACCCGTTTGAAAATACCTCTATGACTAAATATTATATATGCGCCGTTCTTCAGTTCTTGCGTCATCACTCATCATCAGATCTAAATATTTACTCATAATGCATAAAAATAATACCTAAACATCCATACTTTATATTAAACTATGTACTTAAACACAACTTACAACAAAATTACTGTCATTTTTTAAAAGCCCTCTCCCTTCCCCTCCCCTGTAAAATGTGGGTTCTGACAGCGAAGACACGCACCAGATGTGCGATTAGGAAAAGGTTGTACAATTACACAAGTACTTATATAAAGACGAAAAATTGAGCTTTGTATCTCTACTTGTCACCTAGGTACTTCCAAAAATCTGTTCATCCGAGCCTCCCGTAGATATTCTTGTCAAAAAAATACGCCAGCATAAAACTTTGATATCACGCCAAATATAACAATAACGTTATAAAATATACTCCAAGCAAATTCACGATTTTGGCATTATGAACAATAAATAACACCCAAAGGTGAAGTACTCACAAAGATAGGTAAAAAGTGAGAATAAAAAGGACATCAATATTTTATATGGCCACACATATTTTACTAACCAAGAAAGAGTCGCTTGAAACGCGCGAATCCGTGAATAGAAATTTAAAAGCTTACTTACTTACGTTAACAATTCTTCACGGCATATTGGAGTAAGTAGCTCTTTCAGTGGCGCACTGGTCCGGCGAAATTCTAATGTGCACCGGGATTTATGGCCAGCTCGCAATGTATAATGTGAATAGGGCTTAAGAGGCTCGTTCAATATGCGTGGAGTATAGCTAAAAGCATAGCGCTATAATATTCCGTACGATCCCTGCTATAACCCGATTTCCAGACTATTAACGATTACGGCAGGAAGGAAGCATGTGCTATTCATGTTACTGTCTTTGTCGCCATCAATGTAACAATACACATGCCGGGTATATGTATACTCAAATGTTCTTATTCTACGTATCGCATTGTAATGCGGATGGAGTAACTCAGATACATATCGGATTTCGCGACATTCTCGATATCTATTCCCGGAAAGATTTTTCATATTCGCGTAGGAATTCCACACAAAAGCGTTTCAAAAAGTCTAGCCCACGGGGATTGTGTCTCCTGTACTAACAAAACCTTGTTTCAGTGCCTATGCTCTGCGAATAAATGCGATCCGAATATATTATCGGG
Organism: Acronicta aceris; assembly: GCA_910591435.1. NCBI lineage: Eukaryota > Metazoa > Arthropoda > Insecta > Lepidoptera > Noctuidae > Acronicta > Acronicta aceris. Next base: position 5,582,748 of record OU342763.1, on the reverse strand, counting down.
CGCATTACGTACGACTCGCTTGAGGCGCGTATCTACCCGAGGCTGCAGAATTCAGTTGCAGACTTTTCCAACTTCATCCTCGCCTGGTACAAAGACATCTCTTTTATAGTGCGCAAGTATTATCAAGCGCCGAAATATAATACAAAATGTTCTTTACATTTTGCACGGACGTGGTAATGGCTTTGGAACGTTGAAATAAAGTAGAGCTTAAATTGGAGCGTCAACGTTGAGACTACAATTTGGTCTTTGAGGATTTGATAAAGCTGGCCTATAGTTGGGGTCTCATCGAATGTCAAAACACTACGAGCTCAGCTAACTACGCTTAGTTAACTTCAATCGGGTAGCGCCACCGCGGGGGTGAGGCCGAACCGTAATTAATTACCGCTGTCGCTGACAAGCGAAGGCTGCTAAGTACCTATCGTTTCATAAATAAACTGTATAGCAACAACGTAGAAACAGGTAGCTATTATTATTGTACCAGTAATAAGAACAGATTCACGTAGGATTACAGACTATTGCCGGAAAACCAAATGGTAATTAATATAATATTTTTCGTCCGCCATGCTCTATATTTGGTGTACTTCGTTCTTCCGTACATAACTAATATAATAATACCAGAAATGATATCATATCATGCCCACAAAAAACTCAAGCATTTAAACGAGACTGAAAGTGGACTAGTTAGTTTATTCATGAATTCGGCCCCAACCGAAATCGAGCATCAAGTATAGGTACTTATACGGCAGAGTTTTAAAGCTACTAACTACTTAAACTGAGCTTATCTATCCAAGTTTCAGTAAGCCAGCTGTATCAGTAATAACTGAACAGATTATTCGATTAATAATTCGTAGCCATATTTACTTAATCATTGTCTATTTCTATTCCATTTATTTCAACAGTCTCATTCTGTTGTTCATATTCGATTAATAACTAATAAGGAGTTATTGAATAAGAACTCCGTGGTTGTCGAACTTCGGTTTGGGGCTAAAACTACCTGAGGCGCACGCGCCGGGACACCCTAGTACAAAAAATGTCCCACTAACAAGTTTTGGAGCGTCTTGTGTACGTTTTTGCAGCCAAATTTTTTGTTCGTAGTACTATCTCACATACTCAGCTAAGGACTCTTTTAAGAAAAAATAATACTGCCCTCGTAAAGAATGTTTAAAATTGTGTAATGCATGTTAAATAGGTATTCGCTTAAATCGATGACATCACCAAATAAATCTGTCCATTTGCTGTCGAGGATTCGGACGGTGGGACTGGCCCGGATCCGGTTGTTAAGCTCAAACGAAACCATGTAAGTATACGTAACGTAATATTTGATTACCCTGATGTTCGCATTAAAATAAACTATTTTTAAACATTTCCATCTCATTGAATAGCATCAAAAGGTTTTTACAACAATAATAAAAACACTAGTCAGTTTACCTGACCTGAACCTCCAAACTAATATTATAAATTCGAAAGTGTGTACAAAATTCAATTGTTGTTTCTTACTTTTTACTAATTTTGATGAATTTTGGCATAGTGATAAATTGAATCTTGGGGAAGGTTATGCGGATACCTACTGTCTCAAAAAATCCTTTGGGATGCGAATAAATACGCGGGCAACAGCTAAACATAAAAATTTAACACCAACAGATTGACGCTGTGCGCTGTCTATCAGAACACTAAGACGGATTTTTTGAAATTAAGGGTTCTAGAAAAACTATACCATCTCGAGTCCATAAAGCTGATAAAATCCCTTTCAAAACATTATACATTGAGAAGCTCGTATGTCGGTATTAAACCGGCGCTCCTAGGAATCAACACTTTCTGGCATTAAACCATCAATTCATCCAGATTCCGGAGAGGAGCCATCAATTCAGCTAACACAGACATATTCTGTTTTATAGCATTCGGTCTCTAGTTTCAACAAGTGTCAGAATTATGTTCGAGAGACGGTCCAAAAATGTGAATGAAAATGGCCCCACGTGTGACAAATGGGGTGTCTTCTTGAACTTACAGGTCAAGCATACCTTATTCATATCATTAGAGAAACGGGGCGGGTTGGGGCGAACGGGTGAAAAGAGAGACACTGGATAATACTTTATAAATACACTAGCTGTGTCTCGGTAGCTTTTTATTTTAAATCATCTGCGAATCTTTACTGTTTTGTTAACTTTGTAGCTAAACGCAATCGTCTCTCAGCCATAGCTATGTCACAATTCAACCTGTTGTATTCGATACATCAAACTATACACTTATATTATTCGCTGCAGATGCTTGATTGATTATTAGTTTGAAGCCACTAACCGGGACGAATTCAAACTACAAGCTGCTTGAGAATTTCCTTACTGAAAATCCCAATAAAATTTTACCTGAGCTGAATCCGAACTACGATGATGTGATGATGATGGCAGCTGTGCTTACAGCTAGATGAATTAAACAGTTATCATGGTTGAAAGCAATATCATCTACATAATTATGTTACTCTTTGATACATTTACTCTAGGGTATAAAACTTGCCGGTACCGTCCGTACTCGTCTAAGGTATAAGACCAAATAACAGTAAAGTTAGGCGGAATGTGCAAAGCAAAAGGATCCGTCTTTTGTATCAGTGTTCATGCTTAATACTTCATACACTATATGAACGAAGAAATGTTTCTAATTAGAAATTTTAAGTTAGTGATCTCATGTTACAAGGCTGAAATGTTAGAGGGCATAATGTAACGTGAAATACAGTATCTTCCATAATATTTTTTTTATTATATTTTGCATTCACGCATTAGAAACATAAAAAAATAAGTACTTCTTTGGTTAACTTGTTCACTAAAATTAGTATCTTCGATGGTTCAGTTTCGAAATATTTTAAACAAGTTGTACCAGGATTTTCAATGCCTCTTTGTCAGAAACCGGTTACATAACACTAAAGTGTCATCGTCATCGGATGAATGGTATACGATCGCATAGAAGACGAACAAGCAAATAAATATTCATTCATTTACGCCTCTTGTCTAAAATACTGATGAGATTTCAATTTTTGACAAAGAGATTGCATTTATCTTTATCTCAGAATAATAACAGTAAGTATTTCTTTAGTCGTGAGTCGTTCTCAATGCTAGAATTTAAAATAAGCAAATAGTCTCTTCCACAAATAGAAACCTTAAAGAGGGTGCTTGAAGCAAACTTTACGCAATATAACCCGCGGAACTTTTGAGTCGCATGGACTCAGTTTAACATTTGTTTTGGTTATGCAGTCTGTAGTCTCTAATGCACACGTTTAAAGTTCGAACATAAATAACCTAAGTCGACTCCCGCGACTGACTTTTGACCTCGCCTTCAGTATACTTGCGTTCATCGCTGTGCAATTGAGTAATAATAATTGTTAACCCTACTATGCGCAGCGGAATCCGTAATGAGTCACAAACAGTAATTATCAGTTGCATTGAGCTAAAAACAATGTATGATGATATACCTATGTAATCCATATTAATGTTATAAATGGGAATGTAACTGTCTAAACTGCTAATCAGATTTTAATAAAATTTGGCATGGAGATAGATACTGGTTTCTGACACTTACGCGAATATTAGACATTGAAATAAAACTACTTTTTACGGATTTTATCGCGTTGTATCATGGAATCGTTGGAATCAAATAATATCAATACAACGCGATAAAATCCGTAAAAAGTAGTTTTATTTCAATGGAGATAGATTTTATCCTGAGGAAGGACATTATCCTTTGTATCAAGAAATACTTTGAAATGCGAGTGAAACCCAAGGCATCAGCTTTTATTATAAATAAATAAAAAAGACAGCAAATTAAAATTCGGAATTTATATAAAACTTGTTTGTTTAACTCTGAATAGCTGGTTATTATGAATAGGTAACTAAATTAAGCAACGACCTTGAGAATAGATGAAAAATAATCTTTTTGTAGATAGGCAAGTAACTAATTATAAAGGCACCTGTGTATAATATGATATACTTCAGATACCGATTACTATTTATCAACCCATTATACTGTCCCAATGCTCGGCACGGGTCTCCTCTCAGAATGAGAGGGATTAGGCTATAGTCCACCACGCTGGCCTAGTGCGGGTTGGCAGACTTCACACGCCATCGAGAAAATCTCTCAGGCATGCAGGTTTCCTCACGATATTTTCCTTCACCGTTTAAGCGCGTGATAATTAACTATTTAATACGCACATGACTGCGAAAAGTCAGGTGCGTACTTTGGGTTCGAACTTGAGACCTTTGACTTGGCAGTCCAACGGTCATACCACTAGACTATCACTGCCTAAGCAGTGATAGTCTAGTGGTATGACCGTTACTTTCTAATTACTTAAATAATCGGTATCTATCTAAATAGATACCGATTATTTAAGTAATTTTCATCCAGGATCGGCCGACATGGCAGTTCCAGTAACTGTTACATATCCCGGGGCCCAAGTCTGTTCTTTCATCTGTATCAGTATGGTCGTCCAATGGCACTAGATACATAGAACTGACAGATCTCGTAGACAGTACTGTCTAAAATCAACAATTCTGAAGTCATTGAATGATGATTGTGAAACAATCTTCTCTGGTTGAGAGCTTTACGTATTTAAGTCTTCCAGTAAATAGGTACATAATATTTAATCATATTAAGAAGTCTTGCATCTCATTTTGGGTGTAAGATATTACTTACTTTAAAATATTTAAGTAAATATTCAATTTAAAAACTGTGATTATTATTAGGTGTTACGTCCACCCATGAGCCTACTGGCTTTCCTACTCTCAAATACTTGACTAAGTAAGCATTAGGTAACGATGAAGCAAGTGAAAATGTGTTTAAATATCTGAATGCCGTAAAACTGGTATGATGAAGATTCAAATAACCAAACTGGTTTGTACTGGTTATGTTAATGCAGGGTTGGTGATGCGTGGCAAAGGTCAGATTTGGTGCTTAAAACAGGAAGGCTTTTATATCATGCGAGTGTTGCGATGTGCGTGTATTTTTAGACCCTTCAATAAAATTAATATTACAGAGATATAATCTCTGTACTTAAATTAAGATGGAAATACAGACTCGGACTAAACAGACTTGAAATAAACAGAGTTGGACTTGGACTGACAAAACCGTCACTACATTTGTCACAACACATTTGTCTACGAAATCTGTCAGTCCACACGTCATTTAATGCCAGTTGCCGAACATTCCGATACAATTGAAATATCAGACTTAGGCCTCTGTTCATCTGCTAACGTCAGCCATGATAAGTAGGTACTATTCTTCTATAAATTGGATAGCTACGTTGGCTGTTAAAGCAAAAAAGAAAAACATCAACACTAGGATATCAATTCGTCAATCAACACTAGGATATTGACACTTCTACCTAATTCAATTGATTACATCCTACTTACTAATATTATAAACGTAAAAGTTTGTGAGAATGTAGCTACCTGTTATGGATGATTGGCATCGGAACAGCTGAACGGATCTGGATGAAATTTGGTACAGATATCGATTATAGTCTGGAATAGCACATAGGCTTTTTAGCCAGGTCGGATTCAATTATTAATTCCACACAGAGGAAGTTGCGGGCAGAAGCTAGTTTGAAATAATGTTCACATCATTTGATTACAAACCGTTTAGACTTCATTTACCTTGGATCCAAAAATAAACTAAGTAAAGAGACCACAGTTCACAATAAAAGTACTCAAGTATTTAAAAATACTTAATTAAGTATGACAAAGATGAGTATTGTTTTTTATGGGACAAACGAGCAGACGGATCGCCTGATGGTAAGCGATTACCGCCGCCCATGGACACCCGCAACACTAGAGGAGTCACAAGTGCGTGAAGTGCGTTGCCCGCCTTTTAAAAGGGGATTGGGCCTCCGGCGAAACACAACATATGCGTTGTTTGACGCCGGTTTTTACTCAAAGGATCAACACTTCCATCCAACCATTTCTTAAATAATGTAGAGCTGGTGAAATGAAAAAAAAATCTACTTCTCCACATATGAAACAACATTTGAAAATATTATTTCGCGCACTCTAAAAGTCGGGGTGTCGCTCTAACTTTAAAAATTCTAGAAACTTGTCGTAAGTACTGTCATTTGGACTCCACCCACCCTGGAAAATAAGCAATCAACTTATCAAAATCATGTCTTAAAGGTTTTGAGTGATTCGAGATTAAAAAACCTTTTTATTATAAAAAACATATTTAAGTAATAAGACAGCTCCGCGGATGTCTATGTTCGAGGATAATTAATTTTATTGGTAAAGTTTAACACTCAGAATAACCAAAACTTCAATTATATGAATTGTATGTACCTACAAATTACTAACACATTTAATTGATTTCAATAAAAACAAGGTTTAATTGGCAATTATTAATTTTAGACGCTGTCATTCTGCATGAATGATGTAATTTTCATTAAAAAAAATAACAATAACATGAAGTTTTATTATAAGACTATATATTGTGTACGATGCGAAGCTACGTTAAAGGTTCTGGGTTTGATTCCCAGATCAAGCAGTGTTTTCAAAAGGCTTTTCAAAGAGCTTTTCTATAAAATTCTTATTTAGCTAGATCGGTGTTTGGAATTGTGCCCGGTTATTTGAAATAGGCTCATCATAGCCCATATTTTTGACGTAACCCTTCGGGGAATACAAGCGTTTTTTTTTATTCGCGATAGGCTTACGCTTGACAGCCAGTTCGCCTGATGTTAAGCGATACTGCGATCTACGATGAAGCGCGTTTGCCTAGAAGTAACCGATTCACTCGTGATTTAAAGACACCAGATTATATCTATCAGGGAAGACCCACTCGGGAAGTGCATTCCATATTTCAGCGGTATGCATGATAAAAGTGGACATAAACCGTTTCGTTCAGGTTTTTGGAATGCCCACCATAAATCGATGACGCTTTTTCGTGCTTCTGGTCGTCCGATAGTAGAAAGAGCTAGGAAGAATAAGATTGTGGAGATCTGATGCACACTCTCCGAAATGAATCCGAAAAAAATCGATAATCTAGCAACTTCGCGGCGATGTTCCAGACTTTGGAGTTTAACCCGGACAAGGGAGTCGTTGCCAATGAGCTTCTTGGCGAGTTTCTTGACGGATTCCAACACCACGAGCTGGTACTTAGCCGATCCATCCCAAAGGTGCGAACAGTACTCCATGCACGACCGAACTTATGCTTGATACAATGTGAGCAATTGTTCCGGCGTGAAGTAACGCCGCACCTTCGAGAGGATAACCAGCTTTCTGGCAGCTACTTGAGTCTTTGACTCTATATAGGAGCCGAAGTTGAGGGTTGACGTCAGAGTAACGCCCAAAAGCTCAAGGTGGTCAGTTTTCGGCACAGTTACATCCCGGAAAGTAGAAGCCAGTTCGAATGGACTCTTTCTGGAGGAAAACAGACACGCCTGGGTCTTCGTGAAGGTAATATATATATATATGTGTGTATAACCTATATATTATTTCATGTGACATAATTTAAGTATTATGAGACAAATTTAACAATAGTGAGAAATCGAAGTCTTCAATTATCGATTTATCACTATTGCAAAAATTCACGACACGTCTTATACGAGTGGACTTCTTTTTAATAAGTCTCCAAAACATGTAAACAAACACACGCAAAGCATTATCTGGAGCTACATTTGATCACACTAATTCCTTTTGATACTCGACGAGTAAATTGGCGAATACAAGTACAAGCGCAGTAGCACACGTAACCACATTATAGCCAGTCTGTTGTTTGCTTTCCAGCTTGCAACAACACTGGATTAGGATAGCTTAAGTAATTACCTCTACAGATGTATGTACGTACTAGTTGACCAAACACAATGGGATTAACAAAAACTGGTAATCTGAGGCTGAACCAGTAACATTTTAAAGCATAAAAAAATTAAGAGCGGTAGAGGATTCCCTTCGTTGTCGTTTTTCGGATGGTACCATCGCGTGGCCAAATAACATACCATCACGCCTGTATACCCGAAGGGTTAGACAGAGGTGTACTAATGTACAACCACAGTTCGCCAGTATGTTTTAGGTGTTATGTAATAGGGGGCGAGACTATTGCCATTAACCGGGCACAAATCCAGACTCCGAGCTGAGACTGAGAATTTCATAGAAAACAGAATAACATTTTGCTCGACCTGAGGATCGAACCCAGGACCTCTAGCGTAGCAGTCGCGCTTGGGACCACTAGACTAATGAGGCATGGCCAAATATTCTGCCACAAACAATGTAGGTACTAATATTGAAACAGTCTCAAGATAAAATGGGTGCTATTGGTGTGTCTGACTCTATATGTTGCGGTTGCCGCTTACTATTAGGCGGCCCATATGGTTGTTAATCTAACTACCTAATATTTTTTAATTATATAGAGAAAAGATATACGTATTTTTGTTCGTAATGAATAATCATCACTGAGTAACAGGCTATATTGTTAAAACATATCATCACTTTAAGTTGCGAGTGAAAATGCGGGAAACAGCTTGTGAAGACCTGCTTATTCTATTTATGGACTATGACGAATACATAAATATGCATCGTCTAACTTGAATCTTTGCGATTAGGATTGTGAAAAAGTTCACATATCAAAGATTTGAATAACTCGAGTAAACTATATATTTTCCGAAGTTAGAACTTTTGTCTTGAACTGTACGCGGAGGAGTAAACCCAACAAATTCTATTCGAGTATATTTGGTAACAGACTACAAGCAAATATGGAAAGATTGTATGTGTAAATACTTGTTAGGCGTGGTTATACTCGTATTATGAATAAAAGAAGTTCGTTTAACCGAAAGAAAATAAAGCAAATTGATGAGAGCGATTCATAGGTTTTAAAAGATTTTTAGTGCTGTAACTTTTTGACATAGTTCCTATTTAAAAGATGACAGTATGCGCCTGCGCATGTGTCTACCATTAAAGTTTTATAGGCGCAACAGAGTTACACACATAACCGATGAACATAATTTTGCGTGTAACTGTATTTCAAAACGACCTGAGCAACGACCTAAGCCAGTGAGGAACTCAAAAATCCAAATTCTTTTAATATTTCTCTTGCATATTTAAACTGGGTTTGGGTTTTCACTTAAAAATAAGAATTTTGTACTAATAATGATTCTTCTTTGGTATAATAATGTAGGTACACAAGTTATGTACACAAGTCGTTTGCGAAGCAAAAGCTTTTTATTTTTAGGTTAAGAAAAAAATATTTCATTTAACTTTTTTGCCAATCCGACACGAATAATGCTGTCTGCCAAGCGAAGGGACATTTTTCTATCCAAGTTTTTTCTCGCCAAAGACAACTGAACATCGATTTTAACTTAGCACTCAACTCTGTTGCCATTTTGAAAAGCTGCCAGTGATTTCTTGTAGTTTCTTTTATAAAGAAGGAAATTAGGACGATCGTGTTCATATTTTGAATATGTAAGTGTTTTAGTCTGGATAAACTGTTCTGCCAAGTACCTACTCAGGTACAATAAAAAGGTTACCCACGTATCGAAACATTCTTTTACCAGTGTTTTTGGCTTGCGTAAGTCCTGTCACCTGCTTGAACTTTGAGAAAACTAACATTATCTAACTTTTCTAGTTGACAGATAGATGTTTAATAATATAACTTAGTGGTACTAACTAGTAACTTAGTGGGAGAATACTTAACACTGAGTGATGACATAGGTGTAAGGTACCTAAGTACCTATATATTATTGAAGATGTAAGATGTACCTACATAGCAAATGAAGACTCATAAACACCCCAATTAGAATCTCTACATTAACAAAACCATATTTTTGTTCGAGTTGACACCTGTCAAATATGACAAGTGTCACTAGAAGTACTTAGGTACCTACGCCATTTAATAAGGAGAAACTAACAATTCTATGTGCTTCATAGGTTTACTGTATCCATATTATAAGACAAGAAATTTCAAAAAATTCTTAGGTAGGTATGACCTATATAATGTGTCTAGGACTCTAGGTTCTGCTTCAGTTTTGCTTGTTTGAAGAAAGAAATAGAAATTGTAGATGCTACCTAGTAGGTAGATATGTAAGTACCTATCTACCTTTTACTTTTTATCTTTTATAGTTGTTGGATAGTTACCTATCCCCTTACTATCTATAGTAGGTAGGTAGGTACCTACAAACTTGTTTTTCTTGTTTGGAACCTATGTAGGTACTGGTAGGTAGGTAGTTACCTATGTTACTTACCTACCTACTAGTACCTACTTACAGCCACGCGTGTCATACCAAACGACTGATGTTCTTCGTTGATCTGTCCCATTATAGAATGATGGTACGTGATGAGGAAAAAAATTAAACTTACGTTACGAGAGACTGAATGAAGCTGGAAAGGAACTCCTATAGTTCCTAAGCTATTGGAGTTCCCAGCTTCATTCGGTCTCTTAGACTTAATAAAAACAATTAAGTACCTATTTATTAAACAATTTTATTTGGTGTAGGTACAATAAAGTAGGTATATAGTGTAGGTGTATATATAAATAAATAAGTAGGTAGGTACCTAAGTTGCTTTCAATGAGTCTTGCTTGCCACAGATAGATACCTTTATAGGTAGGTAGGTACCTACCTATACTTAGGTAAAAATTAAAAGTCATAAATTACATTGAAAGTAACTACGTAGGTAGGCTAAAGTTTGTGCAAGCAGTCTCAACGTAGCGTCTTCAAACGTCACTTTGTTTAATTGGTTCTGCTCCTCAAACCAGTCTTCAATTATTCAAGAGCGAGTGAGATGAAAAACCTCGGGATGCTCCTATGGTGACGTCATCCAACCAATTGACTGACTGATCTAAAGAATAAACTAACGAAGTAATAAAAAAACATAAAAGACGACCTCAAAGGACCACAACAGCGCCATTGAGACGTAGTCCGACCAAAAATAAATGATGTTTTTTTTATGAAACACCTTTATCACACACCTGCAAAGCGCACGTGTGTCCTGCACTGGTTTCGTAAACTACCTACACCAGTCGGCCGTAAAGTTTAAATTAACATTCACATCAAGTAGGTAGGTAGGTAGGTATATTTCCTACTCAGTCATAAAAAGCAAATAAAAACTAATATTATCCAACCAACTAAAGTTGCTGATATTACGTTGGATACCTAGTAGATAGGTATGAATTCGCAGAGCAGTGTGAAACTCACCTTTGTAAAGAAGTTCTGTGCGCGCGCAGGTAAAACACCGAAATCCCACAGGTGAACGTTATCCTTGATTTTAAATTTCGAAAAAAATATTCGAAACGGTCAACCGGCTTAGTGGCAGCACGCCTCCGTAGACACTGGTTCGTGCGTTTCTGTTTAGCGACGCACCTCGACAAAACTACACTGTCACAGTTTGTTTATAAAATTATGAACCACTTATTAATAATTTCAATGACCCGAACTGCGCATGCCCGTGCAACACGCGCCTCTTTCGAATAGGTAAGGTTATGTTTAAGTTGTAAGCACTTCCTTTCGGCTTCACTTCACCGGCACACGCACTTCACACTAGTTTCACAGAAGAATCTTATTGGAACAAATCCGTGCGAACTTTTTTCCGATAACGCTAACACACGAATCACTATCGGAGCACTCGGTGAAGTTATTCCCACGAGAATTCTTTATTAGTTCTACCAGAAACTGACACTGTTGCACCTATTTGACGATCAGCCGGCTCTACCTGCAGCAAACGAAGGCCGTGTAGGTTTAATAAACACTTAAAAACTCCGGAACCGGTAATAATTTGATTCCGCACGTGAACGTGACACTGTCAAAATAAAAATTTGGTAAATACGGTAACACCAGAAACTCACTCATATACGGTAAAACATCCCATGTTTGTGACGCGGTGAGGTCCGAGTGACAAATAAACGAATAGAAAAGAAAATAAACGAAGAATACTAAAGTCGTCGACTGTAAAGCCGAGCGTCCGACACTCCTGCTGAGCGCTGTACTAAACGCGAGAGGCCGCGCGACCCGCCCCGCCCCGCGGTCCGCGCCCGTCCCGCCCGCGCCCTGCGACCCGCGCTACTACATCGTATGAAAATAAAGTAACGTGGAAAAAATCACAAGTGCACAAGGGAGGAGCAGAGAGCATAGTTCATCCCTCGGTGGATATGCAAGTTGTCCGATTGTTTGTTGGTCTGGTAGTTTTACGGCGCCGCGGTGGAGCGTGCGGCGCGGGGCGGGCCGGGCGGAAGGCATTCAATTAATCTGACAACACGTGCGTGATGCACCCTCCCGCACACAACTCAGGTTATCATACGATTCATTGACTAGCGCCGTTTGTCTCAATTTTGCCAACTTTTTAAATAATTTCGTAGGTATATTTACTGTTTAATTAAGATGATAATTTAGGTACCTACCTACTATTCATTCATGTATGGAATGACGGAGGTGAATGTGGACAGAATGACGCTGTAGGAACCGTTATCGATGCGATGGAAAGTGCAAGAATGCCGTTATTACCTACGCTCCTTTTACGAATAATAAATATCCTGATGTCTACAATTTGAATAATACAAAGATAAAATAATTATAAGATTAGATTATAAAATTTAGATTATAAAGTCTCTATTCTGATTTCTCCTTGGTGCTTATTTAAATAATGTAATGAAAAAGTTTTGCAGTCACTGTGTACCTACATTATTTTAATAGCTTTCTAGAGATTTTATTAGTTTGTGATACCCATAACCAACAAAATACAACAACTCTATGAACGCTATTATAAATGTTTGCCCGTATTTCTACAAACAATATAACTATTGATTCTTTTTAGTATTTACAACTTTACCATTTAAATAAACCATTAAGGAAACCCTAATAATAAATTACCTATGACCAATTAACTCTAGATATCTCTATTTTTTTGTCGGTAAATGGATGTACGACCTGATGGTTTTCATGGGAGAGTCCCGTACTATATAAGGTAAGTACCTACCTAAGTATTTAAAATCCTCAACAACCGTGACAGGGTTCAGCGTTCATTCAGCGTTCTCAGGTCCCAGGGTTACCAACTCTCGAAAGAACCAACCCGTGGGGTGTGGAGTTTAGAAAGACAATCTCAAATATTTTCCTTAGTTTTATATTTACATTGCTTTCTGGTATTTACTGAAAAAAAAACGGAAAAATTATTAGGTCCTGTGAGCCAGCCAGTGTCTCTACTATCATGGTGAGGCCTACCATTAAATCATCGGTATCAGAATGTTCCTGTCTGAAGTAGGTATATCCTAGTCTTTTATGAAACATTGTCGTAATTCGTAGTGTCCTGAATTAATAAGGAAGGATAGATATATTCATTCATCCAAATAAATATATTGTCTTGTATAATACTTAATACTTGTATAATATTTGTCGCTAAAACGTTATCAGTTGATATACTCGTATATTTTGCTGGTTCAATATCGATATCTACCTATCTCTCGATCATTCTGATCTGACGTTCGTCTCAGTTGTCTGAACCAGTTCACACTAAACTAGACAGATTAATAACAGAAGTCTATATGCTAATAAAATACAACAACGATTTGAGACTACATAAATAGGTTGGCACAGTAGTTAGTTGCTACGCTATGGATTTTGTAAACACACCATTCCCAATAAAAATTTTGGATACAAGAGAATAAAAAATCTGGTGGAAATCGTTTGGGTAGGTATCGCCTTTTAATATGCAACTGAGAGATGCAAGATTGATATCATAAGCCAGTAAACAGATTCTTCATTGTTCATTATAGTTGTTAACAAATAATTCGTTCATTTGTACTGAAATGCAGCAACTTAGGAAAAGGGGATTGTATCCTGTACGCTACATACACAGGATATACGGGTACTCAATTAAAATAGGAACATAGAATTTATTCGGGGATCATTGTGTGTTAGAGAGAGATAGCGCTACTTATCATTCGTCTATCTCCCCTATACCTAACATTTGACGGACACTTAACTGATACGATTAAATTATTCATACTAATATAGTGAAGAGGCGAGTTGTATCTGTTAGGGGTTCCCACGAAAACGGATTATGCGATATGAAACCTTCGCTATCAATATCTCACCTACATTATTATATCATGTCCGGGTTTAGTATCTAATAAAAATAATGGAAATAACGGGAATATAAAAATAACAGGGATAACAGAATGCTAAAAACAAAATGCAGCGTCAAGCACTCTGTTGTGTTTGACATCATGCTGATCTGGAGACCCATTTGATACAGCCGTGAGATACTTTATTTTTATTATTTCTGTTTTTTTGTTTATTTTGTACAAATTTGTTTCTTTTTTTTTAAGAATATTATTTTATGCTGTAGCAAATAAATCTTTTTTCTTTCTTTCTTTCTTTCAAAATGAACTTAAAAGATACTGCAAAAAAAATAACCCTCCTTCTAGCGGAGTCGGGTAAATTAAATGCAACTTAACACAGATAAAAAACTATAGACGATAAGCAAGACCGACTTAATAAATTGTTTTGCAAGCAAAATAACGTGTTTCAAATAACTGCAACTGTGTAAGTGTGTATCCTATCCTTACTATTCCATATCTAAGACTAGAGTGACGACTGGCGTCTACTCTTGTAATAAACCTTCAAAATATAGAGGTCAAAAGCCTTTCCAGTAAAAAAACCATTCATTTTGAAACAGACCTGTGTTTAGCAGATAACTACAAAGTGGACTGAATTATTAAAATAAACGTTCTCAGTCCTGGTGAGGGTCAAGACAAGAGCAATTTAGAATTCAAGAGTATCAGAAACATACAAATCTAGAAAAGTTTCAACTTTGAAATAGTTTGAGTTCAGATCTTATCATCTATCAGTATATAAGGTCTTTTGTATATTCGATGTCACGGGAAATTTGTAAGCATCACTCGTTTACAATACATCCCAAGGGACATCTTGGCCATAGGCTACCTAAACCTAATTATATTATAAGTGTATGGTAGGAACTAATGGATTTAGAATGATATTAACTAACACTTATGATAGGTAAATCAAAATATGATTCAAATCATAAAACGCATTCTAAATAACAATTGATTTTAAAAAAATTGCTGAACGTACGGTGCGTATACAGGGTGTAACAGGTGTCCATGGGTGACTACTTACCATTAGGTAGCTCATCTTCTCGTTTGTCGACCTCTAAATATAAAAAAGTGGTCATTTTACCCCAAGGTCACATTTAGAAATTTCGATTTCTCCTATAGGAATACGTCTATACATAGGGAAGTCAGCGGTTAAACGGTTTAGTTGCCTCAAGACACGACAAATGGAATTGCACTACTGCTTCTTGTCTGCACTGTGTTCTTCACCTACATAAGTTTATCACGATCGATAACGTCAAAATAGTTGGGTGCCGAAGAATTTTAATCTTCTAAGATCGCTTTACCTCTACATAAGAGTATGTTACAGCTCGTTCTTGATACTTTAGGCTTTTATAAATAAGTGGCATGACACAAGTACCTTGATACGTTCATTGTGTATTCTGTTACATCACTACAGCTTTAATACAAGGCCTCTGGGAACTGTGTTTTCGTTAATTAACATGTAAAACGTATTCTTTCAAAGCAATAATTTTAATTTTTATGTTTATAAAATGTTGTCTAGCAATCCTAGTCGAGCTTTTCTCCTCATATGAGCACTTAATCTCAGTCATCTCTTAATTATAGTAGGTACCTACGATTATCAACTGACATAATAATCTCATTTTCGCAGTTACTATTGATGATCATTAAATATGAATGTAAGTATTTTCCTTATGTACACAATTACTCTATGAATAGCATTGACCCATATTCTGCTACTCTTTCGTTAATTTTTAATCATTTCGGTAATAGCTACCTACTCGAGTTGACTGGAAGCCGTCCCCAACATAGTCGATATAGTAAGGAATTGATGGTCTAGCTAGGATAATGATCTGTCACCAAATGTAATGTTGACATTGAATGAAATTTGGTGACAGATCCGATACTTATGGTTCACTATAGAAATTCGCTGCGCCGTGCGAATCAGTCGTTGTTTTTCAAAACTAAAACGTGTGTGTACAAGCGGCCTTAATTAGACTATACAGTCAAACTTGACGTTGAATAGGTTAAGTAAAGCTTTCCTACTTAAGCAGCCATCCATAAAAAAGTATATCAAGTAATGAAAAATCCCGCATAATATTCGGAATAAGAATAAGAAATCCCACACGAATAGATAAAATAAGCACACAGACTTTTCTTGGGTATCTGGAGATACATTGATGTGACGCGATAATGATACGTGAAATGAACAAATACCAGTCAAGCATGAATCAGTAGAGGTACTGGCATTGTTGGCATTGAAGATCATATTTTTATTCTGATTAAAGCTAACATAAGTAAATTTTCTAGTAGTTAAATGGTTCTTATCTTCGGTATCAAAGTCAAAATCAATTGTTCAATGTTCAATTAGACCATTTTTTTAAAGTAAAAAACTAAAAAGTCGGTCTTATGAAGAAGAAAGTCCGTAGACATCTCTTCAAAAATAACATGATTACAATATTACTTTAAGTTTGTAATTTTGTTTGAAAAGATTTTTCGAGAAATAATAGATTCTAATTTCCATACTCACATCAGAAATGTCACCAATCACATTTATGGGTTAGAATTTGATCTATCAATAAGATTTTCAAAATAAATTATAATTGCAAATGACGAACTAAAAATCAACAGAGAAAGATCTCATTTCGTAACTATTAATTACTGTCTTAATTATAAATTGCCGACATCTGGTTGTGTCTGCATGAAATTACATCGATAAACGATTATAGTTGCATCAAAACTCGTTCATAAACGTATCGATACGAAAAAGGAACTAAAAAAGTGACCTTGGCTTCAAATAATACACATTAAAATATCTGGTTATGTACAAGATATGGTTTTGAGATCGCAAACCAGTTTTTTGTCGTGAAAGCAAAACATTCACGCCTGTATCCCCAAACGGTTAGACAGAGGTTAGGTACTTACTGATAAGTACATATACTTAGACGATCATTTCGCCAGTATATTCTACGTGATTAGCCGGGTAAAAATCCAAACTCCAAGCTGCTGTTAAGAATTTCATAAAAAACTCAATATCACTTTGCTAGACCTGGGAATCGAACTCTTCGATAGCTGCTCTTGTCACCACTAGACTAATGGATGCTAATACTAGTAACATTACACATTAGGTACATTTATTTAATCGAATATTTTTTTTAGATTCGATAGCTTAGCTGACTAAGAACTTAAACAACTATCAAACATCTCTTAGAAACAAAGTTATACTTAGTTAGAAAATCTATTACAAAACTTTTAACTAGATCTAGTCCTGGCATCATGCCTCTACTTATTGAGCTCTTCTACGTGACGAGACTCTGAATAATGACGTACTACATTACTCTATGTATTAGAACTTCGGAATTTTTCTACATATAAATGCCGTAATAATCACTGAATTTCAGTACCTGAGCTTTCGCCGCTGATATGACGTTTCAGATGATAAATGATAGAATTTGTAGATACTATTAAAACTTACATAAAAATGTTGTATAAAAAGTATAGTTCCAAACAATATTAATGTCACTAAATACACACAAAATACATTAGTCCGGATAATGACTCTGTAATAAGCACGCGATGTCCCTATCACAGCCTTCCACAATAAAAAACCATTGAGCTATTATAAACGTGGCTCACAAAAACCATTGTATCTACATCCATAAATATACAGTATTATTTTGCACTAAAAATAGCATTCGCTCCATTTTCTTAAATCTCAATAAAAATATACTCTCATGTGTATTACATTACTCTCTCTACCTAAAATATAGAAGAAAATATGGAGTTAGTCCCGGAAAAAATATTCATGTTATTTTTGCTTCCTTCTCTTCTCTCTTTTAGGGAAATAGGATCAGGTAGACTAATTGTTTTAACGACATATAAAGTAGCGTTCAGCCGAGCAAAAATAATAACTGTCTATACTAGACAAACTTCTTCCAATCAATTGCTTATTTTAATTACATTCCGGTTTCTGACACTTATATGTATACGCGAAAATCGGACATTGAAATAAAATTACTTTTTATATACTTCATTTAGCGCGGTATATAGATGATTAGTTTTGCCTGCGGTTTCACTCGCGTCGCAAAATAAAAGTAGCCTAAGTTACACCTTATTACATCAGCTATCCATCTGCCAGCAGTTTTGGAGATTAGCTGAACGGATAATTTAAAAACACCTTCACCCTTTACAACAGCTATCAGTTTTTCTGAAGTTTAATATCCTCCACAAAACAACCTGTCAGTTTTCATCATAGTACAAAGACTTTTATACCTACTTATACATATAAAGCTCATCACTTCATACGCTCATGAGCTTCTGTCTGGTCGCAACTTCGCGTTCCAAAAGGCGTTTATGGAGGCAACATTATAATTATAAGCTTTCGTTTCCATTCCAACCTATTTCTATGTTTTATGTGTTAAGCCTCATAAACAAAGATATTTAAACCGTCGCGTAATAAAACAGAACGAGGTTATTATTTTATGTGTAACGTCTTTAAACTACATGTCCATACCTAGTTTATTTTCGTATGAAGTGAATTAATATGTTCTTAGAACAATATTCATTTGATTGTATAAAATATCGAAGATAAATTCTTACTTTTGAATAGCTCATTTTTACAGAAGTGCGATTTTGACAAATCATCACTCATTGACTACTTCTTCTTCTATGAAATCTGTCAATTCTTACGTCAATCAATGTCTGGCAAAGCACGTTGTGTAGCCCTCTGTCAGTAAATCTAACTGTGATGCATCAATTTTTTTTGTACTGTTTATCTGCTATCAGTCTTTTTGACTATAATCAGATGAGTTATCTGGACATTGTTTCGTAGCGTGCTACTGCCATCGAGGCAGTCACTCTTTTAGGAACAGCTAAAGTGTAGCCTGTAGATTCATAACATGTTATTCATCAAAAATGGCCAAAATGTTTGCCCCTTGAGCTAGTTATTGTTATATATTAGTTATCGGGTAACAAAATCTAATCTGCCTACAGTTACAGCACCAATAGGTACTAATCCTGTTCCAATCTATCAAAAGGTTCCGAAGTTGGGTGCGACATAAAACTTCTGTCACTCAACTAAATTGCCTGCGTACCCAACGTTTTTTTTTTTTTCTTTAAAAATTCTAGGGGACGTGCTAAAGGTTTGAGTGGCGACGCATATTTTAAGACGAGAGTGCCAACTTCCTTAGCCCGAGCAATATATGCATAAACTGTACGGATAAAAATCCTCGTAGCTTATTGTAGACATGACGTGAGATATCTACGTATAGATTTGCTATTTAAAATTGTCAAAGGCTTCGCAACGAAGAGCTAGAGCTTCGCAACCGAGCTGTCGTGGTAGGGACGCAGGAGACGCAGGTTCGAATCCTGCCCACGATTGAATTTTTTCCTTTACTAAAAAAAACTTTATAATCTTAGCATGGAAAATGCAAAAAATCACAAAAAGATAACCTATCCATTTAAGAGTTATAACTATTTAATCTTTTAAAATGTTGAGTATAATCACCATAATTACGGGAAAAAGCAGCTGGAACCTGTAAAGTTAAAGATTTCTGATGGAATATTTTTATTTTGTTGTTTATTCAGCGGTTATTGAAAAAAAAACCATGACAAACACAAACATATTATAATAGAAACAAAATACACTTCATAACAAAAGACTATAATGCATCTTAATTAAGATGCATTCACGTTATGCTATAGTATATTTATATAGTGTATTTAAGCAGGTGTTCAATTCTCATGGACATGCATATTATGCAACAGAACGAAGGTCCCAGTGATACCTACTTATCTTCCATCTTTGACTGACTCCAAACAAATCTGCAACCATGGGAAACTATACAAAGCTAACAACTTTATTGGGACATCAGATAAAGAAAGGCTAAGAAAACTGTTTGAAGGTAACTTTTATCAGAATCAAAGTTTTGCCAAAAGTCAAACGATAAACACATACTATCTTGGAAACTTTCAATCTAAAAATAACGCTCCAGTAAGTGTGTGTCTAGTAATAGTAATTAGTAACACAATATACAAATAATTGCTCAGTAGGGTAGCAAACTGCACTATACTTTAATCAATCCATACAAATATTAGAAACGCGTAAGCAATTCTGTCTGTCTGCTACATTTTCACGCCTCAACCGCTGAACAAATTTTTGATGAATTTTGTTTTAGTGATAGATAATATCTTGGAGAAGGACATAGATTACCTTTTGTCTCATCTTTAAGATGCAAGTGAATCCGCGGGCAACAGCAGCTAATAATAAAACTTAATCAATCATCAATTGATAGGCATCCTTACAACCTAGAAGATTGACCAATTTAAACCTTATTATAAAGTGTTTAAATTGGAAAATTAATTAATCAATTAAGTCTTAAACCTACTTTAATTAACCGTCTGAACTTGTTTTATTTTTCAACTAGTTACGATTTTATGTCTAAAGTAATCACTTAGGTTAAAAATGTGTATATTTTTCTTTATTTCAGAATTAGTAGTATTTGATACCTAATTTCTTTAATAGATAACTATGTATTTCATACATTCCCGTTAGAAGCTTACTCAAGTGACCCATATTCATATGATATCAGCAATCGAGTGTAATACGACATCCACGTCCCAAATTGGCACTTCTGAGCCCAATAAAAACGTCCCAAGGAATCGTATAGATTATTTTTCGCGTAATTCGGCTGGGAAATATGAGCGAACATTAAAATTATCCATCGTTTTGAATAAGATGAATTACTAAATAACTATACATCATTATATATCATCACGCCTATAATCTTTATAAGTTAAGCA
This sequence comes from Acronicta aceris, assembly GCA_910591435.1. Lineage (NCBI taxonomy): Eukaryota > Metazoa > Arthropoda > Insecta > Lepidoptera > Noctuidae > Acronicta > Acronicta aceris. Next base: position 5,561,913 of record OU342763.1, on the reverse strand, counting down.
GAGGTCTATTTATTCCTACAGTTCGCCAATATCTATGGATTACCAGTTATAAGGGACGACACTACTGATATTAACCGGACACAAAACCAAACTGCGAGCTGATGAAAATTTCATAGAACAATCTCAGCACTCATCGACGTGGGAATCGTAGCTAGGATCTTACGCTGACAGCTCACTTGAGACCACTAGACCAATGACGCAGTATATAAATAATACTTAAACGGGTAACATAAATCTATCTAAAAATATGTTCCCGGTTATAAATTTGTGTTTTTTTATTTCTAGTGAGCTTTTATAAACAGAAATGACAGAAACGCAATAAATAATCTAAAAGTGTGTCACCAATAAATGCGATAACATTGTCATGTCGACAATATTAATAACTGTTCACCGTTTCCCATAACTTTGAACATGAAGGTATAACTTGTGCCTTCACTTCAAACTCTTGAACAATCTTGAGAACGCACGAATGTTACAACCTATAAATTATTTAGGTAAGGTAGTTTAAGTTTTAGCGGGTTTACACATCGATAAATAATCCCCGCGTAGGTGCTTACATACCGGGCAAACTTAATTTATATCTGCAACCCCGACTTCATGACACCCGCTAGTCAGCACAATACGTTACCATCCCCGACATCGAAATCGTCACCTGCGCAACTTAGTTTAAAACAACGCGGTATACCATTAAACTGTTCAAACACGCTGACAATTCCGATTGGATTCTATGTCCGTACATTATTGCCCAAATTAACGTAGCGATGCACTCGAATGCAACTGCATCAGCGTGTATTGAAATCAGAGCGGGATATTCATTACGCAATATTTCCCTCGCCCTAGAGAATCGCGATGAAGCGTATATAGAGGGAAAAAACGGCGAACTTCGTTTCACAAACAAAGCGCGCGCCTGAAAGGGGCCTGTGAAAAAACATTTTCATTGTGTCTGCGAGTCGCTCGATTTTTAATCTTCCCCTCGTCCCTCTGTAAGTTTATTGTGAGCTTTGCGAATCAGTTGGCTACCGTCACTGGAACCTCCGTCTGTCATCGACTGCTGAGTCGCCATGTGGTACCCAAACTTAGATGCCAGTACAATTGTGTTTGTTTGAAACTTGAAACGCTTGCGAACGAAATTCACTTCGAACCATTACTTCCAAGTGCATATTCAAATCAGCTGGACTAAATAACCGCTTTCAATGAATCATAGTATCATTCACATTAGAAAATTGCTAAGATGCTGCTATGGGCTGCAAATATGAAGGTTCAAGAGGAATTGCTAGTGCCCATTATAGATAGCACCCTAGAACTGTACAATAAACTATGAAAAGTGTTCTGAAAATATTTTAATATATTATTTTTTATTATAGATTATTTTGACGATGAATAATTCGTGCCAAGACGATATAATTCAGCATAATTAATTCGAATGAAAATAATAAAAACCACCCATTGAGTTGGAATTTACAAAATCAAAAGTGTCAACAAACTTTTTAATTTTTATTGTTTGTAACACTTAAATTTTATTGTTATATGAAAAACAACAATAAAAACTCAACATTGGTTCACAGACTGACACGTTTTGTTTGACCACGAATTTTAATTGCAGCGTTAAAACATGTAAATATAATAAGGGTGTGGTATTTAAATTTGAGTCGTGCGATTTTGCAAATACGTAATCTTTTTCCTCGAAATGAACTCTACCTATTTAATATACTTAATTCACTAAATCTGTCGAAATGTGCCACACTAATAAATCTCGGCCTAACTATTCAACTATCAATTCGTACTTCCTAAATAGAATTCGTATTGCGTCCAGTGTACCATGATCTTTATCTTCCTCTAAAACTTTCCCCCGAACCTTATTACTGGTCGTGAATTTGGGGGGAGGGGTGTTCTTCGTAAGCTGGTCGTTACATGTGTGAAAGGCAAGGATCCACATGATGTCCGTTATGTTTTATTCATAGCGTTGAAGAGAGCGATGTTGTGACGTGGCTCCGAGATACTGTCATGCATTGATCAGTATTGTTGCGAATTGTTTAGATACACAATACATATTGTTGGGTTTGAACGAGCTAGATAAACACTTGCATTGTTAGAAATACCGTGATATGCCTTATTATAACATAACATACCATCACGCCTGTATTCCCCGGTACTTGGCCGGTATGTTTAGTTCCCATGTAATAGGGGGCGAGCCTGTTGCCATATGCTGAGCACGAATCCAGACTCCGAGCTGTTACGGAGAATTTCATGGAAAAATCCAATAACACTTTGCTCGACCTGGGGATCGAACCCAGGACCTCTAGCGTAGCAGTCGCGCTTGGGACCACTAGACTAATGGGGCAGTCACATTCCGCAGGGCATATTCCTTATAGAGATTCCATGAGAATTAATTTAGGGGAATTGCTCCAAAATTATTGGGAATTTTGATAAAACCACTGCCCGCGACTTATCTGCGTGGACTTCAGAATTGGGAATAAAAAGTAACCTGTTGTGTCATTCCAGACTATAATCCATTTCTGTAAGATTAACAAACATCCATACTTCCATACATCCATCCATACTCACAAACTTTCACGTTTATAATATTAGTAAGGATTTTGATAAAACTGTAAACCTTTGCTCATCTTTCCAAAAAACTAGTTGTTGTGTAGTGCTCTACACAACAACTAGTTTTTAGAATATTTTTTTAAATATCATTACCTTGGTTGACTGCTGTCAACCAAGGTAATGATATTTAAAAAAATATTCTTAGAAAAGGATTTAAATTCACACTCATTTAAAATTAATAACCAGATTGCGTGCTCTGCACTTTTTTGTTTAAAAGGGGTCAAGAAAAATAGCATTAGTGATGTCATTTGTTATAGGTGTTGCAGCCACAAAACACAAGGTGTTTATTTCTTTCTATGCATACTCAATGAAGTTAAACCCAACCCTAGTACTCACAGATATTCATTAACTTTAGCGAGCAATTTACTAAGAAAGACTGGTAAGTATGTTAGCTTCTAACCCAAGGGAAAATGTAAAAAATGATGATGGCTTACAGACTTAGATATGTATAAGTTAATGCAACTTTAAGTAATGTTGGTAGCCACTTTAAGATAATTTACATATTTAAGAAACACTTTTAAATATAGGGTATGTGAACTCACAAGTTATGTAAATATAAAATCTAAAGTAAACTTTCTTTTTTAACTACCGTAAAGTGAAGCGGCGGTAGCCTAGGCTTCGGCCCTAAGGGCGACGGATTTGCGATCATGTGGTTGTTGGTTCGAAACCTACCCTTTGCACTACTGACGTGGACCCACTCGTAACACAAGCATTTAGTAGCACGAGGTATTAACAAGAATACTAGTAATGCCAATACCTTATACATTGCTAGTAATCTTTCTTCTTTAATAACTTTTTTCTTTGCTAGTCTAGTTTCAATCTGTGTCCGGTTAATGGAACTTGCCACTAAAAATGTGCCCTAAATATCATCATCATCATCAACCCATATACTGTCCCAGTGCTGGGCACAGGGACAGTATAAGATCAGTATAAGACAGAATAAGATCCACCACGCTAGCCTACTGCGGGTTGGCAGGCTTCACACGCCTTTGAAAAAATCTTTCAGACATGCAGGTTTCCTTACGATGTTTTCTAAATATTAATCCTTAGGTAAACTTAAAATATAACTGATTTGGCATATAAATTAATTGCGATTTTAAGGCACTTTGTTAGCAACTTAATAATTATATACAAAATATTTATAAAATACCTACATAAAGATAATTGCTCAATAACCTTGAATAATAAATGTTTCGTCTTCAATCGCAATATCATCATATATATTTACGAGTTTTTAATAACTGAGTGTATGAATTATAATACTTCATTAGCCATGCCGATTTTATTAATTACTCATTTGCATGTGACCTCTGAAAGGTGAAGGGCAGTTGGGTATATCTGCCTATATATCTACTTATTTTTGTAAAAAATTACATATTAAAAAGAAGAATTCGCGTGTTTTAAATACTTACGTAGGTCACAGGGATGAGACTAGCACAGGAGCGTGCAAATCTGGGAGCACGGCAGTGTCACCGCCGGCACTTTTAAGCCCCCTGTATCGTTCATTGTGGATAAAACCAGGAGTCTGAGTCTCATTATTTTTGACCAAGTTTCGGTTTATGCAGATTGGGGTTGTAAAGATAGAGGCTTGGCACTACCGCACTACATAAGATCTCACAACTTTTTATGATAGAAGAATTGCATTGTGAGATTTGCCGTATTTGTACATTTTTTGTTTTGATGGGATTTGAATTACAAAAGATATGCCTATACCCAGCATATCTTTTGTCTATATAAGTAACTTCTTAAAAAGAAAGTAACTTCATCCGTATATGGATATATACGGATGAAGTAGCAGATATGTCATAATGCATGTGTCAACTAAATCTATCATTATGATACTTGACTACGTGTATAATATTTATGAAAATAGTATTATTATGTAATAAAGCATCTCAAGAGTATTTGGCATACTTAAATCTATTTTTCTCATGTGAAAGTGATTTATTAGCTGGAGCTTAAGTGTGAATAAATGATAATCGCTCTTTTGTGTATACACTAGTCCATCAAACCTATTACTAAAATTAAATTGCATAATATAAGCGTTTTAAGAAATAAATTTCACTCACTGGCACTTACGGTGGTTCAAGAATTATGAATAAAACATGGCACACTTCTTGGCGCGGCCGACTATCTGTCTTGCGCTGTACGCCACCTATCCATTATACAAGGTGTTATTGTGCTCCCTGCCTTATGGCACGTCATTCTGTGGACCCTGGAGCCCCATTGAAGCAGGATTGAGTGTATTGTTAGTATTTTGGTTTATTGTTTCCTTAAGAACCGCCTTAACAAAGACTAGGGAGGTGACCCACTCACGAATGTATTTTCGTCGCCTACTTTAGGCCTGTTTTTATTCGCATGCCTTCATGTCTCGGATAATTTATCCCTCATACTTAATATAGAATGTGGTTTGGAGAATCTTGCGCAAAACACGCTTTAATACTGAGTTACCTGTAAATGGAAATATGTAATTATAAGTAGAAAATCCTGTTCAATGGATGCACTACTTAAGTCCCTAATAAGTAGTAACAGTATTTTTATTATCTGCATAAAGAAACTTATTTCTTCCAATTTTTACATGACACCACATAGCACGAGTTGTCACGAATTTGTGTGTATTAGGGTCATGCTAATTACGTCACAAAAACAACGTGAAATAGATACTGAACGGCTAAAAGGGTTGCAAGACGTAAACGACAGTGGTTAAGTAGTCACCACATAATTGATGAAGAAACTCATCATGAGCTCGCTAATGAGGGCACTGGTTCCTTTAAACAATGCGGATCTTGGCAATTAGCCGGGAAACGCTAGAATAAAGAAAGGGTGGACTAAGTATATGCATTCCACATAGCGGTACTTGTAATATAAGTCAAACACTGATGTCTTATCTTTAGCTACCTGTTTTTATTTTTTCGAGTAGTTCATACATACACATGCCTTGCCCCTAGAGGGGTAGGCAGAAAATACAGACCGCCACTTGCTACGATATTTGCATAAGTACTTCTCTTACATTCTTGTAGGAGAAAAGCTTATGTTAGTGTGTAGAATGTATTATTTATTCGAATAGTTTATAATTATGGTATTTTCTTAAAAAAAAATTTTTTATAAAAAATCTATATAACTAACTATAACTGCCTCATTAGTCTAGTGGTCCCAAGCGCGACTGCTACGCTAGAGGTGCTGGGTTCGATTCCCAGTCCAGCAAAGTGTTATCGGGTTTTTCTATGAAATTTTCAGTAGCAGTTCGGAGTTTGAGATTTGTGCCCGATTAATGGCAATAGGCTCGCGCCCTATTACGTGGGACCTAAACATAGCCCGAAATGTGGGTTTATATTAGTAGATAAACCTCTGCCTAACCCTTCGGGGAATACAGGCGTGATGGTATATTATGTATGTTTATAAAAAACTAATCTAAGTATAGTCAGTAACGAACGTCGCTGCAAATATTCATCCGTAACCGATTTACTGTCCGACTCCTGGGCACGGGTTTCCTCTCCGAGTAACAGGCGTTAGGCTATAATCCACCACGCTAGCCTACTGCGGGTTGGCAGACTTCACACGCCGTCGAGAAAATCTCTCAGGCATGCAGGTTCTCTCACGATGTTTTCCTTCACCGTTTAAGCAAGTGATCATTATTAAATTATTCGCACAATGTTTCGAAATGTCTGATCATTGATAAATAATTCGGACATTATATCGAAATGTCAGAGGTACCTTGAATTCTATCAAGATCTATGACTTGGCAGTCCGCAGTCATATCACAAGGCTACCTTGTGTCAGACAAGCTCAAACATAAAAGATTCAGCGCGCACTACCCGACTTAGTTCCTAGAGGTGGCAAAGTATGCACATAGGGGATCGAAAACCCGGTTTACTGGTATCTATTTACGGTAAATACATCAGCGTAGGTTGTACACCCACTGAAACCACAAAGCCATTACAAATAAAATTACTACGGAACACGGGCGCTCCGGTTCAAACGCACTGTAATGGATTCACTCAATTTTGCGAAATAAAATATTTTCTTTTTAAAATTTCGATTGAATTAACTTTAATTGAATTTCGATGGTGCATCTGCCTTTTGGGTGTAATCGAATGCTTTACGAATACTTTGTATAGTAATTTCAGTGCAGTTAATGTTGTTCTTTAAATGTCAAATATTAGCATACTGTTTCCTGACGCTTTCGGATTTTATCCCATTATAGTGAACAATTCCTGACCAGCCTGATTCGCAAGGCTTTTGAAATAAGAAATACACCTAACTTCTATATAGAAGATGGCTGGATCTTAGCCACCTGCTTGGAACCCTACTTGGGACACGGTGAGCTCATTCTGCGTGAATCGGATCGCTAATAATTAACAAAAACCTAAGGTAATTGTTAGTAATTTTAGCATTAAGACGTCCAAGATCTAGAGAGATCTTGTAATATTTGCCTTGGATTGGAATTGAACTTATCGCGTGACAACCTTGACTGCTAGACTAGACGTGCAGTCACTGGGCTAATGAGCCGCTAAGTATCGAATTCTTAAACAGACTGTAGCTGTTTCTTAAAACAGCTGTTAAGGTAGGGGATACTAGAAACATCAGAATTTAAACTCAGTAATATTGTTGCTTCAATATTTTCGGTTTATTGAACTCAGCTATAGAGATATTGATGCTTATTTTACAGCTAAAATCATCATTATTGCTTTCATCTAAACAGCGGAGAGTTAGTATAAACAATTTATAATTCCTAGCTCTATGAAAGCTGAAGAAAGCGAAGATAAATAAACATAGACCGGTGCGGCGCATGAGAGTCAATCAGTAAACATGGTGATGTAAGCGCAGTCATCATAGCAATCAAACTTTCACTAAATGAACCCGCAATGTATGCATAACGTGGATATGGTCACCGAGTGCTGTTAAGGTTTGAGGCTCACTGAATGCCTAAAGTATTTTAAATAGATCATTTGACACTATATCCACAGCTTTGAACGGTCTGTCAGTTTTGGGAATTTTATGTGGCCTACGCAGTAGGCTAGGCTAGATGACTTAAAAATTCTGTTTGATACGTCAGTTAAATTAAATCATCATAGAAAAAATAATGTACACGTGTTTTTCCTTTTGTTTAACAAACAAAAAATGACGGCGATACATGCATTTAAGTTTCGCCTAACGTCAGGGTTACATACATTTTTTATGAAATAGTGATGTCACAACCTCCCGCCTCGCATTTTGATACGTACTCTTTATGTTTATCAATTCTTATTATTTTGATACAGCAAAAAATATGTGTCCGATATTTTTGGATAATCTAACTGACGGACCGAATATACTGATATTTTTTTTATATCCAGTCATCATCCCTATTGTTTTCCTGATGTAGTATCGTGGTGCGATGGGTTAGCTCTAGGGAGCTAGATCAACTGGGACTATTCTAGCCAACACCGTGATGGCTCTTTCTTCAAAAGAATTGTCTAGATTGTCTAATTGTCTGTCTGATAGAAATCTCTTGTGACTAATTTAATGTTAATTATTATTTTGTGTGATTTTTAAATAATTATTTACTTTTAGTTTTGATTTTTGATTAATATTATTGTTTTATTTATAAGTGTTAATTGATAATTTCCTTGTAACTTGTTGACATTAATATCTCTATTCTATTTGTTATTATTTTTAATTTCTTTTATAATTTTAATTCAGTATGTTTCTCTTTTGATTTTGTTTGTACAGACCAATAACTTGTTTGTGTGGTTCTTAACTGTTAAGGCAAGTTGGTTATAATCAATAAATAAAAAAAAATAAAAAAAAAAAAAATAAAAGACCATTCCAAACATTGTCCTGCATTGTAACATTATAACTCGCATATTGCTATTACTATGTCGTAGACTTTAAAAGAGGGGAGGGGGGCTCGTGGCTAAGTACTAACTAAGCTGATCAACTGATCTGCAAGGTCAAGCTACGTCCGCTGCGGTCGGTCTGAGGATGGGTGACCATTCTTAACATATCAAGATAACACGCACGCAAGCACGTAAAGCTGTCGGTCGCCTGCCTGATAAACCAATCTACCCTCCGGATGTCGATATTGTCCAGAAATTGGGTGTCGGAGGTCTGATGGCAGTCGCTTCGTGTAAAATATTGATATTCAGTTGCATCTGGTTAGACTGTAAGCCGGCCCCAACATAGTACTTTTTTATATCTTTTTGTGATTTTTATGCATTTTCCATGCTAAGATTGAATTTTTCCTTTGCTAAAATGACTGTATAGACGGATGTATATAGACGGATCGCCTGATGATAAGCGATTACCACCGACCATTGACACTCGCAACACCAGAGGAGTCACAAGTGCGTTGCCTGCCTTTTTAAAAGGGGATTGGGCCTCCGGTAACCTCATTTACTCGGCGAAACACAACGTAAGCGTTGTTTGACGCCGGTTTTCTGTGAGGCCGTGGTATCACTCCGATCGAGCCGACCCATTCGTGCCGAAACATGGCTCTCCCACGTTTAAAAGTACTTTAAAAGAGACCATGATTCTCTGAGTTTGTTTCGGTGTTCTTCCTCAGGGGCCGTCGAATTATGAAATGCTAGCGCCATCTAGTTAAAAAATGTAAAACATTGTCTTGTAAACATGTATAAAAAAGATCTATTTACATAAATATATATAATTTATTATTTATTACGTACATTATCTATAGTTTGATTATTTACACATTAGACTGCCGACTAGGCGCGACTGCTACGCTAGAGGTCCTGGGTTCGATTTCCAGGTCGAGCAAAGTGTTATTGGGTTTTCTGTGAAATTCTCAGTAACAACTCGGAGTCTGGATTTGTGCCCGGTTAATAGCTATAGGCTCGCCCCCTATAACATGGGCCACCGAAACATACCAGCGAACTGTCGGTGTACATTAAGTACGCCTCTGCCTAGCCCTTCGGGGAATACAGGCGTGATGGTATATTATGTTATTTACACATTATACAGACTGGTACTGTAGACCATCTGTTAGCTCAGTCAGCATGGTTACGGTCGGCTGCTCATTCATAACGAACCGGTGCTGATTAGCTGCCTAGCGGCTCAGAGCTTGTTGGCAGACGGAACTAAAAATCCCGAAGACTGTTGGCTTCAGCTTGTAATTCATCAAATGATGAATATTGCTTAACTTCTTTGGTAATTAAAACCATAGTTAATTGTAGGCATACTAGAATACGACCGTAGTATTGTTTTGTGCTTTCTCTTTCTTTTCATTCTGTCTTTGAGTATAGAGTAATTAATATGTTTTATAAATCTTTCTACTGAGACTGTTCACACTTTTCTTTATTATGTTATCTGGAAGTGAAAACTTGTAATTAGCTGTCTGAATACTACAGTGATCATTCCACTGTTATGTTAAATTAGCTATAAGTTTTCCATGTATTCAATAAATAAATATTTTGTAATCGTGTAACGTACTGCTAAACAGGTGAAGTCTTACATATTTGGGAAAACATGTAAGTCCTAATACCGTCAATGAAAATCTACGTCACTACTTAGTCATGTAGAATTTAAAGAAGCTGCAGGTGCAATTGTCTACTATTGAAATGTCGCACATTGGGGGAGATCTACGTCCAGCAGTGGACTGATATAGGCTGATGATGATGATGATAATTATGTGACATAAAATGTAAACTTAAGTTCATTTTTTATTACGGAATTTTCCTTATGGTTTTTTATCACTAAGTACGTACTTGAGAAATAAATTGAAATATTGTAAGCATTCTTTTAGTACCTAGTAGTTGTAGTGATAGCCTAGTGATATGATTCGTAGACATTCATTGGACTTCCAAGTCTCGAGTTCGAATCTCTTTTTTCAAAGTCATGTGAGTAATAATAGTTAATTATCACGCGCTTAAAACGGTGAAGGAAAACAATTTGAGGAAACCTGTATGCCGAGAGATTTTTTGGATAGCGTGTGAAATCTGCCAAACCGCATTAGGCCAGCGTGGTGGACTAAACCCTTTAATCCTTTTCATTCTGAGAGAAGACCCAGCAGTTATGTAGAATACTTTTAGGCAGTATAGCGCTATTCAGGGGTAGTTTTGCTACTGAACTTGCCACAGGTATAAATAATTATAATCTCCTACAAATTGTCATTGAATAGACCCTTCAAAGTATGAACGGAGAAGGTTATTGTAGGTATACATTCCTTTAGATGTTGTTGCGTAATTTAATGATAATAAATCGATACCGCATACCTACCCTATTATATAATACATATGCCGACTCCTGTCTATGAATAGACAACCCATTCCTCGTAAACATAATGAGATAATTTGCTTTAAAACCGTATTCTAAGTATACAACTTTTATGCGCTAATTTAAACGACCGCATTCGCGGAAACTAACCCAGAAAATAAATGCATTGTTCCCGCATTTCCTTACTTTATTCCGTTTCAACAATATACAAAGAATTCTCTGTTAACACTTTTATTTCTAAGTGTTGATTAATATTTATTGGAGTCGGGAGAGGCAATCCTCGCGGGACAAGGTAATTTACGGCGGAGGCGGCCCACCGACAATACCTTATTTACGTTTAAATAAAATACGATCATTGGATTATTGATAAAAAACCTAAGCCTCCGATATTCGCAACACATTTTGTGGAATAATGAAGAGTAATGCGTAGGAGAACAAATCGTGAGTTTACTTATCTGTACGATAGTTATGGTCGTAAACCTAAAGTCGTAAATGTTTATCAGATTTATGACGTAGTTTTTAATTAATCCCAAGGAAAACTAACGAGCGTTTTTGTCCTTTGGATTATTGCATGCGTGGTGAACCCAAATTGATTTCACAGAAGTAAAACGTAGTTACTACTAGAAGTGACTCATGGCTAAGTAAAGTCCATATTGAAGGATTCGGCGGACCGAATTGCTCGTACAAACGTAATACCAAAATAAATCGTAATTAGAATAGAATGAAATCAAATTGTGTTATTATTTGGATTCGAATATCATTAATCTAGGTTCCTATCCTACAAAATCGTGCAAAATACTTCACTGGAAATAAGTGAATGTAATTTTTGATGACTTTACGAAGTTTTGACCGGTTTTCCTGTCGTTTATTCCCAATAAAGTAGTAATAGACGGAATGCTAGTGTAAGAACCTAGATTCACGGTATCCGAATCGGAATAATAACATGATTTGATTGAATTGTGTTTGAATTACGATTTATTTTGGCATTACGTTTTTACGGGCAATTCAGCGTCCGTCGGACCCTTAATCACCCTTGCCGTGGAGAGCGCGTTAAGCTGTTGCCGTTGGCCCGAATGTCATAAATGAACACCTATGTCAGAAGTTAGTTATAGTCACAAGGGTGAAACGTCCGACAACTAGTTTATCCTTAGGACATCGCTATAGCCCAGAAATTGTGTTGCGGAGATCCGATGACAGTCAGTTAGACAGTGAATATCAAGCAGAAAAGGAGAAATAGGAGGGATGTAGTAACAAAACATAACATCTCGCATGTATTCCCGAAGGATTAGGCAGAAACGTACTAATGTACACACACAGTTCGCCGATATGTTTAAGATATGTAATAATTAAAGAATGTAATGGCCTTTTGCCATTTACCGAGCTCAAATCCCAAACTCCGAGCTGTTACTGAGAATTTCATAGAGAAATAATCACGTGTCTTTAAATCACGAGTTAATCGTTTTCTTCTAGGCAAGCGCGCTCCATCGTAGATTGCAGTATCGCCTAACATCAGGCAAACTGGCGGTCCAGCGTAAGCCTATCACGAATAAAAAAAGAAACCCACGCTTTGCTCGACCTGGGAATCGAAACAAGGACCTCTAGCGTAGATGTCGCGGTCAGGACCACTAGGCTAATAAGGCAGTCAATTAGGCTTTTTAGATTAGAAAGCTATGACAGTCAATTAGAGAGTGAAGGGAAGAAAAGTAAAAGTTAATTATAGTATTTTTTAAATTAAATACCTTAAGTACTATATTGGTATGTAGCTGCCACGAGATACCTTCAGCCGCAGCTGCTATACGCTATTGTCAAAATTAATTTGATGTTTCTGAAAAGTGAACCATAGCAACATTTCACGTATATGTAGGAACATTTATCCGTTAAGTCTAGTATTGTTTCGTGGAATTGACTTTTATGAATGGTTTATCGGAAAAGGATTATTTTCTCGAACAACAGATGCATTCAATAACTGTGAAAGAATGCCGGTTGTCTGTACCTACCTGTGTCACGCGATGTTCTCATTTTCACCAATTTCGAGGGAATTCTCATAAATTTTATTGATTTTTACTTATATTTAAAAAAATATTTATAGTTCAAAGCTATTCTGATTTACATTAAATAAATATTTATTGACATGAACTCCGACAGTAAATGAGAGTTAAAATATTGAATATTTTTTGCATTCTTTTAAAGTCAGCCTATGTATTTACTGAAAAGCATCATAGCATTGGGTTAGTGGTTTTTAATGTCATGAAAATAGACAGAGTTTCTTCCGCGTACTTTTTCAGAGTCCATATATTTGACATAGGACCCAAGACGCGCCCGAATTACAGCCATTTCTCCGGCTTCCCCGCCATAATACCCCAGTTTATATCTTCAGGACGAATAGCTAACTGATTAATTCTGTTTTTCTTTCATTCCGAAATCATTAGCATTAAAATGGAAATGAGAGGATTAAATTTTAATCCCGATTTACATTTTGTTACAATATGTAAAGTTGTATCCCCCAAAATTCAATTAAAATAGGAATAGTGCCTGTTGCTAGGTACATCTATAAGTAGATATAACAGAGTTGTTTTCATCTAATAAAGCAGATATCGTCTACAGGGAATCGAGGGTTCTCATAGATTGTTATGTCTTCAACGCTTCGAGTACCTACTGTTGATATTTTAATAGAAAAATATTATGAAGAATTGCATCACAATGTATACAGTGATATAGGTAGTATAACTAAGTAGACATAGGTATCTGGCACGTCTACATTGATTTAAACTGCCAGTAAACTACCAAGGGCTTTTATCACGTGGGAGAGCCATGCTTTGGCACGAATGGGCCGGCTCGACCGGCGTGATACCACGGCCTCAGTATCAGATCCTCTGAGTGAGGTTACCGGAGGCCCAATCCCCTTTTAAAAGGTCGGCAACGCACTCGTGACTCCTCTGGTGTTGCGGGTGTCTATGGGCGACGGTGATCGCTTACCATCAGGCGATCCGTGTGCTCGTTTGCCCTCCTATTCCATAAAAAAATGGGCCTTAAGGCTTGTGTGTAACCCCTTGGTATTACACATGGCTACGACCATATGTAACCCCCTGGCAGCATGTTTGTTCGCATTTTGGACCATGATTGAGGCTGGATAGTGTGCGGGGTTTTATAAGAGCTAAGAGGAATAGTAAGGTACCCAAGTTTTCCAAACAAAAACACCACAGCCATTTTGATAGAACCACAAGACTATTAACGCAAATACATAATGAATAACGGATGGTAGAAACTGTGAAAGGTATTGCAATTATACAAAGTTTCCAACGGCCGAACTTAGGAACAGTTCGCCTTGGCTAATTGATCGGATCAATTATTCAACGTTGGAAGTTCTCGAGGTGTTCAGTTTCGTCCTGTCACAGCTCCATGAATAATCAATCATCTGTATTATTGAAATAATCATATTTTTCTGTTGAGAAAAAAACAGGGATTCTTCAGTTAATATTATTCGATTTGAGACAACGCTCTCTTTTTTACAAAATAACATGAAGGTTTTTTCTCGTTATTTAAAGGGCTTTGTAAAGTTGTTAAGTGGCAGTGTCGAAGCAGTGATAGCCTAGTGGTATGACCGTTGGACTGCCAAGTCAAAGGTCTCGAGTTCGAACCCAAGGCACGCACCTCTGACTTTTCGAAGTCATGTGCGTATTAAATAGTTAATTATCACGCGCTTAAAACGGTGAAGGAAAACATCGTGAAGAAACCTGCATGCCTGAGAGATTTTTTCGACGGCGTGTGAAGTCTGCCAACCCGCACTGGGCCAGCGTGGTGGACTATAGCCTAATCCCTCTCATTCTGAGAGGAGACCCGTGCCCAGCAGTGGGACAGTATAATGGGTTGATTATGTTATATTATACAGTGTCCTTGATGTTTTAGAATAAATGGCACCACCATCTTTTTACACTGAAATATGACAAGTCGAAGCAAAAAGTTGTCTTGACTCTGAATCAATCTTTTACATCATAACCAACCCGTTATACTGTCCCACTACTGAGCACGGGTCACTTCTACGAATGCGAGGGATTAGGCCCTAGCCCACCACCCTAATATGGTTGGCAGACTACACACGCCGCCGCCGTCGAAAACATCCTAACTAATAATCCTTGACTAATTAATACGCACATGACTTCGAAAAGCTTTAACATACCGTATAAAAATATTGGCAAACGGTAAATAATGCAGTCTGGTGCATGTGCAGTTATGAGCAAAAACTATGCTCAATAATGAACATCCGGACTTTATCCGGAGCGGGCCGCATCCGGCTTCGACGCGCTTCTGTATTAAAAAAAATATTTTCCATTAGCTTCGATCCGCATTGCCTACCTGGTATAGCAAAGTGAGTATTTCATATCCATTAGGATTACCTGTGAATTGTTAACATTGATGTTTTCGCAATAATCCGCTCAAAGCACGTCTTGTGTATTGTGGTTTATTCGTTAGGAGGAAATAATTTTCAAGTCAAAGTATTTATTAGTGTCATTTATGGTGATAAAAAGGTTTTATAATAAATTAATTAACTCAAAAACCTACCAATAATGGCATCATACACCATTTATCAATATAAGAATGACTTGACTGCCTCATTAGTCTAGTGGTCCCAAGCGCGACTGCTACACTAGAGGTCCTGGGTTCGATACACAGGTCGAGCAAAGTGTTATTGGGTTTTGCTATAAAATTGTCAGTAGCAGCTCGGAGTTTGGATTTGCCTGATGAATGGCTACAGGCTCGCCCCCTATAACATGGAACCTAAACATACCGGCGAACTGTGGGTGTACATTAAGTAGGCCTCTGCCTAACTCTTCGGGGAATACAGGCGTGATGGTATGTTTTGTAAGAATGAGTTAAAGAATGAAGGAATTCTTCAATGGTGTAGTAACATTTATCAATTACTAAATTCACACGTGTTGCGCCGTTCCTAAAAGGCGTTAGCGTGATGTTAATATCTTCCTATATATATGCCTATAATCTTCTTCGATAAATGGACAACAACCTCACAAACTTTATCTCTTTTTAATCAGATAGATAGAGATCCCAGATCGAGCAAAGTGTTATTAGGTTTTTCTATGAAATTCTCAGTAGCAGCTCGGACTCTGGATTTGTGCCCGGTTAAAGGCAATAGGCTCGCGAACTGTGGGTGTACATTAGTACACCTCTGCCTAACCCTTCGGGGAATACAAGCATAATGGTATATTGTTTCTACTACTAAAAGAAAAACTTCTTTCTTTCATCTTTTAAGACAGATTCCAACCTTACCTGACTATATAATTCGGTGCACGATGACTAGCTAGAAAGAGGGCTCGATGAATTCATTACCTGAATGAAACTCGAACCAATCGAGTACCTATATAGAGCTGAAAAAACTAGTACCATTTTCTGAATGAAATCCAGTATTTTGAGAGGTGCAGCCATGCTTGTTACCTCTTGATCGTTTGCCAATTTTAGTAAGGGTTTGAGACACTAAAATATTGAGACAGTACTATGAATGTAAGTGAAAATAATTATATTTCCACTGTTTACCATTTACAATTACTAGTATCGTAAATGCGAATGCTACGCTAGAGGTCCTGGGTTCGATTCCCAGGTAGAGCAAAGAATTACTGGGATTTTTCCAAGATATTCTCAGAAGCAGCTCGGGATTCGGATTCGTGTCCAGTATTACAATAGAGTCGCCTCCAATAACATGGGTATAAATAAACCGGAGAACTTTGAGCTTACACATCTGCATAACCCTTCGGGAAATAAAGGCGTGATGGTGTGTATGTAATAATTTTACAATTTATAATACTGATTATTTGTAATACATACCCATTTAAAGTTTTATAAATTGTTTTTTTTTTCAATCCCGTCATGGGTTATGGTGCCACACTTTTTGTGTTTGCCTAAAGTATACAGAATAATCCCCAGTAAAACAGTGGAAACTTCATTAAGGCTTTGATGGAGTTCAGGAGTGAACACAAAAGTGTCGATTTTCAATTTTATATAATTTGCCTACACTCGCACACGTTCAGATCCACTGTAAAACACATTAAACTTCGGAAAATCACAAGTTTTAGAAAATAATATAAACCGACAAAGTGCACTTTACATTTCCCCGCCTAAACTCTTTATAAACAGTTAATTGCAGTCAAGACAATCATCTACTAAACATCAAACAACAATGAATAAAACCAAGTGTAGAATTTCGGAACAAAGCGTCGAGTTAAGCGAAGGTAACCGCAAGTGTAAGACCGGCTTATAATTCCATTTGTTGTGCGTTTACCCCAGTCGCACCCAACTTCTAAACGTCACTTTAATTGAAATGAGTTTCTGCCATTCGTAATGTGGTCTCTAAGTAATAATAAATTTTATTGTAACTGGTAGCCAGAATACGTTAACTTTAAAATTATTGTAGACAAGATAGCAGTAGCCTAATCAGAGGGCTATCATGCGTCTCGTGACATAATTATGTCGTCACATTATTTCGTTTTCAAAAATAGCATCGACGCGAGATTACGTCGACATATAAGTCATTTCGTGCCGCGTATAGCAAGAATTTAGTGAGCTAGATTCTCTTTCTGTTCGGCTTGGCTACAGAAATATATTTCAAAAACAATAGCACCTTTGATGAACTTCGAGAGAAACTCAAATTGTATGACTACCTACTAGTAAATAACTGTACCTAGGCCATACCTAGCTGTTAGTTAATGTCAAGTCAATATTACAATCTGTAATGCTGTTTCTTTATGGCTAATTGAAAGCATAACATGTAGTACCTACCATCAACTTTTTATTGATTAGATCGGCTAACGAGCAGACGAGCTACCTGATGGTAAGTAGTCATCGCCGCCCATGGACACCTGCAAAACCAGAGGAGTTCCTGATGTATTGCCCAGCTTTAAGAGCCCCTACGGACTGCAGACTACCCGAGCCGTAGCCACCGAGGGGGTACTGGCTGTTACGCGCAAAATTCGAGACACACACGAATGTGCTTCACCGCAGACTCCGACGTAAAGGTGGACGCCAGCAAGTCAGACCCCGAGAGGTCCTACCACCGAAGTTTGAGTAATTGGCTAAATTCGAAAAAATCAGGAATAACTTTTAGCCTAAGAAGCCGTTGAATGAACTATCTGCACCAAGCGGCATCTGGACTATCACTCTCTCTCTCTCTCTCCATCTACACTAATATTATAAAGAGGAAAGATTAGTATTTTTGTATGTAACGAATAAACTTAAAAACTACTGGACCGATTTCAAAAATTCTTTTGCCGTTAGAAAACTACATTATCACTGAGTAACATAGACTATATAACATCACGCTACGCCTCTTAGGAATGGAGCAGCGCGGCTGAAAAAGCGAGCGGGTCGCTAGTTTCCTATAAAAAACGATACGCAACTACGTCATCACGGTAAAATATTAATGATGTATGTACATGAAAATACATTGATCGATTATTTTGCTATAGCTACACAAAAAATCACCACGTCATAACATGGATACGTCCACACCCAAAACATTAACACTATCTGACATCAAAAATCGTCCCAATCAATCAACAACGTCGCCATGACACCTATCACCAATTCCAATTAGTATCGCACGAACACTGTAGGCTATACGTGAAATAATTGTCAGCGTCATGTCCCTACCAGTATAACGTGACGAGTAAAATTCATCGCGCGCTTGACATTATAAATAACTCTCTTTATACAAGTCAGCTCAGCATTGTATTTAGCACAGTGGGAAATTTCCTGCATCAACTATTTCCCGTTTTCACAAAATTATAGCTCTCGCGAAGTTTATTCCGACCTTTGTTCGTACTAGTATCTACGCAGATATCTTAAACGAGCAGCTTTTGCATAGAATGGGAATTCCAAGTGAATAATATGAGCAATTGTTTTATTTGTAGGTTAATAGTGTATTATTTAATAATGACGCTAGAAAACGTAAGAACAACTGTACAAATACATACATACAATTCTTGGCAAGGTCATGGCTGGCTTTTTTGAAGATCTAGTTCATGGATAGATACTGAAGTTCTATAATTTGGTTTGAATGAACAGTAGTATACATAGTTAGTAGTATTTTTCTATACATTAATTATATAAAACGGGTACTATTACATATTTGGTTTTTCAATGAAGTTATTTTGATTGCACGTTTGGTGTAGCTGTTAAGGTCGTCACTACCGTTGCCTTGAGTGTCGTGAGTTCGATTCCCACCCTAGGCAAATATTTGTGTGTTCCATGTATTTTTGTTTTGAGTCGGAGTGTACTTTCTGCAAGTCAGTTGATGTTTATAAAATCCCTGCGATATATGACCTGTTCACTGGTGCAGGGGGTGTTTATAAAAAAGGAAAAGAGATCCACTATATACAAAAAAGTACTTAATACCATATAGGATGCTTTGGCAGTTACCTTTGCTGTTTTCTCTAAACCTAATTTTATTATTTAGAGAAGAACATGAACGTGGCGATGACGTTAGAACACGAGGCTTATGGTTATCCAAACATAATAACACAGATTGCAATGTATATATACATTGCAATCCTTTTTCGCACTTGTTATCTTGAAGCTCCTACGCAAATAAATTCGACGATCATTGGGTTAATGAGTGTCATCTCACGTACCACTTCCAATTTCCTCAGGAAGTCGAGAATCTTTTGAAGGTGTGGGTAGTAGCCCTGTGACACATGATTCCGGTGACTATTACTGCCATTTTTGGGTTAGGTATGTATTCAATTGTGATGGTCCGTAATGATACAGGCTATTGTACCTATCGTAGGCTATAGGCACAATAGAGCATTGTAAGTATAATAGAAATAGGGCAATGCCACTGATACCCACACAGAAGTTGTAGATAAAACCTAGGTACAATGATTTCATATCGAGTTCCCGAAAACTATTTTTATACATGCTCTTCTCCGTGGTTTCATTGGCATCCTAAGGGACCTTTTGAGCCAAAATGTAGCCAATGTTCTTCTTTAAGTTCCAATCTCCTATACGAAATTCATGGAAATTGGGCCCGTGGTTTATTTAGTTGGAAAAATATGACAAACAGACAGATTTTGTATTTATAATATTAAGTTTGGAACTATAATCTGTGTTTGCCTTATACGCCACCTTCATTGAATGTCTGTTATCAACTGCGTTAACCTCGGATGGAATTCATTAGGCGCTAGATTGACTAGGTGTTTTTCTTCGTAAAAATCACTCGATGCAAGCATTTTGCCAAATACACCGTGTTATCAGGGGAAGTTCAGAGGCGGCTCAAAGTACAGTGGTCGAAGTAAGACTAGATGACACCAAGGGTCCTATTCAGCTATTTCAATTATATTCAATATAAATTGAAATAGCTGTTCAATGGACGTATCTGATACACTAAAAACATCTTGTTACTATTGTACAGTCGACAAAAAGGCTAGGTACTCGTAGTATTTTTTGATGTGCCAAAAAGGCTTTGCCTCTGCTCCAGGCGGACTCATACTGAAAAGTTTTGTCTACGAAATCTGTCAGCCCTTATTCAGATACGGGCTGACAGATTTCGTTAACAAAACTTTCAATAATCAACAATTCTGAAGTCATTGAATGACGATTATGATACAACAAACCAGCAGACTTAGGCCCAGGTTAGAAAGAAAGGAAGCAGATTTATTTGTTACAAGAACAAGAATTAATTCAAGTCAAAATACATCTACTTACATGAATTCTCTCACGCATTTCTCCCACAAGGGTAGGCAGAAACTACTACTACGATTTATGAGCCTTATGAGCTACTTACTACGACTTTTGTATAACTATTTCTTTAGCTTCTTCCACATTCATACACCTTCTCATACATACGCGCCGGTTGCGAGTACTACGCACCTGATCTTCTTGAAGGATTTCGTCAATAAGATCGGCGTACGTCCGTCTAGGGCGACCTCTTTCGACGCTGCCGCTTTTTTATAAAAATCTTACATAAATATGAAGTAAAAATAATAATACTACATAAGTTTTGTAACAAATGAGGTTCAAACCCAGCATGAAGCCGTATTATGGCGCAACCCACAACACAATGGTTTTCAGTGTGAACCTCAAATGACGTTTGTTATTATTGGATAAGAGCGAGCTAATAAGCCACCTGGTAGTAAGCACAAGGTGGATCGTTTGCTCGTTTGCTGACAGAATCAATAAAAAAATCGTAGAAAGAAATAAAACGCTAGAGAACACGTTTAGATACATTCAGTTTAACATTAAGAAATAAGCAACAACTAATCGCGTGGCCAGCAATTACTGACGTCACTTACAGTATCAGTACTCTGTAATTATTTCCCATTGTTCGAACACAATGCTTATCTAGACACGCTATTGATAAAAAACACCAACGGAAATAAGTTCAGTATCTTTTATGCAAATTTTGTAGGTACAATGCGATCGATAATGGTAACGTTGTTGGTGTGAAAATTGCGATAAATCCTTGTATATAGGTAGATAGGTAGGTAAGTACATAGCCTTAAAGTTAACGTGTGATACATACATTGATTTATCAAAAGAACTAATTATTGATATTATCCTTACTTACTAAATAAATAAACTCAAAATAAAGGTATCAAAGCCTAATTAGGGGTCCCATACACGCTACGTACGTCTTTTCTTTATTTTAAAGATTTGTCTCCGTGCGATAATGTCGCCCCGTTTACAAAATTATCATATTTTTAACCTATTTCAGCTAACTTATACAGCATCCTGGCCTGGTCATACAGATAGTTAAGCGGATGTGCGGACTTTAAAAAAAATAAAGTCCTCGTAATCGCCACATGGGATAATCTTAGAATGTCGACCGTTTAGTGCTTCGGAGTATTTAAGATAATTTAGGTGAGCTTGACTTCTTCTGGAAGGATTAGCCCAAAATAGCATTGAGCCGCGAGGAGTGGAGAGGGTAGGGAGCCCTTTGCCCTGCAGTGGGACGACAACGGCTGAATCTTGTTCCTTCCCATGTCCCTCCACATTCATATTTACTACTCTTTTATCCCTCCTCATCACATGCCCATACCGACAACCGGCTGTTTTCTCGATTATATAAACATTATACATAAATATTGGAGACTCCTCTTTCCACTGCGCTGCAAATTTTAAAACTCTGACATCTGATAATATACTGCTGTCTGGATCTGAATTTGTTTCGGTATTTCTTTTCAGAGATGAAAAAAGAAATAAGTAAATAATCAACGATGATAGAGACAGATTAAGGAGACTGTCTGTTCTAAAATTGCACGCGTTTTACGTTTATTTTACTTTTTGGAGTGCCATTATATTGCAAGCCGCTAGAATGTGACCTTTTGTCTGCTAGAATCTAACAATTGTAAATAAAAATAATATAGTTATAGTTAATGCTATTGCTAATAAATTCTACATACATTAGATGAATATAAAACAAAAAATTATAATAATTATGTTATGGTACAATAATACTAATTGCAAATATGTTTGAAATAAAGAGGCGACCCCTAAGAGCCCCTACAGACTGCAGACTGCCAGAGCCGCAGCAACCGAGGGGAACTGGCTCTTACGAGCACAAATCGAAACACACACCAACGTGCTTTACGACAGACTCGCCGTAAGGGCGGTCGCCAGTCAGTCAGACCCCAAGAGGTCCTACCACCGAGCAAGTCAGATAATTTCACGCTTCTTACGGGCCTATCTGAAAGGCAGTGAGGAACAGTATTCTTACCCATACGGAGAAAAAATATCATAAAAAGGATAAAATATCATCGTTTCTTCACAACTTTGACGATCTACCAAACTTCCACGTGATTGATTGACAAGTGGTCTATATTGAAGGGTGAAATGAGTTTGCATCGTGGGCATATATTGAACATAATATATTTGTACAAGCAATTTCACGAGCAATATCACTGAATAACTCTCAAACGTGAAGAGACCCTCGTACTCAATTTATTTAGATTTAGATTAGGTACTATTGTAGAATAGAATCTTCTATTCGTTCCGAATAAACAAGAATAGTGCCTGAGTTTACAAAAGCAATATTTATTGCGGTTCTGTCATCGTCAAATATACCTAAATTCTAAAATATAGGTACTTTTTTTTGTTATTTTCAGTGATTTGTGTGGTGTGTAGGATGTCCCTTTTTAAGAGTTGATTGAAAAAAGAATTCGCTGGAAAAAATCTGGAGGCTAAAATTGCGAGTTTTGATGAATCATAATATGAAATAGATGTCATAATATGAAACTGCCTCGTTAGTCTAGTGGTCCCAAGCGCAACTGCTGCGTTAGAGGTCCTGGATTCGATTCCCAAGTCAGGCAGTGTTATTAGGTTCATCTGTGAAATTCTCAGTAACAGCTCGGAGTTTGGAAATAGGCTCGCCCCCTATTACATGTGACTGACCTAAATAAAACGGCGTCCTGTGGATGTACATTAGTACACCTCTACTAAATCTTCGGGGAATACAGGCGTGATGGTATGTTATGATTCGCAGATACATGATTATACGACACGCCATACATTTCTAGTACCTACCACTAAGTATTCGTAAAAATCTATGAAGTATAGGTACTTACAATGTAAGGTCAGCTTATACTGGAATACGGCCCATTGAATTTGTGTTGTCAACAAAAGTAGTCATTTTTATTCTCTGAACCTCCTAATGAAACAAACCGTGGGTGGGTGAAGTGAAATTAAAGACCGACGCTACGGGTCGTGGGTGGAACCCGTAAGGAATTAATACTAGTATAGGTACACAGAAAAACTACCTACAGGCGACCTGGATTTTTGATTGTGCTTGTAATTACATCCAAAATACACGACAACATAACTTTTAACAAAAAGTATCTAAAATCCACCTCCAAAAACATAAAAAATATTAATGTTATGTGCGAAACAGTTTCGGAAGGCGGTGCCTTCGATTTGATCAGATCTTTTGTTTTCGCCACCGACTTTCCAAGTCGGCAAATGAATTAGAAGTCGGTTAAAAATCCTAGTGTGGGGCAATGATTAAAAAAAACCATATCTCACATACTTTGCCTAATTTTTCTGTTACTATTTTTATAAACAATAATAACAAAAAGTGCTATCTACATATTTAATTGGTCCTCTGTTAAAAATGTCAAAACGTCGCAAATCCTTTATGGAGAATAAACAACGAGAAAAGTTGCGAGGAGTTTAATCAAACTTTTAATTGGTTCTTCGTGCATTTTTTACAATGATAATACACGCAATCGATATTTTGTTTTGAACCCTATTGGTTGAGGGATTCATGTTTTTAAACTTTCTCCATTAAAAGGTAGCATTGGCTATCTTTTGCTGTAAATATAAAGTGGTTCAAATATGCAAATTTAGAATATTTGAGATACGTGTTAAGATATCCCATATATACGTGGGAGAGCCATGCGTCGGCACGAATGGAACGGCTCGACCGGAGTGATAGCACAGCCTCACAGAAAACCAGCGTTAAACAACGCTTACGTTGTGTTTCGCCGAGTGAGTGAGGTTACCGGAGGCCCAATCACCTTTTAAAAGGTCGGCAATGCACTTATGACTCCTATGGTGTTGCGGGTGTCCATGGGCGGCGGTAATCGTTCACCATCAGGCGATCGTTTTTATATATATTTTTATGGGATAGTAGGGCTCCTATCCCATAATATATATTATACGAGTTCTTGCAAGTCACCATGATGAGAAATAGGCTTTATATTTTGTTATTCCTACGAAAATTACAATAATGAAACTCAAGTTATCAAAAATTTGCCAGGTAAAAGTCATTATTAGATTTGCGCTGTTATTTTTTAGAAAATTTAGGTTACTATGGAGATCCTTGACACGTTATGATAAAAAAACGAAAGTTAAAAAACTAAAACCCGACTAAGAAAAAATTCAACTAAAAGGTATAAAACAAGAAAAGTTCTATCTCCACGAACAGTGGTATCCAGTTTATAGCCGTGGTCGCTTGCTGCCGTAATTATACTTATGTATTGCTATATTGTCATGTTTTTTCATAAAATTTTATAGCCTATAAGTATCTTACTGCAAAGACTCATTTGTTAAAATCTGATGAGTACTTTTTGAGCTGGGATCGAACATCCATACGATACATACATACATACTTAGACTGTTAAACTCATTACCCTTCCTTTTTTCGTAGTCGGGTAATAAAAACGTGAAATTCGTTTGGTAGATTGAAATGAAATGAAATGAAATTATTTATTCTGCAAGTAGATCTTTAGAGATACTTTTACATGTGGTTTGGGTTTTTTTTAGCTAGATGGCTTCGGCATTTCCTAACCGACGACCTCTGAGAAGAAACACCGAAACAAACTCAGAGAATCATGGTCTCTTTTAAAGTCCAGACATGGAAGAACACTTATATGTGAGTGGTACGATGTAGGATAATGTCTGAAATGGCCTTTTGAGGAAAGAACCATAGCAGCTTTGAGTAGACCAGTCCCAACTGACGGCACGCATGCATCAGTCATCTTTAAAGTCTGAAATAGCAGATAGGTTGCTTTTTGTCCAGGTCGGATTCAATTCTGAAGTCTACGCAGACAAAGTCGCGGACAGAAGCTAGGTTGAAATAAGTATACAATGAGAGGTAAAAAACTCCCATTAAAATTTTCACGTGCAAACAAAATGTATAAAGTTCACGTCCAACTGATTCACAATCAAGCTTGATCAGTGAACGTTAATATTTAAAACTTTACTGTTGTTTCTACTCCATTTATTATTAAATGGGGATCGTTATAAACAATTCATGAAAGGAAGCCAATTGTGCCTAGATACACTGATGTATTACAAAGAAAATTAAATTATTCAAAGCGGGTTACATCAGGTAATTTAGGTAGGTATATGATTATGAATATTGACCCGACCGAGTGTATATGTAACATACCATTCCATCACTTCTGTATTCCCCGAAGGGTTAGGCAGAGTCATATAAATGTACACCTACAGTTGACCGGTATGTTTAGGTTCCATGTAATAGGGGGCGAGCCTATTGCCATTAACCGGGCACAAATTCCAAACTCCGAGCTGCTACTGAGAATTTCATAGAAAAACCCAATAACACTTTGCTGGACTTGGGATTTGAACCCAGTCATAACCTCAAGCATAGCAGTCGCGCTCTCCACTAGGCTATTGAGGCAGATACTTTTTAGTTGTTAAGTGTATGTATGTATATTTCTTTGACACGCTCTGTAGCCTAAACCGGCTTAAGAGCCGTCGTTAAATTGGTCTCAATTGTGAGAATGACAGTGGGTTCACAAAAGATGGAAATGAGATGAGCAATCTAATGCAGTCAGAGGCATAAAAAACTCCGAGCTGCTACTGAGCATTTAATAGGAAAACCCACTAACACTTTGCTCTACCTTAGGGACCGAACCCAGCACATAGCGGTTGCAGTCGCGCCCAGGACCACTACGCTAATAAGGCAGTTTGAAATAGTTAAAATGAATAATAATTTAGCAATTTCATAGCGTTTCTAAACATCTTATGTTAAACTCGTATCAGTTTGTTTCTTAAACAAAGTATCGGATTCACCGTTGCTTAACTACGGTTTATATAATTACGTTTAACAGCGACGATTAACTGGCCTGTTAACAAGTTAAACTATGTATATTCTGTAAACAGGGGAGCTTTCGTTTCATAATAATTAAACGTTTTGCAACTTCTTACTGTTTGGATAATTTGACGACTCAAGTTACGTTCATCAAGCTTTTTACGGGTTGTTTTACGATATAATTATTAGTCTTTGAATGGTTGGATCTTGTTTTCATAATTAACTCTACTTTAACATAACATACCATCACACCTGTATACCCCTAAGGGTAAGCAGAGGCGTACTAATGTACACCCACAGTTCGCCGGTATGTTTAGGTTCCATGTAGCAGGAGGCGAGCTTATTGCCATTACCCAGGCACAAAACGAGACTCCGAGCTGCTATTGAAAATTTCATAGAAAACCCCAATAACACTTTGCTCGACCAAGGTATCGAACCCAGGACCTCTAGCGTAGCAGTCGCTCTTGGACCATTAGACTAATTAGGTAATCTACTTTAACATATATCTACTACTAATATTATCAAAGTGAAACTTCCTGAGGATGTACAGATGTTTGTTACTCTTTCACGCCAGAATGGCTGAACTAATCTGGATTAAATTTAGCACAGTGATAGATTGTAATCTAGAATAACACACATACGCTACTTTTTATCCAAGACTCAATACTGAAGTCCAGGTAGACGAGTTCGCGGGCAGAAGCCAGTATGAAATAAGCGAATATTACTGAACGATATTAGGTATCAAATAATCCCCAATTAAAGCTTCCAATGTTGATTAATAATACCTACATAATCTTTTTGCGAAAAGTTTAATAACTTGATTCACGATATTAGGTCCTACCTTGTATACTGAATAGACGGGATTTTGAGAAATGTCCGTGGGATTGGAAAACGAGAACATCGCAGGTAACACTCAACTACACAGCTAACATTATAAATACGACAGTAATTCGGTCTGTCTGTTTGTCACACTTTCACGGCTAAACAGCCGAACCAATTTTGATGATTTCTTTGTATAGTGATAGATAGGACCTTGAAGAAGGACATAGGTTACCTTTTATCTCATAAAGTCCTTTGAGATTCGAATGAAACGGTGAACAGCAGCTAGTTCTTAATAAAAAAAACCTAATTAGATCTTAGAAAATTAAAAAAAAAACGCGTTTTGAAACTGTTCTTTGTTACTCAGAAAATAATAACATGTAAATCATTACAGTAAGGTAAAGAAAATTCTAAGATTGCATAAGCGATAAGCAGTCATTAACCCTTGAACAATGTAGTACGTCAGAATAGAAATACGATTCCCTCGGTTGACTTTTATAGCTAGCGTAGATTAATATACATGTAATGTGTACAGACGCATTTGACTAAAAGAGTACGAATGAATTATTTGAATGGGGCCGACGGAGAGCAAGAGGGAGACAAAAGAAGAAATGGATGGATTGTGGCCAATATGACGGAAAAGGGAGAGACTGATGAGGTGACGGCTGATAGGGATGAATGGAAGAAATGGATATTCTGCGTCGAACACAAATAAATTGGGACAAGAGCAGTAAGATGATGAATAGGTACTTTTTGACATGGCGTCCATTGGCCCATTGGCGGTAAGGCACGGCACGTTGACGGTTTGTTGAAATTACAAGTACAGGTACTATTGGTCGTAGGCACAAAAACAAAAAGAAAGCTTACGAGCATTGTAGGTATCTATTTGCAACTATAATATCATAATATTAAGTTTTAATATACCACATTGGTTGGTTGGCGCTCCTTGGGGGAGGCCTACGTTCAGCAATGGACGGTAATAGGTTGATTTGATTGATTGATTGATTAATGCTTCATTAGCCTAGTAGTCCTGAGCGCGACTGCTACGCTAGAGATCCTGAGTTCGGTTCCCAGGTCGAGCAGTGTTATTGGGTTGTCCTATGAAATTCTCAGTAGCAGCTCGGTGTATGCCCGGTTAACACTTCACTCGACCTGACAATCGGACCCAGGTCCTTACGACCATTAGGCCAATGAGGTAGTTACACAGGATATACAGTAAGTGTTAAAATCATTCCTATTTCTAAACATTTCAATTTAAATCTACAATGTGGTTTACGAGTATAACCAAAATGTCCCTATTATCTATACTTCCTTACTAATATAATTATACTTTCTTAATAATATCGAATAGTGAACACATTGCTTTGTAATGCAGATGGTAGACAATGTTATTGCCTTTCGAATAAGCCTATTTTGATCTCAGTATGACTAAAACTTTGGGATATATATCATATTTTTTGTACTCGCATAGAGCATATTTCAACAAAATGGCTGCCACATAGCGGGGAAGTTATTGGACCCAAGTCTAGAGTGTAATTGTACTTTAAAATAGTTTATATTTAACTATTTAGAATATCGCTAGTCCATGTCCGGACACACTGTATAAATTATAAACGTGAAAGTTTGTGAGTATGGATGTATGGATGTTTGTTACTCTATCACGCCAGACCGGCTTAACGGATATGGATAAAACTTGACACACAGATTGATTATAACCTGGAATAACACTAGGCTACTTTTTTATCCAGATCGGACCCAATCCTGAAATCCACGCAGACAAAGTCGCGGCCAGAAGCTAGTGTTATTATTATAACGTGGCAAAGTGTGTACTTCGCCTCGTCAAATAAATTACCAAAATATCTCTGCAACACTACTTCGTAATAAAATGGTCCTGAAATTGAAAAGGTATTTCAATTCTCTGCACAGTACAAAATTCGCGAATATAGGGTGTTCGTGTAATGTGGCTTACAATAGCCCTATATATTCAGGTTGGTAGGGGCTGAATAACCTCTCGTGATTTCTCAGGAGATGTGTAGTGAATGGCGCTCTCTGGGCCACTGCGTTGCTTTTCGATATGGAAAAGGATTTTTCGTTTTATTTTTTGGTATTATTTTAGCTAGTGCCTGTCTCTCCAGCTTCATTCTGAGCGCGACTGTTATCCTAGAAGTTCGATTTCCAAGTCGAGCTAAGGTAGTGGTAGTAAGTAGTAAGTTGTTAGTGGGTTTTTCTATGAAAAACTGCACTCAACAGCAACTCGGAGTTTGGAATTTGGATTTATTTCGGATTCACTCCCGACATGGGACCCAAACATAGCGGCGAACTGTGGGTTACATAAGTACGGCTCTGCTTTACCTTTCAGGGAATACAGACGTGATGGTATGTTATGTTTAACTAGTGCTTCAATCAGATTGGGGTATATTACGCTTACATCGGTGACGAAGAATCACATCGGGTAATAGGAAAGCCGGACCAACTAAATAAACATAAACCCTATCCTTAAAAATTAAAAGAAAAGCATAAAACAAGTAAATATTCCTGTCACTTTTTAATAGACAATTTATTATATTCATCAAACCAACACATACGAGCAATTTATAGTTGTATTCGCATGACCTGTGGTGCGAACTTAAGTGTAATTACGCAGTACAGATGCACGTATATCAAAATATTGAGAAAACTAATTAAGTTTAAAATAAAATAGTATTGTGGTCGTAAGTGCGAGTGCTACGGTAGAGTCCTGGCTTGCCAGGTTGAGCAAAATGTTATTAGGTTTTTCTATGAAATTCTAGGCAGCAGTTCGGAGCGTGGATTTGCCCAAAAATCTGTGCAATTTCGACCAACGACTACTCTGTAAATTATGGGCATTGGTCCTTCTTGCACAGTATTGAGCTTTTCCTTGGCGTAAGATAGCAGATATTCATTTTGTAAATCCCATTTTAAAAAACTTTGTTGTTAGGCGATATTATGATATTTAACAAGACCCTTTCCATAATAATTGATACTTTTAAGGAAAGTCCTCGATTTCTTTATAAAACCTCACGTATTAAAGAAATCTTCTATCAGCCAGTTAATTTTATACAAAATTCACGAAATTTCATTACATTAACCTAGTAAAATACGTTGATCTCTCGACAAAAGTGAGATCCCATTCATTCAGAGTTCATTTTGTCGGAAATACGTTTTTGATGTTCGTTTTAAAATCAACATTTTGGCTAAGAAACTTTTGATAGAAAGAAAAAAGACATATAGATAATTAAGCCTGCCTAATTCATTCAGTAACTTTAATAAGCAAAAAGATTAATTAGAATAAGTATGAAATTCTGTCCCTTGATGAATTGTATTATGCTGGATATGAAGTATTCCCATTTATAAAGGTTCGGATGTAGACGATGATGATCTGTGATGTATGAATCAACATCCTCAAAGTTGCTGATTCGATGCCGAGCCTAAAGAACCCCTACGGACTGCAAACTGCCAAAGCAGCAGAAACTGATAGGGAAAACTGGTCGCTCTAAAATACAGAGCACACACAGGTGCTTTACGCAGACTCCGAAGCAAGGATGGTCAGCTGCCAGTCCAACCCCATGGGTTGAAGGGTTACAGGTATACTGGGTACTGTACTGGCTTATATCCCACAGTTCGTCTGTACGTTTTAGGGTCTATTTAATACGAGGCTAGTCTGTTGCTACTGACATCATAACGGATCACAAACGCAGCTGAGAAATTCCTAAGGAAAAACCTAAAACAATTTGCTCAATCCGGAAATCGAACCTGCTCAGTAGCCACGCTTACGACCACTTGACTAACGAAGCTATGAATAAAAAAATAGGATGTTATTTGAATTTGAATTAGTATACTAGCTACACTGGCAGACAAAATTGATGGGACGTTTATAGCAGACACTGGGCAAGTAGACATGTGCGTCCTGATGTCCATGTCAATAATTGATAAATATTAATACGTAACTGTTTTCTACTAACATTAGGATAAGGGATTACGAACACATTTGTATGGATCTTTGGTCTGAAATAAAGAGTTTATTAATACTATTATTTATAACCCAAACAATCGCCAAACATCTTTCATCTTCAAGTATTTTTGTGATTTCTTACAGTAAAATGTGCGTCACATAGTTTTGGTACCTACACTAAGAAATTATTAATAGATACGCTGCAGAGTTGCATAAAAATCTTATATACCTACCCTTGACCGATCCATAAACATCCGAAACTGACCGAGTCGTTCCACAAGTCTGTAAATAATTATTTCCTTCATCAAAATATTCGGAAGAACGAGTTTATGAATCATTCCTTTACTTTGTCGGCGATTTACTTATACCGGAAATCTGTTTTCCGTTGGTTTAGCTTGGATCATAGACTTCGGTCTGCGGCAGACGTGCTTTGAGCGGAAACTAATTGCAAGAGAGCCATACAACGTAGATATAGAGTCACTGGATGAGTTGGCCAAATTTTCTAGTAACGATCAAAGACAATTATTTCTCTTCTTAATAATTGTTATACTATTTAAAATATATTAATAATTGTATTCTTGGTAATTGCCTGGGTGGTTCTGGGTGTTATCAAAAGTGTTGCTGTTAAATAAGAGGTCTAGGTTTCGAGTTGAGTAAGATGTTAATGGTTTTTCTACGAGATTCTTAGTAGCAGCTTGGAATTTCGACTTGTTTGTTTGTTATTGTTACTATACCTCTACATAACTTTTCAGGGAATACAGGAGAAATGATTGTATGTTTTTATCACAATTGAAGCATTATAATGAAGAAAACTTCACAAATCTTTTGAAACTTGCAAGTAGTTTTTTACATTATGGCAACACTGACCCACAGACAATAAAGACGTAAATAACCGAAGACTTGGTTCTCAAAACAAAATGGTGAACCGTGGTTAAATTATTTTATACTTAAAGGTCCGGCGGAGCTTGAATTTCCCACAAAAACGTAATACCGAAATAATTCGTAATCCAGACAATATTCTATCAAATTATGTTATTATTCGGATTAGTCTACTACTACTTCAATGGAAATATAAGTCCGGAAAACTTTCCAATTTCTTTAAAAATAATTATTTTTTTTAATTAAAATTAAATTAAATTCGCTTACATTTATTTCCAGTGAAATATTTTCGATGAAATGGTAACGTAGGAACCTAGATTAACGGTATCGGAATCAGAATAATAACAGAATTTGATTAAATTGTGTTTGAATTAACGATTTATTTCGGTATTACGTTTGTAAGAAAAAATCGGTCCGCCGGACTCTTAAAAGTTTTTATCCGTTGTTTTAAAAAATAGAAGACGTCGTAAATGACGTAATAGGAAAGAAAATGCCTTCATGATCTTAGAAATTTCTATAATAATTACGAAATTTGGTAATTTAAGGTTTTATTTGAATAAGTCCCTTTCATAGCTCTTCAATGTCCCATTGAAGACCCGCCTGTCATGAATGGGACATATCTTAAGATTTCTTAATTTGACTTGAACAAATGTTTCAAAAATTTACTTTTTTTCGTAGTTATTTTCAAAGATTTTTAAATATAATTACTATATAAATAAAAACTTTTTTTATGCCTCATTTATTGCTCAAAATCATACAGTTCAAAATTTTGTTCCGTTCATGGCACCTCTCCCCTACCTCTTCCAGTACCTAAGTTTAATTCCTTAATCTGCCTCCCTGGATTAAAGCCAACGAAGATGTTTGGTGTAGTCCTGAATAACTAGATGCTGCCAGTATTCCGTTTGCAATAATACCAAAATACGTGGCTAGTTCGAGCCCGCTCTGATTACTGCTCTATGACACAATGACGTCACTAGGACTGGTTGAATTTGGAACAGCGTTACACATGTGATTGGCTTTCGAAGCGATGTGAAAAGGTATTGATTAACTGGAGAATGTCTGTTATGTTCTACATATTTCGTACTAGCTTCTGCCCGCGACTTTCTCTGCGTGGACTTCATAATTGGATCCGACCAGGATAAAAAGTAGCCTTTGTGTTATTCCAGACTATCTATCTATCCCTGTGCCAAAATTTATCCAGATCTGTTCCGCCGTTCTGGTGAGAAAGCGTAACAAACATCCATACACACAAACTTTCGCTTTTACAATATTAGTAAGGATATTGCATAGTGTTTTAATCAAACCACACCTTTAAGGACAAATGAGCAAAAAATTCATAGCATTTTCGTAATCAAGTGGGGACTTAAGTAAAATATACTCTGAGTTATCCTTTGAAGTATTAGGATGAATAACTATTTATTTACGCTATAATACAACATTTTACTAAAGAAAAATATTAATGGATTTTATTTTTAGATGTTTGTTTCTATATTAAGTTTTTAGAAGACATAATTATGTTTAACATTCTGATAAGTGCGTAGATGCATTTATACCTTAGAGAATATTATGTACCCATATTTTATTTCGTTTCTTGTGATCACTTATAGGTAATATATGCATATATCTTTTTTAAATCCCGAGAGCTTTATTTTTTAGACATCGCTGACTACTTTCCGTCATATCGCATTATACACAGCTTGCTCTAATGAAATTGACAGTACCCTTAGCTATTGATACTACACTTAACTTCTCCGTATTATTTTAATTTCAATTTTTTAGGAACATAAATTATAAGTTATTTTAAATTCAGGAAATCATCCATTTTTAAAGAAAAGGCAACACAAGCTTCAAATTTTGATAATTGATATTGACAACAAAAATGAATATTTTTTCCACCTAATCCGTCTATCAATCATTTTAAAAAACTTCTACTTAATACAACAACTCTGTGTAATCACGGACACCGTTTTCCATCGCAGCGGTAAGACCACGGCTTTCATGGTGAGCGCGGATTAGTGTGCAATTAGAAACATCATGGTTGAAGCAAATCTCCGGTGCTCGGATCTAAAGCGGTCAGGCCTGACCTCAAGCTGATCTCAATTTATCTAGCTATTGTACGAGGCTCTAAAATTGAAGATATTGGACTATAAGAATAAAATATGTCTAGATATTGTTACAGAAAGTCCCCTAATTTTATTCCAGACATTTATTTCCATTTTTTTATAGGACCGAACCGCTAGACTAATGACGCCGTTATTTTCATTATTATGCTTCATTGGGCTAGTAGTCTGCTAGTGTTATGGCGGGTCCTGGGTGTAGTGACCGTTATCACGACAATAAGGTTGGTCCCTACATACTATGTGTCACTGGCTCACCGCTAGACTAGTCTGGACTTCTCGAGCCTGGGCACACATCCGACCCTCACCGCGTCTATCGTCCGATTCGGAATGATTGTACTTTTTGGGTTGACCGGTACCCCCTCTACCGGTGTAAATGAGACAGTATATTATATCTACTGTATAGATACAAACACTGCACTGGGTTCGATTCCCAGGTCGAGCAAAGCGTTATTTAGATTTTCTAAAAAAATCTGACTAGCAGCTTGGAGTTTGAGATTTGTACCCGGTTAATGGCAATAGGCTCCCCCCCTATTACGTGGCTCTTGAACATACCGGTGCACTAGCAGCTTGGAGTTTGAGATTTGTACCTGCTTAATGGCAATAGGCTCGCTTCCCATTACGTGGCTCTTGAACTGTAGGTGTACACTAGTACGACTTTGTTTAACCCTTGGGGAATACGGGCGTGATGGTATCTTATGTTTTTTTTGTATTTATTTGTTTTGTTGATATATAACAACCTACTTCTAAAAGCGGTATAACCTTAAGTAAAACAATTAAAGTTCTGGCCAGATTTATGATGGATCTGCGCCAATTTGTAACAATGTAGAGTTAATGTTGATGTTTCTGTAATAATATTTAACTGCTTATTATAATAAACATAGGAAGGAAATCGTTGAAAACACCCGGTGTGCCTACTTAGAGTTCAAATAACATATTAACTGTGTATGTGATTATTCAATGGCAAGTAAAACTGAATACATTGCAAATAAATCTTTAAACAGGTTTTTAAAATCTAAAATTTTCATGTTATGGAAATTGGCCCGTGTGGGACGGGTTAGAATACAATTCCTTACTGCCTGTCAGATAGGCATCTCGTAAGAGCCGAGAAAATATCTGACTTACTCGATAAACTCGGTGACGTAAAGCACCCTTGGTGTGTGTTTCGACTTTTGCGCGTAAGAGCCGGTTCGCCCTCGGTTGCTGCAGCTCTGGCAGTCTGCAGTGCGTAGGAGCTCTTATGGGTCGGCAACGCTCCTCTGGTGTTGTAGGTGTCCATGGGCGACGATGACTACTTACCATCAGATGGCTCGTCTGCTCGTTTGCCAATATAATCAATAAAAAAACAGAAATAGACATACCTACATCTCATAATTTTTAGAAACAAAAATTAATGTCTATTTCAAAATAACAACAAACCACAGAATTTAGCAAATAAATGGTAGAACATGTGGTCGTGGTTGATTAGAATAAATATCTAGTGGAATTGTACTAAACAGTCCGATAATTGGGTATAACGGAACCACGGACAGTGGCACCGTGGCCAATGTATCTGTATAATCACGGATTAGTCCGCGCAACCACAATGTGCATGCTTTTGTTTACATACGCGTTTAGCTAAACCGACAATTAAGCGTATTAATTACTAGATTAATTTAAACGATCATTATTAGATGTTGTATAATCTGGATTATCTAAATGATGTGTTGGACAAATCGGATCAAAATCGATATCCTAATTTATTAAGATTCTATCCGAAATTGATTTACTTGTGTAAACGACGATATAAAATGCTATTGTAAACTAGTCTATAGATTTGAAAAAAAAAGGACCGATTAAAGAGAAAATTATCTTTATTCAAAATAGTCCCCCGCTGAAGCGAGAGGTATCGGTTTTCTTTTTCTTATAGCCAGGCAATGACATAATCCTATAACTATTATAAATGCGAAGGTGAGTTTTTTTGTTACGCTTTCGAGCCTAAACCACTAAACCGATTTTAAAAATTCTTTCACCAATACAAAGCTACATTATCAGCGAGTAACATAAGCTGTATTTTTTGTTTTAATTAGAGGTCCCTAGGAAAATTACAATAATGTAACCCAAGGTATCAAAAATTTCCCTATAAAAGACATTATTTGACGTGCGCTGCCATTTTGATATTTGTTAGAAAATTTAGGTTACTATGGAGATCTCTTTGACATTTTATTTGATACGGATCTCGATGAAATTTGGTAGATTATAGTCTGGAATAGCATATGGGCTGCTTTTTATCCAGGTTGGATCCAATTCTGAAGTCGAGGCAAACGAAGTCGCGAGCAGAAGCTAGTATGATTTATAAAGTCAGTTTTGACCATACTTTGATGATACACCTATCAGTAGTCAATCAGGAACTGCCGGCGCCATCTGTTATAATATATTTTTTTGGGATAGGAAGGCAAACGGGAAAACGGATCGCCTGATGGTGAGCGAGCATCGCCGCCCATGGACACCCGCAACACCAAAAGAGTCACGAGTGCGTTGCCGACCTCTTAAAAGGGGATTGAGCCTCCGGTAACCTCACTCACTCGGCGAAGCACAACGTAAGCGTTCTATAACGCCGGTTTTCTGTGAGGCCGTGGTCTCGCTCCGGTCGAGCCGGCCTATTCGCGCCGCACTATGGCTGTCCCACAAAAACATTTTAAAAAATTGACTTGTAAAAGTATTCTTATAATACTTTTACAAGTCAATCTATTTCCAGAAATAAAATATAATTTATCAGTATTAAGGGCATTACATCGCTCAAATCCAAAAAACACCTTTATCTTTAGCTTTATAGAAGTTCCTAGTGGAATCCTTATGTGCGTTTGCCATATAAAAAATATATGTTATACTTAAGGTCATCACAAACAAATTGTATTGTTTAAATTTTTTATAAATTTGCCCCAATGTTGGATAATAATTGAAGTAAATAGGCCTTTTTTAACCTTATTATAATTTTTCTCTTTCACGGCTTAATAGTAGTCATGAATATAATTATACCAAAAAAATTTTAATGACGTAATTAACAATTTGTATTGTTTTTATTTTCTTATTTCTTTGAATATTTTGAAATAATAAAGAAATACCCGAAGCCTCACTAGCACCCCGCGTGAAGCACCCCCGCAATGCCTGTGACTAACAAATACTAGCAGAAAGAGTAAATCCTCAAGGTCATTGGGCAATTTAATACCCTTAATACTAGACAAGTAACAGACCAAATTATCAGATAATCAACCACTGTTACGTCATTCACTCCTAAAATCAATAACATTATTATCGTACAACTATTATAAACGTGGAAGTTTGTGAAGATGTAGGTATCGGCTGAACGGATCTGGATAAAATTGCGCATGCAAATAGATTATAGTCTGGACTAACACATAGGCTACTCTTTATCTAGGCCGGACCCAATTGTAAAGTCCACGCAGAAAAAGTTAAGAAGAAAGAAAGAAAGAAAGTTGAGAAGCTAGGAGTTTTTATAAAATCGATTAACAGCACAGCCAAAAGGAGCTATGTTTGCACCACACACATCTTAAAATTTACAGAAGAACCTTACAATTTAGAAAATGCAAGTAAATCCACACCGAAACGTACCTATGCTGGGTCGAAAAATTGCGGAATTCATAACACGTTTTAAGTGCACAAGTCAGGGTGACACGTTACGGCACAAAGCCGGCTGAGAGGTGTAATTGGTAGCTAATCCTTGCCTTCGTCGGCAACCCCGACGGATTGCTGGCAACACAGTCCAAATAAACATAAGGGGTTGCTATATCAAAGTTCAGAAATTGTACTGTACTGAGAATTAAAATAAATGATTTCATGGTAATTTATTATCTACTAGCTACCCGACCGCGGTTTCACCCAAGTTGAACCGTTCCTAAGAGTCGTAGCGTGATATTGAAAATATATATTTACCAAAATAAAAAAGTTTAAAAAAATAAGCACTCAGGGATTTTACACCTTTCTAACAGTGAAAGATTCTTCAAAACCGTATCGGAGATTACTCCGAACACCCAAACTCACAAACTTTACCTCTATAAATAATAATATTATAGATATTATAGATAATAGTATAGATCCAATGATAACATAACATCACGACTGTATTCCCCGAATGTACACCCACAGTTCGCCGGTATGTTTAGGTCCCATGTAATAGGGGGCGACCCCTATTACATGGGACCTAAACATACGTTGTGCTTATATTGATTTGAAAATCAAGTCCTAAAAAATGAACTTACAAATGTTGATTGACGATGTGATGTGATGATGACAATGACAATTTTTTATTCCATCTAGGACGTCTCTATCATTATCTAGGAATATTTCTTTAAGTTGAGCACGTTAAGACTGCAAATGAAAGTCTGCTTTACTAGTCAGGTTTGCCCGTCAAACGTTCAAAGAACGCGCAAGCTTTGAAGTGCAGCTGTAGAGGTAATTTTATTTTTATTATTCGTGATAGGCTTTCGCCTAATTATTTAAGAAGTAAAAAAACTTTACAGCTTAGAATACTTTACCGCTAGTTTGAGACTCAGACCTTCTGTAGGTCTGAGTCTCAAACTCTCGCTAATTTGAGACTCAGACCTACAGAAGAGTATTGAGAAAGTAATGACAAAATTGATGTTACTAAAAACCAGCAAAGCCTTTACGAGTTGTATACAGAAACGTTGAAAAAACATACATAAATAAGTCTTATTTTTATAGTTCCCCTAAACTCTTCTTACACAAAGATAATAAGAATGACTGTTTAAGAGTCCGGCGGACTGAATTTCTCTTACAAACGTCACTCCGAAATAAATCCTAATTCGAACACAATTTAATTAGATTTTTATTTATTTATTTATTTTTATTTATTTAGGAAAGATTTTTTTTTTAATTTAGATTTTGTTATTATTCGGATTTGGATACCGTTTATCTAGGTTCCTACGTTACCATTTCGTCCAAAATACTTCACTGGAAATAAATGTAAGCGAATGCAATTTTTGATAATTTTACCATGTTTGGAACTATTTTTTAGTCTTTTATTTCTAGTAGTAGACGAAATAGTACCGTAGGAACCTAGATTAATGGTATCCAAATCCGAATAATAACATAATTTGATAGAATATTGTCTGGATTACGAGTTATTTCGGTATTACGTTTTTGTGGGCAATTCAAGCTCCGCCGGACCCTTAACAATCTGGCCACCATTTGGTTTTTAGTAAAATCAAATGAAAAAAGTTTTACTAAAAATGTTTATTGCTTCTACACAGTTCCACAGTTTATGTTTTTTTTAAAATATTAGAACACACGGTAGGATTCTAAATATCTTCCGAAAGTAAAAAAATATTCAAGCTTATATTTAGCTTACACATATTGTACGGTCAACAGCAAATCATGATATCCAAACTGTCAAATCTGGTCAACCTCCAAATAATAGAGTTTATTATTCATAACATACCATCACGCCTGTATTCCCCGAAGGTTTAGGCAGAGGCGTACTAATGTACACCCACAATTCGCCGGTATGTTTAGGTCCCATGTAATAGGGGGCGAGCCTATTGCCATTAACCGTGCACAAATCCAGACTCCGGGCTGCTACTGAGAACTTTATAGAAAACCCCAATAACACTTTGTTTGATCTGGGGATCGAACCCAGGACGTCTAGCGTAGCAGTCGCGCTTAGGACCACCAAGAGTAGACCAATGAGTTAATTATTCATTGGAGAAATTTGACAGTTTGTGGTAATTAGTAACATGATGTGCCTGACTGTACCTAGCTTTTTAACAAATTTTACAGCAAAACATGACTGTTTAAAAAAAAACAAATATGAAGGATGTGACTTACCTTTGCCATAATGCTTTTATAAAAGATGTGCGAGTTTTAGGGTAAGTTCTAAATACTGGCACCCCTGTGTACACACATTGTTAATCAAACATGCGGTGCCGCGTTATGTATGTTTATGATGTGCGTTGATTCACGTAGTCGGGATGCACGACGTAAATCTCCCGTTTATGACGGATTTCGGTTTAATCTATTGTTCTTTAGGACTCCCACTACTTGCGCAGATCTTGACAAACATCGAGTTTATTTTGCGCAGAATTAATATATACTTA
Organism: Acronicta aceris; assembly: GCA_910591435.1. Lineage (NCBI taxonomy): Eukaryota > Metazoa > Arthropoda > Insecta > Lepidoptera > Noctuidae > Acronicta > Acronicta aceris. The sequence continues at coordinate 5,521,641 of OU342763.1, read as the reverse complement.
AACTAGTTTGTCTTTGAGTACTTGCTTTATGCATATTTGAAGTTCAGGTTGTCTATGTTAAGTGAAGATGAATCGCATTAATATTTAAAGGGCCAGTAATGTTGTATTCACGAGAATTGTATGATGAACTTGAGATTTAATGCGTTCCCTAAAATCTATTCTATATATTAATAATAATTATAAAGCTGAAGAGTTTGTTTGTTTAGTTGAATGGGCTAATCTCAAGAACTGCTATTTCGAATTGAAAATTATTGTTGTTTTGGATAGTCCATTTACCGAGAAAGGTTATAGGTTATATAACATCACGCTACACCTCGTAGGAACGGAGCAGTGCGGATGAAACCGCGGGCAGTGTTACTGTGTTTCGGTTACTGGTCGTGTGATATAGCAGTTAAAGACTGAAAGGAAAAGATTAAGGTGAAATTCAACATTCAAAATATAAGTCTTGAGTTTTTACCCAATATGTAAGTTTCTATTGAATAAAATGTAACCCCGACCTTAAAGGGTGTTTATTTGAAATGCGTGCCATTAAGAGGAGGGAGAGAGAATTAATATCAAGTAAAAAGTCACCTTGGTAACATACCTGCCTATTGAATAAAAGTAAATAAAATTACCTAATTCTTTAGTAAAGGAAAAATTCAATCGCGGGCACGATTCGAACCTGCGTCTTCAGGTTGAGAACCAGAAGATGCAGGTTCGAATCCTAAATATTTTCACTAAAATAACTTTATAATAGTAGCATGGAAAATGCAAAAAAAAAAACAAAAAGATAATTACCTAATTCAGTTAAGGATAATACCGAATAGGTAAATAGGTTTGTTTATGAATTCGATTTTAGTACGGCTGTAGAAGTCTCCCTTGAAGTTCCTAAAGGTGTGTGAGGAGTTCCAGTTCCCATTGAGGAGTTAAGAATTCTGAAAGCCCAGTCTGGATTCTCCTTGATATAACTCATTTTTCTTCTTTAAATCAGGCTTCAGAGCCCAAAAAATTACTTCTGTGTTCTTTAGGGGAATGTCATTGTCCAAACAACAGTTGAAAAGAGGGTCGTTCTATTCTTCCTGGGACGAACCTTTAGCCCTGTTTGAGTAAGGCCCCACATAATAGCCGAATGGTATGATTTTATACATATAAAATAATGCACCCAAACAAATTTTGGGTGCATTATTTTTGTTTTTATAAAAATGTGGTTTCTTATTGTTTTGACTGCTCTATTTTTGATGTATCCTTTATTTTGTATCTGTTAACTGCCTGATTAGTCTATTGGGCCTAAGCATGACTGACTACCAGGTGCGGTCTTTGGGGGGGGAGTAAGAGAGTAGGTAATCGTGACTATTAATTTACGAATATTTTTGACTAATTATTTGGGGGGTCATATCCCCTATGAATCATAATTACGCTAGAGGTCCTGGGTTAAATTCCCATGCAAAGTTATATTGGTTTAAATTGTGTCTGGTTAAAGACTATAGGTTCGCCTCCTATTATATGGGACCTAAACATACCGGCGAACAATGGGTGTACATTAGTACACCTTTGACTAATCCTTCGGGGACCCTTGTCTATCGCTAGGCTATCACTGCTCTTACTAGGCCATGATGTAACTTATTGTATAAAAAAATTAAATGGAAATGGGCGGATCATTTGATAAGAAGCAAAATAGACAATGGCGTCCGAGAGCAGGGACACGAGTTTTGGGAGACCAATGGTCCGGTGGAGTGATGACATGATAAAGTGTATTGGAAAGATCTGGTTAAGAATGGCGCAAAATAGGGATGAATGACGTAAAAGGGAGGATGAAAATAGACAAATAAGTACAAAAAATAAAAACAGTATTTTAGCAAATGTTATACATTATAAAGCAACAAAAAAATATATGTTAAGGGTCCGGCGGAGCTTGAATTGCTCACAAAAACGTAATACCGAAATAAATCGTAATCCAGACAATATTTTATCAAATTATATTATTATTCGAATTTGGATACCGTTAATCTAGGTTTCTACGGTACTATTTCGTCTACTACTACTTCACTGGAAATAAAAGACCTGAAAATCGTTCCAAACTTAGTAGTTATAAAAAATTGCATTCGCTTACATTTATTTTCATTGAAGTATTTTGGACGAAATGGTACAGTAGGAACCTATATTAATGGTATCGGAATCCAAATAATAACAGAATTTGATTAAATTGTGTTTGAATTACGATTTATTTCGGTATTACGTTTATAAGAGAAATTCGATCCGCTGGACTCTCATATTGATGAGAGGACCGTTGTGTGCAAACACGATTTCGGTAAATTTTCTCTATAGAAAAAATCATAAAACAACCATTAAAATTAAAATTATAGCAATTGTAACTGTATCATTTATAAACAAATCTTGAAAAAATTTATATCAGTGACGTAAGATATAATAATAAAGAGAACGCGATAGAAGAGTATGCGAAGTAAACTAAGCCTTCTCTGGTTGTAGGCACAAGCGGCTTCGCTTGTAGCAGCTAAGGCAGACAGTTTATATACCCATCTAGTTCTAGGTCGCTACAAAATGTACTCTGTTACTTATAGTGCCACTATGTAACTACCCTATAGTGCACACTAACTAAATCACTGAATAAAGTATAAGGTATCCACTCGGTGGAACAAAGGAGGATTTCTTCGCCAGAATATGTAATTGGGAACATTACTAAAGTGACACCTTCATTCTACTTCGTTTATACAAAGGTACAGTTGGCTTATTTGCTTTTAGGATTAATGTTACTTTTTGTTAGGGGATAAATAATCGTACCAATTTATAATAAAATTTGACCTAACTGACCGATGTCTGTAGATAGAACAAAATTTGTGTTAAAGTTAAGTTTATTTTATACGTGGTTTTATAGTCTTTATACGTGGGAGAGCCATGCTTCGGCACGAATGGGCGGGCTCGACCGGAGTGATACCACGGCCTCACAGCGGTTTTCTGTGTAAAACAACGCTTACGTTGTGTTTCGCCGAGTGAGTGAGGTTACCGGAGGCCCAATCCTCTTTTAAAGGTCGGCAACGCACTTGTGACTCCTCTTTTGGTGTTGCGGGTGTCCATGGGTGGCGGTAATCGCTTACCATCAGGTGAGCCGTCTGCTCGTTTGCCCTCCTATCCCATAAAAAAAAACCATCATCATCAAACGGAACTTGATGCACCAATTAAATTACATTTTAGCGGTTTTTTTTTATTTTCTAAAATCATAGGGTTATTTTAGTGAATACCCGAGGTCGATTTTTTCCTTCTCTAAGACATTTTTACCGTATAATAAAATAAACAACCTCACCAACATATAATGGACTTTGTATAATTTTAAATCTATTAAAATTTTTAAAGATGTTGAATTTGGTAGGTAACGATGTCTTTTTTTTTCGGTATATTACATGCACTTATGAAAAATTTTCGGAATGCATGAGTTTAGTTTGTAGTGTCACTCAGTAAATAATCAACCATGAACTTTTATTTACTCAGTTTAAAACTGTTGTTGTATGAAACAAAAACGCCACCCACATACGCATATTTTTCTAGAAAGTACAGTAATGAAATTGAAAATCCTGTATGTAAGGCATATTTATTTTCTGGGCAATATTGTGCGAACGCACACTCGGCATAAATATGAGTTACCCTGTCACACTCCGAGTGTAATTCATAAGGACTTTAGAAGATACAATACTAAGCAGTAAATCTATTTACTTATTACATGAAACGGATTTGTTTATCACGGGTTTGACTTCAAATACGGTCGTTAAACTTGAAGTTATCAAATTATATAAAGACGGATCGTCGTTTTTGTTTGGGAAACAATTATAAGTTGTCTTGCAATGGCTAATAAGTTACCTATCTTTGGACCAGAATATATCTTCTAACCGGTTTAAAGATGGGGTATTGCAAGCGTCCATAGGCAACGCATATATAAAAAAACTTTATGTAGATCATCTTTTTGTGATTTTTTTTGCATTTTCCATGCTAAGATTATAAAGACTAGTTTCACTAACAAGAAACACGTGCACTCTTAAATTGATTTATCGTCATAGTAAAAAAAACAATAAACAGTAGAATTTCACGAGGTCCTATACAAACAAAGTATAATTGCATAAAGAAAAATTCGGGACATTGTGATAAAAAGGCGGTGTAATTTGGGACATGCTAATGTTCTTTTTACGATTTGTTGTGTAAAACGGGAACTCTTGATGTGGGGCCAGCTGCACGTTTATCTATGTATTGGTACACCAATGCCAAAATAGATTCCATTTGATGTATTGACGCTCGCTCCTGGATGTAAATTAGACTTTTAAATGGTTTTATCTTCGATAAGCGTGATCGTTTTGATATTGTTATTAGTTTTGCTATGGCTAACTGTAAGTACATTTTTGAAAGTGATCTGCCTTTATAAAAAATATTTAATAACGTCTAAAAATTTACCTATGTAACTACGAGAATAATACTTCTGCTTCTCCCTAACTACTGTTACTTAAGGGTCCGGCGGAGCTTGAATTGGAAAAACGTAATTCCGAAATAAATCGTAATCCAAGCAATATTCTATCAAATTGTATTATTATTAGGATTTGGATACCCTGAATCTAGGTTTCTACGGTACTATTTCGTGTACTACTAGTTCACTGGAGATAAAAGACAGAAAAATCGTTCCAAACTTGGTAAAGTTATCAAAACTTGCATTCGCTTACATTTATTTCCAGTGAAGTATTTTGGACGCAATTGTAACGTAGGAACCTAGATTAACGGTATCGGAATCCGAATAATAACAGAATTTGATTAAATTGTGTTTAAATTACGATTTATTTCGGTATTACGTTTGTATGGGAAATTCGGTCCGCCGAACTCGGATGACGCTTTTGTTCGATGATGATGTCCCTTATATCGGTAGGAATATACAGTCTAAGTACGCACCTAATCTTTTTGGACGTCACTTATATTCTAAGTATATCTTTCTAGTACTTTGTCCCTGACATTCATAACATAATACACCATCACGCCTGTATTATCTGAAGGTTTAGGCAGAGACGTACTAATGTACCTACACCCACAGTTCATCGGTATGTTTATGTCCCATGTATTAGGGGGCGAGCCTATTGCCAATAACCAGGCACAAATTCCAAACTCCGTGCTGCTACTGAGAATTTCACAGAAAAACCCAATAACACTTTTCTCGACCTGGGAATCGAACCCAGGACCTCTAGCGTAGCAGTCGCGCTTTGGATCAGTAGGATAATGAGGCCCTGGCATTCCCCTTATAAATTTCCTATTTTTCTTTCCAACACGTAAATATTACTTTGACAAAAATGTCCAAAAAATACTACAGTAAGTTCTATAATCGATCGTCCGACCAGTTAAAAAATAATCAGCCCTAAACGAAGTGTCACTGGCACAAATTACAAAATAATATCTTAGATGAGAGCGACTTTCCTATTGGGGTGCGTCCTCCATCCGGAGAGGTAGGCAGGGGGGAGTTCCTCGGGGCTGACCGGGGTAATTGAAATCCGTCATAGTAGCGCGTATGACAAATGACGGGCTGTCGACCGCTGGCCAGCAGAGTGCGCCACTGGATGTCAAATAAAATGGTAATGCCCAAGTTAAACGGGAACTACAGAAAAAGTGTAAACGAAAATGTTTAAGTACAATTTTGTTTTTTGTAATTTATTACAATGTCCTTTACATATAAAGCCGTAAGTCCTGTAGACATACCTAAGTTTTTTTTGTTACTATTATTTACTATCATTTATTTCTTTTTTATTTCAAATAAAAAAGTATTCGATCTTTAAATTAAACATTCAACGATTGAGTAAATATTTTTGCTTGCATTAACCAATTGACGAGCACTATGTTCAAAGAGTAAATATTGATAAACGATGCCATTAACTGTTATTAATAAATGAAAATTATGTGTAGTTTGTTCGTTGTATTTATGCCGTACCTGGTATCTATATAAATAAAAATGAAATTCTGTTCGTAGCTAGACCAATTGAACTTATTCATATTATCTTTTTGTGATTTTTTTGCATTTTCCATGCTAAGATTATTAAGTTATTTTAATAGTAAAGGAAAAAATTCAATCGCGGGCAGGATTCGAACCAAACGTCACCTTATGACGTAAATTCAGAATGTGAAGGCAAAATTTCAATCATGCGGGTAGGGTTCGCGGTGGCTTAGAGGTCAGAGCGTCTGGTATATCAAACCAGAAGACGCAGGTTCGAATCCTGCCCGCGATTGAATTTTTTCCTTTACTATTAAAATAACTTATTCATATTTTCATATAAGTATATTAAATATCCGAATAAAGTTTTTAGGGAAAATTGGAAAAACCGGGTCGACTAAAAGTGTTTTTACAATTGGATTTTTAATATTTATTGAAATTTGGATTGGACGCCATCTGCACGGTCAGTAATAATATAAAAGCGAGTTCCTGGATTCAATATACAGGTCCAGGAAATTATTATTGGGGTTATCTATTTCGAAATTCTCGGTAGCAGCTCAGACCTTCGATTTGTGGTTAACGGTCTCACCCCCTATTATATTATAGCCTTCAAACGTTCTAGCCAACCGTGCTGTAAATTTCCAATTAAATCTGACCTCTCATTCCACGGAAAGTCATACAATGTGAGGTCAGCTTACAATGGTTATATAAAACTTGACGCGTAGCCTTGTGGACAGCTCTGCCTACCCCGTAAGAGAATAGTAGTCAGATTAAAGATCTCTACAAGATAACTGAGCCTATTTTATTGGGTCAAAATCGTCATTCATTATCTTCAGAATAGTTGATTTTTGACAGGTTCGTCTATGACATCTGTCAGTTCTTATGTCAATTAGTGCCATTGGACAACCGGTCTGATACAATTGATTTAAAGGAAATTTGGCACTCTAAATTTTGTTTTTATGGTGCGTTTATACACTCACTGACTAAATCTCATGAAAAGACTTAACTACGTAGATAAATATCTACGGCAAATATGACCAACTTTTTGGCGAGACAAAAAAAAATGTGCGAGTCCCTCTATTAAAATAAAAGTTATAGAAGTTACAACACTAGTTCGGACACGTTTATTTCATAAAGCCGTGCCCGACATGTCAGGACAGATGTAAACATAAATTCGCTACATTCTTGTGGCACCGCTGTTGGACGTCATTTGTCATCCATGTTGGATGCTGTGTAGTCTGCCACGCGACTACCGCATACTTTGCGCTTATTACGACATTTCCACTTTGCTGTGTAAAGTTTTACTAATTTTTTGTTATGAAACTACGTATCTAGGTAAAAGTTTGGTGCCAAAATAGATTTTTCTTCCATTAATTAGCGTCTCATTCTTTATAAATATCTGTTATTCTGAAGGCTAAAATGACTAGGTACTTCTGAAAAATAACTCTACGCTATACTATTTGTATTGAACCAAGCAGGCGTGGTCCCATTTAAAACACTACAATCACACAAATCTGTTGAGACAGTTAAAAAAATTGAAGAAAATAATGGATATCCATAAAAATTAGAAACATCCTTAGTTTTTTTTATATTTTCGTTTAAAATATAACATATCATAAACAAAAACGCTTAATTTCATGAAACAATCAAAACAATAACATCCAAAATTTCGACAGTAATTATAATAATCTGTGTAACATTAGCTTAACAGTGATCATTGTTTCAAGCTATGTTGTTAAAGTTTCACAGAAAACTTTTAATAGGCATAAAGTTACGGGGAATTCAATAGAACTCCGTAATTGTTATATCAAGCCTGTTTCTGAGGTAATAGCATCGTAAAATATTCCTCTTAATATTATTTTGGGAGAGATTTTTGCTTCAAACTTATACAATTTGGCCACTGATATAATTACGTTTAGGAAAGTAGCCACTTCTTGGTAAGTTGTTACCTACTTATCAACTTTTTAGTTAAATAAAAGGTAATGTTTGCTTTGATTTAAGATTTCAAGGTTGGTTAAAATGTTCAAGGGGACCAATTGTTTCAGTAGGTACTATGTCATTGGTCTATTAACCGCAAACGCTACTGCGGAGCGCGATGTCCTCGGTTCGATTCCCTAAGGATGGAGTGGTGATGATTTCTATGAAATTCTCAATAGCAGCTTCTGAGTCTTTGTGCTGTGTTTATGGCAATAAGCTTGTTATTACATGGTACCTTACCTTAAGATCAAGATCACTTACCTTAAGGGACACTTACCTTTAGTATCTTTACACACTGTAGTACCTATCTGTACACCACTGTCTAAATTGTTGTGTATACTTATGCAATATGGATGAGGAAAACCGAAGATCGGGCTCTGTGGCATTCACTAGGAGAGGCCTAAATCCAGCAGTGGACGAATATAGGATGACGATGATGTTAAGTACTTTCCAATTAAAAATTTATTTCCATTTATTTTTATTCCTGAAATGATTAAATACCTTGCCTTGACACAAATTTGTTACTATCTGATGTCTTGTTTCGTAACTCTGACAAAGAAACTAATTAATTTGAAGTGCCGTCAAAACACTTAATCAAAAGTTAACGTACATGGCACGGTTCCTAACGAATTCGCTGTCTCAGCTCCCTTATAAACATGACATTTTGGCGTTTCCATTCCCCCACAGATCAAATTCCATAAGAGGCGACGTATCATTTATCATCGTTATAATAAAGAGCTAGACTTATTTGAGACTGCTACGCTAGAGGGCCTGGGGTCGATTCCCATGTCGAGTAATGTTGTTGGTTTTTTTTTATGAAATTCTCAGTAGCAGCGGATTATTCCCAGTCATCACCACTGGTTTCGTTCCCACTGGTAACAAATGGGAACTGTTTTTCTCATTTGGTGCCAGTGGGGATAAATGGGATTTAATAATCCCAGATGTTACATCTTTTTGATTGTGCAAAATGTTGGGTTGGGTTAGGTTAGATCTGTGACACCAGTCGGGGGCCGCGTTTCCACACGACACCAAAAAAAAAGGTTAGATCTGTGACACCCTGACCCACGACCCGAGCAGCGAAGTGAGCGTGCCGCAGCAGCGGCCGGCGAGTGCCATAATCGAACCGAATCACTTATTACAACATACAAAGTTATAAAATTTAGTCCGAAATTAACTTTAAAGGCGTTTATATATTTATACTGCTGAAATAAAATTATAGTTTTACTAGCTTCTGCCCGCGACTTTGTCTGCGTAGGCTTCAGGATGGGTCCGACCTGAATAAAAAGCCTATGTGTTATTCCAGGCTATAATATATCTGTGTGCCGAATTTTATCCAGATCCGTTCAGCCGCTCTGGCGTAAAAAAGTAACAAACATCCTTAAATCCATACGTCCATCCATGCTCACAAACTTTTACGTTTATAATATTAGTAAGGATGATTTACATAAACTATAATAATATCTATTACTTGATTCCCTTTCGCTGGCGGCAATAAGCAAACCCTAGCATCAATTGGGATTTTTTAACCCATTTGTCAACACTGGCAACATCAGGGATTATTAAATCCCATTTATCCCAATCGGCACAATTTTTTTTGAACAGAAGCTAGTATGACATGAATAAAAAATGACGACAAGATTTAGTTACAAAGCACAAACTCATATCACAGACCGAGGGTTAAAAATAATGAACACTGAATAACTAAGAAGAAGACTAAAACGGGCTAAGGAATACTCTTGCTGTAATTATAAAGGTACAATTTAAATTAAGTTAATTAGAACTTCATAATGTATTCATTGAAGTTATTTAAATTGTGACTTGAGGATGAAAGAGATTTTTTAAGATGTCTATGCCAACGGTTCTGAAAAAGTAATTACTGAATTTTTCATAGCTGCTATGCCCAGTTGGAATAAATACGAAAAGAAAACTACCTACTTTTATGAAAATTGCACAAGCACGTTGAAGCATTATTTAAAACAAAAAGTGTAATAAATAAAGTATTATTCATTTAAAAATTACCACTCAAGATATTAAGATTTACAGATAAATGTTTAGTAGTTTCTGGAGATTATACAATCCTTATTCCGAATAATATCTAAACAAATCAAAACCTGCCGAGATTACTTGTAGCGACATCTATTGTCACCGAATGGCTTTCAAACGAGGCTCAGTGGGTCTCTGTTTAGTGCCTTGGTTATTTTATAGATGGCAGTTTACTCAAAAATGGACATATTTTTATCCAATAAATTAATAAATAATCACTAATAATGACCAACTTTATTCCATATGGTTTTCATTTCGTTATATTTTCTTTCTTATTATACGAAAAGATCTAGTTTACTATTTAGTTCCTCTGCAAAGCACACACTTGTTGTGGCCTACAATAAATAGCAGAGATGTCCGAATGATTTATTGCTTGTCGGCCATAATAAACCATGCAATTACGATTTCCGCCAAAAGATCTAAGAAAAATATGCGAAGCTAACACACTTTCTGCGTATTTATTTACCATTCATCCGGCAAATATTTTTCTACCGAACGTACCAAAAATGCGGTTCAAAAACAAACTAAAAAAACGCGTTCTCAATCACATCGCAAGAAAAGTTGAAAGTGCTTCGAAAAATACGCTGCGGAATTGTAAAGATCGATTTGGCGCTTAGCAAGTCGAGGTCAGTTGCATAAGCCACTTAAAAGGGAAGCTGGAACCGGGGCCGGCTAATATTTTATAAAAGTTTTCTAAAGTCCGGTGTGCACTGTGCAGTGTGCACTTTATTTCTTGGGGATAACAATGAGTTGGTCGACATTGACAGATCACGCCGGAGCGGAGCTTGCCTGCACCTCGGCACGGAACGACTAACTATTTATTAAGGTGTTATAATAATATGAAGGAGCCGGTCTAGTTTTTTGCTTAATTTCTTGGTGGATACAGTTAATTTTGATAATATTTATATACTAGCGTATCGATAAAGTGATAAAGCGTTTTCACTATTGTCTAGACTCGTGCCTTAAGCCGAGGAGCACAGAGGCGACTAGAAAACTCCACGTGCTATAACCACATTCAACGTTTATACATTTTGTTGAATCGCACCCTCGTTGTATATTTGCGGATATAATAAAATTATTACCTCGAATCACATAACCTCCAAAAATACCAAACAAAAAATAGAAAATGAAATCAACTTATATTCGGAAAAGAACCCTCGTTGAGAGAACCTGCTACGCGCCTGACCTTTTTGTACGACTGAAGAGATCCAAGCTTTTTTTTAGGTTGTCATCTCAACGTTTTCACTGAAATTTTGGTACTTAAGTTCTTTTATATAAAACTAATTGCACTGAATGATAGACAAACAACACACATTATAAACCGGTGGATCTACAAATACGAATAAAGAGGAATTCCTCTTTCTTGTAGAATGTAGGTGAGAACTAAGGCGGGATTTTAGGGAATTCCCATGGGATTATGGATAAACAGATCATCCCGGGAAACACAGAGAGTACACACCTAGTCGCTAAGGTTAAGTACAACTGTCTCTATTAATCCTGAGCGCGACTACTGCGCTAGAGTTCCTGGGTTCGATTCCGAGGTTAAGCAGTGCTATTTGGTTTTTGTATGACATTCTCAGTAAATAGCAGCTCGCTTTGGATTTGAGGTTGAGCCCGATTAATGGCAAAAGGCTCGCCCCCTTTTACATGGGACGTAAATATACCTGCGAAATGTAGGTGTAGGTAGATAAATTAGTACACTGCCTAACCCTCCGGAAAATACAAGCGTGATGGTATGACGTCGAAAACGAAATTCGATACACATATTTCAAGTGGCGTAACTTTAAAGAACAGTTACGTATACGGCTAAATATAACTTTCTTTCAATCTAGATTAGAACTAATAACAGTATACAGAGTACAGAACATAGTCTTTAATGCTATCGGCTCAGCTCGGTAGTCGCTGGTCGCTACAAATAGCGTTTTTGTGTCGCCCCGGGCCGCGGTTACACGCTAAATGGTTGACTCGATTGTCGCGTCGCCGCCGGCCTCTTCCGACCACCCCACGCTAACCCTTCTGGTCTACTAATGGCTCCATTTGTTCTTATAGTTAGTAAAATGCTACAGGTTATACAATTAGGTAGTTTGTAAAGGATTTGATGAAGGATGAAAATGTATATCGATCTTTTATGCTCAATAATTATCGCTACGAAATCTCTGTCGTATTTTCAAAACTGAAAAAATATTTTATTTACTCTGTCTAATTTTATCAAAAGGAGGAGGTTCTCAAAACAGTCCTTATCTACATTTAATTTTTATTGGTATTCACCGCTCCACAATTTTGAGGTCCAACTAATTTCACATTTCTAATTAATACGCTAATTTCACAAATTTGAACAAATACGGTGAATGCAGCACATTTAATTCTGGACCAGTCACTGTATGTCCGAGGCCTAAATAAGTATAAATCGCATTGGCCACTACCATCACTAGGTTGAATCCAGCGCATCATAACACTACTAAAGTATGGTACGGGATAGCAAAGCACTTAATTTAAAAAAATAATAGCAATATTCCCTCTTCGTCGGTAAATAAATCACCAATAACCAAACAGCGGCAAAATTGAAACATCAATTTACCTAATAAGCATTCCGTTCGAGTCTCCGCCGAGTTGCATAAGTATGGCTCCATAGTTTTCCCACTGGAACTTTTCAATCGACAGATAAGAGGCTTGTGGAGACGTCCCGATATTTATTTACCACGAAGCGGCAAAGCAACTTGCTTTGTCGACAATAAATTGCGTTTGTTCATCATTCAATTGTTCCCTTTCATTTTAAATACGAGTAAATGAGCTTAGTGATTTTTGCGGCGATATTTTGCTGGAAATTTTCTCCGAACAAAAGTTTTGTTAAGCAAAGTCTGCGAACTTGTTCGCTAGATCAATGATGGGCTGTATTCTAAATATTCAGTTTTGGTAGGTTTTTAATAATCTTTGCCATGCCTTATTGGATAATGAAAGCTTAATTTTAATTTCAAAATTAAAAAGCTTAAAAGACTGTTAATATATACCATAAGAATTTAGCCAAATTTTAAAATTAAGATATTAAGGTCAATTGTCAAATTAACACAATTATAGATTTTGACGACACGTTTGGCGTAGCGGTTGAGCGATCGGCTTCTGCGTCACGTGTTGTGGGTTCGATCCCCACCCGAAGCAAATATTTGTATGATCTACAGGTAGTTGTTTCGGGTCTGGGCGTTTGTGTATGTGAGAATTTGTGTTTGTAAACGCACCCACGACACAGGAGAAAATCCTAGTGTGGGGCAACGTTTTTTTTAAAAAAAATAAAAAAAAAATTATAGATGGGTTTCTGCTCAGGCATTTTGGGCAAAAAAATAAATGCCCTGGCATAATCCCATCTCTAAACACAATTTATTAAAAAAAACATTCATTTGAAAATGTAGGTAAAGAAACCTAAATTCATAAATATTGCAGATTTATGGTCGTGTGCGTGTGCTCTCAAACTTTATGTAATAAGTAAGTAATGTTTGCTATCTAGGTTATTGAACTGAATTGTGTAGTGGTAATTATATCCATGCGTATCCATATATCTATGCGTTCTGTAATTTAGAGGCGGTCAGGAAAATCGTGTGAAAAAACAAATTACAATTTTATTTATTTATTATTTTGTAGATCTAAAATATTATCGATTCTAAACAGCCTCTGTAAATTTGGCTGGTCATTGAAAAATAATCTTGAAGAAAAATAATATGATTTTAAAATGATATCTATACATTAAGTATAATCGAGCTCACCATGCTTAGTGAGAAGATCGAACCGACTTGTTTTTGGATAACCGAGCAATTATACATCATGTAATGGTGATATTATTACTCTAACGACCGACTCCAATAAAAATCAGTCACTAGTTTTGCATTCTAGAAATACGAGTTTGACATAATTGCCATACAAGTAATGCCAAAACTGGAAATAGGCTCTAGTAAGCAAATCTACTGATTGGTATTGGGACGAGCCCCAAATAAACCAGCGTTTGAAGCAAAACAAATTACATATAATCTCCGTCAACAACCAGCCGCTCATCGGCCAAGCTAAGCTTTCTTGAACTAATCCTAGTAATCAGCGCGTATGCAAATTATAATATTGCGTGACTAAAAGTCCCTTTATAATATGAATATTTTATCAATCTGTCGAAGATAATGTATGTGGAATATACTAAACATAGTGTTATCAGTCGAGTTGCTAATACGGCTTCACATCTCTTATTCATAATACGTAATGGCAAAATCCGTTTTGCCTCTACTGATGGCCAATTTCAATAACAATATGGCTTACTAAGTGTGAAGAATTATTAATTAAGCTATAGACGTTTAATAGTAGGTAAATGGGTAATGTTTAACAGAGATTTTACTGGTAGGTAGGTACCTTTATTTATTACTAACACAGGTACCGTACCCTCGTTATTCTAAGAGTATAGCTAATCAGTTAATAATTCAATGGGTATCGCGTTCTGTTTAAACAAATTCCAAATATTAGAGGTAGGTACTAGTTTTGTCCAAAGATCTTACTCGCGTTATTCCTGTTTTTCTTTCTCGGTAAATGTTTTCTGTTTTAATCTTCACTACATAGTATAAAACAAAGTCGCTGTCGCTGTCTGTCCGTCCCTATGTATGCTTAAATCTTTAAAACTACACAATGGATTTTGAAGCGGTTTTTTTAATAGATAGAGTGATTCAAGAGGAAGGTTTTAAGCTATTTAACATTACGCTATGACTCTTAGGAACGGGGCAACGCGGGTGAAACCGCGGGCGGGTCGCTAGTTATTTATAAAATCTTTTGTCCTGACGGATCTATCAACGCACAACCAAAACTACAAAGTTTAGATGGCTGAAATTTGTAACATAGGTTTATTTTATAACGTAAGCGTCCGCTAAGAAAGGATTTTTGGAAATTTCTACTTTAGGGAGTTAAATGGGGGGAGATATTTAAGAAAATCTGTCTTCTTTAAAGCTAGAAACACGAAAATTTGTTAATTTTTTTAACACAGTTACTGAGAATAAATATACATATAATGACGTGTTTTAGGATTTTTTGATGTTCACATTTTAAGGGGAGGAAACAGGGGATGACAGATTGTATTGGTTAGCCGGTTTTTTTAAGATAGGAACTTGAAAATTGGGATTATAGGCGTGTTTCAGGGTTTTTGGATTTTCAGGGAGAGGGGATGAACGTTTAACATCACTTTATGTTGTGAGTAAAACCGCGGGGAACACCTAGTCTTAGAATATTAATCGATTGGTATTAAAATATAACTACGCTTTCAAATTTAAAATTCGAAACATTTAACAAAATAGAAATATCGGAACGCAACTTAGGTATACATGTAGATAGATATTAAAGCAGGGTTTTGCAGCCTCACAAAGTGGCGCCACAATTTTACACCAAACAATATTAAAACGTTTCAATTGCCGCATTTTACGAGTAGGTCGAAATTTAAAACGCGTTTCGGCGAGTGTTGCCAGCCTTCGTCTAAATGCTTTATGTTTTATTTTATTATCCGTGTCGCCAGCTACAGTCTTTATTACACGTTGTATATTACTCGCGTTCATTCTGTTTTTTGGAATACTGATAAGGAGTTTTAACTGAAGTTTTTATTTGAATATGTAAGATAAATGTTTGTTTGCTTTCATGCCATTAAACCTATATGTACCTAGATATGTGTGCCATTATAAAGTAAGCTAAGAGGTATTACCTACCTATTTTTACCTATATATGCTTTTTTTAATGGGATAGGGTGACAAACGAGCAGACGGATCGCCTGATGGTAAGCGATTACCACCGCCCATGGACACCCGCACGCTTTGTACTCGCATGGATGCCCGCCTTTTAAAAGGGGATTGGGCCTCCGGTAACCTCACTCACTCGGCGAAACACAACGTAAGCGTTGTTTGACGCCGGTTTTCTGTGAGACCGTGGTATCACTCCGGTCGAGCCAGCCCATTCGTGCCAAACATGGCTCTCCCACGTTTTAATTTTTTTCTAGTAGTAATTTTAATCTGGTGGTCATAAGCGCGACTGGTCCTGGGTTCGCTTCCCAGGTGGACCAGTGTTACGGGGGTTTTGTAGGTTGGATTTTAATGGCAATAGGCTCGCCCTCTATTACAAGGGACCTAAACATACCGGTGAAATGTGGGCGTATGTCGAAACATATCCAGGACAACATAGAAGCCGAACAAATATATATTTTACTAGCGACCCATGCGCCGCTTCGCACCTATTACATTTACTCACACTTTTCGACTTTTACTGTATATTACCAAAAAACTTCATACAAACTGACACTTACGAATAAAAGAAATAAACAGCCAAATCGGTCAAGCCGTTTTCAAGTAATGATCTTTCATACATGCAGTAGGTAATTGATTTTTATGTATACATATAGAAGTATTGTAACTCATGATATGGGATTCATTGCCATTCCTTTATACATACTTTATATTTTATTTATAGTATTCGCTAAACATTACCTGTTACGCCATAATTCCGCACAATAAAACATCTCATTTATTCGACATACGATCGACGGGGTCTCACAAGAATTGACGTTAACAAATTCAATTCTTCACACAGCATTATAACATTTCACTCATTGATACATGACAGGGGTTCGTTTATGAAGTACGTATACGTTCGTTCTTTAGGAATATTGTATTTTATGACGTAGAGTCTGACTCATTGGGATCTGGAAACGAATATCTATCCTATAGGAACAGTGTTACTAACGTTGGGAAATTCCCAATATCCTTTCTTCGTGCCAGGTGTTAAGTTTTAGAGTTATATCGTTTCCGAGATTTCATGAACATACAGGGAGATACAGGTGCCCCTGAATAAAGTATCTTAAGGTGAACGCAGACTTATTAGCCGAAGGAGCCAAAAGAATCGACGTCGTATGACATTTTAAGAAACCTCCCACATTAAGTGTGGGAGGTTTCTTAAATCCGCGCCGAATCACCGAAGAATTGCCGGAAGAATTCGGAAGTTTTGTTACTTTTATTTTCATCTTTAGACTTCCCAGCCACCATGTATATAGGTATGTACCTATACATATTATAGATAGATCTTAAATAAATCGTAATTTAAACCCAATTTAATCAACTTCTGATATTATTCGAATTCCGATACCGTTAATCTAGGTTCCTACTCTACCATTTCGTCCAAAATACTTCACTGGAAATAAATGTAAGCGAAAGCATTTTTTATAACTTTACCAAGTTTGCAAAGATTTTCTTGTCTTTTATTTCCAGTGAAGCAGTAGTAGAGGAAATAGTACCGTAGGAACCTAGATTAACGGTATCCAAATCCGAATAATAACATAATTTGATAGAATATTGTCTGGATTACGATTTATTTTGGTATTGTGTTTTTGTGTGCAATTCAAGGTCCGCCGGACCCCTAATATAGATGATAACTTATTCTAATATGCAATTACAAGGACCCCAATAGGTTAGGCAGCGATGGACGGACACTACATAAAAAAAACAAGGATTGAGGTAAATTTATGAAGGGGCGGTAGCCTAACGGCTAGGGACTCGAACTTGCGATCATATTGTTGCCGATTCGAACCTCACCCATTGCACTACCGACGTGAATTCGGTTCGGTTCTTCTCTTAGAATCGTAAGCATGAAAAAAACAGCAATCCCTTTTCAACCTAGGTGTCAAAGTCACAACCCCCCCCCCCCCACCACTTTATAACAAACGTTTTTACATTAAATTTTACACGCACGCGCGTAAAACAAGGCTCTATGTATAAAATATAGGCGCCATTAGCTTCAGCAAAAGGTTTATTCAGGATCATCCGAGTTTTGGAAGAAGCAATTAGCGCTTTTGAATGATTGAGTAGGGAGCGAGCTTAGTTAAGCTTTCAGACGAACCTTTCAACTTGTGCCTGTGTATCTAATACGTACAACGCATTTGGATCTATAAATTTTATATAGGCTAAATTTGTAAACATAGGAACAGTAAATGAAAATGCTAGCTGTCTGAATTTGAATCGTCTGTACTGTATCTTTAATAAAACAAAAGGTGAGAATATAATAGAATATTTAATTATTGCTCTAATAGAATAATTTAATATTTAATTATTTAAGACTTGTGGTGGTGGAGCGCGACTGCTACCCTAGAGGACCTAGGTTCAATTACCGGGTATTGGGTTTTTCTATGAAATTCTCAGTAGCAGCTCGGAGTTTGGAATATGTGCCCGGATTGGCAATAGGCCCGCCCCCTATTACATGGGATCTAAACATACCGGTGAACTGTGGTGTACATTAGTACGCCTCTGCCGAATCCTTCAAGGAATACAGGCATGGTAGTATAATAGGTAACATTAGGGATTTTTTATTCTATTAGGTTCTAGCTGTTGCCCGCAGTTTCCCTCACGCCCCAAAAAGATTAACATACTATAAGTCCGATTCTAAGCGGCGTATCAAGATGAAACATGCACCAGATTTTAAGTTACACCTTTAGCAATACTTTGGTGAAATCTGTATTCAATTCCAAGCAGTAGTTTTTGTGTGATGCGGTCAAACAGACAAACAGACAGACAGACCGACAGACAGACAAAAACGTCGTCGTCGAACCGTCGGGAATCAAATAATGTCTAATATTCGCGTAAGTGTCAGAAACCAGTAAGACAAAAATTAACATAGTGTGGGGCAACGTTTGTTTAAAAAAAAATAACCTAGGCCGCTAGGCGTATATAGAATTTCCGGTAACAACGTAATCGTCTCGTTCTATGCATTTACAGAATTTCTGTTAACTATGAAATCGCAATAGTTGTTTAGCGATCGCTTCACAATTGATTTATAGATATCGATGACATCTCGGCACCAATCGCCTTGAATTCATGAATAATGTATCAATCGTACAATTATCATAATTAGAAGTAAATTATACACTTTGAACACAATGACATAATAACACTGAAGCCTGGACCATTTCATCTAAATTATCATGGATAGGTAAATAAGCATCATATCATACCATCACGCCTGTATTTCCCGAAGAGTTAGGCAGGTTTACTAATGTACAGTGGCGACCAAAAGTCCATAGGCAATCTCACAACGCAATAGCTTGACGTTTACTTTGACTTACGACCTTCTATTTTCGTCCACACACACACTCACGCACTGGCTGTATCGAGCTCGCTCGTACTGTTCATAGCAATGTAATCTTTAGAGTGCTTATGGACTTTTGAGCGTTTACATCCATAGTTCGGCGGTATGTTCAGGTTCCATCTAATACTGCGCGCCTATTGCCATTAATCGGGTACAAATCCGAACTTCGAGCTACTAAGAAATTCATAGAAAACCCCAATAATATTATGCCAGATCTTGAAATCGAACCTAGGACCTTTTCGTGACCTAGTCGTGCTTACAATCAGACTAGACGAATGAGACAGTTAAATAAAACATAACATAAAATACCATCACGCCTGTATTCCCCGAAGGGTTAGGCAGAGGCTTACTTAATGTACACCCACAGTTCGTCTGGTATGTTTAGGTCCCATTTTATAGGGGGCGAGCCTATAGCCATCAACCGGGCACAAATCCAGACTCCGAGTTGCTACTGAGAATTTCATAGAAAACTCAATAACACTGCTCGACCTGGGGATCGAACCCAGGAACTCTAGCGTAGCAGTCGCGCTTGGTACCACTAGACTAATGAGGCAGTTAAATAAAAATATCAAATAATTAATATTATTTCATAATGTTTATATGTAAGTAATATTATTTATCAAAGCGAGCTTTAAAATTTCTAACAATTTCATAGTAAGGCCAGTGGTAAAGTAAAAGTAGGTACTTATAGCTATTGAAATAAAACTACTTTTTACGGATTTTATCGCGTTGTATTGATATTATTTGATTCCCGACTTTTCGAATCCTTTACAGCAGCCAGGTTACGGGTAGACTGAGGTGTTGGACGTCTTAGTGTTAAAATGACTAACAGCTACATTACATTTTTTGTTAATTATTGGTCAAATCCGAAAAAAGCAGTTTTATTTGGGGATAAATATAATGATCACCAAAATGCTTACCAAAATGGATAAATGATCACCAAAAATTAGGTTTAGGTGAGGTTAGAACTTATTTTGGTGATCATTTACTATTTTTGGAAATATAAAGTGATTTTTTGCCATACATTTTACTAGATCTGGTGGTTAGTTAAACATAAGCCGTTTTATTTCAATTCTAATATTCTCATAAGTGTCAGAAACCAGTAACTTCTTGACGGCGTTGAAACGATAACTATAAACTAACCTATCCGCACCCGTCAATCATTCAACTGGTTTTCAGTACCTATCTGTGTGGAAACTCCCAATTAAAAGATAAGAACCGATATCTTTTAATTGGGAATTTCCAACTCTCCCTAACCCTTCGTGGAATACCGGCGGGTTGTTATATTATATACGAGGTTTACATGTTTTATTATCATTTCAAATTGATAATTGAAACATCATCCCATCATCCCACCCTCGGCTTTTCCCATAAAACTCGCATCAAATTATAAAGTAAGCCGAACATGCCATCTGATCTGCGCCGTGTTTATGTTTTACCTTTCCCCTCACAGAATCGTCATGAATAATCATTCGAATTAAGCTAATGCATCTGCCTAATAGGCCATTCTACATATATGTGCGGCTAATCGAATAATGGATATTAATCATCTCGTGTAGTAATCGCAAATGAATATTGCTTTGCCTATGTCGACAGGATAAACTTCGCTGAAATGATCGAAAACTGAGAAGAAAATAGAAATAGAAAAAGAAATCTAAAAGTGTTATCTAAATGATAGGTTATCTATCTACCTAACGTTCTATATGTGTCACTTACTGAGTTTAAAATGACATCTAAGAATGAATAATTTTATAAATTATTCAATGTAAAAAAAATCCAATTGCGTTCCATATAAAGATCTTGAAAGAAACTCATTGTGATTCGCGAGTCGTATCCATAATCATATCTTTGAAATAGAATTCGAATCACTCTAAATTTTGTAATAAGACCCGTACATTGTATTGAAAATCAATACGGTATTGCCATGATTAAATCGTCAGCGAACAACGTAGCGTATTCAGTCTAGAAATTCAATATTTCCATTCAGTAACAATACCGAAAGTTGCCATTTTCATAAAGCTTTGTATGTATTATGAATTACGAAGTATCGTTGAAACATTTCATCGAGTGTGTACACAAAACGTTTTGTGTAGCTTTTATTAGAGAGCTTTTTGTGCGGAGTTATAGCCAGTTAAAAATATGGCATTCAAACTGTACCTATAGATTGGTTGAATATCAACACAACACAAATTTGACATAGGTGTATTTGAGTTTGTTCTTGCAGAATGGCGAGTAGGGGTAACCTGGGGGCTACTATGCGTCTGCATCGTAATTCGATAGCAATTAGAGGGTTGGATTCTCAGTGAACCGACGCACGGAGCTTCATGTTGCGAGCAGGCCGATTGTTCTGTTATGCACTAATTAAATGATCATTGTTCTTGTCCGCTATCAAAAGCAAACTACGGTCTCCGGTAATTTAGAAGCTAATCACTGCTTTAGTGTTTAACTATCTAATTTGAATTTCGCTTTGTAACATTGTACAAATAAGTGCCAACATATATAATTTGTAATAGTAGGTATATTAGTAAAATATTATTGACTGAGTACGGATTTTATTTTCATTTGAAAAAAATATCAAGTAAATAACTTAAACAAATGTTTTAAACGTAATCAATAAATTACCTTTATTATATAAAGATAAATAATAGTTAGAAATTACATAAAATTCCATTCTGTCTCATTAGTCTAGTGGTCCCAACCGCGACTGCTACACTAGAGGTCCTGGGTTCGATCCCCAGGTCGAGCAAAGTGTTATTGGGTTTTTCTATGAAATTCTCAGTAGCAGCTCGGAGTCTGGATTTTGTGCCCGGTGAATGGCTATAGGCTCGCCCCCTATAGCATGGGACCTAAACATACCGGCGAACTGTGGGTGTACATTAAGTACGCCTCTGCCTACCCCTTCGGGGAATACAGGCGTGATGGCATGTTAATGTTTTAATTACATAAAAATTAAGATTTAATTATGTTGAAATAGGCTACAGTTGTTTCTCGCCGTAGAGTAGGTACCTAACTTTTGTTCGCCGCGGCCGTGACAGTTAAGCTGCGGTTTGTGGTGTCAATCGTCGTTTCTCAGTCGTCAAGGCGGATATTAGGAAACACAGCAACACAGGTTAAGTACTATGAAATATCAACAATAGACTCTCAATGGTGATAGATCAGTACTTGTACTAGATAGTCTCAATCCATATCAATAAACTAGCGACCCACCTGCGGTTTCACCCGCGCTGCTCCGTTCCTAAGAAGCGTTGCGTGATGTTATATATAGCCTATAACCTTCCTCGAAAAAATGGACTATCCAACCCAAAAATATTATTTCAATTCGAACCAGTAGTTCCTGAGATTAGCGCGTTCAAACAAATAAACTCTTCAGCTTTATAATATTTGTATAGATAATATTGAAATATCTGTAAGTGATTTCAAAATAAGTTGTAGTTACTTAAAATCCTATGTGAAAAGAAAGCTGCTATTAATAGGTACGATGCATGGCTGGACGTCCGTTTTAAGAATTTTTGTCTATCTGAAAGTTAGTCACGAATAGGCTTCTAAACAGGTCAACGGATTTAAATGAAAATTTTAGGGATAAATAAAAAAAAAAAATATTTTCCCCTGTACCTGAGTATAAGACGGTACTTTTGCCAATTACTTGCCTTTTTTACGTTAACTTAGAAGATTGATTTTTTTCACAGCTTCAAAGGACTGTAGACCTGAGTATATGGTTTTAATTTCAACTCGATACCTCCATGTATTCCCGAGATAAAGGGTCTTGACAGACAGACGGACGGACGGACAACAAAGGGATCATAAAAGGGTTCCGTTTTTTCCTTTTGTAGTTACGGAACCCTAAAAATGAACTTATTGCCGAATACAGCTAGTTTTAAATACATATAAATCGTTCGAAAGTAATTATGGACCGAATAGAAAAAAATATTCGCGGCTATGATCAATGGAAAGCAATACAGTAACTAAACACATTCAGAAAGTTTACACTGTAGACTGTATTATCAAGATTAAAAAACAAGTTCATAATGTACTTAAACAACGCAGCCCCTAATGAATTAACCTCCTCTAAAAAATCACCGACGCCACCTTTCACCGTAATTAACAGGCTACGCATTGACCGACTCATAGTAAAGCCATTTTTGGCCATTGTTCACCGTACCCGTTTTAATTTTCGGTTGGAATTCAACGAAGTGAGCGTCGACGGACGGCGACGGAGCGCCCGTGCCGGCCGATATGCTTCCGTTTGTTTACCCGGATCAAATAAACCGGTCCGGCCAATTCCGGCCATTGTTAGAAATATTGTTTGTTACCCACAACGAACTTTACTGTACAGAATTGCTAACAATGAACGCACTAATAAGGATTCGGACGTTCGATTTTTGAATGAGGGTTATTATGATGTAGCTTGTTCTTGATACAGGATGGTCTTAACATGACTGGCTTGATGCTATTTCACGTGTAGCCTCCTTTCTTGGAGATGAACCTACAGGAATAGTTTTAAGAAGAGCGAAAATCGTTAAAAACTACTAATTGGACTACTACTACTGACTAGTAGCATAAATATGGTATACGCGATTTTCTGAATTAAACTTTGAAATAGTGTAAACACACAAAAAGAGGGATATTATAAATTTAATGTATGTATCCGTGTGTCTGTCTGTTGCATCGTAGCGCCCAAATGAATGTACCGATTTTGATTCAGTTGTTTTTGTGTGTAGGGTGACCTGATCGAGAGTGTTTTTAGTTATGATTTAAGAAAATCTGGCTAGCTCTTTGAAGATTATCAGCTCATTTCTGGTTCATGAAGGGAAGTGAGAAACTTCCATAAATCTGATCGATTTGAAATTTGATATCCTGTTACTTTAATGATATCGCAAGAACATGGTAACCATGCCTAGATGCTGCGGGGGTTCTTTAAATTTTAAACTGTAAAATCGCACGCATTGTTATTTCTCCCCTATAACGAAGTAAAGTATCAGCGTCACTGTTAGAACTTCCCGATTGATACTAGTGATGACTGTTGGCCGACCCTCAAACTTTTCCGTGGCTTGTGTACTTTCCAAACTTCGTGATGACAGCAGCGGTCGAAAGCTTAACCGCTTTTCCGCCAGTTAATTCAGATGGAATTTGTGAGCGGTGTGTCTTCCGATCCCTGCCGTGATTAGGTATCGTTATTAGGACTTTATCGAGCCGTTTCGGCGTAATAAGTGGTTTTTCGCATTGTCAAATATTTTGCCTCTAAGTAATTATCTGCTAACATTATTGTGTTCCGGTTCGAAGGTGAAAGAAATAAGCACCGTCTACTTGTTAAATCACTATAATATCGACAATTAATAAACTCAAAGTAACTCGAGACCACTTTCGACGTCTGTAGTTGCGAACGGAATGAAATGCACCAAACGTTTTTCTGGTATAAATAACCTGTGTTGCTACCCGCATTGAATAAAAAAAGTGTTGCCAGTTTAAATAATAAGTTAGTCGATTATTGTGTATGCTAACAAAGGGTAATGCTGCCAGTAGCATTACTGGGCAAATTACACTTATTACTGATGTCTAAAGATGACAAAGCTCTAGTGTTATACCTCTCATGTTGCTGGCTGCGCTTACCATCAGACTCGTATTATTTAACATAACATACCATCACATCTGTATTCTCCGAAGGGCTAGGCAGACGTGTACACTCACAGTTTGCCTACTTGTTTAAGTCCCATGTAATAGGGGGCGAGACTATAGCCGCTAACCGATCACAAATCCAACCTACGAGCTGTCGGGAACGATACCAGGACTTCTAACGTAGAAGTAGTGCTTAAGATCACTGGACTAGAGGCAGAAGCTATTGCAAGTAATAACTTTTTTTTTATGGGATAGGAGGGCAAACGTAAACGGATCGCCTGATGGTAAGCCATTACCGCCGCCCATGGACACCCGCAACACCAGAGGAGTCACAAGTGCGTTGCCGACTTTTAAAAGGGGATTGGGTAACCACACTCACTCGGCGAAACACAACGTAAGCGTTGTTTAACGCCGGTTTTCTGTGAGGCCGTGGTATCACTCCGGTCGAGCCGGCCCATTCGCTTACATTACTTACTTACTATTCTACAAAAACACGTCAAAACTTAAAAGAATATATTTCAATTATACGATATAGCAGTAACGCATTAAAATAACATTGGAAACTTTATCTAAACATGTTATTTCAAATATATATTCCAATTAGCTGAGTTTACTTTTGAAACCTAAGTTAAATTCACAAAGCATTCTGTTTGAGGTGTATCGCCGCGGGGCAGCGGGCCAAACTAACTAGTGGCCGACCATCACAACGTTATGGAAGTTAATGGAATGCTACATTTAAACAAGAATAGACCTATTTAAACAAGGTAAGGTATTTTAAAGATCGTTATTTTCATTAAATTTAGTAACGTTTTGAAAGGACTTCCCGTTTTGACCGGTTACGTACCCATATCTCGGCCCTTTAAAAAAAACATACGAACGGAAGAAACAGAATTGACGGCATTTATGGCGTAGTTAAGATCGACTCGTGCGCCTAAGGTTGTGGGTTCGATCCTCGCCAAGTCAAAATTTATATGACTTTACAAGCGGTTGTTCCGGCTCTATGTGTGTGTGTAAAGTATTTATTTTTCACTTGTAAAGTCTAAAATAAGTTTAATAATAAATTGTTAAATTTGTACTGCCACATTAGTCTGGTGATCCCAAGCGCGACTCTTACGCTTGATGTCCCGGGTTCGATCCCCAGGTCGAGCAAAGTGTTTTTGGGTTTTTCTATGAAATTCTCAGTAGCAGCTCGGAGTCTGGATTTGTGCCCGCTAATGGCAATAGACGAGTCTATTACATGGGACCTAAACATACCGGTGAACTGTGGGTACATTAGTACACCTCTGCCTAACCCTTTGGGGGAATACAGCCGTGATGGGATGTTATGTACATTAAGTATTAGTAAATAAAACCAGATTTATATTTAGCATTAACACATATTAAACATTTTTAATTTCGTTGCTTTAAAAAAATACAGTTTGTTATGCCGCTACAAGTCTCAAAAAACATAATACAGGTTAAAGATTATAGTTATTACTAGTGGACCCAGCAGACGTTGTCCTGCCCTGAAAATAACCCAAAACTCGATTGCAGTGCCACCTACCGGGTCCAATTGTGAATCTAAACCATTCCCAGATCCCCTTGAACACACACAAAAAATTTCATCAAAATCGGTCCAGTCGTTTGAGAGAAGTTCAGTGACATACACACTCACAGAAGAATTATATATATAAAGATGTAAGTCAAGGACCTTGTGACCGCAGTCGTAGTTAATGAACGTGAAATCCAGTCCTGTGGGTGCATTCGATTCCTAGGCCGAGCAATATTATGTTATTGAGTTTTCCCGTGACACTTGAGCTCCGTACAAGTTTGGATTTGTGACCGGTGAATGGCATAGACCCGCCCCCTATAACATTATACTTTATACATGAACTGTGTATGTATGTACCTACACATACAGTGTACACTTCACTTCACTTCAGTGTACACCCTTTGAAGATAAGGGCGTGATAGTATGTCATGTCGTTTTATTATATTTTATAACAAGATACAGTACCCTCGAACCCTTGAAAATGTCTCCTGAAGTGTAATTCTGGGACTCTCTGTCTAGGCTCAGTTTCGTAAATATTTAGGCTATGCTACTTATGCCATTAAACCAAAAAACGTAAGATACGTAATTATATAAAAAAATCAAATAGATCGTAAATTGACACTGAAACTGGGTCGAATATTTTTTTAACGTTGCCCTAGGATTTTCTCCGGTATCGTGGGTGCGTTTGACAACACAAATTTTCACATACACAAACGCCCAGACTCAGAACAACTGTAGATCATACAAATATTTGCTCCGTGTGGGGATCGAACCTAAAACACGTGGCGCAGAAGCCGTTCGCTCAGCCGCTACACCAAACGTGTCGTCATTTATATTTTGCACATTTTCAATTACCCTCCTAAAGTTTGTAAGTATTAAAACTTAACTAATTATGTCCAGTTAACAAGTAAGCTGGCTAATTTTATACAATGCAGTAGTTGGCATGGTGGCAAGACTTGCAGTTGCCAAGTTGACTAAGTCGTTCATCAGACAAAGTCTTAAGCTGATGAAAATGACAGAAGCAGTCTCTATTATTAAAGCAACACATAATGGGTCGCTTCATAAATAATAAGGCTTTAGATCTTTCGTGTAAGCGACGTGTAAGACATATTTACGAGTAATTTTCATTAAATACCTCATTCGTCTTAGATTGTAAGTGCAACCGCTACGTTGTAGGGCCTGGATTGGATTCTTCGACCTTCGAAGTGTTTTAGGATTTTTCTAGGAAATTCTCAGTAGCAGCTCGTAGTTTGGATTCGTGTCCGGTTAATGGCAATAGGGTCGATACTACTGCGCTTAATCTTTCTGGAGAATACAGGCGAGATGATGTGGCTGCTCAGTCTTAAAAATGAGCTAGTATTAGACAAGCCACAGTCAACATCCTCATCCTCCTTATACCTTTGTCAACTATGTTGCGGTCGCTTCCATTCTAAACAGATTATGTGGCTGAATATCTGTATTTTACATGAAGCAACTGCCATCAGATCCCCGCAACCCAATTTCGGGGCAATACCTACCGAAATCATAAAGTTTTACTGATCAGACTTTTGAGCCTCTGACTACCAAGAACTCTCATAAGTATCTGTATGATAACCAGGAACAATGCGACGGCTTGACGTACTCTCCGAGGCACGGAGAGGTCTTGGAGTCCTAAGAATGGTCACCCATCCATAAAATGACTGCGGCTAACACAACTATCTATCTAGCTAGTTATCTCAAGTATTTACTTATGGTATGCTGACTAACATTTAAATATTGCATTCAAATAAGATTATTTGCATAATTCTCTACACAAGTGACCGTGTCTACAGCTACTACAGTTGCTCAGTCATTCCAAAGCATTCAGTTTAATGAACCGAGACCTAAATAAGCACAAGACTAAATGAAATCCAAACTGCAAATAGTAATTAAATAAATACACCGGTTTCAACAAAGGACCAGTTACCTATCTGTCAGACCTTTGTTCGTACTTATTTTTGGTTTTTATATCATTGAAAGTAGGTACTGCTTTTTGTTACTTTTTCAGTGTGCTTTTAATTCAAAAAAAGGTTTTATGATTTTATAAATATGTTTTTTTATTAACTGGATTGGAATAAACTTTTGGTCTTTGCTGAACAAAAGGACCAAAATGTTAGAAAAGACACCCTGTCTTTTCTAACATTTTGGTATCAGAATAAACAACAGTAGAACACACATAATATTGATAGAATAAGCAGTAATAGCCTAGCGATATGAATATGACTGCCAAGTTGTAGGTATCAAGTTTGGATCCAAGGCTCGGACCCCAAAATTTTCGCAATCATTTGCGCATTATGTAGTCTCGGACTACGTCCTAACCATTCACAATCTGAAAAGAGACTCGTGCCCAGAAGTGGGACAGTGAGTGAGTTGATAAAAATGATGATGATACAAAATCTTGGGGTAGAAATCGAACTTATAATACATAAAGTAATGGTAGTGGCAAAATGTAACCAAAACGACCACATGCGGTGTGGTCAAGTGGTAGAAAAAGTCAAAAGGGCGAAGATTCAAAGTCATTCTGCTTATAATAAAATAAAATATATGGCTATAGGCTCGCCCCCTATAACATGGGACTTAAACACACCGGCGAACTGTGGGTGTACATTAAGTACACCTCTGCCTAACCCTTCGGGGAATACGGGCGTGATGGTATGTTATGTTAATAAAATAAAATGTAAGTATTTCTTTCACAAATAACACTTAAATTAAATTTACAATCATAAGTATGGCATGACTCTGTAGTTTTAGACGTAGGAACCGTCCCTTACTCTGTACATATCTGACAAATTTCGAAAGCTACTATAAAATTAGCATTTAGTTGTGCCGAAAGTGCACTTCGCATTCACTATTCTCTTTTTAATGGACACTAAAACGGTTAACTTGGTCGTATGCAGATGAGAGTGCATTCTTACTGTTGTCAAAATGTTATTCAGTATGAAATTTTGTTAACGTTATCCAGTTTTTACAAAATACTTCAAACTGTGAACATTATACTTAATTTTTGTATAATAACTTTCGTGAGGCGTATTCATAATTATTTAAAGACTACACGGTTTACTCACGCGCATTCTCGGGATCGCCCGACTAGTTTCAGACTCAATAGGAGTCCTTAATCATGAGCTGACGCGGCGGCGGTGGTGTCGCGAGTCGAACTTTTGACTCGCGCTCGGGAAATCCCGAGAATGCGCGTGAGTAAACCGTGTAGTCTTTAAATAATTATTATACTTAATTATTTAAGGTTTTACCTTCATCAACACAATAACTGTCCCACTGATGTACTCTTACACAGCAGGGGGACAGTTAGTTATTTCTCTTCTCAGAATGTAAGTAGGGGTTAGGCTATATTCGTCCACACGCGCCTAATGCCAATTAAGAGATTTCACATGCCATCGCCATTAAGAAAATCTCCGAGACATACATGTTAGGTCCGGCGGAGCTTGAATTTTGTCAATTCAGAGGTGTGGCTTGAAGTCGAACGTGAGATATATGCTTTCGCACTCCATGCCTGAAATTACTTAAATCGTTAAATCTAGTTTTATTATCAGTTTAGCAAAATGCGTCTCCCGGTAGGTGCACCTCTGGATAATTGGTTAATACTAACTTTTCATATTCCTAAAGTTTTCTTAGTATTCTTTATTATTCAAATCTGTTTACATCCAGAGAGAGGACGCGTTTATTAAAAAAATTCAAAGTAAATTAAGCTTAAAATGCTACATTTATTCCAGGTTTGTGTTAACTGTAACATCAAACAACCCTTCCTACCAAGCGCAAATCGCCTCTGAAAAACAAAGCGTGCCTACTCTTTGTTGAGCTGCTACACTATAATTACTGTTAACTTCGTACCGCACCCATTATTCCTACGAAAGCTAACGAAAGACGTACCTTTTACACTGAATTATTAAAATTAAACCGTTTCACATTGCGGTCTCAAAGTCGCTCCGTGGCCGCAAGAAAGTTGCGGAATACGTAGCGAAGGACAAAGGAACTAGTCCGGAGGCCATTTGTTCATCCTACGTATTTGTTCTCACCTAATTAAACATGAAACAGGGAGCAGGTATATCAAGGGAATTAGGGGGTTGAAGTGTAGGTTTTAATGTATTGCGCATTTCCGGAGAATGGATTTAGTTTGGAACTGTGCTGGTTCGTTTGTGTTGCATTTACATGTTGGATCGGTAATTGATGGTAATGGTTATTTCTCTCTACAAATTGAGGATTGTTTGCTAAATATGTGCAAATGGTTGGAGAAGAATCTACTTAAGATGTGTTTCCGTTGCAAATTAAACCTCTGAACCATCTAAATAATTGTAAATGAATTGCATTAATAGATAGACGACAACGTCATATTAGAGTACACTAAATTACTTTAAACGTCACCGCTCATCTATCTCTGCTTATCACGAATATTATCAGCAGACTCAACGGTGGAGATGGGTTATTGATACGCAAATATTGATGGTGGCATAATTAGAATAAACACAGAAAGTGTACAGGAAAAGGAAATAGTTTGAAGCCTACCTGGTTCTCAAAGACCCACATCACCGCAAACGGGACTCTATAGATGTCACTTGGTCCTTTCACACCAAAACATGATAGGACATTGCACAGGGGGTTAGATGTTCGAAAAGTCGCGACACATAGGTTTTCCTCCTAATTAGCCAATTATAACGAGGAGAATTCAGACATCTCGACTCGCTCACGCGCCTTTCATACGTCAACTACTTTCCCTAATTACCCTCAGGTTAAGCAATGATTATGAGATGAGAATGAGATTGTAGAATAATCGGAGGTAGTATGAAATAGAATTTCGTTTAGAAACGAATTAAAATTAGATAAAGTTTGGTTATAAAATGAATCTATATAAGTTAGACTAGCTGTACCCCGCGATTCCGCCCGCTAATAATGACGGACTTCCATACAAACTTTCACCCCAGTTTTCACCCCCATAGGGGTAGAATTTCGGAAGATCCTTGTCTTGTCGGATGCCTACGTCATACAAAGAACACACCCCCTAAGTTTCAGGTCTCCCCGATCAGCGGTTTAGTCTGTGCGTTGATCCGTCAGTCAGTCATTCAGAACAAAGTATTTTATATGTATAGATAGGTATCAAGGTACGTCGAGCTTGTACTGTCTTGCCTTCCCAAGTTCCCATACCTATTTATCGCCAGAGACATGACAAATTATAATTGTTTTTAAAAGGATGTTTAGAGATACCTACTTCTACGAGAACACCGACTTTTAAGGGTTTCTTTGTATGATCAACTGCCAAGTTAATATTTTAGATTACAAGTAGGTGGCACCGGCGGCGGTGTTTCCTTACTGAAAATATTTGGAAAGCAAGAGAATCGTAGCCTCTATTCCCATTATGTGAGTGTCACAACGTACATAATGCATTGTCTCGTCTTTTGAAGAAGGAGTCG
This sequence comes from Acronicta aceris, assembly GCA_910591435.1. Taxonomy (NCBI): domain Eukaryota; kingdom Metazoa; phylum Arthropoda; class Insecta; order Lepidoptera; family Noctuidae; genus Acronicta; species Acronicta aceris. Next base: position 5,489,963 of record OU342763.1, on the reverse strand, counting down.
TAGCGGATTTAAGTAGACCAGTTCTAAATGACGGTATGCATCAGTCATCGTGTAGCTCAACCATAATTAAGGAAGCCAACGATCGGATTCGCAAACACACTCACTACGATTTCTCAGATCCGTTTGGTTTCTGTTTTCATTGCGCGAAACAATCTCTTTGTACATTCGGAGCTCCACTACTAGTGATACAGTTAGCAGTTATATTAGCGACCTCATTCCGTTAATGAGAGCAATCCACAAACATTTGCGTATGCATCGGTGTTTATCAGTTAACTGGCAACACTTTGCAATCAGGACCGATGCGCCCAATATCGGTATGTACTCGGAAAATTGATATTGCGAGCTTAGAGTCGAAAGCGCAAACGTCAATGCAGTTTGGTCTAATGATGTATTATTGTGCGGAGTTGCAGTTAATGATACAGGCTATGAATATTGAAATGGGTTAACTATAGGTACTTAGAATGTAATTGGAAATGGATATCCTATGGTACTGGTCATAGATTAAGGAAAAATTGATCAAATTATGCACCAAGAACCATAAACTTCTATAGTTTCCTTAATCTGTGGCTCTGGTAGATGGCCATGCCTGTTGTGTTGCCAGCTCCAATTTTTTGTTTTTCTATTTTGCGCAACCTTTTGCTACTTTTAAGTTAGTGATTGTACAGTTGCATTTTGATTTGTTGTGTGTCATAAGGGCGAAAATAAAAACTTTATCTTTCTTTCTTTTCTTTCTATATCCATTTTGAATATAGACATTGTTTACCGATTTAAGTTATTTTTGGGACAATGAATTCTGGATATTGGAATTTTGATTGGTTACTAACACTTCCCACCAGATCTAGATTATGTCGTGATTTTTGAAACGGAACGCGCATGTGAATTATCAAAAGAAGCCAGCTTTTAAAAAAATTAGGTCTTTTTAGGGATTATCGAAGCGTTTATATTTATTATCAATTTTGTAACGCAGGGAAACATTATTAATAAGTAGTCACATCACATTCATCACTATGTATCAATTTGATACCAAAATACCATAAAATAATAAGTAGACCTATCTATTTTGTAACCAAGTTAGCAGTCATAACAGGGTCAAAAAGTATTGTGTATGCAGCTCGGTAAATTTCAATATTTTACTGGTAACCTTGACCCTGAATCAAAAATCGATATGTTTGAAACGCGAAATAATATCGATATGTTTGAAAAGAATACGCGTTGTTGAATAGAAACTGGTGTGTAGCCACCTACATGAAGAAACATGACAAACGCGTTGTCACCCTTCCTTTACAAAGAAAAATGCGTGGAAAGTGGAATTGAAATTTATGAACATTCCTTCTGCCAACAAATTACTTTAGGGTTTAACTACCACCTCAAAATGCGTATATCGGTTTATGAATATCTAACTAATCCATATTACAATTTAAAATTGTAATTGAGCCTGTATTACGTGCGTACGAAGATATCGTATCTTTCCGCTCCATACTTTCCGTACAGCATTCGCGAAAATAAATCCGCTTAACCACAGAGAGACTGGTGAAATAAAATATTCTATTAGCAAAATCCGTTGGCTCATAATTCACTCAGAGAGCTGCGCACCGTGGGCATGGCAGGTGGTCTTAATAAATACGAAAATGGCCTATTGCGGGTTAGTAATAAATTCAAAAGGCAATCAACGCCACAGGGGCGGGTAAAAATATTAATAGCCGAGAAATAATTATGTATTCATGACTTCCAACCTCGGTCGGGGATGAAGTGGAGCCGAAGCATCGGGGCAAACTAAATCTGTGGGGATTGGGCGAAGCACTCAGCTCACCCACCGCCGCCGCGCCGCCCGCGCCGGTACTCCGCCGGCGCGTGCTCCAGTCAAACCCCACTGAACCCAGGGTTTTGCTAAAGTGCACGGATTATCGGGTATTACTCTATTGACTACCTCTCGATATTTACCTTTTTTCGGTTTAATTAAAGTTCTCCTTGTACATTAATACAACGTTTCGAACGAGCTGTGTATGTGTAAACAAGCTAGAGAATAGTGAAACATATAACTTTTAACGCGAATTGTAACTTTTGCCTGCGGCCTTCCCTGTAGAAAATTTAGGTTCAAATGCTATGAAAGTTTTGGAACCAAACAAACTAACCATAGTATTATTTACACACTGTTGCATGCGTTGCTCGTCACTAGCCTAGAATCTAAACAGACGGGTATATTAGAGTAGCAACTAACAATTATAAATATCGTTTGGCATTTACATTGTGGTTGTTTTAATTACAGACAAGCCGTTTTCGGTACGAGCAGGGTGCTTCCAATTTGTAACAAACACCAGGATTAATCCGACACAATTTACAACCCACCTGTATATTAATCCACTGCGACTGAAAACAAAACAAGCCAAATGAGCTTTTCGCGTTCGGTTGCAAGTCATCAATCAATCGTTAATCCAACGACGCAATATCCATAAAATGGATCACGGGAGGTCGGCGTGCATTCGGTACGCATTGGGTACGTAATTCTGGCGGAGCGAGCCGACGACAATGCCGCAATCGGACCAGCAATCTGCATAATGGATTGCTGGCGAACGCTTCGTCCGGTCGCCGCTCATTCAATTGACGCGGTCGCCGATGTGTCGCACCGTTATTACGGACTACGGAATTAATAATTTCATGGGCATATGGGCGCGAAAGTTCACGCCTCATTGGATATTAGAAGTTGCTTTTTTTAGAATATTATTTTTATTTTGTAATTAGCTGGTTTCCCGTCCGTGGATGATGCTGTAACTGTTAAGATTTTTACATCACGTTATTTTTTCGAGTCTTTAGTCGTTACGCACCATGACGGATTCGAACCGCGGTGTGAATCGCCCAAATACTGTTTCTGAATTGGACCATTCGCACCACAGTGGTTGGAGCGGTGCGAATGGCTCTTTTCGTAGGTCCAATTTGGACTAATATCAAAAATTTAAGGATTCCAATTATTTATTCGTACAGATGAGTAGAAAAGTGGTTAGTGAAAAAATTTCACTCTATTGGGAATTTGGAAATAGAATAATTTTAAGTTAATGTTAAACATGCTACACTCCTATAACCGGGCTAAACTCCAAAGTCTAGAACGTCGCCGCAAAGTTGCTAACTTATCGGTTTTTTATCGGATACATTTCGGAGAGTGTGCATCAGAACTCCACGATCTTATTCCCCCTAGCCCTTTCTACTATCGGACGAAGCACGAAGAAGCGACATCGATTCATGGTGGACATCCAGAAAACCCGAACGAAACGCTTTAAGTACACTTTTATCATGGGTACTGCTGGAATGCGGAATGCGCTTCCCGAGTGGGTCTTGCCCGATAGATATAATTTGGGTGTCTTTAAATCACGAGTGATTTGGTTTCTTCTACTAACTAACTGGCGATCAAGCGTAAGCCTATCATAAATTAATAAAAAAATATTATTGAAATCAAAACCATCGAAGCCTGTAAGAAGTAGTTTCATATGCTAATATTGCAAATGTAGGTATGTACAGTAAATTGTGTGAGTTAGCAATTTTGAATTTGTAATGCAAAATGTGGTGTGAGTTGTGACAGTATAGACTCTGGCTTACTGGAACACGTCCCATCGGGGATCTTTGCATATTTGACAAACTGTTTTGTCAATTTCTAATCATTTATTCAACAAATGTAGGCGAAGCTGTCTGTTGCTGTTGACGCAACTACATTTGCACTGTGACAAATATGTCCGCCCCAAAACTTGCAAGGCTCCGAAACGTGGGGTTAAGAACCTTTTTTTACGAAACATATAACAGTAGGGTTAATAGTAAGGTCCATGAAAATAAGATAAAAATTGACCATAATTGGTTACATAATGTTTTAAATAAGGAAGTAACTGTGTGGCGGTGTGTTATCTTTTCTCGCTACGTAACAGAATGTTAGTAAAGTAAGTTTTGCCTCAAAAAGACCTTTAGGACGCAAGTCAACGGCTAATATTGTATATTGCAGGGAGTGACCGAGCAATAGTGATTCAGTGCCAATGTACCATTAAGCTTGTATTTAGTAAAGATGTAGGAAGAGATGTATTGTTGTACAATCTCAATTCGCTGAGATGTATTTTTTATTGTACTGATGTAGTAAATTCTGAATTGAAAAGCCATCGGATCCATCAAAAGCTATTAAGTTCGTTTATGAGGGGAGTTGGTTAAATCAGTTCAGAAATAGTTAGATCCGCATAATTATCTTCTTACTCTTACGAAATTAAACACAATTTAAACCGAAAAGCACTTCCTTGAAATGAATTCCAAAAGTACTATCTTTTTTTTATGGGATAGGAGGGCAAACGAACAGACGGATCGCCTGATGGTAAGCGATTACCGCCGCCAATGGACACCCGCAACACCATAGGAGTCACAGGTGCGTTGCCGACCTTTTAAAAGGTGATTGGGCCTCCGGTATACTAATAACGCGAACTAAGTTACTAATAAACCACTATTAATTTCAAAATAATTTGCTGGTTAAAAATAACAAGATTTAATTGACATAATCCCACACAATTTCATTCCTACGTACAAAGTACTATACCTCAATCAAATAGCACTATCTTGAACAAGCCGTGTCTTCTCCGTCTCCGGAACGTCGCAAGATGTACGGCTCAATAACGCGCCCTAATCTAAGCCTGGCTTTCTACAGCCGCACAAGATTTACTGCCCACATATTATATGTGTTGTGAAGAGGAACAATAGCTGGGATATTGATTTAAAGTATGATATACTGTCTTACATCTTGAGATCTTACGAAGATATAGTGGAGTATTTTGGTTGTTTTCCTGTTATTTTGTTTGTAGATGATTTGTGAGCTTCGGCTTTGTTGCTTGGTGACTTAGTAACTGAGCTAAATGAAGTGTGTTATTTGGTATCGTTCGTTCATGGTTTTACAGTATTGTTGTCGAGTTTGGCTGTGAGTATTGGAAATAAGGTAGTACATTTCAATTTCGTGCTATAGAACGTTATGACCCTGATTGCTTAAAGGCATAAGGCAAACGGTATAAGTGAGTATTCGATTACAATAAAACAATTAGTAATAATTTAGATTTATTATTATTTTAGTATTTTTAGGATTCCGTACCCCAAAAGGAAGAAACGGAACCCTTATAGGATCACTTTGTTATCCGTCCGTCTGTCTGTCAAGGCCCTTTATCTCGGGAACGCGTCTACAATCCCTTGAAGATGTGACAAAATCAAACTTCTAAGTTAACATAAAAAAGATACCTACAGCTATTTATGCCGCAAAAAACGTATAGGTATTTCGACACTCTCAAGGGAATCAAAATTTATAGGATATTTTCCCTTGACCAAGAACTATGAAATTTGGCAAGTAATACCGTCTTATAGTACACGGGAAAAATCTGAAAACTATACATTTGTACACAAGAATATAGATACAGTACATAATAATGTACTACTCTACTGGTAGATTAGGACTTTACTTATGTACCTACACCACGTAAACTATTAGGGCGATATCAACAATCGGATGCGTACTAATTACCTTATATAACAAGATTAGGTTACTATATAATATTAATAATCAATTAGACTCCGACATACTTACACGTCATCAAGTAATCGAGTCACGATGTCTACAACTATGTTAATAGATTAATTTGCAATCATTGTGCTGTCAGGAATCAATTTGCCGAATGAGCTCATATTGCCACTTATAGGTACTTACCTACATAGTTTTCCAATTAAGGAGTAGGTAAGTAAGGGGAGAATCAGATCTGTAATCATTTGCACCATATCTGTAAAGGAAATAATTGTGATGGAACTTGCATTTATGGAAACTTCATACCTAAACACCTACTTGAAATCCAAAATTTTATTAACCCTGAATATTCATAGCCTGCGAGGTGAAGTAGGTACTCGTGCCAAGTATGACAATAATGGACTGGATTATACGAAGAATGTCTTAGCAAATATGAACTGACCAGGAAATCACGTCATCAATAGCAGGACATTTACTCGCACGCTGACGTTTATGAAAAATGTGTGTGAAATAAATAAAAAAGTCTTGTAAATCTTGTTGATTCATACAAAACCGCTGGCTACAGTTTCACACGAGATCCAAAAAGACTAAAAATATAGTTATTGTTTGGAACAAGAAGTAGCCTATGTCCCTCCTCAAGATATACCTACTTAATCTACCTCCTTGCTGTTCTGCAAATTAGGCGTGAGAAAATAACAGACAAACAGTATCGGATTTATAATTTAAGTATGGACTCTGTGTGATGAGAAAAGTAATTTTAATGAGATAAAAAATCATTCCGCATTTATTTATTTTTCTTTTGATAAATCCTAATATTATGTTTATGGTTTTCTTTCCTTAGAGCATTTTGAAATCTATTTTTTTGTAAATATTGCTGTTATTAGTATATATACCTACTATAAAAACTACTCGTTTACAAATAAGAGAAAAAAACATCAGCATTCAATTCTTTTTTCGCCCAAAAGCAATTCAATTATGCTGAACGGTAATCTCAGCAACGGACTATAGTCTATTAAAATAACTAATCCAGCAATTTCAGTTACACAGTCAGTACAGTAATTGAAATCCATGAACGGCACGGCCATTTCTCGTATGAGCCGACGGTCAATAGAAAAACACAATGGAGCCAGCACAATAGAGTTCATTCAATGGTCTTAAACGGTCGCGAACCAAATGGAAATTTTAGTGTTCGCGAAACTATCCATGAACGGTGTTAGTTGATTTTTTCTGTACGGTGTAATGCGAGGCTATTTTTGGACCTTTGTGAAGCTTTATCGATAGATGATAGGTGAATGAAAATGTGGATATTAGGATGATTAGGCTATTTTTATTCAAACCATTGCACTTTAACTACCTCATTAGTCTAGTAGACGGAAGTACGGTTGCTAAACATGACGTCCTGGGTATGATTCCCAGATCGAGCACTGTTATTTTTATGAAATTCTCAGTAGCAGCTCGGATTTTGGATTTGTGCCCGGTTAATGGCAGTAGGCATCTCCCTTTTACATGGATCCTAAAACCTACCACAAAACTGTGGGTTTACGTTACTACACCACTGTCTGTTATGTTCCTTCTAGTATGATAAAATCAATGTAACTATCTGAGTAGTTGTTTCATAATTAATCGCATATTATCAATCTCTGACAAAAGTGAGAGACTGCATAACAGTTTCTCCGACAAACTTTTATGTAGTTCGGCAGGAGAAACATGTTATTTACATACTGTAAGACTCTATGGAATATAATAATAAAAAAAAATACGAATAGATTCGATTCCTAGATGTCGCAATGTTTTTATAAAAAAAGTAAATTCTCAGGAAATGGGAATGGACTTGTTCTCTAGCACATAAAATTGAATATGTACTGATTTGTACAATTACCTATAAAGGTGTGATGATACGTACAGTTTCTGTATTACTTAAGCCCAACAAAATGTCTGGCTTTGTAACTGTTTACCTTCCTTTATCTAACAATAAGCGCAGAGGACTTTCCATGAAGATGCACCGTGGACGAGTTGATCATCTTTGACATCAGTGATTCACAAAGGACACTGTCTTGCCTGAATCCCTCAGAGGCTTCTTACGTCTGGATAGGGGCATACTAACATACCGTCACTATTCAAGGCAGGTATATAATAACTTGAGTTTGCGACATCCACTGCAGTGAATAAATTCAGTCTGATTCATTCATCATTGAAAACAGTCGTCTTTACTTACTATCGATATGCTTCATTAGATATTTCAATATATTTTTTACGTGGAAGAGCCATGCTTCAGCACGAATGGGCCGGCTCGACCGGAGTGATACCACGGCCTCACTGAAAACCGGCGTTAAACAACGCTTACGTTGTGTTTCGCCGAGTGAGTGAGGTTACCGGAGGCCTACCCTACCCTTTTAAAAGGTCGGCAATGCACTTGTAACGCCTATGGTGTTGCGGGTGTACATGGGCGGCGGTAATCGCTTACCATCAGGCGACCCATCTGCTCGTTTACCCTCCTATACCATATAATAATACATTATTTTGTAAATAATTGAAATTATCCTGTGTGAAATGTGAACGAACTATTTTACATACAAATGAAAAATATTTAATCACAAAAGTTACTTATTTATAGGCACAGCAATACGTACATTTATATTGAATCATGTATGGGAGATAAGACAATAATCTGCACAATATAGTAGAAACCGTGCTGGCCGCAGCTACATTAGGTAATAATAGAGAATCCTCCGGGCTACCTGTGGACTGCGGCATAGACCTAACAATTTTCTACAGATTCCTTAATTTCTTATATTTTGAAAAATATTTTGTGAATCTATGAATTACATACAAAATTCTACAATCATTTTGATAAAACAAACACATAATCGATCAAAATCTAGACTAAGCAAAGCATGTTGTGTTATATTTCAAAATAATTGTTTATTTTTCCTAAATGACCGGCCTACCACATCGCAATTTAATCTCATAGGGCCGTAATCTGCATTACTAAAAAAACATACCATCACTCCTGTATTCCCTGAAGGTTAATGCAGAGGTTTACACCTACATTTCACCAGTATATTTAGTCCCATGTAATAGGAGGTAAGACTAATGCCAACAATCGGACATAAATCCAAACTTCTACTGAGAATTTTGTAGAAAAACCCAATAACATTTAGGTCACCCTGGGAAATAAATATACCTAATGTAGCAGTTGTGCTTAGGACCACAAAACTAACAAGGCAGTTTACATATTTATATAGAAAAGTCTCCATCTAAAACTTCTGAGGTCTATGTTTTCCGTGCTCGTCCGGCTGTGTGGGGCGCGGCGCAGTAACGAGCGTAACATATCATTTGCTCGAGTATGAAATTCAAAATGCTCGCAAACAGAAACAAAACTGGGTTTGCACGCTTATTACGCTCTGCACTAGCATCTACATACTGCTTGTACAAATTAATTGGAAGCCGTATGTATTGGTCAGGATATTGTATTTCATCCCATTGATAAGTGAAAAAGGAACTTTAGTCGTTTTCTACTTGTGTAAATGCTCATACATATCAACAACTGGGAAGCTCTTGAGAATTTTTGTCGGCGTCTTACTGACTTACAATCGCAGTCAAATAGAATTTTTTTAAACTCTGGGTTTGCAAGGTACCTATTAGCGATTTACCAGCTTATGAATTTTGCATTGAAAATTATCTTAGACATATTTCCTTGATTATCATAGGTAGATTAAATCCGTTCTCTGCGTCAGAAGAGGCCTGTATTCCGCAATACAGTCATAAATTGGATGATATTATCTGACAATAAGACTAATAATCTTAGTGAAAAAAAAGTTTTTACTAGTTAATTCTATGGATAGATGAGTTCATAAAGGGATCCGTACGATATATTTTTAAAATATTTAATGACAAAGTGAAACAGTCATGTCTATTTCTCATTCATTTATTTGCAACTTTATTTAAGTGCACTGAATCGTTCAACTCAGTACGTGCGTTTTGTTTTCTACCTCCTCAGAACAAGAATTCTATGCTGAAGTACTAGTAATCACATATACCTAGGTACTCTATTTTCTCGTGCTCAACACGGCATACAAGCTATACGCCGATCTGAGAATCTGCAACAATTATTAGCTCAGTACCTTATGCAAGGAAGGAAAGCACAGTTTCACAAAGGAGAGAGAGTGAACCACAAGAGTTTATAGTTTTTACTATCATCCACATGACACATAATGCTCTTAACTTCAGTTTCGAGGGAATCAACAATATTTTCTGGAATTTTTGGCAAACAATAAAACGCATCCCTAATATAAAATCAAGTACGTTGACGGAGACTGGCAAAAAATAAAGTAATCCATTGGATTTCATGCGCAAAGACCTACTTTTTCCTCTTGGGCAAAGGACAATAATTGATAAGATACATAATTCAGAAAAAAACTATTAGAGAAGAGGCACAATTTTGAAATTGATAAAGTAAAAATTATCTTGAATGACTTACTTACTTTATAAAGTGGGTACTTCTACTTTACAATTAACATAATTTCGTGTAATAAACACTTCACAACAGTTATCAGAAAGTTGTATTCAAGGAGGTAAATGATTATCAATTTCTACCATACAATGATGTTACACTTACACTTTTTAAATTATGGCTTAATTAGGTAAATTTCAAATAATCAGATGGAAATTGTATGCATTTGCATGAAGATAATAAAATAATTTAATCCTTCAGCTTGTTCTTGGGGTGGAGGTTTTTGGTGTGTCCACACTTGGTTTTACAGCAGTTGGTAACAATACAATAATTATGTTTACTATAACGCATATTATATTCTATTATGCATATTCTACTATGCGCGAATTCAAAATGTGTGACCGACCCAAAGTTTAGTTATACTTACCGAAACGTAAGTGGTAACTGAGAGTGGCAGGATTCCAGATACTCTTGGAGTCAGGGTGCGCGACCAACGCAACATTGCGATCAGGATTAAACGGCGGAGTTTGGGCGACGTCGACAACCAGTCACTCAGGTATAAAGACGTTATTACCGACTCACTCTGTAAATAATCATACGATTGCAAATAATGGATATATAGTTATGTAGTGACAGGAATTGAGAAAAATGTTGAAAAAACGTTAAGATGCTTAGGACATGTCGAGGGAATGGATGAAAGGCGATTAACGAAAGGGATTTGTAAAGCGAATGTCAGTGGAGCCGCCGGGAGAGAACGGTCAGAAAGACATACACCGAACTCATCGGTGAGATCCTGCAAAAAGGTCAGGTGCGTAGTAATCGCAACCGGCGCGTGTAAATGAGGTGTGCTAGAATCGTAGCAAGTGGCGTTCTGTTGTTTCTGTCTACCCATATGGGAAAAAGGCGTAAGTGTATGTATATGTATGTATGTAGTGCGTCAAACCTCTCATGACTCAACCGCTACTCAATTTTCAGTCGCCGTTAAGTTTCATGCTGTCTCCATCACTTGAAGTCAATTACTGTGACAGCACAAAGAATGATTTAATCGTCATAAAAAACAGCGATAAGTACTTACATACAAAACATGAACACACAGGAAAATAATAACAAGCCAAAATACAGAAATATGTTAATAATTTTAGTTGACTTATGTCGCTACAAGAAGATTACAACATCTTAAAATTGAGTAGCGTTACATTATTTGGCCATGAGCTGCCTAGCTAAGTAATTGAGTTAACCATATCAAAAAGACAAACAAAGCTATGTAACATTTAAAAAGATTAGTTAGTAAAGGCTCATTAACCATTTCGAAATACCTCAGAAACAATAAACGTATCTCACCTCATATTGCACTAAGTTACCAAAGTAACAATATAGGAATATTTGAGTCAACAATATTATAAGTAACATTACTAGAAACAGAAACGGCACTGATATCACTGGAACCTGAAAATAGTAGAAAATGAAACTAGTTAAGCCCATTCAAGACAGCAGTAAAAAGTATACAAATAAACCACATTTCAGCAATGTTGCAAATTGATCGTAATCGCAAATTTATGCAGGACCAACTTAAGTATCCCTGTTTTATGAATTAAATATCAACCCGCCCGCGGTTTCACCCGCGTTACTCTGTTCCTAAGAGGCATAGCGTGATGTTATATACCTTCCTTGATAAATGGACTATCCATCACAAAAAGAGTCTTTCAATTCTAACCAGTAGTTCCTGAGATTAACGCGGTCAAACAAATAAACTCTTCAGCTTTATAATATTAGTATAGATAAGATAACTTATAAGCAATGCCTTTGTATGTAATTAAATATTATATAAATATAACAAAATAAAATATTCTTCCTTTACTTACTGAGCTCATTCTGTATGTGACCATACAAAGAGTAACGGTAGAGGTGAAGAATTGGAATGACATTGAACTATTAAATACAATCCCAATTTCTTTTGTGAACCTGGAACATAAACGAAGAAATTATTATTAATTTCTTCGTTTCTTGTCTTTTTTAGTTACTTGTGTAACTTAGGTAGGTACTAAAGTTAAAGAAACTACCAAATACGCGACAAAATCCGATAAAAGTAGTTTTACAATAACAATAATAATGAACTAAATCCAATCGTTGGACAAATGTTACCAGTATCTTTTGCATTAGCTTAACTCATCTGGGATGAATAAAAATAATAATTGCTTTAACCCTCGAGAAATTGTGATAAAAACATCAAAATTCAATGAAACATACCAAGCAACAGCTTCGTATTTCTCCACATAATGTACAAAGCGTTTCCTTAGATCTGTGTCAACAACATCCCTATATATGCCTCTATCACATGCACCGGCTGAGCCCTCTGTATCGAACAAATGTTCTAAATTGTACTTGATGATCTTCAATTGAACTTCCGCCTGCGCGTAATATGTCGCTACGATGCAGTCGAGAGCCAAATGGCCGTACCCCACCCATAGTATAGGCATCACTTCTAATATTACTGAACACGAGAATCTGTGGTCAATCAATCAATGATTTGTAATCTAATTTCATCTCAATTGTTGCATTGTCGGATAAACGAGTACCAAAAATATTCGTTATCTTCAAAGATTTTTACTTCGATGTCTCTGTATGTAGAATGTGTAGGCTAATAAAAATGTACAAGATCTTGTAACAAGTTGTGTGTTCGGGAATAATATGGTGATTCATCAAAAGTGAAGTGGAGGCTCCCTCATTAGTCTAGTGGTCCCGAGCGCGACTGCTACGCTAGAGGTCCTGGGTTATTCTATGAAATTCTCAGTAGCAGCTCGGAGTCTGGATTTGCGCCCGGTTAATGGCAATAGGCTCGCCCCCTATTACATGGAACCTAAACATACCGGCGAACTGTGGGTGTACGTTAGTACGCCTCTGCCTAACCCTTCGGGGAATACAGGCGTGATGGTATGTTATGTCATTAACGGTTGACCTTTTAGCCCCCTTGCTTTTTTTAACAGCAGTTTGTCTGAGAAGTTAGGTAAACGTTGTCGAAAAAGGGTTTGAAGTAGAGCCAGTCTCCCCTCTCGGTTTATGCGGCTCCGGCAGTCTGCAGTCCGTAGGGGCTGTTACTCGGCAATGCATCAGCAACTCCTCTGGTGCTGCACATGTCCATGGGAGACGATGACTATTTACCGTCACGTGGCTCGTTTGCCGACATAATCAATAAGGTTTAAGAAGCAAAGTTCTTAGATAGCCTGTTTATATATTATATAGAATATTCTCACTCACCCAGTCCATGATTCAGTTTCAAATGGTGTATACGTAGTGACAACTGCCTTTGGATCGTGGTACCTTCTAACAAAATGCGAGGCTGGCCACATGAACGCAGAGAAACCTATAGTAAACACCATGATTTTGATCAAACGATGCATGTCTCTCTTATTTTTGGATAGCAACTCCTCGTCCTTTTTCGAATAGGCAGCGAAAATCTGTTCTAGAATTCAATTATAAATGTTTTTTATTTCAAATAAGTTTTTAGCAGCACTTATGGAGCATAATGTAATTGCAAGATTCCAAAAAGTTGATCCTATGGAGAAGAATCCGGCAAGAAGCTCCAGATACATATTAATTATACATAGCACATCATCACGCGTTTATTACGGAAAAATAGACGGAGCAAACTGTGCAAGGCTCAAAAGAATTTGATTGATCCATAATTAATCTATCTATACTTATAATAAATCTGTAGAGAGGTCAATTCTGTACATGAAATATATTTCCAAAATAACTATCAGCGGGTGATTAGTGATCGATACTGATGCCAAAAATGCAATCAGTAAAATTTTTGTCTGTCTGTCTGTCTGTCTGTCTGTCTGTCTGTCTGTCTGTCTGTCTGTCTGTCTGTCTGTCTGTATGTTCTTTATAGAAACAAAAACCACTCGACGGATTTCAACGAAACTTGGAACAATTGTTCTTCATACTCCTGGGCAGGTTATAGTATACTTTTCATCACGCTACGATCAATAGGAGCAGAGCAGTGAAGGGAAATGTTGGGAAAACAGGAGAACTTACTCTATTTTTTAAGCTTCCGTCGCGTGTGCAGCCTTAATGGTTAAAGCTACACAGAAATAATGTATGACGGAAATGTTCTCCTTAAAATTATATAAAAAATATTCCATGACAGCAAATGTCTATCTTTTATGGTTGACTCACAATAACACGTGCAACTCCCGATAGCTTAGCAGTTCGGAGCTTTCTGATTATATTTGTCTACTCTTACGTTAGGTGACTGACTGACTGACATAGTGATCTATCAACGCACAGCCCAAACCACAGGTTATAGTGTACTTTTCATCACGCTACGATCAATAGGAGCAGAGCAGTGAAGGGAAATGTTGGGAAAATGAGTGATTCATGGGAAAGGTTTCAAACTATCAATGTATATATCATCACGCTACAACCCTTAGGAACGGGGCAACGCAGGTGAAACCACGGGCGAAGAACTAGGGAACAAAGTAACTATTCCACGCGGACGAAGTCGCTGGCAAAAGCTAGTACTTAATAAAATTGTTAAAGATCTGCTATGGTTGAATAGCTAATGGGAAATGTAAGGACTTTTTAGCCCCGTTTGCTCCTCCATTCGGAAAAATGTGTTCAATTTGTCTGGATACCCATAATTTGCCTCTAGATCAATGACGCAGTCTGTCAGTCTTTAATTCTACTTTTTGTTATAGATAAACTAATTTAAACTTCTGCGACATACTAATAATATTCGCTGATCTACGACAGCATTTCTAACTTAATTTTTAGATTATTTATCTAACCATTCATTAGTTGATTCATTTTATCGACCCTCGACATATGCCAGTTCAACGTTATTATTTTTGCAACTAGATTCACTTGTGGGATCTCTATCATCGAGCAATCAAACACATCGTCCATATTATGGCGTCTCTGAAAAGATAAATTATATGACTTATTTAAAATAATTAAAATTCAACCTTTTACTGGTTTATCGCCCTATTTTTATTCCTGTAATGATATGATCTAGATAATCTCTGATTCTGTGTGCCCCGTCGCCTTCCATGGGTAGCGGAAGACCATCCCAAGAAAGTCTCATTAATTATCGAGATGCTCGTACTTCGAGTCCATTTGTAAAATTTCCCTCCCTACCTGTATAAGAAATATAATATGCGTTATGTTGAATCCAACAGCCACCATCAGGGCAAAAGGTCTGTATAATTGGTGCAATATCCATTTACACCTATTCTTCGGTTTATTCAAAAGCTTGTAGTACCCAGCACAGACCAGCACTTTGTACACAGCAGAAAATGATTCAAAAGGCTGTATTTTTTCATCGTTCATTGTAATAGATACTAATGTTTTCTTCATGAATGTTCAGCGATGACTAATCAATTAGCTTCTAGTGATCAGTTCGGGCAATTAAGTGGGCGTGTAGAATGGTTCATTTATCATTCTTAATTTACGTTTAAAGTAATTGACTTCGTTTCAGTACACTGACATAATTTGCTTCACAGGTAAGGCTCCATTCACGCTTCGGAGAATATTTTCATAAGTTAAATGTTTTAATTAAATTAATATTGTATAAATAATGACATTTATTAAGTTATATTGCCAGAATTACTGCATTTTAGAGTTTTTTGTTTATAAATCGTAAATAATATTGTATCGTAATTTGAATTTACCGTAAAAAATTGAATCAGACGCTTACATCGAAATAATGATGCTGTTATAGCGATAGTTGTCTTATGTTACAATAGAGTTTAGACTTACTTTGGTAGATTCTTCATCCTCATCAAATTTTTTTTTCTGTGCAGAAATCAAACCACAAACGCCAGTCTCTCAGTTATTCAATCCAACACACGGCTAATATTTGTTTCTATGTATCTGTAACGACCTTGCAGCGAACATTTTTTTTATAAAAGCTTACTAATCTAGTAATGTGGGTCGCAGATTACTAGTATTCTTGTTAACCCCTCGTGCTAAGCTAAATGCTTGTATTACGAGTGGGTTCATGTCGGTAGTGCAATGGGTGGGTTTCGAACCGGCAACCACATGATCGCAAGTCCGACGCCCTAGCCATTAGGCTACCGCCGCTTCAACATTAGGTACCTTTGTACCTTTAAACTATTTAAAATAAAAGAAAAAAGTTTGTTCAAGAAAGTATGTACCTAGATAATATCGCCTGTACCAATAGGTACTTTAGAAGTAACCAAAAATGACAAAGTGGCGGTAGCCCAATAGCTAGGGCGTCGGACTGAGCGATCATAATTGTAATTCATGTCCTTAGTTTTAATATAGACTCAAGTAAAGATAATTACACATTTTTAACATAAGTTCAACTGTATTAGCTTGTGAATTGTGATGTTTTATACTTGTAATTACTTTAATTATAGTATTGTCTCAATCGACGTACTTATACGTCAGTCTAATTATATCATAGGTAGCTATTATAACATAAAAGACCGTAATTATTTGGTACACTTGTTGAAGAGGTTGAAGAGGTCAATTGGTTTATGCACATTATTATGGAATGTTTTATGCGCGTCTGGTTAAACTAGAACCAGATCACACCAGGAATGGACTAGAACGACAAGGCATATTATATTGAATATCCCAACGATTCCCGTGAGCTATTCTAGTTTCAACTGGTCACTAGAATCTAACTGGAAAACGGATCACACGGTAAACTGTAACCTAAAATATGTTTTCTTTAAGGGTCCGGCGGAGCGTGAATTGACTACAAAAACGTAATACCGAAATAAATCGTAATCCAGAAAATATTCTATCA
Organism: Acronicta aceris; assembly: GCA_910591435.1. Lineage (NCBI taxonomy): Eukaryota > Metazoa > Arthropoda > Insecta > Lepidoptera > Noctuidae > Acronicta > Acronicta aceris. Next base: position 5,473,211 of record OU342763.1, on the reverse strand, counting down.
AATTATGTTATCATTCGGATTTAGATACTGTTAATCTAGGTTCCTACGATCCTATTTCGTCTGTTACTACTTCATTGAAACTAAAAGACCGGAAAATCGTTCCAAACTTGGCAAAGTTATCAAAAATTGCATTCGATTACAATTATTTCTATGAAGTATTTTGGACGAAATAGGATCGTAGATTACCAGGATCTAAATCCGAATGATAACATAATTTGATAGAATATTGTCTGGATTACGATTTATTTCAGTATTACGTTTGTGAGAGAAAATCGGTCCGCCGGACTCTTAAGACATTGGTACAGCACTAGAATTGACCATAATATGTATCATGCAGCGTTGTCAGATTTTTTTTCGGGCAAAGCCGGATTTTAATCTTTCTGAGTAAAAAAGCGGGCTTCTTTCGTCGAAAGCAATACATTTGCTTGAATCACCCGCGCCTCCGTCGCACCGCTGTCGCGTAATCTCCAAAAATCGGGACAAAATCGTATCGCAACGCTGTTAACATCTTGCAAGGTTTCGGCATCGTCATGACAGGATAAAAACAATAAAACAAATGGAATGTAAATACAGTAAGCATTTATTCCTCTAGATAACAAGTACGACTTAATAATAAGATTACGTTTTACCTAATGTTACTTGAATATGAACACATTAGAAGGGGGGCAGCCACACTTGGAAGTGGGGTCCGAAGTCTAGTTTCTTGCGCAGTGCGTCTTCGAACAGGGCGTCTCTAGCGTCGGCGTCGCGCGGCCCGGCCGTGTCCTTGCCGCACTCGCGACTAACTTCACGCGCCGCACGCACGAACTTTGACACTTGAGCTACGCTTTCACGTACGTCTTCTACTGGTAACTGAAATCACAGCATAGAAAGAAATTTTATACTTATCTCATTATTTACTTGCCAACTAAACAGCCAAATGCAGTAAATTTCTAATTTGTCTTTGAATCCGGTCATAGGTTTTTTTATTTTTTTTTATTCGTGATAGGCTTACGCTTGATCGCCACTTTGCCTGATGTTAAGCGATACTGCGATCTACGATGGAGCGCGCTTGCCTAGAAGAAACCGATTCACTCGTGATTTAAAGACACCCAGGTTATATCCATCAGGGAAGACCCACTCGGGAAACGCATTCCATATTTCAGCAGTACGCATTATAAAAGTGGACTTACAGCGTTTCGTTCGGGTTTTTGGAATGTCCACCGTGAATCGATGATGCTTTTTCGTGCTTTTGGTCGTCCGATAGTGGAAAGGGCTAGGGGGGATAAGATCGTGGAGGTCTGATGCACACTCTCCGAAATGTATCCGATAAAAAACCGATAAGCTAGCAACTTTGCGGCGATGTTCAAGACTTTGGAGATTAGCTCGGACAAGGGAGTCGTTGCCGATGAGCTTCTTGGCACGTTTCTCGACGGACTCCAACGCCTCGAGCTGGTACTTAGCCGATCCATCCCAAAGGTGCGAACAGTACTCCATGCACGACCGAACTTGTGCTTTATACAATGCGAGCAATTGTTCCGGCGTGAAGTAACGCCGCACCTTCGAGAGGATACCCAGCTTTCTGGCAGCTATTTGAGCTTTGGACTCTATATAGGAGCCGAAGTTGAGGGTTGACGTCAGAGTAACGCCCAAGAGCTCAAGGTGGTCAGTTATCGGCACAGATACATTCCGGAAAGTAGGAGCCAGTTGGAATTGGCTCTTTTTGGCGGAAAACAGACACGCCTGGGTCTTGGCAGCGTTGAATTTGACCAGATTGGCATCGCCCCATTCGGAGACAGCCTGAAGGGACAACTTCAGACGCTCGACCATGGCCTCTCTTAGAGACTGGATTTCTGGTCCACCGGTCCGTGCGCTGGCTGTGTAGCTCTCTACAACGGTGCTGTCGTCTGCGTACCCAAAGATACCGGGCTTCAGGAGACCATCGATGTGCAGCAGGAAGAGTGTCGCAGAGAGTACCGACCCCTGAGGAACACCGGCATTGAGATCCATTCGATCGGACGAGCACCCGTCTATGACGACTTGTATCGATCGATTCCTCAGGAAGTCCGATATCCAAGCAACGAAACCAGTGGGCAAGCCATACGATGGAAGCTTGCTAATAAGGCTATCATGCCAGACCCTGTCGAAAGCCTTCGAGATGTCAAGAGAGACGGCAAGCGCCTCCCCGTGTTCCTCCGTGTTCCGTGTTCCTAGGTACAGTTGTTGATGTGTAGTAGATAGTGGTATTGGCGTAAATATTTCTACTTATTCAACCTATCTCATTCTGATACACGAACATCTTTTGCTGTGACATACAAACACTATGACAAAGACTTTTGAAGCTAAAATAAAACCTTTTCTACGCTATACGTAATGCACTTACTTAATCCATTCAATGACCATAGGTATATCTATAAAGCGAACCTTTTTCCTTACTACGTCCTAAAGTCAAGTCAGTTTTCTCTATGGCACAGGGAAAACAATACTTTCTATCTGTATCCGACGTTCGCTAACCTCATCGTCCTTGGGCAGCGAGTGCGGGTATATCCGGACCCAGTGTCCGACGCGGCCGACGGCCCTGTTCCAGCAGACGCCGTTGCCCCACTGGCACGCAGACATGACGCGGCGCCGCGACGCCGCCGTCGAGTACCCGCCTCGCCACGACTCGTCCACGATCTCCGACGATGTTATAGACACGTTCGATGTGGACTGCAGGCAACATTTACAGGGTTGGTATACTAAAATTTAATTTCGATTAGCAAGAGGACACAGACAAGTTAAACTGACATTATGGAATGAAAACAACGTATGAAAATAACATTTGAGGAGCTGACGAACATAACAGCGACGTAATCCTAATTATATTTTACTCAAACAATTTAGTTTATATAAATCACAATGCCCTTTCAATCCTCTTCACATATTAAGAGAAACTAACTACCTAAAATTAATTTAAAATTGGAGTACCTACATCGGTGAAGTCTTCCTTCAAAACGTAGAAGACTTAAGATTATTTGACTGTTGTAGTTTTTGTTCGTCATTAGCTCCTCATTCATAAACGGCCTGAATACACGACATAAATTTTATTTCTATTTGTTCATAGATTCTAATGTTAGATTAGTAAGGTTATTTACTGCCTTAGTGATGGTGACCTGTGACATCTATCCAAAAATGGAGACATCTACAGTGTTTGTGGTTACAAACGAATTCAATTAGGACTGCCATCGATGCAGGGATTAAAGGAACTGTCAGGGTGCTGATTAGAATCAGTACTGTAGTACTACTCAAAAACGCTATTGGCAGCCTTACGCAGGTCTTTGTTAACATGTAGTGTAGGAGAATATTTAAGCAAATTCCTTTGGTTAAGTTTAGTCAGATTGAAGAATAGATACACTCAAGTCTTTTAATAGCAAATAGTCTAGATGTTATAAGTATTGTAGTGCAATATACAAGTGCTCTCATGGTAACTACAGCTAAAATTAGTTCAACTAGACGAGGTTAATTTGTATAAAGCACAAAACCTGGAGATTATTAGTTATCCAGGATTGGAGAACTGATTATTATAACAGAAAATGAAGTCTGTGACAACAAGTAAACTTTCAAAAAGTTTCGCTGAAAATAGAATTGGGTGGCTTCGGCTTTTGTGTAGTTACTTATGTGCTCAAAATAACGTTGTTAGCGTAAAGTTTCCAAAGCTATCTTAATTGAAATATGCGAACGCGTTTCGAGTCAATTTCTAAATAAAACCGACTGACTTTAACTTTATACCTAGCAATTTTGTACCATTTAGTACGTAAGCGATATAGTCACGGAAGGCTAAAAGCATTTATTTTTCTATTCAAATCGAACTGTTCTATATTGGGCCTTCGATGTTTGCGTCATAATTGTTTACTCATCCTTGTATTTAACTGTGTCAAGGACGATTTAAAAAAAGAAATAGGTAGTTATTTTTATTATATTATGCTAATAATATCGAAGATTTGTCAAGAAATTCGTTTTCATTGAAGCTAATATTAATTTTTCTGAAACCAAGCTTCATACTAAAATATAATTTAACTGGTATTGAATGTTGTTGTAAAATATGATGATTAGTAGGTACTTAAAGTCTCTCCAAAATTCTATTTGCAGGTTGTGTAATAATTTTTCTAGAAAATAGATCTGCCTGTCTAAAAATTTTGTTTTTTCTGTTTAAATTATTTAATTTTACCTATAGCTTGTCTTGCTACGAACTAGCTTTGAGTAGGGTATTACCTGAGTTTCAGCCTCGCTGCTCGTATCGGTAGTTTTGTAACGTCCGCTATGCGACTCCTTGCTTTTTTCTGTAGACTCCTGCATATGTTGGTGATTAGTGATCATACAAAGTTAGTTAGGCCAATATTTAAAGTTCAGGCAAATTTGGAAAACTGTAGGTATAAATTAGTATAGTGTAAATTGAAAATTTGTGTAAATTCATAGAACCTATTAATAAGTCTTGTTCCTCTGTAGTGATGTTGGGCAACTACTGATGCAGAGCAATCGAGAAGGTCACTCAAATTGCAAAAGAAGATAGGTATTCCATTGTTTTCAGATAGTTTCCTACGTAATGTCAGGACTTTTTATAATCTTGTGTGCGTGTCGTATTATACATACAAAAAAAATTTGGTACGTCAATGATATAATATTATACAGCTATTATTATATTTACTTGAATATTTTATAGGGTACACTTTCATAAAATTTATTATACATATTAAAAACTAGCTGACCCACGAACTTCGTTTTGCCGATTTTTCCCTCCATAAATACCTTCCTCAGAGTTCAAGGAATAAATAAAAAAAATACCCGAATTAGTCCAGCCGTCTTCGAGTTTTGCGCTTAGCAACAAATTTTGCGATTCCTTTTTATTTATAAAACACGACCAAGCAATTCACAATGACCGATAAAAAATACTCAAGTTAGTATTTGTTTAATTTTTCTTTATTATTTGAGTCTAATTGGTGCTGGCTAACTAAATATTTCTTTGTTACCTTTTCAGCAGGCGCGAGCGGCGAAAACGGCTCCGCGGTGGCGGCGGGCGGCCCCGGCGGCCCCGGCGGCCCCGGCCCGGTGAGCGTGACGCAGTGCACGGGCAGCGCGCGGCGCCGGCGCGGGACTCGCCGCGCCGCAGAGCGCGTGCGCGACCGTGCCCCGCCAAACTCCTCTTCTGAACTGCAACTGTCATATTATAGTCGATTATATAACCTAGCTATTATAAACTAGCTTTTACCTGCGGCTTCGCTCACGTTGTTGTTTTTTAATAACTGTCAAATCATAATCATTATCATTAGAAAGTAAATAAATGGTGTATTGCATAAATTCACTTTAAAAATAATGTTTAGCTTTAAAATTAATTGAATGAACTATAAAAATAATGCTCACCAAATATTATGCAAAATGTTGGGTTAGGTTAGGTTAGAACTGCGCCCCCCTACGCATGATTCCCTAACTCTCAAGCAGATTGTCGCCTTACTTGTTCTTGTCTTCTAAAGCGTTATGAATTTTTAGGCAGGTTAGATTTAGTCTTGCGAGGCAATCTAAAGAAGGAAGTCGAACAAAAAACTAAAGAAAAAGTGAGAAGAAAGAAGAAAATTTTTACACGTAATCTCATAAATATAAACATTAAGTATTGCTTAAATGTGTAAATACCTAAATATATAAAAAATAGGAGTAAAGTCTTACTACCTAAATTTACGAAGCTCTCATTTAATATTTTTAAAAGTGCATCTAAAATAGCTGATGCTATTATACTTATTAGAATAGTGAGCTGGACGCCGATATTTACTTATTGGAACTTCGTTTTATCGTAATTTTATACACTTGTACATGTAGGAATTAAATACCTTCTTAACGGAAAATCTGACATAACAACTTTTCTTCTTAATTTTAACCTTAATATATAGTATCCAGTCTCTCATCCTAATTACGTCTCTGTTTTCTTCCTTCCTGTTCCCTCTTGCATTTTTTGTCCCTTTCCCACATAGATTTCTCTTTTCCTCAACCTATTCGGATACATTCATCCATCACATGCTTAGGTACTTACAAACAAACTCACTTTCGCATTTATATAGTTAGGATGCGAAAGTGAGTTTGTTTGTTGGTTTGTTTGTTACGCTATCACGTCTAAACCACTAAACCGATTCTAAAAATTCTTTCACCAATTGAAAGAAACATTATCAACAAGTAACATAGGCTATATTTTTTTTATTAGAGATCCCTACGAAAATTACAAGAATGAAACCCAAGGTATCTAAAATTTCCCTATTAAAGTCATTATTTGAAGTGTGTTGCCAGTTTGTTATTTGTTAGAAAATTTTAATTACTACGGAGATCCATTTGACACTTCATTTGACGTGCGCTGACATTTTGTTATTAGTTAGAGAATTTAGGTTACCTACTATGGAGATCCCTTTGACACTTAACATTCAACTATGTATACATAAGCGTAAAAAATTAAGGCGAAACGAAATTCCAATAAGAAAGCACTAACGCAATGCTATAATGGCTAACTTATAATTATGCCATCATGTCTGTATTCATCGAAGAGTTGGTTTAGACAATGGTCTGGTCGGTAACTCGCAGTTTGTTGGCACGTTTTTAGATACCACTTTTTAGTTATAATCAAATCCGAGCTGCTTTTGAGAATTTTATAAAAACCCCAATAACACTGACAAGACAATTGAAACGGTTGTGCCACATATAATTCATAAAAAGAATTATAATTCTTCTTATTCTACCTATCTTTGAAAAATAAGATTGCATAGCTCATCCCTTATAACAAATGACTAACCAATAAACCAGCCAAAGACAAACTAGTATTCATTAATAATTACCTCAGTAAATATCCCAAAAAGTGTTAAACAGGAACGTCTCATTTTGCAAATTATTAGTAGGTACTTCAGTTATCGAACCTTATATATTTTCCCATTTCTCAATTTACCATTAAACTTTTCAAAATTCAAATTAGGTACCTGTTAAGATTTGGTGTGGGTGGAGGAGGTGCCTTCAGCTTGGCTAGTCCCGTGTGTTTCATGGGCAAGCCCAACAGATCAAACAGCTCGTGCAGCATCGGTTGCTTCACCATCACATCCGCCTCGCAGTCTGATGCCAGCGCTGGAGAGAGATTCACCTGAAATATACCAAGTAACCGTTACACAACTTTTAAGGTAGAATTCTGAGACTGGATATTTTTCCTTTGATCAGCATTGATTGCTTTTGCTGCATCAGCTTTTACTGTTTCTGCTGCTTAAGCTAAGTCAACCAGACTTCCGTCATTGATCAATCATCGATGTTGTGTCAAAAATCGAAACATTTGATCTCCCAGAATATCTTTCGGCTTAAAAACAAATTGTTGCATTGCATTGGTTACATATGTACATACATTGGCTTTGTAACTAGTTTGCGTTGTAAGGTAGTTTTCGCAATAATAGCTTTTATTTCACCATAATAGCTCCATAGTGTTAATTATAAACTAAAATATTAAGTTATTATGTAGGTACTTAACTTACGAATTGCTGGTTGGAACATCCACTGTACTACCTTAACAAGGTACATTCAATCAAAATGCTTTTACTAACCTCCAACAGCCAGGGCTTCAAACAGTCATCGAGCAGAACATCGAAGCCATAGAATTCGAAGCAATTCCTCGCCGGTGGAGTGCCGGCAGCTTGAGCCAGCAAGGTTAGCGTCACGAGCGCTCTGATTCGCTGCCACACCACCCACTCAGCTGCCCCCCAGCGACCAATAAGGGCCTTCCGAACCTGAGTCAGAGTCCACTTGCACCCTGCAATGTTGGAAACAAATTTTATGAACTTTCGGATCGTTTGTTTTTTAGTTTATAATAACTTCATGTGTTGTATGTTGTAATAGAGGAAACTGAAGATTTTTGCGCATATTTAGATTTATTATAGTTTGCAGTTTTCGAGTGCACTACCATAAAAACCCATAAAAATTATGCACTAAACGGAGCAAGCTGTTTAATCACGACCTTCTTGGAAAAATCTTTCGTACAGTTTCGATGTTACACTAACCACTTTTATTTAAGCGAACTTATAAGGAACACTGTCCTATTAAGTTCGCTAAATAAAAGTTAAACGTAAACACACCCCTGCTTATTTAGTAAATAATTTCAAGATTTGCCTAAAGTTTAGCAGATGGATGGCAAAGTTACTAAATCTTTGCTTTCGATTTACGGTTTGCGATTCCCGAGTTGAAGAATAGTTAGTTACATCGGACGCATACCTACTGAAGGTGTTCAGCAGTACCTACACTTCTGCCTAACTCTCTGGGAAATACTACCGTGAAGGTATGATAAGTTATGTACAGTATTTTAATGTTACAAAAAGTGTTAATACATACAACAGCTACATAGATAACTGGTTAGGCTTAAGCATCACTCCATCATTCTTCCACGCGTGAAGACGGCCGGTGTAAGGGACCGGGCGTCTTTAGTAAACTCTTAACACTCACCACTACCGATTCGGTCCTTACATTCAGCGTATCTCGGGCCGCTCTTGTTGAGCGAAGAGTTCGTCAGGTGTCGGTACGGGTTGTGGATGTCCGACAGCGTGTATTTATCCGTGCCTGGAATGCATGCATGTTAAGATGAGTAAATAACTTGAATACGATATAGTTTAATATTACTCAGAGAGAACTAAATATTCTGCAAGAGTTGTGCACTTCTTTATGTGACTTCCTTAAATGGTTCACTGTATTCTATTGTAAGCAAAACATCTGTTTATTTGGATGTTTGTTACGTTTCACGCCATCGTTGAACCAATTTTGATGAATTTAGTGGTAGATTGGACCTTAGAGAAGAACATCGGTTGGGTCCCTTTGGACTCAGTCTTTTGGTATGCGAATAGTCCCGCGGGCAACCGTTAGTAATAAATTTAATCCATTTCCAGGTCGAGTAGTATTTTTGGGTTTTTCTAAGAAATTCTTATTGCACCTCTAAGTTTGGATTGCCCGAGTAATCGTAATAGGCTCGTCTCTTATCACATGGGTCGGAGCCAAAACTATTGTATAAATCAGTCGCCAGATTTAATACATTCACTTACCAAATCTCGCGAGTCCCTCAGCGTACATGTAGGCGGTGAGAGGTCTGTACCCTGGCACACACACGTATAGGCGGAGGTCGAACTTGTATCCCGCGATCAGGAGTGGCCGCTCTATGTACCGCTGCACCACCGCTGAAGTCCCGCAGTTCATCTCACATAAACTCTGGAACATATTTAAATGGGTTTTCAATGCTGAACAGGCTTTGCCAGTAGTCGATAAATTGTGTTCTCGTAAACAGTTAAAAACTATTTCTTGGGAAAATTAATAATGTACTAAAAATAATGATTCCCAACCTATCAACTCTAATAGTTTCAGACTCACTGGTACGTAGTCTTTGGTGATAGGCCGCCCATCGACTAATTAATTCCTGACTACGACCTTGGACACACAACTGCAAGGGAAAGCTCTGCTTTAAGTCAAGACCCGAGTCAGTGGCCGTACATACCACTTTGCTATCAAAAACTGAATACTCCAATAACATACTCTGAACAGGAAGATTCCCCTCCCCTGGCTCTGAGCGACGGGTTTGTGTATCCACACCACGTTCGCCCCCGCCCCGTTTTCGTCCCGTCGCAGCCGGGAACACTCCGACACCAGCTTCGCGTACTCCAAGGGTAGGTGATAGCATGGTGGACTGGAGAATAATTAAGTACACTTTATCATTATAAGTAATGAACCACTTGAAAGACCTCCAAGAAGATGGAACAGTCTTCCACTTGGTTGGAGTATGAAGTACATAGGCAATAAGGTTATTTTGCATGCATCAAATATTTTAAGGGGAATTATAAGTGGAGCCATAGAATTTGTTATTTACCACGGTATCTAACCTCTAATACGTGAGCGACGGGAAAATAAGAAAGCTTCTAATAAACAAATAAGTCTTTTAAACAACGCCAACAAAATATTTCAAAGAAAGCGTTAAGTACAGAATAATAACAAGTTCGGATTTACTAAGTTAGCCACGGATTTTACAACTCACACCAACATTTTACGTTTTTAATTATAGGAGTTTTTAATTATTTATGAAAGAAATGGTAAGGTTACAAGTGGTAAAGTTACAAGGTGGTAAGGTTAGGTTACAAGTGTGACCACACGATGCCAGAACCGAATTGTAGCCGTTGTGTTGATGCTATGAAACAACAAACATTCTGGGTTGTATTTACAGTAGCTAACATCGATGATAAATAGTGGCTAAGATAGTATTTTTTAGATGAACTTTGATAGTGGCTGACCTAGTAATTTAGAGGACAATGTAGTTTTGTAGAGGAAAATAATGCTATTAAATAGAAGTCGTGTTAATTACAACCCTATTTTAACATTCCATCACGTCTGTGTTCACCGAAGAATTAGCCGGAACTATACCAAATACACCTACAGTTCGCCGGTATGTTTAGGTCCCATGTAATAGGGGGCAACCCCTTTTGCCCACAAATTCAAACTCCAAGCTGCTACTGACACGTTCATAGCTAAACCCATTTTTTTCGATTGTGGTTGTATTATTTTTAAAAATTTATCGGAATCGTTGGATAAAGGGGACGCCGATATCAAGTTTATGCCCCGGTTTAAAAAAAAACGTATATCTGGAGACGCGTAAAATAGGTAAAGTTAAGGCGTTCGCCATTTCCATTGTAGTCAAAATATCATTTGAGTCAAGCCATCAATGTCTAAAAATATCTTTCGTCAAATAAAGTAGAGCTAAAATAGCTCGCCTCTCTGGAAAATTTCGGTTACCAACCTTATTATCTACGTTCGGCTTTGACATTAAATTATGTAATTTTACGACTGACAACTCAATCGAAGATTTAAAACTACCGAAACATGGCAAACATTTCGATAGATGAAGTTTGCAAGCGTGCGGATAATATGTAGGAGGGGAAACGGAAAGTATACGCATTGATATTTGTAGGCTGGTGGTCCAAAGCTCGACTGCTACGCTAAAAGTCCTGGGTTCGATTCACAGCTTGAGCAGTGTTATTGGGTTTTTCTATGAAGCTCTCAGCGGCTCGGGGTTTGGATTTGTGCCCGATGGCAATAGGCTCGCCTCTAATTACATGGGATCTAAACTTACCGACGAACTATGAGTGTGCACATTTCTGCCTAATCCTTCGGGGAATACAGTCGTGATGGTATATTTCACGTTATGTATATGATACTAGTACCTACATCTACTATTCAGGATCATAAAATTTCGCTAACAGCGATAAGAATTTACAAGTAAATATATGGTTGTTCACAAATCAGCAAACACTCCGTCTATCATAAAACCTCGACCGTAATTTTTCACGTGAAATGCAAGCAAAATACGTCCTTATGCACGCAATACCATCATAATCAAATACGCACATTTCATACGAAATAAACGGCAGTCGTAAAAATTTAGTTTGGTAACAAAATTCTATAACTGCTTAGTTTTTCAGTCACTTATCTTTATTTTACATTTATTATTATTAATAGTTTAAGTGCGGTAATCGGTGCGTGTAAAATGCTAGGTCCATGAACTTGTTTTGTTCTAGCCTAAAAATGTTAAGAGTCCGTCGGAGCGAATTTCTCTTACAAACGTAATTCCGAAATAAATTGTAATTCAAACGCAATTTAATCAAATTCTGTTATTATTCGGATTCGGATACCGTTAATCTAGGTTCCTACGTTACCATTTTGTCCAAAATACTTCACTGAAAATAAATGTAAGCGAATGCAATTTTTGATAACTTTACCAAGTTTGGAACTATTTTTCGGTCTTTTATCTCCAGTGACCTAGTAGTAGACGAAATCGTACCGTAGGAACCTAGATTAATGGTATCCAAATCCGAATAATAACATAATTTGATACAATATTGTCTGGATTACGATTTATTTCGGAATTACGTTTTTGTGGACAATTCAAGCTCCGCCGGACCCTTAAATGATTCTGAGGCCAATGGATCGACATTCGACATTCAATGCTACATCATCATTCAAGTCTGAACGAATTTTAATGTCAGTTTGTTTTCGTCGAACGCAAGCATTACTTTTTCACTACCCGAATTATTTATCCATTAAATTTTTACTACTATCTCTGTCTCGCTCTTGCCGACTCCCCACTATAACGAAAGCATAAAATTAAATGCTTGGGGTGATGCAGTCAGTTTTGTGGTTCCAACAATGAATACTAATACCCAAAACAAAACAAAACTATGACTTAGATTCCTTTTTCTTTGTCCAATCGTCACGCGATCTCGACGGTACCACTTCACGGTAATTGGTGGAATATACTTAGATATTAATATTCAAAACAATAATTTGTTATTACCGTGAACTTTCACCTTCCGACACGATGCAGAAATTTTTAATACGACCTTTGAGAACTTGGCAATGCTCAACTTTAGGCATCTGATGCCTAACTATAATTAACCTAATAAGAATTTTAATGAAGGCCTTTTTGAATTATGTATTTGCTAAAACAACTATCTACTTTCAGTTTTATTAACTATAAATAAATTGCTATTACATTTATCGTAACTGTAATGGTATGCAATAAATTAAATGTCTGTTGTTTTAAAACTTATCACGGAATACAGAGTTAAATTGAATATCAAGACTATCCTCAGAAACGAATTCCTCTTATATATGCATTAAAATCTACTTAGTAGAATTCAAATAATGCAGTGACATTTAATAACTTAATAGTTAGTCTTAGTCTTAGTAAATAATATAATTTAATGACAGTGAAAAATGTGTGTTCTTTGAGTTTTAGAGTGCCAGCTTAAATATAAATGATACTAGCGACGCGCTCGCGGATTCACCCGCGTTGACCCATTCCTAGGAGTCGTAGCGTGATGTTAAATAGCTTAAACCCTTCCACATAAATTGCTCGATCCCTTAGTGAAAAATGCATGAAAATCCGTTCAGTCGTTTTTGAGTTAATCGTGAACAGACAGACGCGGCGGGGGACTTTGTTTTATAATATATAAGGATGTAAGGATTTATTTCTGTAAATTAGTCGTTAAGAAAGCACAAACATAGAATCGATTAGTAATCGAATTATTCCGCATGGCAACGAACAAGAACCTAATCGCGATCATCTGTTCACTTTCTCGCATTAAATTACACATAGTGAATGCTTCGGCGTAAATACTTTTTTTTTCATGGCAGTAAGAATAGGTAATGCAAGGTAATGCCGTGTGACACGCGATCCGACGCGTGGGTTCATTCAAATAACCGATGACGTGAAGCGATTGACTCGTGATCCGAACCGCGGTACACGACAATACAGACCTATACTGAAAATTTAATTCATAGATTAATTAGGCGCAGATGTGAATTAATATTTAATTAATTAAAGTTGATTAATTAATTAAAATAAGGTTGTAATTAACACGAGGTCTATTTAATGGCATTATTCTCCTCTAAACAATTACTAGGACAGTCACTATCAATGTTCATCTAAAAATAATATTTATCATCCACGTAAGCCACTGTAAATACAACTCAGAATGGTTGTAAATACAACCCAGAATGGTTGTTATTTTATAGCATCTACACAACGGCTACAATTCGGTTCTGGCATCGTGTGGCCACGCTTCTAACCTAACCAATATTTAAATTTCTTTCATAAATAATTAAAAACTCCTATAATTAAAAATGAAAAATGTTGATGAGTTGTAAAATCCGTGTCTAACTTAGTTAATCAGTAGGTACTGTTCTTGTTCTTTACTTGACGCTTTCTTTGAAATATTTTGTTGGCGTCGATTAATAGACGTATTAGTTTATTAGAAGCTTCCTTATTTTCCCGTTGCTCAAGTATTTCAGTAGCTAATCAGAGGTTGGATTCTGTGATAAATAAAAAAATCTGTGGCTGGACTTGTAATTCCCCATTAATTAATATTTTATCTTCAAAATCTGATCAATTTCATCTTCAATTCGAGTTTGAATCATCAACCCTCACTTCAACACTTGGTTGAAGAGTCAAACTCGTTTAGAATTAAAACAATAACTAAATTTATCATAATTATATATACTTATCAGTGTAAAACTATGGACTATATGATTAATAATATAAGCGCATGGATGAAAATTAGCTTCAAAAATATCTGAACTATTTACAGCAATAGGTAAACTCAGATCAGTAGCCTTAGCACGAACAACTTGCGAAAAAGTATTCGTATCGTCACGATAAAAGCGCTGGTCCAAATCTCATACAAATTGGTCTCCATGACGATGCTAAGGCTACTGTTCAGTAGCCTTAGCACGAACAACTTGCGAAAAAGTATTCGTATCGTCATGGAGACTAATTTGTATGAGATATGGACCAGCGCCTCTATCGTGACGATACGAATACTTTTTCGCAAGTTGTTCGTGCTAAGGCTACAGACCAATAAAAACAAAAATTACCGCTAGACTAGAGTTCCTGTGTTCGATTTCCAGGTCGAGCAAAGTGTTATTGGGCTTTTCTATAAAATTTAGTAGCGGATCGGAATTTGGATTTGTGACTGGTTAACAACAATAAGCTCGCCTCCTATTAGGTACACGAGACCTAAACATACCGGCGAGCTGTGGGTGTACATTAATACCTAAGTAACCCTCTGCCAACTCTTCCGGGAATACTGGCGAGTTGGTATGTTATTTTATGAATTAGAAAATCTGAAGTTTTTAAACCGTCTGGTCTGCCCATTATTAAGTCTATGATTGAAGGTAACTTTTATGATTGATGGATAGACTTGGATAATTTATTTTTATTTACGTTGTCCACATAATATGTGTTCTCAAACAATGTTGGATTTGTCAAATATCTTTCTACGGTAAAGGGGAATCGGTTAAGCTATAAATCAAAATTGCATGTGGGTAATTTTATCAAAACGAACTTTTTATGGTGAATAAGTATGCAGTATAATTCTGAAAACGTCAACATTATAAAAATAAATAATGTTATTTCACAAAATAGTGGTTTTTCTGAATTTAATGTAATGCTATAAATTATTCTAATTTGCAATCTGCTGAAGCATTCTCGAAAATAAAAGGGTAAACAAATAATAGCTGCTGAATTTTACGACAATTTTAAATCAATTTTATTAATCTTGGTAAACATTTCGGATCCCCAGTTGTTAATTCCCATCAGGATAAAATTACAATTTACAACGTCGGTGCTGCTCCGTGGATCTGCGTGTACAAAAATGGTTTGTCCCCGTTTTTATTGCTTAAAATTTGTAAAAATGACCCGATATTAAACGGATTTCATTATTATCGTGAGCAATGAAATGAGGTTTCCATTTTGGAAGCTTTGTTTTCCAAATGTTTATAGCAGTATTGAAGGTTATGTTGTTTACAGTTCTTTTACTACTATGCGACTACAGATACAAGAAAAACAAAAACATTCTTACTTAGCTACTCAGCTGCCACTAGTAACAAGTTTGTTATAACTCAACAGTATTACGCTTCTTTCTAACTATACCTCAATAGACAATTAAGATTAAGTTAAGTACCTACATCGGAGTAGAAAATAATTTTGATCTTCAAATTAGAAATTATACAAAATATAGCCTCAACAATTAATTGGCGTTCCAATATTCGGCCATTATCAAAGATACGATAAGCAATCAAAATATATACCTAATGCTAATAATTCACGTCTTCATCTAGCACGCAACGGTTAAAATCAAATGATAGCATCAATTGCGATTTGCAGTACGATAACACTGTATGGATAATCTACAAATAACGGAATATAATTCTTTGTTGATTCGTAACAAGTAAAGATACATTTAATCCGCTTATTTATACTTTAATAATATGTACAGGCAATACAAGATCTGATAACACTACTACTGTGTGGACTTTAAAAGAGACCATGATTCTCTGAGTTAATAAATGAGCCCACAGACAGTTATGTAAAAAAAAATAAGGTGCTATCGAAGACTAGCACAACCCTTATTTATGTTATCACCCTCGAATTCAAACACGGGCTACCATAAGTTACATGTGCCTACAGAACATTCCCCTAGCCCTCAAATATTGCACCATAAACACACAATTTACGCCATACAAGAAAACAAAACGCAGAGAAAATCACGATATTGTAGACAGAAAACCGATTTTCCTGAAGGCAGGAAAATATTTAGAATTAGTATTTATATTAATTCTATACGTTGTGTAGTGTATCGTATTATTTATTGCAATTGCATTAAAAAATTAAAAACATTTTTTAATTACTATAGCATGATCAAGTTCTTATAATACCATACTATTACTGCATAATGTCCTGTATAATTATTGCATAGTTTCCTATATTGTTATAAGTATTTAAATCTAAATAGCATCTAGATAGTTCTAGATATATGTATAAAACCATTACTAATGCTTAATTTATACTAATTGCATCACTTGAACTGAAAAACTGAAACAGTTAATATAAAACGTTTAGTTAGTCTTTAATGAAAAATATTGATCTACGATAGAAGTTTATTATTTTGAACCGAACGTTGTAAGTTGCTTTCGTGAACAATGCAATTTTTACCAAAGGAGGAAAGGAGTCCTGAAAAGAATGAAGGATTGTCCATTTAGTTGATGTCTGAAATATGTTTCTGGATTTCTGAATATACAGATCTCCATGGCTGTGAATATAGAGCAAGGGAAGGCAAACGATCCATGAGGATTTTCCGTACTACATAAAAAAAAACATCCAAAATGTTTGCATGTTATCTTTTGGGCAAAGTTAACCAATAAATCGAAGTTCACGTACTACGTAGCGTTATGTTCTTCGCCGTGGTACCTACGTCAGTGATAATACTGACGTCAAATCGTACAGGCGTGAATATCTTAATGATGCAGCAGTTTCATTTGCGGCAGTTACAGGCCAAGGATACGTCATTAGGAAAAACCAGTACAATTATCACTTAGCTAATAAATAATTATTAGCAACAATAAGGTAATATTTGAGATTGTGAATGTTGTTAAAGATTGATCATTAGCCAATATAAGTTTATTAATGTGCCACTATATATATATTTAATTATTCATCAAGAATTCAACGCTTCAAGCTTATTACACAGTAAAACTATATAATACTAACTATATAACCTCACAAAAAACCGGCGTTAAATAACGCTTACGTTGTCTTTCGCTGAATGAGTGAGGTTACCGGAGGCCCAATCCCTTTTATAAGGTCGGCAACGGACTTGTGACTCCAATGGTGTTGCGGGTGTCCATGGGCGGCGGTAATCGCTTACCATCAGGCCATCCGTCTGCTCGTTTGCCCTTCTATCCCATAAAAAAGAAAAAATATATAGAATGTTTATGTAAGTGCACGTTTAGGTACTATTCACTTTTATCTATAGGTAGGGATGTTATGTTAGATAAATTTTGAAAACCACAACACAATTTGTCATAAGTTCGTTCTTACAAGTTTCTTTTGACTAGGCAACGTCACATTATTTCTCAAAACTACTCCAAGTCAAGCTCATATAGTAAAACGTACCTGAAATCGTAGACGACACCATAAATCCTCTTCATGCAGCGAAGAAGACGTGAAAGATTGTCTTTTCTGCATATCGATCCGCCTTTTGGTATGTGATTCATGAACTGAAACGAAGATTAATATTACATCACAAACTTATTTATAGAACTATCGACATTGCGTTTCAAATATAGAATATGGAGAATAGTGCAAAAAATAATTAATTCGACCTCTTTTCTGACCTTCGAATAGTAATATCGTATTTTGAAGGTTAAAGAGAATTATTAAAATTCAAATTGCTACATAATCATATCAGCTTTTTAAAATTGACTTTTAATATTGTTTATTTCTTCAGACATAGGCACGTAATGTCAAGTTAAATCTGATGCACTCTCATTATTATAGGATTGATGGTGGCCGTAACATTAAATGTAATGTCATAGAGTACAACATCAAAGGTTGCCGACATCATTTGTTTAACGTCTAGACAAATATTTTTTACGATAAAAATCCATATTTTTCAGTTTACGTTATCTATACTTGTAATAAATCTGTAGAGAGGTCAATTCTGTACATGAAATATATTTCCAAAATAACTATCAGCGGGTGATTAATGATCGATACTGACGCCAAAAATGCAATCAGTAAAATTTTTGTCTGTCTGTCTGTCTGTCTGTCTGTCTGTCTGTATGTTCGTTATAGAAACAAAAACCACTCGACGGATTTCAATGAAACTTGGTACAATTGTTCTTCATACTCCTGGGCTGGTTATAGTATACTTTTCATCACGCTACGATCAATAGGAGCAGAGCAGTGAAGGGAAATGTTGGGAAAATGAGCGATTCATGAGTAAGGTTTCAAGCTATAAAACATCACGCTACAACCCTTAGGAACGGGGCAACGCAGATGAAACCGCGGGCGAAGAACTAGGGAACAAAGTAACTATTCCACGCGGACGAAGTCGCTGGCAAAAGCTAGTATCAAATAATATTGTTATTCAGAGCAATCCGCCTCTGTATAAAACACCAAACATAATTAGAAAAAACAAATTTAAAGCACTACATTTTTTTTATACAAGACGCAAGACCTGAAAGTCGTTTGTTCAGAATCGACTGCTGAATCGATTATCGGTTTTTAATGTGTAAATTAAAAAAAAAAATTGCAAACCTGAAATATGGTCCCCTGATCCTACAGTGGTTCGAGGTATGGAAAACTGAAACCTATTTGCACAAAAAGTTATTGTGTGCGTGTGCGCATCGATTTCGTAGTCGTTGCGAGTACGATTGTGGTACACCCACAAGTTTTATGTTTAGCTGATATAACTATTTCTTGAAAAAAATATGCATAGAAGTTTTCATAATTTTAACTCGATTTTTTTTTATTCGTGATAGGCTTACGCTTGATCGCCGGTTCGAATCGAAGAAACCGATTCACTCGTGATTTAAAGACACCCAGATTATATCTATCAGAGAAGACCCACTCGGGAAGTGCATTCATATATCAGCGGTACGCATGATAAAAGTGGACTAATAGCGTATCGTTCGAGTTTTTGGAATGTCCACCAAGACGACGCTTTTTCGTGCTTCTGGTCATCCGATAGTGGAAAGGGCTAGGGGGAATAAGATCGTGGAGATCTGATGCACACTCGATACTCTAATCGAGCTGTTCGAGGTCTTACGCTTATTCAGTTACACGTCGTATTCTCTATTGTATTTCTCATTATGATTATCTCAACTCTATCAATATCATTTAATTATCAAGAATGTTGGCTAACCTGCCAGTCTCCCAAGGTCTTGTAGCTGGCCGCAGGGAAGGCGCTGGTCTTCCACCAGAGGTTCCACCGCTCCTCCAGACCTGTGTTGTAACCCTGGTACATACGCCACCCACGCTCTGCACATACCTGTCAAACGAACAAAAAACTAAAACTTGCCTAATCCCAATTCCTGGTGCCCGTAGCAGTAGCACTAGATGCCTGTCTAAAGATATTATCGTCAATTATTGTCCACTAGGCGATAATGCTGCGCCTTTAGGTACCTAGTTTTTTTAAAAATAATAAGGTGTGTGATGATGTGCAGATCTTCATGGGTAGGTACCTACCGACTAAGATTCGGTACAGTTTAACTCTACCAATCAGAATAAAAGCGCTTTTGATGGTCTCTTGTTGCACAACCAAATCTGTAGGCGGTAGCTGTGTATCAAGCAAATCTTGGGGCCAATATCAATACCCTCAACCGTCATGGTTTTCCTCCCAAAGAAAACCATGATCTATTTACTTAGGTTGTGCAAAATTCTCAGCAGCAGCTCGGAGTCTGGATATATGCCCGGTTTATGGCTATAGGCTCGCCCCCTATAACATGGGACCTAAACATACCAGCGACCTGTGAGTATACAATAAGTACGCCTCTGTCTAACCCTTCAGGGAAGACAGACGTGATGGTAAGACGTTATTTATTCTTAGTATTCTAATAGCTGTGTCGCGAGATTTCACCGTCGTTATGATCTTGTTATTTCCAATCCCGTTGGGATCTAAGCACGTTTTATCTGAATGCCTACATCGGATGAGATAATTATGGTAAGTTTGTCATCTAGTCTGTATCCTTCTCTGTATTCCACTAGTCTCTGTATTTATCTCAAATTAGTCTACGTAAAAACTAATCACTACAAGCCTTAGCAGTAACTTACGTCAACTGTAATAACACCTCATTGATGAATCAATTTATTAAATGACAATGACTGTTTCTTTGTTTGCTTATCTTGACTTTGTTAGTTCCAAACATTTTTTTAAAGTTTATTTTGATATTTCAACATTTTTATTTTATTTTTATATTTCTTCATTTCGGAGAAAAAAATAAGAATAAAGAACGAGTGATGAGTCACATATACGGTGAAAAGAGGTAGTTATCACAAAAAAAATCCAATAATCTGTTGTTAGGTATAATTAAAAAAAAAGAGCTTACTAGCAATGTGGGACGCACATATTACTACATAGTATTCTTGTTAACCCCTTGTGCTAAGCTAAATGCTTGTGTTACGAGTGGATTCACGTCGGTACTGCAATAGGTGGGTTTCGAACCGGCAACGGCAACCACATGATTGCAAGTCCGACGCCCTAGCCATTAGGCTACCGCCGTTTCATTGTGGTATAGAAATGCCAAATATAACTGAATAAAATGTCACTTAAGACATTTTTCAAATATATATTTTAAATAAACATTATCCTCTCAATTAAAAAAATACTTAGGTACGATAAATTAAATAAGCAAAAAAAGTTGCAATAATGTTTACCTGCAATATGTTTCTACTTATTTGTTTTAATGATTATTTAAAATTAAATCTAAGCATTAACTACTTTGTAAAAGTTATTTGGAACTACGTGTTGATAAAGTTTTTATGGTGTACCTTGACCAGGAGGCCGGGGCCCGATCCATTATCATTCAGTCTGAATATAAAAGGCTCATCATCATCGAAGCCACCGTCCATCCTTCAGTACAGCCCTAATAGCATGCCTTTTTATTTTTCTAAATTGCACACTGTGTCATCGGGAACATTTCCATCTTTATTCATATCATACGCGATACATCTTCGCCTTCAATGGAATATACTCGTGTATGTGAACGCGTGAATCGCATGTCAGGTTATCATCGCAGTCGTAATTTTGGTCGTAGTCGTGATATCGTTCGGGACACGTTTGCGTTAGTTCGGCGGGAACGTGCGGCACGGGTCGACTGGCGCACTCCGCCGCCCACCCGACACTGTCTCCAACTTTGTTACGTTGCAAGCTGATGCCCAACAGCCCAACCCCCAGTGATTTATAACTCCCCGTTCGTGACACGAGCCTCCTGTAAAAAGAAACGTAACAACGATAATGCATTTTGTTAGTCTAATGACGCGACGCTTTTTATATTCGACCGAACAAGTTCGGCACAGTTGAATAATGTTTTTGTTGAATTCGACATGGGGTGGTTAAATTTTTATGCCGCTGTAAATACATTACAAATTCCTTGATTGAAATGATTTGCAGATTTTAGTTTCAAAACTATTTTGGATTACTTACTTATTGAATTGTACTTGTTCCGATATTGTTTTAACTCGTCAGTTAACAAAATACAAACATTGTTCTTAGGCACCGAGATTAGTAGCTTTTATTCCATCTATCCGAATATATGATCTACATTTTTCTCGATACATAAACGTTTCCACCGTTAAATTCGCGTAGCATATGCTACTCACATTAAATAATAATACTTGCAATTAAATCCAATAGAACTATAATTTAAATTCTTCGAGCTTCCTGAAACCCAGTTCACGGTAAACAGTTGCGTGATACACGCTGTAACAATATAAAATATCGTCTTTAAAAAAGTACACGCCGATGTCAGTTGTCATTCAATACTCCCTCTGCATGAAAAGGGCAAAATATTTCATTAGTTTAGTTACTTAGCCTTACTTAAGGTTGCGTGCTTATACAAAAATAATGGCGACAGTTAATCAGTTTTAATTGACGTAATGTACAAAATATTTGATGTGCAATTAATAATTTAAAACCAAATTATGTAGTCCATTGACAACCATTCTACTATAGTTAGTATACATTATAAAAAACTATCGCTATTACAACTATTTTATTAGGAAATGTTATACCCATAAAAAATCTTGAAATATAATCGTAGACCAAATATATAATATACCATGGACCAATGGTAGCTATAGTCTACTTAGAAACCTATCACTGAGAAACGTGTCACATGCGGCTATGTGCACATTATGTACCTACGACCATTTGGAACTCTGCCAATCATCTTAAGGACAATTGGCATGCATATTGAAAAATAAATCATCTACTAGACACTTAGCTCGGCAATATGTCAGTCAAGTTAATATTTCCCTTTGACCTACTATTTATTGTTAGGTAGGTACATATCCTTGACAATATCAAGAACAAGGCTTTAATATCGTATTGAAGAAGTATTAATTATTGCTATAATTATATGTAATAATAATATTTACAGCTCGTTAAAGGCTTTGATTCTAATGGATAATATTAATTATACCTGTTGTTGTCTCGTCCTCGATGATGAAGAATTTCACTAATGTAGTATATTTCCTGGCTACTTGGGGACGTCACATATAGTTTAAATCTTAAACCAGAATAAAAAAA
Source organism: Acronicta aceris (assembly GCA_910591435.1). Taxonomy (NCBI): domain Eukaryota; kingdom Metazoa; phylum Arthropoda; class Insecta; order Lepidoptera; family Noctuidae; genus Acronicta; species Acronicta aceris. The sequence goes on along the minus strand of OU342763.1, from coordinate 5,450,571 downwards.
ATATTCTGGCAACACATCGCATCCATTTTCCGCTCGGTGTTCAATTATCTATGGGCTTCATTCGTTTTCTATGTCACTTGGAGGCGTCACTACTCCCGCCGAATTATTTTGTTATTTAGTGTTTTATTGTTTTAATAAGCAAAAAATGGGAAAACAGAAAAAAGAAAAGAGGATTTGGATAGAGAGCTATCAAAATTGAGAAGAAAAATCGAAAAACTAGAGGAAAAAGCTCAAAGTTAGTTCGCAAGCGACATGACGCCGCTGACCAACACACTTTTTACATTCTAATTTTCAGTTTTTCTATGTCCATATACTGTTATGAGGTTGTATAAAATGCAAACTTGCTGATATAACGAGCGATTAACAGATACAGTTCGGTTATTGGTTAGAACTTGACGAAATTTGTTGTTGCTATGCTGTCAGAGTATCGAACAACCTAATTTTGTTGTTGCTATACTGGTAGAGTATCGAACAACAATAATCATATTTTGCTAAGAATGATCATGCCAACTTAAATTATGTTGTTGCTATACTGTCAGAGTATCGAACAACAGTCATATTCATGATGAGTGACCTTGCCGAGTTATTTAATGTAGTCGCTATACTGTGAGAGTATTAGATAACAAATCCATAATTGTTCTGGACACAGGGCCTTCAAGAAGTCGCTCACCAAGGGACCGCCGCCATACTCGATCACGATCACGAACACGAAGCCAGTCACCACATGCTCGCACCCCATCGCCGGATGGCGATTCTGGCACACAATATCCAGAGATTGACATATCAATCAGCCAGATCCCAGAAAACCAAGTAATGGTGGATCCACCGAATATAGCACCACCAAATGCGGTAACATCGCTGCCAGAGCAGGAAGTACATATAAATGAACAAGATGAAATTGATACAGAAATCCTAGCAGCCATGGGATGTGTGGAGGAGGAGACTGTAAATGGACCTCCAGCTCACAATGAAATTATACAACGCTGGACTCCTATCCTAAAGAAAGGACTAAAAAAGGAAGAAAAAGCACTGCTTTTAAAACAATATACACTCTTCAGCAACTTACCGGAAATGATACCTCCTAAACTGAATCCTGAATTGGCAGCTGCAGTGTCAGAACAAGTTAAGAAACGGGACAGCATAATTGAATACAGACAAAAAAATGTGGCTGCCGCCCTAACAGCCATTGGGTCTGGACTGAAATGTTTCTTAACAAAAGGAAACAAACTTGACGGTATCAGTAAAATTAATGATGCTTCAAAGATCTTATGTGAAATAATATATAATGAAACGGGGAGTAGGAGAACACTCATCTAGTCAATAATAAATAAAGAGTTGAAAGATTCCTTGCAAGGAGGCCCTGATACATATCTATTTGGTGCTGACCTTACCGATAGAATCAAAGTAGCAAAAGCAGTACAAAAGTCTGCACAAGACCTAACAAAAACTGTGACCAAACCTCCACTCCATCAAAAGACTTTAAACTCGCGGGCCCCTCCTCAACCAAGATACAAACACCCAGGATTCAACAGGGTGAAGAACGAGAACCAAATCGATGGCTTTATATTCTCAGAAGAATTCGAAGGTGCGACAACCATCACGGCATCAACGCGAGCGGAGCTACAACCGGCGCAAGTAAACCAGCACATGGAGGTAGGCAGATTACCTTATTTCTGTGAAATATGGAAATCAATAACAGATGATCCAGTAATCTTGTCACGGATAACTGGATACTCACTCAATTTCTTAAAAACACCTTATCAGAGGGATACACCTCTAAATAATATTTTTTGTCAATCTGAGATAATCCTTATTAGAAAAGAAATTAAGGAGCTACTTAGAATGAAGGCTGTGGAAATTTGTAGACCAACAAATAATCAGTTTTGCTCACCTATTTTCTTAGTTAAGAAATCAAATGGAGAATATCGCTTCATTCTAAACCTTAAAAAACTAAATAAATTTATGTTACCTGATCATTTTACGTTAGAGGACTACCGCACGGTTTGCAAGCTAATGCAGCACAATGATTATCTAGCAACCATTGATTTAAAGAATGCTTACTATATGATTAACATAGACCCTAGGTCCAGAAAATATCTTCGTTTTTATTTTGAGGGGATATTGTATGAATTTACAGCTCTACCATTTGGACTTTGTACAGCCCTCTCCTCCTCTCCTATTTACAAAAATATTTAAACCTTTACTCTCTGTGATTAGAAAAAGAGGGATAAGACTAGTACAATACCTTGATGATACCTGTGTTATTGCTGATTCATATTTGGAATGTAAAAACCATACAAATTATATACTTAACCTTTTTGAAAACCTGGGTTTTTTAGTAAATTACAAGAAATGTAGTACTAAACCTAAAAAAGAATGCAAATTCTTAGGGTTTATTTTTAACAATAAAAATATGACTATTTCAATAGATCAAAACAAGAGACAAAGATGCCTAGAATTAATTTCAAAATTAAAATCTAGATTTTCAGTTAGGTATTTAGCCCAAGTTTTAGGAACATTAGTTTCAGTTTGTCCTGCCATTAAATATGGCATGTTATATACCAAACAATTAGAGAGGGTTAAATATCTATCACTACTGTCAAACAATGACAATTTTGAAGCCATCATAACATTACCTGAGAGTTGCCAAGAAGATATAGAATGGTGGCAGAAAAATCTAAAAGCAGCTGTGTGCCCTATAAGGAAAAATGTTTTTTCCTTAGAAATTGAGACTGATGCATCCCTCACTGAGTGGGGTGCAAGATGTGGCAACAAAACCGCCAGTGGGTCATGGACCCAAAAAGAAGCAAAACTCCATATCAATACACTAGAGCTCCATGCAGCTTTTCTAGGGTTAAAAAGTTTTGCTAAAAACCAGGCTGGTTGTGAAATATTATTGAGAATTGACAACACCACTGCCATATCATATATAAATCGTTTAGGTGGAATCCAATACCCAAATTTGAATAATATCTCAAAACTAATTTGGCAATGGTGTGAGACACATAACATATGGATTTATGCTTCTTACATTAACACTAAGGACAATTTTGTTGCAGATTTTCAGTCACGGAAAAGTTTAGGTCATACAGAGTGGGAACTTGGCAATAGATATTTTAAAACGATTGTTAGATTTTTCGGAAATCCTGAGATAGATTTATTTGCATCACGCACAAACACAAAATGCAAAAAATATGTGTCATGGCACCCTGACCCTGATGCATTTACATTCTCTTGGTGTAATATGTACTTCTATGCTTTCCCCCCATTTTCGATGATTTCAAAAACCATTGAAAAGATTATAATAGATAAAGGTATAGGTATCTTGGTTGTTCCAGATTGGCCTACACAACCGTGGTACCCACTTTTCCAAAAACTCTTAATAAATAAACCATTGTTATTTAAACCTAACAAAGGCTTACTCAAGCTATGTAATTCCAGGTCATTTCATCCACTACATGGGAGCCTGACATTGATGGCAGGACAGCTCTCGGGCGCAGCTTTCTCGAAGTAGGTTTAGAAGAAGAGGCAATAGACATAATGCTTAGCTCCATTTCTGTTAATACTCTTAAACAATACTCAACTTGTCTAAAGGATTGGATCAAATATTGCTATACAAAACAGATAAGTACATTAAAACCTAGCATATCAGAATCAAATAAATTTAGAGAAGGTTTATCATACGGTAGCCTAAACTCTACTAGGTCAGCCCTGTCATTAATGTTAGGCTCACATGTCGGTACTGATTGTAATATTAAGAGACTATTTAGAGGTTTTTATAAGTTAAGGCCAAGCAAACCTAAATATGATTACACATGGGATGTGTCTAAAGTATTAAACTATATAGAAACCAAATATGCAAATTGTGATAATTTAGAAATAAGCTCAAAAAAGACTGCAACTCTTTTAGTTTAGACCCTAGACAGTTTAGAGATATTGTTTGGACCAAAGGGTCCAAACAATATGTGCCATTGATATAGATAATATTATCATAGAACTTGATGTTGTAGTTATTCGTGTAGAAAAATTACTCAAAACGTCTGCACCTAACAAAATGCAACCTTTTATTAGGTTGCCTTTTTTCACAAACCAACCACATATCTGTCCAGCTAAAGCGATTGTTGATTACATTAATCTTACTAAAAATATTAGGGGTATTAATAAGAACCTATTTTTATCCTACAGGAAACCATATAAACCTGTCACTGTCAGCTCAATCAGCCGCTGGATAAAATCAGTGTTACAAGATAGTGGCATAGATATTACCACATTCTCGGCGCACAGTACGCGACATGCGTCAACTTCTGTAGCACTCCAAAGGGGTGTCTCAATAGATGAGATCCGAAGAACGGCTGGTTGGACTGACAGCTCAAATTGTTTCGCAAGATTTTATGACCGACCTGTACGTAGTACAAGCTTCGCAGAAGCTATTTTTTCTCAAAATCCGTAAGGATAAATTGGTTTAAATTAAATACTATGTCCGACTTATGTATTATACATAGGCTGTGCTACATAACAAAAATCGTTATGTACCTCGAATTTTTAATTGATTTTGTGTGGATGTACTTATTCACCACTATTGTGTTACGTTCATGTCTTGTTTTTTCTTTTTAAATTTTTAGATTTGTACAAAAATAAAATAAAAATCTGATTGTACAACGGTCTTTAAACATCTACATTAGTGAAATTCTTCATCATCGAGGACGAGACAACAACAGGTATAATTGAACAATCAAACTAGCTTACCTGTAAGCGCCGTTCGATTGATATTATTCCTGTTGTTGTCTCGTCCGAAGATGATGAGTCCCGCCCGCCCTTATGTATCATGTTCCAGATCCCCCACTAGTTGTAGCAATCAGACAGACAAATATTTTATTTTATTTGGCTTTAAACTAAATGAAGCCCATAGATAATTGAACACCGAGCGGAAAATGGATACGATGTGTTGCCAGAATATTTTGTTTATTCTGGCCGATATAGTTTAAATCTTATTTAAACTATATCGGCCTTATTCCAAAACACAGACTATCTTTAGTACTGGCTTTAGTTCTAGGATTAAACCTGGACTAAATAAAACTCTATTATAAAACACAGTTTAACACCAAAGCATGGACTATCTCTGGTACCAAAATTAAACCACTGAGACCCCTAGTTTAAGTATGGACTAACTTTGACATTACTTTATTTTTGAGGTTAGCTTAGTTAGTATCTTGTGTATTTCTAAGTAAAAATTTTTGTAAATGGATATTAACATTATAGATATGATGGATTTAGAAGATTTAGATATGTTAGAGACGTTTCGGCGATCTGTAAGACGTCGTAATCGTATAAATCCTTTTGATTTGAGTGACGAAGATTTTCGGTATAAATACAGATTTACAAAGCGATTCGGATTTTCACCCCTTTTTTTCTTTTGTTGTTCCATTTTATTTGTCACTATTATTTATACTGAATTACTGACAATGTACAATGGTGAATAATTATCAAGAACTTAGTTATTATTAAAGGACGCAACAACAATAATGACGTTTCAAATAATGCGCGCGAATGAAATTTTAATTTCGTTCCGTTTCACTCAGAGTTGTTGCAAAATATAACAACTTGATTATAAAAAGGTCATCAACAATATAAACTGTGCTTGCTCAGTAAATTGCAATATAAACAAAAAACTATTTATGATATATATTTGTATTAATAAATAATTATTAAAGTATTTCAAATGTTAAGATGCTATCAATATTTAGAAAACCGGAACGTTGCTGAACTTGAACGTTGGAATGAAGCCTGAATGAACGAATGAAAGATTGTAATTTTTTACATATTATCTGTGGATTTTATTTAGTCCATAGGACGAACTACGGTTTAACTGATCCTCGGATAGTCTGGGTTTTGTAATAAGCACTCATATTGGTCCTGGTATTAACATTAGTACCGTAACAATCCAAGATCAGTAAGTCCGGGTTTAAGCCAAGACTTACGCATTTTTTTGTAATAAGACGGTATGTGACGTCCCCAAGTAGCCAGGAAATATACTACATTAGTGAAATTCTTCATCATCTTCGGACGAGACAACAACAGGAATAATATCAATCGAACGGCGCTTACAGGTAAGCTAGTTTGATTGTTCAAACAATAGTTACATTTAATGTAACTATAATGGAACAAGCCTAAAAGCCCCACTAACCTAAAATGACAATATGAGACCCACTATGGCTCTGCAGGCTATTTATAGCCCCTTTGATCTTGTGCAGGTTGTAAAACTTCACTTCATCATTACACTGTACGGTACAGTATTACGGTACCAACTTGGCTCAGATTGGACCACTGTGGCAAGCAATCAGTCTGACTATCGGTAAATCCTATACCTACGTAACCTACCTAGGTACGTAATAAATTACTTTTTACTTAGTCGCTATGTCGTAGGTCACATCGTGGCCTCGTCCTAGCCTTATTGCTTGTTATAACTGAAGTTATTTTGCATAAAAATTGTTGCTAATAGCGCAGAATTCCATGTATAGTGCAATTACTTGTCGAGCAATGGATTTTTGTCATTAAAATAAATAGTTGTGAAAGTTCGAAGGTCAGGTTTCCTGTGTTCGAGCACAGTAGTGTAATCTAAAGCTGCGTGTACGCTGCTCGCATCTAGAGTAAAAATACCGAGTCACTAGTAATATTTCTAGGATGCTGTACCTGTATTTCCCTAACAAATATAATACTAACGATAGCTACGTGTAGTTCTACAAACTAGATAAATAGGAATGCCATGTTTCGAGTATCATCATACCATTATGGCATTTTAACAGCTTTGGTTTCTACCACGAACAGTCCACATATATATACATCATCAGTTTCTGTGTTTACTCCAAAACAAAACGATAAATTTTCTATGATGACCAAATGATATCAATTGCCATAAAAGGATTGGTTTTATGTACTCTAAAGTTGTTTGGATATGGTTATAGTCTGGTACGATAGAAAGGAACACATTTTTTCATATGCCCTGATCAAATTGAAATATATTTTTTTATTTTGTCAATGAAAAGTTCAATCTAAAATCGCTGTGATTTCCACGGTAAGCAAATGTACGTATATTTGCTTACCGTGGAAATCACAGCAAAACAGTATGAAAACACCTTTCTTTTGCGTTTAAAAATAACAGATCACATAATTTAACGTGGAAATAGCTGCTGTAATAAATGCTAGGGACGCACGACGATCGAGAAAGTGCAAGGTCACAACAATAACATAGGTACCTAAATTATTAAACTTATTTTTCAACTACCTACGTTCATAAAAATGGAAACTTGTAATTTTACAAATAGGTAAGAAAGAGCTTACCCGTATCCCGTATCGTAAAATAATAGCGTAGTCTTTTCCAGGCCGATTTGAAAAGCTTATTATTATATTTTGGTCGTTTGACATGACTGTATGCAAGACAGATAAAAAAAACGAAAATATTAGCTTAACGTCAAAAAGTTCGGGAATGTAAAGCAACCTCTTTATTAAAAAATATTATTTTCTTGCTCGTAAAACTATTTAAATTAAGTAGTCACGGAACGGATTCTGTAGGCATCAGGAGCAGGGACCTGTTTTCTTTAAATAAAACGAACAAAAACATTACAAATTTTATTTTAAGTTAGTAAAAATATACTTCCATATTAACCTGGCTGTAATACTATAACGCAATACAAATAAAAGTTAATAATATTTTTGCATTCGAAATTCCAACAATATCCCATAATTTAAAAATTTCTCGCGCGTCATTTTGGAACTGCGTCTCTTCGTTCCAAGGCCACTTGATATCCATCTACTGCCTTCATCATGATATCGAGTTTAACCCTAATATGAGGCACAGGACCATCTTCTCTCTCTCCCACCACCTTGTACCGGCGCAATATCGAAGACAACGCTGTCTTTATTGACATCAAGGCGTACTGGTAACCTGTAGAAATAAGATATTTGCTTTAATCAATTCTGTAATTAACTTTTACATGTAATGGTCACTAGCGTAGTCACTCAATCCAGTCCAAGTCTTGAGTTTTATTCCCAGATCGAGCAGTATTTTGAGGTTTTCTATGAAATTCTGAGTAACAGCTCGGAGAGCCCAATTCATGGCAATAGGGGGCAACCCTATTACATGGATTCTAAAACCAATTATTTGTAAGTGTACAGAAGAACATACTTTTCTGCGCTTCAGGGTAACGCATGATTATTTTTGACCTAGCACAGCCTCAACCACAACTAATAAAAGTAACAGACGCAATCTTATTGCATAGCGTATGTATCTATGCATTCAAAAAATAATATCTACATATTTTCCTAGATTTCTTACGTAACTACTTAAAACTTGCACAATTAAACGTTGATGCTGAATAAAATAATATATTTTTCTATATAGTAATTTAAAAACAAATAAAATTATATATACCTACGACTGCCTCATTAGTCTAGTGCAAGCGCGACTACTACGCTAGAGGTCCTGGGTTCGATCCCCTGGTCGAGCAATGTGTTATCGGGTTTTTCTATGAAATTCTCAGTAGCAGTTCGGAGTCTGGATTTGTGCCCGGTTAATGGCAATAGGCTCGCCCCATATTACATGGGACCTATAACATACCGGCAAACTGTCGGTGTACATTAGTACACTTCTGGCTATCCCTTCGGAGAATACAGGCGCGATGGTATGTTATGTAAAATTATGTATTTAGTTCACCATCGGTCTTTATTCAAATCTTTTATTGCGCATTTAAACTATAATGTTGGTAAATATTTCTTATAAGTAAATATCAAATACTTTTTCGCTTTTTTAAATTAAAAAATCTGGACAACATTACTTTAAGGATATTTCCGGCTTAACCCAATCGTTTACCGCGAAAATCGCGGACGTCATCGAGGGAAATCCCATTTAAAATAAATAAGATACAGATATGTGCTTGATGAATCGTAGAGACATAGCTTACAGCTATTAGCAGCTGAACTGAATACTGGAAGTAATTACCAGCAGTAACATTGACAACAATATGTAGCAACGATGCTCAACCTGCATGGTGGTATTCACTCCGCGAAGTTTGAAAGTTAAAGACATGTTTTATTTCAATTAGACCATAAAAAAATTATGTAAACTTAATATTTTAATAAATAATAATAATAATATAATATTTGACTTTGTGCTATAGACTGTAGTTTCTGAAATAAATAAATTTTAATTAAAGTAGTTTTTTTTATTTGGAAAAGTTGGATCTTATCTTCATAATTATGTATCTAAATTAAAATGAGAGGATTAATTGATAGAGTACTATGAGATGAGTGAGTACGATAGAGGACGAGTAGACCTGTGGTTTCAGTGAAAGTAACTTAATTTTAAAGCATCCACAGATCAAAATAACAGTAGCTTAAACTTAGTTTAAGCCAAAACATATGTATCTACTTTCTGGAAGTTAACTAACAGCAAAAAATACATAACGGTCCTACATTTCACAACTGTCTAGTATTTAAATAAAGTATACTTAGAGAAATTAGAGCCTAACTACAATCCTAGAGCACTATTGCTTTCCCATATATAGGCGTCAATATAGTCAACAGTTCGTTCAATATGTTGCAAAAGCAATAAAATAAAGTTTGAGCATCTCTAACTTCGCAATATAACTCTGTTTTTATGTCAATAGGTATCATTAAAAGATGTACAGGCAAAACCGTATTTAATTGTTTCTCATAGAATTATTTAAATATTTTCTTTAGATAGGTACCATTCATACGTTTGTTTGATTTTATTCTAGCAGTTATATTAAACAGAGAAACTATTCGTAAATTTGGGGGGACACGCCACTCTTCCTGACAGTGGCTACAAAATGTGTGGTTATAATAATAGTATAACATACCATCACGCCTGTAATCCCGGAAAGGCTAGGCAGTGGCGTACTAATATTCACCAACATTTCGCCGGTATGTTTAGGTCCCATGTAATAGGGGCAAGCCTATTTCGATTAAGCGGGCACAAATAACAAACTCCGAGCTGCTACTAAGAATTTCATAGAAAAACCCAATATCACTGCTCGACCTGGATATCGAACCCAAGACCTCTAGCGTAGCAGCCGTTCTGGGACCACAAGACTAACGAGGCAGTTGGTCATGTCTATTGTTATATTATATGCCTAATATGCATGTATGATTATATCTATCAATGCCATCTAGTGAATAATTTTGAACTACTGTAACTTGTACTAATGTAAAGAGGTAAAAATTGTGAGTTTGTGAGGTTGTAGGTAATCTCTGGATCTATTGAACCGATTTTGAAAATTCTTTCATTGATAGAATTGTATATTATCCCCGAGTACTACAGACTACTTTTTATTAAATTATATATTTTTTCAAAATCACGCTATGACTCCTAGGAACGGGACAACGCGGGTGCAACCGCGGGCGGGTCGCTAGTTGTCAATTATATTTGTTATGGCTTCACAAAAATCAACCAAGTTAAAATTCATACCAACGCAGTTCCGGGGTCCATTACTGAAGGGCATGTAACTGCAAGAGTGTTGCAGCTTAAATCGCTCGGGCAGGAACCTGTCGGGATCGAACACCTCGGCGTCTGGACCCCAATACTTGGGATCTCGGTGGAGACCCCATATTGAACAAGCCACTCCTGAACCAGCGGGCAAGACTCGACCGGACGCTAAAGAATATAAAAATAAGATACTTAAATATAACTATGTCGACACGCATCATATATTTCGCTACGCCTTTATTTAATTCAAAGTTTATAAAATCAGATCAATAAAAACTGTTATTCAGTTGGATTTAGATACTCCTTTAAAATCATTTTTTTTTATTCCATTTGGCCTCCTGTTTCGATGATGATGATCTGTTTGGCAAGGAATTTTTGTTCTATTCATATTTCTACTATAGGCACTCCTATCGCTGTATAATATGCATTCCTACGTATCTAAATTTGGTTTAATAGTAAAGGAAAAAATTCAATCGCGGGCAGGATTCGAACCTGCGTCTTCTGGTTTGATATACCAGACGCTCTGACCTCTAAGCAACGTCACCTTATGACGTAAATTCAGAATGTGAAGGCAAAATTTCAATCATGCGGGTACGGTTCGCGGTGGCTTAGAGGTCAGAGCGTCTGGTATATCAAACCAGAAGACGCAGGTTCGAATCCTGCCCGCGATTGAATTTTTTCCTTTACTATTAAATAACTTAATAATCTTAGCATGGAAAATGCAAAAAAAAATCACAAAAAGATAGTTAAAAGGTAAGGTGGCATCGTACGACACTGAACTAACTGTAAAGTAAGTCGTGTCGGTTGAGAGGTAAGGTAACTTGCCTCTCATAGATGTCACCAAACGTCACCTTATGACGTAAATTCAGAATGTGAAGGCAAAATTTCAATCATGCGTGTACGGTTCGCGGTGGCTTACAGGTCAGAGCGTCTGGTATATCAAACCAGAAGACGCAGGTTCGAATCCTGCCCGCGATTGAATTTTTTCCTTTACTATTAAATAACTTAATAATCTTAGCATGGAAAATGCCAAAAAAATCACAAGAAGATAAATTTGGTTTATTTTTTTAAATACTAGTGTGAAAGACGAGGGCTAAAAACGCATTAAGAATCATTAGTCATTCTTTAGCATTTTTGTAATATCCTTACTAATATTATAAACGTGAAAGTTTGTGAGTATGGATGGATGTAGATGTTTGGTACTCTTTCACGCCTGAACGGCTGAACGGATCTGGATAAAATTTGTCACACAGATAGATTATAGCCTGGAATAACACATATGGTACTTTTTATCCAGGTCGCACCAATTCTGAAGTCCACGCAGACAAAGTAGCAGGCAGAAGCTAGTGAATCATATTATGATTCATCTTCCGCCAGCGGCTTCGCTTGCGAAGAAAACTACCTAAGATATTACCGAAGGGTTAAAACGATAAAGAGTACATAACCTTAAACCAGATTTTATAGCAATCCGTCAGTACATCTTGAGTTATTCGTTTAAGCGGTACAGACATAAGTAGATACATACAGATAGACACCAATTCAAAAAAATATTAATTCGGTTTCAGTATCGTTCAATTAGTCTCGTCCACTTATTTGTTCCATTGTTTTGCAATTAAGTACACACACGACTTTTCTACATACTTATTATTATGTAGATACCTATAGATTAAATTACTCACGTAGTTTAATATCTTCTAACACTTTCCTAATAATGAGCGGCACAGGCGGGAACAGTCTCAGAGACTCTTTGACGACTCTCTCCAAATATTTCAACCTTACTAAATCTTCCTTTACTAACGGACGACCATCCCTAAACACATCACATAATCTGTAAAAAGAAAACTAGATTATTTCAGATTACCAAAAAGAGTTAAAAGAGAGAAAGAGTGGTAACTCCTCTCTTTTTCTCTTTGAACTTTATTTTTGTTTCTATTTGTTTTAAGATGAGTTATTGATACCATCCCTTAAAAACTTAGATAAGCATTATTCATTCCGGCTTCCCTCTTACCAAAATTGATCTTTCACCACTGGTAAAGACATACCATCACGCCTTGCCCAAACGGTTAGAGGCAGGATGATGGACTAACGTACACCTACCTCTAGTTCGGCGGTATGTTTAGGTGTCATACAGGTCCCTATTGCTATTAACCGAGCACAAATCTAAAGGCTGAGCTGCTACTAAGAATAACACTTCGCTCGAACTGGGAATCGAACCCAGAACCTCTAGCGTAACAGTCGCACTTACGACCATTAGACTGGTAAAAACCAATAAAAAACTTGGTTATACTTTGGATAGTGTTTTTTTTTTATTCTTGATAGGCTAACGCTTGACCGCCAGGTCGACTGCGATCTACGATGGAACCGATTCACTCATGACTTAAGAAAAAACAGATTATATCCATCGAGGAAGACCCACTCGGGAAGCGCATTCTACATTCGTTTTCGATTCAATTTCATCCGCCAGTTGAAACTACTAAATAACTGCTAGGTTGAAGTTACAAAGGAAAACGAATTTATCGATAATATTGATATGATTATTTTACCGTATCTTACTAGTACATATTTACATAAAAAATTTTTAAACATACTCTGATTACACACGTGTCGATCAATTTAATTATTTGCATGTTGTTTAATTGTTAACACGTTACATAATTTCTAAATTGCATGTATTTAATGGAATCTACAATAATCTAGGTTAAAGGAAAATCGCGCACATCGTTAAGTGTTTATTCATATCCTACGCCAATCAATTTTTAATGATATTGTAGTATTATTAAAAAAAATAATTACTTAATAAACGCTAATATTATAATCTTAATTTTACATTTCCTTCATTCCAATTTCCAACTTTCGCAATTGTATGTACCTAATCGCTTCCATTTTGGTTCCGCTCTATTTATATTATAACCAGATGCTATAATATTGAAATTTCCTATAAACACTTTCTACCGACACCCTTTTTGATATGGATCAATATCAATAAATATACTCACTCTTGGTACACCTTCTCCTGGATCTCAGGATATTTCCCTAGCAGCTGCAGGGTATAGCCGATGGCCACAGCAGAGGTGTCTGTTCCAGCAACGGTCAAAGTCAACACTTCTTCCCTGAGTTCCACGTTGGTATAACCTTTCTCGCCTCCAGATAAATGTATCAATAAATCTAGGAATGTTTGGTTCCTATATGATGCCAAATCTGCAACAGTACTTTGATATTTAGTATGAGTATTTGGATGGAAGGAACAAGCCGAGGACAGGGTGGAATGGTGCACTTTAGGGAAAGCCTTGTCCAGCAGTGGACTAATCTATATCAGTCAGCCTATGCTGACGATAATGATGGGTATTTGAGCCTCCTTCAAATTGCCTTAGCATCTCAGATAAATATGTTTCACCGGACACGTGTACTCATTTGTAATACTCTTTAGAGTTTAGACTATTAAATACGTTACCGTATTCATAATCCACTTCTGTTTTTGATTCCTTTTCTCGTTGCAAATCTTCTCTCTTTTTTTCGATGACCTGCAAATAAACAAAGCTAAAAATATTTCAGTTTCATTGTGCAGCACCAGGAACACTAAGTTAGGCTGAGAAAGAAGGAAGTACTGACATGACACCTGATAAAGATGCTTTAAAATTTCGATTCTAAGAAAAATTACCTTAAAGCAGGAGAAATAAGATTTTGGAAAGTCATAATCACCTTGTCAGTAAAGTTTTGCATGAGTGAAATGCAATCCTGGTGTTCTTTGTACTGCGGGAAGCACTTGTACAGCCAGTCTGGTTGTAGCCATAGGTGGAAAATTCTCGCACACATCAAGTTTAGTAAGCGACTCATCGCGTTCAGGAACGGCGAATCCGGATTCTCTTGTGCGTTTATCTTTACTCCTATTGCTGTTTCTAATCAATAAAGATTGAATTTAAATTTAAAATTGATCTGCCTCATTAGTGTAAATGAGCTTAAACGCGCACATATAGAAAATGAGTCAAGGATGAAAACAATCCAGCACACATGCATTAAAATGTAGAGTAGGCACTCTGCTACTAAAAAGTCCTGCCAAACAATTACAGATACTAGCAAATTATGCGTGAATTGAAAAAAAAAATGGGAGCTCCGAGCCTTGACCCGAAAAATTAGGTTTACAAGTCCCGACGCTGTTATATAATATTTTTTCTAGACGAAAATAAATTTAGCGAAAGCGTGTGTGTTTCGATCAAAAACACATTTTAGGCTATAAATAACATTACAACAAACAAACAAACAACTAATTCAGAATTTACGCACAAATGAAGTTAAGCTTGAAGTCAGGCAATTTGCTTCAGCGTAGCCAAGTTTGCGTGTAGAAATAATTATCATGACAAATGAATCTAGACAAAAATACCTATACTTTGTATGATAAACTACGGTAATTCCAACTATCATCAATCTAAATCACATAGGCTTACACGATTTTCCTGCCAAAATTACTAGTCTTTAACACCCGACGCAAAAAAGAGGGTGTTTATCCAATGAACCGATTTTGATTCCTTTTTTTTAGTTTGAAAGGTGACTTGATTGAGAGTGTTTTTAGCTATGATTTAAGAATATCTGGCCAGCCATTTGAAGATTATCATCTCTTTTCTTGTTAATAAAGTGATGAAATGAAATGAAATGAAATGAAATGAAATTATTTATTCTGCAAGTAGATCTTTAGAGATACTTTTACATGTCAATGGTATGGGGTTTTTTTTAGCTAGATGGCTTCGGCATTTCCTAACTGACGACCTCTGAGAAGAAACACCGAAACAAACTCAGAGAATCATGGTCTCTTTTAAAGTCCAGACATGGAAGAACACTTATATGTGAGTGGTACGATGTAGGGTAATGTCTGAAATGGCCTTTTGAGGAAAGAACCATTGCAGCTTTGAGTAGACCAGTCCAAACTGACGGCATGCATGCATCAGTCATCGTGTAGCTCAACCATAATTTAGGGAGCTCAACGACCTGTCGCACGACCATACCAGATCAGCAGGACATTCGTGTAGGTCTAATGAAGTTCCCAAAGCTTCCAGACTATATTAAGCTTGTTTAATTATCATGTATCAAAAGCCTACATGGTACTCACATTTACAAATTATATAGTAATATAAGTGTCACGGTTTAATAAATAATGTCGCGGCAAAATAGTAACAAATTCATAGATGTCAAAATTCAATTCACTAATCTAGGAGTAATTAAAATGTCAACAATTAAAATGTCAACAATTAAAATGTCATAACAATGAAAATGTCAACAATCAAAATGTCATACCAATTAAGATGTCAACACTCAAAATAACATTGTCACATTACATTTCGGATATACAATGTCAAGTCCCAAAAGTGGGTCATGTGAAGAGGAACCATCAAGAAATTCCAGACTCCTAAAAAAAAAACATATTTACATCATTATTCTTCAATAACATTAACAATTCTGTTCTGTGTAGTTTGCATTATGCAGTTTGATGTGACCCAATAAATAACAAAACATTGCCATAGCAAGTAAAAACCGACCAGCCCCGACAGACAGCACCCGTTCACGGGCATGACGTGTGTATCAGCGCCGTTCGACTCAACCATGTTGTAGGGAATAAAACGGCCCGTCACACAACGACACCATCAGCAGGACATTTGAGTGAGCTTGACAAGCTTTGACCGCCAGGCAATAAGATAGCAAGATTCATTTTAGGGTTGTTATAAGTAGATGCTAAATGCAACATCAGTGGCTGCACAATACACAATACTTTAATAAAAATAACCCTGTTAACGAGAGTAGCTCAATCCCAAGCATTTTTGTCTTCCATATAGTCCTTAACTGTATAGTAACCCTTTTTACAAAGCTTTTGCTTAATGTATGACTTAAATTTATTATGACTTAAATGTTGGAAATGACCTGGGATTTTATTGTAAAAGCGTATACATTGACACTTAAATGACTTACTGATTTTCTGGAGCCTAGTTGGAGGAACAATGAACCTGTCTTTATTTCTAGTGTTAATATTATGGATATCACTGTATTTAGAGAAGAGATCAATATTTTTGTGCGCATACAATAAATTTTCATAAATATACTGAGAAATAACGGTCATTATATTAATCTCTTTAAACTTTTCTTTGAGTGAACACCTGGGGCTTAGGTTATAAATTGACCGAATGGCTCTTTTCTGCAATACAAAGATAGTCTGTATATCGGCGGCATTCCCCCACAGCAGAATACCATACGACATCACACTATGGAAATAACTAAAATATACTAGTCGAGCCGTATCGACGTCAGTTAAATTACGTATTTTTTTCACGGCGTACGCTGCAGAGCTGAGCTTCTTCGACAACTTATCTATATGTGGGCCCCACTGAAGCTTAGCATCCAAAGTAATGCCTAGAAACAAAGTAGAGTCTACAAGGTCCAACTCTTTGCTATTTATTAATACACTAGTTTTCACCTGTCTGACGTTAGACGTCGTGAACTTAATACATTTAGTTTTTTTCTCATTTAATAGCAAGTTGTTAGTATTAAACCAGTGCATTACTTTTAGGAGAGCGCTGTTTACATCGTCAGTTGCCATTTGTTGGCGTTTTAGTTTAAATAACAAAGAAGTATCATCTGCAAACAGCACTACCTCATGATTGTCCCTTATGAAATAAGGCAAGTCATTAATATAAATCAAAAACAAAAATGGGCCAAGAATTGAGCCCTGCGGAACTCCCATAGCGACGACTGACTGTAAGCGACTTCCACAGGTCTGATCGATATGAAACTTGGTATCCCGTTACTTCAATGATATAGCAAGAACATGGTAATGATAATGCTAGGGGGGTATTTTAAAAATGTTATTTAATTACCTACTTAATTTATCCAGTCAAGTAGGTACCTAATGTATTACAGACACAGAAAATCTAAATCAGCAGACCACAGATTCTAATGATTCTGCCTCATTATTCTATTGGTTCTAAGCACAACTGCTACTCTTTAAATCCCGTGTGCGATTTCCAGGTCGAGCAGTAATTATGGGATTTTCTATAAAATTGTCAGTAACACCTCTGCCTCCTTCTTCGAGGGAATTTAAGCATGTAGGTATATGTCATCGCACATAGTTTTGTAGACCAATGACGAGTCCCCAACAAAACCCTTTTACGCGATTAAATTCACACTTACCACACACAGAATCCAAGGTATAGGAACTAAGGAAGGGCCAGACGCTGAACTTCCCTTTGCCACTGTACTCCGACAGCTGTTTCGCCAGTTTCTCACTCTGCTCAGAAAATACATGTACAAAGTTCTCTACTATCTTCGGGCTGAAGGTTGGCACTAGGATCTTGCGTCGACGCCTCCAGATGGAAACTGGGAACAGGAAATTATATAAGTAGGTAGGTACAGATAATTTTATTGTTTAAAAATATTTTGTAATCTAGAAAAAGTCTTCAGCTCTGAAACATTGAAAAATAATCATGGTAGAAAGAATTTATCTTCGCCATTTTTTAGTCTCATCGTAAATTTAAAGATAAAAATGTAAAAAAAACCGGACTAGTGCGAGAAGGAGTCGCCCACCTAGGGTTCCGTACAAATCTGTTGGTACATATTATTATACTAGCTTTTGCCAGCGACTTCGTCCGCGTGGAAACTATAACCTGCCCAGGAGTATGAAGAACAATTGTACCAAGTTTCGTTGAAATCCGTCGAGTGGTTTTTGTTTCTATAATGAACATACAGACAGACAGACAAAAATTTTACTGATTGCATTTTTGGCGTCAGTATCGATCACTAATCACCTGCTGATAGTTATTTTGGAAATATATTTCATGTACAGAATTGACCTCTCTACAGATTTATTATAAGTATAGATTACAAATGTATAGTTTTCAGGTTTTCCCCTATACTTGTAGTATAACTTGCCTTTTATAGTTCTAGGTCAACGGAAAATACCATATAAACTTTGAGAATGTCGAAATACACGTATTATGCGGCCGTAATTAAATGGCCGTATCTTTTTTTTACGTTAACTTAGAAGTTAGATTTCTAAGCTTTTTAGGACTGTAGACCTGAGTATATGGTTTTAATTTCTATTCAATACCTCCACGCGTTTCCGAGATAAAGGGTCTTGACAGACAGACAAACGGACAACAAAGTGATCCTATAAGGGTTCCGTATTTTCCTTTTGAGTGACCGAACCCTAATAAACTTAATGATAACAAAGTCTTGCCTTTGATGGTAATCATATAGGTTACTCGTAGTATAGTGGCAGTTGTCAAAACTGATATAGCTCTCTTGATCGACTATGCATTTAGACTTATGTAAATATTTTGGCGAAGCTTTAAGCCATATACCAGAAGCTTCCAATTACTGCAATACCGGTCATAAAACTTGAGGGGTAAGGTTACTATTCGAATGATATTAAGCTGATAACCCGCCGCTTGCTTACATAAACCTATTTATAATTCATCGTGCCAACTGCATGTTTGACGTGCTAATGTTCATGTTTAACTCGACATAATACCTCGCGTGCTGATGTTGCTGTCAGTCCAAGGTGTTACCACTGCAGCCATGAACACTGACTAACGATATCGGGGCATACACGTACGAATCAGAAGTCTATACTTAAGTTTGTTATAGTTTTAGTAAACAGGGACAAAATAGTTGCAAAAGTGATTAATTTTTGCGTAAAGAATTACGCAAAAATTAATCACTTTTGCAACTATTTTGTCATTGAATTAATTTGCATAAGTCTTTATCACAAAAATTTGGGCATAACATCGTTAACGACCACCAGTAAGACGTTCGGTTCTAAATAAGATTTTCGTGAGTCGAGAGTTAGAAAGACAGTAAACAGTACCTATTATATGTAGCAAAATAAGTAATATGGGGACCCATCACTGATAGCAATATTTATCAGTCAATCTTTGGGGACATTGAGGATAGTTCCTGGTGGAAAAAAAAAACTTGTGTTTAAGCTCTACCTTGTTCTCAGAATACTTAACATCCTGTTTTGGCTCTGTTACGAAATATTGCATGCACTGCTGATATTATTTTCCTTATTGTTATGCCTCCAAATGATTACTAATTCGCTCACATTTGTTTCTTGATGAAACATTTTGATACTACGTGACATGGACGCGAATTGACACATTAACACTGAGAATGTTACATTTATGCATCATAATAGGACAATATACATTTTGTACATGTCCAAAAAGACTGTTATGTACAAAAACACTTTCACGTAATAAACTATGTGTGTTAGTCTACTTAGAAGCGGTTTGGTCTAGTGAGGTAAAGGGAACGTTAAAGCTAGCGGAATTAACAAATGCTATTTAAACAGTTAAACAAATGAAAATGAATTTTAGTTTTATTTGTCCCTAGACAAACAAGACGAGAAATTAAAAATTAAGTAAACAAATATTACTAAAACAATTAATTATAATGAATGAACACAATTACAATGAATTGCTAGTTATTTCTTCATTAAACTTATTAAATATTCATCCTTATTCATACGTAGATAGTTGATATATTGTTTTGGTTGTAATAATTCAGAAGTTCAGGTTTATCACAATGTTTTCCTTCACCTTTAACGTGGTGTGTGGTGTTCAAACCGGACGACTGTTTACGGAAGGCGCTTTGTCTACAATATACTAGGGTTGTCGCATAAGTGCCTATCCTGCAATGTTTTAGACCAAGATACTTATATATTATACTGTTGGAAAAATGTAAAGTAGCCAGATCTCCTAGTTTTAGCCAGCTAGCAGGCAATGAGACAATATAAAACTCATAAAAATGGCCCTTGGGTCAAATAAATTATTTTTATTAAAGTAAATAAAGTACGTACCCTAGGTAGGTACTATATTTTTTGAGGTCTAGGTAGGTAGTTTTTTTGGGATCTAAATTGAAATCTCTTATATTTCTCCTGAATCTTTAGGCAACCTTAGTTTATATATAGAAAAACAAAAAGATAATAATTATATTGTTCTTACCTGGTGCAAAAATGCCGCCATTTCCGATAAGTTTTCTCATAAACCTGTGGAGGTCGTCTTTTTCCAAGCAGGTCTTCAATACCATCTCAAGGTCGATAGGGTTTACAGTAACTATACAATAACATATAAAGCAATATTGTGATGAGATCCACATGTACGAAAAGTAAAAAAGAAATTTGTTACGCTTAATTCTGGTGTCCCAAATATATTTATATTTACTTTGAATATTATATACATCACAGACGGAGCTATAATTTATAGCATGATATATTTTCTATAATAATCTTTACATGATACACGCAGCTATATTACCTATGTACCTATGTTTAAAACCTCTATTAAAAAAGCAATCTATTTTGACATAAACATACATACATGTTTATTAAGTGAATGAATAGTATTTCTTTTTTAGAAAGAAAGATTTTCTTTGATAGAAAGATCTTCCCTGTGTGGGTATGGGATAGAATACTGTTCCTCACTACCTTTCAGTTAGGCATTCCGCAACAGGCGTGAAAATATCTGATTTGCTCGGTGGTAGGACCTCTTCGGGTCTGACCACCCTTACGACGAAATCTGTCGTAAAGAACCTTGGTGTGTGTTTCGACTTTTGCGCATAAGAGCCAGTTCCCCCTCGGTTGCTGCGGCACTGGCAGTCTGCAGATTGGCTACACATCAGCAACTCCTCTGATGTTGTAGGTGTAAATGGGCGACCATGACTACTAACCACCAGGTGGCTCATCAGCTCGTTTGCCGACTTAATCCATAAAAAAGGCTATAAGATACTTACTGAAGAACAGCGTAGGTCCTAGCCAGCCTCTTAAAACGCCGTCATGTTGCATGCTCACATAGCTATAATATTGTAGCTGCTTCATAATATCTGAAAACCATTACATTTATTTAATTAAGCGTGGCAAATGCCTGTTAGTCTAGTGGGCACAAGTGCGACTGCTACGCTAGAGGTCTCCCGTATTCCCCGAAGGGGCAGAGGCGTCTACAGTTTGCCAGTATGTTTAAGTCCCATGTAATGTAATGAAATGAAATGATATTTATTCTGCAAGTAGATCTTTAGAGATACTAAAGATCCTGCCTATATCAATAGCCTATATGGCACTCAATTTTACTTTTTTTTAAGACAAGAATATAAATGTCACAATTCTCTAATGTCACGTCAAAAATAGGAGGCAAGCCTATTGCCATTAACCGGGCACAAATTCCAAGCTCCGAACTGCTAGTGAAAGTTTCATAGAAAAACCCAGTAACACTTTGCTCAACCTGGGAATTGAACCTCTAGCATAACAGTCACGCTCAGGACTACTAGCCTAATGAAGCAGTTAATAAAAATAATATAATAAAATTGTAACGAGCCGATGTCTGCACATAGCAGATATTTAAGAAAAATAATATAAGGGGTCTTAACAAGAGTAATAGATGGTAAAACAATTATCTTTGGAATTTTTGTTTGTCTGTCTGTCTGCACGCGCATCATTTACAAATTACTGCACGAAATTATATTCCTGGAGGTCTAATTTAAATTCTGCTGCATGTTTCGTTGCCTTGAATCCGAGTATAGTAAGTGTAGCGACATCTACCGCGCTACATACAAAATAGACGGACAAGTCCTGAATCGCGCAAGTGAAATTTGCAACGCAACTTGCATATATACAACTGCCCGACAACAACCGTTGGGCCGTGGCCCGCCAGGCAAAACACCCGCCTGGTCGGAGGATCCTCCCTTTGGTGAGAGGGGCAACATACTCCTCGCCCCTCCACATAAGTAAATCTTGTTGATACGCGTAGAAATCCGCTGGCAACAACTAGTATTTTTAAATTTCACTAAGATTGTTTTCACGAACTTAATAGGTATCTACATACTATATTGTAAGTATTTCCAACAAAACAGTAGGCTAGCACTTTATTATGTAGATACAGGTGTAAATAAAAAAAAAATAAAAAAAAAAGTATGTAAGTACTATTTAATAATACGGAAGCTACCTACCTACCTATCTTTTTATTACTAGCATATTATTAAAAACAAATATTTCAAATTTGTTTAATAAATTACAATTTTTATGAAAATTATGGTGATATAATAACAGTTTTTATTACTTAAAGTAAACTAAACTTGCTTTAATTTTTGAATTTTAATAATATTAATTTTAATTTTAATGGTTTTAGTAGATACTAGAATGGCTAAATCGTCCTAGGCACTAGGTAATAATAAGTGGGTATGTTCTTCTGCTTACGTTAACATGAGTTAATAATGATCATAAATTAATATACGTGGGAGAGCCATGATTCGGCAACAATGGGCCGGCTAGACCGGAGTGATACCACGGCCTCACAGAAAACTGAGTGGGTGAGGTTACCGGAGGCCTAATCCCCTTTTAAAAGGCTGGCAACGCACTTGTGACTCCTCTGGTGTTGCGGGTGTCCACAGGCGGCGTAAATCGTTTACCATCAGGCAATACGTCTGCTCGTTTACCCCCCTATCCCATAAAACAAAAAGTTCAGCCCGGCGGCACTGCTGGAAACGCCAGCGCTTAAAAGATTTCGATGAATCATATTTGATTCACATTAGAAAAATGTATAAAAGAAACTGCTAAAAGTTCTAAACAATTATGAATTAATTATAGGTTCCAGAAGAATCGCTAAACGTGGCCTCTAAGCCTCTCAGAATGTGAATACAAAATCGAATCTGATGGCATAATACACTTTTTGCATCCCTTCAAGAACTTTACCCCCTTAGAGATTTTTAGGTTTGATTATGGTGTTACATAACTTTGCCGTTATAAGTTTACACTACTAATTATTCCTGTACAGGTAGATAGAAATGATAGAAAACCCTAGTCAACTAAATGTAAGTATATTTTTGCACCTTAATGACGCACATAGCATCAAAAAATATAAATCTGGCAATAGAATTTAGAGAGATATACCAGTATCACTGTTTTTGGCAATATTTGAAGTATTTTTTCGAAGACAGAAAATTTTTGATGGTCATTGCTACTACTATTTTCCTTTCAAATTCATTCATTCAGTTTGCATCGCTGCGAGTTTTTATTCCCAAGACTCGAACGATAATGTGCATATCTCCAAATTCTGACGTCCTAGAGCAATTCTGTTGTAGGTACAAAAAATGATGTGTCTCACCCAGGTGCAAAAATTTTGATAACTAGTGAAATCATTTTATACGACTCTCCGGAGAGTAACTTTTCTTTAATGATTTAAATAACTTCCATTTTTGACATACCTACTTCTACACATTAACATCTAAAAAGTGTTGAACAATGATCGATTTTATAAATACTTGCTCTATTTAAACGTACTTCCTATCATCCTATTTTTTTTCCTTACCACAATTTCATAAGTAATTAAAATTCAACTCACTTTCGGTATTACCAAAAAACGAGTGCGCAACTCCAAGAACAGGTACCTCTTCCTTAGGCGCCGGTAAAACCGCGGCCAGCTTGTACATCCGCCTCCTTCTGTACCAAAACGTCAGTGTCCACGCCACGGAAACCAGGAACAAATACCACACAAACATTTTGCCACTTATACAACACTGGAATAATAACAAAAGTACGTGATGGAGAAAGAAGTTAGTGAGCCGGGAGCATGGCTGCGCGCGCGCCTTCTTACGTGTCGGTCTGAAGAAATCGCTCGTGCATTTTATATTATATATTTTCCTCCGGCGGCCACAGCTCGAACTAATTCTACTCTAGTCGTCGTCTAACATCGGGGTCGCAAAGTTCATGGTGTGGTTAACTTTCAACCTTCAGAACACGAGGACGCGACACT
Source organism: Acronicta aceris (assembly GCA_910591435.1). Lineage (NCBI taxonomy): Eukaryota > Metazoa > Arthropoda > Insecta > Lepidoptera > Noctuidae > Acronicta > Acronicta aceris. Next base: position 5,426,289 of record OU342763.1, on the reverse strand, counting down.
TATTATTATACTAGCTGCAGCCCGCGGTTTCACTCGCATTCCAAAACGACTTCTTGAGACGGTGGTGAGGTGTGGTGTGGTCGGTAGACCTATGTCCTTCCCCAAAATGCAACCATCCTCCTTGCCTGATTCTATCGAAATCTGTTCAACGTTTAGGTCATTAAAAGATGACAGAAAACAAATAAAAAGAAATTGAGTCTCGTATAAAATTAGGTATAGCTGTTGCTCTCGGTTTCATTTGCAGGATCCTTTTTTTCTTGAATATCAATACAACCCGTAAGTATTAATTATTATTAGGATGGAATTAATAGAAATTATTTCGTTTCTAAATGTAAATGTACTGTTTCTACAATGTGGAGGTTTCACGTTTTAAAATGGCTTTGTCTACGTAGGAAAAAAACAACTGTCATGTCAACTTAAATGACACCTGTAATGTCAAATCAAATATTGAATGAGGTAGTATTGACATTGTATTAATTGTTAGAGAAAAAATTTACACCCTTTGTTATCTTCCTTTGTTATCTTCATTACTTTACTCTAAAATTGGTTTAATCAGTATGTTAGCCATTTACTTTATCTTATTCAGTATCCGTAAGCATATTTTTATTTTGAATAATTAAGCTTTATTTTGTTATATTAAGCTCTGCAAGGCTAGTAGGTACATATTCAGTAAAATTAACTTTAATGGTTATTTTTAATGTTCGTTTTCAAAATAAAATTAAGCTCAAAAGTTGCCTTATGATATTGCCAGTACTGCTAATGTATTTCTTTCCAATTTCTCTGAATGATTAAGGATGTTCTAAGAAAAGTATGGAAAAACAGTATACCTCTTTTTTGCGCAGTTGTAGTCGGATAAAAAGTACCCTAAATGTTGACCAGGCTCATAATCTACGTATACGTCAAATTTCATAGAAATCCGTCAAGTAGATCTTAAGTTATAAACGAACATACAGAAACACATACATACAGACAGTCATTTTTTCCAAAAACCATTAATTCGGCTTCAGTATCGCATAGTTAGTCTTCTCCACCTATTTTTTCCCAATTATCTTGCAATTACAGACACGACTTTTCAACAGACTTATTATAATGTATAGATTTAAAAGATTTAAGAGGTCTTGCGTGTCGCAAATACGAAATATGGGAAATTCCTGTCTGCTCTGCAAGTAACTGCCCGCGTCGCGGATACTTTAAGATACCTACGGACCTTCCTTTTTCCGCAGTTAGCTCCTATATTTATATCAAAATAATCAACATTTTGCGCTTCTGTTACTTAAATAAATTATTCAGTATGTGGTTAAAACCGACAGAAACGCATCCTTAACTGTGTAATTTATCACACACTCAAGGATGCATTTCTCGTTTGTAGACTTTACATACAACGCAGTTTACTTATCTACAAGTACACAAAAATCCTTTACCTACCTACAAGGCTTTTGAGGCCTTATGAACAATTCAACTAATTTACAGAGGTAATCGATCGATTTCATCAAAGTAACAATCCTATTTATATTCGTTAACTTTAGGCCATTCGTTTTATAATCAATCAAATCTACTTGCAAAATTTAACATATATTTGTAAAACTATTTTACCTACTACACAAAGTAAGTATGTAAATTAAATCCCCTCTAAAATACTTCTGCAAACGTCACTATTCTTCATGAACAAGAAGTGTTCGTAAAGTCAAGCTTCTCACTTAACACTGTCTTGAAGGCAGGATGTTGACTACTTTGATATTTATAGCCGGGTACAATTGACCAAAACATAACCGAAAATCATGCTACATTTAAGATTCCTCAGGCTGGTGTCTTACATTTTAGGACCTTATACTTGGCACTTGACTAGTCCTACTCATATTAGGCGATTTCAGACATAACCCTGCATTGTGAGTTGATGAAACACAGTGACACTGTGTTTCGCCGAGTAAGTGAGGTTACCAGAAGCCCCAATCCCCTTTTAAAAGGCCGGCAACGCACTTGTGACTCCTCTGGTGTTGCAGGTGTCCATGGGCGGCGGGACCATCAGGCGATCCGTCTGCTCGTTTGTCCCCCTATCCCACAAAAAAAAACTCTCAGTTAGGTACTCTTTGTCAGCAGGTATGTGGCATAATATCGTCGTTACTAAACTGCGGGTGTACTTACGTCAAATCGTCAACCCCCTCAAGGATAATGGCGTGTTGCGGTAACAGACAGAGTAATAAACATTGCAATATGATCTCTTCCGTATGATTCTATGTCTTAAAAAAATGTCTGTAAATATTATGTCCATCCAAGTATAAAAAGTAGGTCTGTAGGTAATAAAATATCTACTTAATTTATCTGTAGTAACTGCCTCAACGGAATTCCATTCCTAAGTACGACTGCTATCGTATCCATCGAACCCAGGACGGTTCGATGGATACGATCTTCTATGAAATTCTCAGTAGCAGCTCGGTATTTGAATTTGTATCCGTTCATGGCGTTAGGCCCGCACCCTATAACATGGTTGCTAAATATACCGGCGAACTGTGAGTGTACATTTATTAGTATGTATAACATTGCCTTACTCTTTCGGGAATACAAGGGGTGATGGTATAAATCTACGTACAGTATACTAAGAAAAAAACGATTTATTCCTTGCGAAGAAAAATACAGAAATAAAATAAGACTTAAAAAAAAACATAAAAAAATAATAAAAGAAAACAAACAAATTACACAATATACCTACTTAATACAATACAAATAGTGCGTCTTATCTCCGCAAGGAAAAGGGGTGGCGGGTTGCAGAAACCATAGGTACATATTATCTTTCCGAACTTCTAAAACTAGGTCGACGTACGGTCGTAGCGGTCAAAGCAGTGATAGCCTAGTGGTATGACCGTTGGACTGCCAAGTCAAAGGTCTCGAGTTCGAACCCAAGGCACGCACCTCTGACTTTTCAAAGTCATGTACGTATTAATAGTTAATTATCACGCGCTTAAACGGTGAAGGAAAACATCGTGAGGAAACCTGCATGCCTGAGAGATTTTCTCGATGGCGTGTGAAGTCTGCCAACCCGCACTAGGCCAGCGTGGTGGACTATAGCCTAATCCCTTTCATTCTGAGAGGAGACCCGTGCCCAGCAGTGGGAGAATATAATGGGTTGATTATGTTATGATTATGATTATGTACGGTCGTAGATTCTATTCTAGGACTACAACTGGATACTTAAGGAAACGGTAATAAATAAAAGTAAAGAGATCATAATTATAAAATAATAAAAAATATAATATAACAAGAATAAATAAATGTGAGCCATCAAATATTAATTTATATTTTCCAATCCTAAAATCCAATAATCTTCAATTTAGGAAAAAAATCTCCTGCTGTTCCTACTTTGAAACGTTACCCTTACTAAAAACCTTTTTATACTGACAGTTTTTTTAAACTTCCTGCTCCAACGCGTTAGCCTAATGCTAGTGTCACAGCTTCGATTTCTATTTCTCAGATATTTTTTTTATGAGATAGGAGGGCAAACGATCAGACGGATCGCCTGATGGTAAGCGATTACCGCCGCAAATGGACACCCGCAACACCATAGGAGCGTCACAAGTGCGTTGCCGACCTTTTAAAAGGCGATTGGGCCTCCGGTAACCTCACTCACTCGGCTAAACACAACGTACTTAAGCGTTATTTAACGCCGGTTTTCTGTGAGGCCGTGGTATCATTCCGGTCGAAGCATGGCTCACCCACGTAAAAAAAATATTTGTAAGTAATATTATTACAGTTTGTAAGTACCTTCCCATAAAAAATCCTCATAAGCAATATGAGATGTCGTTGTTTAACATTTAATTACTCAGAGTAATTTAAAATAATATAGAGTTGCATACTAAGTAATTATTTAAGTAATGGGTAGGTACTTAACACAAGACTTCCAGGAAAAAAATTATGCCTAAGAGATTGTAACGCAATTGTATAAAACGATTACTTTAACTGGGACTAGATATACAGAACTTACATAATTATGTACGATATAATGCCGATATTTAGTCACCCACACACACCGGTTAAGCCGGCTGTACACGCTCGTCTCATCGCCTCGCGTGCCTGTCGTCGCGTAGAGGCTCGACACGAGAGCACAGCACGTAGGTAGCGGTACACATTGGTACTCGATCGGTCTCCTAGTGTTTCCACAAGCATGTACAGCCGGCATTAAAGGATCGATTCCAAACGTCATACTGACCAACCTTTTCTTATTATAGGTACCTTCTGATACGCGAAAAAAGACGACTATTTAATTTATACCTACATGAAATGCCTAAATGAGCTGTCTCATTAAAAAAAAGTAAAAACGTGTAATAAACCCTGCAATCAACATCCATCTAGGCTCCTTGCCTTTTCCCAACAATTATAGACCCCGCATCCAGTTGCAGATGCAGCAACACGGTATTTTACACAAAGTGATTGCCGTCGACATTGCATTGCAACACAATTGTTTTATATCTTAAGGATAAAATTGATTTAACTTAAGGATAAATTGACTACCTCATTGGTCCCAAGCGCGACTACTACGCTAGAGGTTCTGGGTTCGATCCCCATGCAGTTCGAGCAAAGTGTTATTTATTGGGGTTTTCGATAAAATTCTCAGTAGCAGCTCGGAGTCTGGATTTGTACCCGGTTAATGGCAATAAGCTCGCCCCCTATTACATACAAGGACTAAACATACCGGCGAACCTAACCTACCCTTCGGGGAATACAGGCGTGATGGTATGATAAAATGGCTAACTTTTTGAGTTTCTGACATTCTTTCTATCAATAACGATGGTCATAATGTTTTCGTATGACAACCGCGATCGACGTCTTGACGTCCAAGGCTCGGAGGAGTCTCGAAGGGGACTTGATATGCTAAGAATGGTCACAAATCCCGTCAAGCGCAGCTTAACCTCGTAGATCAATTGACCATTGATCATTTTATCAATTGACGAAGATGAATGAAAGATGATTAACGAAAGGAATTTATAAGGCGAATGTCAGCGGTAGCGTCGGTAGAGGTCGCCCTAGAAGGACATAATAAAGTTTAATTCATTATTTATCGCCTACCTCATTAGTCTGGTACCTACTCTAGTGGTCCTAACGTGACTACTACGCAAGAGTTATTACTTTCTCAGACTTATACATACCGCCGAATTGAAGATACATTAGTTCATCTGTGCCTAAACCTTCAGGGAACACAGACGTCTTGATATGTTATGTTTCAGTTTTACCAATCGCAACGCCATCAAAGGATAAAATACCTGCCATTTACTTCTTAGACTATGTACGTAGGCACAAGATAACTATAATTATTTAATACCTAAAACCAAAAATATGTACCTACCTGTGTAACTTCTTGAAGCCTAATTCTAAAACACTTTTATTGAGACTTAAGGACTCCTTGTAGGCGCTGGAGGTCTGCAGGGGGTGGTAGATAAGGGGCCCAGAGAAAATTAAGGATGTTGAAGCGGTTTAAGATAGTTAAAGTTAAACACTTTAGGGCGCTATAAAATAATTAATTGATTCCCAAAGTGGGTGGTACACGAAATAAGTTTGAGAACCTCTGAAAGGGTGATTCTACCTGTAGGTAATATTGACCAACTTTCCTAAAAAACCCGATAACTGATAATTACCTAGGTGATATAAAATAACGACGTTTCATACATGCTTAAAAGTGATCCGAGTTCTGACTAGGTACTTACTTTTGTTTAGGAAGATTTATTTTCCACGAATCAGGTACCTATGAGATTTATTGAAAAGCTCAGTACGACGACGGATAGAATCTACAGGTCACTAACGGCTAGTTCCAATAACAAATCTGTCAATAGATTTGCTTACTAAAGATAAGATTCTTTATTAAGCAAATCATAATTATTATTTTATTACTAATTACTAATTCTATCTCTACTAAGCAAATCTACCGATTGATTTGATATTAGGACCAGTTGTTACTATATATTTTGTAAATTAAATAGGTAAATAAAATTGCAATAAACAGGTACCTACTTTGAATTTGTATATAAATATCTCTATCTACGTGAAATAATGCTCTTTATAGAAAACGTGCAAGGGCACTAGACATAATACCCACCTTAGCTCTATTTTAGCCAAAATTAGTTAATTATCATTATGTGTGTCCTACTACTTAGGTATCTAAATAATGTGTGATGTAGATTACATAAGTGACTATTTTGCATCAGTGACAAATTGTAGAAGGATGATCAAGTAGGTAGACACTGAACGTGATAGCTGAAAAGGAAAAAGAAAACTTATTGGTTGATTTGTTTTATCAATTCGTTACCGTTTTTACTGCCTCAGTCGTATGGCCGTAAACGTGACTGCTATGGTAGAGGTCCTAGATTGGATGGGATATGATAAAAAAACCCATTATCACTACGAGCAGTGTTACCTATTGGGTTTTTCTACGAAATTCTCAGTAGCAACTCGAAATTTGCCATTTTTGCCTCGTTAATGGCAATGGGCTCGCCCCCTATCACATTGGATGTAAACATACCGGTGAACTGATGGTGTAATTAGTATAGAATACAGGCGTGATGATATGTTATATTGAAGGTATGTTACGGTAACGGTTTGTAGGTAAACCTCAATGTTTAGACTTAGGTTTTCTAAATACATCTACCATAAGTAGATACTTAAATAGGTGCCTACCTCCTTGAATAGTTACTCACCTCGTGTAGTAAGGCGTAGTTAAGTTCATAGAGTCCAGACGCAGTAAACACAGGCTTCTGGTGCAGATACTGTATTGATAGCTGCATCGCCTAAAATAAACACATAGGTACTGAGTATGTGATGAAGTTGAGATCGTATAGAAATAGGCGTAGGTACCTAATGAGGCGATTGTCCACAACTCTATGCTATGCTATACACGAAAATCCATGGCTACGACCATAGGGCGCACACACGGCACACCGCACACAGACCGATTTGGCATGTGCTAAGTATTTTGTAAGCTTTGCAAGTTACACGGATCAAGATATTATCCTACCTAAGTACCTAGTTACTTCTTCTTGTACAACCTCAATTATCTTAATAACTAAATGTTTTCTGTTAATTACCTCTACTGAAACTGATGGACTGAAATCGCTGTTCATAATTTCATGTATGATGAAGGACATATTTTGTGCCTGTAATGTAACATTAAAATTAAATATTGTTAAATAACACAAGTAATAAAGTGTTCACTAATAAATACCACTGTAAGGGTAAAAAATACATAGATCTTTAGAGAAAACTACCTATAAAACCAATACCTAATTTCTTTAAAGACTGACTATCATTAGTAGGTGTTACTTACTTCGTTTACCGTGCATTCGCTAACATACACCGTCAAAAATATTATACCCGTTGCGTAGCCAATTTGCCAGAATATATAAATAATAAAAGCTATATATTTATCTACTTCGTGGAACAAACCAGCCGCTGTCGCCTCCATAAAATAAAACATGTACAAAATAATGTACGACAGACACCAAGCTGTGGTCATCGTGACCATAGTTCCAAACATTCTGTTCGTAGCGTAGACCACTTGGTTTAACATTCCGAATATCTTCGCGCATGTCTTTATTTTCTCGCATATATAGCGGTCTTGAAGATCGCTAGCTTTTTGTACGTTAGCAGTCATCTGACCTCGAGTAAATACTTTATACTCCCAAGATTTGTGTGACTTTATCTCTTCGAGCACCTTGTTTATGTATTTAAATCGGCCTCTAATAACGATAAGGAAAAAGCAGAAATGTGCTGTCGAAATCCCAGCCACAGCATCCGAATATATTACTTGATAGATCCTCTCTTTCGGTATGGGAATGTTCAAGTGGTGTAGAGTCATCCAAATACTAAAACACCGAACTAAGCAAATTACCAGTTGACCAACCGACATGTAGAATGCTGAGCATGCATCTCGGTTATAATCGATAATTACCCCCAAATTCTCTAATTCCTTATCCACATCAACAATTATTCCCATGAAGCGGATGTTGCTGCTGACACTGTATGGAATCGTCCACATGGCGAATACAACATAGACAGTTGAAGATATTCGCTCAAAATCGTCGCCATAACGTTGAACCTTTGTGCTGTATAAAGATCTCAGGATAGTTTGGTCTTCATAATGAGCTTTGTAAGTTGCATAAAAATATAAGGAGTACCATAACAAGAAAAAAGTAAGCCCTAAAAATGAAAACTTCCTGACGATACGGTTGTCCGCGTTGACACTCAAAATGAAAATTAATATTCCGCTTAATTTTCTTAACATCTTTGATAGATATAACGCTTCTATAAGGTTGTTATATTTACGCTTTTTGACCACTTTTTTGTAGTATTCATTAAGGGGTTTCACTGCCATTGTTGTCTATTAAGATAGTAAATCCACTGTTACTAGACTTCCAAGTGAGAGCTTACAAATATGAAAGTGAATATATACTCGTTATAATTGAACGTGTCACTTGTAATAAAGGTGAAAGTGGAATGAAAATGGAAATTAAAGTAAATGAAACAAAAAGTTGGTATTCGCAGTATATCCACCGGATATTTAGTAATTTATTTCTCCTGAACGTTTACATTTACAGTGATAATCTACATTATGAACATCGTAGGCATTATATTGTCAGAAACAATAAAGAAAAATAGGCATGTTATGTACAAAGGGATATTAAGGTTGACGAAAATTATTATTTGGAACTATTAATAAGCACTATACAATTTTACATGATGAGAAATTACAAGCACATTTTGTAAACTACTATTACAGTATAGTAGCTTCTCTGCATTAGCGATAATAGAACTATGTAATCGCGATATTTTGATAAATAGCTAACTAATAATGTACATAAAAATAAATTGTGCTCTATAATTCTTAGAACAAAATATATTACACAATATAGGGAATATTGCGAGCTTAATTATCTTTCGTACCTATCCTACAATATACCTGACATCTTCTATAGCCATTATATCTTTCAGATGCATTCTAAAACAAATCTTCGTACTTAGCAACTAAACCATCTAAAACCTTGTGAAAATATTAGACATCAAGATCTTCACTGTTTCAGTAAAAAATAGTGTTAGGCATATGTTATTATTATGGCACAAATATAGGTTTCTTTACGGTAACATTGATGTACAAATATATTTTTTTAAATTTGCGTCCCGTATTATAATTGAAAGCTTATTTTCTGGTACATTCATAGTTTAGCGGCCCTGCTGGGCTGACATGCGAGCGGCGTTTAATAACTAGATATTCTTTTAATTAACAAAATAATGATCCCATTGAAATGAATTTTCATCTTATCCTGTTGAACAACATAGTTTCTTTAAGTATTTTTCTCTTTTGTTTGATTATGCCCATATTCCATTACACAAATAATACACAATAGATTTTCATAAAAGGAAAACGTAATAATTTTCAGGCCCCGTACTTTTTAAATGAATACCAATAATAGAAACTTTAATTTTGAGATCAAGAAATAACGTTAGTAGCGTTAGTGAGAACGAACCACAAGCGGCCAGTAGATATATTAAAAAAAAATAGAGAAAATATTGTTAAAAACTATTATAAAAAAATATAAAGCTGCCTCTGTCAAATGAAATCAACTCGGATTTAATACTTATCTATACATTGTGACCACCTGAGGGAGTTCAAATACATTTAATTACCTTGAACATGTAGTAACAATCAAATATAAAAAAAAAACACAGATAATGAAGTGGCATGTTTCAGTAAATCTGGACAAGGTATTGAACATTGTTGCATGTTAAATTATCTATTAAAAATAAATATAACGGAACTCATGTGCCATTGTAATGTAAAGTACAGTTTAACTACCTACCTATTCCATACAGAGGTCTATCCGCCAATTACTAATAACGTAATATTGTATAAGTTGTGAATAGTCACGCATTATTTTGTCTCGTTTCGGTCGAAAATTACGTTAGTACCTAGACCTAAAGAAACAAAACATCATCTAATACACGGCGTATACAACGATTACTAGTAAAATATTATACAATCTTTCGACACGGGGTCGCCATATTTGAAAACTGTAATTAAAACAATATAAAATGTCAAACAGACATAATTGAAACAAATTATCATGTCTGGAAATACCTACTGGAATAGAAGATGGTTCTTATGTAACAGAATGAGAAGGGCAGCGCAATTGTATACAATGCGATCTCACTCTACATTTTGGCTTAGCCCTTCATAATACGGAGTCTGTATTTTTTCCTCTGAAAATATTTGCGTTGACTTAGTGTCTGGAGCTCCATCCACCCCATTAATACATAGAACCTTAGTATAAAACTCATATTTCAAAACCAATACTTGTAAGGTGCCGGCGCCCGAACTAAGTAAAATCTATATTTTAGGCACCAGTAAAGCAGATATATCACTGTGTAAAAATATTCGATAGTCTTTATTACATAGTAGCCTTTACTTTAAAATCGTAAGACAAAACCTTTCAGGCAAAAGTACTGCATAAAGCTATTAGAATTAACTTTCTACAAACTGGGATTGGACTAACTATTCTTGCATAGCAGATCATGAAACATTAGGTAGGTTTAATAAGATTTTTTTTATTCAATTATTTTAACACTACGGACAATCTATTTTAAAAATATCTAGATATATTATACTCATTAGTGTCAAAGAATAATAATTGATTGGTAGGTAATAATAAAATCGCGGTAAACTAATATTAACATGAGATTAATATATTCTTCAAATTCGATTTTATAAATCTTTCAATTTGATTATTAATTTGGGCACACTGCGAAAACAATAAATGACCTATCGTCGCGATATTTTCGAACAAAAACAAAAGTGATAATGTTTTAATATAGTGTGTAAGATCTTTATAGATTTGTTTGAATTAAAATTAATCACAAACCGTGCCACTAGGAATCTTTCTTTATCATATTTCCTTCAAGCTTGTCTAATTTAAATTCACCTATTCTATAATAGTAACTCTTTATACTGACATATGCTTTAATTTGAAAGGAAAGGGTCTGACTACTTAAATGAAGTTACCAACAAGAATATCTGTACTCATCATGGGTCATGGTGTATGAAAAAATAACGTTGTCTTTCTGCAAGTATTCGTTGAGGTACATAATTTCAGTAATATTTGAGACTCGGTAGGTACCAACTTAAACTACATTAAACTTACATATTAAAAATAAATGCGCACTGTGGTCGTAATTTGATTAATGTAAAATTATAGTGTACAAATGTTTATTAACTTAACGACACAGTTTATGTTTGTGATGGAACGTTTTATACGCCTATAATACCACTAAAATATTTCATAATAAAGTTGATGTCATTATAATGGAACACTAGTAGCGTGATGTAATGTTTAATAAATAACGTGTATAAGCTTTTATGCGAAGTGCCTTTTGAATCAGGTTTTTAAAACTAATCTATTCGATAATTGAGATGTGTTAGTTCTGTAGAAACAATGTGTTCACTATCCAGCTTCATTAATATTGTACTCTAATATAATTTCATTTATTTAGTAGTCATAATATAGTTTTTTATTTATGATTGTAAAACGTTTTGAGTAAATATCACTTTTGTTTAAATGTTAATTTCTTAAACTCCATAATAAAGGATTAAAGCGCACGTATAAAACTGGCACTGCCCAATGTGCAGTTCAGAGGCAGCCAGTGTAATATGCAATATTTTATGAACAGTGAACACACAGTTTCTATTAGGGCGCTTCTTCTCGTTTATAGAGCACCGTAATGTTTAGTTGCATTTCATAGTTTCATTAACATCTTGCAAATGATACAAACGTATTCGTTCACTCTCTCATACTAAATAATATTCATAATCCGTTAACTAATAAAAACAAACACGCAGCCGTACCAACAACAAATCGTTTGCAAATACATTTTCATAAAGCTCAAGTATATTATAATTAAAATCACATCTCATTTAAATATCTTTGGGTACAACCAAATAAAATTATTCATTTATAGCGTACAAAAATACAAAAAATATACAAGAACGTCAAATATACGTAATTAATTAAGGAAAGTCTAGGAGCTTGGGTATACCATAAGTTTTATTGACCGATAGATCAATTGAACTCGCAGACTAGACATTATAATTGAAGGGATATGGTACACAAGCAAGTTCCTTATTAATATAGGTCGGGCACGTCACGTAATCGTCAGCTGCCTGGAGTTGGTAGAGTAGTGAACGTTCCCTAAAAGTCAGTCAGCCTTTTGGAAGCGACATTGTTGTTACAGTAGCTGAGATTCATTGGTCACAGAAGATCTTGTACGTGAGATGTGTCGAGGTTGGTGATAAGAGTTTTGAGAAAGGTCATTTCTTTGCGCGCGTTCTCTAGTATGACGCGGGGGTCTTGTGAAGTACAGCGCAGACAGTTAGGGGCGAACACCATCGCGAGGTTGGCAGAGTCCATTTTTGTTTGACTTACCACTTCTGGCGCGGTGAATTGTTGGAGAAAACTTATGAGATAGGTGAGTACCTGAAATGTAATTTTGTGAAGTTTAGGGATTTACAATTCGATTACGTCGTCTAATAATAAAAACTTGTGACTGAATCTTTTATTACAACAATAGTTTTGATACGAGTTTACGGGTTTCGTTTATTTATTTAAAATAACAGGCTTAGTGAAAAATTTAATTAAATACAATTCGTATTATGAAAAAGTAATGTTTCAAGCATTTAAAGTTTTAGATGGGGATTGAGAGGGGATGCTTTGTCCCTCTCCCGCCAAGTGTTAGTATAGGATTTGTAAGGCGCATTCAGTTGTGACGTCACAATTCTCTATAGTGCGTTCTGTCTATCATAAAATTAAAATGATTATAACTTCCCTATTTATGAACAGATTTCAATTTTGTTTTTGTTGATGAGCTCTATTTATAGTAAATATTTTCATAAAGCCATAAAAAAACAGTCAAGTAGCCAATTGACATTTCCGAGTACTTAGGTAAATGATTTGCCATAAAGAAAGAAAAATTTATAAAATATCTCGAGGCACCTAACAGGTCAGGTTAAAAATGTATGTGTGATGTACGTACGAGCCTGTTGATGGGCGGCAGGCGCTGCAGCGCTCGCGAGCAGGCGCCGAAGTCGGTGCCGGCCGCCACGCACGCCGCGTACAGCGCGTCCGGGATCAGCGGCTCGTACAGCTCGCGGTACCACAGCTTCAACAGGCTGGCCGGCGCGTGCGCATCTGTCGAATATGTACATAATATATTTTCCTGTACAACTCCAGGGACCCATATCTGCTATTTTACGGTGTGTCTTCAAAATTGATGATTTTACTTGTCATTTAGCACATTCTAATGCAATTGAAATAGCAAACTTGGGCGCTTGTTCAGGTCTGAGAATTAGTCTGATGAGTCACTCATCTAGCGGGCAAGCTGTGCAGGTTTTATTTTACGATGTTTCCCTACCCACCAAATAACGCAGAAACAGATAAACAAAATGTTGTGTTTCACAATAACTATATATTAAAGACATCTGAACACACAAACATGTCATTTTTATAGTAACAAAACTCACCAGTCAAAGTAGAGGCATCAGGCAGCTCCCAATTATCGATCTTCGCTTTCAGTGCATTAACTTCATCAACATCGGCGGATACGCGGAAAATGCCTTCCGTCTCCCTTCCATTCAGAGCCAGTACTTGCTGGGATAAGGCCACTTGCACCCAGGGCAGCTGTCGGTTCGGGAACCGCTCCTTTTGTAACGTCATCACCTCCGACAGCGTATTACCGAACATCGATTGACGGAAGATTTGTATCTATTGGTAAAAGAACATGTTATTTAACAGATCACAGGAAGAAGAAATAACTGTATAAAGGATTATTTCTGATAATAAAATATACTGAACATTATTGTCAAACTAATTCAACGTTTTACTAAATTGGGCAAAACTGTCAAGCTATTTGTTAGAATCACTAACTATTGCCCGCGGTTTCATACACGTCCCAAAAAGATTAACATACTATCAGTCCGATTCTAGGCGGCCTATCAACATGAAACATGCACCAGATTTTAAGTTTGACCTGCAAAAAAGCTGCATTCAATTCCATGCAGTAATTTATGCGTGATGTGTGTACGAACATACAGACAGACAGACAGAAAAAATATCAGAAAATTGATATTTTGGCTTCTGTTGCCCTGATAAAGAACCTCCCCCCTCCCAAAATAGGTTTTCTTTAGTATCTAAAATGTACAGACATCGGCCCGTTACAATTCTATTATAGGTATAGATTAGTCATTTTGTTACTATTTTGCTGTTAACTAACCCTAGCTTGATCGATGTCATCAGTAGTAGGTTTCCTGGGCTGCCTCTTCCCTCCGAAGCCGATTCTCTCCAGCCGCTTGCACGCCACGCCCGCGTAGTGCGACACTTGTACATGAATAGGCCACTTGCCCACCTTTGAAATATATGATTCATACTATGAATTTGGGTAATACTTTTTTAAGTCTTGCTGTTAGGCCAATTTTAATGACCACACAAGTATGTGGGCGAACAAACCAAACTACCAACCAACTTTAGAAGTCTTTATTTTTTTCGCTTTTGTGACGTCAGTTTTAGAAGCGACATTGATAATAAAAAATTCTTATATCAACTACTCAAGCAAACAGGTTTTCTTCGTATTAAATTAGACAAGAACCATTAAATACTGTGACAGTGTACAATCAGTTTTCAGTTTTACTTGAGTTGAGAATGACAACCATCAAAGCAACTTTCGTTGCCGTCTTAGGGCGTCCGCGAGTGGAGACGCGAAACTTATCGAGCGTTTGCCTTTGTGATTGTTGTCTATATAGGCAGGTTTCGTGGTCCTTAGAGCCAAAAACCATGTTTATTCTAATAATTATAAACGTCACCTCAGGGAAAGCATCAGCAAACGCGGGGTCTCTATGCCTGTTGACGTAGTTGGTGAGTGCAGGCTGGAAGGCGGAGGAGGGCGGCACGAAGGCGAGGCACACGGCCAGCAGCTCCCAGCCGCGCAGCAACGAGTCGCGGAGAGGGTTCTCCGTCGTCTGTCTGCACAGCTGCACGTACAACTCATCACGAAGTCTGCGGATATAAGGAACATTTCTTTTTATAAAACTGCAAAGAATTTTCTTCGAAAACAGTCAAACTTCTTAAAGGAAAGTAGAATAAGCCATATGACTGATTATTTTTATATCTCACGAAAAAGTTGAGCATAAATATAGAACAATCAATAAAAACAATTTTCTTTATTAGAATTACAGTCACTTTGACTTAAAGCTTAAAGTAATAGAATCAGCATGAGAATTAACGGCGTCTTAAAATTGAGTAGCGTTTGAGTGTTTGGCCAATAATATAGTTACTTTTAGTTTGAGTATTTGGCCAGTAATATAGTTACTTTTAGTTTCTGAGTATTTGGCCAGAAATATAGTTACTTTTAGTTTCTGAGTATTTGGCCAGTAATATAGTTACTTTTAGTTTCTGAGTATTTGACCAGAAATATAGTTACTTTTCGTTTCTGAGTATTTGGCCAGTAATATAGTTACTTTTCGTTGGAGAATGTGGCGTGCAGGATGTCCTGCGCGACGGAGTTGAGCGTCATGCCGGGGCGCGCCTTGCGGTCGCCCATGTAGATCTGCACGAGGCGGAACAGGTCGGTGGCCGCCTTCTTGTGCGCCTTGTCCCACTCCGCGCCCACCATCGGCGCGCTGATCGACGACGACGTCCACGACAACAGGTCGCGGACTGACGCCTGACAACAATATTATGTTACTGCAGCACTGAGAGACGTCAATTAATTCAGCAAAGCTAGTTGGAATTATGCACAAGATTTTGGATTGTCTCGTCGTGTCGACGTCTCTCGAATACAGCAGTTAGTATTTTTATAAATTCTACCTTTTAAAATAGATCTTATTTTGAAAACGTTTGTGTAATTTTAATTGTCGGCAACATAATTTTAAACAGTGGTTTTTAATTTAAGAGTCAGAGTTATCTAAAATTATAGTATGGTTAATATAATTCAAGTAAGCATTTCTGAGGCTTATAACATTTTTAAAATTTGAGGTTATGACAGTAAAAATATTCCTGTCATAAATCCTAAATATGAAAGAAAAGGTGGACACTGTATGGTTTTGATTAATTCAATACCTATGACATGTTCATCGTTTTGCATGACGATTTCCATAAAGAGCTACAATAAAGAAACATGGTAAATGCTAACCTTTCTCCGGAAGATGCCTTTGTTAAAGTTGAGGTTGTCCTTGGCAAAGATCTCGATGTCCTGCTCTAGCGGGGGGCGCGGCGCATGCGCACGCACGGGGCTGTACAGCGCGGCCGCGCTCTCGTCTGCGCCCGCGCCGCCCGCCCCGCCCCCGCCCCCGCCCCCGCCGCCGCCGCCCAACGACGACGTCTGGACAACATACGCTAATTTAGTATAACCTACAATTGTGATCATGTGGTTGTCGGTTCGAAACCCACCCATTGCACTACCGACGTGGACGCACTCGTAACACAAGCATTATTTTTGCTTGAGTTAACAAGAATACTAGTAATGTGCGACCCACAATGCTAATAAGCTTTTTAAAGAGAAAAAAAGAGGCTGTAGTTACTTATTTTAAATCTAGGTTCTTGCATAAGTATAAAATATTAGTTTTGTCCCCTTTATTACAGGAATAATAGAAGCATTGCAATTTGCAAATCATTTTAAGCCTGCACCTGCTAAATATGACACATGACATCGGATATGACATTGATCAAGTCCAACTTTAGATCATACAAAATTTTGATCAGGATATTACCACTATCTTGGTCCATCTCCAATCAGTCGTGATAAAATTTAAATTACCTAATTCATCTTTTGTAATAACAGCTTATACTCACTCTGTGGATCCCTGGCGATGGCTGCCGGTCCCTATCGAATCCGACAAACGTATTATAATACGACACGCCATGATTCATGTACTCCACGTCGACCGGCCTATGCGCATACGTATGTGGTAAATACACGCCGGAACCGTCGTCATCGTCCGGTGTCCGCGCGCCCCCGTCCGACGACTCGTTATCCGGCTCGTGACCGGACAGTGAGCGGGATTCAGAACCGGACCGAGAATGGGATCTAGATGATCCTGATTCCCCGTCTGAAGCTGAACCACCACCATAGCGAGCGCGACCTGGTGAGGTGGGTTTGACTATTTTAAATGCGTCTGCGGCTGTATTAGACCGACAGGTAGGTCCGATAGTTGAATGATAAATAATACTATTGCAGTATTGTAAATGCCTCAAATGCCTCATTAGCCTAGTGGTCCTAAGAGTGACTGCTACGCTAGAGGTACTGTTCGATACCCAGGTCGACCAGTGTTATAGGGTTTTTATATGAAATTCTCAGTAGCAGCTCGGAGTTTGGGATTTGTGCCCGTTTTATGGCAATAGGCTCGCCCCCTATTACATAGGACTTAAACATACTGGCAAACTATGGGTGTGCATTAGTACGCCTCTGCCTAACCCTTTGTGGAATACAGGCGTGATGGTATGTTATGTCTTAGTAATTATTAAAATTACTCACTGGACAGTTTAGCCTGCTGTATGATGTAATCCTGCAGCGGCAGCAAGTGCTGCATGCCGCGCAGATCCCAGTTGCAGTACAGTGGGGAGCTACCACCTTCATCCTCTTCTTCCTCGCCATCTATAGGACCATCTTCTAGCTCCACAGGCCTTTTGTGCCCTTCAATAACATACACGTTATAGATAAAACATTATTGTATAGTGATTGCAACTGGTGAACGAGTTTTCGCAAATATCATGGTCACTTTTGTTATATCACAATAATTATGATTCACTGTGTGTCAGTGAAACCTATTGTGTTGACCTCGAATTGTATATATAGGCTTTGGGTTCAACTTTTATTGGCAACTAGCTGAGTCACGCGAGATAGTCGTTAATTTTACTGAAATTTTCAATTTTTTTTAATGTTTCTCACAGTAAGAACTTTCTGCAAAGTATTAGAAAACTTTAAAAAACGATTATTTAAATCGGTAAAGTCGTTCTCAAGTTTTGGCGTGACCAAAGAAATAGGGATTTATTTTATATGTTATATGGATGATGATAGCACATTGTGCAGCTTGTAACTGTGAACCTGGATGACTGAGGTACAATAGTCCATTTTAAAAATAAATTATTCCTGAACACTTAAATTCATATTTTATTTAGGGAAACAAAATTACTTTAACTGACAGACTATGCCCTGTAAACTTAACACATTTATACATATTTTACAGTGTAAATGTGATGCCACGTCAGCTATAGGTATCTATTATAAATTGTCATTAATTTATAAACTCACGTCTTGATTTAGTACGATCCCTGGGTGCGGTGGTCCTCTCGAGTCTCTGGTTGTGTTTCTGAACGTTGGGCTCCGTAAGCGGAGGCTCCAAGTTCACGCATTTCAGTTTGTAGCTCACTGAACCAAAAAATGTTTACTATTTAATTATTTTTTTTACATTTTAACAAACTAAAAACACTTGTCACATCACATGTCTCGCTTTCTCATGTTTCACTACTCACTGAGTAAATTAAAAAAAGGAACAGAATTTGTATGAAATTAACGGCCGCAGAAGTTATCGGGAAGTTACTCAGACATGGTGAAATACGCCCTAAGCAGATATTAGTACCAAAATCTAGTTTAATTTTATTATTGATACAGCATGTCAAAAGAGTGGAAGAAAGGCAACTAACAAAAGGGATTTATAAAGCGGATGTCAGTGGAGTGATGGGGACGCCCAACAAAGATATACTCCACCCTTATAGGTGATGTCCTTCAAAAAGGTCAGGGCCGTAATACTCGCAGCCGGCGCGTGTTTATTACAAGATCTATGAATGTGGATGAAGCAAAAGAAGTACAGAAGAATCGTAGCAAGTAGCGGTCTGTAGTTTTTGCCTACCTCTACGGGAAAAGGGCGTGTAAGTATGTATGTAGCCATTTTTCAATCCTTACATTATAAAACAAAGTCCCCCCGCCATCTGTCTGTCTGAACGCGATAAACTCAAAAACCACTGAATAGTAATTGATGAAGTGATTCATGTTTAAGCTATTTATCATCAAGCGACAACCCATAGGAACGGGGTAAGGCTAGTAATTTTATGATGTTGTTAATGGTTGTTTTACAAACCAGCTGCAATGTTATCCTGTTCGTTGGCCGAGGAGAGCCTCATGAAGTTATGGTGCGGCTCATGTGGAGGGGTGCGGTGTTTGCTGCTGCCCGATGATACCGACGTCTTGCTTGACGTGTACCGCTCCGGCTCAGCCTGTTGACGTCTGCTAAAACATCGTTTAATAATATTACCGATTTAAACGTTAACTTTATTTAACAAACAAAAGAGAGTTCATTATTGTACAAACTATCAGATGCGTTTCAGTATCTAATGAGTCCCAGACTGGGTGCCAATAAATGGGTGTGTCATGTTTTATTTATGTGACTTATGACGCTGATCAAAATTATACACTTATCGGTACTCTGGGTATAAATCGTTATAGTTTAGAGTATTCATAGATGTAAAACAAACGAGCTTTAGTGAGCCATGATCAATTGATCACCAAGTAAGGTCACACGGTGGGTGCCAAGAAACGAACAGGCCTTGTCTATAATTAGAAAGTGATTTTGACCTTGTAATCGACATTAATAATGTTTTATATGGATTACATAACACGCTAATACACCGGTAGTTGAAAGCATCAAGTAGTCCCACGGTGGGCGCCAAAATCAAACACGCCTTTTTCGATTTAGAACTTAAACTAAAGACCTATACTAAACTAAATTATGCCGTCTCTACCTGGTAAAATCCCTCGCTGGGTGCCAATTAGAAGTTGCGGCGTTATGACGTAGATCGAGGCTTGTCTGTCTGAAAGGCTTGTCCACGCTGTACACGGCTTGCTTCTCAGGGTACCTGTCCATACGCTCTAATTCAGCTAATCGGTCCTTATCTAAATGCCTGCAAAGGATATAAACAAATTGAATTCTCAATAATCTTTTTCCATATAATAATTATTTGTCCGTTTTGTTGTATATAAAAGCTAATACAACTCAATACCCGACTAATTACGAGATCTATACTAAATAATCGAGTCATAAAGACAATTTTTTCTTAGTCTGATGTGAGTAAACTTACCTATCAGAGAAACGTTCCCTCGCGTGCCTAGACAGCTGGTGCGGTCTCTCTAGGCTGTGCATCACGCGGGAGCCCACCGCGGCAGCCGCGTCCGTCGCCAGCGATATGGACGATACTAGCGACGGACGAGCTGCAGTCGTCTGTTTCAAGACAAAAGATAAATTCTAAATCTAAATCAATTTTAGAATCTGAGGTTCACAAATAAAACTATTTGTTGCGTTCACGTTCTTTTGTTATGAGTCTTTGAAGGCACAAGTCGGCTACGTCGTAATGTCTTTGTTAGCCGCAAAGACATTACGACGATTAGTTTCTCAAGAAAAAATATCGATTTTGAGATTTCAAAGCTGGAACGCGAACAGATTCTGATGATGTAACGAAAATTAATTACAGGGTTCGTTTTCGTAGAAGGCATTACCCAAACTTGACTCATCATAAGAGCTGATGCCGATGTTAAAATACTAATTCAATCCCACCGTCTTTTTCTAACGAGGAAAGGATGACGATACTAATCAGTTCCTTCAAGTTAGTCAACTTGTTTAAAGTGCGAATTTGGACAATCCTTACTAATATTATAAACGTCAATGTTTGTGAGTATGTAGGGGTGTATGGATGTTTGTTGCTCTTTCACGCCAGAACGGCTGAACGGATCTGGATGAAATTTGGCACAGAGATAGATTATAGTCTGGAATAACACATGGGCTACTTTTGATCCAGGTCGGACCCAATCCTGAAGTCCACGCAGACAAAGTCGCGGGCAGAAGCTAGTTTCAAAATAATTTGAGTAGTAGTAGACACTAAAGAGAGATAAATTATAATTAAAATTGGTTCGGTGCAATTTACGACAGAATCAGCACTTTCGATGTCGCTTTAAACTGTTTGATCACTCTTACCTAATTTAAAAATATAATTGCAAGCTTTTTAAAGATGGCTATTACGAGTATACAATTCTAACGATGCCGTAATCAGATTTTATATGTAGGTATAATACAAGAATACAATGTATTACTGTCGAAATACAAGGGCATCACATAAATTCCTAATTCTTTAGAGTGCCAATCTTATCTGGGCCAAATTTTCAACGGGCTTGATGGTGTCAAGGTTACCGCCAGTGACAATAGCTACAGACTTACGTTAACAATTGGGCCATGGTCATTACAGTAATAAAATTTAACGTTCGAATAGCAGCGTCGTGCAACCTGACCAACAAACGGGTCATAAGCAATCGTATAGCTTTAGCGAGTTTTCATACATAATTTAATAAACGAAACACTCACACTATGCCTCTCTCTAAAAAACATTTGAAACGAAGACATTTAGTCCTGTTGAATAAGTACTGTCATTGTAAAATTTCTAAAATCGATTTTCAATTTAATATCCAGAAAATAGAGTTTATTATCCATTGGAGAAATTTGACAGTATGTGGTAACTTGATGTGCTGTTGACTGTACAATCTTCAACGTTACTTTACTCACCATCGTCGAAAGTCACGGATATTTTCCGAAAATTAAATAGGCTAATTTGACAGCTCTAAATATTGTAATCATTCTTCAGGGATCTTTGTAAGAAAGAGATATAGTGGGGTTAAAATTAGTTGCGTGCGTTTTTTTATAGAATCAGAACCATGTCGGCAATGTCATTGAACTATCTTTTGGATAGCACATGCATGAATATTAGTCAGGGGCGTAAAATCAAGCGGAAGATAGCGGTACTATTAAATTATTCTACGCTAAACTTGGAATGAAGGTTAGAAGTAACATATATGACTAACATTTACTCGAAAATAAAATATTAAAATGTTACCTACTACTCTTCTTACGGTTTAATTAAATTAACCTATGTACCGCGACATTTTATTAAATTTTTCAGGAATGCCCAATGTCAAAGCATTGTTGAGTAGTGATTAAAGATAATTTCTAAGATCAATAATGTATGTTCTGTGTCATTTACAATAGAACTTTACGATTCTATTAATAAAGAATCAAATAATACTAACCTGCAAAAATGGTGTTGGTTGTGGTTTCTGTAAGGGACTGCTGGGACTTTGTGGTGACGCTGAATCACACGACGATCCGCCCGCCGATTGCTGTTTTAACTGAAAGCATTAGTATCAATCTATATGATCTTACTACTGCTAATACTACCACAGTGCTAGCTAGCTAAACACAAAAATATTTTTAATTTTCTCTTGGCATACGTCTTGTGTACATGGGTGAACGACCTAAAATATTTCTTGGCATATATTTAATTGTGAGAAAAGGGTGTTTGAACTAGCAGAATGCATGTAAAACAGATCACCTAGATGTCACCACGTGTGCTTCTTTTAATGGAAAGCTAAATTGTATGTTTATTTTTGTGCATTTATGTTGCTGTTGCCCGCAGTTTCACTTATGTCCCAAAAATACTAACATACTACGAGTATAAGCCCGATTCTAGGTGGCGTATCAAAATGATACATGCACCAGATTTTATGTTAGACCTCTAGCAATACATCGGTGAAAACTGCATTCAATTCCAGTTTTTGCGTAATGCGCGTACAAACATACAGACGGACATATAGATAAAAATTGTAAAAAAAAATATTTTGGCTTCTGTTGCTCTAATAAGGCCCCACGTATTAGTTTTTCTTTAATGTCTATAATGTACAGACATTGGCCTGTTACAATTTTATTATAGGTATACATAGATGTGTGATTGCGCCTCTTACATAATATTTATAAACAATCTAATATAATTGACTCAATATTACCTTTCTTCTCGTCAAAGGAGTACTCTCAACAGACTTGAAATACTTTTCATGCATCGAATCATCGGACGCGTCTTTTCTAGGTGATATGAAGCTGCCACTGCGATTAAGCCCTGAAAATTGTACTGTATTAAACCTGTCTTCTATATAGATAAAAATGAATGTTTGTCCTATATGCATTGCTAAACCATTCTTGCTATTGTTATGAAACTTTGGTGAGTTATTGTGTGCGTGTTTGGTTTGTGAAGAAAAAATAAAATAAAAGAGGCAATTGCAACGCATGCCGTGGGACAGCTAGTTATAAATAGACAGGTTTTATAATCTACCGCAAATGTTGGAAACTAAAAATTTAAGTTTTTTCATTCTTCTGGTCTATTCCCTATATGCATAAGATTCAAATTTGAGTTAAATATATTTATTTGTAATCTTTATTGCTAAAGAATGATGTCCATGCCATATTTTTTTTTAGACAATCGCTTTTCCAGCAACATTTTAATTTAAAAGTAGAACGAATGCGCGGGAAATTTAACATATCAAAACGGAACTTACGACAAAGTCTACGTTATGACACTCTCATGATGTCACCGTAAATATTTCGGTTTGTAATTACAAGGTATAAAATTGATTTCAGTCCTCTCCCAAGTCCCTCCCCAATTAGTTAGTAAACTTAAAAATATATATAATTGATTGGATAAAACGATCAATACATTTTAGAAACGATAAAACAGTAACTGTTTTTGCGGAAACTGACGTCACAGTACACGCGGCCAATATGGCGGCGTTTAAATCTCCCGTATCTGACTGCAGTTTTGTCAATCTGGAGTAAATACAGTCCCTTCTTATGTAAAACTAGCTGGGCCCCGCGATTCACCCCCTTTGCCCGCGGTTCTGTTTGCGCGCGCTTTTTTCGCGATAGGTTTTAGCAGACGCGGGGGGGGGGGGGGCGACATTATTTTATAATATGTAAGTAAAGAAGTTTATTTCATAATGTTTACCTGCATGAGGAGACCATTTCTCAGTATCGTGCGCTTGCGCCGCACTGCTTCTTTTTCTAAGTTGCGGAGTACACAATGGCGGATTACAAACGACTGCACTAAGTTCCTGAAACAATAAAAAGTTTTTAACATGTTGCCACAAAATCTATGAATAAAATTAAGCTCCACTACTTCCATACCGTACTTCAACGAGTGAGGCAGCTTGCAAAGCAGCATTAGTTATTTCGAAAGCTAGTTTATTGAACAACATTTTGACGTTTTACAGAACGAGTGAGTTGTGGTCACACAGAAACAGAAAGGTAATAATGGCGAGTAAGAATAAACAAAACTCATGGTATAAATATGGATAAGGGTGTTATACAATTTAACAAAACAGAGTCGTGTCAGTGCCCTTAAAGCCAAACTCTTTAGATATTATTTTGATCCAAACCAACAAAAATGCATTAATGTTTACATTTTGGGCTTGGATGTGTTGTGTTCTTAAACAAACTGACGATACATGGGGAAATCCGTGTGTGCAGGGCAATGGTTTTTTTGTATATCGAAAATCTTTGATCGAAGCGACAATCATAAGTGTTTGTGTATGTGTAATCTTATGTTGTACCTGTTTCCGCCTCTGCTGGGCACTACTAATGCTGCTGTCTGAGGACCGTCCCGAGTCTGTGTGTCGACATAGCTGAGAGGTTCCATCTTCACTCAACCGCCCACGCCGGCTCTCACCGCTGTTCCTATATTCATTACTGAAATTAGTTGTAATCGTCCTCATCATCACGCCTGTTATCCGAAGGATTAGAAAAGGTCTACTAACACACACCCACAGTTCGCCGGGAGCGAAGCCTGCCGGGCAAGCTTAATGCCATTTACCGGGCATAAATACAACCTCTGAACTGCTACTGAGAAATTCATAGAAAAACCCATTAACACTGTTCAACCTAGGAATTAAACCCAGGACATGAGTTTAGTGGTCGTGCTTAAGACCAGTAAAGAGGCATTTCTACAAGTAAAACAATAGGTATCAGGTGAAGACTACCACTAAGATATATTTCGAACTTAAAACTAACAGAATTTATTAGGTATGTAAAAATTTTACAAAACAGTTCTCTTTCCGCTAAATGAGATCAGTGCTACCTTACAAAAACACCAAATTATAATCAAAGATTGCTTGTCAGTATTAG
Organism: Acronicta aceris; assembly: GCA_910591435.1. Taxonomy (NCBI): domain Eukaryota; kingdom Metazoa; phylum Arthropoda; class Insecta; order Lepidoptera; family Noctuidae; genus Acronicta; species Acronicta aceris. The sequence goes on along the minus strand of OU342763.1, from coordinate 5,401,226 downwards.
GCGTGCTAGAATCTGCCATAATGTACCTCAACGCTATAAAATCCATTATCAAACCATTTACAGCTCATAAACATATTGTTACTTTCAATTCACATCTTATCACCAGCATTATCATAAACAATGAAAGCATTCATTATACTTGTACTAGAGTTGAATCGCACTGCAATATAAATTGACACCTATCATATTACTTGATATGAATATTCACACATAATTAACAAAACAATAGTGGAAATTATTTATAATTTCATACCTGTGATGGTAATGCGATCTTCTGGTTCGCACGGGACTGGTTTGCGTAAGCGTGACAGTTTTTGTGTTGCCAGGCGACAGCTTGCTGACGCTCGCCACCGTGCTGTTACCATTGCTGCTAACTGGGTCTAATATTGTTGGCACCTAACAATGTATTTAAAGGTTTAGTGCTGTTAAATATGGTGTCAGAATCAGGGCAGAGCAATATGGTTTTTCGGCGCTCTTTGGTCAATGCTGTCTCATGAGTCATGAAATAAATTGTATTTCAGTGCATGATATATCAATAGTAATACTCATATTAATACTTATGTGTGTGGATTTTTGGCGCCCCTTACCACCTGGTGCCTAGAGTGACCATTCTTCTCGCTCGACCCTTGGGCCAGTGCTGTGTAATGGCATTTCAGGTTTACACATTTAAGGACATTTTTCGTAACCTTATGAAGATACCAACATCCCATCAACCTAGGCAATTAACAAATAAACATTAGCTCAAACTGCAGTGCAACACAATGTTCTCCACTTTCTGCATGTTCCAGGACTTATCTGATCTCATTGATCTTTTATCAAACACCTCAGGTCTATGACTCTACAAACTATGTTTGGATTAGTCTTGTTTACTAACAAGACTAATCCAAAAAGCTATTATGTACAAAGAGACATATGTGCATTAGCCATCTGACTGTGTTTCAGATCCGTGTTAAATGATGGTGCAACCAATTTGCATTAGTGTTCCATGAATGAAATAAAACCAACATTAAACTTTTAAAACACACTCATATGAATTGTCTCAATCTCAAAAGAAATACTGTTATTAAATATGTACTCTTCTTGTAATAAAGTATAATATACACATAAAAAATAATGTACATTATAAATAGCCTCATTTCAATGTCAACGTATCTCTCACAATACTTATAACAAAACCATTGTTGTAAGCTTTTAACTATTTGTGTCAAAGCAGATAAAAAGTTCATAATGTCCCCTGGATATTACACTACATACAACACTTTCTACCACATTATTAATTGCAGTTCTATGCAGCAAACATTTACTATTAATGTAATGTGGATGTTAATAAAATTGCATGCCAAAGCTTAGGGGTGGATTCAGTATCAATGTTTCCCAGTTTCCTTTCTCACAATAAAATCGTTCGTAGGGTAATATTAATAAGTAGGCACCAGTTGATTTCTCTGATGACATAAAAATTATGCTAAACTCACCTGAGGTGCTGGCTGGTTAGTCTGTGTGGATGTCTCCCTCCTTTTCTGTGGGTCTGTGTTTTGTTTCAATGTTTGTAGCTTTGCTAGAGGTATGATGTCACAGTCAGTAGGCCTATGCCATACAGTAGTCTAAAACAACAATTATGTAATTATTACAAGGTGTTATGTGAGTATGTCATGATTTGTTTTTTAATATTAAGTCATTGTACTTGCCTGTGTTGAAGCATTGTAATAGTAAAACCTATGTGTGTTGATATCAAAAAGTTCCCACCATTGTGATGAGTCTGTGCGTTTAACTTTTACACCCTATAACAAGAAAAAAATATTCATTAAAAATAAATATTTATGAGGACATTGCACAGAGAATGCTCAATGGTTTTATAAATATTAATAATAATAAATCTGTTGACACGTCATGCCATACTTATTATTTATATAAGTTTTCAGCAAAAGCTTTGTAGCAAATTATAAATAATGAATGAATTTAATTCTCTAAATACCAGCATAATTTATGTTCATATAAGAATGTATTGTTTTCGAAAAGATAATCAGATAAGATAATAAATCTTTAATAATAAAGATATGTAGAAATTGTAGCAAGAATAGCATAAAGAGTTTATCCCAACTTTCACCTAACCATCCAAGGAGTTATATTCAACCACTCCAAAAGTTCTTCTTCAGAACCTCTAAGTAAGATGTTGAAGTTCTTTATGATTTAGAAGTTAGATGATGATACAATAATTAAGGTATCTGGTAATAGGTACTATTGCTTATTTACGAGTAGGTATTACAATGAAGATGAGAAGAAGATGGGTATTTTTTTACCAGCGCTTCTGTACGGTAGTGAGAAAAATTATGAACGAAGTATACCTCAGGTGGATCCCAGACGCATTCGCCAGTTGTTAGGTTAGCATACATATGCTCCTTTGTCTTCGGCTCGATAATTTCCACCCATTCCACCCTAGAATAAAACATCGCCAACGTCTTAACTTTACCACTGCTAAGCTACCACACACCAACAATTTGACTACGAATTCAGGGCGTGACATTAGCGATTTCCGCGTACTTTATTGATTTTGCAACTTTCAACTACGGATATCGGAAGCGATTTGTCAACAATATATATATAACATATAAACTACTTATTACCTTTCCGAAGACATTTTCACTAAATTACAATATTTTTTCTAAACTTCACTTACACATCCTAAACAATTATTTGACCTAAAATACGGATGAGAATAATCGAAAACCATCCATGTTGAATGTTTACTTCATTGATGGGTGCACAGAGTACTTTTTAAATGGGTGCGTTTGTGTTTGTGGTAGAGCCACAAACGTCAGATATGCATACGCCTTGATGTGTTGGCAAGTTACGTGTAACGGAACATCATTCAGCATTGAAAAAATAATTGTTATGCTATTTATGCATTTACTGAAACAAAACGAAAAGTTTACGCTGGTAAATTGGCAAGAACCTATATTAGAAAAGGGTAAAGAATGAGCTAATGATGACTCTGTACCTCTTTTTACCCTACCTCTTTTTTTTTATTGAAGACATCTTTTTTTTTATGGCAACCAGCCGATATTTTTAGCAATTTCTGCCAATGATTACGACATCATCGTGTACAAAATTGGTGTCATTCAAGTGTCAAAAATTAGAATGACAGCAAAATGGGAAGAGCATTTGCAGAGAAAGGCAAACGATAAGAAATGAAATACGAAGGCAAGTAAATATTGTTTGTTTCTAATAATTCTTTTTATAGCATTTTTTGCTGAACCTGTTAAGAAATAATAATTATTTATAAAATGTTGTTCATACTTTCTACACTAATCATTGCGCTTCGGTTCGATATTCGATTGACTCAAGCTCAACATGATAATATTGACAGAGCACCACGTAATTGTCTATCGCTACCTTTTAAACGTGACAAGCGGAAATATTGATCTCATTCATTGATAAAAATTTCCAAAGGTTTTTCAAAAATTAATAAAGTAAAACTCGATACATCTCAGTAAGTAAAACAGCATTTTAGACATTAGTAAATATAATTTTCCAATTTTCAGTTACCATTCGTTTATATTCAATGTTGCGGACTCTGACTAATAACCTTATAAAATGCCGGCGGCTTAATACTGCTGATTCATTTATTAGTAAACAGTGCAAGGGCACCTCGACATTCGAAATTAAGTCACGACCCGCGCAGCCGCCTAAAGTAGTTATGGGTCAGTTACTACAAAGATATAAATATATTATTTTATAGTATGTATTGCATCTTTATAGGTACCTACTCACAAAATCGATTTCTAACTAAATACTTTATTTTAGCCATGGCTGAAGACAAATCAACCTTTCTGCTGCCCAACAACCAGAAATTTGTAGAACTAGATAGTTCTCAGGCATTTAACAAACTAACGGATAAAGAAAAACTTTATGCACATTACTTGAGTCAGGTAAGTTGATCAGCTGATTGTATATCTACATATTCATTTTATTTCCACAAATAATCATATATTTAACAATTTATGATTATTTGTGGGTATCAGGACCATTTATAATTTTCAAAATTAATAAAAGAGTGTGTGCCCAATTAAAAGTTTGTATGCTATATAGTTCATGATTAGTTAGTGAGCGAGTGGTTTTGTGACATATAATGTATATACAATATACATATAAAATGACAATAGCTAATGCACTCAATGTTGCTTAATTCACTAAATTCCACCCACTGCCTATTGTGTCTGTGATTAGTTACTTTACAGGTTCATAAAAGAAGGAAAGATTCCATAAAATCAAACTGCATAAATGTACTCCATCACTTAAGTACTGCTCTAGTATGGTTAAAAACACACAGTCTTAAAATTCACTCAATTGAAAATATGATTTTGTGGGAAACAATATCAAAGACATAATTTGGTTGTCAAGATAATTGTCAAAATATCTAATCAGAATCAGAAAAATCAGAATCTATCTAACCTATTTTAATGATAATGATGAAACATATTGACACAACAAAACCATAAAATGCCATTGTTTTAATTTAATTTAATTATCATAGTTTCAATGTTTTTGCATTTTCAGCATCAATGAGCCATAGTACACTTATTTAATCCATTTTTATAGCTAGATGTTATGTTAGAAATGCTGAGAATAATTATGTATAATGCCCTTTAGGACATGAGATATAGCTACCTTACAAAAAATATCTATTTTTGTATGTCCTGTAAAATGTACTTTTCTCTATAACAATTTTGTTAGTCAGGGGTGTTGATATGTGCTTTTAAATAATAAGTTCTAAAAATATATACATAATAATGTTACAATCTTGGTATATTCCTCAGGCTGCATGGAATGGTGGGCTCATTGTTCTCATGCAGACAAGTGCAGAGTCCCCAAAGATCTTTTCATTACTGCACAGGATCTTTGCCGGAGAATCAATGCAGTCTCTCAGAGATTCTGTTGTTAAAATAGGTGTTAGCAATGATGATTTTCAGGTAAGAATATAGCGTTCTTTGTAAGATTATAATAATTGACAAAGACATTCTGTTCTACCTAATAGAATTTATGAACACCACATTTAAATACTTTTTCCTGTCACCATTATAATTATCTACTATTATTTTGTCTATCAATGGCAAAATAGAACTGATAAGTACCACATCCTATGTACACAAAAACATAATCTATTAATTGGTGGTTAGAACACATCCTATTTTTTTATAATGTCCATTGTGGTTTCCAGGCATTTTTGGTATATGCTGGAGGTATTTTTGCCAACAGTGGTAACTACAAAGGCTTTGGTGATACCAAGTTCATTCCAAATTTACCTAAAAACTCATTTGAGCTTATTGTGAGAGCTTCCAAAGCATTTGATGATGACACTCAACACATGATGAAGCTTTGGCAACAAACTGAGAATTTTATTTATAGCATTGCCCCAAGACTCACGCGTCTCGGTCTAGCTGATAAGGTCAGTAAATAAGGTCTTACTGTTTAATATATTTACTTTAGTATTATTTAATTTGTTCAACTATACTTGCATTTTATCTCAAGATAGGTGCAAGAGTTTAATTTTACAGCTTCTCAGTCATACATATTTGAGTAGGCTAAAAACTTATTGTATAATTTATGGCCTGCAGAATGAAAATACTATAAAAAAACTAAACAAAACCCATCCTCACTAATATTATAAACGTAAAAGTTTGTGAGTATGGATGTTTGTTACTTTTTCACGCCCGAATGGGTGGAATAACACATAGGCTACTTTTTAATCCAGGTCCGACCCCATTCTGAAGTCCATGCAGACAAAGTCGGGGGCAGAAGTTAGTTATATTATAATCCTTATATTTTTTTCAGCTATTAGGTATTAAAAATGCAAACAAAGGTTTTAGTCATAATATTATATTATAACAAAGATTTTACTTCTAGGGTGTGACCACATACTTCTCTAGTAACTGTACTGAAGAAGATTCTAACTTAGTGAATGATTGGATGAAAACTAAACGCATTGAAGCGTACATCTGTCGCACATTTAAAACTACCGCCGAGGATGGCTGTAAGTATGCGATAAGAACAAAAGAATTAACTCATTTTGATTTTGATGTTTAATGAACATTACAACCAAAACCAATAGCATTTTGAAATCGAATCATTGATTGATCTACAAGATGATAACTGGTGTTTAGTTTAGATGACTTTTTTTATAATCTCTTTTGTATTCATTTTTGATAAGTATTTAACATTTCATCACTTTAGTATTTCTCCTTATGGTATTTTTTTTAGATGCCTTAAGATTATTTAAAATAATAATGTAGAAAGAAGATACCATGATTACCAGTGATCGGAAAAAGGTCAACTGAGTTACCTAAACTTCAAAGAACAGACACTGCAGACACATAAAGTGGAGACTTCCTTATAGCAACAATTTTTTTCAGGATAATTGTCACACATCACACCATTAAAGTACATTAAAATAAAGATAGGAAACGAATTCAATTGTTTTCTATAATAATAACATTAATATTAAATGTACGTTAGTGACGTCCCAAATCCCGGAATATTCCAAAAAAAATGTTGTCGTAAGGAAGTCTCCACTTTTGTCTTAGTTCTTTAAACAAGTTTAGGCAAATAAGCTCACCTTTTTCCGATCACTAATCCCTTGGGTGGGGGATGTACAATCAAAACTTATTATTTACAGTACCACTATATACCATCCGCTTCGCCAGTGAAGAGAAATCACCGAAACCTCCCCTAACCATGGAAATGGAGAAGTACAAGGGGGCGTATTTCCAAGTTACGCGCGGTGACTACTCTCCACTCCTGAAACGGGTTAATGAAAACCTCACGAAGGCCAGGGAGTATGCTGCTAACGACAATGAGAAGAGCATGCTAGAACATTACGTCAAGAGCTTTAAAGAAGGCGACTTGAGTGAGCATAAGGAAGGCAGCCGATACTGGATTAAGGATAAAGGACCAATAATTGAAACGTGAGTGTCTCTCATACATTTCATTACCCCCTTTATCCACCGCAATACAAACCCGAGTCATTTCCGCTGGCTAAAACTCCCTTTACTGTGATACTCTCATGCATGGAGTACTTCAAATGCATATGCATATCAGGCATACCATCTAAAAGGGTTTTAAAATAGGTTTTTGTAATCTGTAGAAAATAGTCACAGTAACACCCCAAATAGATTTTATAAATTTTTATCAGTGTCCTAATACCATCTGTGTTTTAAACCATTGGCAGATATCAAGGCTTCATCGAAACTTACCGCGACCCCAGCGGGCAGCGCGGCGAGTTCGAAGGCTTTGTAGCGATGGTGAATAAGGAAATGTCGAAGAAATTCGGTGACCTCGTCGATGGAGCTGAGAGATTCATTAAGCTGCTGCCTTGGGGCAAGGACCTGGAGAAGGACACATTCCTACGACCTGACTTCACCAGTTTGGATGTACTAACCTTCTCTGGAAGTGGTATTCCTGCTGGAATCAACATTCCAAATTGTATGTATACCTAGTAGACAACTATTCATTGTTCACTAACATTTTATTAATGAATCCTCTACAACACATCTATATTTCGAGATAACTCACTATGAATCCTTAATGTCATTTTCTTAATGAATAAATTTGTCAAGAGAATTTCCAGTATTTTTCACTCACTAAATAACTTTATATTCTATGCACGCAGATGATGAGATTCGCCAAAACGAAGGTTTCAAGAACGTGTCTCTAGGAAATGTGATCCCGGCTGCCTATAAGGAATCTGTCATTCCATTCCTTTCGGATAGCGATAAACAGTTGTTAGAGAAATACAGGGTGGCTTCGTTCGAGGTAAAAATCGTATCACAACACATTTTGCTTGTTATCGGATATATTTTGATGTTTTAGGTCCCATTTAATGAAGTGAAATCCTTTTTTTTTATCAGAATCGGATTTTTTTTTTTAATTTATTCATTAATTTAATCCGGAAAAAAGGAGGACGTGTAGGATTAGCTAACAAGAAAAATCCAATGTCATTTCCGACCAAAAGTCTTATGAAGCAACGATATTTCCATTCACTACAGTGTATTATGTATGTTCAGGTGCAAGTTGGTCTCCACGAGCTACTTGGCCATGGTAGCGGCAAACTGTTGGCGCAGAATGCTGATGGCACATTCAACTTTGACAAAGACAACGTCAAGAACCCCCTTACTGGTAGGATTAGTTTTTTATACTGTCTCTTGGAAAGGTTTTCCACAAACAATAGAAGTTTGTTACAACATTGTACATAAATAATTATGAATGTTTATATTTTTGTAAGTTTAAAATCTTCTAAATTTACTGTCAATCTATTGCTTTATCTTTCGCTAACAAATGTATTTATTTACCTACCTAAATTTACTTTTGCATCTAAATTGTAAAAGTCCAACATTGGACTAAATAATATAGACATTAATGTATTTCTTAGGCAAAGAGATCGAATCGTGGTATTCGCCTGGAGAGACCTACGACAGCAAGTTTACCACACTTGGTTCCGCGTTCGAAGAGTGCCGTGCTGAAGCTGTGGGGCTTTACCTCTCTCTGGTGCCAGAAATATTGAAGTGAGTATATGGTCGGTGTTTTGGCTAGATTTCAAACACTATCACAAGCCTATCCTGAGTAATAGTATATTTATTTCATTTTACAATTTGTCTGAATTGTTAGAAGTCGCACTGCATATTTGTATAATGCAACAACAATAACTTTTCTAATTCCCAGATTTCATAATTATCTTGAGTGGATTGTTTGCATTATTTTATATATATAAAATATAAGATAGTATCTTGTTACCGAAATTACCCTATTTGTCAGAATCTTCGGGTACGAGGGTCAAGAAGCACAAAACGTTACCTACGTAAACTGGTTGAGTCTGCTGTGGAACGGAGCCGCAAAGGCCACAGAGATGTACCAGCCGGCTACCAAGACTTGGCTTCAGGTATCTATAATACCTTCGTTTTCTCCACATGGATAAAGGCATATTTAGATTGCCCGATATCTATAGTCAATCGCTTACAGCTATGCAGTTTCGTGTATTTTGAATTTTTTGTGTTTGGAGTTGGTTATATCGATATTAGTTGTTAGGAATAAAAGTTTTTGTAGAGCTATAAAAGGTCATTTTTATCCCTAGAAATAGCGATAAGATGTAATTATATATTGTCTCATATTTTACATGTAGGCTCATATAGTCTATAATCATATTTATTTAAATAATTGTTACAGGCTCACGCCCGTGCTCGCTTCGTGTTGATGCGTCTGTTGGAACTGGAAGGTGAAGGTATGCTCACCATAACGGAGTCAGAACCTGGCAAGAATCTGCTCCTCACTCTGCAGCGAGAACACCTCGCCACACGGGGCAAGAAGATCATTGGTATGTCGCTCGTTACGCTATAAAAACCATTACACTTTGATTTGCAGGTTAAACCTTATATTTCCATGATTTCTAGGTGATTTCCTCGTACAACTGCAGACAATAAAGGCGACGGGTGACGTGGCGGCGGGAGAGAAGCTGTTCGATAAGTACAGCCGGCTGGACGAGCCTTGGAACCGCTGGCGTGACATCGTCATGTTGCATAAGCAACCGCGCAACATCTTTGTACAGCCTAACACTTTCGTTACTGAGAGCAACAAAGGTAATGTGCAATCTAAAGCTTTTTTGTTTCAATAATATAACTAATTTTACCTATAACTACCCAACAAAGCTTATAAAGCCAACGGTGCGACACAACCAAAATTGCCACAAGGAAACCATTCCACTGAAATGAATAGTGATGAATAAGACTAGATGGACGCCAACAAAATATTTCAAGTTACATAATCAACCCATTATTCTGTCCCACTGCTGGGCACGGGTCTCAGAATGAGAGGGATTAGGCTATAGTCCACCACGCTGACCTAGTGCGGGTTGGCAGACTTCACACGCCATCGAGAAAATGTCTCAGGCATGCAGGTTTCCTCACGATGTTTTCCTTTACCGTTTAAGCGCGTGATAATTAACTATTTAATACGCACATGACTTCGAAAAGTCAAAGGCACGTGCCTTGGGCTCGAACTCGAGACCTTTGACTTAGTAGACCACTAGGCTATCACGCGTAATTAAATATTTCAAGTAAAGAACAAAAATTTTTTTACTTGTCTACTGATTTACTAAGTTAGCCACGGATTTTACAAATCACCATTTAACGTTTTTAATTTTGAAACGAAATGAATCAACTGACTTCTTATAACAGTATGATATTGTTGGTCAGTGCAGGAGTTTTTAATTATTTATGAAGGAAATTTAAATATTGGTTATGTTAGGTTAGAACTGTGACTACACGATGAACCATCCAGAACCAATTGTAGCCGTTGTATAGATGCTATAAAATAACAACCATTTGGGTTGTATTTACAGTAGCTAACATCGATGATAAATAGTGGCTAAGATAGTATTTTTTAGATGAACATTGATAGTGGGTGACCTGAATGAACCTGATTGTTTTTTTTTTTTTTTTTTTAAACGTTGCCCCACACTAGGATTTTCTCCTGTGTCGTGGGTGCGTTTACAAACACAAATTCTCACATACACAAACGCCCAGACCCGGAACAACTACCTGTAGATCATACAAATATTTGCTCCGTGTGGGGATCGAACCCACAACACGTGGCGCAGAAGCCGATCGCTCAACCGCTACGCCAATCGTGTCGTCAAATTTAGAGGACAACGTAGTTTTTTAGAGGAGAATAATGCTATTAAATAGAAGTCGTGTTAATTACAACCCTATTTTATATCATTTTAGGCAATGAAATAGACCTGAAGCGTTACCCAGCGAATGCTGAAGGCATGATCGCGTCCTGGATGGAACGTTTCCCCAACACAGACATCGACGAGATCCTCGAGCAGTTGGCAGAGAGAGACAGCATGTATTTCCACGAGCTGAAACCCATTGCCGCCGCATAATTATCATACATAATCATAAATAAAATACTCTTTATTCCGAATAAGAAGTCCCTATGACATGTTTCTACAACGTAACCTTCTACATGTAACGTTTTTAAACTTGATGTTTAAAGAAGCTCTTGCCCGCATTTTCACTCGCATTACTTTTTCTTGAATTTTTCCGATGTTTTACTAGTTATTCTGCTCTTCGGGGCGGAGACAAATCTAAAATGTATGGTCCGCTGCGTCATCGTGTGTCCGTGAATCATACTGATTCAAGTGGCCTTTTAGATACCCCGAGTTTTTCAAGATCAAAGTAACACCTGCCACTGGGACTTCCTAATTGGAACAGAGAGTATTTGTTAGTAACTAATATAAATATATTTGTAGTTACTGGTACTGACTTTAATAATATCATTTTAATATCAATATCATAATATACTACCAAATTGTATAATGATTTCGGTTTTTTATTTAAGTCTAGTTCGTATATGCAATAAGTCCCCGAGGGCTGGAGCGCTCGTAGTTGTGTACCTATTTTATGGTATATTATGACTGTTCCTCTTAGCACTATTCTAATAAAGCTTAAATAGTATGCAAAATATTCCTTTTTGATAGAACCACTTTGAGCAAGTATGTGGTGTCGGACAAATTCGCACGACTGCCGATATGTCGTCTGATAAATCAATGTCTGAATGAGAACAGACTGTCTGACTGTCTGATCTTACGTGGAAACTTAAGAAACTTAGAAACAGGAGTAGGAATAACAAAAACATTTTTTAACTATATAATTTATTCACATTCAATACAAAACGTGTGTGATTGAAAATTCAATATCAATCGTAACAATCACAGTTCCAAAGTCACCGCGGTAACTATGACTAAACGAGGAATATTATAATTCAACACACACTAATAAATAATTTGCAATTCTAATAAAAATTAATAAATAGATTCGAAATTACGAAGATGAACGATTTGCATACAATTATTGCTTTTAAACACCACTGTAAAACTAACCGCTTCCTGACTGGTACAGCAAAATAATAATGTTAAAACGAGTAGCGCTACAACAACGCTCGTCGTATACATGAGTGAAACAAAACGGCAGCAGCTTACAAGTAATATTGGTTAAAACTGAAAATATACACGTTCTGACTTCCTGTCTATAAATAGTTATACCTAATGAAATCATCTAAGCACCATTCTATTCGATTACTGTTACTCGTGACTTAGCATTCAATACTTTAATGATTACGATAAATATTTAAACTTAAATTGACTTACGGTCACATAAAAAAATGTAAATTGATAGTAACTAAGAAAAATTATAGTTAATAATATTGAGTAGAACATATTTGTGCAAACACACACTAAAATTTGTGTCATTTTATATTTTTCAATAAAACTGACTATATCAAATCCAGTCATTTATGTTTTATAAAGGCACATAAGAATAAATTTACAATAAACACTTAACAAAAAGATCACTCATTGCAAAATATATTATTTCACTTCAATAGTATGTGAACAGTAACAAAATCTGTTCAGCTTAAAAAGCTGTATCAAAATATATACTGCAGTCGGTCACCGCACTTTGGAGAAAGCCAACAAAGTTACACAAAACAATTTATATATACAGTCTACTGTAATTTGGTAAACCTGTGTGAAACTAGCTACAACGTATTCATAATTTAATTAATTTGATTGATGACCCGAATCCCTAATATCCGATAACATTTAAGAACTTTTAATTCTAATTTTTGCACAACTAACATTTACTTTGATTTCAGTGAGATTCATTGCATTACCTAAATTTGCCACTAAAGACAGTCTTAAACTTCTGTCTGTGACATGATTTTTTAAATTTACATGAAATCTAGAAACACGCGAGTACATACTACGTTTGGCAAGAGTATCGATATAGCCTCCATTAGATCCATACTAATAAAAGACTAATGACATTGTAAATAAGTTATAACAAAAACAGTGAAAGCAAGTTCCGTCAGATTCTACACCTACAGTGTCTTCGGTAAGACTGCAAAGTTAATTGTCAAAAATGCTTATATAAATCACAAAATCAAGTTATATCCTGCCCAATCAATAATTCCTTTCAGTCAACTTTCTCAGAGCATTCTGCACCGTCGCCTTCGCGTTCGCCTTTCGGTGAGATATTGGATCTGAAACATTAGAGTTACGTTATGTGCTTATAAGTAAACTTTAAAGAATTCTTTTCTTTTGAATTTCTCTGTGATGTGTCAACATTATGATAAAGTGCATATTCCAATTATTATTAGGTAATTCTACTGTTGTATGATTTTGAAAGTTAAAGTGATGTTGGTAGGCATTGTGATCCTGAGTTCTTTACGAGCAATATAGTTGTGGAATCATTAAAATGTGAATATTAGGTCTATCTACATTTGGAGGCATTCTTATAATTTACATATTTCACAAAACTTTCTTGTTTGCTTATATTGTATAGGATGTAAAACTTTTTAAAAGCATTAGTGCTATAAATTTTATTCGAAAGCGTGAAGCGTGCACAGAATAAAATCGTATTATATTTCACTTTGGGAAAGTTATTTTTAATTATTTACGTGACATGTAAGTACAAAAGTATACACACCTTGGCAGTATTTCCTTCTCAGCATCAGGTTTCCTGGTAACGCTGATCGATATCTTTTTTCTTTGCCTTATTTTTTCCAATATATTTTCAGGGCTCGGTTCTTTTTCACTTTCTTTCAATATAATCGCGGAATTGCGAGTTGTTCTTTTCGGTCTATAAGTAGCATAGTTACCAGGAGAATACATTGATATTGTTCTGTTGTATTTGTGCGGATCTCTCAATGAGTTTACCAGACTATTATCTTCGGTTCCATCGGAGCTATCCAAAAGGGATTTAGTTCTTGAGTATCTGTTTGTACCATACGTGGACGGTTGTTCGTAGTCTAAATAACTTCTGCTCCCTGGATATTTCCTAAAGTCGTTGCGATCGAGAGATCTATAAGTATCAATTTTATCGTTCAGTCCATAGTTTTCATACCTAATGTTACTTCTAGTACTAACAGGCAAATCGGTTAAAAGAGATCTATAGCGTTCCGTGGACGGCGATAGGTCAGACGAGACGGAGAGCCCTGGAGACATCGGAGACAAGTCGTAAACCAAGGGCGACGTCGGTGACACGTCATATTTAGTGTCTGTCGGTTGAGAGTGTATTCTGGCGACGGGATCATACTCGGTAGCTCCAGGGCCAACTAAACTACTCTTTCGTCGTTGCTTCTTTTCATTGAATCTAGAATAAAAGCTTTTTCTCCGTATTCTGTCGACAATGTCTTCTTTTTCTGGTGTGGTGGAATCGTGACTTCGCATTTGTATTGTAGTGTTGTCTGTGGGGGATAGAGGATATCTGTCCGAACATTTAACATCAGCACTAAGATCAGACTTGAACTCGGAGTTTGAAATAGTTGACCTACTTCTCGACCGACTGCGACTCTGTGTATCAGTGTATTCAGTATTTATACTATTATCTATAGTAAGTGCTGTATGCTTTTCTGATATATCTTTCTTTTCAGTCTCACTTTCAACAGAGGAAATGTTCATAATTTGAGGTTCTATCACAGGATTAGTAGGAACTATTTTCTTAACTCTTGGCAATCTAGAGAAATCTAATTTTAAACTGTTTCTAATGTTCTTTGATTCATTTTCTTTCTTGGTCGCAGGTTGATCATCATTATCAACAGGCAATGCAGGAACACTGTCACTGGAAGTTCTGCCGTACTTATTTTTGCGTCCAAGACCGTTTAAGAGGAGCGACGTTGGCCTACGAGGTTTATCTTTGTCGAGACAGTCTATAAAGGATTCAGGATTAGATTCAGATTTACAATTAGTTTCACAAGGCGGTTCAAGACTTTCGCTTTGTGATTTTTCAACTTTGGACCTATCCTTGGGTTCAAATTTTTTAAAGAGACCTAATACTTTTGAAACGGTAGTTTTGTTTGAAGGAGTATTTTGTGTTTCAAGAGCGGCGACATCGGTCAGTGTGACAGCTCTTTTAATGAGATTCGATTCAGTTGTAGGTTCTACGTTGACGGGCACGGATTGCTCTCGTTGCAGTCTATTTAACTTAGAACTATCTTTTTTTGAGTCATTCTTAACACAATTCTCAGCACCCTTTTCTGGAGAACTCGATTTATTAGATGCGAACTTTTCTAATTTATGTCCTATCGATTGCAAAACAGATTTCTTTTTCGTGACTGTTGTAGGTTTGGTACCGTCCTCATCAGCAACTTTTTCTTTAACTTTCTTTGTCACTTTTTTCTTTTCAGTATTTGTTTTAGGATCACTAGACTCTTGGTTGCTCCCTAAATCAGTCTTAGATTTCGATGAAACTTTTCTAATAATCTTTTTCTTTACCGTGCCTTTCTTTTCAGTTTGATCGTTTTCGCCAGTTTTTGTAATCGATTCATCTTTCTTCGAGGACATATCACAGTCTTTATGTTTAGTATCTCCATTAGATGTAGATTTCTCAACGTCTACAGGTGGATTACCATTCGGCATAGTTGCATTCTTTTCTGTTTTAACTTCCACTGTTTCAGACTCATCATTTTCTTTGTTTTTGGTTATCTGATACTTTTTCAAAGACAAATTAGCGTCACTAGATTTTTTGTCTATTTCTGGGTTTGAATCGGTACCATGTTCTAACCTTATGGTATTTTTAACTGAATCGGATTTTGTCGTTCCTTCGGGCTTTTTCCTAGGCAAGGTAATACTAAAACTGACTTCTACATCAGATTTAATCTCGGGATTAATTTTTTCAACATTCGATGGGGAAGAATCATCTATTTTAACTTTAGAATCCTCTGCTTTAACGTTACGACTGATATAAACTTTTTCAGGGGACGGACTACTTGTAGGATAGCTTTTCGGTCTTATCAACTTTGATTCCCTCGGCAGGGACCTCTCTTTATTATCGAAGTCTCTACTAAACGAACTTTCAGGGAGCACATTTTCACTCGGCTCGTCTATAGAATCTAAAGTTTTTACAGGATAGCTTTTGGGTCGGACCAATCTGGAATCTTTAGAGCTTTCATCAGAAACTGATTTTTGTCTTGTGTTTTCTAAATGACCATAACGTTTCGAATTTAACATCGATGCGGACGTATCAACTGCACTCTCTTTGATGTTATCCAGGATCGGGAAAAAGGGAGTGTTGGACCTACTGCGTTCTTTGCCGGCAACGAGTCCAATAGGTGAAAGACATTTTTTAGGAGCAGGGATGTCTTCCTTGAAAGATGGTGGCGCATCAGCTATATCTGTAGGGCTCCTCGCAGCGCCCGCCTCTTGCGATTTGTTTCTCTTTTCTCTTATTTCACGCAAGATTTTTTGAGTTTCCAATTCTCTCTCCTTCCGATGACGTTCGTAAAGGTTTTCGTCAGGCGGTGAGTCAAAAAAGTCTGAGCGAAGGAACCTCGAGATACGGCGGCGCGGCTGGTCTCCGTTGCCACTGCAGGGCGCGCGTAGCGAGTGCCGCCGCAGAGCCGCGCCCGCCGCTGCACCGCTGTACGACGACGTGTAGCTCGGCTCCGACGTGCCGCTGCCGCTGCCGCCATCCGACCCGTAGGACTCATCAAGCGAGAGTGCTCGCTCTGGGGTCAAATATTTACTGAGGAGAGGTCTATCGCGCGGCCGCGGTGCGAGCGGCTCTCGGACGAGCAAACTAGGCGACGTGCACTCCACATCGACCGTCGCCAGCGACGGAGTCACTTCTCGTGAGCTGGACCGTCGTCGTGGCCGTGGAAGGGTGGAGTATTGTGGCGTCACAATATCTATCGTAGTGCCTTCCTTAATTTCTGTAGGCGGGTCGGCAACGACGACGGGAAGTGGTACATCGTCGGGAGAGTCGGGGGTGACAGGGTCGGTGGTGGCGGCGGCGGCGGGAGGGTCCAAGTGTTGGTCGGCGGCGGCGGGCGGAGTCTGGTCATGGGCGGTGGCAACCGGCGGGTCTCGGTTCTGGTCGCGGACGGTGGGCGAGTCCTGATCGCGGGCGGTGGCTGGCGGGTCCTGGTCGCGGGCGGCGGCGGCGGCGGCGGCGGCGGCGGCGGGCGGGTCGAGTTCGTGGTCGGCGGAGAGCGAGCGGGCGGCGCGCGGCGCGGCGGGCGGGCGCGGCGCGGTGCGCAGGGACAGCGTGCGGCGCAGCGAGCGCGCGGCGGCGGGCGGGAGGTGCGCGAGCAGTTGTCGCTGCAGGCGCCGCGACAGCGCCGGCGTCAGCCCGGACAGCGCGCGCATCTCGCGCTCCGAAAACTCTATGGAGCTCAGATCCAAGTCCGACAGATCTAGTCCGCTTTCGACGTTCGGTTCCGAGTTTTGTTGGCCGGTACGGTGCTTACCGGGTTTCTTACTACTACCTGAAATTTAATCGAAAAACACACGTTTCGATCATGCAGAACGCTCGCTGACATGGAGTATTTACAGTGCTCATACTCTAGATCTGATTTTGCGTTCGCTCGTCGATCGAGATGGAAAGGGGACTACGAGCGGAACCTCCTTTGATGGAATTTTAGATAAAGAAATAAAACTACGAGACCTGCATGAGCCCGAAAGATTTCACAAATTATGCAAACATCGATGCGATCGGTTAAAAGTTAATACATTCTACGAAAACTAAATACGGAATAGTTAAATTAAGTCAAACTGTAAGCTTTAAATATGCGAAAACAAATCACAAAAGAATGCATTAAAATGTTGCTTCTGTAGGGATAGTAATTTATCAAATGCGAACTAAATTATGGCTTCAGCGATATATTTCACATAGTAGAGGCATCTCTATGATCTGATAAACAGCCGCGGCGCACGGTGCGGAACACAAAAACACATAAATGAAGAAATAAATATAGTTTAGTACCTATTCTTGTGTGGCGTTTGTGGCAGATTTGTGGTTGGCGCTGGTGCCGCTGTGAAGTGAAGATTTGGTCGGAGCATGCAGTGTAACGCGCAACCCAACTGCAACCACACCAACACAAGCTCACTACCGCTGCACTGCGCGCCCGCCCCGCTTTGTCTAGTTGTCTAGTCTGGCTGCAGGTAAGTTGCCGCAGCTCCGCGACCGGGTAGCGAATGGACTCGTGACATGATCTCTATGTATACACCGACATACGTGTCGCCCAACATCGAGTGCTACCACATCCACTATCTACACATATATGCTATGATGATCACTTGTCAAACAAATTAACTGTCAGTCTGTAAATTCTTTGTACTGCTCTAATTTACTCGTCACTGAAAATTGACGTCCAAAAAATATAAAATGAGTTATTAATCTACTTTATAAAAATTGTACTGCACTGGCACAGGAGATGCGGCATGTGAAATGTCTTTGTACATTTCATGCAATGCTACTGAAATAACTGAATTTATTATAATCGAGAGCAACGCAACATTTTCCTGCTAGTGTTAGCGGGTAGGAGAAAGTCAACACCTGCACAAAGAATGCAATTTGAATACAATAATACACTACAATGCAAAAAAAAATGTTAAATTTATTAATAAAAAACAATGTTAATGAACTCTAAGGAAACACACATTATATTATATAATAGACTATGTATTGACAACTCATTGGCTGTTATATTTATAGTCTATTATATTTATATGACATTGATGTTAAGTGAAAACGATGTCGACGGTGGAAAACGTCGCGAATATCGGAGGCAATGGAGACTGTAGTTGGTTTGTGGCGTATATTCGGGGCACTTCATGAAATGGTTTGAAAGTTAATTTATTTGTTTTAGTGAAGCTAGCTTTGTTGTGAGTGTCGTTGACCGTGCGAGGCAGCACTAACTACTTGCGAGTTGCAGTGCGACGGCGACGCGGCGACCTTATTGCGAAGAACTCAAACCTTTTCACATATGGCAGCAGCTCTAAGCAACTGTGCCTTTAGAAAATGATTACTTTATTTATCAATTTTCTAATGGAATTGAAACTATTTATCGACACTGTATTCTCCAAAATTATAGAAGTCAGTGTTCAAGTAGGTGATTAGGGCTGACATATATGATGGGACCTTATTTTTTTTTTAATGTCACAGTTAATAATAGCTCGGAGCAGAATTTCTTCGAAATAAGGATTAACTGATGATCTGCTTACATGCTGCTAAATGCCGACATACTGTAAAATTTACATCAACATCAAGTGTTTTTACAAATAATTTGGAAAAAATCAGGGTTGGGTAAATATTGAATTAATAAGTGAATATATTATTTTATAATGAAACATTATAGTAAAATAACATACTTCTTAATAATCACAAATATTTTCACATTATTATTTTTGATAAACTTAATAAAATATAGCCCAAGCTAAAATATGAATATTTAGGAATTTAAAAAATATATTGTTTGTACATTTTTGCAAATTATTTCACGTTTATGTAAAGCGAAAGATAATATCTACGCTGATCAATGTGTGTCATGAAATACACCAACAATATAGTCAAGTGAGACGTGTATCGGTGGTGCATGCCTCAGGCGTGCGAGTGTATCAGTGGATACTGGCAACGTTTTCCCCGTGCGCGGGTGCAAGCGCGTGCAAAGCGGGCGACTCACCTCGCGGCAGGTGCTGGCGCGGCTTGAACATCGACTCGAAGTCCGCGTGCATGTCCCGCGAGCCCCAGCCCTCGCGTCTGTACCGGAACGAACACATTACTATGTTTATTATCCTATATAGGAAAATATGTTCCATACACACCACATATATGCAATCAGCTTACAACAACAATTACAACTGCTTTGAAATGGTTTCAGCATGCAACGAATGGACATGGCCTTCCCCGTTTGAATATATTAATTTCTACAAAGTGCTTCCACCATTTTGAACTGTGCACTAAGATAGTACAATAGCTGTAGATGAGTTACAGTCTATAAACAATATGTATTGAAAATTGAAATGAATGTCCAACCGCAGCTTCGGCTTTGGTCACCTTGGCCTTGGGCCATATATTTCGGCTTCGACTAACTCAAAAGCTGAAGCAGAAGTTTTGTTTCCATCCGCCGCTTGCCCATTCCTCGATGCGGTAAATCAAGGCTCACTAGTGTTTAAAAATACATAAACAAAATCTATTAAATTTTCATTATTCGTATTATTTGGTTCGTATTCTGACATTTATTGTAATTTTTTTTTATATAGCCTATTTTGTTTCCCACTGCTGGGCAAAGGCCTCCCCTAACTCAGTCCAGGATTTTCTATCCTGGGCATCCTCATACCTCATACAAATCTTCTGTCTAGATAATTGGTTTCAACCAAATCCTGACCTTCTGACCTTCGGTCGGACACAAGTGCTCAGTAACTAACACACAAGTCCTCAGTAACACTCGATTTGTCAAAAACTTAATGTCATTTCTATACATTTTGGTTCGATTCGTTTCTGTTATGTAACGAAATGATATTTATTTCTGTAATTTATAGAGATTTGTTAATGACACTTTTACAAGTCGATGTTTTGTGTTTAAACTACATTCTATCTATTTGTAGTGATTAATTTAAACTTACGTTTCAGACACACTTCGTTTACTTTCCACATATCTATGAGTGCTGCTTGTAATCATAATAATAAATCGTGTTACAGTGTAATATGTAGTAATGGAAGAATTTAATTATCATGAAAATTATGTTTGTTTTTGTTATTGTGTACTTATAAGTAAATGAATAGAAATTGTACTCACAATAGATTTCTCCTTGGTAAGTGAGGGCTGCATGCATAAAATTAACATTAGTTTAGTCGGTATATTAAGATAAAAGTACATGCGAATCTTTATTCACTCGTATTTGTCATGATCATGAATTTAATAAATTAAAAAGAAAATAACGTCAAGCGTGATTATTACGTAATTAAATTGTTATAAATTAACTTCATGAACGTTAATGTTAACTACGTTTAAAATCATTTATTGATGAAATAAACTATCTATATTTTGGCTGAAGATTATAGTATGATCTTACGATTCTTAACTCAAAATTTTAGTAGAAATTACCAAGTATTATTATTGTTGGCTGAGGATATATTACTTAACGGCTATAACTGTTCTACATTTCGAAAGAACATCAACTCAATATTCAATTATAATAATAAAAAGGATTTTCGTAAATTTATTTGCTTCATTTTAAAACAATCCTGTTGTATCAGGGTTTGATTGAATTGTTAGAATTCTATTCTAATAAATTGTTGTATAGCTAAGCCATACATTTGTGATAGTGGGTATTTTACCTGTTGAAGAACGGTGACTGTAGATTGTTGAACAGTGAGTGTTGACTAAAGCCGGGACCTTCCTCGCCGTTCAGGCGATTCGTCAACGCGCGTACCTAAGATGTAAAGGGGAATAATAAAATATTATGAACTGAAACCTAAATTATAACGTATTTTTTTCGCAAAGAAAAATGTACAGACGGAGAACGCAGTCTGAGAGAGCCTGTTTGAGAGTCACATACATTACATCATGCCTGTATTTCCCGAAGTATTAGGCACAGGTGTACTACTGTACTTGGGTAAGACACATAATTTCTTGTAGACTTTTTGCTCTAGCACGTCAGAATTTGGAGATGTATACCTACCTGCCAATCTCAAGGTAAAAAATACATGTAGCGAAGGAAACTAAAAGATATTTGAAAGTAGAATAATAGGACTACAGGATGCTTCAGTTAGAAATGACCGTAAAAATTTGCTGCCCATGAAAAAATACTTCAAAGATCGTCAAAAAACATGTTTTGAGTACTTTAAGATTGGTATATTTCCAAATTCTGAAGTCCTAGAGCAAATCTGTTGCCGGATTCAGATTTAGGGTTAAAAAATCTACAAGAAATTATGTATCACACCCAGATGCTATAACATCTCAGGCTACGCTTTTCTTTTCCTTATCTCCTAAGTCGGGTAAGGCATTGAAATAAAGCCCCTCGCAGTGTTCCGAAGCGGAAGGCGAAATGTGGGAATATATGGATAACAGTAATTTGTTACGCTAAGGCGTGCTAAGATATTTTCTATTTGGAGTGTTTTCCAGTCCACATAAAACAGTAGCGCAAGACCAGAGCTGACGTTGTTAGTGTTATTAGCGGTTGGTGTGTGAAGTAGAGTGGTAGTTTACGTACCCGGTGCAGCAGCGTGGAGAAGAGGTTGTCGGCGGTGAGCAGGTGGAAGCCCTCGTCCTCCTCGTCGTCCTCGCCGGAGCTGACGGACTCGGCGCGGGCGGCGCGGCTCGGCCGCAGCCGGTGCATGTGCGCGTCCTCCTCCTCCT
The DNA here is from genome assembly GCA_910591435.1 of Acronicta aceris. NCBI lineage: Eukaryota > Metazoa > Arthropoda > Insecta > Lepidoptera > Noctuidae > Acronicta > Acronicta aceris. The sequence continues at coordinate 5,379,038 of OU342763.1, read as the reverse complement.
CCGACTCCCCGCCGCTTACCAAGCTGCTGGGAAATACCAACAATTTATTATAGTTAGGTCTACCCTTTTTAAGCTCACGAGATGTCGCCACAGAAGAGTAAGGTCCTGAAGTACCTATAGTGTATACATTTTGTCAATACGTGCGTGAAAACAAAGTAGGTTATACATTCAATCATAATTATTACCTTTTCATCTTTACCTTTAAATGGTAGGTACCGTAAAAATATCTAGCATGCTGCAGAGATACTTAGTCCCATTTTGTGCGGAAAAAATGGACGGTATAAGTTTCCGAAAGATAAAACTGTCACAAAACACTAACATTCATTGACCCATAACTCATATTTGCCATAATTCATTTCAAATATTACAAAATTTTCATAAAATTATTCTAATTAGTAATAAACCCGCGCAGCCCACCCAGAAACAGTGTAATTTGACATTCCTAATTGACTACCTGACTGTTTTTTATGACCTCAGGTAAATATTTACCATACATAGAACCCATCAACACAATACAAAATTAGTCAGTTCAGAAATAAGAAAATTATTACCATTTTAAATTTACGCTAGACAGAGAACATACTATAAATAATTGTGATGTCATAACTCTCTGTGACATACAAATCCTATACTAACACGCGTTTTGCGGGAAAGGGACAAAGCATCCCCTCTTAATTCCCACCAAAAAGTTTAAATGTTTATATCTTAGAACTCTATTAGGCAATTTAAATTATTTTTTCAGAACACGAATTATATTTCATTACATTTTTCACTAAGCTTAATAAATCAAGTTCCCGTTCTTAAGAATCGTAGCATAGTGTTTAATAGCTTAAAACTTTGTTCTCGAATCACTATCTATTGTTAAAAACTGCATTATAATCCATTACATCTTAACATACAGACAGACGGAGCGACCGTTTTATACTATGTAAAAACGTATATTACCTGATACGCCTAGGTTTAGAGGTGCGGTGATGTCTGGCGGTGGGTACATGCTGCGCAGCTTCGGGCTCTAGACTGCGCTGGCGCGGCGTGACGTAGCCCTTACCCTCCACGGCGATGGGGATGATAAATTCGCGCGCAGACTTTTTGATGGGCTCGCCGGGACTGCTGCACGCTTCGCTCGCGCTGCCCGACTCCGTTGATGCCAGCCGTCTGAACAATAATGGACATAAAGTTATATTTGTGAAGGAAAAATAACTTTATAATCTTAGCACTGAAAATGCAAAAAAAAAAACAAAAAGATAATAATGGACATGTTATAATTTTGTATAGTAACGTATTATTTATATCTGTTTTGGAGCTTTTTTTCATCAATTTCACCGTATTTTTTTATGGGATAGGAGGGCAAACGAGCAGACGGATCGCCTGATGGTAAGCGATTACCGCCGCCCATGGACACCATAGGAGTCACAAGTGCGTTGCCGACCTTTTAAAAGGGGATTGGGCCTCCGGTAACCTCACTCACTCGGCGAAACACAACGTAAGCGTTGTTTAACGCCGGTTTTCTGTGAGGCCGTGGTATCACTCCGGTCGAGCCGGCCCATTCGTGCCGAAGCATGGCTCTCCCACGTAAAAATGCAATGCAATGCACGTAAAAATTTAATGCATTCCGGTTAAACGCTATCTGAAAGTTAAATAATGTATTTAATTGCACTACTCTAAAAAGTTTAGAATTTGTTTACTTTTTTTATTTAAATGTGGAGGATGAAATGAGCAGGTGGATGGAGGGAGAGAGGGATAAAGGGTGTCCAAAGAAAAGATGAATAGATTGTGTTAAGCCCATATGATGGAAAAGACTGTGAAAGATGAGGTTGACAAGGATGTATGAAAAAAAGGATAAGCTGCGCCGACCCCAAATAAATTGGTACAAGGGCAGGAAGATTCTAAAAAGTTTACTAACGTAACTAGTAATCAAGGCTACTAACCGGAGCGGAGTGGCCCTAGCCGCGGGTGCAGGTGCGGGCGCAGGTGCAGGCGCAGGCGCAGGTTTGTGTGCGGGAGTGCCGGCCGCGTCCTCTGCCGCCACCGTGATGGGGATGATGCGCTCCACCGACACACCCCTGGTGTGGTACAACCATATTATCGATTAAATAACACAATACTTACTCATCTCAATTGGATTTAGTTTCATTCAAAAAGAGGCTTTCAAGCTGCCTCATTAATCTAATAGTACTAAGCGCGATTTTCAGGTCGAGCAAAGTGTTATTGTGATTTTCTATGAAGTTCTCATTAGGAGATCGGAGTTTGGATACGCCGTGTACAAGCCCGGTCAATAGGCTCATCATTAAATAAAAGTACAATAAACTCATTTAATTTTTTTCGTTCTAGATGAGACCTAAAACATACCGGCGAACTGTGGGTGTACATTAATACAATTGTATCTAATCCTTCCGAGAATACAGGTGTGATGGTAATAGTATGGTGCGTAATTCAGTCACAAGGAAGCTTTCAAAATTGTTTGATTGAAAACTATAGTTAACTACTATACTGTACTACTAACTCTGCTGCTAATGACGTAGTGAATCGCTCTTTACTGTAAAATATTTGACTACTTTTGGCATTGACAGTACAATGAAAACCAGTGTTAAGCAATGATCTGTGCTTGACATTATGCTGATATGGAGACCCATTAGACCCATCATGAGACATACATTTCATTCTATTTGTTATTTATTTAAGCCACTTCTTGTATCTTTAATTTATATTTTTTCTTCTTCTTTTTCTAATTTTTGTAACCTGGCATTGGTCTCATGATGTGGTTTACCAAATAAATATTTTTTCTTTCTTTCTTACTTTGATATTTACATAATAAAAAACACTAGCATGCTCTAGTTAATCCTTCCAAATGCTACATGATATTAATGTGACCTAAAAATAGTACAGAAGAGTTAATTCAGACCTTGGGCGATGATCCTCGACGCGGTGTTGCGCCTCAGTGCGGAAGAGCCGCGGCTGTGCGAGCGGCGCCGGCGCAGTCAGCGGCGCAGTGAGCGGCGCGGCCGGCGGCGTGCCCGGCGGAGACACTAGCGACGCCACGCCCGCTGACGACGACCGACCGTACGGCATCGGGGGCTTGCCTGCACGACAATACAATGTACTCTCAACCGAATATCACTCATAATAATAACTCACATCGTCAGTTTAGGTTTTCAAAAACCAGAAGTATCATAAGGCTATTGGTGGCTTTCAACTTGAGCATACGCAATCTTTAAACTCCACGATATCATTTTCTTCGACGAATTATACTGCCATTTAAATTACATAAGTAAATATATAATTTATTTAAATAAAAAAAAAACGTTTTGATGTATTTGTAAAAACCGTTCACTATCACAGAGGTCAATTCGATATCTATAAAATGATAAATAAATTTGATTTGAAAATTCTAAATGCATTATGGTCTCACCATTAATCTTTGCATTATCTATAGTAAGAAATTAACGCAAATTTACACATTATTAATATGATAGAATGTAAGATTAGATAACTATGGATTTAAGAAAGACTTATTTGAATAATTTTACCTGTACGTATGGCAGACGATATAATATCACGCGCTGCGCGGCGGCGACTCTCCTCGCCGGCTTTCTCCTCGACCAACTTCGCCATAGAGTTTTGTAGACTCCTACGAATTATATTCCACATTAGTCATATTACAATAAATAACTTGGCATGAACGTCGCGTCTACATTAATCAGAATGTACAAGAAAACAGCATTCGTCATTGTCAAATAGTTACGTATTGCCTTACGTAAGTATGAAATGCATGTGGTGTGGCGAATGTTTGGATGACTGTAAATTGTCAAAGTGACTAAATAATGACGAGGAATGTTCACACATACTTGCTACAATTCGAATTATTCTACAAGACGTCTATATGAATTTCAATATGTTTACATTATTGCTTAGTTTGTATGACTACATAAAATCTATCTGCTGGGACCCCGATACAATTTTAGTTCTTAACGATAATAAATAATAAAATATACTGACCTTCTCGCGTCTTGCAGCAGTACGGCTGGGTCGACTGAGGTGGAGCTGTGTGAAGGCTCACTCTCAGTCTTCTTGACGCCACTGCGAAGGTTTGTTTCACGCTCCGACTCAGTCGGTGTCTGTGAGACAGAACAGTAGTATGTACAATGCAAGAACCTACGATACTTTTCCAGTAAAACTTATTATAATTTATATATCACTGATATTAGAGAATATGTAGTTTGATTTTTTTGTATGACCACTATATTTTATTGTCAATACACTACTTGCTAATTTAACTAATACACACGACTACTAGATGCTAAATTCTGGTCGAAACTACTGACGACCATCACACTGTAAGTATTGTATACAAAATGATCGTATGCGCCAAAGCAACCATCGTAGATGCATACTTTTGCAAACGAAGAATGCATGTGCTTTATTTATTTTTAAAGACGTTACTAAGCTTAATTGGCTTAATTATAATTAGCGCCGTCTACCATCACGTGTAAAAGCAATAATATATGTACCAATTCCTCAAATACATTGATGGCGACATTTGGTAGCTCCATAGAATGGTAGCATAAACGGACACTTTTGAAAAATGAATCAAAAGTGAACGAAATGCTTTTAATTAGTCGAATTTATTATTATATTTTTTGAAAATAAATTACCTTGATAATGAACTGATATCTATAAATACTAAAGATGGCTAGGGGGCATAACCTAAAGATTATATTCATTGCATTATTGAATTGTAATTATTAAAGTTTAAATACATTATATGCATTGAATAAACTTAGTACAACAAAAAGTGATTCATTTCTATTGTCAACTATATTTGCCAATTTCCTGTAATGATTCATTTTTTTATGTGGTCTATTCTTAGTTACCTTTAAGTGTATTAGTATAATAATAGGTAGCCTAATTAAATACTGTGACAGTCACCATATCTGCATTTTGTAGGAGGAAATAGTGTATTCGTACATATACAACTGCACTTTTTTTTCACTTTTTCAATCGTTATAATATATATCTTTTAACTGGAGAATAAAATTGACGTTTAGACAGATTTTGTATAGAACTCAACAATTCGAATTTGTTCCTCCGATAAAGTTATCTGGCGATGGAAAAATCTGCCCTTAGAGCACTAACATTAACATATAGCATTTAACTAAATATTAAATAATTGCAAAGTAATAAATACACATAAGGTTATCATGTTCATTTATAAAAGTAGGGACAAACGAGAATACTAAAAAAATCTAGTCAAACTGATTCGAGTGTCGCCAATACTGTAGTTATTGAAACACTCTTTTAAAGATTTTCGGGAACGCAGTAATACTCTCTCTAATCTCGATAAGTTAAGAATGGTCACCCATTCATAGATAGACTGCAGAACGCGTAGCCTTAACTTGTGGATCGATTGATAAGTATAGGTTTTAAAAAGCTTACTAGCAATGTGGGTCGCACATAACCAGTATTCTTGTTAACCCCTCCTGCAAAGCTAAATGCTTTGTTACGAGTGGTTCACGTCGCTAGTGAAATGGGTGGAGTTCGAAACTGCAACCACATGATCGCAAGTCCGACGCCCAAGCCATTAAGCTACCGCCGCTTCAACAGTTCAGCCGCTTCTTCAGTTATCACATAGCCACAAGCCCTTCAATAAATCCCTACTTATATTATAAACGTGAAAGTTTGTGAGTATGGATGTTTGTTACTCTTTCACGCCAGAACAGCTGAACGGATCTGGATGAAATTTGGCACAGAGATAGACTATAGTCTGGAATAACACATAGGCTACTTTTTATCCAGGTCGGATCCAATTCTGAAGACCACGCAGAAAAAACTCGGCCAGAAAGAAGCTAGTAAATAATAATACGGCAAGTTTATAACACTGAATGTCTTATTAGTGACCGTATTTATTACCTGTGAAGGCTCGATGCCAATTTGTTGCAGTCGAACTGTACCGTTGTCGGGAGTCTTAGACTGCAAATCACGGTCTTCACTTTGTGCTTTAGGCTTCGCGATCTTCGACACAACTGTAAAGATAAATGTGTCTTATCATAACTACATAAGAGTACATTTTGAACTAGCAGTCTTAAAACTAAATCATTAGAGTTTATCCATAATGATTTTCTCATACCTGGTTTGGATATGTTGCGTTTGATTTCCGGAGCGGTGGTAAGAGAAGCTCTCCTCTCGAACTGATCTTTGAAACTGCCAACATTGCCTCCTGGTGAAAAAAGGACATAGAATTGCATAATCAGAGCTTATTGTGACTTTTTTCCAACCATCACACTATATTCAAAGGTTTTTTGCTTACAAGTGGCTCATCACTACTGGTGGCTATATTAACCTGCGTTTGGGGTTCATAGCCCAAGAAATTTCCATGGTCTTAAACAGTTATCTGCTTTACTTACTTTTGTACTTGAGCAAATTAAATATTAAATAGATTGGCCTAGTAGCTAAATTCCGTATATGTAATCAAATACCTGGGATGGACAGTTTCTTGGGTTTGGGTGCTTGAGTTGCGGGCGGTTGTTGTGCTAAGGACAGTGACGTTAACTTGTCTGCTGCCGATGCAACGGCGCTTTGCTTCGTGTCTTCTTGCGGCTGCAATATTGATGTTATTAATCTATCGATAACTATTCCAATGACAATTCAACATCTATATATATAAAAATCTCGTGTCACGGTGTTTGTAGTCGCACTCCTCCGAAACGGCTCGACCGATTTTCATGAATTTTTTTAAGGACATTTGTAGTTATGAGAATAGGTTGTATAGTATATTTCATACCGAGAGTCAAAACACGATAAAAGAGGCATTGCAACGCAGGGACAGCTGGTTTTATAATAATAGTTTCTCTATGTAGAAACAACTTTTGGGAACCAAGCACCCAATTTCGTTAGGGTTTCATATTATTGTTCTTGTAAAACCTAATTTGAAATACTTTGAACTTGAAGAGTTAATTTTTTTTCGAGCGAATCTGAGCCACTATTTTACTGTCACAATCGACATTCAATGACATTTTTGACAGTTTTGTCTACAGTTATGTCATTTAGTGCCATAGGACGACGTTTCTGATATAAATTAAATAGCAGACTTGGGCCGCTGGTCTGTAATTATAAGAATATACACGTAAAAAATTATTGGATTTGGGCAAATTGTGGCAATTTGGCCACTACGACCTTGAATTTTAAACTTCATTAATATGTTTACTTCTTCGAATATTGAATGTTTTTTATTTTATTTGGTGATGTGATTGGGATACCTATATGCCCCATTCGGATCGAACAGGGTTTTTTTAACATATTGGATTATAAAGCTATTTACGTCACCATCTCTCACCTTCACCTCCTCTACTTTTTCTTGCGGCTTTTCTTCCAAAGTCTTGGTAGGAGAAGTCTTCTTCTTGATGGCAACGCGCGGTTTGGCCGGCTTTTCGACAGGTTCCTCCTCTTTGGGTGGCTCCTTGACGATATCCTTAGTCAAGTCCCTCACGAGCTCAACGGGTGCCGGCTGGATTGTGATCGTCGCTGACGACTTAAGATTTGGTTGTATTGCCTAAGTAGAAAATGTTTAGTTGTAGCATTTTTTAGATAATTTAAAATTATTATTGTCTTGGACGTATTTCAATAGATTAAGGTAGGTAGGTAACAGTAAAAATAACTATATATTAACCTCCGACGCAAAAAAAATATGTAAACGCGTGTATTTGTGTGGTATCGTAGCTCCCAAATGAATGGCGCGATTTTGATTCAGTTTTTTGTTGTTTGAAGGGTGACTTCATCGAGATTGTTCTTAGCTATGATTTAAGAAAATCTGGCCAGCCGTTTGAAAATTACCATATCTCTTTTCGAGTTGATGAAGGGAGGGATGTGAGCAGATTTCACAGGTGTGATCGATTTGAAACTCCGTATCCTGTTACTTCAATGATATTGCAAGAACATGGCACCACTGGACTTGATGCTGCAGAGTTTTTAAATGTAATGTTATCAATAAGTCTCTGTAAAAGTCCACAGTATTATGTTGTATTCCGAGACTGGTGGAAACAACTTTCTCTAATACTCTCCTTCTCAGCTTCTTGTTGACAGAAATTGAGAACAATACAGTGAACGCAACACTTAATGCAATGACTTAGCTATTATATTAGTAAATATAAGTACCATTTCATTAGCGATAGGTGATTCGTCGGTGGGTAGTATCTCCGGTGAGCTCTCTTCAGGCACCGGCGCTTGCGGGGCAATGCTCGCGCAACTAAAACAAAACATTATCATTACACTTCGTCTGTTTCTATTTCGAAATTACACCTCGTACAAAACTCCTATAATTAAAGTAAACGGAACAAACTAAATATAGGTATGTTTATAGTGTATGACAAATATGATTACAAGAATCTAACGTACAACTCAATAGCCATACATTGTTTTATTGATTAGGTCGGCAAACGAGCAGACTAGCCACCTGGTAAGTAGCCATCGCCGCCCATGAACACTTGCAGCACCAGATGAGTTGCTGGTCTGATGCGTTGCCGAGCTGTAAGAGCCCCTACGGACTGTAGACTGTCAGAGCCGCAGCAACCGAAGGGGAACTGGCTCTTACGCGCAAAAGTCGCAAAACACAGCGAGGTGCTTTACGACAGACTCCATAAGGGTGGTCACCACCAGCCAGTCAGAGAGTTCTTACCACCGAGAAAGTCAGATATTTTCTCGGCTCTTACGAGATGCCTATCTGAATTGATTGGTAAAATGCTTACGCTGAATCAGTATATTATACAGGTGGCCTTGTTCTACAGAACCCACACCCTATTCGTGAAAAATAAATACATCTTCCTAAACAAAAGTAGACAGACCACATTTTAAAACAACGTGTATAAAATATAGCAATTTTTTTACATATTGGTTATAGGTTTCATATGGGAAATTCGTCATTACGAGTAGAATCACCCCTTTAACGGGTGCAGAAATCGCCACCAATCTAAAATCCTTAATGCCTTCATCTGTCGTCGCATTGTACGTCTTTATTTGTAACCAGCTGTTGCTCGCAGTTCCACTCACGTCTCAAAAAGGTTAACATACAATTATTCAGATTCTAGGCGGCGTATCGAAATGAGACATGCACCATATTTTAAGATAGACCTCTAGAGCAATACATCGGTGAAAACTGCATTCAATTCCATGTAGTAGTTTTTGCGTGATGCGCGTACAAACATACAGACAGACAGAGAGCAAAAAAATATTTTCTTTAATATATATAATCTACAGACATCGACCTGTTACAATTTTATCATAGGTAATAGACAGGTGGAGTTAGTTACACAGACCTGGCCACTCGTTCCTTCTTCCTCTGTAGTCCGCTAGCCGACATGGCGAGCTCCAATTTGCGCTTGTTGTCCGACGCCGACACGATGGTGCGAGTCGGCGACGGCTTTATTGCGTCTTCACCACCCTCTAACAACAACAAATATATGATGCAGAAAGACGAATTATAACATTACATACCATCGCGCATGTTTTCTCGAAGGGTTAGTCAGGGGTGTACTAGTGTACGCTCACAAATCACCGCTATGTTAAGGTATCATGTAATGAGGAATGAGCTTATTGCCATTATTTGAATCCAAACTCCAGCTACTACTGAAAATCTATACTTACATAGAAAAACTCAATAACATTTTAGTCGGCCTGGGAATCCAATCTAGAAACTTAATCGAAATTTAATATTCTAGCAGCCATACAAGGTTCATTTTTGTTACTTCAGCTTATATTTTTTTAACCTAACCTCAGTTTGGAGTATTATTTAAGGTTTCATATCCAGTGCTAGATTTTATAAAATGAAACATCCTGTTGTTATTCATCATCACCAGCCTATATTGTAGTCCACCTGTGGACTGCCTCCACCAATATGTGCCACCCTGTCCTCGGCTTGTCACATCCAGCTTCCGCCAGAAACCTTTCGCAAATCATCACTCCATATTGCTAGAGGGCGTCCTACACTACGTTTGCTGAGTATTGTTTTATATTACCTGCGACTAATTCCAAGATCCTCTTTTCGGCAGAGTTACTGGGCTCAATGTGAGCCATTGACGTGGAGCTCGTAAGATCTGTGCCACTCTCCTCGGGACCTAGTTCAGCCTGTAAACCCAATAATATTAAACATAATATACCATCACGCTTGTATCCCCCGAAGGATAAGGCAGTGGTATACAAATGTACACCCACAGTACGCCATATATTTAAGTTCCATGTAATAGGGAATTTTACTTTATTGCCATTAACCGGGCACATATCCAAACTCACGAGTTGCTACCGATAATTTCATAGAAAAACCCATTAACACTTTTTTCGACCTGGAAATCAAAACCAGGACCTCTTAGGTAGTAGTATCATCCATGTGCCACAAAACGAAAGTATCTTCGGCAAATAATAAATCGCTTAGACTGTCACACATTTTAGGAATTCTTTTACTTGATTCTATTGTATTCCGTTCAAGTTCAGGATTAAACATTTCCAACGGATTCGTTTATTAATAGTTTTACCATTTCAATATATATATATATTTTTACTTGTTGTAACTATTTTATCAATTTGGATGTAGTAGTATCATCACCAGTCAAATCGATACACACGATTTGCTGACAGTTAGCAATTAATCTCATTAAACAAAAACTTAGGGCACGGACCTCGTTGGGCACGACGACGGAGTTGGAGTTGGAAGGCGCGGCGGGCGCCAGCGACAGCAGCAGGTCCAGTCTCACGGGCGTCTGCGCCGCCAGCGCCTCCGCCTCCTCCAGGCATGACGTCGACCACCCCATGTTCACCCATCTGATAATTATACACACTCTTTGATTCGCTATATAAAATATAATCTAATCTAATTAGGCATCTAAGATTTACCTAAAGCAACAGCTGTCAAAAAAATATTAAGGTCTACCTCGATTGGGTAATAAAACATTTTAGTTTTACAATCTCTGGTTACAGATTCTCAGCGGACGGTAGTTGATGGAAAATAAACAAATTCCTAAAGAGCACAGGAGCGCTGCAGAAGGCAATTCAATCGGTCATTATTAAAAAAAAAATACTCACGGGTTATCACAAATGTAGGCGATGTCGGCACGTTTCAAGGGATCCACTGTGAGCATGTCCCGAATCAGAGGAGATGCACCTGAAATAAACCACAGATCCGCCTTAATAATGCTAACTAACAATACCAGGGAAGAGGCAGAGAAACTTACAAATTAGTAAAGTCCTTTTAACGACAAGCTTTCAGGATAAAGGCGAAATGGCTCATGTACTATTTATGGCAGTGTACCAACACTGCCATAAATAGTACATGTGCCTCCTGAGTTTAGAATCCACAACCCCCATGCTTGTCAAAATACTAACTGATCTTTGAAAAATATTCTAGTAATAATAACATTGTGATGGCATACGAAATATGTAAGTAATTTAATTTTAACTATTTGTTAGTGCAACGATAAAGATATTAGCAGAAATTCGGCAATTTTAGACACGTAGGTATCCTACAAATTAAAATAACTTACTTGATGGGTTTCTAGGTTCGTAATAATCGCCATTACTGATCTGTCGGACTAGACGTTTGAAGTTGGAGCCATCAAATGGCATAGCTCCGTAGACTAGAGTATATAGAAGCACACCTAATGACCAGCAATCCACCTTGAACAAATAACAACATTGTAGGTTAATCTCGGAATAAAATTCACTCGACTAACTTGTAGCAACCTTAGTTTAAAATGGAAGAGGCTATGGACAGATGAAAATGTCTCAAAAATGTATATTTAGCAACCCATTCTTTGTTTCCAGAGTTCATTAATTAATTTAAATAATTTATAAAAATTACGTGAATATTTATTTTTTCACTTATGTAAATATTATATTATTGCGACATACCTCTGGCCCTATATATGGTGTTCCTTTGACAATTTCCGGAGACGCGTACAACGGTGAACCGCAAAACGTAGATAATAGCGATGTCTCTTTAAATACATTAGACAGACCAAAGTCGGCAATCTGAAAGAAAATAATAAGTAAACGTCTTAAACAAAACCACGATTCAATGAAATTACAATTAAATAATACGGATAATCACCAACCTTAGCGCTACCAGTATCATCTAATAAAACGTTTTCCAATTTTAAATCTCTATGGCAGATTTTATGTATATGGCAATAATACACAGCGGTTGCAATCTGTCGGAATAACCTGGAACGGATAACACATTGTAATAATGTCGTTTAATTTATTTATATTAATTTTCGGGAACGATGTCACCGACCTTCTCGCTTCGTCCTCTTGTAATACTTTTTTCTGACTAAGGTAATCGTACAGCTCTCCGCCCGAGCAGTACTCCATAACTAGGATCATCTTTTCACTGTTTTCAAATACTGAAAGATATAAAAGATATTTAAGAGTCTAAAAGGCCAAATCATGACAGTGGGCATAAAGCTTTCGAGTTTAACTACAGTTCCAATTTTATCGTCTAGTCGCGTGCCATTTTGTTTGAACGACGGTCTCGGACGAACTGTATTCTATGAATTGTAACGACAAAAGGGCCAATACAAGATGATTTGGCAACGATTGGTATTGTACTTTATTGTTGTCTTTGTCTTGTTACTGCAGTATTCGGATCGTAATATTGCGATGAAGCATTGAAAATATCTGAGTAAATTGTTTCGACAATCATAATGATTGCATTTTGAAAATGTTCTCTCATCAGTCAACGGTTATGAACATATAAGTACCTTCATAAATATGTACAATATTTGGATGTCTAACAGAAGACATAATCTGGACTTCACGACGAATGCGTATGAGATCAGCCTCGGACTCGATCTTGCACTTCTTTATGGTTTTGATGGCGACCTCCTGGCCTGTCTTCTTGTTGATACCCAGCTGTACCTTGCCATACGTGCCTTGACCTAGTTTTCTTACTATGTCGAATCTGTAATACATAAAAACATTTTAAGCAGGTTTATGAATATCTTTCTATTTGTGACCTCCTAGAGCTAGACAATTTATTAGAGACACATAATAGCTTCATGCTAAAATCTATTTAAGTACGCTTAAATAATGATGGATCAGAAGCCGTAGCAAGCATAACTTACTTAGTAGTATGATGGGTAAAGTGTCTATAATATTTATTAGGTATGTTTCTTCTATAGGTTTAAAAAATAAACACCAGCGGGAGCAGCTTTAATTACCGATTGTTTTTCTTAAAGCTTACTTACTAGCAATGTGGGTCACACATTACTAGTATTCTTGTTAATCCCTCATGATAAGCTAAATGCCTGTGTTACGAATGGGTGCTATTGGTGGGTATCGAACCGGCAACCACATGACCCCCGAAACATTAGGCTACCGCTACCGCCACCGCCGCTTCAATAAACAGGTATAAATCTCAAGATTTTTTGTAATCTTATATGGTAAAAAAGATTAAGTTAGTCATCATTGTTTGTTTAATAGTTCGCAGAATTATGTCCAAAAATTAAGAGGTAAAATACATAGTCACCGCAGCTAAAATAGATCAATTTACTTTTAAATGATAAGCGTCGAGGTTTAAAACGATAAAGTAAATCGATGCGTCACGGAAACGCATTCACACGTTCACGATATTGTGAACAGTACAATTTATATAAGCGAAAGCGTGTGTGTTAAGTATAACTTCTTTTTTATACATAAATTGTTCTAACTATATTGTTACCCGCACATTAACACTAATAATAGGAATGCCTAAAGCAAAACGTACGTAATGCGTACAATAACTATTTTAAAAAGTGAATCCGGTCGCCTATTTAAAGAGTTCTAAATGACTGCTTAAAATGCGGACGTAAGCTATTTTTAGTTTCCTAACTGTTTACCCGCCGAGAAACGGAAGAACCACCACACATACGAGTAGAACGTTTAAGTTGCAGGAAGTTAACAGAGATTTCGATAATTTCTCCTGAAATTGAAATATTGAGCTCCATTTTTAGCTTTCAGTGTTTAACAGAGACATCTTAATATTTGACAGCTTCGGATGAAGAATGATACGCATCACTAGTCTATTCGTAGACAAATCTTGTCTAAGAATCAAGTGATGCATATCATTCGTGCCTTGAAAAGAATTGCTTAAAAATAGGGAAAAAACCTCTAGGAAATCAATAAGCCCAATTGGGGTCTCAGTTAGAGGAGCCATTCCCTCATTCAGATAAACCGGCCGTATTCTTATAACTTGAACCTGGTGAAGGCATTGATCGCTGCCCACGCGCCGCACAATGCACGCAATACAAGTTTGTTTAGTATTAGTAAGTATAGTAATGCAGAAACATTCAAATGAATCGGCCTCGCGTCGTCGAAGACATTCACCTGCTGTTAAACATTATGTACATAACTTGATGCGTTATTGAGGAAGTGTTGCAGATTTATTAATTTAAACCCAGCTTAATTGAGGAAAGAAAAACTCTAAGAATTATGATTCACAAGGCAACTTTAAAGACGAGTCTGTCTTTGTATAAACAATAATACGTGATACCTAGTTTTTTTTATGGGATAGGGGGCGAACGAGAATACGGATCGCCTCATGGTAAGCGATTACTGCCCATGGACACCCGCAACACCAGAGTAGTCAAAAGTGCGTTGCCAGCCTTTTAGGGAGTACGCTCTTTTAGGGTTTTAAGGTTCTTAGGAACCTTCTTAAGGTTCTTCTAGTTTCAAATGGTTTTAAATTTTCGAGTTATAGTTATCACATAAGACGAAACCTTTTATGTAACAACTGCTGGGTATATACAAAACGAATAATTATGATCAAAGCTAAAAGTATATTCATTGATACACTATATGAAATGATGTAACAATCAACCTTTACGCCTACAAACTTCCGAGATTCCGCGTGTAGGTGAACAGTCTGACACCCTAAACCCGGTCATTGGTTGGTGACGTTATATCTAACAGCATTTATGTAAGTACATACAAAATGTTCCATATTGAATGCGTTACGTTACTAAAATAATACTAGTGTAAGCATGCATTGACGTAAGGATGGCGTATGAACTTTACGTTCTTAGATTCGAACAAACAAGCTTTTGAGTTAATATTTAAAATCTCTGCCTCTTACTCCTCATTAGTCTAGAGGTCCCAAGCGCGACTGCTACGCTAGAGGTCCTGGATTTGATCCCAAAATCTAGCAGTGTTATTGGGTTTTCCTATGAAATTCTTAGTATCAAGTCGGAGTCTGGATTTGTGCCCGGTTAATGGCAATAGGCTCGCCCCCTATTACATGTGACTTAAAACAGTGGGTGTACATTGGTACACCTCTGCCTTGCCCTTCGGGGAATACAGGCGTGATGTTTATGATGTTGTTTATGATGGTATGTTATTTAAAATGGGAGTTTCAACAAATAAATATTGGAATGCCAGGCAATCTTATTGTCCAAACACAATCGATTGAGACAAGAAGCTGTGAATTGTTAGAACCTATAAATACTATTGTTTTTATGACCGGTTAAAGCACCAATCTAGATAGGCTACTGTTCATATAACTATGGTTTTAAAATAAATAAGGTATAATGCTCACCTTTGTTTGAGGCGCAGCCGGTGGTCGTGCATGCGTACGTCACCGGTGTTCTCAATGCCGTCCATGATGTTGGCGGCGCGCTTGCTTTCGCCCACCACCATTGTGACTGCAACAAACAAATAACTCACTATCACGACCGTGCAAATACTGTTATTGAAATACTATATCATGTAACCGCCAATTTAAATTACGATGCTGGTTATGATATGTGGTACTGTGTATTATTCCGAATTGCCGATCAATTTGGCAGTAAGTATGCAGTTGTTAAAAAGGCAATTCAGTTGTAAGTAGATACTAAACAAAAACAATGCAAGCTTTCCAGTAAAAATTATGAAGGAAAACTAAGTATATATAAAAGAAACTAGCAAATTAATTTTGACATGGTTATCAGACGAACCACAGGACAGTCTCTGATATAATTTGGGGAAACACCACACAGTCATTTCGGAATTCGGAAGAATGTTTTGGCCAATTAACCGTTTGGCGAGTCGTCAGAGCGACCGTAGGTGTCATCGTGTATCTGCCACGCTTGTTTATAAGCTGGCAAATAGAGTTACTTTCCCGTCAGCAGGGACCCAGTGATTTATTCATGCTGGCAATCGGTGAATACTAATCGGGCGATGAAGACGGGACGTGGTAAGGTAGTGTTAGCTGGCTTAACGTGTTCAACACTACGCTCATTGTTCTAATGAACGTGATTCACGCCACCAGTCGTTTGAGCACTCCACGCACGTGCAACGATAGCGCAGCTTTCCACTGGACCAAATGAGAAAGTATTGCAAGTTACGTTCGTTATAATAAGTATTTAGCCTTTAATATACCAGCGCAATTAAAAGAATAAGTAATTAAGATAGTTACTTAAGTTAGTGAACTTATTTCAAATATCAGAAACTGGTCAATAACATCAAAAATAGGTATTGTTTTTACCAATTTACCACAACGTGTTCTATACTTTTTTCCCTAAACCTACGCATATTACTGACGTACAAAATAAAATCTCGATATACCTACCTAGACAACCATACTTATTTTAGTACTATGAGCAAGCACTTTGTCATAAATTAATGAAAACGACTATGTAGATTGAGTCTGTAAGGAGTTCCTCTCTTGGATACAGGCTGAAGCAGACCGTTGCTCATTAACTCAATGATTACTTTGTAAATATAGTTAATGATAAATATGTGAATGTCGTAAAGCCACCTACATATTCGGTTGGGCGACGAAAATATCCTGCCACGTACTGTAGTAACACCTACCGGTGACTCCAAGTTCCGAGGAAATGCCTCTCCGACAGTTCTACACTGTTTCTTGGAACAATACATGATTTTATGGATTTGTTCTTTTTTTACAGCAATGTTGCAAGTGAGTTTTTAGTTTTACATAGGTTTTTTTTTCATGACAAAAACCATTAAACGCTGCGTCTTGCTATCCTATTTATTTATTTAGTTCCTCATCAACTATAACAGCTGTAACTAATAAAATATATGAAGTAGTTCCAGGTTGGTCATCATGTACAGGCTAAACTAGACATAAATAATTTTCCTATGCTTCCTTCACATTCAATTAACAGTTCCGATTTTAGAATATTTTCGCAAAATTTACTTTCATTACAACCAATCATCATCCACCACCAACACACATCGTATAACTTGGTCAATGACCCATCTACTGAACGCACTGAATCAACCAACCGACCAACACAATATTAATCACCGATACCCAAGTAGGGCTGTTCTGTTATGTAATTAGGGTGAAACATCGTACATCTTCGTATGCCATGCGGGCATGAATAGTAATTACTAATTTCTTAAGAAAATACTCAATACGCTAGAAAGTAGCTTCAAGTATAGTTTTTTTGCCTACGTATTGAGGTGGGTGAATGACTTACAGACGATAGTCCCTGAAAATGCACAGACTGAACTTTTAGAAGAAAACAATATATTGATATTGAAACCGGCGTGTTTACATTCAATTCTGAACCCTGAAAGGTAAACCACGATCGCCAAGAGTGTTTGTTATATTTCCAAGCGCAGATAGATACTTGTTTTAGGATAAATTATTCACTAGTAAGTAATCGATTTGTGACGTTAGTTAATTTGTCTCTACCTGAATATCAATGTCTAAAAAGGTTTCTGGGTTTGGCTGCAACATTCAATTACTTAACAGAAAGTCGGTCAAGGTCTCTTATTCGTTTTCGGATCAGGGTGAGACAATATCTCTGGTTACAAAAATTGTTAAACATACCCTGTAGAGCTGCACGTTGTATCTCTTGTGAATAAGAAAGTAGGATAAAATCGAAAATAGGATAAATCTTACAATAATGTTATTTTTCGGTGATCACCGGCTGAGGTAGTTGACTTACGGGGAAGAGGTTCAGTGGACACAATGCCAAATCAAGTAGATATTCGATAATAGTAATGTGGTTATACCACAGTAAGCACTTTTATCTACTTTAGGCCTTAACACGTTACTAAGTGATGTTATCATTAAAGACAACGTTGTCTCTTACTCGTCATTGAATAGAATGATAAGCAATGCTTGTAATGTTCACCCGCTTGGAACCGTGTTGGGAGAAGCTAATCTGAGAGGAGTCTACCAGTTTAAAGTCATAAATTCCCAATAAATTCTAGTCAGCGGTTGAATAAGTCAAGACAACTTTTAATACATTCATATCTTGAGCTTAAAGTTTGTTATAAACTCTCAATAAAATAAAGAGGGGACGTTAATTACATTAAAACGTTACGCGTTAGACAGTACGGTACACCCCTGCGTGTGCGTGCTTATTCTCATTATCAAATAACACAAATTCACCCTTGTTTACAAAGCAGACACGTTACAAATTAAACAGGGAAATATTATGTTTTTAAGCCTGACATTTAAGAATCTGGATAATTTCAGCCGATGTCGGCACAAATCAATTTTGAAAGTTTTTGAAAGTGATCTTTTATATACTGGATATTTTTGTCTATTCTGGACTGTTGTTAATAATCACCTATTCTTTAATCTCTCATTTATTTGTATGACACTTGTAAACATCCTTCCAAGATCTTTAGAAGCTTTACGAAAGTCTTCATGAGAGGCTCTTGAACTGTCATCATTGTTTATTTTCACATGTAACGTCGTAACGTCAACCTTGCGTTAAACTGTTATCGTATCTAGGCCAGTTACATCTATAGGTGTCAATGTTTGTCGGTCGGAAAAGCCGCGGCCATCGAATGGCATTGGCGTCGTATGAGCGAGAACTGTGACGTCCAGAAAAAATGTGGCGCAAGTAGCCAATTAACATGTGGGATAGTGTGGGGCCGGCGTCTCGGCGCCTCTATAAATATCGCAATCCGCTACCGCGCCCTCCCCGCGACCCGAGCAAGAGCGGCAGCCGCAGCCGCGCCGCCGCCGTCTCCGCCCGGCACCGAGGACCGCAATAATATAAAGACAGCATAAATCTCAACATCACTGTCTTGACGTCACAACATGCTGATGCATCGACCCACGTTCTGTTTTAATACCGAAACATTCGTTGCGCAGAACATTTCAACAAACACGAAAGTAAAAAATCATATCGGTGACTCATAGTACGGAGAGCTTTTCAATGAATTCAAAATAATAATCTAACTGTGGAATTTATTAAGTGGAAGCCAACCTAAGGTCATCACTTCAATCATCCTTAATCAGAGTAGGTATATACCATTGACACCAAAGAAGAAGCTAGCCTCGACAACGCGGTACAAAAACGATGGCTGTAAACTAAATAATTAATGGTAGACACGCCCGTGTCAAAGTTGATGAATTGGTACTTTAAACAATCGAACGGTGGACGACATTAGTTCGAGTATCCCGGAAGCATAATTAGCGGTCCCGGGGCGACTTGCTACGGCCGTCAACAGGCGTGTGTCGGGCGGACACAGAACGGCAGACGTGGACGCAGCGATCGTGCTATTTTTGTCCTTTCAACAGTTGAATAACCTCCAATCAACTATTCGCACTTGCTTACTGGTCCAACTAAATCACCGACAATCGCTCATCTAAATGTGATTTCATGACCTTCAATCTAATTTAATGCTATTTTCAGCGCAGTTTTTATGTATTATTAGAATTTAGTTAAGTACTTAAATATTTTACAGTCATAAGTAACTGAGAACGTTATAAAACAGACAGCGCTTCGATATAACAATACATTCTGAGCAAAGCGGAAGACAGCTCCACTTGTGCACGAACTTTCATCCATAAAGGAAAAACTTCCACACAATAAAACGTGTTTTCAAAGCAACCTAGTTTCAGTCTCCCTCTATCTAAAATACACAAAACTAAAACTCTAGCAGAATGTGCATTCTAGATTTAGTGCTGGGTTAAGTAAAGGTTAAGCAGAATTACATAGGTGTACTGTGGACCTGTCTCTAACTTTATAAAACTATGGCTTGTTAGATTGATCTCAAATGATAAAAGACTGCATGAATCAGCACATTGAAATAAAAAATATCACAGTAACTAGAGAGGGACAATCACTTGAAATGGACATATTATTCCAAAGTCAGTACTTAATCTAAAGAGATGTAAAAGTGGAGGTGAATGTTAATACGATGCGCGCCGCAGAAAGACCGACGAAAACGACAGTGAAGGATGATTTCAATAGGAAAGGAGGAAATACTGCGATGATGGATAGGAGGAATGTATAGACAGCATCATTTAGCGCTAACCATAAAATGAATAATAACGAATGCGATCGTTATATTTTTAGAGCCATGATTTTCGAAAATCTTACTGAAGATTCAATTACTTATTAAGTATAAAAAAAAATCACTGCCTCTTAGCTAGGCCTATTGCTACAGATTAAAGGAAAGAATAGATTGTCGAACTCTTTAAATATTCTATGTCGCAACTTGTATGAACAAAAATTATATTAAGTAAGTAGGTATATACGAGTATATAATTTCAAAAAGTAGATATCTGCTTAAAGATTATGCTGGAAGTAGTAAATGTAATTGTCCTGGGACGAGATGGGTATTTTATAGAAAATCTGCTGTCACTGTATAGATTCAGCAGGGTGATGGGCTACATAAGAGTTGGATGAAAGGCTGCAGCTGAGATGAGAATGTGATGAAAAATGTGTGACCGAAATATAGTTTTCGCCTTATGGACTTGTGATGCGGATAGATCAAGAACATGTTAACGTTACCTGAAACGTTTTAACCGTAATTGTAAAAAAAGGGAAGAAGGACATCATGCTTCGGCACGAATGGGCCGGCTCGACCAGAGTGATACTACGGCCTCACAAAAAACCGGCGTTAAACAACGCTTACGTTGTGTTTCGCCGAGTGAGTGAGGTTACCGGAGGCCCAATCCCCTCCAGAGGAGTTACAAGGCGGGCAACGCACTTGTAACTCCTCTGGTGTCGCGGGTGTCCATGGGCGGCAGTAATCGCTTACCATCAGGCGATCCGTCTGGTCGTTTGTCCCCATATTCCATAAAAAAAAATCAAAGAAAAGTGGAGTTGTGTATAAGACTATTACTTATAGCTTTGGGTTAAAGTAAAGGAAAACTTTTTTAATTTAGGTACCGGCTGGCAAATACGTATATACTCAATTCTCCTCAGCAACTCAATGACACAATAACATAACGTTTACTTATTAATTTAGCCAACTACATTTAGTCCAATCACTTTGCCTAAAGGTCAAAGCTCTCTCTAGGCAGAGACCATCTACCCTTGGTGGGTACGTATACGTCACGTTGTATTAACATTGTATATGTATACTGTATTTTTCTGACGTTTGGGCCATTTAAAAAAGAACTTAATAAAAGGAACAAAGAATTAAGTTTTAATGGTCGTTTGAGTCGTTTCTATTAGTTTATCGAGCCATGGCCAGGTGAAACGTGGTCCACAAAAAGACTTTAAAGCAATTTAATTAGATCGATCTTATGGTTTTGTTTAACCTTAGGCAGCAGTTTATTGACACAGAATTAGCATAAACTAGGCAGAAATATTACGCTGTAATGCGTACATATTTTTGTCGTAAGTTTATAATTTGGCAAAGAGTCTAGAACCTGACCAATGAAATGTAGCAAAAATAGAACATAATTCCATACGACTGACTCAATGTAGTGTTTTGCCTAAAATCAAAGTGATTGTCTAAAGTTAAGCAATGTAAAATTACCAAGATCTCGGCATGGACGGGTTATTTGAGGCCCTTGTCAGTAGGCCGATGACGTAGGCCTCTCCAACAAGGGAACGCCACAGAGCCCGATCTTTAAGTCTCCTCGTCCAGTCATACCACTACTGCCAGCCACGTTTACGCAATATGTCGCTCCACCTGGCCAGCGCAGATGTACCTACTACACTACGTTTATCTACAGGACTCCATTCAAGAACTTTTCCACCTAGAACCTTTATTCAAGAACTTTGGGTTATGCGGGTAGGTAACTTTCTCTTGACTAATTACAGTTTAGAAGTCGATAAGAGTGAATTCGTATCAACTTCGTGAGACAAATTACCTGTTTTTCAGCCGGAATGGCATTAAGCAGCATTAAGTAAACCCCAGACCCAGTTGATATTACTTAAGTGTTCATACATTTGTGATGTAAGTAATATGTGGCCAAATAAAGATTTATAAAAAGTTCTTAAGTATTAAAAAAAAAAAAAGAATTAGCAATTAATTACTGGGTATTTTACTCAGATTCTTGTTAAAAGTATCCAGCGTAAAATGTCATAAGAATATAATACAGATAGGTAGACGCCTTACAGGTATATTGATCAGATTTTGAAGCACGGGCGGTTTGTATCGGAAGTATCCGAGACAATTTAACAATATTGGAAACTTTTGAAGCAGTGGATGTGAAACTACCGAGAATAGAGACAAGGTCAGACGAGCGGACTCGTCCCGATTGTCTGTTGTTTTTCCCATGTAGCGTAGATTCTTAATTGTTTTATTATTTTACTAATGAGAAAAACCTCAATGAAGAGCTTTGGATGGTCTTTTTTTCAAGGAGTTGTGCTTACATTACATTTCACACTAAAGCCGAAATTTTCATTACAAAATTATTTATTTATTGGAATTGAATAATTTTGGAATTGGAATTGAAGACCAGTAATATCCTTAGATAATGTATATTAAAACAAAAACAAAGTCCCTCGCCGCATCTGTTTGTCTGTTCGTGATAAACTCAAAAGCTACTGAACTGATTTTTATGCGGTTGTCACTAATACACAGAGTGATTCACGTGGAAGGTTTCAAGCTAATAAACATTAATCTACGACCCTTAGGAACGGGAAAACGTGTGTGAAACCTCGAGCGAAAAGTTAGTATTAAATATAAAGTAACCGGTAACCTTTGAGGAAACCCTTTGGCCAGTTATTTTTAAAAATAGGAGCTTAATGTTTAGCCTACCAAGGTAAGGATAAGTAAAGGTTCAAGTAAAGCTAGATCTGCTCAGTTAAGCTCAAAATGGATTTATTGCCTAAGTCTATTAAAATAGCTTTAAAATTTCACGTGTCAGATAAGTAAATGTTATCACGCGTTGTTTCGTCGCATACGTACTCCGTATGCAGTAAGTAGTACCTACTACCACCTGTTATCTTAGCCATGGTAGTGCTGGTATAGTCACGGCAGGGTGTTATCAATACAGAGGCAGTGTCAATTTCAATATCTACTATCTACTAGACAACTACCCTCGAAACTTGGTCATGACAAGTCACACCTTGGTTTTGCAAACTGACGTTGTGTACCTACTCATCACACAGACATTTCGTGAAATGCGTGACTGTGTCGGGGTTAAATAAAACATCGCCATAAGCGTCTGAGCACATTTATATTGGAACACATGTTGAAGAGATTTTGTTACTTAAACATTTAAAATCTGCCGGAAATAGCTACCTAATTTTTCAGTGCTATTTAATTCCTGTCATATTTATAATTAGTTAAGAAAATCATTGTTTTCCGAAATTGTTACAACTTCTGTAGTGTAATCTACTTTATAATCAAATTTAGGTAGTAAATAAAATTGATTTTAGTACCATGACATTATTTATTTAAGTACAACAAATAAAATATAGTGTCAATTCTCCAACAGAACACTTAAACTTGGAAGTTAGCCAGCTAAACATGATAGCCAGCATGTGGCAATACCATACATTTGATAAACATGCAATTCATAACTACTGGTACAAAAGCAGGAACACCTTCCATTGGTTTCAAACTATGTCTAAATAAAATAATAATAAATTGATGTCCTAAAGAGATTCTCCTTGGGTGGACCATGGGCTTGGTGTGAATATGGCTCATTATATCATTAAGTTTCTTTTTCTGGGCTTTTGACTACTAGTGGCATGGATGTTTATCCCATACTGGTGGGATACAACATTTATATTTTCAAATATTTCGTGTTATAAAAACAAATATTACTTACTTACTTAAAGGTTATTTATATTTTTATTACACAAATTAAATAAACATAAGTAATATTGTTCTTTCCTGTCTTACATGGCTACATTAACAGGCTGATATTATATTGAAGAATTTAAATAATAATACACCACTTATGTTCCATCAAATCAAAATACCTAATAAACATTAACAAAAATTGGTCTTTGAAAGCCTTTTTATGCATGAGTTGTATTGTATAAAATAAAAAGAGACACCAAAGAAAAAAATGAAAGATTGTGTGAAAGAGTATGATGAAGAGTGTAATGGCTAGCTGGCTGGCTGATGGAGATATATGGCCAAAAAGACATACTGTGCTGACCTCAAGTAAATTAGGATGAAGGCAAGAGCTCGATGAAGTAACAAATATTACAGACACAATGCAAAATCTATTGTTCTTGTTACTTTATGCACTTCACTGAATGAAATAATTTGTACTACTGTTATTATCTGGTAGGCAACCTTATCATGACAATGTTTTGTGTTATCTACTTACAACAAATACATAATATAGTATGATATATTGATAATGAATAGGTACTTAATCCCACCATCTTCTCGCATTGGAATGTTGTTATCAGTTGTTTGTAAATAAATAACAATGTGATGTTTTATCAAAACAATAACTCTGAAAGGGAGAATTTACTATGAGTCATCATCAAGACTTTTAAATAATCAATAATGATAATAAGTAGTAGCCTTAGATGAAATTATATTTTACTTATAGGTAAGTATAGTAAATAATAATTGTGTACCATAGGGCACAGCCCTATGGTATGCCCCATGAATGACACATGAGTAGTTTAAGATAATTACTTAAAATAGGTAGGTACTTTATCAATACAGAAAACAAATGAAAGACCTTAGTTAAATGGAGGGAAAAAATATGAATTTTAAATCTATTTCAAAATCATTTTATGTGCAACATGTAGAGTTGTAAATTTTCATTATTGACAATGTACCCACATGATCAAGCAGCTAAAAAGAATAAGGAGGGTTAATTTTCTAAATAGCTACCTAACTAACATATGAACCATATCTATGTCACAGCCATTCTGTAGGATACTTACTAAGAAAAACTACAGACCTAGTTTTGTTGTTATTATTAGAATTGAGAAACTCAACTACAATCATCCAATGAAAAACACAAAACATTTTTTGTGGATTTGGTGGTAATAAATAAAACTGCCAAGATTGTTGGCAAGAGGCATTTCAGAAAGATTAATTTTAGCATTATGCACTATCAGATAATTACTTAGGATTGTGTAATTTATTTTCTATTTGCATTGGTTTAATGTGGTCAGTCATAATTTGGTTTCTATAATCATTTGATAAATTATAATAATACAATTAAGTAGTGCATTGTAAAGTAAATAATTTAAGTAAGTAATAAATTTAATTCCTTTGAATGGGTAAATACAAGCCAATCAGTGATTTTCCTTCTAAAATATGTAGGTATGACTATAATTAAAATTAGCTTTAACTATGGCAAGCTAAGGATTATGATGCACTTTTCCTGTGTGTGCAGATAAATAATACAACTTGCATTATGTACAGTCCAAGAAACATTAAATTAAAAGTGTAGGGTCAGGAATTGAATACATATTTATAATTCTTACAAAGACTAGACTTGAGTTTATTATTTTACATTCACTGACCCGTTTTCTGAAACTAAATGTTTTTATAATAAGTTTCCAATCATTTTGAACCTTATATCGTTTGCGATAAAGTCTGCGGTATGGTCTGATGAATCATACTCCTAAAGTTTACAGCAGTGGGTAATGCCTGCTGATGTCATGCAAGCACCCAACAACTAAAAGTCTCTCCACCTGGTTACCGCCCGAGTGCGACTTGTACTCCTACTACACTTCGAATATCTCTAAAATAACATATGCTCCCTAGAAAAGAAAAGAATTCTCCAGCCACATGAGGATATTACCAAGTACGTTTTTAAGTCCACATTCATTATGTAATATTTCCTAGTCTGGACAGACTTCTGTAAGAATCCTGTTAGATTAAGTTCAAATTTTAGTAGGTCATCACATGGAAATCGAAGAATTATGCGTAGGAGGCATAAATACCTTTATTTTATGTGTAATCCAATATCCAAGAAGAAACTCGTAGTCCTAGTTACACACGAGTACACTGTCATTCATGAAAAATAACACACCATCACTATGCAGCACTACACAAATTTTCACTTAGAATTATATTTTTATGTGAAAATATCACATAATACGCCATTTTCGCAATAAATCCGAAGGACAGCTATCGGCAATCGCTGCCATCTTTTTTGTCAAATGTCTAAAAACTAAATATAGCGCTTGGAACGAACTCTGGTGTTATTTTTAGAAAATACAACGAAACTTTTATAAAACTACTAGTGACATCTCTTCAAGATCATATCAGGAATTCTACTTGTCGCTAGATGGCGGTTAAAGAGCCAAGAAAACAGTTCAGAAAAATCTACCACTAGATGGCAGTATATGTATGATAGAGCTTGGGTAGAGTCAGGTATTCATGACAGAGTGGTGGCAGTTTAACAAAACAAGACCAACACTGTACATGATAGCCCCAAGGATCACCAAAGTAGGATACCATGCAAGATATTTTTTCTGTTAAGAATCAGATTCCCTGAAAATTGAAGCAAAAGTTTTCGCACTTTCATAACCTAAGTAGTGAATTATATTACAAATTTATAATTATTTATGTTATTGATAACTGTACATATAAAATAATATATAATACTCATAATAATAGAACAAAATTATGTTACGTACTACGACTACATAAAGGTTGTCAAGCTTAGTACTGAACAACTTAGGTCGTTACCTAAGTTGTTCAGTACTTTCAGAAGAAAGCTGACTTGAATTTGAAATCTATCTTTGTTAGTGTTTACCTACATCTTGAGTTTCTCTGGTAACAAAAGAATACCTACATTAAATTCAACAATATCGCTTCACTTTCGGTCATTCCAGCGTTGATTGTAGGAAGTGGAGATTGTAAAATTGTGTCTCGTTACGTTATGCGACTGAAATCCGGGTGACGTCATGACGGATACATGACATCCTCTTACTTTTTAGTTCAGCGTTACTGTACTGTATACCTTTTTGGAGATCGTCCTACTTTGGATCGAAGTATAAAAAATAATAGGTACTTTTGAAGCATTTTATGATCATGTGCTCTTCTACACAAGTTTAAGTAGTTGTAAGGGCTCGAGCTGATTATACCGGAAACGGAATACAATTTTCAGTTTATGATAAATGTGAATAAAAATGTCGCTTGTAGCTGCTGAGTGTGAAGGCCCAGGTTCAATTCCCACATTTAGTAACTTTTGGTTCGGGGACACAGGCGTTATAATATTATCTGTTTAAAAATGTGGGTAAAAAATACTCCGATTTAAAAAAAAACCAGGATACTGAAATGGCTATACCTACCCATCTCTGAGTGCCAAACATACTAAGGTCAATAATGCTTCCATCACATTTTTAAAATTTACTACATTTTTGTGACAATTTGGACACAATTGTCGTGACCAAATTTCTGCAGACACGTATCTTGAATTTTAAACTTCAGTAGTATGTTTGTTTACTTTCATGAATATTTTACGTTTTTTATTTTATTTGGTGATGTGATTGGGATGTAGGACGGTTTTTTTTAACATAGTGAATAGTATTTTTTTTTCTTGATAATTATCCTTACGCTTGACCTCCAGTTCGCCTGATGTTAAGCGACACTGCGATCTACGATGGAGCGCGCTTGCATAGAAGAAACCGATTCCCTAGTGATTTAAAGACACCCAGATTACCTACATCTATCGGGGAAGACCCAGTCCGGATTTATTTTATATAGTATTTTTATACTTAGATAAACTGCTGTTATTTCCTATCCCATACCTTGTACTATGTAGTGATCTATATCATGCCTGTGATGTCTGTGTTGGGAACTTTCCAATTTCGGAGAGCAGCACGACCTACTGTTTCGTCATAGGTCTGTCTTAGTGTCGAGCAGACTTTATTTCCTTCCGCTTTTACAGAAAAATAAGATCTAGATTATACATGGCCGTTAGCGATTTTCTCTGAAGTTATTTTTTAATTTCAGTGAAGTATTTTCTTAATGAAGCAAATGTAGTAGTTATGCAGATTGACAACTGGGGGAGTGTATGTATATAATTTAAATCATAAAGGATTAATTAACAAGATACGCACCCATATCCTGACCTGGTTATTAAAAACTCCATGGACTGATTGTGATAGATGATTAATAAGTATAACATCACGCCTGTATTCCCGACTGTACTAATGTACAACTACAATTCACCGATATATTTAGGCCTTTTACCATTATCCGAATACACATCCAATCTCTGAGCTACTGCCAAAGAATAGCTATTACTACCATCTACTGGGAATTTCTAAAAATAACTATTACCGCCTTGACCCTACTGAGAATTTCATAGAAAATCCTAATAACGCTTTGCTCGAATCCAAGACCTCTAGCACAGCAGTAGCGCTTAAGAATCCGGCGGACCGAATTTCTCTTACAAAAGTAATACTGAAATAAATCGTAATTCAAACACAATTTAATCAAATTCTGTTATTATTTGGATTCCGATAACGTTAATCTAGGCTCCTACTCTATCATTTCGTCCAAAATACTTCACTGGAAATGAATACAAGCGAATGCAATTTTTGATAATTTTACCAAGTTTGGAACACTTTTCCGGTCTTTTATTTCCAGTGAAGTAGTAGTAGATAGTACGGTAGGAATCCGAATAATAACATAAATTGTTAAAATGTTATCTGGATTTATTTTGGTATTACGTTTTTGTGGGGAATTCAAGCTCCACTATCCAAGACTATCGAGCTCCTAAAGCTGTGTTAGAAAAAAGTAACAAAGTTTGAATAATGAAATGTGATAACTTGTAGTTATAGTTAAATAACCTCTCGTGCAGTAAATTGTGCTGCTAAGGAAGTGGAGTATGTGTAGGTACTTATAATGTGTTGTAAAAGAAACTGCCTGACTCATGTTGCTTTCTTTATTTAGTGAACATTGCTCAATTACTGTCCAAAGCACAGACTGGTGGCAAGCAAAAGATTAAAAAAATACGCATGAGTTTAGTACGCCTGTGCGCCTTAATTAAATCAGTAATTAAACATTTCAATTACCTAACTAAAATAGAACACAAAAACGTAACTGTAACAGTATTACACGAGCGCACAACGGTTATTTACAATAGACACAACGTAACCTAACTTTCATCCCCATTCCAGGCGCTCACACAATCGGTACTAAATCAATAGTTCTAATTAGATAATATTTTAAAGAATATCTGTTTGTTTGCACGACGTACGGTGGTATAAAAACCACCGGTCATCCGGGATGGATTTAATTTGGATTAAAATGTAAGTTGTCTTGCAAATGTTAGTTATCTAGCAAACATTTCAGATTTTATTCAACACTTCCTCCTGTATAGAGTCATTAGTTCATTACGCCTAGAATACCCTGAGCAGTCAACCTTGGCTAATCAGCAGGATAATAATCCTGCTTCTAGCCAATCACTGAATGACAACTTGACAATCTAGCTGAGGATTTCCTACTTATGCAGCTTTCACAAAATAAACTATCATGGTAGCTTCTTCATACAAGATCTGAACGTGACAGAAGTAAGTTAAATCAATGTATAAAATTCCACTACTGGATAATATAGGCCTTCCTCTCCCAAGTTAGACCATAATACTTAGTACTTCTCTAGGTAGTAAGGTTCGGCCTTCTTCAGATATAGATAGAAATTACAGTGGACAAAGTAGCGGGCTATCACTAGTAAACTAATAAGTGTAGAACGTAACGTGTGCGTCACGACGTTTGCACGTCGTCGACTTGTTTGCGTGTAGTTAGCGCTCGCAGGGACGGTGAAAGTGCTTACGTAATGATGCAGCGCGGGCTGCGCCTGCGCCGCGCCATCGCTGCTGCAACTCGAGACCGCTTTAAGTAAAAGGCACATAATACATTTTAATTAATATCAAATCTCACTATCTACCTATATGCATTAATTTGATTAGTTGGCTTTGGCTTTAGTTTTTTAAGGTAAGCTATTAATCAAACTGCTGTTGAACAATCCAATATGGTTGCTCATATTACAGAAGAGGTCATTGCTCCTTTTCCGAACGTACAAGGAATTTGGTACAAATAGCACATAATAATAAAATTTATCTAGAGATTCCGACGTTTCCCAACAATTTTAATCAACGATGAGTAATTTTTTTATGAATCAAATGTTATCGTATCTACCTATTACATTTATACTAAGGAAGGTACCTACACACTTATAATGAATAAAAATTAACGGAATTAAAATAAATAATAATTTAAAAGATTATTATGAGATACTTATCAAAATAAGTACTATGTCAGTAGATAATATTGTTTCAATTGTTTCAAATGTAAGAAATTGTGAATTAATGAATCTAGGTACTTATAATAAGTACATACATACATTAAACCTGATTATTTATATAATACAATTTAACTAGAACGGTCATATACCAATTACACTAATTATGAATATATGTATTATATAAATTTAGAAAGATCTTAGACCTTATCTAGACAAATAGCTTAATTAAGCGGAACTCGGAACATAAAATAACGAAAAATAATGATATGACCTACCTATGTCTAAGTAATATAATTACGAGTATATAGGTATATATTTATTTTAAGTGTACATATACATATATTTCTTTCTCAAAAGACCGTGAAAGTAAAAATATGCATTTAATTACAACATTTACCTCGTTTAATGGGTGTTCAGAAATTCGTCATGCATGCAATGTATTTTGTACACAAGACACTAGACATAGCCTAGACCGTAGACGGTATCTAATAACTCTATTGCGTTCTTTTTATACCACTAAGGTGGCATGCTGGCCCGCCTGATAGTAAGCGGTTACCGTAGCCTATGGTCCCTTGCAACACCAGAGGTATCACTCGCGCGTTGCCAACCCTGTAAATTATGGAGAAATAGTTGGGCTGGCAGCATAGAAGACAATGGCGTTATGCTTATCCTATCTGTCAACACAACATAGCACGGAGCTGTTATTTGACTAAGATTCTTTGCAAGGTGGAGGGACTTCCCCACTTGGGTAGTTCCATTTGTGAGTGGAATTAGTCGATTCCACTATGACCGACTTCTCTAGGAATCGGCATGCATCATTGCATTTTAAATGTGTACACTAATAAACCATATGGATTACTTGGATTATCTAATAATAGATATCTATGGTAATATTATAAAGCTAAAGAGATTGTTTGTTTGAACGCGCTAATCTCAGGAACTGATAGAAGCAGAGCAACGCGGGTGAAATCGCAGGCGGGTCGCTAGTTAAAAAATAAAGCTCGACCTGGGGTGGGCACTGCCGTGCCTCCAGATTTTATGAGTCAACGAACCAAGGACGTATCCAGGAGGGGCACTGGTACAGGGACATTTCAAATAAAACAAATAAAATATAAATATTTATTACCCTAAGTTGAAAATCCAAATATTTCATATCCAATATGTATCTAACGTGAGTGAATAGTCTTGTCTGGCTCTGGTAATCTGACACTCCTTACTTAGGTAGGTACCTACTTTACTCTCTTGTCCTAGAAATGATTCCTGGATTCTTTACAACCAACTAATGCATGTTCTCGACTTCTGAATCCAGGAGTATTTTCAAATCACAGCGACATGCGACAGTAATATTGTTAGCACCGGTATCTACCTACTTTATCATTTTCTTTTTACTCGGATTTTTACTTTCGTAAGATTGCGCTCGGCAAATAAAGTGTACAAGTACGTATAATTATAATGTAAATACCTACCTACGTAAAAAAATGTAATTACAGTAGAATTTTTACACAAACATCTGAAGTGGGTTAAAAAAACTGTTACAGGCTGCCAACGTGAATAAATGGATAAGAAAGTCTATTTTTTTAATAGTTCCATTAACATTTTTTCAGTTTCGACAGTTTACCTAATACATTCTAAGTAGATTTATTGTTAACTAACCGCCTTCAAAACGATAAAATTAATTTTATGTGCAAAACAGTTTCGGAAGTCGGTGGCTTTGATTTGGTTAGATCTTTTGTTTTCGCGACCGCCTTCCGAAACTGTTATGCATAATTCATAACATCATTTTTATTGCATTGAAGGCAATTTTACGTTTTATTAAATGTATATGTATATATATATATGTTTATATCTTTTGAGTGGCGAGTAGCTCTCAGTACTAGGCAACTATTTCCTGGGATGTTTCAATTTTGTATCCCGTAGGTTTACTCCATCATCAGGCCTTAATGAAGTGGAATGGAACCACAATGTAGGATGCAGGTAAACCATTACACATAACATTATTTTTATCGTGTTGAAAGCGGTATTCTTTTTTAAACGAGTACACTTAAGCGGATAGGTATTATACATATAGATACTTTTTGTTAAAAGTTATTTTTAGTTAATTATAATCAAGATCGATTTTAATACGGTATGCTTCGCATTAGTGCATAGGCTGGACTGACCCTTTTTTGAGACAAAAGAAACTACAACGAATTGCAGGGAGCGGTAAATTTGTAGTTACGGTGATTGAGAGTACCTAATGTTCTGATTTTTTTTTGGTACTGTAAGTTATTCTGCGGTAGTAGGCATGGTAAATTAAATTGTATTTGAAAATATTTAGGTAACTTATGTGTATGGTAACTTTGTGCTGTTCACTGTAGTCAACAGCACATAAAGTTACCACAAACTGTCAAATTTCCCCAATGGATAATAAACAAATTGAAAATTTATTGAAGAAATTTGTCAGTTTTGGATACCATGATGGGCTGGTATCCGTACAATGGCTCGTTACAACAATAGAATAGTTACAGTTGCAGTAGCATCTCTAAGTAGTCTGTGATTATAAACTATGTCAGTGGCGTAGCTAACACGGGTGGCAACCTAAAAATGAACACTGTTAAAATTAATAAAAAATCAATAAACGTTAAGTACCGAAGATTTTATTTAATTAATATACTTACTGACTTAAATAATAGCCAGTGATAATCAAGTTTCGTACAATATTATGATAATATAATAGCTAGGACTGCCTTAATATAAAAAAAAAAAATATTTTTTTTCTCAAAAGGTTGCACCCAGTGCTGGCCAAAATGATGACGTCCCACCATCGCAAATGCAAATTATGAAAAAACTAAGTCTAGTTTGATAAGCACAACGTAGCTCTACGCTAATAAAATCACCGCAACCAGTGACATGAAAAACAGCCTGTTACGTCTCAGTTTACGCCCGCAGTTACGGTGATGTGGGCACCGAGCGACCGGAAGTGACGGCACAGGCGTTTACCTTAATTCCTCTCATTTATTAGTTAGCAAAAACCGAGGTGGCAAACAATACTAGACAAGACAAGAGCATTGATGTAACAGCTGCTGCGCCCGCGCTGGGGGACGATACTTTTCTCTCGAGTTTCTCCAGCGGCGCGCGCGCAGTTGAACCTCCGCCGCGGGAAAACACGCGCGTCTTTACCATACCTCTTCACGTACCTTCACGCTCAACTAACTTATGAGCGAAATTATAGGATTACATTAAGAAATTTGTGTGAAACCCTAGTTATAAAAGCGAGCATTGTGTTTGTGTAATTGATAGGCCGATAGAAAGTTGGCTAACTTGTTGCCTGGGTGAACAAACGTATAAACACCGTATATTTTACAAGTTGTGCACCAGTACCGGTGGACTAACTGTAAGGTTTGTTTTGATGCCTTTTTAATTACTAACACGGTATTTTACTTACAAGTTTACATTAATTTAATTGCTCGTCTGATTAATTGGTTATTTCTTTATTCACCAACATAATTATAAATTAAGTGTTCAACAAGAAAGAATCTTAAAATATGAATAAAGTTGATCAATTAATCAATGACAGAACTTAGATTTAACGTAGATTGTATTAGATAGGTAGCTACATCAAAAAATAGAAGTCGTAAGTAGGTAATAATGTTCAGCATCAGCACTGACTCTCAGATGCTGGAGTAAAGTTCCTACTTAATTTTTGGACGTAGTAGTCATCATGCATGGTTTACACCCATAAATGTCAATATAATCTATTCGGTGAATTTTACCTGTATATTTTAACACCAATGACTTAATTCGTATTAGGTACTTCACTTGACCGTTCCTGCACGCTTTCTTTTATTAAAACTGTGAGTTCTTAATTTTATTTAAAGTTCCTAACTAAAGTTGGTTATTCTCAACCATCGGACCATATACTCGTGCTTCAAGTTATCTAAATAATTATTTAATTGGACCAGTATCTTCTAGAGCACGATTATCACGATTGAAGGAATTGCTTGATTCTTTTTTTATATATCTCCGCAACAGCTATCTGGCATGAAATAGGTAAGGCACAATAACTGTGCAAACATATAAATACGAAGGTTTATAATCATGTGAACATTAACAGATACTTTAAAACAGAATGTCCTCCATTTCTTTCGTGACCATTGTATGTAGGAAGAACAATCCGTCGAGCTCCCACGGCACCGATAGCGCTCACCAACTGGTTTCTTTCGACTTCTCTACCATTTACCGTAATTACCCATTACACGAGACACGAATACATTAAATGGGTAACAAATACATGAACTAAATATTTTTTTCGTGTATTAAATTACTTTCATACAATGTATAGAAAGACTAATTTGAGGAAAAGGAAAGTATATATTATTGTGTTGTGTACGCAATGCGGTGAAATGGATGGCAAAAAGATAAAAAGAGTACCTACCTGGTCTACGAATGCTATCTACATAATAAAACTTTAACTCTGGTTTAACTGACAGACAACGCATAGCTTAAACCGATCGGCATAGAAGCAAAGAATAGTAACTATACTGCTACAAGCGTGGAATTACATAGTCGTTCCATAATGTAGATACTAGATTTTGGTAATTTTTTCCGGAATTCGGAAAAACAAGATAATCGCGGGTAACTCAACGAGCACACAGAACGCACACGGACATATTAAAATGATAATAAATTTAATTATTTTGTCTTTACCGATTTATTTTTCCATCAGCCAAAAGTAGTTTATTGCTGGACAATTAGTTAATTGGATAATTACTGCAGCAAGGAATAATGTAACGCTAAATATATTATTATTAAGTTTTTACAATGATATTTTAAAATTTGTTCTTATTGAAGTTTTAAATATTGCTTTAAATATATCTACCTATATGCATTAATTTGTCCATGGCTTTAGTTTTTTAAGGTAAGCTATTAATCAAACTGCTGTTGAACAAACCAAATTAATAATGCATATATTCAATATAATAAGTTGAGTTAAGAAAAACCACTTGATATCCATTCACTTCGATTTAGATTCAGTTTGTTTCAAATAACTTTTCACATAAAACTAGGTTCTAGTTGAAAACCAGCACCACGAACATAATATTGCCTTGGACGTTATGGTAAAATGGACTCTAGTTTGGTGCTGATACAAAATAGTTAATCTTCTGTTTTCAAACTCTAAAATTTCAACAATACTCGTACATGGAGTACGGTGCATCATGAAATAGACACAAAGTAGATACTTTATGTGTTAAGCATAGCGCCGCGGGTATTGGCTCAATTCGATTAGCTATGTATCTAGGTTTGAAAGAGGCAATGGTGCAATGTGCACTGACGGTTACATGTGCACAAACTACATAGGTAGGTCAGTTATCGTAGTATGTCTTATGATACTGCCATTTTTGTCCTAGTAGTGCTCCCCATAAAGGTCCAACACTATAATAGCAGTGATGAAGTGGTTAGAGTTCATGTAATCGACTCATATGCCATATAGGTACTACATCACATGACTATAAATTACCGTCAATATTGTCTAAGTAGGTTTTCTTACTAATAGTTTCCGTCAACAATGAGTTTTTCTTGCGTTGCCGTACTATTTCCGAACATTGTTACACCAGCGTACTCATATTGTACATAGATACGATACTCGTTTACTTCTCGTTACGTAAACTCATTGCTTAGGTGACATAAACAACGTAAAACGACAATATTTATCTCCGTCTTGGTTAGTCATAGTCATTTGTTAGCGTATGGAAGTATGGAACAAACGCTCAGAAGGTCGATTGATACGTTTCTTGTCCGCACAATTGAATACAACCAAAAAAAGGGTTACACATTCGAATGCACGGCGTAAAACAATTGGTGTTGCCGTTCGCCGAATGCCAATATGATGAAACCGTATAAACGTGATATATTTATCAATCAGACTGTAGGTTTACGAAAGTCTAGCGCGGTGCCGCCGAGGTAACGGTTGACGGAGCGCGACACCTTAAATAGGCGTGTATTAAATAATGTTAATTCTATGCAACTGTTCCTAACGCAAGCAATTTCTTATAAAGGACCATCAAAGTTAAAGTAAACTAACTATGACAGCTGCTTTCAGGTGTTGAAGTAAGTACGTAGTCGTAATCTACCAGCGTACCTATCATGTGCAAGACACAAATTGTCCCACTGACCTTCCCTGTTATTTACTTCCGCTATAATACGTGTTATTAAACTTAACAGTATAATACAGGGCATTATAGTTAACTGTCGTCATTACTGGGAATGGATCCAAGAACGCAATTAGACCGTCACCGTTTAATTCAACCTCGACCTGTAAAATGCAAACTTCTAATAACAAGCAGAATTTAACTTAAATTAGCGAAAAGAAGTACAAGAAACATCTTTAAAGAAGTCAGATTTAGTCCCCATTAAAAATACATAACTTAGTAGTAATTCGGGATTTGTATGCATAATACATATCAGTTGTATCTTCAGAACTGCTGTTTATCATATTAATATTACATTAAATGTTCGGTGCTCAAAGGTTTGATTCAATGTTACAACTTCCTATAAATAATATTATAACTGCACTGAGCTATGTAGGTGCAAGGTTGTCTCAAGCATTAATTTAATATTAAGTAGGTGCGTTCTTTCCAAATTGTCACAAAGTAATGGATCCTGCCTGTAATGGTCCACCGGATTCTTGTAGACAATGACTGTCTGCGATAATTTAACACAATGCTTTGCCCTGCGAAATATAGTTACAAGATTTATCTATCAGTTTTACTGTTTGGTTACTTTGCTATTCAATAGATGTAAAAGCGTATCCAATAAGTGGCCTTTGTTCGATTCTACGACGTTTCATACTTTCCAATAGGTATCCTACTGTTTCACAAAAAAATATCTGTGTGCTATTGATACCGTACCCGACATGCAATAGCTATTAATCTTTATTATACTAAGTATAAATATGAATATTTTTGTATGTGCGGCATCTATTACATCTATAGCTTTTCTATGCCATTTATGCCAATTACGACTTTTGGGAGCGCGACCCCAAAGAAAGCCGACAAAATAAAAATATACACCGGGTACCCGGTTAAAAAAATCTAGGACATAATAAACAGGCACAACTTTTGAAAAAATAACTTCTCGTCGGATACAAATGATGGGCAATTAATAATAACTATTTGAATTTATTTATTATTTCCTTTCCAATGTGTCAAAGAGTTTGGACCTTGGTACGCAAGGCAACCAGTTTCCTATTACAAGATGACTTACAAAAGAAATTTCGGAATTCGTTTTCATAAATTGATTGACTCAACTGTAACATTAACAAGTTGGTTGAAAGGAAAGTAAATGAAAAATTAATTCTGGAAATTAATTTCAAGGTCTGTTTATTTGAGTTACATAATGAAAGTGATTCAAATTACTCTTATAATAGTCTAACGCAGCATTTCACCAGGTGCGAGTAAGTTCTCGTTTAAATTACTGGTTCGTTTATTTCATACGAATTCCGTTACACTTATTGGGGGATCGGTTGGTACTCCGGCATGGTAAATTAACTAGAAAATATTTCTGGTTCCCATATCAACTATACAAACGTGACTGTATTTGTATAAGACAGGTACTACTACACACGTTTAAACATTTTGCATTGGTATGTATGTAGTCACTACGCGAAACTACGGTAAAATGCTTTTTATTAATGGAATTTAGCTCATAATTAGCAGATTCTCTAATTAATTTCCTGCTGCGGAAATGAGGCCTCTAAATTAAAAGTAATTAAAAACTAGGTTTATGTACAATCGTGACAAACTACTTATTCAATCCAATCTTGATTCTTTTACTTTTTTAACAATTTGTGTTCATTTATAAAGGTCTATTTTCGGGATTATTATTATTATTAAGCCTTTTTACTTCCACATCAGATATTTTATATTTAAAATGTTTGTTAGTTCTGTTAGTACAATTACCTTATTAATCTAGTGTTAGTATGGTTAGTTATCTTTTTGTGATGCGGATCCCGTTTGGGTGAAAGCCTCTTTTTCCGCATTCCAGAATCCTCTATCTCTGGCGAGGGTCATCCAATCCTGCCCTGCTTTTTATACAATATCATCAGCCATACCCTTTAGTTGGTCTGTCGACTTTTCTTTTCCCTAATGGCTCTTTCCAACGTGTTGTTTTTATGGTCCATCTGTTTTTCTGTAAGTTTCGAGATATGACCAGCCCACTGCCATTTTAAAGCCCGTGTTAAGGCATCAGTTATTTTAGTTTTTCGCCATTAGGCGTTCTTGATCTTATTTTATGTATTTTCCTGATTTTTAGTGTGCTTCTTTCCATAGATCTCTTCCGCTTTGTGTGTGTAAGCCATACAACAAGCTAGGCAAGACACTACATTTTCGGTATTATGGTGCTACAATTACAGTCCAAAATTCATATCAAAGTGTCATTAAATAATGATATTATTAATATATACCCACATGAGAACTAAACACTTAGCTTACTTAGCTTTATTCAAATCATTAACTGATTTACCGTCCCAATGCTTAACATGGGTCTCGTCTGAGAATGGAAAGGGTAAGACTATAAGTCCACCACACTCGCCTAGTGCAGGTTGGCAGACTTTACTGGCCCGTCTAGAACATTTCTCAAGTATGCAGGTTTTCCTCACTTCATTTTCCTTCACGGCTGTTTTAGCGAGTGATTATTAATTTTTAATACGCACATGATTTCGATAAGTCAGAGGTCCGTGCCTTGAATTTGAACTGGAGAACTATGACATTGGCAGTCCATGATCATATCAGGGCTATCATAACAAAAAACATACCATCACGCCTGTATGCCCCGAACGGTTAGGCAGAGGTACACCAATGTGCACCCACAGTTCGGCGGTATGTTTAAGTCCCTGGGGGGCGAAGCTATTGCCATTAACCATGCACAAATCTAGACTTCGAACTGCTACTGAGAATTTCATAGAAAACCCAATGCTCGACCTGGGGATCGAACCCAGTAGCAGTCGCGCTAGGAATCACTAGACTAATGAGGCAGTCAAATTACATATTCTTATAATTAAATATTATTATAGTAACTACTAGTTCATCGTTTAAGTGTTTAAGCGTAATGCACAAGTTTAACTCTTACAGAAAACGTCTAATTACGCGCTTGTCAAGTAACTACACCTAGTTAAACTAAATAAGATGTAGGCACCAATAATGTAAATGCTTACTAGCCATAGTGACCATTATATAAACAGGTTTACTTATATAATTTATATTTTTATGTATTAAATGTTTGAGAATTCATCAGAGAATAAAGGGAAAGCTACTTAAATAAATCTTTACTAAGTAGGTATCAGGTATATAACTACATATTATAAAACTGAGACCCCTGCCGCATCTGTCTGTCTGTCCGCGATAAACTCAAAAACTATTGAACGGATTTTCATGCGGTTTTCATTAATATACAGGCTGATTCATGAGGGAGGTTTAAGTGTATAATTAGTTAAGGTTTTGTGTAAATTGCTTGAAATATGACGGTAAATGTGTGCGAACCCGTGCGAAGCCGAGGCAGGTCACTAGTTAAAGATATAACATACCATCACGCCTGTAGTCCCCAAAAGCGGCTATATTGAAAGCGGCAGTAGCCTAATGGCTCGGGCGTCGGACTTGCGATCATGTCGTTCCTGGTTCGAAACCCACCCATTGTATTACTGAAGTGAACCCACTCGTAACACAAGTATTTAGCTTAGCACATCGGGTTTACAAGAATACTAGTAATGTGCGACCCACAGTAGCCACTCTGCCAAAATTCTTAACCTACGTACAAAATCAATCAAAAAATCAAAATCAAAATTCATTTATTTCTTCAACAAAGTATTTTACACAGACAGAATTAGTGATTTTCTACAATCTTTAGATATTGATCTACAGCGGTAATTACTTGATTAAATTGAAATCAGTAAGACTATAGAATTGTTGACCTTATCAGACGGATTCCTATTACGAAACAGCTTTCCTCAAAGTTGATTTCAAAAACCCACACTTTCTATATACAACGATTGCGCGATCGCAGTATAAATATTCCGTGTACGTTATTGATCTGATGATTTAATGTGAAAAACAACATAAGCCATTGTTTTATACGTCACATAAAGGAACAATAAATATATATCAGTATGATTGATACTGGGAAAAACAAACGCATTAGTTTTCCTGTTACTCTTACCTCGGGCATTATATTTTTATATCACGTTTTTATTTAAATAAAACAGAACTGTAAATTAAAAAAACATATTTAATAAGAAAACATACCATCACACCTGTATTCTCCGAAAGGTTAGGCAGAGGCGTACTAATGTATAGCTGCAGTTCGCCGGTATGTTTAGGTCCCATGTAATAGGGGGTGAGCCTATTGACATAAACTGGACACATAATACCAAACTCCGAGCTGCCACTGAGAATTTCATAGAAAAACCAAATAACACTTTGCTCGATCTGGGAATCGAACTCAGAACCTAACTACCGAGGCACTAACGAGGTATTTATAACATACGACAGTGAATTTTCTTCGGCATTTAATAACCGGTCATTCCAATTCGTAGATGCTTCAAAACTGCTATTGCTCCTGCGAAGCGTGCGCGTTGATGTCTTTTATACATAAACTATATTATTTCAATACAATTAAGTAATAAATGTAAAATAAATGCTTTCGTAGATTGTATTCTCACTTTTTAACAATCGTAAATGTAATATTATAATATGATAAATGTAGGTAATATTATATTTTGCCAATTGATGTATGGTACCGGCTCTCAATGTTATCTGCTTACGGTAGGACTGCAGAAGTAATGCACGCGGTCAGGAAGTTAGAGACCTTATGAATGATAGCTATATCTAATTAATAACCACTTCCTACTCTTAATTATACTAAATTACGAATAAACAGGTAGACTTGATAATTATAACAATATTTTTTATACAATTAATTTCTATCTTTGCATTGAATAGACCATTTTTAGCGCAATCGTATTGGAGTTCATAACATAAACATAACATACCATCACGCCTGTATTCCCCGAAGGGTTAGGTAGAGGTGTACTAATGTACCTACACCCACTGTGCGCCGGTATGTTTAGGTCTCATGTAACTAATATGTAATAGGGGGTGAGCGTATTGCCATTAACCCCAGACTCCGAGCTGCTACTGAGAATTTCATAGAAAAACCAATAACACTTTGCTCGGCCTGAGGATCGAACCCAGGACCTCTAGCGTAGCAGTCGCGCTTGGTACCACTAGACTAATGAGGCAGTCATCTTACCATAATTTAACAAAGTATTTCTGAAGCCTGACTAATTATCGTGACCTTCGTCAGAGACAAAATACACTTGATGAGTAAAGGGACCTTCAAATACTTTGTCCGCTTTATTATGAGATGCTCTAAGACTTAACAGTTTCCGTGCGTTCACTGAATTGGCAAAGCCTTGACATAATTAAAATTATAATCGCTAATCGTTTAATTGAACATCACTACCGTCCAGTGTTTATGACAGCAGTCAAAATTTGTTACATGCCATGCTTCGGCACGAATGGGCCGGCTCGACCGGAGTGATACCACGGCCTTACAGAAAACCGGCGTGAAACAACGCTTACGTTGTGTTTCGCCGAGTGGGTGAGGTTACCGGAGGCCCAATCCCCTTTTAAAAGGTCGCGGCGGTAATCGCTTAACATCAGGCGATCCGTCTGCTCGTTTGCCAAGCTACTCCATAAATAAATATTTGGAAATGTTACTTAAAATTATGATGACCAAGTAATAATTATCCAGACCCCTGCTGTTTTACTTATTGAAGCAAGTTTTGCAACGTAAACAATTAATCAAAATCAAAATCGAATCAAAACATCTTACAAATTGCGGTCATCATTACAAATGTCAATACATGTCAATATCGTATCATCATCGTGTGCACCGTGTCTTCGACTTTCACTAATTGAAATCAAGTAACCAGTAACCTTAAATCACGCGATAAAATTCAGTCGTGCAATGAACATTACCGCGTAGGTTAGTTAATGATACCCCGGTTACTTAGAAAGAAAGCGTTGGATCTTGATCCTTGACTACATTGTTTTGGTTCTTTAATGGTGCGGTGGTCGCAGCCCAAACGGACTCGAGGTCGTGTTGAGATGTATTAGAGTGAAAGTCTTGATAAGCCCCCACCTCCGGGCTCCGGTCACTGTCTCGGTCTCCGTATTCATTCGTTTTGTTCAACATGACCGCTTATGCGTAACCTTTTAAATTTATGGCTGATGGTTGATCAGAGGTAATCAGGTGTTTCAAAGTGAATCGTGTGACACAATTGTGTATTATTAACTTCGTACTTCTAAACGTTTTTATGTATTATTTTCTGTAATCACAATTTTGCACGCCGAATTACCTTAACAATTTATTGTCTATGAAGCAAAACACTTAATTTATAGGTTACTAAAGAATATACCTACCTTC
The DNA here is from genome assembly GCA_910591435.1 of Acronicta aceris. Lineage (NCBI taxonomy): Eukaryota > Metazoa > Arthropoda > Insecta > Lepidoptera > Noctuidae > Acronicta > Acronicta aceris. The sequence continues at coordinate 5,336,221 of OU342763.1, read as the reverse complement.
TACGTTTTCATTTAATGATATTTATTGATTCGCTTCTATTTAAGCGCATAAATTATCCTAATCAAACAGTTCATTAATTCGAGGTCAGTTTTAGATACCTTATGAACATAATTTGATAACGAAATGTTAGAAGTACCTAACTTCCAACATTTCCTAATAATACAAAATAAATATACTCATTGCAAATTAACATTATATAATAGTTAATTATTATTTAAGTAGTATAATTTATTTATTTAGGTTGCTGTACTGTCAAAAGCTAAAGAAGTAAGTAGAATTTTAGCAAAATCAGAAATAACGATTTAAACACGTGTCCGTAAATCAGGCTTATTAGTTCACAGTCAGACGGTTTTCACGTCGAAGCTCTAACTGTTGCCGATACAATTCCCCACGCTAATTGCTCGGACAAACAGATGAAAGTCTCAGCTGTGTACGATTTGCATAACCACGACCAGTACCGCGCAGGCGTCGATATTTCACGCCACACCGACCCATTCAAATGCTAAACATCTACTCTCTCACTAACACTAAGAACAAAACATGTTAGTTACGAATTTACCCATATTTGTTGTTTCTAGAAATTCTTGTGCCTTTTGGTGGCTGTCGTAATATGCTGAATGGCTCTTAGCGGCAGATTTTTTCTTTGTGTCGATAACCGGTGTGTTACCTCCTACTTTTTTTATATAACTCGTATCAAATACTGTTCGATTGTTCTTCATAGGTTTGTAACTTGCCCACATCTTGTTAACTTATCACACCTTTATTCCCCGAAGGGCTTCAGAGTTGTACATCCATCTATATTGAGGTCCCGAACCGTAGGACATCAGCCTAAGGCCATTAACCGGGGAAAAATTCAATTTTTTTTATACCACTAACGTGGCAAACTAGTATACGGCCCGCCTGATGGTAAGCGGTTACCGTAACCTATCACTCGCGCGTTGCCACCCTTTAAAAATCTTTTCACACCCTTTTTGAAGAACCCGTTGTTGTAGTCCTTAGGGAAAACCTCAGCGGGGAACAGACGCACAGAAACACCCAATAACACTTTCATCGACCTGGCAATTGAACCCACGACCTCTAGCAGTTGCGCGTATGACCACTACATTAAAGAAAGAGTCTGCTCTTAAATTTTTACACCTTCAAAATCTTGTAGGTAATTTATAGCACAGGCAATGGGATGAGAAGGGAGTCCGGAAGAATAACTAAGTTCTCGAATCCCTTCTCTATCGTGTTGTAGTTAGCCACGAGGGCTTCAAAGATAAGAAGAACAGCACACGCTATGGGACGGGAAGGGACTAGAGGCTTCCTAAATGGAGAAAAGTGCCCATTTAAAAAAACGTACAATACAGGAGGGGTCCGGAAGAATAACTAAGTTCTGGAATCTCGTGTTGTGATTACCACGGATAGATAAGAACCATCACGCCGGTATTCCCCCGAATTTACACCCACAGCTCGCCGGTATGTTTAGGTCCCATGTAATAGGGGGCGACCCTATTGCGATTAACCGGGCACAAATTCCAAACTCCGAGCTGCTAGTCAGAATTTGACAAAAAAAGAAGATAAGAACAAGTACTATTTAAAGTAGGTATTCTAAAGTAGGGGAGTTTTAGTGCGATAACAATCTCACACTCCCCAGTACAGCCTGCTGCCTTTAAAAGTATCCTATCCTCTTCGAAAACAGTAGATATTTATAGCCCTAGTTTATCATTTTTTCGTTTCCACTAAAATAATTCCCTTTCAGAATAATTTTGGCTAACCTTTCGACTCTATAGATTTTTTTTAAATGTGTTTTTAATCTCTTACACATACAACCTTGTAAATTTTTGTCTTTCAGCCTTGTCAGTAACTTTACTAATTACACATCAGTTAGGTAATTTCCTGGTTAACTGATGACAACACACTTCAACGGTTATTATGTAGGTAGTTGGGAATGAAGCAAATACTTATTAACGGCAATAGGCGCATATTAGCCATCACACGGAAGGAATAGTCTCTAAATAGCATGAAACATACTTATAGTAGCAAGTTTGTATTAACAGCTACTCCAAGTAGCTAGTTGTTTTTTTAAGCTTACTAACAATGTATGTCGCACATTACTAGTATTCTTGTTAACCCCTCGTGCTAAGCTAAATGCTTGTGTTACAAGTGGTTTCACGTCGGTAGTGCAATGGGCGGGTATTGAACCGGCAACCACATGATCGCAAGTCCGATGCCCCAGCGATGAGGCTACCGCCGCTTTAAAAAAATTAAACCAGATATAAGTAATAGCGCGGTTACAAATACAGTGTTACAATATATAATGTTAAATAACTGCCTTACTGATCTAATAGTCCTGAGATTAAATAGTCTTGAGGTCCTCGTTTTGATTCCCAGTTCGAGCAAGGTGTTAAGTTTTTCTAGGAAGTTCTCAGTAAGTAGTAGCTCAGTTTTGATTTGTGTACGGATAATGGCAATAGGCTCGCTCCCTACTAGATGAGATCTAAAACATACTGACTAACTGTGGATGTAGAGTAGAGCAGTACAGAGCCGAATCCCAAAATCCCATGACATAACGATCGTAACATAAATGTATTTAAATCATATTAAGTTCTACAAAAAAATCGTAGTACATAATTAATTGTAGAGATGTGATGCGAAGTAATTTTCCTCTATTTTTAATTTATTCTTGGCACAAAGAAAATGTGGGACACAATTGCTTGCAATTTACAATCCATTTCGCTATTTGAATTACTCTTAAAAAGTCATTCGTCATCTTTTTATTGCTATTGGTTTTTTAAATGTCTCTTCATCTTGTAAGTTACTGTTTCTTTAACTTTCGATGTTATCTTTTGCTCTCTTTTCATTAAAAATTGTTATTGTCACTTTTATCATTTTGTAGTAGAGTTATAATTATTTTAGATTGGTGTTCATTATTTATCACAATTAATTTTGATTTACACATAACATTATTTTGTTTGGTGTGTTCTAGGATAAAATCGCCAAAACATAACATTTGCATAAGAATCTCAGTATTCTTAAATGAAATGACAATGACATAACATCTTCCTTTTCATTAAATACATAGCATATTCAGTAGAGTTTTTGTCGAGTCCTATTCCCAATGTTTATTAGCTTCCTATCTAATTTATAATGGATCTAAAATATTCTGTGATTCGGGGCAATTTCCTATGGCCACAATGGCCTTAATTATAGGAGCTTTGAATATCTGGTCACTACAAAATGGGGTTAATGTGCTTTTTGCTGACCCTATACACCATAGACATTCAGCCTATAGGTAGATTCATCAACACCGACCTACTTTCAAGCTTAAATTGTTGGCCTAGTATGGCTAGTTTAATCATGGAAGCTCAAATAAAGCTGAAACGTGAGTGAGGTCAAGGCTCAAAGCTAAGAACGTAGCATTAGTAAGCGAAATACAGTTGAAACTAATTTTAATCTAGGCATTGAATTCCAATGTGGATTACATTGGAATTCAATGCCAAGAGACAATACGTATTCTCGGAGAATAATTTCACGGTATTGGAATTGCTACATGTCTATTTACGTATTTTTTAAAGTTAAGCAGATAACCGATTTCGCAATAACATGTTAGTTTAGTCCATTCTTAGTTGCGGTCAGCCAGCCAGTCCGTCCCACTGTTAATACTTTGATCAGGCCCCTCTTTTCCATTGAGCACTATAGGCAAATGCCCCGCGATCCATAGGGGCCCCCCTAGTAGCCACTGATTTTGTTTTTTTGCATTTGTTTAAAAAAATTGTACCCTGACATAACATTGTTACTGGGGCCCTATTATCCTAAAGTGCCCAAGGCCTCCAATGGGTTAAAGACGGCCCTGACTTTGATATACCAAAGTAAATTTATATCACCACGCCTGTAATCCCCAAAGGTTTAGGTAGATTACTAATGTACACCAACAGTTGGCCGGTATATGATGTACCTACCTCATGGGGTGAGTCCGGGTACAAATCCAAATTCTGTGCTTCTTTTTCATCGTTTTTCATTCAATTTCATAGCAAAACCTAATAACACGTTGCTTGATTGAGCTGTATCATAGATCGCGCTTAAGATTACTAGAATAATTAAGTTTCTGTCCATAATTAAGACTGTAAGGCGTACATTTTGTGAAACAAATGAATAGCTATACAGTCAAAAATGTCAACCACAGCTACAAAGTTGACAGGACTATAACTAACACCGATATTTAATACTACTGTATTAAATATTGCTATACCCCGCGGTTTCATCCGCTAAATAATTATGGACTTTCATACAAATTTAACCACCTTAGGGTTTGAATTTCCAAAAATCCTTTCTTAGTGCTCTTCTACAATGCAAAAGGAACCAGCATACAAACTTTCGATCTGGCTCCTGTAGTTTCGGCTGTGCGTTGATACTTCAGTCAGATTCTTCTTTTATAATATAGAAGAAGATGATACAAATCTTTCCATTGTAATTAGTATACAAAACAAAGTCGCTCCGTCTGTGTGTACACTTAGATCTTTTAAACTACGCAACGGATTTTATTGTAGTTTTCTTCAATAGATATAGTGATTCAAGAAGAAGGTTTAGATATATAATTAGTTTGCAACCGTGTGAAGCCCGTGTGGGTCACTAGTAAATAATAAACGTCACATAAATAAAGCGTTCTCTCATTAAAACAGTCGGAGCTATATTTTTTAATGAAATACGTGATCGAACGATAGGCGAGTCAATGCCGCTACGCTACTCCACTTAATGCATATTTTATAGCGCATAGAATCGCGTAAAATTCATTAGTTTTTTTTAGTCTCTGCGTGAATGTTGTCCTCAAAGTAGAGCTTGTCAGTGTCGACTCTCTATTTCTAAGAGATATGGGTGAAACACATAACTAAAGATATATGTGAGTGTACAGAGTATATAGAAAAATGATCTTTTAACTTCTTAAATTCCTTTAATATAATACATAACACCACGTATTATGTACTCAACCTATTTACCTTTTGTAATCAAACGGTACAAACGGCGAATAAATAATTTTATCTAAGTAGGTACCTACTTTTTTTTAAATGTTGCATGACTTCTCATAATTTAAAAAACTGTAATAGGCAACTCTCCATTAGTAGATACTCGTGATGTGTTCTCAATTTCGCTTACTGAATGCGTGCATTGCATTCAGCTTGCATTTTTAATGACTTAAAATCATCACGATAGTTAAGTAGGCGTCATCGGTATTCGTTTTTAATGAGGTCTTTCTAGCGAGATTCGGACAGCTAAAATCCTAATCAAACTGAAATTATACACCCAATAAATCTTATTTCATGTCAATGACCAATGTACACATCGCAACTCTACTAGCTAGTATCAAAGAACATCAAAGATGGTAATGGAGCAAAGAGAGTAATTTGATCCATTTGCTCAAATTACACAAATGCAGTTTAGCCGTTATTATTCCAGTTTGTCGTGGGTTTGAGTGGGCAGCCGACTATGAAATTAGGACGTGATTGCTGAACCACGGTTTCAGGTCAATAGCTTCGACCGACATGTTTGTACCGATAACACATGGGTCATTGCATTAACAACATTCGTTTTACAACCATATCATATCTCACAAGAAAAATTTGAAAGTTTTGGCTTACTTCAAAGCTGATTTTTGCTTGGACTATAAAATTACCGCCAGTTGTATTTATTGTGACAATTTGTATTCTTTTTTTTGTATTACTAGTGCTGGTACAATAAATTGTTAAATAAATAAAATTATGTATTTAAATACTGAATAGGTATATTAAATCTCTTTGATATCTACCTACTCAATCAACGATTAATAGATTGACATAACCTTCAATGGGAATCACTCCGCTAAATTACGTGATTAGTCCTGTGTATAAATATATATTCGTATTCGGATACCTACCATTAATCTAGGTCTACCATTTCGTGAAAAATACTTTACTGGAAATAATTGTAAGTGAATGTAATTTTTGATAACTTTACGAAGCTTCGTTCGGTTTTTCGGTCATTTATTTACAGGGCAGGAACCTAGATTAACGGTATCGGAATCCGAATAACAGTAACATTATTTGATTAAATTGTGTTTGAATTACGATTTATTTTGGTATTACGTTTGTATGGGCAATTCCGTGTCCGCCGGTTCCAGTGAAGGTTTACAACCGAGTAGTACCTACTAATTATATTTCAACAGAGATTCGAGTACAGCTCATTACCTACTGCCGATACTTATATGTAAAGCAAAATTCTGTAATTCCGAAAGGCCTACACTTATCTTGTTCACATTTATTTCGAGGTAATCGAGTTTTTTTTATTCTTATATTAATGGTATTTTATCACCATACCGGTTCCTATAGGCGGTGTCGACCACAATCGCAGTTCGTTTCTATAGACACATATGTTGTGAGTAGGCCCATGTAAGTGTCAAGAAAATATGATGGTCTTTCTCACAGTTCGCCTGGTATGTTTAGGTCCCACGTTAAAGTAGGCGAGCCTATAGCCATTAACCGGGCACAAATCCAGACTCCGAGCTGCTACTGAGAATTTTATAGATAACTCAATAACACTGCTCGCCCTGGGGATCGAACCCAGGACCTCTACCATAGCAGTCGCGCTACTCGGACGAGTCGGACCACTAGACTAATGAGGCAGGCACAGTTCCTTGATTATGATTTACAATCTTATTTTTTATTCAGTTTTAAAAAAACTTAAGTGCGTTGTAGTTATTCCCAATTAGTAAGTAAAAACTACGTACTTACCTATATCATAAAGATACTTAAAAACAACGAAGGAGGCTGACGTGTGTGCCGTAACATGTTAGTTCTAGTTTATAATCCAGGATAAAAAACGAAACCAAAAAATATATCTATCCAGTTGTATTGCTCAAAACAATATATATTCCATATCCCTGCAAATAGCTCTCATTAATCACTAAGTAACGTAGCTGGTGGTAATTAAATTATAGGTAATCAACAACGTGTGTGATTTACGATAATCGGTATTCGGTTCACGGCACCGTCAAATCTCCGCCTAAAAACACCGTTTCATAACGCAAATAGTCCTTACTTGCATTGTAATAGCTATACGTACACCTATTGCGACAAAACAAAGCATGGGAACTTATACACGGACTAGGAAACTGTCGCTAATGATATAATTAACAGTCGAAAGATCTTTGACGCCGCATTGTTTAGGAGTTAGTAGCTACCGGTTGTTAGCTCCGTGGTTCCAGTAAGATCTTACCACACATTTATATCGATGAAGGTTGAGTCTGCATATGGAAATCAATGATAAGCATTAAAGCGTCATTTTTATGTTTATTGTCGTTGGTAATTGAATTAAAACAAAGAAAATTTACATTGTAAACTTTTGTTGACGTGTGTACAGAATTGCAATGCCTTTAAAACTGCTGATTAAGACTTTACTGATGTATTCAGAAAAAACCTTAAGAAGAATCTTGTCAAAACATCCGCGAAGAAACTTGGCTATTGTATTGCGTCAAGTGTTTTTCTACCGAAATTACCCAATACGTAGGTAAGTAAATATGTAAGAAAAACACTCAGTTTGCTTACGTAACAATGAAAAAGTTCCAGTAGTTAGGCTCGAAAACAGAAGAAACAAAACTCAATGTCATAAGTATACACACTTATGAAATAGTTAAGATAGTTCTAAACTTTTTTTCAGATTTATACAAAGCAGGTACCCTACCCAGTAACTTACCCAGCTATACCTGTCCTATAAATATATCCTTTAAATGCTGATACACACCATACAACATTTTCGGCCAAGGTCTTATATTCTTGGTCCTTAGGGCCTTATATTCTTGTAAAAGGTACTTTACAAAAGCATTATCTCAACATTGCGCCAGAGCTGTGATCCTTGACTTCCCAACTCATAAATTAAACTTTCCCTCTATAACTGCATACCATAATGAAAACAGTTTAAACAGCCTGTATAGCAGTATATTTGTTGTTGTAGCATTCTGTGTGACAAGGCGATCGTGTTTTGTTCGCAGGCGGTCGTGAATGCCGGGCCGCATGGATGGCGGCGCACGCCTGCCGCTCGCTAGCTGTTCTACTCACTGTACTGACGCTAGTCATAGCCAAATGTAAGTATCTAACTTATACCATTAAATAAAACTAAAGTGTCTGTCTGTGATTTCAAGATAATTGTTAAAAGTGCTATTTTTACGATTATATTCCTTCATTCTCCTTGTTTTGGTCGACCTCCAGTCCAACCAGATCCGGCCGAAATCAGTATTTTACACGAAGCGACTGTGATCAGACTACCGCAACCCAATTTCTGGGCAATATCGATAGGTTTCCTAAGTATAGACTGGCTGTCAGGCTTTTTTAGCTACTAACTACTACTAACGATCGTCAATTTTCGTATGACAACCAGGATCGGGGGTTTTAGGTACGTGGTATCCGAAGCACGGAGAGATCTCAAATTTCACCAATCCATTATAGGTACGATGACAAATTATAAATTACCGTTTTAGATGTTTCGTCTGTCTGTTGATAAACTACCTATATATTTTGTATAAAAGTTGGTAACCCTACAACAACATGAAGCAATTTTTTTGCAAGCAACGATTTGTACTTAAAACTTGTCTTTTAGGTTTACAATAGGACTTCGTAATATAATTTATGATAACATCACAAAAATTTACCAAATGATCTCAGTTTACGTAACTCAATGCTCGCCACAATAGGTACTGTTTCGGCGGTTTATTCATGCTCTGTTACTCCAAATAATGATATTGAACCACAGTGACACGAATGCTTATTTCAATAATAATTGAAAACACTTTATGTATAACAGAGCAATTATTAAATATTGAATAACTGACAGTTTTAAAATGGCCTAAATTAAGCCCGTGTGTGTTTTTCAATTGTTCCAATGACTACCTTGGCATTGACCGGGTTTGCTGCTCTACTCGTACCTAATGATTCTTATGTAGAGTTTCAACCTGTACAAGGAATTGATATTACCATTGAACTAAGTAGACTGTTGGATTTCTCATGATTCTCGTCTGCTGGGACCGGCCTACTTTCGTCCATAGTAGGCCTCGCATTCGAGCTGCATACTGCCCTACAACGGTCGACAGATCAAGGCCACATTAAACAGCAAAAAGTGGTGACAGTCGTTCACCCGGAGACAACGCTAGCATTCAGGTTACCTACTGGCCCCCGACACGTGCCTTTCGCTCCTTCTTAAAATGCAATTCACTGCAAAACACATAAGTTTACCGACTAACGTAAAGACATACTTTTACTAAGGTAGATACTAACGATTTTGAATATATATTATGTTTGTGAATGCTAATCATTCAATTAGGAACATTGGTTACACTGTTTACTACGAGTAGTAGGTAGTCATTACTTTCTGTTATGAAGGTAAAGTAATGATTTAAGGCTACTTACTGAAAGTGTATAGCAACTGTATTAACGGATTCCCGTTTACGCAAACATACCAAATGAAAGCGATATTGCAAAAGCACTTGCAGGGGCACGTACTCGCAGTACTTCTACATAGTTCATAATAGAAAACCTAGTCGTAGGATTATCACAATGAACACAAGTTCCGCTAGAGTCGTGACCAGATTTTGAAATCCAGGCCGTCCAATCCAATCCATCTACAAAGCTATAAACCAAATACCTACTTTACCATTTTAGTTTATCAGTTTACTATATCTTAGAAAGAATTAAAATTACTAAGATACAGCAGTGCAGCAGTGGAAATCAATATTCAGCACCTCAAAACAAATGGTAGGTCTATAACCTAGGCCTACCAATTAGGACAGAAATCGAAGACACAACTAACAACTTTTCCAATGCAATATCCTTTTGTCCATACCTTTCCATCTTGAGATCTCTCCTGAAGTGCTAGAATAGTTTTCATTATATTTGGGATCATCAGCAATCTCCACGTTGAGGTTTCCTTCTCAACTTGGTGCAATCTGGAAACTCTATCTCTATAATTCAATTATCTCCTCATTATTTTCTATTTTCGTAAATCTGATTACCTAAAAGCTTCAATGGCGCAAGTAATGGCCCCGGGACCACTTTTCCTTTGGAAATTAACAGTTAATTTTAAATGCTTTTAATATTCAGATGCTGAGTTAGAATCATGGCGGGGTGCCGGGAGGCCGGCAACGGCAGCGCAGGAGGCCGAGGACGAGCGACGAGACGCCGAACTGCTAGAGGCAGTCAAGGAGTCTATGAAGGAATGGGAGCAGAAAAGAGCCCGTACCAGGTATATATACCGTAGAAAATCTTAACTAGATAATACGTGGCTCTTCGTCAACTTTTAGCAACCTCTTAAAATAGCGTTAGTCGTCACAAATTGCCGTAAAAATGAGTACCTACCTAAAGTGCCTTCAAATATACCTTAATAACTACTCGAATATAAAACCATGAAAGAATCATCATTTTTTTTTGTTTAAAAAAAACTTTACTCCACACTATGATTTTCTCCTGTATCGTGGGTGCGTTTACAAACACAAATTCTCACATACACAAACGCCCAGACCCGGAACATCTACCAGTAGATCATACAAATATTTGCTCCGTGTGGGGATCGAACTCACAACACGTGGCGCAGAAGCAGATCGCTTAACCGCAACGCCAATGGTGTCATCATTGTGTGTAAAGTGTTAAAGTATTTTACAAATAACTGACTAGGTACTTATTGCGTCTAGGCAGAATTCAGACTGACTGCGTAACAAACAATAACAGCGGCAGTGAGAGTAACATCTGCATCATAATTAACATAGAGCCCCCGTTATGAGATGTTTTCCGCTTTTTTTTCATTACTCACGCTTTGCTTCTATTGTGGGAAATATTTAAAAAGTTATGTAAATTCAGGCGACAATGCTTCCGTAATATTTATCTTTGTTATTATCACAATCCTACATGAAATCATTTGAAAGACGAAACCGGAAAAGAGAAAACTGAAAAATATACTGGTTTATAGAATTTTAGAGGTTAATTTCGTGTTTGTAGCCGCCTTTACAAACACGATACAGGAAAGGTCCAAGTACCTAAATGTAGGCTATATTTAAAAGTATACCATCATGCATGTAGTCCCCGAAGGGTTGGGCAGAGGCGTACACAGACAGTTCGCCGGTATTTTTAGGTCCCATGTCGGGGGCGAACCCATTGCCAACATAATTCAGGGTACAAATTCAAAACTACGAGCTGCTACTGAGAATTTCAGAGAAAATAACACTTTGCTCGACCTGGGAATCGAACCCAGGACCTAGCGTAGCAGTCCCGCTTAGGACCACTAGGCTAATGGGGCAGTTATTTAAAAGTAAAAGTTAATAAACCCATTGTTACTCAATCATTAGACCTACCTACGAAAAATTCCTTAAGTGTACCTAGGTACAAATCTTTCAGTTATCTATTAGGTAATCAAAATAAACTCTCTCTTTTGCCTTTGGCTAGATACCTAAGTATGTACCCATATCGTTGAGAAATTTCTATCGTGCAAATTCACCTCTCTATTCAGATGTGTCTATACTGGAGACACTATTTTATATGTTCAAAGTAACTTTCATCCTAAACTTTTGTGCCTCGTTGTCTTGTTCACAAGTAGGTATACTAGTAGTAAGTATTTACAAGATTTTACGAAAACTTATATGTAGTGTTAGACATTAACAAAATGTTTGTATATTTGGTGTAAATTATAAAAAATATATTTTTATACAGAATGGGTTTAAAACTCTCTTCATTTGGTATGGTTTTAGTGTTCTAAATCCTCATCAGGTAACGGAATAGAGGCATCGATCTTTCAGCTGTATGTAACTACTGTTTTATATTTTAAAATCAATGTAACTTTGCGATGGCTCGTCTATTTTTTTTATATTTCGAGGTCTGAAATAATAATTATTATATTTCTTCACAGGACTAAGAGATCTCAAGGCAGTGTGTGCTATGGAGACTTTGGCTGTTTCGAAGATGCTGGACCTTTCGCGTACTTGGAAACGCTACCCAGCCCACCGCAGGAAGTCGGCACTCACTTCCTTCTGTATTCTACCGTTAATAGGTAGGTCGCAAAATGTAGATGCCATCATAAGTATGGTCAGGAGTGTCAGGACGCGAAAAATTCTCCATATCCCTTACTAATTGTATACATGCGAAAATAACTCTGGTCTGTCTGTTTGTTACGTTTTGACGCCTAAACCGCTGAAACAATTGTGATGAATTGTGGTATTAAGATAGATTGGAAAAGGACATAGGCTGCTTTTTGCCTCAAAAAGTCTAATGGGATGTCAGTGAAATCGCGGGCAACAGCTATGTGCGCTCATATAGTAAAAGTTTGAGAAAGTAAGTAAACTGTACCTATCTAGTGTTGCCTACTCTTCATTCAATCAATCAGGCTATTAGCAGAAAGGCCATTGCTTGGACAAGTCAGAGTACATACATAAAACAAAATACCATCACGACTGTATTCCCCGAAGAGTTAAGCATAGGCGTCCTACTTATGTACCGACGAACTGTCGGTGTACACAGTTCGTCGGTATATTTAGGTCCCATGTAATAGGGAACGAGCCTATTGTCATTAACCGGACACAAATATCATAGAAAATATATATATATAGTATAGTCGTCCACAGGACCACTAAGCTAATGAGGTACAAGTCACAGGCAAATACAATATTATCACTTGATGCTGACAAGACTTAACTTTTTTAAGCATATTATTATTATTGTTAATTCAATTCATCAATAAATGATTTTTTAATGTTGTATTTCGAATCGTAATCCAGAGGGGACCAACCGCTCTTGGCTGTGTCCGCGAGCAACATGTCTGCAGCATGGGGCTGGGCAGAGCGAGCCTTCGACCCTAACAAGCCAACCAGGATCATAGTCCACGGGTTCGGATCCAACTGCGATAATGTGTGGGTCTATGAAATGAGATCCGCTTTGATGGCTGTTGTAAGTACTTACACTTGATTAATATTGAGATCATGCTATAATACAGTTAGAATACAGTTCCTCACTGCCTTTCAGATAGGCATCCCGTAAGAGGCGTGAAAATATCTGACTAGCTCGGTTGTAGGCTCTCCAGAGGTCTGAATGGCTGGCGACCACCCTTACATCGGAGTCTGTCGTAAAGCACTTTGGTGTGTGATTCGACTTTTGCGCGTCGCGATCTGGTCGCGAATGACGAATTAACTTTATGGTATTCCTTTGTTACTAGATCTTTTTTTATTTACGGGGGGATTGCGGAAACCTTTAAAAGGCGACGGGTTTTCAAGGATTACACCGGTCCATATTCGACACCTTGAGTTAACAATTTCTGAGCCAAAAGATAGACTATATTCTTATTCGTTTAATTGAATTTCAATGCAATCTTTTATATTTGGTTGTTTTTCTTCTGCAGGAAGAATGTAACGTAGTTTGTGTAGATTGGGAAGGAGGAGCATCAATGCCAAACTATCTCCGGGCAGCTGCGAACACGAGGCTGGTAGGGAAACAACTGGCAATGTTGTTGCAAGGTAATTTGAATCATAGGAACAACGCAATTAGAATTATATTCCGTTGTAGGAACATTTAATCAGTTGTCGAATTGTTTTCAGGTTTCGCAAAGTATATAGATTTGCGGTTCGAGGATGTTCACATGATCGGTTTTAGTTTGGGTGCGCACGTCGCCGGCTTTGCAGGCTCCGAGTTGCGGAATATTAGTCGTATCACAGGTTCGTCCAAGATAATTAATAAAAAAATAAAAAAATATGTAAGGCAAATGCGCCAAAATATTTCATATTTTTTGTACCTACCTAGTTCATTTCATCCCTTTTTTTTGCTCTATTGAATTAGCAAAACTTACCTATAACGTTAATGTTTTTTATTAATAACCTCTTTCACATCTCTTATACTATTATACTTATAATTTTTACAGGATTAGACCCGGCAGGTCCTCTCTTCGAGTTCCAAGACCCTCGCGCCCGCCTAGACCGCTCTGACGCAAAGTTCGTAGACGTCATCCACTCCAACGGCGAGACCCTCATACTAGGTGGCTTGGGAGCCGCCCAACCACTTGGCCACGTCGACTTTTATCCTAACGGAGGCAGGGTGCAGCATGGATGTTCTAACTTGTGAGTTACTTTTATAAAAAACAGGTTGTAGGTTGCTAAAAGAAACTACTAACATTAAAGTAATGTAAAGAGATATCACGTCATTACTAAAAGAGTTGGCAGGACCTAACGTCAATACGTTATAATGGTTTTAGCATCCTATTTTTATGGGGCCAATCAATCCGAAACTCAAGATACCAATATAGATATGGACTGAAGACTAATATTTTAAAAATAGAACAGCAAACCATAGTAACACCACTGCTTGATCTTTATGTACGGTTAACAGCACATCATGGTATTCAAAACTGACAAATTTCTTCAATCGATTTTCAATTTAATCTCCAAATAATTAAGTTTATTATCCATTGAAGAAAATTGACAGTTTGTGGTAACTTGATGTGCTGTTCGCTGTACAATAAAAATAAATATTTTTGATTGAACAAATGACAGTATCATTTGTTCATATTTAATAACACCTATTATTATTTCTTTTCTAGATTCGTCGGAGCGGTGTCGGATTTTGTCCTGCCATGGGCGGCGGCGTCTCCGGAAGGTCGTTCCCTGTGCAACCATAGGCGGGCCTACAAATTCTTTACTGACTCTGTCTCACCCAAATGTCACTTCCCAGCTTTCCCTTGCGCTGATTACGACACCTTCCTTCAGGTAACTTTATTACAATTTGCAATAACAAGACAAACCGATTGTGTAATAAGCATGAGCATAATGTAAGTAGGTACTTATACGGGAAGTTTCATTTTACTTCCAAAGGTAGGAACTGCTTTGCGGTTGAGCAGTAATTTAGAAGAAAATTGCATGTGAATGATTGATGAATGATTTTACGAGTTCAATACAATAGCCCAATTTAATTTTCTTATGGCAGACCACATAATCGTACGCAAAACGTCAAGTGGAGTATGTACCTATGTATTGGATTGTTGTTACCTTATGCAATTGCAATGTTGTAATGCATTTCGATCGAATTGTGTTAGTGGGATTTTTTACATACATATATACCACAACTCAATGCTAAAAAAATCTTATAAAAGGCTGCATCAATTGTATAGAGCTCGGCAAACATCTTGAGTAAAGAAGAAAGAGATACAATGATGTGTGACGGTACACTATTTAAATACTGTCCCTTTCATTTATTGTTCAAGTTATTTGCTGCTTACTTTACATTACTGTCATTAACCTTGATATTATTTGTGTCAGGGACGGTGCTTTCCCTGCGATGGACAACGTCGGTGCGGCAACATGGGTTACTACGCGGACCGCTCCTTGGGACGCGGCCAACTTTATTTGCTCACCAGAGAGGAAGAACCGTTTTGTGGTATAACTTTGGTTATCTCTTGATATGTAATTATAACTTCTCTGTTAGCTGTAGTATGTACATGTATGTATATAGGTACAGCCCTACCTTGTTGTTTGAACAAACACATGTTCAACCTGAGGTTGAACGATACGCAAACCTGTGGACGCTGTGAAGTGACTGATGAAACGCGACTTCACCTTCTTGGGGAATGCGGATCGCTAATACACAAGCGTAGTGCTCATCTAGGGAAACACACCTTAAGCCCGGTTGAAATAAAGGAGCTCACAAAATCCTGCAGTTAATAATAGCTGCAGGAGTCAGCGATGAACTCTAAACCAACGAGTGGCGATCACAATAGAACGATTCACAAACGGTCTATTGTATCGATATTTCACCTATTTCTTATACCAAATATGGTCTGTTTGTGCGAGTCTGAAATAAAATGTTTTACTTTCTTTCTTCTTTCTGATACTATAGCCGCAAGCAAATAATAAAATAGGTACCTACAGGGATCATCTTTGTTGCTAACTACAACATGGTTCTCTTGTAAACTGTGTAGGTATAACATACCGATTTCTTTCTTTCGTATATAAACAGCTTTATTAGTGAGAGGTAAGTAAATAACTTTTTGGTCAGTCGGACTGATGGCCGTATTTGAAATAGTATCGTTTGAAGAAAGCAACGAAAGCAAGTCCAGTCACATGATACCTTTTGTATCAGAATTTTGTGTGAGTCATAATTCAATCGTTGAATTAAGGTGTGGTAAGGTGCCTATATTTTAGAAGACTATTTAACTAAATACATTATGGGACTTTATGTTCTATCATTGATATTGTAGCTCATCAATACCACGTGACGGTGTGGGCCGGCAGCGGGACGGGAGAGAAAGCCAACTTTGGACGAGTGACATTAACACTGCACGGTGACTCTGGACTGAATGAGTCTTTCCCTATGACCAAGTATGTACTTACTGATAAAAAGATTTCGATACACGTCACATGACTCACAGAATGGTTTAGTACCTATTGATGCACTTATAAATCGTAAAATTAATTATCGCAATAAGCCATTTCAGGGTGTAATTTGAGGTATTGGCTTGTTATCCAAGATTGCAAACCTAGCAATCTGAGCTACAAATTGTTATTTATGATATTAAATGTTATACATGCAGTTTAGCTAGGTTCCTTACGACGAATAAATAAATTCAGGGAAATTCCCATGGCCTTGGCAGAAACATAATCAACTTAGGTACCGCAGGACAGAGCTTGTTATTGAAATTAAATAATATTGGTATTCGAAAAAAAACAATTTAAATCATCTAATAAATAAGAGATAGTAAGCGTTTAAAGTTTAAATAACAATGTTTACGTAAGAATGGGAGTGGGGGTAAGAGCTTTGCTTACTTTTGCTAACAAGGGGGATAGGGGAGTAAATAATTGTAATAAATCTCTGCATAATACTTGAACGGCCCCTTTTATCGGGCCATAAAAAATATACACTTATCAAGCCTATTGACCTATAAACTCGTTCCCAGACGCGAGGACGTAGTGAACGGCAGCGTTCGCTTCACGAAGGTACTGGTGCCTCACCCGGCGCTGGGCGTGCCGCTGCGCGCGACCGTGCACTACGCGGCCTACTCCGGCTGGCTCAGCGCCAGTCACAAGACCATCCACATATACAAGCTCCTCATCACCGATAGCTTCGCCAAGACGTGAGCACTTGTTAATCTTATTATTATTTTAAACAAGCCAAGCCAACACAAGATCTTTTTGTAAATATGTATAATATTTGTTAAGTTATTTACAAGTTTTCCTGACTTTGTGACTTTTAAGAGAACTCGAATTCAAAATTATTTACGCATTAAGTTCAATATTGCTTTAAAACTTTACACGTCTACAAGCTTACACAACTAAACATGTTTTATAAAATACTAGCTTCTTCCCGCGATTTTGTCAGCGTGGACTTCAGGATTAGGCCAGACCTGGATAAAAAGTAGCCTATGTGTTATTCCAGGCTATAATCTATCTGTGTGCCAAATTTTATCCAGATCCTTTCAGCCGTTCTAGCGTGAAAGAATAACAAACATTCATACATCGATACTCACGAACTTTTACGTTTATAATATTAGTGAGGACTAGCTTCTGCCCGCGACTTTGTCAGCGTGAACTTCAGGATTGGGTCCGACTTTGATAAAAAGTAGCCTATGTGTTATTCCAGGCTATAATCTATCTGTGTGCCAAATTTTATCCAGATCCATACAGCCGTTCTGGCGTTAAAGAGTAACAAACATCTATACATCTACACATCTATACTCACAAACTTTCACTTTTTTATAATATTAATAAGGATTTTACCACGCAGCTTCGACTCGGCCTAACATCCTATAGTTTTTGCAATTAGATAGGTATGTTGGACGGTTTTTATTATTACATGTAAATTTTTATTTTACAGGTCTTCATTCTGCAAGACAGGAATTCAGTTATCGTCTGAAGAATCAATCGAAATGCCACTCTATCCTGGCGATTGTGAAATCCAAAAGGTAATTAAAACTTTGATAACACCTATCAGTGGGACATTCCGGATCTAGATTATTCCTTATTCTAATTACATACTTCTAACCTATGTCTTATTTAACTAACGAGATTTTTTTAAGTATATAGATATTTGTTTTTGTTCAGGATAACGAACTGTCTAACGCTACAACCATCAATCACGAATACATAAGTAACAAAGAAAACATCACAAAAGAGGAGGCTTTCGATCCTGTTGATAACGAACTTCCTGAGGACTCCCCTCAGCGGCCTTTTACTCTCGTTGACACTTACGAATGGACGGGAGGCGAAAATACTGGCCGGGCTTTCGGTATGACGAACACCAAGACTGCTCCAAGTGGGGCAATAGAAATCGCCGAGCCAGTACTCCGACCGCGACTGCGAAAAACGCCTCGCCAACGCGCCGACTCGCCAGACGACCAAGAAATATCTGAACCACTACTGAGAGCAACGCGCCCACCGAGGACAACTACACTACCTCCAATACGTAAACCTAAAAACTACGACATGTCCACTACGCCTACTTACGAAACTATGACGTGGGGCGAGAGAGCCGAAAAAGATGAACCCGGATTCGTAGTACAATTCCTACCTTCTAGACTGGCATCATTCATTTCGAGGGCCGAACGATATGCCAGAGATACTCTGCTACCTCTTGTTTCAGCCTATGCACCGCGCTTGCCAATATTCGGTTCTCGAGAAGTTCCGAAACCAACTGCAAGGTTTATTCCTACCGAGGATATAATTATAAATGTCACAAGTTCTGTGCCAGTGCCAACACCTACATTAGAAATGAAGATTGAGACGCTAAGGACAGTTGGACCGCCTGGGATGAAACGTGATATTGAAACGCCCGAAGATCCAGAAATACCAGTGACCACCACGACAACGACCACCAGTACCACGACGACTACACCAGCATCTACTACAACAACGGAAAAGATCCGAGCATCGCCTACAGAGATGCTGAAAATAGTCCCTGGACCAGCAGCGTCTACCAGCACAGCTTTGCCACCTGTGGCCTTAAGAAGTGAAGGCGAGAAGATAGTCATCGTTTACCCGAGTAATGCTAGAGACGAAAGAAAAATTCGGTCGCATTCCTACCCTGAAGAGCTACAATTCGAAGCGTTGTACCGACACACTGGGTCGCCTAATGACTTGCGAGTGGACCTGCCCACGTTCTCTCCACCGACGTCCACCCTAGCACCCAGTTCTACTGAAAAAACTCAAAGTGAAGCGAGATACATTCCAGTAGGCTACGTCAAACCTGGAGACGAAGTAAACTCAACGTAGCGAGTTTCTTAGATTGCGTGGTAGTTTTTATTTTGTACATACCACGGTAGAAATACACGTTCAGTATTGTTGTACATACTTTTTACATTAGAACTACAAAATGCCTACTTTTAGTTCGCATGGTAATTTTCTCAGTTAATAAATGTGTTGTTTTGCCCTGTTGTTAAATATTGAAAAAGCCTGAATGAAATTATTGTTATGTAAATAAATGTAGGTCTAACATAGAATAAGAGACATTTTTATAAAATAAAAACTTATTTATTATACAATTCCACGTTTTTTCTTAATTTCTGTATATTTATGTAACATTCGGTGGAAAAATTCTAATGAAACTAAAGCGCACTTCTTAGAGACAGAACAAAAATAAAACATTCCTCTAATCTTAACCATGAGAAATACAAATGCTATCGTATTTGATTCAAAATTAACGTATTATTTATTATATGCTATCAAATAATCAAAAATATCACATGAATAGTGTCAACTAAAATTAATGGAACATGAGGATTCTGAATGTCTTATATAGGAAATACATGGTAGTGGTGTGCAATACTGTCGATACTACGAGTAAACGACGTGAAAAGTGTGATCATTGAATCTTGAATGAAACAAACAACATACTTAACAGTGTCTTCAAGGTCTTTGTTATAGGCAGTTTTGTTGTATAGAGACAGATAATGACACAGCGAGTCAACAAACGAAGTGCTAATATTTAAAGAGATATCAGACCTCTGGACCTGTTGTACTTATGTTCATCCTCACTAAAGCACTCCATCAGTTAATGTCAGCAGTTGTTATTTACTTCATGTATTTATCGGAGTGTTGCGTGAGGATGCGCGCGGAGGACTTGGCGTCGAGGAACAGGGTGTGCACCGACGTGATGTGCGCCGGCGTGATGCGCTGGCACCCGTCCGCGCGCGCCGCCAGCGACGCCGGCGTCAGCAGCTGGGCCGCGTACCTGAACACGTCATACATTACATCTATTTCTGCAAATAGGTCTTTTAAAGACACTTTTAAAAGTGAATGTTTTAAAGTAAATCCTCATTATTCATAAAAATATAAAACTTCTTATAGATATAATATGTTTTGTCTTGTTTTGACACGTTATACTCTGTAACAGGAAAAAAAAGACAAAACATATTATAGCTATAAGAAGTTTATAAGACTTTTATATTTTAATGAATAAAGGGGAATGTCTTCTCATAAGAAACACCCTCTGATAATCATGACCTCTTTTAAAGTACAGACATAGCAGGAGCAATATGTATGTCAAGACAGTGTTTGGGATGGCCTATTAAAGAAAGAGCCATGCATAGGTACATAAACCTTCCTATACCTAGCAAACATTTTGACCACATTCATAAAGCTTTGTATACTGAGCAAACTTGACCAAAGAAGAGAGATGACTAGAACAATAATGTGTAATAGTGTATACTAAGTCGCACTAACCGTTTTTTTTTTTTAAATATAAAAATGGATAAACAAAAAGAGTATAATACCTTAGAGTACTGTTAGCGCCTACTTCTGACAGCGCCGTAAGTGCCTCCTCTTCAATAGATATACCTTCCGTTGTCGCTCTTAGTTTCAATATCTGTCAAACATAATGCAATGCTTTAGAATAACTGAAAATGCTCACCCTTCTGACTGTGTGATAGTCTTGGTTCGATCCTGGAGTTGTTATTGGGTTTATCTATGGAATTCTCAGTAGTAGCTCAACTTTTTTGGATTTGTGCCCGATCAGTGACAATATAATGACTACATGAACCTTAATATGCAAATTAAATACGAATTAAAATGTCGCACCTTTTAAAAAAATATTTATGTAAATGCAATTTACCTGCAATAGCTCAGCTTTGTTGTATGGCAAAGTGCGGATGATCAATAATCTGTCTAGAAGATCTAGCGGGATTCCATGTGGGGAAATAATATCTTCAGTCCCTCTGAAATATGTTAACACAAATATAGAATACCATTTTGTTTATTGAATAGTTTTAATATATAAAATTCAGAGAAACTTGTCCCTAATCTAAATGAATTCTGGTTTCTGGCAAATGTTACAAATTGAAATAAAACTACTTTTTACGGATTTTATCGCGTTGTATTGTCAAACATCTGTCTATTCGCTACCTAAATAATTTCAATACAACGCGATAAAATCCGTAAAAAGTAGTATGCAATATTTAAAAATAATAAAAATATTTTTATTCATCTCCAAAAATTACAATATTTTGTTACAGCTTCATTCACTAGGAGAGGCCTTGGTCCAGCCGTGGACGAATAGAGGCAGATGATGATAATGATGAAACACAGTTGACAAATTACAATATGCCCAATCCAAGTAGATTGGGCATATTGTAATTTGTAGGAGATCTGGAGTCTAAACTAAGCCTAGGCCTGTATTTTAGAACTCCAGGCCCCCATTACATCATATTGTAGTATTATTCCATTATGTGAATATTGTCAAAAAAATACCTTATTTGGCATTTTCCTCTATTAGTAGCGAAAATAACTATAGGCGCAATAGCAGATTCCAGTGCTCGATGTAGATACGTGAACGTTTCGATGTCTAGCATGTGAACCTGAAACAAATATATTATATTAATAAAACTTTTAACAAATAACAGTATAAAGATATATTTACTTAAAATGAAGCTTTAAAATTACCTCATCTATAAAAAGAACTCCAGGCACCAATTCCGCTATTCCTTGATCTATGTATTTGTTAACTACTTTGTTGATTTCTTTCCTCAGCTTATCTGTAAAGAAATATGATCAAATGTTGTTGTTTATAGAAAGTCCACAACTAAACCTTTGATCTAGATACCAAGTTGAAATTACCACACCCCATTGAAAGTGGCCTGCTATTTCTTGGCAGAAGCTACATAAGACAGCAACAAATAAACTATGCATATACTACAAGGTACTAAGTTTGTTTTTACCAGTAATCTCAGTCTTCTTTGGTTTCATGAGCTGTCCCATCATGGACATGATGTCGTGTCCTCCCTGAGGTTTAGCATTGGCACAATCAAGGTCATGAAGGGTTACATCTTGCACAACTTCTTTCTTTTTGTGAACATCACCTTTTGGCAATGGCACATATTCTTCAGCCTAGAGGTAAAATTAACAAAGTATTTTTACAGCTG
This sequence comes from Acronicta aceris, assembly GCA_910591435.1. Classification (NCBI taxonomy): domain Eukaryota; kingdom Metazoa; phylum Arthropoda; class Insecta; order Lepidoptera; family Noctuidae; genus Acronicta; species Acronicta aceris. Next base: position 5,313,850 of record OU342763.1, on the reverse strand, counting down.
ATTATTGATGAAAAATATTGTTGTTTCCTTTTTTACGAATTAAGTATTTACCTCGAGATCAAACTCTGTCGCAAAAGTATCACTCCTTCCCTGCCTCTTTACAGCACCAGAGTTAGCTTCAATGTAGATAACATCTCCAACTTCGACCTTCTCCTTCTGTAGTGACTCGTAAATGGTAGGATCCAACTTCAGCTGCTTTGTACCTTTAGCTGTCTTCAAGCCAATGATTACATGGGACACTGTCTTGCCATAACCTGAACATAAAGGTAACAAGGTAATCCTTAGCCAATCCTAAAAGAAATCTTTAATACACAACATTAAGAGACAAGTACAGCAGAAGTACAAGGAAATAGTACCATAAAGCTACACTGAATTACTACATAGATTGAGATAGTTTTAGAGCTATAAGCAAAAGAAACACTCTGATTCTAAGGAAATATCACCTAAAATAGACCAGATTAATCTCATCAGGCACCCTGTGAATTGACCTTAAAAATCTTGAGTAAATTATTCAGTTTTACATTATTCAAACAACACATACCTCCAGCCGGGTTTTCAGTTTCAACAGGTGTAAGTTCAGTGACCTCTCCTTCATAAACTTCCTTAGTCTCACGAATACGTAGGCCTATAGCACGTCGGAAATTCTCCATCAAAACCTCTGTCTTCTTTATTTCAGTGCTGTAAACTTCGCTGCCAACCATAGGGCAGAATGGTACCTATCACAATAAATTGAAATAAATTTCTAATATGTATTCTATATGTGTATTTATTCATGAATATTAAAGTTACTCAATGGGCCATTGCTGAACGATTAATATTTCTAAAGAAAAACAAAAGTAAAAAAAAAATTAATCATCTTAACATCATACCTGTATTTCCTAAAGGGTTAGGCAAAAGTGTACTAAATGTACACCCGCAGTTCACCAGTAAGTTTAGGTCCCTTGTAATAGGGGGTGAGCCTATTGCCATTAACCAGGTACAAATCTAGACTCCAAGCTGCTTCTGAGAATTTCATAGAAAACCCAATAACACTTTGCTTGACCTGGGGATCAAACCCAGGACCTCTAGCATAGCAGTCATGCTTGGGATTACTAGACTGATGAGGCAAAAAAAGCGATTACATGACAGACCATGTAATAAACTTGACTCAGAAGTCAAGTTTATAATTTTAAAATGAATTAAAACATACTTTGGTGCCCAGCTCCTGCGCTATAGCTAGGGCAATGGCAGTTTTGCCAGTACCAGGAGGACCAGCCAACAATAAAGCTCGGCCAGCCATCTTCTTGCTTCTAATCATGTCTACTACTATGCCAGCAGCCTGGAAACATATCCATGTATAATTTAAAAGATCTATTTCTGTAATTCATATTTATATTACAATTATATTTTTTGCATGAATGAAACAATCAATTGTTAGACATGTTTAGTTATTTGTTGCACTGTTTCCAAAGCAAGTTAGTCACCACTGGAACTAGCTAAAATAATAAAGGCTGTAACAACAAAGAAAGCTCTCAACAAAATTATCATAAACTATTGAATTAACACTCCATGGTAACCAAAAAACATAACCTCAAAGTTAGATCGATATTGCAGAAAATTCTAGATAATGATTGCAAGATATTAACTTTTATGTTATAGTTGTATTATTGTTACTGAATAATTCAAAAATAGTATGAATATACCTCTCTCGCGCTTTCCTGGCCCACGAGACCGGCTGCCATTTGAATGGGTACTCCATTTTCATCCAAACCTAAACCTTTTATATGACTATGTGCTGATATTCTTTGAGTTTTTGCGGTACTCTTCACTTCTTCAATCTTCATTTTGTAAAACTACTCGTAAATATTACAGCAAACAATATTTTTGATACAAATCGCACTCGTTGTGATAGCAGCTATCACCACAACAAACTACAAATAAATGAATGAATGAATTCAATTAATTTGAATGAAAGTTGATGAAAAAGACAAGGGTAGAAAGTAGAAACCGCAGAGATAGAAACATAAACTCTTAGTCTATGAACTATGAAATATGGGAAATATGAATGAATCATGATGAATGAATTTATGGGTTTCGTAAAAGTATTTTTAATAAAATTGTAACTGACCGATGTTAGCAGGAACCGTTAATACCGATGTTTATATTAATTACCAATTCATAATTAAAAATTAATCAGAGGGGTTTAAAGAAGAGCAATAAGTACTTATAAAATTCTTTTATTTAACTGTCTGTATATTCGTACATTGCGATTACATTCTCAAATTCCGATGCAATAACCGCTGATTTTTTTACTATTCCCTGAAATACCTGCTCGTTTTTGTTCTTTGTTAACCACAACCGCAAGGTAAACTTGCCTGAAACCATTGTTTTCAGAGCCTGAAACGAAACGTAAAATATTCGACAGCCATCTAAAACTTTGCAGCTGGTCTGTCAGTGTCAACCTGTCAAGCAATAGCCATTCTGCCATTCAGCCATTGGATGTGAAAAATATCCAATTTATTGGTTTACGATATGTATATTATCATTATCAGTCATTTAAGCGCACAATAGCCATATAGTGATAATGTATATTTCATGTTTATTATTTTCATAATTTTATTAACCCTAAGAAGCAATGCGGTATGCAATAAGTGCATAAAACGTTATAGTTACTCGGTGCGCAAACTATAAGGAACTTCAAATGGAGTGTACAGCACAGAATTTAGAATATGCTGTGTCTGTGTTCTATAATGGCGAACAAAGTGAAAGGGCGAAGGCCCACGCTTGGCTTACAGCTGCACAAAGAGTTCCGGAAGCTTGGAATTTTGTCTGGGAATTACTTCAACCAAGCAAGGTAATCATACTTCATTATTAAGATCTTCACAGGGGTAGGTATCGCATGGAAGTTAATTTTATGCTTTCTATAAATAAACACTTGTACTCGTGGCATAGCATGTTACTAAAGTTCATGTGGCTACTACTCGCAATATTTTCTTTCTGGTATTGTCTCTTTTACATCTGACTCTGTTTAGTAGGCTGTACTTCATAAAGTAGTATAAGTGTACCAACTGTACCTCTTGTGTTTGCGTCTAAGATAAGAATAGAAAATTCTCACCCTGCATTGACCTTGTTTGATATAGTTGTGATCCTAATTATTATGATACTTAGTGTAAATAAAATGTTTTTATTAATTTCAGGGTACAGAAATTCAGTTTTATGCAGCAACAACTCTCCACACAAAAATCCTCCGCTGTTGGAATGAAGTGCCACCAGAGAGTTATGATGAACTGAAGGACAAAATACTGCAAGCTGTGTTTACATATTCTAAGGGTCCTAAAATTGTCACCAATAGATTATGTATCAGTGTATGTAATAGTCTGTTATTATACTTATTGACTAGTAAATCTTAAATACATGTGCATGATATCGGCTTATACTAATCTTACTCTGTAAGTTAAAATAGTTGTTATTTTATATTTAGTGGAAGGAATTGGCAGCAGTAATAAAATAGTTCTAATAGAAAAAAGTTTCAATAGATTGTCTATAAAGTCATCAAGTTTCTATTTCCCTAAAATATTATTAGTATAGTAATGTCTATTCAAACTAAACTGTTATTGTTTCAGTTAGCAGCATTTATCCTCCAGCAAGGCACAGTGGACTTGGCTACAGTATTAAGACCATTGTCTACTGTGGAAAACTCATCCCTGCTGTTGGAAGTACTTACTGTGATACCTGAAGAGGTATGTATTTAGGAATCTCATTTCCCCAACTTAAATAATAACGATCAAAGTTGTCACATTTACATGACCATTTGTGGTACTATTCTCTTTGCGCTGTAGTATGGCACGGGTGACAGTTTCAGTAACATTTAGTTTCACTCTTGTAGGTTTCCGCGATTTACAAATTATGAATTAGTATTTTCGCTGTCCCACATTCGTAATATATTAAATCATTAATAACTGTAGTAAATTAAATTAAACCCAACCAGAATGCCATAAGAATGTCATACAGGCAACTGTCACCCGCACCATGCTACAGCGCAAAGAGTGTTGGTATTATATTCTGTGGATTTATACAGTTCTAGTGGTAATCAATAAAAAACTATTGTCTTGGTGTTGGCAGATTAGTTTAACACTTAACCAGAACTAATAACATGAACTTTGCAAGCACCAGTTCTGGTTGAAAATAATTAGCAACCCTGATTAATTGAATAAAAAGAAAGAGTCACAAACACTGTTGTATCGTACCCTTCACAAGATAATCCAAAAAATACAAACAGCATACCTACAAATAAATAAAAGAAATGTGTGGCCAAAATATGTTACCAATCTCAGCTAATGTTGCAGCAGCATAGTTGTTAACAGCACTGATTTTCTGAAAACAGTGTATGTGTAGAGTGTGTCATGCATACATTGCACAGCCCTTTGACTGCCACATCAAAACAGAAAAAGCGTTCCCTCAGCGCCAAGCTCCGAATTACCTTTAGAAATCTGTTATCCAGTCGTGACCATGGAGTGCTGGGGACATTTATATAAAGCATAAATAATCAAATTCTACATATTTAATCATATGATAAATAGGTATTTTGAATATCTAAATATATATAAAACTCAAAGGTGACTGACTGACATAGTGATCTATCAACGCACAGCCCAAACCACTGGAGGGATCGGGCCGAAATTTGGCATGCAGGTAGATGTTATGACGTAGGCATCCGCTAAGAAAGGATTTTGATAAATTCTACCCCCAAAGGGATAAAATAGGGGATGAAAGTTCATATGGAACAAAGTAACTATTCCACGCGGACGAAGTCGCGGGCAAAACGCTAGTATTATATAAGGTACAAACTATATAAAATTGCATTTTTTGTCCCCAGTACAACAGTATGACTATGGGATCTTCTCTAAGAACTAAGAACCGCATAGCTTTACAACAAGCCTGTCCAGCAGTTTTAGATGACATGTTGCGATGCTTACAAACTGTATACAAGTGAGTATACATACATTACTTTGATTTGCAGTAACCTGTTATCATATTAATAAGTGTGTATTCTTATATATATTAAGATAATTTAATTCAATTTAAAGGATTGGTGGTAATTAATATATACGATAATTATATTGAATATGAAAGAGGCTGACGAGGTTGCACCTTTTTAGTACTGACTACACTAAAGAGCCACCTTCAGAGCAAACAGTGCAATCGTGGGTGACGGCGGCGACGTGCGCGAGCAGCTGGCTCACTCTGGGCGGGGAGGACGCGGCAGAGCACGCGGCGGGCGCGCTGCCCGACCGCATGCCACTATGCCGTGCGCTGTTGGCTGTGGTGCAGCTCTTGTACACGTAAGCTTGCTGATTTACTGATATATTCTTTTTTCGTGAACTCAATCAAATGCAAATGTGCAGATTTGTGTTTAGTGAGTCTTTAGTTAGGAATAAGTATTTTATTTGTGGGAAAACATCATGCAATATATTTTTTTAATTTGTTTAATACATAGAACAAGTTGAGAGAATAACCCAGATTCTAAGATCTTTGAGATTTAATTCCACATACAACATGCCCAAGGCATCTACGTCGCCAGTAAAAGTAATTACCCTTAATCTCGTCAGGTGGAACTCTGCGATTAGCGACACGCCGTTGGACGCATGCGAAGCTTGTTTAGCAGCAGTGCGTGCCGCGGGAGGCACGGCCGCCGGTGCCCGCTACCCCGCGGCCGCGCTGCAGCTGCTGGCCGACCTTGCAGCTCTCGCTGTTCCCCTCATGGCAAGGGATAATGTACCCAATTCCATCAACGAGGTCAGTGTATTCTCATTTCGATATATTCTTTAGGATATTTCCCCACATATTGTCAATCATGCCAAACATCTTTCAGGTTCTAGTACACAGGGCCTAGTGTGAGTTTCATTTCACCGACTCGATTTTACGCATCGACTGCGTTCGGCTCTCTTATTGGTGGAGAGTGGTAAAGGTCACGGAAATCGCCAATCAGCACGCCAAATGCGGTCGACGCATAAAAGCGAGTCTGCGAAATGAAACTCGCACTTGGCCCTCAGGATATTTTATCCACATGCAACTAAACTATGGAACAAGTCAGAGGTATATTTGTGAACACACCTTACTTGTCTTAAAAAAAAGTGTACTTATATAAATTATCTCCATAAAAAAAACGTCAAAACATTAGTCATTCTCGATAATCAAGTAAAAAGCATAATTATGGGTGGATTTGTCTATGTAAAATGATTATTGATTATTATAAATAGGAGCTGCTGTCAGCACTCATAACCTGCTGTGTAGCCCTGGGCGAATGTCACGCGCACACGTTGGTGCAAGCTGCGGAGAGCTCGGACAGCTCGGAGGCGGCTTGCGGCGCGCGCCAGCTCATAGACCTCATGCTGGCCGCGCAAGCCGCGCCCGGACATTACCCGCTGCATGAAACTAGGTCCAACTTGTCGTTCGGATTCTGGTACACTATACAGGTGACGTATCCACAATTTATTACTTACGATAATGGACAATTGCAATTGGGTATTTGATTGGTATGTGATTTATTTAAAAAATAATTTATGAAAATATAATTTAAATCGGCTAATAAATTTCTAAGATTATGCATTTAAATTACTATCTAAAAAAGAATGCAAAAACAATACAAAAATGTATGCATTTATTAAGGTTTATACCGTTTTGTATTTTTTATACTGCCTCATTAGTCTAGTGGTCCCAAGCGCGATTGCTACGCTAGAGGTCCTGGGTTCGATCCCCAGGTCGAGCAGTGTTATTGAGTTTTCTATGAAATTCTCAGTAGCAGCTCGGAGTCTGGATTTGTGCCCGGTTAATGGCTATAGGCTCGCCCCCTATAACATGGAACGTAAACATACCAGGCGAACTGTAGCCATACATTAAGTACGCCTCTGCCTAACCCTTCGGGGAATATAGGCGTGACGGTATGATGTATTTTTTTATAAGGTTTTTGTTAGGGGTTGAGATGCTGTGTCCCTTTCCTGCAAAACGAGTGTTAATATTGTGACGTCACAGTTCTCTATAGTACGTTCTCTGTCTAGCATAAAATCAAAATGCTTTAACCTCCTTATTTTTGAACCGATTTTAATTTTGTTTTCGTTGATGGGCTTTATTTATGGTAAACATTTTCATGAGACGACAAAAGTAATTAGTCAAGTAGCTAATTTTTCTAACTGCACATCTAAACTTTTCGAGGCTAAATTTTCCTTTCAACGATTTCTGATCACTAAACATAAAGGAAACACACCTCACCTTATAAAAAGTTTGATGCTACTGCCCTTCATAAATTATATTAAGTGAGATCAATCATCCAACTTCGTAATGACATACCATCACGCCTGTATTCCCCGAAAGGTTAGGCAGAGGCGTACTAATGTACACCGAGTCACCGACAGTTCACCGGTATGTTGAGGTCCCATGTAATAGGGGACCAGCCTATTGCCATTAACCGGGCACAAATCCAAACCGGACACAAAGCTGCTACTGAAAATTTTATAGAAAAATCCAATAACACTGCTCGACCTGGGGATCGGACCGACGACCTCTAGCGTAGCAGTCGCGCTTGGAACCACTAGACTAATGAGGCAGTTATTTCAGAGGCAGAGACTTCGTAATGATTTGTTGGTATTTTTTTTATTTAGGATGAAGTAGTGAATGTAGCGGACAGAACACATGATATCCACCCGGTGTGGCGCGAAGTGTTCTCGCGGCTGCTGACAACGCTGGTGAGCAAGTCCTCGGCGCCCTCCGACACGTCGCTGTGCAAGGATGACCTCGAACTGCTGCGCTGTTACCGGCAGGACATCGCCGATACTGTGGTCAGTGGGTATTAGTCAAGTGCTCAGTAGCAGACATATTTTTCCCTGTACAGATGTAGAGTCAGCATTAATTATTACGGATATTATCTACACTACTAAAGAAATTGAACTTTATCTCAATAGGATAAAATAGATATCAGAATGATGGCTGCCGTGTATAGTGTTCATTTTAAAACATTATTTGTGTCATTGGGATATAGCTTAATTTCCTTCATTTGTCAGCACCAGATATCTAGTCTGACTGTACCTGTTTGTGGCAATTTTTTATATTATTGACGCCATTGTTTACTGATGATACGAGAAATTCCATGTTTTTAAAATACATATATTGATTTAAAACCTACCTTTACATGGTAAGTAATGATTACTAGATTTATGAAAATGAGTATTTTTATGGACACCTTGTATTGCTGACCGATCATTTTATAATTTTCGGGGAATAGTGTCACCATGTCATAATGCTAAAGTAATCAGTACCATGTTAAGATACTTTGTTAATGGATGGAGTTCAAAGTTAACCTGTAGTGTCTGATATCAGATGTACTGCTATGGTGTCCTGGGTGAATGGTGTTGGTCGACGGTGGAAGCGTCATTCAACGCGGCAACCAACGAGTCCGGGCGGGAAGCGGCGCTGCACGTGTTCGCGGCGCTGGCCGACGCTGCGCCCGCGCAACGAGCGCCGCCCGCCTTGGTGGCGCTGATGCACCACGCGTTAAATGTAGCCCACACATCGACCAACAAACGAATGCTCAATACCGCGCTCGATTGTCTCGGTAAGATTGGAGGTTGATATTCATTAAATTCATAGAGATGCGAAGGCAGATTATAATTTTACAGGGAAGAAAGTCTACCTCAAAAAAGTTGATTTAGTGCCAATTGGCAATGTCAATCGAAAGCAATAAACAAAGCATTAAACATTTTGCGAGTGACTCGATAAGTGCTACTAAATTGTCCAAACTAGGATTCTATTTTCTACACCTCCACATTTCTTATTTTTCTCAGATTCAAAAGATTGACAAGATTTTTTCGAATCAAAATTGAAACTTATAAAAAAAACGGGCATTTATATTTTATAGTTATATTCATTAGGCACTATGAATAATTTGTATGTCAACCAAGACGAATCAAAGAAACTTTTGTGTCTTTTTCACGTCACTGTAACGTACCCATGTTAATACAAATTAATTAATTAATCTGAATTTAAAAGCGTTATAATCAAAAATTTATCCTGATTTAACTTGAAATGGATGAAAGAAAATCTGACTCGTCTCTAATAGGCTATCAATAACTATTAAGGGTCCGGCGGAGCCTGATCTACCCACAAAAATGTAATACCAAAATAATTCGTTATCCAAACAATATTTTATCAAATTGTGTTATCATTCGGTTTCGGATACCATTAGTCTAGGTTCCTACCGTACCATTTCGTCTACCACTACTTCACTGGAAATAAAAGACCCGAAAATAGTTCTAAACTAGTGAAGTATTTTGGACGAAACGGTAAAGAACCTAGATTAACATTATCTGAATCCGAATAATAACACCATTTGATAAAGTTGTGTTTTAATTACAATTTATTTTGGTATTACGTGTGTATGGAAAATTCGGCCCGCCGTACTCTTAATAGTTTTGTTCAAAGAATACAGTCGCCAGCACATCAAGTTACCACAAACTGTCAAGTTTCCCTAATGGATAATAAACTGTTATTTGAAGATTAAATTGAAAATCGGTTAAATAATTTGACAGTTTTGGATACCATGATGTGCTGTTGATCGTACAAGAGATCCCTTTCGAGTCAATATGCTGCATATCGATTCGAAGCGCCATCTGCATTTCTTAACATATGTCTAATAATATTGATTTCTTTAGTAATCTATTATTAAGACGAAGAAAAAAACTCAATTTGACGTTTGATGTAGACAAAACAGTAAAAAACAATTAATTAATCATAAAATGGACACGAAACACAAACATGCGTGACCGCGAGTCGCCAATTAAAATAATAGGTGGGGGAAAAAGTTTCTTCGCATTTAATATGAAAACTCAAGACATTTTTTTTTTCAAAGTTAATTTACATTTAATTATAATATATATACATGTACCATTTTGCTCAACGTCTTTTTGCCATCTTGTGGGTAGTGACATGATCCCATTGTTGTAGAAATTTTGGGACTTCTGATCAAAAAAACGTGACAAGTAGTTTTGGCAGTCCTCGCTTGATGTTAACCTGACACTGCCTAAAGAATTCTGAAGAGATCGAAACAGGTGGAAATCTGAAGGTGCAAGGTCAGGGCTATATGGTGGATGCATTAACACCTCCCAGCCAAACTCTCTTAATTTTTGCTGAGTGGCCAAAGATGTGTGTGGTCTAGCGTTATCGTGATGAAAGAGCACACCCTTTCTATTGATCAATTCCGGCCGCTTTCTCCCAATTTCTTGCTTTAATCTCATCAGTTGTTGGCAGTAAAGATCCGAATCGATGGTTCTGCCTGGCGGTAATAGCTCATAATGAACAATGACCCTTCCAATCCCACCATACACACAGCATCACCTTATTGTGAGTTAACCCGGGTTTGGCCACAGTCTGTGAAGCCTGACCGACCTTTGACCACGACCTTTTTCGCACGTTTTTGTCGTACGTGATCCACTTTCCATCGCCAGTTATCAATCTCTTTAGAAAACGGTTCAGTTTCATTACGTCTCAATAAAGAATCGTAAATGAGTACACGGTTCATTAGGTTTCTTTCAGTGAGCTAGTGTGGCACCCAAATATCGAGCTTTTTTGTAAACCCAGCTTTTTTTCAAATGGTTCAAAACTGTTTTGTGGTCAATCCCCAATTCTTCAGCTACGTCGTAACTACTGATTTGCCGATCTTGCTCCACTTTTTAAAAAAATGCGTCAATTTTATCTGTAACAGGGCGACCAGAGCGAGGTGCATCTTGGACATCAAAATTCCCGGATTGAAAACGCTTAAACCAACTTTGTGCTACTCTTGCTGACACTGCATTAGGTCCATAAACGTCACAATTTTTTTTCGCGGCTTGCATTGCATTTTTCCCCTTTTTGTAATAAAACTTTAAAATGTATCGAATTTCTTCATTAGATTCACTCATTTTGACAGAAAGAAAAACAAATGAAAAATAGCGGGAATAAAATTTTTACTCATTTGTTTCTTTTTTTAAATTTGTAACTTTTTTAATGTTATCAAAATCAGCCATGAAATAGTACAGCCAAAGATTTTTTATTAAAAGTATTTCCATACTAAATGCGATAAGACTTATCGGGTTAATCCAGTGCTGGATGAAATAAAATAATTATGAAATATATTAAAAATGTTCTGTAAAAAATATTTATAATGCGGAACTAAATTCCAGTTAAACATCGAGCAAGTTTATTAATAGCATAATTATGTCGATTGAGAGACGATATACTTGAAATTCTTGGGTATCAGTGTTTCTCTGTTAAGAAAAGTAGATGGCATTATGTTTTTTCTGAATTTAGGCATGTACTAACTGTCCCCACCGGGTGTTTGTCGGGTGCAGGCGGGTACGCGGCGTGGGTGAGCTCGGTGGGGGAGGGCGGGTCGGGCGGCGCGGCGCGGGAGCTGGGCCCCGCGTGCGTGCGGGCGGCGGGCGCGGCGCTGGCGCGCTGCCCGGCCGCGGCCGCGCTGGCGCTGCGCAAGCTGGCCGCCGACTGCAGCGCGCCCGCCGCCGCGCTCGCGCCCGACATCGTGCACGCCGCGCAGGTAACCCTAACCACCACCAATAAAACCTCACAGTACACACATACTCATACATACGTGAACCGTCAACTTAGCATTTACGTTTTTTTATGGGATTGCGGGACAAACGAGCAGACGGAGCGCCTGATGGTAAGCGATTACCGCCGCCCATGGACACCCGCAACACCAGAGGAATCACAAGTGCGTTGTCCGCCTTTTAAAAGGGGTTTGGGCCTCCGGTAACCTCACTCATTCGGCAAAACACAACGTAAACGCTGTTTGACGCCAGTTTTCTGTGAGGCCGTGGTATCAGTCCGATCCATTCGTGCCGAAGCATGACTTTTTCACGTGATATATTTAGCATCAAATAATTATATCTGGACGTATAAACTGTTCAAAATGATCTCAGTCATTTTATAGAAATACACGTAAACGTAGCATAGATAAAAAGATTGATTTTGGCGCGATCCATGAACGCCGTTTGTGTTATTTACAAGCACGATATATTTTAGAATATTTGCATAAGTGTTTCAATAATCTAGCAGTTCTAAGCGAAACTGCTAAGCTAGAGGTGCTGGGTTTGATTCCGAGATAATTAGTAGGCTCACCTACTATTACATGGGACTTAAATATACCGGCGAACTGTGGATCTTATCTCTTATCGTACCTACACTTTTGTGTAACCCTTTGGGGAATACAGGTATGATGGTTGAACGAGTGCAAATGGTGTTTTAATATAAACAGAGGTTCGGTGGCGCTGCGAGTCGGTCGGACGCGTGGGTGCGGCGGCAGCTGGTGTCGGCGGCGGGCGGCGCGCTGGCGGCCGCCGCGCCGCGCGCCGCCGCGCCGCTGCTGCGCGCGCTGGCCATCACGCTGCGCGACGACCTCGCGGCGCAGGTGCACTACGCTCACTCACCATTTACATTCTAATCCTTACATCGCATACCAACGAAATGTAAATGACAACAATATGACGCCTATATAACTATTGATTCATTAAACAAATTGTGATCCCCTAGCGAGTCGAAACATTTTTTACCCATTGTGTCTGTTTGCGGCAGGTTTCTATCAAAATCCTGTTTATAGTAAGCAAATCTACTAACAAATTTGGTATAGAAAGTGACCGTAAATGTCCCTGGATAAATTAAAAGAAACTTGAAACAAGTCAGTTTTAATCTAGATCGGCATTTTCTTGTCAACTAACGTCCTGTGAGAACAAAACACCAAAACTCAGAGAATCATAAGCATATAACTTGAGAAACTCTTGGAAATGCGATATGCTCACTAATATTATAAACGTGAAAATTTGTGTATGGATGTTTGTTACTCTTTCGCGCCAAAAAAGCTGAAAGGATCTGGATAAAATTTGGCACACTAGATTATAGCCTGGTACGGCGGACTGTAAGCTTGTTTGCCACCTTAGTGGTATAAAAAAATAATAACATACTTTTTATCTAGGTCCAACCCAATCCTTAAGTCCACGCAGACAAAGTCGCGGGCAGAAGCTAGTTATATAATATATGCGTGATGTAATGTGTCAGAGGGGCGACGCGGCGGAGTGCTGCGCGGCGCTGCTGGCGGCGCTGGCGCCTCGCGCCGAGCTGGCCGCCGACCTGTTCCGAGTGCTGGCGCCCGCGCTGCCGCCCTACGCGACCACTGCCCCGCTCGTAGAGGTATTTATACGAAATCTTACGCGAAATTATCTTTTTACGGTACCCTACTAATATAATTATTATTATATTCATTATACCGTATACTAGCTGCTGTTGCCCGCAGTTTTACTCACGTTCCAAAAAGATTAACATACTATGAGTCCAATTCTAGGCGGCGTATCAAAATGAAACATGCACCAGATTTTAAGATAGACCAATACATTGGTGAAAACTGCATTCAATTCCATGCAGTAGTTTTTGCGTGATGCGCGCACAATCTTACAGACAGACAAAAATTCTAAAAAATATTATTTTGGCGTTTGTTACTCTAATAAAGACCCCCACATTAGTTTTTCTTCAATATCTTTAATGTACAGACATCGACCTGTTACAATTTTATTATAACTTTAGATTTGTGAATCAATCACGACGGAACGGATATGAACGAAATTTGGCATACAGATGACTTATTTGTCCAGATTTGTGTGCAGGTAGGAATCCCAATTCTGGAGTCCACGCGAACGAAGTCGCAGTTAGGAGCTAGTTTTGCTTAACGGAAATCCTTTACCAAAAACATTGCTCGTTTTGAATTCTGATTTTAATGTGAGGTCCATGTCACCATAGCCAATGTTTCACATACTGAAACAAACGGTATCGTCGGTGATCGACGACTGCATGCCGCTGGTGTCTGACATCGCGCAGCTGATCGTCGCCGGGTTCAACACGTACCCCTGCGCGTCAGGACTCGACGTCGTCAAACTGGTAAGTGTTATTACTACTACTATTTATGGATTTTATTTTTAAACTAAGATCATCACTTCAGCCTACTGATATCCACTGCTGGACATAAGCCTCCTTCATGGCGCGCCATTTCTCCCGGTCCTCTGCCTTCCGCATCCAGCTGCTACCGGCTATCCTTTTCAGGTCATCGGACCAGCGAGCTGGAGGGCGTCCCACACTTCGCTTGCCAGTTCGTGGTCTCCACTCTAGGACTCGTCTGCTCCATCGGCTATCGGTTCTTCGACAGATATGACCGGGCCACTGCCACTTCAGTTTACAGATTCTGCGAGCTATGTCGGTAACTTTGGTTCTCTTCCGGATATCCTCATTTCGGATTCGATCCTTCAGAGAAACCCCAAGCATAGCTCGCTCCATCGCACGCTGAGCGACTTTAATCTTGTGGACCAGTCCTGCTGTGAGTGTCCACGTCTCGGCAGCGTAGGTCATAACGGGCAGGACGCACTGGTCGAAGACTTTCGTCTTCAGACTCTGCGGTATAGGCGACGAGAAGACTTGACGAAGCTTACCAAACGCAGCCCACCCTAGTTGCACCCTCCTATCGGCTTCCTTCTCGAAGTTGTTTCGTCCAAACCGGATTGATAAACTAAGATATTATTATTTAAATATGGTATTCTCAATAGACTCTGGGCTTATGTAACTATATCACAGAAAACAATCATAACTATGCCATATTCTTCATATAATTAGAATTGCGATTACGTAATACATTTTTAATCCAAGATGGTGGATATAGTTTTTAACATAACATAACATACCATTACGCCTTTATTCCCCGGAGGATTAGGCAGAGACGTATTAATGTACACCCACAGTTCGCCGGTATGGTTAGGTTAGGTCCTATGTAATAGGGGGGCGAGCCTATTGCCATAAACCGGGCACAAATCCAGACTCTAAGCTGCTACTGAGAATTTTATAGAAAAACCCAATAACACTACTCGACCTGGGAATCGAACCCAGGACCTCTAGTTTAGCAGTCGAGCTTAGGACCACTAGACTGATATATATATATTTTAATTAATAATAATGTGCGTGTCAATTTTTTAAATTCCATTTTACGAGCGTATGTATGTGTATTATTTGGCTTTAAATGTTGTATCCTTGTAATATTAAGATTTTACTAAACACATACAAATAATGTAAAATACTTTAAGAAATGGTTTTACGTGGGAGAGCCATGGTTCGGCACGAATGGGCCGGCTCGACCGGAGTGGCCTCACAGAAAACCGGCGTTAAACGACGCTTACGTTGTGTTTCGCCGAGTGAGTGAGGTTGCCGGAGGCCGAATTCCCTTTTAAAAGGCCGGCAACGCGCTCGTGACTCCTCTGGTGTTGCGGGTGTCCATGGGCGGCGGTAATCGCTTACCATCAGGCGATCCGTCTGCTCGTTTGCCCTCCTATCACATAAAAAAAAAGACGTGTGGCACTCGGGAACTGCCGCGGTAAAGCTATTGCATAGCGTTTTTTATCAACTTATGTAATACAACCAATGCCACCTAAAGACGTGTTGCTGAACTAAAGAGACAAGCGTGTTAGGTTTTTTTCATTATGGAATTTCTGGATTCGGTCCCCACGCTCAAGGCCCGCGATAGAAGCTATGCAATAGCTTAAAAATGGCCTTTCACGCCTGTATTCACCGAAGGATTAGGCAGAGATGTACTTTATGTAGATCCAGTCCAGTGTTTGCCATAGTTGACCTTTTGAGCGCCACAGTCATGTAGGCATAGACAACGAAACAACATGTGCCCAGCATGCCACGGTCGCGACTGGGTGACATATTTTTAAAGGAAATTCCGAGTTCGGCGTCGAGGGCACGCTTTTTCTGTTTTGACGTGGCGGTTTAACTATACAAGTATAAATGTATGTTTTGTTAGATGGTACTAGCTGTGGGTAGCGAGTGGGGCGGCGCGCGCGCACTGCTGCACGCTAGCGTGGCGGCCAGCCTGCGCGCGCTGGCGCCCGAGCCCTCGGCCCGGCCCGACCTCACCGAGGGACTGTTCACACTGCTGCAAGCCATCACTAAGAAGAAACCACACTACATCGACTGGCTAGACGATATCCTAGCTGATTTGGTCGAGTTAGGTAAGTTTGTTGCATTTATTTTATTGTATTTTAATCTTAAAAAACTTGCTACAAGTATAACAGTACAAAAAAAGTCCCTGAACAAAAACCCTTGTGACATTCATGGTTTTATAATTCTGTTTTTTTTTTTTCATTTGACTGTACAGGTTGTGTTATTTGTTATGTTATCAGATATTAGGGATACAAGCATGTTTGTTGTAGAATTTGTCAGCTGAAAGTATATCTGAAGTTAGGGAGAGGCGGAGGGTTCCCGTTCTGTATTATAATTTATTATGTCGCGTATCGGGGTGTTAGCCTATTGTTAAACTGAGATTTTAAATTGCAGCATGCGGGTGTGTGCGCATGTGGGAAGCGGGCAGTGCGCGTGCAGCGTGCGCGTGGCTGTCCGTACTGGCCGCGCAGCGCCCGCACGCGCTGCAGCCCCGCGCGCCTGCGCTCACCGCCGCCGCGCTCTCTTGTATAGGTCAGTGTTCACTATAGCTGGCCGCGCAGCGCCCGCACGCGCTGCAGCCCCGCGCGCCTGCGCTCACCGCCGCCGCGCTCTCTTGTATAGGTCAGTGTTCACTATAGCTGGCCGCGCAGCGCCCGCACGCGCTGCAGCCCCGCGCGCCTGCGCTCACCGCCGCCGCGCTCTCTTGTATAGGTCAGTGTTCACTATAGCTGGCCGCGCAGCGCCCGCACGCGCTGCAGCCCCGCGCGCCTGCGCTCACCGCCGCCGCGCTCTCTTGTATAGGTCAGTGTTCACTATAGCTGGCCGCGCAGCGCCCGCACGCGCTGCAGCCCCGCGCGCCTGCGCTCACCGCCGCCGCGCTCTCTTGTATAGGTCAGTGTTCACTATAGCTGGCCGCGCAGCGCCCGCACGCGCTGCAGCCCCGCGCGCCTGCGCTCACCGCCGCCGCGCTCTCTTGTATAGGTCAGTGTTCACTATAGCTGGCCGCGCAGCGCCCGCACGCGCTGCAGCCCCGCGCGCCTGCGCTCACCGCCGCCGCGCTCTCTTGTATAGGTCAGTGTTCACTATAGCTGGCCGCGCAGCGCCCGCACGCGCTGCAGCCCCGCGCGCCTGCGCTCACCGCCGCCGCGCTCTCTTGTATAGGTCAGTGTTCACTATAGCTGGCCGCGCAGCGCCCGCACGCGCTGCAGCCCCGCGCGCCTGCGCTCACCGCAGCCGCGCTCTCTTGTATAGGTCAGTGTTCACTATAGCTGGCCGCGCAGCGCCCGCACGCGCTGCAGCCCCGCGCGCCTGCGCTCACCGCCGCCGCGCTCTCTTGTATAGGTCAGTGTTCACTATAGCTGGCCGCGCAGCGCCCGCACGCGCTGCAGCCCCGCGCGCCTGCGCTCACCGCCGCCGCGCTCTCTTGTATAGGTCAGTGTTCACTATAGCTGGCCGCGCAGCGCCCGCACGCGCTGCAGCCCCGCGCGCCTGCGCTCACCGCCGCCGCGCTCTCTTGTATAGGTCAGTGTTCACTATAGCTGGCCGCGCAGCGCCCGCACGCGCTGCAGCCCCGCGCGCCTGCGCTCACCGCCGCCGCGCTCTCTTGTATAGGTCAGTGTTCACTATAGCTGGCCGCGCAGCGCCCGCACGCGCTGCAGCCCCGCGCGCCTGCGCTCACCGCCGCCGCGCTCTCTTGTATAGGTCAGTGTTCACTATAGCTGGCCGCGCAGCGCCCGCACGCGCTGCAGCCCCGCGCGCCTGCGCTCACCGCCGCCGCGCTCTCTTGTATAGGTCAGTGTTCACTATAGCTGGCCGCGCAGCGCCCGCACGCGCTGCAGCCCCGCGCGCCTGCGCTCACCGCCGCCGCGCTCTCTTGTATAGGTCAGTGTTCACAAAAAAAAACAACGGAAATTAATATCCTTTTGTTCAAAATCCTGAATGTCCGAAAGGTGTTCACAGATTTTTTTTTATATTCTGAGCCAATACGCGATGCTGGTACAGCTAAGTAGTAAACTGAATAAAATTACGATTTTGGTGAGTGACGTTTATAAATTAGTGCACTGTTCAGGCGGTGCGACACCCCGCAACCAGATCGAGCCGCTGGCGGAGCTGCTGCTGGCGCTGAACCGCGCGTCGTGGCGCGACGCGGAGCTGGCGGGCTGGCTGCGCCACGCGCTCGCCACGCCCGGCTTCCCCACGCACCACGCCACCGAACCGCACAAACACAAGTTCATCGCCGCCGTCATCAAGTACGTAACATTACGCTCCTTTCCCGTCATCACCTTCAAGATAGTTCTTGTGCCCCGGAGCCCTTATGCACTATGCTGAATTATGCTATAAAATTTTGCTTCCGTTTTTTAATGCTTTAAGAATTACGTTCCCGTAATCTTGATGCTTGTATTATTTTGTATTTTTTTATAAAATGTCAATGTTTTAATGCCAGGGAGAAGAGTAGTAAGCGGCGGTTATTGGAGACTGTACAAGAATTCTCGCTAGTGTGCCGCGGCCTCGTGGACACTGAGTACGCGAGGCAGACGCTTGCCTCTAAGCAACTAGTGGCGTGAACTGAATTGTAACGCTTTATAAAATTGTTCTCGCAACCTCGCCTCTCTTCTTAGGATTTCCTAGACATAATGATCATACATTTACGCTATAAATAATCATTCTTTGTTACGTTTTCCTACTTTATACACCATAGAAGAAACATTTATTACAGTTGAAAGAATTACTTCGAGTATTATTAATTGTTATATTTTGTAAAAACTGACAGTGTACATATACATAGTGGATAAAAACGTAATATCATTTGTATATACCTGTAATGAAGTCGTTATAGAAATCTAAAATAAAAAATAATACTATATTTTGTTCGATTTTATTTTAATATATTTTATATGTAATGTAGAACACTAAGATAATATTTTGACTTACGCTAACGATTTATAAATAAAATAATTTTCATTTTTAAAAAAGATCAAATGTACAGTTAGAAACACATTATGGAAATGTTTTGCAACAATGATTCAGAAAGATGTGCGAAATAAATAAGTTATAATAACGTAAGAGTACTATTAAATACTGTGATTGCCGGATAGCTTTTTGAAAATCTTTGAATTTAAAAAAGCTTTTTATTGTGCATAAAACATATGGATCATCTGCAATAATTGCAAAGCATGAGCATGTTGAACAAGTTGGTATAATTATACCAATTAGTTCAGGCTCGTTTTTACCCAGATAAAGATGTAAAAACATTAAACAAAAAACAATGTATTTTCTGACAACCACATTAACATACCTAACATTTTAGAACTATAGCCATACACCCACCCTGAGCAATCTACAACAACAAATAAGATCTAATTAATTACTAGGCGTTGTATAATTATGTCGATCAAGATATCTAATTAGTAGCTAATACCGCCTCATAACAAGAGATTAAATGGTATATATACACTTAGCCAGATGGTACATGCACCTAGATGGTACATACACCTAGCCAGCACAACATTGTAAATCTATAACATGAGCAGTGCCTTGTGTTAAGAGTATTATTTCTTTGTGAAACAACTATAATCCTATTGGGTTACAACACATTATTCCAATTATGTGGGATCAACACTCGTAACGTAAGACACATGAAAATCAGTAAGTAACAATTCTATTTTGAACAAGAAAATAATTTCAACCAGTATTCGAGTCATAGAGAGCTACCGGAAAATGCGAGAAACGTGTTTGTTAGGGTGGGTCATTTTTTTTTTCTCAAATCCATTTGTAATAGCGAAAATATGTTGTCTTATTAGGCCAATTACAAAACTGCAAAATATTATGAATTTATTTTTATTCTAAGAACCCGCGCAACGCGCCTCTAGCGCACGAAAAAGTGGTGTGAAGCAATGAAATCCTAAACCTAGAAATCTTATTTTGTAAACAAAATACATAATATTGTGTTGCTATTAAGTGCCTTGAGTTATTAAGCCAGCCCTTGTTTAAATAGTTTGGTTTTTATCATTTTAAGAGCGTAATCGGAAGTGGCCGCGCGCGGGTGTATTGGTTTGGTTTCAGTGCGACAAAAATATGTTTAAGAGTACAGTAGTGCGCACTTTTAACATTAATGTGTTACATTAATTAACTTTAACAACTATCAAATTATGGTAACTAGAAGGCAAAGTTATCAGTGCCCTATATTCGGGAGTGTAAAAGATATTAAGGACAATATATTACGACAAAGTCATGAAATGTTATGAATGGAATATGTTACAACTTATATTAGCAGCAATACTACCAAAGAACCATTTTTAGATATTGCCCAACTTGTGCCTCAAAAAAGTAGATAGGTATTTTCCTTCTGTCCCTCTACGGTTTCACATACAAGTTCTTCAGGGTTATCATTTGGAGTGCAAAAACCTCAACAAATCTTTAAGTAGATTATCGGCTGATCAGAAAAACGATTTTATACAGCAGAGCAGTTTTATTCGATATTTATTCATTTAAATGTAAACAAATTAAACTTTATTGTAATCCAAGAGAAAACAAGGAACCAAAAGAAAATCAAGAGTTTATGCTTAACCAAAGACAGGAAAGAAAGATGTGAATTGGTGGAGTAGACCGCATTTTTACAACTACAAAAAAAGGAAGCCCTCTAAGACCAAAATATATCTAGTTTGATCATTCCTAAAAATCAAGAGATGTGTATTAGTGAACGGCAAGAGTTAGTGTCATCTTCGAGTGACTGAAGGCAATGTTTTTTCACCTGATAACCTACCTTCCACCTCACAGACAAAGGCGAAAACAACAAAACCTGTAAAAAAATCCTTTCGTGTCAAAAACCTGCGATCGCTATAGTATTTCTGATAGAGCAACCACTCTATCTGATACATTATAATAAGTTCGATTTTTTTAGATTAAATAAATGTTTTCTACTACATACCATTTTTTATTCTATGTTAATTGTTCATACTATGTAATATTTCTTCATTTTCTAATAATGTAAAATAGATTTTTAATAAATTAATTAGGTTTAACCAAACATTATTTTTTCAAAAATTGCCGAAACTTTGAACCACTTGCGCGGGCTAAAGATATGACTAAATCTATCTTTTTAAGACAACATAATATCAGTAAGTATTAGAATATGATCAAATAACTTTTATTTTTCCCTAAACATTAGTGACCTATCCTAGACTGTTTGTACCCAACAAGTTACACTGACTTTAGGCTGAAAGTTAAAAATTCTTTCATACTCCTTAATATCTATGACAAACATAAAATTTTGGTGATAACCTAGCAGGCATCCCGCAGTTAACGGTAGCTCTCTTACTATAAATACAAAATTCACACTGAAATTGCCAAAAACAGGAACAGTTTTATTATTGAAATCTTAAATTAATCCCCTAGGAAATCTTAATCTAACATCGCAGGTACTTTTCTTGACATTCCAGATTAAAATTCTATAACAAAAAACATCACAGTTTAAGAGTCGGAATCATCTTTGGATTCCTGGGAGTTAGCACTTTGACATTTACCAATTTCTACATCGAAGTCTAAAAATTTGTCGGGTTCGCAGTGTCTGTTTTTGAAGCGAAGGAAGTTGAGTGCCTGGTCCAGGGTTAGATGGAAGCAGTCCTGGCGACTCACGTTCAACGAAGAGCTTTCAAGGTCGCTGTGAGTGGCTCGAGCATACTTCAGACTTCTTGAATTATGCTGGCCTTCCACGGTAACCTAGGAATAACGTGATTTGAAGTTTTTGTGGATGGATATAATAAATTTACTATAGCTAATTTAGACGTGACGTCATTTACCTCGTAAGTGTAATGTTTAGCCTTGCGCTTGGGCCCGATGTAGGCGACGTACACGATGACGCCCCACGTGCGGATGTCCACGTCTACGCGGAGGTGGAAGTACTCGTCCAGCGCCATGATCAGCCAGGTGTCGTGCTGTTCGGAGTTCACTTTCATCGAGAATTTGTGCTTCCTTCCGATTTTCAGGATTGGAAGGTGCTTGCACTGAAATCGATGACAAAGGTATGAATAAATTTCATTCAATCGTCAATTCGTCAATTTCATAGTGTTGACATTTTAACAATTGTTTTCTTCCTTATAATTTAGACTTAGCACATTTTATGATATGAATCTTCCATGCGCGAGCTCGTGGTGCGCGAGCGGCGGCTGGCGCGCGCAGGGCGGCGCGGGGCAGTGGTAGCGTCTCGCGCCGCATGCAGGGCAGCGCGGCTCTCACCTGGAAGTGATGCGCGAGCTCGTGGTGCGCGAGCGGCGGCTGGCGCGCGCAGGGCGGCGCGGGGCAGTGGTAGCGTCTCGCGCCGCATGCAGGGCAGCGCGGCTCTCACCTGGAAGTGATGCGCGAGCTCGTGGTGCGCGAGCGGCGGCTGGCGCGCGCAGGGCGGCGCGGGGCAGTGGTAGCGTCTCGCGCCGCAGCTGGCCTCGTGCGGCGCACGCCTGCGCAGACGCACCTCGCGCCCGCAGCCGTGCCGGCACGGGTAGCGCAGCATCTCCGCAACCTTCGAACAGAAAAACTGCCGTTTATGTGCTTCTCCATCTAACCAACCATGATAAAAGATCATAATTGTTACTAATCGATATACTTGCGGTGTGTAAGATGGAATTTATTTAGAAGTTTATAACTAGCTAGAGTATTCAAAATAGAAAATTTTAACCACCAATTTAGAATCAAATGATGTATTTCAGATTACGTTATCTCCTTAAACTGAATATCTTATCTGAGCAACTAAAGACTTGCTAAAATCAAGTAACTTGAAGTCATCTTAAGATACAGACCCCTTCCATTGCCCTGTTCCTAACGGAAGAGAAGGTGGTCCGGCAGACAGGGCAGGAGGCGAGGCGCGTGCGGCAGCGGCTGCACACGAGGTGACCGCGGCGGCACTGCGAGATGGGCGGCTCCATCCACTCCAGGCATACTGGGCACTCCAACAGTCGTAGGAGGCTCTGCGACAATCATATCAGCGTAAATACCGCTTTATATTCTTCCAGCTCAAGCTTTTAACTACGACCTTAATATTAGAACCACACATTTTAAATGTTTTATGCGATCCGGATCAAAATGGTAAAAAATAATTGTTATTTGAATGCTAAAAATTTTCAGGGACTGCTATGAACTTCAAACTAGACGAAGATAGCATCGCTCAAATGCTACACTAATAAAGTTATGTCAACATAAACACTCACTTGATTAAACTCTTGTACCGAATACGGCTCCGCATTTTCTTCAGTAGCTGAAAGAAATAAATAAATATTGACGTTTTATGAAATATTAATGTTCTTGTTATTGAAATGACCGACTTTTGGCGCCAAAATATGATTTGAAAATTTTTTTTCCTCAATACCTATCGAGTGGGGTATCAAAATAAAGGGTTTTATAAATGGCTTACAAAAAAAAATGATTTTTATATTTTAATGTAATTTGGAATCAGAAATGCTAAAAATTGTTAACTAAAACTAATTAAAACAATAAAAAAGCCCGACTGCCACAAAAGACGGAAACAAGATGACCAATCTCTTGCAGTCTGAGGCCGGGAGGCCGTGGCCGGGAGGCTGTGTCCGAGGAGGTCTTTGGAGTTCAATTTAAGACCATGCCTTCGACTACATAAGATTGGTCATCTGGCCGCCCACGTCTGATAATCGGTTACCAGACAAAAAGTCGTTGGGAAATAAAATAGATGCATACCGACCGATTCGATTATCGGAGAAAATGAAACATTCGGAAATGTATGTGTCAACGCACACTAGTCACCGACAGTCGGCCGCATGCACTTGCTAGGTAAGGACGTTGTCTCATTGCTCAGCGATGGAGATCGATATTGAGAGTTTAATAGAAGAAGTAGTAAAGGCCCTAATATAACGTTATAAATGCTTTATATAACCTTATTACCTTATTAATTGCCTTAGTGTCACAGATAACCTTTCCTCTGGATGAATGCACTTACTCATAATAGTGTCCTGATGTGTAATAGCATGTTCTACTAATGACAGCAGCTCATCTGATGAGCTGCTGATGTCTCAGACAGATCAGCATGACGAACATAAAATAACCCCTTTTAATAATCTCTGAGACATTATTAAGATCAGAACTTTCTTCTTTTTTCTGTTCCTCAAAAACCAAACACAAACCTTCTTCTGTAAATCCACCTTCCTCCTTATATTCATGACATGCTATACGTTCTCTCTGTCCATGACGTGCTGCTCCCTCGATAGCCGCAGACAAAGTAACAGTAGTCCGTTGAGTCGGTCACAAAATCGGTCATAAGAATCCAGAGGAAAAATCGGCCCGATTATCGGTCCTACAAAAAGTATGACGTGGGCTTTATTCATATTTTACACTATTTAGTTATTTCCGGGCTGAGTTTATTGGCAGTCGGGTTTTTTTTAAATTAATATATGTATTGTTTGATAGTACAAGCCTACTACTACAAGTGTACTAATACACACTAAATAAATAAAAATACACTATTTTTTATTTTACCTATGTAAGTACTAGTTTTGTTATGGACTGATCTTATTTTATTGTTATTTCGCTAGTTGTTGTGTTATCGTATTATGATGCAGTAAATGCTATGTACGCCTCAATTGTCAAATGCATCAGTCCTAGTTTTTAAGAGTCTATTTAGCGTAAGTGTTGATGTATTTGATGTGGCTGTACTACTTCAATAAATAAATAAATACTAGACACTAAAAAATCTATACCTACTATTAGAAATTTTTAATGATAACTTACACTCTCTTTTCCTCTTAACACCATGAAAGGGCGACTGTTGTTGAGGAGCTTCAACATTCTCATCAGAATTTGTGGCCACCTGAACAGAATGTGTGATTACGATTTGTTACAAGTATAAATACACATATAAGCAACAAAATTAACTACAACACATGCCTAAAGTAAGGTAACTAAGATACCTAAAAGGCTTAATATAAATTTGGTACAACCACTGTAATATATATATATATATATGTACGTACGGCGGCAGTATCATTACTGGTGTGTGGCTCAGCGGCATCGGTCTCCATATCGGCGGGGGGTGCGGTGTCTGGTTCGTCTGGCGCATCCACTTCCACTATTTCCTCTTCAAGAGATATCGCCCCAGTGGACGCATTATGAGTTGAGGCTAGAACATTACCTAAGTTACTAAGCTGAGTAATGCAAATATTAAAGCTTATAAATATATGCCAACGCGTAATGTTTGATCGTAGTTTGCAAACCAACATTTAAGAAATCGGGACCCGCCAAACGGTTTAAACACCTGTTTTCTAATGTGTCTGGCGTCTGCTAATTAATCCATGATAAGTCAATACGCGACAACAAACTCGAAGCGTTAGTAAAGTTATGAAATGCAGATAAACTTAAAATTAATTAGAACAACATTTACTATATTATTCATTATCGAAACACTCGTTTATTCTACATTTGAGGTGAGGAAAGGATAGAAGAGACAGTTCATCAATGTCACGCAAATGTGTTAAGTAGTTATTTGATAAGTATAGTTTAAATATGTATATGTATGTCTTATTGGAATTATAATATATAATGTTTATTGAATACCAAAACATACATAGATACGAGAATGTCACAGCCATATTCATTAAACGAAAAAAAATAGTATAACATATGTACATAATCAACCCATTATTCTTTCCCACTGCTGGGCACGGGTCTCCTCTCAGAATGAGAGGGATTAGGCAGACTTCACACGCCGTCGAGAAAATCTCTTTAACATGCAGGTTTCCTCACGATGTTTTCCTTCACTTCGCTTTTGATTATTGCCAGTCCAATAGTCATATCACTAAGCTATCACTGCTCTAAACAAAAAAAATTGTATAATTGACAACATTTCATTTTTTTAACACCCAATATTATAATTTTATTTAAAACTAGATCGAAAAATACGGATACCCGATATTCAATAATTTTCACATTTATTTTCGACTTTGAAGTTCTTTTTATTATAAACAGACTAAGTGCCAAATGACGTCGTTTGTACGGTTCAAAGGGCTAAACTATGATATAACGTAATTTTTCGAACCGCTCAAAAAATTTTCTTATGTCAGTTTGGCAGCTATCATAATTATTCATAAGTTCATAACCTTAAATTACCTATTTCGTTGTCGATTAACTATTAAATTCGACAAAAAATCAATTTTCAAATCAAGTGACGTCAAAAAATCAAGTGACGACATCACACTTTTTTTTTCCGAAATTAAGAAATATAAAAATTAAAAAAAAATTGTAACTCAGGGTAGGAAAACAAAGAAACAGTATTTTTGATTTGGTGGCATAATAAGTTTGAAATGTTGTCAATTATAAAAAAAAGCTTATTTAAAAATAATGCAATCTTAATTTTTTTACCGTCAGCATTTTCTTCCTCGGCATTGTTATCATCTCTGTGTTCAACAATTGGGGCTGGGTCAGGCACTGGCTCAACATCTATATAAAACAAACATAGCTTTTATGCCTAGCTATGCATTCACACGCAGCAATATTATTTATTATAATATTGCTGTGTGCATATAATAATTAGGCTAGTGCCTATACAAATACGAATAATATAATAAAAATATAACATTGAACCTATGTTTACAATGTTTTAAAATAGCATTACTGTTAGGAGTATTGAAAATAAGTAGTTCAAAATTATGTAATTTTCTGTAATTTTCTGTTTTTTTTTTGCAAACTCATCAGTCTCTAACGCTCGTGTCGTATAAATCCGACAGTAGGGACGAGACATTGTAACGATGTACCTAAGTAATTTTATTGTGATTTATACAGACATTATTTAAATGAATACTGAGCTATACATTATACAATACAGTATAAAACAAAAATGGTAATCGCTTCCAAATTACGAAACAAATTCCTATTCTTTATTACCTATTCTATTTCATTAGGGTATCAACTTTTAATGTATTTCACATGCCTAGACAAAAAAAAAATTCTACAGGTGCCCAGCGCCCCGGTCGGAAAAACACGACCGCTTCTGACGTCATAAGGCTTATGACGGCAAAACGTACGTAGTAATCAATAGGAACAACTTTTACTATGGGACCGACCCCGAAATATGAAAATAAAAACAGTTGATCCATACAGTTTGATCATATAGGTATACATTTTAGTATGGGACAGCAATTTTTTTTTAATATTTGTCGTCGGTCGGTCCCGTAGTAAAAGTTGTTCGTATGCATTACTATGTTCGTTTTGCTGCGGGATAACAACCATTTAAATTTCACGGTGTATAAATTCAAGTCATTCATGGTTTTTATTTGTTATACGCAACCCAATCATCAGT
The DNA here is from genome assembly GCA_910591435.1 of Acronicta aceris. NCBI lineage: Eukaryota > Metazoa > Arthropoda > Insecta > Lepidoptera > Noctuidae > Acronicta > Acronicta aceris. Next base: position 5,286,543 of record OU342763.1, on the reverse strand, counting down.
TTTGATCAAAGATAATGATCGAGATTATGATTGACATTGTACGGGCCACCTTTACAGTAAAGGTGGAAAGCGGTTAATAGCCAAAATAGTCTACAGTACTTAGTTAAAAACATGTTTACCATCGTCAGAATGATCGCCGTTTCCAAAGTGATGTTGATCTGGCACGGGTGGGCTAGTTTCCAGTCCTGAGGCGGCGTTAGGTCGCGGTGGTAGTGTGCGGTAGCGGCTACTAGAAGACTGCTGCTCCCCCACCGGAAGGACGTCAGGGGGATTCGCTGGAGAACAAGATCTCAAGTAATTCAACACATTACTATATTACCTTAGAGAGCAATAATCAATAAGCAGTGATAACCTAGTGGCAGCACCGTTTGTAAGAAAGAAATTTAATGTGGTGTGTCAGCATCATTATATTAGAGATCAATAGTTTGAACAAGCAATATTTAAATATTCATTCAATATGTACTGCTTCTTGTGTATCCAGACAGAGTGCTACGGCCGGGCTGTGACCTGCTGCAACAGTTGGGGGCCCTGGACCTAGCATTAGAAGCCGCATCTGATGACAACGACGGCGTGAATAACGGACTTCGTGACGAAGAACCAGCGCCGCTTCCCACACCTGACAATTTAAATATATCTATACTTATAATAAAATTGTAACAAGTCGATGTCTGTAAATTATAGATATTGAAGAAAAACTAATATTGGGATCTTTATTAGAGCAACAAAAGCCAAAATATCAATTTTTAGATTTTTTGTCTATCTGTCTGTGTGTTTGTATGCGCATCACGCAAAAACTACGGCATGGAATTGAATGCAATTTTCACCGACGTTTGCTAGAGGTCTAACTTAAAATCTGGTACACGTTTTATCTTGATACGGCGCCTAGAATCGGACTTATAGTACCTATGTTGATGTTTTTGGGCCGTGAGTGAAACTGCGGGCAACAGCTAGTTAATACAAATAATAAAGTTGATTCAATTTACAAGTCCGCGCCACGCGAAATAAGTATAAGGATCAAATTCAATGATTCACGAGCATTCGTAAGATACTACAAGTTTATTAATATAATGTATCGGTTCATTATCTAATCTTCTTGGCCAATAACAACATTCAGTACGTCGTACTCGTAAGTACTGAATGTTGTAAGTAAGTTTTGTTGCAGTAACTTTCGTACTATAGCTGGGGATTTTAATCTTCTTGTAAATATTATGGGAACTTTACAATTTTATATAACTAGTTAGGAATAAATAGATACTAACGACGTGAAGTCGTTGGGTAGAGATTGGAGCTAGGTTTGTTCTGCGTCAAGTTATGCAGGCTACGGGTGAGCTTCTTGAACGCGAGGATGCGCTGTATGTCGGCGGAAGTGGCCGGCCGCTCGGGGCGCCGCGCCTCGCGCAGCTCGGAGCGCGCGGGCATGCCCGGCCGCGACACGTACGTAAGAGGCACGTCGCATATCCTGGAACTGAATCCAAGACACTCTTTTCTTTTTTTGCGTCCAATTCCTATATACCTACAATGTATATAGGTAGTTTTTTCAGAACTTTGCTGATCCAGTTTTATGTCACCCACTCTAACGACCAAACATTGAAAATTGTGTCCCAAGCTATATTTTATTTGCTGGAATAAGAAGAGACTTGTATATTACCGATTGCCGCCAACATTGGATGGTCTTGGAGTGTTATTGATGATAGACCAGAACAGAGCTCTGTCCATTTTGGCCTGTTGCTTCCGCACAGTTGCTGGTGAACTAGGTGTCTGTTGCCCACCTGTAATACAAAGTAAGTTTGTAGTAATACAAACAAATATATCAGAAGTTTTTAAAATTGAACTTCTTTTTATTATAATAATAATTAAATAAGGAAATAAAACTACACCTTAATTCTGATCTACAGAATTACTACGAAAAACCCACCCTATTTCTATAAAACATCTACTTTTACAGGCAGTGGAACTGTATAAATAAACAGCTAGTTATACCCACCAACCACACCACCAGGCCCGCTACTGCTCTGGTCTCTCCACCATGGATTATCTACAGACGATCAATGAAACTTTTGTAGCAAATCGTGAAAACAATCTTTCGTCTTTAGCTTAAGCTAAACATGAGCTTAGCTTTTAAGAGAGCAAATTCGACGAAAATGGCCAGATGGCCATCACGATAATGCGCCTTCTCATAGGGCCATCATTATGAACAAATATTTGACCAAAAACTCAAAAAATACCATCGAACAACCACCTTATTCACCAGATATGGCTCCAGCTGACTTCTTTCTTTTACCTAAACTCAAATTACCCCTTTTTGGAACCCATTTTCATTCAGTAGACGGGGTTCAATAATGTTTGGATGATTGGATTATTCGTTGGCCTATGTGTGTTGTTTCTGAAGGAGCATACTTTAAAGGTGATAAAATAAATTTGGATGAATAACTAACATTTTATGTATTATTGATCTTTTCCCGGTACTTTCTTGACAGAGTAGTATACCAAGTAACATATCAGTCACTTAAACTAACTAACATACAAAAACTGCTATAAAATTATATGTATAGCTGCATGGTTGTAAGCAGACATCATTATTATATTTTTCTTTTATTATCTTAGTTAGTTAGTTAATTAATTTGAGAGATAACAAATCATGTTGACAGTACTGCAGATGAATGTTGGAAAAAAATGTATAAACAACAAGTTATAGATAATGTATCACCCCTATCCCAACACTTGGAGAAATTGAATGTTTAGCGCTGCATACTGTCACCGTATTTGGAGTGGAAGTGTGGCCAATTGATCTGTTCCAATCTGTTGAACATAGCAGAGCAGAATTCCAGAATTACGTTTCTGCATCTGCTCTCAAGCTGTTTTCAATTATTCTGAAAATGTTGTGTATGTTTACCATGTGTTCCACTTGTTCCAGGCACATCAACTACACTGGGATGTGGATCCTCTGTTTGTCTTCTCAATAGATGGACAGGTTGAGAAGTATTATTCTCCTCATCATCTATAAATTAAAGAATCAAGTTACTTATCAAAATTTATTGCGCAATTGTGTTTAATGTCGCTCTTTATATATAGGGAATTAAGTATATGGGTGATAATTGATAATTAACATGACAGCTCTACATGCATCAACAGAATCTAGGGATATTTTATATTTCTTGTCAATTATCTAAAAATCTATGAAGAATTTTCTGATATAGTAAATGGACAATGGAATTAATGTAAAAGGTAGCATCACTGATTATTAATATAAATTTTATAGGATTTTTTTCTACTAATTTTCTATAGCAATTAAAAAAAAAAAACATTTTTATTTCAAACAAAAAAATCACAATGTTTTTTTTAAAGACCTTATGAAACAACCTATCTTTTTTTTTTAAAGCTTACTAGCAATGTGGGTCGCACATTACTAGTATTCTTGTTAACCATTACCGTACTGTAATTTGAGCTAAGCAAAATGCTTGTGTTACGAGTGGGTTCACGTTGTTAGTGCAATGGGTGGGTTTTCAACCACATGATTGCAAGTTCGACGCCATAGCCATGAGGCTTCCGCCGCTTCATTCTTCTAATATCAGAAAATTCTTCATAGATTTTTAGATATTTGATGAAATATAAAATATCCCTAGATTCTGTTGATGTGTGTATTTAACAGCATTATCAATGTCAGTTCCTAAATATTTTTTCCATCTATCCTGCCATTGCACTTGCGACAGAGCATGACACTCAGATTATGTATTGACAATAAGTAGAAAAAAAAAATTTGAATAGACTTGTTAACATTAAAGTTTTAGTGAAGGAAAAATTCAATCGCAGGCAGAATTTGTACCTGCATCTTCTGGTCCTGAATTTACGTCACCATATGACGTAAATTCAGAATGTGAAGGCAAATTTCGATCTAGCAGGTGAGACTTGCGGTGGCTTTGAGAGTACTGGAGAGTGTACTGGTGTATCTAACCAGAAGACGCAGGTTCGAATTCTGCCCGTGTTTGAATTTTTCCTTCCCTAAAAATAACTTTTAAATCTTAACATGGAAAATGCAAAAAAGAAAACAAAAAAACATTAAGGTGTATAAATATGATGTCCCCTTCAGTATGGCCGCTTTTTAATATACCTACAATATTTTATTGCATTTTTTATAATTAGATTACATGAACTTTTTTTATTTTCTTATAGTGTTAAATTATTAAATAATTGTTCAAAAGAAAATGTTCATGAATAAGTTTTTATTAGTAAGAGAGTGTATGGTCAGAGAGTGGCCGCCGCCCTAAACGGTCGTGCGTGTATAAAATCGAAGTTCCAACAGGACAGTAGGTAGCTATGGCAAATTGGCAGGCCTACCTGCATAGTCCATGATACAAATTAATGTCATTGTGCGTAGTATAAAAATATTCTGTCAAATGCAAAGATTTCCTTTGTTACAGCTGTTTTACATGACATTTTTCAATTTCATTGTATGTGAAATTGAATTCTTTGTAATTTCAGAAAATAAATAAAAAATAGCATTGTTAATGTAAATTACTATTTGCGTACATTTTGTCTTTATTCAATATTGCACTGACGTACCTGAGCTCCATGGGTATTCCGATATCCCCAGTGATTTCTTCAAATTCTCTTTTCTGCTACCCATTTTAAACGTTACTTTTAGTAGCGTTAGCGTACATTTACATCTGGCAACCTACGATAAGCCCTCCCTGATTCTTTAATATCTACTTTCTCTTGTCTGAAATCGTCCAAAACCATCAAATCAAAACACAAAATCACAGATGAAGTTCACAAATTTTATGTATTGTTCACAGACTAGATAGATACCATTCATACCATACCATGCCAGTAGAAGAAAACCAGGTATCGCATTCCGGTGACAGTTTGGTCACGTGACTGATAGGCTTAGCTGTTTGTCAGTTTTTGGTTGCGCAGTACACAATTTTTAACGTAAACAATCCACTGCGCATTAAAACGGCGAACTTCACTCCGGCCAACTTATGCCGCGCGTACTGTATATTACATGTACTATATAAAGGAATTAATTCGGTAGGAGTCGGTAGGACTAGTAGTCGAATAGGATTTTGACCTTACTTGTATGAACCTTATGTCAAAATCCTATCTCAAGTAAGCAAATCTATCGACGGAGTTGTTATAGGGTCTGGTCTGGCCATAAGTAAGCGGGATGGGAGAATTAAAAATAGACTCCAGTGACTGAATAGGCACTCGAAGTGACGAAGTTCACAAAATCAAGTGCGCCAACACGATGAACGAAACATTCTTACATGCGTTGCGTATTACGACTATTTTTTGGTTGCTGGACAATATTTTAATATTTTTTATTAAATCTTAAAAGTAATGTAAAAGTAACGTAAAAGTAACATTTGTAGTCGTGTAACATGGAGGTAACATGAGAGGGTCATAAATAACGTAAAATGTTACAAAAGTAACATTCTGGCAACGCTGTGGCACAATTAACACGGAACGCGACTGAACGAGCGGAAATGATTATGAATCTCATTCATGGATTCATAAAGCTATTTTGAACTTTAGGTTCATTAATCTACAATCACTATTCCTTCAGTGTACTAGGTACTGTACTAAATGTACTAATAGTACTAGAAGACCGAAGATACTAGTATCCCTTAGTAGTCTGTGGACCGAACTAGTACATTTGAATTATTTATTGTACTAGTACGGAGTGCTCCTGGAAATGGTAATTGGTTTTGAACTGTTCGGAGTTCGGTTTCGGTTATAAATTACAAACAAATACATTAAAAACGAAACGTTACCTGCATAAACTTCATTCGTTATTAGGTTTATTTAATGGAGAAATAAAAAGATTTTTTAAGTGATATTTAGCACGATTACTGCAATTAATTAAAATGACTGATTTACCTTATCAAGCCGAATATGCCAAAAGTGGAAGAGCCGCCTGTAAAGGTTGTAAACAAAAAATTGATCAAGGTGCCGTCCGGATTGCCATTATGGTGCAGGTAGCTAAAGTTATTTGAAAATTAGTCGTTTACATTTTGTATCTTTGTTATTTTTCTATTGTGTCTAGCTATGCGTAATATATATACCTACGCTACGATAAGCCAGTAAGCGGTCAGAGAGTGGGCTTATGGAGCACCTAATAGGTAGCAAGGAGTATCCGCGACGCTGACTCATGGAAGATTTAACTCATTTTTGAAGTTGGGTTCTTCTTCGCAGGTCAATATATGATTAATATGAATATTCTAAGAGGATTCTCTGACCATTATGCTGACTGTCCAGTGTCCAGAGCATCCTGGGCGGTCATTCTGGTCAGGTTCCTCCCTTATTTCGACTCTCTGACCATGCTGTCAAACTGGTAGAATTATCTACTACTTCGCTCCCGATAAATAAGAAAGACGTATCTAACAAACACTAACGGAGAAAAAATACTTTTCATCTTAGTTGAACTATAAAATGATAATAATGGATATGAGAACTTATTCACTGTGGTAAATCCGAAAATAAATGAGATAAAAAAATACAGTGAACAGCTGTGGTTATTGGGTGCGAGGGATTTTGTTTTCAACTGAGCACAGCTGTTCTCAACAGTAGGTTGATTATTTTAGGCACTTTGACAGAATCTGTATACATACATTACGAGATGTCTTCATATGGTTAGTATTGTTTACCTCAACTGAACCTGTAAATGTGTGTACATTGTGGCATGTCTGAGTGGACACCTAATTTGTATCCTGCTTTGATGATGTGTGTATTTTACCACATATTTCATTTATTTTCTTATAATGATATCACTTTCTGAAATACTAAGAACCTTCTTGTAATAAATCGACTTTGAACTCGAACATTGAATGTCAAAGTTGGACAACTTTGACATTCAATGTTCACACATCCTGATATTGCGATGTTGATTCTTCTCCATAGGATCACCTTTTGGAAACTTAAATGCTTATAAAAGTTTATTTGAAATATTTGTATTTGAAATATTTGTGTTCAAGTTCAAGTGTAAATGTTTGCATTTACACTTGAACTTGAACACTTGAGTTCCATCCCGACAAGGGGTTTTCTATTGACTATTTTGTTATTTGACAGCTTATTTAACAAATTGAATATGTTTGTAGTCTGCATTCTTTGATGGTAAGCAACCTAATTGGCACCATGAAGAATGTTTCTTTAAGAAGCAGCATCCCACTACAGTTGGTGAGATTGGCAACTTCAATAAACTCAAAAGTGCTGATCAAAAGAGAATTAAATCTACTATGAGTAAGTAAAAATTTGCATCATTAGATAAGAAAATGAATGCTTTAACAGACATTTTCAGTAATTGTTAAGTCTTACCATGACTGAAATGAATTCGACAAATACTGTCGCCTCTGATGGAAAATGATCCATGAGTATTTTTTGCACCCCAAAAAGAAACTATAGCTAAAAGGTTGTTGGATATGTTTGTCTTTAAACGATATTGCTCCAAACATTGTAGGAATAAAATATTATTATTTTCTATATTGAAACTCAAATAGCAGCGAGAGGGTTAAAGTAACTCAAATAACCACTATTTTTTTAATTTTGTACTTCAAGAAAATTCAACTGGAATAGTTATGCCATCTGAAAAACCAAAAGGGAAAGGAAAATCCAAGAAGAGGACAGCTGATGACTCAAATGCTGAATCCAATGCATTAGCACTAAAAGATTACCTTGTGGAGTATTCTAAGAGTAGCAGGGCTAGCTGTAAATATTGTGAGATTAAAATTTGTAAGGTAACATAGATTAACATTTAACATATCATTCATTTTTAATGCAAATTAACAGAGACAGTCATAAAACTTGTTTGTTTTAAAATTATTTTGATGAATTTTAGGATGAAGTTCGTATTTCAAAAACTGTGTACGACACTGAAGTGGGAAAAAAATATGGAGGAGAACCATTGTGGCACCATGTAAAATGCTTTGCAGAAAGGAGGAGTGAGTTCCTTTTCTTTGCTGGTGGGGAGAGTCTGCCTGGCTTTGAATCTCTAAAGAAGGAAGATCAAAACCTTGTAAAAGAAGAGATCAAGTATGTTAATAAATCATATCAGTATTAATTTAAGTCATTAACATAGTTTGAAGCCCATCATTGTCTATGTGAATGGTAATGATTGTTATTACAACCATTAAGCAAGTTCAAAGAGGGAATATGTCAATGGCAATTCTATAAGGCAGGCTGTATGTAGGTGTATCTATACAGTGGCGCAAGAGTATGTGCCCATATGTATCGCTAGTAGAGTGTGAAAATGTGAGACTGACAGCCATTAAAGTAGTGCTTGACAATCGACATAGTATATTCGATTTATATGCTGACGGACTCCACAGAAAATATGGCTGATTTTATGGAGTGCTTGGGTGAGATTAGTGCAGTGATAGACTTTTGTGTTGTAGACACTGTCTTCTTAATGCTCATCTGAGTGCATTTTTTGGTAAGCTTCAGCTTATTAATTTTTGTTTTGATCAGTGCTGGATGTGTGCGGTTATTGACTTTTTGGGAGTATTATCCGACTCATATACATTAGTGACATGCGTGGTACTAGGTCATGGTTAGATCATATTGTTGTGACTGATGCCGCGAGGCGGATTTTAATTCATTCATTCCCTTTCCTATGTCTTGCCCTGTATATAAAAAACAAGTAAATAATTATGTATGTATGTAATTTAGTCTAATATTCTAAGCTAGATATTCGTTTATGTTGTAGTAGCATTTTAGGATTAGATATTTTAATAATAGTAGTAGATGCGACAAAGTGTTGCCACACTCTCTTAACAACTCTCAATTATTTTCCATAGTTATTTCTAAATTTTCTTTGTTACACATAGAAGGGTTAAATAAATTTCACCCTGTATACTATGTTGAATAGTTGCATGTTTCTTGAATACATTCTAGGCCATTCAAAGCAGATGAAGTACCAGTGAAAAAATTAAAAGAGGAACCAAAGAATGAAAGTGAATTAAAAGAAGAAAAAGACAAAGAAAAGAAATTGGAGAAACAGAATAAACTGTTTCATAAATATAGGAAAGCTTTGAGTGAACTATCTAAGCATGATATGGAAGAATTACTTGAAGAAAATTCACAGGAAGTGCCTGCTGGGCGAGATGAAGTAAGTTTTGGTAATTTGTGAGATTACTATTTACTTAATTATATATAGTACGAAATTAAACAAATGTGTCTGAATACTCTAACTTTATACATACCGGCGAACTGCGGGTGTACATTGGTACGCCTCTGCCTAACCCTTCGGGGAATACAGGTGTGATGCTATGTTTATGTGGTACTATTACATATTATGTATTTTATGTATAGTATGTAATTAAACAAATGTGTCTGAATACTCTGAATGCAATAATAATAAACACATTCAAATAATGGCCATTATGTCAAGCAATTTTGTTATATGTGACTGCCTCATTAGTGTAGTGGTCCCAAGCGCGACTGCTACGCTAGAGGTCCTGAGTTCGATCCCCAGATCGAGCAAAATGTTATTGAGTTTGTCTATTAAATTCTTAGTCGCAGCTTGGAGTCTGGATTTGTGCCCGGTTAATGACAATAGGCCCGCCCTACATGGGACTTACGGTTGAACTACATGGGACGTACGCTTGTACGGTTAAACGGTCTAAATAAAAATTGGAATATATCCTATTTATTCATAACCTTATATTACCTACTAGCTTTTGCCAGCGACTTCGTCCGCGTGGAATAGTTACTGTGTAGTTGTGTGTGTGTGTTGTAGCGTGATGTTTTATAGCTTGAAACCTTTCTCATGAATCACTCATTTTCCCAACATTTCCCTTCACTGCTCTGCTCCTATTGATCGTAGCGTGATGAAAAGTATACTATAACCTGCCCAAGAGTATGAAGAACAATTGTACCAAGTTTCGTTGAAATCCGTCGAGTGGTTTTTGTTTCTATAACGAACATACAGACAGACAGACAGACAAAAATTTTACTGATTGCATTTTTGGCGTCAGTATCGATCACTAATCACCCGCTGATAGTTATTTTGGAAATATATTTCATGTACAGAATTGACCTCTCTACAGATTTATTATAAGTATAGATTTCGTTGTTGATTTACTATTATTTCGACAAAATTTCAATATTCTCAGTTTCCGCCGTATAAGTGCCATCATCCCACGTTTTTGTTTTTTTTTTCTCCGAAATGAGGAAATATAAAAAAATACGATGGCCTATATTTATAGTGAACATTTTCATGAGAAAAAAAAATTATTAATCACGTAGCAAATTATGAAATGATTGCTATAATCCATCTGATTCCTTCCATTATTTACTGTAGGTACAAAAATAATATATTGAATAACAAAGTTGAGAGATAAACCTAAATAATTATTGTTCCTAGTGTTTGGATCGTCTTGCTGACTGCATGGCATTTGGAATTCTCGAACCATGTCCGGAGTGCAAGCAGGGGCAGCTAGTCTTAGATACTTTTGGATATAAGTGCACAGGTAACATTGATATCATTTTTATAATTTTACTACGAGCATAGTATCTATCATGTCGCCGGTTGTGGGTTTGATTGGGTACAGTCAGCGTCATAGTTCGTGACAACCTAAGTGGCCACATAGTTCGCAACACGTCTTTGTTACGGTTGGAATAAGGTCGTGTTGCTAACTTTTTGGCCACTACACCACCTACTAATCTGTTATCTTCGATTTGGGTGCCGTGTATGAAAATTGTGTGTTATAACCAACACAATAAAGCAGAAATTCGTAATATGAGGCAATTATTATTCAAAAAATTAAATCCAATTCATTTGAAGGACTGCATATTTGGTGTCGCCATCACCGTGTGTTATGTGCTCAATTCCCACCCGAGATAAATATTTGTGTTTTCCATAGATTATTTGTTTCTAGTCTGGGTGTACTTTTTCTGTTAAGGGTCCGGCGGCGGACCTTGAATTGCCCACAAAAACCTAATACCAAAATAATTCGTAATCCAGACAATATTTTATCAAAAATTACATTCGCTACCATAGGAAATAGGAACCTAGATTAATCCTATTTCAATCCGAATAATTTGATTAAATTGTGTTAGAATTACGAATTATTTTGGTATTACGTTTGTATGGAAAAGCCGGAAACAGGTCTTCTTCTCTAATCTAGATGTATTTTTTTTAAAAGACGTCATATAATGTTATATGTACTTATGTCCTTTACGGTTATTTAACAATCACCACCAAAAGGATGGCATTTTGATAACAGGATAAAATTATATTATATATATATATATATTGTTTAGTAAGTGTAAACAAAACAAAATTATGTTAACATAAAATATATTATGTACCTACATAAATAATTATGTCTTCAGGCAATATAACTGAATGGACGAAATGTTCCTATGTAACTCAGAATCCGAAGAGAGCTCCCATGGTGGTTCCTAAAGCCTACGCGGAAGGCAGTATCTTCAAGAGATATAAGCCTAAAACTGATGTGAGATTGTTCGAATCGGCAACACGACCTCTACTGGTTGTCGTCAAAGATGAGACTGATAAACCGTAAGCTAAAAATATTTTTTAGTTTATTAGTAGTGTATTTGTGTCCCTTTGTGAGGTAGGGTTGTCTTGTGAAAAGTGGTGAATTATGTCGGAATCTACCACCAGAATTCACGCAGGTTTATTATAAATGTAACATTATTTTAATATTACTAGCGTCAAAAAAGAAATTCCAATACCACCACTGAAGAACCTACAGTTCTTCCTGTACGGCAAATTAAAAGATAAAGAAGAAATCAAGAAACGTATCTTGAAGCTTGGTGGACTAGTGGTTAGCAAGCTGACAACTACTACAGCAGCTGTTGTATCTACCAAGAAAGATGTAGAAAGGATGTCTGATAAAATGCATGAAATCAGGTCTATAGATATTGAGGTAATCCAATCTAATGTTTATCATCGTGCTTGATGTATGTTTGTCCAAGAAATATTATAGAGTATATTTATTTTTATTTTTTGGAAAATCAACAGCATTATCTAAAATATATATGAAAGAAATTATGCTTCACTAGCTTTTGCCCATGACTTTTGCTGACGCAAAGATATTATACTTTAAACCATAGATGATTCATCAATATCGCACTTTCATAGTAAATTCCATCATCCTCTTTATATACATATATTATATTTATCCAGATCCGTTCGCCGTAAGTGAAAGAGTAACAAACATCCACACATCCATACTCACAAACTTTCACGTTTATAATATTAGTAAGGATGTATTTATATATATATATATCTTATAACAGATTATGATTATATCTCTTGCGTCTTCCCTGAAGTCAATATCCAATTCTTCGGAAGAAATCCAGGGGGTAAGGTTACAAATACGAGTATAACATTTGCCTATAAAACTATGTATTGCATTTTTTTTTAATTTTTGATTTGTAGGTTGTCGAAGAATCATTCCTTGATTTAATAGAGAAAGATGGAACAATTTCTAAAACGCTACAATTAATCAAAGAGAATAATATTGCTGACTGGGGATCTGACGTAAGTTTTTATCAATGGTTTTAGTACCAATATTATTTAATTATAGTAATATGTATTACATGCCAACATTATTTTTATTTGTATATTTTAGCCAGCTACTAGAGTTCCTCAAGATGTTTTAGATGGAAAGTCTATTCAGAAATCGGGTAGTATGTATGTGGATAAGTCTAAATCAGCAGTAAAGTTAAAAATTCAAGGTATATATATGTTTGTTCTTTTTTTATTATGTTTATTTTTTTATGTAAAAATTTTCTAATGAAATTATAATATTTCTTTGACTATCTTAATTTTTACTTTTGTATCGATGTGATAACTATCTCGCAGGTGGAACAGCAGTGGACCCGGCATCAAACTTGCAAGACGAAGCTCACGTGTACACAGACTACGATGGCACTAAGTATACTGTGGTACTGTCGCAAACCGATGTTGTGGCGCAGAAAAACTCTTACTACAAGCTGCAAGTGTTGGAGAGCGATGATAAGAAAAAGTATGGGTGTAAACCTTCGTATGCTTGAGATTTTTATTTTCGGATGGATTTACATGGATCCTTGTTCAGTCTTTAACAAGAACATTTACACAAATCAAGGTGTATTTAAATTATATGTTCCCTATATCAGGTACTGGCTGTTCCGTTCGTGGGGTCGCATCGGCACAACTAGCGGCGGCACTAAAGTGGAAAACTGCAGGTCTGCTGATGACGCAGTCATGAAATTCGAAAATATATACATGGAGAAAACAGAAAACGTGTGGGACTACAGGGATAACTTTATGAAGGTATATAACTAATTTTTCTAAAAACAAATAATCCCTAGCAATGCTTAGAGATCTAGACACGCGGCAGCGTGTCCAACCAAGTTCAAAGAAAAAGAAACTGGCGATGCAGTAGCCTTGTGTAATATTACACAAACCATTTCGAGCTACTTTTGACCAACTCCAAACCTATTTAACTTACATACATGAAATTTGGCACATTTATTTAAACCCCTTAGCTTTTCTAGAATCCAATTATAGATATATCATCTTTTCAAAATATTGTTTAACCGAAATATAGATCGAAAACCTAACCCACTTCCGGATGACTTAGAAACTTGATACTTGGCACCAAGGTAGACTATTAAGCGTATACAAAGAAAAAAATCTGAAGGCACCTGAAAACCTATGAAAACTTCTGGAAAAGTGACAAAGTTATTCATGTGTTAAATTTCATAATTAGTGTTTGAAACAAACCACACCAATAACTTTGTAGACAGTTTTTTTACAAATTTTTATTTAGCTTGAAATGAGTATGTATGTCTTTGGGGGAGGCCTTTGTTCAGCAGTGTACTTCTGTTGGCTGATATGATGATGATGATGATGATGATGTATGTATGTATGTATTTATGTTTGCATAGGGCAAATCTTGCAACCTATTTTTCACTCATTAGCTGGCGTCCGATTGAGCTGAAACTTTGCATACTTAAATTCGGGAACTGCAATTTTATGGTACTATCGAGATGATCTGATTATGTTGTCTTATGGTAGCCACAGGAATTCTTAAAGTACAGACTAATATTGCAGATCCTTTTTGAATGTTAAAAAATAATAATTTCTTTACAAAAAGTAATGATATCCCATCAAAAACATAACACAAGTTATCTTGTAATTGGATACCAACTCATTTTCTTTATGTTATACGCAAGTTATGGTTTTATAAAAACAGTAAGGTTGTAAGGTCGACAACAACGACTTTTAAAAATTTGGTTTGTTGGTAAAAACTAGCCAAGTCAAATCTTTCGCAGGATTATCTACAGAACTTGGCACCCATTTAAATTTCAATTCTTTTGTCGGCGAAATCGACAACCACGCCAATTTCTTTACAAAAAGTAAAGAAATTATTATTTTTCAACATTCAAAATTGATCTGTAAAAATAATCTTTGTTTCTACGTTTGCGCTGTATAGATTTCACAAGCACTAACCGGACAGCGCGGGGTTGCTCGCGATATTCTGGAATACAAAACGATAAAAGTAACCTTTAATCAAGGAACCAATTCTCCTGCAAAAGAAAAAAATTTTGCTGTTCTAATTCCGAAAGACCTAAATTAAATTTAATTGTCAATTTCAAATCATACAAATTCACTGTTTTTTTATTATCTAGCTGGATGCCAAATTTCAACTTCAAAATTTCAATCAACAAAATTATATTTTCACTGAGGTATACTTAACTTTGTTACAGTTACTTTTTTGATACTATTTATCAATAATTTTCAGTTTTCAAATTCTTTCTTTGTATATGCCTAATAGCCTACTTTGATGCCAGATATCAATTTTATAGGTCATCTGGAAGTGGGTTAGGTTTTAGATCTATAAGTCAGTGAGAGTACATAAATTACTGTTTGAGCTACATTTAAGAAATTTGGATTCGAAAAAATAAAGCTCAAGTCTAAGCCTCTTAGCTTGTCTGGAGTTCAGACAAGCTAAGAGGCTTTAATAAATGTGCCGAGTTTCATGTTAGTAGGTTAAATGGACACTTGGCTGGACACGCTAACGCGTGTGTAGATGTGGAGAGAGTGGATATAAGGAAATTGATAACACAAGTATACGAGGTGAGAGTAGCCGAAGTCAAAATTTAATTGGGGTACTAATTAAATTGCGGATATTCGCAAAAATGTCCTGGCAAAGGCAAAGAACACCTTTAACCAATGACCATGCATGAGGAGGAATAAACACAGAAAAAGTGAAAAAGGTGTTCCATTATCACAACATCCACTGTAGCACAACGTATTAACGCGATCAGTTTTAGGTTGTGAAAAAGGGATGGCGTTATTTAATGTGTAGAGCGGCATCCCTCCCTCTCAACTGCAATAAGACGTTGTGACACGCATCTAGTATTTATGGTCTGTGTCTGCTACAAATTGAGACAGACCTGATAGATTTCTTTTTATGTATGTAAGTTTATGTTACATAGAAATGATGTATAATCATGTGTTTGTATTACATACAAACATGTCTTATATTATGTTTTGCATACACTGCCTTTGTTATTAGGTACCAGGACGGTACTTCCCACTTGACATGGACTACGGTAGCGACGACGTGTCATCCCAAAGTTTAGCCGTGGACGAAAAATGTGATCTCCCTGTGCCAGTACAGAAACTAATAATCAAAATATTTGATGTGAATGTAATGAAGAAAACTCTTCTGGAATTTGAAGTAAGGCTATCAGTTCTTTGATTCATTAAGATTATTCAGGGTTAATACTAATAAGAATAGGGATTTTAGTACCCGAGATAATAGACTACAGTGTAAATCCCACATTTGAACTCGAGTTAATCATATCTTTTTTTGGAAGACGAAAAGCTAAATTGAATACAAAAGTTGTTCATTAAAATAAGTATTCATTCTGCTCTATTGAACTCTCTATTGAACCTCTATTGAACCAACATTGTAAGAATAGAGTGATTGTTAGACTTTTTTTGCATATAGCATTAACGAATAATAGTTTGTAAAACAATAGTGTTTGTTTTTATAGCTTGATACTGAGAAGATGCCATTGGGGAAACTATCGAAGAAGCAAATCAAATCAGGATATAAAATCCTGTCGGAACTGTCCAAGTTAATTCAAAAGGGGTCTCCCAGCATGAACAAATTAATAGATGCTACCAACAGGTGCTTAAACTTCCATATTTATTTATAGTTTTACTTTAAGTTTTTTGTTGTTGTGTGTTTTAAGCCCAAGTCATGTTGGAAAGAGAAATTTCCTCTTTAGTTTTAAAAGAGAGTTATTTTAGTAATCTGTATTAGTATTAAAAAATAGCAATTTTAAATTCTGTTTTTTTTTAAATCTCGTATCGTGGTTTACAATCTTCTCAAAGTTATTGTAGCGAATTTACCAGCGCGCGCTGCCGTTCGAAAATTGGAATGGCTAACTTAGAAAGGCTGCTATGGATATTGTTGATACTGGAATACTTAGGCCATTCGTACTGTCAAAATGAATATATTCGAAATGTTGCAGATTTTTCACATTGATCCCCCACGATTTCGGCATGAACAACGCTCCGTTGCTGGACAATATGGAGTCCATCAAAACCAAGGCAGCAATGTTAGACAACTTGCTCGAGATAGAAATAGCTTACAGTTTGCTGAAAACAGGTTTGTTTTATTATATTCTTCACTAACAATTTAAATGATATTGTTAGGTTTTTCATTAGGTTTTTAGTACCTCCTATAAGTCCCCTGGGCTGTCAAACCCACTAACAACCTGCCTTTGCTCTTTTAACAATAGCCTGATTATGAGTACTTAGTTCTTATGTGAAAATATTAAACAAGTAGTTAATTTACAAAATTATTTACTTGTTCAATGTTATCAACATTTTCCTCATTTTAAATTATTATTGTAATAACCCAAAAATATTTAAGTAGGTAGGTACTGAAGTAACTAGTTTCACTACTGAGGTCCTAAGGCTGACCTATACAGAATACAACAGCTGTTATGATTATGCAAACCTCCAGCGCACGCATTATGTGTCGTATAGACTTTATTAAAAATACGAATGTTTCATAGTAAGATATTCTTTAACTAAAGAGACATTGTTTCCAACTGTAGTGAGACATGCTAATCTGACCCAGTCTCCTTCTTGGTTTTGATGAATGGTACGACGTCTGACGAGGAGACCGTGTTTCAAACTAACAAAGATTCAAAGCTTACATTTAGCTGCAAAAGTTCAGTGTTTACAGTTTCCGTTTTTTATGTAAATGTTATTTGCTCTATCATAGCAAAACTATAGTACTAAGATAAAATGCGCGCTCGCTGCTTTTAATACCATTTTGTTCTTTCCATTTCATTCTCTTTCTTTCGACTCTCATTCTCAGATTCAGACGAAGAGAGTCCTATATCGGCTCACTACTTGAAGTTGAAGGCTACCATCGCTCCGCTGCCGACGTCCTCGCCAGAGTTCGAGATGATACAGGAGTACGTGCGCAACACGCACGCCGCTACACATTCCAGTTACTCATTAGAAATTGAACAGGTTAGTTTGAAATCTGAAATACTAATGATTATTCAAAATTTTGTGAACTTCTGATGTAATAAATAAAATTAATACGATATATTAATAATATTTAGTGACACCCATACCATTCTGGCATGCGACAACCTCTGTTTATGAGAATACTTTTCTCATAAACACAGGTTGTCGCATCATGTGCTATCTATAAGGAAAATATTTATTCATGAAGCCCTAAGCAGATATAAAAAAAAATGTACCAGGTCTCCCTAAGGTATCTAAAAGAATAGTGCGGTGCCCTGTACCTCTACCTCTTTGAAACCATTTTTATTGTTATAATCTTCTTGTAACCTATTATTAAGGCGAAGACACTAGCTCCTGTAATACAGTATACACTAGCGCAGGGCCCAGGGAAATCCATTATAATGTGCCTAAAAATGTATGACAATAAAGAAACAGTTTTAATAAAAGCAAGTCGTGGTTTACTTTATGGAACGCCTTTCGGAAGTCTATACAGATAGAATGAAATGAAACATATGAAAACAAAAAAAATAAAAATTGTATCTGAGTATGTAAATAATTATATCTATATTTTTTTATGTAACTTCCACAAAAATATTTTCAGGTATTCAAAGTGGTCCGTGAAGGAGAGGACAAGAGGTTTAAGCCATTCAAAAAGCTTCACAACAGACGCCTTCTGTGGCACGGTTCGCGCATCACTAACTTTGCTGGAATCATTTCCCAAGGTTAGCATAGGATAGTGTGGAAATCTGATTAATAAATGTAAACAATAAAAACAACTTCGGAATAAAAATTCTACGCCAGACAACGATGTTGGCGTAAAATCCGATAAATAACACAGTAACAATAACATAAATAAAATAACATAACATAACATACCATCACGCCTGTATTCCCTGAAGGGGTAGGCAGAGGCGTAGTTAATGTACAGCCACAGTTCGCCGGTATGTTTAGGTCCCATGTTATAGGGGACGAGCCTATAGCCATTCACCAGGCACAAAAGACTCCGAGCTGCTACTGAGTATTTCATAGAAAAACCCAATAACACTGCTCGACCTGGGGATCGAACCCAGGACCTCTAGTGTGGCAGTCGCGCTTGGGACCACTAGACCAATGAGGAGAGTCAAAAAATAATAATAATAAAATATCATAACATAAGTAAAATAATACCTTAACATAACAAATAACACCATAACAGAATCATAATTATCATCGTCGGTACGGTAAAGATTTAATGATACTCAGAATTTTAGAGCCACAACAATATGCATAATTGGCTTCTGTATCAACAGGTCTCCGCATAGCACCGCCTGAAGCGCCCGTGACCGGTTACATGTTTGGCAAAGGCGTTTACTTTGCAGACATGGTTTCCAAGTCTGCCAACTATTGCTGCACTAACATTATGAATCCAACCGGTCTTATGCTGCTCTGTGAAGTCGCTCTCGGAAATATGTATGTATTAGAAAAACTTGAGAACTTGGTTCAAAAAGTGCCTTAGGGAAATACTAAAGTGATTCCATACCATAGGTGTTGCATTTTACTACGACCTCGAACAGAAAAGAATGAGATCCTTCAGCACAGACCATTGACTATCGTTATGTATTAGTAAAACTAAACACTATAGTGGTGTATTTCATTTACAGGAAAGAATGTCACCGCGCTGAGGATGTGAAACTGCCGCCCAACATGCACTCCGCGTGGGGTATTGGTAGTACGCAGCCCGACCCTGCGCAGAACCGCTTACTGGACGATGGCCTAATCGTGCCGCTCGGCAAGCCAGTGGCCAACAAAGTTAACACCACGCTGCTGTACAACGAGTATCCTTTACTAAATACACTACGATCAATCGGCCCGCGTCAAAAACGCGGCCTGCATTCTAATTGCGGCTTCTTTATAGCGACTTTGACTGCACGCCGTAAAAAAAAATATGAACCTGATACAACTTAAAAAAATTGGTATCGTCAATATGCTTACTTAAAATGGTAGTCGCTACTGCGTAACCACCTTTTTGGGAGTGTGACGTTATTCAAGCTCAAGAATCTATACTCTCTAACTAAACATATAGCTATTGACTTGATATTGATAATGACGAAGTCTGGAGGCTCATTTTGACAGTTCGTTTTTCTTCTATTTCTTGTGTAGACGTTTGTTTAAACATATGACAGCAAGCAAAATTATGAACGTCAAATTCGACCTATTAGATTGCGATAGGATAATACGGCTATTTTTTACTGAGAAGCGAGAAGCATACCATACGGATATTTTCTTTAACGCACTTTCAGATTTATCGTTTATGACGTCGCACAAGTCAATGTGAAGTACTTGTTGCAGATGAAGTTCAATCACAAGTATTAATTAATTTTAATGTATTTTTTTTAATGTTTGTTTAATTGGATTACGTTGATTTGTATTTTTTATCAGTTATATTATTATGAAGGTTTCATATGATTTCATAAAATCTAGCATAATGCTTAGTGTGTAACATTTTGTTAATTACACAAACATAATAATGCAATAATACTTTGTATTTAAAGTATTTTTTAATAATTTGTTGTATTCAGTAAACTGTTTGGCCATTCGATAGCAGCTTCAAGCGATTTAAGGCAACTGTGTGATTTATCGTTACCTAGTTTTATGTTATAGGATGCTACTTCTAAAGTACTTAGAATTTATAGAATCTCGGGAGGTTGGATGTTGGTGTGCTGGTGAACTTGGATACTGTTTCATCAACATCGTAAATTTATTGTCTTCATGATTATCTCTATTTTTGTATGAATAAGATTCTTGAATGTTATCTTATTAATTATTGTCAGAAATGTCATTTTTGTTATTTTTAAATAATGTCGTAATTCCAGTATTGATCGCGATAATCATTTAATTAAACTTTGTATTACTCTAGGTGTTAATTTTATTCCCTACGATTTTATCCAGTTTGTTCCTAGTCTTTTATACGACTATTGTAAATGTTTGAATGTCATGGTATCGTACCTCGATAATTTCAATAGGTACCTAGTTACCTACCCAGTAACGCAGCATGTATTTCTTGCACCGGGGCAAACTCTAAATTTGACTGACCTGACTTGCGGCTACAGTCAGTGCACGCCGCCGCCGCTCTCGTGCTAAATACGGCTAATATCTAATGAGGTATAATAGAACCTTCTGGTGGTTACTAATCGTTCGCGGTCGTGGCCATGGCAAGTGGCAAGGGAAGCCAAGTACGGTTTTTGTACAGTAGGTACTAC
The DNA here is from genome assembly GCA_910591435.1 of Acronicta aceris. Lineage (NCBI taxonomy): Eukaryota > Metazoa > Arthropoda > Insecta > Lepidoptera > Noctuidae > Acronicta > Acronicta aceris. The sequence goes on along the minus strand of OU342763.1, from coordinate 5,265,795 downwards.
GTACCCTGCCGGCACCCTAGTTGTCAGAGGTACTGCCAGTGTTGTAATCGTAAAAATCTGAGCTACCGTATGTCATAGCCTGGGTTGCCGTATTTTAAGGAAAAACTCACTGAACTGCCGTATTTAAAAATAATAACTATTCTTCGTAAAGGTTTCTAATCGTATCTATTAATTCACTCACAACCATAAAGAATTTAGGTCAGACTAGATGAAACGAAACAATACGTAAATAAGTAGGACTAGCTGCGTCGTCTCATTTGCAACCTTTTCACTAATTTTTTTACCGTGGTCAAAGCACGTTATGGTGTTACAACTTACGGCCAGTTTATATATCCTATCTGACGGTAGATTTGCTTACTAGAATAACCACAAAATACCTACCTAGTACTCGTAAGATGTCTGCAAATAGAATACAAACCATCTTTGTCCCTCTTACGGTCAGTCCCAATAACAAATCCGCCGATATTTGCTTATTATGTGTTTACTTAAAAACACACAGCGTCGATATGAAGATGATTTTGTGACTTACCATTTTTTCCCGCAAGGCTGGTAACACTACCTGTTTGTCTCCGGATGGACACCAATTTTTCTTGGGGTTGGGTTGCGTGAGATCGGCAACCCTTTACACCTGTCATAGCGTTTTGTGATTTTCCCGCGTGACGCACGGAAAACTTTTCTTCGGAAAGTTTTTATGAAAATCATGCTTTTATTTATGCAGAATTATAGATAAATTTAGTGCTCGGAAGCGCAAAAGTATATATAGCTCATAACTATTGGTGAGAAAAGTGTTGAACTGTATTCCTAGTGAAGAAAAATGTGTTCTCAATTCATCATCTAGTAATCCTAGTATTAAGGTAGTGTAGGTAATATGGGAGTAAGCACAAATGGATTCGGAGTCCGAGGCTTACCTACAAGAGAGCGACGAGCTAAGGTCAAGTGACTGCGACAGTGAGTACCTACACACGTACACATAAAAATCAAGTAAGTCAAATTACCTACCTACATATGTACAAGATTGATACAGCACACATAGCCCGTCTCCACGGTGGAATTTGTGGTCAATCCCTTTTCCTAGACCTTGGGAGACCACGCTGTAACAGATACGGCAAAACAAATAAAACTGCTTAGGCAGGCTATTTATGCACAATATTAATTAAACCCTTATAGGGGTATAGACTTCTCTTGCCAAAGCGGATTTGATAAGAGAGTTTGCCTCGGAGGCTGGTTACGACTATTAACATGTGATGAGCTTTGATGCCTGATACGAGCCAATGCCACTGTATACCTAGAAAAAGTGTAGAAGTACTATAAAAATTCTGTGAGACTCCCAGGTTCTCAGAATTTCATTTTCTTTTTGAAGTTGATGGCGGTAGAAATGATTGTCTGATATCACAAGTGTATAATATGTATCTGTACAGTACATAAAAGCCTACAATTGTGGGACATTGGTTTAATACATAATACAATACCTCGGCTATATTAACACTTGGCTAAGTATGCCAAATCATAATTATGTAAAATCAAATTGTAAGTCATTCAATAAATATGATATATGATAAGCTACACCAGTGATATTAATGCAGTCCTCTTAGGTTGACTGTAGTTCGGTCTATTGAGGTGGCAACAATTAGCATTCTTACATCTATACTAAATATATAATATTTATTTTTGTACCTTAGTCTCATAAGATTTCCCATCCCTAGTGGGTATGGTGAGATTAAATACTTAAATGCATGAATGCCCCATGAGTGAAAAAGCACTAATTTTATAATACTAAATAAATTAATTATTAATTTTAAAATACTTTGGCAGGAAAGATGATAGCAAGTGGTAGCACAATATTATATAATTACAATAACAACAACAAGGGACTCTAAGTTTCTTGTCAAAAACATTGTTAAATACCAAAAGAACCTCGGTTCAGTCTTGGACTGATAAGTGTTCGAATAGGTAGGTATGCACCACTGTACACATTAAATACTACTACACAGTGGGGCACAAAAGTGCTTGATAACCACAACCCTGTCAGATTTGAGACTAGATGTTCAAGAGTTATGTTTAATGCACACAAATGTCTGTTTCACATTCTGGATATACACTCATTGTTATTATCTGAGTATGTTAAGGCGAATTTTTTACAAATGTCCATCCCTGCCATTAAGTCTGGCATCGACTCGTTGCACTGTTGCAACCCAATTGGATCGCGGAGATCCTTCGTTTCAAAAGGAATTGAGTTCTAAGCTACTTAGTTGATATCCTTTTGGTCTACCAGACCAGTCCAAGTTGATCTCCAACTGCGGAAGTTGTGGGACTACTGGAATCTATGGCATGGTCCAAGTTGATCTCCAACTGCGGAAGTTGTGGGACTACTGGAATCTATGGCATGGCAAATAAGCTACCCAAATCAGTTCTTGACCAGTACTGCAGGTAGACTGCCAGGGGTTAATTAAAAGAACTCTAAGAAAAGATGAGAAAAAAGGAAAGCCTTACAGTGCATTACCAGTACACTCAGATAGCACTAGAAATTTTTTTTTGTTGCTCTAGACATTTTCCTATCACAGGGTTAACCAATCACCATTGGTAGAGCCAAATAGTCAAGACCAAGGTCTTTCTACAACAGCAACCGTACCTACTACAGCATGTGAATCTTTACAGTTGCACTACAAATATCATTTCGATTGCTTTGAAGGATGGATGGTCCAAATAACAGATTGTATGGTTTGTGGTATTTTGCAAGTCAGAATTGGTATTTCCATTTGGCCGTCAGTTAAAAAGTTGAATAATCAAAAACTAGATTCACTGTTCCCAAAACATTGTTGCCATGTGTTGACACACCCTTCATAACAACCAATGCAGCAGATGCAGGTTGAGGGATCTCAATAAAGACAGCTGAGACTGCAATCATACGGGAATGAGTGGTTGCAGTACATGCATTGATTCGGAATCAATTACATTGTCTGCAGAATACCCACTTTCTGGTCTAGTCCAACTATTGGACATGTTTAACTTGCAAGTTGTTGAGACTGACACTCAGGCATAACATAGCCCTGTCAGCCCATTACCTCTCGGGGAGGTACAACTGCACTGCCGATCGTCTCTCTAGGCATCAGCAGAAATGACACTCAGGCATAACATAGCCCTGTCAGCCCATTACCTCTCGGGGAGGTACAACTGTACTGCGGATCGCCTCTCTAGGCATCAGCAGAGATGACATTCAGGCATATCATAGCCCTGTCAGACCATTACCTCTCGGGGAGGTATAACTGCACTGCCGACCGCCTCTCTAGGCATCAGCAGAGATGATACGAATGGCATCTGTTGCCCACGGCAACAAACCGATTGTTTCATCGTTGGGGTACTTCAGACGTACTTAGATCCATTACCGTCTTCAGAAGCATCCGTGGTCAACAGATATGTGACATTAAACTGAAAAGTTCAATTTGTAATCTACTGGAATGCCTTCAGCCAAAGGTGGAAATTTCGGCCGAGATGGATCTCTCTTTTGTCTAAGGGTCCAATCTCATCTCTTGAGTATTGGCAACTTTAAACAGGATAGTGCTTTACAATAGCAGCAAACTGGGATAAACTATTTTGGCTGGTGATAAATTCTCACGCCCCCTTGCACCATGGTATGTGGACTTGATGTCGATTCCAAGACTCCCGGAGAGTCGAATAGACCTAGGACAATCTGCCTTCAAGACAAATATACCTACTGCCAGTGCAGGCTGGGTAAGGTGGAGGTAGGGGTAACAGACCAGCAACTGGTCAGTTTGTGAGAAACAACTGTTAGGTCAGTTGTTGTGCCAGCTGGAGGAAATTGACTATAGACATGTACTATTCAGCCATCAGAAGAGGGATTTAATGATGTTATCACAAACTAAAACTTGTTAATCAAGGACTTTTAACTGGAGTAAACAGTCACACGATAAAGTTACATTAAATAGTTTATCTACTACTTACAACTTCTGAATTATTATTTTGTTTTTTCCTATGGTACTATTTTAGTACTGGAGACATAGATTGGCTAATTTTATATTTTACAGATTCCAGCTAAAAGTTGAGGCTGCACTATCGACAGCACAACATGTTCATTCATGGTACATGATCTGACATTACCAGAATTTATAAGTTGTACATAAAGGTATATCTTTCGGGTGATTATAAGATTGACATGGTAGTTATGGCATGTTATCAAAATAAACAACCTTTTCCTAGATCAAACAGTATTACACATATTTGTAGCAAAAGACAGGATAAGCTAAGCAGAAGGTCTGGTCCCCTTAATTATATATTACAATTGACTGCTAAAACACACCCAACTTAAACCAGGTTATTGTGTGGGTAAAATATGTTATATAAGATGTGGGGTCGCCAGCAACCCAAGATTACTTTAGGTTGGCATAGCCTCGGCCAGCTGGATAAATAATTATTAAATTGATGAAATTCTGGTGGGGTAAAGAGGAAAAGTAGACAGGCTGTCGGAAAGTTCTACAGATTTTACTGTAATTAAATAAAATAATACACTAAGGGAGCTCAGTTTCTCTTTAAATTTTTGGACCAGAATACTTGGTACCCCAATATTAATTATATTCAAATGTCATATTATTATGTTTTGATCAGCAGAGGACTAGCAGATGATCTCTTCAGAGTCCTCCAACAGTAGTAAGATTACTGTAAATTATATTGAATGGTAAAATTTACTGTTATTATAATAATTTATACATTTTATTCTTTCACATAGCGTTTTGTGTTTGTCACCAGCAGATACCAAACAGGTCTTCATATCGACGCTGTGTGTTTTTAAGTAAACACATAATATAATATTTTGAATAACAACAAAATTGTTATTATGTGTTGAAAGAAAAACACACAGCGTCGCAGGAAGATCTTCCTGGTGAATGAAGACACTATGACAGGTGTAAAGGGTTGCCGATCTCACGCAACCCAACCCCAAGAAAAATTGGTGTCCATCCGGAGACAAACAGGTAGTGTTACCAGCCTTGCGGGAAAAAATGGTAAGTCACAAAATCATCTTCATATCGACGCTGTGTGTTTTTCTTTCAACACATAATAACAATTTTGTTGTTATTCAAAATATTATATTAGAGATAGAATTTTGACATAAGCTCCATACAGCTACTGTCAAAATCCTATCTCTAGTAAGCAATCTACTGACAGATATGATATAGAAACCGGCCGCTAATAAAGTTAAGTATGTTTTAGGGATTTCCCCAGCAATTTTCAGGTTGTACTTATGAGAAACTACGTTTCGTTTCATTAACTTTACTAGAAAAATACGTTTCGTTTCACGTAATTACCAATTGCCGCATTTTGTGATACGGCAGTGACAGGCCTGCCATATCTTAAGCCGTATTTTTTTTAAATGATGTGGGTTGCCGTATCAGTAACAACACTGGGTACCGCTAACATTAATAAAACAACACACAACTCAATGATACAATATACACACAAAATTTCCAGTGTAAGTTGACTTTGCTTGTATAAGCTTTCCGAGAAATGATAGGTCGGCTTAAGGTGCTTTGAGACCGGCGAAACTACCTGATTCATTTTTGTATGGCAAGGTTTCTCTACGTTCCGCCCATTTTTGGTGTATCACAAACAAACATACTCACATTGGTGTAAAAGGTGTAGATGCGAATTGAAATATTTTTTACTACAATATTGCACTTTACAGCTGCAAGAGTAGAGTATTTATTACTTTGTACAGCCAGCACCTTTGTTCAGCAAAACACTAATCTAAATGATATAACTACGAGAAATATAGAGTTTAGAGAGGTCAGTGGTACAAAGTGTCTGTCAGCGAGAACACAGACTAATGTTAATATATCAGTGTCGTGTATAAACTGATCCATCTATAGTGCGATAACATAATTTCCATTGATTCCCAAAATTATAAAAACATTTGTCTTAGGTATATAAATTTTTTGTAATCCCCTTTTAATTTTCTTTGTTTTATTACTTTAATCCCGTTATGTCTTATGACGCCACACTTTTTGTGTGTGCCAGTGTCAAGTTTATGGAGTAAACAAGTAATATTTATTAGTTCCCGTCATGGGATATATATCCCTTCCTTTGTAGTCTGGTAAAAATACGAACGTTAAGCTCGTGATCTGGACGACAGCTATTGCACGTTTAAGCCATGTTTAACACTGAGGTTTAACTTGTATAACAAATTATAGTAATCAATTATTTTTTTCTATTTCACGAGGGATGCATTCAAGGTCTCCAAACAATAGGTATACATACCCTAGTTAGAATTTTTTTCAATCGTTAACGGTTTTTGCGATTTCACTCGAGTCGCATCTCTACTCCAACTAAATGTCAATTTTTCAATGTCACGCACTTGTCACTGTCACCACTACATATTCCGTGATGGATTAAATTTTAAAATAAATACAACAGTTTTGTGATCGTCTATTCAGTGTTATCTTGTTTATATAAATTTACACTCGTACAAATTATTCAAGAAATATTTAAAGCATATTTTATTCGTCTAAAGTAAGAGTAATTGGTGAAAATGGAATCTGATATTATCAACTGGAGTAACAAAGAAGTATTAGACTTATTACACAAAGTGAAAATATCTAGCATTATTACAGACATTTGTAAATCCCACGATATCGATGGACAGTGTCTTTTATCTTTCGTTGATCGAGACTTCTATGATTTTCCCTTCGATCAGTTAAAACTGGGGGAACGCAAAAGATTCATATTGCTTGTGAAAAAATTACAGAAGCACAATCGTACTGCTATGTTCGAACTAGGTCTTTGTGATGATGCTCTGAGTAATCCGTCAACAAATATAAACTTTCTTGGAACTAACTTGTCTCACTTGAGTTATAACCTTCACAACAAAATCCCAAGTGAAATTTACATGAGGAATACAGAGTGCATGTCGACTTTTACACCAGACGTTAAGGCTTCAAGATTGAAACCAGAAATTTGGAAGACTGCAATAGCTCTAGGTAAACATTTAAACTAATATTTATTACATGTGATAATTATAATATCTATATTATGTTATTATTTTGTTACTTTAAATGTTTGGGATTCAGTCCAAGGAATCTGTAAGTGTCACAAACAAGTGCTACTTTTACATTGCATCATCTAAAACATAGTTGCTAAACATGTGTATTCAACTATTCATATATCAATATAAATAAATCATAGTTACTTATTGGTTTTGTAAATTTAACCACAGCCATACAATAGCAGAATTTTGCATTGTATGCTGTAATTTCTTACATGATGAGTTAATGTTTAATAATTATTATACATATATTTTAACCATGCTAGCAACTAAACAAGTTGATGTATGTGTTTTACACAAAACTGAATTTAAATTGTTTATATTCAAATCTATGAGGGAGGCTTTAGTTCAGCAGAGAACATCCTGTGGTTGATATGATGATGATGTTCATGATGATGATGAATATAAATTTATGTTTATGTGCAGGCTATGTCTTCTTGGTGACTTGGGTGACTGCTGTAGTGATGGTGATTGTACATGATAAGGTGCCAGACATGAAGAAGTACCCTCCACTGCCAGACCTGTTTTTAGACAATGTGCCACACATCCCCTGGGCCTTTGACATGTGTGAGATCACCGGCTCATTCCTGATGGCCATATGGCTTGTTGTCCTCTTCTTCCATAAACATAGGTATGTATTTGTAGATCCCAATAAATTAACATCTGATCAATTAATTTATTAAACAAATTCCTTCTTTCAAATTTACATAAACAATTTGTTTATAATCAATATTCATTTAGGTGTCTAATTTATTAATTGCTTTACTTTACTACTTAATTATTTTTCATTTCATAATAAATGTTATATAATTATGTTCTTAAAATTGCACACTGAAAAAATGAGCCATTTAAAGAACAGTGAAAGAAGAAAGAAAGAACTAAGAAATTGAATAACTAATTCAATGAACCATTATATTAATCAAACTTTTGCTGTCAACAAGATAAATATACCTATGTATGAAAATGTTTAGTAGAAAGAAGTATCAACAACATCATTGTATAGAATGATGTCAGAATTAAATTGAATGATATCAATCTGTTTGTTTATAAGATAAAGGCAGAAGGTAAGTTTTTTTATGGGATAGGGGGCAAACAGGCTGACACATTGCCTAATGCTAAGCGATTACCACCGCACATGGACACCTGCAACACCAGAGGAGTCACAAGTGTGTTGCCACCTTTTAAAAGGGGATTGGGCTTCCGGTATCCGCACTTACTTGGCGAAACATAACATAAGCGTTGTTTCACACCGGTTTTCTGTGAGGCCGTGGTACCACTTTGGTCGAGCCGGCCCATTTGTGCTGAAGCATGGCTTTCCCTCAGTAAAGTAGATAGTAGTTTTTTTGTTTATGAAAAAATTATAATGTTTAGACTGCATAAATACCTACCTACATGATTACAATTACTAAAGTTAAAACTAAGTACCAAAAAAATAACCATAATATACCCAGGTTGTAAGAAGTAGTATCAGGTTTCTCTTTATAAAGCTTGAAGAAAGTGTAGAAGAACCATGCTTTTTAATGACAATAAACCCATTTAAATATCCTTTATTTTTCATCCTAAATTAATAGTATCTTGACTTAATAATCCTACTAATATTATAAACTGTGTTTATGAGTATGGATGTATAGATGTTTGTTACTCATTCACACCAGAACGGCTGAACGGATCTAGATGAAATTTGATACAGAGATAGATTATAGTCTGCAATAGCATGTGGGCTACTTTTTATCCAGATCGGATCCAATACTGAAGTTCACGCGGACAAAGTCGCGGGCAGAAGCTAGTATAATTATATTCAAAGCCAAGCCACCTCTACCTACACCTTGTTGTTGCACTCTAATAATTTGCCCTGTGTTGAATAAATATACATACATTTGTTATCAAACCAATTAAGAAATTTATTATATGTAAATGAAGTCATTTGTTTTAAATATCTAGTCCAACCGTCTTTGTACTAAAAATGTGAACCTCAAGGATTACTGTCAACATGCATGGTATGCATGAACAAACTGCACCAAGAAATGTAAATCACACACTCATCTTTGTTACTGGACAAAGACTACAGCAATGAACTCATTGTTGCTAGTGATGTTATGTCAACAATGTACTAACACTGTCAACTGAAGATCAACAGCTTTATAGCAACAGTTACAGTGGTATACAATTAAAAATCATTCTATTGCCAATTTTCCAAGTAAAAGTAACATACCATCCCACCCGTATCCCCGAAGGCTTAGGCAGAAGTGTACTGTACTCCCATAGTTCTCCAATATGTTTAGGCCCGATGTATATGCACGAATTGAAACTTCGAGCTAATTACTGAGAATTTTATAGAAAAGCTCAATAACACTGCTCGACCTGGGAATCTAATCCAGCCTATCATCATCAACCTTTAGCGTAGCAGTGGCGCTTAGGACCACTAGACTAATGAGGCAGCAGATTTTTAATTGGCAAGCGGCGAAATTCCTAGTCTCTTATCACACGGCATACCTATATCACTACATAGTATAAAACAAAGTCGCTGTCGCTGTCTGTCCGTCCCTATGTATGCTTAAATCTTTAAAACTACGCAACGGATTTTGAAGCGGTTTTTTTTAATAGATAGAGTGATTCAAAAGGCAGATTTTAAGCTATTTAACATTACTCTACGGCTCTTAGGAATAGAGCAACGCGGGTGAAACCGCGGGCGGGTCGCTAATCTACAATAAAAGGTACATCAGCGCGAACAACCATGGCTCTCGGTGGAACTGATTCCGGAATGGGCAGTTTTTTTTTTATTCGCGATAGGCTTACACTTGATCGCCAGTTTGCCCGATGTTAAACGATACTGCCATCTACGATGGACCGAGCTTGCCTAGAAGAAACCGATTGATTGATTGATTGATTGTCCGCTCAGAACTTTTATTAGAAAATTCAGGCTGGCGGTTAACAATCTACCACAGTTAACAAAAGAGCTTCTTAGTAACAGATAGATTCTTAATTTTTTAGTGGAATTAAGTGTAAATGACACGAGGAGAATGAAAGTATGTTAATATGACTCTTGAGTTACGTAAGGACACCTAGATAATGTGATTGCGTATGTGGGTATAACACGTACTCACATACCACATGAGCAATTGTATGGAGTACATAGTAGTTTTCACTACCTTTTTTATTGTGTATCCACATTTTTTATAGCTCTTCGGCACATAAATAAAGATGTCTTTCGTTTTATGAGTACATTCTCATAAAATTTGTATTATGTTACCGAAACCAATAAATTTCATACCTGACTGTTGCGGAGTCTTGCGTAACACATGCCTGCCTAGTAGACATGGGCAAAACAGTGTACACTATCGTAGGTGCCTATACTAGATTAATCTTGTAGCAGCACTATCTTACGCAAGAAATAATATAATATCTCAAAGAAGACGTGGTTACTCAAACCATCCTCTTTTAAACTATCTATATAATGTCATTGATACTACTAGTTTAGTTACAATTAAATACCAACGATTTATTATTCAATCAACAGTTCATAACTTAGACAAGAACTAGACGATCAATCATTCCTTGCATTGCAAAAATATTTACTTTATTAGTAGGTATTATCTCACGTAGTTTTGCTGTCGAGGATGCTTGAATATGCTAGGGAAGTAGGGACCCCAAAACACTGATCTCATAAAACAGATTTTACCGGCAACATTATTCTAAAGAACAGTTTAAACAACACTATACAATGTGTTAGGAAAACCATGTCAGGCAATATGGTACCTACTTATGTGATATTTAAGTTCTTCCTCACCTGAGTAATTACTATGATTCATGTAGGTATGTATGTACCTATCATAACAAAGTTACACAGTCTTTTGTTCAGTTGTTGGTGTTGTTAGCATTCGTGCCTTTTAATATACCTAGGTACAGCTAATAGCTCAAAATATGTTACGCTCGACCGCGCTTTTATTATTTTAATGGTTCCTTAATTAACGTTTCCTACATTAATATGAAACGAAAATCTTATGTGTAGAGTAGATTAGGTTCACGTCAAAGCTCTAGTATCCAATACAAGCCGTTAGGCAGCATTTTTATGCATTATGATTTCACTTTATTGGTCTGTGAATCATTTCCGTCTTATCTAAATGTATTGTTGCTAACTACGTAGTGTGATGCGTTATGCGCAGTTACCAATAGTCGTCGACCCGCCCGACGTCCGTGCCCCGCGTGGTCACTTAACATGATTGGTCAACCAATCATGAACATTGGACTTAAAATTACGTCATAATATTATTTGTTTATCGTTATCAATAAACGGAATGAATTCTTCTATTCACCAAAGTGGATATCGCGTTTGTTTATCCAAACACCAGGAAACAAGATGAGGTGCGAGCACCGAGTCTGAACAGCATAATATGCTCTTTCCCATCAGGTCTGACTAGACCCGGGTCTAGGTCGACCAAATAGGTACCTAGGTAAACAGAAATATTAACTGATATTTTTACGAAAAAAGAGAAATCAACAGAAAATGGCAGCTAGGTACTTAACGGCCGAGGCTGCTATTCTGCCTCAGTCTGTACACTAAGAATTTAGTCAAGTGCTTACTGGACAAAAAATTTAGTTCAACAGAAATGACATTATACCTATACTAAATCATTGAGAAACAGTATCAGTTTTAGCATATCTCCCCAAATTGTGGCATTGCTTCCAATAACTTGTGCCAATAGGGCAGCGGAATTTTAATGTCAACTGACATTTAATGCGAAATTATGCAAATACTAGCTGTATATATTTGATTATCTTGTGATTATTAATAGATTTAATCATTTACATAGATTTTTATCAACTACCTGTCTGACGATTTAATAATATGGATAACGGGTATTTGACAGTGATATTAATTTACGCCGAAAGATTCTAGACAAACTCGAGCAAATTCCTGTAATATTGATAGCATAAATCAAGCGTAACTGCAGTGAGTAAACGGTGCGCTGCAGTTTTAATAATTTTATTGTCCGGTCCTGACACGGACCGCCGCCGCTCATTATACATACATCTCATTTATTGCATTTTTTTGAGAGGTCTAGACCAGTAAACTTAAAAAGTCCTTGACCATTAAGATTGTTATTCCTTTCTTTTTGTCTTATCGGAAGCAGACAAAATATCGATTCAAACTGTTGAACAAATCAAACTTTATATCTTTAAAAAATGTATTTTTTTACACCATAAATACCCTTTTATGGCGTCCATGCATCCATAGTAAGTACATCCATGCATGAATGTTCCGAAAAGTCGAGAGGTTTCATTGTCATTTTTTTAGTCTTCATGGTACACAGCAACTCAGAATTGACTTCGCTACCAGCAAACCTTTGACCTTGATCGTTGCTGAATAGTGATAAGCAGAGAGTCGAGTGTAACATTAATCATAAAACATAAAATCTAAAAATATTAAATAAAAAAGCAATAGACAAACTACATAATAATATGTACAAAATATATAAAATTATCTTCATACATACTACAATAGATACATACATACATACTTACATATATGTATGTAGGAAAAATAATAATTAAAGAATGTAAGATGAGTGGAACGGAACGCAAGATGAATGAGTGAAGATGATAGGTGTAGATGTGAAAGAGAGGGAGATATACAAGAAAAATATGGCGATTTATGGTGTGAAAGGTGAAAGATGTGAAAGATTAAAAAATTGATATAATATAATAAAAGAAGTTATAAGAAGTTAAAGGCAATTTTCTTATTGGAAATCGATCCCCTACATGTATATTAATAAATATTATAAGTTTTCTAAAATCCGTAAATAGTGGTTTTATTTTAATGTCTAAATATTCCAATAAAGGTCATAAATCAGACTTCTATAAATATTATCTTCATCTTCTTAGTCGAGCACTCATTAGTCGACCCTTAGTATTTCTGGGTATTCGTCTGTCTCTCCAGATTTTTCCCAGTTGCTCTACTACTGACCTTGTGTTAGCGGATCGGTAGGTACTTGATCTCTTCACATCCTCCATTGTTCGTAATAGTGGAACCGACGTAGATATAGCAGCTCTGTACTAGTTCGCATTTTGCTATACGCAGTGTACCTACCTGTGTGTTCAGCCCGAGCAACTATCATTACTCGTCTTATCCCTATTGGGGACTAGTGCTTTCTTTTGTTTTTGCAAGAAGGGTAGTATCATCAGCGTATCTGAAGTTATTTATGACGGGCCCACCCAGTGATATACCCTTATCCCATCCCTCTAGACGACAATGCGCATGATGTACTCTGTATAGGTGTTAAACAGTAAAGGTGACACGACGTATGATGTATGTATCCCTGGCGCTGTCGAACACCGGATAAATAAAAAATTAAATGTTTTTTTTTAACTATAAATGTTTAGAAACCTATTCAGAAAACTATATGTTTTATTTAATTAACACAAGATCTTGTCCACTGTCCAGGTTCATAATTCTGCGGAGGTTCTTCGCACTGGCAGGCACAGTGTTCTTGCTGCGGTGTTTCACAATGCTGATCACTTCGTTGTCGGTGCCGGGGTCACACCTCAAGTGCGAGCCGCGCTCGTACCCGCCGGCGGACGACCTCACCGTGTGGGGCCGCCGTCTGCGGCAGGCCTACGACATCTGGAGCGGCGCGGGCATGTCCGTGCGAGGAGTACGCACCTGCGGGGACTACATGTTCTCCGGACACACTGTCGCCTTGACGCTCCTAAACTTCTTTATAACTGAATGTGAGTTGCTGAAAACTGTTGTAGTCTTCTTATAAAAAACCTCATCGTAGGTTTTAGTCTGTACGGTTTCTCACGGGTACAAACACTACAAACAACCAGTACACAAGTAATAAATGAAGACCATAATTATCTTTGTTCCATTAGGAAATCAAACCCACGATCCATCAGCTTTAATTAAGTCTACCGCTAACAGGCGACGTGTCTTATTTGGATTCTATATAACTATGGTACAGAAACCAACATTTAAAACACACCCAAGACATATACATCAATAAATGCCAGCAATGTGTCGCCTTGTATTGTTCTTGGGTGAAAATACTGTTTAGCTACGACAATTTAACGTTTTAGCTTTTTACACTATTTTACTCGATTTTAAAATATAGGTACGTTTATAGACAAAACCTCACCAAGCTTCATAATTATATCGCAGGAAGTAAAGGAGTGGTGTATTCTTAGCGCCAAACCACACGAGGCGACACGTGAATGAGTCTGCGGTCTATTTCTAACACTTGTTTAAACTTTCATGATTTGTCTTCTAACTTTTGACAGTGCATGACATTGACTGCACGGTCGCTCCACCACGCCGTGTAAACAAATTACCTATTTATAACAGGGCTCTATTGAAAATAATAAATTTTAGACCAAAGCATCCACATGTCACTAATTAAAAATAGATTATAATGATCATGGGTGTGCTATGAGTTCCGGACTCACTCACAATAATCAACACTTTCTAATACAAAAGTAGAAAAGCTAAATTATTTGTCTTTTTAATCAATTTAAAATATTTTTCACACAGGTATTTCATTGTTAACTATAATTAGCTATAGACTATTGTTTGGTCTTATAAAATTCAGTCTTGGTCGATAAAGGGAAGCCAAATAAATAATTAAGGATTTTGCTTCTTGACCTACTTATCGCGAATAAGGGTTACTGGAAAACAATAATGTCAGCTGACAAATATTTTTATCTTTACATAACAGATAAGCTTATCAGTAGGCATGAACGATAATATGACGTAGGTTTATTGAGGATGTTATGAAAACACTAGAGAACCGAGCACGCATGTAAATTAACTTGTTTACTTAGTATTATTACTAACTTGTTTTCTTTCCTTTCAAATATGGTTGTTTACATTGATTTGTAAGCATAAAATGATCCTAATCAATCAATCACGTATAAATGAAAACATTGTAAGTAGCGAACGAACGACGTAGTATTTAATTAGGACAAAACTACGCCGTACCAAAATGCAAAAAAACTTATCTTTGAAAACCAACCAGTAGCCTTAGCACGAACAACTTGCGAAAAAGTATTCGTATCGTCATGGAGACCAATTTGTATGAGATTTGGACCAGCGCCTCTATCGTACGTAAAAGGAACAAATTTTGGTAGCACGAAGCATTTTGAAAACTGTCGTATCGGAATCGTATCGTCATAAACGTAATTCAAAATATAATGTACTAAATTGGAAGCACGAACGTTGTTTTGACGTATGGTACCGTAAAACTCGAAGGCTGGCTATAGAGCATTCATTGCTGAACGTAGGCCGAAGAAGAGCCAAAGAGCACCAATCGAGCATTGTCAAAATTTTATTCACTTAAAATTTATCGGTGACAAAAGTGTTTTTTTAATCCGTGAATGGCTTACCTTTGACCGCCAGTCGCCTGAAGTTAAGCGATACTGCGATCTACGATGGAGCGCGATCTAAGTTTCATAATAAATTATAGTTTTAACACTAGTTAGACGGACAGTTAGAGTTTTCATTATCTTCACCTGAGAGTCTAATTGATTTTCGGGCAAAGTTTATAAAGATTTGATTTGATTTGATGTTCGCTAAGACACGAAAGTACTCGTTGTTATGAAGCTCAAAAGTTAGTATTTAATGTATAAATTAAGAGTCCGGCGCACGGTGGGCTGAAAATCGGCTTTCATAGACTTAGGGATTTCAATTTGCAAGTACCGGATTTTTTGCCGGATATCGCTTCTATTAGTTATTACTATATTCAAAAATGACACCCGAGTTAATTCTGCACAAAAACGAAGGAATTATAATTTTTTTACGAAAAATTTGTATGAAGCTGGTATGAAAAAGTTAATTATCTCGTAAACAGCAAGGAAAACCGTAATATCCTTACAGGTGGTTATAGTACTAATTATTTATGATTTTTTGACATATGTCATATAATGGTTATCGCTGCTAATTTTTTTTTAAAAATCGTCGAAATATTTTTATTTATTTTTACACATGAAACGATTCCTTTTAGCGTTTAAGTTGAGGTACACAGACTTTTAACAACACGTAACATAAAATATCATCACCCCTATATTCCCGAAGGAAAGAAAGAAGAAGGAAGAAAGAATTCAGAGGTTTATACTGCATCCACACTTACACAACTATGTTTGAGCTAGATATTTATCAATGCAAACTGAGTTTTAGTCTTCTAGTGAGTCTGAAAATAAGTGATTAGAAGAAACGCTTAAGAAACCAGTGAAAACAGTCATATTTACACCAGAGAAAGCGCTTGGATTGCTTCTTTCACTAAAACTGTCAAACTGGCAATATATTACTTTGCGAGAGGCTGCCATTCGTGAAGGTGCTAAGGATATTTATCCATCCTACTATAAAGTGCAACAAACTAAGCTTGATTGCTACCCTCCGAAGCAATCTGTGACAGTTACGGATTCCTCGGCTAGGATTACACTTCAAGCTTTACTTGACATCACGGTGACGAGGATCCTTCAAAGTCTTCCTGACTATGCCGATGTGCAAGATAAGCGGCTAAAGCTGATATCCAAGTGGGGATTTGATGGTGCTTCCAACCAAAGCCGATACAAGCAGAAAATGGAGGGCGAGCAAGATGATGCAAGCATTTTCATGACCTCTTTGGTGCCACTAAAACTGACTGATGGAGATAACACTGTATGGACGAACCCAAAACCATGCTCAACTTTGTATTGTCGTCCAGTTCAGTTTACTTTTTTAAAAGAGAGCGAATCAGTAGTCATTGGTCTCAAAAAACAAATGGATGATGAAATTCAGGCCCTTATCCCCACACAGTGCAGTAATAATAACATGGTAACTCATCAACTAATGATGACAATGATCGACGCCAAAGTCTGCACGTACCTTTCAGAGGCCAGATCAAATGCATCGTGCTACTTGTGTCTAGCAAAACCTACGGAAATGAACCGCTTAGATGTTGTAACATCAAAGACTGTGTGTGCTGACATATACAAATTTGGCTTGTCATCCCTCCACGCACGTATAAATTGTATGGAATGTCTGCTACATATTGCGTACAGGCTCGACTTCATACGGTGGGCAGCGAGAAGTAATGAGGACAAAGAAATGTTGCAGAACAGAAAAAAGATTATACAAAATAAACTCAAAGATCAGCTCAATCTGTTGATTGATATTGTAAAACAAGGCTCTGGAACTACCAATGACAGGAATACCGCTAGAAAGTTTTTCGAGTTTCCCAATAAAACCGCAGCTATTACCGGGATGGACGAAGATCTTATTAAAAGATTTGCTGTGATTTTGCAAGCAATAACATCTGGCGAGAAGATCGACGTCATAAAATTTAAAGATTTTGCCCGCAAAACAGCTGAAAAGTAGTTATGTGGAATTGTACGATTGGTACTACATGTCATATGTACATAAATTATTAATTCACGGTGCTGACATAATCGAGCAAAATGATATTGTACCGATTGGGACTCTCTCGGAAGAAGCCTCAGAGTCTCGAAACAAAGATTTTAGGAGGTTCCGGGAACATCATTCGCGGAAAAGAAGCAGGCAAGATTCTAATCAAGATATTTTAAATATGCTTGTTGTTGCTTCGGATCCTTTCCTAAGTGCACAAAGGCCTAAATTAGATGCCAAGAGAAAGCAGACCTTTTTTGATGAAACTCTCGACTTGATTCAGTTTTAGGAAAGTGAGTTAGAGTTTATAGATGTATCCAATCTGGATTCTGACTCAGAATTGGAGTCCGACAACGAGAGTGATAAGGAAAATGTTTAATATTTGATTTTTTTTTCTATTTTTAAAATATTTTTCTTGTTTTATATATTCTTAATATTTGGGTCAATAACATCCTTCATAATTAACAATGTTCTTAATTCATTCACTAAAAGGAACCCTTTCATATGTAAAAATAAATAAAAATATATTGACGATTTTTAAAAAAAAATTAGCAGCGATAACCGTTATATGACATATGTCAAAAAATCTTAAATAATTAGTACTATAACCACCTGTAAGGATATTACGGTTTTCCTTGCTGTTTACGAGATAATTAACTTTTTAATACCAGCTTCATACAAATTTTTCTTAAAAAAATTATAATTCCTTCGTTTTTGTGCAGAATTAAGTCGGGTGTCATTTTTGAATATAGTAATAACTAATAGAAGCGATATCCGGCAAAAAATCCGGCACTTACAAATTGAAATCCCTAAGTCTATGAAAGCCGATTTTCAGCCCACTGTGCGGCGGAGCGAATTTTTCTTACAAACGTAATTCCGAAATTAATCGTAATTCAAACGCAATTTAATCAAATTCTGTTATTATTCGGATTCGGATACCGTTAATCTAGGTTCCCACGTAACCATTTTGTCTAAAATACTTCACTGAAAATAAATGTAAGCGAATGCAATTTTTGATAACTTTACCAAGTTTGGAACGATTTTTCGGTTTTTTATATGCAGTGAACTAGTAGTACACGAAATCGTACCGTAGGAACCTAGATTAATGGTATCCAAATCCGAATAATAACACAATTTGATAGAATATTGTCTGGATTACGATTTATGTCGGAATTACGTTTTTGTGGGCAATTCAAGCTCCGCCGGACCCTTAAGATACATATATCACGCTTGTATTCTCTGAAGGGTTAGGCAGATGCGTACTAATTTCATAGCCCAAGCACAAACAACTATCAAATTAATAAGGTAAAGGTATCGAGCCCCCGATACCTTAACGGAGAGTGACGATAGTTGGTAGCATGAAGCACACTCTGGCGACTATCGAAAGCTCGATACAATTACGTAGTGACGTCATCCTAATGTAAGTAGAGATGTGTCCATGTGAACCAAACGAATGCCTTGAATGAATGAGACGTTCGAAACCTAAATCAAAATAGTTGATATATTTTTACTTTTAACTAAACGCTTTATTTTTTAGAAATTAAAAATGCAATATATACTTAACATGAAGAAAAATACAAAATAAGGTATGGGAGACCATAAAGTCACATTATTTTAAAGATTATCATAAATGATAAAGTAGTTTAAAAATACAATGTTTCATGCAATTCGAACGACTCTATTTGACATCGACGATGACGTTATACCAAATTTAAGTATTTAGATGTTTCTTAGCAACCACTTACATCGATGGTATACCGTATATTCCCGTTTTATTTTTAGTGAATTTTATATTTTTTTTAGAAACTAGCTAAACCCGGCCACACTGCGCTGTGGGAGTCTTGCGCTGCGGCTTTGTCTTTGAGGATAGCATCGGAATAAATATCATATCTAACAGACAATTATAACATACCATCACGCCTGTATTCCCCGAAAGGTTAGGCAGAGGCGTACTAATGTACACCCACAGTTCGCCGGTATGTTTAGGTCCCATGTAATTGGGGGCGAGCCTATTACTATTAACTAGGCACAAATCCCAAACTCCAAGCTTATTAAGAACTTCATAGAAAAACTCAATAACACTTTACTCGAACTGGGAATCGAACCCAGGACCTCTAGAGTAGCAGTTGCGCTCAGGACCACTAGGATAACGAGGCAGTTATACAACGTATAGCATAATATTTGAAAACAAATGAGTAAAAATACTAATCTTTGATGATAAAAAAAACTGCCTTTTTAGTGTAATGGTTCCGAGCCCGACTGCTAAGCTCTCTTATTTAGCAGTCTTGCTTGGGACCACTAACTACTTACGTAGATATACCTACTACTTTGCTCGAACTGGGAATCGAACCTAAAGCCCCGTCGTAGGTTTGATTCCCAGATCGACCAGTCTTATTGAGTTTTTCTATGAAATTCGGAATCGAACCTACGACCTAGCGTAGCAGTCGCGGTAACGACCACTAATGAGGCATTTACTATACGCAGTGGTGCTAAAGTTTAAATACGGTAAGTACAATAATTAAAACGAAGTAGCTAATTCATCTTTTCCAAATTATTAGTCGACAAATAAATAAAACACCAATTTATAAACACAATACCTATTTTACTCACAGCAATCCTCTACCCTAATTTTCAAGTAAACTTGCAGCAACAATATAATATAAAGGTCTACGTTAGTATAGTGATAGTCTTCGTATTCTTCTTTTTGGGTTGTATAATTGCTCCGATAAGTGAAGTACATTATAAAAACGCATTGAAAACACCAACTAATCTTAAAAACTCTGCAAATACGTTTAAAACTATAATTTAAAATGTTTCGAAACTTTCCTCACCGACAAATTCTAAGTGAATAAAGTTCCGACAATGCTCGATAGCCAGCCTTTGGGATTTACGATACCATACGTCAAAACAACGTTCGTGCTTCCAATTATGTTTCAACGTGACGATACGATAGCAATACAAAATGTGACAACTAAAATTAGTTCCTTTTACGCACAATAGAGGCGCCAGGATATTTAGCGTAGCAGCCGTGCATAGAACCACTAGGCTGTTGTAGCAGTAATAATTATTATGATCTACCTTCTATTTAATTTGGATATTGTTTATCTCAATAAAAATACCTAGTGTGTGTTTTAAAGAGTTTAAGAGTACCTATTCCTTTTTTTTAATATTCTTGTTAACCCCTCGTGCTAAATGCTTGTGTTACGAGTGGGTTTACGTCGGTAGTATAATGGGTGGGTTCCCAACTGGCAACTACATTTGCCGGTTGGGAACCCAGTCAGTTAGGATCGCTAGTCCGACGCCCTAACCTTTAGGCTATCGCCGCTATAAAACCACTACAAAGTATGTAATTATCGGAACAATTACTTCAAATACCTAAAATGCAAAGACCGCCAATATACGACCGTAGTCCGCTAAATTATTTTAATGCTGCAAATTAATTTCAAAATGAGAGAAGTGAAGCAAGAGAAACTAGGTGAGTAAATCACGTTTTATTTATTTTCTAATATTAATTTGGAAACGATTAAATTTTTATAATTGAATATTTTAAAATATAATGGGTATACAATGTGTAGAGTATAGAAATAAATAAATTTTACTAGGTTTTTTTTTTTATTTTAATTTTATAGTTCATTACAAGCCAAAGACTTTCTCCATAAACCTAACAAAAACTTCCATGGTCTCTTTCATGAACTCCTGCTATTGAGCCTGCAACATAGCTCTACATCCATCTCCCTTACTCTTTCTTGCGCCTCAAAATGTCTCACTCTCAATTCCCCAGCCTTTATCCGGAATCACTCTTTTTCTACTTCATAATAATATTCCCACAATCAATAAACATTTTTGTTAAATCCTTTTTTTGTGGTCTCCACTCTTCGTCCACAGGAGCAACAGGAGGAGATGGAGGATGGTCTTCAATAAGGTAGTGGAGGAGGTACCACATTCGATTGAGTACTTGTACCCGGAGTATTCCAATCTATGTATAATAAAATAAACAATATTTATAAAATTTATGGTTGATTAAGTCCTCGATTTATTTCTCATTACCCATTGGTCGCACTTAATTTGTTTGGACGTTCTATGCATAGGGTCTAGGACTGCGCCAGAAGAAGGGTTATGTTTTTCGAGTACACCCGGAAAACATAACCCTCCTTTTTGCGCAGTCGGGTTAAAAGATGGAAACAATATGACCAATGTCATGCAGTCGGAGGCAATTGCTCTTTACAGTTAAATTTAAGACGATGCCTCCGACTGCATGAGATTGATCATCTTGTTCACATCTTTTTTGGTAGGTATTCGGTTGTTTCCCCAACTGCGACAGAAGGAGAGTTATCACTAAAGTACTTTACGAGAAGTACCAACACATGAATTAATTTTAAATACCTAGATGGGTTTGGGGGACCTCATTCTGTGTTTCCGCCCCGGGCCCCCGGCGCGCTTAGTCCAACACTGTTTTAAGGGGTTTTAATACTCACGATTCTATAATTTCCATCATCATTGCGTATTGTAAGTGATTCGTTATCATAATTATTAAAAATAATAAAAACCACTACAAAGTAAATCAAAAGTATGTTAGAGAAACGTAAACAAACTGCGTTGCCATGACGTCGCTGTTAATGTCAAGTAGACTCATTCGAATACCATGGAACATTTTTATTTGTTATCTACAAACACATTTAATTTCTTTAAAAATAATGTGAGTTTATAATTTCTTATAACGTATTTATAGCTTTTCTTTACGAAAACATATATATAATAATTAACTTTTAATAAGTAAACCGTTTAATTATAAGTAAAATCATATGAAACTATTTGTTATATGGTTTCGAACGTTTCATTCATTCAACAAGGCATTCGGTTGGTTCACATGGACACAACTCTACTTACATTAGGATGACGTCACTAAAGGAATCCTAACGAGATTTCGATGGTCGCCAGTGTGCTTCGTGCTACCAACTTTTGTCATCTCCGTTAACGTGTCGCGGACACGATACCTTTACATCACGAATTTGATAGATGTTCGTGCTAGGGCTACAGGAAATACGCTTGACACCTATTTACAGTGCACGTCAAAACATTTGCGATATTTAAGTGCTGCGCAGGTCCATAGTTGTCAAAATGTAACCTTGAGTATTTAGCACAATAGTTTAATTACTACTAAACAAAAACTAATGACTATTTAAATTGGGTTTTCATGTAAAAACAAATGAGATAAGAATCACCATGATGGGAAAATCGCATATTAATCATTGTTGGTGTGTTTATGTATACTGATTTAATTCGGAAAGTGTAGTTTTATCTCTGTGGTTTTGTCTTCGATAGGTAAACAAAACAAAGGCAGCTCGTCATTAATTCGCTTTCAAACGACAAACACACTAATACAAAGACAAAGAGAACTCCATGACGTTATCGATATACAAACATTATGCTCTTGAAACTAACAATAGCCTTTTGCCTTTTAAACAAAGCAAATAATTGAGACTCAAGTATTTTTCATATCATAATTTGGATCAATAAAGTTATTCAAAACAAGGTGTTCCTATCCTCCTTGAGCGTGAGGTAATCAGAGGAACACAAAATGGAACAATCCTCTGCAAAAACAATCAGCTTTTCTTTGGTCGCTTTTGGAACATGTTCAAAACACCTATTCACTGAATAGCCTGCCTACCTAAGTATTCAGTGAATAGTTAAGAACATAATTACGTACTATTTTAAAGGAAACTCTTTTTCTTCTCTTATCAGAACGGTAGGTTAGTTTATTATATATAATTGTCATTACTGAGTGGCCTTCACTATTTACATCAGGCATCAAAAGCAATATTACCTACTTAAGTACGTCGCTATGTAATTTGTACGTTAAATGTTGATATAGGTTATTTATCAAACTGTAGACATTATAACTTACAGTTTCAACGGAAGTCCCCGTTGAAACCTGACTTACATGAGCAATTTTTTTAAAGACAATATTCTTTTATGTAGGTACGTGATTTAATACAATCTATTTTTATATTCTTGCTTAAGTACCTATACCATTAGCCCGGTAATGAACTTATGGATACTTAATTATAATTTAGGTGTTATCTATAAACCGGGCTCATAAATTCTCATGAAGCATTGTTATGGGGGCTTCCCTTTAACGTTTCCATCAGTTCCTAGTCATTATCATTATTCGCAGCCTAGCTACTCAATATGAAAAATCATTATTATGATGAAATTAGTACAGTAATAACTCTCCTCCCCAACAGTAAAGGTATCAAGTACAAGAATATTTTTTCAAATCTGATTTAGAAGTTTCGGAGATCAGCGCGTCCAAACAAACTCTTCAGATTTAATTGATAAAGATTAAGGCCTTCTATACTTACTAAAATATAAATATTATGGTATGGCAAATCATAATTCTTAGAAAGATGTGTAAACCAGTCTGATTTTTCGAGGTTTCAATACATTTGACACCAATCTAAAGTTCATTGACTTATAGATTAGTAATAATACTAATATACGTACTTAGTAATTAGAAGGTTACGTCGCGATCGTGCGTTAATCTTTTGTTAGAATAAATTCGTATTGGCGAGGAAGGGACAGGAAACGGCACCAGTTGTTCAATCTAAATTGTATGTAACTACCTATCTTCAATAAGTTATTTATAAATTATATAGATAACGAAACAGCTCTAAAATGGCACACGCGCAGAAGGTTCTGAAGATGTTCAGTACGAACCTATATAATGTAGTACCTACACTGTACAGTTTTGGCCAAAATAATCGCGTCGCTTTCTTTCTGTTCCCTTTATCCCTAACTAGCTTTTGCCAGCGACTTCGTCCGCGTGGAATAGTTATTTTGTTCCCTAGTTCTTCGCCCGCGGTTTCACCTGCGTTGCCCCGTTCCTAAGGGTTGTAGCGTGATGTTTTATAGCCTAACCTTTCTCATGAATCACTCATTTTCCCAACATTTCCCTTCACTGCTCTGCTCCTATTGATTGTAGCATGATGAAAAGTATACTATAACCTGCCCAGGAGTATGAAGAATAATTGTACCAAGTTTCGTTGAAATCCGTCGAGTGGTTTTTGTTTCTATAACGAACATACAGACAGACAGACAGACAAAAATTTTACTGATTGCATTTTTGGCGTCAGTATCGATCACTAATCACCCGCTGATAGTTATTTTGGAAATATATTTCATGTACAGAATTGACCTCTCTACAGATTTATTATAAGTATAGATAGATTAATCCTCACTTGTAGTATACAGATCAATAAATTATAATTAATTTTATTCTTCACGATATGAAAGAGTGGGAACAATAATTGGTTTGTGTCAACACCTCATATTCAAGCAACATTTAGACAGTCTGGATTAGTGCCCGGTTAATGGCAATAGGCTCGCCGCCCTATTACACGGGACCTAAACATACCGGCAAAATGTGTGTGTACCTACATTAGTACGACTCTGCCTAATCCTTCAATACAGGCGTGATGGTATGTTATCTAGACACAAATTACAGTACTCCAACAGTTTATTAGATCAATAAGATAAACAACTTATTTTATCAATAGCGTTTGATATCAATAGTTTACTACCGGGTTGACTTTGAATTGAATTCAATAACGATGTTTTTACCTAAGTCGAGCTACATAGTTCGCTCTTTGGACCGAATTCCGTAGCATTATCGGCGTTTTTTAGGGGGATAAATATAATGTCCACCAAATTTAGTAAATTGATCACCAAAATGCTTACCAAAACATAACATTTTACTAGATCTGGTGGTTAGTTAAAAATAATCCTTTTTTTAATACTACTGTAAGTATAGCTTGATGTTTCGTCGTGTGTATATGGAACTGATTACATGTAATTTAGATTTATAAAACCCTAAAAAGTTGTACACTACATTTCTACCAACGACAGTGCAGGTTGATTAATTTACGACTTTCAGTTCCTATGATAAGATTGAAATCGTCAAATCGCTTGTTGTCAATGATACATATGACGCCTATTTTGGTGGTTTTTTTTTTACTAATGAAATAGATTCTCGATTTTAGAAGTAGAACCACAGCGTAACGCACCTCCCATGTTGTTTCAGATACCTCCCGCAACTTGTACCTGTTGCACATCCTGACGTGGGTCATGAACATGTTCGGGATATTCTTTATCCTGGCCGCCCACGAGCACTACTCCATTGATGTGTTCATCGCGTTCTACATTACTTCCAGACTGTTTTTATATTACCACACGCTTTCAAACAACCAAGCTCTTATGCAGAATGACTCTTCCAGGTAAATCTCAGAGAGATCAGTTTTAATTCCTGTAACATACCATCACGACTGTAATCCCCCGGAAGAGCCTATTGCCATTAACCGGGCACAAATGCCAAACTCCGAGCTGATTCTGAGAACTTCGTTGAAAAACCCAGTAACACTGCTCAACTTGGGGATACAAACCCAGGAGCAAACCCTATCGCAGCAGTCGCGCTTGGGACCACTAGACTAATGAGATACCTAGATTAATGACAATAAAATAATATTACAGAAGATTAAATACATTTTTCTGAATTTAATTTCAGGACAAGGATATGGTTTCCACTTCTGTCGTTCTTCGAGTCTGAAGTGGACGGAATTGTACCTAACGAATACGAGGGGCCCGTCACCATAATGAACAACCTGAGACAGTGGTGCATGCAGCTCATCACCGACGTCAAAGAATCATCCATGGCTAAAATAGCCGGCAGCAAGCTTCAGGAGGGCGCCGCCATGGGGGAATACTCAGTTGTGAGACTCGTTGACGGCATCAAAAGAAACCTTAGCATGGTCGAGGAATACAAAACGTCTCGCCAAAGATTAGTGACTCTAGATAAAAATATCCAAGCCTGTTTATTAGACGATCGTCCCGACGTAGACCTGCGCCATAGAAATATAGCAGAGTTCTCCGGAGAATCCCTACTCAAGGATTTCAGTAATCCTCCTTCTCCAGTTATGAAAAAAAGTATATGAACGAACTGAAAGTTCTTAAAATAGAGGCTGTTTATAGACATATTTCATTGTAGCTTTAATTAATAATACAATGAATATAATTAGATACCTGAATGTTTACATTTCCATTATAGATTTTATATCATGTTATTCCATATTTATTTTACTATAAGTTAAATGTAGCATAAATTATTAAGAAAATTTATTTGCTCAAAGTACTAATCTTGAATAAATAACATTTTCGCTTATATCTTTTGTTTTTATTTTGCCATAACATGTGTAGGCAGACCGAAGGCAAACTGCAATTTTCCTGCTTTTATGAGGACAAGATGATACTTTGAGCATAAATATAAGTAGTAGTGTTTAATACCATAATCATAAATTGAATCAACTATCAAATTTAGTCGCCAAATATCAGAATTAGTCGGTCGCTGGTACAAGTTATAAGGGTTATACACGTGGCCGATCTGGAGAGCACCTCTCCAGCTTGTCCTAATTTGATTCTCAAAAGCTAGGGCACTTAGCGAAGATCTGTTTTCTCCCAAATTTAGCCGCAATTTCACCAAGTCACTGATTTAGACGGGTCTTAATTTAGAACATATAATAAGTCTTAGTAATGTCAGAGAGAGATAAATACATGTTTTTATGTTTTAAATTACTGGATTAGCATGAGCACGGTTATTGTTTTCAATGAAGTTTAAGCCATTCTAACCTAGTAATTTAAAACAAAAACGTATTAATTTGAAATTTGTCTCTCTCTCTGACATTTCTAAGGACCTTAGAGCGATTAAACTAGAAGTAGGTATATTAAGGTGGATACAGACTTTGCGAGGCATGCGCCAGGAACGGCGCACAGCGAGCTAAGTGTGTACCTTTATATTCGTGGCGAGGCATGTGCTACGCAAGTGCGTGTGCGACCCAGCGTATGCTTCAAGATTAAAGTGCCTCAGTGCGAGCATTACATTAGTTGTGGACGTAGTCGCGCATGCACGTTTGAGGTGTGCCGCATACGATATCCACGCACGCCTCGATTGACAAAATGAAACTGCGTTTGCTCGGGCCGATCCAACCCACACAGCAGCAGTCAAGATGGCACCTTTGCATCGCGTGCGCATATCCGCTGCTGTTTTTATAATTATTAATTACATTATTGAACGCACTGCTCGCAATGGGCCGACCGACATACACGCGCCGCACACGCGTGCCTCGTACGAGCGGCGCATCTGTGCGTAGCACATGCCTCGCAACAAACATTAAGACGGACAAACGAGGCATCGCATGGCTCGACCCGAGCCTCGAGCAGAGGCATTCATTGTGCGCCGTTCGTGGCGCATGCCTCGCAGTCTGTTCCACCTTTACACATATTAATAGAAATATATCTTTTGGCAATTTTAGGTAAACTGCGATGTAGCTCTTTGACAATACCTTAAAAATTGACCTTAATATATCTTCTAAACTACCCGACTAAATCTGTGACTTGGCGAAAAATTGCGACTAATTAGCGACTACATTTGGGAGAAAACAGGTCTTCGGTAGGTGCCCTAGTTTTTGACATATAAATCGTCGGCCGGCCACATAGAAACGCTTATAACTTTTGAACCAGTGACCCACAGATTCTGATATTTGGCGGCTGATTCCGACTAATTAGCGACAAAATTTGGGAGATAACAGATCTTCGCTAGGTGCCCTGGCTTTTGAAATTCAAATTGGGGCAAGCTGGGGAGGCGCTCTCCAGATAGGCCACCTATAAACCCTCATAACTTTTGTACCAGTGACCGACTAATTCTGATATTTGGCGACTAATTTTTTATGTTATCAAAATTAAAATCCCTGATGGTGGCCATGCCAGTGTGTCCTGAATGTTGGTGTTGTACACGAGGTATCTACGGCTTATCTCGGCAAATATTATTTATCAATTTGATTCGGTACCCGTGGAGTATTAAGTAATCGTTATTATTTCTAGGCCTTTACTATTCTAGATAAACAGAGATTTAATGGTCATATTAAATTAAATCAAATTTTAATTAAATCGTCAAATCATCGATACATTGAGCCAAAACGGCATTACGTCGGTGATAGTTCAAAATCGCTTAACTGACACTTGCCTATGAGGCCTAGATTTGAATTAAATAACATTAAAATTATTGAAAAATAGGCCTACAGCAGTGTTAGTTACGCAGTATTGAACTATCCCCGACGATTAGCGTTGGATATCAAAACACTTTCATTCAAACATACCATCATGTCTGTATTCCCTGAAGGGTTAGGCAGAGTAATACACCCACAGTTCTGCGGTATATTTTATGGCTACATGGGACCCGTAAGGGGCCAGCCTATTGTCATTAATTACTCAAATCCAGATTCCGAACATTTACTGATAATTTCATAGAGAAACCCAATAATACTGCTCGACCTGGGGACTGAACCAAGGACCCCTAGCGTAGCAATCGCGCTTGGGATCACTAATGAGGCAGTCTTTTCAAAAACTAAATATTATAAAAGATGAGGTCTGTCTCAGCGCTGGATTTGAACTTCGTCAAAAGTTAATGGAAGACTGCATGGCTCGATTAAACTATAGGGATGAGGAACAGGGTAGTTTTAAGTTATGTATCTTAATAGTGGCGAGGATCATAGTAGTCAACGTACCGATGAACTCGCAATAGCAGGGACTAGTGCCTGGCTCAATAAAATTCAGGCTTTAAAAATACCACTCACTCAATGACCTCCATAATACTATGCTTTACTATGTAATAGAATAGAGTGATAATGGAGGTCAGTGATATAGGTATTAGGTGGACTCAATGGACGACGCAGCCTACACCTAAACAACCAGAGAGAAGGTATACAGTTGTAAGTATATAATACATCGAGACGAACAGATGTGTTCGTAATTATGTCTAAAATACTAGTGAAATTAAACATTAGGTATTATCTGTTCGGTAGTTTCAAGAAATAAAATAAGTTTCGTTCGAATTTTATATATTTCATATGAAAAAAATGTTAAAAAAACTGTCTTTAATTAAGATTAATAAAATAATATAAAACGATGAATAAATTTGTCATGAGAAAAGTAATTTATTACATTCAAAAGCAGTGCATTTTTTTGAGAATGAACATTAACACTATTATGGTCTAAAATAATGAATTTAAATAAATAATACTATGTATATTAATTCATAACAGTCAAATAAAAATGATGGCTCTTTGACTTTGCAGCAAACAAGACAAGTATTAGCATGAAAAGATCATTCTCGTGAATGAATTACTTTCACTTATAACTGTATGTTTTTAAATATTCCTTTGTAAAATACACAATGAATGCCTCAGAAGATAAGCAAATTGTAAATAAGAAAATTAATACTTTAAAAATAATACAAGCCTTAATGAAGGATAAAATTGTTAAATAAAAATCTTACTCTGGAAATTCATAGAAAAATTTGATTAACTTTATAATAATTCTTAATGATTTACGATAATAGGCCACCTTTTATAAAGAAAATGTAACTATACATCGCCACATAACTAGATTCTCAACAAATACTTCTTTGCATTATATACAATGACTACACCAAAGAAGAGATGATGATGATGCATTATAAATAACAGAACTTAATGAGTAGTGCTGGCTTAGTGCTAAAGGGGATTTATTTGAGCTGAAAAGCAAGTAAATGTTCAGTCTGTTACTCAGCTGCAGCAACTTGCTCACTCTGGATCAGGGCCTCTGATGGGTTATCTTTTTTTCGCTCAACAGTCTCTGTTTGGTCATCGGCTGCTGCATCTTTTTCTTGAGAATGCTCACGTGAACTAACAGTTCCATTTTCATTGACTTCATCCTTTGATGGAGAATTTTCTTTGGAAGCCTGTTCTTTTTCGGCTGCTGTACTATCCTTTTCAATAGACTTTTGCCTTTCTATTGTTTCCTGTTCTGGAGTCTTTTCTTTAGCGTCTCCCTTGGCACCTTCAATTTCATCTTTTGAAGGTGTTCCCTCTTTAGATGCTACACTATCCTCTTTTAGAGGTGTAGCCTCCCTAGCTGGGCTCCCTACTTTTTCAGATGTTTTTTCTTTATCAACATCAGTCTCAATAGTTTGAGGGATTTCAACACTATCTTCTGTGCTTGCTTCAGATTCCTTACTTTCGGGATCAGCATTACCATTCAGCTAAAATATAATATAGGTAATAATTACACTCTCTAATTCTAAAATTAGTGTAATTACAAATGAGTTGTAATAGTAAAGTAATTTGTATAAAATACCTGCTCAATTTCAACTTGTGGTGGCTCCTCAGGGGGTGCTTCCAGCTTCAGGAACTGTTCCAAAGTATCCACTTCATTGGCAAGATCAAATTGATCATAATCCTGAAAATAATTCATGTATACTTGAACCATGTGGTTCCAACTATATATTGTATACAAGTAGATTACTTTAAAAAGTAAAAAAGAATTGAAATGAATAGATAAGAAAAGTATAGAATAACAATTAGAGTATGCAACCACATAGCAAAGAAACAAAATGCAAACAGATGGCAACATACCAAAAATACCATGTCAATGCAGTCGTGAATAGGCAAATATGTTGTTATTGAGTAATAAAAACATACCCCACAGTACTCTTCATCATTAAAAATCTGCGGTGGCAATGGAGACCGCGGGTTGGGGTCACTCACAGTGCCACCGTTCGACGTCGATTTGTTTTGCATAAAGTCTTTATCAGATTCCTTGCCTGGTTCCGTTATGTCAATGACATCATATTTAATGTTTTTAGAATCTAGTATCATCAAAACACGCTGTTGTCGTTTCTTCACCTAGAAAGAGTCATAATTCACGTAATCAAATACAATAATTACATGAATCAGCCGTAGTAAATCAAGAAAAGCTCCCGGCCGTCCCAGGAATTTTCTAATATTAAACATACCTCTTTGTTTCCAGAAATACCACTGATATATACTTTAACAACCATAATGAAAATCTTTCGTTTTAAACTATAACAAAGGTAAATAACAATAGCTACAAAAAATTATACGAGAAAAATAGGCTTGGCCATTAGACAATCTGTTTTAATAATAATAATTACAACATGGATGACAGCTCTGATGTGTTGCCAATAATATTTTTGGATTCTACTATAAGTGAAAACGGGTTTCGACCTTTTTTCTGTCATACGTCATACAAAAAAAAACACTTTCCGCAGAAGGCACTTGCGGCCGCGTTTCAACAAATCTGTCGATAGACTTTTTTACTAGAGATAGGTTTTTGACATTACTTGTATGGACCTAATGTCAACAATATCCTACCTATAATAAGCAAATCTATCTTTTTGTAATATTTTTTTGCATTTTCCATGCTAAGATTACAAGGTTATTTTAGTGAAGGAAAAAATTCGAGTGCAGGCCGGATTCGTACCTGCGTCTTCTTGTTAGATATACAAATTTCGAGCTGGTGGATGGGACTCGCGGTGTCGTGTGTCGTGGGAGACTTCACTGACATACAATTAGTAAGTAACAACCAGTTAGTAAATTACACCCAGACTCGAAACGAATAGGTACGGTAGTGACGAGGTGACCATATTTATTGCTACACCGAACGTGCAGTCAATTAACAACATATATTCGGCAGACTATAATTGAATAATAATAGAAATTGTTTTTAACGATGAAATTCTATCCAACAAATCAGTTTACCGAATACATACTAATATAATATTATTTAAAAATTTATAAACAAAAAAAATTAAACTCATATAATGGCTAATCATAATCATTTAGTAGAATTTGGAAGAATACGAAGCTCACTAAGTCCACATTTTACCATGTCGGAGTAGCCGATACCTACTCACTGTATAAATTATAAATGGAACAGAATTTATATGACATTATCTGCAGAGTAATTTCGGTACCTTACTCGAAGTTGGTGAAGTGCGACGAGAAATAAACTAATTCATTATTTACAAATTAGAAGTAAATTACTACTGAGGCAACTTTTGATTGCGTTCCATTTCACGAATACATCGTATTGGGCGACACAGCACGAGATTTTTAATTTATGTAAATAAGTCTTTTATTAATTTGGCTTAGACGCTAATGTTTAAATTATACGAAAGAAATTTGAAACCGTATAGCGTTCAACGCTTTCAAACTCGTGGCTAATCCCAAATTTAAACTTCATGGTAAACTTTGTACCTACCTATTTTCCTGTTATTTCAGGAAACTCGCATCTGGCAGGCTGATTGTAATTTTATTGTTATTAACCGGACAGCCCATTCATAGTGATCCAAAAATTATATAGGTAAATACTTGAGCACATGTAAATACGAACGATGTTGAGACTGTCGATTTCCTGTTGAAGACTAGGGTAAAAAATTCTTTTTATGTGATATAATTATTGGAACTATACCATTTCCGGCCAAATTTCATGATTCTAGATCAACTGGAAGTAAGAATAGCCATGTGGTGCCATAGTGGTCGCATGCCGTTATTATGATCTGTAAATTACGGCGGCATGCGATGTGTCACTGACACTGGCATGGCTTATGGCTACCATCAGGGATTTTAATTTTGATAACATAAACAATAATTAGTCGATAATTAGTAGTAAGATATATTATAAGGTATAGATCAAGAGCTTTCGTAAATTTCGATTTAGCTCTTTAGCTCGCTTTCTAGATCGGCCACCTATACCACCAAGGGGTTCACGCCTTGTCGCGGCGAGGGGGGGGGGGCTCGGCAAGGGGATAGAAGTGTCGGTATTGCGATGAGCTGCTCTCCTTACCCTCTGCGGCCGAGGTGTGGACGGCGGCGGGCCACATGTTCAATAATTTCGACTAATTAGCGGAGAATTTTTTATGTTATCAAAATTAAAATCCGTGGTGGTGGCCAATGGCCATGCCAGTGTCAGTCACACGCATGTGACTCCGGCTATAAACTGTATACCAGTGTTCGTGGACATAGATTTTTTTTCTTGTTTTCTATGTACTTTTCAGTTTATAGAAATATGAAACTTTTAGTTTTTTAAGCTTTCGTTTTTATTTGAAAATTTTTGGTGGCTTATGCTGCCTTTATACACTATTAGGATGCAAGTTTCACACACTATTTCATTTCAATCGGTCATGGAAAAAACATAAATTGTCCTTCGTTATATAGAGATGGCGCTAGTAGTAAAAAAGTCCCAGCGGGTACACTTTTCATTGGTCCATTATATTGGATTTACTGTAATTCCACCGCACGATACTCTGGGGATCAACAAAATTCTAAAGACACCTCATTTGTTAAAATTGTTTTTCTTTCATATCGATTATTTTTTCAGCCCCCTTTATGTATTTTGCCCGGCTATATTCTCAACACTCTTACTGCAAAGGCGAATCAATCGAAACCTTATTTTTTAAAATCTGATGAGTAGTTTTTGACCTAGAATCGGACATCCATAATGATATATACAAACCTAAATACATACATATAAATAAGACTACTAAACTCATTACCCTTCCTTTTTTAGTGGTCGGGTTAAAATAATCTTATTTTTTATCTTAGATGGCTAAGCTATTAATTCAGGTAAACATGAATTATCGGTATTTAACTAAAAAAACATAAATAGTTTCAAGCAAGTCTCAAAATATTCGCGAAGCACGCCCGTTCAATCCACTATCATTTACCATTTTTTCTATTCCCAAGAAAAGTAGCAGTAGAGACGCACGAGACAATGACCATACTCTCTTTCTTCTTCCTGCCCTTGTCCCAATTTATTTGGGGTCGGCGCAGCATGTCCTTTTCTTCCATTCATCCCTATCAGCCGTCACCTCATCATTCACTGCCTTTCCCATCATATCGGCCTTAACAAAATCCATCCATCTTTTCTTTGGTCTTCCTCTACCCTCCGTCCCTCCACATTCATATTTACTACTCTTTTAGTTAAATGCGTTTCATCCCTCCTCATCACATGCCCATACCAAGACAAACGATTCCCTTTAAATTTTTCAGTCGCCATACTCTCTATAAAACACTATAAAAGTATCATTATCAATTTTCTTTGTTACACATAGAATTATTATATTTTAATTTGTCGCGTCTATTAAATTTCTCCCTGTATACGTAAGTACGCAAACACAAAGTGAAATTTCGAAGTTACCCATTTCACTTAGTAAATCTGCATTCAAAATTCTAGTTAAGAATGTCAGCCTGTTAATTTAAAAAATAATATCGGACAGCATCTAGTTTTATTATAAAAAGTAGGTGTAAAGACAGTTGAGGTCGTACATATTTCACATTATAACTTTTGCGAAAAATTTCTCTCTTGTCTTTATTAATTTCGATATTTTAGAACGAAATTTAACTGCGCGGCCGATTAAAACGGCTAAATTCAGGCGCGCCCAGTTAATTCGTCTGTTCTGTTTTTTTTAACTTAGTGACCTAAGTACCCAATCAGGCGATCGGTTCTTAAAGCCTTTCTCCTACTTCTAATTGTGCTTATTCCACTTTGTACGAAGTTAGGTAATTCCAAATCCACCGGAAATTCTGGTGTTATATTCTGATTTAACTGAGGAGGAAAATAACAAATACTCCATTAAATTTAAAATAAAAATTTATACATTTATTTATAAAATACAATACATAGGCATATTGTCATTATATATAAATAAAATAAAAAAAATTAAACAAATCGCAGCAAGTTAGTGAAACACGACAAGATCGGGCGTTGGAATGTTCATACATATTAATAACTTTTTATTGTATATAAAAATAAAGTTCACATAGCTGAACCAATGCACATAAAATCTATAGACTTTCGCGTCTAACACGTCGACATGACATTGACAGAATTCGTTATAAAATGGGAGTTTGTTCTTACTGGTACATTATAATATATATCAAGAACAAAATAGCGCAGCACTCACTCAACAGCAAGTGAAATGCAGCTACCTACATTAGAAATCGTCTATCTATCAATTATAAAGATCACGTGCATGTCATTGACTTGACTGCAGTCTAGCGAGACACTATTTTATCTATGAGCCATTACATAACTCGACTGTAAAAACATTACGAGACGTTGACACGGCATGTGTGAGACTAATTGTATTAAAATATTAGAGCCAACATAAGTCTATCACTTAATTCGCGACTTTATAAAATTGACAAAAGTTTTATGTTCAAAGTCAGAGATTAAGTAAAAAAAATAATGTTAAAGTGCGATTCTAATTTTAATTGTTTATACTACAGTTGTATACTATGTTGTACACACATTTATGTTTAAGTATATTGTGCGGAAATATTATTGGCAGATTTCCAGTTCACTAGACAGTTGTCAGTTACTCTTTACGCTCAGCGAGGCGTGCTGATATGTATTATAATTATAATCACCATGGTCCGTTCGACGTATTAAATGTCGTAGAGAATTTTATATATACCTAAATAAAACATCCGTTGGAACATGTCAACTTTTAAATTTTATCGCTTACTCTCTCTTATTTCTTCAATATCCCCCCTTGCGAATTAGCATCAGAAGTTAATTAGGAATGTATAAAATGGATAGTATTCGCAGTTTTATTTATCAGTCCTCATCTTTAATACAATTTATTTGATCCAACATTATTACAATAACTCCAAAAATTATAATTATATAAAACAAAATAAAAACGATATCTAAAATCGTATGTACAAATAAATGGTAGAAAAATAAATAAAATAACGAAAATAAATTAGGTTGACGTACCTTATAATTATAACATAAGATTTAATAAAATAATTATGTAAATACGAAACAGACCTCATTGGACCTTTTACCTTATAGACCTTCACTCGAAGCAGTAATAAGGACTGTTATTACTTGTTAACAATATCATAATATTTCGTAAAGGTCAAAGTGTGCACTGATCAATCATCAGATAATATCAGCTGAGGCATTTCGTCGTCATTAATCACGTTGAACTGGATTTCGGTTTAGTAACACTATACTTGTTGGCAACTTGACAATATTTGATTAGTTCTTGTTTTGTTAGCGAGGATTAAATGAACGTTTAGAAGCTAGGTGTTCATTACATTATACGTCCTTATTTAGTTGGCAGTAACAGTTTTGTGCTTTAAATATGAATTCTTTAATTTAACATAATGTATAATGTATTAATTTTTGTAGTAATTATTGTAATTAGTTCAAGCCGAAAATTTAAATTCATGTAAATCAATAAACCAAGTCCGATCAATAAATAAATGACTTTAGGTCTACATAATGGCAATACTTTATATCACAAAGTGGTATGCTCGCATAGCGTCCAAACAGCTGACTAATCATCCAATTTTTTCGATCTCGTATCAATTTTGATACACAAAAGCGACCGATCAACTTTACTTGAGATCAAATAAACAATAAGCGATCAAAATCAGATATCACCTCGGGCGTAGTAGAAACAATATTATATATATAGTCCGGTAGGCCATTACACGCGCGCAGTGAGATCGGATAATACTAAGTACGTCAATCGACGCCCTAACTTATGTGGAGTGACTCGGACATACTACTTTAAATGTTACACGTTTCCCTCCTGTGAGGAGTTCACGCACCCTCATGTGGAGTGCGGTCACAGTGTGCAATGTGCATGAGCACGCTCACACGGGGGTACCGAAGTCAGGGTCTCCGTCGCCGGCCAGCAGGCGCGGCGGGAACTTCGCCCGCTCGGCCTCGCCGTTTGTTAGCGCCGCGCCCTCTGTTACCCTTCGCGCTGATCCTATCCTGTGTACACACAACACGTTATCTATCAGCGTTTCCTAGTGATCCCGTAGGAAGAGGGCTCCTTGAGGGGTTATTTTTATAGTGTACTACAAAAATAACCCGTTTTACTCACACGTCATCCTTGTGCTAACAGGTTGTTACTATTACACCATGCTTCTATTGAAGTCCTTCACTGAATGTTATTACTCTTGGCAGTGTCTTAGGACGACAATTTATCATCATTACCAGTCATAATTAATCAAAAGTAGGTAAATCATTATTATTCACAGTTTGATAAATTGGTTCATCTGTTCCGCAGCTCAGTACCCTCCACTCATAATTTAACAGTCAGATTTACGTCATTAGGGCGGTAGTGTTGGCTTTTCTGTCATCAACACGCTTGCTTTGTAAACTAATTACAACTGGCGGAAATAATTACCGTCCCACAACAGCAATTTAGTCAGTGTGGTCATCTGACTTTTGTATCTTCGAGAAGTGACAAAATTTTCGAACAAGTTGACTGACAGTCGTCACTTTCGTTGTAAAATCGCCTGCGCCTTTTTACGGTATAAAATGCGATAATCGATTTCGTTTGAGAGGGCAAAGTGAGTCGGTGTATGTGTTACCTGAAGGTTTTAGATTCTCTACGAAGGGGTTTGAGTTGTCCGTTGAGCGCTGGTGGAGCCGCGGCCGGACACGCCGCGCCCGCCGCACTCGCCACTGGAGACTCCGCCACTGTTACATGTTACACATCTTTTAGGGTTCTTATGATTTTATAATACTCGATGTGAACAGTAAATCATTTAGGTACTTACCTCTTTTATCTGGTGATTAAATACTACAAAATATAGGTATTTTTATAACATAAATCATGTATTTCCCAAAGGGTTACGGAGTGGTGTACCTACTGATGTGCATCCACAGAGCCACAGTTCGCCAGTATGTTTAGGCACAAATCCAATCTCCGAACTGCTACTGAGATTTTTATTTGAAAACCCAATAACACTGCTCGACCTGGGATTAGTACCCGGGACTTCTAGGGAAGCAATTAGCACTTACGATCACTGAACTAATGAGGCAGTTATAATTATATAAAAAAGGTAATTTGATTTGAAACATACGTCCGTCAGACACAGGTAGACTGTCGCAGGGCGCTTCTGCTAGAGGTTCATCGGAGGAAGGAGCTTCTAGTTCCACGGGTCTGTACGCGCCCTTAGTGCGCCAGTCCTTCAACAAATCATTATGTTTAATCTACGTGTCTGCCGCCGCCGCCGCCGGCAGTGCCAAACGATCTCTAAAGATGATTTACCTACTTGAGTGATGAGGCGATTAAATAAATTTACCTTTAACCTAAAATACGAACTATAATTTTGCCAATAATATGGAATTACGATGCATGCTCTTGTTCATAATTCTATTGAAAAATACTTAATTACAAAACACATATATTTTATTGTAAATCTTTTTTTTACTAGCAATGTGGGTCGCACATTACTAGTATTCTTGTGAACCCCTCATTTATGAAATATAGGTACCTACCGTATTTTCCGCAATATACAAATACATAATTAAGATATATTGTATGGAACGAGAGACGAGAGCATCCACCTTAACTAATAATGACATAGGATGGAATACAATCAAGAAAAATTAATATAATCTCTAAACATCATCACTGGCTACGCTCCAGATGAATTTACCGAGTGCTACTCTACGTTTCTCAAGGTCTTCCCCGGTGTGAACGCGAGGATCATTTAGATAACCAACAAAACCGAGAATTGGTACATACCACGGTGTTCGAGTTTTCTACACTGCGCTCTGTCTAGAAGAAACGAAATTTAAACAGAATCATGATATTATCACTGCGTTTCGATTATAGATTTATTTAGATATATTGTACAAAACATATGCATAAAATCATAGCAAATCGAAGTTCTCTGCACGTTCAATATCACAGTTGCCATCATCAAATCATTATGAGTAGTTGATAAATTACCTATAAGTAAATCATAGTACAATAATAGAAATCAATGATCAAACTTATACTGAGTTTCAGCTCAGTAACTTACGGTATGATTGATCCGATGTTATGTATCAAGCTATCAGCTATGTGTGAAATTAAATAAATTATAATGTCCTAATTAGAATACTGTAAAGTGTGAGGATCGTGCACTATATTGATGTAGTAATTTGTGTAAGTATATTTATCTATAAAGATTTTGTACCCGCGGTCTGAGATTATCATGCTCACTTATGTCCTGCGTTTTATTCCTTATAATATGGTTGAGTCGAACCACGCCGATACACCCGTCATGCTCGTGAACGGGTGCTGTCTGTCGGGTCTTACTTGCTGTGGCAATCCCTTTTTTTTTATTAATATAACACCTATACCGAATAAATCTTACACATCAAACAGCATGATTCTCAGCAATTATTTACAAAAAAGTTGTAAAGACGAATAATGTAATCATGTTTTTTTAATAGAGTATCTATGGAGTTTCTTGCCGGCTCTTCTCAACAAGACCCACTTTTTAGAACCGTGCAACTAGTTTTGACTTTTCAAAATACCTATTTTAATGGTTAACTGAAATAAAACATTTTGACTTTGATTTTGGTCGTGTGTGTGCAGTGCAATAGTATGTGTGAGCGCGTGTATCGTGTACCTGCGGCTTGCGCTTCTTCTTGAGCGCGTGCGGGCGCGCGTGCACGGGCGTGGACGCCGCCGACTCGCCCGACGACGCGTCGCGCGCACGCCCCGACCACTGCCGCACCACACAGCACACCACGCACGTACACAGTTAGTTTCACTCTTAAGCTTGATTTCCTCCTACACTGACATGGGTCGCTGACGTCGGTCGAGCGTACCGTCGGTCGGCGGTGTATTAACAGAAAATCTGCGGCGGACGTCAGCGACCGATGTCAGCATAGCAGGAAATCAAACCTTACTGGTCACTTAATTCATGCACGTAAAACACTAGATGCTTAACTTACTTGTATTAACATACGTAGTTGGTGAAACTTTTGTTAATACATAATCAACCCATTATACTGTCCCACTGCTGGGCACGGGTCTCCTCCGAGAATGAGAGGGATTAGGCTATAGTCGACCACGCTGGCCTAGTGCGGGTTGGCAGACTTCACACGCCATCGAGAAAATCTCTCAGGCATGCAGGTTTCCTCACGATGATTTCTTTCACCGTTTAAGCGCGTGATAATTAACTACCTATTTAATGCGCACATGATTTCGAATACATTTCACTAAAATGATTTTAATGATTTTTTGTTTTAGTCGGTACCGCTACAGAAGGCAAATTAACCACCATGACATAAATGCATAGTTGCTGGACCAAACCGTAAGCAAGTCATCGACACGAAGCAAAAGACTAATTAACTATTGCTTATATTAAATTAAGAATCTAGGTATGCTACTTTCATAAAACTCCAGAAAGAGGAAATCATCAACATTTTTTACTAAATAGGTAGGTACTACCATTTAATAAATAAAATAATAACGTTAAAATATTAATTACTAATAAAAATATATTTTATTTAAAAATGTAATTTCCATACTTTGTGAACCTTGTTAGTCGTGTTGAAATAAAAATCAATTGCCGCATGTATGAAACGTAGAACAGCTCAACCGATTTTTTTTTGTTTCTAATTGTCAGGACATGACCTTTCATATAAACCTTGCCTTGTCCTGTCCCTAAGATCCTTTGCACTCTCCAAATAAATTAAAGCAATATTATATATATTATCGTTATTATCAAAATCTAAAGTCTCATCATTACAATATTAGTCAAAGGAGAAGCATGAAAATGTATAAAGCCTCGAGATTCGACCGTTATGTTAGATGGACTCGCCAGCCATGTCCATCATGTATTTACTTTATGAGTAAGGATTTATGGTTTAATTAGGTGGCAACTACATACAACGTACCTGAAAACTAGATACAGTAAGTGTAATGTATAATTTTACCTCGAGCCTTGCTTCTATTTTGATGGAGTCGTCGTCCATGTCGAGTATGTTGAGGTTGTTGTTGATGTTGTTGTAGTCGGGGTAGTTGGCGGGCGGCGGCGGCGCCACGCGGTACGCCTCGGACTCGCACTCGCTGCCCGACCCAGACCCCGCCTCCGACGTACGTCTGCATGTCAACTCTTAGGGCTGATTTTCCACCGCCAAATAATGTTCATAAGAGGAATATTGCTTTCATTGTTCAAAACGTACAACATGAGATTAGATTGGAATTATATTTGGAACATTTTTTTATTGCCAGAATCGGTCTTCAGATCATAATGTAACCTGTATTTACAATTGTTAACCTGCTACAAATATTATAAATTATATTATTAATTATGTTACTCTTATGTAACAGTCGTACCGGAGAAACAGTCGGTATTCTATAATAATATTCAATTTTCTAATTTGTTTGGCGCCTTTTTTATGGCACCGTTCCAATGTAGGGTTTGGCTGAGAATTTTAAAAACAAATAAACTAAACATGTGTTTCTCTCGTAAGATTTTACTTGATTGAAGACATCAAAATTATTCACACCTCATTGAACGAATAACCTTATAATAGCATACGATATTACAATATTAAATATAATGTAAAGCTGGGTTAATAAAATATAATAATCAATACATATAAAATGCTTTGTCCTGGATCAACGCACAGCCTAAACCGCTGATCGCAGAGGCCTGAAACTTGGAGGGTGTGTTCTTTGTATGACGTAGGCATCCGATAAGAAAGGATTTTTGGAAATTCAACTGTCCTAAGGTGGTGAAAAGGGGGATGAAAGTGGATATGAAAGTCCGTCATTTTTAGCGGGTACAGCTAGTATCTAAATAAACAATGACTACTAACGGGTTCTTCCAAAGTCAATTTATAATAACATGAGGTTTGTTCATGCATTTCAGGTCTTTTGCTACCAATGAAAAGCTGTTTGTTTATAAAAGTTGTTTATTCGTTACGGGCTGTTATCGACGTTTGTCGACGTGGCGAAATTGCGACGGTGCCAAAATCCTGGTAACAACTGTTAAATATACAAAATAATTTTAATTATTCAGACTTGGGCTGCCTGAAAATATATTATTTTTTACTTTTTTTACTTAAACTTAACTAGATAAACAGGTAGTTAACCAACGCAGACAGAGCGGAACACAAGCTGAATAATGCAATAGCATTATTCAGCTTGTGTTCCGCTTTTTATTTTAATAAGTTTAAGACTGTGGCTACTGGCTGTCGACCGTACAGTAGGTACAGGGGGCTTACCATGAACTCTTATAACAGGTCAATTTTAGACGGAAAGTGAACTGTCGGGCTATTTTGTACCATTAGCGCATCAAATAACCGGCGAGCCAGCGGTCACGTGACTAAAGCCGGCGAGTGGTCACGTGACAACATGTCAGCGGTTCTGACCTGCAAACAGCTTTACCATGAACTCATTTTGAACATATAAACACTCGAAAATTGAACTGCCCTGCAGTCATATCTAGCAGCCGTGTAAAAGTAACTATTATTGAACTGTTTTCTTTAATTTTAAAGTAAAATCGTAAATACAAGTAAATTTGAGCATAACAGAATAATATGGCAGTATTTAAAATTATAGACAAATTAAGAAACATCATCTTCGGCGTTTATTTTAGATGTATGATGAAGATGAAATATTTGAGTTCCTTGGGAAGTTAACAAGAAATTTGCAAATTAGTTGCTACTTAAATAAAAATTAAGAAGACATTATTTATATTTATTTATTGTTTCAAATAGAGTATACGTTCTTAGTAATATATAAAACCAACTTACGCCCTAGCCTTAGCCTTTAAAATCTTTGATAGCACCATCAAAGATTTTCCGTTCACAATCTGTGAGACATTGACCGTGCTTGCACTTGTACATTTGTTAGCCCATTGTAATGTCCTTGCCAATGTGATTATTTAAAAGCTCTTTGATGTCGTATTACCGAAACTTACACTTTATCCACTTACAACAACGGACACGATACATAACAAATGTCTGCATTGAGCATTCCCTATTTGCAGAAACTTACTAGTGATAAAAAAAACAATTCACCAAACCCATGTGAGCTTCATACATCAATTCGAAAACACAGACTACTAGACAGACACGATCTGCCAGATACTGGCTGATCGCCACTTGCTGGACATATTTTTTCGACCACGAGCCGGCTGATCGCCACTCGAGGGGATTTGATACGCATGAGTCGTTCGAAAATAGTACTAAGTAGTTTTGGTAAGTATGCTGTGTTTTAAGTATTGAAAAGGGTCTTTAACATCTAAATCATGTTATATAATTAATGATATGCAACAAAATACAGCTTCAGTACAAGTCTCAA
Organism: Acronicta aceris; assembly: GCA_910591435.1. Classification (NCBI taxonomy): domain Eukaryota; kingdom Metazoa; phylum Arthropoda; class Insecta; order Lepidoptera; family Noctuidae; genus Acronicta; species Acronicta aceris. Next base: position 5,222,349 of record OU342763.1, on the reverse strand, counting down.
TATCGTATAAACTGTTTTTTAAATGATTATATATAGTTCTTTATAACCGTAAAACCGATAATAATGCGGAAGAGCATTTCTGAACGTTTGTTTATACTAAAGCGAACCGCTCAGCAATAATGTAGCAGGTGTGAACTTGATATCTTGCAGTTCAGTCGGAATTGCTCATGGTACAAATAGAAAACCTGGCAGGTTAACATGCTAAGTTGACCTGTCATGTATTTGGCAAATATTTTAAAAGTTCATGGTAGGCCCCCAGATCACTATTTTCATTTGCAAAATTAGGTTTGATAACTTTGGCAAGCAAGTACTTATGTCATTAATAAATTGCAACTATTACACAAGCCACAGAGTAAAAATAATAACGTGTTTTATACATGAAGCTGTAAATTTAATTTAATTCTGTCATAAAATATTCAAATAACATTGCTGTAAATTTAATTAAAACGTTGCCGTGATTTCGTGTCACTTATGACCTCGCGGTATTTATTATTTACCGACAATAAGCAATGCTTATATTATTTAGCATACGTTTCCATGTCTTATTCCGGTGTGTTGGTAAAATCTCCACATCTGTTTATCTATGATTTTTCGGGATTGCAGAAATACCGATTGTTTGAATATTTATTGAATGATGAAAGAGTTTTTTTTTGACAAAAACATATTATGTATCGTTAACTTCATTTATGAAATCTCTTTTTACTAACTCGTTATGTCTTTGTTTTAGGATGCTTGCGCTGGGCGTAACGTTCCCACTGTTTGAAGCAATGTGTTGTTCAATTAATACCTTTATTGGATAGAAATAAAGTAAGTTCATAAAATGGCGTTTAAGTCTAGTGTCGGATTATAAAAAAACACAAGTACTTTTTACAGTTATTTAACAATAAAGTATAAAAGTTTTAGGTACATCAGCTAACAGCTTCTCCCTAAAAAGGATGAAGTCTCACTCTCATTCCTGCCAACATCAAGATGCGGAATGGTGACGTCTTGTTGACAAGTTTGTGGATTTTGGCAATACAGCCACGTTGTCCGGCCAACGACAGCGTCACGCGAACGTGATAGCGCAGTAAGAAGTGAAGTCGTGTTTAGCCTAGCCCGGGCAAGTTTAGGAACGGTTCCGAGTCAGCCAGCCTTACTTACTTAGAACGATTATTTAAACATATGAAACGACAGTACCATTATTTAATCTAATTAATTAATGTGGTAGTGCAAAAATTGTTTATTTATAACCTTAAGATTTAATTTGTTTTGAATACTTTGTATTAACAAAGATATCAGCCACTACCGTACCGTGCAAATGCTGTGCACTTTTGTAAGCAAAGAGTATATTAATTTAAGTAGTAACAAGAATGACTCTTGAGCCAATTCTTAGCATCTCGATTTGAAGCGTCATCTGAATTTCTTAACAGTAACTAACGCTCTGTATGTAGCTATATGTTGTAAATAGGTATTTAGATATGCAGGTATACTTCTTACTTATTTATACTTAGTATTATATACTTATATTAGTATTATATTGTTTTCCAGGTAGTAATCTAATATCAGAACTAAGGAGAGATTTCAACTTTGAAGTCTGATGTAGACAAAACACTAAAAAAACAATTAATTTATTAAGAGAGTACAAATCCAAACTGCGAGCTGTTACTGAGAATTTTTTTAAACACTGCTCGACCTGTTAATCGAACTCAGGACCTCTAGCGTAGCAGTTGCGCTTAGGACCACTAGACTAATAAGACAGTTTACAGTTTCATACAAGTAGTTAAGACGGCTACAGCTCAGGCGATGTCGATCTGCGCCAATCTTGATTTTGTTGCAGATTCGTATTTGTACATATAATAACATTGTAACAGGCTGACGTCTGTACATTATAGATAATGAAGAACAACTAATATGGGGGTCTTTATTGAGCAAAAGAAGCCAAAATATTGTTTTTTATTTTTGTCTGTCTGTATGTTTGTATTGAAATGGGATGCGGTTTGCACAGTCGTATTGCAGGAGGTATAAGTTAAAATCTGGTGCATATTTCATTTTGATACGCCGTCTAAAAGCCGTGTAAACCTATAGTAAACAAATCGTATAAGTTCCAACCTGTTATAGTCTGGTGTCCGTGGCGCGGTGGGCGTGGCTCCCGAGCCGTCGGGCTCTCCTCCGAACACCTCCCCGTCCTCCGGGTACAGCGGAAACCTGACACGAATATACGTAAGCATTCATAACATACCAACACACGTGTATTCTCCGAAGTTAGGCAGAGGTGCACTAACGTAGGTAGGTACTCCTACAGTTCAACAACAATATTTGGCAATATGTTGCTCCTATCTTACATTTGAAACAAATCGGTAAGAACTAAAAATTAAATTATTTTTAATTTCTCTAACCGACAATGCAATTGGAATAATAGCATAATTCCGTTGGGTTTTTACTTTTATAAAGCTGTTTTTCATTCATTCATTATCATACAGATCAGAACTTGCACTTCTTAAAGCTTTAGAAAAAAAAAACTTCAAACTAATTTAAATTTTATAAAATCGATATTTTTTACATAATTTTGTTGAAATTGCATTAAAAACGGGTGTAATATGAAAGCGACAGTATTTTCGAAGTTTTCGACATCAAAATTTAATGTAGTGAAAACGAAATAAGTATGAAATCGACGGTTTTATGTTAAGTGATGGTTTGTTTACTATGTTTTCATTTTTTATTGAGACTCTCTCTTCTCTCTCTTGGTTAGGTTGCTTATTATCGGCTTGCATAAAATTTGATTCCATTTTGAGATTAACGAATACTTATTTAAGCCGCTAGTTAAGAGATTTAACAAGAAATGTCAGAATTCAGAATCAGAGATCGATCTTTACTTGCTCGTGACGTCAGGGCGTTCCCGTCCCAGATAAAATTTCAAAAATTATTATATTTTATTTCGTGTAATTTGAAAAAAATATACATATTTTAGTTTGAATAAAGTGAAATATGTGCTTTTTAGATTATTATCTGATGGGATGACCACAATTTGTAGTATATTTTCAATGTTGTCAAATAGCCTATTGGGGGCGAGCCTAATAAGGCGAGTTATTAACAGAGCAGAAATCTAACTCCGAGTTGCTGCTGAGAATTTCATAGGAAAACCTAATTTCACTTTGCTCGGTTCGATTCAATTCGCGGGCAACAGCTAGCAGTATATTATCATCAAACATCAAACGTTTTGATCTCTTTTTTTACTTTTTGATTTGATTCCAAGATTAATACACTGCTAGTAGTAGTCGGCTAGTTGCAAAACTAGCCGACTCCCAGAAAAGACATTATGGAAGCATACCGTCACGACTGTATTCCCTGAAGGATTAGAGCAGAGGTGTACTGTGGTACATTCAATGTTTAGCTTTGCTCTATCTAGGAATCTTTTGCTCAGCATCGCGCTAACTAGACCAACGAGGCAGTTATTATTTAGTCTTACCTATAATTATCTTCTGAGAGTCTATCATCGTCCTCGGTTGCTATGAACTGTACGCATAGTGCGCAGTCTCCCTTCACACTCTGCAGCGCTTGTACTGCCTCTTTATGACAAGCCTGAAAATAAGTCCAGTTAAACGTCTGGAAAAACATAACATACCATCACGCTAAAATAGGCTATTCTACATTTTTTTAATATGTTTTAAAATTTCCGTATAGATACGATTGTCAACTGGTTTTTTATTTTCTCAAAATAATATCGGATTATGCAAAGAAAAAATGTTGAAACGTCATTATCGTGAGGATCATGCGTGACGTCATAATAGTAGAAACAGAAACGTCAAATGTTCATGACCTGTAAGCCAAAAGCGTATTTCTACTGCACTGACGTCACTCACAAGAAAAAAATGGCGGTCGGCGTTTTTGGTCACGTGACATATAGATAATACAACTCCGATTTTAATTTTCAAATTAAAATAAATCTTATGTTTTTAAAAGAAAAAAGTATTGTATTGGTATTTCTTATGGTAAAAACTATATACATAACATAATAAAAATATCCTAATGCGCGAAGGGTCCAGCAGAGGTGCACTAATGTAAAACCACAGTTCGCCGCCCGGTATGTTTAGATCCCATGTAATAGAGGGCGAGCCTAAAGCCATTAACAGGGCAGAAATCCAACTCCGAGCTGCTACTGATAATTTCAGTTTATTAGTTAATAGTTAATTTAATCTCGACTTGGGAATCGAGCCCAGGCCATCTAGCGTAGCAGTCGCGCTTAGAAGCACAACACTAATGAGGCAGCAGACTGACGAGGAAGAACATAATAGTGTTAATTATTAAGATCATTTCCCAAAGCTCCTCACGACGATTTACCTCCCTTAGCTTTGGGTTTTTACTACAATTGAAATGAAACCACATACTTTAAGCAGTAGCTTGGAGCGATCTCTAGTCAGCTAGACCACATTATTTAAAAGGCATTTTTATACCACCATACGGCCCTACGGGAGAGTCTCAATGTGCCATTAGAGGTCTTAAAGGTCCGGTGGAGTTTGAATCGCCCACAAAAACGTAATACAGAAATAAATCCTAATCCAGACAATATTCTATCAAATTATGTTATTATTCGGATTTGGATACCGTTAATCTAGGTTCCTACACTACCATTTCGTCTACTGCTACATCACTGGAAAGAAAAAATTGGAAAATCGTTCCAAACTTGATAATTTTATCAAAAATTGCATTCGCTTACATTTATTTCCATTGAAGTATTTTGGACAAAATGGCAACGTAGGAATCTAGATTAACGGTATCGGAATCTAAATAATAACACAATTTCATTAAATTTTGTTTGAATTACGATTTATTTCGGTATTATGTTTGTAAGAAAAATTCGGTCCGCCGGACTCTTAATTACCCTTTTTTGTAAAACGTAACCATGACTTATAGTTCCAAGACATGGACGCTTACTATGGAGGCTGTATATAAATGAAATGAGAGTTGCACAGAGGGCCCTGGAGGCTATGCTTGGAATCTAACTAAAAGACTGAGTCTCAATTGCCGTTATCCGGCGTCGGGCAAGTGTGAAGTGATGTAAGATGTGGGAGACCGGATAAATGGACTCAAGTGGAGTTGGACGGAACACATGGTTAGATGTGGAGATGGTAGGTGGAGCCACACTATATCAGACTGGAGACGAATGAAAAGCAGGAGGAGTGTGGGGCATACGGTAGCAAGATGGGTCGATGAAGTAAGTAAATTCATTGGTCCCACGTAGACAAGATTAGCACAGGACTGGAAAACGTGGCATAAGTAAAGAGAGCCCTATACTCAGCAGTGGGTAGATTCAGGCTGTAGATGTACAACTATTCTTATTTAAAAAAAAACGTTGCCCCACACTAGTGTTTCCTCCTATATGGTCGTGGGACCTTTTACAAACATCAATTCTCACATACACACACACGCAGACCAGCGGGCCAGACCGGGCAACTGCCTGTAGGTCATACAAACCGGTAATCTAGGCTAACCTAGATTACCGGTATTCGTTACCGGGTTCCTAAGAACCTAGAGTAACATTATTCGAATTCAATCCATTTCATCTACTACTACTTCACTGGAAATACACGACTGAAAAATCGTTCCAAACTTGGTAAAGTTATCAAAAATTGCTTTCGCTTACATTTATTTCCAGTGAAGTATTTTGGACGAAATTGGAGTAGAAACCTAGATTCACGGTATCCGAATCCGAATAATAACAACAATTTGGTTAAATTGTGTTTGAATTACGATTTATTTTGGTATTACGTTTGTGTGGGAAATTCGATCCGCCGGAATCGAAACCCTGCAAAACAGTACACAACAATGTTAGAACACAGAAGAATAATGTATGAAATACTTGTGTAAGGTCGATGTCGTTGATGGCCAGTATAGCGTCGCCCACGTACAGCTCGCCCGTGAGCGCGGCCGGCCCGCCCGCCTCCAGCTCCGAGATCAGTATTGGCACGCCGTGCTCACGCCCGCCCTGTCGTTCAACAATACAAGCTATCATCAGAAACAAAGATTTATTATATGTATATTACTAGCTGTTACCCTCGGTTTCAATCGCATCCCAAAGGATGCCGACACCGCCGCTAATGGGTCCAAACCCAGCTAAGACTACCTTTACAGTTGACCCCTTAAGTACAAAAAAATCAATGAAGTCGTTCAAAAATAAAGCATTTTCATACAAATGCTTTCACCTTAAGGTTGAATTTTAAAAGTCCTTTCTTATTCATTTATTTATTAAGCAACTTATATTTTCGGAGACACACTACACAACAAGGATCCGGTGTAACAAAGGATAACTATATCACTACAGCATAAGCTGGACTATAGGAAGGATTTGTGCTTGCAATGTGTTGCAGGTTTTCCACCGCTAGGGCTTTAGCTGAAAGGGAATATGCATAAGATTCAAAGGGTAAAATATTTTTATTTGTAATCTTTATTGTTAAAGAATGATGTCCATGTCTTAATTTTTTTACATAATCGCTTTTCCAATAAAATATTAATTATTTAAAAGTAGAAAAAGTGCGCGGTAAATTTAACAAATCAAAACGGAACTTACGCCAAAGTCTACGTTGTGACGCTCTAATGACGTCACCGTAAACATTTAGTATACTAATTACTAGGTATAAAATTAATTTCAGTCCTCTCCCATGTTCAAATTAGTTAATAAACTTAAAAATATTGGTAGTTGATTGGATAAAACGATCAATGAATTTTAAAAACGATAAATAGTGATTGTTTTTGCGGAAACTGACGTCACAGTACACGCGGCCAATATGACGTCGTTTAAATTTCCCGTATTTGATTGCAGTTTTGAATACCTATTTATTTTTATGATTAAATATTAATATTTATTTCAAAGAAATTTTTTTTATTATGTAATCTGTTATTATTATTATTCAGCCGTTGTCGTGCCACTGCAGGCCTCCCCCTACCCTCTTTCCACTCCTCACGACTCAAAGCTATTTTGGGCTTATCCTTCCTGAAGAACTCAAGCTCATCCCAATCGTAAACTATTGATTGAAAATATAAAAAATGACATGCATATTGGTCGTGGCGAATCCCATGGCCAAGACTATAGGGATAGGGAAGGCAAGTGGAACGAGTTCGTCGGTACGAATCCGACTTACCGTGCGACTTTCCCAGGTGGCAGTCGTATATTGTAATATTGAGTTTTTTTATGTGATAGAAGGGCAAACGAGTAGACGGAACGCCTGATGGTAACGATTACCGCCGCCCATGGACACCCGCAACACCATAAGAGTCACAAGAGTTTTAAAAGGAGATTGGGCCTCCGGTAACCTCACTCACTCGGCGAAACACAACGTAAGCGTTGTTTAACGCCGGTTTTATGTGAGGCCGTGGTATCACTTAGGTCGAGCCGGCCCATTCGTGCCGAAGCATGGCTCCCCCACGTAAAAAAAATAATGATTATGATGATGATTATGATTAGCCTGGTGTGTCCCACTGCTGGGCAAAGGCCTGCCCCTCATGTCTTCATCTATCGCGATCTTTTGCTATATATGGACCCAAAAAAACAATTGTGTATAAAAAAAAATAGGTATATGTTGACCGTGTTATATTAAAACTTAGTCCGGTAAATATTCGTTATGACCAAGAAGTAACTTACAGTGACGGATATGCCGAGGCCTAGGTGTGGCGAGCGGCGCACGCGCACGGTGCGGGCGAGCGCGCGGGCGGGCGGCGCGGCCGGGGCGGGCGGGGGCCGCGCGGGCCGCCCGCCCCCGCCCCCGCCTCCGCGGCACACGCGCACGAGTGTCTTGTGCCGTTGCACCAGGATCTCCGCTTCCACCTGAACGTAAACAATTTACGCTGTTCATGATTTTTGTGAGCTTACATTATTACAAAGTAGTTATATAGAACAATCAAATTTCTTACATATACCTACAATACAAAGTAGAACTGCATTTATGAATATGTGTGCAGAGATGCACCTACAATTTTTTAATGTGTCTATTCACAAACATTAACTTCTTACATAACATACCATCACGCCTGTATTCCTCGAAGGGTTAGGCAGAGGCGTACTAATGTACACCGAGAGTTCGCCGGTATGTTTAGGTTCCATGTAATAAGGGGTGAGCCTATTGCCATTAACCGGGCACAAATCCAGATTCCGAGCTGCTACTGAGAACTTCATAGAAAAACAAAATAACACTGCTCGACCTGGGGATCGAACCCAGGACCTGTAGTGTAGCAGTCGCGCTTGGAACCACTAGACTAATGAGGCAGTCATTAACTTCTGACGTTTACAAAAGCTGTAAATTTCTGATCTAATGATCATCTATGGAGCTTTACGTCAGTTCATCTCCATAATAACTGCACTATTTGAACCCTGCAACTAGCTTTTTAATGGTTTTAAAGTACCTGCAATAGTGGTCTTAATTAAATAAAACATTTGCCTTCATGAATACTTAACTGTTTATATAAGAGCAGAATTCAACAATATAGAATTTCACATCAGATAACTACATATATTCACATTCACATATGTATAATGATAATTATATAGGGCGTACAACCGTAGTCAGCAAAGCTTCTGCAAGCGCAGCGTAGACGCCCTACAGACAGCGCTGACTTGAAATTTTATGTAGGTATGGAGAATAATGATAGCGTGGTGCAAACAAAGCGATCCTTTATTACATAGCATAGACCCCATTATAAATGCATGCATACGGTTAACAGCACATCATAGTATCCAAAATATCTTCAATAGATTTTAAATTTAATTTCCAAATTATACTACACTAGTCAACAAAATTTTATTTTTTTTTGCACCTGGTAGAGACACATTGGAGACACATAATTTCTTTTACATTTTTTGACGAAAAATCTAAATCCGGCAACAAAATTTTTCTAGGACGTCAGAATTTGGAGATCAATCTCAAAGTGCTAAACACACTGTTTTTGACGATATTTGAAGTAATTTTTTGAGGACTGCAAATTTTAGATAATTAATGAAATAGTAATTTCGAACTAAAGTAGGTATTCTGTAGTATTGCTCTTCTCCTTTCAAATCCATTTTAGTTTACTAAAATTCGAAATATAATATAGGTAATATCGATGTACCGCTAAAAATAAATATTATTTTTTTTTTTTTAAAAAAAAACGTTGCCCCACACTAGGATTTTCTCCTGTGTCGTGCGTGCGTTTACAAACACAAATTCTCACATACACAAACACCCAGACCCGGAACAACTACCTGTAGATCATACAAATATTTGCTCCGTGTGGGGATCGAACCCACAACACGTGGCGCAGAAGCCGATCGCTCAGCCGCTACGCCAAACGTGTCGTCAACGACAAATATCTTGAGAAGAAAACTCGTAGCGAAGCAACAGAAATGGATGGGCCCGTTCCCAGCAGTACATACATACTCGTACTATATAATGGGTTGATGATGAATATAAAATTGTACCTGAGCCCACAAGGAATCTCGTAATTCTGCGCGCATGTCTCTGCCTAGTAGTTGTAACTGTTGTATTCTGCCTGCTAATTCCTTATCCAGATACTTTGTGGCCAGTCTGGAATCATTAATTAAGGTCACAATTAAATCCGGTTGCAGTTTTTTCTTTCTGGTAAAAAGAACGTGATTGTATATTGTACTGTGGACTATGAAGGAAGAACATCAATTTTTTACAGCATTTTATTTGAGTGAAAAGTGTTGACCGATAAAATATAACGTGAGGATAAAATAATGGAAATAAAGCTCTAACAAAAAGATCTACTGCAATAAACTGGTTTTATTCGATTAATAACATACCACGCCTATATTCCCCGAAGGGTTAAGCATAGTACTAATGTACACTCACAGTTCGCCGTACATTTAGGTCGCCCCCTATTACGTGATACGCGAACCCTTTGCCGTTAACCGGGCACAAGTCCAAACTTCGACTTGCTACTGAGAATTTTATAGAAACACCCAATAAGTAACATTGCTCGACCTGGGAATCGAAACGAGGACCTCTAGTGTAGAATTCGCGCCTAGGACCACTAGACTAATGAGGCAGTTTACAGTTTCATACAAATAATTTAGGCGTCTGCGGTGATGCTGATCTGCGCCAATCTTTATTTTCTTGCAGAACTACTGAACGTTTTCTGCGATAAATTGTAAAAATAAATCGGACCACTTAGTTCGGAGGATTAGGCCCACTATACTAATGATGCAGTTTAATACACATTATTGAATTACAAGGCTTACCTAGCTCCAAAGAGTTCGGAGTGTAAGGCTAACACAGTTTCCCGGAGGGCGGCGTTCTCCCTCGCCAACTGCGCGGCTTCAGAGCGCGCCCGCGCCGCATCCGTCACGTTGCCGGCCGCATCGCCGCCCTCCTGACACCCTCCTAATAATTCACACACTGATTTGAATTCTATCAACTGAACTTAGGCCGTCTCTTACATAGTTTTATCTTAAAGAATTTCAAGATCTAAACCTTTCCGAGGTTTACATCTTGAAAGGTTTTATAGGTAGCTATGATGTAATTTGAACAGGAAGAATATTGGATTATTAAAATAATACGAGTATTAGGGGAGGCAAATTAAAACAGGCATCAATATTTTATAGCGAATCATTAGGAAGACATTAATATTGTGCTCGGGATTAGGCACTGGTACGTAATCTTAAATGTTCAATATTGTATCAATTCCATCGTCATTAGATATTATATTAGTATCGTTTATTATAAACATTTTAATCACGCTACCTTCATCTAAGCTTTATATTGAAATCTACAACATTGATTAATATTTAAAAATGTTGCTAATTAATTAATGTGTATATAATAATGAGTAAGTGGACAAATTCAGGACCCCGCTCCGTAGTAGGAAGGAACCGTACCTTTTTGTTTCGGGGAAAGGTGAATAGGTGAAGTTATGTGGGGCTCGCACCCACTAAAAACTCCGTTTGTGCCTACGTTCGCTATTGTAGAGGCCACGAGAACTGCTATGCAATACTTTCGCGACCCCTCCAGTTATGGCCCTACAGGTAGGCCCCCTTCTTAAATGGTCACAGACCCCCTGTCTAGAGACGCCGTGTAATGCGGGTGGTATAACCCCCGGTCAACCACCCGCTGGCTACTGTTAGGGCGGCCTCAGTTGAGCATGTCGCCTCCTGCGCCTACCCGTCCGTTTGCGGCCAATGGAATCAGCGAGGGTGACCCTCTCCGCCGTCTTCTTCTCCGAGATGACAACCTCACAAAAGGATGCGGCTGCCTCCCAGGACTTCCTGTTGGTCAACATTGCTTTGACCAAGGCTTGCAATGAGAGGTCATTGCCAACTGCTGCTACGAGCTTACAACGTGGTTCTGACCAAGCAGGACACTGCTCCACCGTACCTTACTCAACCTAGACTCTATTTATATTTTTAACCGACTTCATTGAACCAGTCTTCTAACATAAGGATTCTATGAGACCAGTACACGAGAAGATCGAAATTATACTTCAGTTAATTGTCACGCCGTGGACATTGGTGTGGCGCTGTAATCGCTCAGCCTTAGAAGAAGATATTACTAACATGGATCTATCACAGCGATGTACATGGTTGTATAAGAATGAGAGAGAGTGCGCCGTAATAAAGATAATGTTTATGTTATATGGTGTGGAGACAAAAATACGACAATAAAATAAAATCACAGCCTATACTAGTCTAAAGAAACACCATAAAATAGGAAATGGTAATAATAACACAATTAAAATAACTTTCCATTAGTATTAAATTGATGATGTAACAAGGAACGGGATGTTGATTTTTTTACTAGTATGCTGTGTACTGTGTTTTTACTAGTATGTATTTACTGTTGTATTGTCGTCTTGACCCTATATATGTACCATGTCAGCCACATGTCAATAGTGTCATATGTGCCTGTTGTTGTCTGAACGAAGTACTGATTTGATTCCAGAAACAGCACGAATACGTCCGCTATCGAAGGTGGCGATGGCAAGCTTTAGGTACTTGTTCCTTTTGGGGGGATTGGTCGGGAAAGTGTTAAACCGTGAAGAAGGGAAAAAAAATCCGAAGAGCTTCGTGGCTTTACCCTACAGAGGGACGACAATGTCTAAATTAATAATGTAACTTAACTTACCAGCTGACGCGGCTCGTGCTTGTACTAGTTCTGCTCTCATGTCCACCAATTCAGCCTGCAAACGGAAAAAAAATATTTAATCCCTGACGGGTAATTCTACCAAATAAATAGACGGCATCATATATCAACAATAAGTAGTGTCGAATGTCATGGAAGTGATTCAGCACAATAGAATTTAATCTCTGCCCGAAATCAATGGCGGCGTAAATCCGAATTAAAGGCACGACGCAGTCGTATCATTATGTCCTCGACACGGGTACATAAATCGTTTGACTTCTGCACCCTCGTGGTGCGTGCTCACGCGGGCTTCAGCTGGGCCGTGCGCGTGCCGCACCGCACCTAAATACATATTACCCTCATCCACATTTTACACGTCACCTCCCCGCCAATTCTAGGATGATTTATTTATTACTTCAGTAGAATACAATTTTGAAGTATTTTGTTTGAAGTCAGTTTGATTAGTTAGCCACTTATATCCCAATCGTATTTCGAATGATATTCCCCATAATCTTTCCCAATTTCATGATTATTTAATTGAACAAAACCTCTTGAGCAAACCGCAAAAGATTGAATATTTAATATCTTGGCATGATAAGAGAAACCGTGAGCAGTATAAGAAAAAGACATGAAATAATAAATGGATCGAGCTTGATTAAACTCATCCGGTGTCCACAAGGCCTTTACAAGGAAATATCTACTTCACTAGGTATATCATTTATGTAAATGCTGTACCTAGTATACATTTTTATTTATACAAATATTACTGGTTAATTTTAGAAGTAAATTGAATCAAGAAATGCGATTATACGACACATACAAAGAGATGCAATTTTTTCAAGTTGACTTTTTATAAAGCAGTGCATTAGGGTTCGATTCCTACGTCACATATTGTTCGATTTTTCCATAAGTACAGTACCGGCGATACACCTGTAACCCACTGAAATTAATCTTTCCAAAAGGTCCATCACGAATGAGAATATTTATCACCTTAAATGTTTTTAAACAGTTTTTATATGAAATGAAATTATATTTATTTCTGTAAATAGATCTTCTACAGTACTCTTCTACACTTTTATATGTCAATAAATAGTTAACCACTCGGCAGCCAATTGACAGTTATAATATCTTGGAAACTGTAGCAGACCAGACGGATATAATAATGATTATATATACATACATGCCCGATAAATAGGAATATACTTGCGCCCCGTAGTATGACAGTTTGCTACACCCCTACCTGACCTTTCGGGGAATTAAATACAGATGTGATGGTATGTTAGAAACGGTATTGCGTACTAAAGCGGAAATGCATGTAGTCGTAATGTACTATTTAAGTATAGGAGAATAAAACTATAATTTCAAGTGGATGCTACGATGGAACGCCAGGCAGCGCAAAGCATTGGGCAGCTGCGATGATACAAAACAATAATATGTTTATAGAATTATTCACGAAGCGTACCACTAAACTTTAGGCCTCAGATAGCAGGTCTAGTGGGCATGCCCGGTATATAAATTATAAACAGCGAACATAGACGGTAAAAGCCAATTTCAATCACGGCAATTGGAAATCCTGGATCTTGATTTATTATGAAGTTGAAAGGGTGCTATTACACTAACGGGACTCAAAGTGGCCCACCTGTAAAATAATAATAGCACTGGCGGTCATTAGCTAGAGGTAATCACTCAGTATGTTAGGGACTTCTTTTTGTGATCGATAGCTCAATATTAATTATTGTCGTAATTGAAGCAAACACCGGATTTTAAAAACGTACAAAAGAGATTCCTTTCTAGTTTTTTCTAGTGCTATTTACTATCAATTATATATATTATTATGTAAGTACCTACTTAGTAGAAGACAATAATTACGAAACTATTATGTATTTCGAATCGCTTTTGTCATACTCGTAACGTTTTTTAGCGTATACTCGTACTACGTGTCCTCTGGATGGTTTGTCATCGAGACTTTCAGCACCACACTCTTTGCAATTATCCTTGTCACACAAAGATAAGTATTGTTACGTGGTTACATATGTAAAAACCATAAACAATCAACTGAATGCCTATGTGAATGAACGTACACAACAAAACATGTTGGGCTTGTACTCATAATAGTTAAACAATACTTTTCGTGATGAGTGGCTCGTCGTTTCTCGTAATATACACCAATAAACACGACCTACGCTGATTTCAAGATCATTATCGCGTGAACATAGAGTGGGCGTTCCTTGTTGTTAAAAGCGGTCGTGAATATTATAACAACGAAGTGAATTCTAACGTCTTTAACACATCACAATATTAGGTGCAGTATAAAACCATTATAATAAATGAACAGTTAAGTTGTATTGCGAGACAATGAATACGATTCATTAGGGCCGCAATAAAACGCGAGTATCTTAGAACGGATGGCCCTCGGCAATTTAAATACCAACTTCGACGACAACGTGCCCAGTTACTTTCAACTCTTCCCTAATTAAGTTGCGAGTTATTGCGATATGTCTGGGCACTGGCAATAAAGCGACTCCAGCAGTCAAAGTCAAAGCAGATACGAGTCGTGCGCCGGATAGGTTAACATAAAATACAAGTAAAGCGATTCATGCTGTTTTAGACCCAGAGCCTCTGCTTTACGCAGTGTGGGCGCCGATCTTAGATAACGACCAACAAACACAAGATTGATTCACCGCTGTTTGATATCATTGCTCGCATCTCAGATGCATGAAAGATTTGATCTCGGTGCGCACGCGCCGCCCGTAGGCCCTCACGAGCCATACATAGGTAGACCCGACAATTCATGCAAAGCAACAATAATAAATTTCTCAATCTCTGTGACGACACTTTTACTCGTTTCCGAGATGAAATCTGACTCTCATGAATAACAGCACATGCCATCGCATTTTAGTAGTAAAAGTTCACATGAAAGCTCTCAAGTCTTGTCTGACATGTTTAGGGGACCACACGAGTTGATATACAACTATAATTGAATTAGTCTCGCAATGCGATCCCGACCTGCTTTAAAGCATACGAGCACTTGAGCAGATACTTAAATTCAATTTAAATTAGAACGTTTATAACGTCCTAGGAATGGACTGAATAAATAGCGTATTATAATTTTATTGTCACCGTTTGTTTGTAATTAATCGAGCGAAAGTTGTAAACTCGAAAACATTCATTTCCTTTTCACAATATTTCGACAATTCACAATCTTGCTTGACTTTATTAACTATAGATATTTTCAATTTCCCGGTGACACAGACAATACTTAAGAAAATAAGTTCACATACGAAAAACTCACAACAAACTTTTATAACATACGAGAACAGTATTTATAATGTTACAAGACTATCGGTTTGCTTCGATTGGGTTTATTTCAAAGTTTATTTTCTTTTTTTTTCAGAGCAAATATAATCAAATTTTATTTTAAATAAATTAAATTTTATTTTTATTAATTCATTTTTTAGACACACTAGTAAAGTTGTTAAATAGATGATTCCCTTCAGGTTTTTCATTTCAATCATCTTCAAATCTCAATCAAAATGAATTATTGTAGTGCAAGCAGGAATTTTAATAGGCTTTGCAAGCAGAATAATTTAATTATTTAACAATTGTAGTTTCTGCAAGAAGCTTAAATTAATTTATACATATAATTAACATTTCAAAATTAACTATTTTTTCGATGTCGTTTAAAAAAATCGTGTTTTTTTTAAATCACCAATGACATTTTATATTTCCGTAGAAAACCGCAGTGGATTGTAAATAAATTTGAAACAAGCCCATTTGAACTGTGGTACAATAGCTCTTTCCTGTACCTACATTTGCACGAGGTCATTGTTTCGTCGGTCTTGAGCGCCCTACATGCATTGTTTATGCCTCCGACAAATACTTGCACCGTGTGCAACTCTTCATTTACATGCGTCCCGGTCGTGCTTGCAATCGCATCATGCCGAGGAAGCGACTGTCCACTTCTCACTCATTGCCCATCAATATGCAAACTCTTTCGCTACTGTTCGATTGTACAACCTACAAGCGGTAATAAGGGCATTACATGTTATATTGAACTTTCATTCGAATTAGCAAGTGAAAAGCACAGGGCATAGGCTACAAGGCGAACAAGATCAGCAGATAGCGGTATACACGCCTACGCTGCAATGATACTTGACGCTTGTGCAACTGATCTCCAAACTTACATTGGAATCTACATCCGAAACGCAGCATCGGGTGCATTACCATAAAATTTATTTTAAACCGATCGCCTGCACCGATCGATTAGAGGGTTTTATGAATGATACAAGATCAACAAGTATGCTTACACATCGAACAATGGTGAGAGTAGGTACAAGGTGCAAAGGTGATGGATCGCCACCCAGGAAATGGATGTTATCAGGCAGGCAGCATGAGTAGTGGATGAGAGCGCGGCGGGGAGCTTGCTTCGACCCATTTGCCCTATCTACAGCAAAGTTATTACCGCTTTTCACTTTGTCCTGTTTAGTTTCCACTAATCAACGAAAAACAAGGTAAAAAAGTATGTTTAAGAAAGATAATTACGAGTATAATAATTTAGATATCAGACATAATGCTAGAGTACGAAATGATTAAATCGAATAACGGGGAGCATATTCGTAATTAAGTTAGAGGTATATAAATTATAATCAATCAATTAAACTATGTTTAATCCCAGTATTGTTAGGTATTGTTGTTGACATACACGGAAATAAACCAACGTAACGTGTAACGACAATGGAGACAGTGAAGTAACAGTTCATAGCGCTTAACAAATGATCCTCGGTGTAATCCCAGTGACAAGTGTTAGCCTCGGTTATTGGAGGTTGTCCAAACTATTTTATCTTGTTTCACATTATACTATGGTGTAATAATAGATATAGTAGCAATAGAGCGGCGTTCAAGTTGATTTTAAACTGAAACTAGTAGGTGACTTCATACGAAAATATTTAGTAGGTACCAGCCTACTTAAATATTTTACAAGCAGATTTTCTAAAATTGGTCCTCCTAAGAACACTAAAATTGGTCGATAGTTTGTATTGAAGATCCAAAAATATTATTCAGTTTATCGATACTTAAATATTTCGGGTTTTTAAGTCATTATTATTTTAGCCTAAAATAAAACAGGCTGAAACTTATATGTAATCTGATCTTTATCCTTAGATTTCTAACCAAAGCCATCACAATGCCAAACACTTAGTGAAAGCGGGCACAACTGCTAATAGCTTTTAAGTAGAGCTTTTACAAATACTTAACTAGGTATTAAGTAAATTTTATTGCATTGCAAAGAATGTGTAGGTAAGTAAGATTAACACGAAATTCAAATTGAATGTTTTTATTTCACTTTCATAGAAGGAGTATTCCTCGTTCGGCACCAATTTTTTTGAGCACCTATGGTTTGAGCACTTAAGCTATTCCATTTACAGCACCAATAGGTATATTAGCTCGGTGCTCAATATATGTAGAACAAAAAATTTAAGTATTAAATTTTATTTCTCATTCAGGTCCTACGGTGGTTTCTAGTGATGGGGTGGGATATTTTTGCACAGTTCTTAAATAAAACTTATCGATATAAGTTAGTTATACTTTAATTAATTACTTCAATTTTATTAAACCAAACATTTATAATATAAATCAAATATTACTACTTACTATCAAAAACAGTTATTTTTATAGGAAATTACATGTCGATTATTCTTTGCTGTTTCCTTAACTTCATTAAAAATTATAAAATATCAATAAAAATATGGACTGATTGATAATGATAAATAAAATTGCTAATTTTATCGATTTATTATACATACTATCACTAGAAAATACCGCACCGTAGGTGCTGAATGAGGAATAAAAGTTAATACATTTTTATGTTCCACATTGAGCACCGAGCTAATATAGGTACCTATTGGTGCCGTAAGTGGAATAACTTAGGAGCTCAAACCATAACCTCATAGAATTGCCTGTTAAAACAAGCTAGGCAAAATTCTTGAGATGAGCACGTATTTAAAGCGAAATGAAATATGCATGCGCATTCGTGTGATTTGATCGTGATCGCACCTGGCGAGCGTCGAGCGCTAGCATATTCATTCCCCGCGCGCCAGTCCCTTCGTGTTGTCTACGACAATTTAGCGACACAAGTTTCTGAGAAGCGAACTAATGCAACACATGCACTGCACCCCCAATGAGGAGTACATATTAGTCTCAGTGTTTTTAAAACTTCCGTTGTATATTATTTACCTTTATGTAACACTAAACTTCCCGTACGCAGCTTCGCCTGCGTACCTACTTAGGTAATTTTCGTTTCTAAAATATACTGTGCCCATTGTACCTACACCATGGAGGTTTCATAACAGAAAGTCTAATTTATAAGGATGAAAACCATTGTCAAAATGTCAACAGCAAATGACAGCTGTACATAATCTTGACGATAGATATGTGTGCGTATGTCAAACGCATGGTAGTGTGGGCGGACTTTCATACAATTTTTCACCCCCCTTTTCACCACCTTAGGGGTTGAATTTCCAAAAATCCTTTCTTAGTGCTCGTCTACAGTGCAAAAGGAACCAGCATGCAATCTTTCAAGGATCTAGCTCCTGTAGTTTCGGCTGTGCGTTGATACGTCTCCGTAGAATAGATTAATTTACTTTTAACTACGAGATTATAGGATTTCACAGCGACACAAACCAGAAAATAAAATATTTAATCGAGAACTTTCCGTAATCATAGAACAGTCCTTGATCATCAATCGGACCAGCCTGAATACGTACAAAAGCAATAAGGTAGATACTTTAATCCTCCAAATAAAGTTTCCCGATTATATCATACAAATAGACACTTCATTATTCACAGTCCATTTGATCCCACTACTGGGTATTAAACTCATTTAGATTTTGACATTCACCTCGGTCTTGTACCGGTCTAGTCCAGGTTCAACCCACAAAAAGTATTACTAAGTACTTTACGATTATTTCGTCACAACACTTCATTTGTAACGTTTTCGCCACCATAGTAAGATCTTTATTCTCCAAAATTACCAATAACTGAACATTCCCATCGATATGAAACTGACTTTAATAGAAATGAAATTGAATACTCCACAACTACGCGCACGTATTTATTTATTTATGTTAATACACATGTATTAATAACCGAAAAACCGTTATCAAGAGTCGAAGCTAACCCGTGTAGTACTTACATCGTCGTTATTTTAATATTCTAGTGATTAAGATAATTTTTACAAATAATATGATATAGGAGGATAATTAAGATGACAAATTGTGCAATTGTATCTACGAAGTATTAAATATTATTGGTTAAATGCAATTTATTATATTGGTAGAGTGTATCATTTTTTTATTATTCCCAGAACAACGGTTAATATTATATTTGCACTAATCTCAACTGTTATTCTAGAACTAATAGCAAATATTTTATTCCTTGTCTCCCGAAAATCAAGATATGGGACACCCAGAGGTTGTTTAATTTACTAAGTGGCAGTTACATTGTTCTCTTATCTAATGTCTCAGATATATGGTGATAAGTTTATTTTGAGAAAATGATGTTTAACTAAATGATAAAATTCCATTAATTACACATTTTTTTGTGATGGGTGATTAGTTATTCAAAGACAAGGTTTCCTGCTCTAAGTAGATACATATGTACTTAATTTCTTATTCCACTATGTTCCAGTGATTTTAGGATGATAGTAAAATAACATAGGTAAAACTAAAATAAATCCGTGCTACACACATCGTTGATATCAATCTGGTTTAAAATTAAGACAACGTGTAAATTGGAACCATTCTTGTAATTTAAAACAACTAATGAGAAATTAAACTAAACATTTTAAAAAAAAATTATTTTATTTATTAGTTTTAACGTGACAGTGTATTTGCAAATTGATAATGTGGGATATGAGCCCCATATCTCACTTGATCAAATCCCATATCATACGGGGTTAGAATCTAGCTATGTCCAATCCACAATGTCCATCCGTGAACCTAGGCAGTGCACCTCCTAAGACTGTAGCTCATAGAAATTGTTATTTACTTAAATAATAAAAACTTATAGGCTATATAAATAAAAGAATATCTTTCTTACTGCAATAAAAGGTATGAGTCATTCAATATACATAGAAAGAAACGAAAAGTATTCGGTAGTTAATGCAGCAGGCAGTTAATAACATTTATTATGTTAATAAACAATGCTCCCAGACTCATAAAAATAACAAACAATAAAAGTGATTTTAAACT
Organism: Acronicta aceris; assembly: GCA_910591435.1. Classification (NCBI taxonomy): domain Eukaryota; kingdom Metazoa; phylum Arthropoda; class Insecta; order Lepidoptera; family Noctuidae; genus Acronicta; species Acronicta aceris. Next base: position 5,202,020 of record OU342763.1, on the reverse strand, counting down.
ATAAACGTATGCAGTGGTTTATGAGTGTTCCACTGAGCAGTAAAATTGGCATCAAGTCATCGACGAAGGGTGTACTGTAGCTAAATGGCATGAATCATCCCGTCGGCGTCGCCTTGCTTCGAAGAATGCATTGCGATCTAGTACGCTAGGCTATTCGCGTAGTCTTATTAGCATTTTCAACAGAATTCTTCTATGTATTATCACTTTTGAATGATTTCTCCCATCAAGAAATTTTGCAGCGTAATAATCGACCACATCAAGGCCTAGGAGAGTAATGTTCAATGAGTCTATTAAAGGCTAGGAAACAGGTTTGCGGGCCTGGCCGGTGTTTGCGGTCACGACGTCCGTCGAGGATGGTGGTACGCTCGGGCGAACCACAAAGTGGACCGCAGGGAGCCATCCCACCAATCTCATCAGCGTGCTCGCCCGTACCACCCACTAAACCTCAAAACATAGAATCGTAAAAGCACATAAGTTGTGCACCGTATCAAGTAACGACCTGAATAGGGGACACACAATAGCATCATGAGTGACGCGATATTTTCGAGATAAGTATCTGGGGACAAAGCTACCGAGAATGCTTGCGCCAATAGATAAATGTTCATCTATTGAACAGTCACGTACGCGTTACACAAAATTCCAAGCGATCTTTCGGATTTGCGAAAACCAGCATTATATTTTACGTTTACAACGCGAACTGTAGTAGTGGTAGCAGAATAATTAACATTCTGCTTCGCACATGAACGCAACAACGGATTACAAAATAAGTATTATAACAATAAAATGAATATATTTTCGTGAAGATAAATATGCAAATGGTATGCGGCTTAGTACGTATTGCCATGCTCAAGCTAAGACACAAATAAATTACCAGCCCTCGTCACGACATTTATTCAAATTAATCTATCTTTAGATTACAAATCGTGTTATTGATATTTTATTTAATTTAATGTTTCAATTTAATGCTTTATTGCATTGCTACTTCTGTAGTGTTAGAATAAACACGCTTAGATATATATACTAGCTGTTGCAGTTTGACTCGCGTCCTGGAAGAACTATTAACTTCTGCAGGTATTGATTCGACTCTCATAATGCAATATTAGTAAAAAACATCTTTTGAAAGCCAAATTCAAAATTCAAATTCAAATTCTTTTATTTCAGCGAATAATCTTAATATAATAAGAGAGAAAAATTTTTTAGGTGTACTTTATGTTTATGCTTACAATTTAGGTGTCTCCACTAAACTACACTAGCCAAATAATCCCCTAAAATCAATAGCGTGGTAGGTATTCAAAAGTGGTAGGTATAGTATTTAACACATAGGTATCTTATTTATTCTGTGACATAGGTACTATTGCCAAATTTAAAATAACTCGGAACTTTAAAATTGGTATTGAAGCTACTCATTACCTACTTCAGGGTTTTTAAAATCTCACATGTTAAAAATCGATACTACGATAATCCGATAATCGATAAAAAAAATCTATACTTCCTTACAAACGTGGTAAACGTTTGTAAGGAAGTATAGATTTTTTTAATAGGAACTTCAAAAATAGTATTATTTAATTGAATATTTATTATAGGTACCTACTGTAATTTAGATCGTGAGTAAAACCGCGGGAAAGCGCTAGTATAAATGTAGTACATAAGTGTAAAGGAACAAATTATTAGTTAATTTGCTGGCAAACGAAATATTGCTTCACGCTAATCAAACAGCCATTTCTCTGGGCGAGGTAGGTAATTGTGAAAATAATAGTGATTGCCTTTGAACCGAGTGGGACGCAGTGTACAAAGTCATAACTCACTTACGTCCTCCAAGCTAAATATGTTATATCATTGTCAATAATAATCATTTTGTAAAAATAATGACAGAAAAGAACTGCCAGATTAATTAAACTTGAATATGTACGAGAATATCATTTAATTTATTATGTTACATCTTATTAGTCTAGAGGTCCTAACCGCGACTACTACGCTAGAGATCCTGGGTTCAATTCTCAGATCGAGTAGTGTCATCGGGTTTTTTCTATGAAATTCTCAGTAGTAGCTCGGAATTCGGATCTGTACGGATTAATGGAAATTGGCGTACACCCTTTAACGTGGGACCTTAACATACCAGCGAACTGTGGGAATATATACCTACATTAGTACCTATACTTCTGCCTGACCCTTCAAGGAATACAGGCGTTATTGTATGTTATTATATTACGCAAAAAAAAAATATGCACTTGACATGTAGATAGGTACTTCATATAGGTACCTAATACAGAATGACGTACCCAACGTTACGGGGTTAAGCCAAAATCTTTGGCAAAGAGGATGGCTGCCGATAGTGGTAATGTAAAGATATATGGAGGAAACCTGTCCACTGGCTGATACTGTGGCATTATTTACTGGTGCCACTAGGTACATAATACTAGGTATCTAAGCTAAAAATAAAACATTATTTAGCCCTTAAACTTAGAAATGAAAACGGACCGTGCCATGCTGTATAAGCACCAAACAAATCTAGATATTTACAATTTATGCTTCACATTGACATTTTATATTGTCATAAATTGTCAGATAAGTTACAAGTTAAAACTATTAAACATTTTATCAAGTAGAACAAACACGTCAATCAAAGAGATAGTCGGACAGACGGTGCCAACGGGGCAACAAAGGAAAGCTTGGAGGTTTCCTTTTTACAGCCGGATTCCCCATCTTGGATAATCGAGATTGCCAACTACGCAAACCTAAGTAAATGTGGCGATCTGTGAGAGTAAAACTAGTAATTGCTTGGTGTCGTTAAATTTTGCATTTAAGTTTAACGTCGATCGAGAATTATTACGGCGAGTTACTAGAACTCGTCAACATGCTGCACGTGTGTAAGTAGCATTCGAACCTAATTAAACCTTGGTTATAGTTTATTCCCTAGCCTGCGGCGAGCGATTCCCACGAACCACAGAAAGGCAGACCTGTCGCATTATCATATTAAAGGTAAGTCGTATACCGGCGTGACGGAGTACACATTTCTGCAAAGTCGGTACGCGAATGCGACGCGTTTGAATGATGTTCTATGTGATGTGGGACGTCAGACCTTGGCCAGCTTACTTCATGTCCGATGTCAACGCTTCAATGTAAGCAAATAACTAAGTATGTTTATTTTTCTAATGCAACACTATAAATTGCAACTAATTAACATAGTGTGTTCAAGGTACTTACAACTCTGTAATAAAATTTAGAGGGTGCATAAATTGCGTCTAGCAGATGATTGAGATTGTAAAAGCCATATTCGACGTGTGAAGCGATGGTTTCTTTGAACATGAAGTGCTTAAACATCAACACTCTATCTATACGATTCCAGTTGCTTCCTCATATACACTAAAGCATAATGTCTGTGAGAAACTAATCTAAAACATTGTGGCTATATCGTGAATATAATGGTGTACCGATAACTTGGAGTGCAATATCAATCAGGAAATCACATCACATTTTATGAGAACGATAAAATGTTGCGTTTTATTAATAGATTCGGTATTAAAAGGTAAACTATGAGTTAGCCTTTAGTTAATAAAAATGTCAATAATGTAAAATTGCTTAGGAACTATAAAAGTTCTGGAAGCAATTATTAATGCGTTTACATTCGGAAATTACCACTAAAAAGATCAACAACAAATTAATAAATCTAATAATTATACATGATGATTATTAAATAACTTGAAAACGTATCAAAATTTTCAGGAAGGACTCTAACCTCATCATTAATTAATCTTTTCCCAGCTATGTAAAGGTATCTAAAATCAATTAACTTGTTACTTAAATTGATTGATTAAGACGTTACAAAAATAACTGTAGGAAAATACATTAATATTATAAAAAGTGCAGTTCCAGTTCCCTGAAGGGTTGGATTATGTATGTTTAGGTCTCATGTAAAAGGGGGCGAGCCTATTGCTACACAAATCCAAACTCCGAGCTGCTACTGAATTTTATAGAACCTTTACGGTAGCCTAACTTAAGACGTTGTAAAACTGACTGCGATTTATAAATTCATCATAAACTACTTGTTCAACGCATTTAAAAGACGCATTATCTTGTAAAATCACATTCAACATCTAGATACAACCGATAAATCAGTGCTGATTGAAATAAATGGCTAGCTAACTATGGACATTAAACAAGTCCTGGTTTATTCTCATTTTGGAATAGCCAACTTAAGTCTGTTTTCATAAAACATTATACAAGAACCTTTTGATAATTTAATGTGACCCTATTCCCAGTAGAAGCAAAAAGATTTATGAGTTGGTACAAAAAAGGAGATCAAGTTTGATCAAGCAATAATTTACGCATGTTAACGTTACCGATCCGGGTTGTAAACCAAAGCACGAGCTTTCTAGAGCGTGACTTGTAAATCTACAAAACAGAATCGCTGCAAGCTTGGTGGGAAACATCAATACATTATGCCAATGAAGAATAAGTAAGAGGAGTGGCGATGACCGCAGTTTATACCTATGTACTGAGATACAAGCGATTGAAATCATTTCAATACTATTCGTTTATTATAATAAACGGATAGTAGTAGTATTTGGGACTGAATATATCCAGTTCCATATAGGTACTATCCAATACAAATAATTACGATAAAATCCATACCATGTGAAATATTATAAATAAGTACAAAAGTAACTGTCTGTTTATCTGATTGTCTGTTACCTTTCACACTTAAATCCCTGAACAGATCACGCTGATCACGACATCATTGGGCAAGGCGATACATTTCATCTTGCTAAATAATCCCTTTAGACGTGAGTGAAACCACGAGCAACTACTACTCTATCAAAAAACTAAATATTATAATTTGATTAGGCTTGTTCAAATGTTCAGCCTGCTTGTTATTTCACGCCTATGCGTCAGCGTAACAATTTAGGATACCTAGCACAAATCTACTAATTGAACATTTGAATGAACATTATTATCAACCGAGTGTATCTCGTTTCAAAAACAAGAACCATCGCTAATAATAGAGTGCTTGTACTTATGAATCACTTTGTTAGTAACGTATGCACTCTGCTCACACTTGACTGTGTGTGATGTGTAGACTAGACACACGACTGTATCACAGTGTTAGTGCGAACAATTTTGCAGACATTTAGGTAAATCTCAATTCTTTTATTGGCGATATCAGTAATGTTGTACTTCTGTTGAACGAACTAGGCCAGTAAATGATTTTAATTTTGATGAGATTTGGAATCGACAATTTATATAATTAAACTTTGTTTTATATAGGTAATAATCGACACGACATGCAGGAAAATATTTTATACAAACAAACAAATCTTTCCTGTTTATAATATTAGTTTAGATTTCATTGGTAAATTAAGGGCTTGTTAAATATCTCTACAATATTGAACCGAGTAAAGGTAAAGGACAGTTGACCACCCGTGTAGCTTTCCGCACCCTTCCAATCAAGGGCAGACTACTCAAAACCTACATAACCTGTCACGATCCGGCTGTGGTCAGTAATGGATGGACACGCTTCGCGGTAATCGAAAATTATTGCCGCTTAATTACTGTATGAACACAATCGCGGTACTCGTACTCCGGCGCCGCTTGTTATCATTTATTGAGACCTAACCCGTTTCCATCGCATATTGACTTTATATGGTAACACGGGTGTTCTGTTACGAGGTATTTAATGTATTCGCAATTATATCTATGTCGCCATCGAGGTATTATTTAAAACCTAATGTAAATGATACAAGAATGGCGAACCGCTTATCAGCTTCATTAAAGCAAACATAAGACTAGATTTCTGGTGCGATAAGTGTCATCGTGTAACACGTATTTCAACTTATACCACGATAATGTAAATAAAATCTCTGACTAAATTTTCTATACATAATAACATAACATTTAAATTCCATATAGGTAATCAAATTATGACATGTTGTTTATTTATGTGAATCCAAACTGAACATAAAACTACACATCACGTTTAAGGTTCTGATGGCAACCAAACTCAAATTTCAATTGGCCTTTCGCAAGACTTTAGGTCTATTGACCTGTTCTAAATTGATGGCATAGCAGCAATTGCGACATTAACAATACAATATTCACAACTGAGTACTAAAACATCATTAAAAAATCTTATGAAGTCAAAAACTTTCCAAATTAACAATTTACACAACTTCTAGCTACGTTAACCATTTTTGAGCAAAATATACATTATAGACAGACAAACAATTCTAAAGATATTTTTTGTCTTCTATTCTCTCTTATAAAGCTCTCTTATAAAGACATTATAATCATACAAAAGAAAAATCGGCGAGTTACAATTGTATTATATTAGTGCATATAAAGACAAATATCTAGCTGCTGACTATTAGCAGGGGAGCCGATGATGCTAAATGGGGATTTACTCGAGCGTCGTGGGGACCTTTAGAATTTTGTAGATTAGATGATAGGAAGAATAAAAAAAGATTATGTAATGTTTCTCCTTTCAGTGGTGAGGAAAGCATCTACAGATTTTCAAAACTGTAATAAAAAAACAGTAAAGTATTTGGACGTACTTAAGCGTGTCAGTAATTTATAGTTTAGATGCTTCGAGTGTGTCAGATATTTATACACAAGGTTCAGCAGCACAAACATACGGATGCAGATTTTTTGTATAGGACATTATAGAAACCTTTTATGGAAATCAGAAATCGTAATCTGTTATTTAAAAAAAAATATGTAATGGATCTGTGATTAAAGAAACAATTATAATAACTAAATAATATATAACAAAATAAGAATATACTTCTTAGTTTTATTTAAAACACTACGTAAGTATATATACTACATCTAATGCTGCCACCCATAGTTACAAATTATTACTTAAATATTTTGACCAAAAAATATATTACGATATGAGCTAATTCTAAAGTGTCGACCCTAGTGGGGCAGATTCCACTATATTTCCATGCCACCACATGCCCCACCGGTGGGGCAGCTTGATGGGGCAAATTGGAATGATTCATTTTTAGGTGGTATTTGACATTATGGTTATTAATTACCATAAAACAAATTCGTCAAAAACATTATTTCCCTAAAATACTGAAAATCGCGGAAAATAGAGGTCATTCAGATTATGCCCCTCTATAAAATTGGACATTACTTCTCTGGGCACACTATACTTACATAAAGATATTCTGATCAGTAATAGGCAAATAGTATCTACAGCTCTACGACACGTAGCTAGGTAGCTACGTGATAAAGTTGTCTGTTATATGCTTAGGACTCGTAGGTACGAGTCGTAAGCATATAACAGACAGCTTTATCACAACACAATCGATATCCTTTGCGCAATTAAAACGAATGCATCAGCGTGCGTAGGTACTTACTGTTTTCACTATCATAGGCTTGTGTAGCAAACATTAATCGACTCAACAACCATTGAAGGGAAAGTCAATTTATGTAACTAAACAACTATAGAACCAATATTGATTAAGATGATCGATGAAGATTTGAATTCTCAAGTCTACGACGTGACGCAATAGTATAGACAAGTGTTTAAAACACACAAGTACCCCGCGTACTTACAACATGCGACATAATTTTAAATTAAAGATATGGTCATAAAGAATTTCTTCTTCTGTTAATGAACATCAAATCAAGGGATTCATTTAGACGAATCGAGTACACGATTTATGAGCGGTGAGACCAACTTTCTCACGTATTTTGCTGAGATTGCAGCTAGTAATTTAATTTTAATTCTTCGAAAGCTCTTCTCTTGGTGTGATTAATCAGATTTGTGTCTGAAGATAGTTCCATCAAATATTCAATGACGTTATCGTTATAATTACACTTCTCCCGAAACAATATTCTTGAGTATTAGATTATAGTTTCTGTTACGTTATTTTAAACTTATTACATTCAGATAACTACTTTATAAGGTCCACAGCATGAAAAGCTGAAAGGAGTAAACAATTGAAAACCGTAGTAAAGGACGGCTTCAATGTGAGGGCGGGCGGGGAGGTGCGCGTACGCACGAGGCGTGCTCGGCGGCTTGGCGCGGGAGCCGGCCGCCAGAGCCGCTGCGGAAGCTGCGGCAAGCGCACCTGTTGCCCGATCCACGCGACAACATACCTACAAAAACCACACGCGAAATACGTGATCTTATGCCCTGTGACATGACTATCAGTGAGAGTTCAGTGACAGTGTCAACAATAAGGCCCTAGAGGACGCTTCTACAATCTGGATCAACCCCAGGTCGGTAGCGCAACGTTTTATCTTTCTTATCACATTATCGCATGTTTTGATTGCACACGCAATATCCGCTGTGCGAATATCTTAGATTGCTTTAGTTTTGTACTACATCCTTTTAATTAAGTATAACTACACATCTGTGTAATGAATAGCACCTGTTTCAATGCTTTTAGTTTAATTCCTTAAGGTACCTTAACGAGCTTTAAATAAAATTTAAATAACGGTAAAAGTTAAAGATTGAAAACGTCACACAGTATTTTATACATAACCATGTTGAAGAAATAATGAAAGATGTGAATTTCAAAAGCACAACATATCTTAGCCGACTTTAGAATTATACATCCATATTAAATAATGCAAGCAAATAATTATGCTAAATATGAGTGACTTTATAATAAAATGAAAAATGTTAAGGTTACGGTATCTAAAATATTTCTAAAAAATATGGTTTAAACGAAATTCGTTTTTCGGATTTTAGGAATTTTAGGATTCGGTGTCTTTTTAGGAAGCGTAATTTTTTCGTAAGGAAGTGGTTCAGAATCGCAGATTCGTATTAAAATTGGATACCTATAGGATAATTATACACTTGTTGTTAGTTTGTCAAATGAGAAGGCTATTTTATACTTGAATATAATAATGCGCAAATATGCCAATAATAATTATCTACAACGCGCCTAATCAAATAAAATTATATTCAGAAATCAAAATCTAAGTAGGTACCTATAGATAAATTTACTGGCGCATGCAGGCAAAAATATATGGTGAAATACTAAATGCTTGTGTTTGCAAATAAGCAAGCCACCCAATGATGTAGAAGATACGTATATTTTAGTTAGGTAGGACGTTTGCCAAACTTTACAGTAACAAGACGCATGCTATCGACAAGATCGGTATCGAGGACTGGTTCCGACGACCGACCGCTACAATACTTACGCACTTCTATGCCTTTTGTGAACATCGCTATGAAGTTTGATCACATTTTATCCATCACTGAGATTGTGTGTTATTTGGGGTAATCTCAGAAATTACTGCACGGATTAGGTACACCAATTGCCTTGCAATTGAAATAGTAAATAGTCCTGAGCGCGACTGCCACGCTAGAGGTCCTGGGTTCGATTCCCAGGTCTAGCAAAGTGTTATTGGGTTTTTCTGTGAAATTCTCAGTAGCAACTCGGAGTTTGGAATTTGTGCCCGGTTAATGGCAAGAGGCTCGCCCCTTATCTATTGGTCTACCAAGGTTAGGTATAGGCCGTAGACGTATCCGTGCAAAGCCGGGGCGAGTCGTTAGTTCAACATAATTTTAACTCACTACAACAACCAAACGACCTACATATGCGGCCATGAAAGTGAACGTGAACTTTAACGAACCTGTAAATAAAATTCGAAGAAGCAACTCTTCATTGACGAGTTCTTACGTAAAACTAAGAGCGATTAAAATATCTTCACGCTGCTACATCTTTAGGAATATCACGTAAATCGTTACTTATTAAGTGACATTAGCATTTAAAGGATCTCTCAAGACTATAACAAGCGATTACATTAGAGAATTTAGTTTATTCCCCAGTGAAGCAATGTGAACGAACCTCTAGGAGGAATGGCAGCATAAATCAAGGCATTACCGCCTCGACATTGGTTAACTAGCACGGCCCTGTACTGTGGATATCATAATCGTTGACCAGACATAAAGTAATGTTAATTACTAAGCGACGTTGCTAGTGACTACTCCTGAAAGCTACTCGAAAGCCTGAGGCTAACATTGCTTAATGTTGTGGGAAGAGCGATCAAGTGAAGGGCATTATAAGTGTAAACACTCATTACTATACTGATGATTACATACGGGTCAAGGAAACGATAAAAGGAAAACCGCAGGGGCCACGTTTTTTTGCATTGCATATATCTCTATATATATAAAACTCAAAGGTGATTGACTGACTGACATAGTGATCTATCAACGCACAGCCCAAACCACTGGAGGGATCGGCCTGAAATTTGGCATGCAGGTAGATGTTATGACGTAGGCATCCGCTAAGAAAGGATTTTGATAAATTCTACCCCCAAGGGATAAAATAAGGGATGAAAGTTTGTATAAATCTTCTTAGATTTTCGACTGATTGAACTGAAATTAAAGATTGGAGCTACTATGATGAAGACGTCCGCTTAAATAGGATTTTGATAAATTCAACCCCCATGGGGATAAAATAAGGGACGATGGAGGATGTAAATGTATTAGTTTGTTTCGACCTATGTAGGGGTGAAATCGGGGATGAAAGTTCATATGGAACAAAGTAACTATTCCACGCGGACGAAGTCGCGGGCAAAAAGCTAGTTTCACATATGTATAATATGGGCTTACATATTAACCATAATGATGATAATCTAGAGAGCGTTTCACTAATGCGAAATTTGAAGTTCTCATTCAATTTGAGTCCTGTTGTCAAATGAATGGATCAGAATTACAGCGACCAGATAAGTATATTATTGTATTCGGTAATAACCGGAACGTAAAAAAAATACCAAAGAAGAAGCCATGTGTGTGGATGGAAGATTCAATTTTACACTATCGTACTATTATAAGTGTATTCAAATACTCTTTCATATATTAACATTTTGACATTATTTGAGGGATTTTAATGTCAACCTGTATAAATCATTTATCTCCAACGAACCCAACTGCTTTATTTCATATTGATTCGATGGTGAATCAGTAAGTATGTACTTGTGGGCAATTAAGAGATCATCAAGGGCTCGCCTTGAGCGTCTGTTAGGTAAGCCCTTCCGAGGGAGCGTGCGCGTGAGTCGCTCATCTGTTACTATTTCAACTGCATAATCACTATAACTATTTCGAACTACTCGATCAAATAACCGCATCTATGATGACGATCTTCGCATCCAACGCATAGTCTGTCGATTTCAATTCTTTGATGGGACTTCGTTCTTAAGGATAATATTTATTTACTGTACCTACTTTACTGTAGTTGTAATTAATCATTTGTAATTTATAAAAAAAAAACACACTATAATCAATCAAATACATTATTATCCTCTTAGAATTTATGAAAGCGAATCTTCATTTTAGAAAATCGATTTCAATTTGCTCTGTACAGAAAATATAATTAAAGACTACCAATAAATTATTATGTTCATACGCGAAACATACATGCTCATATTCAACCGCAATAAACTTTCGCTTATAAATAACAACATGTAAAATATTTAGGATGCGAAAAATATTTAGGTTGGCCTTTCACTTCGAATTCATTAATGGAATGCATTTTGGCACTAAAGTTAAGTATTACATTACCTAAATGCCACATGGAGCCTTCCCTTATAAGTTTGTGTATTATGTATCTTTATTGAGAAAAGTAATAACAATATGAACATATTTTAATGAAGATTTACTATTTTTAATTAAATCTATTCCATCTATAATTTTCTACTTATAAAATAAAACGTCTTTGCAATTAAAACGGTATTGTTATCTGTTGATGCATGTAGGAGTTACGAAGTCGGTACAGACAAACATACAGATAAACAAACGCTTCAAATTCAGACAACAAAAGGTGTCTCTCGTGTTTTAAAATATATTGTTGGGAATTAGGAACTTCAGGATTTATAATATTTAATCTTTCGACGTACAAATTTTTGTTGCAAAATTTTCCTGTGCTTTTCCCTTTCCATTTGCCGTCGATACGAAAAGAAGACTAATTCTTCAATATTACGGTACAGGATATTGATTTATAAATTAATAACTAACAGCAATCTGATAAATCAAGAAGGCTTCAGATGGTTTCAGTTTGCTTCAATTGGTACGTACGGTTACATAATGGAATACATCATAAAAATTAATTTGGAAAGGTGACCTAAAAATATTCCCGGTAGTAGCCTCAGTAGCGTTATATATTCAGTTAACATGTTTACTAGTTCCAAAATAATTTAAATACACAAGAAAAAATTGTCCAAATGAACTTGAACCAACAAATTATTCTCATCATGATCATTTTCGACATAATCTAAACATGAAATTTAGACACGGGGCGTAACTTTTAGTCTCCGTAGTTATTCATAATTAAATTACTAGTTCCTTGAGATTATTGTAAATATTGTAAGCAGTAAGCGTAAGTATGATATACACCCCCTTGTTATTACAAATTTCATGACTTATCTGAAGCTATAGGTACGTGTTTAATGCACGGTAGACATCGGCTATACTAAATGCAGCGCAACGTGTTCTTACGAGTGAACAATTAAATCGGGAGGTATGCATATCAACGTAAGTAAACACGACACAAGTCGACAGTGCTCCTTGCCTCCTGGCACCACGAGCACCTTGTATTTGTTCTACACAAATAAAGCTCCAGGCACGTCCCCGACAAGTGCGGGTTGTCAGATAATAACACAAATAAGGGCAACACCTATAATATAATATAAAACAAAATCTGTATGCGACGAAACCATGAGCCTTATTAATGGGTCCATAGCTTTTTAATAATAGTGCTAAGATCAAAGTTGCGCAACTAACCTGTTCGAAACAGATTTTATTGTAGTCGACGCAACAATCTTGAAATCCTAAGAGTTTATGGTAGGTATATAAATTATGATATGTTATAGGTACGGTTTTGCAGCCTATATCTATGTGAAGACGAAACTTTGTTTTCTTAACCTCCATCCACACTTCCCGCGTGTATCAGATGCGAGACGAGAGAAAGTACCAGCGAACATTTCGTAACTCCTGCATTTGAAACAAGTAAGAAAAACGAAAACTAAGTGTTGTTTTCTCAAACAACAGCATAAATATCCATATTATAAAATATCAATACAAGCCATCAATAAAAATGCTAACATATGCGATACTTACACGATATTATATTACGTGTGTGCAAGTGTATTCAGTATTACATAACAGTTATCAGTAGAACTTATTATTGTGAACGGATATTAAATGTGAATTAGGAAAATAGGTTTGTAAGTTTTGTAACCTAAATTATTATCTACACTAATATTATAAAGAGGAAAGATTTGTATTTTTGTATGTAACTAATAAAATTAAAAACTACTGGACCGATTTCAAATATTCTTTTGCCGTTAGAAAGCTACATTATCACTGAGTAACTTAAGCTATATTTATAACTAGAAAAAATAGGGATCCCGACTAAAACTTCAATAATGTTCACACGTGCGAAGCCGGGACATGCCGCTAGTGATTAATATTATGGCACTTTGATCGTCAATACCGGTTGAGTCGACGAACAGAGGTCCCGCCGTGAAGTTCGCGGCTCCGTCATCATTTATTTGCATGTGAACCGCAAAATATCGTCGCGCGATAATATCGCTTAATAAGTATTCAACCCGGATCATCAACCATGCTAATGTTGTAATTAAGATAGTAGGTATCGCGAGAAATCTGGTTGACAAACCAGAACCTTTAAAGACGGTGCTTTGTTGAATGGAACGAATGAATGTTTTTACACTAACAAACTTAAGGAAAATCCATTCTAACTAAAATTTTAAAACAATATTTTTATTCTTCATCTCGTTCCTCTAGGCCTTAGGTTTACTTATCGAAGAAATACAATACAATACAACGCATTCCAATACCATTAATCATAACCATCCTAATGCAAGCATTTCAAATATCAGGGTAGATACGATTTTTTTAAGTTTATGGGACATTATTAAAGTTATCTACACCACAAAGCATTACCGTAAATACATGGAACCTGGCTGAGTGTTGACCCCCATGACAGCACTTACACACAGTCGCTACACAAAGCACTGATTCAACGTTTTCTATACAAAGCTTTTATTTCTTGGGAATAAAATGCACTAAGCTAAGTAAGAAGTTTCAAAGACATACCGTACTAGCACACCTGTACACCCCGAAAAGGTACTGTTACTGATGTACTCTTATAGGCAAGTAGTACCCAAAGTTCGCCCGCCAGTTCTATATAACGCAATAATAACCGGAAAACAGTATACAGTAGTTTTATCTCAATTCTAGCGTACTGACCGTTGTCGTGGGCCGTCGGCGTCGCGATCATAATAAAGTATAGACCGACTACGGACACAAACATTTTTTTTCATGTAGATTTCTGTCTAAAATTACACGAGAACGTTAATAGCCATTTAATTCAAGAACAAGTCGCCATTCATCGCTAGCCTTCATTCAATAAATCGATTGTTACTTCAATTAAACGAAAAATCACTGAGTACACAATATAGCGAAACCTAATAACAGTTTTAAGGAAATTTATTGATATATTCGAGGGAATTGGTGATCTTTTTAACACTTATATACAAATATATCGAATACTTAACTCCCTTTGACATTCAATGTTCACACATCCTGATATCGCAATATTGTACCAGTGAAGATATCGTATATTTTAAAAGAGTGTCCATGGAGTTTCTTGCCGGATTCTTCTCCCTAGGATCAACCTTTTGGAACCGTGCAACTAGATCATAACGTTTCATAATCGCTTGTAAAAGCTTATTTGAAATAAAAACATTTGAATTTTGGACTTAAAACATATAACTACCTAATTAACCATTATTACATAAAAACTATATAACGACAGTTTGCTTTTACAATAATTTATGCCTGCAAAGTTGAAATTCGGCAGATAGGTTCCTTACTGGGTGGACGGGCTTAGAAAGGCATACGTGACAATTCCAACAACTTTACTATTAGAAGAGAGTATTTAAAATTGTATGACTTTTATAATACTTTCTACATTTTGTGGATGGTAACTAGTACCATACTGTACAAAATAACACCCTGAGGCAATTAAAAACGGGGGAAATTAATATTTCATTTATATGTAACGATGATAGAGACCTGTTTGACTAGATTAAACACGGAGATTAAACCAAGATAAGATATCAATGGTTCTGGTTTAAGTCGCGGTCCTATTAGGTACTGTGTGTGTATTGTCTTGTACAGATACGTTAGATTAGAATCTGTGTTGTGTAGGGAGCGGCACGCGCACGTCATCATGCGCATAACATGCGCCTGGGCACAGCGGCTTAAATGCAGTCCCGAATCCCGAAGTTGCACAATAGAATACAGTACCTACGCTCTGCGGAGATATTTAAGACTATTTGATCAGGAGCTCAAATGTGTCTGTGCTTGTTTTAGTTACAATAATTCCACCTCAGTACTATTTGTATACAGAGATAAAACCTGAGAAAACAAATATGTACTTACCAATGTTTGTCTACACAGGTAAAGTAAAAGTTATTTCTACTCAAATAGTATTAAAATATGATGTTAAGTTAGGTTTAGGTTTAAATTATATTAAGTAAATTCACTAACTCGCACGCACGTTAAGATCTTTAGGGTTCCAAAATTATTTTCATTGATATTATAATTAAACCAATTTCTAACTAAACGATAATATCGTTTACAACGTCATAAAAATAAGTAAACGGCGGTAGCAGTCACGCAACAACATCGTTTTTCAATTTACAATCAGGTAAAATTTAAATAATTATGAAATTATCTTAGAGGTTCGGTGCCGCCCACCACTTCAAACAGTTTTTTTGTAAAAAAACAAAGATAAAAATGGAAGATTAAAGATAAATTGCACCGAAATTCCTTTTGGCTTACTTATTCGGAAAACGTGGACACTGTTACCAACTGATTGGCAACCAGTATGCGTGAGTGGCCGCCGCGCCGTCTGTCGCGTCAGTAGACAGTAACCCACTTACAAACAACAGAAGCAGATGACACTGTACTATGTACAGTCTAAGGACTTAGCGTGATGTGTAGAACAAACAAACACCTACATCCTAAACTTTCCAACTTTCTTCGAGTATACTGCCAGTATTTGTGGTACCTTTAAATTTTGGAAAAAAGATTGTATAGTTACAATAATTATCGTTACAATGCTGTCTGGTCATTTGTCAAGGCGGATGCGATGAGTGTTCTTTCATTCTTTAAAGATGATTCAATCCACTACTACGATTTTCGAAATGAGGACAGTGAAACGACGTAACGCAAGCTGATAACGTGTCTGTCTAGCAGCTCTCGGAACGTAGCTATGTCTAGGTACAATTAACAAATAACAGCTTAATTTATTATACAAGTAATACCTTCTGAGCTTTTATACTAATTTCATCCTGAATGTTGTGCATATCTATAATTTATATAAACATGTTTGTATTTATATTTTTGATGTGCCTTATGTGAATAAATAAATAAATAAACACAGGTGTTGTTATTGCAAGAGAACAAACACGGTGTTCAGGGCTTCAAATTGCTGCAAGACCACCAAATTGCTAAACTTATTGGTAAACTATATATTTGCAGTATCTGCACTAGGTACGTTCCACACATTGCGATGAAATAACAATTATTTCATAGCATCATATTTGCAAAAGTTTGTTGTATGATATGATATAGGTAGGTACTTAATGTTTAATTTTAGCTTTGAATAAAAAATGCACTGGAGCGTGTTATAGCACTAGCGATTACCGAATAATTCGATGCAAGTCAATCTCATACCATAAATCAAAAAATACAAGTTAATGTCAAGATACCCCATTATGTCAGCGACGCCCTTTTCTTTCGTAACACTATAATTTAACTATCTAGTTAACTAATTTAAACTACATAAATCTAACAAGCATTATTTAAGCGTCTAAAGTAGGTAGTTAATTATTGTTGTTATTAAAATTAAATGTCGATTTTGGCGTTTTAGTATTTATTTGATTAATTTAATAAGGTAGTTTATATTTATATTAAATGGTGAGTCATATAAAATTGCAACATAGCTACAAGCAAATTTATAATCAGCTACCCGACGACATTCCACGAAGGCCGCGTAGTCGCAGACAGGTAAACTTTGCTTGAGTTGACTCCGCGAGTCCACGCCCAACAATGTGATCACGACACGGTAGCAAGCAGCAGGCACAGTTACTTTCATAATGAAATCAGAGATTTATTTTATTTATGACTTGTAAATGCTAACGACCCAAAAAAATTCACTTTATCGTTACGCCCGTTTCCTATTTAAATTGAAAGCCTTAAGCTATGGCTTCTGTAACCATATCGTTGTTGCAGTTAGTATAAAATTATTAAAAAAAATCTTATTATTATATTATTTCAAGGATTTGGATTTGTCTACTCATCTACCTTAATAAAGCCATAATGATGTAGGTACATAACAGAACTAATTGTATTGATTGTAAAATGTGTTGTTAAATGTAGCTTATGATTCCTAGTAACCTAATTAAATAAAAAATAAGTTTTTTTTATCCGTGGTTTAAGTGATCGATACGACGCCATAATATTAGTTACATCATATTACTATCTAATGCCAACATGTCACTTCAACTTCACTCCTTTACAGAGATTATGTTTTTACGATTATTATTATTAAATGACAATGTATAATAAAAACAACCATAATTATATAGTAATAAATTATAAAGATATACGATTTATCACATTATTCCACATACTGCTATTCTTTTTGGTATTTTTTTTAGGAATGTTAATGTATGTATTTGTAAAAAAAAAGCCCTGGGCCCTGGACACAGCCGGTAAAGACATTCTATTTTAATTCAAATACAATTCACACGGTTATTTAGATTGTGATTTATTATTTTAATGAAATTAGAAAAATATGGATTTCACAATACAGGTCAATTTTTTTTTCTTCAAGTACTTGCCTACCCTATTTTATTTATTCATTTTATTTACCGACATTTAAGAGATGGAAATGACGTCGCTTTGTGTATTTGTGTGAACATTTACGGGTATGACGTAACTATATTATAAATAGAGCATTTAGTTTCTACATAACGAATAACCCAGTTCTCGATTCATATCGTTGCTCATATAATTTACAGGGTGCGCACTTTACAAGTGTTAGTCGAAAAGCCACAGCAACTAATGTACAACGTAGACTATGTAACTTCTTTTTGTGCTAATCAAACTCGAAAGCTCCTATAAGTCTTCAATAACATAATAAAGCCGTATTATTACAATTTTAAAATTCAGTATGATTAAAAAGAACGTATTTAACGTGAAGGGCTTAATAAGAATCAAAATAAAAGCGTTAGCTGCCGATCTCAGGTGGTCCACGATTTCATTATATGATACACAAAAGCGCACGTAACACGAAGTTCGAGATAAAAAGTAATAGGACATCCCCTTTCCCTACGTTTTAATTTACTAACGGAAGCAGCGTGACTCGGCAAGAAAAGAATCAGATTAATTTCACCGCTCTCCCGCGTGACGCGACGCGATCCGTACAAATAAATTGTTTCAAAACATTAGAGCGATAGACAAAAGGGGTAGACCACTGAAACAAAATAAACGAAATCTCACCAGGAAGCAAGTCCACAATAGGATGGAAAAAGGACGAAAAGGCCAATGACTTTGTAAAATCAAATATAACTCTATTAATTTCGTCTCACAATTTAAGTAAATTCTGTCGGAAATGTGCGAGTTTTTATATTCGAACTTAATATAAATTCTTACAAAACCAGTTATTTATGGAAACAACATTAAAGTTCATTTATTTAAACTTGATATATACTACCAATAAAAGCAATGAAAGCATGTAACACCCAGAAGTGCGTGCTGTAACCGCGTTGGCTTGCCTCCAGTTCTACTGAACTTTGACAACTAGCCGCGGCGGTAAATTGCTGTAACACATCCGTCTGCCGCACCGCACTCATACACGCAACGCAAACTTCTACCAAAGTGAAAATGCATTTCAGGAAATGTCATAAAACGACTAACACGACTTTAGACTCCTTTTCGTCAACAGGCTAGCAGTAATGCACTTTACATCATAATTAGATGAAATACTTTCCGATGCGTTTCTGCATTCCCGGGTCGCATGTTTTCAAGTATGGGGAGGTCGACGCACTCCACAAACGTGCATTCCTTTTCCCTTTCTGAATTTTGATTCACTCCAGGTATGTAACAGTAAAAAAATATTATGACGGAGTTTCGTCAATTGGTCTCATACATATATTTCTTACTGTGTTGACGTGACGTGTTCAACAAGTATTGTGTTCTCTTCGGCTGCGTGTAGGTACTTTCTTTATCGATTTTTAATCATGCGGGACGCCCTTTCATAAAGCTTCATTAAAAGAAATTGGTGTGTTGTCATTCACTCTGTCATGATTTAGCTGTCATTGATCATCAGTAAGAATAGGTACTCGATGCACTCGTAAATGATGATGACCGTTAGGTATATACGATAGCTTCAATATCTGATCGACGTTAATTAATAACCTTTAAGTTACTCGAGACGAGACGAATCTAGATGGACACTAAACTGGGCCTACCACGTGACAACCTGGTGACGACGTTATTAATTTTGTTTAAACTATTGCGTCATCACCTACATTATTAAAAGATACCTTCATTAAATTATAAAATTATATTTGATATACTTAGTAGGACTAGGAATAAGTATCAACATTGAATTAAAAGTAAACCAGATTCACATCTGTACAATTCTTAATCGAGTCATTCAAAGTGACACACTCAAATGAGCAGAACATCCTCTTTAGAGCTACATTTGAAAAAATCTCGTACAATAGCATAGAATATAATAAGACTGACGTTATAATAGTGCAGCAAATGGTGCACGCGGGAGAAGGGCTGAGGCTGATGAAAAGTTGACCTCAGTCGTGTGGGCGTAGCCAGACAATGATAATCCGACAGACCGGGGTCCACGAACTATACCGGAATGCAAATAAATAGATGCGCATGAACAGGACGAGCCCGTACACCTGTCGCTGATCACACAAATAAACAATGCACGTCATGACGTCATGCCGTCATGCCGTCATGCCGTCTTGCCGCGACCTACGGTAGCAAGAATCTAGCATTATACAGACATCACCATAACATATTTGCCAATATTTAGAAGACTTCACACAGTATCATTACTTTACTTCGTTTTATGTTAATTGAGGGTTTTGATAGCTAGAGATATAAAATATACATGATATATAAGACTATGTTACTGCCTGTTGCTTTCCACACAGTATCGTGAACTTGACTCATAATACCGACTTTGTTAATGCGGATAATAATGCATCTGCATTAAATTACATTGTTACATGCACGAAGAATAATGCATTTTGTTTTTAATACATATAATGCATTTTGTTATGACTAGATACCATAACATTATGATAATTACTGCTCACCTATTACATAAGGTAATTAAAGGATAATAGACGGCCATAACATAACGCTAAAGATTTTAAAGCATCAGTACTATACTACTAATCGATTTGTGAGCAGTTATAAACTTATAAGGCAAATAAACTTACCTTTTGAAATTACTTAACCTAATGCTTATATAGAACCGCTTTACTGATATCAATGACCCCGCGACGCGAGTGCTGCAGTATTTGTTAGGCATTACAGAAAATTTTAATACAAGCCTTCACGATAGGTGTTAACGATAGTAGAGATACGTTAAGCAGCGGTAAAGTCGTAAATCAAAAATGGTTTTATTTTCGTAACTACACGCAGAAATCATTCCTATAATTTTTACGCAATCATTCCCACAATAGAATCACCATATTGTGAATTAAGTTTCAAAATTAAAAGCAACCCACACAACCGATGACACAACATCAAGCTTGTAATTAGCATACAGTCTGTCCTATATTTAAGGCTTAACTACTGGATTATCAGCTTATTTGTCAAAATCTAATGAAAAATCGCCTGCACGAGGGACGATCTCTACGCAGCCACGTCTAATGCCATTGAGGTGGCGTCATATTACTCACTTGTTTGACCATAGACAAAGAAGAAGAAGAATGAAAAATTATGATAAAATGTGTTTTATGTGATTGTATGACATCAAACTAATTATGGATGGGATACCTAATGTAAAAATCCATTGCAGAAAAAATGTCAAGGACAGCGAATTAAGCACTTATAAGGAAGGTGAACCAAGTATTCGACTGTAGTATCATATATTCAGTAGGTATGAGTGTATAGGTAAACAATATACGAGTATGTATTATAGACACCAGCTGATATGATCATACAAATTTGTTAAAAGTACAGATACACGTACCTATATCCAATAAGGAACCTATCTGCCAAATGTCATCTTTAGTTTCTGAAATTTGCATTTGAATGGCGACGAGTCACTCATATTACCGGCAAAGATTGCCGGTGACAAGGCAAAAAAATAATGGAAAGCAACCATCAGAAGAACCATTTTTTCTCGTCATAGCGCTCGTAGTCACAAGTTGAACATCCATATTTTGCTTTAACGGTTCCCTCAAGTTCTCTTGTCCCCCCAATATTGACAAAGACAAACAACACTACCTATTGTGTTCCACAGACGGGGCGATGTTAAGAGCGGCAGTGGCGGTGCTGGCGTGCCTCTGCATGGCGCGCACTTCGCCCGCCGAGCACAACCTGCGATCGTATGCACTAAGCACACAGAACCCCAAGGTAAATATATATCTGTCAATACCGCATCACTTGCAATTAATGCGACATATAACAGAAGCTTCACTCTAACATACACGCGTCAAATACAACGAAAATTCTTGAGGATATAAACATGTGAAACAAATCAGTTCAGAAATAATACAGCCTCCGTATGAGCACTCACCGTCACGCCCGCATTCCCGGAAGGGTTAGACAGAGGCGTACTAATGTACACCCACAGTTCGCCGGTATTTTTGGGTCCCATGTAATAAATAGGGGGCGAGCCTATTGCCATTAACCGGGCACAAATCCAGACTCCGAGGTGCTACTGAGATTTTCATAGAAAAACCCAATAACACTTTGCTCGACCTGGTATCCAACCCCAGACCTCTAGCGTAGCAGTTGCGCTTGGTACCACTAGACTAATGAGGCAGTCCTGCTCCGTATGAGCACAACGCTTCGTTTCATGTCTGGAATGAGATGTGTCCACGTCGTAAAAATGAATTGAACTTCTAGTTATTTTATTGCACATAATTTTGATTCAATCTGTAATTATTTTTCATTCAAAAACATTGGTTTTCTCTTCACATTATAATACAAATGGAATATATCACCGTACTTAGGCACGTAACTATTCAAACAGAAGCCGGATATCTTTCAAACAAATTGTCTCGGGTCATGTGATAGTGTGGTTAAATTAACAGTTTCATTAATGAACATCAAATCATACTTAAATGTATTTAGAGCAATAATAATTTTCCGATCGATCTATTGAAAACACGGGAAAATAAAGCCTTTTTTTAAAATGCCGCCAGTTATATGACCTATATATTTCGATAGCTGACATTAATATAAACAAAAAATATCAGATACATTTTTTTTGTAAAGTGTCACGTTTCCAAGGTAATCGCTATCAAAGTTGCACTGTTAAGTATCTGTGAATTGACTTCAAATATTATTTTGAAAGTGCAAGTCCACAAAAACAAAGGAATCTGACTTAATCACGACGCCCCACGTCTTTTTTAATTTGCCAAAAATCATCCTTACAGTTTTTAACGATAGAGTAAATTCAAGTATACCAGTCGATAGAGCGTAACATGCCAAATACAACGATGTACATAATTCAGTTTCCTAAAATGTTCCTTAG
This sequence comes from Acronicta aceris, assembly GCA_910591435.1. NCBI lineage: Eukaryota > Metazoa > Arthropoda > Insecta > Lepidoptera > Noctuidae > Acronicta > Acronicta aceris. Next base: position 5,179,221 of record OU342763.1, on the reverse strand, counting down.
GTTTATCGATACTTCCGGTATCGTTACCTTTAAAACTTTGATTGCTTATATCTTGGAAACTTGACTCTTTACAAGATTTTGTATAGAGATGTTCCTTGTTGGTATTATTGTCTGCAATTGATTTTTGAAATTTTTAAGAGTGGCCGCTAATCACCGTTTCTTTCAAAATGGCGGCCAGGAGGAAGGCCACGCTTGATACAAAAATCTTCAAACTCCTTTAGTAAACTTACACGAAAACATTAAAAAGCTTAACATTATTAAGGCAGGTAATCAAAATCAGGGATAAGGCTTATCACGATAAAACACTGCCTTATTGTTCTAGTGGTTAGTAGCTCAGGTGCTGATCGTGAGATCCGAAGTTAGGATCCTTCCGAGCTTTGTTGGATTTTTCCCAAATTCTCAGTAGCAGCTCGGAAATTAAATATGTGCCCCGTTCATGTAAATACTGAGTAACTGATAATAATATTATAATTATATTTCTTTCGTTGTCCATAGATAGAATGTTGTGTATTGTATGTAATCTTATATTGGTCGCATTTAATCCATTATTTTGTTTGACATTTATTATTTTATTATTATTACTCAGTTGACATTACATTAACTGACAATTTACTTTCAGTTGATTAACATTTTAAACAACAAATTTGACATGTTTATTTTTCATAAAATATTATCAATTTTTTTTACATAATTAATTGTCAAAAATGTAAATGTGAGTACTATGTAGTTTAGATACGATTAAATTTATATTAAAGAGGTCTGACAGTTCTAAGTATTTTATATGACCTACGCAAATGTCTTGCTGATCTGATATCGACGTGCGACGGGTCGTTCAGCTCCCTAACTAATGGTTGAGCTATACGATGACCGATGTATGCGTGCCGTTAATTAGGACAGGTCATGATATTGCCCTACATCGTAACACTCACATCAGATCTGATAATACTACGACTACTGTCTGGACTTTAAAAGAGACCATGATTCTCTGAGTTTGTTTTGGCATTTCTTCTCAGAGGTCGTCAGTTAGGAAATGCCGGCGCCATCTAGTTATATACATTTTAAAAATTGACTTGTAAAAGTATTCTTAAAGGATCTATTTACAAAAATAAAATATCATTTAGCATTTATCATTTATCATGGCAATAGGTTAATCCCCCATAAAAATATCGCGTAATAGGGAATGTAGGCATTGGTATGTTGTTAGTATTATTCTAAGTACATAATTTTAGAATAATAAGTATCGAATACAAAATTATAATTTTATTGCAGGACATCACCAGTATCCTGTTTAGTATAGAAGAACGACTTCGAGTGTTAGACACAATAAGTACCGTTCAAGCAAAACAAGCAAGTCGATTGGATCTCATTCAAGATAAGCTTGGTGAGTAGCATCAAATAAGTAAGTTCTTCTCTTTAATAAAGCTCGTTAGTTCAGCCATCAACATCGACATGGACATAAACATCATCCAACTAATTTTTTACCCGACTGCGTCAGTGGGAGAGGTATGTTTATCGAGTGCCCTAACCTACCGTTTCGTCCAAAATACTTCACTGGAAATAAATGCAAGCGAATGCAATTTTTGATAACTTTGGTTTGAAACGATTTTCCGGCCTTTTATTTCCAGTGAAGTAGTACTAGACGAAATAGTACCGTAGGAACCTAGATTAACGGTATCCAAATCCGAATAATAAAATAGTTTGATAGAATATTGTTTGGATTACGATTTATTTAGGTATTACGTTTTTGTGGGCAATTCAAGCTCCGCCGGACCCTTAAAATAAAGCTGTGGTAAAGTTCTTATATAATCGATGCTAATCGCTAAAGCCTGTAATAGGCTTTATGACACATACAGTAATTTCTTATTTAGTTTTACAGTTGTTGGTTTCCCTAAATAAAATAAATAAATAAGTATAATAGGCCTCATTAATGTGAAAAATTATAATATTATTCTATAGAATCAAGATGACCAATCTCACGCAGTCGGAGGCATTAGGTCTTTGGAGTTAAATTTTAGATGATGCCTCCGACTGCTTAATGTTGGTCAACTTGTTTCCATCTTTTTTAACAGTCGGTTTTTTTTATTTTTTAAATATACCTTTTTTTTATTAGTGGTCTAACTGCTTTAAATACTTTCAAATAAACGCGACCAAATTAAATTACTTCTAAACAGACAGGCTTTTTTTGGCGTGCGGAAAATTCTCAACCCTCAGAGATATGGCAAAGTATGTCGGACTGGTACCGACTAAAAACCGCACTTCCCTTTCTTTGCCCTATAGTCACGGTCATGGGATTCGCGACATTCACCACGGCCGTGACAGGCTGTGGTCCTGCTTTCGCAGAGCTTAAAGGCTTAAAAGGGCGAGGCCTTGCCTCACATCCTACTCGAAGGCGCGCATGTTGAAAACACACGCAACTTTTACTAGGGCCATTGTCTGTTCCAAATTTCAGCAAAATGCAAGCAAAAACTTATTTCACAACACTATCAAGGTATTTTGTTCCGGGGCACTAAAACAATAAGTAAGGTACAGTAGTCTTACATACATAACATAACCAACCCATTATATTGTCCCATTGCTGGGCACGGGTTTCTTCTCAAATGAGAGGGATTAGGCTATAGTCTACGGACTATAGCCGTAGTCTTATTGTGTTATTATATATATGTTACGATACAAAGGATGATGGGTCAACTTTTGTAATAGTGCTGGCGTCCATCGCTCTCAATTGAACGAACAAAAGCAACGTGCAATTAACTGTTAAAGGAACCGCTTAGGTCTGCAGTGGTATGAATAAATTAACAAATAGACGGCGTACGAACACTGCAAATAGGACACTGCTAATATTCATGTCGTATTTGCTTTCAGATCGCGTGGAAAATTCATTGACTTTAAAATTAGAAAGAGCTCAATTAACAGCAGACCGACTTGAGCATAGACTGCATATGCTGCAAACGAATGTCCAGGTTGGTTATGTTAAAAACAAGTTGCTCTCCTATGTCAACGTCTTTTAAAATAATAATAAAAATTTATTGATTTTCTTCCTTACAGGCGACTATCAAAGAAAGCAGTGACAAACTAGAACGAAGTCAAACGAAAATAGCAGAACTAGCTCAGAATCTTACTAATCATATAATAGATCATAAACATTTATTAGAAAAGGTATTTACTATTATTAGAACATAGCAACATAGTGCAACCATAAAGCGCAATATTAATATTGTGCAATATTATTTACTTCCATGTAATTATCATCAACCACCCATTATATTGTCCTACTGCAGAGCACGCACGGGTCTCCTTACAGAATGAGAGGGATTAGTCGAGAAAATCTCTCAGGCATGCAGGTTTCCTCACGATGTTTTCTTTCAATGTATATTATGTATTATCTGTACGATACAGTTTAACATAATATAAATACTACCCTTACACGTTTAATAATATTATGCAATCTAATTATGTTAAAATTTTATAGTACGTTTATTAATAGTTTAAGTATATTATTATTATACTATTAGTTCAAATAAACCCAATCAATTACATATTTAGTCTTTTTCACTTTAATGAAACTGTGACCAGAGTCTGCACTACTGAAAAGGTCTAAAAGGCCGTAGACATTTGATAGGTTTCAATACTACTGTAGACATCCGATGCACTTCCTGAGATTTCATTTTACAACTTTTTTATTTATGTGCCTTTGTGATTATCTTAAATGCGTCATAATTTCAGGTAAACGGCGCATACGCGGACACGTGGCACCGCAGCTTAGTGTTAGAGTCTTTGATGAGAGACGGGCTTTCTCTCGTCAACGTGACAAGACGGGAGCTGGCTGACGGACTGCGATCCCTAGCCAGGCGTCAACGGGATGCGCGGATAAACTCCGCAGACTTAGACTCAATTTTCGCCAAACGACTTAGCGACAACTCCTTTAAGATAGATCTTAAGGTATTTTCTGTCTGTAGTACACTAAAAGAGTAAAATTGTTAAACACTTTAAGGTCTATAATTGGTTACATTTCGCTATTTTATACGGCCACTCGCAAAAAAACTGTCTGCTAGGGCTACTGGGACTTTCCAATTAGATTTACTATTTGACAATGTTAATTTAACTGGTTCTAATTGGTTATATTGAGCTCTTGCGTAAAGCCGCTATCTACTTGAGTTTCTCCTTGCTTAACATACTGAAACCATTCTATATTCAAAGGGGTGATACGATATGATAATGAATTAATCTTTACATATAAAATGCTTTGTCCTGAATGACTGACCGACGGATCGACGCACAGCCTAAACCGCTGATAGTAGAGACCTGAAACTTGGAGGGTGTGTTCTTTGTATGACGTAGCATCCGATACAAAAGATTTTTTCAAATTCAAGCCGTCGGTTAAATCTCTCAGGCATGCAGATTTCCTCAAGATGTTTTCCTTTCATCGTTTCCTTTTCATGTCATGTGCGTATTAATAGTTAATTATCACGCACTTCGTGATAATTAACTATTAATACGCACATGACATGAAAAGTCAGAGGTGCGTGCCTTGGATTCGAACTCGAGAACTTTAATTTGGCAGTCCAACGGTCATACCACTAGACTATCACTGATTCCATGTGTAACAAAGAAAATTTAGAACATGTGATTAGGGAAAATATTATACTTTTTTTTAAAATATTAGACTGCCTCATTAGTCTAGTGGTCCCAAGCGCGACTGCTACGCTAGAGGTCCTGGGTTCGATCCCCAGGTCGAGCAAACTGTTATTGTGTTTTCTATGAAATTCTCAGTAGCAGCTCGGAGTCTGGATTTGTGCCCGGTTAATGGCAATAGGCTCGCCCCCTATTACATGGGACCTAAACATACCGGCGAACTGTGGGTGTACGCCTCTGCCTAACCTTTCGGGGAATACAGGCGTGATGGTATGTTATGTTATTATACTATTTTAATGTTTTAAAGAGAGTTGGCAGAGTTTCGTGCGCCTCTACTGCTACTTTTCTCGTGAATAGAAATAAAAAATGTATAATTAATTATAGTAAGTGCAAAACGTTAATCATTCACGTATCGGCATAATAGATTGACATGGCGCGCATAATTATTTGTGTTTTTTAAGTCATATACCGATAATTCATGCCCATAGTTTTTGGACAATTTAGATAATTGAAATTACATTTTAACAGGAATAAGTAATGATAACTGAACCTCCCATTTCGATTTGTAGCATGTTTTCAAAATCACCCTGTATTAAATACCCTAATAAAGAAAGTTAGTAATAAAATGAGTTTTGTAAGAAATTTCACGGTTTCTTTTTCAGATGCAAGAACTTCTGGACGCACAAAAGCGTTTCGTACATTCGTGTCAACAAGTGCAGCAAGACGATCCCAAGCACGTGACAGATATACTGGACAAGCTAATCGATTCAATATATAAACTGTATGTACATCATACATCTTATATCAACTCCTACCATTACTTAGAAGAAAATAATAATAGCTTTATTTATGGACTGCCTCATTAGTCTAGTGGTCCCAAGCGCGACCGCTACACTAGACGTCCTGGGTTCGATCCCCAGGTCGAGCAAAGTGTTATTGGTTTTTTCTATGAAATTCTCAGTAGCAGCTCGGAGTCTGGATTTGTGGCCGGTTAATGGCTATAGGCTCGCCCCCTATAACATGGTACCTAAAACATACCGGCGAACTGTGGGTGTACATTGAGTAAGCCTCTGCCTAAACCTTCGGGGAATGCAGGCGTGGTGGTATGTTATGTTATATGAATGGAAAATGTTGGCAAACCTTATAAAGCTATACATTAGATAAAAACACGACCCATGATGTTTCCCTTGTTACCGAGGTTAATAAAGGCTGTAAGAATTGTTTTTATTTTATTTTTTACGACTTATTTAAAAGATAAGTTTTGGATGACTGAAGTCCCAAAATAACCATTAATATTCAGTTTTTTTTAATATGGTTTTAGAACATCATCAACATTCCACGAGCTAAAAATGATTCAAGATGACATAAAGAAGTATGATAACAGAGTCATTAAAATCCTGGATACCACACGAGTCCCGCAAGTAAGAATTATTTAAAATTATTGCTCAGTATTGTTTTTATTTTTCTGATAATTTATAAGTGAAACAAATTTTTAGACAGAGTAATTTATTAGCCAAATACTGCTTCCTTTTTGCCTCAACATTTTTTTTTACTTCATCCACTCGAAAAATTAACATTGGATTTAATTTTATTATAGGTACAAGTAAAATATTGAACTTTGATAAACAGCAAAGAAATGCAAAATTCGTATTTGGAACAGAAACGTTACTAGATAAAATTTTATTGCACTATATTACAATATGATAAAGCCTCATATAAAAAGCAAAAGGTACTATAATATCGTACTATCTTCAATAATTACGTATCTAATTATTGAAGATATAGTATGACATCTCCATTAACGGTAAAATAATAACTCAAAAATACAAATTTGTATAATAAATATGAGGGAATAGGCTCTTGGTCTTGTAGATACGGAAATTCTTGTCTATTTGTTTTTAGATAAGTACACTGACCTCTATAATACTCTATCTATAGGTACACAGAATAGATAAATATAGAGATCTCTGGATAAGTATATCTTATTATTTTCTACGCAGGTGAAGTAAAACGTATGCCTTTGCTGTAAAGAAAAGTTTACTAATTGTAGTAGTTTCTAGCCTTTGCAAGCTCCCACCTCAAATGCACACTAATTAGCGATCTGTCACTTGGCGAACAATGTACTATTACTTGGATGTGAACGAAAAACGTAACAGGTATTAACAGATGTATAAGAAAACTTCAAATTTTTGTTTTCTTATTTAGACGGATGTCACCTGTCGACGTTTAGAAACCGCTTTCCGCAATACGTCCCACACAATCTTAAAAGAGAATGAACTACGACAATTGACGGAGAAGTTCGTATCACTGACTGACCGAGCCGACGCAGTTCTCCAGCGTCTGGAATCGCGACTCAAAGAAGACACCGAAGAGCCAGCGCCAACGTCAGACGTCACCGCTGCTGCTGACAGACTACTGCAAAAACTTGAACGGATTAAGTAAGTATCAGAGATTCATCAATCATCATCCACAACTGAAAATATACTAAAGCCGTAAACTATGGGAAGTCAGTTTTACTCTGTGCTCCTTAATTCTAAGCCGTGGTAATCAAAACGGTACAGGCATTCTATTAATATGATATCTATTAAGTGCATGTCTAGCTACGGAGTACTTGAAAGTTGTAAGACTGAACAAGCTTTCAATAGTATTATTTAACATTTCAGCAGTGAAGAATCGGACGAAGTATCAGACTGGGAGGACGACGAGGCGGGGTACTACGATGACAGCGGGGGCGGCGACATCATGGATGAAGACAAGGATATCCTAAGCGGCGACGCAGCACGCAGAAAGAAAACCACAACTATGCCCCCACCACACCGGCGACATCTGCACAAACACCCCTACGACCGTGGTCCAAACATTCACAAACCCGAACTGTCGTAATAAGTTGGTAATATAAACTTTGTGGAAGCTTATTGGTCTATTCATTTAAATGATACTCATCCTTATCAACCACGGCAGCATAATCAAAGAAAAAAAAACAGTAGAACCATAATTATACCTATCCCATATTCGAAAAAAAATTGTGGTTTAGTAATTTTATTTATGTACTCTCCCTTACAGCTATCATTACAGGTTGTCACCCAATGCGACAGCGAGGTCTTTTATAAATCTATAGGTACATAACTAACTATATACCTATATTAATTAATACTATACTACACTACTTATATTACTTAGAAATCCTAATTTGAACTAACAGGAACTTATTTTTTAATGATTTTGAGTGGTTATTTAAAAGTGCTTTCGCGAATTCACTCTGCCCGAACGTAAAAATATCAATAATTTTATGAATTTCATTGATATTACGAATTGCTTGTGTAACCGGTGTTTTAGCGAAAAGGGTGCTCCTGGCCGCTGGAACCAGTAACAGGGGCGGGCTCCGCCGCCTTCTACATAGCCCTCTGGTACACACAATCTCAACCTCAATAGTACATAAACATCCAGATATCGAAATGGAGCGATCATACCATATAAAATTCCTCTTTGAAATAAGTATTGAAATAGAACTACTTTTTACGAATTTTTTATCGCGTTATGTTGATATGATTTATGACAACTACACCATACGTATTAATAATCAAAAGTTTATATTACTGACTAAGTTTTAGCTTTTTTGATTCCAGATTAAATTCCTCTTTTAATACCTACATCATTTTCGGAGCCTTTCCGAGACAAACTGGGACAAGAACTATAAAGCATGATGCATATTTATGAATATGCATCATGTAAATTTTCACTTAAATTTAATATCCGTTTTTAATCGCAGATAGATGAGAAAGGGAGTGAATGATGAGATGACGGCTGATAGGGATGAATGGAAGAAAAGGACATGCTGCGCCGACCTCAAATACATTGGGACAAGGGCAGGTAGAAGAAGAAGAATCGCAGACAGACAGACACTGTTATTTATTGGTATCTTATCTGAAACAGTTCACTATATTTTTTATACATAATATGACATAATAGTGATAACTTAGTGTAGTGTAGCAGTAGCATTGTTAAGTAGCAGTGATAGCATAGAGATATGGGTATGACATTGGACTGCTAAGTTTCTAATCTTTTAATCGAATTCGAATCCAAGGCATGCACCTATATATACCTACATTTTGAAGTCTTATGCATATGGAATATTATAATTATGTGAAGGAAAACATCCAGAGGAAACCTGAGATTTTGACGTCGGGTGTGTCATTTCCGTTTCCATCCCGCTTCCTACGTCGAGGGGTTTGAAGTCTGCCAATCCGCATGAGGGACTATAGTCTCTAAGGAGACACAACAGTGTCCCACAGCTGGGATTAATATTATTATCTTACTAGCTTCCGCCCATGGTTTTACTGTCTCCCAAAAAGATTTACCATAACGTCAAGATGAAATATGCACCAGATTTTAAGTTAGACCTTCAACAATACGACTGTGAAAACCGCATTTAATTTGTTGTTTTCACACACATTCATTTTTTTTTAAAAAAAAAAACGTTAGCCCACACTAGGATTTTCTCCTGTATGTGGGTGCGTTTACAAACAACTTCTGACATACACAAACACCCAAAGCCGTAACAACTACCTGTAGATCATACAAATATTTGCTCTGTGTGGGGATCGAACCCACAACACGTTGCGCAAAAGCCGATCACTCAGCCGCTACGCCAAACGTTCCGTCAAGTTAATATGTTTACTTTCATGAATATTTAATTTTTATTATTTTATACCCACATCTATGCACCTTTCGTATCGGACATGGTTTTTCTGACATAGTGTAGACATAGAACACTAGTAGATAAGGATAAGAAACTACATTATACCCCTAACTAACCTCTAATGTACTACATTATGTTGCCATACACAATGCTACTTATTTTGCTGTATAATAATTATCTCTCAATAAATACCTATATAGGTAATTATCACTTATCACTGGCACTAGCTCTCTGACTACAGACACTACTGTGTGGAGTAGGGTTCACTCTTTTGAGTCACTTTTCCGACATTTTTTTTTAAATCTTACTAGCACTGTTGGTCGCACATTACTAGTATTCTTGTTAACCCCTCGTGCTAAGATAAATGCTTGTGTTACAAGTGGGTTTACGTCGGTAGTGCAATGGGTGGGGTTCGAACCCGCAACCACATGATCGCAAGTCCGACGCCCTAGCCATTAGGCTACCGCCGCTTGACCATTACTATTAATAATAAACAAATTTCACAAATACTATTATATTATGATAATTATTATTATCAGTTGTGGTCAAATATTATGAAGAATTTTTAAAAATATTACTGATGTAATGTAATGTAAATAGTAATATAGTGATGTTATGAATAAATTTTTGAAGGTTTTGATGATCACTTGCTTCACTGTGAGGGTAAACATTGTGAGAAACAGAAAACTACTCACAAATTGATAGGAATATACAAAAAAATAACGCATGTTAAAAACTTTTTAAAATATGAATGGTAGTAGCAGTTTTTGCAATCTTTATTTTTTTTATATTGACGTTCTTCCTATCAATGTGCGATATACATATAAGACTGCTTCAAAGAGATTGAAATGAAGTCTGTCAAGCTGGATCTCGGACCTAGTTTAAGATGTCCGTATATTTTGAGATCATTTGAACATACCATCATACCTGTATTCCCAAGGGTTAACCAAAGGTGTACTAATGTACACCCAAGTTCGGTGGCGTTGAGGTCCCATGTAATAGGGGGCAAGCCTATTGCCATTAAACAGGCAGAAATCTCCGAGCTGTCATTTTGCACTTTGCTTGACCTGGGATTCGAACCCAGGATCTCTAGCATAGCAGTCATGCTTGGGACCAGTAGAATAATGAGGCAGTTAATTTGCAATGAGATAATTTGAATTTACATTTTATGGTTAAACTAATTAATAACATACCTCTATTTTTGCACTGTTTTGAAATATAGTAAGTGCCTTGTGGGTGAGTTGTGCAAAGCAGGAGCTCAGTGTGGCAATCTTCTGACGTGCACCAAACACCACCTCCGGCTCTTCTGTCTCCAACTCTGCTATAATTCACAAACAACATTTTGTAAAATAATTTCACCATGGTAAGTACCAATAAATACCATACGTACTTTCGTAGGTATACAAAATAAATGTAATTGTGTTGAATTTATCTACACTTTCTTGTGTTCAATTCACAGAATGAGCAAATGGTTATTGGGTTTTTCTATGAATAAAATTTCTCAGAAGCAACTCATTTATGGTTTTGTGGCGAATAATAGATCCCCCCCCCCTTTCTAGCCACCGTAAGGGCTATACTTGCTTGCAATGCTCGGTTGCTATACTAGTGCTTACTTAACCAATACCATCATCCTTTTTATGAAATTGAAATCATATTTCTAACTGTATCAACAAAAAAAAATTTAAATAAATCTACTTTTATGGATTATATTGCATTATATATATATTATTTAATTCCTAAAAGCCAACACCACCATGTGCACAGGATTTTGTTTCCAAAATGGCTAGATTTGGAGCTAGCTGATAGTACATCGGTGCTTAAAAAAATTATCTCTCTTTAATTTTTGTGTATTCTCTGCACCTTTTTTCTGAATAGTACTGATATTATCAACATCATATCCATAACCAGGTTATGCAACAAGTTATTCAATAGTTTTGACAAAATCTGTAAGGAACACTGAAAACAATGAGACTGTACTTTATTTTTCATGTTTTGCTCATTTTATCTCTTGGAGTGATAAAGATTGTTTTCCTCTTAAATCAAAATGATTGATCAATTATTCAGTCACTATATTTATTACAACAATGTTTTAAGAGTAAGAAGTAAGGGTCTATTGATGTTACTGTATTTTCGGTCGTCTTAGTTGGTGGATATGGTGAAATAAATAAATACCTAAGTTGAGTCCTACCATATCAGTGTAGGACTAGCTTAATTGTACGTAATATAACTTGAAAAACTTATCCATTACAAGCAAGTTTTAAGAGGCATAGTACTGAAGATAATATTGTTTTGAATTATTATATTTAATTTAAGATCGATTGTTGAAACGAAATTCAGCAGTAGCCAATGGATGCAGCGTAAATAGATCTAATCGCCAAAATCACTATGGCCAAGGTTTGGCGCAGGAAAAATATTGCAACAATTTTTACTTACTTATAGAGGTATCTAATTCGACACATGCTTTGTCGAATTCCTTTTCTAATAAATCTAACCATCGGAAACCTACACCAGTAGTCGCCATTTTCACATTAATTTGTTGACAATTTACTGTCAAGTTGACATTTACCCAAGCCAATTCGTTCAGAATTTTTTATGAAATTTAGCATAAAAAAATCCCCAGCAGCGTCAAGTGATGTTTACCAAACCATGTTCTTGCAATATCATTAAAGTAAAATACCAATATTACAAATCATCTAGGCAAGCGAGCTCCATTGTATATCGCAGTATCGCTTAACATCAGGCGAACTGGCGGTCAAGCGTAAGCCTATCACTAATTTTTTTCTACCCTATATGATCCCACTGCTGGACAAAGGTCCCATCTCCTTCCACTGATCTCGTTCGAGGGCAATTTGAAGCCATTCCGTCCGATTAAAAAAAAACAATATTATTTGAGGTTATGTTTACTTACCTATATTGTTCTTGCTGCATATCAATGATTTGCTGTCTATAGATGGCATTCATTGTTATGCGGAGGACAGTACAGGGGACGCATCCTTTACGGGGCATGCTAACATCCCTCGTTCCAAAGTGGAGGAAAATCGCTAGCAACTTGTGTCTGAAGTCGAGAGTACCTACTCTAAGTAGAGTCTCCGATTGGGGACGACAAAACTTAGTCCATGTTAAGCCTACTAAGACACAAGTTTGCGCGTTCACCGCAAAAAAACTCCATTTGCTGTGGCTCTTCAATTCCAGAACACCTCACTTAGCATCTGTAACAGCAGACATGTAGGTATCCAATCGCAAGTCTGCCTAATAACCAAAATACACTTTAAATAAATCAACCGAAATATAAAAAAAACAAAAATCTGTAACTAACAGTATTCGGAACCTTGGCGTTGACATTTCTAGCAGCGTTCGATTCCGCAGTCATCTGGAGGGCAAGTTCAAGCTGGCATCCAAAAACTCGGGATGCTTAATAAGGCAAGACGGTTCTTCACCGCGGGCCAAAAACTGCTACTTTATAAGTCGCAAGTCCGGCCCCATATGGAGTACTGCTGTCACCTTTGGGTGGGAGCATCAGCAACTTCATCCTTTTGACTCGGTCCAGAAACGTGCAGTTAGGATTGTCAACGATACCAATCTCACAAATTTCCTAGAACCCTTAAAAGTCTGAGGAGAGACTGCCTCTCTGTACGTGTTTAACCGTGTGTACAATGGGCAGTGTTTTGAGGAATTGTTTGAAATTATGCGAACAGCTACTTTCTATCACCGCACCTCTCGCCATCGGCGTCGAGTTCATCCACATACCTTAGAGCCACTCTGGTCTCATACTGTGCGATTCCAGAGGAATTTCCTCCCACGCACATTCAGATTATGGAATCAACTCCCCGCCGAGGTTTTCCCTAAGGACTACAGCATGGGGTTCTTCAAAAAGGGTGTGAAAAGATTTTTAAAGAGTCGGCAACGCGCGAGTGATACCCCTGGTGTTGCAAGCTTATACTTAGGTACATACCTAGTGTTTGTAACAGCATTTATCCCTTTTGTCATTTATCATATCACATATTTAGGGAAAGTGATAAACGACAAAAGTGGATAAACGTAGGAAAGTAATAGAATTCTACACCATTTGACTTTTTTGTATTAGAAGTGTTCGAGGAGCCAGAAATGCATTTTCACAAGACTGTTTAATAATGTCGTGAAGTTTATGAAAATTAAAATATATATAATAATTAACGTGTGCGGTCGGGAAAGAAGTTTCTATAGTCAGACAATGTAATTCACGTATATCTATCGTATAGCCATCTTGGATTTCAAAATTAATGTCAAATTCGTAATCCGTAACCCATATCAATTTATTTATGAAAATATTGTCCGCCATCTTGGATTTTATTATGCGCTAAATGTAGATAGTTTTTCCATCTTTTATCTCTATCTAATTCTTTTATCTCTATCTAAATTTACTCGAACCACCAATATGTACTTAAGTTTGTAGTAGTAGTAGTTTACATTTTTTTTTAAGGAATATTATGACCTGGTAACTTAGACCTTTATGCCTATACCTTTAACACATCCCTTTTCTCCCCAATAAAACAGTGGAAACTTCATTAAGGCTTCGATGGAGTTTAGGAGTGAACACAAAAGTTACGATTTTCAATTTTATATCATTTGCCTACACTCGCACACGTTCACGAACACTTAATGGTTAGCTATCCACTATAACTATATATTAAACTTCGGAGAAACATAAGTTTTGGAAAATATTAGAAAACCGACACAGTGCACTTTAAATTTTCCCGCCTAAACTCCTCTTAGTTTACTTGATACGCGCGACAGATGTCAGTGACATTTCTAGGAATAAGGTTTTGTTGAAAAAAAACTATTATCGTACGTTATTGAATATAAATCGATCATCGTTTAAATAATATTTTAAATAAAATTGTTTTTATCTTGACTTAAAACATGAAATAAAACGAGAAGAATATTAGAACATCTGGCTAAAACAAATTATTCGATCCATGATATTTTCATTTTACCACAGTTTTATTTACCACAGTCAAACGATAGATGACGCGATGAACATCCCTTTTTGTCTTAGACTAGCCAACCAAGTTGGTTGGCTAGAGCTTTTTGTCAATAAAGTATGACAATAAGTTACATAATTGACCCTCTGAGATCTGTCAAAAATTATGGAACTTCATGCTTCAGCTCGATGACAACTGTCGCGCTTATCAAGCTAGATAAAACAAGTAATCCACTGTTATCGATTGCTCTATGTTTTCGGGACGGTTCAATAACATTGGCGGGAACGCAGCGCATCAGCAAATGCGACACAGATCCTTCCTTGCAGAGGCCGGGTCAGAGTATAGGGTCGGCTACTGACTTGATTGAAGGCTACTGAACTTACTGAAGGGAGGCGTTTCTTTTATGTATGCCGTAAGCTGTTGATTTAGGGAATCTTTACAGTGTAACCGGATTTTGTAGCGAGGCACCGAATGCCTCCAGCTAGGAGCAACTCATAGCTAAGCAACAGCAGCTAAGGGCGTCTCCTAACTTGCTGGGGGGACAGCTAGGGACGGTTGGATCTAGGTTTGATTAGTTAAGGGATAATTTAAAGCTACTGGCTCGGCGCGGGCAGCTCGAGCAAGGGACGGGGGGGTTACCGTTAGATACCGGTGATAGGGTCATCGGGGTTAGTCAGAGCGTGCCGCGGACAGCGGACTCTGCTGAGGGTCTGTAGTCGACGCTACTGACCACTAGGTGGTTGGATAGGTTACGCTTGGAGGTGCGTTTCATAAACTGCTTGATGGTAGGCAGTTTCAAATCGACGTACGAGTTCCCTATTGCGCACAAACCACGGGGCGGCGATGGCTTTCCGCATGAATTAGTTTTGGAGAGCTTGCAGACCCTTCGATGTGTGCGGACATAACGCTCGCATAGGTCACGATGGGACGAATGCACGTCAAATAAATTCTCACCATAAATTTAAGGGACAATTTACTGCGTGCATTGAGCATACCGTGAAGGCGTCCGAGAGCGAAAGCGGCGAGAGCGCACCGTCTTTATGTGGTCTCGGAATGAGAGACGGTAATCGAGAATCACGCCCAATTTGACTTTCTTTTCCTAAGGTTGAAGCGAGGCTCGCGGCTCATTTATTATATACTATCGTGTTAGGAAAAAATAAAACTATGTATTTGAGAAAAAGTAACCGCAGATTTATTGTTCTCAACGACATTATCTATTTTTATGCATGTTTTGTGAGATCTAAGGTTGAAATTCTTTAAGTATAATTTGAAAAACAATAAAATTACCCCTGTTTTGTAATATTTTTATGATCGAGTGAAGTTGTAGATATCGTGTTTTGAATCGAAGAATACTCAAGATCGTTTATTATACTCTTTGGTCTAGACTCTAGCCTTAGCGAGCGCTTACAAGTGTGTTAAGAGTCCCTTTTAGATTAGGGCACTTACGACAAAATTGCGAGTATTATATCATAGGATCAACGGCTCTGAATGTACCTACCTATTTTGTCATTTGTATTTTAAGTACAAATGGTTAAATACTGTATTTCGTATTTCAAATAGGTAAACGACTTAAATTTAATTTAGATACGTACATGCGAGATAGTATTTTGTTATTTAATTTAAAGCAAGTTATGTATTTTACCCATCGCTGGCAGTTGCGATGTTAGCAGTTGCAATAGCTATGTAATTTACTTCAATACTGTTATGAAGCCTGTGTGAGGTGAAGGTGTTCGTTCAAAAACATTTAAAGGTGTAAAATTGTCTTACTTAGGTTGGTATAAATTTTACAATGAAACCCATTTTCAGTATGCAGTGGCAGTTGTTTATTTTAAATTGTAGTTATTTACAAATAAGAGTACACCTGAAATATTGTGCTACAGATGTCATTTTCGCACATAATCGTTACATACTACTATATGTAATAGTTTAGGATTAGGCACTACTCAGCTACGCCATAAAATGGAATAAGATAAGTAAGTATTAAAAAAAACTTCTGACCTAAAAGTAAAAATATAATTAAAAAAATAGTGACGATCCTTAATCTACAGCCAATTAATTCAGCAGAGGAGTTTAGGCGGGGAAAATGTAAAATGCACGTTGTTGATTTTATATTTATTAATAGGTAGTTGCCAAAACTTGTTTCTCCGAAGTTTAATGTGTAATAATTAATGGCTAATATTGTGAAAGTGTGCAAGTGTAGGCAAATGATATATGTATAACTGAAAATCGTGACTTTGTAAGCCTTCCTTATTAAAGTTTCCACAATATTTTACTGGGGATTATTCTGAATACTTAATATTGGCAAACACACAAAGTGTGGCGCCATCTATAATAATCCCATGGTTGGAACTATTATTACTTGATTCCTCCAATTCCAAGTGTGGTATACCTAATCCCACGGGATTTAAAAAAAATGGAAATAATTTAAATAGCAGTAATAAGAAGAAACCTAGGTACGGTTGGATACAGTAGTTCACTTTATGATGCTATAAAGTTTAATTAGATCCATGAAACTGTTGGTGAACAATGTTCAGGGCGGCAACCAGCCGCTTATCAATATCATAATTCTTTTGCTAATATACTTTCGATTAAATAAGAAATACGGAATTGCAACGCTCTACATTATAATGGTTGTCTAAGCTGGTCTAAAACCTTCAAACTTCCCGCCACAAATCGTGACTTACCCCAATAAAAGTGATTCATAATGTTCCTACCTACCGTTTTTATGCTCACCGGATGTGGCCACTGGCGAGTAAGTAGAGCTTTTAAAGTTTGTTATTACGCGCGTGAAAACAAATTAATACATTAATTAAATTGTACCTTTTACCTTTAAATCATTATTTATACCTTTACATCGTACAGTAAAAATATCTAGCATGCCGCAGAGATATGTAGTTAGTCCGGTTTTGTTCGGAAAAAGGAGGACGTAAATTTCCGAAAGATATAACTTGAAAAACCACCTCCAAAAACTACTCCAAAAATAATGCAAATATAAAATAAAAGTTTAGGAAGTCGGTGCCTTCGATTTGGTTTAAAGTTTTGTTTCCTCCACCGACTTCCGAAACTGTTATTTTATATTTGCATTATTTTTATGTTTTTGAAGGCGGTTTTACTTCTTGTTAAGTTATTTTATTTCAACATTATTAGTAGCGAGTCAAAAGAACATTTTCCATGCTAAGATTATAAAGTTATTTTAGTAAAGGAAAGGTACTTAGTGTTCAGTAGTGGAGTAGGTTTTATGTTTAGCTGATATAACTAATTTCTTGAAAAAAAAGACGTGTGGCACTCGGGGTCTGCCGCGGTAAAGCTATTGCATAGCGTTTTTTATCAACTTATGTAATACAACCAATGCCAACCACCTAAAGGCGGGTTGCTGAACTAGAGAGACAAGCGTGTTAGGTTATTTTCGTTACGGAATTTCTGTATTCGGTCCCCACGTTCAAGGCCCGCGATAGAAGCTATGCAATAGCTTAAAAATATGCTTACAGGTCTCAAAATGACTCGTTTCTTTTTCGAATTTTAATTCGATATTCTAATCGACCTGTTCGAGGTCTTGCGCTTATTTAGTTACACGTTGCATATGACGTCAAGTCCTTGCTTTCAATGTTAATCAATTTCTGATCCGGTAATAAAATGTAATATTTTAAGTTTTTGTCAACAGGTCATAATATCCCTTCACCCGGTGTTTCGGATATTTCTCGTTGTTACTGATTTGGCATTTCATGTTAACGTAAGAAATCACTAGCTATGATTGTGCATTTTTTTTTATTATGTAATGATTATAAGAATAATTAAAGCAATTCGTATCTATGGCCGTAGGCAGAGAGGGTTCAAACCCTCCATGAAATGCCATACTTGGGTACCTGTTTCATACTGTACTTACTACCATATTTAGGTATAATGAACTTGTTACATAACATCTCCGATCCATATAGACCTCAAAGAAATGATTTCCTGGCTAATACCTTGTTCGTAGGTATCTAAATATCAGCAAATTAATAAAAAATGAACAACCTACAACTGACGAAGCGCTGATGCGATAGATACTTTAACTCTTTAATTCAACATAACACGATCTTTAGCAGGATTAGGATATCAATGATGCATAGAGATTGAAGATTCGAAATTGTATTAAATTAAAGAAGCCAGAAGAGCATTACAATTTATAAGACAGCTTTCTAAGCGAAGGATATACCTAAGTAATAACAATTATTGTGATGTAAAAATTTGGATACAAATTGAGAACTTATTTTTAAATTAGATATAAATAGAGGTAAGTACAACAACTAAACAACTTGTTCATCGGAAGGAATAGACCACTTCATGTCACATTGTTTCGCACGTGGCCACAGTCACCCAAGATGCAATATTAACTCTCCGCCGACTTTATCCTAAGAGCGCGGTAAAACGGCTAGTGAAGGCGAACTTTTAAGGTTCGTTTCCTCTAATTTAGCTCCTTTTTAAACCGCACCATAATAAGGACCAGACAAAATACCGCATTTCAGCTAAAAAAATGCCGTTTATATCTCGAACTTCAAAATTAACTATGGTACAGTACTAAATGCAGTCTCACACAACATAATTTATACAACATAAACAACTACGGTTTATACTCCTACAGTTTATACATTTATACAAAATATAAAATATTCTTGATAAAGACACCTTTACATACATTCCTTGTAATCCAACTGAATAATGACTTTAGCATCATATGCGACAATTATTGAATAATAAGATCAGATTTTGCAAATCATAAAAATTACGAATTATACAAAGTACGATGATATAATTTTTTTTAAAATATACTGAATCTAAATGAAAACAAAACCTAATTACAATTTTTCACTAAATTGAAATAATATTTATTCTGCAAGTAGATCTTTAGAGATACTTTTACATGTCAATGGTTTGGTTTTTTTTATAGCTATTATAAGCTTCGGCAAATCCTAACTGACGACCTCTGAGAAGAAACACCGAAACAAACTCAGAGAATCATGGTCTCTTTTAAAGTCCAGACATGGAAGAGCACTTATATGTGAGTGGCATGATGTAGAGTAATGGTCTGACATGGCCTTTTGAGGAAAGAACCATAGCAGCTTTGAGTAGACCAGTCCCATTAAATTAAATTATTGTTTCAAGTGATGAAAGAAGGCAGTTGTAGATAGTAGAACTTCCTTGTCTAGTCCTCTCTTCCATTAACTAAATATTAGTACTGGGCTTTAGCAGCAAGTTGAGCCTTGATAAAGCCAAGAATAAATTGGTAACTGTATCACGTATTTTATAGACGCTAAATAAAAGCAGAAAGGAGAATCCGCCAGTGCTTTTACTTATAATTCGTTTTGAGCAGCGAGTGCATGCACTTGAGTAAAAGCAAGCAAGCCTCCTTTCAAGCTAAATTTCTTAACGAATATTCCTTCATAAGAAACTAAACAGTTTGTGATAAAAAAGAAATTCTCAGTTTTACATAAAATAAGTCCTGAAAATATAAACATCACCAACATACACAAGGTTATATACAAGGTTATTCGGAAAAGATAAACCAATCCTAAAGGAGGTTGTAATAGGTATCAATGAGGCTTCAAACAAAAACTGTTGAATAAAATAATGATTGTAATAAAACTTTTACAAAATGAAAGAAAAATTTTCATCTTACTATAAGATTTTTTTTAGGAGCTCCTTTCCTTTAGAACTTAAAAAATCTTCACTATCACTGCATAATATAAAACAAAGTCCCCATCTGCATCTGTCTGTTTGTGAATTGAGTTCTAGCCAATGGATTTTAATAGTTTTCACTATAAATTAGAGATCTTCTGGAAGGTTTTAAATATATTCACATTTATTATAGAAACTATAGAAAACCACATTAGTATATTACATCCATGCATTGCCAGAGAGGGTCACTAGTATAGTATAACCACTTAACATACTTATTGGTATCCATTTTCCGAAGCACCTGTATATGCATACCTATTAAGTTTTAGTACATAAGAGAATAAGGTTCACTGACAAGAGTAAAATTTTAGCATCTAAATATTTGTGCTTATTGTAAGATTTTTACAGTTGATATCTTCAAGGCCTTATCATTATATGTAGGTACATGTAGGCAAACGAGGCTAAGATCTCAGAATTAATAAAATCATTTTAAGATTGTTTTAAAAATAATTTAAGTATGTATAAAGTATATGATTGTTTAATCAAATTTAAACACGACTTGTTTTTTTGTGTATATTCAAATAAAATTAATATCAGCTACACACTTATGTAGATTTACGAAATAATTATTAATATTAATTATATTTGAATATATATGTTATATTATGAATATACACAAAAAAACTAGACTATCATAGTTTATAATAATTGTTCATTATTTTTCAATATATGAATAATGATAGTGTTATAGCAACCATAATAAGAGTGTAATGATGATGAAAATCTTTAAATAATTGAAAACATTAAAAAATAACAACATTCTTGAATTCAACAATATTGCTTGGTGTATGTACAGAAACAATATTTAAACATTGAAATAAAACTACTTTTTACGGATTTTATCGCGTTGTATTGATATTATTTGATTTCCGACGTTTCGGATCCTTTAAGGCATCCATGGTCACGGGTAGACTAAGTTGTTGGACGTCTTAATGTTACAATTACTAACACAGCTACCTTACATTTTTGTTAATTATTGGCGATCCGATTCACGCAGAACGAGCTCACCGTATCCTTCGGTCTTGCAGTTTTGGACTTGGATTTTGATTTTATGGAATCTATAATGCTGGGCCTTGTCTAGAGTATGTTCAAGAAGTCAGCAGTTTGTGAACATACTCTAGACAAGGCCCAGCACTATATCAGATTTGATAAACCACAAGTCCTCGCAAAAGAAAACCGATTCCTTCCCAGGATGATTCGCGAGGCTATTGAAATTAAAAAACATCCAAATTTCAATAGAAAAGATGGCTAGGTCTTACCACCTGCTTGGAACCCCATTATAGATTCCATAAAATCAAAATCCAAGTCCAAAACTGCAAGACCGAAGAATACGGTGAGCTCGTTCTGCGTGAATCGGATCGCCAATAATTAACAAAAATGTAAGGTAGCTGTTAGTAATTGTAACATTAAGACGTCCAACAACTTAGTCTACCCGTGACCATGGATGCTGTAAAGGATCCGAAACGTCGGGAATCAAATAATATCAATACAACGCGATGAAATCCGTAAAAAGTAGTTTTATTTCAATGTCTAATATTCGCGTAAGTGTCAGAAACCAATATTTAAACAATCTGGCATTAGAAATAAATTTGACTGTGGTTTTGTAATGTTAAAATTGCCAATTAAATAAAAGTGTTTCTAAGGCAGTGGTTCTTTACATTTCAGTGATGAGGGACCATTTATAAAAATGGTCTTGCCATGGACCACAAGCTGTTTGGCGGTAGTATAAGTTCTTGACATACCACAGTCGCAGTTATTTATTTAGTAATTTTAGGACGATTTCACGGACCACTTGACCACAAGTGCTCTCAGGGACCACCAGGGATCCAAGAACCACTGGTTAAAAACCACTGTTCTAAAGTAAGGTAATATAATATTAATCTTGGTGACCTACTCACAAGAAATGGGCACACTTTGTATTAGCTGAATATGATCTGCTTCATTCAAAATAAAAACATGCCTTTGATAGCTAAAATTGTTCACATATTTCAATCTTTCAGAAGTATAATAGTAACATAATTATAACATTATATATACCAAAAATAGCATTGGTCGCAACATTAAGCCTGCTGTGCACATTATACACACTACCTTTAAATCACTTTAGCTTATGTAAAAAGCATTTAGTTCATAAAACATAAACTTTCATTAAGAAACAACACATCCATTCTTGTCTGGTATATGTCCATCTGATCGCTCAATCTCCGACAGTATGGCATGGAACATGTCGGTCACAGACTGAAATTGTATAAATAAAAACCATCAATAACATCTTATATACATAAAATAACTTTTAACAAAAAGTAAAACCGCCTTCAAAAACATAAAAATAATACTAGGTGCACAAATTTCGGTGACTTCGATTTGGTTTGAACTTTTGTTTTCGCCATCGAATTCCGAAACTGTTGTGCACCTAACATTATTTTAATGTTTTTGAAGGCGGTTTTACTTTTTGTCAAAAGTTATTTTATTTCAACATTTTTAGTAGCGAGTAAAATTTTACGCATACCTAGACGACGTTATCATTTTATCATTTAAGTTACTGTTATTGTCATTTTGTTCTAAATTTTGTGATCAGATCTTGACCAAATTTTTATGGGACCACACAAATAAAATAATAAAAAAACATCAAAATCGGTTCACCCAGTCGAAACTTTTGAGGTAACAAACATAAAAAAAATACAGTCGAATTGAGAACCTCCTCCTTTTTGAAGTCGGTTGATAAAACAAAGTCGGGTTAGTAACACCATTTATAACTCAAGAACGGCTGGACCGATTTTTATGCTCTTTGATTTGTTGGGTTTGTCTCCACCCCGAATAGCAGAATTACTATTAAAACATCGAAAAAATTCACGAATTAGAAAATTATGACGAAAATTTATTTTCTCATACAATTTGTATTGAGAACGGATTGAAAGAAATAAAACACAGACAAATGAACATGGCGTTGTATGCTCAGTAAGGCCAGTAGATGGCCTTGTGTGCATTATCCAAACTCCTCCTAAGCAGCTTAAGAATGGTGTGATTTTGATTATTTTTTTGTGTGCTTAAGTAGGTCCCTGCATTGTAGCTAAAAGTAGTGTAAAGTGTCAATTTTGACCAATGGCACAGTTTTTAGCTTGATAAGGATTTCTAAGCAAAGGTTTTAGTTCTCAGTTGAGACTGTTGTATAGTTAATGTCTCGATTACTACTGCCATGAATCTAGAACTTGTTAAAGACCTACAAACTGCGAAAAATCACTTGAAATTTGAATTTGGCGGGCTCAGGTGAACGATCAGCCATAAGGGCCGATTTTTTTTATCGCCAGATACCTTTTAATTGAGAAATAAAATTGACGTTAGACAGATTTTGTATAGGAAAAATGTCAAAAATTCTAAGTTATTCCTCAGCTAGTTAACTGGCGATGGCCCTAAGTGAATGTTATTTAAAGATATGGTGGTTAAATTGTAAGAGACAACATTGAATGCAATTGGATTTCCTTTATGAATTAAACACTGAACAGAAACTCACCTCATTTCGTTTAGCACTAGTCTCAACAAATGCAGCTTTCCATTTTTCTGCAAGTCTTTTTCCTTCCTCTGTACTTATTTTTCTTTCTAAGTGAAGATCTGTTTTGTTACCAACTAATACTATGGGCACACTGAAATTAAATATTTCAAATTTACATTAAAAATCTACAATAATAAATAACAAATAAATAGCTAATATAAATTACTTACTGTATTTTACCAATCATGTCCAGAAGTTTATCATAAATAATTTGTACTATTTGAAAACTCTTACTAGATGTTATGGAGTAGACTAGTACATAACCATGAAAGTCCATGCTGTACTGGAGCGGAAATATACTATATTCATCTTGACCAGCTGTATCAACCAGCTTCACCTCATATTCAGTTGAATTCAGCCTGATGAATTTTGTGAATGCTTTGAAATAAAATAGGATAGATTTATTATGTATTGAATTTACATTGGTAAAACAGGTAAATAATACTACTTTTAATAATAAACAATATTTATTATACAGGTACAGTTAACATTATAATAAATACTGTTGTTTTTGTGGATTAATTATTTTTAATTATTTAGGTAGTTCCTGATAGATTTTCTTTTCATCCCATCAAGTAATTAATTACAGACACAATGCGAATTTCTACTGTGTTGTACTCCGGGGGTCCTTATGGGTGTTGCTGAGTTAATACTGGTTATTTATAGGGATCACAGCAGTGTAATTTATACAGGAAATATTTTTTGGGTATGATTTTATCAATTAATAAATGCATTTTCAATGTTAGGTTTACCACCATTCACTTGGTAAATCTTAGGATTTGCCTCAAAGATACGGTAAATGTTGAAATATTTTTGAACAGCAAAGGCGTAGTCGACAGAGCCCTACTACCGAGTGGTTAAAAAAAATAACCACAAAGGGGCGGGGTCTTGCAGAGCCCGCCATCCCCTTCTAACCCAACGTGTCCGAGTCTAGGTACCCCAAGTCCAGAGCTCCCTGCGATCGCTTCTGCAACCTAAATTCTCCTAGTACCTATATTAGTTAATGCAAGCGAGCGGTCAAGCTGATTGGTCAATTTTCATAACCCTCCAATTTGACCCCTATTAGGCATTTTTTCGTTGAATTAAAGAACTGATCTATTTATTAAGTGACAGATCTATTAATTTAATGATTGAACAATTTAAATGTTACTAATAGTTTGTTGATTAGATTTATAAGGTGAAAGATTTACTATTTTTAGGTACAAATGTATTATTGCTGCCCTTGACTTACTTTTTAGAGGACAGATCTTATATTCAGGCTATAGAAAAAAGTAATCAAACTATAATTTAACATACATATTTACATTAATCTGATGATTTATACTTAGAGATAGTTTTGATGAATATGATGACCAATATATTTCTTGGGGATAGATAATAATATTAGGGTATTGCAGATTATTGATACATCTAAACTTACAGAAAATATTGTTCCCAATATTTTTTAAACAGTGCGCAAATAATTTTTGGTGGTTCAATAACAGTTATAGAACACATAATAATATGAAATAATGATGGTTTACAGGTTCTAAACTGTACTATTGGATATTCATTTGTAGTCTACCGTTAATAAATCCTTTATTTAATTAATTTGTACTTTAATAAGACTAATAATATAATTTTTAATTGCAGGATTTACTTAGTAACATAATTATTTAGCTTTTTTTAGTCATGTAAGTAAATCACAATGACCGTTAATCAATTATGAGTTAATTTTACTAGCAAGGAGACAAAAGTACTTTTTAAATTGATCACAATAATGTACTCAAGAACGGTAAATTTGCATCGTAAGTATTCTATACTCATTTTATCAGGTTATAATATTTCTCTATAAATTTAATATAAAAACACTTACTGTTTTCAATTGTAGGGTCATACGAATCAACGAACTGTCCTTCTACAAACTGTATAATTAGTGATGATTTACCTGAAAATGTTCCTAAATTATTATAACGTCACATACAACTAAATAAGACGCACAATACTGAAATGATAACATTACCAACGGAACGGTAACCCATCATAGCAATCTTTCTTTGTTTTGATGGCATTTTCATCAATAAATTATGTTGATCGTTTAAAAAAGACGCACGCAAGCTATGAAATCTAAAAACATAAATTCAACCAAATTCATTTCTCCGAAAAAGACTTGTGTTGTTTGACTTGACAATCAGTGTTGCCAGTGACAGATGGATATATATAACATGGGTCAGCTCCAAAAGTAACATTTTTACCAAAAAAGTAACATTACCTTATTTTATGTGGACATGACTATAATACTATAAAGGCACTTTATTACACAATTAATAGAAAGGATTTCAGTCCTATTAGTTAAGCTTCGAAAGAATTAAAATAATAGTTGAACTTATAATTGACTGATGATCCTGAAAAAACGAAAAATCTGACACCACTAACGCTCGCTCGCTCGGCTAATGGCCAGTCCCTATATCAAATCCGTTGATAGATTTGCTTACTAGAGATAGGATTTTGACCTTACTTGTATGCACCTTATGTCAAAATCCTATCTCTACTTATGCAAATCTATCGACGGATTTGTTATAGGGACTGGCCATAAGTAAGCGGAATGGGAGAATTAAAAATAGACTCGATTAAATGAATATTCGCTAAAACGAAGTGATGAAGTTCACAAAATCAAGTGCGCCAACACGACGAACGAAACTTTCTTACATGCGTTGCGTATTACGACTATTTTTTGGTTGCTGGAAAATATTTTAATATTTTTTATTAAATCTTAAAAGTAACGTAAATGTAACATTTGTAGTCGTGTAACATGGAGGTAACATGAGAGGGTATTATTTAACGTAAAATGTTACAAAAGTAACATTCTGGCAACGCTGTTGACAATGTCAAAATTAATGAATGAAATTGAAAAATATAGACCACAGACTAACAGACTAATATAGATAGGTACTATTGTAAGAAAAGCAATGATCTTTCCTATTTATTACTATACTCTTTGCAATGTTCTCTAAGCTACTAGACTGGATAGGCTATGGCGAACAAATGACAGCATAATTTTTGGCTCAATTTGAAGCGCTGCTCCGTGCTTTTGTGGAACTAAAATTGACACTGATTGACACATAAACAAATGGCCGACGAGATTATAAGGTTGCACCGGAGCGAAATTCTGACCACCGGTTAAAATCACCGGTGATTGCATTCTCCGGAGATTCACCGGTGATCACCGGAGAATGAAGCCATTATTAATTTCTTATAAATGAGAACTAATATTGCGCTCTAACGCGTGATTTTAATTCGCTTAAATTCATAAAAAAGATGAATAATTGGAAAATCATTATGACACTAAATGATAACGTCATGAAGTGCCTGATTTATGATTGTTTTTTTACATGAAAGAGAAAAGTAGGTCAATCAAATGACTTGACAGCGCGATTCTTTAAGATAAAAGTTGACTGCATCTTCAAATGAAGAACAAGAAGGTTCGAGTTTTACAAATATATAAAAAAAATTAAAAAAGCAACATACAACACTTGTAACAAGAAATGAGACAGGAACGCAAACTGAAATTGAAAAATAAATGCATGCTCATTGCAACAAATTATTAGGAAAGCTAGTAGCAAGTGAAATGAAACACATAAACGGCCAAGAGCCATTAACTCAAGTTAATGGCCGAAATAATAAATCTCATTCGAAAGGAGCAAATTAGTAAATTGTTGTACCTAAGGTAGTTGTCCCACGCGAGGAAACGACTAACTACTTTTAAACTCCAAAGTCTTGAACATCACCGCAATATTGCTAGCTTATCGGTTTTTTATCGGATACATTTCGGAGAGTGTGCATCAGATCCCCACGATCTTATCCCCCCTAGCCCTTTCCACTATCGTACGACCAGAAACACGAAAAAGCGTCATCGATTCACGGTGGACATTCCAAAAGCCCGAACGAAACGCTTTAAGTCCATTTTTATAATGCGTACTGCTGAAATATGGAATGCACTTCCCGAGTGGGTCTGGGATAGATATAATCTGGGTGTATTTAAATCACGAGTGAATCAGTTTCTTCTAGGCAAGCGCGCTCCATCGTAGATCGCAGTATCGCTTAACATCAGGTAAACTAGCGGTAAGGCGTAAGGCTATCACGAATAAAAAAAAAACTCGCTCAAGAAACATACAATAAATATACATTCCGTGTAAACAAAAGAGATGCTTATATTAATAGTTAATCGCTGACTGTTTACACTGCAGGCGAGGACTCGCTCCACTAGTTTGTCGCTGAGCGACAAGAGCTATCAAAGATAAAACTCGCTCAGCGATGCTCGCTAGGCAGTCAGAACTCACGCCGGGAGTTATAATTGTTTATATGAATTCAGTTTTGTGTCCCAAAGACAGGGATATTATCGGACACTTAAACATCGCTCTTTTCTCATTGGGAACACGTTTATCGGTTTGTGTAGGATTGCCGCGTGAGCGACTGGCGCGAGTAATCGCCCGTCGCACTCAAATACTCGCTTAAGGCTCCTGTCCCACCGCCGACGATGAAGGAGAAGCGAGTAGAGCTAGAAACTAGAAACGAGTTTGCGAGCAGCGGGAAGCGATTGTGTAGTTTCGATAGTTTTATCGCTGGGCTATAGGCATTAAAAGTTCTAGTTTCTAGCTCTATTCGCTTCTCCTTCATCGTCGGCGGTGGGACGTGCCTAATATACTTTGTTAAATACTAAATATTATTTGTTAATAAATCTTCCTTTATTTTTGTAGTATATGTTACATTAAAATATTTTATTCCGATGTAATACGATCACCGGAGGTTAACCGGTTAATAACCGATTGATTCGATCGAGTACTTTTACCGGCGATTCTCCGGTACTCACTGCTCCGGTGCAAACCTCTAATTGACAAATAAAAAATTGCAAAAACCTTAGATCATAGAGATGGGCTTAAACGTTAAAAAAATAACACTGCTAAATGCTAATGCTGATAATATTTAACACTTACATTTAATAGCAATTTTTAGCAACTGCTAAATTTCAACACATACAGATTGTTAACATTATTAAGTTAGAGCCCTAAAACGTACACACTTACATTTAATAGCTATTTTTAGTAACTGCTAAATTTCGACACATACAGCCCTAAAACGTAAATATAGTTCGTATCGAAGCGAGGATCGTACTAACAAATTACTTAATTAAACTTAAGAAGATCAGTCTTTATTTAACACTAAGTAGCTATAATATTCATCTCCGAATCCGAACGCAGTTAAATAATATATCAACTCGATTAAATGACAAAATAATCAGATTCAAATCTGTCAGACTGAACACAAAATTAACAGTTGCGAAATGCAATTGAGACGGTGATGTACTTATTGAAAAAAATGCAATTGAGACGGAGCATCATAGTGTCTTTTCTTTCATTTTTGCTAGGTATGTTTTGTTCATAGTATAAAGCGAGACAAACATAGATCCGTCCGTTCAGTCTGTAGCCTATTGTGTGTCTGTCTTAAAAAGAAAGAAACAAACAACTGCATTGCCCGCGCGCGTCTTCTGCCACGGATAGTCTGTTTCAACTTTCATTCATTCATTGTTTTGTGACTGCTAAATTTAACACATAA
This sequence comes from Acronicta aceris, assembly GCA_910591435.1. Taxonomy (NCBI): domain Eukaryota; kingdom Metazoa; phylum Arthropoda; class Insecta; order Lepidoptera; family Noctuidae; genus Acronicta; species Acronicta aceris. The sequence goes on along the minus strand of OU342763.1, from coordinate 5,150,072 downwards.
CTTAGAAATTATTTAACAGGTGTTAACACAAAAATATTTTAACACTGTTAATTTACCAGGTTATTAAATTTAGACCCATCTCTATTAGATCAGCAGATAAATTAGTTAAAATTTAATTATCTTTTAATACTAAAACGTTCCTTTAATAAATCAAATTTAATTAGCTTGCTACACTAAATTAATCTGTGAATATATTCAAATAAAGTTATAATGGAAGAGCCAATAAAACCTAATAAAGAAGACTGCTGTAATAGTGGCTGTGTTCCTTGTATATTTGATGTATATGAAAAACAATTATCTCTTTATCAAAAGTATTTACGCGGCACTAGTGTAAATAGTATATCACAGGATAATGGCATATCACAATTGAAATACACAGAATTTACTGTTGTTCAAAATGTGCAAGTTTGTAATTTACACAATCTTATTACATTTATAAGGAAATCTGTAGATAAAAATGTTTGGTGGAAACCTGGTGATCACTTTCTTATTAAATATACTGCAACAGAATCACCATGTACAAGAGCATACACACCTTTGAAAGTCAAGAATGAACAGATTGAACATCAGGCTTTTGCAATAATTGTAAAAAAATATGTTAATGGCTTGGTTTCTACTCATTTGTGCAACATAAAAGAAGGGGATTCCACACTGTGGAGAGGGCCGTATGGACATTACCAATTAGAACCCAATAAATTTCACAGAGTAATAATGATTGCACAGGGTACTGGAATAGCTCCATTTATTACAATCATAGATAAAATTTTAAATAATGAAAATGATATGACCAAAGTAATACTTTTATACTGTTGTAAAAGTGATACTATTTTATTTAGGGAGGAACTCTACACTTTTAAATCATATTGGAATTTTAAATATGAAATATTTTTAGATTGTTCAACTTCATCCAATTTCAAATGTAAATACCAAGAACCAATTAAAAATCATAAGTTAAGTATTGATTATTTATGTAATTTGGAGCCTTTTCTATCCAATGATCAGTTCCTTTTGTGTGGATCTTCTAACTTTAATGAGGTTTACCATATTTATTTGAAAACAAATGTTCCTAAATTAGAAAATATTATTCTATTCTGACAATCTTCTAGTTTTATTTCCCACTGTATACCTAATGTAACAACATTATTATTCATGCAAAATTTTATGATGTACTTTCATATATCTACCATAGCACCTGCAAAAATCTTAAGGTGGTGAGCACCTTTATTGGGTAAAACTGATCTGGGCAAGACCTCAGCATAATGCTCAATGACCTTGACAGAGATTCCAACAGGTGGGTCTTAAAATGAACATGGGCAAGACAAAAGTCATGTCAAACACCCATAAATAATATTACTGTTATGACATTTTAGTTTAATTTTTTTTTTAATAAATAAAAAGTTTTATTATTGTTACTCCTTTTACTATTGTGCCAAAAGGGAAATCAATAATAATACAAATGTATGAACAGCTGATTTTCTTTAGGGACTGCTGGTTATTTTTTATTACATTTCAGAGTTGGTTTCATAGCTTTATGAATAATAGTTATGAGTTTAACAACCCGTTGAATGTTTTCTAATCGCAGGTTGAATGTACCTTCACAGTTGACATCTACATGACTATCGTACAGCAGTCATAGTTGAATAATGATTCTCATAATTATTAGTTTACTCTTTGATAATGATTATTTTTAGGTCAATAACATTTAACTATTTAATGTCATTCTCAATAACCCTCAATGTGTATTTTTTTTAAATCGTGATTATGAAATCACGTGAATTCTGAATTCGTTTGATGTTTTTCTCTTTGTATTTCATACAAATTATTTTAATAATAATAATCCATTTATTTCAGATCAGTAGAATCCATTTTGTTAGTACAGTACACAGTACATACAGTATGTATCATAGTAAGTTGTTATAAAATAATATAATAAAAAAACAATTTATTTATTTATTAGTATAATATTTACAGCATTATTTTACCAAAATAATAACTAAAAACTTTTTTATTTTTTTTGTTTATCTGTACGTTATATTTTTATAAAAAAACATAGTTCTAACCAAAAAAATACATTGTTTTCGTTTTTTTTAATCGGTAATTTAATATAAATAATAGTAATGTATGTTTTGAACGTTGCTATTAAAAACTATTTAAAAGAAAAATGACATTACAGCAGATCATAGACAAGTATTTTAGTCAACTTCATTCAAGAGTCGTTTACCTTTAAAGCATCATAGTACGATTTCCATTCAAAAGCAGGCCTGCTACAGGCTCAGGCTACAGGCCTACTCAATGAGTATAGTAACTGTTATTGTATTGACTGGAAATTAAATGATTTCAGGCTTATAGTAAGCCCCCTGATCCAGTTACAATCGTGTGTGTAAGACGTAAATGTGTGAGTTTGGCAACACTGGTTTTCATAGAAAGTAGGCAATTTGCCACTTGCAGGTTTTTAATGATCCGAGTTAAAAAAAACCCTGTCCGATCCGAAAGGAGCATACAGGTATCTCAATCACATCAAATAATAAATTATTTCAAGCATCTTTTTGTATTTTCCGTGCCATGTCTATTGATTATAAAACTATTTTAATGAAGGAAAACCAGAAGACGCAGCTTCGAATCCTGTCCGCAGTCAAATTTTTCCTTCGCTAAAATAACTATAATAGGGAATATTTTGTTCTTGAAATTAAAAAATATTTTATAGATTGAGCCGGATTTAGATACCTAATAATACGTTTACGGGAGGGACAGGGTTTTCTTAAAACTTAATCTAGTGTCATTCACCTGGGCACACTGATCTCGTTTATGTAGGTATTTCTCACATAAAGAGTAGATATAGAGTATGTACATATAGATAGCGATTTAAAATAAGCACGCACAAACCACTTTCATGTGAAACATACCTACATTATTTATTCTCAGTAGTTGTACATAATTCTAATTTTAATTATCAAAGCAAACAAAACTTTATCAACATTTTTTTTTGTTTTTTTTTTTTATAGAATAGAAGGGCAAACGAGCAAGTGGGTCACCTGATGGTAAGTGATCACCGCCGCCCATTGACACCCACAGAACCAGAGGGGTCGCAAGTGCGTTGCCGGCCTTTGAGAAAAGAATAGGCTCGCTTCTTGAAGATTGCCATGTCGTACCGGATCTGAAATACCTCCGCCGGTAATTGATTCAACAGAGTGGAACATACATTATCATCAAAATATTTTACAGAAAACAATTTTTAATTTCTTTTCTGGCAGCACTGACAAAGTTCGGTATGGATTTTCTTTCGCGCCGGCGCGAAACGTGTTCTTCGCTTTTGTCGTAACTTCCTTGCCTTGTATTTTTTCATGTATGTATTTTCTTTCAAATGAATTAAAAGCATATGTCCCGAATATAACTCTCTTGCTAAGCGAACTTGTCTTCATAATGACACTTAAAAATATGTTCAATACATAATTACGAAAACTTACCTAAAACGATAATTATAAGTGCTAGCAAAATAAAATTCATTATGTGTGTAGTCTGAACCAACCAGTGCTAGAATTTTGCTTAAGTGCGTCTGACGAAATGGGTTCTATCGTGTTGAAAAGTTTATCCATCCTTCTAGGGGTGTTCTTTGTATTTGTTGGAATAACAAAGCTAACCCCATTCATTTCTAAGGAACTGCACAAAGATTTGGTAAGCATTTTTTTAATAATATGATCTAAGTAACCCCGCAATCGGAGATTATAAGGTCACTATGTGCATTTAGATTTTTGTAACGGAGCGAGTGGCTTGCTATTTTGGTATTTGGCCTGCCGCCTAATACCACCACGGAGTCGTCTTGTTACGACAGCCGACGTAAGCGTGACTCGATCGCGTCGTATCCCCCCTGGGCTAATTCTTAATCATCGGTAATTTATTTCTTGGCGCATGTTGTTAATTTGGTTTTAAAGGTACATTGCAATCGATTCTACGTTTGCAACGAAAGTAATTGAAGGCGGTTTTACTTTTTCATAATATTTCAAGATTTTGAGTAGCCAGTAGAATTGTACGTATACCTACCTAGAGTCTAGACGATATTGTCATTTACGCAGTCGTTACGTGTAATTTATCTATCTAAATTTTGTGATCAGATCTTGACCAAATTTTTATGGGACCATCTCTGAAGTAAATAAAAAATTCATCAAAATCGATTCATAATTAGTTGACGGAATTATCGCGTAACATACATACAAAAACATAATCATACAGTTGAATTGAGAGCCTCCTCCTTCTTGAAGTCGGTTATTTTTATGTTTTCGAAGGCGGTTTTACATTTTCTTAAAAGTTATTTTATATTTATCTAGAGTTTCACTCACGTCCTAAAAGATTAACATAAGTACTATACCTAAGTCAGATTCTAGGCAGCGTATAAAAATGAAACGCATAAGATTTTAAGTTAGACCTCTATCAATACATCCGTGAATACTGCATTTAATTCCATGCAGTATTTATTTATTGCGTGATGCGCGTACAAACATACAGACAGACAGACAAAAATTTAAAAAAAATGGCTTCTGTTGCTCTAATGAAGACCCCCCATATTCGTTTTTCTTTAATATCTATAATGTACAGACATCAGCCTGTTGCAATTTTATTAGATGTATAGACAAGGTTTTAGATACTTTAATTAACGCGGCTTATAAGATGAAACATGCACCAGATTTTAAGTAAGACCTCTAGCAATACATTGGTGAGATCTGCATTTAATTCTATGCAGTCGTCTTTGCGTGATGCATGTATCTACACACATACAAACAGACAGACAAGATTCTAAAAATTGTTGTTTCGGCTTCTATTTATCTAATAAAGACCTCCTTAATAGTTAGTTTTTCTTCAATATCTATAATGTACAGACATGCATCGGTCTCTTAAATCGCCGCATGTATGAAAAGGTCTTTTCGACCAATTTGACTGTTGTTTTTGGTTGTGTTCGTCCGGAATTTGGAAGGGAAAAATTACGCAGGTACCGCTGCGCACGGGTATCTAGTGTTCACTACATAATTATAAAACAAAGACCTCTGGCCCGCTGCGTCTGTCTGTCGCGATAAACTCAAAAACTACTGAACGGATTTTCACATAATTGATATTAAGTACGGTAAATTGGTGAAGTTCAGCTAGTTAATACAATATAAACGCGTGTCGTTACGTTACATAGGTAGCTTAGACGTGAAAAAAGCGTATATTTATATTGAAATAAAAGCACTTATCGCGTTATATTTCTATTAACAAATTCTGACGTATGGGACCTTTTACAAAGTCCATGGTCACGGGAAGACTCAGAAATCAGTAACAAAATAGCGGGCCTTTGAGTAGGTAAGCACAATCTGTCATAATTGGAATTTTTGTCTGTCGGTATATCTGTTTGAAAGCACATGTAATGATAACTACCTACTAAATGGATTTAGAGGAATCGAGGAGAAAAATCTTACGGCCACGTTTAGGCTTTATTTTTAACACCTGAGAATTCCAAATGATATTTATTTCTGTACTTATATAGATCTTTTACGGACACTTTTACAAGTTTTTTTTTTAATAGATGACATCGGCATTTCCTAGCTGACAAACTCTGAGAAGAAACACCGAAACAAACTCAGAGAATCATGGTCTCTTTTAAAGTCCAGACGTAATACTTAGTAGCAAATATGTGAGTTCCAATGTAAGAAAATATCTGAAATGGCCTTTAGAAGAAAGAGCCATTGCGGTTTTAAGTACATAATCTGACGGGTGACGGCACACATGCATCAGTCATTGGATAGCTCGACCATAATCTAGGGAGCTATACAACCCGTCGCTAGAGATGGGTTTATGCCAGGGCATTTATTTTTTTCGCCCAAAATGCCTGGGCGGAAACCCATCTAGGTATATAGATGGGTTTATGCCAGGGCATTTATTTTTTCGCCCGAAATGCCTGGGCAGAAACCCATCTATACCCGTCGCACGACGATACCGGATCACTGGAACATTTGCATAGGCCAGATGAAAATCTCAAAGCCGCCAGACCGCTTAAATCTGTGTATAATATCTAGCTGTAATTACATTTACATTACACATTTACATTTTCCTTTATATATAATAATTGAATAGGTAGATACATTAAATTGAATGTCCCCAAAAAATTACAGTACATAATGTCTTTGACAATAAATTGATTAATAAAAATTAAATAATAGAAATAATTAAAATTAAATTCATAATACAATATTGTTATTATAAAATCAATAGCCTGGTTCATTGGGAGTTTTATTAGGAATAGATCTTATACCTAATAATAGCTAAATCGGTTTTATCTCGTGACCCTGAGTCCGTGGCACTCATACATGTATACATATCTACAAAGTAATTTATTATATTCGGGGATATCTATAATAAAGACTCAACCTTGAAATAGTTTTCGCTTTGGTGATCATGCACATAAACATTAACGATCGAATAGCCGAATGATTTCATCTTACACCCATAGAGTAGGTAGGTATCACTTTTCTATGTCAGATCGATGAGATTATAATTTAGAATTTTGTTACTATCCGAAAATACGAGAATTATGGTCTCGTATTTTCGGATTGGTTTCAATGCATTAGCATTGGTTTCAATGATTTAAATGCCCCTCAAAATAACGGTTTCTCATACACATCGAGCTGAATTTTATTTTCGAGATTGTTTGAATCTTTACGCATAGGTAGTTTTTCTATAATGGTCGTGTTTCAAAGTCGGATTCGAACTCCTAATGATGATGACGGTCACGCTGTGCTCGATCGATACTACTTACTTACTAACCTAAATAGCCATTGACCGGTGTTACGACTGTTACGGGCCGTAATAGGTATTTGTAGCAAGCATGTTACGTTAGGCCGTGTGCTAAAATCCGTGTACATAGATCTGTCTTGCTGCTCGCTTTGTAACATGTTACATTACGCCCTGTAACACCGGTCATTACTTACCCTCGTCAACAGTTGTCGCTGTAACCTCCCAATTGTCGCCGTCGTTTTATTCAATGACTTGACGCTTCAAACGAAACTGTTCAATTAAAGATTATCAATTAATCAAGTGGGTTGTTTGTCAAATTCACCTTGTCGGCTTTATTGAAATCATACCTACCATCGTACTAGCTACCGATAATGTCACTCACATCTTAAAGACTAATCTAACGATATTTCAGCTCATGTCCTCGTGTGTTTAACTCAGTTCATTTGTTATGCCACATGCATTAGAGAGAACGCGTTTCGATCTAACCATAAACATAATCAACCCATTATACTGTCCCACTGCTGGGCACGGGTCTCCTCTCAGAATGAGAGGGATTAGGCTATAGTCCACCACGCTGGCCTAGTGCGGGTTGGCAGACTTTACACGCAATTGAAATCTCTCAGGCATGCAGGTTTCCTCACGATGTTTTCCTTCACCGTTTAAGCGCGTGCGTGAACACACGTGCGCACATGACTTCGAAAAGTCAGAGGTGCGGGCCTTGGGTTCGAACTCGAGACCTTTGACTTGGCAGTCCAACGGTCATACAACTAGGCTAGTCTAACCAAGACAATAAAAAAAAATATGGTGGTGAATCGTAGGACAAACAATCGATTTGACCAAAGTGAAATAGGTAGCTTACGAAGTTGTCACTAATACCGGAAGTTGCGAAAAATAAATAAAAAATCGATGTGCCGTGACATGATCCGCTTGAACGACGAAAACCTTACGAAGATATGGAAAGATCGATGCATAACTGAAAAACACCGAGGTTTGCTTAATGGGATGTTAGGCTTAAGCCACACTGAATTGGCAGCGTTCAGCAGCGATGCGAAGAGCATGCCACAGAGCTCGGGCAGCCGCCCGGACGTCGTCACCTCGCGCCGTCTCGCGCGATCGCGTGGCGGCCTAGCGCCGCGCTACCGTGCGCCAGTCTGCTATCTACCTTTGGCAAGAGAACTTCTGTTTTGGAAAATATGGACTCATTCATGATAGCACTTATTTCTGAAGTAAGGAGGAAAAAAATAAATGTAGGCTAAAAAGAAGTAGCGAACAGCCTCGCGCCGCGAGACGCTCCGCCACGCCTCGTTAATTCTATCGAGCGTTTCTATATCTTGTAACATCTATACTTATAATAAATCTGTAGAAAGGTCAATTCTGTACATGAAATATATTTCCAAAATAACTATCAGCGGGTGATTAGTGATCGATACTGACGCCAAAAATGCAATCAGTAAAATTTTTGTCTGTCTGTCTGTCTGTCTGTATGTTCGTTATAGAAACAAAAACCACTCGACGGATTTCAACGAAACTTGGTACAATTGTTTTTCATACTCTTGGGCAGGTTATAGTATACTTTTCATCACGCTACGATCAATAGGAGCAGAGCAGTGAAGGGAAATGTTGGGAAAATGAGTGATTCATGAGAAAGGTTTCAAGCTATAAAACATCACGCTACAACCCTTAGGAACGGGGCAACGCAGGTGAAACCGCGGGCGAAGAACTAGGGAAAAGCTAGTTGTACATAAAGTTTATAATGTCTTGTTATTAAAACTGATCGTTTCTTCGCTGCCAATTCAGTGTGGCTTGAGCCTTAAAGTCAACGTTCTCGCGGCCGATCACCCATAAGATGGACCTCATTAAATAGTCTACGAACTTTTCCCTTAGAGAATATACACGAAGTGCCACAAATAGGGAGAAATGGAGGTGTCCCAAAAGCCGTAACCAATCCATCATATAATAGGTACATAACCACTACGAAGAAGAAAAATGAAACGCATAAAGCTAAGTCTTTGGTGGTAAAACGAGTGTTACAGTTCGGTTCAAATAACTGTGCGTATCTGAAGCTGTACGCAAGTGGTTTTGCAATGGTAAATTTTATTATAGTAACTGGGTATACAGACAATTGGGGTCCTAATTATTCGCATTCGCTTAGTAATTTCGGTATTTTTGCACAAAGATACCATTATTTACGAGCGACTCGCGTAAATAATAGTACCTATAATTTTTTCTATTAAAATCCGATGTGTCACGCTTTCAGGACAAACTATCCGGTAAATAAGAATATGTGTCTGGATTATAAATTTTTGGGCCTGGCCACGTGGCCATCCTATACTCATCTGCATCTGCTTCATGCGCTGACTAAATTATCCGTCATACATACCTACAGAAATACTGTATAGGTACCTGCCTACTACAAAAATATTGGTCTTTATTAGATCTAACAAAAAGTCCGCATGATGTTGCTCTCTTATAAGTAAGCATTTTACGTCGAAAATAATTCCGAAATTATTTTATTAAATATCTAGACACGTGGTAGCGTGTCCAACCAAGTCCAAAGAAAAAGGTACTGGTGACGCAGCAGCCGTGTGTACACGAACCATTTCGAGCTACTTCAGACCCCTTCACAACTCGAATACTATTTATTCTTCTATATACATGAAATTTGGCACATTTATAAAAGCTTGGAGCTGCTCGACTGGGGAAGTAGTACCTCCACCTTGCAGAAAATCGTAGGCAAATAACATACGGTGAGCAAGGTCGCCAGAGCTCCGCGAGGAAGCGTTGTGTTGCTACTGTGGGGGACCAGTGGTGTATTGTTACCGCTGCTGTCATGCATGGCAGCATGTCTCCTATGCTGCTAGCCCAATTATTCGTCCTTAATTTACAGAGTCGGCAACGCGCGAGTGATACCTACCCTTGGTATTGCAATAGGCTACGGTACCCCTTACGGCTGACGGCTTACCATCAGCCGGGCCGTATGCTTGTTTGCTACCTTAGTGGTAGATATAAAAAAAAAGCTTAGCCCTCACTAAGGGCTAACTAGCTTGTCTATAATCCAAAATTTCATAAATGTAGTTCAGTTACTTATTATCGTTTAAAAAATGGCATTTTTATGACTGACTGATTAACTCACTGACTTATAGATCAAAAAGTACCCACTTCCAGATTTGGAATCAAGGCAATTAGGCATTCAACTACCTATACAAAGAAAAAAATGAAAACTGAAAATTATTGAGAGGTACTTAATTTTCAAAAAAGTACTAACAAAATATACGAAAGATGCTGAATATTGACATACGTCAAAAGTATCTCGAGTACCGCCGAGAAAGTTTTTAGAGTATCGTCGCAATTGACAACATTTCACTTTTTAACACAGATATATTTTATTTTTAAACTACTAAAAACCCCCAGACGTGGTCTTGAGTGGAGACCGCGACTCGGCAAACGTAGTGTAGGACACCGTCCGGCAAGATGTGGAGTGATGATTTGGGAAAGGTTGCTGGCGGAAGCTGAATGCGACAAGCCGAATACAGGGCGAAATGGCGCGCATTGGGGGAGGCCTATGTACAGCAGTGGACTAGTATAGACTGATGATGATGAAGACTAAAACCCCCATGGCTGCGCCATTGAAACGGTGAAAAACGCGTTATCGCCGATATCTCGCTGAAAAAGCATCGCAGATATCTGAAATTCTTTGTAAAACCCAGACTTGAATTTTTCGAAATTTGTAAAAATACAACAAAAAATCCTAGGTTTATATTTCAGGAGCTGTAAGACTAAAACCCGATGGCCGCGCCATTGAAACAGTAAAAAACACGTTATCGCCGATATCTCGCTGAAAAAAGCATCGCAGAGGTCTGAAGTTTTTTATAAAACCTAGATTTGAATTAGTAAAAATGCAAAAGAAATCTTAGGTTTACAGGGCTGTAGTAGGTCCGGTATTGCGTAGAAACTGAAATAAATCGTGACTAACTGATCTATCAACGCACACCCAAAAATGTCTAGAAAAGTAGAAAACCAGCATTAGGAATAGGAAGCACCGCTAAAAATATGTTTTCGATTTATCACATTTTTAGGGGGTTTTACATGGGAGGTTCTACTACTGGGAGGTAGCTACTCATCATAAACAAATGACATGTTTTAGGGCTTTTGTATTATCACATTTTAAGGGGGTTATCATAGCATTATTTTCGGACGCGAGTGAAATCGCAGGAAACAGAGAACCCTTTTTTTAATCGATTAAAAATAGAATTGTCTTCTACGTAACGCCCATAGTAGAAGAACACACAAATCTTGTTCTGCCATGGTAACGCCCATTCATGTGACACAGCTGTCATATTGGTACCTGGTCTACACCTTTATAATAAAATACATATTTTAAATTTTTGTTACAGAGAAAAGAATATGTGAGATATGCAAAAGTGTTTCCGTTCACGGAAACATTTGACTTCAAATTACCTTCAAAATGGTACAGGAGGGCAGTGGGCGGGCTCGAAATATTATTTGGTTTGGCCTTGGCAGCATTACCTAGTCGTAAGTATGGTTTATTACAATAATAAATAATAAATAAATCTTTTATTGGCATAATAATAAATATAATAAGAATAAATAATAAGAAATGATACATTAATAATAATAATTATTATTATTAATATAACATTTCTGTCGGCAGAAGATACCTAAACAAAAACCAGCCCTGTACCTACACATTAAATTGTTGTTAAAGCAGAATTAATTCTTTCATATTTTCAATTACAAATAGAATGCAATGTCGATGCAGAACTACATAGGTTCCTGCCTATCTTCTTTTTTCCTCAACTATTTTGGGGTCTTTTCCAGTTACACGAAGTGTTATTTTTAGGGTTCGTACCTCAAAAGGAAAAAACTGAACCCTTATAGAATCACTTTGTTGTCCGTCCGTCTGTCTGTCAAGACTCTTTATCTCGGGAACGCGTGGAGGTATCGAGTTGAAATTGAAACCAAGGTTTTGATTTTTTCACAGCTTCACCCCTTCAAGCTGTCTAAGTTAACTTAAAAAATAGATAGGTACCGCCGTTTATGCCGCAAATTATCGTAATTTCGACGTATATTTCGATACTCTCAAGGGAATCAAAATTCATAGGGTATTTCCCGTTGACCTAGAACTATGAAATTTGGCAAGTAATACCGTCATAGACTACAAGTTTAGGGAAAAATCTGAAAACTATACTTTTGTGTAACAAAATCTTTTTTCCTAATCATAATTTTCACATAAAACTTATAAAATTTACCGCCCTTATCGGGTAAAAGGTTTAAAAAAGCTACCACACTTCATAATGGCAATAGGCTCGCCCACTATTACATGGGACCTAAACATACCGGCGAACTGTGGATCTACATTAGTACACCTCTGCCTAACCTTTCGGGGAATACCGGGTACGTTATTACACTTTAGCGCTACATGACGTTGTTAAAAAACTACCACACTTCAGAACTAGATGGCGTTGTGCAGTTTATCCTAATTGGAACGATTCTACAAGACTCGCGAATTTCAGTGATGACGATAAGCTTTCTTTGTTTTTTTTGGGTAAGAGTACTGCAGCCGCCACCTTCATCCAAGCGGAAAAGGCTGGTTGGTTTTGCGCCTATTATAACAAGATTGTTATCATATTTTATTATAAATCGGGGCCAAAAAAATAATTATATCGCAACTCCCGGATTTCACTCGGCTGACGTGACGTCATCAACACACACCTCTTACATTTGTAATTAATTATAATATGTACCTACAAATTTGTACGGAACCCTCGGTGGGCGAGAACGACTCTCGCTTGTCCGGTTTTTAAATATGCAACGACTAAATTGCTAAAGTCTTGCTGAATGGCCACATTTATTAAATTCCTCTATATCTATTCATATTTAGAACCCGTAGCAATTCCGCAGCATTTTTCTATGGTGAATCTTAGGTAATATGATTTACCAAGAGGCTTTCTCAGGTCCCAGGTCGTAGATGTAGATTATGATAATTATGTTTATTGTTTGATAAAACGTCTTTCTATTTCAGATAAAATTAAAAATACAGCAAATGTAGGTCTCGTATTATTGATGATACTGGCTGCATATTCACACGTTATGGTAGGCGATCCATTCGATCGCTGTGCGCCGGCGCTGGTTTTCTTCTTTATGCTCAGTGGAAGACTCGTTGTTTGGTAATAATTATTATAATAAATAAATGCTTTATTACAAATGTGATTCTAATAAAAATCATCTGGGTAACAATCGATAAAATAATATTTTAAACATTTAACTCACTTAGTATAGTATAATTAATATACAGATTAAACGGTGCGCGTTGTGCCTAGACTTCCTTAATAAAGGTAGACCAGGTACCTACCCGTGCGCGATAAATTGAGGACTGAGCGCAGTGTCTTTACAGACACGTGCTTGTACTTGTATAGTGCACGAAAAAAATCACAACAAACCGTCTGTGATTTCGTCTGTTTTTTTTTTATTTTGCCTAATGTTGTACACGGGAATTGTGTAATGTAATAGCTAATCTTTTTCACTGTTTTCATTAGAAAAACACGTTATTATAATTATGTGTCACAGTTCATTACGTATCTACTATTACGCTAGTAATAAAATTGCGGTAGCTACAGTACTTACGACACGGGCACCCGAAAGGACGTGGAAGGGGAAGCGGGCGGAGCCCCATTCCACGGCCAGTCTCAACTTACCGCGCACGACTAGTTGTCACATGAGGACTTTTGGAAAATTCCTATTAGATTAGAATAAACGGGATGTGGAACCGGGCATAGTTAGTTATTATCAACTTATCATTAACTATTAATATGTAGGTATTTGTCTGTCAGTAGCAAGTATTTAATTCTGTCACGGTAACGAATCCTATGGTGACTATAGGGCAAGGGAAGGCAAGTACAGTTTTTAGTTTGGACGAGTCCGACATTTCATACCCCAGGTGGCACACCATCCATGAGGGTTTTCCGTGCTAAGAAAAAGTATTTAATTTAAGATTATTATCAGAGATACATACGATATCGTAGAGATATCGACACATTTAACCGAACATTTTTGAAGCCATAATTTATATATCTATCTACTCACTCTAATATATAAAATACATTCGCTTAGCTTTGTATGAGATACACCTCAACAAGAGTCCAAAAACAAACTGCTATCGCACACTACCATTACTTTGGCAAGCGGCCAGAGAATCCGCGACGACGAACCAGCAAGTCGCGCAAATAGTATGTACCTACCTACTAACTGTCGTCCAGCCGATTGGTATGTAATGTATATAATGTAATTCATTGAAATATTATAATGATACCAAATTATTCATAATATCAAGACTTGCTTTTTATGTCTGTTTAAAATGGGCTTGTCCACTTCGCAAAATGTCTATAGGTTGCAAAATATTTAGTATCTCAAAATATTTATTCTGCAAAATCTGTCCTGAAATGTCCCTTTCGCAGTGTCTCTTTCGGAAAACGTTCCTTTTGTAAAATGACCCATTTTTATGGTACGCACGTACGGTACGATATAAAAAAAAAATTAAGTACCCCGATAAAAAAACAATTGGGAGGAAACTGAACTGGGAATACTTACGGTGGCAGCGACACCGTCCCTGGGTGCTAGACATACTATAATATCAACGGTCTATGATAGTTTTATCACATTTACAAATTTGTTGGATATTTGGATAATTGCGGCAATTTGGGACAATCGTGAAATTTACGAGGAGACTTTAGGAGACATTTTTTTAGATCCTTAGGGCCGAACTAGAAGAGAAAGACATTGTCGTTGGTGATAGTAGGTTAATAAGCTTTTGATTAGCTGATGACGTCCTATTTTCCTCTTCATCAGTAGAACTCAGCTTGATGATTAACGACCAACACCGCAAGCCTCGAGGTAGGATTAAAATGTCAAAGACCAAACTCATCACAAACAGCACAAAGCTCAGACTAGAGGTGATGGGATAGGGATTTTATAAGAGTATATAAAGCTCATGACCATGACCATGCAACATCTAATGAAAGGTGACCTTCCTCTTACCCTTAAACTAAAATTCATGGACATGTGCATGCTCCCTTTCCTCACGTATGGTGGTCAACCTTGGTCTTTTATAGAACATCAGAAGTCTGCAAACAGGGTTTGTCAGGGAGCCATGGAGTGTAATAGCATACTGCGCTCCAAAACTCAAAACGCTGACGTTGGTCAAATAACCGCTGCTCTCAATTGGAACTGGGCTGGACTTATGCTGCATGTTACACGACATGTGGGCTAAACTTACAACGGAGGGAGTCGACAAGGCGTAAGACGACGCGGGATGCCTAGACTCCTATTTGGGAAATTGGGCCCAAAAAGCATTGAACCATGAGTGAGGCCTTTGCCCTTTTTTTGTGTACGAAAAATCCTCATGGATCATCTGCCTCTGCCACCCGGGGAGGCGGCAGGGTATTTCGGACTCTTTCTTTCTTTGCCTTAAATACATAGCCAAGGGATTTATGACATTCGCCACGACCATGGCAGGTCCAGTGATCCCTGGACCCCTTCAGAGACCGAGTCCTCGCCTCGTATCCCACCTAGAGCACGTGTGCCGAACACGCACGCCACCTACTGGGGCCATTGTCTGGTCGGACGACGGACTCCCTACACCCGGTGCGTCTACTGCGATCGGGAGAGAAGTTGAAAATTATCTCTCCCTCTCCGCTGCCTCCTTTGCAAGCATAACTTGCTTATAACAAAATAGGAGAAAACAGCTTCCCACCCGCTCTCGCTCCCGACCTTTGCTTTAAATACGGCCGGCAGCGAGGTCACCACCTAGTGCCGCAACAGTACCTATATATTTTATTTAGAAACGAAATAATTTATATTAATTCCATCCTAATAATAATACTTACGCGTTGTACCGATATTCAAGAAGAAAAAAGGATCCTGCAAATGAAACCGACAGAAACGTTTCTAAATGACAATGCGAAACTAACTCTCTTTTTATTTGTTTTCTGTGTTTAATGCCCTAACCGCTGAACAGATTTCGATAAAATCAGGCAAGGAGAAAGGTTGCATTCTGGGGAAGGACATAGGTCTAGACTTTTTGTCTCAAGAAGTCGTTTTGGGATGCGAGTGAAACCGCGGGCTTCAGCTAGTAATAATAATAAAAACTGTCGAGTCGGGAATTAAATATATTCTAATATAGCTTTATTAATTAGTTTAATATTCCCTACTTATTGGAACATACTTACCTAAGTTATACCTTTTCTACAGGTATCAAATAAGTCGTCGAGAAGAAATGGAGAAAGCAACTGCCACTCAGAACGGTAATGGGCTCAAGAGAGAATAAGTAGGTAATCAAGTTTAAGAATAATTTAAGTTACATTAATATGCTTCTTTATTATTTGTAACAATAAGGTACTTGACTGGTTTTTGATAAATTAAAAATAACTGGCTGATTGAAAAATGAAATGAAATACAGTTCCTGTTCTGAAAAAATAATTTAAATTCGTTAGTAAAGTTACAAGATATTGATGGGGATTCAGAGGGGATGGTTTGTCCCTTTCCCGCAAAACGAGTGTTAGCATAGAATTTGTATGTCGCATTGGTTTGTGACGTCACCAACCAGTGTAGTACTATTTCTGTCTAGCATAAAATTAAAATGTTTATAACATCCTTATTTTTTAACCGATTTCAATTTTGTTTTCGTTGATGGCCTCTATTTATGGTAAACATTTTCATGACGCCATAAAAAATAATCAGTCAAATAACCTATTGTAACATTTTACTCGAGACTCAGGTAACGAGATAAGTAACTGTGTTACAGCTAGGTACGTAGAAGCGTTGCTTAGTGGGTATCTTACAAACGTAAGAAATACAACCCGATGGGTAAATGACAAATTAGGTAATTAATCACACTGTGATTATGCTAGTCAAAACTTATGAATTAATTATTTATTTTATTAAGTACATTGAATTACAAGCTTTTTAGTGATGTAATCGATTTGAAGAGAGATAACCACGGTATAAAAAAGGAACACACAGAAATTGATTTCTATTTCTATATGCGGAATGCGCTTCGAAAGAATGCGTATTTTCGTCATTTGTACCTAAAAGTGATATTAAGTTAAGTGATACATGCCAGGTTCATTTTGT
Organism: Acronicta aceris; assembly: GCA_910591435.1. Classification (NCBI taxonomy): domain Eukaryota; kingdom Metazoa; phylum Arthropoda; class Insecta; order Lepidoptera; family Noctuidae; genus Acronicta; species Acronicta aceris. The sequence goes on along the minus strand of OU342763.1, from coordinate 5,133,161 downwards.
ATGTGTGTGATGTGTATGTGTCACATTTGTAGACTTATAATATAACTGCCACTGCATATAAAGCCTTCGAAAATATTTAATGCACTTGTAAAATTAACAGATAATTTTATTATCAAATCATTAACAGGCCACCTTAGAGTATATATTCCCAGATTACGTGGAATGTATTCAGGCATGCAGGCAGGATGCCCTTGATCGATCCCCCCGCCTGCCACAATCCAGGAACTTTCGGCATGAGTCAGTTTAATTTACTACAACAAAAGTAAACTAAAAAAAACACGACGTAACGATGTAATTGAAAAACTCTTTTAAAACCCCAGACTAAAAGACTACATATACGTATGTATTCACTTATTAAGAGTACGGCGGACCGAATTTCTCATACAAACATAATACTTACCGAAATAAATCGTAATTCAAACACAATTTAATCAAATTCTGTTATTATTAGTAGTAGACGAAATAGTACCGTATAAACCTAGATTAACGGTATCCAAATCCGAATAATAACATAATTTGACAGAATATTGTCTGGATTACGATTTATTTTGGTATTACGTTTTTGTGGCCAATTCAAGACCCTTAAGTAATTTATTACAAACCCAAGAAAATCCATCAGGGCTGCCCAGTGATCTCTGTTCCTAATTTCAATTAAAATATAGTATAGAAAAGCTATTAAACACCTGGTAAAACTAAATGCAGCTCCTAACGGATTTTCTTGGTAGTAATGGGACTTCACAGTGAATAACGGAATAAATACTGAATATTTATAAAAAAGTTAAACCATGTAAGTTATTACATGGATTCAGCAAAGTAGGTATCTAACGCAAAATTCTGTTCTTTGTGATTCTATACAAATAAAGCCGCCTGCGATACAAGCGTGATTTAAAAAGCATGCAACAATTTAAAATGAAAATAATTATACTACTTGCTCAATATAGTCATTAAAATAACGCATATTACGTCTCAAAGCTTTTGTACCAGGTAGTAAAACGTTGTTTTATTTAATGTTACCTAATACTTTACCCAAACATGCTTCCTTAACACACAAGTTACCTACGTAATTTAGGCTACATTAACATAGTGTTTATGTAAATTAATAAATGTAAAGCAATGATTTCATCTTAATGTAGGTACCTATACCTAAGTAATTATGATGTGGTGTGCGATGTACGTGGACTCAATGAATAAATGGAAAAAAATATATTATTAAGTCGTTTTATTTATTTATATGTATAATACTAGAGTTCCCGTGCGCAACTTCGCCTACGTACTTTAGACCAGTGCTAAAGCCTTTGAAAATGGTAAAAAGTGAAAAATAAAAAATAGTAGGGTGAAACCCATTGGAAAAAGAAGAGAATCCTTAATATCCTTACTAATATTATAAACGTGAAAGTTTGTGAGTATGGATGTATGGATGTTTGTTACTCTTTCACGCCAGAACGGCTAAACGGATCTGGATAATATTTGGCAAGCTTTATAAAAGTAGGTAAACGTATGATTGATACATACTCATCAAGTATGTCTATGGCCAATGGTAAAAGTAAAAGTCGCCGAAAAAATGGTGATCGGGTTTTATGAAAAACGTGATTCGTTTTAAATCTGTTTTATATTCATGTAATTATTGTTGCGTGCAAGCCTATAAAATATATCTATTATAATTATATATAATGTAACGATAGTACTAAGCATTTAACATTGCTATAGATGATGCGCACATTAAAAAACTCAATTTATAAATAAACAGTTAATATCACATATCGATTGGTAGTGTAATTTTTCAAGCAGGATCACGACCAGTTTGTAGTAATTCCAGAGCATTTTTTAAATTCCCAATTGCTGTTTTTACATCATCATAATTCAGAGCACTACTAGCCCACTTACAATATTTCTGAGCTTTCGCTATTTGATCTGGAGACAGTTGGGCAACTTTATTATCGCCATATAATGTAGTCGGAGGTGGCGGTTGTTGCGGTTGCTGTGTTGGATCATAAGGTACAAAACCACCAGGATTTGGATCTGGAGTATATGGTACCGGGGGTAGTTGGGAGGCTGCTCTCAATGCTGCATTGGGATCAGGCAGAAAACTGTTGAAGTTAGATGGAGCAACTGGTGGTGATGCTGGAGTGACTGTCGAGAAACCTGGAACCTGCGGTAGGTCTGTAGGAGCTGGCGCGGGAGCTGGCTGGCTGTCACTCGTAGAGCCCACTATATTTTCGTCGCCTTCTTCTGATTGCATTGGTCCTAAAATACAATTTGGAGGTAAGTGACCATTTTGTGCAGGTCGGCGACATCTGCTTTATTTTATATTAAATTTATATAATCATTAGTTTATTAATGGAGCCAATTGTAATTATTATTTTTTTACTTTTATATTATATAATATTTTATTTTTTCCGTGCGTTATGCTCGTGAAGGGGTGTTACTTGTGGTGACTGATCGATTTGCTGGCTATGGTTTCTTAAAAAAAAATCTTTTGTCTCATAAAAAGGTTGGCTGAATCGCCTAGTAACATATTATTGTCATTGCTAGTGTGAGCAGGTTCACAGTTTCTAAAATTGTCACGGTAAATTACTAGAAAGGAAGGTTGCTGATATTATAAATAATGTTAGAGTATTAACTTTGATTCTACAATATAAGGTGTGCGCCAGCTGACATGTAATAATGAAAAAAAAAATTTATTAATAAGTACCCCAAACAACAATTTTAATTATATTTTATAACTTTTCCGCCTTACTAACTTAACAGACAGAAATGTTGCTGGGGAGTTTGTTGCGCCGCTTCTTCCCAGCGAAAACACTAATGGCCAATCCCTATATCAAATTCGTTGATAGATTGGCTTATTAGAGATAGGATTTTGACATTACTTGTATGAACCTTATGTCAAAATCTTATCTCTAGTAAGCAAATCTATCGACGGATTTGATATAGGGACTGGCCTTAAGAGGCAGTGAAGGGCGGGCTGTTTGGGGGCTGTCTATAATGTAAAATGAAGTTCAAAAAGTACTACCTAGTAGTCTATCTTGATTATATAATTTTCTTGATAATTGACTGCCTTTTTATATTACTTCCTATTAGTTTAGACGTTCACAACTTACCTGTTGTAAGAATTTACAAAATTATGGTAGAAAATAAATTAATTTTAAATCATTTTGATATCATATAAAAGCTAACAAAATCAACTTTCAAATTATATACCACAATCCATAGTTAATTGGATAGAAATTGTAAAAAAATGTTTTGAGTAACGCGCGATGAAGTAATTCCAGTTTAGTGCGCGCGAGTGTATAATTTTTTAGGAAATTATTTTTATGTAGACTATATCTCTGAAGGTTTAGCTGGCGCGCGGGGTCATCTATGTAAGTGCCCAAAAAAATATTGACATGTTAATTATTTAATTTTCTTTGTATTTAATTGAATTATCCCCACTATACAAGAACTTGAGATACAGAGGAGAAAACAAATGAATCAGTATCTATTATCTTTGTTAATTTGCGGCTGTCTTTCTCAAAGTTGGCGATAACGCCATATAGGCGCTAGAGACCTACAGGGAAGCGGCGGCGGTAAACGAAATAAGTTTGAGAACCCCTGATTTACGGCTTTCGTAATGTAATAAAAACATAATTATTGAATTAATACAAGTTGTAGTTATATTGTAGTAATTATTTAGATAAATAAGTGAAGCTGTGAAGTTGCCTTTAATAAATTGCCTTGTTGGTTTTCAAAAATACAAAAGTACGCGCAGACATCTTTGATCAGACACATTGATCACTCTTGCAGAATTGGGACCGCTCAGGGGCGTGCGTGGGCGGTCGCCAAGGGAGGGGCTTACAAACTAACATTTGCAGTTGGAGAAATGACCATATCATATATCGCTGTATTTTTCAACAACAATGTTAAGTTTATCCTTCAATCCAACTTCAACAATCTTTTCGTTAGAGCAATGTTTGATGATTTCATAGTTTATGAACTTCGGTAATGTTAATGATATTGGTGCAAGTAGTAAGGTTGTATGGAACGGAAGCCTCAATGTGTGAGGCAGATTCGCGCTTGCCCGTTTTTTTAAAAGGACAGCTCTCATACTTGGATACAAGCCCTCAACAATGGAGATTTTTTTTAATTTTTTATATCTTTGAAACACAAATTTTTGGAAATGTTATGGCTATGGTAATGACAAAGTGACCACCTAAACCACTACATCTAAACAACTACACTAAAATTCAGTCAAATTTCCTAACAGAAAGACACACTCTTTCAGAGTCATTAAGTACCTGGAACTGGAGTATCTCCATTTTTAAGACAGTTGTGAATATAAGCAGCCTTCCACTTAGCATATTTTCTATTTTGTACTGCTTCGTCTGTCAGCTCACCAAAAGTAGTCAGAACATCATAAACCATGCCAGCTGTGTAAAAAGCTTTTACAATATTCCTGAAACAATTAATTACTGTTACTGACAAAATCTAGACCATGTTTAAGATAGATAAGGAAGGAGGCTGGTCATCACCGCTTTGCGGGCCGACAGGGTGAGAGGGAGATACTATATATGGTTTACCTTGATAAAAGGAAAACCAACTGCATGATAGGCAAGCAGCAAATTAGAGACAATAGTATTGTGGGAGGTGTTGCGGTAAGACCCCAGGCAATCTCAATATTCACGTATCTATGTTTTTGCGACTTTGTGGGACAATGTCGCTCGACATTTACCTAGTTCACACTACCCAATGGTGAACAGTATGTCGCCCAAGGGGGTAGTGTTCTTCAGTACGGATTACATACAAAGCGACACGCTTCCTCACTATTCAAAGCTCTGTCGACGGTAGAGGGAAAAGGAAGTCACGCATGTGACAAGTCCTGCAGATGTCGCAAGCGACGTCGGACTACATCGCGCGGGATACGTAAATTTCGTATCGAGAAACAGAGTCGCGGGACAAATTTCGTCTTATGATAACGCAGCTTTACTTGCAAGGAGGAGCATCTGCATCTACACATTTTACTATGAACTAATATACAACTATATTACACATGTGTATTATGTAGATAAATCAGCAACCTAGACATTACTTGAATTAACCTTCAGTGTTAATTCAAGCAAAACTTAATAAAATAATGTGCAAGTGAGTAGTGCATGAAAGCCAGTTCCTCACTCTATTCCTCGGCTCTGCAGTCCATAAAGGTCACATCAACAACTTTTCAGCTGTAGCAGGAGTCATGGGTAATTATGATTGTCTGCTTGTTTGCTGACATTGTGGGTAAAAAAATGTTACTTATACTTACTTTCCATAATTTTGTTCTCTGTCTTGTTTGTCAGCATACAAAAATAACTTTAATGCATAATTTTCCAGATGTGCCTGTGCAGCTACCTCATTTATGATAGCATCATTATCTTTATTGATTTTCTTACATTCTTCTAACCAGTCCATAAGAGCTGTAACAAATGTTTTTTTTACCTTTATGCTGTAGACACAGAACTAGAGATTTATAAAAAAGAAACAGATTATTAACTGTTTTGGTAAAGGCTGTTTCGCAATTGATCACATATCATTCAAAGAAAGTTATTGTTCTATATTTAAGAGAGCCAATCATATTCTAAAATGATTTAACTTTTTCTTTCTTTTGTTTATAGGGGCTTAGTCCCATTGTATCCTAAACAAGACTCTCACAAGATGGGGGGCATGAATTATTATTTTCACAACCACAAACTAGGGTTGATGACAATTTTTTTTCCTAATCATCATAATGTGGTAGTTCCTCTTTTTTTGTGACTCCTCATCTTTTTCCACAACCTCAAATTAAGGCATAATATATTCCTCTTCCTCTCGTCTATCTGGAGAAACAGTTTCAAAGTTAATTTTCAATAAATGTCAACCACCATAATTTTATTAAAGAGCCCATTGGCAATCAATATTATACTTTAATTTTCAATTTGAAATCACAGATTCTATCTTCCTCATCCACATAATCTTGTTCCACCTCATATCCTTAACCTCATCCACTTCCTCAAAACACATTTCTAATACTTCCTCATCCACATCCTCTTCCTCATCATCCTACCACAAAACAAAAATACCACAAACAATATCCATTTAAAATGCTGCTTCACCATAATAGAAACCACATGCTTTGCTAACTCATTCAACTACATACTAACTGTCTTTACCTTTTTTTTACACCTAAACCGAGATTAAATATGAGATTTCTTGGAGAAGGATATAGGCTAGCTTTTATGTCGAAAGTACTTTATGCGAGTGAAAAGATTAGTAACATCCTTTAGTTTTAGTATGTTAAAATGTTAGATGATTGTAATTATTAATCTAAGTTTTTTTTTCTTTCATCTATTATTATATCATGTATTATCTTAAATACAAACTGATTTAAGCTAAGCGGCGGAGCTTGAATTGCCCACAAAAACGTAATACCGAAACAAAATTTTAATCCAGACAATATTCTATCAAATTATGTTATTATTCAGATTTGCATACCGTTAATCTAGGTTCCTATGATACTATTTCGTCTACTACTACTTCACTAGAAATAAAAGATCGGAAAATCATTCCATACTTGGTAAAGTTATCAAAAATTGCATTCACTTACATTTATTTCTAGTGAAGTATTTTGGACAAAATGGTACAGTAGGAACCTAGATTAACAGTATCCGAATCCAAATAATAACAGAATTTAATTAAATTGTGTTTCAATTACGATTCATTTCAGTATTATGTTTTTAATAGAAATTTGGTCCGCTGGACTCTTAAGGAAATAATTATTAATAAATAACTTATCAGTAACCTAAATAACTAACTAAAATGAAATTAAATAATTATAACTAAAAAAGGGCATCAAACAATTCCTCCGCATCACTATCAGCCGGAAGGGTACCCAGAAGGCTGGCCCCATTGCCACATTGGATGGCAATGCTGACTCTCTGACCAAAGTATAGACCAGCCATTGGGTCACATCACATCTATGATTATGATGTTTTTTCATTGTCTTACCCATCAAAAGCTTTGTTTCTTCTGGTGTCTTCTTATTAGTTATTTTAAGGCCTACTTGTAAAGCATGGAGTCGACACCAGTAGGCCACAACTGGATCTCTGGTATCATGTTCTGCAGCAGTCTTCAAGTAATGTTGAATTGATTTTAAGCTTGGTGGGCATTCAGGAATGTTCACAGACATTTTAGCAACTGTAAATGTGACACATAATAATTAATTCGGATATCTCTAGAGCCACTATTCTGTTAAAGCTCATATAGGTACTTGAATCATCATGTAAGTCGACCCTAACAATAGCAGGCTAGGAGGATGTCTCTAAGTCTATAATAAAAATGCGAAAGTAACTCGGTCTGCCTTTTAACGCATATAAAAACATTGAACAGATTTTGTAGTACATACATACAATCAACCTAAAAAAGGACATAAGCTAGGTACCTTTTATAATTTGTAAGTTCAGTTCAGATATGTCCATCCTAAGGTTGCCTGGAAGAAATTACAGTTAGCGATAAGGCCACCCATTGTATGTTATTTTGTCCCACTATGTCCTGTCCAATGTTTTATTTGGTGTACATTAAAGTATATATAAATAAATAAATAATCTCAAAAACTCGTTTAGGATGCAATTAAACTGCGATAAAACAAGTTTTCGAAAAAATATACTTTTGTAGCGTTACGATTTTATTTAATATTTTCGATAAGAACTAATCGATCGGATGTGATCGTCCGAAATAGGTGCCTACCTTTGTAGTGTTGATTCCAATAATATTTACGAGAATACGCCCTAGTAATCACAAAAATAAGTCACTATCATACGCAAATCTTAGTGTAAAGCTTTTAATTATTGTACATTGTCGTACCACCCATATCAATAAAAATTATACAATTACAATGAACTTCGTGATAAAAATAACAGTGACTCATCAATTCAACTGACAGTCTGACACAAGCTAAAGCTGACAATGACAAATTGACAATATGCGAAAATGCGAACGAGCGCACAAGCACAGATTATTTAAAGAATGCCACCTCACACCTCAGATGGCCACTGTCCGACCCTCCCTAACGTCAGATACCGCAGGCCCCCCCGCATTTTGCCGGTGCGTCTGCGATGGTCTGCGATTGCAGAACTGTGAACAAGGATTGTCTTTTTTTTTAAAGAATAGGAGGGCAAACGAGCAAGTCATTCCGCGAATCGAGCATTATTTGCAATAATATGCAACAATCATCTTCCTACCGACACTGTGTGTTAGGCTGAGCTGGTAGCCTCTTCAGCTCAGATTTATGTGTTTTTATGTTTTGTGTACCTTCAAATAATTTGAGTTGAATAAATGTTTCTTTCTTTCTTCTTTCTTTCTTTCTTTCAACACATAATAACAATTTTGTTGTTATTCAATATGTGTACTGGTTTCTGACACTTACGCGAACATTAGACATTGAAATAAAACTACTTTTTACGGATTTTATCGCGTTGTATTGATATTATTTGATTCCCGACGTTTTGGATCCTTTACAGCATTCATGGTCACGGGTATGTTGTTGGACGTCTTAGGGCCAGTCCCTATATCAAATCCGTTGATAGATTTGCTTACTAGAGATAGGATTTTGACATTACTTGTATGAACCTTATGTCAAAATCCTTTATCTAGGTAAGCAAATCTATCGACGGATTTCATATTGGGACTGGCCAATAATGTTACAATTACTAGGTAACAGCCACCTTACATTTTTGTTAATTATTGGCGATCCGATTCACGCAGACAGAACGAGTTCACCGTATCCTTCGGTCTTGCAGTTTTGGGCTTGGATTTTGATTTTATGGAATCTATAATGGGGTTCCAAGCAGGTGATAAGACCCAGCCATCTTATCTATTGGATTTTGGAAATTTGGATGTTGTTTAATTTCAATAGCCTCACGGATCATCCTGGGAAGGAATCGGTTTTCTTTTGCGAGGACTTGTGGTTTATCAAATCTGATCTAGTGCTGGGCCTTGTCTAGCGTATGTTCACAAACTGCTGACTTCTTGAAACGGCAGTGTTTGACGCGGATCCCTATGCTTCTTTTAGTTTGTCCTATGATCATAATTATTATTGGGATACCAAGTATTCTGGTCCAAAAATGTAAAGAGAAACTGAGACCCTTTAGTGTATCGTTTTATTAAGGGAAGAATCTGTAAAATTTCCCACCTGTCTACTTTTCCTTTTTCCCCCACCAGAATTTCATCAATTTAATGATTCTTCATCCAGCTGGCCGAGGCTACGCCAACCTAACGTAACCTGTTGCTGGTTGCTGTCTCCTTATATAACATATTTTACTCACACAATAACCTAGTTTAAGTTGGGTGTGTTTTAGCAGTGAATTGTAATATATAATTAAGGGATCCAGACCTTCTGCTTGGCTTATCCTGTCTTTTGCTACAAATATTTGTAATACTGCCCGCCATCCATCGCAACAAAGCAAACAATTTTAGTAGATAAATAATATCAGAAGTGATTTTACACATGAAATTAACTAAATAGATATACTCGTACGCAGGACAGGAACACGAGTATGGTAGGTATAAACCTCCTCTTGCAACCCGTTCGTGAGTTTTAAATGAACGGGTTGCGCGAGGGGTAAGTTACAGCAATGGCGATCGCGATGCCGCACAGTGGAACGAATGTATGGGAGAAGTCGGACATTCAAACGTCAACATTTTTTTTTGAGAACCTGCACTTTTGTTTGTTACGGAGTTTCGGATTGGAGTTCTGACTGACGTGGCGTACCTAACATACCCAGGGTACACCCTGGAACACTGATTGAGGCCCCCCGCCGGAGGTTGCCTGTACGCCCGTGACGACGTCACGTTTATCTTTGTTATCGTCGTCTCCGTCACCTCGAGGACCCCGGATTCTCTGGGTATTGGGTACTGGTGGACACAGGAATAGGGACAATTCTTTACGCCTATGTCCACCGGTCGCACAGCGGAGATTTGTAGACAACCAGGCTCACTGATTACCTAGGTGAGGCGGCCGCGGCGGATGCGGCTCAACTAAAGTACCCCTTAGCACAATTAGTGTTACTCGGGGACTTTAACGGCTACCACAAGGAGTGGCTGTACCCATACCGGGACACTGATCATGCTGGGTTAGAGACGTGAAAACTCGCTTTAGCGCTAGATTTTACTCAGCTGGTCCAAGGTGCAACGCGGGTACCTGACGTTGAGTTGCACACACCCTATTGCCTGGACCTTCTGCTGACAACCGATCCAGACCGCTACTCAGTGTCGATTTCTTCACCACTTGGTAATTCCGACCACTGCCTGGTGAAGTCTGTATCTGTCTACTTAACGCCCAATCCGAGCCCTAGAGGCAGCCGGCGAGATGGCGATACAAATAAGCAGATTGGGATGAGATACGAGCTTTTTTCGCCTTTTATCCTTGGCAATCCGTGTGCTTTTCTTCTGACGAACCCTTCAACTGCGCGGATGCCGTGACTGATGTGCTACGTACGGCTATGGAGTACTTCATCCAATATTTCGACGTGCCATTGTCCGGCAAAACTCGCCCTTGGTTTAGTCCTCAATGCAAAAGTGCTGAAGCGCTTAAGCATGAGGCTTACCTAGCTTGGATTGATGCTCGATACCGCAAGGCGAGGGACGTGAGTCAGAAGAAAAAGGCGTTTAACAAGGCTGCTAAGTCTTGTAAAATGGCTCTTCGGAAGGCTCGCTTTGACCACATTAGTCGAATAGGGAACAAACATGCTTCATACCTAGCGGGTAGTAAAGCGTTTTGGTCCCTAGCTAAATCAGTCGAAGCGAACTTCTGCCGCCCCTCACTCCCTCCACTGCTGAAACCGCTGACACATACCGCTGCACAGAAGGCCAACTTGTTTGCCTCTCTTTTTGCGGAGTCTTCACATCTAGACGCTGGTAGCGCGATACCTCCAACTTCGCCTGGCAGCACGACAGTTATGTCCGAAAACCGCATACGACAATCGGAGGTTCGGAAAACGCTACGCAGTCGTGACGTGAATAAAGCCAGTGGACCAGACGGTATTCCAGCCATAGTTCTGAGGACATGTGCGCCTGAGTTAACTCCAGTGCTGACATGCCTCTTTCGTCTCTGTCTAGAGACTGGTCAAGTGCCAAAATTGTGGAAGCTAGCTAATGAGCAACCTGTGCCCAAAAACGGTAGTCGTGCTGTCCCTGCTAACTACAGGCCTATTTCGGTCACGTCCATACTCTCTAAGACTATGGAGCATGTATTCGCCGAAACCGGTCTACTGTGGAGTGAAGTCATCGAGAAACACGGGGAGGCGCTTGCCGTCTCTCTTAACAGTAGTCCCACAACTTCCGCAGTTGGAGATCAACTTGGACTGGTATGGTAGACCAGAAGGATATCAAATAAGTAAATTAGAACTCGATTTCCTTTGAAACGAAGGATCTCCGCGATCCAATTCATTATGGCTGTAACAGTAAGAAGGATCTCCACGATCCAATTCAAGCGTAAGCCAATCACGAATAAAAAATAAAAATAAAATTAGGGTTGCAAAAGTACAAAGAATTGATGCCAAACCTAATATACACCAAGAACCTCATTAAAAGAGGAAAAAAGGAAAAAGGAAAAAAGGTAGGAAAAACAATACGAAATACTCAATAAGCCTTTAGATAGAGTCTTGTTTGAAAACTGAATGGCATTTATAATATGAATGCTTATTGGCCTCTGAGCATCAGTGTAGGTAGGTCTTGATTTAGGTAAGTGTACTTAGATATCGGGTTAATCGCATAATATTCTTACACTTCAGCCTACACTCAGATTCTAGATCCATCCTACACTTAGAGCATTTTCTAAAGGTCCGCCTAAATCACGCGGGCACGGTAGCTGACGGGTCATGGATCAAGATCAATCAAACTAACGCGGGCAGGGTGGCGGGCGCGGTTGCGAAAAAGATCATAGACTTAAGGCGGATCGTTTCGCTTTGCCCGCGAAATTCAAATTTCGAGTGGTTTTTTGCAGTTTGTAGGTCTATAACAAGTTCTAGATTCATGGTAGTTGTAATTACGACATCAACTATACAACATTTACAACTGAGAACTAAAACCTTTATTAATAAATCCTTATCAAGCCAAAAACTTGGCGCAATCTGTGTAATTGGTCAAAATTGTCATTTTACACTACTTTTAGCTACAATAATGATTTTTAAGCAATGGTTTTAGATAAAAATTGTGAATTTGGTCTTATCTTGACTCGTGATAGGAACTGACTAATCTTCTTCAGCGGCTTGAAGTAGTTTTGATTGAAGCTCGCTTCAATCAAAACAATAGCCAATCTTGTCTGTGACTCCTGTAACATATGGTAATATAGCAGGTATGCGCTCGACTGTGGCACGTATCACGCAGTTTCTGTGAGGAGGGCGCAGTATTCGGAGCTTGTTGTCGAGCAGTACTTGCTTGACATGTTGAAGCTCTGCAGTTGGTTGTCTAGTCTAAGCTCTGCAGCCAAATGTTGCTCATCACAGATCCCACGCGCTCTATGAAACAATCATTTACCGACGGTAGATAACTATATGTCAGTCTACCCGGGACCATGGATACTGTAAAGGATCCAAAACGTCTAATATTTGCGTAAGTGTCAGAAACCAGTAAAATAGCTAATTATTAAATACTATAAATACTATTGTATGCATACAATTTATGTCTATGTCTACATAATTTACTCGGTACCATAGAATAAAATAGCGCAATCTCTTTCATTCGATCTCGGTCGTTCAGAAGCATTAAGGCGGATCGTTTCGCTTTGTCCGCGAAATTCAAATTTCGAGTGGTTTTTCGCAGTTTGTAGGTCTATAAGTTCTGCATTCATGGTAATGATAATTGCGACATTAACTATACAAAATTCACAATTTTTATCTAAAACCAATGCTTAATGCTTAAAAATCATTATTGGAGCTAAAAGTAGTGTGAAATGTCAATTATGACCAATTACACAGATTGCGCCAAGTTTTTGGCTTGATAAGGATTTTTAAGTAAAGGTTTTAGTTCTCAGTTGTGAATGTTGTTTATTTGATGTCGCAATTACAACTACCATGAATCTAGAACTTGCGGGCACAGCGAAACGATCCGCCTTAAAAGAACGGTACGAAGAACTAGTGATGCGACTCGAGCTCGATTTTACTACTCGAGTCAAGCGAGTCATTTTGCATTATTAATCGAGTACCACTCGAATGGTCGAGTGACTCGAGTGGTTTTCGGGGACTCAAATCACTCGAGTAATCGGTCATAATCCTTGATAAAAACATGTACCTATTAAAAGAAACGGCAGCGAATAAAACCATAAGCTAACCGAACAGTTTTCTTTATTATTGTGTATTTTTATATAATCTGTACTGTTACAGGTTATCTACACCAAAATTTTTATTTACACCATAAAAGTTGTGATTGTACCACAATCGTACTCGCAATCGCACGATATCGATGCACACACGCACACAATAATAATTTGTGCAATAAGGTTTCAGTTCCATGCCTCGGCCTACTGATGGATCAGGGGGCCATATTTCAGGTTTTAAAAACAATTAACAAATCACTTTTTTATAGTTGTATTTTTTTCGAAACAATTCCAAACCAGTGACTCTTTACCGGTTTCTGTATTATCTTCACTCATTTTGAAAATAAAAGCTTGTAAGAAAATAAACACTTAAACGAACATTCACTCAACACATTAACACAACACTAGTGCGTTAACTTGTAATACTCGTACTGGCATAAACTTGTTTGTCTTGGCGAGTGACTCGAGTGCATGTGAACTCGATTTGATATTTTTTTCACTCGAGTACGATTTTTTCCGTAGTGACTCGAGTCACTCGAATAAAAGTGAACTCGAGTCGCATCACTACGAAGAACTATTAGGACCGAAGGACCTGACTAACGTTCTTGGTTAAGAAACGTGTCTTCTAGTTCACTTGTCGGTCGGAAACGTGTCAAAAGTCCTTCGTTCAGGACCTACACAAGATGACAAGAATAATTATTAATTAACGCTCTAAATCACACAGAAGTAGCTCTTAGTGCAGAACTACAATAGATTACTGTTAAATTTATTAACTCGTTTAAACGCGTCAATTTTTTACGCATCTCGTCGCAGCAGATAATTTTAACACTAACGTTAACGCAGGTGGAGAATTAACAAGAATTAGCTTTACACCATTACTCGTATCTTTTAGTTATGAAAATTGATAGGTCCCCTAGAAGTACCTCTTGTTGGTTGGCGCGAATTTTAAATTAGATGACAAGTTACAAGAGTGATGTAGTATTGTCATTGATAAATAGTACCTAGAAATTGCCTCATTTCATCAATGTTTTTTTGTAACATCAACTCCTTCCTTTTACATTACATTTTTGCCGCATATTTTACGGCATTGGGAATTGGTATTTCGTTTGTTTTCATTTTGCTAAAATGACATCAGCGCCCTCTGCACCGACGCCAGGCAAATCACCGGTTCGCTGCCCGCCATAAATTCTCTTTGGCCCATTGCGCTAACGTTTTGCTGTAAACAATTAGTGAGTATATTATTGAAATTCTGTGTTTTAATTTGATTAATGATATTTTTTTAAATGTTGAATTGGTCGAATTACAATAATTGGTAATTTATTATGGGTTATCTCTACAAATTGACTCAAATTTAGAAGTGTTTAGTTAATGTAAGCAGACTCCATTATTATAGTCGTCCGCTTGGCGTTCTCGGTCAGTGTTCTCGCTTTGTTTTAAAAGCAATTATCAAGAATTACGGATTATTACATAGTAATTTCGTGTTCTTTTTCTACTTGAATAATTTTCTAATCATTTACAGTCTGTTCTGCTTTTCTACAGTGGATAAATAATCAATCTGAATACCATGTACCTACTAATAATTCTAAAGGAAGCGATCGTATTCTGTGTTGACGTTTGCTTCATTTGTTTTATTTTTGACTAGCTGTTATTAACCATGAATTCGTTAATTATTACTTCTCGTCTGATAGCGAAACTATGCACTTGTTATTTGCGTCAATATACAATTTTTTATTAACTGTGTAGGTAAATGTACTTGAGTAGTTATGGTTGTTTTCTGTACTTATGTTTATGTTTTGGTTTCAGATTTTTCCTATAGTTGTGATCAAATAATCAAAAATGTCTGATGATGGATCAACAACTGTAGAGAAGAAAGGTCGTGGTAGACCTAAATCCAATGGAACGCAAGCAGTCAGTATTTTTGTATATAGTACCTATTGTATATAATGTATCACATAACATACCTACCCAATTAAAATTCTACTGTTATTATTTTCATTATGAACACTAGGAGGCCAAGGGTGATACCAAGAAAAGGGGAAGACCACCGGCAGCTACCCGGACTAAGGAATCCACGAAGTCATCAGATGATGAACAAGCTCCAGTAGCAAAAAGAGGGCGAGGCAGACCTAAGGGCTCCAAGAAAAAGGCAGCAGCAAAAGGAAAGGTATATAAGGCCAAATTTTTACCCAATTATATTTGTATAGATAATTATAACAAGTTTAATAAAAATGTACATAGTTTTATGTACAAGCAGCTGTATAAAGTAATATATATAACATTTTTATATTTTTACATTGACTTTCCCCCAGAGTGCGCCAGTTGAGGGAAGGGGACGTGGGCGACCGCGCAAGGACCCTCCACCGAAAAAAGATGCTGCCTCCACTGAAGAGGAACAGGATGAAGATGATGAAGATGAAGGCTCTGAAGAGCAGTAAATGTGTTTGGTTCTTCGACTTAACACTCACTTTTAGTGTAATTTGTTTGTCACGATAACTCTAGTTGTGTGTTTCACTGTAATACACTCCTTTTATTGTAGATCTTAACATTATTATATAATATGTTAGTAAACCATTTCGGATTACATTGCAATAGGGTTATCATGACTATACAAAATTCTCATCTCTGAGATTGTCTACCCAAATTTTAATCATGTGAGATATTAACGATAATTTCAGATGTAATAGCTGCTTAAGAATATCTTGTGTGATTACAGTGCATTTACTCGGAATATTTAGCAAATTAAATATAAATCTCATATGAAAAAATTTGGGATGATTTAGCTCTCCCTAGAAACGTACAACTTTTAAGATTTAATTTGTAAGATCCTTTTTGTAGAGTTAATTCAAATAGGTATTTTGTAATCTCTTGATTTATAATTCATACAATTTTGTAGATTTATTGATTTGACTCTAAAAAGTCGAGTATTATTTTATATAATAATAAAAATAAATATGTTCACTTTTGAATCAATCTTATTTATCCCTAATGTATATTAAGATAATACTGGTGTTTGTGAATGGAGCTATTGGTATGCCTACATTTTGTTTTCTTGATTGATAAATTACTACTGTTCCAATGGCTGTACATACCACAAACTCATGATTATCAATTTAACGGTATGGTAGTGCCATTTATATCGACCTTTTCTGTATTTGGGCAGACTGACTTGGTTTTTTATTGACATTTATTGTGTATGTGCGTGAATGTACAAGTTTAGACCAATGGAAATAAAATTATGAAATCCACAGTGGTTTTTCTCATTATGACGGTTTGTAGGGCAGACAGCGAAAATAAAATACAGGCATCAAAATCCATGCTGTTCAACTTCCTCGTGTGCGTGTCAATGGCGCGGCCAAGCCGACGTTATTAAACCTTTGACCGCTACATAAAAATAGAAAAACCGTGCCGTGTCGGCGCCAAACTTCCGAAATTCCTATAGTAGTAATCTATCACCCAATCATGACCGTGGTGACATGCTGGGCACATTTTGGTTTATCGTCAATACATGACTATGGTGTTCAAAAAAAGAAAAGTGCCAAGATTTTGTAAAAGTTGATTATCAAAACCATAAAGGGGTGTAAACGTGGCCGCGCCACAACCGTGATGACAAGCCCTTCCTTCGCTTTACGTATCGCTCCCTAAATTTTTGTGCCACACGAACTGGACAACCCAAGTTCTTCGCGAACAAAACGAAAGCTTAAAAACTAAAACTGACTAGGCTTTTGTTTTTATTTGACCCTTTTTGGTAGCTCATGCTACTTTTATTCACTATTAGCTGCAGTCGGCGGTTTCTTTCGTCTACTACCTATGTCCTTCTTCAGGATGCAACCTATCTCTTTGCCTAATTTTATCAAAATCCGTTTAGTGGATTCAATCGTTAAATATGTAATAACTTTTGTTATACTTTAACAAAAGTCCGAGTCCGAAAAAACCGATTTCAATAAAATTAAGCTTATATGCTATCTCATGATACTGCAAATGCATTCCTTTCCAATTTCTTTAAGTTTTTAAAAGATGGTGCTAGTAGTAAGAAAGTCACAGTCGTCTAGTGTTTTCTTTTTTGGATTTCCTGTAATACAATATACCGCACGATACTCTGGGGATCAAAACAAATCTTATGACACCTCATTTGTTAAAATCAAATAAAATTTTATTGTTTTCTGTCCCTTTTTTAGTGTTTTGCCGGCTATGTTGTCGTTTTTTCAAAAATTCATAGCCTATAATGATCTTACTGCAAAAGACGAATGAATCGACACCTCATTTTTTTTTTAAATCTGATGAGTAGTTTTTGAGCTCGTATCGAACATCCATACGATACATAGGTACATGCATACATAGACTGTTAAACTCATTACCCTTCCTTTTTTCGTAGTCGGGTAATAAGGAATTAATCAAACGATGCCGTAAATCGATTAATAAGAAAAACAGCTGGAAACTTAAATTTAAGTAAAGACCGTATTAACTTACATAATCAATTAAACACATGTACCTCAGAATTAGAACATAGTAGGGCCATATTCGTTTCTGACACTTAGGCGAATATTAGACATTGGATACCACCACGCCTGTATTCCCCGAAGGGTTAAGCAGAGGCGTACTAATGTACACTCACAGTTCGCCGGTATATTTAGGTCCCATGTAACAGGGGGCGAGCCTATTGCCATTAACCTGGCACAAATCCAGACTCCGAGCTTCTACTGAGCTTTCATACTTTACTCGACCTGGGGATCGAACCCAAGACCTCTAGCGTAACAGTCGCGCTTGGGACCACTAGACTAGGCAGTCAACTATTTACGGTTAAAACTACTTTTTACTTAATTACTTTTTTATTATTTGATTTGTGATAAGCAACATCTGGCTGCAGAGCTTCAACATGTCAAGAAAGTACTGCTCGACAACAAACTCCGAATACCGCGCCCTCATCACAGAAACCGCGTGAAATGTGCCTCAGTCGAGCGCCTACCTGCTATATTACCATGTTAGAGGAGTCACAGACAAGATTGGCTATTGTTTTGATTGAAGCGAGCTTCTATCAAAACATACTTCAAGCCGCTGAAGAAGATGAGTCAGTTCCTACCACCAGTCAAGTGCCACATACCTCTATAAGATGCAGGAGTATACATGCTAGATTGTGATTGCGGTCCTTGTTATATAGACCAAACTAAAAGAAGCATAAGGACCCGCTTAAAAGAACACATCGCCGATGTCAAACACCGCCTTTCCAGAATGTCAGCAGTTTGTGAACACACTCTTGACAAGGCCCAACATTACATCAGATTTGATAATCCACAAGTCCTCGCAAAAGAAAACCGATTCCTGGCCAGGATGATTCGTGAGGCCATTGAAATTAAAAAACACCCAAATTTCAATAGAGAATATGGCTGGGTTACTATCTGCTTGGAACCCCATTATAGTTTCTATTAAATCTAAATCCAAACCCAAAACTGCAAGACCAAAGGACACAGTGAGCTCGTTCTGCGTGAATCGGATCGCCAATAATTAACAAAAAATGTAAGGTAGCTGTTAGTAATTTTAACACGTCCAACACCTCAGTCTACCCGTGACCATGGATGCTGTAAAGGATCCGAAACGTCGGGAATCAAATAATATCAATACAACGCGATAAAATCCGTAAAAAGTAGTTTTATTTCAATAGTAGGGCCATGTATGATATGACCATGATACAAAGGGCTTGCGGGAGGAATTATTTCTCAAGGAGAACTTGTTAGCTGATATTTTTGGTAAATAAGAGGCTGCTCAAAAAGAACTGAGCAAGCACATGTTAAAGGCGGGGGAGTTGGCACACTTGGTTAGGTACAACGCTGAGAGACCCTGTGCCCCGCTGTCTCCCAAGCCCCAACCTGCTGCACCCACACCTAAAATGGGTCAGCCAGTGGCAAGTGGTATAAATAAAACTTTAGTCTTCACAGATCAATTTGGATCCGGTCTTGGGTCATTATTACAGAAACACCTAATAGTCCAATGATATAATACTATTAGATACGCTATGTTCATAGTAAATGTCATATAAAATTGAGTCGCGCTACATGTCCATACCTCTATTCCTAAACATTTTAGGCTTTCATAATTAGCGCGCGCATAGATAGAGGCAGCCTATGATGAAAAAAAATAGCACTAAGCAGTTGTCCTAAATGACACACTTGATAATTATGTCCAGTATGTCCGTATAATATTAGTGACGAGTGACATGAACAGTATTGGGTCCCTGTCTCTCATACTAATAAGGCATGCGCTGACTCTTTCTTTCATTTGAATTTTATTTGCAACGAAAAATATGAAATAAATTGTACGGAAGCTAAGAATTTATTAATGTACTTGTGATAAGATACTACATGCTCTTTTCTTACTTTAGTATAATAATTTATGTAGTATCGCAGCACAAGACTGCACATTTAAATAAAATTAAAATTTATTGCTGTCAATAGCGCTGTCAAACACACTTCTGCGCCATAGGTCGGTCAACCGCATAAGTGACACTACAAATTACAGTACGCGCGGCATAAGTTGGCCGGAGTGAAGTTCGCCGTTTTAATGCGCAGTGGATTGTTTTCGTTAAAAATTGTGTACTGCGCAACCAAAAACTGACAGACAACTAACTTTAGTCCGGCCAAGTTATGTCGCGCGTACTGTACACGTTGCCCACGAAACAATATTCGCATTTGAAGGATGATATCGTGATACGGTATCACGATATTATCCTTCGAGAGAGGTATCACTGACACCTCTCTCTAACTTTAAAATGTCATTGTAATAGTTGATAATATGTGTTATCAAATATCAATGGTGCCTCTGTATCTTGATTTTTCTCCAACACGTGAAGTTAATAAATAGTAAAACTCTTTAAAGATTAGGGCTCATAATTTTGTAATTTTAATTCTTTATAATACATTAATTAATAATTACTATAGGTTTTTAAACGAATTATTTATTTTCATGACCTTCTGGAATACGACTTTTTTTATTTACCCATTGTACGATCGGTCCAAAGGCCAAAGAGAAGAGTATAGATAATATACGGATCGCTCGTTCAAAACGTCTGGCAACACTGATACAATTATTTATTATCAGTTGTTTGTACGTACTCAAACACGAGGAAAGAAATGTTAAAAAATGAGCAATTCGCTGAAATAGTATTTTAGTTTTAATTTTTATTCAGTTTATTGGCAGATTCTCTATTTTCCAGATGGTCACACTGGAGTCAGCGTCATTTTGCGTCTTAGTCTCATTCGTGAGTGGTGCGTGCGGTGTTTAATTACCGATACCTGTGTTCTAAAGTAATTTTCAGACTACTTTTAATGTTTAGAGGATCCATTGAGGATAAAAACATGAATAGAAGATTCCTTGTGAAGTTAATGTGTGTTTTGTTAACTTATTTATAATATTTGTCAACTTTAAGAACTTTTAAAAGAGTGCTAAAAGTCACTATGATATTCGTGTCGCGCAGTACCTACATGGAAAAGTTGTTCATTAATTTCAAAGTTTTAAACTTTTAAAAGAGTGATTGGTATCGTGTTTATTTGATAATGATCATATCTTTGTTTTGCGTGGATAGCGTCGAATTTAATCAGGTTAGTTTGGTTGTAATTTATAACAGTTGTTTGTAGAATACATATATTGAAATGCTGTAACGCAGCCCAGTGTAGAATAATCACGTAACGTTATCTGTGTGATTACATTACAACATCACATAACTAATCGAATATTGTACAAGGGAATTTGACATCAAATATAAAAATCATCATTTATGTAATTTAACTGAATTACCTAACCTTTACCGTTACTTACGTTTTTTACTGTTTGCATACTTGTAAATATACAAACAGTTGTTATATATACCAACACGAAGGCAATTTTTCTTATGTATCCAGGTTTGATGGCTTTTGCTGCCTTGAGTACAGTTGAGTTTCTAATACTCATTGAATCATGTTATGGCCTTGGGGCACAAGAACAATAACATTTTGTGGTGTCTGTAATTTTTAATTTGACGGCGCAAAGCAAACTGGTATGGCAATAAACTCATCTAATCTTTTGAATTCTGGTAAGAGAGTCATAATAGGTGTGGATTCAAATTAGGCCAATTGGTATATAAGGTGTGGATATAACATGTATTGTCAATTTTAAAATGTTTCTATCATTAATATGCCCAGGATGATTGTACCAATAGTACAGGGTAAATATATCACTAAGTGCAGTGTTCAAGCTGCTCTTCATATTCAGGAAAAAAATCAAATAGTTTGGCAAAACATTGGCAATTCCTCTGATATTGCTTTGTTTAAGGGTAAGTGTGCACTATGATAAAAATCATTGCGAAAAAATTTTGGAAGTCTGTAAACAACAGAAATACACTATAATCTGTGCACTGTGAAAATAAATAGTATCGTTTGTTTGTTTATCATTTTGTGATTTTATTTCACACTGTAAAAACCACAATGAATAAATTTCATAGTGAGCTCTTACCCTTAAGTTTATGCGTAGTGGTGATTACTTACCATCATGTAAACTGTACTAATAGTGATAGTTCAATGCTGGATTGGCATTTGCACTGACTATTTTGACTTAATTCATCAATGCCTGTACCAACCTCTCAAAAAGTTAACAGAGATCAAATAAAAAAAGGAGGTTGAATAATTGTGTGACCTGTATGTATGATATATTTTTAGAGGTGCAGAAAATTCATGTATGTGAATGTGGCTTCTAACATGTTGCTGGGGAGTCTGTTGTATTGTTTTCTCTTCCTAGTAAAAACTCTAGGATATGGTGAATGGTGGGTGTATTGTCTATAAAAATGACAAAATTTTAAGTCTAATCTTGTATAAATGATTTTGACTGAACAAGGCTACAAACTAAACTGAACAGCTAGGCACACCCTAGCTAATTTCATAAGTGTATGGTACTTACCTATAGTAATATGGTTGTAAACAGTATGCTTTTCCACATAAGTATTTCAAAATATATTAATTAAAACATGATCTTTTTCAAAATCATATTATATTCTAAACTAGTTGTAGTCCACGGTTTCACTTACGTCCCCATGCTTTGTTTATGTAAAACTAGCAGCCCGCCCGCGGTTTCACCCGCGTTGCCCCATTCCTAAGAGCCGTAGCGTAATGTTAAATAGCTTAAAACCTACCTCTTGAATCACTCTATCTATTAAAAAAAACTGCTTCAAAATCTGTTGCATAGTTTTAAAGATTTAAGCATACATACGGACGGACAGACAGCGACAGTGACTTTGTTTTATACGATGTAGTGACAAGTGGGCCTGGCAAATGTTGTCTTGCTCTGTAAATAAAAATAAATCATAGACCCAATTGTGGTGCCACCTACTTAAATTGTAAATCTAAACCATCAAGGGACCCACTTAAACATACACAAAAATTATCAAAATCACCCCAACAGCTTAGGAGGAGTTCGGACAAAGCACACAATGCCAACTACTGGCCTTACCGAAACAGCATACAATGCCATGTTCATTTATGTCGGTGTTTTATTTTTGTCAAATCTGTCAATCAGTTCCTGATGCAAAATTTATGAGAATTTCTTTTTTCATAATTTTCATTTTCGTGAATTTTTTCGATGTTTTAATAGTTATTTTGCTATTCAGGGTGGAGACAAATCCAACAAATCAAAGATAGGGTAATTCCAAGGAAAACGCTACCTACGGTTTTATTTTTAAATTCACTAATTATATGGGTAATTCCATGTAACGGGTGTTACAGGGTGAAAACATAGTACAGTACGCGCGACATAAGTTGGCCGGACTGAAGTTAGCTGTTTGGTTGCGCAGTACACAATTTTTAACGTAAACAATCCACTGCGCATTAAAACGGCGAACTTCACTCCGGCCAACTTATGCTGCGCGTACTGTAATGTCATTGTTGTAATACACTCCACCTAATTCCAATTTTCATAAAATGTACTGTAATTAAATATGTCTTTATGCAGAACCAAAATATAGAGCCATTTATATGCGTAATGGGTGTTACACGATTTGGCCTCAATATATCAGAACGCCCGTAAAAAATGTAAAGCTCTGCGAATTTTGTGAGTTTACATTTAAAAAAATATATGTTAACTGAAATTACGTCACTACTTTATACTATAGCATAAATAGTTGTAAAAAAACACCTTCAGTTTTTTTTTTAATAGGAATTGTAATTGTAACGGGTGTTACATCTTGAAGTAACGGGTGTTACGCGTACGAATCTTATATAATATTTGCACTAATAACTTTATACTGGAGCATATATTTCAATGTTATTTATGGTGAGAACACTTAAAATACAATATTAAAATAAATTACCATGAATTAATTGCTTTAAAACATTATCTGTTGATAAAAAACTGTAGTAAGTATGGTCCTTCTTATTTTTAGTTCAGGACTAGGGAATGTGCAGATGATGTCTGTAAATAGTACATCTGAAACTTCATTGTCTGTTTGACTGAAAACTGTTATCAATTTTAATATCTTTTATTTTATGAACTAACATTTTTACGACTGCTTTTTACCTAAGCTATCTCATTAATAATTCTATTTTTTCATATATACTCTATATTTATCTTAAAGTGAATTCAAATGAAATAATTTTGAATTATTATTAATTTTGATTTTAAAAGGTAAAATTATTACCTACTGGTAATAATCACTGCCGGCTTTGTTACTTTTATCTAATTACGAGATTAACGTTAACTCGTTAAACTGGTGGAATGTAATAAATGTCGTTTTGTTACGCGGTAATACAATTTTGTCCAAGTATAAAAACGAAGTAGGTAGCTACCCACCCACTAAATTTAAGGTTTGGTAAGAATGGATGAACTATGTTGCCTGTGTGTACCACCCGGTCGTTGCCTTAGTGAGTCACTAATGCAAGCGCCGCAAGCGGTGAGTAGCCCAGTGTTGATTGAATAGTCATTATGAAATAGGTGCCTAATTCAGCTATGAATTTAAATACTACTTTTTCTCATTGTTTACCTACCTATATTTCCTTATTAATTCTGCTAGCCTTTTCCCCAACTAGGCAGGGTTGTTGCGCCAGTTGGCGACCACTTAGCTGAGTTGCCAACTTTGGTGAGTCATATTTTACAGTATCTACACGCAAAATTATCGGCGACCACGTAAATTGGTCCTAAATATAGTCAAGATGTGAAATAAAGTATTAAATATCACACTTCAATTCATAAATTATGAAAAACTATTGGAAACGTGCAAAAATAGCCAGTGTCAGTTAACGACCACTTTCTTCGATTAACGACCAGTGCACGCCGGTTTGCGACCACTATTTAAAAAATAAAAATAAAGTAATAAAAAAAATATATTTCTTAATACCATTGTTTATATTTCTCTTTAAATTAAATATATTATTTGTGCTGAAGATTATTTAATATTCAACAATATTAAATAATCTTCAGCACAAATAATATTTAATTATTCTTTTTCTTTCAAAAATCGTGTCCTGACTGACAGACTCGCACAGCCAAAATTACAAAGTCTAGAAAGCTGAAATGTGGAAAATAGGTTTATTTTATAACGTAAGCATCCGCTATGAAAGGATTTTTGGAAATTTCAACTTTAAGGGGGTTAAATGGAGGGGAGATGTTTGTCTGAGTCTTTATTCTTCAAATATAGGAACAGGAAAATTGCAATTAAAGTTAAGTACTGAGAATAAATAAACAATAACGTGTTTCAGACATTTTCCATTTTCACATTTTAAGGGGGAGAAACGAGGAGCGAAAGTATGCAATAGCCGGTTTTTTTAAAGATAGGAACTTGAAAATTGGGATTTTAGCTATTCATCATAAATAATTAAGGACATAAGTATTTCAGGGTTTTGGATTTTCCCATTTTAAGGGGGGGTGAAAGTTTAACATCACACTAACACTGCTCGTCCTAGGAGTTGAACCCGGGACCTCTAGAGTAGCAGTCACGCTCAGAGCCACTAGACTAAAGAAGCAGTTTTAATTACTTTAAGATTACTGAAATATCTTATCTTAATTAGAATTTATTTTACTACGAGTATATCTTTTCATACTAATTTTGGTGGTCGCAAAATACCATCGTAATTTTCGGGCTATCAGTTAGCGACCACCAATTTAACCAATGTTTGTGAGTGAATTACACAAAGTTTTATCAAGAAAACATGTGGTCGTTTTCTGAATATTTGCATCCTTCAGTTTTTACGACCCCAAATTCTAAATTTTGTAACCATAAATTAAACATTGAGAACATAATAAGCAAAACAAAATAAGACTGTGTGGGTTAGAATACGACCACCTGACCGCTATCCAACGAAATATATGAAATATGCATGTCTGTTACCGACTACTGGATTTAAGTTAAATATAAAGTAAAAAAATACTTAAATACAATTAAAACATTTAAATTTGTACATAATTGAAATAACCACGCTTCTAATTTGAGCTACATCTGCACACCACTAAATCAACATGTGAATTTAGCGTCCTTTTTATTTGTTTTGGGTTAACGGTTGACATCACAGTTAGTATTCTTATTACATAACTGTTCAAATATTACCTTACTCTTTATTTGTATTTCATATAGAAAGGTTATTTATTATCTTTAGTGGTCGCGTAACCGGCGCAATGACCCTATGTTAGGGTGAGCTTCCAGTGTAACCAGTTGCGACGGAATATCAATAAGTACCTACCTATTTGACACGAAGCGACTGTTTCCGCAACCTAATACCTGGGACCTGGGTGATACCGATATCCTAAGGATACACTGGTTATCTGGCTTCTGCCTGCCCCTAACGAATTTCATGTAGGTCTTCGTATGACAACCAGGACTGATGGCTTACGTACTCTCCGAGGTACGCAGGAGTCACCCATCCACACTGATCACGGCAGGTGTAGTTTCCATAATTATTAGGTATTTTGTTTAAATCAATATAACGAAGATTTGAACGAACCTGACTGACTGCGCACAGCCGAAACTACAGGAGCTAGATCCCTGAAAGTTTGCAGGCTGGTTCCTTTTGCACTGTAGACGACGTTAAGAAAGGATTTTTGGAAATTCAACCCCAAGGGGGGTGAAAGTTTGTATGAAAGTCGGCACACATTACCATGCGTTTGACACACACTCTGAGTGGAACGGAACCAAAACTAGCATACGCGCGCGCGATATTTGACCCGATAAAAATGTCGACGTGTTTGGCGTAGCGGCTGAGCGATCGGCTTCTGCGCAACGTGTTGTGGGTTCGATTCCCACACGGAGCAAATATTTGTATGATCTGCAGGTAGTGGTTCCGGGTCTGGGTGTTTGTGTTTGTGAGAATTTGTGTTTGTAAACGCACCCACGATACAGGAGAAATCCTAGTGTGGGGCAACTTTTTTTTAAACAAAAATTATAATAACTAAATGATTCTCAGTAATTCAGTAGATAGGTGTGTAATTCACTTTTATATATGTGGTTAGGGAGATTGTGTGTGGTTAAATAGTGATAAATAAAAATGAAATGGAACAACAAAAGAAAAAACCGGTGAAAATCGGATTTGTGAAAAAATGTTAGTGAGACATTTTATTAAATTAATTTTATCTTATTAAAATCTTTGCCACCAAACAGGGTTCACACGATTACGACGTCTAACAGATTGTCGAGACGTCGCTCACATATACAAATCTTCCAAATACGATCATGTATATATAGCAAATTTTTGTATTTATGCCAGTATATAGTAATTTAGGCCATTATCTGGCCGCGGTTCTCTCGGTTTCTCAATTTGCGCCTTTGCGGACATTTGACAACGACTAGATTCTGGCTCCAATAAAGTAGTTTTAAGGTTGGGGTCTCAGTTGTTTAACTTTGGTACCAGAGATAATCCTTGCTTTGGTGATAAACTATGTTTCATAATAACGTTTTATTTAGTCCATGGACCAATCCTAGTACTAAAGCCGGTAATAAAGTTAGTTTGTGTTTTGGAATAAGGCCGAAAGTGTTCTTCGTTATATAGAGATTGCGCTAGTAGTAAGAAAGACCCAGCGGGTACACTTTCCATTCGTCCAGTGTTTACTATATTGGATTTCCTCTAATACCATGTACCACACGATACTCTGGAGATCAAGACAAATCTCAGGACATTTGTTAAAATCTTATTTTTAAATTACTACCTATATGATAAAAATTTATTTTTTTCGGTCCCCTTTTTTGTGTTTTGCCGGCTATATTGGCATGTTTTTAAAACAATATGTATATCCTTTGACACTCTTACTGCAAAGACGAATCAATCGACACCTTATTTGTTCAGACCTGATGAGTAGTTTTTGAGCTAGGATCAAACATCCATACTATACATACATAGACTGTAAAACTCATTACCCTTCCTTTTTTCGCAGTCGACGAAAAACAAGACGTGATAGAAACAAAGACATCCACTGTCTATATGTATACCTACTACTTATAACCAATAGAAAATGATAATAGTAATTAGCTCTTGGGTACCGAAATCGTGTCACGCAGTGTTAGTAGTCCACCGAGTGTAATACACTTTTTTATTCTTTGTTTCAGATACCATGGCGTAGCGTAGATCCGTTTCGCCAGCTTGCTGTCCTCACAGTCTTTTAAGTGTATTGTATTGAAGTAAGTTTTTTAATCGTAGTACAAAATAGTGTATAAGTTAGAAGGTACAAGCAGAAATGATTCACATAGAGAAACATCCAGACCCGGAACAACTATATGCAGTATTTATTTTTTTTTTTCTTTGATAAAACGTTGCCCCACACTAGGATTTTCTCCTGTATCGTGGGTGCGTTTACAAACACAAATTCTCACAAACACAAACACCCAGACCCGGAACAACGACCTGCAGATCATACAAATATTTGCTCCGTGTGGGGATCGAACCCACAACACGTTGCGCAGAAGCCGATCGCTCTACCGCTACGCCAAACGTGTCGTCAAAGTTAAGTTTAAGTACTTACTAAATATTTATATGTATATTCATATATACGCTAGAGGTCCTGGGTTCGATCCCCAGGTTGAGCAGTGTTATTGGGTTTTTCTATGAAATTCTCAGTAGCAGCTCGGAGTCTGGATTTGTACCCGGTTAATGGCAATAGGCGCGTCCCCTATTACATGCGACCTAAACATACCGGCGAACTTTGGGTGTACAATAGTAATAGTACACCCAAAGGGGTAGCTTCGGGGAATACAGGCCCGATGTTATGTTATATGCATATATGTATATAATATGTAAGTTTAAGACTATGAATCAGAGAGTAAATCGTAGTTACATACGGTTTTTACTGCATTCTACTGCTAGAAAGCGTTAACCAGCTATGTTAAAAATACCATTGCGTTCTTTAGTAGGTCACAGCTATGGCCGACGTCCTGAATTTTTAAGTATTCTATTAAGGCGCACCTCAGTCTCATCGTGTGTGGGCTTTTCTTTCGCTGATTGCATCTTTTTAAATTTTTCCTTTCTCTTGGCGGTTTTCACCATATAGATAGAGGCGCTCTATCATCGCAGTAAATGTGCCGCCCTGGAATATTGCTGTCTTGTCTCCAGAAATTAATGCACTAAGCCTACGCTTTTTAGTCAATGCAAGGCAAAATAGACATTTTGCTCTGTTGCTGAGTATTTATATTCACTGCCTTCGAAACATGAAGGTGTCAGAAATAACCTATATAAATATGTAAATGTCAGGATTATGATATTACCAAGTTATAACTACGTGACCAAGTTGGTGCTAATCTGCTAATAAAATAATTATTGGAAATATTTGCTATGGATAATTATAAGGAATGAAACAAATGAATAAATTGATTTTAACGTAATATATTTCTCAATGGAAAGAGTCTAATATATTTCAATCTGATCATTATTGCTCGGTTCCAAATAGTGTACTATGGAGAAGAACCGGCAAGAAACTCCATAGCCATATTCATTTGATATTTAAAGTACCTACAGTCCAACATAAAACAACTATCACATAATTTGTATCAAACAGGAACATAACACACCATAGTAACAATCAGAATGCTTAACTTTAACATCCAGCACCCGATCCTTGACTAACGGTAACTCTAACTATAACTAACTGATTTTGAGGAATACCTCCCTTTTTCTACTTTATCCAAACCATGGCACCAAATATGGTGCCATTCATGCCATATGGTGGATCTGTGATTGGTAGAATATGGCGCCTTATTGCTTATTAGCAATCTAAAATGTATCACAGATCATCATACATTTTAGCCAAATATCTATAAACATTAGCAATAATAATAAGATACAATTCAGTAGACCCATCTTAAAACAACATAGGATAATTAAGCAAGTTTTAAAACCAACAAATGTAACCATTACATCAATTGACCGTCTTATATAAATTAAATTAACAAAATAAAACCCGAGGATCATTCCAAATATCATTAATTAATTTATAGTAATTAAACATATTTATGACAATAAATATGTACTCCGTATTATATAAATAGTACCATAGATCATAACTTTCGTTCCGAAATCATGATCTATGTCAAAGAACAGCTTTAAAGTAAAACAGTTCGGAAATATATAAAACAAGAACCGAGGGATATATACATATACTGACAAAGGCATTTTTTCTTGAAAAGTTATCAGGTTACGCTAATTTTACAGTCACTAGTAAATACACTTACTTATGTACACACTACAAACAAAGAAATTAATGGGTAATTAGGTAATTTTGGTAGGTCTAGTTGGCCGATATGGAAATTCAGCCTCACTTTGATTACAAATTTCATTTCATCCGGTCTAACGTCTTTAATCTTTATTGTGTTCAGCAAAAGTGTACTGTAATAGTTGTTACCCGCGGTTTGACTTACATGCCAAAGAAATTTTGGACACAAAACGTAGCCTTTTCCAAGATCTTAAATATGTATTTTTATACCAAAATTAATCGAAATTGAAAACGTAACAAACAGATACTTAGACAGTTACGTTTTTTTTTCTCTTCTTTAAAAAAAACGTTGCCCCACACTAGGATTTTCTCCTGTATCGTGGGTGCGTTTACAAACACAAATTCTCACATACACAAACGCCCAGACCCGGAACAATTACCTGTAGATCATACAAATATTTGCTCCGTGTGGGGATCGAACCCACAACACGTGGCGCAGAAGCCGATCGCTCAACCGCTATGCCAAGCGTGTCATCATTTTTAATAATTAGTATGGTTATGTAATATGTTCTTTTGAGATATTCAGATATGGAACCCAAAAAATATCACATTATTATTGATGTGTGATGTCTTTATCGTCTATCTATTCGATTTTAATGTTGGTCAGCAGTTCAGCAACGCAATGAAGTAGCGAGTTTTCTAAACTCAGTTAAAACTTTCACAACTACTTCTCGCAATATCTTTTTAAAACCAGTTTTTTTTACCGCGGTTTGTGCTGCTTTCGTTTATTCCTTTAGATCGGGCAAAAGCATGCTGTTCTCCAGAGATTTGGTTCTGAAATTCCGAATGTACGAGGGCTTGCGCCCGGGCGCTTGTTGTCTTTATATTATAGCTAGTACCTGACCATGGAGTTTGCGATTTGCAAGTACCTACCATTTTAGAGTCTACTCATGATACAAAAAAGTTAGGTGTATAATCTTCGATGTATAAAAGAAGAACCTGACTGACTGACGTATCAACTGCAACGCATAGCCGAAACTACAGGAGCTAGATTTTGCGGCTTGTTCCGGACTCATACCGAAAATTAATCCCAAATTGAAATTGCTGTCAAAAAATTATTAATTCACACCACTTTAAAATAATGTCTTATCTCATACCACTTTTGTAACTGTCAAAAAGTATGGTTAGAATAATAAGAAAATTCTTCTATTAACCGACTTCAAAAAAGGAGGTAAACAATTCGACTCGTATGTTGCACAATATTCGTACAAAATTATGTAAATCTATGTGAGCTTTTAAACAAGTGTAGGTATATATGTATATGTACTTATGTACGTTTATTCGCGTATTTCATTTTTATTGTATGTATGTATCGTATGGATGTTCGATCCTAGCCCATAAACTACTCATCAGATTTTAGCAAATAAGGTGTCGATTGATTCGTCTTTGCAGTAAAATCATTATAGGCTATGAATTTTTGAAAAAAATAACATAATATAGCCGGCAAAACATAAAGAAGGGGACAGAAAAAAATATTAATACATACTTATAGTATCGAAAGAAATACTCAGAAAGTGGTACTCCTGGACACAGCCCGCATCGTTAGGTACCTAGTTTCTATCTCTGGAGCTCTGACCGTCGGTAGCTTAGACCCTGCTCCCGGTACCGGTGGGCTATGTATTTGCGATATTTTAAATTTTTTCACTTATGCGAATATAAGACGTTGAAATAAAACTACTTCTTCGGATTTTATCGCGTTGTATTGATATTATTGGAAAAGGAAGAAGAAAAGGATGCGAAACGTCTGGTTTATATAATATTTACACCTTATATAGGTAAAGTTATTACCTATATAAGGTGTAAATATTATACAATAAATCAGTCAACTAGTTTAATCCGACTTTGACTCATTACCCTTTTTTTGGTTTAATGTGGAAAATCCTCATGAGGATAAGCCTCGGTCGGACTCCACCCAAAGTGGGCGACTTATCGACTAAAAACCACAAGGTGTTCCCTCCTGCACCTGCTGCGTCAGGGGCTACGGGAAACAGACAATTCGTCCGCGGCCCCCGACTGGTGATGGCCCGTCGCGATGGGCGCCATCTATACATACATAGGGGGGGAGTGAGGCGTTGAATTCCCCCCCACCGCCATTAAGGGGCGCGCGTGGAACACTACGCGCCACCGCCTCGGGTCCTAGAATGGGGGGTGTGGCGAACGTCCCCGCGTCCACTACCCCCGGACCCATTTAGGGAGGCAGGGAGTGGGCATTGTCTGTCCTCCTCCGACGTACCCTGGTGCGCCGGCTGCTGGTCTGGTCAGTGCTGCCACTCTCCCTATCCCACTCCGCAGCTTCCTTCTGCGGGACGACTGTTTCGTAGACCGCGCTGCCGACCATTGAACGCGCGCGAGGGACGCGCGCGAGAGTGCGCGAATGACGGCCGACAGCGACAGGTTGTCTTTTATCGCAACGGCGAGGACACGGCGCGGCACCTCCCAAGCGGCACACTCCACTAGCGTATGCAGCGCCGTGTCTTCTGAGTCTGCTTGTGCAGCAGTAAGAAAAACCCATACCAAATGCTTCCCGCCCAATTTCCACCTGTTGCCTTAGGTCTCCAGGTAACAGACTTTTACCTATTTATATATGTATATATACACCTATCTACCTATACCTACATACAAAGCGTTAGTTACTGTTAATAAATGCAGATGACGCTTCCAATTGGGATGCACCGATTTGGCCCAAACGGGCGCTCTTGTACAATTAACTATATTATTATACTCTTTGGTTAGTGCCGTCGGCACCTAAACCAGATTACGCACACATCTATCCGTGTACAAACGTGATTTAGGTACCTTATTGCTTGTAGTAAGGAATCGGAATCACAGCGTTTCTATGGCGTTGCGAGGTGTGCTAACATGTCCACTACACTCAATGTCTGACTGACGAGGATAAAATGAATTGAAGTGAGAGTTTACTCACAGCACAATGAAATGTCTTCGGCTTAACATGAAGTACCAAAGTATTCATTACCAAGGTATTCACGAAGATATACTTAGCTACAAATTAAATGTTTGCGGCCAGGCACTAGGTATAAGATCACCAATTATATTGTTGTCCTTTGATGTAGGTACAACTAAATTGTTTCAATTGTATAAAAATAATAAAAAGAACTATGTCACTTAAGTTGCTGTCTGTACAAAATTTGTATAGAAAATAGATTTAGTGTGAATCAGATATATAATTTTTCGATCAAAATAATCTCTTCCCATTTTTTTATGAAAGTGGTCAGAGTCAAGCATATGAAACGGTATCAGTACGGAATTTAAAAAATGGTATTAATTTTTCGGTATTAGTCAGGAACAAGCCGATTTTGCACCTCTTTAACTACGAAATATTGAAACTTCCTACTTCTAGGTAACGTGGGCACAGTATATTTTAGAAACGAAAATTACCCAAGTACGTAGGCGAAGCTGCGCCCGGGAACGCTAATTAAAAACTTAAATAAAAGTCAGTTGCTGCATGTATGAAAGATCATCACAAATGAGGACGGCTTTACCGATTTGTCAGATTTTTTGTTACTATTTGCAGTTGATGCAGTTGCTTTGCATTATTTTTTTTAATTCCACTAGGGAATTCGGAAATTTGGAAGAGAAAATTTACCCAGGCGAGGCTGCGCAATTGCGGATGGTTAAATATAAAGGTATTTATAGTAAAGGAAAAATTCAATAAACACAAAACAAAACACAAAAAGATGATTAAATATAAGTAATGCTGTACCTACTATTCTGTTATGTTTGAAGTGTACTGATCATTTTGCGCGTTAATTAATTAGATGCATATTAGTAGTTAGGTACGCGGATGGTATAATGACCTTAGGGCCCTAGGGCTAGGGCGAATAAAGGGGGCGGTACCACTAGGATTGGTTTAGTAATGTATCCGGAGCAGAGTCGATTGCTTCTAATTTAATTAGGCTGCAAGTGGAACGCGCCTGGCGTACAGCCTGACCGCCGACCTTAATACACACATATACCAGGCTGAGTTGTACATCATATTTTATCTGTATAACTTACTGCATCAGATATTTTATATCCTTTAACGTATAAGTACAATTGTATTTAATTTTCTCCAAATACGTACCTACTAGGTACTATTGACTTGCAAAACTGATTTAGTAAACAATAGGCTCTGGTAATGGCATCTCGCTTTGTCCGAACATCAATTGCGAAACTGTGGTGTACCTATTGTTTGAGATTATCTTTTAAATCGGATTACCTTTCGACTGTTATCGAATTATGACTAATCAGCTATAAGTAGAGGCATCATTGAATTATAATAGTTTTTTTTTCAATCGTCTTCAGTATCAGAATTTGCTAACCAACTTCTATTATACTATTTTTAACTATTAATCTATTTGAAAAGAGATTTTGCGTAATCGGGGCTTCTTAATTTTTTTCGCGTCAATTTCCCTGTTGAGGATAGCCTGCGTGAAGGGAGTAGCTTCCGTTTGCACACTCGGTACCAGGCTCCATCGACCCCATATTCGTGTCGGTGCTAAGGTGGTCGATACAGCGGTATGTCAACTTGCTCTGTATACCGGATTACCGGAACAGACATTTTCTGGTTCGCAATAACTGGTTAAGGCGATGTTTCACTAAACAATAAACAAGTGATACAATCGCGTGCACAGCGGTCCCGTTTTCGTTGAGAGTGAATGCGACGCGACGTACGGTGATCGTTGGTCACGGTCATTTTGTTAGATCGCAAATGCCGATGAATTCCGTCGTCACACTTTTCTCATCGTCACTAGTGTTGCCAGCACTACTAGTTAAGTTAATGACGATATGAAAAGTCTGTGAATACAGAAGCACTGTGTTGAAGCGGCCGTGCAGCTAGGGTTGTCTCCTTTTTTTACAAGAAATAAAATAAATAAATGAGAAGGACAACAAACAGTAAGTATTTTAGAAAAATGTACAGTATTTTACACGACACTATTGTGACTAAGCTGCACTGTCTTAGTATGTGCTAGGCATTTTGATGCTGAGAACAGTATTTTGTATAAGTACTTCATTTTTGATGTTGTGATTACTTAATACTGTTTTTAACAGTATAGTTGACAACCCTGCGTGTAGCCGTGGCAATAGACTGACCGGCTACTGTTAAAGGTCCTTCGCCTTATGTTGTCTTCGACGCGACGAGTCGCCCTCTCTCTATCGCTGTAGATTGCCCTACTATCACTTCGCCAATGAATGACACGAAATAGTAATCTGATACATACCTACTTTGTTCTTCACTAAATAATGACAGGTTTCATTATACCTATATTGTTACTTTCAAGTCAAGTTTTTCTGAACCAGAACCATTTACCATTGCGTACCTATATACATTATCTCCAGCAATAGAACTGATTCATTTTCGTGCAGTAGTTTTTGCTTGATGCGCGTACAAATACAAACATACAGACAAATAAATAAATAAATTCTCTAACTTAAAGATA
This sequence comes from Acronicta aceris, assembly GCA_910591435.1. Lineage (NCBI taxonomy): Eukaryota > Metazoa > Arthropoda > Insecta > Lepidoptera > Noctuidae > Acronicta > Acronicta aceris. Next base: position 5,097,728 of record OU342763.1, on the reverse strand, counting down.
TTTTTTTTGGCTTCTATTGCTCCTTATAAACATCCCATATATATATATATGGGATGTTTATAAGGAGGTATATATATATATATATATACTAGTGGACCCAGCAGACGTTGTCCTGCCCTGAAAATAACCCAAAACTCGATTGCAGCGCCACCTACCGGGTCCAATTGTGAATCTAAACCATTCCCAGATCCCCTTGAACACACACAAAAAATTTCATCAAAATCAGTCCAGTCGTTTGAGAAAAGTTCAGTCACATACACACTCACAGAAGAATTATATATATAAAGATCTTCTATTTAGGTAAGAGAGCTAGGGCATAGTGGAATCGAATAAATTAATTCCACTCACAATTCGAGCTGCCTGACTGGGGAAGTACCTACCTCCACTTTGCAGAAAATCGTAAGCAAATAACACAGCTCCGTGCTATGTTGTGTTCCTAACGGTGAGCAAGGTCGCCAGAGCTCCGCGAGGGAGCGTTGTTTTGGCAGATAGAATAACATAACATGATCAACCCATTATACTGTCCCACTACTGGGCACGGGTCTCCTCTTAGAATGAGAAGGATTAGGCTATAGTCCACCACACTGGCCTAGTGCGGGTTGGCAGACTTCACAGCCATCGAGAAAATCTCTCAGGCATGCAGGTTTCCTCACGATGTTTTCCTTCACCGTTTAAGCGCGTGATAATTAGCTAATAATGCGTACATGACTTCGAAAAGTCAGAGGTGCATGCCTTGGGACCTTGAGACCTATGACTTGGCAGTCCAACGGTCATACCACTAGGCTATCACTGCTTAGATAGAATAAGCATCACGCTATTGTCTCCTCTGCTGCCAGCCCAACTATACCTCTTTGATTTACAGGGTCGGCAGCGCGCGAGTGACACCCCTGGTGTTGCAAGCGTCCATAGGCTACGGTAACCGCTTACCATCAGGCGGGCCATACCTATGCTTGTTTGTCACCTTAGTCGTATAAAAAATAAACAAAAAAAGTTACCCACATTGTATAGACACCGGCCAGTTACAATTTCATTATTAGTATGATGATAAGTGAGATTAAGTATTAGTATGATGTAATAATAAAGGGGGGACAGCCTATTGTAATTAAACTGTCGCTATAATGTAATTTCCGAGCTTCAAATAACTATTTTATAGGTACAAAACCCCAATAACAGCTATACTTTGTTCAGTAACCGCACTTGTGGCTACTAGACCTTTGAGCCAGTTTACATGAATGATTGTTTGACTTCGGTTTTTCGAAGTAAAATGTGTTGTATGAATTTGACGTGGCATGTCGTGATACTCTTGATATAACGGTAATAAGTACCTACTAATTAATTATTTTTCGTGTATGAAGCAGGTGTGCAAATTACCTCAACATTATTGTAATGTCCAAATGATCTTTGTGGAATTAAGTTTGTGTAAGTAGTATTATTATGACCCTTGGTTAAAAGGTTGTCAGAGTAGAGCTTAGCGGCTCTACACGGCGGCGGCGGCAGTGAGTCTCGCATGCCTTTTATGTGAGTCATGCTAATGCCTTGGCTTAGTGCTTTCGCATTCCATAAGTTTATTAAATACAATAACGAAGTCATTATTTTATTTATTGCCTAAATAGTCGGATGGCACTTGGCAGTATGTCATATTTTAACTCCCGCCTGTTGGATTATTAAATAATGAAGGTAATTCCAACTTATGAAACTTTTGTTTTAAACTTTTTCATCTGAGTCAGCTGTATCTTATTTTTAACCGACTTCAAACAAAGAGGACAAACTATGTTCGTCTGTACCTATGTTTTTTTTAATGTATTTACACCGATATTTTCGTCAGTTATGGATCGATTTCAAAAAATATTTTTATATATATCTAAGACTAACTCCCAAGGTGGTATCAGTCAAATTTGGTGAAGATCTGATCACAAAATTTTGACAAAATGACAATAACACCTAATATTCTATTCGTCATTCAAAATGTTAAATTAAAATCACTTTAAAAAAGTACCGCCTTCAAAAATATAGAAAATAATGTTACCTAGGTATCTCTAAAACACGTCGACCAAGTCGAAGGCACCGACTTCGAAACTGTTTTGCAAATAAGAACCTTCGCCGATGAATAACAAACCCTATAAAGAAAACCCGTACTTATCTAACTCAGGTGATGCTCTGTCTCTCCAAGTACCAATTTTATTTAGCATGGAGTATTCTCATGGACCGCCACCTGAGGAGGTGGCCGGATCGGTATATCGGACTCGTTCCAACTAAAAACCGTACTTGTCTTCGCTTGCCCCATCACGGCCCTGAAATTCGTTACATTCACCACGAGACCGGGACAGACTACCCCAGAAAAACTACCTGAGTATATTTTATTATATTGTTAATACACATACCTATAAACTATATTTTTAATAAGAACACTAACAATACATAATCGCTTAACATGTAAAACAATATATGTAATAATTAGTTCTACTAACTAACTTTTGAATTTCTAGCAATCATACAAATAACTGGATTATTACATTATATTTTTAACTAGCTGTTATGAAAATATAGTAATTTAACTTGGTTTTCTTGGTAACGCAAGCTGAAGAAGAGCTTGCAGCGGCAGTAGTAGCGGCCGGAAGATATTGGTCGAGTTTTTTTGTATGCCATAACTTAATTAATAAACAAATATAAGTAATTGACATCAATCACTCTTCGTTGATCTAAATCGCCTTTTCCAATTTGACGACACGTTGGCGTAGCGGTTGAGCGATCGGCTTCTGTACCACGTGTTGTGGGTTCGATCCCCACACGGAGCAAATATTTGTATGATCTACAGGTAGTTGTTCCGGGTCTGGGCGTTTATGTATGTGAGAATTTGTGTTTGTAAACGCACCCACGATACAGGAGAAAATCCTAGTGTGGGGCAAAGTTTTTATAAAAAGAAAAAAAAAGAAAGAAAAGAATGATGACTACCAAAAACTGATTTTAATGGGATTAGTGACGGTGATGCGGTATACCTAAGCGAATATGTGATGAGCCGCCATCGTCGTCAATTAGTACTGTTGCGTGACAGACTAACAGTACTGTCGCATTACATAACAGACATGGGAGCATTCACATAAGGGGGCCAAGTTCTCAGGCCTTTAGCCTCGCACAAACATTAGCGTGTCGCGACTCGCGAACACTCAAGTTTCATGCTTCCCGTAATCGCAGTTACTCTGTGTGCACGCAATTACACTGATGCGATAACGTATCCTCATTTTGTCAAATGCTGTATTTATAGCTAATGTACAAAAAATATAATAATTTTATATCATAATGATAATTAATTCATCATTTTGGGTAAACATATCACAGTTAAACGATAAATTTGTTATTTTCAGTCAGTCTTTTTACCCAACACGAAACGGAGAAGGCTTTAGGGTGAGAGTATGTTTGTTTGTTTGTTTGTTTGTTTGTTTGTTTACACACGTAAAAAAATGTTGGCATTTATCGCCAAAACGGTCGCACCGATTTAAATATTGTTTGCTGTTTTAAAAGGTTTTTTTTAAAAAAAGGTTACTAGCAATGTGGGTCGCACATTACTAATATTCTTGTTAACCTCTCGTGCTAAGCTAAATGCTTATGTTACAAGTGTGTTCACGACCGTAGTGCAATGGGTGGGATTCGAACCGGTAACCACATGATCGCAAGTCCGACGCCCTAGCCATTAGGCTACCGCCGCTTGCAAGCCGTTTTATCGGCGATTTTTCTTAGATAGGTGCTACCTACGGTGACAAGTTCAATAGGCCTACAATAAAATTTTACTCTCGTAAGATGACTAGGTAATTTCTGTAAAGGGTTTGTGTTCTTTCAAATTTTTATGAAAATACGGAATTAAACGCCCGAAAATTGTAGTTTATAATAGGTGTACGTCGAAACAAATGTATAATTTACTTCATATTATATTAATATGTATGACTGTTCGTTTATAGTTATCTATATCCAGCGACCGGTACGCAGCTTAGCTTGTGTAAATGTTCCCGACAAATCCGGTGGAAATAAAAAAAAAAAATCATACAATCCTAGGACGAGGACTTAAAAAATATAGATCTAGTAACATAAATAGGTACCACCTACCAGTTGCGTAATCAACTTAACGTAACGTAAATTCGTTATACGTAGAATTTGATACTCCAAAATAAATATCGAATATCAATATACTATATCGTGTATAAAAAATATCGATTATAATATTATATATTTTTTTAAGAAAATATCGATATTCTGATACCTATATCGATTTTTGTGCCCATCCCTAAAAAGAACTGCTAAATCAGTCGAGCCATTCTTAAGTGATGACGATGATCTTACGTGTATGCGGTGATTTTGATTTAGCAAATGATTTTGATTTATACAATATACAAATTATATAGACATAAATAACTAATTATAGATAATATAATTTAATACTTATATTGTTAATACACATATAAACAATATATTTTTAGTAGGAACACTAACAATACACTATCGCTTAAGATGTAAAACAAATGTAATACCTAATTAGTTGTACTAACTTTTGAATTTCTAGCAAATTGGATTAATACATTATATTTTGAACTAGCTGTACCCCGCGCTATCACCCGCAAAAAAATTACGGAATTTCATACAAACTTTCATCCCCCTTTACACAACCTGAGTGGTTGAATTTCCAAAAATCCTTTCTTATCGGACGCCTACGTCATACAAAAAACAAGCCTCCAAGTTTCAGGTCTCTACGATGAGCGGTTTAGGCTGTGCGTTGATCCGTCAGTCAGTCATTCAGAATCAGGACAAAAATTTAAGTAGGTACTACTTTATAAGTATTGCTGAATAGCAACTAAATAGGGACGTGTAGAGTGAACGACGCGGCGGTGCTTATCCGGTGTCGCGCCGCGGATAGGTCCACTTGTTCCGCCCCCATGCACTTGTTGTAGGGGTCGATATGCCTATGGTTTTTGCACCCGCTTTATTATCTGAGCGCCACACGTTCCCACGATGCATTTTCAACAGAATTAACCTGTTTAATGAAAACTAGAATGTTTATGTTCGCTCATAAATTACGCTAGCGTGTAGGTAGTGTTATACTTACCACAGTGTTAGGTTTGTTAACTTCCTGGAATCATTTTATAAGACTGTTCATAAATGGTAGGATATATTTTTGGTTGCCCGTACTTTCCCAAGACATAACTTTGTTTAAGTATTTTATAAAGCCCCTTGACCCATGTTGGCATACCCATAAGCAAATTTTCAAATTCATACAATCAAATTATAAAAAGCAAAAAAATATATTACTTATTGATATAATTATTTCTTTTACTTTTGAAAGAAATTATACTGTATCAAGGAACTGTTCGTACAGTGTTGTATCATTGTATGGTGGACAATTCGGCAGATCACCTCCTGAGGAGTCACAGGAAGAAGCAAAATCGGCGTCCAAGCGTGAAGTTCGGACACCATAGTTACTTTGTTTGAAATAAATAGCATTAAATTCGTACTAGCTATAAAAATAGGAGTGTCTTAACGCGTGTCACCTAAAATCGGACGTTACATTGTAGGTAAGTAAATAGGTATGTATGATGACAAACGTATAATTTTGTAGACAGACGATAAGACGTTAGCTAAGTGTACTTATCGATGCCAGTTTGTTTTCTGAACTAACGGTCTGTGTTTTGAATGGATCGCGGTTCCTCGCTCTGGTCAAGTATAGTACCTCGTAAGCTGCAGTCAGCTAAAGCGGAAGTGAGACAAACCATAACATTACTGGCCGCTGTTTTGGTTTCTGACAGTTAACACTAATAAACTGGTTCAGATGAAAACTGAAATGAAATAGGAACATGTTTCTGTGTAATTTTAAACTTAGCGGAACACCGGTTAGTTTGTAAGTACTACTGTAGGGTTGTACCTGCTAGTATCCATCGTTATCATCAATGCATATAACAAAAGTGTAAGTGTATTCGTGTGTCTGTACGTTGCTTTTATTTGCAAAAAAATGTACTATCAATTATAATTTTTATTTGTCTGTCGATTTGTCTGCGTGTTCGAGGTATGAAATCATAACTACTGAATTAATATAATCGATAATGTTCTTAGAACTAGGAAGCGGCGGTAACCTAATGGCTGGGGCGTCGAGGTTGAATATCAACATTTGTTGTGATGTGATACCTATTCCAACAACACAATTTGTCAACAAAGTTTACTGAATACGAATATTCGGCAAAAGATTTATTAGAATTTTAACTGAATTCTCGTATTGGGTTAACATTTAATTGAATATACATCCGTCTAATCGGTAAAAGCACAGAATAGTTAAATAAACGTAGTTATTCGGTACATGTCTACTACATGTATATGCCTAGGGTTAGAACTAGAACAAGGTTCCAAGTCTGGACTTTCAATTGTATCGATGTTTGCCCAATGACACTAAATGACATGAGAATCAAAACAATAATCTGAAAATTTTGACTCATTCAAAGTTTCTTGACACAAATAACACACTTGGGGTCTGTTTGTTTAAAATCACACGTTAGCTTACATTTTTGGAGAGAGAAAATTAACGGGTAGCTGTGGTTGATCGGTACATGAACGTCGGGCCATATGTTTACGATAAAAATACATACAGTGACGCGAACGTGTGTACTGTACTGGTATATGATGAAAGACAGAAACCGCCCACAACGACAATTTAGTTTTCATTTATTAAAATGTAATATATAAATAATTGCAAATTCAAATTTGGCGGATCTCAAATATAATTAAAAGTAATCTGTAATTAAATCGATATCTTTTTCGTAATAGAAAGTTACCTGACAACCTTAGCCGCATGACCTACATTCATGATTACTATTGAATGGTTACCATAGTCACTGTTTGTTTGATTCAATACTAATGTTTACTTCTTACGTACCGAAATATGTGGCTGGTCCAGTCGGTCCACACCGTCTACGTAAGATTGCTATATTAACGCAATCATCAATCAAGCAGCGGAAAAAGTATGATGGTTGATCGGAACTGCGCTATTACCTGAGTTATTGTGTTTTTCAGAAAGCGTATAGCTATGTGATGTGATGAGTTTCCACTGTTATATTTGGGTCTTTTTGTAAGAGTGTTATAGTGCTACTTATTATCTAAAGGTATTTTATGTATGTCACAAATTATATTGAATAAGAACTTTAAGTAGTTAGGTGCTTATCGCATTTTAAACAGCTGATAAGAATGACTTGTTAAGGTGCGGCTAATTATTGTCGACATTCCATTTTGCAGTGGAAATAAAATTAGAGACTATTGATATGGTTCCATGTCAAATGGAGCCTTGAGTAAATATCCTACATATTACTAGGCACTGATACAATTATTAGGCCGCGTACGTAATGAGAGGGAAAACACGATGGCTGTTTCTTCAATTGTTTCTTATTGCTAATTAAACATGTATATTATGAGCTAATGACAGATTGTGAATATTATTAGTTAAAGTGTGATCTAATTACGTACTCAAATAAAAAAGTATTCTATAGCAAGTAGCACATTTTGGAATATAGGTATAGTGTGTGAATAGTATGAAAAGCATTGGTAACTTAAATCGCAATGCATACTTTTATAGGTACATTGTGGTTAATTAAAATGAACTCTCTGGTGGCTTTTAGACTCTTATTTAGCTCACAGTCGATATGATAATTTTACTTTAATGCTATAATATAAACTAAGTTGTTGTTTTTTAATAATGTTTTATAATATATTTAAATTAATATTGCGTTTACAATATTATTGATATCTATGAATGCTAAATCAAAACTATTATACCTACTACTTAATATGAATGATTAATAAGTAATTTTAAAACAAATAACCTAATGAACTAAGTAACTAAAACATGAAACTAACTAAAATAAAACTAGACTATTTTTTAAGAGAATAACAAGTTGAATAGAAAATTAGACTTAATACCTATGTTTTTCTCTACAAAAATGATGTTCTAATCACTTTTATATTCGTCGAAATGACTAACCATTGTTCTTACGAATTAACGGTCGTTTTCCGACGTTCCAGGCTGGCTGATGCGGTGACACAATGGATGCGGCAGACAAACGAATGCTGGAGCGAGAAGCGCTCCGCAATATGATCCAGCAGTGGAACGCCAATCGCCTTGATCTATTCGCGCTCAGTGAACCCAATGAGGTAACAACAATGTACACCTTCATTCTATTATGGTTTAGCGTACCTATATTAAACTAGTTTACTCTGGTTACTTTGACCTTATGAAATATCAAAGGATAACTTTGAATTAAACACTAATTAACAAAGTTAATTATGTAACCGAAAGTGAGTTATGCTAGTTTATAATGTCTAATGTATACATCTGTTTATAATAGAGTCCCGGTTCAAACTCTGACTAAGACAGTAGCTCTGCTCTCGCTCTTAGTGCCTCTCCTACTAGCAAAGGTTGGCAGACAATTTAGAATATTCATTTCCGTCTCTAGCGACTCGAAACAGTTTGGCAGCACTCGCTATCCCCGTCCACTCCCTGATGTTAGCTCTGCAAGAATGCCAATGAAAGAATGCATGTGGATGCTGCTGCCCACAGTACGCCGACAATCCTGAATTGTCCAGTAAAATGCGTTGGCGTCGTGGTTACCACAAGCGATTATTATCTAATAGAAGCCAAGTAAATACAAGTGTACAACTAAGGCTTCACACGTGCCGTTATATTTTATTATTCATGTTCGTAGAAAAAATTGGTACCTACACAATATTTATCAATAACAATATTAAATACAAGAAAACACGTGTATTATACGATACGCGTTTACTGCAAACACGGATTCGCGAACCGTGTTGTATACCTATTACTACTACAGTAATCATTAACTACCTATTTAACTAGATAAGTACTATTTTTTGCCAATAGGTTCTGAGTTTGATGCCATTCAGCAGGCTTACTCTTGAATACAATACCAATCAAAACGTGATCCGATTCCAATGTCAATTTGACTGTCGGGCGATTTCGTACTCTTGCAAACAAATCCGTTAAGGCGGATCGTTTCGCTGTGCCCGCAAAATTCAAAATTCGAGTGGTTTTTCGCAGTTTGTAGGTCTATAATAAGTTCTGCATTCATGGTAATGGTAATTGCGACATTAACTATACAAAATTCACATTTTTTATCTAAAACCATTGCTTAATAATCAATATTGGAGCTAAAAGTAGTGTAAAATGTCAATTTTGACCAATTACACAGATTACGCCAAGTTTTTGGCTTGATAAGGATTTATTAATAAAGGTTTTAGTTCTCAGTTGTGAATGCTGTTTAGTTGATGTCGCAATTACAACTACCATGAATCTAGAACTTGTTATAGACCTACAAACTGCGAAAAACCACTCGAAATTTGAATTTCGCGGGCACAGCGAAACGATCCGCCTTAACCTTGTATCAGCATCCCTGATTGGCCAACGGTTGGGTCGTTTCCCAATCCTATTTAGTTCACTCAATCACCGCGCAATATTGAAACAATTTGGCGCTAGTCTCGGATTTAAGAGTACGAAACTTGACGAAACGGCACAATTCCAATGTCGATGTATCGGAATTGAGTTCAAGAGTAAGCCTCCAGTACGGCTGACACAATAAATCCACGCTAGTTCCGGAAGTCCTTCAAAGATTATTCATACATTTTCATATTCATTCATTCATTCTCATTTCATTCATAGAATTATTCATACATTCCTAAAGGGATAGCTTAATTTTTTAACGTTCCGTACTAGAGGTACAGAAAAAGGAACCCTTAGAGGATCACTCAGTTGTTCGTTTTTGTTTGTATGTCGGGCTGTTAATGACGCAATAAAAAATATTTTAAGGTTGACCTAGAATCCTATAATTTGGCAAAAGTATTTTCAAATCAACATGATACCACAGATTAGATAAACAGGTGACCTCACCGAGTTCCCAGGAAAAAGGGTCTTGTCAGACCAACAGACAGACAAACGGACAACGAAGTGATCCTATAACATTCCTGTTTTACTTTTGCAGTATGGTATTCTAAAAAAACGGACAAGCGCGAGGTTGACTCGCCCACCGAGGGTTTCGTACAAATTTGTAGGTACATTTTACAATTAATTACAAATGTAGTTTTCAGATTTTTATATATTTTATACTTGTAGCATAAGACAGTATTACTTGCCAAATTTTATAGGTCCAGGTCAACGGAAAATACCCTATACATTTTGATTCCTTTTAGAGTGTCAAAAACGTATAGATACGGCCGTTCATGCAAAAAACATATATTTCGATACTCTCAATTATGAAATTTGGCAGATAATACCGTCTTATATATACTACAAGTATAGGGAAAAATCTGCAAACTATACATATATTTGTTTCAATTACAAGTACAATCCCCACGTAAAATCTAGTTTTCGCAGTGTCACTGTGTACACTTGGGTGGGCAGCAGCTTCTATCTATAAAAGGATCTAGTTCTTTAGTCACCCCTCTGGTTAACTAGGTATAATACAAACGCTGAACAAAGCTAAGATAACAAAGCCAAACGGGCCTATGTTTATAGAACGTGTGTCATCCTAAATATCTTACAAAGATATGATGGCCGGGTTTTATCGTTCAAAGAACCGCTAAGATAGTTTTAGTTTAATATTATTTTTAATTGTTTTGACTCACTAATTAAATCTCACTTATCTGTTTGTATTACCTATTCTTTCAGAATCTGGAGTTCCACGGTGTGATGCGGTTCTATTTTCAAGATTCGGGTCAGAAAATAGCAACCAAGTGTATCCGTGTCGCCTCCGACGCTACTGTGAGCGATGTCATAGGTAATTGCGATTTTGTAACGTATGTAATGCTATTATACTAAGTAAAGATGCTTTTGCGCCCGACAGTAAATTATTACTAGCCCAGGTCTGCCGAAAAGTGGATAGATATGTAAGTGCTATAAGCAAACAAAAGATATTGAGATGGTATAATGTAAAACTACACATCTAAGAGGACTGCATGAAATTAAGACGTCACAGATCTAAATCTAAGCTTATTCATCTCAACCTGAGAGAAGGTCTTGTTCTTGCAATAGATGGGATACTAATATACTTAATTATAACAAATTGTAAATGATTATGACTTGTCAAGTGTTTGTTTGGTTATTTTTTGCTGAGAAAGTTTTAATTATCATTGGAATCGCAAACTGACTTTAAATTCTGCAAGGTGTCGTACCACTGAAATTGATAGTGACCACGAAAGGGCTAAGCTAAATGTAATTTTATTGTATTAAGTATAACTTAAATGTAATCCATCGTCATCATCATCATCATCATATCAGCCTATTGCCGTCCACTGCTGAACGTAACGATTAAAGTGAATATTCACTTTAATTTGCCAGTTTAAATTCCATCTTTAAACATTCAAAACTTTAACAAATAAGAGAACATATATGTATTTTTGATTAAATTAGTCTTTGTGTCAGGATACAATTCTGTAAAATTATCGACTGCTAGACTAAATAAGCGCTAAAATATCTTAAGCTTAGTTATCCACTCAACTAATTTTAATATTTTTGAGATTATCTACTAAAGAAATCTTGCCCTAGATATACTACTTGTTACAATTACATTCTCATTCGCTTATCTTAGGAATGTCTAAGTAATTAAAGTTAGTTTCATTATAATATACGTCATCAGAGGACAGTTATTACCTACGATAGAGTGGTTTGCGGCCAACTGGCCACCTTACATACCGACATACTTGATAGTTAACGAGTCTGTCCAACTGGATAATGGAGTTGATAACTAGCTATTACAAAATATAAACAACTTGTAAATACTAACCTACATCTTCGTATGCAGAATTCATGAGGGAATATAACTAGGCCTTCATGTTTTCCGAACTTTTTAAGAATATAATATAATACGAGCTAGTTTGCTATCACGATCATAGAGCCTAACCATTACTCAAATATTATTTTTTTAGAGACGTTAATCGAAAAGTTTCGTCCGGACATGCGCATGCTGTCTCTTGGCTCGTACTCCCTGTGGGAGACGCACGGCCCGGATGACGAGCGGAAGCTGGAGCCTCACGAGAAGCCTCTACTGGTGCAGCTCAACTGGCACGCGGACGACCGGGAGGGACGATTCCTACTTAAGTGCCTTAGTAACAATGAGGTGATGTGCACCTTAATAACATAGTCATCTATGAGTAAAATATAGGCAATTAGTTTCGTGACTGATTATTATTATTATTATTATTATTATATATCAACAAAAATAGAATTAAAATCGGTTATAAAATAATGAAGTTATGAGCATTTTAATTTTATGCTAGTCAGAGAACGTACTATACTGGTTTGTGACGTAGGGACTAAAAACCAATGCGCCATACAAATACTATACTAACCTTCGTTTTGCGGAAAAGGGACAAAGTATCCCCTATAAAAACTTTAAATGTTTATATTTTTGAACTTTATTAAGCAATTCAAATTATTTTTTCAGAATATGAATTGTATTAAATTTGGTTTTTCACTAAGCCTGTTATTTTTAATTAATCAATTATGAGTCAAGTACCCAAATTAATTGAATATCTAATTTTAGTACTAGAATATCTAATTTAATTCAAGTATAAAAGTTTTCCGTGCTGTTTTATTTATTCTTAGTTATTAATTTATTTATAATATACTTATTACACGTTATTATAACTTGAAGATGAAAAAATTATAAATAGGGATATTATAAAATTTTAACAGGGGTACCTACTTGGGAAGGCTATTTGAAATGTAAAACAATCATCAAAATATGTATCTATATTCACACAGGTCCCGTTGTCGGCTGTGAACGACAAAGGAGATCAAAACTTTAAGCGAAAATTATCGAAACGAGAAAAGAAAGAACTGAAGAAAAAAGAAAAGTTATCGAGACTCAAATCTGACACCAACGATGAAAACCGACCTGTTGCAGAAAAACTTTACACAGGTAATTATTGTATTAGGTGTTTTGCTGCTGTATTGAAGCGAATAAATGGCCATAATAAGGGCTATTTTATAAGACTGGTCTTGAACTAGAAACTATTTGGTTCTTGCCGGTTTGCGAATGGCCGAGGTAGTGAAGCGCAAGGTCTTATGGAAACAATTTAAACTGTTTCGGAAGTTTCGGAACCCAGAAATAAATATATTGTAAAGTTAAAGTTAAATATTTCCATCCCCCATTTTTATTTTATCAGTTTCCATTTCCATCTTCGTCTCGTGCATCGACCTTATGGGAAAGAATGTGACCGTCTCTTGGTACAAATGGATGAAAGTATAAGTATATTTTAAGTAACAAGAGACTTGATAGTTCTTGAAGGCCATTACCACAATAATATAATTATTGCTACCGCGGCTATAAACGGCATACCACTTTTCGTGGACATAGAAACTTTTTCTTGTTTTATAGTCTTTCAGCTGTTTTTTTCCCGCAGTCGGGTTTTAGTTTTTTAAGCTTTTATTTTTATTAGTTTTAAAATGACAATGATATAATTTTTTTATTTTTTTTTAAGTTAAGAAACCAAAATAATCTCATTACTTGGACACCAAGTAGGTATACGTACTAAATAAAAAACTCAAGTATATTGTCATTTTACAATTTTCAGTATAAGTGCAAGCGCACAGTAAAATTGCCATTTTGTTAGATATAAAGTGTGTGATTCACATCTTTATGATGCATGTCGGAAGGCGACTGGTTTCTTTTGTCCTGCAAGGACAATAAGCCACAAACATATTTACACAAAGGTGAATATTAAATTCGAGCTAGCAAGTTTAATCTATGATAAGCGAAACAATATATTTATACTTACTTATGTATATAATTATGTTTATAGAAAAATCTGTCTTTATTTCTGTATTTTCCACCGACTTCAAAAAGGAGGAGGTTCTCAATTCGTCTGTATTTTATTATTTGTTATTTACTCAGAGGTTTTATACCTCTTAAATAAATAACTGTCTATGCATAGAAAAATCTGTCTATTTATTTTATGTCATAGATACATAGTTATCCATATTCATTCTAAGCATGCTTTTGCTTTATATCCAGGAGAAACCCAAACAAAGTTGTATTAAAATCATCCAACATAATTATGTAGAAACTCAATAACACTTTCATGAATCGAAGCTCGGATATTACAGGGAGGCGATACACATGATGAACGGCAAGTCAATGTAGCTATATATGATTAATTTTAACTGGAAACTGTTTTTTTTGTTGTACAGAATTACCGGAGACGTCATTCATGCGCAGCATCAGTAATCCCGAGGCGGTGATGCGTCGTCGAAGACAACAGAAGCTCGGGCGCAAGCTGCAACAATTCAAGTCTAAAGATGGGGGACCAGACACTGGTAATTACAAATACACTATATTCAAATTAATAGAAGTTCATGATTTATACGACCTTTATGCAACTTCTCAAGCTTACCTCAAAAGCAAAAAGTATCCATCTAGGTTTCGGTCATTATTTCAGCGTCTGTATATTATATAAACTACCTTTGTTAGTCTAGTGGTCGTAAGCGCGACTGTTGAGCAATCGGTCTAGGTATGTTCCCGGATCAAGCAGTGTTATTTATTGACTTTTATTTGAATCTAGCTGCCCCGGCGAACTCCGTCGCCTTTTTATCGTTTCGATTTTTCTCTCCATAAAAACCTCCCCCAGATAACAAGGAATAAATTAAAAAAAAAAATACTGGAATTGATCTAGCCGTCTTCAAGTTTCGCGCTTAGCAACAAATTTTGCAATTCAATTTTATTTATATAGATACTCAGTAACAAATCACATTGATTTGTGCCTAGTTAATAGAAACTGGCTCGCTCTCTATTACATGGGTCCGAAACTTTGCCAAACCAACCGATGCAACGTGGGTTTACTGCATTAAATCTAAGCCTAAATAATCCTTCGGGGAATATAGGTATGATGATATGTTATGTTGTATTTTTTTTATTCGCCCTACACTTGCACATATATTCTAACTGAATTTTGGCAGCTTCGCCAAAAATTGTTTAGAATAATTTAAATTCGTGCCTGTCATGGGGTTAATGTTATTATTAATCATCACAAATTAGACTTTTGATCTTAACCTGACGGAAAGTAGTTTCTAAACATCTGCGTCTTAGTGAGGAGCATAGAGGAGAGCCAATTACTATTTGATGCGTCATCAACGAGGTCACGCCGTACGCCTGACCAATTATTTGAATGAACTTTAAACTCTAAATTAGCTATGAGTTTGTTTACGTTGGTATGTTTTTTTTCTATCAGACTGATCCATAATACTGGAAAGGTATGGGCCCGTTGTGTTGCCATATGTCGAAGAATCATATTGTTATTCATCAAAAGTCACCTAAAAGGAGGGCTAAAATTGACAATTATTAAGCCACCAAAAAAAAATACTGTTTCTTTATTTCTTATCCTGAGTTCCAAAATATTTTTGTTTATTTTTTATATTTCTTCATTTCGAAAAAAATAAATTAGAAAACGTGTGATGACGTCACACATAGATGCACAACTGACAAGACAATTTAACATAACATAACATACCATCACGCCTGTATTCCCCGAAGGGTTAGGCAGAGGCGTACTAATGTACACCCACAGTTCGCCGGTATGTTTAGGTCCCATGTATTAGGGGGCGAGCCTATTGCCATTAACCGGGCACAAATCCAGACTCCGACCTGCTACTGAGAATTTCATAGAAAAACCCAATAACACTTTGCTCGACCTGGGGATCGAATCCAGGACCTCTAGCGTAGAAGTCGCGCTTGGGATCACTAGACTAATGAGGCAGTCTTTTTAAGGGTCAGAAAAATGACGTCATGTCCACCGTGTGACACCCGTACAAATGACGTCATTTGGCACTTACGTCTGTTTAGAATAGAAAGAAATTTGAAGTTGAAAATAAATATGAAAATGATTGAATATCGGGAAAATAAAAATAAGGGTATCCTATTTTTCGATCTAGTTTCAAATAAAATTATAATTATTATTTCTGGGTGTTAAAAAATTTTAATGTCAATTACGATACTGAAGTAGTAATTCCAATTAAACTTAATACACATGTTTTCCTAAAAGTTATATTACGTAATTAGACAAATGGGCAAATGCCAATATTATTGCACTATCAGCGTCGCGATGAAAAAATAGAATACGTAGTATTTTCCATACGTGTATTTTGTTCTAATTTTGCACCCCGTCTAATATGTTAATGGTGATTTTAGGTGGTACTCTCAGGGTATACGGGTCTATACTGCGCCCCGACGTGTCATACGTCACATTACTGCTATCTGTTAACGATTCTGCTGCTACGGTCCTCCGGGAGACACTTGACAAATACGGCATGTCATATCAAGACCCACAGCAATTCTGCATAGTGCAGGTAAATGATACTGACTAATTTGAGTTTTTCTTTTTTTCTTCTCAGCCAACCGTAAGTATTTAAATAGGTACAGAAATACTTTTAAAACACTAAGTAGTCAATTCTAACCAATATCTGTAATCAGATTCATTTTTCGAGTAATTTAAAAGTATATATTCGACGACACGTTTGGCGTAGCGGCTGAGCGATCGGCTTCTGCGCAACGTGTTGTGGGTTCGATCCCCATACGGGGCAAATATTTGTATGATCTACAGGTAGTTGTTCCGGGTCTGGGCGTTTGTGTATGTGAGAATTTGTGTTTGTAAACGCACCCACGATATAGGAGAAAATCCTAGTGTGGGGCAACGTTTTTTTTTTTTTTTTTAAATATTATTCTGTTAAGACTCATTATTCTAGTGAACCTATCATATCTTATATGGGGCTGAGGCAGCAAGGCCTCAGTACACTTCGATCCAATAGAATCTTTTGTGCTTCCCCTAGATACCTATTCCTCATCCTAACCTAGTTCTTCAAACAGCTCTTCCATGAGCTTTATAATGAAGCCCGGGGATATGAGTCTGTAGTCCTCAGGTCTTGGATAACCCTGCCCTAAGAGGCGCATTCGCTTTTTAGCCATTACATCGCATGTACACAGAAGGTGTTCCATGCTCTCAATTTCCTTCTTTTCCTTTTGCAGGCCCTGCAGGCTGATGTCTCCGTCAGATCCATCTTTTGTTGAAGAGTGTTAGTCCCCGAAATGTCCGGTTAGCGCCCCCATCAAATAACGGGCCTGCCGCCTGCTTGAGTGCCAAATGGTATTATGCCATTTCGATGAGGACCTATGAATTTCTTGGAGTGAGTTGAAGTCCTGTGAGGCTCGACCACTCTTCCATGTTGCCTCGCCCTTACGTACTCCCCAAAGGCCGTTTTAAATGCGCTCGAGGCCAGTCCTACAAATGGTTTCGGTCCATTTAGTGAGGTCCCAGAACCTTCCCTTGCCAGCTCATCAGCGTGCTCATTGCCCACAATCCCCCTGTGACCCATACAAGCCTGACCTTGTTTCGCTTTCCTAGCTCATTTAGAGTCCAGGCAGCGTCCATAACCAGTCTTGAGTCGATTCTGTAGGAGGTCAGGGCTTTGAATGCCGCTTGGCTGTCAGTAAGAATGTAGATGGACCTACCTGCGGTATCGCTACTTTCTATCTGTTGTGCACAGGCAAAAATAGCATATAAGTTTCCGCTTGGAAATCTGTAGCTAATTTGACCATGCTTTGACTAACCTTATGGTCCCTTGCGTATATACCCGCCCCCGTACCCGATTCTGTTCTCGAACCGTCAGTGTACCATATCTGCCTTCCTCTGGTGGGTCTAGTCCCTTTATCCATTCTTCCCTTGACGGTAGATGAGCCTTGTAAGAGCTCTTGAACAAAAACATGGGCTGCATTTTATCTCAGTGCCTGATCGTTATTCCGTCGAGGACTTCCTGTGTTTTAAAATTCGTGTGTTTAGTTCTAGGTTTAGAAAAATTCCACAGTCCATATATTGCCAGTCTGTGTAGTGCTAGACGGGCCTCAGTCTCTATGACAATATGCAGCGGTGCAAGGTTTAGTACCGTTTCCATCACCGCTGTTGGTGTGGTTTTGAACGCCTCTGAGATAGCTAGGCATGCCGTTCGCTGTAATATAGCAAAGGCTTCCCTGCATATCCCTAGTTGGGTTCTGGGCCACCATAAAATGCTGCCATATGTGATGATTGGTCTAACCATCATGGTGTACAGTCAATGCACAACCTTTGGTCCGAGTCCCCAGGTTTTGCCACACGCTGAGCAACACATACCCGAGACTCTTAGAGCCTTGAGCTCATGGAAGAGCTGTTTCAAGAACTGGGCAGGGATGAGTTATAGGTATCTAGGGGAAGCACAAAAGATCACATTGGGTCGAAGTGCACTGAGGCTTTGCTGCCTCGGCCCTACATAAGATAAAATAGAGCCTTGGCTATAGTGTTGTCCAGATGTGTTCGCCACATCAGTTTTTTATCCAGGGTTACCCCTAAATATTTTACCTCTGTGGCCCAATTTATTTGTTTGCCATAAAGCCGAAGCTGGCCAAGGTTTGATAGCAGTCTTTTCCTAGTAAACGGAATAACAACTGCCTTGTTTGGATTTATAGAGAGGTGATTCTCCTAGCACCATTTCTCTACTTTACAGAGAGCCCTTTGGATCAGGTTTGAAACCCTTTTCGGGAATTTGCCGTTAACAAGTATAACTATGTCATCAGCGTATCCCACAGTTAGTAAAGGGCCCTCATTTAGATTGCTTAGTAGTGAGTTAACTCTAACACTAAGCACCACAGTAACGGTGACAAAACTCCCTCTTGTCGACAGCCTTTGGTTGTCCTACGTGAAGTGTGTCGCCCCTTAGAGTGGAGTGAATAATCCTACTCCTTAGCATGCAAGTCACCCATCTGATGATGGTGTGGTTGATGCCATGGTTTTCTGCAGATCGCTGTATCGATTCAAAGGTTGTGCGATCGAAGGTCCCTCGATGTCAAGAAAGGCTCCGACACAAACCTCCTGTGATTCCTGTGCCGCCTCTGCGCAGCTTACGATGTAATGTAATGCCGCCTCTGTTGACTTCCCTGCCTGATACGCGAACTGAAGTCTGTGGAGAGGGTATCTTATTAGTGGCCCCTCTCTAATATACCTATCAAGCATTTTCTCAAGTATGTAAGAACGATGAGAGGGTGATAGGCTTGAAAGTCTTGGCATGTTCATAATCTCCCTTGCCAGGCTTGGGTATGTAGGTTACTTTGACTTTCCTCCATCGTGCAGGTATGTACCCAAGCCCTACGCACGTCTTGTACAGTCTGCATAAATGCGGTATCAAAGTCTCAGCCCTCTCCTGTAATAAAATAGGGTAGATCCCATCCGGCCCAGGGGCCTTGAAACGTTTGAGGCCCATTACAGTCCATTTGAGCCTATGTTGATCTACCACCTTCTTAGCATTGTCCCAGTCAGCCCTGGTGCGAATGGATACCTCCTCCAGGGTCACTGGGTTCTCCTTGTCATCATCTAGTTTTAAAGATCCCGGAAAATTAGTTTAGAATATTAAATGCAAGACCTCCTCCGCAGTCCCAATTTACCATTTTCATCTTTTATAGATACCAGTGGAATTGCCATTAGTGAGTGACCTAAGCACTACTGCTACCCAAGAGGTTGGCTTCACAGGTCGGGCAGGGTTATTGGGATTATCTATGAAGTTCTCAGTAGCAGCTCGAAGTTTAGATTTGTGCCCGGATAATGGTACTCATATTGTTTTGTGTTTTAGGAGGACAAAACAGACAATTCAGAATACATTTTGGAAGACGACGAATGCCCGCTCGCGCTGATGAATATGACAAGAAGTAAGTACCGCATGTCCTACAAAGTTTAATTCGTTTCCAAGTAGCAAATGCATTTAGAATTCATCAATTAAGAATCCGGCGGACCGAATTTCTCTTACAAGCGTAATACCGAATTAAATCGGGATTCCGATACCGTTAAACTAGGTTCTTCCTACTCTACCATTTCGTCCAAAATACTTCACTGAAAATAAATTGTAAGCGTAAGCGAATGCAATTTTTGATAATTTTACCAAGTTTGGAACGATTTCCAGATTTATGTCCAGTGAAGTAGTAGTAGGTGAAATACTACGGTAGGAACCTAGATTAACTGTATCCAAATGCGATTAAAAACATAATTCGATAGAATATTGTCTGGATTACGATTTATTTTCAACCGACTTCAAAAAGAAGGAGGTTCTCAATTCGACTGTTTTTTTTTGTATGTTTGTTACGCAATTATTCCGTCAATTATGAACCGATTTTGATGATTTGAAAATTTCGTTAATATCTGATCACAAAATTTAGAAATAACACGTAACGACCGAGTAAATGATAAAATGATAACGTAGTCGTAAAATTTTACTCGCTACTAAAAATGTTGAAATAAATTAACTTTTAAGAAAAAGTAAAACCGCCTTCAAGAACTCGAAACAGTTTCGGAAGTCGGTGGCGAAATCAAAGGCACCGACTTCCGAAACCATTTGGCACATAATAATTATTTTTATGTTTTTGAAGTGGTGTTACTTTTTCTTAATAGTATACGTTTTTGTGCATTTTGATAAAGTATATATTTTATTTAAATTGTGAACCATACTGGTTTCTGACACTTACGCGAATTTTAGACATTGAAATAAAACTACTTTATTCCGTAAAAATATCGCGATGTATTGATAGTATGAGGAAAGCCAAAGATCGGGCTTTGTGGCGTTCACTAGGAGAGGCCTACGTCCAGCAGATTGATGATATGTAATGCCCTCCTTTTACAAGACGCATCACAGCATTTCTATATTACATTTTAATTGAAATTCACAAAGAAATGGGAATGGCAGCCCCGACGGATTTTCTTGTAGGTAAGTGAAAATGTGTAGGTAGTCATTTAATCGGGTGTTTCGAAAATCTTATTAAATCCTTTTAATAAAATAATGGTCGTAGGTTTAAAAAAAAATTAAAATTGAGTTTTATTTTAAGTATAAAATATACCACGTAAGCTACGCTTCCCGAAAGTTAAAGCAAGCTCTAGAGAACAGCGTTGTTTACATTTTGTGTAAAGTGAAAATGAGATGACAGCGGCTGCAGCTACTTGACCCACATGGGTGATAGAGTTCAAAAAGTCACGAATATTTGGAAAAAAATAAAGTAAAAATACAATATAAAAATAGGTTTGGTGTTTAGATTAGTTGTTGTGGTTGTGGTAGGTATAACATATTGATTTGTTTAAACATTCACAATATTCACCTACGTATCTTTATTTAAATGATTAAATTAAAGATTAATATTATATATATTCAGCAGTGGACGGCAATAGGCTGATTTTGATTTGATTGATTGATATATATGTATTAATCTTGGCCAGTGGCAGTCTAGTTTCTGCCTACCCCTGTGGGAGAAAGGCGTGAGTGTATGTATGTATTAATATTATATCTAGATAATACAAACTGCCTCATTAGCCTAGTGGTACTGAGCGCGACTGCTACGCCAGAGGTCCTGGGTTCGATTTCCAGGTCACAGGTGGAGGAAAGTATGATTGTCTTTTTTTATGAAATTCTCATTAGCAGCTCGGAGTTTGAGATTTCTGACCGGTTTATGGCAATAGGCTCGCTCACTATTACATGAGACCTAAACATACCGATGAACTGTGGGTGTACATTAGTACACCACTGCCTAACTTTTCAGTGAATATAGGCGTGATGTTGATGATGATGTTATGTTATCGTTATTACTTTTTATTTTACAATTCATTATTTTGAGAGTATATTTAGATAGTATTTTGAATACCACGTCGCAAAAACTTGATCGCCGAACTTATCAGTTAGATTTGCTGTACTTAAATAGTATCTACCTAATTAAGGATGACATAACCACTGAAATATATATAATATATATATATAAAGCCTAACATTACGTAGCCCTAGATCTTAAACGGTGGAAATAATTTCCACCATATAGAAATAGTTTCCTCGCGTAGCTTCAAATATATCATCCACTTTAATCGGAGGTTCGAGGATTAAAAATGATTGCGACAATCCAATCTCGTTGTTCGGCACCAAAGACGATTCGATGTGACAACGTGGCGATGATATGGTTAATACGGAAACATTTTTACTAGTAGTTTCAATATCTCTTCAAAATGTGAGTGTATCCATGAAATCCTCACAATCTATGTATCTTACAAGTTCATTAAAGAAAAGTTTATCAATTGTATAGAAAATCAATAGTAGTTACCTACATTGATAATGCAATTCATGATTACAGTTAAACATGACAAAGTACACGCTCGTGATTATACCTTTTGCGGTTATTTCCCTAAAGAACGTTCATGTCTTGGTTATATTTTTTTCATGTAAATTAAGCTACCGCCGGTGCCCCGAATGATTATCTATACAACTGCACTTATTTAATATTATAAAGAGAAAACATTGTATTTTGTACGTCTTTAGGGTTCCATACCTCAAAAGGAAAAAATGGAACCCTTATAGGATCCACTTTGTTGTCCGCCCATCCGTCCGTCCGTTTGTCTGTCTGTTAAGACCGTTTCTCGGAAACACATGGAGGTATCGAGTTCAAATTAAAACCATATAGGTACTCAGGTCTACAGATCCTTGAAGCTGTGAAAAAATCAAACTAATAAGTTAACGTAAAAAATGATACGGCTGTTTCTGCCGCAAAAAACGTAGGTATATTTCGACACTCAAGGGAATCAAAGTTTATAGGGTATTTTCCGTTGACCTAGAACTATGACAGGGACTTGCTCAGTTCGTTAGGGTCATCTGGCTTAGTATGGACAAGATCTTTATTAATAAAAGATTTGAATCTTAGGAACTACTTATCTATAGGAAAGCAAATATTATAATAAAGTTGTAGTCAGATGCAAGAATATACTTCAATTGGCATGTAAAAGATTGAAACCTTGTCGGGTAAAATCTTTGTAATAAGCATATTCTTTTCCATAATATATTATTTGTTGGTAGTATTTTGAGTGTCGGAGTCCATGACAAGAAAAACAAACGTTCGAAACAGCGAGTAAACAGAATAACATCCACAGTGCACGAAAACAAAGCTTAGAATTTAAAAAAAAACATAAAAAGATAATAATCGATTAATATAAACATTATTCTAATCGAAAAAAATAAATATTTTAACATACAAATAACGTTTTTGATTGGTTTATTTTAAAATAATGTAAATACGTTTAATCTTCTCATGCAGGATTAATCGTTTTGCAAACTTTTTTTTTGTTTTTGATTATCTAATCGATTACAGACTGAAATTGATCAATTTTTTTTCATGCTGGTAACACTGAGTAAAACAAATGGCCATGGTTTCAACTGGTGAATATAGTTAAAATACTCTTTATTTTGACTTTTTTTACGTGTAAATATTTTTTTCCGGGCATCTTGTCCATGCTTAGCCGAAACTGGTGATTCCCTTTGGCAAGTAATACCGTCTTATACTACAAGTATAGGGGAAAATCTGAAAACGATATATTTGTAATTAAATCGTAAAAAAATATAGTCTCTATTTAACGTACGGAACCCTCGGTAGGCGAGTCCGACTCGCAGTGTCCAGTTTTTATTTTTGTTTGTAATGGATACACTCAAAAACTACTTAATAAAAACTGAGTTTTTTATCTCCCATAAAACGTGAAAATCCGTAAATCCGGAATTTTTCAGGGGAAATTGAGGTGAAAGTTTGGGAAAACCGATGTTATTAGAGATAGGAACCTGAAAGTTATTATAGCTACTCATCATAAATAGCAATTTCATACCATACATTTCATTCAAACCAGAAACAAAATTAAATAGACAATCTATTTATGATAACGTCACTTCAGGTGGCGAGTAACAGCTAGTGGGCAATGTTAGCATGTCGGTTATATTGCTATTCTATTTATTATGATATTGATTCCCATCGCTTTTTTCGGTATATAATGTATCATCGATTTAACGTCATCAAGTATAAGTAAGATATTAACTCATATTTTTTTATTACTTACATGAAATTTGCTAAGAAACTCTTCTTAAACTTTGGATTTAAGTTCGTTTAATGGTAACAGGCTCTCCCCTTCCCATGGGATCTAAACATACCGGGGGACTATGGGTGTACACAAATACACCTGTGCCTTATCCTTTGAGGAATACAGGCGTGATGGCATATGTACATGTGTATCGATTAGTAAGGTTATCAAGTAATTTTCCATTATCAAGTGATTTAAAGTTTCCAAGGAACAAAGAAATCATACATTGACAAAGTCTTTTCTCCAACTGGTCTGAGGAATCCAAAGTTAGTTTATTATTTAGTGGGCAGTGGACTTTTGTTTCACGATAAATATCGAAATTGAATCTCTCTCCACATTTGATTTCGAGATGGAAGTTGTCCTTGTTTTGATTTGGGTTATGCTTGCTCCATCTGTCAGATTAGAATTCAGTTTAGTCAAAACGCATGATGCATTGCGGTAGGTAGTATTTATAAATACACAATGGAGGTTACCAAAATCTACCCAAACAAAGTACGCAGTACGCCTAGTGCCTTATAATACCCTATAAGGCATTATGTAATTCGCCGAATCTAAATATTTTACGGAAACAAATCCTTTGCAGAAACCGTATCTAAATCTGTCAAACTTTTTTTGATAAGTACTAATGGATGGAAACATTAGTTTGCAATCACACAATCCCTCACCCTAAACACATACACCTTCTTCGTTCTGTCGTAGGTAAGTAAAAAAGACTGCACAATTTAATCAAATTCGGAATCGGATACCGTTAATCTAGGTTCCTATCCTACCATTTCGTCTACTACTACTTTACTGGAAATAAATGACCGGAAAACCGTTTGAAACTTGGTAAAGGTATCAAGAATTACATTCGCATTTCGCTTACATTTCGACAGCTCGCAAATGAAATGGTAGCGTTACGTTTTATTTTGGTATTTGGTACGTATGTATAGGCAATTTGTTCCGCCGCCGCCTCGCCGCACAGTGGTTTGTCTCTACATATAGAAGAGGTCGGACATAGGCTATTGAAAAATTCAAAGTCATAATTTCGCAAATCTAATCTAAAAAGACGTTTCGATCATATTTGTTACTTTTTATTTAAGCAACCGAATGGTATATTTAGATTTGTGAAATTACGACTGAATTTTTCAATATCCTGTGTCCGACCTCTTCTATAGAGACGGACTACTGTGCGCCGGACCCTTGAAAAACATTTGTAGAATTTGTCAGTAAAGGAGTAAGAATTGTGGTGAAGAACACCGTTGACAATATTTGATAAATGTAATTAACGCACGAATATAAAGCCACAATATTATATATTTTATATCTTTAATAGTTACCTACAGTTCGTTATTGGTAGTGAAAGCTTGACACGATTCAATTTGGCAAACCCTCCTTTATAGTATAGGTAAGTAGTACAATCGAACACGCGTAATGATCTGATATAGGTACCTACCTACTTCCCAATTTTATGGATTTATATAGGTATACGTAAACCGAATTGAATCCCTAACGGGAAATGGAAAGGCCGAAGCGAATTTTCCGATAACGCTTTGTGAAGAAAAAAATAGATTGAACTTACTCGTATTGATGAAATCATTAAGCTTTAGTGTCAGTTTTTGACCGCAGTAAAATACTTAGTAGAGCTTCTACGAAATAAGTGCGAACACTTATTTCGTAACACACACACATTTATGTAAATGTCGAATAAAAATAACTGAACCACTTACACGAAAAATTATTGAATACTAACTGAAATCACATTACGATTCTGAATTATCTTCCGAGCTCCGATCTTCCTTGGAATTAACAACTCTTCTCCGTAACTTCTTTGTTCTTTTAATAGAGCCAAAATATATTTAAAAGTACAAATATCACTACCTATCTAAAGTTGAACGTTTAAATTTCACGTGTAGTGATTATCTTGTGAAAGAACATGTATTTAGTTGTGCCATTAGTAGCTGGTTGCACTGTGTTGAAGTGTCCACTATTTCCGCGAGAAGGTTCCTATTGGGTCGGACAATGCTCGATGTGGCTCACAATGGGAATACATGAGAGGGTACGTGCGGGCGCAGGACGCGGCAGTCGCCTCGCAGACGCCGCGCCACGCGCCTCACTTACCGCGCGCCTCGACATGGATTGGGGCCTCCGCCGTAAGTTCGCTCGAAAAAACTTTTTGTTCAAAATTTGCAATGTGACCACCGGCTAGGTCCACCGCGGCCACCGCCGGCGCCGCCGCAGACGCGATCGAAGCAGATAGTAAACAAACGCATGTGGCCGACAGAGTAGTCTGACCGGTGTGCCCACAGATGCCGGTCGACCGGCCGCCGATGCCGGTATTTTTAACTCGTTTCGCGGTTCGATGTCCGTTCCTTCGTGGAATCGATATGCATAATACCGTCCTTGAAAGTCTCAACTTTTGCAAGAATTAAATAGAGTTTATAGTTTCTCAAGAACCCAACAATCGATGTATAACATAAATTCCGGTGCACGACTGTAAGTTGTAACTCAAACTTGTTTTGTCATTATGTTGTAGTGCAGACACTAAGCGTTTCCGCGTGATGCGGAAGTTCCAAACTTTCTAAATTATTTTATGTCGTCACCGATTAAAGTTTGCTATTATATCTTTTATCTCGAGGTAAACCAGTATTTCGCCGAAGCTGTCACGATAGAGAGCACTTTTTACTGGCTGGTGTATCATAAAAGTGGCGTGTCTTCTTTTATACGGGTAATTTGACCTTTAGTATTATTTGAAATTGAGAGCAATCCTTGTAGCGACGGCGACGTGTTAGTGAACCCAAAACTATTGCCTGCACGTGCCGGGAATCTTACATGAATTTATGGCACAAACATAAGGTCAAATTAAGTACAACATAAAGCTCCAACCATCAAAATATACCTAAAGCAACTATAATTGTTAGCCGGCCAATAGGAGATTTGAGAAAAATAATACGAGGGAAAATATTTTATTTAGACTTAAGATATTATAAGAGCAATAGAAGTCAATCGAGTCAAAACAATTATCTTGGGAGTTTTAGTCTGCCTATCGGGTAACAGCTAGTCTTATAAAACACACATGTAAAACATGTCAAATGTCACAATTATCCTTTACGTCATATAATTTATTTGTTATCAGAAACCATGCTTCGGTTTCTCTGAAAACCTGACGTCTTTTATAATTCGTCACTTCTTTTTTTGGGAAAACTTTTATTAAATTCATGGTCAAAAGCAGTAGCAAGTGTTAGGTCTTGTTGGTATTGATATTAAAATTGCTTATAGCACCTTTTTTAATGAGATAAGAGTATGTAAAATAACATTAAAATTTAAAAATTAAAATAGCCCAGCAGCATCACGTCATGGTTACCATGTTCTTGCAATATAATGGAAGTAACAGGATAGGTACTTACCAAGTTTCAAATAATAAAATGGAATCCAAATCGGTTCATTCGTTTGAGAGCTACGATGCAACAAACAGACACACAGATACATACGTTAAACTAATAACATCCCTCTTTTTAGCGTTGGGGGTTAAAACTTATTTCTGTGTCAACTATTAATTCTTAAATATTTGAAATTTGTAATTTTATTCTCTTTTACCATAGTGCTTATTATTTAGAACCATATCATGTTTTCTGCTCGATCGATTAGAATACAAAGCGCATTAGGTATTATCACTGCCTTTAGCGTATCTCAGAAAATTAGGTCACGAATAATAATACCCAATTTCACCTAGTATTAATCGGATTACTAGGTGAGTCACTGTATCCATAATAGTGTTTTTCTTTATATATTTGCTGTATAAAGTAGTAAATGTCAAGGTACAAGGCATTCATCCTACATCTGCTCTATAAACTCAAATGGGACTGCGTCGAAGACGAATAGCTTGTGTATTTAGCTCAAGAACAAACAGGAATAATGTATATGTTGACCCTCGTTCCCGCGCGTGCTTGAACACTTATTTATATCTACGTAGTTGTATCCTGCCATAAAATACCATGTAGGTACGTATGTAGATACATTCCGCTACTATGTTGTTAACTTGGGGACTGTGAACACAAGTTAAATGTCGCCATTCTTCTGTTTCTTTATTGTTGTTTTTATCAACTGACACAAAGTTAACCTTGCTGATATTTTGTTAATTTCCCACGAGAACTCTATTTTAATAAACAATTACATTGTACATATTATTTTTTCTTTTCAGTACGAGTGAAGTTAGTATTGATTTACTTGGAAAGAAACCACAACTGGTCTCACAAAGTTTTGTTGATTCAACTGAATCTCGATTTCGGATTCAATTTTCTCATACATCGCGTTGATTGGTACGGAACTGAAATGGAGAAAAACTAAAAGTATTTTTATCCTAACTGTCGGTCTGAGGGTATTGATTGACGTGGCAGGAAACTAACTGCTAATACCCGCAGTCCGGACTAATTAGGATATCGTATTTTCAGCCAAGTTTATTTACGAACTTCTTGTACTGTACGGCGCGGGTGAATATTTTCTGCAATAAGAACCGAGAAAGAAATCATATATTTTACTAAAAAACATACATTGTGGATATTTGTAGATCGTTGATAACAAGTTCGTTGCTAGTGTAGCTATATTATCTTAGGTACCTATATGTATATGGAATTTATCCTATTCCTTCCCATTTATCCAGTTTGATGGCAATGCCTATTGAGTGTCTCTAAACCGAACAGCAGCGTGAAAGGTCTATTTTGTTATAAGCACCTTTTATCCCTCCGAGAGGCTCCGTGAGCTAGATGCTCCCCAGAGAGGTTACCTAAGCCATTTCGATCTTAGAATTTTCTTTCAAACAGTAGATATTTTTAAAAGATTATAGAATTATCAAAATTTATCTTGAAAAAAAGATAACATTTAATAATGTATGAGCAGCGGAATCTGCACCAAAGGCATCTGCGTTACAATGACAAAACATATGTATCGCTATAAGTACAACTATTGTGTATTTAATAGTCCAAATAATTGTCCTAAGATAATGAATATCTGCAGGTGCCGCGGTGAGGAATATTGTTCAACATTAATGATACAAACGCAGGTAGGTAGGCTTGTTGAATATTATTTATGGTTCAAAGGTTCCAGTAAGCATTCTTAAGAAGTTAAGAAACTCGGCTAAGTTATTAATTATAAATCCACTCTCGTCCTTATGAAACTCAGTTACCACAACTTTTTTGTACTCGTGCACAAAAAGTCAAGATCCTCTCACATCCTATAGGTATACCTATATATTAATACGTTTCATCGTTTGAATAAATTATTTCGAGGAAATCTTAATTGCAGAGCGCTACTCATAACGTTATTATGTAATGAAGTCAAATCAATAAATAAAATAACTATTACCATTGCCGAGTTTTCGTTTCGTATTTATAAGTACTAGTTGCAGACGGGTCGTTATATGTATAAAAAAGTTTAAATTTTTCGGTACCTACATCAATCATTTCGTATGGCTGTAGTTTTGACTAAGGGCTTGCAATAGGTATGTCAGATAATGCTCTAACAACTAGTCAGTGGGATCATAAGTAATGACTATGTACGTATTTATATATGACTGATCTTAGATGGAGACAATATTATTATAGACCTTTTTGTTCAGACGCTATTCTGGGTAAATCTATAAGGTTTATAGGCAGCTCTTTGGTACCAAGGGTCAATAAATATATATACACACAAAAATAATTAGATATACACAGATGTAAGCGATCTGGCGGCTTTGAGACTTTTATCTGGCCTACGCAAATGTTCCACTGATCTGATATCGTCGTGCGACGGGTTGTTTAGCTCCCTAGATTATTGTCGAGCTATCCAATGACTGATGCATGCGTGCCGTCAGATGGGACTGGTCTACTTAAAGCCGCAATGGCTCTTTCTAGGCCATTTCAAGACATGGTCTTACATTGGAACTCACATATTCGCTACTAAGTATTATTTCTGGACTTTAAAAGAGACCATAATACTCTGAGTTTGTTTCGGTGTTTCTTCTCAGAGGTCGTCAAATAGGAAATGCCGGTGTCATCTAGTTAAAAAAAAAACATTGACTTGTAAAAGATCTCTTTACAGAAATAAATATCATCATTTATCATTATCATATCTTGTTATTTACTCACTTATCTTACTAGAGTATAACAAACAGTCAGACCACGAAATGATTCATAAGTAATTTGGTTAGTTCTCAGTTAGAACATGTCTAATTTATAATCTCTCCTCTCTTAGGTAATAAATAATAGACACACATATCACAAGATTGAGTTATTAGAAAGTAATTATGCATGTGTGAATTTGTGAAAGTGCAGACTGCACTTCTCTGAATGCATGGATCTTCGCATCTGTAGTCGCAGTCTACGACGCAAAGTTAGGTACTAATCTTTGACGACACTACTCGTATCAGGACACTGGTGAGATTCTATTCATGCTGGCAGCTATGTATGAATTGAGTCTACGTTATGGTTCATTAAATATTATGTTATTATAAAAACTAAACAAAAACATATAATTAATACTGATTTTATATTTTTGCTTTGATATTGAGACCTCATAAATGTTATAAGATCAGTTGAGGGCCACACGTACTTTCTAACCATATTTAGATTTGAACATCGCTTCATCATTTACAGCATCTCTACACGAATTTAATGTTTGTTTTATATATTTTATTTGACTCCACAACGTGTATTAAATTGAATGATTCATGATTATTCCTTATTGCGGACCCGTGATTTGGATTATTAAAAACTCTCACTAAAGGGATATGTGATACATTTTGTGAGTAGTATGTAATTCATGAATTTCTACATTCAAATTTGAATTTTACAACATTCGCATCAAAGGAAAACATTCTTTGATGATCTGGAAAATCAAAGGTTTACTGTTGCAATTCAAATTTATGGAAACGTGTCCGCCGGCTTAAAAAGCCTTCATGAATCTTGTATTGAAGTAAATGTGATTTACTCTTTTACCATAGCTGCGAAATGTTCCGTCGTGATTCTTTTAGTTATGTACTTACTTCGGTACGTATTCTGTGTTGTTGAGAAGTCAAATTAAATAAAAAGGCTAAATATTCTAATTTATTCACCTAGATTTCGTAACATTCGGAATAACTTTTTTTTTTCTGAACAGTTACTCTGCCATCTTTTTGGTAATATACTTGTATAAAAAATACATTTTTAATTGTACGGAAGTTCAGATTTTCGTCTTACACTGAACAAATCATTTGTTCTCACTGACTGCATAGAAACTAGGACAAGGCCTATTTCCTTGAAAGATTCATTGTTTTTTTTTTTTTTTTTTATTTATTGAATTTTTATGAGGTACATATTAGGTCTTACGAAGTAATACAAAGCCCCACAAAACTGTACAAACAGTTTGACTGTGGGATCAATTTTAGTCTTAATAACATGTAGGTAGGTACATAATTAGTAATGGAGTGCACAATTAATGTTTTATGGTAGGGTATCTATAAGGTATGTTCTTAAATTTCTTTTAAATTTATTTTTATTAGGTTCGATTCTGATGTCGGCGGGTAAACTGTTGAGTATATACGGTAACCTGTAAGAATTTAAACAACGGAGAAGCGTATAAAATATCTTAACTATTCAATTAGCATTTGTTCACAACGTAATTTCTAAAAATCAAACTGAAACGATTTTTATTTATTCAGGTCATTTATCTTAAATACTCACAATAAAATATTTTGGAGAGTAGATTTTTAATGTAACACAATCATGAACCTAGGTTAATTCATTATTAACGAGATACCCAAACAGATGATGTATATTTTGGTATATCATTTAGCTTAGATGTATTGTTGTCGGAGCGTTGTCGTTCACGTGTGTTATTCGAGTATGTGTCCGCCCGCCCTGCCCATACATTCATTGTTGTGTTTACGCAAGCCCCGACGCGACGCTCTGCGCCACCGCCGCCGCCGCGACGTTGCGTGTCGACGATGTCGGTCGTCGCAAGCATGTCATATATTGCTGCTCCTACTTTCCGTTGATGTTATCACAGTATATTATACACACGCACGTCTTAAAACCAAGAGCACGTGGTGCCGTATATTATTGTAATTAAACATGACTTGATTTTACGTCTTATTAGATTCCAATGAAATTATAAGAAATCAAAACAGTATGACAATCTACAGCTTAAGTATTTATTCAAAGAAAGTGTACCTTAGTAATTTCAGATCCATTTACACGAATGAAGGGTAAAAGGTGTGGAACGGATTATGCTATACAGTGCGTGTTCGTGACCTTTTAGAAAATGAGGTTTTCTCCTGTATGAGCCCGACCGACCCATATCATTTAGTGTGTAATCTAGAGTGGCATTTCGTCGTACCTACCGATTGCTATCGATCTGTATAAAAAGTGCAAACTCGGCTCTTAGCATGCTAGCATGCCTCCTGTAGCATAATAGTGACTATTCTTTGCCTGTAGTGTATAATACCCACATCTCCAAACGGAAATACTCATTGTTATCGCTCCGTCAGACATATACTTAGATGCCAGCACAATAGATGAATTGGTTATACTAACTGGTTTTACCAAGTCAATCTATATCGAACTGAAAGAGTCGATATGAAATCAGTTACTTATTGATAATCTGACATAAAATCAGTAGTTTATTTTTAATCTGATCTGAAATCAGTAATTTATTGTCGAATACTTTAGTTCACACTTGAAATAAATTGGATTTGATTGTATTGGAGTAAGTTGTGTCGATTAGTTGACTGTTATTGTTTGAGAACCAGCAACAGGTGAAGTGATTATATATATACAAATAATGTGGGTCACGCAGGCACATGAACTACAGGCAACGACACTACCAGGCTGCCGCGCCCCATCTAGATACTGCCATATCTTTGTGGCCGACGTTTGCCGCGGTGTCTTGTTAATTAGTTTTGGGACATATAGGTCATCTCTCAATTACATGCCACGTCTATTCCAGAGTATCACTTTCAATAACTAGCATTATAATATTCTGAACATGACCATGCGTCGCGGTCATCGTGTACTTGATATTGTTAGAGATGGTAGTCGCGATATTTCTCCTGTCTGCTATGGTGATTTAATATCTGATATCAATTAATTATAATTTTTAACGCATGTGTGTCCTTTCCTGACTATGGGAAATACGATAATTTGTTTGATGTAAACTTGTAGTCACAAATAAATTACTTACACATCCAATTAACTTGCCTAAAGCTCCGTCAATGTTAAACCTGTTAATGTATTCTGTCGTACAAATAGAATGTTTTAATATGTCGGTGTATGTGTATCGACGTTTATTGGGAACATAAAACAGGGCAAGACTAATAAAGTAGTCCTTAACCTGTATTGCATTATGACTTAAGTGGCGGCCGGCTGGCACCGGCACTGGGGTGGTACGCTATGTATGACGTAGTGGTGGTGTGGCAGTCAGTCCAGTTACAATTAGACCGCCGGTCGGTTTGAACTTACTACGCGTTACGCTTTTATAGTATTCGGCCGGCAATGGCAAATAAAAACCGCAACTGCGATCATCACAGATATGCTATTCGGCAAATCCTTTAGTTCTCGATTACGAAATGATAAGAAGGAGGTGGTGCTAGGTAATCGTTCCGACAGTGTTCGTTCTTATACGTATATATGTACAGTCTTAATGTTTGGTGTTTTTTTGTTCACAATATCAAAATGTATGATATCTGAAAATATCTGACGACGTAATGGGATATGCAATGCATTTTAACTAGTAGTCTTTTATAAAAGATTTATTTATATTTTATCCAATATAGTACTTTTGGTTATAGAATGTGGCGAATTTCTCGGCGGTCGTCAATTTCGGGGATAATGCGGCAACTGAACTTATCAAACCGCCTTCCTTACCAATTTATTAGCTCGTCAATATTTTATATTCCATTGCTCGTTCGGTGTATTGATTTTGCTATTCTGTTGAACCCAAGTGCATTGTTTATGTATGTGTATCATATACCACAAACAGCCACATAAACCACATTATCATTGTGTATTTGAGTCCGAACAACACTTGCCTACTTCGCCAATTTGTGACCGTTGACCTGGTTTTCAATTCAGATATCCATGTAAAGCAGGTACGTAAATAATGTATTTGCTTGAACATTTTAGGTGCTTACTGATGCATTATTATGTTTGAATTGAGCGTCTGCATTAAAATTTACACTTTTATGGAATATTTTTAACTAATGTTGGTACCAAGATTGGCCAAATTTAATAAAGTATTTTGAGTCATTATTGGCCTCCGTTTTCAATATTGGAAAACGTAGGTCAATATCGCCAGTCGTACTCTCGATTAATCATACTAATATTCTTTGTTTCCATCGATCATTACCTCTAAGTCGTCTACTGTATGATTGATACTTTTTATTATGTATGTGTTGTGGATGACTGATGGCAGGAAAGACCCCTGTCGCCGAGGACAAATCTAGTCAATTATTTGTACAACCCTGGATGAAACTGCCGGAACTAAATTCATATTTAAATTATTGCTATATTTTTTATGCTATATTAGGTTATAATAATACATAATATGTAAGTACTTCTATTAAGAACTTCTAATTTGTATTGCCACGCGGCCAATGTTAGTAACAGATTTTAATACGTACGGACTACGAAAGTTGTAGCTCGTAGCAACTCTCGTAGCATCAGTAAAGCAAAGAACGGGACAATGTAGAGACTAATGATGTTGACACTAGAGGCGAGCTCGTCTCACTCGTAGCACGTCACCCCCTTTTCCCCATCATCCCCCTTCTTTCCGCACAACATCACATACCTTGGAGTGCACTTACCAGAACACCGTTCCACTAAATGTAACACTTCTGAAATATCCTTAAATTGCATAAAGCTATTTTATCGTTGACTAGAGCACCTTCGAAGAATAAAGTGGAGCACTTTACATTACACTGATATCTGAAATGTTGGTAAATTCTATACAATCTGCAGAGTTTTCTCTCAGTTATTGATTTAACTAAGTTTACCTACCTAACATAATGGATTCGTCTATCCACTCAAGTTATGTTAAATTTTTCTTTATTCATATACTTTTTGTCTGATAGCTTTTTGTCTATAGTTGTATATAATAGTCATATGTGTCATATTAAAAGTGTATGTTCTTGTCTACATCCAGAGGGAAAACTTTTCTCTTTATTAACATGGTACAATGTTAATGCTAATCCAGTGTCAAGCGTGTTCATTAGGGTAATGTCTCCCGGGATACATTGTACACTGATACATAAATTAACTTTCGGCCACAAATGCGTTTTGTACAAGTGCGTTTATGGCACAGTTAATTGAGCGGGTAAGGGACATCGCAGGTTTATGCACATTGATAAGTATTCCGGTCAAGTACTGGAAAGTCATTGTCTGCCATATTTTATTACTATATTATGTTAATTTCACAAAACCTTTCGGATACAAGTATATAGCCACAATACAAATTCATAGAGTTTGTCAGTGTCTAGCTTACAAGTTAAAGATACTTTTTTTTTTCGCTATATTTTTCTGTGTGGCTCAAGTGATACGTATAGGAAAAAAAGAAAATAGGTAATCGGATCAGATACATATTTATCTGAGTAGGTACTTTCAAATAATATTTTTCAAAAAAAAATATTATTCGACGATTTGCATATTATATTTGCTAAAAAATAATAAAGCCTTACATAAAATATAAATATCTCTAGATATTACCATTAATTATTCGTAATTTCCTTCTGTGAATTAAAAAAAAAAGAAAGAAAGAAAACACTTCATTATTTTAAGTTATTTTGTTCTTATCATAGTTGTTCCAAAAGGTTGCGTTTTATACGTAAATTTAGTTATATATTAAATACAAATATATTTAGTTGGGCACTTACTAAATATATTTGTCAACACAGTCGATCGTCACTTAAGTTTAATTGTCAATACGCCTGACCTGCTTCTTACAGCTATATAAAACGCTACGAGTTGGCATGTACTTAGAATTATCACACTTTCGAAAAACAGTGTGTTGAGTGTTCCCCCGTAAACCAAAAACATTCATTATTCATCTTAAAATTATATCACTTTTTTTTTATTCGTGGTAGGCTTACGCTTAAACGCCAGTGCGATCTACGATGGAGCGCGCTTGCCTAGAAGAAACCAATTAACTAATTATATAATTTACAATTTCGTCAAAAACCGTAACTACTCGTAGTATTATTTTCGCTGTGTGTGAGGATACATTTAACCGCAAAAAAACACTGCCAATCTTTCTGAATTAGTGATCAAGGGCAACTAGTGCCACAATTCGCTCAATGCATTACTAAGCACCGGAGCTTAGGATGGTTGCCGCTCCTTGGGGGAGGCCTACGTTCAGCAGTGGACGGCAATAGGCTGATATGATGATGATGATGAGCTTAGCACATAACACATGGAAAATATTATTCCGTCCTTTTGCCACTTACAACGCGATGCTATACCTACATGTACAGACCACGAATAAGAATACCTACCTGACGTGCTAAAGAATTATATTATTTGTACTAGCGTGGAGGATAATAGATTTACAATTTCTCCCAACGACAACCATCCACCACCATGACAACCACAAAGATCCATTTTCCTCGTGAGCTTGTATAAATTATGAGTTTAGAAAGCACCACTGTTTTTCTTTAGGTACCTACTCTGCCACATCACACTGAAACTACTGAAAGTTTACCTTACTTATATTTGCTTTGGCACTTTACTTGGTTTTTCATACCATTACGTCTGTATTCCCCAAAGGGTTAGGCAGAGGCGTACCAATGTAAACCCACAGTTCGCCGGTATGTTTAGGTCCCATGTAATAGTGGGCGAGCATGTAATATTGGTTTATTAGTAGGTTTTTGGTACTTATTTTATGATGGTATTAGTTTTGACGCGAAGTGAGTCCTATACATATTTATGTAATCTTTAACAATAAGTAGGTACTTATTTATATATATTTTTTGTTAGTTACAGTGAGGACCCAATTTTTAAATTAACTTCTGTGTTGTTGTAGGCTCCATCATGTTCCACGTGCGGCGAAGGCCTGCGGATGTGCAGCCGCGGCGGCGCAAGAAGAAGGTGGGAGCGGGCACGGGAACCGCCGGCGGTCGGCCCGGAAACGAGCCCATGCTGGTGGAGATGACACCCGATGCCGCACCGCTAGAAAATGGACGGCGTCTCAGAATCACAGATGTTGTCGAGGTGCGTGTTAAAATATATTGATATATACATCAGTATCAGTAGGTACCGTATTATACTTAGAAATTATAGATTATCCACACGTCGAAATATAGATACCGATTCGAGTTGTGGGTGTTTTAAGCGATTAAGTAATTTCTCGCATAATATTTGAGGTACGGCATTGGGCATTGCATTGTATACTTAAATAAAAAAATATGCTGTTAGATTAGGCACATGTAATATACAAGAACTGTTTTATATTAGGATCACTTGGATGTTGCTGCATGCCCATCTAATTGAATTAATTTTCTGTCACTCAATATGAGTTGAGGAAGGCGATGAGGTGAGGCCCCACCGTCGCATAGGTCCCTGGCCACGCTATATATATGTATTATTATTTATGTACTAACCAACTGAAGTAAGAACTGTAATAGACAGCTGGATAGACGTCGGTTTGAACGTCGGCGGACGTTGGCCGGATTAATAGTGGATTTTGTTTATAGCAAGATGTACGGCGAGTTGACTGAACAAGGACAAAGATTATTCTTCTGAAAAAAATTATACGGGTTACAATACCTAATGGTATAATTTAAAAAATATTAATAATTTAGTTCCTAATATTAATTAATTTATTTATTTTTACTTACTTATGTATATCTCACGGGTTCGTATAATAAAGCCATTTTTTAAATTACGGAGACCAAACTGGCAATAGCTGGACTTACCGATTGATATTTTTAATAACTGACGCAAAAAAGAGCTGTTATAAGTTTAGCGTATGTATCTGTCTGTCTGTTGCATCGTAGCTCGCAAACGAATGGACCGATTTTGATTCAGCTATTTTTTTAGTTTGAAAGGTGACATGACCGAAAGTGTTCTTAGCTATGATTTAAGAAAATCTAGCCAGCCGTTTCAATATTATCAGCTCTTTGCTAGTTAATGAAGGGTTAAGAGGAACTTACACAGGTCTGACCGATTTGAATTTGATATCCTGTTATCCGGGTTTTTTTTATTTTAAATTGAATGTTATAAAAAGTTATAGACAATAATCGGTCACAATACATAGTACAGTTAAGTACTGTAAAATATAAAACCTTTCGTTGATGCTCCTTATGCGCGATTCTGTGCCGTAGGGAGTCAATTCATGCATTCTATGAATAGGATTATTCACAACCATTCAACCAACGAATGTCGACAATAAACAATTCAGAACCGTTTCTTGTTTGTGTCGTAGTTTCGCGAGGGAATAGGCAGGTGTGGTGACGATCGATGAAAGGTATCCAATGTCGTTCGTTCGTACACAGCATACATTTTAAAAGTCTTTACTCAAAGGGACTTCAAGGCATTATTTTTTTACTACTACTCGCATCCCAAATGATTTTTAGACAAAAGGTAGCTTAGGCCTGTTTATCAGAATTTGTTCAGCAGATTAGGCGTAAAACGTAACAAACACTCAAAGTTACTTTACTAAAGATATGTTACAAAAAGGAAAAAAGAATATTCAATATTTTATAGTATGTATTATGCTAGAATCCTAGCGTTGGCGTTCTGATGTTTTTGTCTGCACCTATTAGAATAGGCGTGAATCTATGTATATTTACTAGAGTTCCTAAGAGACTGTTGGCCGCCATATGGTGGTGTAAGCACAAACAAATTAACCAATGGTCGCTAAAGGCGCGCCGTCTAATTTGGTAGGATTGTGAAATAATCCCTTTTATCTACATATAGAGCGGAGGGGATTCGCCGACATGGGTTGCTCAATAGGATCATGCTGTTGGACAAAGAACGTGCACCTATTTAGCAGACATAACACACAGCGTCCAGCAATGCCCTTAAATTATTGGTATACACAGTGGCAATAAAATCGGGCGGATCGCGGCCCGTTTGCGGACCGCAACTGGTCGAACCTCGGACCGCCAAATATTATAATGTGAATATTTTGAAAAACAAATATCGTTCGAGATTAACGGACGCCCACCTGGAAGACACTTCGAATTAGCTGTTCTTCTCGAGAACAAAACTATAAAAACTGGCTCAAGACCATCGGTGCAGTTTCTCACATTTTAGGTCTTGTGTTTTATAATTCACAATTTTATTTGAAACCATACAATAAATAGGTAGCACTTAATTATTATCAGTTGTTTTTTTGTGGACCTCGTTAAAATTTTCCCACAGTATCCGGCCCCCACTTAAAACCTCTTGCCGATCCCTGCTCTAGAGAAAAACCTGTACCCCAATCTGAAACTCTTGAGAGGAGAGAGAGGTTGCCCTAGAAGGACATACGTACGCTGATCTTATTGGCGAAATCCTTCAAAAAAAGTCAGTTTCGTCAGTCGTAGCACTCGCAACCGGCGCGTATGTATGAGAAGATGTATGAATGTGGAAGAAGCAAAAGAAGTAGGTATGCAAGAATCGTAGCAAGTGGCAGTCTATAGTTTGCCTACCCCTGTGGGAGAAAGGCGTGAGTGTATATATTATGTAATAATGTTTTTTTCGGTTTATCAGTTTTTTTTTACTTATTTTCTCTGACTTAGTATCTGTGAGTATATTTTTAAATATATACATCACCTTTTTTAATTTTTTGAGTGGGTGCTAGTCTAGTACAGAAGTACTTAAACAGGAAATTTACTCCAATGGTTACTTTTTTTAAATGGCTAAATTCTTCGTTATAAATGAATACTTTTTGAGGTTAAAATTGGAATATGGTACAATTTACTGTAAATGTTTATAATCTATCCACGAACAATCGCTTATAAATTACAAACCCTTTACTGAAAACCGCATCTCAATCGGTCAAACCTTTCTGGAGATACTTTGGCAACATTCGTTGGCACGCACAAACAAACAAACACCGTCTCGCCCGTAAGTATACCGTCTTCGTTCTGTCGTGGGTAAAAAGTTAATTGAAGCTTGATAAAACAACTCAACCGAAGTAAATGAAACTTAATGAGACCAAAGAAAACTGCAATAAAAAATATATTAAGAATCCTTTTAAAGTTGGTTTAATTATTAAAATAAGACGCAAACCACTATGTTTATGTAATATCTGCTAGGTAAACTTAACAATAAGTGTAACACCTATAAAACATTTCTCTCTACCAGCAAAATTCAAATACATCTTTAAAGCTGCTCCAGTCCAGAGCGTTATGAATTTTATAAACAGTTCTCCGTCGAATTGAAATCATATGAATATGTTCAGAGTTCTCAGACAGTCTCAATAACCATTTTCTAAAATAATCTCGTAGCAGTCCAATTTAGATGAATAAAAGTACCTACGTATTTCTCTTACAAACGTAATACCGAAATAAATCGTAATTCAAACACAATTTAATCTAATTCTGTTATTATTCGGATTCCGATACTGTTAATCTATTATAGGTTCCTACTTTACCATTTCGTCTAAAATAGTTCACTGGAAATAAATGTAAGCAAATGCAATTTTTGATAACTTTACCAAGTTTGGAACGATTTTCCGGTCTTTTATCGTCAGTGAAGTAGTAGCTGATGAAATAGGACCGTAGGAACCTAGATTAACAGTATCTAAATCCGAATAATAATATAATTTGATAGAACATTGTCTGAATAACGATTTATTTTCGCCGGAACCTTAACATTTTAAAATAACATACCATCACGCCTGTATTCCCCGGAGGGCAAGGGAAAGGCAGTGGTCTAGTCTAGGACCTCTAGACTGGGACCATTTGACTAATGAGGCAGTATACCTAATTAACCCGTTTATAAAAGGCTTGCTTTGAATTACAAACATTGCCTCATTTACTCAGCGGTCGTAAAAACGTTTGCGTGAGGTCCTGAGTTCGATTGCCATGTACAGATGTAGTACTACCTAAGAAAAAGAAAGAAAGACATAAGATTTATTTGTCGTAGTCAAGGCACAATTACAAAAAAGAAAAGAAAAGTCGAGAGAAAACTATTGAGTGACTATGTTATGCCTCACGGCTGTGGAAAATAGGCCTAGTTCAGCAATAAAATACTACACACTATTACATACTATACTAGTCGGTACTATGCTTAAGTAGAAATGACGATAATACTAACTTTCTCATTCACCTTATTAAGTCACAACGCCAAACGCGAGATTCTGAGTTGGATTCTCAGGTAGTTTTGATATTGTACTATCGGCCAACTCGAAATCTAGCCACCGTAAGGGATATACTTGCTTGCAGCGCTCGGCTGCTATACTAGCGCTTGGTTAACATGAAACACTAAGTTACTATGCTACGTAAAAAGCTATTTCGTCCTTGGCATTTTTTTTTGTTCTTTTACTATTGGTCGACCAAAAAGGATCCTTTTCTGTTTTAATACTGGTGAACGAAAAAGGGCAGTGAACAGCTGTGGATCGTGTGCACGAGATTTTCTTTTCAAAATGGCAAGATATGAAACTGGCTGATAGTACCTACTCAGGAGCAATGCGAAGTCTGGAAGTGAGCCTACAAAATAGCTAAAAGATTTATCGTTCCCGTTGTATGAAATTCTGGCGAATGTATGAGACAACGTACAACGACTAAACTTAAGAAATACATGTTAT
The DNA here is from genome assembly GCA_910591435.1 of Acronicta aceris. Lineage (NCBI taxonomy): Eukaryota > Metazoa > Arthropoda > Insecta > Lepidoptera > Noctuidae > Acronicta > Acronicta aceris. The sequence continues at coordinate 5,056,040 of OU342763.1, read as the reverse complement.
TGACTTCTAAATTAAACGATAACTAGTTTATAGAAACAAACTATGCCAAGAGAGTAAAAAAAGTCATTATTATGATAATGTATGTTGGCAGGTGGGTTCCGGCAACGGCACGACTCTACAGCTGTACGGTCCTTCGATCCAGCCGCGACATTGCGTGGTCGCGCCGGCAGAAGGTGGCGGCTATTCCGTGACACCGCTGCACGCCGACGCGCACGTATATGTCAACGGACGTAGGATCATGCACTCGCAACGCTTACAAGTAAGTATTAAATTAAATATAAGGTATCGTAATACCAACACACCCTATCTACTGCTTTCTGGACATTAAATCCTGGCGTGACGGGATGCACTTACAGGCAACCACTTGCGAGTTCTATTGTGTCGATAAATCTGGTCATTCTGCAGATACACAACACGGAGACTGTTTAGTGCGAATTCTATTGTTCCTTGAAGATCTTGAGGCAATTAAAGCCAATTTGTAATAAACAATGCCTTTACCTGTGGGCTGTGTCTTATTCAAGGTTCAGTGAATTAATCTGTGCCCTAACCCAAAATAAGTACATATCTGTAAGTCAAATAAATATTATTTCCTTGCAAGAATCGAAGCCGCTTAGCGCTTAGCGCCTATCTAGCCTACATGACCAGTGGTAGGTGCCATTTAGGATGAATGACCTAAAATGTATATATATATGTATTAACATGGACATACTCCGAGATTCCGGCATTGTAAAATTGTCGAGTTTAGTTGAGCGGAGCTGCGGGAAGAAGTTAGCATTAGTTTATAATTTACACGATGATTATTATAAGATATATAAAAATCGCGAAAGTTTCAAAACATTGTACCCCAGTACAGAGATTTAGAGTCAGCTATTCTTTTATTAAAAGTTAGCTATGTGTGTATAGTTAATGAAATTAGTGACACTTTTAGGGTGCCAATTTTTTAATTATATGTAAAAATCCCGGGATTTTGGGATGAGAAGGTATGTCTGCTACGATCGACGGTTCCCCCGAAATGACGCTACCTGCGCCGACCACTGGTTATAAGTAATGTACGTAAATCAAATGTATGAAGTAAATGCATCATCACTATAATATAATCCATTTATAAAAGCGGACGTACCTGCATCCAATTAGATGTAACACACATTTACCGCCTACCAATTCTACTGTTCTCATCAAACCATCAATCAGCTGTCAACAAAAAATAAATCAATTAAGAAAGCGTTTTCCTCCAGATTGTATTAAATCGATTATACATATATATTAAGGGTATTCGTTATCGTAACCTACATACGTAACTAGCAATATATTCCAGAAACGTGCTGAACTTGTTGATCAAGGTTAGTCACTTGCCCCTAATTTTTCTACGTTCTAGTTACGATCGAACACTATTTGTAATACATTCATTTATACGCCCACGTATAATACATCAATATCTTCACGAACCAGAATGGGCATTCTTGTGTGAATCAACCACGTTTAATGACGTTCAGAAGCTTTTTCTATAATGCTTTGCTAGGTAAGAGTAATTTGAGGCTTCTAAGAATTTTAAGTTAGAATTTTTAGTTACAGTGATTCAGTTCAAAATGAAACCAAGTCTCTTTTAAAACAAAGTGGTAGGAGGCTTATATTTTTTAAATGGTATCGAATTTACCGTATGTATTTAATATACATGACCAAAAACTCACTGAAAGTTAATTTAATTAAATTGGTTTGTTGCAGCACGGTTGTCTACTTAAATTCGGTCGTGTTTCGACGTTCCGCTTCGTAGACCCGACACAAGAGAACCTTATTAACAGAAACCTCGCGCAATCCCAACACTTCGGCTCCGGCTCAATATACGACAGGTGAGAACACTGCACACACCCCTTTCGCTCGTTTATATGTTGTGTACAGTTGCGCCCTATAGTTAAACTTAGATTGACCCAAACATTATATATATTTGGTCGTTTAGTTATCAAAATATCATTGCACAATTATTGCAACATTTCGTTATTACTTATAATTTGAACTAATTTTATCAGTGTAAGTAAACACAACTAGCCTCGTCGCTTACCTAATCACTTTCGAAGCTGTGTATTTATGTTTTTTTCATCTGTCATTGTTTGTTTTCTTTTGCATGTTTCTGTCACTGGCTCACGAATATCCGCTTGTGTACGTTACCCTTACGTTAGATCGCCGACTTCGCCCGGCGAGAATAGCGGTGCGATGTCGCCGACGTCGATGACTTCACATCAACCTGATCCGCTCGACTCCAACGCAAACACTACCAACGATACAGAATATCAGAGGACGATGAGTCCCGTGTCACACGATACATACTACAGAGATGCCAACGACACCATACCGCCGTACAACAATAACACCCTAAAGTTAGACAACGAGTCTCTCGTTATGTCGCAACACCTCAACGACACCAAAGACGATTACATGAAAGACGAACACTCCAGCTCAGTATATAACGATCAAGATCAGAACTCTAATGTGAATCGGACGTCCAACTCTGTGCAACAATATAAAGACAATTATGAAACTACGTTCGACTTAGACGGCAATGTAGAGACAAAAAGTATTTGCAGCGCAAAAAGCGGGGGCTCTGGACACGACACCAGGTATTTAGACATAATTCATGTAACCATCCTAATGGATTGTTGGGAAACTTTAAAGACTACGTTTTAGTTTATAAATTATGCACAAACTTGTTAGGGCGGGGATTAATTTACGCCTCCTGTGAATAATAATAAATTAAGGTATTTAATCCTTTTAAAAGCTTTTGTACTGTTCAAGGTTTAATAATGCTTATTTATGTTTTACGTGAAAGTTCAGCTTATTTAAGTTTATGCTGTTGTCCCAATTAATCTTAGACTGATTAAATCCTCTTTCTTACGTCTAAAAAGGTTGAATTGGTATAAATGGTAAAATATGGAGCAATCGTCACGTGTGATGTACAGGATGAGCGTAGGCATGGGCAGCGGTCGCGGATGTCAAGAGGCGATCCTGCCGGCGGTGCTGGAGTTCCCCGAGGCGGGGCAGGCGCAGTTCCTGGCGGCCGTCATCACGCGCCTCGACCCGCACGCGCCCGCCTTTAAGTTGGCGCCTGTTTACACGCTTTACTTGTGTGCTAGGTGAGAAGAGCTTTACTACTATAATGACATTGTTACTAGTTAAACTACTAACATTCGAAATCAATGTAAAGTTCTGTACTATTATCAAAATATTTTAACGAATCTCTGTTGAATAGACGTTGTTGGGGTTTAGCACATCACATCACATTATTCTTTCGTAAAAAATACCTATAATAATAAAAAATATAAAAGCAAAATGTACTTATATAAAAGCAAGATACCACTCATTCACACATTCATTGAATAATCACGACGTCCCAAAAACAAATAAAAATAAAACAACAACCTTTAAATTTAGCTTGTTGGGTTGCTTATAAAGTTTTGACATCCGCCAAGAAGAATGATCAATGCGGGTAGCGCCCCGCGGGGCATAACTAGCTGTTTATATTTGAAGACTAATTTGTCTTTATTATTCTTTCATTGAACATATTCGTAGTTTATAATACATACAGTTTAATAAAAATAAACATTTACACGTTAAAATATATCTTTAAACATATTTGAGATACCTACATACAACGGTACGAGCAATATAATTCGTAGCTCAGCAACGTTAATAAAACTTTGAAATGGTTACACAGCGTATCAACAATACACTTAAAAGAAAATGGGTTCTTTTAGATATATCTATTTATCCAATACTCGCATTACCTATTGCAAAAATTGACACTCTTGTTTTTCAGTTTTGTACCTACCTATTAAGGCAGTTGTCCCACCGCCGGCGAGGAAGCGACTAATTATCGCCTATTTTCTCGCTCAAGAAACGTACAATAGATATATATTCCTGTGTAAACAAAAGAGATGCATATATTAATAGTTAATCGCTCGACAGGAGCTATCAAAGATAATACTTGCTCAGTGATGCTCGCTAGGCAGTCAGAACTCACGCCGAGAGTTATAATTGTTTAGGTATATGAATTCAGTTTTGTGTACCAAAGACTTGTCTTGATATTGTTGGACACATTCAATAAAAAACTCATCCATAGTTACTTGGAACAAACTTTCACATCGCTCTTTTCTCGTTGGCGACACGTGTAACGCGCGTGCAGGTTTGCGCAGGACTGCCTGCCGCGCGAACGAGTGGTGCGAGTAATCGCCCGTCGCACTCGCACAAACCTATCGGAACTACACACTCGCTTCCCGCTGCTCGCACAAACCTATCGGAACTACACACTCGCTTCCCGTTGCTCGCCAACTCGTTTCCTAGTCTCTAGCTCTACTCGCTTCTCGTTCATCGTCGGCGGTGGGACAAGTGCCTTACATGCATAACGAAAGTTCGTATATTATGTACGAGTATCATCTAAATCTTTTTCTTATTCTTATTCATAACATAAATCCAATTTGCCGGGAATTGTAGTTTATTATGATTACGTGTAAACCTGCAGATATCGCGCGTCGACGCACTACCGCCCGGAGTTAACGCCGACCGAGAGAGCGCATAAACTGACGGCCTTCCTGCACCACGTCGCCACGCTCATACACGCTACCGTACAGGTAAATATCGCATTTATAATGTAGCGTAACAGATTCACATTTTTGTTGTTTATTGAGCTTTCGTTTGGTCTATCCGTTGTATGTTGGTTGACTTACATACACACATTTTACAATCTCTCTTTTTTAAAATCTAAACTATACTTGTGTATCCTTTGTGTAATAAAAATATCATCAATAACCCATTTATTGTCCCACCGCTGGACACGGGTCTCCTCTTGGTACAAGAGGGGTTATAGATACTCTGGCACAGTGCGGCTTGGCAGACTTCACACGACATCAAGATAATCTCTCAAGCGTACAGGAAAATATACCTTATAAATTTCCAGGAGCGTTGCACTGATTCGGCAGCACAAGCTTTCTGGATGACGAACGCGAGTGAACTGTTGCATTTTCTGAAATACGACCGACACATCTCATCGTTCTCCACACAGGCACAAGAAGTACTCTCGCTTACCGTCCAAAACGCTTTTAGGTATTGTATTGTATTATTGTGTTCCTTATATTTGGAAAACCTTTTGAGGGTTCCAAACCAAAAGATCAAAGGGGCTCTGTAATTATTTGTACTTTACAGCTTATAGTAATTACACAAATACCGAGTATTTATGCATTGCGTCTTATTGATTTTGGTGTCTATCAATTTCATAGTTTCTACACTTGTATTTATCAGCAACTACGATTGTATATTTTAATTGATAAATTTATATTAATTCAAATTTTAATATTTTATTTTCTTTAACTGAACGGTGACGTTATAATATCCTTTATAGGGACTTCTGAGAAAAAAACCGATAAGTCCTATCATCAATAGTAGGTAACAATGTTTGTTGTTTGGGCAGCAACCTAGTGACGTGTTTCCAAGAGGAGTTGTCGGTGGGGCTGGCTTTGCTGACGGGCGCGGGCGTGGCGGACGCCACCGAGGCCACGGCGGCCGCGCTGCAGGCGCTCGCCGCCGCCATCGTGCTGCTGCGCCGCTGCCGCGTCAACGCCGCACTCACTATACAACTGTTCTCACACCTGTTCCACTACATCAACGCTGTCTGCTTCAACAAGGTAACATCATTAGGAAATAGGACGACACTACATATATCTTGTGTCGTTTAACTTTAAACAATGAATAAATAGGAAAGTCTCATTCCGTCTTATTACAAAAAAATGCGTAAGTCTTGGCTTAAACCCGGACTTACTGATCTTGGATTGTTACGGTACTAATGTTAATACCAGGACCAATATGAGTGCTTATTACAAAACCCAGACTATCCGAGGATCAGTTAAACCGTAGTTCGTCATAAGGACTAAATAAAATCCACAGATAATATGTAAAAAATTACAATCTTTCATTCGTTCATTCAGGCTTCATTCCAAGCAACGTTCCGTTTTTCTAAATATTGATAGTATAATAACATTTGAAATACTTTAATAATTATTTATTAATACAAATATATATCATAAATAGTTTTTTGTTTATATTGCAATTTACTGAGCAAGCACAGTTTATATTGTTGATGACCTTTTTATAATCAAGTTGGTATATTTTGCAACAACTCTGAGTGAAACGGAACGAAATTAAAATTTCATTCGCGCGCATTATTTGAAACGCCATTATTGTTGTTGCGTCCTATAACAATAACTAAGTTCTTGATAATTATTCACCATTGTACATTGTCAGTAATTCAGTATTAATAATAGTGACAAATAAAATGGAACAACAAAAGAAAAAAAGGGGTGAAAATCCGAATCGCTTTGTAAATCTGTATTTATACCGAAAATCTTCGTCACTCAAATCAAAAGGATTTATACGATTACGACGTCTTACAGATCGCCGACACGTCTCTAACATATCTAAATCTTCTAAATCCATCATATCTATAATGTTAATATCCATTTACAAAAATTTTTACTTAGAAATACACAAGATACTAAATAAGCTAACCTCAAAAATAAAGTAATGTCAAAGTTAGTCCATACTTAAACTAGGGGTCTCAGAGGTTTAACTTTGGTACCAGAGATAGTCCATGCTTTGGTGTTAAACTGTGTTTTATAATAGAGTTTTATTTAGTCCAGTTTTAATCCTAGAACTAAAGCCAGTACTAAAGATAGTCTGTGTTTTGGAATAAGGCCGATTGAGTTTTTCTATGAAGTCTCAGTAACAGCTCGGAGTTTGGATTTGTGTCAATAAAATGTCAATACTGTCGCCTCCTACCGGCGAACTATAGATGTTCATTAGTACTTCTCAAATTAACCCTTCGGGGAATACAGTTGGGATGGTGTGTTATGTTCTGTTAAAAGGAATAGTATGAATGAAATAAATCAAAATTTAGGTGTTTAAAAGTCTCTCGACTATATTTCAGTGAAATCGACCGTTATAAATATACGCATGTATGATGCACGTATGATACGCATTATTAATGAATATTAATATACATCAAGTGCAAACAACAGTTGTGTTAAGTAGACATTTTTTCAGTTGGTGACGGAGCCAGGTATGGTGAGTGCTCGATGGGGCGTTGCGTTGTCAGCGCGACTAAAGGTGTTGGCCGCGTGGGCAGAACGCCAAGGATTAGAATTGGCTGCTGAGTGCCACTTCGCGCGCATGAATCAAGCTGGTAAGTAATTGTGATTTGTGTTTCAGCCACGATACATTTCTCATAAAACAATTCTTTTTTTTTAAATACGGTTTCATCATTTGCAAATAAGCTCTGTATCGCAGGAAACTTTACAAATATACAATTAACGGAAACAAAGTATAGTGTAGCCTAACTCGAAATAATTAAAAAAATCAACTAATAATATTTGTCTCGGGTAAGAATTGGACTTATAACATACTTGGACTTGGAATTATAATATAATTATTATATTGGACTGTTATGTTTTAGTAAATATTGAAATGTTAATAATATATTTTTATATCTATCATTTTTGTAAGTATAGATAATAATTAGTAATTTGTTTTCAGCGCGATTGATCCAAGGCGAATACCGTACAGCGGAGGAGGTTGTCGCAGCTCTAAAGGCGTGTTTCAAGCTGAACTCGGTGCAGACGCGCGCGTTGCTGACGCCGCTGGCGCCGGCCGAGCTGGTGGAGGCGGGCGTGGCCTACGTGCGCGCGCACACGGACGAGCTGTACCGCGCCGACGGCCGCGACATCCGGCTGGAGGAGAGCTCGTGGCTGGGCGCCGGCCTGCTCATCCCCAGCGACGGGTTCAGCGCCGAGGTGGTGTGCGGCGTGCCGCCCGGGCTGGCGGAGTTCGTGGCGCCGCTGCAGCGCGGCGGGCTGTGCCGCCTGGCGCACCAGCCCGGGCCCGGCGCCTGGACCGTGTACCTGCAGCACGCGCCCGCGCCCGCGCGCCGCGCCCCCGACCCGCGCCTCCACATCATACAGCTCCACAAGAACTCCAACGGCATGGGACTCAGCATCGTCGCCGCCAAGGTAACGCACACACACGCACACACACACACACACACACACACACACACACACACACACACAAATATTGATATTTTCGATAATAATGTCATATCGTCGATATATTTTAATCGCGATATATCGATATCTGTTGCTAGCGGAAGCTGGATGCGACAAGCCGAAGACAGAGCCAAATGACGCGCATTAGGGGAGACCTACGTCCAACAGTGGAGGTGTATAGGCTGATTATGATAGTGATAATATCGATATTTATTTTAAAATATCGAATTCATATCAAATTCGATATATTTCTTAACGCAACTCCGGTTTAGTATTTGATGTTCTAGATATCATTTATTTAATCCTTAAATGTTCCACATACATGTTTAGGAAACAAGTATAAGCAACCATGCAAATAAAATTAACTATAAATATCGATATCTTTTACACTTGCTCATCTCTCCGTGAAACCACATTCTTTTTTCACGTCAGTGCAATATGCTTAAAATGCAAAAACTTAATCCGATTAACCTTGCATTTCGTGCAAGAAATTATTCTAAAGAAAACTGAAACAATTCGAAATTATTAATTATTTTCGAGAATCGGTACCAAATTGCGACTTAATAAACTAATATCAGTTACCTAGATGCAGTTAGAACTTATTTAGATAAATAACAAAGCAAGTGTGATTCACATTGATTCAGGGCGCGGGGCAGAGCAAGCTGGGCATCTACATAAAGTCGGTGGTAGCGGGCGGCGCGGCCGCGGCGGACGGCCGCCTGGCCGCCGGCGACCAGCTGCTCTCTGTGGACGGGCAGTCGCTCGTCGGTATCACACAAGAAAAGGTACGTGGACCTTCTTAACATGTCATGAACTTGAACTTTTCCACCTTAATTTCATCCAAAATAAATAAAGAATAGTTCATTCTTTAATTTATTATAGGTAATCCGTTTACTACCTGTGAGTGCTTACATTGTCTTAAATTTAACTAACAACCTATTATCTCCAACTGCATGAGATTGTTCGATTCAATCGGCTTAGGGTGTATTTTCGAGGTGTGGGATTGGAGGCAGAAATAAGTCATCTTGTTTTTAGCTTTTTAGGCAGTCGGGTTTTTTTATTTTTATACATACATACCATCACGTCCCGAAAGTCCCGAAGGGATAGGCAGAGGCGTACTAATATACCACGCACCCACATTTCGCTGGTATATTTAGGTCCCATGTAATAACGAGCCTATTGCCATCAACCGGGCACAAATTCCAAACTCCGAGCTGCTATTGAATATTTCATAGAAAAAATTGAACCCAAGACCTCTAGCATAGAAGTTGCGGATGGGACCACTAGGCTAATGAGGCAGTTTTTTACTTTTTATTACCTACCTTTATTCAAATTATATATGATATAGTATTGCTACATAAAATACAATTAAAAATGCAAGATGGGCATTTTTAGTTTGTACTTATTGGCCACAAATCAGTTATCATCATGTCATCTATTACATATTCAGGGCAATGCATTATGTGATTGCCAACCATTTAATCAATTATAAGTTAGTATCAGTGTGCAGGTATTTAATTAAGATTCTTATAATTAATCATTATAAGTTAACAAATTTCGTGATTATCATAGGCAGCGGAATACCTAGTGCGTACCGGGCCTACGGTAACGTTGGAGGTGGCGAAGCAAGGCGCCTTGCTGCACGGTCTCGCGACGCTCCTGCACCAACCCGCATACAATCAACGACAAGGTATGTTCACTACCACCATACTATATGTATATTTTCTCAATATATGTACATTAAGTACAATGCATATTTCTTGTTCTGTGAACTTTCAGCACCAGTTCCGAATGTACGACCATACATCATGATGTTCATTTCGTAGTTCAAGAATTCGCAAAGTATGTCATATTTTTTATTGAAAGGCTAAGGATTTAAAATTCATAGGTTTCGAACTTTTAATTTTAAGTGCACAAAGACTAAAATGCGTGCTTATTTTACTCACCGTCGTTTGAAAAAGAGAACGAAATGGTTGAATGAGCAGTAAGCGCATGGACATCTTGTCCAGTATAACGATGCATTAAATGGGAGTTGCATGCAATTTCATTAGCGAACCAAACTACTGACCACAATCTTTGATATCAAGTTAAAAATTTTTGAGTTGAAATTTAAAAACTGAACCGCGATTGACATCCGCGTAATCCATTGCGTTGTAGTGGGTTACTCTAAAAACCCGTGTAGTTGAGTCATTTTGCCTTTTTTATATAAAAGTTAATAATAAATTTACCTTTTTTTTATTATACGTTGCGGTTGCCCAAACGGAGGTTTCGAGTAACCATTGATCTCTATATTTCTTTATGCTCTATCTATACATTATAGAGAAGTATGAGTATGGAGTTCAGAGCGAGTATCCTACAATCAATTCTTCTTATACGTTTTTTTTTGTTAAAATACTGAAAAACGAATATAATGGTGATGTCTTCACTTAGTGGAGCACTAGGGGTTGTCCTCTTCCATCGCCAATTTATGTTAGTATGGGAAAAATACCGCCAGGCTTTAATAAGAGACTTATGCAATCTTGTTGTTTGTTTGTGAAATACGATGGTGATATTGTTGTTGTGGTTGTGGTCGGGCAGTGGAGGAGGTGCAGTACTCGGACCGCGCGCGGCGCAACTCGGGCACGTTCACGAACCCGCACCCCGCGCTGCTGCGGCCCGCCTCGCCGCGCACGGAGCTCGCCACCGCAGGCATGCCCCACCGCTAATATACCTCCCACCTCCCTCCTCCCCATACCCTTCGACATATACTTCGACGCTTTTTTTATAATCAGCTGGTTGCCGAATGTCTTTTTGTTTTACAGCTTCTTTTCTGTTGTCGAAATTTTCAGTTGTGCAATCTACAATAACGCATAAACTATGTCGTTGAATGGTCGTTATTGCAGTTCCTTTTTTGTCTTTTTAGTTCGTTTCTTTTTATCGCTTCGTTAGCAAGATATATTTGAATTCCAAATTGTGGTTGATGTAAGTGTCTATTGCAGGCTATGGTCGCCGGCCGTGCTACAATCGATGTCATTTCCTAAGAGATGAGTCGACGGAATCAAGTACAGATGAGAGTGAGGAGTGGCAACCTCATTATCACGGCTCGATACCTAGGTTGATAGTTACATTAGACCGGGAGAACAACCAGTTGCAGGAGGACTTGTCTCCGGATACGCCGGGCTGTCCCATGGAGCTCAGGAGTGACGCGACGCCGCCACGACCAATTCCCGTGTTCACGTTTACTTGCGAAGACTTTGACGAACAACAACCTAGTGGTGATTCCATGACGCAGGCTGATGAGTCACCAATACACCCTACGCGGTCTGAGGCTCACTCAGAAGAACCTCCGCCTATACCCGAACCTCCATCTTACTACGACCAGTCTAGCGACAATGGAGATTCAATTTGCTTACCACCACAAATGAAGCCAATAGACACTAAGCTGACTCTAGACTTGTTTAATGCACGCGCTAGAGAGAACGAGTTTTATAGACAAAGATGTACTGGAATCGACGAATGTGTGAGCGCATGCGAATGTTGTCGTACGCCTCAACCAGAGACACAACAAATCCCATACATCGATGAACCGAACTCTGAACCAGTGATATTCGAAAACGAAGGTCCGCCTGACAAAATTGCCACACCAAAAATTAGACGAATATTACCTTCCTTGTCTCTCGATCAATCTGACTCGGATCGAAGACCTGAAACTGCAGACGCAGTTTGTCAAACGCCTTCTTCTCCAATGGATCACGAAGCAAAAACTATAATATCGACTCCTAAAAGAAAAATTGAGCTTGATCTTGATATTAGGAAAGACTCTGACCAAATGGAAAATATTCAATGCAGACTCAAGAGGGCATTATTTAGCATGTCGACATCTTATTCCGGTAAATCTGAAGATACCGAAATTCCGTCCACTTATTCCACGTCTGAATCTTTTGATGACACGACGAATGGGAAATGTGATGTTGGCAACGCTAAAGCGCAGACTACAGAGCCTGGTGCTAAACAAATATTAGATAGTGTTGACCGCAAGTCATGGAAATCTCCTGATGAATATAGACCTGCCTTTGGTAAAGTAAAAGAGTTGACAAAACATTTCAACGATATCAACTTAAAGTATTGTGTTAAAAGTTACAAGCGAAACTGTCAGTCAAGCCCCAATCTCAGCGTTCGCGATAGTAAAACAATAAAGACCGTTGACAACTTGCCCGCCAGTGCCAGTTTAGCGGATATACAATACGAGTTCAATAAAACGGATACGAGCGAAACTAAGTGTAAGAAATTATCTGACGACGAAGTCAAAAGCATCCTTATACAATTGGAAGACTGGTCGAAATATGGATCACGTGGCAGTGAGGACACCCTGGCGCATGGCAGCGAATTTGAAATACCTAACTTGCCCTCCGAGGACCACACGGACAACAACTCAAATGGTTACGTGTTTAATGAAATAATCGATAAAAAGCCAAGACGTATCACGCTTGACAACATCCAATTAAAGTCAAATCAGTCGAGTATGAATTCGGATCAGGCGAAACAGAGTAAAGAGTCGCTTGTCATAAGTGGAAGTTCTGAGAAAATACCCTCGGATCGTCTGCCTCGCATCGTGGCGATGATTCCTCAGTCAGGGGGGTTGCAGGTGGCTGCGCTGGCGGCCTCCTGCCCCGACATCAGCGCCGCACACACCACGTGTAAGGCTCCCACACACGCATGACGATAGGTGTGTTATAGCTGGACGCACAAATTCCTTTCAGTTACATCACCTGAAATTTTGTTTCGTAAATGCACAGATTACGTAAACACGTACTTGACCTTATACCATATTTGGCTGCCAATGTATCGCGTAAGGAGAAAATTCGCAGTTGAGCGAAGTCGAATTTCAATTTTACGTTCGTTGGTTTGCGTTAAATGTCAAAAGTCAAGCGGTCCATATGTAATCTATGCTTTAATGCATGGATACTGTTGGTTTATCGTTACAATCGTTTCTATTTTATTTTCATAGATTTTTACACCTGCACTCGTTTTATTTATAAAGAATTTCTGGTTTATTTGTTATAATTTTGTATTTTTATTATCGATGCAGACATTTTTATTCGTATAGCTGACTCAATAGCTGTCAAAGCAGAGGCTTATACTAGTATGTTGGTGTTTTAGCGGGCGCCACCGGTGGGGCGGGTGGCGCGGGTGGGGCGGGCGGCCCGGGCGCGGTGCGGCGCGCGTCGGAGCGGGACCTGCCGGCGCGGCTGCTGGCCGAGGCGGGCGTCAAGCCCAGCAAGAGCACGCCCGCGCTGCACCACGCCGCCGCGCCGCCACACCACCACCCGCCTGCCAAGTACGTGCCGTTATAATATTCCTTAGTTGATAATAACGAAAATTATGCTTGTCAAAATATACCTCTCGCAATTTTCCTAAAGCATCGGCTCTATATTGTGTAGTGTACCCGTAAGTTCGCCAGTAGCGAGTGGCTCTCCGAGCGCTTGGCCCAGCAAGTCTCGAAGTAGCCACAACCTATCTGCTCCCGGGCAACATGACGGCTTCTATCAGAATCTCTCAGCTGTCCAGTCGCAGCAACATGCTTTACAAGACAGGTATGTTTTACATACTAACGTTTTTTCATGTACACGCGGCTACATACTAAGCTATATGTTCACAGTATAAGTTGACCCTAATACCCCAACAACTATGCGTAAACCCTAACCATTTAAGATTATAGATTTTCCGAACAAAGAAAGTGTTGCTATAAAGAGGACTACTATATACTAATTAAGTAATTACCTTAAGATTTAGATTCCCATATCGGCGCCATTTACAATTTTATTTTTCATTTGCATAAAAGTTCTTTTCAGTTAGATCGCATTCTTGCTAAAATATGCCTCTGTGGCAGACATTACTGACGGAGTAATACTGATACTAGTAACGGTTGGACCTATATTTCCTCTCGGTACGGAACTGTAAAGAATATTTAACGTTAAGAGTCCGGCGGACCAAATTTCTCTTACAAACGTAATACCGAAATAAATCGTAATCCAGACAATATTCCGTCAAACTAAGTTATTATTCGGATTTGGATACCTATAATCTAGGCTCCTACTTTACCATTTCGTCCGAAATACTTCACTGGAAATAAATGCAAGCAATTGCAATTTTTCATAACTTTATCAAGTTTGGAACGATTTTCCGGTTTTGCATTTCCAGTGAAGCAGTAGTTAGTAAACGAAATAGTTTCGTAGGAACCTATATTAACGGCATCCAAACCCGAATAATAACACAATTTGATAGAATATTGTCTGGATTACGATTTATTTCGGTATTACGTTTTTGTGAGCAATTCAAGCTCCGCCGGACCCTTAATACGTTGTCGTGGTAGGTGGTCATCGCTACGCAGTTCGACGGGTAGTAATCGACCGCAATCAGCACATTTCTCGGCAAGTGGGCAGGCAGAAGCGCCAGACTCGCCTTTACACCACCAGGTAATCATTCTAAAATATTTCAGTGTATTGTAATTCAGACACAAGTACTGGGTCTTCTTATTATACTTTATTGATGACTGTAGAATTGTTAATTTTTGACAGTTTTGGCTTCTAAATCTTTCGATTTATATGTCATTTACGGTCCTAAATCAAATGATCATTCTGATACAATTTGACTACTTGACTGTTTTTTAAGGTTTCATCAAAATAAAAAATGCTGTAGTTTTTTATAAATCAAACACCAGTAAAGTACCTAATTGAAATAGTAGACTTGGGTCCTAGGTTAAGATTAAGATGGTACAAATACTAAGTTTTTTTCGCTCCTTGGTATAAAGATTGTTCATGTGTTTAGCAGCAAAACGCGATGAGTGCCCGCGCCGCTAAGCTGGCCGAGATGTCGGACGAGGTGGCGCGGCGCCAGCAGGCCGGCTACCCTGCGCACGCGCACCACGCGCCCCACGCGCCCCACGCGCCCCACGCGCACGCGCCGCCCAGCCACCATCATGCCATGAGTAGATACCTACTACTGCTTTATTATATCATTAAGATAAACTTGAATTCTATCCTCGGTTGATCTGGAGACGTCCAATATCGATCAGTTTTGGCAACTTAAATCGCGATAAGTCATTAGCTCATTAGTCTAAAGGTCTTGGATTCGATTCTCAGGTCGAGCAATGTGTTATTGGGTTTTTTTTAATGAAATTCTCAATAACAGCTCTGGAGTTTGGATTTGTGCCCGCTCGATGGCTACAGGACCATTATTTACTGGGAACTGTTGATTTCAGGTCAAAGTCAAATGCACATGGCGGGCCAAGGTCAGTACGGGCAACAGACTCCGCAGTTGCCGCAGCCGCTGCACCAGTCGCAACCGATGCTGCACGCACCCCACCAGAGCCCGCACCAGATCTACCACAACCAACACCACCCGCCACAGAGGTCAGCCATCAATACCAGTAATGCGATTATGAAACTTGCAATTCAGGAAATATTTTAAATCAAGTCCAATGATGTAACTGTAAAACTTGCAATTCACGAAACATGTTGTTCTGTGATGCGATTATGTAACTTGCGTTTCAGGAAGTACGTTAAGTCGAGTCCAATGATGTGACTATGAAATTTACGATCCACTAAATATATTATGTCAAGTCCAGTGATACCTATGGCTATAAAATTTGCGATTCATGAATTTATTATAAACCGTAGTAACATAAGTACATTTACAGATACGAGTGGATGCCGCCTGGTCCACCTTCACCACACAGGTCACAACCACCCGTCGCTCCTAAACCTCAGGTAAATGTCTTAGTGCGCTATTATTTGCATAAGTAACATAGCACTTCTTGTCATCATATTGCTAATAAATTAATATACAATTCAAATGATTTATGTCAGGGTGCGAAGCGAATAGAACACGAACTGGAAGAGCAACCTCACCCGTATCCGCAACCGCAACAGCCTCCATCCAGCGTGCAGCCCGAAGACGGTATGTTTATCTAACATGGCATTTATATTGTGTTGGTATTTTGGTGTTCACTTTGCGAAGAATTGTAGTATTATCCCGGTATGTTTGCTGTAAACATTATTACTAGCCATCCCGGTCACGCGTTGAAGTGATTAAAAAAGTACAAACACGCCTTCGAATGCAGTGCCGTGTCAGAATTTTAAAGCGATCAGAGAAGAATTTTCTACTCTAGAGTAAAATATCATGTTTCTACCAATAGATTTCGGTTGGGAGAGACAGATGGCGAAATGTATTCCGTATAGCGGGTCTTCATTAGCATAGAAACAATATCTGTAGCATTTAAGTACAGGCTTGTTTGTTAATATGTACAGAGCGGTACGTGGCCAGTGCATTGGAGCCGCCCGGCGTGGCCGTGGCGGCGTGGGGCGCGGGGCCGGGGGCGGGGGCCGCGGGGGCGGGGCCGGCGCCGCACAACCCGTGGCAGCGCGAGGAGCGCGAGCGCCAGGCCGAGGCGCGAAGAGCCGCCGCACGAGCGCGCAGGTAAATAAACTAACATATTTATGTGTTATTTTGACTTATTCCCAATCATTAAATTGTTATGCATTTTCTACGTGAACCAATTTTCTTAACAACTTTGTATTATTTGTATAATAACTTTCGTGAGGCGTATTCATAATTATTTAAAGACTACACGGTTTACTCACGCGCATTCTCGGGATCGCCCGACTAGTTTCAGACTCAATAGGAGTCCTTAATCATGAGCTGACGCGGCGGCGGTGGTGTCGCGAGTCGAACTTTGTATTATAATATACTTGTGTAGGTGACTTTTTTCGACCTTATCATAATAATAAGGGGTAAAATTGTCGACCGTCAAGATTTATTATGGAAATCTAGAGGCGAAAATCGTCCCACCAAGTGTAAATAAACACATCGGCGAATAATAATATACTCCACACTTTGTAATTCAGGGATGCAGCAATAGCGCAGTTAATATCCCTGGGCGCAGCGCGCACGAGCGTACAAAACCAGCAGCTGCGCGCACTGCAGCTGGAGAGAGACTTCGAACTGCGCGCCACGCAACACGACCAGGCACGCTACATTACTTACACATTCAATTACATCTAACGTAATTCGTGCAAATAATAAATGCCAATTTCATTAAAGTCTATCACGAATCATAAAAACATATTATTCAAAGGAGACCCGTAATATGCGTTATTTGTAATAATAATATTTTTGTCTACATTACTTTATTACATTACTACACTAATTGCCACTAAAAGTGAAACTGATCACTGTAAGCGTAATTTAACATCGTGAGAGATACACATATGAACTTTTTTTAAAATTGTAAGTTTATTTGACCTAGGAGGAAGGAAACGCGGCAGAAGGGTCAGAAGAGGCGGAAGAGCAGCTGGATGACTCGCCGCCGTCGCCACCCCCGCAGCCGCCGCACCCGCCCAAGTCTATACTGAAGACCAACACTCGGACTGAGATCACCAACGGTTATGCCACAGAACAGGTTCATAATAATTATAGCAAATGTATTACAGCATTGAGCAAAAAGTTTCATCCGTTTAATGCATTTCATTCAATGGATATCAATAAGGGCGGGTCAGTGACATTATTGACAATCACTAACGCAATTCGTTTATATTACTTAAATCTGTGCAGTTGATTGCATAATTTTATCCCTTCATTTGTAACATTGCATCGACACACTTTTCATTTATTTTTATAGCGGTTTGAAGTGGCTAAAAACAATTTCAAAACCCGTCAAGTATTTTTTTGTTTTCAATTTATGGTGTTCGAAGTTGTTAGCGAGTACCTATCATTATTGATTTTGAAATGTCGCAGGTGACGTATGAAGAGAGCCGCGTGAGCGAAGTGAGCACCGCGGTAGGTGCGCTGAGCGTGTCGACAGGCGCGGCGGCTGGTGCGGCCGGGGCCGGGGCCGGGGGCGGGGGCGGGCCGGCGGGTTGCGGGGCGCCCCCTCCGCCCGCGCGCGGCTCGTCGTTCGCAGTGATGGCGGAGCGCGCGCGCACACTATCGCCGCCGCGCGCGCATCCTCTTCCTAATACTATGCCACCGCAGTACGTACACAATATCACAGTATAAATATACTACAAACAGTACGGAAACTAAGCCTAGTTGAAGAAATAATTACCTACGCTCCACTGAAGCAATAGGGTTGTAACTAATAATGTTTTTGATATTGTTTTTTTTTTATTAAAACAATATCAAAAACATTATTAGTTACAACAAAGTTTTTTTTATTTTGTTTTGTAGTGGTCAATCAATAGAATTGAAATAATTAGCTTACAAACACCTACAATTTAAATAGGTAATCTCATAGCGTCGGTTAATCTCAGCAAAAGACGATAATGTAAAACTCGGAGAACAGTTTTGACACACAACAATTTGTAGAACTATAGTAATTAACTTTGTCATTACGGCGTAACCTTTTACAAGTTTCGGCGGGAGCGTAGGGTACGCGCCGCTGTTTCAATAAAAAAATGCGTGTGATAATTAAAAAACAGGTACTTAGGTACATAAAAATACCTTTAGTTTTCAATTCACAATTTTATTGTGTAAAAAATTCTCACTATATTAAACAGGGGCCGTATTATGACGTGTTAACGCCATCATTTTTAGGTTGTTAGAAAGAGATGAGGCTATTTTAATATGTAGAGCGGCATCTCTTTCTCACAACGTGAAAATGATGGCGTTAACACCTCATAAAACGGCCTCAGTCTTTTTCAATAAACTGTTGGCAAAAACAAGGACAGGGTAATTACCTACTATGAAACCGATTTTGTTTATTTCTTTGTAAATTAGTTAAGCTATTTTGCAGTTTATGTGTTCTCTTATAAAGCAACAAAAAAAAGATTGCGGAGACGATAAACATATACCTACGTGACCACTCGTCGTGACGCGCCACTCAATACTGACAGCACCGCGACGACCGCTTAGGGGTCTCGTCGATGCGCATGTTTGTGTGTGTGCTGTTTCGAGTATTTGTAGGTAGTTTCCGTACTGATTGTAATATATTTATACTGCGACAATACATGCTTGTAGTTTATTATTATATACTAGCTTCCGCCCGTGGCTTCCGGTTTGTCACTTACTTTTTATGATATTCCACTCCTATTGGTTGTAGCGTGATGTTATATAGCTTCCTTCCTCGATAATCCATTCCAACACAAAAAGATTTTTTAAATTGTAACCAGTAGTAGTTCCTGAGATTAGCGCGTTCAACCAAACTAACAAAATCCTATCCTTTTTATTATTAGTATAAATATACAGGGTTAGTAGAAATCAGTCTAAAGTAAATAATATACAAAAATAAAAAATCTACACTCTAATATTATCATATCAGATATGATAATATTAGAGTGTAGATTTTTATTCTCGACCAAGTCTATGGTACAACTCAGCGCGTCACGTACCGCCTGGCGCCCGGCCGCCGGCACTACGCTTGGTCGAGACGAGACGAGACGAAGAGCTAAGAAATATCAGAGAGTTTGTGTAGAACTTCAATATTTTTTTCCGATAAATGTATTAGGTTTTGAGAAAAGTCATAGAACAAAAGTTGTTCGTTGAGGTGTAGAAAAGTAGCCCATAAGCGTTTTACGATTGATTACTAATAACCCTGTATATATTACATTGCGATTTAAAACATTGATGTTACGATACGTCACGTCATTGCTACTCACATGTGGTATATCGTTTAATTTTGTTATGAAGACTCAAATGTACAGTGTGAGCAGATCGCCAGTGGGCAGCGCGCGCGATAAGCGCGTGTCGTTCCACGAGCGAGCCGCGTTGGGCACGCCGGGCGCGTCGGGCACGCCGGGCGCGTCGGGCACGCCAGGCGCATCAGGCACGCCGGGTGCGTCGGGCACGCTGGGCACACCGCCCGCGCCGCCCTCGTGCTCGCCGCCGCCGCTGCACGAGGCGGCCGCGCCCGCTCACCCCGTGCCGCCTGCGCCCGCGCACCCCGCGCCCGCTGCAACTCCTGCGCAACCGCCGCGTGAAGACCCTGACGTACGTACTCATACATTAATAACCGAATCAGAGAGTTTTATCAGACTTTTTTCCTCGAAGATCTAATTTTTTAGTTTTCCGTAATGAGTCTGTCTACCTTCTTTAGTTCGGCGAAAGAAACCGTAATATAATCCAAAATTACAATAAAATCAAACCAAACAAGGTCCGAGGTCCTAGATCTGCTACATTATAAAATTGTTTGTGACAGCGATTCATAGAGGAGGCGGAGAACATGCTGGCGAGCCCGGTGTCGCCGGCGCCGGCCGCGCCGCTCACGCACACGCCCGGCGTCATCGGCGCGCAGGAGGTCTACAGGTACTCATCAACCTACATGATCCTCACATTATAACAACAAAATTGTAAAAAATAACAATGTTATAATTTTTATTTAAAGGAGTATTCATAATGTTGCTGCTCCACCTGCGTCGTAACGCGTTAAGTACGACATACGCAGATGTGGCCAACATATTTTAACGCATTAATTTACATGTGCTTAGCCATATCTTACACAAGCGCATTTCGTCGCAGCCGTTAACACTAACGTTAACGCAGGTGTAGTAGTAGCATTAGATAGTTTTGGCAATTCAAAAATACCTGTAACATT
This sequence comes from Acronicta aceris, assembly GCA_910591435.1. Lineage (NCBI taxonomy): Eukaryota > Metazoa > Arthropoda > Insecta > Lepidoptera > Noctuidae > Acronicta > Acronicta aceris. The sequence goes on along the minus strand of OU342763.1, from coordinate 5,035,391 downwards.
AGGCTTATTAAAATAAAACATTTAAATTTTGACTCCAAAACTACGCATAACTTTGCTAATATGTAACTACACTTTCTTGATAAAAAATAACAAACAATTTAAATATCTTTATCGGTAAAATAATGCCAATAATAATAACATACAGCAACATTATTCATCACTTTTACCATGTATGCTACAAAGATATAATATAGTTTTATATTGTATCAATATTTATAATACTGAACTATTTCGTAAATTGTAAACTAATGATTGATTAGGGATCCACGAGCTCGTCGACTAGCGGAGCAGCAAGCGCGAGCGCCCAGCGCGCCGGTGCCCGAACAACTATCCTTTAAAGAAAAAATGAAGATGTTCGCCTTGGAGTCCGGAGAGGCCTCCACACCCAAGGATAAGGTAACCATGAGACACTGACTGCATGCCTGTTATATGAGAACATAGCCGACAAACGTATAATGCTTAAAAACATTGTCGTCATTAAATTCAACTACATAGTGTACCTCATCCAGATAGTCTTAGGGCATCTTCAAATTAAGCGCCCCTTCAAGCGTCTACTTTGAAAATGCTTTTCATTTGTTATTTTGAATGAATAATAGCACAATATTGTTTGATTTTGCATGGGTTCAAATATACACCCGGTATAAACTAGTCAATGTTATTTGCAGGTCAAAATATCACGCGCGCAGCGAGACATCGATGCGGTACATTAATCTGAATGATGACATACATTATACATGTAATACATTATATGCATATACACTTATATTCGCGTGTACATCATTTGTACGTTATGACGGACAGAGTAACAGAATAATTTTATATAGTAATATAGCAAAACTGTAACGATACGTTACAGTTTGTATTACAGTATTATATTAACTTACTAACATTTATTCTGAACTTATAACTACATCATGTAAGCGAAAATAATGGCCTAACCTTAAATCCATTATTTTAGCTAATTGGCAGCTAATTAATACTTTAAAAATAATCATGTTATAATGTGGTATCAAATCAAATCAACAAATATTAATGGAACTATTTTCGCTTGCAGATAAAAGTTTAGAAAAACTATAACGGGATCGTGATATCGAACGAGCTGGTAGTTGTTTAACCCTATCGTGACCGAGTCCATGAATTGCCTTGCGACTAAACGTAGCACCAATTTTGTATGATAATATCAATCATAGAATCTAAGGTAGATTTCGTTTATAAAATAATATATTAGTATATTTTTATGGTTATGCAATTTTGAACGATGTTTTACAAGATGTCGCTTTAGCAGCTAGTGCAATGATATACTTCTATGTTACAATTTACAGACCATATCTAAATATAGGGAATATTTCGTTATAATATTCAAATTTAAAATGATATTTTATTCAAAGTTTGCTATATTTTACCAACGGCACATCCACTGTATGAATCAAAGTTCGGAACTTTTGTGCCATTGTATTATTATATGGTATATATGTATGATGGGTTTTTGCCATTTACATAATGTTTACACTCAAGTAGGACCAATAAAGCAATCGTCATCGGTAGGTGCCTTTACATGTACCTTATAAGTAATTTCACATATCTGTCATATTTACACACCAACAAAGTATTGTTCATTCTTACATAAAAAAATTGACACTTCATTACATTCCAAAGAACATTTGTTTCTTTATTCTATTTTGTATGTATTTTATAAAGGCATTCCTATGAAACATGAATGTATTATGTGTGTACCGCTATAGCGGCTGTTATCTTTACAATATTGTTTCAAAAATTTACACGTTATTACAATTCGAATTTTAACAAAAGCAATAAAATATTGTGAAAAAAAATTTGTAAATACGAATAATAAGATATAGTTTAATTAAGCACGTGTATGTGCCAAAAACATGTCCTATTTTGGCAGCACTTTATGCAATGACTTAATAATTTTATTTAATGGCAGCTGATACTACTATGATTAGGTCAATTTAAATTGTATGTATTTAACGGCAACTTGATAAAAATATAAAAAACGAATTAGATAAATATGCTTTGCTGCTATTTATCATATTATAATAAATGGTATTTTAGCTATATAAGACCATTGTATTATAATAAAGGCAAATTTAAAAATGTTACAAATAAATGTTATGGTCAAATACCGTTTGGTCACAGCTCCATAAGTCAACATAGTTATAGAACTGTTGAAATATTAGGTGTCAGAACACTAGGTTACTCATTACAATAGGAACATTCATTACATTATTAACATTTTATAGCACCATTTTACTGTATATAATGTAGGTAGTGGAGTCCTTGTGATTATATTAAAGTTTTTGTACACCTGTTTATATAATATGTAAATGTTTATTCGATGATAGAGAGATAAAGTGGAAGCAATGGTTTGATGACGAGTCGAAGAGACAGGCCTAGTTAGAGTAGTTCCTGGGAATTCAGTAACATTTATTCCCAGTATTCACCCAACGATAGTCAATTAGAGAAAGATTGAGATTAATTTTAGAAGGGAGTTTTAATGTTTTTAATAGCTATACTGTATAATAATTACGCTTGAAAACGTCAACAACATAGAAAATAATTATAAATATTTAAGTAACAATTCGAATAACTATTATTATGCAAACTAATTATATTTTGTTATTAACGGTAGCTATTGTACTTCCTTTTTTTTGAAAATAAATAAATTAACTGTGCACGTGCGTTTCACTTGTCCAACTCCATTACACTAATTATACGTTTATGTAAAGCTTTTACGGACTGAAAATATATTTCGCAAAGTTATTCAAATATCTCACACTCTTAGCAGTTTAATCTGCAATAATGCCCAAGGTAAGCAACACTGGATCAGAAAAAACTATCTATTATAACGGTACGCGCGTTTCAAATATTCTTGATTTTCGTTCTTCGACCAGCCTCAATCTGTACGTTATTGGTTATTATGTACAATCATTTGTGATAAAATGGGATACTCTTACGTTGAGGGTAGTTCAAGCGATATATTTGTGTACGTCCGTTTTACTGCAGACTAGTAACTGTAGTGTAAGTGTTTATATTGTATTCAATAAGTAGTGTTAGAGTAGCTATTGAAAAGTAGTTATAGATTGTATAGTTCGGGCTGGGACAGTGACATGTGTGTTGGTTAAATATTGTTTTGGTAAGTTTATTTAATTTGTAATTAGTTTTACTATTTTTTATTTATAGTATTTACCAGAATAGTAACTATACGTATCAGCAGTCATTTAATACCGAGAGAAGAATCTCTCCACTGCGTCGCTTTTGCCCCGGTCATCGCTGCGGTCGAGATTGCAGCATAACAGTGCCTATGTAGATACAGGCACGAAATCACTACGTTTCCTCCACCACAGGAAAGAGGTATACTATACTACATGTAGGTATGTTCAGAAACTGCTAGTTCTTGGAGATATATTTTGCTGAGATGTATAATCAATTTCGTTCTACCGAAATTTTAAAAGCTTATACGTAGCTGAACTCGACGCGGTAAGCGCCACGGCGCGTGGGCGGCGGCGAAGGCTGTTCATCAAGTGATGTCTTTGGATTTCTGAATGTCTTACCCACATAATTTATAAGGTATGTGCTATATTTCCTTGATCACACTTGATCACAGTAATAATTACACAAATAATCACTAATATTTTTGGTGTAAATGTATTATTGAGCGTTAATTATTTTATTATTTATTTATTATTAACAATCACCTACATCTATCATTACAGGAGATCCCTAATTCCCTAATTTAGTGATACCCCCAGTGTTGCAAGGGTCTATAGGCTACGGTAACCGCTTACTATCAGGCGGGCCGTATTCTTGTTTGCCACCTTAGTGGTATAAAAAAAAATGGATAGAGTAGTTCACATTTCAAATTAATACTGTTTATGTTTATGTTACACGATATATCCTGTAACATAATGAATCGATGTCGGTCATTTTCAATATAGGTACTTTTTATCCTAAAAATAAAACTAACTAAATTACAGTCACCTTTAGCTGAAAAGTCAAATAAACAAAAATGAACGATCAGACCTGTGGAAGTTCCGCGCATCCTTTCATGAACCAGAAAAGAGCTGAAAATCTTCAAACGGCTGGCCAGGATTTTCAAGAAGAACACTCGATCAAGTAAACTATCTACTTTCGAACAAAAAACTGTATCAAAATCGGTTCATTCGTTTGGGCGCTGCGATGCAAAGGACAGACACACAGATACACACTACAAACTTAAAACACCCCACTTTTTCATCGGTTGTTAAAAATGTGACATTCCATTATTTTTAGTCTTCACAAAAACGGTTAGAAAACTAAGCGATCAACACGAACGCACAGTAGCTAGCTAGCTAGTCGGTCGGCTACTCGGCCGTAATCGGTTAGGGTGAATATTCGAAAATTATCATATCAAATCATTCTCATCATAGTAGATCTGTCTTTTATTGTTCAGATTCTTGTCTTATTGTTTGACGGCAGGGGTGTAGTTTTAAGTTATCATTATTATATTATGGAATATGCATGGCTTTTTTATATTTTTTTAGATTATCACAGCACCGTAAAAATAAACATTCAAAACTGCAATCATATACGGAAGATTTAAACGACGCCATATTAGCCGCGTGTAAGTCAGTTTCCGCAAAAACAGTCACTGTTTTATCGTTTTTAAAATTTACTGATATTTTTATCCAATCAATTATCTACATACATATTTTTAAATTTACTTTTTCGAACATGAGAGAGGACTGAAATCAATTTTATACCTAGTAATAACAATCCTAAATGTTTACGGTGACGTAATCTGGCAAAGCGAAGTAAAAAAAATATGACATAGACATCATTCTTTAGCAATTAAGATTAAAATAAATTTGAATCATAATCATAAGTCCTTAAATGTAGTTTTAAACATCTGCATTGTAGCTTTAACTTTGGGATGAAGTTAATGGCGTTCTTATGTTTTTCAAATAATCACCCTTCACTATGTGTATGCTATTTCGTTAAGGCCCGGTTATTCCAAATCGACCGATATTTGCTTCAATGGTAAACAATCAAATCTCTTTGTTTTGATCGGATAAAAATATATGTTGTAGTTTAATAAACGATCTTGAATATTCCTCAATTCAAACACGATATCTACAACTTTACTCGATCATAAAAATATTACAAAACGGATTATTTTATAGTTTTTTAGTTCATGCTTAAAAAATATCAACCTTAGATCTCACAAAACATGCCTAAAAATAGGTAATGTCGTTGAGAATAATTTTCTCAACATTTTTTTTCCTAGTACGATAGTATTAATAAAATTAGCCGCGAACGAGCCTCCAATGTCTCCGTTCAGTAGCCGACACGGTGCGACCCGGCCTCTGCGAGGAAGGACTTGCGCGTTTGCTTAGGCGTATGCGCTGCGTTCCCGCCAATCGACCGCCAATGACAGTAAACCGTTACGAAAACAGAGAAATCATTTTCAATGGATCGTTAAAGGTTTCTAGTGCTTCATGAGTTCGATTAAAATTAAAATTGTTTAGTTCTAATGTTTTAGAACAAGTATATATTTTTTAAAGAATAAGATACATATGGGGGATTAAGATAGATTATGAAAACAAAATATACATTTAGCGCGTTATACCAAGATGGCGGGCATTATTTTTCTAAATAAATTGATATGGGTGTCAATTTCAACTTTTCTTGAGGTGCCGATTACAAAATTGACATTAATTTTGAAATCCAAGATGGCAGGAAATTATTTTTCTAAATAAATTGGATGTTAATATTATAAAAATGGGGGTCAGTTTCGAGGTTTCTCAGGGCGCTGATTACGAAAATGACATTGAATTTGACATCCCAGATGGTGGTCATTGTTTTCATAAATTGATATGGGTGTCAATTCCAAGCTATATCAAGGTGCTGATTACGAAAATTCAATTTATTTTGAAATCCAAGATGGCGCACTTTTTTGTGAATAATTTATACGATTTATACCGTGAATAACATTGGAGATTTATTTATTGCGGTAAAAGAAATTAAATAAAAACGTGAAGAACTTCTTCAGAAGGAAAATAATTATAAGTTTTTAGTATTATAAAGACAGTTTGGCAACGACTCGTGCGCCTCAATTGCTACTTTTCTCGTAAATAAAAAGAAATAGGTAAATGTTAGTAAGTGCAAAGCGTTAATACTTTTAATATTTCACAGACTAACTATCTGCATCATGAATTGATAGGGCGCGCTACGCGAATATAGGTAAATGGTACCGATAATTCATGCCTACCCATAGACAATAGCTTAGTTTGCACCATGTTCTAAAAGTCGATAATATAAAAATATAAAATACTAAATTGAAACTGCATTAAATCCCACGAAGATCCTTTGATGATCTTCCTGCGACACCCTGATGGTCACTATTATACGTATAGGTACCAGTTTAGCTCTTGGATACCTTTAATTTTCACCGTATATTAAAAATGTACTAAAACAGTTGAAACTCTTCAAAAAATGTTCCAGTATCAGTACTAAATTAAAGATTATCTTGTTGACTTTTTATGTTTTTTTTAGATTAATTTATAGGCAAAGTAAATAAAAAAATCCTTTTATAGATTAACAGTGTTTATATTTGTTTCGAGGTTAATATTACGTGTGCCATGTGGCTTAGGTACCTTTAGGAAAAAGCACTAAAATATTTTCTAAAATATTATCAACATTATCATCAGTTAACATGAGTTTATAACAGAATTGTTACAATATTACACATAAAATGTTTACGTCTTCATTTAGATAGAGATGCGCACAACGGCATTGCTCACATGGACCAGACATAATTAGTTTGTGCACTACAATCATAATATTATTACGTTAAATCTAGAAATATAAAACTTTACAATATTATAGTGCAATATTAGAAACATTCAGAATGTAAAGGCGGTTCATACCAAACAACTAAAATTATTATTTTAACTAAAATAACAAAGTTTTATTTTGTAACGGTGGATATAATCATGTTCTGTGAAATTATTTTAAATGATGTTGAAACTTTGGCATAATTTTTCACGGTATTCCTTTATAATGTGATTTAAAATAATAATTCAACAAAAACTTGTACCTAGCGTGGACACTGTACCGTATTCAATAATATTACGTTATGTGGAAGGCCTTTAATTAATGGATCCTCAACATTTTTAATACAAAATTAATGTAACAGCTATGTTAGCTAAGAATTTGGTTATGAGTCCAAACCTAGCTACGTAATAAATTGGCATTCAATGTTAAGGAAGCTAAATCTCAATTAAGTCTTAATCTATAACAAATTTACATTGTAACATTTTTTCTACCTTCTCATAATTAACATACTTAATATTAAAGCTTGCCTTTTATTTACATACTAAATGTTAAAACTCATGAAACTACGCAACATATAGAAAAATATATAATTATGATTCAAGTCAGTAAATGATAAATGCCAATGGAAACATCAATAGTAAAATAAAAATATCACTTATTCACTGTCTTTGCCTGATTGCAAGGCGGAGGATTGTACGCTACGGATAAAGCCCAAACTCACTAATACCTTTTTTACTACCCATTAAATTATAATCAATTTAAAACAACCATCCCATGGACAATATTGGTTTTCCCTATAAGTAGGTTCCAATATCCTGATCGAAAAAAAATCCTTATACCTAGAATAATTATCTTTGAATATATTATATTCGATAAAAAAAATTGCACGTGTCTATAATAAATTATTATCTTTATTGTAAAAGCTGTAGCGACATCTATTGCGCTACATACAAAAGTATACGGACAAGTCCCGAATCGCGCAAGTGAAGTTTGCAACGCAACCTGCATATATACAACCGCCCGACATCAACCGTTGGGCTATGGCCCGCCAGGCAAAAACACCCGCCTGGTCGGAGGATCCTCCCTTTGGTGTAACACACCTCGCCCTTCCACAAAGCCATGCCTCATTCAACCAAAAATCGCCGGCGAAATGGACGGGTTTGCATGCCTCTACTCTTTGTCGCCTGTGTGTGTGGATTGGAGAATGTAATTAATATTCTGCGGAGGACAGCACATTCACATAATTATTAAGTTATTGTTGTCGTGTGATTGCAGGGCCAAGCCTCCCTTTCCTTAATCTTCATACCTCGCAATACAAGGTTATTGAGCCAATCCGTCCAGAAAGGATGAGCGACCGACGTGACTAGAGGTCCAGCTCATCCCGCCGTCTCGGGTAGGTTTGTGGGACCCGATCAGTATTTTGTTTCGCTCAAATGAGATAACTTGTTCTACCAACTCCATAATACTATTCTCTATTAGAGTAATGTGAAGATCAGTGTGCTCTACCCACTTCAACTAAAATTGACCGTTTTTTGCATCTATGTTCAATACTGCTAATACTAAAGGTACCTTAGTGTTCAGTGAGTTTGGGTTTTAACAGCAATGAAAAATGATTGTTACGTATTATTCGGTATGCATCTAACTAGCTAGAGTACATACACTGTGTATTAATCCATATAAAAATAGTCATTTTAAGACGAATTAGTCAAACTGTTACGTAGAAAGTGTGAATTTATATAAATAGATCCCACACAAATGTTTACTGACCACTTTAATCTAGGTACCTAATTTATAACTCTCTTGTTCTGCTGCTATTAAATTCTAAGACCGATAGTAAAACTAATATAAAAATAAATTGAAATAGTCATTCATCTTCCATTTCTTTTCGTAAGTATAAAATATGTATTAAATTACGGAAGTCCCATTTGAACGCAGTCAAGTTGAGATCGGACCAGCAGCAGTGGTCAGTGAGTGTGGCGTTAAAAAATTGTAAATATGATATCAATACGACCAATAGTTACGACTATACAATAATATCACACGCACGTTCGCGCACTCACTCACATACTAATACGATATACATATATCAACAACAATGGAAGATTTATCAGAAGCCCCGTGTCATTAAAATTTACTACGAAAAAATGGACTTAATGTAAAAATATGAATAGAACAATCATAAATCCAATCTTAACAAATAATACCTTGTATTAAGTATGTATTTGGATTGATTACTGTGGCACTAGTCACGTGTAGTCTCACCCACACGGCGCGTAACCCTCACAGAGGTTAACCATTTATGGACAACACAACTCATCGAACGATCTAACATTCTGAGAATCAAACAAATATACATTTTAATGCGCGCACTAGTTTTTTAAATAACTTCAGACTGACATAAAATGCTTGGCATAACGGAAGATCACTCGGGAATGCATCTCAAGACGTACATCCATATATATTGAACTTATAAAATTGACTTACAAATATGTATCAAGTATATTTTATACACTAATCCAACGCACTTACGACTAACGAATAAAACCACACCCGGCACTGCGGCGGAGACCGCGGGCCGGCCGCTCCTCTAACGTCTACGTCTGTCGCTATCGACGGTGAGAGAGTTCGCAGCGTGCTCGAACGATTATACATGTTTATGAAACGTGCTATCAAACAAGGTACTACACAGATGAGGTCGGCGGCGGGTGCTGGTGCGGCGGCGGCGGCTGCGGCTGCGGCGGCGTGAAGAACTGTCATTGCGGCGTGTCCCGCGCCGCGCTCCAGCGGTCGAACTCGATGCCCGAGTCCGGCGACACGCCCTGCGGCGGCGCGCACGCGCACGGCGAGCCCGGCGCCGCGCCCGCCTCACGCGCGCCCAGCGCCGCCAGCACCTGCGGGCACGGGCAGCACTCGTACAGCGCGCCGCCCCGCCGGCGCGCTGTACCACTGCTGCGGGGCGGGGCGGCGCGGCGAGCTGCGGACCTTACTCAGACTGGCGCTCTGCTCGTGCAGCCCCAGGTCGCGCTCGAACGAGTGCAGCTGCCGCATGAAGTGGAAGTTGGGCGCGATGTCGGTCTTGCGCGAGCGCACCAGCTCGAAGGCGTCGCGCAGGCACAGGCGGTGCCGCTGCATGAGGTAGGCCAGCGTCACGGTGACGGAGCGCGACACGCCCGCCACACAGTGCACGAGCACGCCGCAGCGCGCAGACATCGCCTCCTCTGCGAACACAAGCACAAGCACACACAGTGACCGTGAGCTTAACGTTTAATGAGATTCTGACTTCTCTTTAAAGGCAGATCGTACGTATCGCATGTACTTTTTTCTATTTTTAACCAATAGTTTACAAAAGAAAAAAATAAAAGAAAAGAAAGATATCAAAACAGGATATCTACAACTTCACTCGATTATAAAAATATTACAGAACAGGGATAATTTTATAGTTTTTCAGATTTTACTTAAATAATATCAACCTTAGATATCACAAAACATGCCTAAGAATAGGTAATGTCTTTGAGAATTACTTATTCTATAATAGTTTTATTTTTTCCTAACACGATAGTAGATATTTAATAAAATGATACCGGACTTTATTTTTTTAAATAAATTGATATGGGTGTCATTTTCAATGCTTATCGGTGTGCTGATTACGAAAATGACAGTAATATTGTAATCCAAAATGGTGGACATTATTTTTCGAAATAAATTGATATAGGTCTCAATTTTGAAGTTTCTCGGGGCACATACATACATACACTCACGCCTTTTTCCCACAGGGGTAGGCATTTTTGGGGCACAAATTACAAAAATGAGATTGTATTTGAAATCCAAGATGGTAGTCATTTTTTTCATAGTAAATTGATATGGGTGTCAATTCCAAGGTATATCAGTGCTGATTACGAAAATGACATTTATTTTGAAATCCAAGATGGCGGACTTTTGTGTGATTGTATTAATTTATACATGAATTACATTGTCTGACTATTATTGATTCGGAGATGAAATAAAAACAGTGAGGAACTTCTTCGGAAGGAAAATAATTATACCTTTTTAGTATTATAAACGAAGCCATTCCCTGAAAAGGCATTGAAGCGGGCTGATGATGATGGTTTCGTGACGGTACAAATGAGGAAGCGTCGTCAACGAACTAACAAGAACCGCTGCGGCACGGCTCCTGCTGAGCCTAATGTGACAATACGTGCCGCGACGCCGAACACTCCTATATACATCTCCAGCCTACACTACTCCACTAAGGTGGAGGATATCGTGGAGTACGTGCGCCAGCGAATCAAGTACACACCGACAGTGCAGCTGTTGGAGTCGCACCGCAACGTCAACTTTAAGGCGTTTGTAGTGCAAGTACCAACGCGTTATTTGCACCTCGTCATACAAGAGGACTTCTGGCCGCAGGACGTGGTGTTCCGTCGCTTCCGCGGACAAGTGCCACAAGAACGCACTGTGACAGTGAATAGTGCCAAGTGAAGTGATTTACTAACATAGGTTAAGTTTATATACTAACATCAATTGATATTTATTTTATATATTTTAGTGTGTAAGGTATATCTATGGGCCATAGATGCCTGATAATAATTGATTTTGAATTTGAATAAAGAGTGTTTGGCAACGACTCGAGCACCAGTTTTTTTTTTATCAACTTAGATCATTGAAATTACATTATAAAATGAATAAGTAATGGCTACTCAACCTCCCAACCTCGATTTATCACATGTTTTCAAAGTCAACCTGTAGATCTACTAAGGAAGGATTTTTTCAATATAACTAAAGGGGATAAAGATGGGTGAAAACATTTGTATCAAAGGGATTGTATTCAATGGGATGCATGGGAGTAGCCTCCCTGTAAATAAATGGCACAGTCCCAGAAACTTTCTTCAAACACTGAAAACCAAATTGTAGGGCCTAGAATTTGCAGTTTTCTGAATGAATTAAACATCTACCTACCAGCCAGCGAATGATTATTATTACCGATAAATCTTATGGCCTGTGGAAAGTGTACAGCGAGGTTTTGACTCCAATGGTCGGCGATGGGTATCTTCAAGTAGTTGATGCCGCAGCCCTCCGCTTCAAACGTGTTAGGCAAGTCAGGTGTCACGTTCAACACATACTGTAAGAACAAACAATACCGTTTAAAATATGTATTATTGTGCCTTTGAATTTTAATATTTTTAATTTAATTTTTAAGAAATCGTCAATGTTATCTGCACGAAGAAGACTTGTCTAACACTCTGCGTCACTGGTAACAGGATAGCATAACAGCCTGAAATGATTCACGTAAATCACAAGATCGCATGCCTAATTTAATGTCTACCCATAAAAACAGAGTACAAAGGGCTAAGATATTATAAAATAAGTACCTTAATATTATGCCTGGCGAGCGCGTCACAGTCCTCACTGTTGGTGGAGTTACCGAGGTACAAGTTGGGCAGTATCTCGATCGGAAATTCCTGTGGTACGTGTGTGTGGGTATCCTCGCACTCTGATGACGAACCCGAAGACAACGCCTCCTCGCACCCAGAACCAGAGATGCGAAGGGACCTGAAGCATTGGTAATTTTTATTTTACTTTTTTCAATTGTAACGGCAAGTACGTACCTATAATACATAGAGCAATAAATATATAGCAAATTGTACAATATGTCCTTGAAGTTTTAAATAAAAAGAACACAAATATGGACTGCAGTATAAATATATTTGCATATTTGTTAAACCTTATGGGTGAGTGTGAAGTATGAGAATCGATAGTTTATTAATCTTTGCCTAAAATACCCGATATTTGATATCGACCTTCAGGGCTGTAAAATATAATGTTGTAACAGCGAACGTAGTGGCGCATCCAAGCGAGTTTTCTCTGTATGTGTAGGCCTCGAGGCGGCGCGGGGCGGTATCGATCGTAGCACTGCTCAATGGGGGAGGAGGCACAGGGGGTTCACCATTCACCTGCCCCCGCGGCTCAATGGCCGCCCACGCAGCACCGCGTCCTTACTCTCACCCCACCTTCCCTAGCGTCACAGCCTGCGCCCTGTGCCCGCGGCTCCAACACGTCTCCTCCCACGCGATACTTCCAAAATTGCTCACGAATCGTCTCGCGCCATTCAGATCACCGTTTTCAAGGCGAATTAAGCGAATGCCCGTTGCTCCTTGCAGCACCATTATTGTACAATACTACATATCCAGGATATGATGGATGCTAGATATGCGGAAATAATATAATATAGGATGCTTGTTCCCTAAGTTTCTGCTGCATGTACCCAGCACCTACACTACAGCAAGAAGGTAAACAACACGTTAACGTAAATCTGCGAAATTGACTTCTACCATACATGTACAACAACCATAATTAAATCACTATAAAGTTTGTGGTCTTGATGTTCGTTCAAAAAGACTGTGCAGCTTCCAATGTACGATCACAACAATGCTGTTTTTACATTAAGTGGACCTTATTCGTGGAATGCACATCGTGTTCAAGCCCACTAACCTCTATAATATCTACTCTACTACTAGAGGTACTCATCGAGCCGTATTATTTATAATCAAGATCATCATCCTCTTGCCCTTGTTCCAATATATTTCATTTCTTCAAATTTACTGCGTTTTCGGTTACACAGGGTGAAATGTAATAGACGCGACATATTAAAACAAAGAACATGATTAAGGAAAATAATTCTACTTTTTTAGTTTTGTAAAGAGAGTTTGGCAACGTCTCGTGCGCCTCTACTGCTACTTTTCTCGTGAAAATATATTAAATATTTTAGTGAAGCAAAAATTCGACTGCGGGCAGGATTTGAACCTCCGCCTTCTGGTTAGATACACCAGACGCTATAACCACTAAGCGTCCGCGCGTCCCACCTGCCAAATCGAAAGCCTTCACATTCTGAATTTACGTCTATAAAGTGACTTCAATGACATAGATCTATTGAAAAGCAAGTTTACTTTCCGTCTCGCAGGTTCGAATCCTGCCAGCAGTCGTATTTTTCGTTCACTAAAATAACTATATAATTTTAGCATGGAAAATGCCAAAAAATTACAAAAAGATAGAAGAATATTGGTAAATGATAGTAAGTGCATAGCGTTAATACTTCACGTAGTAACAGCTATCTGCACTGAACAACAATAGTATCAAATTTATCAATGTAATAATAACATTAATAATTATTATTATAAATTATAAATATTTGTTAGTGTAGCGCGAAATCAATATTTAAACTTGGCCAGACTATTGGAAAAAATGTCTATGTCCTCCGAGGATCTAGAAATGGTGTTATATTTGTGTATCATCCTGGCAATTGGTGCGTGCACCTAAATTAGTTCAATACCGTGGAACCCTAAATAGCGGACGAGGATAGCGTGGAATTTTAATAGGAACATTAATGCCAGTTTTGCTAAGGAGATCTAGGCAGTCAATGTGAATAGAAATACTTCAGAGATAGTACGGCGAATCTTAAGAGATGCAAGTTTAAAATGAGTTAGTCTATCTTCATATATGTATATTAAGTAAAATCTCTTATTATTATTTAAATTAAATTATGGTTTACCTTTTGTATATAACGATTAAATTAGTAATATTATTTACTTTATAAGGACTTTATTGCTTATTATAAGATAACGTGCATTTGATAAAGATGCGAAATTAATTTCGTTCAATTTGGGGTCTGACTGGCTGGCGACCACTGTTACGTTGGAGTCTGTCGTAAAAGCACATTGGTGTGTGTTTCGACTTTTGCACCTAAGAGCCAGTTCCCCTCGGTTACTACGGCTCTGGCAGTCTGCAGTCCGTAGGGGCCCTTAAAGATCGGCAACGCATCAGCAACTCCGCTGGTATGGCAGGTGTCCATGGGCGACGATGACTACTTACCACCAGGCTCGTCAGCTCGTTTGCCGACTTAATCCATAAAAAAGACGCCTGATCTAAATTGAATTTGTGTCGCGTGACTGGTCATCAAGATAATTATTACCAGTTGGTAGCCAGTGGGGAGCATGTACTAGACATTAGTGTGCTCATAGTAGGTAGAGCAGAACGTGCGTGGGCCGAGCGTAGGCGACCACCAGCCGACACGTCCATTCAGGGGAGATACCGCGCCCACGCCACCGACACGACGCCATAGCCATTCGGCCCGATCTCATCATGTTAACGATACACTTATAAGAATTTTACCTACATGTGGGTGAACGGCGCGGCGGCGCGGGCGCCCCGTTCGATACGCTAGTGTAGATTATTAAATCTATATTCCAGATATACAGGTGTATAATTGCTCCCGAGAATATCACTCAGCCAAAACAATGAACGTGAGCTGCACGTTTTAAATGAGCGAATACTAGCGTCTTTCTTGTAGCAATACATTGTGTTGTGTAAGTGACGGCGTCGTCGGCTCCACGCGAATACAATTCTTATTTGAATGGCGGTGCGGCGTGTGCGAGGCGGACGCCGGAAGCCATGACACGGTCGGCCGTGTTATTAATGAACAACTCCGATACGTATGGGCGGCCGGTGCCTCCATGAATCGACCGAATAACGAACACTCGATCCAAGCTTTAGCTACGGGATGTTACCAGGGTAGGGTTGCCTGATCTGGTGGTAGTAGAAGAATCTGACTGAATTATTTAACTAGACATTTAGTCTACTAAATTTATATATTAAATAAAATATTCCTTAGAAAATCTAACTTGTTTCTACATAATAATAGTTCGTGAAGTTTGTTAGCGAGGCTGACTGCCCAGAAGGGGGCGATAATATGTATAGTTAGTTCATCATTGCCATATTATAATATTTTTATTTCCTAAGGTTGTGATTGTACTTGCTATCCCTATTACTAGAATTTATAATATTACACGTTGCGATTGCGATTGAGTACACCTGTGCACTGTACACGAAATAAATAAAGAATTTCCGGAATATCAGTTAATAAATATTTGAAGCGGCAAAGTCCATAGCCGCAAGTCGGGCAGCCCTACGTCCGAGGTCTTAGTGAGTCGGTCGGTTAGCTGTGTGCACACTGGAGGGCCGGTGTGTGTGGGCGTAGGAGTGCGTGCGGTGCGCTGGCGCACAGGAATGCGGCTCGACCCACCCGCTGCCAATGACCGCCTGCAAGGGACGGTTTTTTAATGGCGGACTCGCAAGTTCCCATTCTGGCGGCAATTTTAGCGAGCCTAGTTGTCCGGACAAAGCGGATCAGTTGTTTACCTTCTGGACGATAATCTAAAATAAGGTATCTATGCGTTGCCTCATACGAAATTTGATCGAATTCTGTACGTCAGTGTGAACGAGTGTTAGTTTGGTATTGTATTTTAGCAAGTGTGTCGAGGTCGGAGGCCACTCTAGCACCTACACTACACAGTACCTATATGATGTCGAGTAAAATGAACACAACATTCTATTTTTATTCGAATTCTGAGACAGGTAAGAAACCCTGTCGAATATTTGGACGGTGTAAATTATAAAAAAAAAAAACAAGATTATTCTCCTAAACAAATAAGGAAAACATTCATATTCTCGAATTATGAACATAGGTACTTACCTACCTATTTATTATTTTTCGTATTAATGAATGGTCGCTCAGTACCTGACTAATTAATTCAGGTGACTTCTAGAACAGTCAAATTCTATTTCAAAAGCTAAAGATACAGATGTACTTATTTCTTTCTTCTTTTTTAGCTGTCACTGTAATAACTTTCCCCCTAATGCAGTTATCCCTCTGTATAGGTATACAATGTGTTAAGAAAACCCTGTCTAGCCCGTGAAGGTATTGTTAGGTATCGAGATACGGTTCTATTTTACAATAATCATATTTTTAAATTTACAAGGTAACCATCACCAAAAAAAAAATTAGTGTATATCGAGGAATCTGAAATGAGAGTACCTACTTACAGTGGCAGCGATACCGACCTTGGGTGCCAAACATAATACGGCCTATGATGGTTTTATAACATTAAAAAATTTGCTGGATTTTGGGGTAATTATGGTAATTTGGCCACGACGACCTTGAATTTTAAAACTTCATTAATATATTTACTTTTATAAATACTTATTGATTCTTATTTTATTTGGTCATGTGATTGGGATACCTATATTATATGTATACTTATCCCTTTCGACAGGCTTTTTAACAGTGTATAAATTTCGATAATTTATAGTTGGTAATAAAAACCTTAGAATCATACTTATAAAAATTTTAATGTAAAAACGCATTGTTCACCGGCCGTGACCGTGTACGGATCAATTCGTGAATGAACTCACGCGAAGCGAGGATTTTCTTGACGTCAACAACGATGACGTCACGTCACTGATAAACCTGCCAGCGGTCACGATCGCGTCAACCAGGATCTATTCTATTTAATCATTCGAACAGTGACACAACAAATTCACAACAAACAGATCACTGAAGAAAATGCACTCGTAATTTTTCATTACACATTGATCCTAATTATTAACTTGACAATGGTAAATTAGTCACTTTCGACTCTATTGCAAAAAGGAAAAAAGCAAGCAAAATAATGTAATCATTGCTAATTAACGAATATCTAGTATCTAGTTTATTTTACTATATTTGATTAGTTAAAAAATAATATAAATGTACCTACTGTTAGGTAAACAACAAACTTTTCGATTAACAAGCTTTTCGACGAATTTTTTTTTTCTTTCAAACCGGATGAGCATTAAATCAAATATCATAGAAGTACCTAGGTAATTAACTATGTATTAGGTTAGTATATGTAGATAACCCAATAAATATTTCCCACAAAAACGTAATACCGAAATAAATCGTAATCCAGACAAAATTTTATCAAATTATGTTATTATTCGGATTTAGATATCCTTAATCTAGGTTTCTACTGTACTATTTCGTCTACTACTACTTCACTGGAAATAAAAGACCGGAAAATCGTTCCAAACTTGGTAAAGTTATCAAAAATTGCATTCGCTTACATTTATTTCCAGTGATTTATTTCGGTATTATGTTTGTAAGAGAAATACGGTCCGCCGGACTCTTAACGTAAAAAGAAGATACGGCCGTTTATGCCGTAAAAAACGTATATTTCGACACTCTCAAGGAAATCAAAATATATAGGGTATTTCCCGTTGACCTAGGACTGTGAAATTTGGCAAGTAATACCGTCTTATACTACAAGTATAGGGAAAAATCTGAAAACTATACATTTGTAATTAATTACCTACTATATAATGTACCTACCTACAAATTTGTACGGAACTCTCGGTGGGCGAGTCCGACTCGCACTTGTCCAGTTTTTAATCTGTGGTGATTGAAACCATCATATTCAACAGGCTCTGCTGATATCATTATGTCAAGCGGAACTCATCAATTGCTTGCCAATACAAAATATATGTATAATTTACTTAGATACTTATACATCAACGCTCGCATCCTTTCACAACATGCACTTCAACATCCGGTCATCCGCATTCAAACAGCCTTATCAAATCACCCATCTATCACCTACCTATACATATATGTTACTAACAATAAATAGCTAAAATAGGTATAGTATCGTCATACAGTAATTACATCGACGGATACTAATAACAATAATTTGCAGCAAAAACTTAGCAGTGAGTGAGCAGCGAACGGTGCGACGACGAACGGCTTACCGCATGCGCGCTGGCTGTATGAATGAATGGAGCGCACTCCATTGAGCGCATTGCGTTTCACCGCTTCTAATGCAATACGCCAATTACCTACGTGTTTAGGTAACTGCACACTTCAGCGGTGCAGAACTGCAGACGATGCGGCTCGCCATTCAAAATTATGAATGAGTTTAACGACCAGCTCTTTTTATTCAGCAGACTGCAATGCGCCAACATGGCGCAACTTTTTTGCGCCCAATTTTAACAGGTAGGTACCGCTATCGCTATATATATATAGGTAGGTATACTGCTTCAGTTCGTTTCAAGCTACGGTTCAATTTTGATTACTTACTACATGTTTATAGTATATTAAACGATACTATTCCAGCTGAACTAACTCTCATTCACATGAATGGAATGGACACTGACGTGTTCTACACATACGCACGTGTAGAGCTGAATCAGTCACGGCTACGTGTGATAGGTAGTAATAACTATAATAAAATAGGTAAATCAGTACAGCATATTGACTGAGTAACAAAGTGCAGTAGGAAGGTACCACAATGTTTGCACCGTATGACTAATATCCTCTGACATCGCACTTATACTGAGAATTTGGTATTATGGTTCATATTCGACCATTGCCGAAATATTCGACCCACGCTTTAGATAAACTTCAGGTGAGAAGCATAAACGTATGTATAAAATAAACCATACATAAATTAATCTGATACTGTCTATACGTACGTATAATAATAATAAATTTGTCTATGAAGTAATTAATTTCATTAATTATTCTATCTATCAATCAAACTTAACGGTATTAGCTGTAGCTGCACCCTATAATTTTTCAGTTACTTATACATTTTCGGTACATTCTCTTAGAGTATTAAATTGTTTTCATAAACATCAAGTGACATGTACCTACTATAATAATTACTACCCAAGTGATCAGCTCATCAATAACATCACATTAAGAATGTCCGTCATAACGAGTTTAACTGCCGTCGGAATCAGTTCGACCAGACACTTTCCGACAAAGTGAAAAACCTTCTCACGCGGCAATCTTGTTCCCACGGGTGAGTTTCCTCGTACTCTCGATTGAGTGAGAGAGCCAGTTCAGAATTAATAATTTCACCGATAGACTTATGATTCACCATTAATAACGTCACACACATTTAACATTCGAAATTGATAAAAGCTAGGTATTTGTAAGCGATATGCGAATATGAAAAATTTGAAAATTTTCGTAGATAGGTACGAGTAGGTAACTAATTAGTTTTAAAGAAAAGCCAAGAGTAAAAATTTTACTTCCTTTCCGTTACAATAGAAAGGTAAAATTTTACGCATCAATATCTATATATAAAAATTAATTGCTGTTCGTAAGTCTCGCTAAAACTCGAGAACGGCTGGACCGATTTGGCTAATTTTGGTCTTGAATTATTTGTGGAAGTCCAGAGAAGGTTTAAAAGGTGAATAAATATGAAAGTACGAAGTCTGCCGGGTCAGCTAGATTATAATATATTTTTTGGGTACCAAAGCAAAACACTAGTCCATTATTGTGGTAGGTATAGCCATGAGTGGTTTTTAAGGTATCTGGCTTAATTCATTTAAAAAAGCGGCAGATTTTCGTAAGTCTCACAAAATATTCATTTATTCTGCGCAACTGCGATTTTGATGTCACAAACTCACAATCCAGACGCCGCTAGATATTAATATAGTCATTTTGAAATATTGCAGAATCAACATTCAATTTAGAATTTCTTTATAACGATACATTAAATATTGTTCAAGATTTTATTTTTCTACACCAAAAAAGGATTCATTTCCATATCTAATATTAGGGGCGAATTAGATAATATAAGGTTCTTGGGGTGAATCAAAAGGAAAGTCAAAAGGCAAGCAAGTAGGTGGGTACCTATTAGGGCTTCCAAATACCAGACGTTTTCAATACCGGTATTAGTATGTTCAATACCGAAATCACGGTATTCTTCACGGTATTTATGGTGTATCAAACCAGAAGACGCAGGTTCGAATCCTGCCCGCGATTGATTTTTTCCTTTACTAAAATAACTTTATAATCTTAGCATGGAAAATGCAAAAAAATCACACATTATTATTATCTAAATGTAATCATGTTAAAATCAACATAGGTATTATTATTTCTGGAAATGTAATCATCCAATCATTTGGTGCAAAGAGGCAGCCACAGCAACGACGACGCCGACAGTCCGACATGTCACACGATTAACCAAACTAGCAAATATTTAAATATATGTAATAGATCACACAATAACCAAGTTCACATGACATGTTATCCGGGCTCTTTTGCAGAAGTGACTAACAAACAAATAACAATAACATCATAAATACGGCTCGATTTCCAAAATCGGATTAGGTGGGGCGCGATCACATCGTAAATTATATCACATAATACCACTTCCTTCTACTTATTATAATAAACCGCAACAATATATTATATTAATGTTTGTAATACCGTAATCACGGTATTGGCTCGTCAATACCGTGATTTAAAAAAGACCACGTGATTACGGTATTACGGGATCCCGTAATACCGGTATTGGAAGCCCTAGTACCTATAAAAAACATAACTATCTATGTAATGTAATTAATTTAAAATAAAAATGTGTGAAAACTAACCGTAGTCCCATGAGTGGGAGATGCGGCACGTGCTGCGCACCTGCCTCGCTGCACCACTCAGGGTACGCGTGCCGGAACTCCGCGAAGTCTCCTGTTCAAACAATAACAATATGGTGATGAAGTTATATTACACGACAGCACTAAACTATACATTTATTACAGTTGTATGTAACTGACCGATGTCTGTACTTACATAGAAAATAGTTAATAAAAATGAATATGAGGAAGGGGTCTTTATATGAACAATAGAAGCCAAAACGATTATTCTTTTCAATTTTTGCTTCTTTGACTATATGTATGTACTAGCATAACGTAGCCTGCTGCACGGCATTGAGTGTTTATACGTCACCTAGAAGCAGAGTTATAATATAAAATGTATGCGGTGAGAAGTTACAGTGCGACTAACTTATCAGACCCGATAGATACGTTTTTTATTAAGGCCTGAGGATGAGGCACAGTAATATAAAATATTAAAAATGCGAAAGCACCTGTGACTTCCTGTTTTTGTTATTTTCATTCATAATTGCTGTACTAATTTTACTGTAACTGTACTAACTGTAGTAAGAGACGGTTCTGCTACACTTTGCTAATACTGATTAGAAAACATGTCATTTTACATTTTAACCGGCATATCAGTTCCTAATACGGTAATGTTGTCTAGTGACAGGTGCGTCGTCGCCTCGACTAGGTACAACGCAGAGTTTCCGTCGCGTTAGGCCTCTTCCTGTCCGTTGCTCAACCCACGATTGTGATGCTAATATCGCTCCCATTATGTCCATCATATTCCTATTAGAGGTAGGTATATTAAATGTTAACGATAGCCTATTATTATTTGACGCCCATTCAATATCCTTAGCTTGAGAAAACACAGTTATTCGATTTTTAGGTATTGAAATAGTCGCTGTCGTGTAAATAGTGTCGTTTTTCTCAAAACCCCGTATTGGTGCTCCCCAAGGGTTTTAAAAAATCCCGTACACAATTTTAATGTCTCTCAGTTAGTGTTAGTACCTACCTATACATATATTAAATTTTAATAATAAAACTCGAAATAAATGATATAGAAAAGTATATCTTGTAATAATATATTACTGGACAATTATATTGGGTCAGCTAGTAAACAAATAAGATTTGGAATAAGTGAAACTTTTTACCCATTTTATAGATATGGGCTATTGGGTAAACTGCAAGCCTAAAGCAGCAAAGAAAGCAGGCAGGCTGGCTTCACGCAGACGCGCAGAGTCTGCGGGGCGGGGTGCGGGACACGCGGAGGCGGCCCAGCATCGATCTAGTGACTCATCGCGGCCCATTCATCCGCCGCACTCAATGAACCCATCGTACACTCCTCCTCCCCCCTCTACTGTTCAAGTCGCGTCCTCGGTAGCAAGGACTCCATAAAGTTCTCCCTCACCGTGCAAACCCAATCCTTCAGCCCACTACACCCACACAATATAAATAACATAATCACTTTGCACATATTTTGCACCCACTTCTGACCGCCCACTGAATATACATACCTTAAAACAAAAGTCTACATAAAATATAACTAATGTAATTCAAACTGATTAAAATTTAACAAGGTTTGCGGCACTACTGTGACCATAATACCATGAAGGCGATAAAAATCCATGTAAGTAAATATGTAGGTACCTAGCCTAGTAACGTTTAAAATTAATGAAGCAATAATAGAATTAATAAAGCAGGAGTGTGCATGGTATCAGTCTGCACTCGGGGGGCGCTCGCGTGGCGTGGGTGGCATCAGGTGCGGGAGGCCTTGGCCCAGCGCGCGGTCCACGTCCTTCCAGCCACGTTTATCAACAACCTTGTGCGGTCTAAACCACCTAGTACATCATTCATTATGCAGACTTGTCGGGTATTCACTACATTATAATTACTACAATATTTGTTATTATTATTATTAAACTAAATGTGCAAGCCGTTTTGTTTGTTGAGGTCATAACTTTCACTTTACTTCAAACAGACTCGTATTTAATAATAATTAGTCAAAAAAGGTTGTTGGTTGCATTTTACAATGGCTGCAGCTTTACGGTGTTCTTCATAATATCGTCTATATATCTATACACTACCGGCCCGTCCCGGCTTCGCACGGGTGGACATAATTGAAGTTTTAGTAAGGATCCCTAATCTTTTCTAGTAATAAATATAGCCTATCTTATTCAGGGATAATGTAGCATTCTAATGGTGAAAGAATTTTTAAAATCGGTCCAGTAGTAACATAACATACCATCATGCCTCTATTCCCCGAAGGGTTAGGCAGAGGCGTACTTAATGTACACCCACAGTTCGCCGGTATGTTTAGGTGATGTCTGGCCACAATAGATATTAAAGAAAAAGGAATATGAGGGTTTTTATTAGAGCAATACAAGCCAAAATATATTTTTTTAGAATTTTCGTGTCTGTCTGACATGGAATTGAATGCAGTTTTCACCGATTTATTGCTAGAGGTCTAACTTAAAATTTGCATATTTCATCTTAATAGGCCGCCTAGAATCGGACATAAATTATGTTAATCTTTTTGGGACGTGAGTGAAACTGCGGGCAACAGCAATTATTATATTCTTGGCTGACACACTGCCGTGTCTAGGTAATAAACCTTTTCTTGATATACATATAATAATATTGTAACTGGCTGATATCTGTAAATTACTGTAAAGTCAGAAGTTACAGTGCGACAAACTTATCTGACCCGGCAATCGTATTTGGAACTAACGTCGATATTTTACGGCCTAGCAAGGGTCACTCATAGTCCATAGTAATTATTATAAATGCAAAAGTAGATTCTCTGATTGCCTGTTTCTTACATTTTCACGTTTAAAGAATAATACCAATTGGGATGAAATTTTGGTAAAGATTCTTAGAAAAATAGCTACCTTTTGTCTCAAAAAGTCCTTTGGGATGCGAGTGAAGCTGCGGGGCATAGCTAGTTCGATATAAAACAAATAACTTTGCCGTTTATATAAATGTTTTAAAATGACCTGAAAGAATAACGTCACGTCTTTCAGCACCTAAAAATGGGAATTATGTAGCTGTGGGTCGTAACACTCGTCGTAACAATGAGTCTTAAATACATAAACGTGGTGTTTTTCCTTACATATAGTAAGGAAAAACACCACGAACGCATTCAACACAACTCAATAATAAAAAATATATATATATATGTATTAAAATTTAGAAACAAAAACATGATGTCCCCGATAATATCTTTAAATAGGTAGATACTAATCAAGCCTGTTGGAACAATTTAAACCAATTTACTAGTTGGTGGGCGACTTATAAATATGATTGCACATCAGCCTCTAGTGACTGTTCATCCAGTTGGGTCAATTAAATCCATTCACAATGATCGTGACATAATGAATGACAATTGACTCTGACATAAATTACTTTGAGGTAGCCAACACAAAAATACTTTTTAAATAAAAATTCAACACTTTCTGGGAATAATGCAGGAATATGTTACCTGTCTTTGTATTGGCAAACAATATTTTATCAAAGGTACAATTAAAATAATTTTTTTCAATGAAAACAATGGAGGAATAAAACTTAACACGATAATAAATAAACAATCATGTATCGACCAGGTTCTGGGAATGTAGCAGGCAGATTGACGTCACTCCTAAAGATTTTATTCGGTTTCTTAGAATCGACGGATTGGGAGGTATTGGATTTCAAGGCGCTATCACGAAAATAGAAAAGTGTATCTGTAATTATCTCTACATTATGGCCCTTGCGTGGAAGGCGACGCCTTTATTACTGTTTGGAAATTAATAACATGAATCTTGTTTGGAATTTTATTATAAATTAACAAATTTAGTACATAAAGGGATCTTCTGATCAAAACAAAACATTTTATATTTAGGTATACCTACTATGCAAAAGTAGAAAAAACCAGTCTTAAAAAAGTGCTCATTTTTCCTAAACGTAATGAAATATTGTAGACAATAATTATTAAAATTTTATTTAAAGTGACACGTTGTAATTAGATGATACATGTTATTTAGGTACCTAGGTCTTGGTACCTAGTTACCCGCCAGCAAAATAATAATTAAAATGGTGTTATTTTAATTTACAGTTCGTGGATGCAGGTAGGTATATTTATTTACCAGCGTAATGATAGTAATGAATTATAAATGGTCAGGACATGTTGTGCTAATTGACTGTCGGCTCGATTTCAAGCCGATAATGAGTGTGGCGCCGACGTCGACCGCCGCTCAGATAGCGCTTCTGATAATCGTATCAGTTTAATGTAATATATATATATATATATATACTAGCGGCCCGGTATGTGCTTCGCTACGTATAAAGCGAAATACAGCGGACAGCGGACAAAACCATTCCCAGATCCCCAATTTCATCAAAATCGGTCCAGTCGTTTGAGAGAAGTTCAGTGACATACACACTCACAGAAGAATTATATATATAAAGATATATTATATATGTATGTTGTATTATACCTATTATCACATAAACATGTAACAGAGTAACATCGTACTGTACTCCTATCCGACCTCACATCACGTAATAGGTATCACACCTATATCACAATAATTATAAAAATGTAGTATACTTGGCGTATCTTATGAACAATATTCAAATGTACACGAGCGCTAATAAATTTGTGACCTTTACGTGCTTTTACGGCGTAACAAGTTACCCATTTTTTTATCAAAAGTCACTGTAGCGGAACCAGACATAAATAAAATCAGAATACAATACATAGCACAAAATAGTAATCCGTGGATTGGACATTACATCAGCACATAAAAACTGTCAATGCCAATGTTACGCCTTCCAGGTACCTACTTGTTTATATATACTCAGCGCTCCATTCAATGTTTTACGCTTTATATTTATCAATGATTATAATATTCTATTCTATACTATTATTGTGTATATTACGTACCTAGGACCTTTTTGCGTTTATAGATTACTCTTCGTCGTCTCGTCCAAAGATGACAGAAGAATGACACAACACACGGACTACATACGGTTACATGGGTACCTGTAGTTTTTTTTTACATTTCGGTTGATTTCTGTGGCTGTAGTTTTGATTGCTAACGCAGACGTGCGATTGGATACATGTCTGCCTACCAGTAGTGTAGGTTTGTGTATGTACCCTACTACCTATGTCTGGCGCTACTACAGAAAATTGTCGTCTTGGTAGGTGTCATTTTCATAAGAGACAGCAACTTAGTGAAATTTCTGTCAAATTACACACGTGAATGACAAAAATATTGCAGTTCTTAACTATGTAAGCACTGCTACGAATCAAACTATCCGATTCGAGTACCTATGAGCTGAAACTTTCATTGGACGGAAAACCAAACAATGCCAGGTTAGGTAATACTGGAAATTTAGTAGGTATTAATAATTAAGGATAGCCGTGTGCGCAATATGAAAACAAACCAATAATTTACTGTTACTATGCGGTTGAGTAAATCCTATCATGATCTTGTTTTATGTGATCCATTTCCATTTCCCTTTCCCATTTGGTCTTCCTCTATGAGCTATATAATCATAATATATTCGCGCACTGTCGTCCACTCCAGCCAGATGCACACGATTTCCTCTGCGATTATTTTAATGTTAAGCCCCAAAGAGTTGATATTCAACGCCGAGCTCACAACATCCTGTTGTTCGTAAGCACGTGCCATTTATTATACGATGGAACTGCTGCGGCAATTTAATGGCCAAATCAGATCAATGCATTTTATTTAAAATTAACAAATATGTACAATTTTGATCCAAGTGTATCAATATAGGTTTTTTTCAATAGACACGTGAAGTTTTATTTTACTTCCAGTGTGTTCTCGCAATATCTTTATTATATTATTACAACTATCATATTTTAACTCTCTGACCAATCACGAAATCTAGAGTAACTATGTATAAAGCCAACATTAACATTATATTATCACCGGCCGATGTCTGTACAGGGCAATAGAAACCGAAACGAATTATATTAATAATTTGGTTTGTCTGTCTAGGGGCATCACGCAAATACTACAGCACGAAATTGCAATGCAGTTAAACATAAAATCTGGTGCATGTTTTATCTCGATATTCCGCTCGGAAGCCGAGTATAGGTAGTAGCTATAAAATGCATGCGGTACGAAATTACAGTGCGACAAACGTATCTGACCAAAACTAACGTTGATACTCTTTTTCTACGACCTAGGAGCCTCAAAATCCACCATAATATTATAAATGCGACAGTAGCTGTGACTACAGCTTGTGTAATTAAATTTACATTTCAA
Source organism: Acronicta aceris (assembly GCA_910591435.1). Lineage (NCBI taxonomy): Eukaryota > Metazoa > Arthropoda > Insecta > Lepidoptera > Noctuidae > Acronicta > Acronicta aceris. The sequence goes on along the minus strand of OU342763.1, from coordinate 5,008,029 downwards.
ATGTTTGTTACATTTTCACATAGTTTGGATGAATTTTGGTGTGGAGATAGATTGGACCTTAGTAGGACATAGGCTACCTTTGTCTCAAAAAGTACTTTGAAATGCGAGTGAAACAGCGGGCATCATTTAGTGTTACACAATTTAATCAAATTGTGTTATTATTCGGATTCGGATACCGTTACTTTAGGTTCTTACCATTTCGTCCAAAATACCTACTTCACTGGAAATAAATGTAATTAGCAAATGATTGGAGATGATGATGTAAGCAATTGATAACTTTACCAAGTTTGGAACGAAATCGTCGTTTATTTCCAGTGAAGTAGTAGCAGACGAAATGGTACGGTAGGAACCTAGATTAACGGTATCCGAATCCAAATAAAAACATAATTTAAAACGATATTGTTTGGATTACGATTTATTGTGGTATTACGATTTTTGTAGGCAATTCAGTGATAGCAGTGCAGTGATAGCCTAGTGATATGACCGTTGGACTGCCTAGTCAAAGGTCTCGAGTTCGAACCCAAGGCACGCACCTCTGAATTTTCGAAGTCATGTGCATATTAATAGTTAATTGTCACGCGCATTAACGGTGAAGAAAACATCGTGAGGAAACCTGCATGCCTGAGAGATTTTCTCGACGGCGTGTGAAGTCTGCCAACCCGCAGTAGGCTAGCGTGGTGGGCTATAGCCTAATCCCTCTCTTTCGAGAGGAGACCCTGTGAGTGGGACAGTATAATGGGTTGATTATGTTATGTTATGTAAGAGGCAATTCAAGCTCCGTCGGACCCTTTAAAACTGGAATTCTGTTTATTAACTAAAATAAATTCAATTTAAATTACATAGTTACGTGAATTATTAAAAATATAGTTTACCTACATTTTACACGCAAAGTTGAAATTGACAGGACGTGAATGAAACGGGAACTTATTAATAAAATAGCGGTGCTCTTCCGTCGGACGAAGACCGAAGCAGTAGCTCCACGCATCCGGCCTGTTTGCTCATCCAGTTTATATCGGATGAATTATTATGATATTATGATGATGATGTAAGTCCTGCCTACTCTTAGCTTTCTTGCTTGTAAAGTAAGGCAAGTGCCTAGGTACCCTGCGCCTAACGTCGAAACTAAAATTATATAAAATAGTGTCTGTGGATGCATGATTTAAAGAGGAAATAAAGGTTTATAATTTTTTTCATCGTGCTTGATGTATGAGCAAGAGGAATAGAGATATGGCTCCCTTTCGGAAAAACAGACATCAAAGCATTTAACTTTATATGAAAGCTTAGTAGTGAAACATCCTCTTATCCAGGAACTAAACATTTTGCTCAACCAACACATTGTATATTTTCGTTCTCTCCAATAAATTATACGGCAATAAATGCGCCACTAAATTGTATTCATTTATCAGTCCAGATAATAACTGAGTTGGTACAGACAAGCGCATTCGAGACAGAGTTCGGTGATTATATCTGTCGTCTCGCATTGAGGAGCACAATAAGTAGTAGACTTCCTCTCCCACGTTTGGATAAGCGGATGCCTCGACTTGCAACCTCCGGCATGTTTCTTACGCCCCTCACACATATTAAATAATTCTTAAACCGATCGAATCGAAGGCGTTTCATCATTCAATGTAGTAATAAACCAATAACTACCACTGGTTTCGTAGTCTTATGAAGTAAAAAACTTTTTGTCCTGTTCTCTGCGCATAATTTGATACAGTCGATCTAAAATCTTAATTAGTGAGCAAGACTACCGGTTTCATTCCGGTTAACGAATTTCTATTAGGTAGGTACCTACCACAATGCGTGTATTTCCTCCGTTTACAGTTTTATGAAGGTAAATAAAATCGGGACAAGCGCGAGTCGGACGCGCCCACCGAGGGTTCTGTTCTTCAATTACAAATGTATAGTTTTCAGATTGTTCCCTATACTTGAAGTATATGACGGTAATACTTGCCAAATTTCATAGTTCTAGGTCAACGGAAAATACCCTATAAATTTTGATTCACTTGGGAGTGTCGAAATATAAGTTTTTTGCGGCATAAACCGTATCTTCTTTTTACGTTAACTTAGAAGTTTGATTTTTTCATAGCTTCAAGGGACTGTAGACCCGAGTAGGTATATGGTTTTAATTTCAACTCGATACCTCCACACGTTCCCGAAACAAAGGGTCTTGACAGACAGACGGACAACAAAGTGATCCTATAAGGGTTCCGTTTTTTCCTTTAGTAGTACGGAAGTAGGTATAACTCCTTATTTTAATAGGATGATTACGTATTTCATTACTAAGTAGGTACCTATCAATGGCACTTTCAAATTCAAAGACATCGAGATTTTTTGAATGAATGTTATGAAACAGTTCGTCGGCGGCGGCGTAGCAGCCGGTATTACGTGTATACCACCCAGTTAGGTAATAATTTACTGAATGAACGCCGTCGTGAGAATATCACTACAGCCCAGCTACATATATATTTCATATTGAGCACTGTAGAACTGTAATGTACCTAATTAATTACAATTCTTATTTTATTCATTATTTCAATTCAAATATTTTTTAAATTATATATTTTATGTATTATTACCTCTGCAGTATCAATAGAAAAATTGATGGATTGTAATAATAATATAATGGTAGGTATCTACCAAGAATTTAAATGAATAGAATTGAATTTCTTGTGTCTTCTCTAGAGCAACGTTTTGGTACCTAGTGTCCCTGACTAGTACCAAAACGTTGCTCGACATGCATTGGATACCTCTCTGCCTTTTGAGTACCTATTCCTTGTGAATTGTGATCAGTTAGAAATAATGCTCAATACTCCGTTTAGGGCTAAATACCGAAAATGTCTAAAAGAAACTTTATGGTGTCTATCTGTAAGTGCCATGTGACTGAAACTATGATGGGAGACTTGAAATAATTTGTTTAAAAAAAGCAGTGATTTCAAATTCCAAAAAAAGAAGCACAACCAATTTATTAGGCACACTACAGACTAATCCCCCTATTCATACAAATATATTTTTGAAGTCTTATAATCTTCATAAACTACCTAGCTAAAATAATTATGTTCTGTCTTCTTGTCCCTGTTACAGAATATCATGTGTCAATACAAGACAAAACATATTATAGCTATTAGAAGTTTATAAGATGTTTTATATTTGTAGGGATAAGGGGGAAAGTCTATTTGCCTGAGTTGCTTTAGCTTGTTGGGAGCCTGAATTTACTAAATCAGAGGAATGACTTTTGTAAATTCTTTAAGTATTAAAAGTTCCAATCAAATTGATGTTTTTATCTTTCAGTTGTTTTCATCGTGTAGTTAATTTGACTGGTTGTTATTATCAAACAGGTAATTTACAGCAGAGGTACACTTGAATTTTGAAATATAAAAAAGACGGAAACAAGATCACCAATCTCATGCAGTTCAAGGCATCATCTTAAATTGACCTCAAAATAACCTATTGCCTCTGACTGCATGAGATTGGTCATCTTTTTTAAATATTTAGGAATTTTTAGCATTTCTCGTTCCAAATTATATTAAACTAGCGGACCGCCCGCGGTTTCACCCGCGTTGCCCCATTCCTAAGAGTCGTAGCGTTATGTTAAATAGCTTAAAACCTTCCTCTTGGATCACTCTATCTATACAATCTATCTATAAAAAAAACCGTTTCAAAATCAGTTGCATAGTTTTAAAGATTTAAGCATACATAGGGATGGACAGACATCAACAGCAACTTTGTTTTATACTATGTAGTGATTTAAACATATACTTACCTACCTAAGTTGAACATAACATTTGCCAGCCAATTATTTTGATAAATTTAATTTTAATGTAACCCTTTATTTGTATATCCCACTTGATAGGTTTTGAGGAAAATAAAAATTTTCAAGACAAAAGGTGCCAAAAATCGATCATTTTAATTTTCATAATTTTGATATAGTGTCTTTCTCACAATTCAGACGAATTGAAACACCTCTCAAGCTAAAATCCATCAAGCTATTTAGGCTGCAGTGTGCCAAAGAAATAGTAAAGCCCCATCTCGAAAAACATAACCCTCCATCTAGCGCAGTGAGGTCAAAGGAATTTGATATACTCATGAAAGATAAAATGAAAGTTAATATTAGTGGATCTCATTCTAATAAGTTTCAGAATTTGAAAGACTTCATGATATCCTATACTAGGCCCATTTTAATTCCTTTTACTAAGAGGGAAAAGAATTAAAATTATTTCTTCTTAGAAGAAATTTTAATAAGATTCCATAATAACCCAGAATTAGCAAACATGATTATGGAACAATTCTTTAATTAATCAGTCTTATTTATGACATTATTATGAAACATAAATTTAAGGAATATCCTCATTGTATTGTAATCTTAAAGTAATTTATAATTTAATGCATGTAGTAAAAAGTAGAACGTTAACCATTTGACAGGTCTGGCCACAATAGCAGTCAATAACATCCAGAAAATCCAAGAAAATTCCAGTACCCCTCTTCCCTAGCAGCTGTCATTTGCAACACGGACAGTTAGTTATTTTTTTTATTTTTCCCGAATCATAAAAACATAAAATGGACAAACATGTCGATAGTTATCATACATTATAAAGTCATCACAACATTAACTCAAAAATCTATAATAATCTAATATAGTTTACAGCCCATGGAGGAATGGTTAAAAATACCAAAAATCTTCTTTGTATTCTCTAAAACCATCAATCAATCAAATCAAACCCTACATGCATTGTGATAGTAACATTTCATGAGATGCCTGTTTAACTACCACTTTCACATGAAAGATCAGCTCAAAACAGTTTTACTGTATTCAGTTTTGTCTTAGTTATTATGCTATTTACCTCTGAACTAAGAGCTAAGTGATGTTAACATAATAAATTATAATAGGGATGTGTATTTGTGTGTAACAACATGTCATTGTGGTAGAATATTGAAAATTAGTCATGGTCATCAATAATGACTATAATACCTATAGGGATAACTTTGTACAGTGCATAGAGGTGCAATATAAGACTGCACTGCACACAAGTACACACCTTCGCAATTAGCGTGTAGTGTTATTCATACCTTCTAGACAGACGACCTGCACCCCATCTTGCTTCAGCCTACGTAGTAGTATTCCATGCACAGAGTCCGGGTCTCGGGGGACTCCATCGCCGTACAACACGAAAATGCCCCGCGTGCGGCAGTGCGTGATCCTCGCCTTGAGCTCTTTACACTGCACTGTAGACACGAGCTCGATCTTGCCCGCTGCCAACCGTCGTAACATTATACTCGGTATTGAAAAATTCACTGCGGAACGGATGTGAGATACAGAATACTCGTTGGAGCCGCGACAATCTATCAGCACAGTATCTCGCTCGTCGGAGCGCAACTTGGCCAACAACCACTCCTTCGACACCAGGTCGCACTCGCATTCAGAGTCCGTAGGCATGTTGTAATTACGTTCTCCTATGTTTACACGAGCCCTTTACGACTTGCAATTGCCTGTTGCACTAATACTTCAAAATCATAGATATTAAGTTCTTATACGCCGACATTTTTATTGCCACCACTATTTAGCAATCTCAATAAACGAAAACTGTTATAAACTGAATTTGGCCATTTAAAATAAACACATCCAAAACATCCACCGCAAACGAGCGAAGCGTCAGAGACGCAGAAATCAGAATGCAAGGCGACAACGACTGAACGAATGAAAATGAATGAAGCAGAGCAGAAGGTTTTTTTTTAAGGAATTTTACGAGCTGGTAACTTATAACTTTAAGTCATATCTTTTTTGTACAGTAGAACCATCACTATAACCCCAGTAAAACAGTGGAAACTTCACTAAGGCTTTAGAGTTTAAGAGTGATCACAAAAGTCACCATTTTTAATTTTATACCATTTGCCTATACTCGCACACGTTCACGAACACTTAATGGTTAACTATCCACTATAATTACTCATTAAATTTCGGGGAAACACAAGTTTTGGAATAACATAATCAACCCATTACATTGTCCCACTGCTGGGCACGGGTCTCCCCTCAGAATGAGAGGGATTAGGCTATAGTCCACCACGCCTTGGGAGACTTCATACACCGTCGAGAAAATCTCTCAGGTATGCAGGTTTCCTCACGATGTTTTCCTTCACCGTTTATGCGCGTGATAATTAACTAATAATACGCACATGTCTTCGAAAAGTCAGAGGTGCGTGCCTTGGATTCGAACCCGAGACCTTTGACTTGGCAGTCTTATGGTCATATCACTAGCTATCACTGCTCTAAAATCCCGATATATTTCTATTATTTATATATATAAATATAATCGATTTTAATTTTACAGTATTGATTCATACTAAATTTCGTATTTAATTTTGCTAGATATCCTTTTTTCTTTATTTTTTTTCATTTTCATGTTTTGGGAATATATAAAAATAATTATGCCAAAACTACGATATATCGATATGTTCAATCGATTATTATTGATGCTGTTGTAAGATAACTAAACAATAAATATGTTACGTAGTAACCTCGTAGTATCCTCGTATTCCGATCCGAACGAAAGCCCCGCGTCGACCACAGATTATAAGTACTGAAGTAGCGTCAAGGTCAACTCATCTCGCCTCGCTGAATCGAATCGCATTCATTCTCCTGCTATACATTTTCTATGGAAGTGCAGAGGCGCGGCGCGGCGCGCCACCGAGCTGAATCTCCGATGATAAGTTTGCGGCAGGTGACTCGTTTCGGCTCGATTCTCCCCGGTCTAGTCGACGTCGAGTAATCGGATGCACTCTACTCATTGACGATTTTTCTGTATTTTATTTTTAGTGTAGGTACTTTTTGCATACATGATACATATCATCACGCCTATATTGCCCGAAGAGTTAGGCAGAAACATACATATTTAAATAAAAATAAATATAGAGCCTGCCTATTTCAAAATCAATTTATTAAGTGCATACATATAAATGCGCTAATGACTGAAAGACTGTTTAATTTGATCACTAATGAATTTTCACTTTTTTTAAATAGATGGGCGACTGACGACTCCGAGTCAGCGGCCCATGGCCCTCTAGCCCTCATGGCCCCGCCGCCGTCCCCACCTTGGCCGCAGAGGAAAGGGGGAGCGGCGCATCGCAATAACGACACTCCTCTCCCCCTGACTGCCGACTTAATGCATAAAAATAAAATAAAAAATAGGACAATATTCAATAGATGTTTTTATTTTTTTCTTAATATCTAATTTTAGACTTTTTTTTTCTTCTAAATTATGCAAAATACGAATTTAAAATTAGTTTCTCTGTAACTAATTTTAAACTCGTATATTGCATATTTCCTAAAAAGCTTAGTTTAACAATGTTTACTAAGAAACAGATACGAAAAACATAACTAAAGACGATATTTAATAGAATATAATTACTGAAATCAATATTAATACTCAGAAAATATTTATGAGGTGATGTTTGTAAAATTAACTTAACTTATATAATGCTTTAAAATATACGCTACGATAATATTTGGGGAAAAATATTAATCATCAACCAAACATGTGCGTTTCGGACCGAAGAAGTGAAGTGTAGTGAGGTGCCGGCCGAACAAACATCGATCGAGCTCGAGCCGTCGTCTAAGCATTCTATGTCACATTATCATTTTGAATTTACGGCGAAAATGACGGTTATTATTTACGAGCGACCCGCTCACGGTTGATGAAGGGTGATGTTATATAGCCTATAACCTTCCATAATAAATAAACAACACGAAAGCAAATTCAAAATCTGTTCAGTAGATCCAGAGATAACTCCTACAACCTCACAAACTCACAATCTTTACCTCTTTTTATAATTAGTATAGATTGTTTTGTTAATATTTGTTTCAATTTCAATTGAAATTACCTATACTTAAAAAGACATCTTCGTAAGATATTCATATGAATTATAAATAATTTTAAAGTACTAAGTAAATTCCCTGACATTTGGGAATTTACTGGGCGGATATTGGTAAATTCAATCTGCCCAAAATGCCGCGGCGTAAACCCATCACTAATTC